>CM060912.1:22838129-27638129 GCA_030737875.1 Allium sativum | reverse complement strand
ATTTAATTATATTATCATTATATAAAATGAATGTTGTATGGATTGAATTGTTGTATGGTGGAAATTGATGTTTGTGGCATGTATTATTATTGACGTGTTGTATGATTGGTGTTGTAATTGATTATGGGAATTGTTATTCGATGTCAAGTAGAAAGATTATAATAAAAAGTTTAATCTTTTGTTTTGATTCATAAATAAAGTTTAATCTTTTATCGTGATTTGCAAATCAAAGTTTTGATTTTTATTTTGGAATGAATAACATTAATAAAGATTCGATCTTTATTTTTGATTTATTAAAATGAATCGTTGTTTTTGTTTGTATAAAATGAATCTTTGTTTTATTTATAAAACATGAAATCTTTTTGTTTATTTATAAAGATGAAACTTTTTTTTCGTCTATTCATAAAGACCAATTCTTTGTTTTTAATTATAAAGGATGAAATTTTGTTTTGGTTACAAAAGAACAAATCTTTGATTTTGTTTATAGAGAACCAATCTTTGTTTTTGTTTATAAAAGATTAAATCTTTGTTTTTGTTTATAAAGCTTGAAACTTTTTTTTTATAAAGATTAAAAATTTATTTTTATTTATAAAAATTGAACCTTTGGTTTTGTTAACAAAGAGTACACCTTTGGTTTTGTTAACAAAGATTACAACTTTGATTTTGTTTGCAAAGATTACAATTTTGATTTCGGTTACAAAAATTACAACTTTGTTTTTGATTATAAAAGGCTAAATCTTTGTTTTTGTCTATAAAGATAAAAACTTTGTTTTTGTCTATAAGAGGCTAAATCTTTGTTTTTTCTATAAAGATTAAAACTTTGTTTTTGTCTATAAGAGGCTAAATCTTTGTTTTGATAATAAAGTTTTGTTCTTTATTTTGAAACGATTAAAACTAATAAAGTTTTGTTCTTTATTTTGAAACGATTAAAACTAATAAAGTTTTGTTCTTTATTTTGAAACGATTAAAACTAATAAAGTTCTGTTCATTATTTTGAAATGATTAAAACTAATAAAGTTTTGTTCTTTATTTTGAAACGATTAAAATAAATAAAGTTTTGTTCTTTATTTTGAAATGATTAAAATAAGTTTTGATCTTTATTTTTGAATAATTAAAGTTTTGATTTTGTTTTTGAAATAAAAGATTTTATTTTTATTTTAATTTAGTTAAAAGAAATGTGTTGCAACATAAGTGTCATGTTATTATCATCTTGTTCAACATGAAAACTTGACATCGAATAGTTGAAACTTGAAATATGTGAACATGCCAAATTGTGTATGTTATGTATGTTTCTATTTAAGCACATGTACATACTGCCATTTACAAGTGACCTGACTTGTTTATGTGATTGGACGATCAATTTTCACACATCGTCCAGAAGCACAGTTTATTTTATTCGAACTTGTGTTAGTTGGAAACCCCACACGGGTCAGGGGTTGACATTTGAATGCACGTCAACCTTGTGGTTAATTAGAAATGCACTTTGGCTGTTAATGGATGTTTGATAATTGTTATGAGATAAATGAATGAAATCTGTATAATTGAATTATATGGAAATGGTGTGGGTCTCATTCCAATTTTGAATGAAAGAAATAATTTTCATTTATTATTCAATTAATGGAATTAATTGACGCTTGAATTAAGGAAACTAAATTTCTATTATTTAGAAAGTTTTAATGAAATATTAAATTAGTAAAATTACATTCCAAATATAACAAGAAGATTTGAATTGAAAAGCTTTCGTTTTTATGTTAACACTAAATTTAAAAGATGTGATTTCAAAATTTAACATAAATGGATTGATTGGAAAAGATTATGTTTAATGTTGGAATGGTAGGTTTTGATATCGTAATTAAAAACTATTTTTAAAGTAATTATTATTATTATATTATAATAATAGGGAAAGGTCGATATTTATTGAAAAATTGGAAAGGCAATATAAAGAATATTTCAATGTAAAGTTATACTTTGGAACATATGATATTTTAGAAGTTAGTTATTTTTTTAAAAATAATATTTTTAGAAAATAATTATAATTATAATTATAATTGTTCTTGGACACGAGGTTAGGTCACGTTTATGGCGGAAGTCTGCCCGGAACCAACCGGCATATCCAGCAGCCATAAATGTTGGGCCTAATGTGAGAGGTCCAAGTACACGAATACAAATTGGGTTTTGACTCGAGGTTAAGCCCAACTGTGGAATAAGTCTGCCCGGACCCAACCGGCATATCCAGCATCTACAAGTTGTAGGCCTAATGTGAGAAGACTGGCCCATTATAAAACATAAATGGATAATATAACGAATTGGATTATTTAATCCATTTTAAATAGAAACATCATTTTAACCTGAATAAGTTTATTAACTTATATTATCCATTTTATAATGAATATTAAAAGAGTTAATTTCTAAATGAATATTTTGAAAGTAATATTTTAATATGACAAATGATATTTTGATCAGAATAAATGGTTTATTTATTTTAAAATAAATAAAAGTAATTAAAAATGGTTTTATTATAACCACGGATTTACAATGAAACTTGAATTTGGGTTTATCGTGAATTATGTTTTAAATAACATTTATTCTTTAACCCGGATTAATGAGGGGATTAATTTCCTAATTTTTGATTAATTATTTAATAATGACTTTGGAAGGGTAAAACGAAATAAGGTTTTAATTAAAACTTTAATTAGATTGGAGAGGAATTAAGTAAATAAAATTACTGAACTAAGGATCGAAAATGGAGATCCACCAGTTTAACTCCATGCGTTAATTAAATCTTTAAGTAGATTTAAATGGGTAATGGAAATTAAGTTTACCTGAACCAATTGGGATAAAAGATCGGGAGGGGAATTAATTAATTTATAATTATTTCGGTAAGGCGTAAATTCCGATTAGATTGGATAAACCATAATTTGGTTTAATATGGATAAATAAAGATTAAAGATTAAATTAAAAAGATTTATCTTTGATAAAATTAATAGGAACCTTTCCCTAAGAATTTGAATATTTTATTTAAAGAATATTCGGAATTGGAATGAGACGTTGGTTGAATTTTATTAACACATGTTTTTAAATCACGTGAGTTATTCAGAAAGACCGGGTTTAACCCATTCTGAAAAATCATCACGATGATCAAGAGTCGAAGATGAAGACGGTGATTGAAGACCGAAGGTTTTCACATCGTTGGGATGATGATGACTGGTATCTTGAATTGGGATTGGCCTTCAAAGGCAAGGTATTTGGTAATGATCGTCCAAACGCATTTGGAGATCGACGGACATGATGTTTCGCTCAGACCCAGAGCGGACTTGTAAATGGATTGCGTGTCTGACATTGTATTCCTTTCTACTGTATTTGTTGAACGCTACTGATTATGTATTTCTGTTTTGGTGGTGAAGAATTTATTCTTTACTTATCACCCTTCTCTAAGACGTATGAGCTTAGAGGTTATATATATATTGGTAGATGATTAATAATATGGTAGGGCCTGACAATGTGGCATGCTAAGATGCAAATGATCAAGGCTTTGTTGAAAAGCAGGCCTTGTGGCTGAGGATCAAAGCATAACCTGTTTGGCATAGCTTTGTGTATAACGTGACTTCGCGAGCCTCACACCCCGGTATGAGTCAAAAACGGGATTAGGACTGCTGGGAGTGCACACGTTTCTTTCTAGCTAGAGTGGTGTCAGTGACCTACCAGCCCTGACATTTTACTTATGTGGATGATGGATTTTGAGGCGCCTCGGATTTTTATAGGCCGATAGTGGTCATATTATAGGTTCAAAGGAACCGGGAAGCGTGTGTTCAGGCATAATTAATCCACTGCCGATAGGCGGGGACCGGCCCTGAAGATCCAAGGGTTCACTGCGGGGGATCCTGAGGCATTTGCTAGAGTGTCTCGAATCGGAGAGGAGCTTGCCCCTAGCCTCGACTCATGTTGGAAACCCAATTCCCAATACGCCCTTGCGGTTTTGATTGTAAACTTATATACGGCGACATAGTATATGGTACCTATGCCGTCTAGGATTGATATTATATTTGAATGTTTTAAATACATATACACACAAATAATAATATCGTTTTTACGTATCAAGCATCTTTTGACCATTATAAGGTAAAACCCTATCCTCTGGTGTGCGTTGCATTGTGTGATGGAACCTGGGTCTTATGATGGTTTCATTTTTTTTTTAAAAGCATTGCGTGGTTTAATGATTTACTTTAATTATGCACTGGCAATCCAATGGAGTAAACCCGTTCCGCGTTAGCGGCATGGTCCTGTGATTAGCCTACTTATTAGATAAGTTAAGTATAGCATTCTCACACCAGTCCCACGACTGACCTGTAGTTTGTTTCACTTTGCAAACTCGGGTGCCCTCTTTCCATACGGGTAGTTGAGTAGCTTTTTGCAGACATAGTTAAGCAGGATCATGGATTGAAGTCTGAAGCTGGGTCCAGTTATTGATGGCCTTCCGCTGAGATTAGTTCCGCTGCAATGTACTTAATTTATTGTAAATGTATTTTCTGCTGTATTATTTATTGATGTACTCTGATATATTCTGTACTCTGATGTAACATTTATTATTGATGTTATAAAAGTCTGTGTTTTTGTTCTGATGTGTTGTATGCCCAAAGTTAACGTACGCGGGTTTTGAACGGTCTTGATCGATCTTGCGATCGGTTGGGGTTGGGCGGAATCCGGGTCGTTACAATATCTATGGGTATATATATATTTCAAAAACAATTTCAATCATAATGTATTAATCATAGACGGAATAACACCCCATCCTACTATGTCGCCTTACTAGTTCTGCAATCAAAACCGCAAGGTCGTATTGGAAATTGGATTTCCATCATGAGTCGAGGCTAGGGGCAAGCTCCTCTCCGATTCGAGACACTCTAGCAAATGCCTCAGGATCACACCTATGGGCAACCCTTGGAGCGGTAGGGCCGGTCCCCGCCTATCGGCAGTGGATTGGTTATGCCTGAACACACGCTTCCCGGTTCCTTTGAACCTATAGTATGACCACTAACGGCCTATAAAAATCTGAGGCGCCTCAAAATCCATCATCCACATAAGTAAAATGCCAGCCAATTTAAGCACTGACACTACCACTAGCTAGAAAGAAACGTATGCACTCCCTATGGTCCATATCCCGTTTTTGACTCATACCGGGGTGTGAGGCTCGTGAAGTCACGATATACACAAAGCTATGCCGTAATAGGCTATACTTTGATCATCCCACAAGGCCCTACTTTTCAACAAAAGCCTTGATCAATTGCATCTTGGCGTGCCACATTGACAATTCACGCCATGCGATCAATCACTGTTAATATATACTAGGGTGTTAAGCAGAGAATAAATCCTCCACCACCAAACAGACATACATTAACAGAAATCGATTTAATTCACATGGAACAAAATACAATGTCAGACACGCATCCATTTACTAGCTTATGCTCTGGGTCTGAACGAAAACCAAATCCGAATAATCAACCATAGTCCGGACGGCCACTACTGAAGCCCCTTCAAGGTAGCAACTCCCATCAAGGGTCTATGTAGCAACACATCCATTCGATGTGAAGATCGTCGGTCTTCAACCACCGTCTTCATCTTCGACTCTTCATTGTCATAGTAATTATTCAGAATGGGTTAAGCTCGGTCTTTCCGAATAACTCACGTATTTTATAATTAAAAATCAAAAACTATTAAAAACACATCCAACGCCTCATTCCAATTTAGAATATTCTTCTAATAAAATATTCGTATTATTCTATCAAAGTTAAACTCTTTAAATTATTCTTAAATCTTTCTTTTAAAGATTTATTAAAAACCCAATTTGGTTTTAAATATCAAAAATCATTATTCAATGATTATTTAAATTTAAGAAATAAATCTTATCTTTAACTGGGTTAAAGAACTAGTGTCATTTTTAAACACCGTTCACGATAAACCCAAAATCGACTTCCATTAAATATGGAATCTTCACAGAAATCAAATCAATATGTAATCGTTATAAATTTCTGTATCCGACCAATAATATAAATGGAATAACGACAAAGCCTCTTAAATTCCATATGTAGTATCGGTTTTCTTTTACAGAAGCTTATCACGGTTATTATTAATTCGAATTCCATTCAATTCCAATTTAGTATATTAAATTGGAAAACTTTCCTTTGAAACAATTTCCTTTTAAATCTTAATAAAAGATTTATAAATTCCAAATTATATTTTCACTGTTAATCGAGTTAAAGAACAGATGTCGTTTAAAAACATTGTTCACGATAAACTCAATTCACAAATCATTTTTATTCCAATTATTAAATATAATTTAAAACTCTAATAACCTTAATCAAAAGTATTATTCCTTTCAACGGGGTTTAAGAACAGTGTTATTCAAGACACCATTCACGACAAACCAAAATCCAATTTATTTAATTCCAATTAAATATGGGTTAAATGGAAAACTCCATTAAATTTTGATTAAAGGTTTATTCTATTTCTTCATTAAAATAATTTTTTCAAATTTATTTGATTTTGGAAATTCCTTCCTTTTTGTACACTTAGACCTCTCACATTAGGTTCAACATTAGTGGCTGCTGGATATGCCGGTCGGGTCCGGGCAGACTTCCACCACCAATATAACCTAACCTCGTGTCAAACAGCGCAATTATAGTTTATAATTGCAATTATTACATTGTAAAACATTCATTATTTTAAACTATTATTTATCTAAAATATTTTTATTTAAAATATTCTTTTTCCTAAAATATTCTTTTTTCTAGAATATTCCTTATTGGAATGTGACTCAATCAATAACCATATAGTTTCAATCATATGGTTTCTATGTATTGCATGTATATAACAACCATGATAATGATACACAACCATTAAACAATCCATTTATATCAAAATGAAGTTTATAACTGTGTGAGTTAACACAAGTAAGTAACACTCATCACAGCCTGTCAATCCATTGGTTAACAGATAATTAAATATTGGGATTTGTGTAAGTCCAATATCATCCCAACACCCGTGTGGGGGTTTCAGCCAACAAAACAAACAATAAATTATCTGTGCACTTGGGCGATGTGTAAAAATTATCGACCCAATCACATAAACAAGTTGGATAACTTGTAAATGGAAGTGTAATACACAATATATAACACGACGATGAAAATGTCTCTTCTATATTGTATACAATTCTATTACAATGAGCGAATGAAAATAATAACTTTGTCTTTGTTGACAATTTCTATTTGTCAATCCTAACTCAACAAAAGTGGTTATTTTGTGTAACACCCCACCTCCGCTAGGGTGGCTCTTGCAAGCACTCTGACTTTGGAGGGGCGTTTGAATCAGGTAAACATGCATAATGATATATCAAGGCAGAACAAGAACATATGTATATATGTAAACAGAGTAAATAACATAGATAAAACAACAGAAGATTTCAAACCATTTCAAAACAAGTCTGGTACAAATGTCAACTTTCCAAATAAACAAGTCTAGATAAAAACAACATCAACTGAAAAACTGAAATACATAAGTACTATCCCCAAAATAAGTGATAACCATAGCTAGCTTCATGTCAAGACCGTACATGAGCTAAAATCCCACAAGCCAGCGATCGGAAATCCAAGCTAAGCTCCAATATTCCCACCCTGAGAACCTGGGGGGGGGGGGGAACGGAAGAAAAGAGGCGAAAGAAAAACAGGTCAGTCAAAAAGACTGAGTAAGCCCTACTACAATCAATGTAAACTGATAAAGTTAATTGGCATGAGAAGCAGGGATGAACATAAGGATAACAACATACTAGTATGATGATTAACTAACAAGGTAGATAAAGGTGTCATCGCATAATCAGGTTTAAGGTTTTTGAACCACAGGTGTACTAGCAAACTAACATGACTTGAATAAACAAGAATTTATCCCTTGGCCTAAACTTGGCCCAGTATCAGGTGTTTGACTTAAATCAAGATCCAACTTCTTGGTACCAATTCTAGTATAACAGGATTAGGTGTTACCCCAATGTTTACATCGAAACAGGACGGAATAGAATGGTCCATACAGAGATAGAGTTTGGGAAAAATGGGCTTTTACCACCCTAACAGATAAAGTACAGAAACGGAATGCTAACAATAATGGGCCTTTACCACCCTAACAGATAAAGTACAGAAACGGAATGCTAACAATAATGGGCCTTTACCACCCTAACAGAACAGAGTACAGAAACGGAATACTACAATTAGGTGTACACTAGTAGTGGGCCTTTACCACCCTAACAGACGGTACCACGCAGAAACAGACGGGTGTTACCACCCAACAAAACAGACAGTACCTACAGAATCAGACAGAGCTAAGTGTACCCTAAATCCTACCCAAGCGATCGGCTCCCTAATACATAAATATCCTATGTCGGCCCTACGATAGGGTGTATCACTCCCTAAAGTGGCAACCAATTGGCACAGGCATATTTACAGATGTCACGGCGTCTTACATCCTCAGAGGCAGACCGGGATCCATGCACGCACATGACCCGGTTGGAACGCACCATCAACACCCATCGCCATTATCAGAATGAACCACTTATAATTAGTTCAGTAAGCGTGCCCGGACCCTACCTACAGTTGGGTCAAAGTTTTGATACCAGAAAGGGTTACTGACTAATAAGGGTCCCAAACAACAAATGCACAAGTATTCCCCCTTGTGTCCCCAGACTATCAGATTCAGATTAACTTATTAACAGAGTTCAGACATACAAAGTTCAGACGATCAGTTTTCAGACTAACGGATCAGATAACAGATTTACAAACTTGCCTAACTTGGTGTGGGTCCTACAGATCCGCAAAACAGGTTCGTTTAGTTTATCCAGACCAGGTATCAAATCGGTTTTCAGCCTTATCAAATTACTGAGTTGGATTGGTTAAGTATAGTTCAACTTAACCCCGTTAAATTACCGAGTTCAGGTTGGTTAAGTGTAGGTTAACTTAACCCTAACCACTAGTCGTATTTTACGATTAAGTGTCATTAAGAAATCAAACCCGGTTTCCCTTAACCTACCCATTCATGTCAAATTGGTTAAGTGTCATAATTCAAATTTACTTAACCTTATCATGTAGCATTAATTAATTTAATGCACCTTAACCTCTCACATTAGACCTCGTTGTGGTTACTAGTTAAGCCGGGCGGTTCCGGGTAGCTTTACACCACAACCTAGTCTAACCTCGGGTTCAAGCACAACTTGACCAACTTCTCACATTGGGTCCTATTGTTTGTAGCCACTAGTTAAGCCGGTTGGTTCCGGGTAGATTTATGCTACAAACTCAACCCAACCTCGAGTTGGCCACACTTATATTTTCTAAGTGTCATGTCCATTATGTTTCCAAAACATATTACACATTTTTTTTCAAGAATTTGGGTAGACCTAACTTAATAGGTAAATTCCCAATGGGTAGACCTAACTTAATAGGTAAATTCCCAATCTTATGTTTTTATGTCCTTTAAGTTTACTCAACCCCAAACGCAATCCCATCGCTTACATATCGCAATAGCGCATAAAGGATAGAAAGAGGGAACTTGGCATAATCATGACATAAAGGTGTTGAAGCCACAAGTTTAATCATGGTGGCATATGAAATGTACATATGTTCATATACTTGCATATTACATTTTTATGCCTCAAAAGCATGCATAAAAACCAAACTTAGCATATTGGTGATACATGGTGATAAATGACATGTAGAAATGGCCATAAGTTCGCATTTAGCCTCACATGCAAGTTATCATAAGAGATATGATAACTTACATGTTGCCAAAATGAAACCTTTAGCATAAAGCTTGAAGCTTTAAACTCATAAACCCAAGATAAGCTTGCATAACATGATAACATGAACAAAATGATCAACCCAAACTTGCATAACATAACTTGCATATCATATGACAAACTTGCATATCATAACATAACAAACTTGCATAACATAACATGATAAACTTGCATATCATAACATGGCAAACTTGTATAGCATAACATGGTAAACTTGCATATCATAACATGGCATACCTGCACATCATAACATGATAAACTTGCATATCATAACATGGCATACGTGCACATCATAACATGATAAACTTGCATATCATAACATGGCATACTTGCACATCATAACATGATAAACTTGCATATCATAACATGGCATACTTGCACATCATAACATGATAAACTTGCATATCATAACATGGCATACTTGCACATCATAACATGATAAACTTGCATATCATAATAATCAAACACAACTTGCATCATTCATTTAACTTTAGAGTTTAAATATGAAAGTAGAAAAGGGCTTACTATGCTTATGAAGACACAAAAATATGACAAAGCCCTTATGCAATCAAATAGACCAAAATGCAAGCTCTAATAGAAAAACCCTTGAGCCAAAATGATCAAAACCCTTGCTTTATGATGTAAATATGGAAACCTGACTTGAATGCAAGCTAATGATGCTCATACAAGCTTGAAAACACTTGTATGCATTGAAAATCTCTCATAGAAATAACTTAGGGATTTTAGGAAGAGAGTGGAGGCCATGAGAGGAATGATTTTGCCATAGTTTAGTTACTTGAATGAATAATGATGATTTAGGGTTAGGTTAGGGGCTTATTTATAGGATTAGGATGTGTTTTAGACCCTTAGATTAACCCTAGGTTAGATTAGGACCATCAGATCTCGGAAGCTTCCAGAAAATAGCCCCAAAACACAGCCAAACCCAAAAATGGTGCATCAGGCCAAACTGGCCGAGCACCCCCTGTCGACACCCAAGTCGACAGGTCTGTCGACTTGGTCCTAGCCAAGTCGACTGCCCAGTCGATAGGCCTGTCGACTGGGGTAGCTAGGCGGGAATTTTTCCCACCTGCGCCCAATGGCCCCAATTTCGAAATTTGAACCTGAATTTTAAATCTGTTTTGAACTTAGAATTTTCAGAAAATTTCGTTGGGCCTTAATCGGGTCATACGGACTCCGATTTTCGAAAACTCGGACTCTATTTCGCGTATTTTTCCGAGATGAACGCAATGACATAGCCCGTTTCCCTTGATTCAGATTTATAAATTAAATTCTGCCTCGATTTACGATATAACAGGTTATCAGAAATACGGGTTGTTACATTCTCCCCTCCTTAAAGGATTTCGTCCTCGAAATCTTCAAGTTAGGAAGAACGCATCCTACCATCCATCATCCATCTACTCAAATCATCATTCACGAGCAATCATTGTCCTTAAAGATTCTAATGCGGTATGAACATATGCAAAAGGTGTGTGTATATGTTCTTATCTAATGCAAAGATCCTCAATGCAAAGTATGTTAGTGAAATGAATCCATTATGTATGCAAATAGTCCTAATCATATAATACTATATGTGTGCACAAGCATTCGTCCATATGCAACATCCATATGCCGAATTAACCATCTTGCAACCATAAGAATTGAAAATGTACACACGTCCATATGCAATATGAGAGTGTATTTCAAGCCGATCTAGTGCCTAGTGTGTGTTTATGCATCCACGAGCAACCACTAGCAACCACTTGCATCCACTTGCAACCATCAAACATAACATGTCTCAAACACATGTTTACATCCATAGGATTCCTATCTCAACAAGATACAGTCGAGTGATGGAAGCGAGTACAGATAAAACAAAAACTTGGTACATATACTTACAGACTACTAGTACAGATCAGATTTTCCCCAAATGATTCTTAGGAAACTAAACATGGTAGAAACCCAGAATGTATTCGTCATAGTCACCCTCATGCCCAACACAGATACTCTCAAACCCCAATTTATCACAAACAGATGAGTTATAACTCTCAGGGAGTTTGAGACTATTACCAGATCAGAAGCAAGACTAGCATTAAAGTACCGAGTTTCCATTACAGAATCAAAATACAGAAAAAGAGTTTCAAACTGAAAATCAGACAAGGAAAATTAAACATCCTACAGACAAATTATTCTAGCCCTAATCTATTCACTCCCCATGCGAGTATTCACCGTTCCTTCCGATGTAGTCCTTTTCTTCTTCGGGCAGTCCCTAGTGAAATGTCCCATCTCTCCACAGTTAAAGCAAGTGCCCTTCCTCTTTCTGCAATCCTTGTTTAGATGAGTTGAGCTTCCACAAGTAAAGCACTTCTTTTCCTTCTTATCTTCAGACTTCTCCTCCTTCTTTTGCATTTCCTTTTTGGGCCCCGTTTTCTTGTTTTGAGACTCATTCACCTTGACCTCCTTCTTTGCACTCTTGTTCTCTTCATTGAGTAGGGCCATATCTACCAAACTCTCAAACGTGGCCCCCATGGGCACAAGAGACATAGCTAACTCCTGTAACGGCTCATTCAATCCTCTAGCAAAACGAAGAGCCTTCTTCTGAGTAGTACTCACCATATCCAAGCCAAAACGAGCTAATTGATTGAACTTGTTCACATATTCTTTGACAGACATGTCTCCTTGCTTCAAAGCAATAAACCTCTCCATTTGCAAATTCTCTTCAGCAGAAGACAGAAACTTAAGCCCGAATCTTGTCCTGAAATCGGCCCAAGTCTCAACGGGCCTAGTACCATTGGTGACTTCCCACCAATAAGCGGCTTCATCCCTCATATGCCAAACCGCCAACAAGATCTTTCTCTGATCATCTAATCCAAAGATAGCGAATAAATCCTCGGTCGCTTTCAACCAATTCCGGGCCTCTACAAAAGTCTCTGTACCTAGAAAGTTCTTGCCACCCATTGCTTTGAAATCCTTGCAAATCTTCGTGAACTCTACTGGAGGATGCTGAGGGGGAGGAGGAGGAACCTCAGCGACAGGAGGAGGAGGAACATTAACCACCGGAGGAGGAGTAACATTTGCGGAGCCGGCTTCGGTCGCCCTAGCCTCCATAAGTCTCCTATACCAAACAGGAACTTGCACTCCCTCTGGGATAACAAAGTTATCTGTCATACTGAAACGAAGGGAAAAGATAGATTCAGAACGAGGGAACTAAGAATAGATAGCTAAGGATTGTGCTAATGGCTTTTTGGGGAATAGCCTTTAAAATAAACTAGACTTTTCTTTGGAAAATATTTTATACTTGGTTTTGAAAATAGTTTTCCAAAAGTTTTCTAAAAACCTTTTTGTTCCTTCTCGTAAACCATATGCTCTGATACCAAATGTAACACCCCACCTCCGCCAGGGTGGCTCTTGCAAGCACTCTGACATTGGAGGGGCGTTTGAATCAGGTAAACATGCATAATGATATATCAAGGCAGAACAAGAACATATGTATATATGTAAACAGAGTAAATAACATAGATAAAACAGCGGAAGATTTCAAACCATTTCAAAACAAGTCTGGTACAACATAATGTCAACTTTCCAAATAAACAAGTCTAGATAAAAACAACATCAACTGAAAAACTGAAATACATAAGTACTATCCCCAAAATAAGTGATAACCATAGCTAGCTTCATGTCAAGACCGTACATGAGCTAAAATCCCACAAGCCAGTGATCGGAAATCCAAGCTAAGCTCCAATATTCCCACCCTGAGAACTTGGGGGGGGGAACGGAAGAAAAGAGGCGAAAGAAAAACAGGTCAGTCAAAAAGACTGAGTAAGCCCTACTACAATCAATGTAAACTGATAAAGTTAACTGGCATGAGAAGCAGGGATGAACATAAGGATAACAACATACTAGCATGATGATTAACTAACAAGGTAGATAAAGGTGTCATCGCATAATCAGGTTTAAGGTTTTTGCACCACAGGTGTACTAGCAAACTAAGATGACTTGAATAAACAAGAATTTATCCCTTGGCCTAAACTTGGCCCAGTATCAGGTGTTTGACTTAAATCAAGATCCAACTTCTTGGTACCAATTCTAGTATAACAGGATTAGGTGTTACCCCAATGTTTACATCGAAACAGGACGGAACAGAATGGTCCATACAGAGATAGAGTTTGGGAAAAATGGGCTTTTACCACCCTAACAGATAAAGTACAGAAACGGAATGCTAACAATAATGGGCCTTTACCACCCTAACAGATAAAGTACAGAAACGAAATGCTAACAATAATGGGCCTTTACCACCCTAACAGAACAGAGTACAGAAACGGAATACTACAATTAGGTGTACACTAGTAGTGGGCCTTTACCACCCTAACAGACGGTACCACGCAGAAACAGACGGGTGTTACCACCCAACAAAACAGACGGTACCTACAGAATCAGACAGAGCTAAGTGTACACTAAATCCTACCCAAGCGATCGGCTCCCTAATACATAAATATCCTATGTCGGCCCCACGATAGGGTGTATCACTCCCTAAAGTGGCAACCAATTGGCACAGGCATATTTACAGATGTCACGGCGTCTTACATCCTCAGAGGCAGACCGGGATCCATGCACGCACATGACCGGGTTGGAACGCACCATCAACACCCATCGCCATTATCAGAATGAACCACTTATAATTAGTTCAGTAAGCGTGCCCGGACCCTACCTACAGTTGGGTCAATGTTTTGATACCAGAAAGGGTTACTGACTAATAAGGATCCCAAACAACAAATGACACAAGTATTCCCCCTTGTGTCCCCAGACTATCAGATTCAGATTAACTTATTAACAGAGTTCAGACATACAAAGTTCAGACAATCAGTTTTCAGACTAACGGATCAGATAACAGATTTACAAACATGCCTAACTTGGTGTGGGTCCTACAGATCCGCAAAACAGGTTCGTTTAGTTTATCCAGACCAGGTATCAAATCGGTTCTCAGCCTTAACAAATTACTGAGTTGGATTGGTTAAGTATAGTTCAACTTAACCCCGTTAAATTACCGAGTTCAGGTTGGTTAAGTGTAGGTTAACTTAACCCTAACCACTAGTCGTATTTTACGGTTAAGTGTCATTAAGAAATCAAACCCGGTTTCACTTAACCTACCCATTCATGTCAAATTGGTTATGTGTCATAAATCAAATTTACTTAACATTATCATGTAGCATTAATTAATTTAATGCACCTTAACCTCTCACATTAGACCTCGTTGTGGTTACTAGTTAAGCCGGGCGGGTCCGGGTAGCTTTACACCACAACCTAGTCTAAATTCGGGTTCAAGCACAACTTGACCAACTTCTCACATTGGGTCCTATTGTTTGTAGCCACTAGTTAAGCCGGTTGGTTCCGTGTAGATTTATGCTACTAACTCAACCCAACCTCGAGTTGGCCACACTTATATTTTCTATGTGTCATGTCCATTATGTTTCCAAAACATATTACACATTTTTTTTCAAGAATTTGGGTAGACCTAACTTAATAGGTAAATTTCCAATGGGTAGACCTAACTTAATAGGTAAATTCCCAATCTTATGTTTTTATGTCCTTTAAGTTTACCCAACCCCAAACGCAATCCCATCGCTTACATATCGCAATAGCGCATAAAGGATAGAAAGAGGGAACTTGGCATAATCATGACATAAAGGTGTTGAAGCCACAATTTTAATCATGGTGGCATATGAAATGTACATATGTTCATATACTTGCATATTACATTTTTAGGCCTCAAAAGCATGCATAAAAACCAAACTTAGCATATTGGTGATACATGGTGATAAATGACTTGTAGAAATGGCCATAAGTTCGCATTTAGCCTCACATGCAAGTTATCATAAGAGATATGATAACTTACATGTTGCCAAAATGCAACCTTTAGCATAAAGCTTGAAGCTTTAAACTCATAAACCCAAGATAAGCTTGCATAACATGATAACATGAACAAAATGATCAACCCAAACTTGCATAACGTAACTTGCATATCATATGACAAACTTGCATATCATAACATAGCAAACTTGCATAACATAACATGATAAACTTGCATATCATAACATGGCAAACTTGCATAGCATAACATGGTAAACTTGCATATCATAAAATGGCATACTTGCATATCATAACATGATAAACTTGCATATCATAACATGACATACTTGCACATCATAACATGATAAACTTGCATATCATAACATGACATACTTGCACATCATAACATGATAAACTTGCATATCATAACATGGCATACTTGCACATCATAACATGATAAACTTGCATATCATAATGATCAAACACAACTTGCATCATTCATTTAACTTTAGAGTTTAAATATGAAAGTAGAAAAGGGCTTACTATGCTTATGAAGACACAAAAATATGACAAAGCCCTTATGCAATCAAATAGACCCAAAATGCAAGCTCTAATAGAAAAACCCTTGAGCCAAAATGATCAAAACCCTTGCTTTATGATGTAAATATGGAAACTTGACTTGAATGCAAGCTAATGATGCTCATACAAGCTTGAAAACACTTGTATGCATTGAAAATCTCTCATAGAAATAACTTAGGGATTTTATGAAGAGAGTGGAGGCCATGAGAGGAATGATTTTGCCATATTTTAGTTACTTGAATGAATAATGATGATTTAGGGTTAGGTTAGGGGCTTATTTATAGGATTAGAATGTGTTTTAGACCCTTAGATTAACCCTAGGTTAGATTAGGACCATCAGATCTCGGAAGCTTCCAGAAAACAGCCCCAAAACACAGCCAAACCCAAAAATGGTGCATCAGGCCAAACTGGCCGAGCACCCCCTGTCGACACCCAAGTCGACAGGGCTGTCGACTTGGTCCTAGCCAAGTCGACTGCCAAGTCGACAGGCCTGTCGACTGGGGTAGCTAGGCGGGAATTTTTCCCACCTGCGCCCAATGGCCCCAATTTCGAAATTTGAACCTGAATTTTAAATCTGTTTTGAACTTAGAATTTTAAGAAAACTTTGTTTGGCCATAATCGGGTCTTATGGACTCCGATTTTCGAAAACTCGGACTCTATTTCGCGTATTTTTCCGAGACGAACGCAATGACATAGCCCTTTTCCCTTGATTCAGATTTATAAATTAAATTCTGCCTCGATTTACGATATAACAGGTTATAAGAAATACGGGTTGTTACATTTTGTTTTGGTAATTCAAAGGTGACAAAAATGATAATTTTTGTTTTGACAAATCTAATGCGACAAAAACGATAATTTTTGTTTTATTCTATTCAAATGACAAAAAATGAAGAGATAATTTATTTTCATGACACCCCTTACACTTCTAGTGTTAAATAAAAAGATCAATTTGTTCACATACAAAATTTCATATATTTAACAAAATAAAAATGGATATTTATTTGTACACGTATTTTTATCTTAAATATGACAAATAAAATTGAACATTTACTGGTATACAAATTCCTAATTCAACTTGACAAATAAAAGGTGATGGTTTTATTTGTTTACAAATTCTAATCCAATCTTAACAAATAAGGATGATAATTTATTTGTTAACTGTTTCTACTTGACAAAAGTGACAAAATTTATATGTCAATACTAAATTTGTCCAAGGTAACAACTTTGTTTGCTATTCTTTTCATTGTAACAAAATGACAAATAAAAATATACTCTTTTATTTTTAATCTTTTGAATGCAATCTAAACTACATTAAAAATGTAAAATTTAATGTACAATCTTTTTATTGTCTCCAATTTAAAAGTAAAAATGACACTTTTAACCCTATTCTCTTATTTGTGACTAAATTGACAAATAAAATGTTGCCTTTGTGTCAATTCTTTTTATTGTAATTAACTTGACAATAAAAATGAAATCTCTTATACTAAACTTTTAATTGTAGTGAATATGACAATAAAGGCATATTCTCTAATTCTACACTTTTTATTCACGTCTAAAATGACAAATAAAACTTATCTTAACATTCTACTGTAATATAAATAAATAAAAAGGTAACTTCTAATTTGAAAGTAAAAATGCAACTTTTATTTTAATGCTTTATTTGCATTAGTGAATGTAAATAAAAGAACAAACTTATTTTCAATGTATATTTGCACTAGTGAATGCAAATAAAAGAACAAACTTTATTTTCAATACATATTGCATCTGTAAATGCAAATAAAAGAGCAAGTTTTAATTTCAACAGATATTTGCATCAAAGGATACAAATAAAGGAATAACTTTTTTTATTTCAATGATTATTTGCATCGAAGAATGCAAATAAAAGAATAAATTTTTTTTTTCAATGTTTAATGGCATCAAAGAATGACATAAAATATGTTGCTTTTTCCTAAAAAGAAAGTGACAAAAATTGTGTTCTTTTAATTCTAAAGAGAAAACGACATACTGTGTTCTTTTTGTTTACCCCTCTTTAATTAACAAAGATGTCTATTTCTGTCTAATGAACAAAATGTAATCCTTTCAATGTGCAAAAATGTTCGTTTTTAACTAATTCTTTTCAATAACCACAAATGTCTATTTTTTTCCTTCATTCTTTAATTACATTAAAATTGTAATCTTTTTATTGCATTTCTAATCACATTGAAAAATGTACTTTTTAATTTAAACTAAATGACGGTAAAATAATGTCCTTTTTACTATTCTATTCTAGTGTCATATAAAAATGATATTTTATATGTTAACCATTTCAATGGTTTCTAGTGTCATGTAAAAATTGGTATTTTATATGTTAACAATTTCAATGGTTTCTAGTGTCATATAAAAATGGTATTTTATATGTTAACAATTTCAATGGTTTCTAGTGTCATATAAAAATGGTATTTTATATGGCAAACATATCATACAACAAAAATGGTGTATCTTTATCATATGCACAAACTTTGCCTAACATGAATATTTTATTCCTATATGTTAAAAATATAGTTTTTACTGTATGCATAATTTTATACTTTTCCATTACATTCCACAGATCACCACCAAACAGCATCAAATAATTTCAATCAAATCACGTCCAATAGAATCTATCAACGTATAATTTAACTACAACCATTCTAGAACAAATCGCATATCACAATTCAGTAATTCTAATTTTATATATGTATATATATAAAAAAAAAAAGAATTTCTCACATTGATTTTTCTTTTTCCTGAATTTTCAGAGTTCTTCATTTCAGGTATGGTCTGTTTCATCGTGTAGATCAGGCCAAGACGGTTCCAACGCTTCAGAAATCATCTGATTCTGATTAGATTTGTACAAGTTATGATAGTTTAAAGATTTGATAATAATTTGAGTAAACAAATAATTTAAAATTCTTAATTACATTCATTAGGCCACTAATCCTTCTTCCATCTTCTGTTATACGTCGAACCCATCCTCGTCACCAAGCTTCACGTCGCGCCCTCCTCCTCGAGCCACCGGCCGCCGATCCAAACACCCCACCTCGAAGCCACCAACGTCCCCTACCACCGCCAGGAAATCCAGCCATCTTAGTGGGCCCCACGCTCATCAAATCCGCCCCGAACGGCAGCCGTTCACACCCAAAATCCGAGCGCCATCCCTCATAAAATCTGATCATCATCGCATGAAATGAAATCCCTCGAAATTCTCTTCGATTTGGTATATGGGATTGATTTTGATTCGATGTATGTTGGGAGAATTTGTGGATTCAATTCGGGATGATACTGGCCATTCGTTTAAGAGGGTGGCGGCTGATGCTTTTAGGGTTTTGGTTTTATTTTTTTTATTTTAATAATAAATCTCGATTTTCGTGCTTAAAAGTGGAATTTTCGGGCTGTCTCCTAATCAGGCCTGCTTAGTGTCAATCTTAATGTTTTGACGTCTTCTGAATGCGATGGGCTATGCCTCGTAGCCCAATTCTGAAGTCTATTGCGTGTTTTATTAAAATTACAATATTGAATTAATAATTTAATTTCCACCGTACATTTAAATACGCCGGGGCCACATACGAACTCTGAAAATTCCAAAAAAAATATTTCTGGCTTCGTATTGATGATACGGTTCCAACGAGACTAATTTCATCGAATTCTGAGGCCGTTTGAAAAATGACCTTTTTCAAGTCGATTAAATTTGATTGAAACTGACATGACATTTTCCTTTGCCACGCTCACATATTAATTCGAAAAATTCTGAAAAATTAAACTTAACAATAATTTTACATTCCGGTTCCAACAAAAGTAGTTTCATCGAAAACAGAGGTCGTTTGCAAAATGGCTATTTTTAAGGCCAATATATTATATATAAATATATATAAATTCTACAGCGACTTTTATAAATTTTAAACTAGACATAACTTTCTATTTTCAAAGTGAAATTTAGATTTTTCAGATTCGTTAGAAAGATATGACTAAACAGATTTAAATATTTTTGGTTTCGCTCAATTCTGATTTAAAATGAATCCTGCACATTCAATTAAAGTTCAAATTCAAATTTTCAAACTACAACGCTGTTTTAAACTCCTTTTATAATTAAATTGAATTTATTTGTTTTAAAATAAATTTTTAGTCATTCTTATTTAAAATAAATTATTTTAAACATTAAAATCCATTAAAATTCCTAAAATTAAAATTTTAAATTGGCCCCAAAATTCCGGGTCGTTACATTCATTATTTTCTTGAAGCACCTTTATTTATCTATTAATTTTGATATATTCAATACGTTTAACAAGCTTAAACATACTTATTAATGAAAAAAATAATTAACTAATGTACTTGTGTTTTCACTTCTTAGACAACTAAAAATGTTAGATTTATAAAATAGTAAACATTCAAAGAAATTGTTTTCTGCACTTTTCTTAAGCATGCTACAATTATAGTTTGGACATGAAGTTAAGAGAAAGTGAAATGTGAGGTTACAAAATAGAGCTTGTGCAACTAATGCTAGAGAATAGAAATAAGAAGAAGATAGCTTACTTTTTCCCGGTCATGTAAGCTTTGTATGCATGTGCAATACTGTGTGTGCCTGTATAGGTTAATGCACTCGAACGGTCGTTGTTATAACAGGAATCTTACTCTTTTGGAATCAACTTGTATATTTTTCTATTAATTTTGATATATTCAATACATTTAATTAGCTTAATCATACCTATTAAGAAAAAAATTACTTATATAATGTATTTATATTTTCACTTCTATACAGCATAAAGTGTGAAGTAGTAATAAAATGTTAAATATATAAGGAAATTGTTTCCCGCACTTCACTTAAGCAGAATACAATCATAGTCTGGACGTTAAGTTAAGAGAAAGTTAAATGTGAGGTTACAAAATAAAGCATTCACGACTAATGCTAGAGAATAGAAATAAGGAGAAGACAACTTACTTTTTTCCAGTCATGCAAGCTTTGTATGCATGCACAATATTGTGTGTGCCTTTGCAGGCTAATGCACGCGAACGGTCTTTGTTATAACAACATATCTTACTTGTTTGGAATCAGCTCGTATACTTTTGCGAATGGTCTTTATTATAGCATCATATCTTACTCATTTGGAATCAGCTCATATATTTTTATGTTTGGGTAATTTCATTTTGGTGGAAGAAAGTTAGTTAATTTTTAGAAATGCAATTATACATGCATGCACACAGAAAAAATGCTTTAAAAGCAAGTTGAGGTGTGTTTGTACTAAAAAATTTACTCTATATTCACATCGGATGTGTATGACATAGAAATGGTACATAAGCTTCCGTCTCGGTTAGTTTAAAGTGAGGAAAATATTCCATTTGCATGCGACTCTTCGGATTTGTCTGATGCTTGTGACTAACTTTCCTTTAATATTTGTACTTCAACTTTCTAATGCATCCCATTAATTTATTTCATGCTCCTTTCTCTAACCCTTTACTAACATCAAAACATAATCACCAACTTACTCTTTTAAAATATTACTTCGCTCAATAAAAAACATCCATGTATAATTCATTTTGTATTAGATATTTCAAAAAACCGTATACTTTCTTCAAAAGTTAACATTAAAAACTTGGATTTTTGAGATTATTGCATTCGTAAAACTTAACTATGGAAGAATAAATTCATATTGCTTCTCAATATAGATAGTGAAGGAACATCATGTCTGTGCGTAATTTCAAGTCAGTAAGACTTTAGAAAAGCATGGATATTTTTTATAAATGAAATAAAACATACCTTTCCATTGTAACATTGATCAATATTTATGGATGCAAATTGAACTATTCCCAACTATAAACATTGTTTTTGTTCATCCAGAATAAATTTTTTATTGTTTCTGTTCATCCAGAATAAAAGCTGGTTGTTTATTGCTCAATTGTTCAATCTTCCATGATCTTAGTCACAAAGAAACGCCCAAATCAGTATTTGCATTCTTAATATCATAAAAGACTTTTACAACTCAAAATTAAACAAAAATTAAACATTTCACCCAAGAGATATTCATTTTTTCTTGCATGCATGAGTCTTAATTATAAAACATGTCAAAATATTATAATTTAATTACATTAACCATCTTAACAAATACTAATCAATTATTCGGTATTACTTTACACAACACCAGAAAAGGCTTTTTATAACAGTTATTGATGTTACTAGTTATCTTCGTAATAGTTATAACCGTTACAACAACATACATGACAAACTGTTGTCACGAATATTGTAACGGTTAAAACCATTATAATGTGTTCAAATTGTAATGGTTATTACCATTATAATATATGTGCTTTGTAACACTTAAACCCGTTAGAACTGAAAATTTTATAACATTCATAACCATTATAAACATTATTTTTACAACAGTAATAATTGTTACAGATATGAAACTGATTATTTCATATAATAATTTACCAACAATTATAACTGTTACAAACGTGAATATTATACCAAGACTGCAATAGGTAATTTCATACAGCATACACCAATAATAATATACAACATATAATATAAAAATATCTCAACGTAAATACAACATATCACAATTTATATCCTGAAGCAAATTCCATTTCGACCAACATTGCAATTTAACATACAATCATAATACAATTCATCATCCATAACAAATACCAAAATAACATCTAAGTATCATAATTTAACATACAACCGTTACAAAAGCTGCAAACGATTAACAGACCAAATTACAAATCCACCATCAACAAGATCGGATAGTGTATACATACCATTTTGGGATGCGTCAGAAATTAACGCATCTAGATCTAGAACTTCCTCCACCCAAATGGCTTTCTCTCCTTCTAGTACAGTTCTATGATGACAAACTTTTCACTCCTACATATCCCTTTGCTACCTCCTTTAATGCTGATGACAACAACACTATCGACTGTTTATATCTCGTGGATGATCCAATGGCATCAATAGAAGTAGTATGTAGATTGTTATTGTAACGACCTGAAAGAATTCAACGCCCGAATTATGACAATAATATATAAATCTCATATTACTTGCCAAAACACAGATAGTTATTAGAAAGAAATTAGAGGGTGAGAAAGGAAAGAAAGAAATATTAGAATATAAGAAGAAGAAGAATCAGCACAACACAGAGTTTCACACCGCAGCGGAACAAAATATAATATAGAAATAAATATTTATTGAGAGCTTTAAAATACTTACAATCATCAGAGTACATCAACACATCTGGACAGTTATAATAATCTGTCATCATATACAACACACAGCGGAATACACTAAATATATATCATACATCCGAACTCTTCCAACACGTCTCTGGATTTCGCAGCATCCGATAACCTGGACCTGTACCACTTGGTCTAACCTGAGCGTTACAAACACTGGGTCAGTGTGGTGAACCAGAGTGAGAAAATCACACTAAGTTTGAAAGTATCACACAACTTGATTTTAAAGTCAAATTCATTTCGAAAGAAAACGATAATCGTAAGACCAAATCCACACATAAATACAGATGATTTTTACCTTACGATAACCCAAAACATTTTTGAAATCAATACCTTTTCTGATATTATAATAGTGTCTGAATACAAATAAATATCAATTTAGCAGAACACTTGCATCTCACGCTCTACATATATAGTATACAATCAAAACCGCGAGCGCTTATTGGAGAATGGGTTTCCATGGCATGGTATGGGCAACCACCTTTCCGACAATGTACCTCTGGAGACGAATACATTGGAGTTCAACAAGAACATCTTGCAACCCAGGCTAAACATGATCGACCCCTCATTTCGCTTGAGAGTACTGAATATATCATTACCACGGTTGGGGGCCAGCCAACCAAACCGATAGCATATAAATAAAATAAGAGACAACCGAAGGTATTTGATTTCTCCAGATCAGGTAAATATATACCCTTTTGATGGGTGTGATACACATAGCCATGCGACCTACTCAATTTTTACCATTTCCAGTTTGATAAGGCTAGAGGTTAAACTTATCCTTCAGAATAGCCCATCTCCATCCACTTTGAATGCCACATTGTCAAATCCTCTAGATATTACTTAATTTATTTCCACAAAAATACTATGAGCGTTAAACTAAGAGAAGGTGTCTTCTCCGCCACCAACATAAATACGTTTGTAAAGATTCAATGTACGTGACTCCTTTGGAAATACTCTGTCAGGCACTCGTCCATACAAGTCATCCAGGAACAGGATGAACCGAAGGCACCCTCCTACCACATTCTATATAGGTATCACCCAAGGATCAGTAGCAACTAGTCCTTGCAATCCGAAGATTTCACTCACGATGGAATCACTGCCAAAATATCTCTGGGAGCTAACCAGAGAAATTCAACAAGTAATTCTTTCATTTATGAAGATCCACGGTCTTCAATGCTCCATATTCAATTAACATCTTCTACGTATTTGCTGGTCGGAATGGTTTTCGAATATAATTCGATCCTTGTCTTTCCGTACCAACAATTGTATTTGGCCAGATTTGATAGTCTGTTATTTAACTATCAAATAAATAATCATTTGAATGAAATGAGTTTACTGATTCAGTACTCAACATTACTTGGCCTCTTTATTAAACATCTGTTAATTATATTCTTTAAATCTTCCAATATTTTGAGTTTATCTTTTACTTCTTATTATAAATAAGAATATTCTTAAAAATCATTTCATTCGCTTATAAACTTTTTGAATACAATTTATAATATTATTTACGGAAATCATAACTTATGTTTCCCTCAATTTCTCTTGTTCATAAACTAGTACCATTCTTGGATAATCATGCAGTCGTTCAACTTGGGTTATTTTATTTACCTCTCAGACCTTGACCAACAACATTCATGTCTTTAGAATAGATAGAAGTTTATTAACCACACGTTTCCTTTGAAACCTTATTCAAATCTCAACAATGTTTACTTAATTAATTATTAAGTAAACTATTATTATACTTCTCTATAATCTTTAATAATTCTTTACAATGTTATATTCGATCTTTGATTCCATTATAAACAGAATCCTTTATAAAATTTCTTCCACATCTATATATAAACATTCTTTAACTTGTTTGCAAAAAATATATACCATATTTGGTTTAAATCATATATAAGTATCTTTATAAATCTTATATAATTATCTTTTCAAATCTTGTAATTGACATCTCTTATGAATCCTTGTATTTTTACTTTTATCAAAACAATTTAACTTATCATCTGTAACAAACATTACGAATTTCATTTCAAAACTTTTACCCTTTCATTATTTATACCCTTTTCAAAACATTACGACAACTTATTCGTTGTTTAAAATCACATTGCGATCCTTTTAATAATCTTCAGTTTATAAATCAAATAGCTCAATTTATTATTTGTAACAATTGTTACAAATTCAATTTTCAAATCCCTCACTTCATTATTTTATACTTTCCCAACTTCTAAATTCCCATTTTCTAACTTCAAATATTCAGTAAATATTTGATTTAAGCTATCAAATTTTCTTAAAATCCTTTTTACAACTTCATTATAAAAACTCGGTTTTAATATAAAACCTTTTCACAAACTCCTTTCAAAATTCAATTAGATTCATTTCTCTTTGATCACTTTATAAATGAATTTCAATTAAAAAGTAATCTCCTAAATTATTATTAATTAGAAATAATAATTTATTTCAATCATTAATACAGTATCAGTAGTCAATGTAACAACCCGGAAAATTAGAACCAATTTCAAAATTTTATTTTGGCAATTTTAATGAATTTTGAATATTTAAAATGATTTATTTTAAATAATAACAACTAGAAATTTATTTTGAATAGAATTAGAACGTATATATTTATTTGAATCGACGTTAGAGTATAAATATTTATTTTAATTATAAAAGAAATTGGAAATGGCGTGGTAGTTTGAAAATTCGATTTCAAATTTCAAATGAATGCACAGGATTCAAAATAAAAAGGATTTTAAAGAAACCAAAAATATTTGAATCTATTTGAAAATATCTTTCCAACGAATATGAAAAATTGAAATTTCATAGCGGGAATAAAAAGTTATGTCCAGTTGAAAATTCAGAATAGTCGCTATAGAAATATAGCCCTTAAAAATGGAAATTTTGCAAACGACCTCCGTTTTCGATGAAACCACTTTTGCGGGATCCGGGATGTCAAATTATTGCTAGATTCCAAAATTCATAATTTTTGGAATTAATATGTAAGCGTGGCGAAGTAAAACGTGGTTTGACAGTTAAGTCAATTTGGATCGACCAAAAAATGACCATTTTTCAAATGGTCTCCAAATTCAACGAAATTAGTTTTGTTAGGACTGTATCGTTAAAACATAGCCAGATTTATTTTTCTGGATTTTTTGGGGGCCGTATGTGGCCCTGGTAAATTGAAATGTGCGTTCAAATTCAATATATAGATTTATATTTTGATTTTGATGAAAACTGATCGAAACCGTCGAATTGGCTTACCGGACATATCCCATTGTATTCGGAATGGGGGTAATTAGTTACGGGCGACAGTCGGTGGGTCTTGTTTGGAGTTCAAAAGAAAAGTCAACTTTATGGGAGAATTAAATAAATATATAATCTCTTTCCACTTAAACCCCTCTCTCCACTTCAATTTCAAATCGACAAAATAAAATTAAAAAAAAAGGGCCCTCCTCCCTCCCCGCCTCGTCGACGTTCATTGTCGCCCCTCCCCCCAGGGTGCGCCGCCACGCCGAAGAGCAGCTTCCCCCTCGCGCCTTTCTCCTCCGACCTCCCTCTCCCCTCCACCGTCACCCAATTGAACCCCAAAAACCTAGCCTTGAAATCCCCAAATCTAAGCCGCCGTAGTGGGCCCTGTGTCACCCCCCTGAGCGCCGCCAAGTCCCTCTGGCCACCACCTCCTCTTCTTCCTCTCCTCTTCAATCCGATGCCTTATAACCCCCAAACAGCCGCAACAATGAACCGGAGCTCGCCGGAGTTGAAGACGAGGACATGATTTCGAACGAGTTCGAACAGAAAAGAGGAGGAGCGCAGCGTACATGTTTAAGGTAATTAATTTAATTTTAAATTTATAAAGATGTGATCT
This sequence comes from Allium sativum, assembly GCA_030737875.1. Taxonomy (NCBI): domain Eukaryota; kingdom Viridiplantae; phylum Streptophyta; class Magnoliopsida; order Asparagales; family Amaryllidaceae; genus Allium; species Allium sativum. The sequence goes on along the minus strand of CM060912.1, from coordinate 27,610,770 downwards.
TTTTATATATGTATGTAGAATTAATAAAAATTGGATCTTTATATGTTTTTCATTAGATTAAAAATGTAATCTTTATAGAAATGATTTTGTATAAGAAAAAGATTATATTTTTAAACGAATAAAAATTAGATTTTTAAACGATGAAAGACGAGATTTTTACTATGAAGTAACAATAATAAAAATATCATTTTTATATTATAAAGATAATAAAAATATGATTTTTATATTATAGAGATAATAAAATATGATTTTTATATTATTTTTACTTGTGTGGTTGTTGGAATGCGAGGCGCCTCGGATATATCGGTCTCTACGGAGCCGGTGGATAGGTCCCATAGGACCGGGAAACGTGTGTTCAGGTATAACTAACCCGCTATGTGTGGACCGGCCCTGAAGATCCAAGGGTTTGCCAGCGTCTGAACCCTGAGGCATTCGCTAGAGTGTCTCGAAGCCGGGAGGATGATCCCTTGCCTCCACTTATGAAGGAAATCCAATTTCCAATACGTGACATTTCGGTTTTGATTGTAGAGCCTAGTATTGGCGACATGATATATGGTACCCATGCCGTCTATGATTGATACATTTATATTTGAAGTTGTTTTCATACACTTTACACTATAATAGTATCAAAATGATTTGTTTTAAATGTACCAAGCATGTTTGGCTATTATAAGGTAAAACCCTATCCTCCAGCTTGCGTTGCATTGTGTGATGGGAATTGGATCTTATAATAGCTTCATTATTCCAAAAAAAGTATTTCGTTGTTTATTCTATGCACTAGTATTCTTGGGAGGAAACCCGTTCCGTGTTATACGGCGTGGTCCCTTGATTTACTTTATTTTTAAAGTAAAGTTTTAAATAACTGTTTTAGTTCTCACATCAGTCACATGACTGACCTGGAGTTTATTGTTTTAACCTAAACTCTAGGTGCCCCTATTTTCCACACGGGCAGCTAGTAGTTGGGTTTTGCAGATATTATATTCATAGGACCCTGATTTACAGCTGAAGCGATATTCGGAAAGCTCTGTATCCGTGTATTACTTTCAGTTGTGCTTTGTATTATTTTTCCACTGCGATGTATTTAAATGTATTTTAAATCTTTGATATTTATCCAATGTGTAATATTTATTCATACTCTGTTATATTCTTGTACACTGATGGAAATTGTTGTAATAAGCAATGAAATGTTCTTCTGTCTATGTTCTGATTTGTCTTGTCCTCAAAGCAATCCGGGCTTTCCTTCATGGGGAAGTTCGGGTCGTTACAGGTGGCATCAGAGCTTTGGTTTACAGAGCTCGGGAACAAGACACATTAGAACCAAACGAAAGAATTCATCAGAGATTGGATTAGTCATATTCAATGGGAATGACTCATTAGAGATGGGATCAGTTGTATCCTAGAACGAGTGTGAAGAGTAGTGTTTTTAAAATTAAATGATGACAAATTTTGTTTTGAAAATTTAAACCTTATTCAACGTATTTGAATATTTATTTTGTGTTGAATTTGGAAAATCGAGTATATATAGATTTTGCATATACGCCTTACAAACGTATATTCAAAATTTTAATATACTGGTTAGATATAAAATCACACTCTAGTCGCTCGGGAATAATTCTGGTGATGTCCGGACATCATCAGTATTTGTGTTCGAGTTTCGAAAGTGGGATTTTTTATATATTTCCAATTGACTGATGCGAGAACCAAAACTAGATAGGGTTTATTGTTTGTAAATTGGCATAAAAAATATGATCTTTGACTATGTATCAAAGTTATGAATTTGAAAATTTAATCAACTAACTGATTAATGATTGTTGATTGTGTTGTTTGATTATTCATTAAACCAACATGCGAATGAAAGGCAAATTTAGCCAAATTGTGTCAATTATTAAACTGAATTGAAATTTGATTGAAATTGCATATGTATACATGCATATACATTGAACAGGTAAATGGATTTGCTGTTGAGTAAAGAATTTATTTACGTGCTCGATATATAGGTAAACCTTAATGAGTTGGATGCGCAATTTTATTTATATATCAACTCCTGTGAATGCCATTGGATGCGGAGTGCTGGTTGTTCTGTGTGAGATTATAAACATCGCCATAGGATAGTAACAATTAATTTTGAACTACATTACATGGCATACTGCGTGAAGATAGCATACTCTATCATATACCACATAAGCCCTTGGAGCTTGTGTGACGAGGTTGAAGATTTACCATACAAGCGAGAGGCTTGTATGGTGATGATTATTTTTCAGGTTGAACCGAAGACTGATATGGACTATATAAAATGTAATGGTAAATTGCCAGATTAATAAAAAAACCACACGGGTCTGGAGTTAACAATAATCACGTCTCTCTAGTCATTAAGGCACAAAAACTATTTATAGGGTGACGAGAATTTATTCTCTGGAGTTATGATCTATACACACTCCCCTGTGGATACAAAGTTATATCGCTATAAATATGTGTATGCTTTTTAGGATTTATTGGGTGCCTAATACGGCCCAATAAATTTCCAAACTTCTCCCCGTACAAAGGAGGTTATGGCGAAATTTACCGAAAATTTAGGGTGTTAGCCAAATATTTGAAAATTTTGAAAATTCTTAGAAACTGAAAAATTGAAGAATGAAAGTCAGAATAAAAGTTGAGTTGGTTAGTTAAACAACTTTTAGTTCGTTCCTTATCGAGGATGAAAAGATTTTTAGTGGGGGAGATTGTAACAACCCGGAAAATTAGAACCAATTTAAAATTTTTATTTTGGAAATTTTAATGATTTTGAATATTTAAAATGATTTATTTTAAATAATAATGACTAGAAATTTATTTTGAATAGAATTAGAACGTATATATTTATTTGAATCGACGTTAGAATATAAATATTTATTTTAATTATAAAAGGAATTGGAAATGGCGCGGTAGTTTGAAAATTCGATTTCAAATTTCAAATGAATGTACAGGAGTCAAAATAGAACGGATTTTAGCAAAACCAAAAATATCTGAATCTATTTGAAAATATCTTTCAAACAAATCTGAAAAATTGAAATTTCATAGCGGGAATAAAAAGTTATGTCCAGTTGAAAATTCAGAATAGTCGCTATAGAAATATAGCCCTTAAAAATGGAAATTTTGCAAAGAACCTCCGTTTTCACCGAAACCAATTTTGTGGAATTCGGCATGTTAAATTATTGACAGATTCCAAAATTCATAATTTTGGAATTAATATGTGAGCGTGGCGAAATAAAACGTGTTTTGACAGTTTTCAGTCAATTTGGATCGACCAGAAAATGACCATTTTCAAGCAATCTCCAAATTCGACGAAATTAGTTTTGTTAGGATCGTATCGTCAAAACATAGCCAGATTGATTTTTCTGGAAATTTTGGGGCCTGTATGTGGCCCCGGTAAATTGAAATGTGCGTTCAAATTCAATATATAGATTTATATTTTGATTTTGACAGAAACTGATCGAAACCGTCAAATTGGCTTACCGGACATATTCCATTGTGTTCAAAATGGGGGTAATTAGCTAGGGGAGACAGTCGATGGGTCTCGTTTGGAGTTCAAAAGAAAAGTTAACTTTATGGGAGAATTAAATAAATATATAATCTCTTTCCACTTAAAACCCTCTCTCCACTTCAGTTTCAAATCGACCAAATAAAATAAAAAGGAACGGAGCCCCCCCCCCCCCCCCCCCGTCAACATTCATCGTCGCGCCCCCTTCCCCTCCCAGGGTGCGCCGCCGCACCGGAGAGCAACCTCCCCCTCGCACTTCTCTCCTCTGACCTTCCTCTCCCCTCCACCGTCACCCAATCGAACCCCAAAAACCCAACCCCAAAATCCCCAAATCTGTGCTGCCGTAGTGGGCCCTGAGCCATCCCCCTTAGCACCACCGAGCCCTTCTGGCCACCACCCCTTCTTTTTCTCCTGTCCTCTTCAATCCGACGCCATATAACCCCCAAACAGCCGCAACAATGAACCGGAGCTCGCCGGAGTTGAAGATGAGGACATGAATTCGAACGAGTTCGAACAGGAAAGAGGAGGAGCGCAGCGTACATGTTTAAGGTAATTAATTTAATTTTAAATTTATAAAGATGTGATCTTTTTATATATGTATGTAGAATTAATAAAAATTGGATCTTTATATGTTTATCATTAGATTAAAAATGTAATCTTTATAGAAATGATTTTGTATAAGAAAAATATTAGATTTTTAAACGGATAAAGATTAGTTTTTTAAACGATGAAAGATGAGATTTTTACGATGAAGTAACAATAATAAAAAATATGATTTTTATATTATAGAGATAATAAAAATATGATTTTTATATTATAGAGATAATAAAAATATGATTTTTATTTTATGAACATCGAAATAAAAATATTATCTTTGTAATGAAAACATCGTGTTAATGATGGGATTTTTACACGTATGGTTTTGAAGTAAAAATATATTTTTTAGTGAAGTAAAAATATAATTTTTTAGCATTGAAATAAATATGTGATTTTTACTATGAACAGCGTGAAGAAAATGGAGTTGAAATTTTGAATAGAATCCAAACCATCATCCGTTAAAGAATGGCGGAGTAGATCCCAAAGGTGAGAACTTCTCACTTTAATTTAATTTTCTAGTTAAAATATATACTAGGATGCAGACGGTGCTTAGCAGCACCCGACACCCATCGTCCACAGACCATGGACGACTTGTTTGTTTGTTTGATTGTGTTATGAAAATTGTTTGTGATGTGAAATGAAATGAATAAAATATTCATGTGTTGAAATAAATATTTTATAGTTAAAAATATAATTTTTAACGTGTATATGAATATAATAAATATTCATTTACAAATCAAATTATTTGTTTATGTACACACGTTTTACTGATATTGATTGGGACGATATATTTTATACATCGCCCAACTGCACAAATAATAATCAGTGTTTGTTGTTTGTAAACCCCACACGGGTATTGGGACGATATTGGACATACACTAATCCAAATATTTAGTTGTATGTCAATCGATGGGTTGACAGATTGTTGTAAGCGTTAATTATTTAAATTTAATGCTTATGTAGTTGTGTAGTGCACTTTGGATGATGGTTGATTGTTTATCATTTTTATTATATACATGTGTTGTATGGAATCCATATAATTAACATTATATGGTAATTGATTGAGTCTCATCCAATTTGGAAAATGTAGAATATTTTAAAATAATATATTCATGTGTTGAATGGAAAAATATTCATGTGTTGAATAAAAGCCGTGTTGATTAGGTGTGCGCCATTTTGACGCAAACGATATTTATATCGATTTTATTCCTTTCTATAATGGATATCGAAAAGGAAATGATTTCAAAATATAATATTTTGAAAATATCATCATTTATATATTAATTATATGGAATATTCAATTTTGATTCGAAATTGAATATGAAGTTGAAATCGTTTTGAAAACGAATTTAAAACAATTTAAAAATACATTTTAAATGGTAAGCAACGAAATATTATAATATATATATATATATAATGGCCTGAATAGAACGCGTCGCGCTGCGGCAGTTCGCGAATTTCGACCATTGACTTCGAATTGATTTTATGGGAGATCCGACCGTCGGATTCTCCTAAAACTAGAACCATTGGGTTCGTATCGAAAAGAGCTTTCCAACGAATATAAGGAATTTGAAATCTAACAGCTGGCTTTGGAATTATGTCCAAATCAAATTTGGAAAAGTTCGCTGTAAGTGCAATTCGATGACCGTTTATGGAAATCGACTGTACAAGCCTTGATAAAATTTTAAAAAATATCAATAATTTGTGTAAAATCATAATAAATGATTTGGAAAGAATTAGGTTGAAAAATTCTATATTTGAAAGAATAAATATATATTTTTATCGAAATGACCTATTTATGAACTTGAATTATAATCCCATATTTTTTAATAAATAAATTGGATTTGAAATGGTTTTAAAAAAAAACAGAATTTCCAATATCTGAATTGGAATGGATCGGAATTGAAAGTATCTTCGGAATATTTCGATATTGATTTGTGATTATACGGATATTGTGGAGGAATTTGGAAGATATATGTATCGTTATTCCAATACGATATTTGTTGGTTTCAGAATTCGATATTGAATATAAGCCGATATATTTTCTATTCAGAGCCTTATATTTAATATCAAATTGGATTTTGGGTTTGTCGTGAGTGGTATCATTAATAATACTGTTCTTAAACCTAATGGAGTTAAGAAAATTAGAAACTTACTGGAGATTAGCTAAGTTGAATGGTTTCTTAGGCATTGATCTGATGTTGGTTTCGGCCTTCAGGGTTAATACTTAGGGAATTGTTCTCTTACTAATTTATGGCTAGAGACTGATGGGATTTTGGGTTTGTTGTGAACTGTGTTTTTAACGACATTCGTTCTTTAACCCAATTTACAGTGAAATGAGATTTGGAATTTATAAATCTTTTTATTAAGATTTAACGGGAATTTTCCAAAGTAACGTTTTCCAGTTTAATATATTAAATTGGAATTGAGTGGAATTCGATTGATAATAATCGAAGTGAGCTTCTATAGAGGAAGACTGTTAATACATATGGAATTTAAAAGGCTTTGCCGTTATTCCATTTATATTATTAGTCAGATACAGAAATTGATATCGATTATATATATATATATTGATTTTTTTCCGTGAAGATTTCATAATTAATGGAATGTGATTTGGGTTTATCGTGAACTATGTTTTAGACGACATTAGTTCTTTAACCCAATTAGAGGCAGCATTACATGTCGGTCATTGTATTTCAAACTATATGGTTGATCTCTACTAAATATATATCTATTTGGTGGCGGAGAATTTATTCTCTTGCTTAACAACCGCCTCTGAGACGTACAAGCTTAGAGGTTATATATCGGCAGAAATCAATAGTACAGTGTAGATTGTCGATGCGATATGTTTGTGTTTCCAAAGTTAAATAATCATTAATATTGATTTCTGGGAAGATTAAAACAAAGTAGAATTTTAATGAATCTTTAATCAAATTGAAATGATCGAGAATGGAGTATCACCAGTTTTGCTCCAAAGCGATAGTTAAATCTTTAAGTAGATTTGAACATGAAATGGTAATTAATTTTACCGATAACACCGTGGTGTTAGATATGGAGCATTACCAGTTTTGCTCCATGGGATGAATATGTTGGGATTGGGAAATTAAATAAATGATTACTTCGGTAAGGTGCGTTAATCCCGACTAGTTTGGAAAACCCTAATATGGTTTGATATCCAAAGGAAGATTAAAGAATAAATTTGAAAGAATTTATCTTTGATAAAATTAATGGGAACCTATTCCCTAATGATGTGAATATTTGAATAAAAGAATATTCTGAATTGGAGTGAGGCGTATGTTGTGTTTGTGTAACACTTGTTTATTATATACGCGGGTTATTTGGAAAGGCCGGGTTTATACCCATTCTAAATAACTGATTCGACGATAAGTCGACAATGAAGATGGTGGTTGAAGACCGGAGGTCTTCACATCGTTTGGATGATTACTGATGTCTTGATTGTGCTGTACACCCAAGACGAGTTAATAAGTGGTGATCGTCCAGACGTACTTAGAGATCGACGGATATGCGAGGCCTCTCTCCTCTATTGGACATATGGGACAAGGAATAAGGTTCCTCCGGATTCGTTCAGACCCAGAACGAACTTAAATGGACTGTGTGTCTGACATTGGATTTTATTCTGTGTGTATTGATCTCTATTAAATATATATCTGTTTGGCGGAGGAGCATTTATTCTCTTGCTTAATGCCCTTCTCTGAGACATACGAGCCCAGAGGTTATATATCGACAGACATCAGTCGCATGGCGTGAATTGCCTATGTGGCATTCTGAGATGCAAATGATTAAGGCTTCTGTTGAAAAACAGAGTCTTGTGGTTGATGATCAAAGCACAGCCTGTGTGGCATAGCTTTGTGTATAGTGTTAATTCGCGAGCACGACGTTTCTTTCTAGCTACGGTTGGTATCAGCGTTTTACAAGCCCTGACATTTATATTATTTTTACTTGTGTGGTTGTTGGAATGCGAGGAGCCTCAGATATATCGGTCTCTACGGAGCCGGTGGATAGGTCCCATAGGACCGGGAAACGTGTGTTCAGGTATAACTAACCCGCTATGTGTGGACCGGCCCTGAAGATCCAAGGGTTTGCCAGCGTCTGAACCCTGAGGCATTCGCTAGAGTGTCTCGAAGCCGGGAGGATGATCCCTTGCCTCCACTTATGAAGGAAATCCAATTTCCAATACGTGACATTTCGGTTTTGATTGTAGAGCCTAGTATTGGCGACATGATATATGGTACCCATGTCGTCTATGATTGATACATTTATATTTGAAGTTGATTTCATACACTCTACACTATTATAGTATCAAAATGATTTGTTTTAAACGTACCAAGCATGTTTTGCTATTATAAGGTAAAACCCTATCCTCCGGCTTGCGTTGCATTGTGTTATGGGACCTGGGTCTTATAATAGCTTCATTTTTCCAAAAAGCATTGCGTTGTTTATTCTATGCACTTGTATTCTTGGGAGGAAACCCGTTCCGTGTTATATGGCGTGGTCCCTTAGTTTACTTTATTTTTAAAGTAAAGTTTTAAATAACGGTTTTAGTTCTCACACCAGTCACATGATTGACCTGGAGTTTATTGATTTAACCTAAACTCTAGTAGTTGTGTTTTGCAGATATTATATTCACAGGATCCTGATTTACAGCTGAAGCGATATTCAGAAAGCTCTGTATCTGTGTATTACTTTCAGTTGTGTTTTGTATTATTTTTCCACTGCGATGTATTTAAATGTAATTTAAATCTATAATATTTATCAAATGTGTAATATTTATTCATACTCTATTATATTCTTGTACTCTGATGGAAATTGTTGTTATAAGCAATGAAATGTTCTTCTGTCTGTGATCTGATTCGTCTTTTCCTCAAAGCAATCCGAGCTTTCCTTCACGGGGAAGTTCGAGTCGTTACAGGTAACTTCGTAATTAACTAAAATAAATTGTAATTTCCCTTTTTTTAAATCTTATGAAAACTAAAACAACATTCATTAAACTTATTTCATTAGATTAATTCAAACAAATTAATTTAATAACAATCCCAGTTAAAACAGTTGATTTAGTCAACTCAATACAAGATTAATTCGTTAAACAATTTCAATTGGTCTTTCCTTTAAATAATTTCATTTAATTGTTTCTTGAAAACAATTATCCAATTCTTAACCATTATGTTAATTTCAACTTATCTGTTTAGAAATCTTTTTAACATAAGATTTGATTTATAAAATGATTTAACAATTCCTTATAATTTAAATAATAAATAATCAATATTTATTTCTTTACAAAAACTTTTATTCAAATAATAGATTTAAAAAACTATTTCCAGTTATAAAATAATTTTATAACTTCATTCTTGTCGATTCACTTGACGGTAAATCCATATTTACAAAATGATTGGTGTTCAGACCAACTGTTGTCGATTACTCAACCAATACTACCCATTGGTTAGAATAAAACAATTGTTGAATTTCTGATCAATGGTCAACAACCAAATCAATCATCAAATCATAACAGTTCATATAAAGATAATATAAAAATAAATAACATTTAATATATTTGAGGAATCCGGTTGGATCCTTCCATTATGTTCTTCTCTACATCAAAATGGATTATCACACATAAATTCATTCAATTCAATTTAACTGATAGTTTCAATAAATACCGATTATTTAACATCACCCAAATAAACAACCAATTCAACCAATTAAACATGTTAATTTTATAAACGTGACCAATAAGGTAAGTTACCCTAATTGGGATCAATCGTTAAAATAACAATTTGGTTTTTCACCAAAATTAAACAGTGATTAATTTCATCGGTTCAATCAATATATGCAATATATTTAACAACCCGTCAAACATTAGCAACCATAGCACAAAGTAAAAAACCCGATTACATAAAATATAAGTGGAAAAACTGAGTGAGTTTAACTCACCTTGATCTGATTCGCTGTTAAAACAGTTCGGTTCAGTTAAATTAAACAAGTGTTTAATTTAACTGAAAATCACTATTAATTCCAATCTCGTCCAAATTAGCTTCACACTGAAGTGTTCATCACCATGATCGTAACGCAACTTGGTTTGTCCAATTATGTTCACGGAATCAAAAGTTATTTTAGTTTAAAATTATAAGATTTAATTATTCTAATTATTCCTTAATTAAAATTAATTGTATTCTGCATTCAAATAATTTAGTCGGTCCCTTCTTCCAGGTTCTGGTCCACGTAACACTACTTCATTCCTTGATCTGCTTTGGAAACGTTGTTATACTCCAATGTTCGTCTTCTTATGTTGACTGAATTAACATTATAGAGTTCACTGAGGATCGTTGATTTCTCCTGTAGAGAAGTTGCTTTCTCTATGGAAATTTTTTTTGATCGTAGCATCGTTTTGCGGTGCGAACTCCAGCGATGTTTGAAGGTTGTATCGCTTCGCGCCACGAACTCCCACGCTTCGTTTCACTTATAGTGAACTCCAGCGCTTCGTTTCGCGTAACGAATTCCAGCAAACCTTTGGGTGAAGGCTGCGTCGCTCCGTGCTTGCGAACTCCCACGCTTCATCTCGCGTAACCGAGCTCCCGCGCTTCGTTTTGCACTTACGGATTCTCGTGGACCATTAGGTGAAAGCTGCACAGCTCCGCGCTTACGAACTCCCATGCTTCGTCTGGCATAAACGAGCTCCCGTGCTTCGTTTCGCGCTTTTGGATTCCCACGAACCGTTGGGTGAAGGCTGCATCGCTCAGTGCTTATGAACTCCCACGCTTCGTCTCGCGTAAGCGAGTCCCGCGCTTAGTTTCACGCTTATGGATTCCCGCGAACCGTTGGTTGAAAGCTGCATCGCTCCACGCTTATGAACTCCCATGCTTCATCTCGCGTAAGCGAGCTCCCATGTTTCATTTTGCGCTTACACATTCCTGCAAACCATTGGGTGGAGGCTGCATCACTCGGCGATTACGAACTCTCACGCTTCGTCTTACGTAAGTGAGCACCCGCGCTTCGTTTCGCTCTTACGGATTCCTGCAAACCATTGGGTGGAGGCTGCATCGCTCCACGCTTCGTCTCGCGTAAGCGAGCTCCTGCGCTTCGTTTCGCGCTTATGGATTCCCGCGAACCATTAGGTGGAGGCAGCATCACTCCGCGCTTAAGAATTCCTACGCTTCGTCTCGTGTAAGCGAGCTCCTGCACTTCGTTTCGTGCTTACGGATTCCCACGAACCGTTAGGTGGAGGCTGCATCGCTCCGCGCTTACATACTCCCATGCTTCGTCTCGCATAAGCAAGCTCCCGTGCTTCGTTTCATGCTTATGGATTACCTCAACCTCGGGGGGAAGAGGTTTTATATCCGTGGTCGCTTGCTGCTCTATTTGCCATTTGATTCATTTGGACTTTCTCGATCTACCGTTGAGTTGGCATTATTGGGGTTGTCTTATTTGGTCAGATTTTAAGAACGCAAACGCTCGTTGGATAGCCTACAATGAGAAATCGTCTGTTAGCAAATTTAGTGATTTATACAAGCAAGTAATATTTAATTTGTAAATCTATTGTTAGGTACAATGCATGCAAATCATTATAAAGCTTTTACAAGAAAGTAGAACATAGCAAAGAGTAAAGTAATGTAGGAGTAAAGTAATGTAGGAGTAAACTAAAGGTGATAGTGATCGCTTATTTTGAGTCGTAGATATTTGATCATCATTAACGGTCATTAATTAATTATCACCCTTGGATTTGTTTGAGCAGAAGCTACGTTGCTCAGACCAGATTGGTCATTTGATACCCCTTGCCCCTGGAGAGTTGCAAAAGGATTTGCCTCTTGGGAATTCCTCACATACTGTTGCTGACGGTACTTCCTAACCAGCTCTTCAATCAATGATTTCAGGTGCCTGCACTCGTTGGTGGTGTGGCCTGGCTAATTATGAAACCGGCAGAAATTCCCAGATTTGGTTAGATGGTCATTCATCTTTATTGGCCGAGGCTCTGCATAATCTTTTGCATCCTTTGTGGCAAGGAAAATGTTTTTGGAGTGTAATTCAGAGGAGTTAGATCAGACGAGACAAGAAGACAAAAATTCTTATTAGCTTTGTTGCCATTTTCGTCATTGGCTCGCTTCTTCCCCTGAGTATTCTTCTGATTAGATTGGATAGTTGCACTTTTAGGACCTTCAAGAATTTGGTTACCACCAATGATCTGAAGATGTATAGGATTATCGTTCACTCTCATGTATTCTTCTGCTTTCTTATAGAACTTGTCAAGCATATTCTGTTCCTTCCTCTTTATCCATTTCCCGAGTTCGCTTGTTTTGTCTATAGCGTCGAGTAAAGCGATGAGAATTATACGTGGCTCTGGATCCCTCACTTCAGACAAGGCAACGTTGAACCGACCGAGAAAGGATTTAACAGTTTCTCCTGTCCTCTGCTTCATTGCCGAGAGCGTTATAGCATCCTTGGCTTTGGTAGCATACAAGCGGAACTGCTCCTTGAACTTTGGTCAGGTCAGAGAATCGATCTATGGATTCGGGTGGCAGCTTTATGAACCATAATGATGCAGTACCTTCTAAGTAGAGAAGAAAGTATGTGCTTCTCATCTCATCAGTCGCTTTAGCTGCGCTCATATGTCACTCGTATTTGAACAGAACATAGTTAGGATCAACGAGGTTGTTGTACGGAGGCAGGGTTAGAGGATTGAACTTCTTTGGACATTCTGCTTCAAGGATTCTTTCGGTGAATGGAGTCCTATCGGGAGAGAAGTCCCATTCTCGTTCATCATCTTTGCTATCTTGATTCCTCTTCATGATTTGTTCTATCATATCTGAGATGTATTCTTCAGTGTTATGGCGCTCTGCGAAGCTAAGCTCTTTACCAAATGTTCGTCTAGGCAAGTGGTCTTGATTAGAGATCTTAGGTCCTTTACCTTCTCGACGAGGAGGTTCCCCTGTGAAAAGATTAGGAGTCTTTCGAGCATTCACTTCAGAATGATTCTTAGCTTTTGATTTCAATTTTTCGATGTTAGCTTCGTCTTTATCACTCAACCAATCATAATCGTCTTCCATGTTGTCGTTGAGGTTATGATCGGAAGCGGGTGACTTGTTATTTTCTTCTAGATCAACATGGACCTTCTGAGGATTGGATTTGGTCGAGCATTAAGGATGGCGTCAAGTTTCTCCATCATAGCTTTAGTAGAAGCATCCATTCTTTGATTCACATTGGCAATATCGGCATTCAACTCATTTTTGGTCACCGGCTCCATCCACTGAGTTTTCACTAACTTCGAAATGGTTAGTAAGTGGCGTAGTCTCATTAGCGACATTATAGTTTCCTTCAATGGTTTTTCTTGTAGCTCTTTTAGATTAAGCATGATTTTAGAGAAGGAGGTGGTCTAGAACTTTAATGGTAGGCTCTTAAGATTGTGATAACTGCGAAGGAAGGAGATGCAGACGTAGCCCCACGGTGGGCGCCAAATGTTTGAATCAAAAATGGTTCAAACACCAAAGGTGTGAAATCACACTTCACCAAATGGTATGCAAAATGAAAATAGGGCTACAAATACACTTGAGATCCACCTGATGTTGGAGAGAAGTTGTTAGATCCATGGAGTCCATTGATGAAGTTGGAGGAGAGCATAAAATTTGGTGGCACTTCCTAATAGGAATCAAATTGGATCCCCCTAGATGAAGGAATGAGGGGGTTATTTATAGGTGGTCCTTAGATATAGTGGCATGATTGTAATTATGTGGCGCCATCCAAAAATTGCTGACTAAAGAGGCACGTCCTAAATGAATTACGGTCTAAAATCTATCTCACGCTCTGGATGCACTTCCATCCTATGTGGTCCAAAATCACATAGCAACCTTCCCTTTTATAACATGCCACATGTAGCTGGAAATAACGACCTATCCTTCATGCAGTTCATATGGCCTGAATATTTGCGGCCTACGATCTGTTGTGTCAACTTTATGAATGACTTATTTTGGGTCGTTATATCCCAACAACCTAACATATGCGGTAGTCCACGCCTCTTTAATGCGGCGCATTATTTAAATTATTTATCATATTTGCTCAATTGCTATGGACCCTATATGTTACAGCTATCCTCAATTATTCCCTGCATAGGTCGTTCTGTATGACTTAACACGTTTCAGGACCTGGTACGAGCTTTCGAATGTCACATTTGCATGTATACGACCCAAAGATTGACAGATGAGGCACACATCTATGGTGCCACATGTCTTTTTATCAGCTGCATACAGTTGGCCTTCAGTGATTTAAAAGGGGTGTGACGACCTAAGCTTTGAAATATACCCAACGAACTGATTGCTGAAACGAGCTAAAGGTGCATACGGCCTAAAGAAGATGGTAACGACCTAAGGAGTAATCACAAGATTGTGCACATGGCATCGACCTAGGGTCTGCATGGGTCTAAGCTTTGCGGCTCAAATGGTATAAATGACCTATTCCACCCCATTGTGCCACGACCTAAGCTTGGCTGACGATCTACGACCTAAGAAAGGCGCTGGACGACCCAATGGGCTTGGAACGGTGTTTACATGTTTGTCAATGCCTTTATACACCAGTGTTTTATATTATATAATGTATGTACAACCTCTACTTGATGTTGCATTGGTTTTTTCCTTGTACCGATCTGCATAATGTATTAACTATCTGGAGGATGTTGAACGGGCTAACCATTGGAATGACCTAGTATGTGTGGACGTCTTGATGGCTTTTCCTATGGCTTCACATAATATTGCCACATGTCCCCTTCTGTTTGTGCCAGTATACTCATTTATACGCTCTAGGCTTTTATGCTATCCACGGTCCAAGGAGTTTGCAAGGCAACGCATTGAACGATCTAAGAGCTATGTCAAAACGACCTTGTTTAGTTATGAGCGGTCTAAATGTAGAACGGTCTAAAGATGGGAAATGATCTAAACGATGGAGCATGGCATGGCTTGTTGGTGTCCATCTTCGCAATCCATTTATACTAATTATTTCTACGCGTTACACATGTGTATTTCATCACTTATGCTTGCAGGAGCTGATGTTGTCACTTCTTTATATACTCGAATGTATAATATAATCTTAGCAAGTCATGTATGCACTTTAATCCATGTTTGCACAAAATGACTTAACATGGTTCTCACGTTCTTGTATGGTCTTATCGACTTAAACATCATTGCTAACGATCTGAGTGTTTAGCCCGTTCCCATGCTTCTATGACGAACGATCTGGATGAATGGCTATGCCCTGAGTTTGATGCAAGGAGAACGACCTGAATGGCCTTTGATAAGCTAAACGGTCTAACGACCTTATCGTTAAGTTCGTATATATGACCTAAGTGGTCCGGACAATCCAGGAATGGCGGCTCAACATAAAGAGGTAAGCAACCTAAAGTAGGTCGTGCTGATGTGTGTATCTGCGCATTCCAATATATTCATTGGTGGCCCGAGGAGCTTTACACTTTGTCTAATCAAGTTGTTTGTAAAAGCTCTCATGCATTCAGTTTGTAATTCCATGTCACTACTCATGAACAATTCATGATTCTAAACCGCGTTTTAACAACGGGGTTAACATTATCCTCCTTTGAAACCATCGTTAATCGTACGACGGACAACCCTGCCATATGTCAAGGGCTATTGATAACCCCGGTTCTAGCAAAAAAAACTCCGCACGCCTTTCTACGATACGTATCTTGGCCTAACGACGATACCCAAGGTATTCGACCATCAATCCTCTGGTCTTTTAGGTACACCCCTATTATACCCCTGCTTTGAGTCCGCTAGAACCTATGGCAATGATAATTCCTCGGTCTTCTGTATCACTAATCGTCATCACCGGTGACCATCCATAAGCTCAAACATACTGAAGCAGCAATTATCCACGAGCTCAAGCATACTTAAGTCATCTTCACATTCGTTGCATTACGACAATCAACAAACACTTCACGATGCTTCAGACATTCCTCCTTGAATTCGTGTCGAAGCTATAACCATCATTGACTCAAAAACAAGATTCGTTTGGTCGAAACTCTTTAGGTCTTGAACTCCTTAGGCTCCTTAGGTCTTTCCCCTTAGGTCTTACTCCTTAGGTCTTGCTCTTTAGGTCTTAAAACGACCTAAGACCTAACGACCAAAGACCTAACTCCTTAAGTCTTAAAAACGACCTAAGACCTAACTCCTAAGGTTTTAAAAATGACCTAAGACCTAACTCCTAAGGTTTTAAAAACGACCTAAGACCTAACTCCTGAGGTCCTAAAAATGACCTAAGACCAAACTCCTTAGGTCTTTAAAATGACCTAAGACCTAACTCCTTAGGTCTTAAAAACGACCTAAGACCTAACTCCTTTCATCTTAAAAACGACCTAAGACCTAACTCCTTAGGTCTTAAAAATGACCTAACACACTAACGACCTAAAACCAACGACCCAAACTTCATCCCTTTCTTGAGCAACAGGCCACATGACCCAAAATCCATGCCATGTCATCAATGATCGAAGAAAAACGACCCGACTCCAAATCTGAAAAAAAAAATAGCTCCAATCTTGACCAAATCATCACTAAACGACAACATCGATGCAAACAACCCATCCAAATCATCCAATTCCACAATCAACACTTTATGAAACCATCAACATCATCAAAATGACAATTCATCAATAATTATATAAGATTCACTAAATCATGATAAATGAATGAATAAACTAAAATAATGGATCTAACTTGCATAAACATATGAATTACATAAGAATTACTGGTTTTAAGTTGCTAGATTAGATCCTATGGTGATTCAAATGAAAATATACTTACCATGATGTAGATTTAGGTGAAAACAACTTAAAATGATGAAAATGTGAATGAACAAGCCATATACTTATTCGAATCCGTGGGAGAGATGCTTATCACTCAACAATTCTTCGACCTAACTCGAAATCGCTAAATTCCCAATCCGAACAGCGAAGAATATGTTTCAAACCTCTTGATTTGATGCAATCTCTCTTCACTTGATGTAAATCTAGCTTCAAATGATGTTGATCTTCGATTCTCTTATGTAGATCTAGAATTTTAATTGTGGAAAGGTGTATTTGATTGAGCAAGGAGGATCACGAGCTCAACCAAATGAGAGAATGAAGAAAAATAACCCTCCCTCCATTCCTCTAACCCCCTATTTATAACCACCTACCAGCCCACTAATGGGCCTCATCAAATTAGCCCATCAACGACTTAAAAAAACTGAACTGAAATTGTGAAACATTAAAACAGTTTCCTCCCAAACCACTGAACCAAATCTTTAATGTGACCACTCTACAGAATTGGCAACACCATTTCCTTTCCAATGTAATCGATCTCAATACCTGATCCGATCCTAGTCAAAAGTTATGCCCTCTACATAACCGACAAGGGCAATATGGTCACAAATAAAATTGGTAAAAATTATGGACATGTCTCACATCCCCATAACCACCATATCAAAATATGAGAATGATCCAACCCTCAGAGAATTAAATAAAAATATTTTACAATCCTCCAACATGTAAAATGCGGGTTGTTACATTCTCCCTTCTTTAGGAATTTCGCCTCTGAAATCCCAAGCAAACACAATCAACCAAAACAATTCTGCATGCCTATCATCCATGTGCAGCTAATTTACCATCCAACTAACATTCATCAAGCTATGCATCCATAGCCCTAACCTAGCATGCGGAATTCTAATAACAACAATCGACAACAACAACACAATAATGGATACTTATGGGTCATACTGATGAAGAGTTCTGGATGGGTCGTCTTTATACTCTCTTCTGTCTCCCACGTACAATCGTCATAATCCTCACTCCATTGTACCTAGACCAACTTAACTGTCTTCTTTCTAAGTTGTTTCGTGTCATTCACCACAACGCGAAGGGGCTTACGAGGTTTTGTAACTACGATCTCGACTTGTAGGTATTGTACTGCTCCAGAGATACTACGACATTCGAATCATGCACACGCTTTTGAAGAAACAACACATGGAAAACATTATACACACTTGACGACTTCTCGAGTAACTCCAACCTATATGTGACCTTTCCAATTAGCATGATTATCGGAAATGGTCCAATAAATCTTGGGGCCATCTTTCCTTTACTTCCGAATCAAAAAAATGCTTTAATGGTGAAATCTTCATGAAAACCATGTCACCAACGTCGAATTCCAAATCTTTTCGACGTTTATCGGCATAATTCTTCTAATGGTCTTGGGCTGACTTCATTTGTTGCCAAACGATCTTGATACAATCTGATGTTTCTATTATCATCTCAAGCCCAAGTATCAACTTATCTCCAATCTCTAACCAACAGGCCAGAGAATTACAAGGTCTCTATACAACGCCTCATATGGTGCCATCCCAATGCTCGATAGGTAACTATTATTATACACAAACTCAACTAAATGTAGATGGTCTTCCGAAGTCTAATATACAAGCTCTTAGGAGATGTAACACCCCACTCCCGCTATGATCACTCACAATGGGAATGCCATAACATCGGTGGAGTATTTTAGTGAATATAGAACAGAAAAATTACAACAAGACAGATATAAATAGTACTTAAAATTTTAAAACATCATCTCTATACAGCGGAAGTAAAACATGTCTGGTTACATCATAAACCCACAATAAAAGTCAAGTACAATATCCATCAAAATAAAGAAGTACATAATCCCACTCTCATACAATAGCCAAAATAAAAGAAAAGATAACTGGATAACTGGAGCTTTACATCTACCCAAGCTCCTAAAGACTGGAACAGCAATCCGCTCAAGCTCCACTACTGCTAGGATCCACCACAGGACCTGAGGGTTGGGAAAAAGATAAAAACAACGGGGTCAGACATAAGTCTGAGCGAGTCCTATAACTTTAACAATACAATCGTTAAAGTAACCAGAGAAGACATAAATTGATATACGGTAACATATAGGGATGAACGGCTATACTAAGCAGTCAACTAAACTAAGATAAAAGATAAAGACGCATCTACCCTTCCTAAGGTAAATTACTAAACTGCACCACACCAGTCGTTCCTAACTTAAAGGTTGATCCCACCTAAGGACTTATAGAATTACTTTAATAGTACTTGCGTACCCCTAGGTGTCCAAGTAAGCGCCACGGGGCCCTACTATCCACCAGGTGTACACACTACTCCCCATTCGATCGGCTCCCTAACGTAGATACCCGTGCTGGCCCCACCTTGGGGTGTACCATTCCCCAACGTGGCAACCCGGTATAATTAACGGTGCACGGCTTATATCTACACGATGCAACAACGGCTTATCTACCAACCCGGGCCCACTCACGCATATGAAGCCCGTTGGACTTGCGTTGCCACCGCTAACCCGTTTTGGCCTCTTATAATCAAGCCCAATATGCGTGTCCCGTCACTCGACATGGGTCGAGCCCACAAAGATACGTTTGGGATATTGGTTGAAATGGGCCTCCACAAGCTACCCACCTAAGCTTGTCCCTTTTTCTAGTATACCCTACTTAACCCTTTAATCATGTTTAATTACATGTTTCCATTTTGGTTAAGTATTCTAATCGTATTTTCTATTGCCACCCAAGGCAACCACTAGATTTTCTCATGCCACCCAAGGCACCCACTTAACCCCTCATGTCCCTCTACATGCTAATATGGTTAAGTGTTTCTTAATTAATTAATTAAGAACGTAACCTTTGTAAAGACCTCTCACATTAGACTGTCTTTTATGACCGCTGGTTAAGCCGGTTGGTTCCGGGCAGCCTTATGTCATAACAGAGTCTAACCTCGTGTCTTTACATTAATCACGTATTTAGTTTGTGCCTAAGACCTCTCACATTGGGCTAACACTTGTAGCAACTGGTTAAGCCGGTCGGGTCCGGGCAGTTTTACACTACAAATGAGTCCAACCTCGTGTCTTAGTCAATTAATTACACCTAATTAATCACCCTCATAATTTTATATTAATTATCCCTAATTAAACAAGTTTTTCTTAACATGGGTAGACCTAACTCAATAGGTAAATTCCCATGGGGTAGACCTAACTCAATAGGTAAATTCCCAACACATAGTATGGGTACACCTAACTAAATAGGCAAATTCCCATACTATGTTCATTTATTTTATATTATGATCTTATTAACCTATGCATTTAATTACCCCATCGTTCCCACGTAATTTCGTTCTCATGATATAACACATATAAAAGGTGTCAACTCGCATATGAATGAACATGTTTCAAAGGTGCCATCTTGCATATTAACAAACATATAACTTGCATATTTACATACATGTAACTTGCATATTAACAAACATGTAACTTGCATATTAACAAACATGTAACTTGCATATTAACAAACATGTAACTTGCATATTTACAAACATGTAACTTGCATATTTACTTACATGTAACTTGCATATTAACAAACATGTAACTTGCATATTAACAAACATGTAACTTGCATATTAACAAACATGTAACTTGCATATTTACTTACATGTAACTTGCATATTAACAAACATGTAACTTGCATATTAACAAACATGTAACTTGCATATTAACAAACATGTAACTTGCATATTAACAAACATGTAACTTGCATATTTACTTACATGTAACTTGCATATTAACAAACATGTAACTTGCATATTAACAAACATGTAACTTGCATATTAACAAACATGTAACTTGCATATTTACATACATGTAACTTGCATAGCATATCACCATGAACTTGCATAACATGCATATGATTACATAGCCCACAACTTGCATATTTAGCATCATGCAAACATAACATACATCATATTAAACTTGCATAAACTTACATACTCAACATGCATAAACATACATACTCAACATGCATAAACATAAGATTAATGCTAACATCATATCATATGATTCAAAGCTCATTAACCCACATACAAAACCATAAATCTCATCACATCTCATCTAATTAGTTTACCAAAAGATCATCAAAGTGATAGAAACTCACTACTAGCAATTTTGCACACCAAATGAAGAAGATTAAGATGCTAAGAAGAGATTAGAGGTTGATTAGAGAGTGATTAGCATGCAACCCTCTTCATAGATTTGTGGAGGCCATGATCAAGTTGCATTTTGCCATAGTTTAATTACAAGGTTTAATTATGAATGAATTAGGGTAGGGTTGGGGTCTTATTTATAGGATTAGAAAGTGTTTTAGGCCCTTAGATTAACCCTAGATTAGATTAGGACCCTTAGATTTAGGAACCCTCTAGAACATAGCCCAAGACTCAGCCAAGACCAAACCTGGTGCACCCAGACCAGCAGGGCCGACACCCTGTGTCGACACCCCTGTCGACAGGGCTGTCGACACCCTTGTCGACACCCCTGTCGACATGGCTGTCGACACGGGGCTAGGCGGGAATTTTTCCCCCCCTTTCCTCTTTTGGCTCCAAACTTGTTTTTCAAATCTGAAATTTAAATTTAAATTTCCTAAAACTTCTTTGGGCCATAACCGGGCCGTACGGACTCCGATTCTCGAAAACTCGGACTCTATTTCGCGTATTTTTCCGAGACGAACGCAATGACGCAGCCCGTTTCCCCTGGTTCTTCCATCTGAGATTAATTATACTTTAATTTCTAACCATTAGCGTTAATTGAAATTCGGGGTGTTACATTCTCCCCTACTTAAAGGATTTCGCCCTCGAAATCTCTAAGTTAAGAAGAACGTATCCTACCAACCAAACAACCATCTACTAAACCATCAACCACAAGCAACCATTATCCTTAGAAACTTCTAATGATGTATGAACATATGCAGAAAGTGTGTGTATATGTCCGTATACTAATGTAAAATCAGGCGGTCTACTGATTCAGTCGACCTCCTTAATGCAAACCATGATAGTGCCATGCATCCAATATGTATGCGAAACCCTATTGACACATACAAATTTCTACATGCGTGCACAACCATACACAAAAATGCATCATCCATATGATAACACAGCCATGATACATCCATCAATTCTATCTACCACATCCATTTATGCAATATGCAACATGAAGTGTCTGAGCCGATCTAGTGCCTAATGTGTGTGTATATGCATCCACGAGCAACCACTAGCAATCAATTGCATCCACATGCATCCATCAACCATAACATGTTTCAAACACATGTTTCAACCATAGGTTTTACCCTATCTAAAGGTCATAGGTACTAGCGAGAGGATATACTAAAGATAAGATAAGTACCAGACAAGCAATAAAGGAGAAGTTAAAAGACATACTCTCAAAAAGAAATGGATACAAAGAACGCATCTTCGCTTCCGTCTCCCAAGTAGCATTGCTTTCGTCATCTCCCCATTGCACTTTCACTAGCTGAACTTCTCTATTCCTCAACTTCCTAGTTTCTGACCCAAGGATGCGAGTAGGAGCTCGTCGAATCGTCGCATCACGCTCTACCTCTACATCTCTAAGCAAGCTCGGCTCTACCACCTCTGCGGTCTCATGTAAGCACTTCCTCAGATGTGATACATGGAATACATCATGAACACCACTAAGTCTGTCGGGCAACTCCACCCTATATGCCATCCGTCCGATCCTTTCCTTAATAGGAAACGGCCCAACAAACCTTGGTGCTAACTTCCCAACGGACCCGAAGCGAACAACATTTCTCAACGGAGATACTTTGACAAAAACCATGTCCCCAACCTCAAACTCAAGATCTGTCCTTCTCTGATCCGCATAAGATTTTTGCCTATCCTGCGCTGCCTTCATCCTTCTACGAATCAAATCAATCTTCTCTGAAGTCTCTCTAACCATATCTGGCCCAAGCAAGATCTTATCCGTAGATTCCCACCAACATGTAGGAGATCGACAAGGCCTTCCATAAAGAGCTTCGAAGGGTGCCATGCCAATACTAGACTGAAAGCTGTTATTGTATGCGAACTCCACCAAAGGAAGATGTTCTTCCCATGTACCTCCAAAATCCAAGATACAAAGCCTCAAGAGATCTTCTAAGATACGGTTCACCCTCTCGGTCTGACCGTCCGTCTGAGGATGATATGCGGTGCTCAAACACAACTGAGTCCCTACCGCCTCTTGCAGACTTCTCCAAAACTCACTAGTGAAGATAGGATCTCGATCACTCACAATGCTGGATGGTACGCCATGCAATCTAACAATCTCTCTAACATAGACTGAAGCAAGCCATGGAGCGGTCCTCTTACTCTTCACGGGTATAAAATGGGCACTCTTGGTAAGTTTGTCCACCACAACCCAAATTCCCGTATTGCCCTTCCTCGATCTCGGTAACCCATCGATGAAATCCATCGAGACACTATCCCACTTCCATTGCGGGACTTCCAATGGGTGTAGCAACCCACCGGGTTTCCTTTGCTCCGCTTTAACTTGTTGGCACACTAAGCATCTAGCCACATACTCGGCTACATCTTTCTTCATACCGGCCCAGAAGAAAACTCTCTTCATGTCTTGGTACATTTTGTCTCCTCCGGGATGAATAGTCATTCTTGAACGATGTGCATCATCCAAAATAGCCTTCTTCAAACCCTCATCTTGCGGTACACAAAGTCTACCGTCTCTATGCAACCATCCCCTATCATCTATGGTGTATCTACCCAAATGGCTGGACGACTCCCCCCTTATCAGCTTCTCTACCAACTCAACCAACTGTGGGTCGTCTCGCTGAGCCTCGCCAATCCGTCCCAAAAGGGTAGGTCTAACTTCCAAGGATGCCAACAAACCAGGTACAAAGTCAACAGAAGGTCTGAAGTCGAACAAAGAAAGAAACTCCAAGCTTCGCCGTTCCATGAACAATGGACTCAAAGATAGCCTTTTTCTACTCAAGGCGTCTGCCACCACGTTACCCTTGCCAGGGGTATACGCTATCTCAAAATCATAGGATGCTAAGAACTCCATCCACCTTTGCTGTCTTAAATTTAAATCCTTCTGAGAGAATAAGTACTTCAATGATTTATGGTCAGTGAACAACTCGAATCTCTCACCAAGAAGATAATGGCGCCAAGATTTAAGTGCGAAAACAATCGCGGCCAACTCTAGATCATGGGTAGGGTAATTCTTCTCATGCACTCTCAATTGTCTCCCTCCATAGGCTATTACCCTTCCCTCCTGCATCAAGACTGCACCCAATCCTGTTCCACAAGCATCGGTATAAACAACAAACGGCTTACTCCCATCTGGAAGCACTAAAACTGGAGCGGTGGTCAAAGCTCTCTTTAACCGTCGGAAAGCATCATCACAATCTACGTCCCATGAGAAAACCAGATTCTTCTTCGTCAAGCGGGTTAATGGGGCTGATATCTTCGCGAAGTCTTTAATGAACTTCCTATAATATCCTGCCAACCCCAAGAAACTTCTTACCTCGGTAGCATTTTTAGGAACTTTCCAATCCTGGATAGATACTATCTTTGCGGGATCCACAGCTATCCCTTCCTTAGAGACCACATGCCCTAAGAATCGCACCTCTCTTCTCCAAAAATGACATTTAGAGAATTTAGCTTTAAGACTATGTGCTCGAAGAGTCTCCAACACTTCTCTGAGATGTAAGGCATGCTCTTCTTCACTCTTGGAAAAGACCAAGATGTCATCCACAAAAACTACTACAAACTTATTCAGATACTCTCTGAACACTCTACTCATTAGATCAACAAAGTATGCAGGGGCGTTTGTCAACCCAAATGGCATCACAAGCCACTCATAAAAACCATCCGGAGTCCGGAAAGCAGTCTTCTCTATACTGTCCTCCGCCACTCTCAACTGATGAAACCCTGTAGCTAAGTCCATCTGCGAAAATACTGAGGCGCCAACCAACTGATCAAAGAGATCATCTATCCTTGGTAATGGGTGTCTATTCTTCTTCGTGAGCTTATTAAGTTCTCTATAATCCACACAAAGTCTGAGGGACCCATCCGCCTTCGTGGCAAACACTACTGGAGCTCCCCACTCCGATATACTTCGCCTTATGAACCCCTTCTTAAGCAACTCCCCTACTTGCTTATGAAGTTCTCTTCTCTCACGAGGAGCCATGTGGCGCACTGGCAAAGACACTGGTTTGGCATTATCCACCAAATATATTCTGAAATCTATCTCCCGCTTCGGAGGCAAACCCTTCACTTCTTCAAACACATCCGGATATTCCCGGACCACTCTGACAGAACGCAAACTCTCGACCGAAGCATCGAGCGATTCAAGATAACTTAGCAAAACAGATTCCATGGGATTACAAGAGATCTCGAGAGTATTACCCAAGCGGGTCATAAGCCTGACAACTCTCCTTTCACAATCAAGAACGGCACCATTACTGGATAACCAGTCCATGCCCAAAATCAACCCATAGCCCGTGAAGCCCAATACAAAAGCATCACATCTAAACTCAACGCTAAGTATAGAAATTTTCAAACCCAAACATATCATAGACAGATATATGGAGCCCCCAATTGGGTTTGAAACAACCAAGGGATCATCAACTAGACTGGTGTCTAAGTGCAGTGACTCAACTAACGATGATGAGATAAAAGAATGCGATGCGCCAGAGTCAAACAAAGTACGAACTGGATGATCACACAGAAAAACCAGACTTTCAACGGAAATAGTTCTACCTCTCTGCTGAATCGGTGGAACTGAGAGAACCTGAACTTGCCCCCCTGACTGAGGTGGTGCTATAAGAGCTTGCACCTGACCTCCTGAGGTAGACCCCGTCTTCTGCCCCTTCTTTGGGCAGTTTTTCACAAGATGCCCTGCTTCACCACAATGAAAGCAACCGGTCTTCTTCTTTTTGCGACAATCCTTACTGAGGTGGCCTGGTGTTCCACAATTGAAGCACTTCTTCTTCGTCTTCTTCTTGTCACCATTGCCTTTTCCACCCTTGCCTTGTTGTTGTTGTTGCGGTTTCTTCTGATCCCCCTTTTTCTCTGGTGCCTTAGAGTTCTTATCATCCTCATGCATAAGTGCCATGTAGACAAGCTTCTCAAAGGTGGCCCCCATAGGAATGTGAGTCATAGCTATTCCTTGCAATGGTTCGTTCAAGCCTCTAACGAACCTCAAAGCCTTCTTCTCCGGTGTATTCACCAACTCTATGCCAAATCTTGCTAATTGATTGAATTTGTTGACATATTCTTTCACCGTGAGATTCCCTTGCTTCAAATTCAAGAACTTCTCCATAAACAGATTCTCTTCCGCCCTCGAGAGAAACTTAGCCCCAAACCTTTGCTTAAAATCTGCCCAAGAGTCAACAGGGCGTTCTCCATTAGTGACCTCCCACCAGAATGAGGCCTCTCCCTTCATCAACCAAGCCGCCAACTTGACTTTCTTTCCCTCTTCCACTTCAAAGATATCTAGCAACTCTTCCACTTCCTTAAGCCAATCTCTAGCCTCTACGAAGGTCTCTGAACCTAGAAAAGGTTTTCCTCCTATAGCCTTGAACTCCTTACAAATCTTAGCAAAATTATCCACTCTAGGCTGAGGAGGAGGAACGGTTGTCTCTGGTGTAGTAGCATTGGCTGGACCCGCAGCCGCAGCCCTAGCTTCTTGTAACCTCCTATACCATAGTGGTATAACTAAACCTTCCGGGATGTTAAGATCTTCAGCCATGCTGAAACGAAAGAGGAAAGATTCAAAAAGGAGATTCCGAAAGATAAAGATATGGCTATTGGGGATTATGCTTTTCTTTTTCAAAGACTTTTTCTCTTAAAAGACATGCTTTTGAAAATACTTTCTTCGAAAATACTCTTAGAAAATAGTTTTTCTAAAAAAAAAATTATCTGTTCCGGTAACCTTAAGCTCTGATACCACGTGTAACACCCCACTCCCGCTATGATCACTCACAATGGGAATGCCATAACATCGGTGGAGTATTTTAGTGAATATAGAACAGAAAAATTACAACAAGACAGATATAAATAGTACTTAAAATTTTAAAACATCATCTCTATACAGCGGAAGTAAAACATGTCTGGTTACATCATAAACCCACAATAAAAGTCAAGTACAATATCCATCAAAATAAAGAAGTACATAATCCCACTCTCATACAATAGCCAAAATAAAAGAAAAGATAACTGGATAACTGGAGCTTTACATCTACCCAAGCTCCTAAAGACTGGAACAGCAATCCGCTCAAGCTCCACTACTGCTAGGATCCACCACAGGACCTGAGGGTTGGGAAAAAGATAAAAACAACGGGGTCAGACATAAGTCTGAGCGAGTCCTATAACTTTAACAATACAATCGTTAAAGTAACCAGAGAAGACATAAATTGATATACGGTAACATATAGGGATGAACGGCTATACTAAGCAGTCAACTAAACTAAGATAAAAGATAAAGACGCATCTACCCTTCCTAAGGTAAATTACTAAACTGCACCACACCAGTCGTTCCTAACTTAAAGGTTGATCCCACCTAAGGACTTATAGAATTACTTTAATAGTACTTGCGTACCCCTAGGTGTCCAAGTAAGCGCCACGGGGCCCTACTATCCACCAGGTGTACACACTACTCCCCATTCGATCGGCTCCCTAACGTAGATACCCGTGCTGGCCCCACCTTGGGGTGTACCATTCCCCAACGTGGCAACCCGGTATAATTAACGGTGCACGGCTTATATCTACACGATGCAACAACGGCTTATCTACCAACCCGGGCCCACTCACGCATATGAAGCCCGTTGGACTTGCGTTGCCACCGCTAACCCGTTTTGGCCTCTTATAATCAAGCCCAATATGCGTGTCCCGTCACTCGACATGGGTCGAGCCCACAAAGATACGTTTGGGATATTGGTTGAAATGGGCCTCCACAAGCTACCCACCTAAGCTTGTCCCTTTTTCTAGTATACCCTACTTAACCCTTTAATCATGTTTAATTACATGTTTCCATTTTGGTTAAGTATTCTAATCGTATTTTCTATTGCCACCCAAGGCAACCACTAGATTTTCTCATGCCACCCAAGGCACCCACTTAACCCCTCATGTCCCTCTACATGCTAATATGGTTAAGTGTTTCTTAATTAATTAATTAAGAACGTAACCTTTGTAAAGACCTCTCACATTAGACTGTCTTTTATGACCGCTGGTTAAGCCGGTTGGTTCCGGGCAGCCTTATGTCATAACAGAGTCTAACCTCGTGTCTTTACATTAATCACGTATTTAGTTTGTGCCTAAGACCTCTCACATTGGGCTAACACTTGTAGCAACTGGTTAAGCCGGTCGGGTCCGGGCAGTTTTACACTACAAATGAGTCCAACCTCGTGTCTTAGTCAATTAATTACACCTAATTAATCACCCTCATAATTTTATATTAATTATCCCTAATTAAACAAGTTTTTCTTAACATGGGTAGACCTAACTCAATAGGTAAATTCCCATGGGGTAGACCTAACTCAATAGGTAAATTCCCAACACATAGTATGGGTACACCTAACTAAATAGGCAAATTCCCATACTATGTTCATTTATTTTATATTATGCATAATTAAATTAATTTCACCCAATCTTATTAACCTATGCATTTAATTACCCCATCGTTCCCACGTAATTTCGTTCTCATGATATAACACATATAAAAGGTGTCAACTCGCATATGAATGAACATGTTTCAAAGGTGCCATCTTGCATATTAACAAACATATAACTTGCATATTTACATACATGTAACTTGCATATTAACAAACATGTAACTTGCATATTAACAAACATGTAACTTGCATATTAACAAACATGTAACTTGCATATTTACAAACATGTAACTTGCATATTTACTTACATGTAACTTGCATATTAACAAACATGTAACTTGCATATTAACAAACATGTAACTTGCATATTAACAAACATGTAACTTGCATATTTACTTACATGTAACTTGCATATTAACAAACATGTAACTTGCATATTAACAAACATGTAACTTGCATATTAACAAACATGTAACTTGCATATTAACAAACATGTAACTTGCATATTTACTTACATGTAACTTGCATATTAACAAACATGTAACTTGCATATTAACAAACATGTAACTTGCATATTAACAAACATGTAACTTGCATATTTACATACATGTAACTTGCATAGCATATCACCATGAACTTGCATAACATGCATATGATTACATAGCCCACAACTTGCATATTTAGCATCATGCAAACATAACATACATCATATTAAACTTGCATAAACTTACATACTCAACATGCATAAACATACATACTCAACATGCATAAACATAAGATTAATGCTAACATCATATCATATGATTCAAAGCTCATTAACCCACATACAAAACCATAAATCTCATCACATCTCATCTAATTAGTTTACCAAAAGATCATCAAAGTGATAGAAACTCACTACTAGCAATTTTGCACACCAAATGAAGAAGATTAAGATGCTAAGAAGAGATTAGAGGTTGATTAGAGAGTGATTAGCATGCAACCCTCTTCATAGATTTGTGGAGGCCATGATCAAGTTGCATTTTGCCATAGTTTAATTACAAGGTTTAATTATGAATGAATTAGGGTAGGGTTGGGGTCTTATTTATAGGATTAGAAAGTGTTTTAGGCCCTTAGATTAACCATAGAGTAGATTAGGACCCTTAGATTTAGGAACCCTCTAGAACATAGCCCAAGACTCAGCCAAGACCAAACCTGGTGCACCCAGACCAGCAGGGCCGACACCCTGTGTCGACACCCCTGTCGACAGGGCTGTCGACACCCCTGTCGACACCCCTGTCGACATGGCTGTCGACACGGGGCTAGGCGGGAATTTTTCCCCCCCTTTCCTCTTTTGGCTCCAAACTTGTTTTTCAAATCTGAAATTTAAATTTAAATTTCCTAAAACTTCTTTGGGCCATAACCGGGCCGTACGGACTCCGATTCTCGAAAACTCGGACTCTATTTCGCGTATTTTTCCGAGACGAACGCAATGACGCAGCCCGTTTCCCCTGGTTCTTCCATCTGAGATTAATTATACTTTAATTTCTAACCATTAGCGTTAATTGAAATTCGGGGTGTTACAGGAGATCTTCCAAAACTCGGTTAACCCTCTCGGTTTGACCATCAGTCTGAGGATGATAAGCCGTACTTAAACACAACTTGATTCCCAAAGTCTCTTGCAGACTCTTCCAAAATCCACTCGTGAACAATGGATCTCGATCGCTGACTATACTCTTTGGGATACCTTGAAATCGAGCTATCCATTTTATATAAAGCTCAGCCAACTTTGATGCTGTCCTAGTTGATTTGACAGGAATAAACCTTGCACTTTTGGTTAAGCGATCCACGATGACCCAAATTCCTTCGTTTCCTAACCTGGTTCTAGGTAGTCCGTCGATAAAATCCATCGATATCTTCCCCCACTTTAATGTGGGAACTTCCAATGGCCAATGCAACCCACTCAGCTTCTTCTGTTTATATTTCACCAACTGACAGTTCATGCACATGGAAATAAATTTTCCAACATTCCTCTTCATCCCTTCCTAATGGTAAGCTCGCTTCATGTCCTGATACATCTTATTACCACTGGGATGAATCATCAACTCTGAGTGATGACATTCCTTAGAACCTCATCTCTCAATCCGTCGATATCAGGAACAATCAATCGTCCTTGGTTTCGAAGCCAGCCCTCTCGATCGACCTCGAACTCCTTATTCTCTGGTTCTAACTTTTGGATAATCTTGACAAGCTTTATATCCCGCTGTTGGCCCTCGTCGATCCTTTCGATGAGAGTAGGTCTTATCGATAAGCTTGCCAACATTTTAGGTTTCAACTCACTCCATGGTCTAAAATCAAATCCCGCCAAATACTCAAGGCTCTTCCATTCTGAAAACATCGCCCCCAAACTTGTATGTCTTCGACTTAATGCATCTGCAACTGCGTTACCTTTACTAGGAGTATAAGCTATATCAAAATCATATGATGCCAAAAACACTAACCACCACTGCTGCCGAAGATTTAAATCCTTTTGGGAGGTTAGATTCTATTCTTGGGGACCTTTCTGGTGATAAGGGACCATATCCTAGAACTTTTGGCCCAATGTGATGGTTGTATTTAAGGGTTTGTGCATCAAGTTTCTTTTGTATTAGCCTTTGCATATTTCCTTTCAGTTCGATTAGTGAACTTCCATGTTCTCTTTTGTACTCGCCTTGTATGATATTAGTAATCTTAGTGTTATGTCTTTATTTTTATTTTTTAGTATTTGTAACGACCTAGATTTTAATAGCTCAGTAGTTAAATATTTTATTTGAATACCAAGCATTAATTAATCGAGTGACGGTTCCAAATAGTGATTCTTAGCAAACGATTGACTCAGGATATGGGACTAGTTCCATTGAGTTGGGATATTTCATTTTATGGAGAGAAAAATACAAGAATCGCCATATTTCGAGACTGAGAAGATTTTAGGGTCCAAATCATCTCAAAATACATGTAAAATTGTTGATATGTGCCATAATCTCGGATTTCGATGAAACTTGTACCATTGGAACCATATAATCGTAGCGATGCATGTTGTCAAGTATAATGGCGAATGGAGTTGTCATTTGATCGTGCGATAATAAAACGTATACCATTTTGGTTTGAAATTAAAAGAGTCAAACAATGAAAATAATAATTAAATATTCTTACATCCTATGCTACAGTAACCACATCCCTTTTCCTTCTTCATTTTCCGTAGTAACTATTTCATTCCTTTCATTGCCACATCTCTTTTTCACTTTAAAAATCTTGATCTCCCTCTCTACTTAATTGAAAATCATGAGTTCGGATTCATTCAACACGTATTGCGAATCTCTCCATGCCTATATGATCATTATCAAGTGTGACACTTATTCACGACATGGTCGTATGTAGTCAAGGAATTAGGGTTCCACTTGTCCCGGCTTGTGATCGATTTTACGGATTTGGTGATCATTTTTGCATTCAAGGTCATGAGAAGCATTGCCAGACCAAGTTTGGGGGGATTCAATCCCTGTTGAGGTTGCGCGTGCACTACTTAGGCATGAGATTGTACAGGGAATGCGTTTTTCTCAGTTGGATCAGCCATGGTGTTTCTGGTGCATGCAGGTTCAATTTTCGAAGAGGACCATGATAATATTTTTAAATCTCGATTTCTTAGTGATTGCAACATGTCACTGGTAAAAGTGCATGGCTATGAGTTGGATTCCCTTACTGTGTTTGTGTGGTTTGTGTTTTGGGGAAGAAAGGTGGAGGTCGAATTGGTAAATAATTGCATTGTTTGTTTATTGGTGTCGATTTAAAATCGCTACAACTAGTATCACTCGTATCTTTGGCGTACATTACCATATTTGGATGTCGTATCTTGCGTTGGACTCATATTGACGATCTATACACATTAGATCATGTTTGGGCGGATTTGGTTGAGGTGACTGATATTATCTCTCACTTAACTATAGTTGTTAGTACAGTACAAAAACTATTTTTTTGAACTTAATTGAATTTTAAATAGGATTTCTAACCTAATAAAATCTAGTCAATAATTTTATAAATCGGTTAAAAGTGGTTAAAAAGTATTTTAAGATTAAATATCTCACTTTAACACATTTATATACTATTTATATTGCTAGATTTAGGACTTTTTGTCACATATCACACTATGTGTCATAAATAGATTTTATTTATCTTATTGTCAATAACATAGATGTTTGTATGTTATTTTGGTCACTTATAGGACTACTGATTACATGGTTGCTTGTTTCTGATGTTTGGTTGTATACGCCACTTATTGGTGATCTAGTATCAGGATAGATTCACGAAGAAACTTCGGGACGTGTGTACCGACATGGAGATAGTGTACGGACCCGACGAAGAGCCCAATTTTGGGGAGAACGCAGGACGCTTTTATAGACGAGTATTTAGCCAATTTTGGTTAAACACTTATTCCATGTAGTCATTCGCGATTACATTTGATCGATATTGACAACTTTTTTGTTGGTTGTGTTGACCAAATTTTACATGGATGATGATGAGTATCTAACCAATACTGGTTAGATGCATAGTCTGAATCATCATCAGTGATTACTAGTGAGTGATCAATAATGACTACTATTGTTGTTAGTCGTTTTAACTGATTTTGATGTCGATGACGATGAATTTTCGAGGAGCTAGATAATATGGCTCGTTCGATAGCGAATCTGATGTGGTGGCTCTTTGATCGGATGTTAGTACAGGTAGGGTGGATTCTTCACTAGTGAGATCTTCAGAGTGAGCTGGGGAGTGCAACTCTTTGACTTCGAGGCTCGGATGTGCTCGAGATGGATCGATTGGATGAGTCAGTATTACATAGTTCTCAAGCTAGTGAGACACGGGGATAGATTGATAGACTAATCATAGTTATGCAGTTAGTAATGGGGCGAGGTTGCATGATGGATCAGCGTTATGTAGTTCATATTCGGACGTGGTTGCATGATTATGGATCGATGTGATGTGTACTTCATAGTGGGAACGAAGACTTCGGAAAGTGAACTCAAAGCAAGAGTATCATAGGGGAGACCCATTAGGGTCAATAGGATCATATACCCTGGGCAGGATATGGCCTAGGCCGGTACGGCACATGTCAAGATATGTAGTTTGACTATTGTAGGATTGGTTTTAGGGTGTACACTAACTAGATTGGGATCGATATAAGAAGTTCGGGGATGTAATGAGGCATTAATGGATCGATGGAAGCAATTCGTTGTATATGAGGCTTCAAAGCAATGGATAGGCTAAGGAGGACTCAAGCTTTAGAATAGAGTGGAGTAACTCTGTTAGCGGATGGCCAAGGAATCATAGATAGCTCGGAGTGTTCTAGGAAAGCTTATAAAATAGGTATTTCTATGGTACCCATTAGGATTCATAGGATCATGCCTTAGTGGGATATAGGCTAGGCCGGTAAGGCACTATTGGTAGGATATGGAGTCGACTAGAACCGGGATTTCCAGTTGTCACTAGTTGTAGCTAGTTACCATACGAGTCATCGACATATTCAGAGCTGTAGGGGGTGGTAGAGTAGGCTATTGAGATTCTTTTATCCTAGTACAGTTTCCTCTTTTGTTATATAGAGTAGCATATACTATCTTGTTTATATGTGCTGACTATTGTGTATGCAGGGATAGGATAGATATGACTTCCCATACCTATGTTCCTTATATTATTATGATTTGTGCAGTAATTTGATAGTTGGTTATCGCTCATTCCAGATTATTTTTTGACTCAAGGTTTTATGTTTCCACTTATTACCTTGGGTGATCATCGATGATGCTGATGAGTTGGCAAGGTGATAGGTATTAACATTGCTTGGAGTTACGGAGGTGGATTTGTAGGAGGCGACACCTTTTCATATTATACATTGTATTATTATTGCTTATTCCACTGTATTACATTGTGGAGCCTTGACAATGTTATTTACTATTTGAGGTAGTTTATCAGTGGGCTTATTTATTCTTATATAAACTCTATTGTTATGTATAACAGTATGAGCCTATACTTTGACTATATTATTTATATAGTTATTACTATCTCTTTTGTTATATCTATTATTATTATTATTGTATATTGTCTGATGCGATGTGAGATATTCGATAGGTTTTATGATTGTGTTTTGTTCCCTTACTCTTCTTTTCTTTTCTCTTCCTTTCTATCTTATTTCTTTCCTTATCTCTTATTTCGTTCTCTTAGAAAATGTTTTATACTGATGGTGTAGAGTGGTCGTTATAGTGTTGCTATAGCCTATAGTGACCACTTCAAAAAGAAATAAGACATAAGAAGTGAGGTTTAAGTTATAAGTTATAACTAAAATGATAAACGAAAAATTTAGCAAAAAAATTATGTAGTAATAAGTAAGAACCAAAATCATTAAGAAATAATATTTTAAAGAAAAATAGATCATCCGAAACTAAGTTTAGGAAATTTTATAAAAACTTTCTTATGTAAACCATGCTTAGGAAAAAGAAAATAGTTTTTTTTTGTAAAATAGCGACAAAAAACCCCATTACAAAGAAAAAGATGCACAAAAAAAAAGTGGATAATTTTAAATTTTCCGTTTGCTACCTTTTTCTAACATAAGAAATCGAGTTTAGAAAATTAGAACTTTTAGCAATATCTAAATTGGAAGTTGCTTAGTACATCTTGGATGAAAAAATTGGTGAAACTATGTTTCTAATATAAAGAAGTATGGAAAAAATGACGTGAAAAGATGTTTTTGAATTTGATATTATTGCATTCATATATATAATTGCAAGTATATTTAAGATTTTTGCATCACGATTAAAAAAAGGATTTTTAAAAGAAGAAGCATTTATGTTAGAGGTACCATACAGAAATTTATTTTCATCTATATATTTCATGATTTGCATGATGTATTACATTTTGCACAGAGCATAGAAGTTTGCAAAACTGGATGTACACTTGATGGATGTGGATTACGTGAGAACTTACATTGTTGTACCCTTGTCATATTTCAAGGACGAAATTTCTTGAAGAGTGGGAGAATGCAACACCCTTCATTTTCAATAATTAAATAAAATAAAATTTTAAAATATGCAGAATTAGATGATGATATCAAAATTATGTTCATGGCAATTTTCTTGTCTATTTAGACCTCTAGTTTGTAAAAAAAGGGATTTGAAACAAGGAAGATACGATAGAAACGAAATTCAAGAAGAAATAAGAGTAGAAAAATACAAAAAGGGAGAACGACAAATATTTTTTGTAATGAACCGAAATTCCGTACTATCTGAGTTGACTAAATACACCACACGTCCAACCTAAATATCACATAAATACGAATCATTATGAAATAAAGAAGAAAAAGGTAGAAGAAGAACAGAAATAAAAATGCAGAATCTCACATCGTAGTGGAACAAAATATAATATATATATATATACCAGCTTTTGGAGTACAATTTTTTTTCTGTATATACATATCATCATCAGAGTACAACACTTAAAACACAGCAGAAAAACAATAACTAAATAATGCTGAAGAATCCTACTTCAAGCTCCTCTAGATAAATCTGTAAAATCCTGAACTGCTTGACTGTTCGTACAAATTTGGGCACCCAAGAGTTTAGGGAAACATAGGGTCATAAACTCTGGGTCAGTCATGGGACTCGTGTTAATAAACAATTTAAAACAACTTTTGAACATAAACGATATCTCATAAGACCACGTCGTATAACACGGAACAGGTTTTTCCCTTATGAAATCCAAAATATGTGATTTAACTTTCAAAATATTTTTGAAAGAAATGACAATCTTTATATCAAAACTCTTTTGATATTATAATAGTGTATATCAACCACAACTAAATAATCATTTAGTAGAACATTTGCATCTCACACTCTACTATCTATTACCTATATTAGAAAACAAAATAGAATGAAAGCCGACTTGGATCAATTAATTTCATATAGATCCTAAGTGTCATCATTCTGAATCCCCTGCAGTTTGTTCGCGTCTGGTCATACCGCTTTTTGAGAAATCAAATCAACCCGCTTCCCTTCGTTCTAACTTCTTTTCTTCTCCAAAGAAAAAAAACCACCTTCCCTTCACATTTCTCACTTCTCAGCCCCCAACTGTAATCACAACCGCGTTTTCCCTTCCATTGGAAGCTAATCATTGCATCAAGTAATTTAAGATCTTCATCCCACCTGTTCCTACCCTTGGTTACAGAACCACATATACACAAACGTTTTTTTACCACCTATGATGGATCCTATGCTTGCCGAATTCTAGAAATGTGGAATATGTTGCAACCTTGGTGCAGCCTGAAGCATGCAAATGCAGCAAAATGCTTATTTTGTGTAATGTTTTCGTTTGGGCGTAATACTAGTTGAAGCCCAAGTGACCCCAGTCGTATATATGGACTGTTTTGCCACACAAAAGGTGTGAGAGTGTGAGGGTTTTATGAGTGAGCAGCTGAAAGAAAACAATGTAGCAGCCGCCATGAGAGTTTTGTAAAGAAATTTGTATGTATCTCTCCCTTTGCTTCTCCACCGAAAGAAATAAAATCATTCTCTCTTGCGCGAGGATGTAGGCTATTGCCGAACCTCGTTAAATCTTGTGTGTTCTTTCATTTTCAGTTTTTTTTGTTACTTTATAGTTACAATATAGATATTATCAAAGTATACTTCTTCTGTGTATAGATCCTCTGATCTACAATTGGTCTCAGAGCACTCGGTTTCAGTTTCTGGAGGTGTGGTGATGTTTGTGTTAAATATGAACGAATCGAGTCGATCTGAGACTGTTGAAACTGTTCAAGCACCAAAAGAGGAGAGAACAGTTTACCATAAAGCAAGGTTAGAGGTAGACAAGTTCAATGGTACCAATAACTTTGGCTTATGGAGGACTGATGTGACCGATGCTCTTGAACATTTGGATCTAGAAGCTTGCTTGGGAGCTGAGAAGCCTGATGACTGGTCCGACAAATAGTGAAAGAAGAATCAACAGCTTTGCTTGGCTGCGATTAGGGGATGCCTAGAAGCCCATATTAGAGTGAACTACCAATATGAAACCTCTCCAAAAGTGTTGTGGGAGAAGCTTGAAGAAAAATATCTTATGAAAAATGTAGCAAACCGAATTCATTTGAAGAGAAATTCATATCGATTTAATATGAAGAAGGATGCAACTCTAACGGAGCACATAGATTCCTTTAATAAGCTTTTAACCGAGCTAGCCAATTATGATGAGGTCACTCCAGATGAAGAAAAGGCTATATGTTTGGTGAATTCTGTTTCATAGAAATATGAGCCCATAATCAAATCATTGATTAATGGCAAAGACAAGCTCACTTATGATGAAGTTGTCACCGCATTATGTAGTGAAGAATTTCTTAAGATGCATAGAGATGACATCTCTAGAGAAGATAGTGGTGACACTCTAGTAGTAAGGGGTAGGAAAAAATGACCACAAGAAAAATGTTGGCCAAAATCGTGATAAAAGTAGAGGACCCTCTAAAGGAAAAGTGCGTTTAGCTAAAGATGAATGTGCATGGTGTCATGAGAAAGGCCATTGGGCTAAAGATTGTCCCAAAGTGAAGAAGTGAGACAAGAAAAAGGAAAACGCAGCAAACGTTGTGCAGTCCAACAAAGATGTAGGGGTTGAATCGGATTTTTCCTTAATCACAATGCCTTCAATTCTTTTGGTAGAAGACGATGAGTGGGTTCTAGACTTGGGATCTACTTTTCATGTGACTCCAAATGGAGAATGGTTCTCAAGTTTTACAAAATTTGAAGGTGATGTATTGATGGGAAACCATCATTCTTGTAGCATTAGGGGTATTGGAAGCATTCGGCTAAAGTTGCATGATGGGATAATTAGAGAATTGAAAAATGTAAGATGTGTGCCAAGTATGAAAAAGAATTTGATTTCTTTAGGGATGCATGAATCCAAGGGGCTTAGACTTGACGGTCGAAATGGTGTTATGAAGGTGATTTCTGGAGCTATGGTCATTATGAAAGGTACATGTCGTCACAATTTGTATTACTTGAATGGAAGTACGGTGATTGGAGATGTTGCTACAGCTGAATAAAGTGAAGTTGCAGCTAAAGAAATGTCAATGCTATGGCATATGAGACTTGCACGTCTAGGTGAGAAGTCATTAAACACTTTGATACAACAAAATTTGTTGAAAGGGGCTGCTGCTAGTAAGCTTGATTTCTGCGAACATTGTGTGAAAGGCAAGAAGACCAGGTCTCATTTCAGCAAAGGAATGCATAAATCCAGTGGTGTTTTGGATTATGTACACTCGGATGTATTGGGTCCTTCCAAAAATGCATCTTTGGGGGGTAAGCATTGGTTTGTGTCTTTTATTGATGATTTTTCTAGGCGTGTATGAGTGTATGTTATGAAACAGAAAAGTGATGTTTTGGAAATATTTGTGAGATGGAAGAAAGCCGTTGAGACTCAAACGGGTAGAAAACTCAAAGTGCTTCGTTCCGACAACGGTAGAGAGTACACAAGTGATCCATTTCACAAAATATATCAAGATGAGGGAATCAAAAGACACTTTACTGTTAGAGAAACACCACAGCAGAACGGAGTTGCAGAAAGAATGAATCGTACATTGCTAGAGAGAGTACGGTGTATGTTATCAAATTCTGGTTTGAGTAAAGCATTTTGGGCTGAAATTGTTACGTATGCATGTTTCATTATCAATTGGTTGCCTTCATCCGCATTGAAAGGAAAAACACCTATGGAAGTGTTGTATGGTAAGCTTGCTTATGATTATGATATGATTCATATATTTGGTTGTCCTGCTTGGTATCATATGAAGGACAACAAGCTTGGTGCACGTGTTGTTGAATCAATTTTTGTTGGCATGAAGAGTGGTGTCAAAGGATTCAAACTATGGAATCCTGTTGAAAAGAAGATGATCATATGTAGAGATGTTACATTCAATGAAGATGCTATGCTAAAGTTAAATGATGTTAAATCGAAAGAAATTAGCACTAGCAACCCCAACAGCTCCAACAGTCCCAAAAATGTGCAGCGTGTGAAGTTTGATGTTATATCGCAAGCTCCATGTGATGCTAAAAGGACAAAAACTAATGCTAATATGTCTAAAACAGCTCCTGATATGTCTAGAAATGCTCCGGTTATGTCTAAAACTAATCCTATTATGTCAAAAACTTCTGCTGAACTGTCAAAAATTGCTACTGAAGTGGCAGAATATGATGCTGAAATTGATGAAAATGCTGTTGATCTTAGTAGTGCTGATGATTTAGAAGCAGAAACAGAGAGGAATGTTCAGGAATCGATTGCTACTAGCAGACCAAGAAGAGATATCAAGAAACCAGGGTGGTTTCGAGATTGTGTAACCTATGCTTTGTCTGTTAATGATGAAGGAATTCCTGAAACATATATGCAAGCTATTCATAGTGTTGAATGCGAGGAATGGAGAGAGGTTATGAGTGAAGAAATGACATCTCTTCACAAGAATGACACTTGGGTTCTTACCAAACTTCCAAAAGGCAAGAAAGCAATTGGATGTAAGTGGGAATATGTGAAGAAAGAAGGAGCAAAGAAGAATGAGGTCCGCTACAAGGCGAGACTAGTTGCAAAAGGCTATTCACAAAAGGAGGGAATTGACTATAATGAAGTGTTTTCTCCGGTTTTGAAACACTCCTCTATTCGTATTTTGTCAATCTTGGTAGCACAATATAATTTGAATCTTGATCAAATGGATGTAAAAACAACGTTTTTACATGGCGACTTAGAGGAGGAAATTTATATGTCTCAACCATGTAGATTCAACGCTTCCGGTGGCGAGGATCTTGTGTGTAAGTTGAAAAGATCATTGTATGGATTGAAACAATCTCCGAGACAATGGTATAAATGATTTGATCGTTTTATGTTAGATCAAGCATATACTAGAAGCCACCATGATCATTGTGTTTATTTGAAAAAGCTAAGTGATGGTTCTTTCATTTATTTGCTTTTATATGTAGATGATATGCTCATTGCATCGGGTTGCAAATCTGAAATTGACAAATTAAAATGCAGGTTGTCGACTGAATCTGAAATGAAGGATCTTGGAGATGCTAAGAAAATTTTTGGCATGGAAATTAGAAGAGTTAAGACGATGAATGGCAAAGTATGTTTATCTCAAAAGGCATATTTGAATAAGGTATTAAAGAAGTTTGGCATTAATGAGAGCACCAAAATAGTGAGTACACCTTTGGCTGCTCATTTTAAGTTAAACGCAACTATGTGTCCTTCTTCTAATGATGAAATTCAATTTATGGCAAATGTACTATATGCTAATGCTGTGGGGAGTCTTATGTATGCGATGGTGTGTACACGACCTGACATTTCACATGCCGTGAGTATGGTTAGTCGTTACAAGCATGCTCCTTGAAAAGAGCATTGGAATGCGGTCAAATGGATTTTGAGATATCTTTTAGGAACTATTGATATGGGTTTGGAATTTGTGAGAGACATGAACAACAATCATTTATGTGTTGGATATGTGGACTCGGATTATGCGGATGATTTGGATAAGAGACGTTCCACTACTGGATATGTGTTTACATTGGTCGGTGGTCCTATATGTTGGAGATCGATTTTGCAGTCGACAATAGCACTGTCTACTACCGAGGCAGTGTATATGGTTGTAACTAAATCTTTTAAAGAGGCAATATGGTTACCTGGGTTGTTGAATGACTTGGGAGTGGTGGAAAATCAACTTGCTGTGCATTGTGATAGTATGCGTGTCATTC
Organism: Allium sativum; assembly: GCA_030737875.1. Classification (NCBI taxonomy): domain Eukaryota; kingdom Viridiplantae; phylum Streptophyta; class Magnoliopsida; order Asparagales; family Amaryllidaceae; genus Allium; species Allium sativum. Next base: position 27,569,406 of record CM060912.1, on the reverse strand, counting down.
ATCTAGCAAAGAATCAAGTTCATCATGTAAGAACAAAGCACATAAATATGCATTATCATTTCATTCGAGAAGTGTTGGCTGAAAATCAAATTTTGTTGGTGAAAATTTATACAAAAGAGAATGCAACCGACAATGTGGTGGAGGTTCTTTGGAACATTATGAAGTCCCATTTTGAGACATGATGATGAACTATGGCAGCTTGATCCTTTGGGTACGTAGGCAGCTACCATGTAGTGCAGTTGATTATGAGGCAAGTGGAGTATTATGTATGTGTTCATATCATGATTTTGAGCATGATTTGAGGTGGAGAATTGTGGAATATGTTGCAGTCTTGGTGCATCCTGAAGTCTGCAAATGCAGCAAAATGCTTATTTTGTGTAATGTTTTCATTTGGGCCTAATACTAGTTGAAGCCCATGTGCCCCCAGTCATATATATGGACTGTTTTATCACACAAAAGGTGTGAGAGTGTGAGGGTTTTATGAGTGAGCAGTTAAAAGAAAACAATGTAGCAGCCGCCATGAGATTTTTTTAAGGAAACTGGTATGTATCTCTCCCTTTGCTTCTCCACCGAAAGAAATAAAATCATTCTCTCTTGCCCGAGGACGTGGGCTATTGCCGAACCTCATTAAATCTTGTGTGTTCTTTCATTTTCATTTTTGTTTTATTACTTTATAGTTACAATATAGATACTATCAAAGTATACTTCCGCTGTGTATAAATCCTCTGATCTACAAGAAACTGACCTGATGTTATAGAGTCCGACGTCTTGTCTTTATTTGCTCCAGTAATAAGTAAGTATGCCCTTATTTTACGGTTTTTCAACTTCTTCCAGATTTATGGACCCAACATTATTTCCTTTGTTCCATATTTACTTTTGTTTATCCTTGGAAATGACATGATGAAACTTTCATTTAGGATAACCAAGGGTTATGCGTTCACCGATAACCAATTCAATTCCTAATGCTCAAATTATGACATAAACTTGCTTCTTTCAAACGTCTGTTTGTTGTTTTTAATTCTTTGACACACCGGTCAATGGTTCTTTTTTGATTTACGTTTGCTTAAGTGCATCGATGAAGCCGGAAGTGTTGAAGTATGCGATACTATTGTAGAGAATATTTTGGATCTGGAGAATATTTTGGATCTGGAGGATATTTTGGATCTGGAGAATATTTTGGATCTGGAGGATATTTTGGATCTGGAGAATATTTCGGATCTAGAGGAAATTTTGGGAATTTCCATATACTTCTCTATGCCTATATAAGCTACATCAAATCCAAAAGGAGATATCACAAATCAAGAGATTAGATCAAGATTTATTCTAATTAGGGTTTTGGCAATCCAAATCTTCTTCAATTCTTTTCTCCACAAAATCAAATTTTTTCTAGTAAATTTGATCATTGTAATCAATCTCTTGTACTCTTCTACTGATATTAATAAAGGTTTCTCTCTCAAAGTGGACGTACACTGACAAGACGTCGGTGGAACCACTATAAATCCTTGTGTGATTTAGTTTCTCGTTATTGCTCTATTATTTCCATTATTTGGTGATTGTGATTGGCTTGGATAAGATTGAGATTGTTCGATGGGTTGTTTTTGCACTATTACCACGATCTCGTTTTCCGCGACGTTGGGGATTTTTGATTTGAGCGGTCTTGAATCAAAATTCCTCCACAACATTTGGTATCAGAGCATTGGTGTTGGTAGATAGTTGTAGAAATGCCGGAATCAGGTTCAAATAATTCATCAACAGTTGGTCCAAGTGGTGTAGCTCCTTATGTACGTGGGTCGTATGCAGCTGCTGGTTCACAATTGGTTATCGACAAGTGGAATGGCGATAATGATTTCGAAAAGTGGCAGTGGAAGATGAAAGCGGTTCTTAGGCGGAATCGGGTACATCGCGTAGTGTTTGATACACATTTATTGCCAGAGGACATCTCAGATGTGGAGAGAGAAGAAATGGAAGAGTGGGCATTCACTACACTTCAACTTGCCATGGGAGAGAATGTTATTTCCGAATTTAGTGGTGAGACGACTGCTAAAGGTATTTGGAACAAGTTGGAGGAGTTGTATATGAAGAAATCACTCACAAATCGACTGATCTTGTTGCGGACTTTCTTTACCTACAAGATGAAGGAAGGAACTTCGCTAAAGGCGCACTTAAATGTGTTTGATGATTTGCTAATGAAGATGAAGGCGGTAGATTTGAAGATTGAGGAGAAGCAGAAGGCGATGATATTGCTATGTTCGTTGCCTGAGCGCTATACTGGGTTCTCAAACAGTTTGATCTATGGCCGGGATACATTGACTCTAAATGATGTCAAGATGGGTCTTCTTAGTGAGGAATTACGAGATCAGATGAAGGAGCTGAGTGATGGTAGTAGTGGTGCTGGTAATGGTCAAGGCTTATATGTAAGAAACCCGGTGGAAGAGGAAAGTCAAAGGAAAGAAATGGCAAGTGCTTTATATGTAAGAAACCTGGTCACTGGAAGAATGATTGTCCAGAGAAGGGGAAGAAGGAAGTAGCATCTTCATCAGTTGCGGTGGAGTGAGATGTTGGTGAGGGAGACGTAGATGTTTTGTTGGCAGTAGCATCAGATGTTTCGGGCAGCGATTGGGTGCTTGATTTGGGGGCTTCATATCACATGATGCCTAATAGGAATTGTTTTTCTTCTTATGTTGAATGGGAAGGAAAATCAATTGTTATGGGAAATGGTGCAGTTTGCAAGTCGAAGGGCATTGGATCCGTGCAAATTCGAATGTTTGACGGAGTGGTTCGTACTCTCACTAATGTGCGCTATGTTCCGGGACTACGGAAGTCACTTATCTCTTTGGGACAGTTGGATTATTTAGGTTGCAAGATCACGATTGAGAGTGATAGCTTGAGGGTTTCGAAGGGTGTGCTTGTGGTTATGAGGGGTGCTAGAACTCATGGTATTTATTTGCTTCAAGGAGTGACTGTGCAAGGCGAAACTTGTGTCAGTGTTGATAGTTCTCGTGGCTTAGATGCTACACGGCTGTGGCATTTGAGATTGGGTCATGTATCGGAGAAGAGTTTAGATGTTCTTCGTCGAAGGGAGATGATTGATGGTGAGATTTTCAGCAAGTTGGAGTTTTGCGAGGAATGTGTCATGGGGAAGCAAACTAGAGTATCATTCGGTGAAGGAAAACATGATTCAAGAGGGATTCTTGAGTATGTGCACACGGATGTTTGGGGACCAGCGCCTATAGCTTCTTTGGGAGGAGCAAGATATTATATTTCTTTCATTGATGATTTTTCTCGGAAGGTTTGGGTGTATGTAATGAAGGCCAAATCAGAGGCATTTGCAAGATTCAAAGAATGGAAGGCTCTTGTTGAGAATGAGAGTGGAAAATCTTTGAAGGTTCTTAGGTCCGATAATGGCGGCGAGTATGTTTCCGGAGAGTTTCTGAATTTTTGCAAGCATCATGGTATTCGGAGGCATTTTACTATACCGGGAGATCCGCAATCTAATGGAGTAGCGGAGAGAATGAACCGAACTCTACTAGAGAAAGCTCGATGCTTGAGATTGACATCGGGTTTGTCTAAGGGATTTTGGGCCGAAGCTTTGTCAACCGCGGTGCATATTATTAATCGAATTCCGTGCTCGGCTATTGATAACAAAATTCCGGAGGAAGTGTGGAATGGGAAGAGTATTGACTTGAGTAATCTTCGTGTATTTGGCAGTCCTGTTTATGTGCATGATCCGGGGAATGATAAGCTCTCGCCTAGAGCTTTCAAAGGGATTTTTCTCGGATATATGGATGGCGTCAAAGGCTATCGGATTTGGAATCCGGAAACGAAGAAGGCTATGGTTTCTCGTCATGTTACTTTTGATGAGTCGGCTATGTTCAAGGAGAACGAAGGCTCATCGGATGTTCCGGATTTGGTTCATGGTGAATCAAAGGAGAAGGAAGTTATTCCCACTTTCAGACCTAGAGAGAGTAGAGTTGTTGGAGGTGCTTGCGAGGTGAATGCGGTTGATGTTACATCACATAGTCCACAGGATTCCTCTAGTAGTGTTGGTGATGTGCACGAGCCTAGAGAAGATTCAGTTCAAGGTGGAGCTGAAGGAAGACCGGGTGATGGTATTGCTACTCGGGTTGCTCGCCGTGCTATAAGGCCACCCGAAAGATATGGTGATTGGAACTATCTTAGCTTTTGTGAGAATTTGGACTATGCTCTTCATGTAGTCCAAAATGAGCCGATGGACCTTGATGACGTCATGGGTTCGAGTGATAACTCGAAGTGGATTTGCGCCATGGAGGAAGAGATGCAATCGTTGATGAAGAACCAGACTTGGGAGTTGGTTCCACTTCCTCAAGGAAACCGTGCTATTGGTTGCAAATGGATATATAAGGTGAAGGACGATGGAAGATACAAAGCTAGGCTAGTGGCTAAGGGGTTTGCACAGAGGAAAGGAAAGGAGTATGATGAGATCTTCGCACCGGTTGTGAGGCATACTTCTATCCGGATACTACTTGCATTAGTTGCTATTTACGACTTGGAGTTGGAGCAACTAGATGTGAAAATCGCCTTCTTGCATGGAGACTTGGATGAAGACATCTACATGGAGCAACCGGAAGGGTTTGTTGTAGAAGGTAAGTCAGAACTAGTTTGCAAGTTGAAGAAATCACTATATGGTTTGAAGCAATCACCTAGGCAATGGTACAAGAGATTTGATCATTTCATGCTTGAAAGTGGCTTCCATCGAAGCATCAAGGATGCTTGCGTTTACTTCAAGAGGTTAGGAAATGATTGTTGGGTGTATTTACTCTTGTATGTGGACGATATGCTCATTGCTTCTAAGGACAAGGCAGAAATCAACAAGTTGAAAGAGAAATTAAAGGCGGAGTTCGAGATGAAAGACCTTGGAGAAGCAAAGAAGATCTTGGGCATGGAGATTGTAAGGGACCGAAAGCGTTTTGAGTTGAGATTGACTCAAAAGGAGTACATTAAGAAGGTGCTTTGCCGGTTTAACATGGAGAATGAAAGGCGTTAAATACACCTTTACCTTTACATATGAAGCTTTCGGATAAGGGATCACCTATCGGAGAGAAAGACAAGGCTTATATGGCAAAGGTACCATATGCAAGTGCGGTTGGTAGCTTAATGTATGCCATGGTGTGTACAAGGCCCGATATTGCAAATGCCGTCGGGGTGGTTAGTCGGTATATGGCTAATCCGGGGAAATCACATTGGGAAGCCGTGAAGGCTATATTGAGATACTTGAAAGGCACAGCATCTCATGGTCTTGTTTTTGGTGGTAGTGATGGATTGAGTAGCAAGTTAGTTGGTTATTGTGACTCGGACTACGCCGGTGATAGGGATCGGAGGAAATCAACTTCCGGATATGTCTTCACACTTGGTGGTACGGCCATTAGTTGGAGATCGAGATTGCAGACCGTAGTTGCTTTATCCACTACGGAGGCGGAGTTGATAGCCGCTGTGGAAGCGGCAAAGGAGGCACTCTATTTGAAGCGACTATTGTGTGACTTGGGTTTCGAACATGAGAGTATTGATGTTCGATGTGATAGCCAAAGTGCTATACATTTGGCGGAGAATTTGGCGTTTAGCTCACGAACGAAGCATATTGAAGTGAGAGAGTCATTTCTAGTAGCCATGGACGAAGACAAGCAAGTATGCCTTCGGAAAGTGCACACAAAGGATAACGCGGCGGACATGTTCACTAAGACATTGCCGGTTGGGAAGTTCGAGCATTGCTCGAACTTAATTCGCTTGGAGAGATGCTAGGTGCCACGAGGTGGCACAATTGAGAGAGAAACTTGGGTGTAGAAGAGTATCGGTGAGAGGATGTTGTTCTATCTTCATGGTAAGTACTCGTTTTCACTCCCGAGTACATTGTCTTTCGGTGGGACTGGTTTAGGAGTTGGATGTTTCCACACTTTATTAACGGGTGGGGGCTATGCCTGAACTTGTTAGTGAAGTGCAATGGGCGGTGGCTATGCCGGAGTTCATTGGGGAAACATTCAAGTTTTCTTGATTGAAGATAGAAGGAAATGCTTGGGTGCATTGAAGGTGGTGATGTAGATGGATATAGTATCGAGGTGGAGTGTTGAAGTATGCGATACTATTGTAGAGAATATTTTGGATCTGGAGAATATTTTGGATCTGGAGGATATTTTGGATCTGGAGGATATTTTGGATCTGGAGGATATTTCGGATCTAGAGGAAATTTTGGGAATTTCCATATACTTCTCTATGCCTATATAAGCTACATCAAATCCAAAAGGAGATATCACAAATCAAGAGATTAGATCAAGATTTATTCTAATTAGGGTTTTGGCAATCCAAATCTTCTTTAATTCTTTTCTCCACAAAATCAAATTTTTTCTAGTAAATTTGATCATTGTAATCAATCTCTTGTACTATTCTATTGATATTAATAAAGGTTTCTCTCTCAAAGTGGACGTACACTGACAAGACGTCGGTGGAACCACTATAAATCCCTGTGTGATTTAGTTTCTCGTTATTGCTCTATTATTTCCATTATTTGGTGATTGTGATTGGCTTGGATAAGATTGAGATTGTTCGATTGGTTGTTTTTGCACTATTACCACGATCTCGTTTTCCGCGACGTTGGGGATTTTGATTTGAGCGGTCTTGAATCAAAATTCCTCCACAACACTCCATTGGAGTTGAATAATAACCAATCAAATTTTAACAACCATATCTATCAAGCAATGATTAAAGGTTAATGCATTCACTTTCAGTTGAATTTCACGTACTTCTGTTGTAAATTTTGTTGCCACATGACTGGCATTGAATCTAACTTCCCTCAAAATAATGGCTTTAATTACTAATAAAAGGAGCCAGATAGAGGATAAAAAAAGGAAGGATATATTGTAGGTTGTAAAGACTTTTGGCCAAATTTAACCATGTATTTTCAAGGAAATAAAACAATGATTTTTTTGTAACATTGAAAACTTGCACCTTGCTAACTATTTACTATTTATTAATCTGGCATCACTTTTTCCTTCTTGTCAAATTTTGCTATGATTATATATATATATATATATATATATATATATATATTATATGCACCGATTTAGTTTGTGGAAATGAGTTGGTGATTTTCAGAGATTGTTCACTGAATTGATAATCGTTTTTCCGATATTTGAAATGTGCTTTCTACAAATCCATTAAAAATTTTAACATATCATATTTGCTGCTGAGCTTGTACTTTGAAACTTATTCCTTATCAATTATTGACTCAACTATTGTTTTTCTTGCTTTTGAATAAATTATGTTAACAAAAAAGCTGAAGTCAGTATACGTGGCGGACTGACACCTTACTTCATGAGATAAAATACAAAAGTCATGTGTCCAGGCAGTGTACATTAGGTTGCTACTTCGGCTTACACTTTCATGCGACAACCTCTCCAGTTTCTTCCACCATCAGAAAGCACCAGGTTAGAATTTTGTGACAGAAATGCATTATTTTCGACCGTAGTTTGTACAATGGTTGAATACGCTTGACCATTCTTGCTTACAAAAATTTAAAGGTATCAGATGTAAACTTAGATAGTGGGAGAGTCGTGCTTTTTACTACACAAGAATGTTTACTATATCTGAACTGATTTTATGTCATACACTTTGCACGAATTTTACAGCGTGGATAGCCTGATAGGTTGCTTTTAGCTTAACTATAAATGCTCATGCGGTACTGAATTTTGTTGTGGAAAAAAAATAGATAGGAACAAAAAACAGATAGTCACTAGCAAATCTAGCAATAAAAGAAATAACACAAGAGGTTTATAGTGGTTCCACTAACGTCTTGTTAGTGTACGTCCACTTGGGGAGAGGAGATTTTATTATTTTTCTCAATAAAAAAAAATTACAAGACTAATAGTAGGGAAGAAGAAGAACTTTTAGAGATGATACACCTCACATTTTTGTGATGATAATACATTCACCTAATCCTTATCCTTATATAAGGATTAATGCTTGGGGTTGAAGTAATTGATTTATGATATAAATCAATGCCTAATTAATTCTCCAATTCTCCTGATAGGCTTCCTTGTTTAACCAACCAATTATGGAATTAATTCCTTACTTCAATATCCCAAAAAGAAACCTTCTTCAAATCCTTCTACTTATGTAGGTAATTTATTGCCATGCCTAATTTTGCAAAAGATGCAATAAATTTCTGATATCTTCCAAATCTTCTGCAGTTGAAAATATTATATTACTCAAATTAACAATATTTCCCAAATCTTCTCTAATTGGAATAATTCTATCACCATAATCAATAATATCTTCCAAATTTTCTACAAATGGAAATATTGTATCACAAATTCTAACAATCTCCACCTTGATACTATATTTCCTTGAAAGCATACCAACTCCACATACATCTTCTTACTCTAAGCATCTTCTCGGATAAGACACCATGGTTACTTCCCCAATGAGCTTCGGCATGGCCATCACCCATTGCACTTTTTAACAAACTCCAGCAACGCCACCGCCTGCCAAAAAAGTGTACAAAGTAACCCCTTCAAGTAAAACCTATTAATCTTCACCATGAAAACAAACGTCTTCATGAACCATCTTAACCCTCTCCCCACACCGTGCCACCACATGACACCTAGCATTTCGATAAGCGATTCCAGTTCGAGCAATGCTCGAACTCAGCAGTCTGCAAAGGCTTATGCATATCCACTGCTTTCTCCTTTGATCTCTGACCAACTTCAGACGATCCCTTCTTCCGCTTATCAAGCACATCCTTTTGGCAAAATCCCACCTTGTTGAAGCTTTCCCCTTTAGTCATATTCTGCTTATGCAGAAACTCAAAGTCCCTTCTCATATGCCTAGCTTTGACATCTTCTCCACGAGAACTGTAGGCTCCAACCCTTGACTCTCCAAGTACAGTGCTTCCCCTCAGAAGATACAAATTATGAAACATATCCCCATTCATCACTACAAACGCACCCTTAGAAACACTTAGACTATTCTTATCAATAGTCACCTCGCATCCTTTCGATGCCAACTGCCCAAGAGATATCATTGTCTTCCGAAGACCTGGAACATAACGAACACCTGTCAAGGTGCGTATTGCCCCGTCATACATGCGAATCTGTACAGTACCTTCGCCCATGACTCTATAACTAGCATCATTTCCCATAAGAATCAGTTTCCCTCTTTTTCTTTTGGAAAAACTGAAATAATTCTTATTAGGTGTCATATAAAAAGACGCCCCCGTATCTAGCACCCAATGGTCTGATACATTTGATACTACCACTGTCAATAAGTCATCAGACAAAAATTCCTCCATCGCAACTGATGAATTTCCAGCTACAATCTTTTTCTTTGAGTCCGGACAATCTCTCTTCCAATGGCCTGATTTCTTGCAAATGTAGCACTTCCCATCTCTTGATTTTGTTTTCTTCTTCTTCTCCCCTTTTCTCCATACCAGCTAATAAGGCTTCAGTACTACTTCCTCCTCTACCTTCACTCAACAACTTCATCTGATCCCTCAAGTCCTCAGATAGAAGGCCTGCCTTCACATCATCTACTGTTAGTGTATCTCTGGCACAGATAAGACTGTTAGCGAAACCTGTGTATCGCTCCGGAAGAGAACACAAAAGAATCATTGCTTTTTTCTCCTCATCCACTTTCAAGTCAATAGTCTTCATCTTCATCATGAGATCATCAAAGAAGCTTAGATGTGCCTTCCCTAAAGTACCATCTCTCATCCGCATGGTGAAAAACATCTTCAGCAAATTCATATGGTTGGTTATTGACTTCTTTAGATAGAGTTTTTCCAGCTTGGTCCAAATGTCCTTAGCAGTGGTCTCACTGCTAATCTCTAAAATGACATTTTCTCCCATTGTCAATTGTAAAGTAGTAAATGTCCATTGTTCCATCTCCTTCCTTTCCACGGCTGAAATATCATCCGTCAACTCCTCAGGAGCAAATTCCACAGGATGAACATTGTTTCTCATCAGAACAGTTTTCATCCTCCATTGCCACTTCTTGAAGTCTTTATCCCCATTCCATCTTTCTATTGCTAACTAAGATCCTGCTTCCATATACGTCCCTTTGACATATGGCCTTGATACAATTGTTGAATTCTCCTTATCTCCTGCCATAATGCCTAACACCCTTTCTCAATCAACCTCGTGCTCTGATATCAATTGTTGCGAAAAAAAAAACGGATAGGAACGGATTGATGGTCAGGCAAAACAAACAACAGATAGTCACCAGCAAATCTAGCAATAAAAGAAATAACACAAGAGGTTTATAGTGGTTCCACTAACGTCTTGTTAGTGTACGTCCACTTAGGGAAAGGAGATTTTATTACTTTTCTCAATAAGAAAAAATTACAAGACTAATAGTAGGGAAGAAGAAGAACTTTTAGAGATGATACACCTCACAATTTTGAGATGATAATACATTCACCTAATCCCTATCCTTATATAAGGATTAATGCTTGGGGTTGAAGTAATTGATTTATGATATAAATCAATGCCTAATTAATTCTCCAATTCTCCTGATAGGCTTCCTTGTTTAACCAACCAATTAGGGAATTAATTCCTTACTTCACTATCGCAAAAAGAAACCTTTTTCAAATCCTTCCACTTATGTAGCTAATTTATTACCATGCCTAATTTTGCAAAAGATGCAATAAATTTCTGATATCTTCCAAATCTTCTGCAGTTTGAAATATTATATTACTCAAATTAACAATATTTCCCAAATCTTCTCTAATTGGAAATATTGTATCACCATAATCAATAATATCTTCCAAATCTTCTGGAAATGGAAATATTGAATCACAAATTCTAACAAATTTCCTAGCATGTACATATTTAGAATTTTTTCTTACATGCGGTGATGATTTTTTTAACCTTCTTAATTTCATCCTTATCACAATTTTTTTTTTACTTATTTCTATCAAATTTTGCACAGTTAATCTTTAAACACCCACCATCCCTTCTTAAAAAGAAAATTCTAAAAATGTAACCGTAGCTGCAATTAAACATGCACTTCGCTACTTATACGTCAAAGCAATGCCCGCGTGCGTTGAATGTTTTTTTTTACATTAAATATGTAGTATTTTGGTTTGTTGAATGTTTTTGTTTACATTAAATATGTAGTATTTTGGTTTGTTGAATGCTCGGTTGAACCATTTATACAATTTAAAGATTTAAATTTTTATAATCATGTGTGTATTTATATATTTAAGAGTTGAACATTTAGTATTATGGTAATTCAATTTGATGCCTCCAAATCTTAATCATAGTTTTTCTATCTAGACAATTAGTTGCTTTGTTTCTTTTTTTTTTTTTGGTTACATTTCAAGGATATGCATTACCACTGATTTAGTGGCTTATTGCAATTATGCATTACATTTCAGTTATGTGTATTTGTTTTAGTGGCTTATTGCAACCCCATGCTAAAAGGCTAAGTGAAACCATGAATATGTGTGTGCCTTATTAAAGTGGCATATTAATTAACCATGCACTGGCTACCGTTTACAATAACAGTATATCTTTTATCTATACAGAAATGAACCAGCTATATGCTTATTAAACAAACGCATTACTTAACTCTGAGATAAGTTTTTTATACAAAAATTACGTAATTTGTTTCAGCCATACAAAATTTAATATGCTATGTGTTCATTTTCGTTGTTTATATTGCTAAAGTAAATACGCATTAAACACAATTCCATACAAGAACGAATACGATTTTGTTCACACCCAAAAAAGGGGTGTGAACAAAACTTCCACCCCTGATTGGTGGAAATCAGGGGGACCCATATGAGCCCCCCTAATTTCCACCAATCAGGGGTGGAAGTTTTGTTGACATCCCTTTTTGGGTGTCAACAAAATTGCACTCTACAAGAACAGTAGATGCTTTATCTTCATATTTAATTGATTATGCACCAGATATTTTTGCATTATTACCAAGTGAAAGAAGACCAAGCTTTTCTTTAACATTAACTATAGAAAATTTTGGTCCGCTGAGTGTATGGTTGAACCATTATATGCAATCTAAAGATTTAAAAACTATATAATCATGTGGGTATTTATACATTTAACAGTTCAACATTCAATATTAAAGTAATTCAATTTGTTGCCTGCAAATCTTACACGCAATTCTACTATGTAGATAATTAGTTGCTTTGTTTTTATCCTCACATTTATGCATTACGACTGATTTTATTAATATAGTGTGTTTTTGTTTACATTATAATGATATTTATTTAATTTCCAAAATGCTTACATGTTCATATTTAATTGGCCATGCGTCAATTATATGTATACCCTATGCTATATGGCTAAATGGAACTAAGAATATGTGTGTAGGCCTTATTAAAGTGATAAATCAATTCAGCATTCACTAACTACAGTTTACAATAACAAAATAGAACTCTTTTATCTATATAGAAATGAACCAAGTACATGGGTTTGATTTTCTTCCTTATTAAGGTATCATGTTGCTATTAAAGTAATTGTGCATCAGATGTTATTTCATACAAAACTATAGATGCTTTATCTTCATATTTAATTAACTATTTTTTGTTTGCATGCATTACAACTGAGTGAAATAGGATTATACTTTTGTTTTTGTTGCATATTACTATGCATAACAACATACCTTCGTAAGGTTTATAAAGGCGGACTATTAGGATAATGATGCACCTTCAGTTCACATAAAATCTAATGAATTTTGATGCTCTGAATGTATGATTGAATTATTGTATACAATTTTATGATCTGAAAATTATGTACATGCACACAAACACTTATGTGTGTGGTCATGCAATCTATGTATTGAAAACAAGAATTTACTTTAGGAGATTGTCTGAATTATATCATTTTATGAATTTTATGCTTTTCACTACACCCATAAAGCATGTCCCAAATTTCACGCATGTTCAATTTTCTTTTTCAGATTATACTATGGCAAATTTTCATTTATTGTAGAGTTAGTTTGTTTCTTCTCAAATGAAAATGTATGTTAGTTTATATTTTATGGATTGTTAAATTTAGTGATACAAAATCACAAATCGATTGGAACAAATTTGCAAAGAATGGAAAGTAAATATTTTTATAATGGGAATGCATTGATTGCATTTGATGAGGTGGTAGAGAAATAAATGAAGGGATTAATTTCTTCCATCTATGCTAAAGAAACAGATTGATTTACTTCCTATGTTTGCACATTTGTTGTTATGGTAATTTGCCTCCATTATATTATTACCATATGTTGGTAATTTAATTGATGACTCACATAGATTGGCACTGGCTATATATTGAGGGGTAGACTTTAGTGTAAACCCATCCTGGCCTGGAGCCAGTGATCCCCAATGGTGTCTATTCTTGTTAAACCTGATTGAGGTTTGAATATGTAAACTCTTATTTTGTAATCTCTTGTAATTCTCTCATGTGGAATAAATCCTCTCTCTATTGGACTGGACGTACTGTAACAACCCGTATTTTGATAACGTGTTATAACCATAAATCCAGGAAGAAATAAAATTTAAAATAAGAACCAAGGGAAACGGGTTGCGCCATTGCGTTCGTCTCGGAATTCTACATAAAAGAGAGTCCGAGTTTTCGAAAATCGGAGTCCATATGACCAAGTTATGGCTCTCCAAAGTTTCAGAAATTTTCAGAGTTCAAAACAGCTCGAATTCGAATTCAAAATTCGAATTTCAAACGCAGAACAGACTGGGCGGGAAATTTCCCGCCCAGACCCAGGTTGACTGGGGAGTCGACTGGGCAGTCGACACCCCCATACCCAGGTCGACTGGGGAGTCAACTGGGCAGTCGACACCCCCAGGAACAGGTCGACCGCGCAGTCGACTTGGGTGTCGACCTGGTCCCCAAGCCCATTTTTGGGCCAGTGTTCGTTCTGATGTATCTAGTCCGATTTCTGTCCAGATTCATCTGCCTAAACCTATTTAAACAGCCCCAAACCTAGCCTTCTCTACACACAATTCTATTCTGCTTCTACTCTGCCTCTGTCTAAATAAAATAAAAATAAAAATGGCATCGCTACTCTGCTGGAATCAAAACTAGAAGCTAATCAACATCAACCTAAGCAACTCAATTCAAACTAGAGTTTGAAGCTTCAAGCAACGACGCCTAGACCATATTGAATCAAATCAGAAGATTAATCAAGTTAGACGTTTCAACGCGACAACGAATCGATTTTCCCTCTCTTAGTCAATCAATGTAAGAACTAGTTACTTTTAGATTTAAACTTGTTAATTGTGATTTGGAAATGGAATGAAATTGGACCTAAGCTTGATCTTCTTTTAGATATGTTCTGGTCTCTTCTTGAATCTATGATTTTGGGTTATTTCTTATCGATTGAATCATGCGCATTCATGTTATTGGATCTAGTATTATTCAAACGCTAGATTGTAACATGAATTCTTGGATCTTAACTTGTGGGAATATTTCAATTCATGTTATAAATTGGAATTGGACCTATGTGTGACTTGAACATAAAACTATGCCTAAGCTTATGACTTGAACATGAGATCGTGCCTATGACTATGCATATGAATGAGAACATAAGACTATGACTATGCATATGACTGAGAACATAAGACTACAACTATGACAAGGACAATGGTGGCTAATCACCTATGACTCGTGACTATGAACTACTGTCTATGATTATAAACATAAAACCATGACTTGAAAACTATTACAGTTAATTGCCTATGACTATTAGGGTAACTGCCTAGAACTATTTTGGGATAATTATCCATGACTATTGTATAACTATTGTGGTTAATTGACTATTATAGTTGATTGTTCAATAACACTATAGTTGAAAACCATGTTGAACACCGAATTGGCATTTAGTCGGATCTCATACCTAGGGTGTGACTTGCTTAGTTTATTCGCTATTATGTACACCAAAACCATTGATCCACTATCCTTGTATTTGGCTTGCTTTTGCATGCCTATCCTTTCATGTCATGAATACTGCCTTATCTTTCTAGATCTTTGATCCTAATGTTTTAGGACTGTTATTCTATATGCCAGTGATGTTGTAACCAATTATCTCTAGCTATATCATGCTAGTCTTGTAATCCCTTTTATCGCTTTATGCTCGTCCCTTTTGCCTATCATAGTTTTGATGTTATTCCCTTATTTCTAGATTTAGATTTACTTGTAGTATATATATATCGATTCATGTTTGCATGCGATGGGAATACGATTGGATAGATTAGGTAAGACATGAATTAGTTATGGACACGAACCATGAACTTGGTAATATGCATAAAGTGAATAATGAACATTGTTATAACTTGAATCTGGATATGGATACAAAACTTGACTTGAAACTAGACACGAACTTGACATGAAACTTGAACATGGACATGACATTTAGAATGAACTAGAAAATGGCCAACTCGAGGTTGGGTTGAGTTTGTAGTGTAATTCTGCCCGGAACCGCCCGACAAATCCAGTTACTGCAAACAATAGGATCCAATGTGGGTAGTTGGTCATATCGCACTTGAAAACCCGAGGTCAGACTGAGTTGTGGTGTAATTCTGCCCGGAACCGCCCGGCATATCCAGTGACCACAACAACAGGTCTGATGTGAGAGGTTGGGGTGCATAAATGAATTAATGACTTGATAGGGTTAAGTCATGAACCGCTTGAATAAACTTAACCAATTTGACACGACGACTTGATAGGGTTAAGTCACGAACCGCTTGAATATACTTAACCAATTTGACACGATGACTTGATAGGGTTAAGTCACGAACCGCTTGAATATACTTAACCAATTTGACACGATGACTTGATAGGGTTAAGTCACGAACCGCTTGAATATACTTAACCAATTTGACACGATGACTTGATAGGGTTAAGTCACGAACCGCTTGAATATACTTAACCAATTTGACACGATGACTTGATAGGGTTAAGTCATGAACCGCTTGAATATACTTAACCAATTTGACACGATGACTTGATAGGGTTAAGTCACGAACCGCTTGAACATACTTAACCAACTTGACACATGATTCGTAGCGCTAAGTCATGAACTTGAACCAACTTGACATGCTAGACTGATGGGGTTAAGTCATGAATTTAAATGACAACACTTAACCTGCTGGACGGAAACCCTAGTTACGCGGTCCTTTTCAGCAGTAACCCTCTAGATGTATCATGGTACCCTGGAACTAGGCAGGGTGGGGCACGATTACTGGGCTGATTGTAAGCAACCAGAACGACGGCTGAGTTGGTGCGCCATTGTAGGTTCAGGCGGACTACGGTCGTGCACGTAGTCCGGAGTTGAAAAAGCAGGCATTGGGCACCAGTAGGTTTACACTGTGCGTGCTTGATTCATGTCGGTGGTTGGCACCCTAGGGCTTGATACACCCTATGGTGGACCTAGCACAGGTGACTACATTCGTGATAGGGTCGTATGACACAGACACATGAACGATATAGGACTTGTAGGGAGCCGATCGATTAATAGATCGTTTCGTGAGACCAAGTAATGGATCATTTCATGACATTGGGCAAGGGATCATTTTATAGTCAACACATAACACGAGTTGGGATACTAGTACGGTTGGTGCAGAGCAAATAGATATCACAGAAGTATTTTAATGGTAAAGCAGAGAAATCTTGCGATGCTTGATAGAAATCTTGCGAAATTATATTTAGTTTATCTTGAATGGAAACCTGGCGATGTTATACTTGAAAAAAACCATATGAGGTTATTCTTGGTTATCTTTCTTGTAGCTTATCTTGTCATCATGCTTATGTTTACTTTCAGTTTATTCATGCTATGTTATCTTTACTTGTTTTTATGTTGAAAGTCACTAGTACTTACTCATTCTTTATGACTGACCCATTTTGTTTCCCCTCTTTTTCTTTCGTTCCCCCCCCCCCCCCAGGTTCGCAGGGTGGGAATATAGCTTAGTTCGGATCTTACCAAGCTCCAAAGCTCTTTCATGTACGGCTTGGATTTCTCTTGGCTATGGCTTTCTTTTCTTTATTGGGGAATGATTTATAACTATGGTTTTATGCTTATTTACTATTTCAAGACAGATTTCGATGTAATTGACTTAATAGCATTTTGATGTAAAAGGATTTAGACCTTACTAGATTTTAAAGCAATGAAATTTGGGTTTTCCTTCCGCTGTTTTATTTATGTTCTGTCTTGTAATATTTCTGTGTATGTTTACCTAGATAATACTCCACCAAAGCTAGTGCATTCCCTTTGTGAGTGACCCTAGCGGAGGTGGGGTGTTACATTTGGTATCAGAGCAGAAGGTTACCAGACTGGGCAAAAGCTTTTAAAAACCTTCTGAAATTATTTTCAAAACGTTTACAAAGAAGCATTTTTCTAAATAAAAGTTTTGTTTTACGAAAGGCTTGTTCCCCAAAGCCATATGCACTATCTTTTGATTCTCTCCTTGAGACTCTTCTCTCTTTCTTTTTCACCATAGTTTGTAGGCATACGATACATGTCGGAGGGCAAAGTAGTGCCCAGCCTCCATCTGTAGCCGCAGTAGTTCCACCTGCGACTAATCTTATTTCAAGCTTTGTAGGGTTGTCGTGCGATGGAGGTAGCTTTCGAGAAACTTGTCAACAAGCTATACAAGGATAGTAAGAACGAGGATAAAGAACACAAGCCTAAGGACGAGAAACTTGTTGATAAGGCATAATCCACGAAGGAGGAAAAGGTGAACGGGAAGAGGTCAAAGTAAAAGAATAATGAAACCCATGACAAGAAAGAACATCGTTGGTATGGTAAAAAGGGACATATAGTTAAGTATCATAGGACAAGGACAAGGGCAAAGGACAGGATCGTCGAGAGGGCAATTGTATGCTCTCACTACTAGCGTACCCAAGAGAGGTGGTAACGTTTCTGTTAAAGGTTTAGCTTTTCTTTTCTATCATCTCGCTAGAACTTTGTACATCGCATCCTTTTAATTCTGCTTCGATAGTTGAGTCTCTGCACCTTAGTACTAGCGTAGTAGAGGATCCCATTTTTGTCTCAAATCCTGTTGGGGAATCGGCTCATGTATTCATGATTTGTTTGGATTTGAGAATGTCTATGAAGTAATGCTTATGTTTTGGGGCTATGGGTTGATTCTAGGGACGGAGTGGTTATCCAGTATGGGTGCCGTTCTCGGTTTTGAAAAAGAGGGCAATTACACTCTTGACTTGCCTCGGTAATACCCTCGAAGTCGCGTGTAACCTTTAGGGTTCTCTCATGATTAGTTACCTAGGATCTCTTGATACATTAGTTGATCCGCTCGAGTAGTGTTCGCCACTAAGGCGGATGGGTCATTTCGCTTATGCATGTGATGTAAAAAATCGCCTTAGTAAGTACGTTTGGCAACATGGTTGATATTTGTTATTTTCAAGAGATAATTCATCTATGTGAAATACCTCCTAGTAAGTGAACGAGATCCAAGATTCACTAGTGAATTTTGGAGAGCTTGCATGAAACCATGAGTACGCAGTTATGTTTGAGATGAGTATACTAGAAAAAGAATAAGTGAAAGTGGAACGAGAGGCGATAGTGAAATGAGTTCCAACTCATATTTCGGAAATAGGAATTAAGAATCTGTGAAGTTAAAGACGGTCAAAGCACAATGGAGTTAAGCTCAAGGAAATGCGACTTAGATGACTGAAGACTAGATACGCGCATCATATCTCTTTTTAAGAGTATATCCTTGATCCATGTTTTTCTGTAGAGCTTACCTACATGCTATCTTTCATGCATATCCTCTCGGTCCTATTTTCGATCTTATTTCCGTTGCAAACTCCATAGGGGGCATGACTCATCAGTTAATAATACATGTCAGGGTTTGAAGGTGTCCAGGTTTTATAGGGTACGGGTTGATTTTAGGAAGGCATTCCCTTGTGACCTAAAAGGAGTCCATCATGCTTAGTTTCCTTGAAACGTATATTGGTTTGATTGAGTAATTCTTTGGGTGTCAGCCTGATGTTGATTTCGGTCTCCGGGGCTGGTGCTTAGGGAGTTCTTCTCCTGATCAATATATATGTGACATATATTTCCAGCTTTGACATGGCCTAATGGGCACAAAGTTTTTACTTGCTTCTATCATTCGGCTATACCTTTAGGTAGGAACAATTGGGTGTAAACATGTGTTTGAGACATGTTATGATTGATGGTTGCAAGTGGCTGCAAGTGGTTGCTAGTGGTTGCTCGTGGATGCATTTACACATTAGGCACTAGATCGACTCAGTCACCTTTCATATTGCATATGCATGAGTGTTTATACCTGTTTATGGATGAATTTGAATGTGTTATCATGTGGATGTTGCATATGGATGAATGTTTGTGCACACATATAGTGCTTACGTGACTAGGATTATTTGCATACATGTTGGATTCATGGCACTAAACATATTTTGCATTAGAAAGATCAATCAGGCATGATCATTTGCATTAGACAAGGAACATATACACACACTTTCTGCATATGTCCATACAACATTAGAAATCTCTTAAGGATAATGTTTTCTTGTGGATGATGTTTTGAGTAGATGTATGATGGATGGTAGGATACGTTCCTCCTAACTTAGAGATTTCGGGGACGAAGTCCTTTAAGGAGAGGAGAATGTAACAACCCGTATTTTGATAACGTGTTATAACCATAAATCCAGGCAGAATTAAATTTTAAAATAAGAAGCAAGGGAAACGGGTTGCGCCATTGTGTTCGTCTCGGAATTCTACATAAAATAGAGTCCGATTTTTCGAAAATCGGAGTCCGTATAACCAAGTTATGGCTCTCCAAAGTTTCAGAAATTTTTAGAGTTCAAAACAGCTCGAATTCGAATTCAAAATTCGAATTTCAAACGCAGAACAGACTGGGCGGGAAATTTCCCGCCCAGACCCAGGTCGACTGGGCAGTCGACACCCCCAGACCCAGGTCGACTGGGCAGTCGACACCCCCAGGACCAGGTCGACCGTGCAGTCGACTTGGGTGTCGACCTGGTCCCCGAGCCCATTTTTGGGCCAGTGTTCGTTCTGATGTATCTAGTCCGATTTCTGTCCAGATTCATCTGCCTAAACCTATTTAAACAGCCCCAAACCTGGCCTTCTCTACACACAATTCTATTCTACTTCTACTCTGCCTCTGTCTAAATAAAATAAAAATAAAAATGGCATCGCTACTCTGTTGGAATCAAAACTGGAAGCTAATCAACATCAACCTAAGCAACTCAATTCAAACTAGAGATTGAAGCTTCAAGCAACGACGCCTAGACCATATTGAATCAAATCAGAAGATTAATCAAGTTAGACGTTTCAACGCGACAACGAATCGATTTGCCCTCTCTTAGTCAATCAATGTAAGTTCTAGTTACTTTGAGATTTAAACTTGTTAATTGTGATTTGGACATGGAATGAAATGAAATTGGACCTTAGCTTGATTTTCTTTTAGATATGTTCTTGTCTCTTCTTGAATCTATGATTTTGGGTTATTTCTTATCGATTGAATCATGCGCATTCATGTTATTAGATCTAGTATTATTCAAATGCTAGATTGTAACATGAATTCTTGGATCTTAACTTGTGGGAATATTTCTATTCATGTTATAAATTGGAATTGGACCTATGTGTGACTTGAACATAAAACTATGCCTAAGCTTATGACTTGAACATGAGATCGTGCCTATGACTATGCATATGACTGAGAACATAAGACTACGACTATGACAAGGACAATGGTGGCTAATCACCTATGACTCGTGACTATGAACTACTGTCTATGATTATAAACATAAAACCATGACTTGAAAACTATTACAGTTAATTGCCTATGACTATTAGGGTAACTGCCTAGAACTATTTTGGAATAATTATCCATGACTATTGTATAACTATTGTGGTTAATTGACTATTATAGTTGATTGTTCAATAACACTATAGTTGAAAACCATGTTGAACACCGAATTGGCATTTAGTTGGATCTCATACCTAGGGTGTGACTTGCTTAGTTTATTCGCTATTATGTACACCAAAACCATTGATTCACTATCCTTGTATTTGGCTTGCTTTTGCATGCCTATCCTTTCATGTCATGAATACTGCCTTATCTTTCTAGATCTTTAATCCTAATGTTTTAGGACTATTATTCTATATGCCAGTGATGTTGTAACCAATTATCTCTAGCTATATCATGCTAGTCTTGTAATCCCTTTTATCGCTTTATGCTCGTCCCTTTTGCCTATCATAGTTTTGATGTTATTCCCTTATTTCTAGATTTAGATTTACTTGTAGTATATATATATCGATTCACGTTTGCATGCGATGGGACTACGATTGGATAGATTAGGTAAGACATGAATTGGTTATGGACACGAACCATGAACTTGGTAATAGGCATAAAGTGAAACATGAACATTGTTATAACTTGAATCTGGATATGGATACAAAACTTGACTTGAAACTAGACACGAACTTGACATGAAACTTGAACATGGACATGACATTTAGAATGAACTAGAAAATGGCCAACTCGAGGTTGGGTTGAGTTTGTAGTGTAATTCTGCTCGGAACCGCCCGACAAATCCAGTTACTGCAAACAATAGGATCCAATGTGGGTAGTTGGTCATATCGCACTTGAAAACCCGAGGTCAGACTGTGTTGTGGTGTAATTCTGCCCAGAACCGTCCGGCATATCCAGTGACCACAACAACAGGTCTGATGTGAGAGGTTGGGGTGCATAAATGAATTAATGACTTGATAGGGTTAAGTCATGAACCGCTTGAATAAACTTAACCAATTTGACACGATGACTTGATAGGGTTAAGTCACGAACTGCTTGAATATACTTAACCAATTTGACACAATGACTTGATAGGGTTAAGTCACGAACCGCTTGAATATACTTAACCAATTTGACACGATGACTTGATAGGGTTAAGTCACGAACCGCTTGAATATACTTAACCAATTTGGCATGATGACTTGATAGGGTTAAGTCACGAACCGCTTGAATATACTTAACCAATTTGACATGATAACTTGATAGGGTTAAGTCATGAACCGCTTGAATATACTTAACCAATTTGACACGATGACTTGATAGGGTTAAGTCACGAACCGCTTGAACATACTTAACCAACTTGACACATGATTCGTAGGGCTAAGTCATGAACTTGAACCAACTTGACATGCTAGACTGATGGGGTTAAGTCACGAATTTAAATGACAACACTTAACCTGCTGGACGGAAACCCTAGTTACGCGGTCCTTTTCAGTAGTAACCCACTAGATGTATCATGGTACCCTGGAACTAGGCAGGGTGGGGCACGATTACTGGGCTGATTGTAAGCGACCAGAACGACGGCTGAGTTGGTGCGCCATTGTAGGTTCAGGCGGACTACGGTCGTGCACGTATTCCGAAGTTGAAAAAGTAGGCATTGGGCACCAGTAGGTTTACACTGTGCGTGCTTGATTCGTGTCGGTGGTTGGCACCCTTGGGCTTGATACACCCTATGGTGGACCTAGCACAGGTGACTACATTCGTGATAGGGCTGTATGACACAGACACATGAACGAGATAGGACTTGTAGGGAGCCGATCGATTAATAGATCGTTTCGTGAGACCAAGTAATGGATCATTTCATTACATTGGGCAAGGGATAATTTTATAGTCAACACATGACACGGGTTGGGATACTAGTACGGTTGGTGCAGAGCAAATAGATATCATAGAAGTATTTTAATGGTAAAGAAGAGAAATCTTGCGATGCTTGAGAGAAATCTTGCGAAATTATACTTAGTTTATCTTGAATGGAAACCTGACGATGTTATACTTGACAAAAACCATATGAGGTTATTGTTGGTTATCTTTCCTGTAGCTTATCTTGTCATCATGCTTATGTTTATTTTCAGTTTATTCATGCCATGTTATCTTTACTTGTTTTTATGCTGAAAGTCACTAGGACTTACTCAGTCTTTATGACTGACCCGTTTTGTTTCGCCTCTTTTTCTTCCGTCCCCCCCCCCCCAGGTTCGCAGGGTGGGAGTACTGCTTAGTTCGGATCTTACCAAGCTCCAAAGCTCTTTCATGTACGGCTTGGATTTCTCTTGGCTATGGCTTGCTTTGCTTTATTGGGGAATGATTTATAACTATGGTTTTATGCTTCTTTACTATTGCAAGACAGATTTCGATGTAATTGACTTAATAGCATTTTGATGTAAAAGGCTTTAGACCTTACTAGATTTTAAAGCAATGAAATTTGGGTTTTCCTTCCGCTGTTTTATTTATGTTCTGTCTTGTAATATTTTTGTGTATGTTTACCTAGATAATACTCCACCAAAGCTAGTGCATTCCCTTTGTGAGTGACCCTAGTGGAGGTGGGGTGTTACACGTACACTATCTCGAGGATAGTGGAACCAGTATAAATATTGTGTCTCTTTGTTTCTCTGCTATAGTTATTTGC
Source organism: Allium sativum (assembly GCA_030737875.1). NCBI lineage: Eukaryota > Viridiplantae > Streptophyta > Magnoliopsida > Asparagales > Amaryllidaceae > Allium > Allium sativum. The sequence continues at coordinate 27,545,938 of CM060912.1, read as the reverse complement.
TATTTTGTTGATGAATAGAATAATTTCTATCAGATTAGATTGGTGTTCAATTGGCAAATCTAGATCCCATTTATTGCGCTTCCGCATATGCTAAAAAATCATAACAGATTGGTATTAGAGCGAGGCGATTTGTTTTAAATTGTGCACCAATTATTTCTACAAAGGTTGGTAGATTTAGTGGTGATTATGCTATTACTATTTTTGAGAAAAGGATACTTTGGTGGAGGAGATTATGTCGAGCGTGAAGAGCATTTCAATCTGGGAACTTTGACGTGATATGGAGTTTATTGTGAAGAAGCCCTCTGATATGGATGAGGGAAGATGGAAGAAGACGAAGAAGAAGAAGGCGGGTGACGGTTGAAGAACCTAGTCCACAACAAGGTGGAGAGGTTAATACGGTCACTGCTTATGGTCCTAAGGTGGAGGATCATGGTATCGACAAGGGTCTAGATGTTGATGATGCTCGAGAGATCCCGGAGATGAAGAGATCATGTCAAACGGAAGACGGATGTCGAGTTTTGAAATCCACAAAGACGATGGAGATCTTGTGGTATTGCAAGCATTATTTAGACCGTTGGTTTATGCACGGTGCAGCTCAGATGGTAGATGCATCTTTTGCAGGCGGTGGGTCTTGTTTGTAATTGAGGTTTGGTCGTAATCCTTTCAAATCGACTGGATGTATCTCGTTGCCCTGAAATCGAGGTTGGTTTTAATTGAGAGAATAATTTTTTGGTTTTGGTGGTGTTGAGATTACTTTGGAATCTGCCTTTTTTTTTTTTTGGATATTTGCAACATTTGTTGGTGAGCGGGGACGTAGTCTGAGCTCGTTAACAATTGTGTGATGGGGGGTGGCTTTGCTGGAACCCATTTGGTAAGTATTCATTTTTTGGTGTATCTCGTTGTGAGATTTTGATTGAAGGTGGAGTTCTGTTGAAGAGTTTTATGATGAGAAGAGAATTTGACTCAAGGTGGGGTGCTGGAGATATGTGATTTTGCATCAAGGTGGGGTGTTAAATTTGGTGATACAAAATCACAAATTGATTGGAACAAATTTGCAAAGAATGGAAAGTAAATAATTTTATAATGGGAATGCATTGATTGCATTTGATGAGGTGGTAGAGAAATAAATGAAGGGATTAATTTCTTCCATCTATGCTAAAGAAACGGATTGATTTACTTCCTATATTTGCACATTTGTTGTTATGGTAATTAGCCTCCATTATTTTATTATCATATGTTGGTAATTTAATTGATGACTCACATAGATTTGCACTGGCTATATATTGAGGGGTAGACTTTAGTGTAAACCCATCCTGGCCAGGAGCCAGTGATCCCCAATGGTGTCTCTTCTTGTTAAACCTAATTTAGGTTTGAATATGTAAACTCTTATTTTGTAATCTCTTGTAATTCTCTCATGTGGAATAAAATCTCTCTCTGTTGGACTGGACGTACACTATCTCGAGGATAGTGGAACCAATATAAATATTGTGTCTCTTTGTTTCTCTGCTATAGTTATTTACTATTTTGTTGATGTAATAGAATAATTGCTATCAGATTAGATTGATGTTCAATTGACAAATCTAGATCCTATTTATTGCGCTTCCGCATATGCTAAATATCATAACATGGATCCTCAATTCCTTCACTGACATTATTAGTAAATTGATAAACTTGATAGTTGAATTTCAGTTACCTTACATATGGTTTAATAAGCAAAATATTCAGGTTCTTGACGAACATTAAAGATAATAGGAAGCAACTCGGTGAAGAGGACCTATACATGACAAAGCTGGTACAACAGACTGATCAGTATAAAGAGATGAGAGGATATTTGATGTTGGAACACTTCCACTGCTTGTAAATCAACCCCTGATATTGCTGTTGTTGACATGCCTCCTACCCATCGCACAACCATTGTGACGAAGACGTTTCCCAAGTAAATGGTTTAGGCGGGGAATCATACGAGGAGCACACTGATCAATCAACCTCTGTTTGACAACTTCGCTCCGTGGTCTTCTAAATTCTATTACTTAAAACTATAAAACTGGATCATGGTATTCACTTTCCGTTTCTTATCGAACACACATTAACAACAATGTTGATGAACATTTCCATGGTTTAACTGTGACCTGCCATAACTTTTAGGTGATGTCCCCATTTCTGTCATCAGCAATCATGAATTGTCATCCGTTTACACCAGATTATCAACATCAACGAAATCTTTGAGAAAGGAGCTTCTAATTAAAATTTCAAAACAGGTAATGATATTTAAACCAATTTTTTACCTAAATTATGTTTGCTTAAATTTTTGGTGCAAAATTATTCATGAGTCATGGTTTGACTACATGATTCTTCGATCTGCACTTAATGATTTAATTTCTTTACATGGTACATTTTTTTGACCTGATTATCCTTTTTGCTTTTGCAATTTTTCTATAATTTGTAACTTTCATATAGCATGCTCTTTCAGTCTTAAAACGAGAATGGAATTATATTAAATTATGAGTACCATACAGATATGGAAATTATCAAATAAAATCACCTATCCCCAAAACTCTCTGCCCTTCTATACCCAACCAATCAACACGCCCTGAATTCCACTTTTTTGCAATTAAACCCTCTTTAATTCTTGGACTTAATTGCAAAAAAAATGAATTTTGGGGACAGAGAATTAGCTCTCGGAAATTATAGTACTGTACCAGCTGAAATTTATTGTACCTGTCCCATATGTCTGACTGTGCTTACCTATGCTAAAGATCAGTTCTAAGGGTTAATAATTCATTAGCACTTTTATCAGTTCTATTACTACTTTATTAATTTATGATAAAAATGTGCAATTTCGGCATCATTGCCACACTTCTAATAGGTGATTTAGGTTGCATGATTATGAGTCTACCGTTTTGGATAGTACTTTAACCCTCTCATCTTTCTCTTTAAGCCACTTTTCTAGGTCAACAATAGTCTCTTCAGGCTTACTCATGGTAGATCTTTGTTTATATTAACTATTGGACCAGTTTTGAACCTTTGAATTATCTGTAATTTATTGAAAGATGGTTTGTAAATTAACTAACCAGAAGGTTTAAAAGGAAAAGGTTTAATAGAAATAGAACATCATCTTCCCCGTTACTGCATGTCGCAGCTTATTCTATTTACGGTTAGCAAATGAGAAAAATCTGGCAGTAAATTGACAATTTGCTAAAATTAAAGAACTGAAACCTAAAAAAGAATTCCACTAAACTAAAGCGAAGGTTTGTTCGTGTAATCGGATCCAAAATTAAAAATATGTTAATACATAACAGTAGTGTAAATGAATTTTACAAAAAGAATGATATATAAGAGAAGAAGAATTTTTTTTAGAAAATGATATAAATGAGTTCAGCATTGGAAACAATATGGCTTCACAATATAAAGAATTGACTGAGGATCATTAGATTATGTATACGAATAAGAAATACGTGAGTGATAAATAAATCATTTCCACTTTAAAGTAACTCAGTTCAAATATTTGGTTACCCAGTGCAACCTACAAATTAATGTGTTAAGTCCGTGATATAATATATTACTTTTTTTAACTGAATTCGTACATGATGATAAGTATGACACACAATACTGCAGTTGGATTCAAATATTATGTCGATATGTTGGAAATTTTATGAATTAATTAAAATATGAAATAAGTTTATGATGCCTCCTATTTGTGAATAGTCCCACATCATGGGATTATAGGAAAGATGTAAGTATTTATACTTGTTTCTAAGAAGTCCTATTGGGGCCTTGGGCTCCCAATGCATGCTTTGTTGTGAGGAGGGAGACCATGCATCATGACCACCACACGCGCGCGCGACCGACCGACTCGACCCGGCTCAGTTCGGTTCGGGATTGGGCCTTGGCTATGTGGTGTAGACACTTATATTTTTGGTCCAGAAAACACTTTCGTTCAACCCTAATCCCGTTTATATATTATCTTCAGTTGTAGATGACCGCCATTAAAATATATATATATATATATATATATATATATTCTTTCGGAAATTTTTCGAGCAGGTAAATTCGAAAGTGCAAATCTGCACCGATTTGTTGTGCAAAGCAAATCAGTTATTCATTTTAGAGATGTTGTTTTATCCTAGAGGCGGCGGCAGAAGTACGAACTGGTTTTGCACCACCAACCAGACCGTCGAATCGTCTTCAAGGTGACTCAGCCATTATTTCCCAACAATTTGAACACGATAAATGAAACAATGGCTTTGTCTGCAGCCCCATTCAGTCTCGGTGACCTAATCTCAAATCGCACTGCTTAAGAACAAATTCAGTCAATTTGATCAGCATCTGGATCCTCGAGCCAGCGGTAGGGGTCGGAGATCTGGACCCCATGGTACTTGTCGATGATGATTCATCGCGACAAACGATTGGATAGTGAAGAGATGGAATTGGCGAGCATAACAAATTGGACCTGCTAGAGAGACTGCTCATCAAATTGCAACCAGACAGTTGCATTATTTTCCAACAAAGTTCTGCCGCAAGTGGTAGAAGAAGCTGGATAATAAAAAGGGGTAATCACTTGGAGAATCATACTTCATGAAGGTACATTCTATTAACGGGATTATTTTCTATTCTGATTATGTGCAATAAAACAAATATGGAACCATGAATGGTAGACAATTTTTAAACAGGATGCTGCTCATAATTGTTAGATCTAGGAATTTTCAAGTTACACCTAAGATAGTTCCAAATTTGCTTGGAATATGAGCAGTTAAGATAAAGAATTTTATGTCTTCATGAAGGTAATGAGCACAAATTACACTTAGGATCGGTAGATACATTCCAAGTGATAATTTTATCTTTGGTAGTGAACTTATTATTTGAAACCAGCAATGCGTTTAAGGACATTCTGGGAGCACATGTACAATCCCAAATCAGAGAATTTGACCGAACATGGTTCCATACTGAATTAAAATCAAAGTTTTCATTATCAATAGGCAACTAATGCTAGATATCCCTGTCTTTTGTGAGATTTCCTCGGTTAGATACATAGAGTAAAGAATGCTTATGTAGATTTTGATTTTCTAACTTAGATCGAGATTGAGTTCTAAGTATCTATTAAGACTGATAAGTAAAAAATGCAGAAATTAATTTTTTCTGTGATTCAATTATGTTAGTCTATGAGTTTATGAATATCTTCCTATGAGAAAATATAAATTCTCAAACATATGAACATTTAAAATAGTAAGCATCCACAACCGGCCAGTAAATAACAGAATGGAATCCGCAAGGAAACCATAAACGACAGCAACAACCAACCCAAATGAATAATTCTGGACAGTTATTCTATAATACAAATGTAGAAAACCAAGTCATATGGCACAAAAGTGTCGGAACAGGCCAGACCATGCACCGCAGGCAAACCTGACTGAGGAGCCTCTAACGGCTATGATTACTAAGATTCACCTTGTTGGTGAATCAGAGGGTTGGTGGGTAGACATTGGTGTTTTTCGCCATGTTTTATATGATCGTGATATATTCATAATATACATGGTTGCTGACGATCAGAAAGTGTGTTGTGAGATCCTCACACCACTTAAGCTGTAGAGACTGGTAATAATGAAAATAAAGCATATGATTGGAAAGACATTGATTCTTAAAGATGTGATGCATCTGATATGTTTGAAACATTCAAAATTGAAATCAAGCAAATAGGAAAATTAAGAGACTACATAGTGATAGAGGAACAGAATACGAATCAAATTCTATTCTGGATTTTTTTTATGTGATATATTGTTCATAAGAGATCTGCACCCTATTCACCTGAAATGAATGGTAAGGCTGGAAAAAATAGGACCTTTACCGAATTAGTAATTGTCATTTTAAATTTCGGTGTAGCAAAACATTAGTGGGGGGATATTTTATAGACTGTATGTTATGTTCTAAATAGAATCCCCAAATCTAAGAATAAAATTTCGCCTTATGAAATTTTAGAGAAATATAAATCCAATATGTCATACTTTAGAACTTGGGGTTGCTTAGCATATGTTTGCATTCCAGACCCTAAGAGAATAAAATTGGCAAGTAAATTAAACGAATGTGTATTTATAAGCTATGTTGTTAATAGCAAAGCATACGGAATTTATGACCTAAATACACATAATATATTTTTAATTTAATGATGCCAATTTTTATGAAACGAAATTTCCTTTTAAATTAATGAATAGTAAGGGCACATCAAGTATGCCTATTAGAACAGAACTTAATAAAAGTTCTGAAATTGAACCTAGAAAAAGTAAAAGAGCAAGAACCGTAAAAGATTTTGGTTCATATTTTTTGTGCTTTTACTATAGAGAAGGATCCCTTAAACCTCCAAGAGGCCTTATCTTCTTTAGATGCTGTTTTTTTGGCAAGAGGCTATAAATGATGAGATGGATTCTCTGGAATCCAATAAGACTTGGCATTTGATAGATTTACCTCCTGGTTGTAAATCTATAGGCTGTATATGGGTACTTAAAAAGAAATTAAAAAACCTGATAGCACTATTGATAAATATAAAGTACGAATAGTAGCTAAAGGTTTTAAACAAAAAGAAAATATATATTTCTTCGACACTTTTCACCTGTAATTAGAATTACATCCATTCGGGTATTAATCTCACTTGTCTCTATTCATAATTTATTAATACACCAAATGGATGTGAAAACCGCATTTTGAATGGTGAATTAGACGAAGAAATTTATATAGACCAGTCTGAAGGATTTGTAGTACATGATCAAGAACATAAAGTATGCAAATTAGATAAATCATTATATGGTTTAAAACAAGCACCTAAACAATGACATGAAAAATTTGATAACTTTAATCATTTCACATGGTTTTAAAGTTAATGAAAGTGACAAATGCATTTATTACAAATCTGAGAATGACATTTGCACTATTATATGCCTTTATGTAGATGACCTACTCATTTTTGGGTCAAACATTCATGCCATAAACTCAGTCAAATCCTTATTAAGTGCCAGTTTTGATATGAAAGATCTAGGTGAGGCGAGTGTAATCCTTGATATTAAAATTACTAGGTCCGAAAAAGGGATTTTCTTTGGATCAATCTCTATATATTGGGAAGTCTCTAAAGAAAGACAATTACTTTGACTGTAAATCTGCATGTACATCATACGATCCCAGTGTAAAGATATTTAAGAACACTTGTGAAGGTGTAAGACAGTCAAAGTAAGCGAACATCATTGGCTGCCTTTGGATGTCACTGATTGTATTAGACCAGACATTGCCTATGTCGTGGGATTATTATGCATGTTTACTAGTAGACCTAGTATAGAGCATTGACATGCTATTGAAAGGGTCATAAGATACCTTAAACGAGCCATGAACCTTGGATTACATTATGAAAAGTTTCCAGCTGTACTTGAAGGATATTCTGATACAAACTGGAATACTTTATCTTTTGATTCAAAAGCGACCAGTGGCTATATATTTAGCATCACTGGAGAAGCTGTCTCTTGAAAATCCAAGAAACAGACTATTTTGACTTAGTCTAATATAGAGACTGAGATAATAGCACTAGAAACAGCTAGTGAAGATGCAGAGAACTAAAGAAATCTGCTAGTTGAGATCCCTATATGGGAAAAATATACACTAGTGGTGTAATCGATTGTGATAGTTCCGCGGCTATTGCAAAAAGTATAAAACCGTTATAACAACGGTAGAAAATGACGTCATAAGCACAATACTGTAAAAGAACATCACATATATAGTGATGAAAAATTTGACGACTATTGAAAGAAAAACAGAACCGATATTACAATGGTAAGAAATGTCAGTCATATACACAGTATTGTTAGAGAACATCACATATAAGGTGATGATAATTTGGCAGAACCTTTGACTAAAGGACTATCCAGAAAGAAAGTCCTTAATAATTCTAAAAGAATGGGACTATTGCCCTGTGAACGTGGAATCACGCACAATGGTAACCCGCCCTAAATGACTGGAGATCCCAAGAAGTAGGTTCAATGGGTAAAAACAAGTTGTGTAGTGATAGTAGATGAACATGCTAAATTTTAGATTAAGAAGCATGTATTCCTGAAGTGATTAGAGGATGAGTTAATAAAAACTCTTAATGAGATCTATACTCTATTTGGAGTGGAGTACCTACCTTCAGGAGTGCTCTTGATAGACTCACCTTTGTGAATGTGGAAATGTGGCTGTTTCCTATGAAGTTGTGGGCAAAACTTCTAGAGCGTTCACTAAACTGGGATAGACGTGCATGGCCATAAACGCATGGGCTTATTTGATTGCACTATAGAAAAGATTGTGTGTGGTTTGATGTCAGGAATAGAGTTCAAGACTACGTGTCACTCTAGTAAAAACTGAATCTTATTCACTACGCAAAGGTTCAAGTCGGATGACACCTTTGTTTATGCACAGTCTTATGTTTTTAGAAACTGCTCGATAATATTTTAAAAAATTCAAGTGGGGGATTGTTGGAAATTTTATGAATTATTTAAAATATGAAATAAGTTTATGATGCCTCCTATTTGTGAATAGTCCCACATCATGGGATTATAAGAAAGATGCAAGTATTTATACTTGTTTCTAAGAAGTCATATTGGGGCCTTGGGCTCCCAATGCATGCTTTGTTGTGAGGAGGGAGACCATGCATCATGACCACCACACAGCGCGCGCGACTGATCGACCGACTCGATTCGACCCGACCCGGCCAGGCTCGGCTCGGCTCGGTTCGGTTCGGGATTGGGCTTGGGCCTTGGCTATGCGGTGTAGACACTTATATTTTTGGTCTAGAAAACACTGCATTTTTCGAACCAGTTTTTAAATACGGAAAATATTTCTGAGCCGACTTTTATATGAAGCGGTAAACTTTTGGCCAAGTATTTCGCAGATCCTATTTTCCTACACTGACCAGTATTTTCGTTCAGCCCTAATCCCGTCTATATATTATCTTCAGTTGTAGACGAGATTGGTACAAAAAAAATCTGTTTCTCTTCCTCCGCCATTAAAAAAAAAAATATTCTTTCGGAAAATTTTGGAGCAGTTAAATTCGAAAGTGCAAATCTGCACTGATTTTTTGTGCAAAGCAAATCAGTTATTCATTTTAGAGAGGCTGTTTTATCCTAGAGGCGGTGGAAGTAAGAGCTGGTTTTGCACCACCGACCAGACCGCCGAATCGTCTTCAAGAAAGCGACAAAGTACGTGACTCAGCCATTGTTTCCCAACACGATATAACTAATTTATTAAAAAAATCGTAGGTTTCAGATTTTGCATAACACATTTTTTTTTATGATTTGCATTTAGCTCCTTTCGCAAAGTTCCTGTTCTTTTTTGAGTTTCTGACTTAGCTGAATACCTGAAGCTTTCTCTTCGGTCAATCCTAAATTCGTATGACAAATGTTAATGCATATGTATTATAACTGTATACGATATCTCATGGCTGATGCCCAATAATTGAAACCTTTTTTAAACTAAACAACATAACACTTTTTTGGGAATATTTCTGTATGCCATTTTTCTTTTTCAACTGAATGGGATCAGTGTTATCAGACAAGCTAAACATGTTAACATTTCACCTTTTTTCCTAATCAACCAGCACTATGCCTTTAGAAGAAGAGAAAGTTGAGTCTGTGCACTTTGCTGAAAATGTTTAATCGTATAGTTAACCCAACAACATTTATGTGATATTAGTTTTCACTTTCAATTTTTTTTTTGAATTGAAACATGAAGAAGTTTTGTCTATGAAATTAGTCAAATAGCGGGTGCCATACTGTGCTGACATTTCTAAGTCAAATAGGGTTAGAGGAAACAAGAATAAAGATTTGGTTTGGAAAGGGATATTTTGTTTTTAACAAATTGTGTAACCGGCTGCGCTTTCATTTCTGTTCGATGATCTATTTCAGCTGAGATTCTATTGTTTGTTCATTATGTTTAAAATTAAATAGATAAAAAAAATTACAAAATTACATAAGCATCTAGAAAACCATCATGTAGCGGCCAATGAGTAAATAATATGGAATATGAGCTACTGCAACTATTTAATGTCATCAAAAAAAATGTACCAGGAAAATTTTGTGACAAAAATAATGCGAATTTTTTAGTTATTTCTGTAAGTTGTAGACAATCCAAATCTATTGAGTATCAAAGTCAAACCATCAAAGGATAGTGGCAGCAAGCTAATATATCCATATCCTTACTTTCTTGACCCTTGATCAATACTATCTATGAAACTAATCATTTGGTGCAATTTATGGTGCACTATTTATCACCTTAGTTTCATCCAAATTTACTGAACCAGCATAAATGAACATGCAATTAGATTCACCCTGAATTTTTTTACCTTTTTGCTTAACATCATATGTTGGAAATGTTTTTATAAACATTAGGTGAATTATTAAAAATGTTGGAATAAGTGTATGAATGACTCCTATATGTGAATAGTCCCACATCATGGGACTATACGGAAGAAGCAAGTATTTATACTTTTTTCTAAGAAATCATGTTGGGACCTTGGGCTCCCAATACATGCTTTGTTGTGAGGAGTGAGACCATGCATCATGACCACCACACGTGCGCGCGCAATCGACCGACTCGACCTGACCCGGTTCGGGCCCAGGCAATGGCGGATCTAGCCCTGGGCTACAACCCAAGGTTAAAAAATGGAGAAAGAAGAGGCATAAGAAGGAGAAAGAAGAAGCTTCGGCCTAAGAAGAAGAAAGAAGCGGCATAAGAAGGAGAAAGAAGCGACGCCGGCATAAGAAGAAGAAAGAAGTGGTAGCTGATGGAATAGGGTTTCCTCAAAGAAAAGGTGTCGTAATTTCTATTTGGATCAGGCCCATACTTTTGGGCCTCATTTCTCATATTTATCTGAGTTGTGTAAACTAGAAAAAAAACATTAAGCAAAAATGGATGTGAAGTACAATTTCTTGGTGGCAACTATGCGTCTATTATGGCAATTGGTAGATGCGGTGAAGTTGTTTATGAAATTGCATCAGAGATATCAGAGTATTTGACAAAATATATGCTTATAAATAGAAAAAGGTAGACTTGCTAATATTATTCTATATAGATATCTTTTCAGCGTTTCATTACGAATGATGGTCTCAGTCAATAATTCATATCCAGTCTTACAAAACAGGAGTTTACGGGGAAAATATAAAAAAGTAACGGGTTGCAAACCGAAATTTAAACGGAAATCCGAGCGAAACCAAAATATTGAAATTTTACAGACACCAAGACGAAAACGGAATCAGAATTGCATTACAACTTAAAAAAAAGATAGCTTTAAAGTTAGCTCACCGTAGTATTAATTCCCAGTTCCGCCCTTGGGCTCAGACTCGGGTTTAGGGTTTGGGCTTTGGGCTTTTAGCTTTGTGGTGTAGACACTTATATTTTTAGACCAAAAAACCTTGCCTTTTCAAACCGCTTTTTATGGAAAATATTTCTGAGCCGACTTTTACATGAAGCGGTAAACTCTTGACTCGTTATTCCAGTAGATCCGATTTTCTCTCACTGCCCAGTATTTTCGTTCAGCCCTATCCCCGTCTATATATTATCTTCAATTATAGACGAGAATATCAATCTGAACAACGTTTTCTTACCTTCGCCATTAAAAAAAGAGCAGTTTTTTTTATATTCGTAAGTGCAAATCTGCACTGATTTGTTGTGCAAGCAAATAAATTATTCTTTTCAGAGGATGTTTTATCCTAAAGGCGGCCGAGGAAGTACGAACTGGTTTGCACCACTGACCAGATCGCCGAATCGTCTTCAAGAAAGCGACCAAGTACATGATTCAGCCATTGTTTCCCAACAATTTGAAGACGATCTGAAACAATGGCTTTGACATCAACCCTAGATGAAGTTGCTCCTCCCTCTGCCTTCCAAATCCCACTCGTGACTGCTGCTCCATTCATATTCGAAGGCTTGCATTTCAAGCGATGACGTCAGAAGATGGAGTTCTATCTGACGATGAGAAAGGTGGCTGCTGCTTTAACCACCGAAAAACCGCAGTTGCTAGACAAACCTGACGGAACTGATGAAGCGCAGATGGCCTCCTCTACTGAACAGTCAAAGCAACTACAGATCTTGAGCGAACAGGATTACTTGTGCAAAAATTTCATACTCAATGGCCTTAGCGATGATCTGTATGACTACTACAACTCGCAGGACAAGACAGCGAAGGAGATCTGGGAAGCGCTGAAAAAGAAGTATGATACAGAGGAGGCAAGGGCAATGAAGTATGCTGTCAGCCGCTATCTCAAATACCGGATGATAGACGACAGGTCAGTAGAGATGCAGTCTCATGAGCTCTAGAAAATAGCTCATGAGATCATCTCCGAAGGTATGACATTGGACGAACAATTTCAAGTTGTTGTCATTATTGACAAATTGCCCCCAGGTTGGAAAGATTTTAAGAATGTATTGCGGCATAAGGCTAAGGAATTTTCCTTAGAGAGCTTGATCACTCACCTCCGTATTGAGGAGGAGGCGCACAAACAGGACCAGAAAGAGGAAGTGCTGGTTGTCTCAAACAACAACACTAAAAAGAATAAACCCGCAGTTCTGAAACCAAATCAGAAGTCCTTTAAGAATCAGAACTGGCGCAACAAACAGAACCGGAATTTGCAAGGAAACCCAAAAGGACAGCAAAAACCAGCCCAAAAGAATGATTCTGGACAGTTGTTTCTATGTTACAGCTGTGGAAAATGAGGTCATATGGCACGAAAGTGTTGGAACAGAACAAGCTCTGCACCGCAGGAGAACCTGACTGAGGAGCCTCTTACGGCTATGATTACTAAAATTCACCTTGTTGGTGGATCAGAGGGTTGGTGGGTTGACACTGGTGCTTCTCGCCATGTCTACTATGATCGTGATATGTTCACCACATACGCGGCTGCTAATGATCGGAAAGTGTTGTTGGGAGATTCTCACACCACTAAAGTTGCAGGCATTGGAAATGTGGAAATCAAGTTTACCTCTGGAAAGACTGTGATTCGGAAAGATGTTATGCATACTCCAAAGGTGAGGAAGAATCTAGTTTATGGCTTTCTCCTTAATAAGGCAGGCTTTACTCAAGTTATTGGGGCTGATTTGTATACCCTAACTTATAAGGGAACTTTTGTTGGACAGGGTTATGCTTGTGAGGGGATGTTTAAATTAAATGTTGAATCTAATAAAGTGACTACTTCTGCTTATATGGTGATTTTAATATTTGGCACTCTAGATTATGTCATGTTAATAAACGAATAATTCATAACACGAGCACCCTAGATATGATTCCTAAAATGTCAAAATCTGAACCTGATAAATGTGAATTCTGTACACAAGCTAAAATCACAAAGCAACCTCATAAATCTGTTGATAGAGTTTCTGAACCCTTAGACTTGATTCATTCTGGTATATGTGAGCTTGATGGCACTTTGACTAGACATGGACATCGTTATTTTATCAGTTTTATTGATGATTGCTCTGATTTCACCTATGTATATCTTATGAAAAATAAAAGTGATGCATTTGACATGTTTAAAACATTCAAAACTGAAATTAAGAATCATGCAAATAGGAAAATTAAGAGACTTCATAGTGATAGAGGAACAGAATATGAATCTAGTTCAATTCTGGACTTCTATAAATTACATGGTATTGTACATGAAAGAACTGCACTCTATTCACCTGAAATGAACGATAAAGCTGAAAGAAAAAATATGACTTTTACCGAATTAGTAGTTGCCATCCTACTAAATACTGGTGCAACAAAACATTGGTGGGGGGATATTTTATTGACTGTATGCTATGTACTGAATAGAATCCCCAAATCTAAGAATAAAATTTCACCTTATGAAATTTTAAAGAATTATAAACCCAATGTCTCATACTTTAGAACTTGGGGTTGTTTAGCATATGTTCGCATTCCAGACCCTAAGAGAATAAAATTGGCAAGTAGAGCATATGAATGTGTATTCATAGGCTAAGCTATCAATAGCAAAGCATACCGATTTTATGACCTAAATACACATAATATAATTGAATCAAATGATGCCGATTTTTATGAAACAAAATTTCCTTTAAAGTTAAGGAATAGTGGGGGCACATCAAGTATACCTATTAGAACAGAACTTAATAAAAGTTCTAAAGTTGAACCAAGAAGAAGTAAAAGAGCAAGAACCGTAAAAGATTTTGGTTCAGATTTTTGTTCTTTTACTATAGAGGATGATCCCTTAAACCTCCAAGAGGCCTTATCTTCTTTAGATGTCGATTTTTTGCAAAAGGCTATAAATGATGAGATGGATTCTTTGGAATCCAATAAGACTTGGCATTTGGTAGATTTACCCCCTGGTTGTAAATCTATAGGCTGTAAATCGGTGCTTAAAAAGAAATTAAAACCTGATGGCACTACTGATAAATATAAAGCACGTCTAGTAGCTAAAGGTTTTAGACAAAAAGAAAATAAAGATTTCTTTGACACTTTTTCACCCGTAACTAGAATAACATCCATTCGGGTATTAATCTCACTTGCTTCCATTCAAAATTTACTAATACACCAAATGGATGTTGAAACCGCTTTTTTAAATGGTGAATTAGACGAAGAAATTTATATGGACCAGCCTGAAGGATTTGTAGTACATGGTCAAGAGCATAAATTATGCAAATTAGATAAATCATTATTTGGTTTAAAACAAGCACCTAAACAATGGCATGAAAATTTTGATAACTTAATCATTTCACATGGTTTTAAAGTTAATGAAAGTGACAAATGCATTTATTACAAATCTGAGAATGACATTTGCACTATTATATGCCTTTATGTAGATGACCTACTCATCTTTGGGTCAAACATTCATGCCATAAACTCAGTCAAATCCTTATTAAGTGCCAATTTTGATATGAAAGATCTTGGTGAGGCGAGTGTAATCCTTGGTATTAAAATTACTAGGTCATAAAAGGGAATTTCTTTGGATCAATCTCAGTACATTGAGAAAATACTGAAGAAATACAATTACTTTGACTGTAAACCTGCATGTATACCATATGATCCAAGTGTAAAGTTATTTAAGAACACTGGTGAAGGTGTTAGACAGTCTGATTATGCGAGCATCATTGGCAGCCTTCGGTATGCCACTGATTGTACTAGACCCGACATTGCCTATGTCGTAGGATTACTATGCAGGTTTACCAGTAGACCTAGTATAGAGCACTGGCATGCTATTGAAAGGGTCACGAAATACCTTAAATGAACTATGAACCTTGGATTACATTATGAAAGGTTTCCAGCTGTACTTGAAGGATATTCTGACGCAGACTGGAATACCTTATCTGATGATTCAAAAACGACCAGTGGCTATATATTTAGCATCGCTGGAGGAGCTGTTTGTTGGAAATCCAAGAAACAGACTATTTTGGCTTAGTCCACTATGGAGTCTGAGATGGTAGCACTAGCCACAGCTAGTGAAGAAGCAGAGTATTTGAGAAATCTGCTAGCTGAGATTCCCTTATGGGAAAAACCAATACCAGTTGTGTTGATACATTGCGATAGTCCGCGGCTATTGCAAAAGTTCAGAACTGTTATTATAACGGTAAGAGACGACAAATACGTCGTAAGCACAGCACTGTTAGAGAACTACTTTCTACAGGTACTGTTAGAGTGGATTACGTACGTAGTGATGAAAATTTGGTAGACCCTTTGACGAAAGGACTACCCAGAGAGAAAGTCCTTAATTCTTCTAAAAGAATGGGACTATTGCCCTTAGATTGTTGAGTCACGCACAATGGTAACCCGACCTAAATGACTGTATATCCCAAGAACTAGGTTCAATGGGTAAAAAAAAGTTGTGTAGTGATACGAGTTGAACATGCTATTTAATAAACCAAGAAGCATGTATTCCTGAAGTGATTAGAGGATGAGTTGATAGAAACTCTTAATTAGATCCATACTCTATTTGGAGTGGAGTGCCTACCTTCAGGAGTACTCTTGATAGACTCACCTATGTGAATGTGGAAATGTGGCCGTTTCCTATGGACTTTTGGGCAAAACTTCTAGAGCGTTCACTAAACTGGGATAGACGTGCATGGCCATAAATGCACGAGCTTATTTGATTGCACAACAGAAAAGGTTATGTGTGGTTTGATGTCAGGAATAGAGTTCAAGACTACGTGTGACTCTAGTAAAAACTGAATCTTATTCACTATACAAAGGTTCAAGTCGGATGACACCATTGTTTATGCACAATCTTATGTTTTTAGAAACTATCCGAAAATATTTTTAAAAATTCAAGTGGGGAGTTGTTGGAAATGTTTTTATAAACATTAGGTGAATTATTAAAAATGTTGGAATAAGTGTATGAATGGCTCCTATATGTGAATAGTCCCACATCATGGGACTATATGGAAGAAGCAAGTATTTATACTTGTTTCTAAGAAATTACGTTGGGGCCTTGGGCTCCCAATACATGCTTTGTTGTGAGGAGGGAGACCATGCATCATGACCACCACACGCGCGCGCGCGATTGGTCGACTCGACTCGACCCGGTCAGGCCCGATCCGGTCCGGTTCGGTTCTGGCTCGGGTTTGGGCTTTGTGCTTTTGGCTTTGGCTTTGTGGTGTAGACGCTTATGTTTTTGGACTAGAAAACCTTGCCTTTTTCAAACTGTTTTTTATGGAAAATATTTCTGAGCCGACTTTTACATGAAGCAGTAAACTATTGACTCGTTATTTCAGTAGATCCGATTTTCTCTCACTACCCAGTATTTTCGTTCAGCCCTAATCCCCGTCTATATATTATCTTCAATTGTAGACGAGAATATCAATCTGAACAACATTTTCTTACCCTCGCCATTATAAAAAAGAGCAGCTTATATTCGAAAGTGCAAATCGGCACTGATTTGTTGTGCAAGCAAATTAGTTATTCTTTTCAGAGGCTGATTTATCCTAGAGGCGGCGGTGGAAGTACAAACTGGTTTGCACCACCGACCAGCAAGCAAATTAGTTATTCTTTTCAGAGGCTGATTTATCCTAGAGGCGGCGGTGGAAGTACAAACTGGTTTGCACCACCGACCAGATCGCTGAATCTTCTTTAAGAAAGCGACCAAGTACGTGACTCAGCCATTGTTTCCCAACAGCATATATTGACTAAAAGTAATTGCAGACAATTAGCCAAATATGTTAGTTTAGTATAAATAAAAACTTGGTACCTGATTAGGCATTTGGCACTAAGAGCTTCATTCACCAATCTTCAGTGTTTTAGGGACAATACAGGGATATCCAATTAGGCATCTGAAACGAGATGCAGACATTTGGTATGCAATTGACATTCTCCATCACTAGCTATTGGGAATTTAACTGAAATCAAAGGATAATATTGGACAGATATTAACTTTATTGTTTATTTCTTCGCGTATCAACTTTTATACTTAACATATATTTGCAGTTCTCTTCCAGTTCATCTAACCATTGTAGAATGATAACTTTTGTGTTCGTCAACACCATATTTTAAGATAAAGTTGTTGCTACAGTACATTATTAATTGTTTATCCATTTCTCCAGTTTTCATACCCTATGCACTACTACATTTTAAATCCTGTTTGTGATCTATATCCTTCTACAATTCAATGACATGATTTCTTTTGTAGGAAAAATTATGGATGCCTTAATCAAGTTGTAGAGGGTAATTTACTAAACATATTGTATTCATATGTTATAATTATTTATATTACGTCCATAGCTATTGTACAAGCGTTGTGTTACCCTCATGTGTATGAACCCGCATCTTTGCCCATCGCAACATGATATCTAAAACTTCCCGTAAGCACAGCACGGGTTCCGACCTAGTATAATATACAACCAAAACCACGAGCACTTATTGGGTAATTAATTTCCATCTATGACAAGGTATGGAACCACCTTTCGATAGTGTATCTCTAGAGAAGAATACATTGGTTTCGATAAGAACATCTTGCAACCCGGCCACACATGACCGACCACTCATTTCGCTTGAGTGTAGCGAATGTATATCACCAACGGTTTGGATCAGCAACCGTTTCCCGAATGGGAAAACATCGAATAGAATAAAAAATGAAATGAATTTCTCTAGATAGGTGATAATACACCCTAATTGGAAGCTACCCACTTAGCCATGCTGCCTGCTCGATTTTTTTCATTTCCCGGTTGTTGAGGCCTGAGGCTACGATTACTTACCTTTCATTTGATAGTACAATCACTTTGAATGCCACATTATCAAATCCTTTAATAATTAATTGATTTGTACAAATATATTCTGGATATTATGCTAAGAGAATAAATTCTCTACCACCATATATATTTATATAGACCAACATATGCGATCATTGGATATACTCTATCAGATATTCATCCATACACGTTCGTTCTGGGATTGAACGAAACCGAAGGCATTATTTCCATTCATCCATCTTAGGCAATTTCTACCTAGCATTAATAAAAAAAGCCCTTGCACTTCACTTCGTCTTCGATTATCTTCGTATAATCTGATTCTCAACGCCACTGCCAATACGGAGTGGTTGTCGGATAATAATCCAACCGGTCTCTCCATGTTGACAAAGATATTGGCAAATACTTCGATAGTTGGTTATTTAACTATCAAAGAAAAACAGACATCAATTCAAAGCATCAAACAATCACTAGGCCCCTTAATTAATATTTTATTAATTAATCACCTCCTCATTTACTTATCAATATTCGTTAATATGATATTTTCTATAATCATCTTGGCCTTTTACGGTATTTGGAAAACTTCCGTATATCGCCTTCCTTTATTTTCTATACTTAGAAAATATCTTCTATTAATAATTGGAAAACATTCCAAGTATTTCTCCCTTTCACGACCATTCATTTCTATACTTGGGAAATATTTATTATTATATTTCCAAAATTCCACTTACTTGGGTTAAAACGAATGTTGTGTAAAACATTGTTACAACAACCCAAAATACTGCATTCAACTATATCTTATTCAAAACATTTATCTTCAAGCCCGAATCTTGATATTTATTGGTTAATAATGAAATCAATCAAGTTGGGGTATAAATACCTCTTAGACCTTGATTGAATAACATTGTTAACTTCAAAACGGACAAGACTACTTATCTCGAATAATCGACATCATATAAACCAATTTCTCATTTTTAAAACAAGTATACGTTTCTCTTTCTATTTTTACCAGATTTGATTATAGATTTCCTTTTTGTTTATAATATTTTGTTTTTAAGTTCGTTTCGTTATCGAATTCTATATATATATCGATATACTGATTTCTAGTTATCAAAATTTCTTAAAAATACTCTATCTCCTTAAATTTTCAGAAAATTTCGCCAGCACCTCCTTTGTACCGGTCAATAGTTCAAACCTCAACTCGCCTCTCTAGGCCCTTTCCATTCAAAAAGAAAATAAAAAAGCCAAGTGGCTTGCCGATTCGGCGCATAAAAACTCATACGGAATTTAAATGTGTACCTTTTTGTCGGGCACACGAATTATAATCTTCATACACTTACTTCCATATCTGTCTAACCCATATACGTCCATTCCTGATTTATTCCGTTTCAATCCAATCATTTTTAACTCAACTCGCTAATTAATCCTCTTATTAGCTTCTTTTGCTCAATTTACTTTTAATTGGAATCAATCGCGTTTAAACACATTTGTTATTGACTGATAAACAAGTCGAATTAACTTTCCAAATTTGATTCCAAATTTATCTCAAGTTTCCATATTTAATTCACAATTTTAAATTTGCCAAACCAATTTACTTAACCAAATTAAATTCTATTCCAACTCTGTTAACTAATTATTTTTCCAATTAGTTAACTTCATTCCATAATTTAAAAATCTAATTTTTGTTTCAAAAATTAGTTTATTACTCCACTTGAGTTCATATTTATTTTATAACTGAAGTCTGGATTTTTCTAATGGACTTTAGGATTTTATTTACTTAAAATCCTGTTATTCATTTAAATAAACCGTTATGGTTCTATAATGGTTATAGCGCTGTTTTTCTGGAAAATTGATTTTGACATAACTCTAAATCTATTCGACGAAATCCATATTTTTCTCTTCCATTTAAGAACTATTATCAAACTGGTCCTGACGGTTCTTGTTTCAAAGAATTCCAACTTAAATTGGGTTATATATACTCAATTGAAGTTCGAAACACCAAATTACGAACTACCGCGCTACGGTGAGTTCGTTTTAATTATTTTTATATATATAAACATTTAAACTTTGTTTGTAATAAGTTTCCTCTCCATTCTAATATATTAAATATAAATTAAACCCTTTTACCAAATTCAACTTAATACTTCTGACTTTCCCTAACCGTCGATTATTTCGTAACTCAATTATAAATTTATTTAATTCAATCTTCTGTACTTAATTCCAATTCCCTTTTAATTAATTTATTTTTATAAAATTCGAAATAATCGAATTCTAATTATCAATCCTAAGATTTACTTCAGTTCCGTTATAATTCGAATTCCAGAATAAAACCCGTCGTTCCTTTCTCGAAATGATTTCCAATTCACTGTTGAATTCATATTTGAGTTTAAATTCTTAAATTATCAAATGATAATTTATTTCACTAAATTATAGCACTGTTTATAAATTTAATTTCCTTATTTCATATATCAAAACAAGTTCCATTTCAAATCTACTTGAAACCCAATTCATTTTATATTCCGAATCCTAGAATAAAACCGTCGTTCCCATTTCGAAATGATTTCAAATTATATTTTAAATTCATACTTGAATTTAAAATTACAGATTATCTCCAGATAATTATTTCACTACATTTACAAACATAGTTTATAAATTTACTTGTTTTATAAATCAAACAAGTTCAGTTTCAAAATCTATTTGAAACCAAAATCTTATTTTGGAATGTTCTATTTATTTTAACTTAACTATATAAATATAGAATCTAATTTTATATTTTAACTTAAACTTCTATTTAATAAAATCCTTGTATCATTCCTCAAATTATTATATTTAAATAAATTCGATATAATCGAATTTAAATTATAAATCCATACAGATTTATCTTTAATTCAATTTACATTCTGAATATCAGAGTAGATTTATCATTTCTCTTTGAAACTAAATTTCGGTTTCTGTAACACCCCGCATTTTTAATAATAACGAATGTATGTAATAGAAGAGATGAGGAAATAAAGATTACTTAATTTAAATATCAAGAATTAAGTAAAACAGACTTCATCATTGCATTCGTATCGGAATTTTGCTTGGAATAGAGTCCAAGTTTGTGTAAATCGGATTTCGTATGAATAAGTTATGGCGTTTAGAAGATTCACCGAAAATTCAAAACCAGTTCGAAAATTTGACCAGACAGCTAGGCGGAAGATTTCCCGCCATTGACTGGGCAGGTCGACCCTAGTGTCGACCTGCGAGTCAAGTCGACCATGGGGTCGACCTTCCCTAGGGAGGTCGACCTTAGGGTCGACCTACCCCCCCCCCCCTCCAGATTTGGGCGATTTTAGCCCCTGTGACGTGATTTTTATTTTTGGACGAATCGGATGGCTTCTAGGTCAATCCTAGGGCTCTAAAACACTCTCAACACCTATAAAATAGTGCCTAGACCTAACCTAATTCATAAAAAATCTCCATGATGCCTCTATGCCGCCAAACTTCAACCAAACATGGCCGCCGCCTCAAAACTCTAAATTCAATTGCAAGTTCTTCATCAACTTTGGAGTTTAATTAGATAAGAAGATTAGATCAGTGTTCCACATCAACAACAAATCACTTATTTCTCTAATCCAGTCAATGTGAGCGGATTTGAACAATATTTGTTGTATAATGTTGCTTCTATCGTTTACCATTCCCCATAATGAATATGATGTTAATTTAATAAGATCTGTTATTTTATTTATGCCTACGTTTGAGTTCTATCCTTTTTATCCTTTCCCCTTTTTATTTTTGGATCTAGGTTATCTCGAACTTAGACAAAATCTTATTATATAATACGCACGATTGGAATATGGGGATATTGGAATATAATCTCTAACTTTGGGATTTGTGGCATAACAACTGTTATTGCATATATTGGGCATAATCTATTTTATGCGGTCGAGGAATATAATCTATAATGTTGAATTTATGTAAATTTGACATAATTGTCATTGGATATGGAATTGGTATAATTTAATATTAACAACATATAACTGGATAACATGGGTTGGTAAAATTTATTTGTGACTTGGAAAATAAGCCTAGAGGCTGAATTAGATTATATGTACGAACATGGGAATGTTGGGATATATATATATATTGGGAAAACATTGATTATATGAAAATTGTTATAATTGGATATTGGAAATTGGCATGTTTGGAATTAGTGAATTTGGCTATAAATGGATAATTTGGTTAATATGGAATTTGACAAACTGTTATGTAAATTGGAATAGTTAATGACAAATTTGAAGATATGCATAAAAATATGAATTGGGATTAAGTTGAATTTGGACCACATGACATGAATTTGAGGTTTGGGTGAAAGACGATTGTTAATGAACGCCTACGACACGAGGTTAGGCGTGTTTGTGGTGTAAGACTGCCAGGAACCGCCCGGCAAATCCAGCAACCACAAGCGGACGTCTAAAGTGAGAGGTCAACGGCAAGAACTAGAGGCATAACGGTTTATGACACGAGGTTAGGCGCATTGTGGTATATGTCTGCCCGGAACCGCCCGGCAAATCCAGCAGCCACGAACGGACGTCTAATGTGAGAGGTCATACATCGTTACGACATAATTAATAAATTAAGAAATACTAAACATAATAAGACATGTGGGTGACATGGATATGGTTAGTGGGTTAAGTGAGTGATATAAATGACATGTAAAGCATAACTAATGTGGACTTAACCGTTGTGAAACATGTGATGTAAGACATAACCAAGGTAGGCTTAACCATAGTAAAACATTGTAAGACATGGAAGCTATAATAAAAAGGCGGTTAAGTGGGACACGGGTGACATATGAAACAAAATTTAGACATGCTTAACCAAATGGGACCCGTGACGGTATCATAAATTATTTGAATTGGGTAAAGTTGAAGTAATGGGTTATGTAATTGGAAAGGTTAAGTCAAATCTAAAATTAATGACAAGAAATGGGGAATGATGATAAATATCCTATCATGAATAAAATCGAATAAGGCAAGAAAGGATGATAGGTGCAAATTATAACTTATGAGACAAGATAAGTTATAGAAAACAATAAGGAAATTGAGATAACTTATATGTAAAGATATACTTAAATTAAGTGGTTTGGGGAGGAGAAATATGAAATTAAAAATGATATAAGTAAATTAGAATCATATATGTTGGTTGGGTTGAGTAATTCTCTGGGTACCAGTCTGATGTTGATTTCGGTCTTCGGGGCTGGTGTTTAGAGGGTTATTCTCCTAATCGGTATATATGTGGGATAAGGCATACTTAACTATGAATTAAGTATAACATGTTATTATAACCATAAGAGTGATAATTGTTATATTAATAACATGTCATAGGCTTATTAATGAACTTAAATAGATTAAGTTATAAATGGAATTAATAAGCAAGGGTAACTTAATGAATACGAAAAAAAGGAAGCTAATGTAAATAACCAAGTTAAATGAGAAAGTTGACGAGGTGGCACAAGCGTGAAATAAATGGTTAGACTTAGGGTCTACTGACATATAAAACTAAGGGGCTTGAAGTAGTCCGTACGTTGTAGGATGATTAACCCAATGAAGTAGACCATGATGGTGCCGTAAGGCACGAGGAGAGCGCACATTCGCTATTTTGGCGGCTCCAACGGACTGGAAAGGGAAGCACGCGGCTTCATGAGACGTTAAAGGTACTCTTGGTAGTCCTCCGTAGTGGTTTAGCTTCGGGCTAGGATTACAGAGGTTGGGTCTGCGCGGAACTACCCGGTGGGTGGGCCTTGACTGCACAAGTAGGGGACAGTCAGAATGTTGTACGCAATGGCATTAAGGGTGGCTCGGCGGGTGCCTCAGGCGGAGGTGGAGGGTCAAGACCAAACGATAGCAATATCATTGGACGCCTGTCACCAGCAGCCTAAGGAACGCGAAAAGACAAGAGCTAACCCCTAGAGATCATTAACCTTTGCTATCAAAGGATGGGTGTGGGGAGACCCCACATGGATGTTTAGATTGTTTGCTTGTTAGGGGTTGTCGCTTAGCTCGTGTGGTCTTTACTAGTTGAGGGAGGGGCTGAGGTGGGGCCCTAGCCACCATAGAAAAACCAGACTCGAGGGATATCCGTACATTGGACACTCCTAGAGGCGGGCCCGTACAGATATAGAAAAGATCCTGATCGAGTTCCGTGTTTCTGATGTAGCCTTGCCACGGAAATTGGGTGCACAAGTAGAGGTTATGTGCAGTAGAAACATCGAGTACAATTGATGATACGTACGTGGGAAAGTCAAGGTACAACCATGTCTTCTCTAGGTGGTGTATCGTAGACTAGAGGGCATTATTCGGTAATGGAACCCAACTCGATCGAATAGTTCGAGGATAGTAGTCAGTACGCTTACGTAGCATAGCGATAGTGGTTCTATGCGGATGTAGCGTTGTATGTTACTATGGTAGAGGATGAGGGACTGCGCATATTACTGTGGTGATACGGAGGAGACCGTGCGAGAGGGGTATCACGGGGTGTACCTCAGTTTGGGGGTAGCTACATATACACTATATTAGGTTAATCTACTAGGGGGTAGATGGGTGTGACGTGTGTGTAAGCTTTGAGTGCTAATAACACGTATAACCTAATAAATAAGAAAGTGTAATTGAACGGTATATGTAGGATTATTCAAGAAGTGTTGTTTGAATTCATTCACACAGAATTTATGTTCTGACCCCCTCCTCATAAGATTCGCAAGTTAGACAGAGACTTGTAGCTTTGGGAATACCCATTTAGTAGTATTGTGATTAAGGTAAAGCTATGTTTTAAATATATTATATTCTACTCCTTCCGCTGTGAGGTGTTTTCCGAACTCTGACATATCTCTTTTCTCTGTCTTTTTCTGCAGGATACCAGAGCAACCAACTCGGGTTGTCACAGTTTCCCTTTTTAAAGTCATATTTGAATTTAGATTTCCCAATCCAAATATAATTTTTCCTATTTAATTTATAAATACCGTTTATAAATTCACTTCAATTCCCTGTATTATTTAATTTATAAACACCGTTTATAAATCCAATACTTGTTTTATCTATTTGAAACAAGTTAATATCTTTATAGCCCATTCAAAATTCAATTTCTATTTTTGAAAAATAGATTTTTCCATTTAAATCTTAAAATATCCTTTCACGGTATTTTTCTAAATCAACATTTTTGGGCCTAGTGATATTTAAACAATCAAACAACCCAATTATCAATCAACTCATCGTATATGATAATATATGCATGAAAACAACAATAATAAATTTTGAGGAATCCATTTGGATCCCTCCAACCCGTTTTCCTACATCCACAGACATTAGCCAACATAAATAAAACCAATCCTGCTTCGAGGCAGGATATCGCGGGATGGAAGATCATCCACTATCATATTATGGGGCACATAGTGTCATCCGGTAACGATACCGCGGGCATTTGCTCTAGGTACTACGGGAACTAACCAATGACCGATATATATATATATATATATATGTGTGTGTGTGTGTGTGTGTGTGTGTGTGTGTGTGTGTGTGTGTGTATTTGTATAATAACCACAAACACCAATCCTAAATAACTAATATATATTTATGATAGCCACAGTAATATTTAAACGTAACCTAACAACAAACAAATATTTTTAGTGATAAAAATAAATTTTAATAAAATCCAAGTGAGATTTAATCACCGTGATTTCTCATTGCCGAATATCCAGTTTATTTTGCATCGTCGGCTATGAAATTACTCGAATGAAATTTATCGTGTACCTACGATTGTTAAATTTTGTTTAATGATTAAACTATTTTAATTTAAACTAATGAATAAACAAGTCTATTCGATGTATTTTTAAATTAAAACTTGTACCATGATTAGAGCTTAATTAATCACGACCAAAGCCTTTCTTCTCCAATCCGACTATATAACATAGCTATCGCGGATATGGTTCCAATGCAAACAAATTCACTTGAATGTGATATTGTATAAATTTTTAATAGTGATTATAAGTTCAAATATAATTAAACATTATTAACTAATTTAAATTAGCTAATACCATTACCTTAATCCATGGTTTAGCATCTACAACATATCTCCTTGTTAAGTAATAGAACGCAACCTGCTTCAACCTCCAAACCCTATTACCAACGTCCTCCTCTTTGACCATGCCTCTACAATCACCTCATCAAGAGACTGCATCTCTTCACTCAATGTTTTGCAGTTCGATTCCCTACTCAACTTCAATCATCATAGAAAGAAGCACAGACCACATCAGAACTGTTACACTCCATTTTACTATGCGCACCCCTACCAAAATAATAGTAGTAACTACCGCAACATCATCAAATTTGTGAATTAGAAGCATCGAGCTACTCCTTTTGTCGAGCTCTTCTTCCCTTTCAAATCTGATTAGCAGTTCGAACCCAGCCTTTATTAGAAATCATCAATTACCTCGTTTAACAATTAACACATCGAACTCCATCTAGGACGCTGATCTTCACCGTATACGAGCTCATCACAGATCCGTACTCCCGATCCCCTCCTTACTGTCACCTCCGCCTTAAACTGGCCTCCACAGACTATCGCTATCATTTTTTTGAAGCCAATCCCCCATGTCGAACTCACAAATCATCGCGTCGAGCCCTAAATATGATTTAAAACTTCGAACTGAAATGGGTTTAAGCAACGAACTCTCTCATTCAATTTTTTTTGCAAGAGATGCTTTGAGGGATCGGTCCTGGCGATTTTGATTTAAAATGAATGAGTAAAGAAAATGATGGTTTGGAAGATTAAAACAACGAACCATTTTAAAGAGGGAGAAGAAGAAAAACACGACTTCGAGTTTGTTGGTTTTAAAAGGCAGTTTTTATTTGCAAGGGGATTTTATAAAAAGGACAGCCATTTCATTTGTTTGAAGAGTTGGTTTCCTGGGAAACAAAATGGAAAGGAAGAAGGGGTAGGGCGTGATTTATAGAGGAAGAAAAACTTAAGGATTAAGGAACTGAATTTAATAATCTTTTAATTTTATTTGATTAGACATAAAGAGATTTTTATTCTTTTTAGATGGATATCGATTTGATTTCGAACCTATCCACAATCAAATATCTCGGGGTCCATTAATTTAAATCACGAACTGCTATTTTAGCATATAGACCGACATTTAAATGTAATAACAATATTATAAGCTCGACAGAATATACTTTGAAATTTAATTTGCACGTATATATAAAATAACCATAATAAATTAGTATAATATAATTTAAATTCAGAAACAAATCATTTTCTCAATAATAAATTATTATTATCGTTTATAGTCAAATAAAATTCCTATTTATCATCTGAATCATTTTGATTCAATTTTTAACATCAATTTCAATTATATTCCGTATTATAATAATTTAATATATTCGATATTAAATCGAAATCGATTTTTTTAAATCGATAACTTAACATAGAAATTCATTTACATTATCAACTCAATATTTAAAATAAATATCAAATATTAAAACTAATCGACCAAAAATCTAGGTTGTTACATTCTTCCCCGCTTAAAAAAAATTTATCACCAAAATTACTAAGGTAGGAAAATGCTACAAACTCATTACTTTTCAAAAACTCACTTATGTTGAAGTTCAACATTTCATATTTATACAAATTTAATTCTACCAAAACTTTTGGTTTTGCGTTCACATTGCACATCATATATGCTTTCATTCATTTAATATGAATGATTCCCAATAATTATGTTCATATCCAATTCATATTCATTCAAATTGATTCAAATTGATTTTAATCATTCTATTCATTCAATTCATTTACCTTGCTTGAGTTAAATTTAAATTTTAGCATTCAAATTCTAGGGATTTTATTTCAAATACTTCTGAAATCACATAAATATATATACATATATTTATTTCCATCTCAAATTCAAAACATTTGAATTTTCAAACAAACTTGCATTCTTTCAAACAAATTTCCATCGAAAACTTTTCTAAGGTAGCAATCCATCACTTAAAACTCGAAAATGAATATTGATGCTGCTGTAGTCATCATCAGAGTTATTTCCCAGCAACTGAAGTAAGTTCAGTACTTTATCACTTTCAAAATCCATTCAAAAATGGTTTCCATTCAAAAATCCTTCTAAAACAAAGTTATATTATTCTAATATACTTCAGAAAATATTTTTCCAAGTACCCAGGATTTTAAATTCTAAATTCTGATTTGAATTCAATTTTAATTCGTCTTATTTGTGTATTTATTCATATAAAAATTATATTTGGTTATAAATAATTCAATTTTATAATATTATCTGATTATAATAACAACCAATACATCCATATATTATAATAACTATAGAAAATTATTCCTTCCTATATCAAAATATAATTTTGGGTAAAATTATTTCATCTACCCACTTTAAAACCATATTATGTCGTATCTTATGTTCAAGTGTTTAGAAATCTTTATCGACTTCGTGGTGTCCCACGATTCAATCAGAATTCATAAGCCACTCAACAGACTAGACAAACACAATATAAAAAAATTGTACAAAATAACAAATACGCGCTCTCGTATATATACACTCAACTCATTCTAGGGTACTACTGACCCTATCTCTAATGAGTACAACCCACCATAGCCTAGGTATTCGCTCAACCTAAGCTCTGATACGAATTGTAACAAACCGAATTCCTGTACTATCTGAGTTGACTAAATACACCACACATCCAACCCAAATATCATAGAAATACGAATCATTATGAAATAAAGAAGAAAAAGGTAGAAAAAGAACAAAAATAAAAATACAGAATCTCACATCGCAATTGAACAAAATATAATATATATATATATATATCAGCTTTTGGAGTACAATTTTTTTTCTATATATACATATCATCATCAGAGTACAACATTTACAACTTAGCAGAAAAAATAACTAAATAATGTTGAAGCCTCCTGCTCCAAGCTCCTTTAGATAAATCTATAAAATCCTGAACTACTTGACTGCCCATACAAATTTGGGCACCCAAGAGTTTAGGGAAACATAGAAAAATAAAATCTGGGTCATTCATGGACTGTTGTGAGTAAACAATTTAAAACAACTTTAGAAAATAAACGATATCTCATAAGACCACGCCGTATAACACGGAACGGGTTTTTCCCTTATGAGAATCCAAAATACTTGATTTAACTTTCAAAATATTTTTGAACGAAACGATAATCTTTATATCAAAACTCATTTGATATTGCAATAGTGTCTATCAACCACAACTAAATAATCATTTAGTAGAACGTTTGCATCTCACGCTCTACATATATAATATACAATCAAAACCGCGAGCACTTATTAGGTAATTAATTTCTAATTATGACAAGGTATGGAACCACCTTTCGATAGTGTATCTCTAGAGAAGAATACACTGGGTTCAACAAGAACATCTTGCAACCCGGCAACACATGACCGACCACTCATTTTGCTTGAGTGTATTGAATGTATATCACCAACGGTTGGGATCAGCAATTGTTTCCCAAATGGGACAACATCGAATAGAATAAAAAATGAAATGAATTTCTCTAGATAGGTGATAATACACCCTAATTGGGAGCTACCCACTTAGCCATGCTGCCTGCCCGATTTTTGTCATTTCCTGGTTGTTGAGGTCAGAGGCTACGATTACTTGCCATTCGTTTGATAGCACAATCACTTTGAATGCCACATTATCAGATCCTTTAATCATTAGTTGATTTGCACAAATATATTCTGGATATTATGCTAAGAGAACAAATTCTCCGCCACCATATATATTTATATAGGCCAACATATGCGATTATTTGAAATACTCTGTCAGACATTCGTCCATACACGTTCATGCTGGGATTGAACGAAACCGAAGGCACAATTTCCATTAATCCATCTTATCCAATTTCTACCTAGGATTAATAGAAAATACCCTTGCACTTCACTCCATCTTCGATTATCTTCGTATAATCTGATTTGCAACGCTACTGCCAATACGGAGCAGTTCTCGGATAATAATCGAACCATACTCTCCATATTGACAACGATATTGGCAAATACTTCGATAGTCGGTTTTTTACTATCAAAGAAAAACAAACATCCGTTCGAAGCATCAAACAATCACTAGGCCCCTTAATTAATATTTTATTAATTAATCACTTCCTCATTCCCTTATTAATATTCGTTAACACTATATTTTCTATAATCATCTTGGCCTCTTACACTATTTGGAAAACATTTCCATATATCTCCTTCTTTTATTTTCTATTTTTAGAAAATATCTTCTATTAATAATTGGAAAACATTCCAAGTACTTCTCCCTTTCACCATCATTCATTTCTATACTTGGGAAATATTTATTATTATATTTCCAAAATTCCACTTACATGGGTTAAAACAAATGTTGTGTAAAACATTGTTACAACAACCCAAAATACTGTATTCAACTAAATCTTATTCAAAACATTTATCTTTGAGCCCGAATCTTGCTTTTTATTGGTTAATAATGAAATCAATCAAGTTGGGGTATAAATACCTCTAAGACTGTAACAACCCAAATTTTCAGAACCAATTTAATTTTTTTATTTTGGCTATATTAATGAATTTTGAATATTTAAAATGATTTATTTTAAATAATAATGACTAGAAATTTATTTTGAATAGAAATAGAATGTATAAATTTATTTTAATTATATAACGAGCCCAAAATGGCGCGGTAGTTTGAAAATTTGATTTTGAACTTTAACTGAATGTACAGGATTCAAAATAAATCAGATTTCAGCAAAATCAGAAACGTTGGAATCTATTTAATTATATCTTTCTAACGAATGTGAAAAATTCAGATTTCATAACAGGAATAAAAAGTTATGTCCAGTTTAAAATTGAAATTAGTCGCTACGGAATTTAATTACATTTTCATTATATTATGTATGTATGGCCCAAAAAGTCACATTTTGCATACGGATGAATTTGGACTCGAAACCACTTCTCTTGAGTTCAAAATGTCGTTTGTGACTCCGAAAAATATAAGCTTCGATATATTCCGAGGTTTAGAATTATGGCATTTTAGTTGGGTTTTGGGTTAGTCAAACATAGCCCTTAAAAAGTGAAATTTTGCTAGGAAGGTCAGAATTCGATGAGACCAATTTTGTTGGATTCATAATTAAAATCATTGTTGAGTTCCAAAATGCGCGTCGAACGAAGTTAGTATGTGGCCGTGCGAGGCAAAACCATTTGTTCAAAAACAGGTAGTCATTTTACAAAGGATCATTATTGATACGACCTTAGAATTCGATTCTATTTTTTTTCGGATTCGTATCGCTAAATAATGCTTAACTCAAAAAGGCCATGATTTTTGGAATAGCCGTTTGGGAGTGCAAGAAGGGAAGGTGCGCTAAAATCGCATTTTTGAACAATATCTGAGCATCTTTGAGAATTTTAATGGAAGGTCAAACGAACTCGGAATTCGACGAAATTTGTCTCGTTGGACTCGTCTTGACGCCTACTATCTCGTATCCAAAATCCGCGACAATTGGAGATAGTTGGCATTTGGACAATAACCGGGGAACTAGTTTATAATCACTTTTCCTCCTTTTCTATTTCATTATTTCATTTTCCCCTTTTCATTCAAAATACAAATTAATGGCCACCGCTCCTCCTTAGCCGCTGCCACCACCCATCTGCCGCCACCACCTCCCTCCGGCCACCACCTCCTCCTCTCTCCTCTCCCCTCCTTTGTATTTAAGATCCTTAGCACCCAAAACCACCCACCACAACTACTATGGCCCCACCGCCGCACCACCACAACCACGTCAGCAGGCCCCGCAGCCGCCACCGCCCACCACCCAGCTCTGGCCGTGGGCCCCCCATCACCAAAAACTCATTTTTCACAAATTTCCCGTTTTGCAAATAACACCCTGTCACTATTTCGTCAATAACTCCCAAACCGTGCATTTCTAGCCAAAACTCCACGGTGCCAAAGTCGTAGAGCACGAATTTCTCTTCGATTTGGGTATATGGAAATTCCGTTTTGGATTGCGGAGCTGTCCGGAAAACACGTCCAAAGATCACGGATCTATTGTTGTTTTTCGTGATTTTCGGTGAATTGGTGTAGTTTTGGAAGAAAGTCCACTATGAAAAAGTTGTCCGGAATGGCGCGATTAGGCTAGTGACTATGTTTGGTGAAGATTGGAGGCTGTATGCAAATTCTAGAGCCAAAGAGGCGAATTCAAGTGCGGAGAACGACAAAAGCGAGAGCAACGACAAAATTTTTCTGCATTAGAAGAATCACGACGAATTGGTTTAGCTTCTTGGTGAGGCACCTTCTCACTCTTATTATTTGACAGTTAAAAATATACTAGGATGCAGACCGTGCTTAGTAGCACCCGACACTATTTTATTTGTACAAACCATGGTTTTTTACTGTTTGGATTGAATTGTGGAAATATTGATTATGGTTGCGAAATGAATTGATTGTGCATGGCACGAGTTAGTATCAGGAGAGGGTAATGCTAGACATAACTTCGGTTTTAATATCGCGCCGTTATGCTGCCAAAATTTTCTAAAATATGTTAGAACGATAAATATATTGTTTTTGTTGTATAAATGAACTGAATAAAATATTCATGTGTTGAATGAATTATTTTATCATTAAAAACATAATTTTTAATGCATATATGAACGACATAAAATTTGCCTGAAATGAAAATAAACATTCATTTACAAATCGAACGATTTGTTTATGTACACTCATTTGACTGACATTAATTAGGATGATATATTTTACTCATCGCCCAACTGCATAAATAATATTCAGTATTTGTTGGTTGAAACCCCACACGGGTATTGGGATGATATTTGACATACATTAACCCAATTTATTAGTTGTATGTCAATCGATTGGTTGACACACTGTTGTAAGCGTTAATTATTTATATTTAATGCTAATGCAGTGTAGAATGCACTCTGGATGATGGATGATTGTTTATCATTGTTGTTATATACATGTGTTGTATGGAATCCATATAAATAATATTATATGGTAATTGATTGGGTGTCATTCCAATTTGGAAAATAATGAATATTTTAAAATAATAATCAACAAAAGATCAAATTATGATTTTGATGTCTGATTTTGGATGGACACGAACGTATTGAAATACATGAAATCGTGTTGATTAGATTTGCGTCATTTTAAGCGAACGATATTTATATCGATTTTATTCATTTTTATAATGAATATTGAAAAGGAAGTGATTTCAAAATCTATTGTTTTGAAAATATTATCATTTATATATTAATGATATGGAATATTCAATTTTGATTTAAAATTGAATATGAAGTCGAAACCATTTTTAAAACGAATTTAAAACGATTTATAAAATACGTTTTAAATGGAAATCGACTAAATATGTATTATATATATATATATATATATATTAAATGGCCTGAATAGAACGCGTTGCGCCGCGACCGTTCACGAATTTCGACCATTGACTTCGAAATGATGTTACGGGAGATCCGACCGTCGGATTCTCCTAAAACCGGAACCGTTGGGTTTGTATCGAAAAGAGCTTTCCAACAAATATAAGAGATTTGAAATCTAATCGTTGGATTTGGAATTATGTCCAAATCAAATTTGAAAAAGGTCGTTATGGATGCAGTTTGGTGACCGTTATTGGAAACCGACTGTATCGGCCTTGATAAAATTATTAAAAATAATAATAAGTTGTGTAAAATCATAATAATTATTTTGGAAAGAATTTGAATGAAAAATTCCATGTTTGTAAAGATAAAAATATATTTTTATCAAAATGAACTAGTTTATAACTAGAATAATTATCCAATTATCTTTAGAAATAAATAAATTGGATTTGAGAATGGTTTTAAAATAACCAGAATTTTCCAATGTATGAATTGGAATGGATTTGAATAGAAATCATGTAACAACCCGGAAAATCAGAAGCAAATTTTTTTTTTTTGGCTATTTCAATGAATTTTGAATATTTAAAATAATTTATTTTAAATAATAACGATTTAAAATTTATTTCAATCGAAGTTAGAACGAATATATTTATTTTAATTTTAAAAGGAATTAGAAATAACACGGTAGTTTGAAAAGTCAAGTCTGAACTTTGACTGAATGTACAGGATTCAAAATTAAACGGATTTTAGTGAAACAAAAAATATCTAAATCTGTTTAAAAATATCTTTCCAAAGAATCTGAAAAATCAAAATTTCACAGCAGGAATAAAAAGTTATGGCCAGTTGAATATTCAGAATAGTCGCTATGGAATATAGTATAATTCATAGCCCATATAAAAAGGCCATTATACAAACGACCTCCGTTTTCGACTAAACCACTTTTGTCAGATCCAGAATGTCAAATTATTACTAAGTTTACTTTTCCAGAATTTTTGGAATTAAATTGTGAGCGTAGTAAATTAAACTCTGATTTGATAATTTCCGTTGAATTTGATGGACCGTTAAAATGGCCATTTTTCAAACGGTCTCCAAATTCGATGAAATTAATTTTGTTGGGGCTGTATCATCAAAACATAGCTAGATTTATTTTTCAGGAATTTTCGGAGTTTGTATGTGTGCCCGATGAATTTAAATATATGATTGAATTAATTTAATAAAGGATTTAAATTTTAAATTAAAGAAATCAGGCCAAAAACAATCGTTCGGGCTGACGGAACCTAGCACATTAGTTCCAGAACAGGGGCAATTAAGTGGAAACAACTCCTGTTGGACTGAAATTGGAGTTGTTAAGAATTTACGGGTTTATTTGTAAAAATTAGAAATAAAATATTATAAAAATCCTTTTTGGTCTTCTTCCAAACCCTAGAACTACTGTAGCCGCCGCCTACTCCATTTTAATGGCCATGAACGCTCAACTCGTCTCTCCTCTAATTCTCTAAATCCATTCACCAAAAACCTTCACTTCTTTAGACAATATCGTAGAGATTTTCCTCCTCTACAATTCCAAACAGATTGATCCTCCTCTGGTGGCACGAACTTCGAGAACCGACGCCCCGAAGTCGCACCGTTCACAACGCCGCCATGCTCCATAGGTGCGATCTCACCTGTCTTGGCGGGTCCCCCTTGAGCGCTGCACCCTCGTCTCCAGCGTGGTAGCATCGGATCATCATCTCGTGCTCTTTATTGCTCGTGAAATCAAACCCTAGGATTGAACAGAAAGGGTTAAAACGTCGGCCTAACTGTTGTGAGGAAGATAGGTCATTTTCTCTATTTAATTAATTAATTTAAAAATGTTATCATCACAAATTAAATCATAACTCGCTCAGACTGAATCAGAATTGAACGGTTTTCGAAGCATTGCGACCGTAAGCCCGAGATATGCGTTTCTAGACTGACTGGAACCAATTCTGAGCTGATCAAACTTTGGTCAAAATTGCAGATCTGAACCATTCGGATTCAAACGATAGTGAGAATTCTATTTTATTTTTATTTTTAAATAATTAGAGTAAATCATGATTGTATTATCATCGATCCGCTATGAATTTCTACATGCTATGCTACGTGATTTGATCTGTATTTGATGTGTTAATGTAGATCTATTAGGTTGGGTGATATTGTGCTATAAGTGAATTTGCAATAAAAATAAATCAAACATTTTTGTTGTTATTTTGTTGAATCAAAATATTCAACAAAAATGGAGCATCACCTTTATTATATTTTATTGGCATTAAATTTGCAATGAAAATAAATCAAACATTTTTGTTGTTATTTTGTTGAATCAAAATATTCAACAAAAATGGAGCATCACCTTTATTATATTTTGTTGGAATTAAATTTGCAATGAAAACAAATCAAACATTTTTGTTGTTATTTTGCTGTATCAAAATATTTAACAAAAATGGAGTATCACCTTTATTATATTTAGGTGAATTAAATTTGCAATAAAAATGTATCATACATTTTGCCACTTTGATTGGATTAGAATTTTCAATCAAAATGAAATATTCCTTTTAATACATTTAGGTAGAATTAAATTTGCAATAAAAATGTATCATATATTTTGCCACTTTGATTGGATTAGAATTTTCAATCAAAATGAAATATTCCCTTTAATACATTTTTGTTGAATCATATTTTTCAACAAAAATGAATCATACATTTTGTTATTGGATTGAATTAGAATTTTCAATCAAAAAGAAATACCAGTTTTGTTATTTGATTGAATTAGAATTTTCAATCAAAATAAAATACCACTTTTGTTGTTTGATTGAATTAGAAATTTCAATCAAAATGAAAAATATCACTTTTGTTATTTGATTGAATTAGAATTTTCAATCAAAAAGAAATATCACTTTTGTTATTTGATTGAATTAGAATTTTCAATCAAAATAAAATATCACTTTTGTTATTTGATTGAATTAGAATTTTCAATCAAAATAAAATATCACTTTTGTTATTTGATTGAGTTAGAATTTTCAATCAAAAGGAAATATCAAATTTTGTCATTTTGTTGAATTAGAACATTCAACAAAAATGAAATATAAATTTCTATCATTTTATGGAATTATTATAAAAACAGAAACGTTCATGTTTAAAAAAAAAAGAACAATACATTTAAAATTTCACATTTTTAATGTAATGTTAGGATATAGAAATTTTACATATTTTGAATAAAAACATAATTTCATTAAAAAATTAGATTTTTAATGTCAAGAATAGAAAATTAAAAATTGTACATGTTTAGGATCAAGACATGATTTCATTAGAAATATACATTTTAATGTAATGTTAAAAATAAGAAAAGTGTTCATACTTTAAAATCAAAACATGATTTCATTAGAAATATACATTTTATTGTAATGTTAAAAATAAGAAAATTGTTCATGTTTTAAAATCAAAATATGTTTTACATTAAAAACATACATTTTAATGTAATGTTAGAAATTAGTGAGAAGATTCATGTTTTAAAATAAAAACATGTTTTACATTAATATTTCACTTTTAACGTAATAAATATGAATATAGGAAAAGATTCATGTTTTAAAATAAAACATGTTTACATTGAAAACTTTGTTTTCAGTGAAATAAATAAATCATTAGAAACTGTTCATTTTTAAAATAGAGGCATGTTAACATTAAAAATTTGATTTTTATAAAAGAATGATTTATATAAAAATGGTTCATATTTGAATAAGGTTGTTGAAACATTAAAATCATAACTTTTAATGTAAAGTTTGACTATTGGAAATGTTGTTAAAATCACATTTATGTTTACATCGTATATACTAGAATTTATATGCGTTGTTAAAATCACATTTATATTTACATTGCATATATTAGAATTTATATGCGTTGTTAAAACTACATTTATATTTACATCGCATATATTAGAATTTGTATGCGTTGTTAAAATCACATTTATATTTACATCGCATATATTAGAATTTATATGCGTTGTTAAAACTACATTTATATTTACATCGCATATAATAGAATTTATATGCATTGTTAAAACTACATTTATATTTAAATCGCATATATTATAATTTATATGCATTGTTAAAATCACATTTATATTTACATCGCATATATTAGAATTTATATACGTTGTTAACATCACGTTTATATTTACATCGCATATATTAGAATATATATACATTGTTAAAATCACATTTATATTTACATCGCATATATTAGAACTTATATGCGTTGTTAAAACTACATTTATATTTACATCGCATATATTAGAATTTATATGCGTTGTTAAAATTACATTTATATTTACATCGCATGTATTAGAATTTATATGCTTTGTTAAAATTACGTTTATATTTACATTGCATATATTAGAATTTATATGCATTGTTAAAATCACATTTATATTTACATGGCATATATTAGAATTTATATGCGTTGTTAAAATGACATTTATATTTACATTGCATATATTAGAACTTATATGCATTGTTAAACTACATTTTTATTTGCAATGCATATATTAGAATCTATACGCATAGTAAAACGATATTTATATTTACATTGAATATATTAGGATTTATATGCAAAGTTAACTTGTCACTAGTTCAATTTTCATGTAAATGAAATGTATTTTGTTTGACAATACGTAGATATGATATGCCAACAAAAACATTCTTTTATTTGGCATATTAAAAACGTTAGTGGAATCGTCAAATGGTTTATATTTATAAATAATTATATATATAAATATAAATTAAAATTAAACGAATCACGTGCGGTAGTTCACGTTTCAGAATCGTAACTTTAAACGATTATATCGAAAGATCCGAACGTCGGATTTTCCGAAAACTGGAACCGTTAGGACCGCTTTGGGAAGATCTTTCCATCGATATAAATTTTGTTAAAATCCAATGGTAAGATTTCAAGGTAAGTGTAAATAAAATTTTGATAAAAACAGCGCCAGGGCCGCCTATTGACCCGAAGCGTCGTTAAATTAATTAAGCTATTTTTATATAAATAAAAATAGCGATAAATCGTTATTAAATACTATTAACGATATGAAATGGTTTTAAACTATATATATGCGAGGATCATTTGAAGAGACCGAGTTCAATCTCATTTCAAATGATTATACGACAATTTAGATCAAAGATATTGAAGACGACGATTGAAGACCAGCGATCTTCACTTCGAAAGGATAACTACTGGTGCCCGACATTGGTTAGCTCCCAGTAAAGGGTTAAAGTGGTAGTTGTCCGGACGTACTTGTTGATTGTCCGGATATGCGAGCATCTCTCTTCCGTATTGGACATACAGGACGAGGAATAAGGTGACTCCGGTTTCGTTCAGACCCAGAACGGACTTGTAAATGGATGTGTGTCCGACATTGGATTTCATTCCATGTAAACTGATTTCTATTTAATATATATCTGTTGGTGGCGGAGAATTTATTCTCTTGCTTAACACCCTTCTCTGAGACGCATGAGCTCAGAGGTTATATAGTGGTAGTTATCGATCGCATGGCATGAATTGTCAATGTGACATGCAATGATGTAATTGATCGAGGCTTTTGTTGAAAAGCATAGCCTTGTGAATGATGATCAAAGCACAAACTATTTCGGCATAGCTTTGTGTATAATGTTACCTCGCGAGCCTCACACCCAGGTAAGAGTCAGAAACGGGACAAGGGAACGCAGGGAGTGCACACGTTTCTTTCTAGCTAGAAGTGATATCAGGGTTTTGCAAACCCTGACATTTTACTTATGTAGTTGATGGAATGAGGCGCCTCAGATTTATTGGTCGATTGTGACCATTTTATAGGTCTAATAGGATTGGGAAGCGTGTGTTCAGGCATAACTAACCCACTAAAGTATTTATGGATCGGCCATGCAGTATCCAAGGGTTCGCCAGCATCCGAATCCTGAGACATTGCTAGAGTGTTTCGAATCGGTAAGGAGATTGTCCCTAGCCTTGATTCATGATGGAAACCCAATTTCCTGTAGCACATTACGGTTTTGATTGTAAACCTATATATGGCG
Organism: Allium sativum; assembly: GCA_030737875.1. Classification (NCBI taxonomy): domain Eukaryota; kingdom Viridiplantae; phylum Streptophyta; class Magnoliopsida; order Asparagales; family Amaryllidaceae; genus Allium; species Allium sativum. Next base: position 27,506,215 of record CM060912.1, on the reverse strand, counting down.
ACATAGTAGGATGGGGTACTATGCCGTCTAGGATTGATACATTTACTTTGAATTATTTTTGGAAACTTATTAAACACATAATAATATTAAAATATTATTTTCTACGTATCAAGCATTTTTGATCATTATAAGGTAAAACTCTGTAACGACCCGTATTTTTACGGTATATAAAAAATTTATTTAATTATTTAAATAATGGTTTGGTTATTTAAAATGACCAGAATTTAATAATATTGAATATTTAATTAAAATAAATAATAGAATAATATATTTAATTTCTGAAATAATCAGAAATAGTGAATTGACAATATAATGTGAACTGGACAATTCAAAGTATATAACCCAGTTTAGAATTTGAATTAGAATAACGAATATATTATTTGAATGACAGTTTGAACGTATAATTATATTATAATTAAAATCGAGCTCGAAATGGCGTGGCAGTTCGCTATTTGGCAATTTGAATTTCAACTGAATATACATAAGCCGTTTTAAATCGGATTTCTGTGAAACAAGAAACGCTAGGAGCTGGTGAAGTATATTTTTCTAGTGGAAGAGAAAAATCGGGATTTCATTGTATAGATTTTGAGTTCTGTCCAAAACAAAATTTAGAAAAGTCGCTATGGAATTCCTTTATAATTTATATTGATTTGTTTATATTTTAAAATGGATTTTTAAATATAAATCGAAAATCGATGTAACACTGGATTTGAAATATCGGGTTATAAATCCTAGTGTAGCAGTATGATATTCTGCTGTGTATGTATACGATAATATTTATTTTTAAATATTAAATTTAATTGTTTTTAAATATATTTATATATTTAAATGAGTCATTTAGAGCTTTAAAAATAGCCAGTTTTTCAAACGACTCAGAATTCGACGAAACTAATTTTGTTGGATCTGCAATATTAAATTATTGCTAGAGTTAAAAATTGTTGTGTATGGGATTTTAAATTGTTGTGTATGGGATTTTAATGTGAAAGACAGTCAGTATTTTGACGGTTAAAAATACGCTGTGTAAGCAAACGAAGTCGGAATTCGATGAAACCAGTTTCGTTGGGTCCGCAGTGTCGAACTGTAGCTACATGTCCAGTTACGTGATTTTTAGGTACAGTAGGTGATCACAGAAATTTTAAAGGATAAATAAAAACAGCTGTTACTTATAAATAAATATAAAATTCTAATGAAAAAATAATAAAACCCTCCTATATAATACCCTTATTTTTTCTAACCCTAAACATTTCTTAAGCGGGGTCAAACTTCTCACGCCGCCATAAAGAAAGTTCTTACAGTAAAAATGGATTCTTTGGAAAATTCATACAATTCGTATAAAAATCAATAAATCCTCAAACATACTTATACAAGTTCTATTCATGATCCTCAGCACCTCAGTATACTGTTTGTCTCAATCGATCAGTATTATCGTCGCTGGAAAGTATAACGCAGCAGCTAGGGTTGGGGTTTTTATACGATTTAGGAAGAGTTTGCTCGATTGGAGTTTGGATTCGGGTTCGTGGCTTGATTTGGCACCTGCGCCTGATTTTTTGATAGGATCCGCGACAAACATTGTCACATCAATTAGTTGCTGCGATGAAACATGGTCAACGTCGCTTTCTTCAGGGTGGTGCGAGCTTCAGGGGGGGTGTGCTCAGGACGGAGAGGAAAGAGAATGGAGTTCAATGGTAAAAACCGTTTGGAAAATCGTGGATGGTTGAGGGAGTTTGTTGATGGAGTAATTTTCGAAATGGCCATTAGAGTTAGGAGCGGGTTACGGGAGTAATTGGAGAGGGAGGACTACTGTTCATGGCGGTTATGGGCCGAAGATAATGGGTATGGGCCCAATATAAATGAAATGATTTAAAACAGTTTACTTTAAATAGTATTAGAACTTGTAAATTCAATATCTTTGTCATACGTGATCAGAATTTCGAACGGTCAGATCCGTTGGGGTCGTATGGACGAGCACTACACAAGGAAACTAACCAGGAGTGAATTTGAGCTCGTTTGGATTTATGGTGGATTTAAACGCCTGAATCAAATCAATGACCAATTATCGTTATTTAACGATAAACCGACCATTGTGAGTAAAACTCACTAACTCTTCTCCGTTATATTTTTCTAACGTATTTTTAAAAATGATAAATGATGGTTGTTTGCTGTGTGTTGGCTGTTTGGTTGAACTGCTAGTTAAATGGTTGAAAATATCGATAACGATATTTATTAATCGAATATTGATTATGTTATCAGAATATCTCATATTCGTGTTATTCATGTGATTAACATCTGTGGATGCAGGGAAACAGGTCGGAGGGACCAAACTGGGTTCCTCAACATTTATTTCACTGTTTTTCATATATTGTGATATATGATGTGATAGATAATCTGTTGTTGATTATGTGTGTTTGGATGATATCGATCACTGTTGTTTGGTATTTTAAATACCGTAAGAAAACCCTAGGATGAAAAAGGGAAAAAATTCAATAACTATATTAAAATAAAATATTTTATAAAATCAAAAGGTTTTTTATAGAAGAAAGATTTCAAACTGTATACTGAAATAGTATTTATAAAATCAAGGGATTTTATAAAGGAAATTATTTGTAAAATAAATATAAAGGGAAATATTTGTAAAACATTTACAAATAGAAATGAAAAGGAATACTTATTTATAAATAGAATTTAAAAAAAGAAACTATTTATAAAATCAAAGGATTTTATAAAGGAAATATTTGGAAAGCCAAATAAGAATTGAAGGGAAATATTTGTAAAACACATACAAATAGAATTAAAGGGAAAATATTTATTTGTTAAATAAATCAAATATAAAGGAAATATTTGTGAAATCAAATATAAAGGAAAATATTTGTGAAATCAAATATAAAGGAAAATATTTGTGAAACCAAATATAAAAGAAAATATTTGTTAAATAAATAGAAAAGATAAAAGAAATATTTATTTGTTAAATAAAAAAAATTAAAAAGGGAATAGTTATTTGTTAAGTAAACAAATAGAAAAGGAATTAATCAAAGGAGATAATTCAAAAGAATTAATCAAAGGAGATAATTATGTAGAAAATAAATAGAGTTATAAAAAGAATTTATTGGAAAATGAAAAGAATGTCATATAAGGAAATATTTCGCAAATGAATATAATTTTATATCAGGAAAGTTTAGACCCGTGCTTCGCACACGGGTATAAAATGATATGGACTTAAAGAAAATATTTTAAATAGAATCTGTTGTAACAAATAGATTGAGAAGATTAATTAATAAATAATATTGTATAAATTAAATAAAATATTTATCATTGGATAAATAGAATATATAAGTCAGGGCTTATATAAAGAAGTAAGAATTGATTTCAACACCGATATTTGAAACTGAATATGGACGTAGAGTTAATCAAAGGAGTTAATTGATAAGAGTAAATTAGTTAGAGAGAATGGAATAAAGTTAATCCAGTAGGGTAAATCAAATAGAGTTAATATAATTAAAGGAGTTATTCGAAATAGTTTATTCGAATAGAATTAAGGGAATTAGTCGAATATAGTTATTCGAAAGGAGATTAATCGAATGTAAATCATTCGAAGAGAATTAATCGAATGTAAATCATTCGAAGAGGGATCATCGAATACAGTTATTCGAAGGAAGGGTTATTGAATATAGTTATTCGAAGAAAGAGTTATCGAATATAGTTTATTCGGAAAGGAGTTATCGAATAGAGATTATTCGAAAAAGAGAATTATACATTGAATTCGATTATATCGAATTCGGGAAAGTAATATTTACTTCCGTTTTAATCAAGATTTCCATATTTATTTATAAATTAGTGGTTTAGTTATTTAGTTAAATTAAGGAATAGAAGTTACATTTTGAAGTTGGATATTTAAGAAGAAAGGAATTATAACGCTATAGTTAAAATCAATGTTTTTAAAATAAAGAAGGGGATTCGTAAATAGAATCCAAGTTACGTAAGGAAGTTGATTAAAAGATTTAAAAGAGTGAATTTTGTCTATTTCGAGGTTAGAAATGTTGTTCAGTTAAGGTCTGAGAGGTAATTATACCCTAACTTGATTGACTTCGTTTTTAACTAAGGGATGGGTAAGGTTCGATAGTGAAGATTGATTAAGTGAATTTAGTTGATGAGTGTAATGGTTTAAATTGGCTAAGTGATGTTTTATTTAAACATCTATTTAAATCAAATGAATAAATTTTGGAAACATTTTCCAAATAAAATCAGAGATATTTTCTAATCATAGAAAATGAATTGTTGATGAGAAAGAATACTGGAATGATAGTGATACGTGAAACAGAGATGGAAATGTTTTCCGTCGTCAATACGGAGAGACCGGGATAAGTTCGTTGGTTGTACACCTATTTTCCGTCGTCAATACGGAGAGACCGGGATCAGATTCATCATCTGAAAACCACTGTATGGACGTTAGCGTTACAATCAAATATGATGACAATAATTAAAGACGGAGTTATGCAAGTGCTATCCTGTTTACGGAATAGTGCCTCCGGTTTGTTCAGTCCCAGGACAAACGTGAATGGACGAATGTCTGACAAAGTATATCTAACGGATCGCGTAAGTTGATCTCTTCAAACGTACTTACGTTTGGTGGTGGAGGAATTTGTTTCTCTTAGCTTTATACCCGTGGTATTTTTGGGGAAATCAATTTGTGATTTGACGGGTATGACGATGTGGCATTCAAAGTGAATGGTGGTCAGGTGTATCAAAGATACGTTATGACCTCAAGCCTCATCGACCGGGAAATGACATAAATTGGGCAGGCAGCATGGCTAAGTGGGTCGCTCCCATTAGGGTGTGTATCACCTATCTAGAGAAAATCCATTTCATTCTTTTATCTATTATCGATGTTGTCCCTTTTTGGGAAACGGTGGGTAGCTCCCAACCGTTGGTGATATACATTCGATACACTCAAGCGAAATGAGTGGTTGGTCATGTGTGGGCTGGGTTGCAAAACGTTCTTGTTGAACCCAGTGTATTCGCCTCTAAAGATACACTATCGGCAGGTGGTCCCATACCTTGTCATAGTTGGAATCCAATCTCCAATAAGCGCCCACGATTTTTATATGTATATTATATAGGTGGAACGTGAGATGCAAGCATTCTGCTAGATTTGTTAATTAATTGTGATTAGACATTATTATAATATCAGAGAAGTATTGATTTCCAAAACTGTTTTGGGTTATCGTAAGGTAAAAACCATCCGTGTTTATGTGTGGATCGGTCTTATGATTATCTTTTCTTTTGAAAGGGATTTTGAAAAGTTAAATCAAATGGTTTGAGTTTACTCACACCAGTCCCATGACTGACCCAGAGTTTATTTTGTTTTGTTTTTCCCTAAACTCTCTTGGGTGCCCAAATTTGTACGGGCAGTCACGTAGTTCAGGTCTTTACAGATATACTTGGAGGAGCTTGAAGCAGGAGGCTTCAGGATTATATAGCTATTGTTATTTCCGCTATGTGTAAGTGTTGTACTCTGATAATGTTATTGTATACTGTTTTATTTCAAAGCTATGTTATATATTATATATTATTTGTTCTGCTGTGAGATTCGTATTACTCTGATTTTGTCCTATGGTGATCTTCTTCTTCTTCTATTCTAATTTTCTATCTTATTTATTCTCACCCTCTAACTTCTTTCTGTTAATGATCTGGAATGTTTGATACTTGAATAGTCAACATGGGTTTTGTGTTGATTTTCAGAGTTGAAAATCCCAGTTCGTTACAAACTCTATCCTCCGGTTTGTGTTGCATTGTGTGATGGGATTTATGTCTTATAATGATTTCATTTTCTAAAAAGCATTGCGTTGTTTTAAATAAAATTTATAAAACCAATGCACTGGCAAGCCAATGGGGTAAACCCATTCCGCGTTAGCAGCGTGGTCCTATGATTAGCCATATTGTTAGTTAAGAAAGATTTCTCATACCAGTCTCATGACTAACTCGTAGTTTGTTTCACTTTGTAAACTCGGGTGCCCTCTTTCCACACGGGCAACCAAATGATAGGTTTAGGTATGGATGCATTTTGGATTGGAGCTTGCTTATGAAGAGGATGAAGAACATTTTCCTTTTTATTTTTTTATTGCTACTTGAGACATTTAGACTTTATTGATCTTTGATGTATTTGGTGGAGATTGAGGCTTATTTCTTTCTTTGATGAGACTTCTATTTGCTAAGTGTATCCTGTAACTACGTACTTTGATGTCTTTGATGTTATGTTGTGATGAGATTCTTATTTCTGCTGCAATGATTTATTTGTTATGCTACTATCTGAGATCTGTTATTGTTGTAATTATGTTATACTCCTATGATTATCCTTGTTTTCGTATTACAGAAGTTTGGGGTCGTCACAAATAATCTTCGGAATATTTCGGTATTGGATTTTGTGATTACACGGATATTGTTATGGGAATTTGGAAGATACAGATATCGTTATACCCAATACGATATCCGTTGGTTTCAGAATTTGGTATTGAATATAAGCCGATATAATTTCTATTTAGAGCCTTGTATTTAATATCAAATTAAATTTTGGGTTTGTTGTGAATGGTGTCTTAAAAAAACACTGTTCCTGAACCCAGTTGAGAAAAGAATAAATCTTTTAAATAAGATTTAGGGAAATTTACCAATTAATTAATATTTAATTGGAATTGAATTGAAATTGGATTTTTGGGTCTATCGTGAACTGTGTTTTAAATAACACTTGTTCTTTAACCCGCTTAACAGTGAAATGTGATTTGAAATTTATAAATCTTTTTATTAAGATTTAATGGAAAATTTCCAACGTAAAGTTTTCCAATTCAATGAAATAAATTGCAATGGAATGGAATTCGATTAGATAATAATCGAAGTGAGCTTCTGTGAAGGAAGACTGTTAATATATATGGAATTTAAAAGGCTTTGTCGTTATTCCATTTATATTATTAGTCGGATACGGAAATTGATATTGATTATATATTGATCTGTTTTCCATGAAGATTCCATAATTAATGGAATGTGATTTTGTGTTTATCGTGAATTGTGTTTTATATGACATTAGTTCTTTAACCCAGTTAAAGACATGATTACATGTCTAGCATTGTATTTCGAACTGTATGGTTGATCTCTGCTGAATATATATCTGTTTGGTGTCGGAGAATTTATTCTCTTGCTTAACACCCTTCTTTTAGACATATGAGCTCAGAGGTTATATATCGGCAAAGATCAATAGTACGGTGTAGACTATCAGTGTGGCATGTTTGATTTCCCAAAGCTAAATAATCATTAATATTGATTTTTGGGAAGATTAAAACTAAGTGGATTTTTATTGAATCTTTAATTAGATTGTAATGAGAATGTGATAATTTAAATTATCAAATTTGGGAAATGATCGGGAATGGAGTACCACCAGTTTTGCTCCAGGCGATAGTTAAATCTTTAATTAGATTTGAACGTGAAATGGTAGTTAAATTTACCGATAACACCGTGGTGTTAGAGATGGAGTATTACCAGTTTTGTTCCATGGGATGAATAAGTTGGGATTGGGATAATAAAAGAAATGATTACTTCGGTATGGTTCGATAATCCCGACTAGTTTATAAACCTTAACTTGGTTTGAATTGATATCGAAAGGAAGATTAAAGTATAAATTTAAAAGAATTTATCTTTGATAAAATTAATGGGAACCTTTCCCAAAGGATATGAATATTTGAATAAAAGAATATTCAGAATTGGAATGAGGCGTATGTTGTGTTTTTGTAGCACTTGATTATAAAATACGTAAATTATTCGAAAAGGCCGGGTTTATACCCATTCTGAATAATTGATTCGACAATAAGTCGACGATGAAGATGGTGGTTGAAGACTGGAGGTCTTCGCATCGTTTGGATGATTACTGATGTCTTGATTGGGATGTACACCCAAGACAGGGTAATAAGTGGTGATTGTCCAGACGTACTTGGAGATCGACTGGATATGCGAGGACCTCTCTCTTGTATTGGACATATATGGGGCGAGGAATAAGGTGCCTCCGGCTTCATTCAGACCCAGAACGATCTAGTAAATGGATGTGTATCAGACATTGGATTTTATTCTGTGTTGATTGATCTCTATTAAATATATATCTGTTTGGTGACGGAGAATTTATTCTCTTGCTTAACACCCTTCTCTGAGACGTACGAGCTCAGAGGTTATATATCGATAGACATTAGTCGAATGACGTGAATTGCCTGTGTGGCATGATGAGATGCAAATGATCAAGCTTCTGTTGAAAAGAAGAGTCTGTGGTTGATGATCAAAGCACAGCTTTAAATAGCATAGCTTTTTGTACAGCGTTAATTCGCGAGCCTCACACCTCGGTGTGAGTCAACAACGGGATAAAGGACCCAAGGAGGACACGACGTTTCTTTCTATCTATGGGTGGTGTCATGGTATGGAGCCCAGACATTTATTATATTTTTACCTATGTGGATGATGGATAGCGAGGCGCCTCGGATATATCGGTTACTACAAAGCCGATGGATAGGTCCTATAGGACCAGGAAACGTGTGTTCAGGAATTGCTAATCCACTAAAGTATGTGTGGACCAGCCTTGGAGGATCCAAGGGTTGCCCCGCGGTGTGTAACCCTGAGGCATTTGCTAGAGTGTCTTGAATCCGGCGAGGAGTACATCCCTTGCCTCGACTCATGATGAAAATCCAATTTCCAGTACGTGACATTTCAGTTTTGATTGTAGATCCTAGTATGGAAACATGATTTATGGTACCCATGTCGTCTATGATTGATACATTTATATTTCAAGTTGTTTTATACACTATGCACTTATAATAGTATCAAATGATTTCTTTTAAACATACCAAGCATATTTGGTTATTATAAGGGAAAACTCTATTCTCCGGCTTGCGTTGCATTATGTGATGGGGCCTGGTTCTTATAATAGCTTCATTTTCCAAAAAGCATTGCGCTGTTTTTTTAAGCACTGGTATTCTTGGGAGGAAACCCGTTCTGTGTTATACGTCATGGTCCCTTGATTTATTTTTTTAAAGTAAAGCTTTAAATAACTGTTTTAGTTCTCACACCAGTCACATGACTGACCTGGAGTTTATTGTTTTAACCTAAACTCTGGGTGCCCTTATTTTCCACACGGGCAGCTAGTAGTTTGGTTTTGCATATATTATATTCACAGGATCCAGGATTTACAGCTGGAATTATACTCGGAAAGCTCTGTATCTGTGTATTTCTTTCAGTTGTTTTATGTATTATTTTTCCGCTGCATTGTAATTTTAAATCTCTGATATTTTCCAATGTGTAATATTTATTCATACTCTGTTATATTCTTGTACTCTGATGTAAATTGTTGTAATAATCAATGAAATGTTCATCTGTTTGTGTTCTGATTTGTCGTGTTCTCAACTCAATCTGGGCTTTCCTTTACGGGGAAGTTTGGGTCGTTTCACAGACCTTGATTGAATAACATTGTTAACTTCAAAACGGACAAGACTACTTATCTTGAATAATCGACATCATATAAACCAATTTCTCATTTTTAAAACATGTATACATTTCTCTTTCTATTTTTACTAGATTTAATTATAGATTTCTTTTTTGTTTATAATATTCTATTTTTAAGTTTGTTTCATTATCGAATTGTATGTATATCGATATATTGATTTCTAGTAATCAAATTTTCTAAAAAATATTCTAACTGCTTAAATTTCCAGGAAATTTCGCCAGCACCTCCTTTGTACCGGTCAATAGTTCAAACCTCAACTCGCCTCTCTAGGCCCTTTCCATTCAAAAAGAAAATCAAAAAGCCAAGTGGCTTGCTGATTCGACGCATTAAAACTCATATCACTACTACAAAAAGTGCGCATATTCGACACTAATTTGTTATGGCTGTAGATCAAAAAAGCGTTGCCGTAGGCCCTTTTTTCAAATAGGCAACATCAGGGGGGCGTGGCATCCGCGGCCGTTGCATTAGCCATCTAAGGCAATGCTTTTGCCCATCTTCGGCCACAGACAGAAAGTGTTGCATTATAGTCGTAATGCAACACTATTTGCACGTAATGCAACACTATTCAGCGTTGCCTTAAGCATTAGTTAGGGCATGGCTACCAATGGTGCCACGTCAGCTTTCCACGTCAGCTGTCTACGTGTCACACGACATGTCATCTCTCCATGTCAGCACTCCACGTGTCACATGCCACACCAGCTATCCACGTCAGTTGTGGGGTCCACGTGCGACGGGTAAGCAATTATATTTAATGTAATACAACACCACTGCAATATGTGATGCAACACCATTATCATGAAATGCAATATCAATAAAATCTAACGCAACAGTAGAAGAAGGAAAATGCAACACTAATTTGATAGCAAATACAATGCTTTAATTAAAAAATTTGCAATACAGGTTTTGTACAAGAAACTCATCCAAAGCAATTGTTTTAATTATCCAAATATCAAAACTCAAAAATCAGCTACACCGTTTTCTTCATTGTATACAGTAAGCTCGAACTACTTCAAGAATAGGTGCACGGCATAAGGGACATTATCCTGATCCATTCCTGGCTAATTCTTTAGCGCATTCTGAACATGTACACATGTGTCCACATCTGCAAAATGTATTACTCATTTATATATATGAATCATATGTATGCAGCAATCCAATTGCAATAGGAAATATATATTTATGTACCTATACAAGAGGGTGGCATCGAATATATATATGTGTGTCACATGTGCAAAATGTATCTGTCTGCCTAGCTTTCAGAATTAAATATGCACCTGATCAAATGATAACAAGTTATTTGATAAGTGGTGGCATCGAATGGCTATTGGCCTGGTTAACAAAATGTTATGAACACAATTATTACAATTGACTTACTGACCATTAGCGATTGGTCACTCATGCCAGCCAAGCCCAACAAATAAGCAATTTCAGTATGCTTCATCTTCTGGGCAAAAAGTTTTCAGTTCGCATATTACTGCCACGTACAGTGTGTCACTTCATATCCTGTCAAGCTTCCGAAGCATATCGTTATCTACATCTTCAACTCCTAAACAAAACTCCATCGTCAAAAGTTAAAAAAAACAATAGAGGACTCTTCACTATGCATCACTGCCACTGTTCTTTCAGGACATTGGACTTACGAATTTATGCATCTCACGCTTAGGCATACTCTGAAGCATAATGAGGAGTGGACTATACGGGTTATACCCAAAAACTCTTTTCTAATAACATGCCATTCTTATAGTAAGCGTGATCATGCGCTAATGTTGAAACTTTTTACAAAATGTGGAGGTGCTTTTTATGTGCAACAATGGTCTGGTGAAGAATTTGAGACCGAACCAGCGTTCGAGGCAGAATCATGGGCTAGAGTTGTTGGCTTTCCAGTGTTCCTGAAGAAAAATGTTCCTGCAATTAAAGAATTAATGACGCCAATGGGAAATGTGTGTGAAATTGATGACTGTCATTGGTCTCGAATTGACCATAGATCATTATACCTGAAAATGGAATTTTATGAAGGCATTGGCTTGGAGAATACTTTTGTTGCTCGATTCGACAACAAGGTTTACCTCATTAGGGTTCAGCGCACCACACATGCTCATCCTGGGACAAGGCCTGAAATTCTGTTTGTGAGCAATAGGGAGGAACCGGTGGTACCATTTTTTTTGTGATCATAGATAAATTTTACTTCCATCCAAAGTTTCTTTTAGTTAATCCACAATATGTTTGGCCAATCGAGGTAAATTTGCAAAAGAACATAATTACAAAATGTTCGTTCAACTATGCTCTATCCTTAACAGCCTTATAGTGAGACACAACCACACATGCACACACTCACATACATGCATACAAGGTTATAATGCCCCACCCAAGATTCTGAAATAATAATACAAACTGGTGCTCTGTTAGTTGTATATAGATGTGGTTGTATGGCTTGAATTTGAGACACTGTTAATGTATGGCTTGAATTTCCTTCAGATGTGGTAAATTGCTACCATGAAAAAAATCATTTTACAAATTGAATAATAACTTCAACCATGTTCATTGCTACCATGAATTAAGGAGTTTATTAGTTATTCTTCAAACACCCTAATGCATAGATCTTTTGTGGGTGGCCACTTTATAAATTATCATAGAATAATGTTATTAAGTTAGAGAAAAAGTAATCATGGAGTATAATGTTCTTTTTATATGCGGGAACTGCTTTATCTTCTGAAATATAGTGGAATTTTATGAGATCACTTCCAATTTTTAACATTACTGGAAAAAAAAACCAGAGTGGTAAACTGTAAAAAAAAAATCACCATACTCAATGTGTGTTACATGTCAAATTATTTGATAATTAAGGCATATAAACTCTTAGGTGGATCACATTATTTGAGAATTGAATCATATAATATATTAGGTGGATAAACTAATTAAGTTTTACATGTTAAAAGTCAAAGATCTTATAGGGTGGATTAGGTGATCGAAAATGTGTATGGAAATAGAATTTACCTATTAATGTTTGCTGCATCGATATGACTAATTCCCATCGAACTCTTTTACAAATGTACGTTACTATTATATTATTGAAGTTTGATCATCCAAAGATCACTTTGTAACTTTTTGCCCTCCACAACAAGAAATTCTGGTTTCGTCGCTGACTATGCTCTATCCTTAACAGCCTTATAATGAGACACAACCACACATGCACACACTCACATACATACATACAAGGTTATAATAGCCTTATAATGAGACACAACTAGATGACCGACATTCAACTAGAAAGTAGCTATAACAACATTAGCATAAAACAACACATTATCACGAGTGGATTATCTTATATATTGTTAGCCTACTTTGTGAACTAGGCAACACAAAGTCGAGATGTCAAGCGTTGAAGAACACTTCTTCCTAAACAGCATCGGATCGGATCAGAGGGCTACTATCAGATCGGGACGGAACAGAGCAGAATGGACAAGATCTCAAGTCCAACACAGGTCGGACCGGATCAGAGGCCCCGATCCGAACCCCTTCTACTTGCCTCTCCGAACCGAACCCAATGTACCATGTTGCTTCACCCCACGATCTCCTGGATATTCAAAGCAGTTACACCCACTTTCTACCCATGATGACCACTAACCTGATGCGCTGTCAACACAGAAATACATCTGAGCCCGAGAATGATGGGATACGAGCCACGTAGTTCCGATCCGAACCGGATTCTGGGTGAATTTCCACCTATAAATAGACCCCCAAAGGTCATTTAGAGGGATCTTTTGGCACTTTGAGAATTGAAGTATCTTAGAGAACCGAATTCCAGCACTCCCAAACAATCCAAATCATCATATACAGTATATTTTGAGATAATTGAGTAAATGTATATGAAAAGTGAGTGAGATTGAGCGAACATCCTATTGTATTTTCATCTATATCATCAAACAAAGTGTTATAAAGTGGACGTAGGCTCTTCAAAGCCGAACCACTATAAATTCTGTGCCTCTTTTCTATTTTTGATCTCATTCTATCAAAATTTTAGTCAATTTGGGTGTTAGAACCACTTTTTGGTCTAACATTTTTGGTTCTTTCACTGAGAATCATTTGAATTCTCTGTTTTTTCTGGATTATCATTCTACTTTTTGGACCGTTGACTTCGAAGAAGTTAATCCCCGCCTTTCGACACTTTTAAGTACTTGTTGGTTGGTTGTTGAAGAATTATGGCCAAAGGAAAAGGCAAAGAAGTTCAAACAAGTGGAGGGAACGAAGTTGGTGAAGATCAGCAAAATCCGGTTGTGACAAGGTCTCGTGGGCAAAGTTCGGGAGTGGATCGGACAGGAACAGGAAATCCGAACCGGTCGCATAGGGAGAGCTCCGATCCGAACCGGATTGAAGACGTTGAAGCAGTGCACTCTCCCAACCCGATCCGATCCGGTCAAATCTCCTTGCTCCGATCTGACCAGACTCTAGGTGATGCTGGAACCTCTACTCGAGCCCCTCCAAATGCTCCGACTCCAGCCACCAGGATCAATGACCAGATCAATCCGTCCGCACCTATCACTCAAGGAGATTTTTCGCGCCTTCTTGACATGCTCGAGAGCACTAGGGAGGCTATGAGAGTTCATGAGCACACTAACCTTATGATGCAAGAGAATATGAGAATCATGAGTAGGAAAATTGGTGAGCTTCGCAGGCAGAGAACCCCTTCCCCAAATCATCATACTGTGATGGATCAATATTCTTCTTCCGAGGAAGAACGGCCCCGTGAAAGGAGGCCGCTCTAACGGCCCCAGAATTTGGAAGAAATGACTTTCGGATCTCTGGGATCCCACGAAGATGTTGCCCGTGAGATCGACCGGGAACGTAGCGAGCAAAGCAGAGCAGAAGCCGCTAGGAGAAAGGGAATGTCCCCTTATCCGGAACCTAGAGGAAACCCAAACGTCAGAGCCAGGGAGCCTGAACGGCCTTTAACCAATGCTGATGTATGGGCTATGGTGCGCCAAATCATGTCTGAGAGTCAAAATTACACCAATGAAGATTATGGTATTGAACGAAGCCATACTCCTTTTACTGAGGACATTCTTAACTTTCAGTTCCCTCGACGTTTTAATCTGCCGCAGATGGACAGATATAATGAGAGAACCGACCCGGGACAACATTTGATGCGATACGCATGGCTTATGAATGCTGCTGCTGCCCCTGACGCTGTAAAGTGCAAGGCTTTCCCGATCTACTTAGAAGACGTAGCATTACTATGGTTTACCCGACTTCCTCCTCGATCGATATCAAATTTCAAAGAACTGAGTGAACGTTTTATGACTCAATTCCGACTTCACGCCCGAAAGTCTAAGACTGTTATCGAATTATCGAGAATTAAGCAAGAACCGGGTGAGTCCTTGAAGTCGTATCTAGACCGTTTCAATTTAGCTGTAACAGAAGTCAGTGACCCTCATGAGCCTACAATCTTGATGGCATTAATGGAGGGAGTTGATCCTGATTCGGAGTTTGGAGATTATCTTTCTGGGAAGCCACCGCCCATAAGGGAGTTGTTTTATGAGAAGGCCAATATTCAGTTAAGACGGGAGGAAGCAAGGGAAAACAGAAAAAGGAAGTCCGGAGTAGCCTCAAAAGATGTTGTTCAAAGTAATGTTGCTATAAAGCAGTCTGGAGAAAGTTCTGGTAAAGTTGAAGTGAACATTGGAAATAAGAATGGAAACGGGGGCAACAACAACCGTAATGCAAATGGTAATAGGAGAAACAGGAACCGAGGAAGTAATCCTGACAAAAGACCCCAGTTCTATACTTTTGAAAATTATTCACCATTGAATGACACTTTGGAGAATATTTATTTGGATACGTACAATGTTTTGCAATACAAGAAACCACCGCCGCGAGATTCAACAGAAAAAGAAATTGCTACTGGAAAGTTTTGTTTATTTCACGGAACCCACGGACATTCAACGAACGAATGTCGACACTTGAGAGATGTGGTTGAGAAGTTGTTGCATGAAGGTAAGTTGGATGAGTATAAGGCTGCCCCAAGGGATAGGGGGCAAGGAGGATAGGCCCCAAACCCGAGTCAGCCTGCTCCCAAGCCTACAGCACAACAAAAAGGCAAAGATATTGTTATTAACACCATAGTAGGTGGACTCCATCCGGCTATCCATAGTTTCAGAGCAATGGACCAATACGTCAACGCAGTTAAGCACATAAATGTGGACGAGTGCGATGATTTGGAAGATATCACCCCTGTGAAACAGCAAAAGACAATGTTCGATGATGTAGTGATCCGTAACAGAGATGACATCGGAATCCAATCACCTACCGAAGATCCATTGGTAATTACCACTACCATTGGGCCAGCATTGGTCCATAAGGTACTAGTAGACAATGGAAGCTCTGTCAACATTTTGTTTAAGAAGTCATTTGATCAGATGAAACTTGAGTCTGGAGATTTGAAGCCCTGTGAAGGCTGGATCCGAGGCTTCAATGGGGCATCGACAACTCCAATGGGGTATATAGAATTGCCCGTAACATTGGGACAGGGGGATCGTCGAAGAGTGCGAATGATTCAGTTTGTAGTGCTAGATATTGACTCTCCCTACAACGCATTTTTGGGAAGGCCCGCCCTTGCAGAGTTCAGGGCTTGTATCGCACCTTGGTGCTTATTGTTAAAGTTCCCAATTGAAGCCGGAACAAGAGTAATGAGGGGAGATCAAGTCTCCGAGCGAGCTTGTTATATTGCTGAATTGAAAATGCTGATGAAGGGAGTTAACATCGATTCCAAAGGTACATCACCCCCTCCAAAGGGGAGTTCCGCATAGCAATTAGAGGGATCAGCCCCGAAGGAGTTGCCCAAGGGAATGCCTGAAGACCTAGATCCTAGAGAAGATGAGGAGCCTGAGGATAGAAAAGCAACTCCTAACGAAACGACAGTGGATATACCCATTGATGAAGTTGATCCAGCAAAAGTTTTGAAAATTGAGTCCCAATTGGATCCGCATCGAGCCAAAGAACTGGCTGATTTTCTGAAGGCAAACCTGGATGTGTTTGCTTGGACCCACGCAGACATGTGTGGGATATCACCATCCATCATGAGTCATTCGCTGAGTATAAACCCAAAACACCCGCCAGTAAAGCAAAGGAGACGTGTGCTGGGCCCAGAGAGGTCGGCAGCTCTAAAAGAGGAAGTGGAGAAGCTGAAAGAGAATGGATTTATTAGAGATTCGACATATCCCGACTGGATATCGAATCCTATTTTGGTGAAGAAGTCAAACGGAAAGTGGCGAACATGTATTGATTTTTCAGACTTAAACAAAGCTTGTCCGAAAGATAGCTTCCCACTCCCCAGAATAGACCAGCTTGTGGATTCGACGGTGGGACATGAACTTCTTTCTTTCATGGACGCATATTCCGGATACAACCAGATTCCCATGCATGTGCCCGATCAAGAGCACACGAGCTTCATCACAAATTTGGGGTTGTATTGTTATGTGGTCATGCCGTTTGGATTGAAGAATGCTGGAACTACCTACCAACGCTTGGTGAATAGGATGTTTTATGACCAAATAGGGAAAACTATGGATGTTTATGTGGATGATATGCTAGTCAAATCGAAGCAGTCCCCTAGCCATACGCAAGACTTGGCAGAGATGTTCGGTATCCTGTGAAAGTATCGAATGAAGCTAAATCCCTTGAAGTGCTCATTTGGGGTGGAATCTGGAAAGTTTCTAGGTTTCATCGTGAGCTCTCGAGGAATTGAAATTAATCCCAATCAGATAGCAGCGATAAGGAACATCGAGGAACCACGAAGAATCAAGGATGTCCAAAGTCTTGCAGGGAAGGTGGCTGCGTTGAGTAGATTCATCTCCAAAGCAACAGACAGATGCATCCCATTTTTTGACTTGATAAAAATAGGAAAGAAAAATTTCGAATGGACTCCGGACTGTGTTGAGGCCTTTCGAAATCTGTTGGACTTACTAGATAGACCACCGATTTTGTCGAAACCAGTAGATCATGAAGAGTTGTTTGTTTATCTAGCAGTATCGGCCCACGCCGTTAGCACCGCCTTGGTCCGGGAAGAAGACAAAGTGCAAAGGCCGGTATACTATGTAAGTAAGAAATTGGCAGCTGCAGAGCAAAACTACCCAAGGATTGAGAAGCTTGCTTATAGCCTTCTGATCGCCTCCCGAAAACTTCGCCATTATTTTCAAGCTCACCCAATAACCATATACACTGATCAACCTCTGAGACAGGTGTTGCAAAGACCCAAAGCATCGGGACAGTTGATCAAGTGGAATATTGAATTAAGTCAGTTTGATTTAAATTTCCAGCTGTGGAGATCGATCAGGGGGCAAGCTCTGGCTGATTTTATAGCAGAGTTCACAATTCCGGAGGAAGAGATGATCAATGACAAGGTGGTCAAATCAGAGGAAGAGCTAGAATTAGGTCCATGGAAGTTATACACAGACGGAGCTAAGAACGACAGAAGGTCTGGAGCTGGAGTCGTCTTAGTTACTCCCGAAGGACGATCGCTATATTACGCTCTGCGATTGGAATTTTCAGCGACCAACAATGACTCTGAATACGAAGCCCTGATTGCCGGGCTGAAGCTTGCTAAGGAATTCGGAATAAAGGCATTAGATATATTCTGCGATTCCAAAATAGTCGTCTGCCAAGTGCGAGAGGAATTTGTGGCCCGGGGACCTCGACTTATTACCTATCTTGGAAAGGTGAAGGAGTTGTTGAGCAACCTGGAACGGTATAACATAACGCATATCCCGAGAGCTGAAAACCAGAAGGCAGACCGGCTAGCGAAGCTGGCTAGCTCCGACAATCCGGAGAAAACCGAAATGGTTCCAATTGAGACGTTGGAGTCGCCAAGCTTTGAGTTAACAGAAATTGAATTAGCTCTTGAAGCAGAACCGGAGAGGGAGTCGTGGATGACCCCAATCAAGAATTTCCTTAGAAATGGAATACTCCCGCCAAAGAAGAGTGAAAGGCGGGCCATCGTTCGCAAAGCTACCAGATACATCCTTCAAGATGATGTCCTTTATCGGCAAAGATTATCTATGCCCCTGTTACGATGTATAGCACACGACGACATCAAGCGTGTACTGAGAGAAGTACACGAAGGTGAGTGCGGAGATCATACGGGAGGTCAAACCTTAGCCAAAAAGGTGTTGCGATATGGGTATTTCTGGCCCACAATTAATAAAGATGAAGCTGATTACTCACGACGCTGCGACAGATGCCAGAGGTTCGCCAAGATCCCCAGAGCACCACCGACCCAGCTCAAGTCGATGGTGAGTCCGTGGCCATTTGCCATGTAGGGAATTGACATAATCGGAGTTTTACCAATTGCCAAAGGAGGAGCAAAGTATGCAATAGTCGCAATGGACTATTTTACAAAATGGGTGGAAGCTGAGCCCTTAACTAAAATCATAGCGAGAAAGGTGATAAGTTTCGTGGTTAGAAACATCATATGCCGATTTGGGATTCCAAAGACCATTATAACTGATAATGGAACCCAATTCGACGGTGCCGAATTCAGAAATTTCTGCCAGAAATACAAGATCGACAAGCGGTACATTGCAGTCGCCCATCCACAGTCAAATGGGCAAGTAGAAGCAATAAATAAAGTCATAAAGTCCATCCTCAAGAAGCGATTGGAACGTGCAAAAGCAAAATGGGTGGATGAATTACCCTTGGCTTTATGGGCATATCGGACAACGTTTAATACAGCTACCGGTCACACTCCTTTCTCTCTTTCCTTTGGTTCAGAGGCAGTAATCCCGGTAGAGCTTGAAGTTCCCTCTCATAGGATGACATATTATGACCCGTTGACGAATCGGGCACTCCTCCTTGAGTCCCTTGACGAGATCGAAGAGAAAAGGGACGAGGCAGACTTGCGGGCATCAAGACATCGACGTCAGATGGCACGCTATTATGACAAAAAAGTCCGTTTTAGAACCTTTGAACCGGGAGATTTGGTACTAAAGCGAGTTTTCCCATCCCTTCCTCACCTCGGACCAAAGTGGGAAGGGCCATTCGTCATCCAGCGGAAACTTGAGACAGGAGCCTTCAAGTTAACGACCGTAGATGGCGAAGAAGTGCCTAGGGCTTGGAATGCCCAACACTTGATGCGATATTTGAATTAGGGATATTGTATCTTCTTTTGTTTTTCTTATGAACTCTGTAAAAGGCACGACTTGCCTTAGAAAAGTCTGTTGATGCGAACGAGAAACTATAAAGTGGATGTAGGCTACGACTTAGCCGAACCACTATAAAAATATCGTGTGCCATTTACTTTCCTGCATTATTTATATCTTCAACCATTATTCTATTGTGATTGTAGAATACGACATGTTAAATTGAAATCTGGAAAGTTGGAGATGGCTTATATGCAGGAACAAACACAACGACTGTTTGTACAATAAAACATAAAAGAATGGGAAGACGACATTCTTAACTCTAACTCTCAAGAATTGAGAGAGAGTATAAAGGACGGGAAGACGACGTCCTCCGAGGCGTGAAGGTGCACCCAGATAAGAGACCGCCTTGGCAAGAACTCTAACCTGAACACAAGACAGGAGAGTATAAAAGATGCCAGAAAAGAATAGGCATCAATGACAAAAGGAATGTGACCCCCATCAAACAATCGGGGACACTCGGACTTTATAATTTAATCTTGAATAGTTTTTCAAGACTGACTGGGGGCATATATGTACACACATATTCCCCCCCCCCCCCCCGCCATGATTCCATTACACAGCTTGAGTAGGACATGCATTTGAATTTTTACATAAGTAATGAACTGACGACTAACAGGCATTACAGGAGATGAATTATTTTTTATTCACAAATGTATGAATTTGTACAGGAAAAAAGGCAAAAAGAAGATGCGAAGGCCACACTCGCTGCAACGACTGTGGGCCAATTAAATACTAAGATAAAGCAAAGCACTTTATCACTTAGACTTGGAAGTGGACTTGGACTTCTTAGCAGCTTTTTGAGCATCCTTTGCCTCTCTTTCAGCTTCAGTTAAGATGCGCCTTGGTTTTTTCTTCCCCGAGACTGAAGTGCTGGAATCGGCTAATTTCTTCACGGGAGTCGGAACACTGGAATCAAGAGAAGACTTTTTAACAAGTTCTTCTGTGATAGATCTAGTCGAAAGCTTAACAACTAACCTTGATCCAACATCCACCACTGCGAGAGGCTTAAGGCTTTCAGGGTCTAGATCTTCAACTTTAAGCTGCATGCGTTTGTCTTGTTCGGCTTTCAATGCAGCCAAAGTGATATCATCGGCACTTTTCGACTCCCCAACTATAGCCACCTCAGGGTCTTTCACGTGTCCCCTGTTGCCGCCATCATCCTTTAAGGCATCTATCATTTCGTCATCATGAGGAGTATCGGCCTTAGACGGTTCAGTTCCTTCTCCCAAATCTATGGTGGCAGCCTTGTCCTTTCCCCCTTTAGCCTTCTCCGTAGGCTCCGCTCCAGCGGTGGTTCCCTGGGACACGTCTGTCTTTTCGGATGGTACAATACCTACAGAGTGAGAAGCAACAGTTATCAACTCAGGAGAAAATAATGGGTTCTTCATCGATTGCCCAATTACGTGATGAAAGGTAGAGATAGCTTTGATGAATTGAGGTGAAAAGGTAGAGATACCTTCCGATGACTTCTCAGCTGGAGTGACCGCTGTCTCCGACGCCGTTTCGGGTATTGGGGATAAAAGAGATGCCCGAGGGATCCCCGGATTCTCGGGATCATATCCCTCTACTTCAGAAGTTTCAGAGGCAGCAGAAGAAGAACCAGCCTCAGGAATGTTCTTTTGTTTAGCTCTCCGCTTCTCTTCCTCCATAGTAGCAGCAATAAGGTGGCGTCCCTCGGCTAGGCGTTCTGGTTCATCATCTCTTAGATATTTCTCCATAAGCTTGTCCTCGTCAATGGAATCAACCTTGAGCTCCTCTTTCTCCCATTCAACGATTTGACTCCATACTTGGACCAAGGTAGATGGATAATCTTCAATCCAAGAGATGTTCCGGCGGCGAATTATATGTGCAAAGAATTCAATCATTAATTCGCCGAAACCATGCACCTCTTCCTCAGCTTTCGATAGCTGTTTGCGGGTCTCTTCAGCAGATTTGATAATGTTCTCCACCTCCACCAACTTGGAAGCCAAGTCAGCGTTTTTCCTCTCCAATTCAGCGTTCTTCTTCGCTAACTCGGCCTTCTTTCGCTCAAGGTCAGCGTAAGCAAGTTGCATTTTGGCTGCGTCTGACTTGGCATCTTCTGCTTTCTTTTTCAATTCCGAACGCTCTTGGGTATGGGACTCGAGCAAGTCATGGTAGCGTTTTTGTAGGTCCTCAAATTGTTGCTTAAAGCTAGCAGCATCCCGTTGAGCGATAACAAGTTGGGCCTGTGTATCCTCGAGGTCTTTTCCTAAATTTTTCAGGGCCTTTGCATCGGCTTCTGCGGTCTTCTGCATCGAGTCAGTATTCGTGAATAGAGTTCGGATGATTCTGGAAAGATTACGCGAATACTTGAACATCTCTGAATATTGTTTCTCGACCGCATCAATTTTTGCTTTGGCCTCATCTGCCCACCTCGAGGAAATAGGCTTCAAGTGAAAGCCACAGATGAACTCTATCTCAAGTAGAATTTCGAGACGAACGCAATGGCGTAACCCATTTCCCTTGATTTCATCATTTATAATTAATTATACTTTAATTCGTGAAGCTTAACGTTATAGAATTCACGGGGTGTTACATTCTCCCCCCCTTATAAGGATTTCGTCCCCGAAATCTTCAAGTTAGGAAGAATGTATATCCTACCATCCAACAGTCCATCTACTCAACCAACAAACACAGGCATCCACTGTCCTTAAAAGACTTCTAATGCTTCATGATCATATGCATAGTGTGTGTACATGTCCTTATCTAATGCAGAAATCAGGCGGTCTACTGATTCAGTTGACCTCCTTAATGCGAATCATGTAAGTGTCATGAATCCATTATGGATCTTTCTTGCTCGGATAATGGCTCTGGATATCACTATGGGGATTTTTGTCACTTTATTTATGTTTTCATGCTTCTTTAATAATCAAGGCAGTTATGAGGTCGTAATGTTGAAAGTATTTTGAGACAATTATGGAAATCTTTGTTTGATATACGTATTGATGAAATAAAAGTTTGTCTGGTTTCCGCTGTTTAAAATATGTGTATTTATATCTGTCTTGAGTTCATCTGTGGCTTTTACTTATAAACCTCCACCAAAGTTAAGGCATTCCCTTTGTGCGTGACCTTAATGGAGGTGGGGTGTACTTGAACATCTCTGAATATTGTTTCTCGACCGCATCAATTTTTGCTTTAGCCTCATCTGCCCACCTCGAGGAAATAGGCTCAAGAGCAGGTAAAAAAGTCAAGCTTTCGAAGTAGTGTTCGGGAAATTGCTCCTCCAGATACACCCGCTTAACTACAGTTTCAGCATCTAATGGGGGAGGTGCAGGGAATGTCATCTCGGCATCCTTACATGTGGAAGGCTCAATAGCCTCCTCATTCCTCCTAGGCCGTTTAGCAGGAACCTTGTGCTTGCTTCGCGAATCGGTATCCTTCGGCGGGCTCCTTTCCCTACTGCGCTTTTCTTGAGAAAGAATTGGGTCCTTCGACTGCGGCCTGCCATCTTCTCGACGACCTTGGTAGCCCTTATATCGCTCTGGGTCTGACCGAACCGGAGAACGAGAGCGAGAGCGCGAGGATCGCGACTGGTAAGAATCATAGGGCCTTCTATCCTCCCTACCGCGGCTTTCGCGACGATCATGCTCAGGATCAGAAGGGGGTCTAGACATGCTGCGACGAAGTTTCCTGATATCGTAATGAGAGCGGGACATTGTACCTGCACAACAAGGCAAATGAAATTCAGAGTCAGTGTTTTCATAAAAGAAAAGTGATGTGGAATGTGGTGCTATTGTGTTAAGTGCGTCATAAGTGGTGTTTTCCCCCCGACAAACCTGAGTCCGAAGCCAGACTAGTACGAGCGGGCTATTTGGCCTTAGCAGGAGTGGTCTCTTCGAAAGAAGTGAAAACTAAAGGATTTGTTTCAAAATCCTCTGAAGTGTAAATAGTTTCAGGTAAGGGGAGATCCCCCAAACCCTGAAATGTTGGGTCATCGGTACTAGGGGCGTCTCCCTGAGAAGCATCAGTCGGTAGCTCTTTGGAAGACGTTGACCTCTCTGGAGAGATGGCATCATCGGGAACAATATACCCCTCACGGTGCTTTTCGGCCATGTTAGCCAATTCATCATCTTGAGTCGAAGATGGAGAAGGTGAAGCCTGAAGCGGCATTGTAGGAGCTTTCGCCCGTTTCGGGGATTACGTCCACTGGGGGGATATATACATATGGACCCGTCCCATGACCAATGCTACGGGTAATGGACAGCAACCCATGAAGATGAAGATATTCATCCCTAAGGACTTCATCAATAGTTAAAAACTTTTGATCACCGTTAAGGAGCCGGTGCATCCGACCAAAGAACGCTTGATCCAATATTTGTTTTGGGTTATCAACTGCAAACAAAAAGAAAACAGATTAATTTGGTGGCTTGGATGTACAAGAGTCGAGATTTAGAAAACCAGTGCTTTACTTGATTTCGTTCATCTCCTAGCACACCCTGGCTGTTGCCTTACATAAAACCATTCCAGCCTGGAATCACCCGCTTTACTGCTGAACGGTGCTGGAATTATTTTCCTCTTTGGGACAGACTCGAAGTAACAGAAAGAAGGAGTTTCTCGAGTCCGGTGCTTGAAGTTATAAAAGAAATGAACGTCATCAAAAGTGAGCTCTATGCCTAAGATCTCACGGTACGCTACATATAGGGTATACAGGTAAGCATAGGAATTGGGGTGCAGCTGCATAGGGACAATCCGCATTTCTCTTAGAAAATCGACGACGAAAGGAGAAAATGGAGGGACAGTCCCAACCATGCACATCAATCGAGTGATTGCCATAAATCCCTCTGGAGGGTTGTGAGGACGATCAGCTTTTGATGGCACTAAGGTATCCCCTTTGGGTATCCCGTACTTTAGGCGTATTCGAAGAAGTTCGTCATCGTCGATCGTCGATTCAACAGAATCTTGAGGTGATTCCAGTATGATGGCAGACTCAAATTCGTCAGGAGCTCGACTATCTCCAATCCCTCCTTCCTCTTCACAGCCCAGGGAAACTCTACCCTCAGAAGACACATTATCGCTTTCGCGAGTTTCTACCTCATAATCTGAGCCCTCATCATCCCATTCTGGATCTGAGGAGGAAGATATGTCGTCAAGAGTGATTTTCTTGGATGTTTCTGGGACTTCTTTCTTTTCTGCTAATCGAGATGAACGTCTCTCGTCCATGATCGACGAACTATGGAAGAAACAATAGCAAGGATTAGAGTAAAGTTGCCCGTGTCCCCCAGTGCATGTGTGTGAACTAAATTGTATGTGCATGCATGAAATGACAAAGTGTAAAGACAAAATGTTGGCGTCAATCAGAAGCGACATAAAATAAAGTCTCATGTCAACTAAATTAACGAAGTTCAGTATAAAAGGCTCTATCATAACTGTCCCAGAGTTGGTTAAATCATGTTTGGCCTTGGTTGAGTTAGATCATATTTAGTTCATGCTTTAAGTGTTCGGTTCAGAACGGATGTTCATGAGTACAAGGGTCAGATCGGAAGCATGGGCCTTGAGCGTGCACGACAGAAATTCGCGTCTTCTTGGAGTATCGGTTCGGATCGGGGATAGATGCTATCAGTTACCCGGTCAGGGTCGAACTCCAATCCCAGAGACATACACTCTGTACGGTTCGGATCGGATGAAGATGTACAGAATGTTGCAGATTGGCAATCTCCAATGATTCAATCCGATCCGACCCGACGGTCTTCTCCACAACCATGCTTTTCATTCCAACCCGAACCGAAAGGCTGAATCCATTTATCCCCTTCCTTATGCTACCCACTCCGAACCGAACCCACCTCCCTCTTTTTCCTCTCTTCTTCTTCTTCTTGCTCCATCACTGCAACGTTCAAATTGAACCCATCTCCACCCAAAAACCCAATTGACTTCATAAACTTGCTCACGACAAGATACGTATGGGTTGACACGCCTCGCTTCAACTTCGACCACCCCACAGCCGTCTCGAGGTGGCGAACAAAGTCACCAACGCCGATGGCGAATCGATGGAAGCACGGCGGCGAAATCGACATATTAGCAAGCGAGATTACTCGAATTACCCTCGAATTAGAAACCAAATTCAGTTAGGGAAGAATTAAAACAAAGATCCAACCACTACCTATGAATTTGCGATGGGAATTAAAGGGTTTTTTCTTCGTGATTTTTGGGCGCTGGATTTAGGGTTTCAGGAACGTAAAGAGCGGCGTGAAAGAATAAGAGAAATGGAGGAGGTTCTCAGCACGTATATACGCATGGGGTAGGAGACCCTTTGTATACCACTAGATAAGATGTTAAAGCCCACTTCGAACAACTCAGCCCTTCAAGCTTATGACCTCTCAGCCCGTATTTTGTGCAAATGGTCAGAGAATGGTTCAGATCGGAAAGACTGATTTCCGAACCGAAGCAATCTTATCAAATGCAATAAAGTTTGCGTAAGGAAAGCGCAGTAAAAGTCAGTAATGCACCATGGAAACTTACCTCGAAAAGCTACTAGACATCAACTGGAAATTCTCGAAATTATTCGAAACAATATGATGTGATTTCTTGTACTTCAGAATGCATTTATAGCCAACAAGAGTTGCAATCATATGGAAGCGATCATTCAATGGCTTTAATTCAAAGAATGTTTTGTAAACTACTTCGAATCACACTTAATCATAAATAAGAGTGTACTTCGAGGGGGCAAAATGTTAGCCTACTTTGTGAACTAGGCAACACAAAGTCGAGATGTCAAGCGTTGAAGAACACTTCTTCCTAAACAGCATCAGATCGGATCGGAGGGCTACTATCAGACCGGGACGGAACAGAGCAGAATGGACAAGAGCTCAAATCCAACACAGGTCGGACCGGATCGGAGGCCCCGATCTGAACCCCTTCTACTTGCCTCTCCGAACCGAACCCAGTGTACCATGTTGCTTCACCCCACGATCTCCTGAATATTCGGAGCGGTTACACCCACTTTCTACCCATGATGACCACTAACCTGATGCGCTGTCAACACTGAAATCCATCTGAGCCCGAGAATGATGGGATACGAGCCACGTAGCCCCGATCCGAACCGAATTCTGGTTGAATTTCCACCTATAAATAGACCCCCAAATGTCATTAAGAGGGATCTTTTGGCACTTTGAGAATTGAAGTATCTTAGAGAACCGAATTCCAGCACTCCCAAACAATCCAAATCATCATATACAGTATATTTTGAGATAATTGAGTAAATGTATATGAAAAGTGAGTGAGATTGAGCGAACATCCTATTGTATTTTCATCTATATCATCAAACAAAGTGTTATAAAGTGGACGTAGGCTCTTCAAAGCCGAACCACTATAAATTCTGTGTCTCTTTTCTGTTTTTGATCTCATTCTATCAAAATTTTAGTCAATTTGGGTGTTAGAACCACTTTTTGGTCTAACATATATCTAGAAGTTTCTTCTTAAAACTATGATCATTTATATGAGGTGCTAATTGGAATATATCAATGATCATGTAATCCCCATTCCGTCACTCTGACATAGACAATGACTCTGACATGGACAAAGACACTGACATGGACACTGAGTCCGAAGAAAAAGAAGAAGATGCCGGTGCTGGTGCTGGTGCTGGTGTTGGTGCTGGTGTGGATGCTGGTGATGATGCTGGTGATGACTGGTGATGTTTGTGAATGTTGGTTTTTTCTGCTGGCAATGATTTTTGGCTTGAAAGTTTATGAATATTTGTGGAACTTTGTGTGGTTGTGGAAGTTTGTGATTGTTGGTGATGACTGGTGAAGACTGATGATGGATGCTGGTGAATGTTTGTGAATGGTACGTAGTGAATGTTTGTGAATGCTGGTGATTTTTTTAATCTTATGATACTTGTGCGTGTATACTTGTGCGTGCCTTTAGATGGCTGCCTTATGATACTTGTCCGTGCATGTATACTTGTGCGTGCATGTATACTCGGGTGTGTCTACTTTAGCGTGTATACTTGTGCATGTATACTTATGATACTTGAGCGTGTATGCTTGTGATACTTGTGCGTGTATACTTGTGTGTGCCTTCAGATGGCTGCCTTATGATACTTGTGCGTGTATACTTATGATACTTGAGCGTGTATACTTATGATACTTGAGCGTGTATACTTATGATACTTGAGCTTGTATACTTATGATACTTGTGCGTGTATACTTGTGATACTTGAGCATGTATACTTGTGTGTACGTGTATACTTGTGTGTGCGTGTATACTTGTGCGTGCGTGTATACTTGTGCGTGTATGCACTGCGTGTATGATGTGTATTGTAATAAAACAAAAATGCTTGAGTGCCCGCTTCGTATTTTGTAAAAATCTGCGGTAAGAAGCTTAAAATTCGGATGTCCCCACCATCATCAGATACAAAATTACCATCATACCCCCTTGATTTCCTCAGTTCCCACTGAATCGCACATTTTACCCGGCTTTACACCCGGGCATACTAGCATCGTCCGTAATAAAAAATCGTGTATACTTGGGCGTGTATGCACTGCGTGTATCACAAAACCTCAGTGCAAACACACCGCAGTGCATACACACCGCAGTGCAAACACACCGCAGTGCATACACACCGCAGTGCAAATTAACCTCAAGCATACAAATTAACCTCAGTGTAAGGTATGAACCTCAAGCAGTGCAAATTAACCGCAGTCCTCATTCCTTAACTAGCTTGACCTCTATAATAAACCAATGTCTTTTTCATGCCAATAGCCCGATTCTCATGGTTTATTGCTGGGTATAGTTTTCGAATGAACCTCAGCATAATCCCAAATCAATAATAAGCGCAACTAATTACTCATAAGCGAATGGGTTTTCCAAAATGTGACAAATGAACTAATTACTAATTACTCATAATCCAATCTATAATAAGCGCAACTAATTCACAGTGCTATACAAACTGAACCTGAGGGAAAAAACTGGCGATGTCAACGCCCTGAGCAATCAAAGCTAGAAAGCGTTTCAAAGCTTCATCCTTTTCGGAATAGAATTTGCTGTCGAGGAGAGGAGCGATAATGACGTGAATTTAGGTTTAAATTTTTTTCAATAGTAAAAGGGGGGGAAACGATTAGATGATAGAGAAGAAAACGATTTCATGAAGGGAGAAGATCGCGTGGAAATTTCGTCAAAAGAATGCAATGACGTGGCTGTCAATGATTGGATGATGGCTAACATTAAGATCATCAGATCCATAGATGGTTTGAACCGTTGGATTAATCTTTCATCTACGGTTGGGGTTTTTATATGTTGATAACGTGGATCGCTGAGCTGGATTATATATACGTAATGCTACGCTTTTAACTGGTGTTGCACATCAAAACACTTAAATTTCCACCGTAACAGTGCATCCACGTATAATGCAACAACATATGAATGTTGTTGCAGAAGCTCAAAGAAATCATAGCTTTCGCCACACTTTTCATGCAACGCACACAAATTAGTGTCGAATATGCTCACTTTTGTAGTAGTGTATGGAATTTAAACGTGTACCTTTTTGTCGGGCACACGAATTATAATCTTCATACACTTCCTTCCATATCTGTCTAACCCATATACGTCCATTCCTAATTTATTCCAACTCAATCCAATCATTTTTAGCTCAACTCGCTAACTAATCCTCTTATTAGCTTCTTTTGCTCAATTTACTTTTAATTGGAATCAATGTTTAAACACATTTGTTATTGACTGATGAACAAGTCGAATTCACTTTCCATATTTGATTCCAAAATTAATTCAAGTTTCCATATTAAATTCTCAATTTTAAATTTGCCAAACTAATTTACTTAACCAAATTAAATTCGATTCCAACTCCGTTAATTAATTAATTTTCTAATTAGTTAACTTCATTCCATAATTCAAAAATCTGATTTTTGTTTCAAAAATCTGATTTTTGTTTCAAAAATCAGTCTATTACTCCACTTGAGTTCATATTTATTTTATAACTCAAGTCTGGATTTTTCTAATGGACTTTCGGATTTTATTTACTTAAAATCCTTTTATTCATTTAAATAAACCGTTATGGTTCTATAATGGTTATGGCGCTGTTTTCCTAGAAATTGATTTTGACATAACACAAAATCTATTCGACGAAATCCAGATTTTTCTCTTCCATTAGAAAATTATTATCAAATTGGTCCTGACGATTCTTGTTTCAAAGAATGCCGACTTAATTTTTGTTCTATATACTCAATTGAAGTTCGAAATGCTAAATTACGAACTACCATGCTACGGCGAGTTTGTTTTAATTATTTTTATATATATAAATGTTTAAACTTCATTTGTAATAAATTTCCACTCCATTCTAATATATTAAATATAAATTAAACCCTTTTACCAAATTCAACTAAATATTTCTGATTTTCCCTAACCGTCGATTATTTCATAACTCAATTATAATTTTATTTAATTCAATCTTCTGTACTTAACTCCAATTCCCTTTTAAATAATTTATTTTATAAAATTCGATATAATCGAATTCTAATTATGAATCCTAAGATTTATCTTAGTTCCATTTATATTTGGAATTCCAGAATATAACCCGTCGTTCCTTTTTCGAAATAATTTCCAATTCACTGTTAAAATTCATATTTGAATTTAAATTCCTAAATTATCAAATGGTAATTTATTTCACTAAATTTATAACAATGTTTATGAGTTTAATTTCCTTGTTTCATATATTAAAACAAGTTCCGTCTCAAATCTACCCGAAACCCAATTCATTTTTTATTCCAAATCCTAGAATAAAACTGTCGTTCCCTTTTCGAAATGATTTCAAATTACATTTTAAATTCATATTTGAATTTAAAATTATAGATTATCTCCAAATAATTAATTCACAACATTTATAAACATCGTTTATAAATTTACTTATTTTATAAATCAAACAAGTTTGGTTTCAAAATCTATTTGAAACCAAAATCTTATTTTGGAATATTCTATTTATTTTAACTTTGTCTATACAAATATAGAATATATTTTTGTATTTTAATTGAAACTTCTATTTAATAAAATCCTTGTATCTTTTCTAAAATTATTATATTTAAATAAATTCGATATAATTGAATTTAAATCATAAATCCATATAGATTTATTTTTAATTCAATTTACATTCTGAATATCAAAGTAGATTTATCGTTTCTCTTTGAAACCAAATTTATGTTTCCCTTTTTAAATTCATATTTTAATTTAGATTTCCCAATCCAAATGATAACTTTTCCCATTTAATTTACAAACATCGTTTATAAATTCACTTCAAGTCCCTGTATTATTTAATTTATAAACACCGTTTATAAATTCAATACTTGTTTTATCTATTCAAAACAAGTTAATATCTTTATAGCCCATTCGAAATTCAAATTTTATTTTTGAAAAATTGATTTTTCCATTTAAATCTCGAAATATCCTTTTCATGGTATTTTTATAAATCAACTTTTTTGGGCCCAGTGATATTTAAACAATCAAACCACCCAATTATCAATCAACTCATCATATATGATAATATATGTACAAAAAACAATAATAAATTTTGAGGAATCCAGTTGGATCCCTCCAACTTGTTTTCCTACATCCACAGACGTTAGCCGACAAAATAATACTCATCCTGCTTCGAGGCAAGATATCGCGGTATAGAAGGTCATCCACTATCATATTGTCGGGGCACATAAGGTCGTCCGCTAATGGTACTGCGGGTATCCGCTAATGGTACCGCGGGAACTATCCAATCACCAATATATATATATATATATATATATATATATATATATATATATATATATATAATAATTACAAACACCGATCCTAAATAACTAATATATATTTATGATAACCACAGTAATATTTAAACGTAACCAAACAACCAACAAATATTTTTAATGATTAAAATAAATTTTAATAAAATCCGAGTGAGATTTACTCACCGTGATTTTCGCAATGCTGAATATACAGTTTATTCTGTATCGTTGGCTATGAAATTACTCGAATGAAATTTACCGTGTACCTACGATTACTAAATTTTGTATAATGATTAAACTATTTTAATTTAAACTAATGAATAAACAAGTCTATTCTATGTATTTTTAAATTTAAACATATACATTGATTAGTGCTTAATTAATCACGGCCAAAGCCTTTCTTCTCTAATCCGACTATATCACGTAGCTATCGCGGATACGGTTCCATCGCGAACAAATTCGTATGAATCTGATATTATATGAATTTTTTATAGTGATTATAAGTTCAAATATAATTAAACATTCTTAAATAATTTAAATTAACTAATACCACTACCTTAATCCATGGTTTAGCATCTACAACACATTTCCTTGTTAACCAATAGAACGCAACATTCTTCAACCTCCAAATCCCTACTGCCAACGTCCTCCTCTTTGACCATACCTCAACAATCACCTCATCAGGAGACTACATCTCTTCACCTAATGTCTTGCAGTTCGATTCTCTACTCAACTTCAATCATCACAGAAAGAAGCACAAACTATATCAGAACTGTTACACTCCATTTTACAATGCGCACCCCTACCAAAGTAATAGTAGTAACTACCGCAACATCATCAACTTCGTGAATTAGAAGCATTGAGCTACTCCTTTTCTCGAGCTCTTCTTCCCTTTCAAATCTGATTAGCAGTTCGAACCCACCCTCTATTTGAAACCATCAATTACCTCGTTCAACAATTAACACATCGAACTCTATCCAAGACGCTGACCTTCACCGTATACGAGCTCATCACAGATCCGTACTACCAATCCTTTCCTTATTGTCACCTCCGCCTTAAACAGGCCTCCACAGACTATCGTGATCATTTTTTGAAGCCAATACCCTATGTCGAACTCACAAATCATCGCGTCGAACCCTGGACATGATTTAAAACATTGAACTGAAATGGATTTAAGCAACGAACTCTCGCGTTCGATTTTGTTTGCAAGATGCTTTGAGGATCAGTCCAGGCGATTTCGATTTAATAGGAATGAGTACAGAAAATGACGGGTTGGAAGATTAAAATCTCAGACCATTTTAAGTGGGGAGAAGAAGAAAAACATAGATTCGAGTTTGTCGGTTTTAAAAAGGCGGTGGCAAGTTTTTTTTATTTGCAAGGGGATTTTATAAAAAGGACATCCATTTCGTTTGTTTGAAAAGTTGGTTTCCTGAGAAACGAAATGGAAAGGAAGAAGGCATAGGGGCATTGATTTATAGATGAAGAAAAACTTAAGGATTTTTTTTTTAATTTAATTCGATTAGACATAAAGTGATTTTTATTCTTTTTAGATGGATATCGATTTGATTTCGAACCTATCCACAATAAAATATCTCGAGGTCCATTAATTTATATCACGAACTACTATTTTGGCGTATAGACCGACATTTAAATGTAATGACAATATTCTGAGCTCAACAGAATATATTCTGAAATTTAATTTCAATGTATATATAAAAGAACCATAATAAATTAATGTAATATAATTTAAATTGAGAAACAAATCAATTTCTCGATAATAAGTTATAATTATCGTTTATAGTCAAATAAAATTCCTATTTATCATTTGAATCATTTTGATTCAATTTTTAACTTCGATTTCAATCATATTTCGTATTACAATAATTTAATATAAATCGATTTTTAAATCGATAACTTAATATAAAAATTTATTTATATTATCAACTCAATATTTAAAATAAATATTAAATATTAAAACTAATCAACCAAAAATCTGGGTCATTACATTTGTCGACCAACAAACTGGTATGTCGATACATGTGTCGACATACTGAGTTGTTGTGTTGACGCACATGTGTACCTGGACAAGAAATCATCTAAGTATTACAATGCGACTTTATTAATTTAATAAAGTATAAGGTCACATTTTTTCCATTAGCCTAATTCAAATTAGGATCTCTCTGATTGACTGAATGACGTGGTTGTACATGATTTAATCTTGAAAATCCAACGGTTTGAGATCTCTAGCTTGTTAAATTTGGGTGATACAAAATCACATTTAGATGGAACAAATATGCAAAATGGGAAAGTAAATATATTCAATATGGAATGCATAAATGCATTGATTGCATTTGCATGAGATGGATGCATGGATTATTTTCTTCCATATTTGTTATTGAGTCATTTGTTGCCATTGTAATTTGCCTCCATAATTTATTACCATATGATGGTGATTTGATTGATGACTCACATACATTTCACTGGCTATATATTGAGGGGTAGACTTCTTAGTAAACCCATCCTGGCATGGAGCCAGTGATCCCCAATGGTATCTCTTCTTGTTATGCCTATTTGAGGTTATATGTAAACTCTTTTTGTGAAATAAAATCTCTCTCTTTTGAACTGGACGTACACTATCTCGATGATAGTGGAACCAGTATAAATATT
This sequence comes from Allium sativum, assembly GCA_030737875.1. Taxonomy (NCBI): domain Eukaryota; kingdom Viridiplantae; phylum Streptophyta; class Magnoliopsida; order Asparagales; family Amaryllidaceae; genus Allium; species Allium sativum. The sequence continues at coordinate 27,472,094 of CM060912.1, read as the reverse complement.
GTCTCTTTTCTTTTTTATAGTTATTTACTATTTCTTTGTAGTAATAGAATAATTGCTATCAGAATAGTTTGATGTACAATTGGCAAATCTAGATCCTGCTTATTGGTCTTCCGCAATGGCGCAATTTCCCCAACATAGCTAACCCTTGAAATAGATCCCTAGACCTAGGCTTTCTACTCATTCTCAAATTCTCTCTCTCGAAGGGTTCACTGCCTAAGATTTGACCTTAGAAATAAAATTATTTCAATAGTGATAGTCTTTTCAATAAAAATATTTTATTTATTTAAATTATAGTGCGGGATCTCTAGCAGCCAAGGAGAGGAACTTGGGATGACGGACCAGTGGATTTAAATTATGCCTTTTAATTTAATATTATATAGTCCTTTGATTTTTGTTAAATGATTCGTGTAATTTAATCGAGTTTATTTAATTAGTTTAATTATTAAATTTAGAAGTCTTTTATAATTTAATTTTCATTAGTTTAGGATTATAACAGATTAGTTTCTGTTCAAATTTATTTTGATAAATTACAGGAATTTTTAATAGTTATAGAAATTGACATAATTTGGGTAAGGATTACGACAATTATGACCTGTAATTTAAAAAGTTGGAATATTTTTAACCACACACACACACACATATATATATATATATATATATATATATATATATATATATATATATATATGTGTGTGTGTGTGTGTGTGTGTGTAAACCAAGTAAAGCTTAGATCCAACAAACATAAGTACGTTTGAATAGGAAAATTATATAGAAAAGTAATAAATCCAAATTTCAGGAACCTTACAGTGATTGTGTCAAAATAGTATAAAGTGGAAAAAAAATGGGAATTGAAAGATATTAAATAATCCGAAAGTTAAATTTTAGCTTAATTTGGTTGGTTAAGGTAAAAGGAATTTATTTTCATAATTTGAATATTATAAAGACAATAAACATAGTTGCAAGAACAAATAACAGGAAATTAGATTAGTGCAAAATAGGGATTTATCCGTATTTTGTACTAACTAACACGTTAGAATTAAATTTCATACAACCATGGATTTTTGTTTGTAATATTATTATATGATAAATAATGGGAATAAATTTTAGTATAGTTTTCAGTGACTAACCAAATAAAAAAATTGTGACTTCTAAAAATTAAAATTCACTAAGACGGTGAATAAAAGATTAGCAAAAATTAAAAGAATAATCAAGTTAAATGCTTGATAGTCTTGAAAAGAACAATTAAAGGAAAGAAAAAACTAGAGTTCTGTTAATTTAGCATAGAAAATAAAAAGAAGATGTTATTGTGATATATATATATATATATATATATATATATATATATATCCATATTCCCAGACATAGTTCTAAGGCTAAGAATACCATAGTAAGAAATTCAGAAAAGCAAGAAGAACGTATGATAACAAGATAGAAGTAAATAAAGAAGATAAGAGACTAATTAAAAGCGTAAGAAAAGGTTAGACACAGGATCTAATAAAAAGTCCGAGGTCCATTAGCGAAATCCAAATGAATCTGAAGGTATGACCATCTTTGAGGACCACAATAGATTCATTAGAGCTCAAGATATGCGTTTGTAGCAGCTTTCCCTGCCAGTCATATACTGATAATCTTAGGAAGATCGAGACCAGCAATGCTGACCATTGGGATTTATCGTAGTCTTCGAGCGAGGATACCTCGAGGTGGCCCTTCATTGCAGGTCATTGTTACGGACAATCCTTTGAAGGAAAGTCTGTATTTCCACTAGGAAGGTATGCTTTGGCTACCTTTATATTTAGGGTAGCCAGAATGCTAATAAGAGACTTTAGGATAGAGCGATTGCCTGGTCAGTAGGCTTCGTGGTTCCGAGACCCAAGAAGGATAGTAACCGTCAGATGCCTATCGTAGTTAGCTGTAGCGAGCATAGGAAAGATGTGGATTAGTCCAACACGCCAGTGATATTTCTCTATCGAGGCGCTGGTTGAGGTGGCGACACCAATTGAATGCTTAGTTTATTTTTTTAGGGCAAAGATAGACTTAGCTGACAAATCTGTAGGCCTAGGTGTGCCTTAGGCCCAGTTATGCCTCTCTGCAAATTGTAGTAAATCCCCTACTATAATACTCCAAATCTCAATAGGTTCGTAATTTTCGTAAGAGGATAAAATTCAAGTCTATTAAAACCCAAGTTGGTTTACCTGGTATCCTACAGAAAGGAAAAGATAAGTATATTAGAGTTAACAATAAAATATCTCACAGTGGAATGAATAAAATATAATAGTAAATACTCACCGCCATAATGACATTGACTAGCAAGTATCTCTAAGCTGTAAAATCATTGCCAGCTATCTAACCTGCAGGTTTGTTATGAGAAGGGGGTTCAAAACAAAAGTTCTGGTGAATGGACAAATTATACATTTTAAAGATAACACTAGACATATCGTTATATTAACGTTTTACTTTTATTAGATTGTTAGGGTTTATAACACTCTCACATATGTGTATACCTCATACTTTCTAAACCCAGTAGATCAAACCTAATAATCCATATATATGTAGCTATATGTCCAATATATCTAGGTACTACCCATAGTCCCCTTCTCGAAAGGTCTCCTCACCACGTTACAAAAGCTACTAGATCTCCATGCTACGAAAGCATGCTGGATCTCCATCGCCACGCTACGAAAGTGTATTATCCACTATCCAAGCTCCGCTATCAGGATGAACACTTACACAAAGGTAATGCTTGAGCATGCATGATGCACAACTCAATGCGTACACCGAGGACCTACTTGCAAACGTACTATGTACAATCTGAGTTCCACTACCAGACTAACCCTTGCCCAGAGCTCAATCGGGGGATTTCTGCATCTGCCTACGATACAAATATCCATAAATTAGTCTTTCCCTTTTTCTCTGTAGCTATGGCCTCACTCGGCCCTCCCTCAGCTAATGAAAGACCATTTCAAAAGCTAAGTGACCATGCTCCTTACAAACAATCTATACCTCCAATTGGCATTGTTCCTTATCCAATGTCTTATTAGTGATAGACCATTGGCCTATTGGTTTAGCTATATCCATAAATTGGTCTTTCCCTTTTTCTCTGTAGCTATGGCCTCACTCGGCCCTCCCTCAACTAATGAAAGACCATTTCAAAAGCTAAGTGACCATGCTCCTAACAAACAATCTAGACCTCCAATTAGCGTTGTTCCTTATCCAATGTCTTATTAATGATAGACCATTGGCTTGTTGGTTTAGCTCTAGTCTTTTTCATACAGGCTCTGACTGACGATGACAAGTATCCAACGATCTATTATCCTTATTGCGTCCTGAACACGAAGCCTGCTCTCAGAGCCGAGGCAACCGCTGAATCATAATATCATTCCATCGATCTCCTGGCTGCCCTCAACATAAATGCATCCAAAGCATACTTTATGAATGGAAACATACTACCTTTGGGTAGCAGACCGCAGGCATTCCCTAGAGAGTCATCTCAGAGTAACCTCGTGTCCTGTAGAAGTTTAACTTCCCGCGTTTAGGGCTCAACTGGCCATGGGCATCCCCCAATGGACTTCTACTCCTGTCGAATATTAAGTTGGACATGCTTCCACCATATCGTCGGATGCCTACTATGATCTGCTTTGTTGGGCTCTTCATTCAAAATTCCTTCGGATTGATTCAAATACACATCGCTATTTTATTAGTCCCTATGTCTAATCCTTCATTATGCATTCACCTCACTTTCTTTTTGCTAATTATAATTATTATTCAATTCATTAAATTTGAACTTTAATTGCTACTTTGCCAACTTTATTAGCGACCTTAGAACCATCGAATAACCATAAAATGTCTAATCACAAGGGTACCATAGAATAGAACACGTAACTGCAAGGCCACCATAGAGTAGAATGTCTAATCACAAGGCTACATAGAATTTTGCTTATTAAACTTAATTCACGCTTTTAAGTTTATTCATAACAAGCCTTTCTTATTTCATTTCACTTTTGATTAGAACTTTCAAGTTATTATCTTACTTTCACCGTAGAACCATAGCCATGGAATTATGCTTATTAAACTTAATTTAAACTTCTAAGTTTATTCATAATAAGCCTCCATTTCATTTCAATTATAACATTCATATTATAATCTTGATTACACATATATCAAAACTGTCTATTATGATTCATTTTTGTGTCTACATAAATACCATAATGTTCATGCCAACATGTTCAACTTGTCTTATTATGATCTATTTATGTTTCCATATAATTATCATATTATGTTACATTCCTTTCTAGTTATCAAGTATTTAACTTATTTCTTATTCCCTTTCTTTACACAACATCTTTTAGTTATGTTTCTATTTTTTTCTGTCATTGTAAATTTATTTTTTAAGAAAATTATGCATGTTCCTGTTTAATTGGTTATTTAAAACTGCACAAGAATCTATTTTCATAATTTAAGGTAATTATAGTAACAGAAACCTATAACTACAAGATATTCATTTCGATTATTTTTAGGCTATTGTAGGGTGCGCAATACGGCTAAATCCTTATTTCGCATTGATCCATGCCTTTATTTTTTTGTACATTTAATTATGTTTTCCATTTTTCTTAGAATCCAAACTATGGAAATACATTCCCTTTTCCTAACCAATCAACCTAGGCTATTATAACATCCTACTGTGATCGGTATACATTAGTTCCTATTCTTGATTTATATTCCCAATTTGGCATAACTACGGTAAATTTGTTCATAATTTGGTTTACACCGCTTTTTCTTTCAATCCCAATGATTTCTGTATTCATCCATTATAATTATAAATGGTAAATTTAACAAATAAATATGGGAATACTTAGATTTACCATTCAACCACCAATTTATTATACGTAATATTAATTGTGTCATGTCAACCTATGTCACAGTTATTTGGCATGTCCTATCAACCTATTTTCAATCCAAATTCCCTTTTACTACAGTTATACCATTACATATCCATTGGTCTAAAATTATCAAATCCTCTTTTTCATAATTCCAATTGAATTATATTTTCGAATGCGCATAAAAAAGGATTATAATCAGTTGCATAAAATTAGGTGCATAATTCAATCATATACATGTGCTAATATTACAGATTTAGGCTTATTTTGCACATAGCAAAAATTTAACATAAAATTGTAAAATCGGACGCAGAAAGTGGAAAAGAGGACTGAGAAAAAATCTTGTTAATTTAACAGGAATCAAACGATGATATATGCCGTTATTAAAAAGAATAACTTAAATCCACGCACCTGGGATTTGTGCTCCAAGTTCAAGATCTGATTTAGATTTGTTATATATGGTTTTTCCTATTTGAATCAACAAGCTACATTCTTCACGGATTTACAAATCTAAATTCAAGAGGGATGAAAGAAACTACTTAAATTTTGATCCAAATAATTTACCACTCACAATAAAGAACTTGGACATCTGAACCTAAAATCTACAATTTCTGCATCCAAAAATTGAATAAGATAGCCTAAATCTAATCTTTTATATTTATGAAGGATTGGAGGAGAAAGGGAACAGAAGGGATCCCTCGCCCACTCAGAAAAATATGAGTTTGACAGCTAGCCCAGTAGGGTTATTTATAGATGTCCAAACTAGCTGTGTCAGTTTGATCTAAAAACAATAAAATCCAAGCCATCCAAACAAATTAAACACAACGTTCAAATATGGCCTTGGTCAACCCACACCCTGCTTTGGTCGACACATGGATCAACCCGACCAATATATGGGTTGACCCACCCCAAGTTTAGGCCAACCCAAACACGTATTAACACGTTGGGCCATGTTTCCTTCGTGCTTTGATCATGCGTAATTAATTCCTTTGAACATTTATTTTTTAACGTTATTCTCCTTTCCAATTTTATTTGATTATATTCCTTTTTGACACACATTAAATTTTAACTTCAAACACATACAATTCTAGAATTAACAAGCGAATATATTTGAAAACAAATATATTTTATACATTTACTTGTAACTATTTTCCAAAAAAAAAAAACATTGAATGTTAATAACTTTTCCGTACGAACTCCATCTGGAATATATCATATATGTAAATTAATCAGAAAATTGCTAATAACCAATAGTACATGTTTCGTAGCCACATTTTGGCTATTCCAAAAATGTCTATTTTTCATTATTAATTATTTCTGTAATTATTTTGATTACTTTTATTATTAAAAATGTGGGGTGTTACATCTGTTGAGTTTCATTGTGAACCCAACGGAACTTGGAGATTAGTTGGTACGATTACATAAATCCTCTAGGTGCGCATTGGGTGATACTTAGTGGATGTCCAAGCATTGGAGATTCCAATGTGGACACTGTCGTAAGTTTTCTTATCAAACACCTGTATTGTAGGCCTAACGAAGTAGTTATTTATAGACGTGGTAGTAGTACACTTTCGTATCAGGATGATGGAGACCGATCGAGGAGGATACGATATGGTAATATGGATAGTACTTATCTTTATATTGGGCATGTAGCCAGTTATAACCTTTTTATTAGGTTCAATCTACTTATGGGTAGATGGGTATGATATGCGCTCCATGCTGAGAGTACAATATACCAAATAACCTAATAAAGTAAACACAAAAGAATAGAACGATATATAACATTACTTATAAAAGCTGTAAATTTTTCATTCACTAGAATCTTAGTTCTGACCCACTCCTCATTACAAACTCGCAGGTCAAACAGTGGCAGTGGTATTCCATCCTAGAGACACTTGTTAGACAATGTCGTTATTATGGTGTGCATTTATCTATTATTATATTTTATCCGTTCCACTGTGAGATATTTATACGAATTTTGATATATTTATCTTTGTCGTTTTACATGATACCGGATAAACAAACTCGTGTTTTAATGGACTTGTGATTTGGAAAAAAATCGAGCCCATTGAAATTTGGTTTGTTAAAATATATTCTACAAAAGCAAGCTTAATTGTAGAATTTATCACTTATCTGGTTGTACCTATGCAGTAAAAGCGTTTAGTGGTTTTGTAGCGATGGAGGTGCAAAAAGATGTAGTAAGGATAAAGCGGGGAATTAGCAGAGATATAGCGGAGGTACAAAAAGGTACATCAGAAATAAAAATAAGTGTTTTGAAATATTATCATTCTCACGCCATTTATGCAAAAGAAACTAATATCTATTGATGTTATATAATAATATCAAAGAATATCATGGTTACACACTAGAATTGATGACTACAATAGATTTCTAACATATATTAAACACTTATGTGTTAAAATTAACTTTTTGCACTAACTTTATTGATTTGTTTTAATAAAGAACTAGTCAAATCAAGCTTCGTATATTAATATTGCTAAAATGGGTGTTAAAAAGCGTTGATTTAGCGGGTACAACAGAAAATAGTGGGGCATAAAGCGGATCTACTATTCATCAGCTCTAAATATAAACAGCATAGCAATTAAAGGGCACTATGGGCTATAGAGAGAATTTTGCGGGGCTTTGGCGTGACATTAACTGCATAGGTTTGAACTCAAGGAGAATCCAGTCAATCTAGTTATGGTGGCAACCAGTTTTCTTTAGATCTGAGCATGCATGGTGTTATTAGTTCATATCTAGCTTTGCAAGACATGAATCTTTTTCATCGTAACCTCAGGAAAACTTAATATTATATATCGCTTGACATCGAGTTCCCTCCATCAAAAACTCAAAGAAATCTCGATACCATCACTTTACTCATTTTTAAGGTGGATTTTGTAATTTTTAGAGGCCTAGATAAGCATGAAATGGATATTGAAGTTCGAAAACCTCTTTAAGTTCTCTTTTTTTTTAAGAAGGGAGAAGATTGGTTGCTCGATTTGGGACGTCGTAACCTAGATTTGAAAATTAGGGTTATTTATACATTCGGGTTTACCCTGTTATGTTTTTGCTACTTGACTTCTATTGGGTTTCAAGCCTTAGGCCTAGTAATTTTTTATTTGTTTTAGAAAAAACTACTACTATTACTTATTATTCTTTCTCATGGCATAAGACATGTTTAAAGTGCTACACATTCTATTAAATTCTAAAACTTGTGTTCGAGCATGCCTACTTGAATACGTAAAAGTGTAATAACTTGGTCGAATGTTTAACATATTATATGATAATATATATGCATTTTTATACTATCAAATGATATATCAATTACTTGATGCTATATAAAAGGGGATGCTCCATAGCATTCCAATTTTCAACACTCCTCGAAGCCGTACTATTTGAACCGCTCGTTTATATGTTTACTAATAGCGCTCATAATTTTGATATCACATTTCTTTGATGTCGACACAAGCTATTAAAAATTTCCTTCAATGGATTGTATTAAATCTTCTTAAAGATAAGATCTAATAAATAAGCTTCATTTATAAATTCAAATCTCTTAATACAAGTAATTTCAAATCTTCATATCCCTTTAAAGTAAGGTTTAATGCTAAACTTTCTTTAAATTCAAATGTTATTGTACACATTATTTAAAAATATGATATAATGTTAAACAATTCATGTATTAAACACATGCGATCATCATGCACTAAGCTTTTACCATAACGCTCATTTAAGTAATGTGTAAGTGGAAGAGAGAGTTAGTTAAGGAAAAAAGAAACAATATTGTGTAATGGAAATCAAACTGCCCACTTTATGAAACATATGAATGAAAAAAATGAAAAAAGATTTGACTAGATTTGTATGCTCCATGTGGACTCTACATTTTGATCTTTTCCCAAAGCAAGCTGCAACTTCCATAGTCAAAATGATAGAAATACCATCAATCCTGGAAAAACTGCAGTTGCAGAAAATAACAATATAACTATTTCTGCATGCGTCATGGATTCATTAGTCGTATCATTCTATTTCGAATGAATTTTTATTTTAGGGAAGAAAAAGGAAAACTAATACAACTTTCCTCATTTGTCGAAACTTATTGTAAAGATAGACTTTTCTCCATATTGTAAAGATAGCCATATCATTCTATTTCGAATGATTTCTTATGTCTTCGACTTTCGAGCAAATATTACTATTCTCAAGGCCTAATTGAAGGTTTTCTAGCTGTATATTGTATTTTATCTTTATACAGTAACTCATTATCCTCGGTACGAGTTTCTATTCCATGCATATTGTAAGAAAGAATCACTCAAGGAATTAAGTGATCAAATTGGGAGGCCTTTGAAAGTAAAAGAAAATACTATCAATCTTAACCATTAAGTTTGACTCATGGTTGTGTCGAAGGAAACTAAATATTATGTAGATTAGGGTTCTTAAGGCAAGATTAACACTAGGTGAATGATGTTTATTTAAAGGTAATTTTTATTCTAATCCACGGTTTTAATAAGTTAATCCACCATTTTACTTTAATAAGTTAATCCACAACTATTTTGTAAGTTAATCCACGAGTGGATTAACTTACAGATTTCACCTTATTATATATCTAACAATCGATTTTGTGCTTCTTGTTTCACAATTCTGCGTTATTTCATAATTCTCATATCAGATTAATAATAATAATCCAACTAGCCTAAAATCAAAATCTCATACTAGATAATTATGTGAAAAAATACACATTATAAATCTACTGTATGCAACATGTTTCTTATATAAATTATACCGACATGTCAATTATAAGATTTTCATTTGGTATTCAAGTTCTCTTGCTGTATATGTTAACTTGTGCAGCTACTCATACTAGTCATTCATACATGCTAGTATACGTATGCATAAAAATCCAAATGACGTTTTGAGGGACAAACAAGAAATCCTTACTATAAAAAAAACAGATCACGGAGCAAAACATCAATAGGTTCATCGAAAATAAAGCTAACAATAAACAAGTCACTTTAGCAATTTAAGTACTTACGGCCTATTATTTTTACTCAGGAAAATATGTAAAAGTCATATACACAAGTCATATATATTTCTTGAATTACACAAACATGGGATTAAAAGTCATACACACCTTTTAAGTTATAATAATCATGGAATTAAAATGCTTTTTGATATCCAAATGAACATACAAGCCACATTAAACTGACTTTTAACACTCAGCACAAATAAAGCAATATATAAAACATAATACTTTGAATAACACTTTGAAACAAGCAATCTATCGTCTAACATTTTTTTCAATAACACTTTGAATCAATACTAGGAAAGATATCTACATTTGAAACAAGGAACGTATCTTCTGAATTATTATTTTCAAAAATAAGCAATGTATCTTCTGAAATATCATTCTTCCACTTCTTAAATAACAGGCCACATCTAGTTATGCCTACCGGCGCACGAAGGAAGATACACTTTTCAACAATTCCTACATATAAAAAAATATTGCATAAACATGTAGAAATCCAATTCTTTATTAATTTGATTCAGTAAGCACTGTAAAGTAATATTGTTATAGATAGATGCTTTCTTTTTCATACTCTGATTATGTCTTTCTTCTTCTGTTTGAACATATTCAAAAGCTGATTTGTCACACTTTGTAGTATAAGCTTTTGTGGATTTATATTTCTTCTTTGGTCTTCCTTTTGTTTTTTTGTTTTTTGAAGGAGGCCCCGTATTTGTGCTCTCATGATAGTTAACCTAAAATAAAAAAGCATGCATTTTTCTATTTTTATATCAACACTTCAAGTGGAATACAACGCTAAATAATATGTAGAAACATACCTCTTTTAATACTTCTAACATTTTCAGTTGTTCCTCGGTAGACTGGTTGAATTTATGTAAGAAAGTGAAAATTTTTGACATTGGATCTAGTGAACTTTCCACAACATCGTCAGCAATATCATCAAGTTTTCTCCAAAAAGGATGAATGAAAGACAATAAGATTAGCCTGTTTTCTTGTTTTAACTGCACGATCTCCTGCGCACATGGAAGACCATGCGTTTATTTAATTGTGCAATCACAACTCGAAAAAACTAAACCAACGTATTCGTATTTTTTCATTTCTTCGATAATCAAATCTAATGCGTGCTGAGATACAAATCCTCGTGGATTGTTGAAAAAGGTAATACGGTGGTTATGCAAACTGGTACTAAATGATTTACACAGAGAAGCCTTAACAGCCACATGTTGTGTTATTATCAATCTATCAATCATCACGAAATTTTGCACCAAATTACCTTGAGATGAAGCCAAATATCTTTTCAATGTTGAATGCTGCTTTTCTACCCTGTTTGTTGTACGTTTTCCAAAATGCGTTACATTATTCGTCCATGCCGCCACAAGTTTTTCTTTAAATGGTTGGATCCAGTTATCTTCAATATATATTAGTAACATACTGTATTTTTTATTTTTTATTTTGAAGCATTTCCATACTTCATTAAATAATATCCCGGTAGAAGAATCAATTATTATATGAAATTCTTGAATGAACTCCCTCCACTCCTCCATTGTTTCGAAATATTTTTTGCCTTTTGCTTTAATATTCTTTGAGACGTGAAATGTACATAGCAAGTGAGAAGTGCTAGAGTGAACTACACGAATAGCATTCATTAAGGACAATTGTCGATCAGTGATAATAACCAAAGGAGTGCTAGCAGTTGGACCAAGAATATCACTTAAACATCGTAAAACCCATATGTAGCTATTTACCGTTTCGCGACAAAGAAAAGCATGTGCTACAATAAATGTTTTCCATGTTGACGTAACTCCAACTATCTCTAACAAACGTTTATCATGACGATTAGTTTTGTACGTGCAATCCATGGTCAAAACATGTGGAAAACATCCAACAAGTGTCATGGAATATGGATGTCCAAAAAAAATATCTAGTACTTCTTCTATATTCTCGTCTCTTCTATGGAATTCAACGTACTTCTTCTTATCCAACAAATATAACATTTGTTGCATATAAGTCCTACCTTCCATTTTTTTACCCCATGTTTAGCTTTAAAATTGTGAATGGTTTGAATTGTTGAAGCATTGCTAGGGTAGTTCTCTTTGAGAACACGAAGTACTTCTCTAGCTTTTACACCACATGTACTCATTTTGATTACATCTTCCTCTTCTTTTTTTTGAAAGTCTACCAATATATGAATGCCCTTCAAACTTCGCATTTTTTACCAATTGATGATTATGGAGTCCACAAATAACTTCCATCTTCAATTGATCCAACATGGGTAATTTAACCTCTTTCAGCAAGAATGGACATCCACATTTTTTAGTTCTAGCGTTTGTATGAACGTTGATGGCTTTATTTCCTTTCTTCTCAACATAAAAACCACTTCTTTCACACCAATATGATATTCGACCTTTGCGACCATTTTTTGCATTTTCACTTTGTTTGATAGTTACAACAACCCCACAAGATTTTCCAATTGTTTTGCACCATTATGTAAGTTCGTCATGAGAATTGAATACCTAAATCATTATATACAATGTAATTGCTTGTCAATCTCACATAGACAAGCATTATTTATAGAGGGAAAAAATTGAAAATTGTACCTTATTATTTCGGAATGCGGATGTACAATCCGATTTAAGTATTTGATCATCTAATTGTAGCATATCACTATTCTGAATAATAGTACAATATTAAATATAAAGCTAAGTTATGTAACAAGTCTAATAACCGCATATAATATTATGATTACTATATCAAATTTTGATTTTTCAGGATTGTCCAAAGGTTGTTCTAAATCATTCATCATGTTTTTGTTTTCTTCTTTCACGGCTTCAACTAGCCATTCGTCATCATCATCATTATTTATCAGTCTTGAATAAAATCCTTGATTTCCTGCAATTTCCTTAGTACTGTAACAACCGTCTCTCTCATCAAGATGTAAACGGCTTCTCTTCTCAGACATATTTCTATCAATTTTTCAAGACTCAGAAAATAACTAACTACAATTATATTTGATAATGGTGATATTGAAAAAAAAAATTACAATTTTGTATACAATTAATCAACTTCAAAAAAAAATAATAATAATAATAAATAAACAAATTACTTACTATTATGTTGAATTACTCCGCTTATCGCTTAAGCTTGGATTTAGATGTTAGGATTCCAGAACCAAGAAGACGACGGAAAAAGCAAGAAAGAAGAAAACGCGCACAAAAGAAGAAAACGCAAAAGATTGAGAAGAGGAGAATACGTACGTTTTTATTTTTTTTTTTTTTTTTTTTTTTTTTTTTTTTTTTGTGTGGATGTACTGATTAAAATTTAAATTTTAGTAAAAGTCAAAGATCCTATTAAATTGGTTGGATTAACTTACTAATATGGTGGATTAAAATAAAAATTACCTTATTTAAATTTATGAATCTTTTTGAAGTCTTTTGGAATATTATTGTGAGTATACATATAATGATCACAGAATAAAATGAAGAAATAAAAAGCAAGTAAATGCAGTATAAGAAAGAACACATCGGATTTTGCTAAAGCAAGTAAATTTGACTCCTTATACTGTAACTCATTATACTCCGTTTAAGTCTCTTTTCCATGTATGCTGTAAGAAAGAATCACTTAAGGAATTAAGTGATCAAATTGGAAGGCCTTTGAAAGTAAAAGAAAATACTATCAATCTCAACCATTAAGTTTGACTCACGGTTGTGTCGAAGGAAACTAAAAATAATGTAAGGCCAGACTAACACTAAATGAGGAGGTGAGGTAAATAGTGTCTACTTAAAATTATGAATCTTTCCGGAGTCTTTTGCAATATTATTGTGAGTATACATGTAATGATCACAGAATAAAATGAAGAAATAAAAAGCAAGTAAAGTAAATGCAGTATCGGAAAGAACACATCGGATTTTTATACTGGTTCGGAGTTACTCTACGTCTAGTTCTGCACCACGTAAGACTTTTAATCACTGTTAATTTAATTACACCCCTTGATTTTAAGGCCACAAGGAAACAACCTCCAAATTCTTAAACATCTAAGTAAAGCCAACATGATTTTCGAGTAAACAAGTAACTACCATTGGTTTTTATCGACACAATCAAACCCAACTAGATTCAGAGCCACCTAGTCACACTAGTAAGTATTACTAATTTGTTCTGACGAAGAATGAAGGCTTGGATCTTTCTATCTTGATTACAATTGCTAAGTCTAAATTGCAATCTGGTATTGATAAAAGGAGATTTTATTATAAAGGACAAACTCCATAACTTTTTCAAGATTAAGGACAACCAATCAAAAAATTATTTCTAAAGACTATACATACTGTAAAACAGATTCATATTTATTTCTATGGACTATTACGCACTGAAAGTGATTATAAAAACAAAAAGTAAATTAAAAATCACATGACAAAGCAACGAATATTTGAAAAAGAACAAGTGCCTCAAGAGCTGTTTAACAATTTAGGCAAATTCAAACTAAATTCGTTACACAGCATGAAAATAGACAAGACGTCAAATTTTAAAAAATAAATAAATATGGAGGACAATGCTAATTATAACTACAATTAGGAACTGTGTAAAATTAAATACAATGCTATAACTAGCACTCTCTAAAGGATAAACCCTTCTTCCTGATTAACCTTTAATTAAAGCTGCTACTCTTTTCCTCGTTCCAAGCAAAAGCAATACATGAATAAATAATAATGCAAATTTGCAACTTTCAAATGTAAGAAATTCAAAATTACACAACTGGTGCTTGCTGCACTTCTTCACTGTCTTAATTTTAAGTAAAATTATTCTGTAAATTACAACCAGTCTGGTTTATAAGGGCAAATAAAACTATTTAAGCCAACTGCATTGCTAGCTAGCTCTGCCTATTCAACTTATAATTTATAATCAATGAATGTATGTATTAGTATATGAACTAATGAGTTATTATCATCTCTTGCGAAGAAAATAAAGACCAGTAGCTACGACAAGTCCAGTAGCAACACCAATAGAGGCTAAAGATTTGATGCTAATTATTCCGACACTTTTAGTAGGTGTTTCCATTAGACGATTGGTCTGTTATAATTAAGAATTACAGTCAGAATTAAAAGTTAAATGTAATAATAAAATTAACTTTAGAGAAATATAAATGGAACTTACATCGATAGGCTGTTCCCAGTACTTCGCAATTCCTCGCAAATGTCCCCTTCCTACCACTGCAACAACTGATGAGTGCTCCCTACATAGCTTCAATAATGATGATGACATGTACCTGAAACATACAAAGGTACATGTATATAAGTTATAAAAATGATAACCGCACTGGATGTAAGCTTTAATTCTAATTATTTGCACAAAAAATCGCTATTTCATTTATACTTGAACCATAGTGATATATAGTGCTACATAATGAAGATTAACTCATGTTTCTAACTTCCAAACATTTGAAGTACCAGTCCCTTATGACGTGAGTTAGAAATAACCAAATATGGTCCATGACATGAATCATGCTTTGATATATGTTATCAACACAACGTAACACTAGTCTAGTCCAGAATTTTCCTCTGAATTGAGTGAACTTTCAAAAAAACACATTTTTGTCAGTTAAAAACACGAGACCACATAAAATTAATTACAGACAATGAAACTTAACAATAAAACATGGAATTGAAATTCTAAACCAATAATAGTGAACATAAATAATAATAATAAAAAATTGTATAACATTAAAATAATGAATATTATTATAAAGACTGCACAAGTGCTATGTAAAAGTAAAAATTTATTATTCTTCGTCTTCTTGCAAGTCTTCCGATACGATTTTCATATCTAGAGACTATCAAAGCTTTGATATGCACACGAAGCTAGTATTAAATGAGATAAAACATGGTTCTAACTTTTTAACAAGGCTTTGTTAAGGTTTTAATCCATTTTTAGTTTTCTATTTGTTCATTTCAGTTTCAATTCTTCCTGCCTATGAACTTTTCACCTTCCATTTTCTTATAATATAAATTGAAGTATGAAAAATAAATGAGAAAAAAGGAAAACGTTGAGATGAAATTTTTAGTGAATATATACAGTCACCAGTACAATTCACTAAACATATAGCGTAAGCGACTTCATCGCAACCTTGTTGGGTAGCTTGCCACCTTAGAATGCTACTCACATTTATAATCAATTTTGGGAAGCTCACTTTACGAAAAGAAAAGAAAAGAAAAAAAAGAGGGATAAAAGTAAACTGACATGTCTCTTTCATTGATGAGGGACTCCATTAGAGTAGGGAACTCTTTGCTCAGCTCTTGAATCATGAATGTCAGCATGTCAGCATTATTCAATTCTTTCAGCTGAAACAAGCATAGCTAAGTTATATCGATATCAAAGTAAAATGAGAAGAAAAAACAAAATCAAAGAATGTGACATTAAGAGTGACTAGAGACTGCATAATATTATGCTCAAACCAAGGTAAAAGGAACCCTCACGACTAACATGATAGTTACTAGCAAAGCTTGTTATAGCCAAATAAAAAAATAAACTAAACAAACTGAAACTAACAAAGGAACTAACCATTTTATTTATATCTTCTGGGCTTGGCAAGAAGAATGATTGAAAGAATATGTAATACAAAAACTTTGTCCGGTGCCACAGGGACATACTCCCCCATGTTCTTCGCAATGTGATCTGTTAATGCAATGACTCAGTAATTAATTTCAAACAGTTTTCAATCTGTAATAAAGATCTTGAACATTTTTTTTCTTTAAAAAAACACTCTCAATTTGTCTTGACTAAAAATTGTGACTATACCATTCAAAAATTGATCATGCAAGGGGAATGTGGATTCAAAATGATGGAATATACTAACATCATAAAGATATTTTGTACCAATTCACGTTGTACCAATTAAGTGGTATATTTTGCAAATATTAAAAAGAAAGGAAAAATGTATCTGGCTATCTACTTGAACTGGGCGATCTCCGAGTATTATTCTAGCTCCATAAGTACTTGCTTCTTCACATGCAACACGAAACTCTGCACCAGGTAATACTTCGAGTCTCTGAGCAATCTAATCGCAAAAGAAAATATTCACATTTCCTAACCAGTGATAAATGCAACCAATCACTGTACAAGATTAGGGCACTAAATTCACACCTTCGCAAGGAAATAACCATACATGATTCCAAATGCATTCATTTCCCTTTTCTTCCACATATCAATCATTTGTTGCATAGTAGGAACCTGATTAGAGAATAAAAGTATCCTGAGGATTACAAACAAAAACAAGCAGGAGGCCTACGCGATTTAGTTTCCATATGCTATAAGATTATGATTTATATCTACTCTTGGTTGAGGCAAATACCCGGATAAATCACACTTACTGTGAAGTTAGATATGTATCAATGTATGTTCAATCTGTAATGTTGCATTTGCAAGTTTACACTACATGATTTGTAGCAAGTAATAATTGGATATGTTACAGAAACGTACTTCTTGAGCCTGTGCAGTCAAAATAGAAATGCGACTAGGGCACAACTCCAAGAAAACAGCCTACACGAATCAACAATAATGTTACGGTTGCGAATAAATCAGTCCCATATACATCAGCAAAAGCAAAATTTATACTGTGGCATTAACCTGCTAAAAGTAAAGCACCTGTGGTTTAATATGTTTGATGACCGCCTGAACCTCTTTGCAGGATTCCTGTATTGCATCAAGCATTATCACTAACTATGAATATTCTACAGTGAGCATTATATCACTTAGGGTGCGTTCGAGGGGAAGAAATACCCCGTTTCAGTTTTTTACGCGTCCTGTCAAAAACTGAAACGGGGTATTTTGGCCCGTTTTGCAAAAGCAAAACTTTGTTGCCTTAAGGGTGCATTTAGATTTATAATAAAGTTAATTAATAAAAAAAATTTATATAAATTTCAAAAATTAATAACTTGTGCAAGTGAGATCCGTTTTAGACGCAGTTTTTGGTGTTGCGATCATATCGAAATGCTCTACGTAATGGAGTTGGTTTGAACTGAACTAGAGTAATTTATAATTTTTCAATTTATATTTATTTGTGTAAATTATTGATACATATTATTTATTAAAAACAAATAATAAATTAATTAGCCATAAATCAATTAAATTAAAAACCACAAATTAAAATGATCCACTTAAATGGTCGGCTTAAATGGTTCGCTTAAAGCCTCAAACGCATTCTCCGCTTATATTCTACCCTTCCGCTTTCCGCAAACGCATTCTCCGCTTATATTCTCCGCATCCGCTTTCCGCAAACACATTCTCCGCTTATATTCTCCGCTTCCATTTTCTGCACACGCACCCTTAGGATACTACATTGCAGCCTAAACCAACTTTTACTGATAAAGTGATTCAATTGTGGAAATACCTTTAAAATGATCTTCTGAAAACTAAAGAAGATATTTTTCGTTTATATTTAATTTTTAAAAGTTGAAACTAAACTGGAAATGATTACCAATGAAACATGAGCTGTTCCAACCAAGTAGACATCACAAGATCCACTCTCTGATGAAGAATCGCAGTTCAAAATGACAATATTTTTCCGTAGATCTTCAGGAATGTGCTCATATTTGGTTGCATTTTCTAGGTTGGCACCGGACCGGAAATTATCTGTTGGGGCAGCAATGGTCAACAATAAGGAGGCATCTTCTTCCTCGGAGCTCGATCCGGAATTGCCAGTCGGAGAGCTCATCGACTGCAGTGAGTTCGGCGGCGGTGTCTGTGAGGAAGCAGCCTCTGGCTTGGTATCAAATAGTGCAGCGGAAATCGGCGAATCCATCACTGGCGTCGTATTCATCAGCAAAGGTCGAGAATGTAATCTGGACGAAGTCGGAATAATAGAAATCAGGGAGTATTTTTGAAGATAAGGACGAAACCTTTTGCAAATTTGCATCCGAGAATACCCTCTCCCAGCAAACATACTAATGCACTTGTTCAAAAAGACCATCGTTAACAATTATTAACCAGTGCGTAAACCGTGTCTTGCATGCGATAATATTATTAAAATTATAATTTTGTTATTTTAATGTTAAAATGAGAACTTTGATTTGCATTCAGTGTCGGCGCGACTAACTTCGTTGCCCTAGATGAAAGTAACAAAGGCAAAAAAAATAAAAAATAAACATCCAACAACAACTAGACTTGAACCAACAACCTCCCGTGAACCAAGTACTTAAACTACTACTCCACCACAATTCCAATTTGTAAGTACAAGATGTCAAGTTTTATATGATAATAAACTATCAAACTAAGAAATACCACCTTTTCCTCCAACTGTTGCGTCTCTCCAACCGGCTGCCCTAGGCGAATGCCTTGCTCGGCTTGCCTTAGTTAGTGGTGTAAATTGTCGGATCGGACTGGACGGAGGTGTGTTCGGTTTCTGTCCTAAATATAATCGAAACAGACACGGACCAGAGGAAAAAAATTTCCCGTACAAATCTTGTTGTACTAAATCGTGTCTTAAATAAAATCGGTCGGACACGGACATATATTTTTTGGATACAAACGTGAACAGATCGGTCGAAAATAGTTATTTTATATTAAATTTTTTATTTTTTATTAGATTTTCTCCAACTATATACTAAGGTATAAGAAATTCAAACGAATTTAAACGAACACGGATTGAACGTGATTTTTTCTCATACAAATTTTGTTATCCTAACTCATGTCCTAAATGAAAATCGAACGAACTCGGACGGACGTATCATGGACATGAGCGGACATCGAACATTCGTACAAAATTTACATCCCTAGGGTTGGGCCTGATAAATTTTGATGCGAAATACATAAACTATTATTTAATAATAGTATTATTATTATTATTTGTGTCTAATTTATGTTCTATAGCTTACACAGACAATACGTATACGTGCCTATTTGAGAATTTTTTAAGAAATTGATGTATGTTAGTAATTTATTTGATAAATTAACAAATATTATTTAATTGAATTCGTTAAAATAATTTAAATGTAGAATTGTGAAGTTAGTTAACTACTTAGTGTAGTAGGAAAAATTGAAAAGCTATTTGCAAAAAAATTATATAGTTGTGGAGTTGTTAATGTTTAAAAAGAACTTTATGATATAATATATGATAAAAAATTTATATAGATGAATCATAACTAAATTACAGATTAACTTTATCGTTATTGTTGATATACATAGTTCACATGTGATTTATAAATCTTTATAGTTGCATGAAAAAAAAACTTTTTTTAATATTAATATAAATAATAATTCGTGTATATTATTAAGAGCTATTGGAAAAATAGACTAAACACTCTTCAAAATTATATAACAACCCAGTGGGAAATTCGATGCTCGAATTTCGACAATAATACATAATCATGTATTACTTGCCAAAACCTAAGTATCGAAAACACTAGATAGTTAAAAGAAAGACAATTAGAGGGTGAGAAAAGAAAGAAAGAAATATTAGAATAGAAGAAGAAGAAGACAACAACAAAAAATCAAAGGCTCACATCGCAGCGTAACAAATATTATATGGAAATAAATCTTTATAAAGAACTTTATAAATACTTACATTCATCAGAGTACAGTAGACAACCGATACATCTGTACATTTATAATAATTTATCCTCATATACAACACACAGCGGAATAACCACTAGATACATCTGGATTTCTCCAATAGGTCTTTTGAAAATCATAGAATCCCAACCTGAACCTGTAAAAATCGGTATGATTCGAACATTGCAAACGCCATGGATCAATTTGGTGAACCAACATGAGTAAACTCGCTAAATTTATAAGTAGCATCCAACTGATTTAAAGTTAAAAACCCTTTTGAAAGAAAAGGGTAATTGTAAGACCAATCCACACATAAACACGGATGGTATTTACCTTACGATAACCTAAAATATTTTTGGTATCAAATCCGGTGATATTATAATAGTGTCTACATAAAATAAATAATCATATAGCAGAATGCTTGCATCTCGCGCTCCACATATATAGTATATAATCAAAACTGCATGACACTTATTAGAGAATGAATTTTCAACAATGACAAGGTATGAGACCGCCTTATGAAAGTATACCTCTAGAGAGCAATAAACTAGGGTTCATCAAGAACATCTGCAACCCGGCCACACGTGGCCGACCGCTCATTCAACTTGAATATATTGTCATCCTACGACTGCAGCCACCGTATTCCCGAGAGATACAGAAATGAAAGAACGAATGAATTTTCTCTAGATGGTGACAATACACCCTAATAGGAATGACCCATATAGCCATGCTGTCTGCCCAATTTCTGTAATTTTCCCGGTTGATGAGGCTTGAGGTCACGATTACCTTCCAGAGAACATCGCATTACTCTTTGAATGCAACATCGTCACATCCATCAAATCACTAATTGACGTCCACAATACACTTTGGGTGTTAAGCTAAGAGAAGTTTCCTTCTCCCCACCAAACTTGGTATATTTGTAAAAATCAACGTATGTGTCCCTTAGGAAATACTATGTTAGACATTTGTTCATACAAATTATCCAAAAACAGGATGGACCGAAGGCACCCTTCTACCGCATCATGTATAAATCTTCCAATATTTGAAACACAACCTTTCACCTCTTATTTTAATATAAAAGTATTCTCAAAACCATTTCACTTTACTTAGAAAAATATCTTATAACCATATATTGAATATTCCATTTAGAAAAATCATTTGCAAAACATTAGTTATATCCATTATTCATTTCCTAAAACTGGGAACAAGGTCCCATTTTAAAAATATATAAGTTTACTAACCAAATCAGTTCAACTTAAATGACGACCCGCCATGCCGTCCGATTCAAACTGATGGTTAAACCAACTTAAACCGGTCAACATGACGTATCTTTGGGTTACAACTAATAAGAACCGAACAAAAAAACTTTTCATTATCATTGAAATACTCTTACATCGGAGTACAATAATAAATACATGCACAGAGGAAATAACAATATCATATTATAACATGTATACAGCGGAAAACATAAACCCTCAGCTGAAGAAAATAAAATGTTCTGGACATAGCTTTAGTTTCAATCTGGCACTTGCTCTATAAAATATTTGCAAAACCAAAACTACTAAACTGCCCATGTAGAAAATAATGGCACCTAGAGTTCAGGTAGAAGAACAATAAACTCCGAGTCAGTCATAGGACTAATGTGAGAACTAAAACAGTTATTTATTTTATTTTAAAGTTGGGTAAATCACAGGACCAAGTCATTTAACACGGAATGAGTTTTCTCTACATAAATACCAATCATAAACTACTCGCAATGCTTTTTGAAAATGAAGCTATTATAAGACTCAAGTCCTATCACACAATGCAACGCATACCGGAGGAGAGAGTTTTACCTCATATAACCAAACATACTTGATACGCGAAAGTCTCTTTTATTATTACTAGTGCATAGCGTGTAAATCATTTTCGAAACTAAATGTATAAATCATAGCTCGCATAATGCATCATCCCATTATGTTGGCTACTAGGTTACATCTGAAAACACAAAACTCGTATTGGAAGTTGGATCTCATCAATGATCAAGGAAAAGGATCTTTCTTTCCGCTATTCGGAACACCCCTAGCGGGATGTTCCAGGATCAACAAATGATCCTTCGGAGCGGCAAAGCGGTCCAGCACTAACAAGCTAATTGGAATATTTCCTTAACATAATGTCCCCCAGTCGTGACCGACCATCATTTGAGGTGCCTCGATCTGTCATCCACATAAGTAAACTTGCCAGGGCTCCATAACATAACACCACTTTTTAGGTAGAAGGAAACGTATGTCCTTATGTCTGTGGTCCATCATCGTGTTTTCGGCCATTCACAGATTGTGAGACTCAAAAGTCACGTTTCAACACAAAGCTACGTTATATCAGCCGTGCTTTGATCATCACCTACAAAGCTCTGCTTTTCAACCAAAAACTTTGATCGGATCAACACATTGCATGTCGCGTTGTCAAATCACAATATATAATCAGTGACTATTAATATATAACCCTCTGAGTACATAGGTCTCAAAGGAGGGTGTTAAGCTAAAAGAATAAATCATCGGCCGCTAACTGATATAACATCAATAGAAACCAATTGGTTATATTGTAAAATGCAACGTCAGATACACATCCATTTACAAGTTCGTTCTGGGTTGTGAACGAAACCGAAGGCACCTTATTCCTCGTCCAATAAAGGAGAAAGGCCTTTGCAAATCCAGAAAATCAACAAGTATGTCCGGACGACTGCCACTTATAGCCTCCACTTGGGCGTAGCTCCCAATAGAGACATCAGATATAATCCAAACGATGTGAAGATCCCCGGTCTTCAACCACCGTCTTCCGAATTTTCGATACTCGTCGTATAGTTATTCAGAATGGGTCAAAACCCAGTTTTTCCGAATAGCTAGCGCATCTTTGCAAACCATAATTGATAAATAAAATATCGTGAGTCTCATTCCATATAGAAATATACATTTACTCAAATCACCCTTTACATTGGAAATTACTCCCTTAAATCTTATCAAATATTTATATACTTTAAACTCTTGGTCAAATATTTCCTTGGAAATCCTTTCAAACGATTATAAAATCTTATTTCACCAACTTAACTCAAATCTAGTTTTCAACGCTTTATCGAGATTATTGACACTTGCGAAAAAGGTAATTTCTCAAATCATTATCCCGTTTCCAATCTATTCATCTTATGGCGCAAAACGAGTGATACTCCCTATCTAATACTTCGTACGTTGGTAATTTAGGTACCTTCATTTATTTCAAATCTAATTAAAGATTTCAATTTTCTTTACGGGAAAACTTCTTTATCCAAAATCCAGAATCCTACTTATGATTTCTTAATCTTATCGCTTGCGCTTAAAACACGCTTATCTACTTTTAAGCAACTCGTTCCCAATATCGTTTGTTAGGGAAAACTCTTTCATTAAATCTTTATATTCAAATTAAATAAATATTTCACTTCAACTTTACTTGGGAAATCATCTCTCCTTCAACTGGGTTAAAGAATAAATGTTAGTTTAAAACATCATTCATTATAAACCCAAAATCATATTTCCATTAGAAATGGAATCTTCATGGAAATCATATCAGTTCACAATCGATATAAATTCTCGTATCGGACTAATACTATAGGCATAATAATGGCAAAGCCTTTTAAATTCGTCAAATAGTAAAGGTCTTCGTCCATAAAGACCCATCTCGATTATCGCTAAATCGTTTACCATTCAGTTCCCAATTAATTTATTAATTGGAAAAACTTCACTTTGGAAGATTTCATTAAATCTTAATTAAAAGATTAATTCCACAACTTCATCTTCAACTAGGTTAAAGAACGATGTTGTTGAAGACACCATTTGTAACAGCCCGCATTTTACGTATCGAAAGATCGTAAAATATTTTTATTTCATTTTCTGAGGGTTGGATCATTCTCATCTTTTAATATGTTGCTTATGGGGATGTGAGACATGTCCATAATTTTTACCGATTTTGTTTGTGATCATTTTGCCCCTGTCAGCCTTGTACAGGGCATAACTTTTGACTCAGGTTGAATCAGAGGGCGAGACCTGTGCCATTGGAAAGGAATTGATGATTGCCTTTCCGTAGAGTGGTTACATTAAAGATTTGGCTCAACGGTTTGGGAGAAATCGTTGTTTTAAGGTTTTTCAGTTAGCTATTTAGGTTTTGGACCCTTGGTGGAATCCTATAAATAGGGGGTGAGAGTGGAGGGAAAATGTTTGCTTTCTCATTCTCTCATTTGAAGGCATTGATCTCCTTCTTCCTCTAACACCTTTCCACCATTAAAAATCCAAATCTAATGGGTGAAAACGTAGATCTACACCGTTGGAGGCTAGATCTACGTCATTTCAAGTGAGGATTCATCAAATCGAAGGGCTAGGAGCTATCTCTTCGCTGTCCGGAATTCTATTTCTTCGATTTTTCTTTGTTTTGGCTAATTGGTGAGTGATTTACATCTCTCGCATGAATGCAATGAAGTATATGAGTGTTTGTGCATGTTTCTCATCAAATTGGAATGTTTTACCATAGATTTACACCATTACAAGTTCATTTTCAGATGCATCACCCTATGATCGAATCTAACCAATTTTACACGTCGATTTCATGTCATATTACATGTTTATGTTAGTTAGATCTCTCATTTTGATCATATGTTCATTTTAATGGTTTTTGGTGAGATTTACATCATTTTTGTGGTTATCGTCATATTCATGTGGTTAGTAATGTTATAATATGTTTATGATTGTATTTGATGATTTTGGTTGAGTTGGTTTCGTCGGATTCATCGTTTGGCGAAGTTTTGGTCGAAATTGGAGTTGAATTGCAATATGCAGGAATTGGCTCGGCCATAGATTGAATCGGCCAGAAATTGGCTCGGTCAGGAGTTGGCTCAGCCATAGGCTGAATCGGCCAGGAGTTGGCTCGGCCATAGGTTGAATCGGCTAGAAGTTAGGCCAAAACGGAGTTGGATCAATCATTCAAGGGATCGGATCAGTCATCTTGGTTCGGATCTGTCATTCAGGGGATCGAATCGGTCATCTTGGTTCGGATTGGTCATTCAGGGGATTGGATCGGTCATCTTGGTTCGGATCGGTCATCTTGGTTCGGATCGGTCATCTTGGTTCGGATCGGTCTAGTTTGGGTCGGGTTGGTCTGAAAGGGGTGGATCGGTCATATTTTTAGCAGCGCTTTTAAACGCTGTGGTTGATAGTGATGATGCTATGGTAGGTTTCCAACAGGGTCATTTTCTGAAAAAGTATGTTTTTCGAGTACGACTCAGATTTGGAGAAAAGGTCTGAAAAAAATATTTTTCGGGGGCAACCCCCCGAACCCTAGCCGCAGCGCAATGATGTAATTAGCTCGGTGATGGTGTGACTTCGAAGTAAATTCAAGTAGGAAGGTTCGAAGTGTTGAAAGGTGTTCGTTAATCGGAGTAGAACACCGAATGAAGTAGCAACTCAAAGGTCATGGGTTGGTGGATAATGGTTGCTCGAGAAGGTTGCTTGAGCTATGAAATGTCGTCAAGGTTGGATGACTAGAGATGCGGAGGTCGAGAAGTCATCGTTGTCGTAAGTTCTAGCAAGCTCAAAGAAGGGGTACAATGGGGGCACCCAATAGACTGGAAGGTTGATGGTCGAGTACCTTGGGTATCGTTGAAAGGCCTAGTTGTCAAGATTGGACATTGTCAAGGTTGGACATATAGAGTTTATGCTAGAACTGGGGTTACCATTAGCCCTTGACATATGGCAAGGTTGGCCGTCATACGATTAACGGTGGTTTCAAAGCAGGATTGGCGGTGATAGCCAGAATCAGTCATGGATGATGGGTTGTTCTATTTGTACTATCTCACATAGATTATCCAAAGTCGAGGGAGACGTTCTCTGAGTGCTTAACTGATATTGGTTTAGGCCTCTAGGGAGAGTACTTTGGGAATGTTAAACTCGATTAAAGTTGTCTGTGTGAGACTTATATAATCTGGATGTTATGAGTGTTTTCCATGATTAAATGAGTGTTCTGGTTTCTATGGATGAATGGTTGAATTGTTTATAGTAAAGGCTATCACTGTCCGATGTGGGGAAGACAAGGTTGAGTTCTTCTCTGGTGTTATGGGTAGATTAGTATGTTTATCTATCCCTTCTCATATACTTTATTATTGAAGTTCGTTAGTTGTTTTATCACTCACTAAGACTGTTTTCTAACTCAAGGTTTTATGTTTCCTCTTATTACCTTGGGCTGTTCATCCGGTTGTGGATGGGCAGAATAAGTAACAGGTGACAATAATGCTTTAGCGAGGACGACGATGCTGATCGATGGCGTGCAGGAGGCTCATGTGCCAGTTTTACTACTATATAATAATTGGATTTCTGCTGTTTGCTTTTCTAAGTGATGTAGTGAGGCAACTTTATCCAAACACTATTTCCAAGTTGTGGATATTACTTTTTGGTTGTATGAAAGTCTTGTGTTTCTACTTCACTATTACTATCTGTTGTATATGTTATATTATATTTTATCCTTGCATTGTGAGTTTACGACAGGTTCCGCTTGTGTTTACCTACTCTGATGATCGTCCATGACTGCCCGACACACCCTTCAGCGCATTATTCCTCTTGTATAGTGCAGGGGTTATGGGCGTTCATCACACCATTCACGACAAACCCTAAACCAATTGATATGAAATATTAGATTTAAACTGAATTTATATCCACTTATATTCAACACCAATTCTCGTAATCAACGAATATTATAAATGGAGTAATGATATTAATATCTTCCAAATTTCTCAAATAGTAAACGTCTACACAGCAGTAATCAATACCAAATATCTGAAGATCTTTTTATTTGAATCGATATTACAATTAATCTTAATTAAAAGATTTATCAGAACTCATCTTTCAAATCCAATAAACTAATATTTGGAAATCTTCAATATATTTTACTTAAATTCCCCAAAACATCGTTTCACCGTATTCAGCACATTAGGCTAAAAGCACGAATATTCAAAATATAGTTCGAAACTTCATATTTCCTTTTCAAATCACTCTATAATCATTTATTATGATTTGTCATTATTTTTAATAATTTTTATATGTCCATTTCGATCGATTTCCAATTACGCTCATCGAACAACATTAACAGCGACCTTTTCAAAAATAGATTTAAACATAACTTGAAATCTATAAGTTGAAATTCCAAAATTCTTCTTTCATACTAAAGGTATCATTTAACAAACATTTCCAGTTTCGAGGAAATTCGATTTAAATTGCATCAGTTATGCTCGTTTGAAGTTCATGGCTGAAATTCGCGAACTATCATTACGCGACATGTTCTATTCAAGCGATATTATAATTTAATATAAAACTCGTCTTATTCCATCCAAACGTATTTTTAAAGCGTCCATAAACTTGTTTAAAAAATATTCTAATCTCAAAATTCTATTTTAAATCAAAATTGAATATTCTATTATTATAATATTAATAATAATATTTTCCAAAATATATTATTTTGAAATTAAAACTTTCCTATAATCCATTATAAAAATAAATAAGATCATTGAAATAATAATTTCGAGTTGAAAACGTCGTTTATATATCTAACTCGGATTCACTTTTGAATTTACTATTCGAAATCTATTTTAAATTAGAACAAATCATTTCTAATTCAAAACTCTTTCAAGTCAATTTCAACCTTTTCAATAGTTGTTTGAAATCATCTTAACTTCATTTTCAAATCTTTGTGGATATAAAAATCCAATTTCTATTTTCATGTCTCATTTCACTTAAATGGATGTAATGTTCGTTTAAAATTCAAGCAGAACTCGACTCAATCAATTCCCATATAATTTCATATTTATAGTGTCAATTGGGTGAACAATAATAATAATAACCTCAACAGTTATCATCCATCAAACAACGGTCGTAAGATAAGCATTATAATTGTTAACGCTTAAATATATATAGTAGTAATAATAAAACTATAATAAACAACTATCATCCACGAAGCAATCACATCGACCACAAGCAATCAATTTATAATCAGATAAAATTATAAAAACTTTTAAATTTATTCATGAAGTTCTCACATTGATTTTTTTTATCGTTTTAATAACAATCTCTTTTGGATTAAATTAAATGTGGGTATAATTTGACCTAAAATTCCAACTAGATCCAATCTTGTCCAAATTAATTTGTACACGTAGTCTGCGTCCATACGATCTCAACGGATCCTATTTCGTCCAATTCTGAGTTCATATGAGCAAGTTATAAATATTTGAACATTAAACACATTAATTAAATTATTAAATTATAATTTAACATATTCATCATCTTATCCAATTGTTTGTTCTTGGTTCCCTCGTCCTCTCTCTTCGCCACAGCCACTAAGAAGCTCCAGTCAACCGCTCTACCCATAACCAACTACGTCTCTCACCACCCCTCCCTTGACCGGCGCTGACCTCCGTTCATCCCCGATTGCCAGAAAAACGTGTTCGACCTCGCCACCATTCGAGGCGATTTCTCGCCGCCGCACACAACGCTTGGCCATGTAGCACACTGGCCTCTCTACCACGAACATTTCTCCAGTTGGTCACTTCCTCCAATACGGCCTCACTCGACCGGAATTTGCACAAAACCATTCGCTGCTCCAAGAAATTAATCATCTCCGATCATGTCGACGTTAAGGCCACCACAACCATTTCCAGATCAAACCACCAACTACAAAATTGTAGCCCTCTCTCCCCTCTCCAACTTCCTAGTTGATACCTTTGGCCAACGATCACCATAATCGCCGTAGTTTCACCAAAACGAAACTCTCTACTTTTGTTGTCGTGGTCATTTCCGGGCACCTCCGGCACTCATTCACCACCAAATTTTTGCTGTAGGTAGCTCTCACCAAGTACTCCAACTATCATGTTGGTGAATTCCTCCAATTCATGATGGCTTAGGAGATAAAAATTAAGATAAAAAGAAGGACTTATTTGCAAATTGGGGCTGAAAATTTGGGGGTTTAGGGTTGAGGAATATTATGGGTATATTTAACAAGGTAGGATAACTTAGAGGTGAAGTTTTGTATGTATTATTTTATTGCTAGTGCCTATCGCTATCTCTGTTCGTCGTTTAAAAATTTGCTTGGGCACATACAAACTCCGTTCGTGGTGAAAATTGATATGTAGCTATGGTTTGCCACTACGATCCTAATGAAACTAGTTTCATCAAAATCCGAGTCCGTTTGATCAAATAGCGCTAGTTCGAGCTTAAATTATTGATTTATTATACATATGTATTTACACTGAGCGTTTATAGCTCACACAACCACATACTAATTCCGATTGGCCCGAAATTTGGAATCTTACAATAATTTAACGTTACGGACCCAATAAAATTGGTTTCATCAAAATCCAAGATCGTTTGCGAAATGATTATTTTTTCGATATCTAATTAAATCAACAAAATATAATTAAATTCAAAATATTCAAATTCTTTGAAAAACAAATTATAATTATCATATATATTCAAATAAAACTTCAAATAGCTTTAGAATAGACTATATTGGACTTTAAACTCAATACTCATTTTTAAGCTAAATCGATATTCATTTTATAATGAAATCCCTTTATTTTTATTAAATAAGTCGTTATGGTTTATAAATGTGTAACAACCCGGATTTTCAGAACCAATTAAATTTTTTTATTTTAGCTATTTTAATGATTTTTGAATATTTAAAATGGTTTATTTTAAATAATAACGACTAAAAATTTATTTTAGTCAAAGTTAGAACATATAAATTTATTTTAATTTAAAACGAGCCTGAAATGGCGCGGTAGTTTGAAATTTTGTTTTCCAATTTCAAATGAATGTACAGAATTCAATATAAGTCAAGACTGGACGAAACAAGAAATATTTGAATCATTTTAATAATATAACGGATGTAAGAAACTGAGATTTCACTTTAAAAATTATATGTTATGTCTAGTTTAAAATTCAGAATAGTAGCTATGTAATTTATATATATTTTATATAATATATAGCCCTTAAAAATAGACATTTTGCATACGACCTCTGTTTTCGTTGAAACCACTTTTGTTGGGTCCGTAATATCAAATTTTTGCTAGATTCCAATTTTCATAATTTTTGGAATTAATATGTGAGCGTGGTAGATTTAACGTGTTTGGTAATTTCAGTTTGAATTTAATTAACTGAAAAATGACCGTTTTTCAAACGGTCTCCAAATTCAACGAAATTAGTTTTGTTAGGACCGTATCATCAAAACATAGCTAGTTTTATTTTTCGGGAATTTTTGGAGTCAGTATGTGGCCCCGGTAAATTAAAATGTACATTGAAATCAATTTTGAACGTTAAATTAATTTATATTTTAATTTTGATAAAAACTGATCGAAACAGTTGAATTGGCTTACGGGACATTTGCCATTGTATTCGGAATGGGGGTATTACTCTAAAGACGACAGTCGGTGGGTTCGATTCAGAGTTTGAATGGAAAACTAACATTTTGGATAATAAAATATTAAATAATGAAAATTGAAGGACGAATGAAGATTCTTTCAAGTCCATAGTTAATGGCGTCCGTTGGAAATACCTTTTGTTCCTCTTCAACCACTTTCAACTCCTCCTTTCCACCTCTTCCATCGCGCCCCTCTCCTCTTGTTCCTCCTGATCCTCCGCCTCCTAATGTAAATCCCTCTTCTGGAATCCCCTCTTTGGCAAATTCCTCAAATCCTTTTTCGGGAGTGAGTTCATCTAACCCTATTCCTGATAATTTCATAGATGCAAATTCTGGTGATCCTATCACTCATACCAATGTCAATTTCACTAAATCTGCTAATGATTCTTCAAATATTAATTCAAATCTTGATTCGTCGAATTTCTCCTACCCTTCTTTCACCAAAGTTGACTATGCTTCTCTCTTTAAGTCTCTTCCTAGAATGCTGGGGTTTATTGTCCGCAATATTTCGATATTCCTAGGGATGGGCATCCGAAAGCAGTGCCAGATCTGATCAAGAAGGAAGGCTTGAATTACTGGAGTAGATATCTGATAGGATTTTTCTTGGATGAATCCTTATCTTATCTCTCATTGGTCAATTTCTTGAACCGATATTGGAAGCTACAAGGTGAGGTTGACATTAAGTATGATGGTTTTCATTTCTACTTTAAATTTACCAATAATGATGATAGAGATAGGATCCTTAAATCTGATCCAATCTTTATTCGAGGTAGAATGTTCATAATTTCGAATTGGGATCCATCAATAGGAAACACTCAATCTCAAATCAGGAAAGTGCCGATTTGGGTTCACTTGTATAGAATACCGATGATTTTGTGGACTCTTTTAGGTATAAATTGGATTGTTTGTCATATTGGAAAATTAATTTGCTTTGATACTAGTACTGAAAGAATGCAACGATTTGGATATGCTAAGGCGCTGGTGGAGATTACCCCTGATAATGAACTACCTGATTCCTTAGAGTTTACAGATTTAGGTGATAAATGCCCCCTGTTAAATTGTCCTATGATTGGAAACCTAAGAATTGTACATCCTACAAGACTTTTGGTCATGATTCTATTAGTTGTGAGTTTAATCCTATGGATGATATGAGAACTTCAATCCAGTCAAAGGACGGTATGGTTAATGATGGTGGAAACATCAACAATGGGAATAAGAATAGGATTATTCATACATCAGTTAATCAGGCTAACTATACATATGTAAAGAAAAAGCAATTTTGGAAGAGGAAAGATGTAGATGCGAGGAAAGCTGCAGATATGGGTAACATGAATCAGTTTGAGGTATTAAATAATGATATAGTAGGAAATGCAAATGAAACTACAGATGTGAGGAAAGATATTAATGATGGTTCTGGTGTTGGGGATACTGTTATGGGTAATGTAAGTACCGAGTCTCAAGATGATGTTAATGAATTTGTTAAGGAGAAGGAGTTTAATGATGTTAACGGTAATGGAACTTCTGTAATGGGTAATGTTAGCTCTGGTCCTCAGGATGGTGATGGAATTAACATTGATAATACGGGTAATGATGTAAATGGAGAGGCAGTTAATGTTGTTAATAAGGGTAATGATATTAATGGTCATGCTGTTAAAACTGATCATTTCAATAGGGTTGAAGGAGGAAATATGAGTAATGAGGTTAATGGTGATAAAGATGATACAGTGGAGAATATATTAGATAAATTGCCTTCTGATGATGCAAATGTAATGGGTAATGGTAATTCATCAACTTCACTAGATAATTCTGCCATTCACAGTGGTTCAAAATTCGTCTCTAAGAGTTCCAAAAGGCGTTCAAAGAGGAAAAAGGCAGCTGAGCGCAATGCTCAAAGTGAGAAGATGGGTGAAGAGGAGATTCATAATGATGATGTGATTTATTCATCATTAAGGCATACTCGGAGTAAACCGGGTGTCATCTTTGTCTTTGATTCTATACTGAAATAACTTGAGTTGCAGTCTTAGTTACCGTTTTGTGTAGTTTTTGCGTGGATATTTCTACTATGGTGTGGTAATCTTTGAAGAGGGGCTTGTTATCTTTTCAGGGTGGTAATCCGATGCGTTTGGGAGCTTTATTATGGTGTCTTGTTCTTAGTTACTATTTCGGCAGTTTTTAGAAGACATTAGAGGCTGAAGCAAAGACTGTGGTTCATGGTTTTTTGTTTTATTTTGCTGTATGATCGTTTGTACATTTGTAAATCAGCGGTTTTGAGTTTTTTCCGAGCCGAATGTTATACTGTATATAATTTTTTCTCAATACCGTTTAAATAAGTGCTGAGTGATGTATAGTTTAGGATATATTGTAATCTCTGTAATTGCTGTTATGTGAATTAATAATATGACTTGCCTTTCAAAATAATTAAATATATTATATAACCTTAACCCCTTTTTTCTTCATTACGGTAAACGCAAACCAAATAAATAAATAAAAAAGAAAACCGATCCCGCCCAGAACCCTAACCCTAACCCCGTCGCCCATTGCTCCACCGCGCCCTCCCCCCACTAGTCGCCAACGCCGTTGCCCGGCCGGAGTTCCCCCACATCCGTCGTTACCTTCCACGTCACCCCCTTCTCCCAATCAAACCCATCCAACCCCAAATCACCGGAAACCGCCGCCTCCAGCCCCATTGACCTGCCGCCGACCACCAGTGGGACCCCACCGCCTGCAGCAACCCTACGCCATCGCGAGCTACTCTTTCCACCCCTTTGAAAAAAAACAGTGAGCTTATTTTTCATTTTATTATTTATTCATTTTATATGTAGTTAGTTTTAAAATTTTAAAAACCAGTTTTTTTAAAGCATTGTTGTTAAAAATCAGTTTTTTTATATACATAGAAATAAAAATGTGATTTCTATGTAGACAACATAGAAATAAAAATGTGATTTTTATGTAGACAACATAGAAATAAAAATATGATTTTCAAAATATGTTTTTTATTATATGAATATCATTATAAAAATATGATTTTTATATATAAGATAGCGGTAAAAAATTGTGATTTTTATGTATATAGTAACGATATAAAAATGTGATTTTTATACAGATAGAACAATAATAAAAATGTGATTTTTATCTATATAGTATTAGAATAAAAATGTGATTTTTAATATAAAAATCGTGTGAAACAAATTGCAATGGAACTAACTGGAAGCAAAACGGAATCCAGACGTTAATTGAATTAATTGGAACTGGTATGTGTATGGCGCGAGCCAGTATTAGGCGAGGGATAAGGCTAGACCTTATTCCGGTTCTAGTATCCCGACGTTATGATGCCAAAATTTTCTAAAATATGTTAGAAATATAATGGTTAGTTAAAAATATTATTTTTAACTTATATATGAATTTTATAAAATATTCATGTGTTGAATAAATATTTTATCGTAAAAAAGTATAATTTTTAACGTATAAATGAATGACATAAAATTCTCCCAAAATAATAAATATTCATTTACAAATCGGACGATTTGTTTATGTGCACCCATTTAACTTACATGGATTGGGATGATATATTTTACACATCGCCCAACTGCACAAATAATATTCAGTGTTTGTTGATTGAAACCCCACACGGGAATTCAGATGATATTTGACGTACATTAATCCCAATTGTTTAGTTGTATGTCAATCGATTGGTTGATAGACAGTTGTAAGCATTAATTATTTATATTTAATGTTTATGCAGTTGTGTAATGCACTCTGGATGATGGTTGATTGTTTATCATTATTGTTGTATACATATGTTGTATGAATCCATATAAATAACATTATATGGTAATTGGCCGTGTTTGATTCCAATTCAGAAATAACGAATATTTTAAAATAAGGAATATTTTAAAGTAATATTCAGTAAAGGATTAAAATCTGATTTTGATGTCCGATTTTGGATGGACACGAAAATATTGAAATATGTGAAGCCGTATAGTTTAGATATGCGCCATTTTGATGTGAACGATATTTATATCTATTTTATTCATTTTTATAATGAATATCAAAAAGGAAATTGTGACGGCCCGCCCCGCACCAGCCGACATTTCCAATGAAAGTGCGTTGTGCCAACGCCCGACTAGCACAAGACGGTCGCCGAAGAAAAGAAAAGAAACGAATTTGAACTAACAAGGAACCCGTAGAATGTCTCACAGCGCATGGAATAAAATATTATAATAACATACTTGACATAAAACATGCGAGATAGTGCATGAGCTGAAAACTAAACCATAATCATCATAGAAGCAGAAATCCAAAATACAGCTTATGATCCATAACCATTATTACAACCTCAAAATACTGTTTCTAAAGCAAAAGAAAGGAAAGGTACACTACTAATACCCAAAGCAGTGACCATCATCAACACAGGGAGAATATATGTAGATAATACGTAGGAGCCTCCTGCTCGTCTGCGGATCAGCTACTCGTGCATAACCAGCTAACCTGTCTCTAGTCTACTCGTTTAGGAGCACCCAGAGTAATAAGAAGAGACATAAAACTCTGGGTCAAACAAAAGTCTGGTATGAGCGATAAGCAACAAAACGAAACAATAGCTGGTATATTAAACCATACCTGAACCTGGACCTGCAACCAAAGAGTTAGCACAAAATACCGTACAATACTCTAAGATGCCACTAACATATGGTGTAAAGGATACAGGGGTGGGGGTGTGCATGTCATAGTTATGGAAAACAATCAAGCATAGCAACCATCCTCACATCTCTCACTCAATGCGTAAAGCAAACGATATCCACTACTTTGATCACCCAAATCCTTGCTATGATCACTCTGCCCCATGGAGTCATGGTGACTCCACTGCACTGATCCATAGCCTCTAGTCCTTGCTATGTCCACTCTGCCACATGAAGTCATGACGACTCCACTGCACTGGCTCATAGCCATGCTACGATCACTTTGCCCCGTGGAATAATAACTACCCCACTGCATAGATCCGTAGCCTAACAATCGTCTCCCGATGGTGAATCAAAGCTATGGACGTCGACAACTCCTTAGCACACGTTCCGCAGCAAAGTCCAATCTTGAAGTTGACTCGTTGGTTCCCATCTGGATCCTGAGTACAAACTTCTCCTTTGGACTACCTTTGCATCTCGGGTTTTGGTCTTCTCCGGATCGGTTCGGCCCTTCACTTCGCTTTGGATCGTGCTCCTTGAGGTGGTTCGTTCGTGATACATGCTATTCACCCATTCGTTTCGTGGAGCTTCTGTTTGTTGCCACCAGGCGGTTCGGATCGGACTACTCCATATAGGTCAGGGCATGATGACCCCATCGGTTCGGTTCGTGGGCTCCACTCAACTGCGGTTCAGTTCGTTCTCCTTCCACTGGATCGGGTCGTGGACACCCATTGGGTTCGGGTCGAGTCCCTTCATTGCTTCAGATTGTGGCTCCAGGTCGTGGCTCCAAGCATCGGTTCGTGGTGTCCTTGTCATGAGCGGTTCGGATTGGAGCCGCCATCATTCACGAGCGGGTCGGGGTCGGGTAGTGCTCCACAATCGGGTCGGGGTCGGGTTGTGGCGAACCGATCCAGTTCCTGCACAATTTTCCTGCAACTCTTCTAGCGACTGTTTTACATCATACGACGGCGTTTTCGACTATTCTAACTGTTCTAATCAATCACAAAGCATACCATACAGTCATAGCAACATGCAGAATTGACCACAAACACCAAAACCACAAATTGATATGTTAAAATGAATCGAACATACCCAAAAATCCATATTTTCCCCTTAATCATGTTTAATAGCAACTAATGATAGACTTAGCAAAACATAACCAAATAAGCTCAAATTTCTAACAGAGGCTTGAAATAATATTTAAGAATTTCTAAACATTTTTCCAGATTTTTAACATGCATAATTTCGTTAATTAACAATAATCACCCTAATTAACTGTAATTAGTGTAAAAACAACGCTAATCACTCACCTTAGCCACAAATAAACTCAAATCTGAAACTTTTGGAAAAAATGGTTTGGATTCCAATACACTCCAGCAGCTCTACCTCGATTTTCGTGCTAATCCGCTTTGATTTGATGTAGATTTGGCATAATTAGCGATTAGAAGGCGATTTGGGGTATTTTAGCAAGTGGAGGCCATTGCTAGGGTTCAAAGGTTGTAATTGGCAGCTAAGAAATGAAATAAAAACTAATTTACTAACTCATTTCAGCCGTCCCTCCCGAAATGAGTTATGGGACCTCTTGCTAATCACCCTAATTAGGCCCAGGTAAGCTGTTTTTCACCTTCTAAACCTTGTTTCGTCCATATCTCCTAAATGGTAAGTTCGTTTTTCACATATGACCACTCTACGGAAAGATAAACCATCATCCGGATCTAATGGAAGTGGTCTCAGTTAAAAATTCCTTACCAATCAAAAGTTATGGCCAAAACAAGATCATCTAGTGGCCAAACGGTCATTCAAAAATCGGCAAAAATCGTGAATATGGGAAATGACCCCAATAGTCGTCCCCCAATGTCACACGACCATACGACTCCTTACGAGAAAGAAAGAAATATTCTATAATCCTCCGATGCGTAGAATGTGGGTCGTTACACTCTCCCCCCCCCTCCCCCCTTAAGAAATTTCGCCCCCGAAATTCCTTAACTAAGAAACAAACAAAGGATTCCACATGCCTACCAACCATTCACAACAATCAAACATACAAAACAACAAGCAAGTCTATTCTAGCATGCAGCTTGCTAACAAGGGAGTACTATACCGATATAAAAAAACCTAACCAGGCAAAGAGTTCTGGATACTTCCTCCTTATGTTCTCCTCTGTTTCCCAAGTACAGTCTTCCTCATCATCATCCCATTGAACTTTGACTAGTTTCACTACCTTCCTTCGAAGCTGCTTTGTATCGTTCCCAACAATACGCATTGGCCTGCGGTTCCCAATCGCCTCGGGTTCAACCTCGATATCGTCCGACTGATCCGGTGAAATAGTCACACTAGGGTCATGCACGAATTTCCTTAACTGGGAAACATGAAATACGTTGTGAACTCCTTCCATCTTCTCTGGTAATTCAACTTTATATGCCAAATTTCCAACTTGCTCGAGAACTGGGAATAGACCAACAAATCTTGGTGTTAACTTGCCTCTCCTACCAAATCGCATCACGCTCTTTAATGGAGAAATATTGACAAACACCAAGTCACCAATGGAGAACTTTAAATCTCTTTTCCTCTTATCAGCACAACTCTTCTACCTATCTTGGGCAGCCTTCATCCGTTGTTGGATGATCTTAATCTTGTCTGAGGTTTCTCTTATCACATCTGGTCCAAGCACAAACTTCTCACCAGTTTCTAACCAACATGACGGTGAGTTGCATGGTCTTCCGTTCAAAGCTTCATATGGAGCCATACCAATACTGGATTGATAACTATTATTATATGCAAACTCTACTAGATGCAAATAGTCATCTCATTATCCACCAAAATCCAATATGCAAGCTCTCAAGAGATCTTCTAATATACGATTCACCCTCTCTATCTGACAGTCGGTTTGAGGATGATACGCGGTACTGAAATGTAGTTCTGACCCTAGAGCCTCTTGTAAGCTCTTCCAAAACCCACTAGTAAACAACGGGTCTTGGTCACTCACAATGCTTTTAGGTACTCCATGAAATCTCACTACCCATTTCATATATAGTTCCGCTAACTTAGATGTCGTTCTATTCGACTTGACGGGTATAAACCTTGCACTCTTAGTCAATCGGTCCACAATCACCCAAATGCTATCATGGCTTGATCTAGTTTTTGGTAACCCATCAATGAAATCCATAGAGACTTGTTCCCATTTCCATTCTGGGACTTCAAATGGTTGCAATAAACCACTAGGTTCCTTTTGCTCAGCTTTAACCAACTGGCTATTCATGCATTTGGATATAAACTTCCCAACGTCTCTTTTCATCCCTTCCTAGTAGTTGGTCTGCTTCCTGTCTTGATACTTTTTGTTACCACCGGAATGTATAGTCAGTTTTGAGTGATGACATTCTCTAAGCACTTCATCTCTCAATCCATTGACATTGGGCACAACTAGTCTTCCATTATTTCTAAGCCATCCATCTCGATCAAGCCCATACTTGTTCATCTCTTCGTCGATTCCCATCTCTAACTTTGAGATGATTTCCAATAGGTTAGGATCGTCCCTCTGACTGGAACCAATCCGCTCAATCAAAGTGGGTCTGATCGTCAAACTTGCTAACATTTCTGGATCCAATTCGCACTTTGGTCTGAAATCATACCCAGTGATGTACTCCAGTTGCTTCCATTCTAGAAACATAGGCCCTAAACTGGCATGTCTTCTACTCAATGCATTAGCTACCGCATTGCCCTTTCCTGGTGTATATGCAATATCGAAATCATAGGAAGCCAAGAATTCTAACCATCTTTGCTGTCGGAGATTTAGATCCTTCTGAGAGAAAAGATACTTTAACGATTTATGATCGGTAAACAACTCGAATCTTTCTCCCAAGACATAATGACTCCACATCTTCAATGCGAACATGATCGCTGCCAATTCCAAATCATGGGTAGGATACCTTTTCTCATGCGGTTTCAGTTGCCGACTAGCATAAGCTACAACCCTACCTCCTTGCATCAATACAACACCTAGT
Source organism: Allium sativum (assembly GCA_030737875.1). NCBI lineage: Eukaryota > Viridiplantae > Streptophyta > Magnoliopsida > Asparagales > Amaryllidaceae > Allium > Allium sativum. The sequence continues at coordinate 27,432,532 of CM060912.1, read as the reverse complement.
CCGGTACCACATGCATCTGTGTATACCGTCATCTCTTCATTCCCTTTAGGAATGACTAACACTGGTGCGCATGTCAATTTTTCCTTTAGACTCTTAAACGCATTCTCGCACTTTTCGTCCAAAACAAAAGCTTGATTCTTCTTGGTCAACTGAGTCAACGGTGCTGCTCTCTTGGAGAAGTCTTGGATAAACTTACGATAATATTCAGCCAATCCCAAGAAACTCCTTACGTCTATTGCATTCTTGGGCGTAGACCAATCTTGCACCGTAGCTGCCTTCGCAGGATCCACGGCAATACCATTCTCTGAAACAACATGGCCCAAGAATCTCACTTCCCTCCTCCAGAAGTGACACATAGAGAACTTTGCTTTCAATTGGTGTTTTCTCAACACCTCCATCACTATCCTCAGATGTTCCTTGTGTTCTTCCTCTATCCTCGAATAAACCAAGATATCGTCTACGAACACAAGAACAAACTTATTCAATTGATCCTTGAATACCCTATTCATAAGATCCACAAAATATGATGGTGCGTTGGTCAACCCGAATGGCATGACCAACCACTCATAGAATCCAAACGGTGTCCGAAAGGCCGTTTTAGCTATACTCACTGCTTCCACCCTAAGTTGATGAAAACCTGTCGCGAGATCCAACTAGGAGAACACTCTCGCATCACTCAACTGATCAAACAAATCATCTATCTGCGGTAGAGGATACTTATTCTTCCCCGTCACCTTATTCAACTCGCGGTAGTCCACACACAATCGAAGGGAACCATATGCCTTGGTAGCAAACACAACGGGTGCTCTCCACTCAGAGACACTTATTCTGATAAATCCCTTCTTCAACAGATCGCTTACTTGCACCCCGAGCTCTCGCTGCTCCCTTGGTGCCATACGACGAAGTGGCATCACTATAGGTCTGGCATCTTTCACTAAATCAATACGGAACTCAATCTCTCGGTGTGGTGGAAGTCCAGTCACTTCCTCGAAAACGTCCGGATACTGGCCAGCCACGGGCACATCTGACAACTCATCATGAGGGATGTCGAGTGAATTTAGAAAACTAGTCATTACCCCATCACTAGATAGACCACCAAACACTACCCTCTGCCCATCATCCGCTCTAACTGTCACCAAAAAGCCCTCACAGTCTACCACCACCCTGTACCTTTGGAGCCAATCGACTCCCAAAATAATTCCAAACCCAGTAAAGCCCAAAAAAAAGCAATCACAAACAAACATGCATCCATGACTCGATAAGACCACATTACGACAAATATCCTAAGGCTAGTTGAACCACCAATCGGGTTCGTCACCGCTAAAGGTCTATCGACTATCACGGGTTCCAATCCCAACTTATCTACCAGGTCACTAGATATGAAGGAACGGGAAGCTCCGGTAACAAACAATACTCGAACAGGAACATCATAAATAGAAAGCATACCTTGAATGATGACATTCTTTCCTTTCTCCGCAGTAGTTGGGGCATTCGGCGAAGAAGAAACAACATTAAGAGCATATGCTTTCACAATCTGCTTTTCTTTAGGGGGTTGCGGACACTTATCCTTGTGATGTCCCACTTGGCCATAGTTGAAGCACTTCCTGTCCGCTGGTTTTGCTCGACATTCTTTAGCATAATGGCCCTTCTTGCCACAGCTAAAGCACTCAGCATCTTTCTTGCTATTTTTCTGACCATCCTTAGCTTGGTTTTGACTCTGCTTCGTTTTATTCTGAGAATTATTCTTGCCTCCACCGCTTTCTTGCGGCTTTGGCCCCTCTGCAGATGCGACAACGACTTCAGTCTTGGGTTTAGGATAAAGGCTCTCTGACCTCAATGCTTTCCCAACAATCAATTCAAAAGTCTCATCAATATGGTTTATAAGCCTTTCCCCCAAGTACTGATCTAAACCAGTTAAGAACTTCTCGTTCTTCTTCTCGGGAGTGACAATGAGGCATAATCCATACTTCGAATAAGTATCGAACTCAGCAATGTACCCCGAGACTGCTCTACCATTCTGCTTAAGCTCCAGAAATTTCCTAAACAATTCTGATTTCTGAGCAGCTGGGATAAACTTATCACTGAATCAGGTCTTAAACTGATCCCAAGTAACTTGATCCTCTGGAATAGCTGCCTTAATAGCACTCCACCAATTCAACGCCCATCCTTGCAGCTGAAGGGTTGCTAGCTTTCTCTTCATCGCATCCTCAATACCCAAGTCTTCGAAGATACGCTCACAGCTATCTAACCAATCCTGAACTTCTGTAGCCGATTCCGTTCCGTGGAACGGCTTTCCACCAAGACTAGTGTAATCATTGCATAGCTTGGCGAAATCGGCTCTAGGCGCCTGCACCACTGCACCACCACCATTTGCAGCATTGGGAACTGCTCCTTGCATATTTCTAAGCATCTCTCTCATGAAGTCAGTGAACATCATTCTCATATTAGGAGCATTCCCATTATTAGCTCCTTTACCAGCACCCCTAGTGTATCGGCTCATCGTTCAATCTGTAAGGAGAAAACGATTAACCATCTCTTCAGTGGTGCTAGTGCGATGCGACTTCATCCTTAAATATACTAATAGTATATATATATATATATATATATATATATATATATATTGAAAACCAAAACATCACAAATACGCGCTCTCATATACGTACTATCTCCCCCTGCTGTCTTTCCCTAGGTTAACTACGCAACCTAGAGCTCTGATACCAAGTCTGACGGCCGACCCCGCATCAGCCGACATTTCCAATGAAAGTGCGTTGTGCCAATGCCCGACTAGCACAGGACAGTCGGCAAAGAAAGGAAAAGAAAGGAATTTGAACTAACAAGGAACCTATAGAATGTCTCACAGCACATGGAATAAAATATAATAATAACATACTTGACATAAAACATGCGAGACAGTGCATAAGATGAAAACTAAACCATAATCATCATAGCAGCGGAAATCCAAAATACAGCTTATGATCCATAATCATTATTACAACCCCAAAATAATGTCTCTAAAGCAAAAGAAAGGAAAGTAACATTACTAATGCCCGAAGCAGTGACCATCATCAACACTGGAAGAATATATGTAGATAATACGTAGGAGCCTCCTACTCGTCTCTAGATCGGCTACTCGTGCATAACCAGCTAACCTGTCTTTAGTCTGCTCGTTTAGGAGCACCCAGAGTAATAAGAAGAGACATAATACTCTGGGTCAGACAAAAGTCTGGTATGAGTGATAAGCAACAAAACGGAACAATAGCAGGTATACTAAACCATACCTGAACCTGGACCTGCAACCAAAGAGTTAGCACAACATACCGTACAATACTCTAAGGTGCCACTAACATATGGTGTAAAGGATACAGTGGTGGGGGTGTGCATGTCATAGTGATGGCAAACATTCAAGCATAGCAACCATCCTCACATCTCTCACTCAGAGCGTAAAGCATACGATATCCACTGCTTTGATCACCCAAATCCTTGTTATGATCACTCTGCCCCATGGAGTCATGGTGACTCCACTGCACTGATCCATAGCCACTAGTCCTTGTTATGTCCACTCTGCCCCCATGAAGTCATAATGACTCCACTGCACTGGCTCATAGCCATGCTACGATCACTCTGCCCTAAGGAATAATAACTACCCCACTGCACTGATCCGTAGCCTAACAATCGTCTCATGGTGGTGAATTAAAGCTATGGACGTCGACAACTCCTTATCACACGTCCCGCAGCAATGTCCAATCATGAAGTTGACTCATTGGTTCCCATCTGGATCTTGATTACAAACATCTCCTTTGGACTACTTTTGCATCTCGGGTTTTGGTCTTCTCTGGATCGGTTCGGCTCTTCACTTCACTTCGCTTTGGATCGTGCTCCTTGAGGTGGTTCGGTTCGTGATACATGCTATTCACCCGTTCGTTTCGTGGAGCTTCTGTTCGTGGCCACCAGGCAGTTCGGATCAGACTACTCCATATAGGTCAGGTCGTGATGACCCCATCGGTTCGGTTCATGGGCTCCAGTCCACTGCGGTTCAGTTTGTTCTCCTTCCACTGGATCGGGTCGTGGACACCCACTGGGTTCGGGTCGGGTCCCTTCATTGCTTCAGATCGTGGCTCCAGGTCGTGGCTCCAAGCATCGGTTTGTGGTGTCCTTGTCACGAGCAGTTCGGGTCGGAGGTGCCATCATTCACGAGCGGCTCAGGGTCGGGTAGTGCTCCACGATCGGGTCGGGGTCGGGTAGTGGTGATCCGATCCGGTTCCTGCACAATTTTCCTACAACTCTTCCAGCGACTGTTTTACGCCATACGACGGCGTTTTCAACTATTCTAACTATTCTAATCAATCACAAAGCATAACATACAGTCATGAAAACATGTAGAATTAACCATAAACACCAAAACCACAATTTGATATGTTAAAATGAATCAAACATACCCAAAAACCCATATTTTCCCCTTAATCATGTTTAACAACAACTAATGATAGACTTAGCAAAATATAACCAAATTAGCCCAAATTTCTAACAGAGGCTTAAAATAATATTTAAGAATTTCTAAACATTTTTCCAAATTTTTAACATGCATAATTTCGTTAATTAACACTAATCACCCTAATTAACCGTAATTAGTGTAAAAAAATGCTAATCACTCACCTTAGCCACAAATAAACTCAGATCTGAAACTTTTGGACAAAATGGTTCGGATTCCAATACACTTCAGCAGCTCTACCTCGATTTTCGTGCTAATCCGCTTTGATTTGATGTAGATTTGGCTTAAGTAGTGATTAGAAGGTGATTTGGGGTGTTTTAGCAAGTGGAGGCCATTGCTAGGATTCAAGGGTTGTAAGTGGAAGCTAAGCAATGAAATAAAAACTGATTTACTAACTCATTTCAGCCCTCCCATAACCCAAATCCCGAAATGGGCTATGGGCCCTCTTGCTAATCACCCTAATTAGGCCCAAGTAAGCTGTTTTTCACCTTCTAAACCTTGTTTCATCCATATCTCCCAAACGATAAGTCCGTTTTTCAATTATAACCACTCTACGGAAAGGTAAACCATCATCCAGATCTAATCGAAGTGGTTTTAGGTCAAAATTCCTTACCAATCAAAAGTTATGGCCAAAACAAATCAGATAGGGGCAAAACAGTCATTTAAAAATCGTGAACATGGGAAATGATCCTAATAGTCATCCCCCAATGTCACACGACCATACGTCTCCTTATGAGAAAGAAATAAATATTCTACAATCCTCCGATGCGTAGAATGCGGTTCGTTACACTAATGATTTCAAAATCTGATATTTTGAAAATATTATCATTTATATATTATAATGATAAAGAATATTAAATTTTGATTTAAAATTGAAAATGAAGTTGGAATCGTTTTTAAAACGAATTTAAAATGATGTATAAAATACGTTTTAAATGGAAATTGACGAAGTATATAATATCTATATATATATATATATATTATATATATATTTTTAAATGGCCTGAATAGAATGCGCCGCGCCGCGACTATTCGCAAATTTCGACCATTGGCTTTGAGTTGAGATTTCGGGGGATCCGACCGTCGGATTCTCCTAAAACAGGAACCGTTGGGTTCGTATCGAAAAGAGCTTTCCAACGAATATAAGAGATTTGAAATCTAACGGTTGGATTTGGAATTATGTCCAAACCAAATTTGGAAAAGATCGTTGTAAGTGCAGTTCGATGACCGTTTATGGAAATCGACTGAAAGCGCCTTAATAAAATTATTAAAAATATTAATAATTTGTGTAAAATCATAATAAATGATTTATAAAGAATTTGGATGAAAAATTCCACATTTGTGAAGATAAAAATATATTTTTATCAAAATTAACTGGTTATTAACCAAATTTGAAATCCAATAATTTTTAAATAAAATAAATTGGATTTGTGAATGGTTCAAAAAATAACCAAAATTTTCCAATGAATAAATTGGAACGGAAATAATCTTTGGAATATTTCGATATTGGATTTCGTGGTTATACGGATATTGTTATGGAAATTCGGAAGATATATTTATATCATTATTTCCAATACGATATTTGTTGGTTTCAGAATTTGATATTGAATATAAGCCAATATAATTCCTATTCAGAGCCTTGTATTTAATATCAAATGGGATTTTAGGTTTTTCGTGAACGGTTACTTTACTAACACGGTTCTTAAACCCAGTTGAGAAAAGAAAAAACCATTTAAATAAGATTTAGAAAAGTTTACCAATTAATTAATATTTAATTGGAGTTGAATTGAAATTGGATTTTGGATTTGTCATGAATGGTGTCTTCAGTAACACAATTCTTAAACCCCGTGTGAAAAGAATAAATCTTTTAATTCAGATTATTAGAGTTTCCAGTTATATTTAGTGATTGGAATAAAGTGGAATGTGAATTGGGTTTATCGTGAACTATGTTTTAAACGACATTAGTTCTTTAACCCGATTAACAATGAAATTTGATTCGTAATTTATCAATGTTTTTATTAAGATTTAATGAAAAATTTCCAAAGTAAAGTTTTCCAAATTAATATATTGGAGTCGGAAGGAATTCGATTTGGTAATAATTGAAGTGAGCTTCTGTGGAGTAAGACTGTTACTATATATGGAATTTAAAAGGCTTTGTCGTTATTTCATTTATATTATTAGACGAATACGGAAACTGATATTGATTATATATTGATATTGTTTCCGTGAAGATTCCATAATAAATAGAATGTGATTTTGGATTTATCGTGAACTGTGTTTTAAATGACATTAGTTCTTTAACCCAGTTAAAGACAGGACTACATGTCTAACATTGTATTTGGAACTGTATGGTTAATCTCTGCTAAATATATATCTGTTTGGTGGCGGATAATTTATTCTCTTGTTTAACACCCTTCCCTGAGACGTACGAGCTTAGAGGTTATATATCGGCAGAAATCAATAGTACGGTGTAGATTGTCAATGCAACATGTTTGATTATCCAAAGTTAAATAATCATTAATATTGATTTTTGGGAAGATTAAAACTAAGTGAAGTTTTAATGAATCTTTAATTAGATTCAAATGTGAATGTGATAATTTAAATTATCAAATTTGGGAAATGATCGAGAATGGAGTATCACGAATTATACTCCAGGCGATAGTTAAATCTTTAATTATATTTGAACGTGAAATGGTAATTAAATTTAACGATAATACCATGGTTATAGATATGGAGTACTACCAGTTTTGCTCCATGGGATGAATAGGTTGCGATTGGGAAATTAAACAAATGATTACTTCGGTAAGGTTCGCTAATCCCAACTAGTTGATAAACCTTAATTTGGTTTAGAATTGATATCCAAAGGAAGATTAAAGAATAAATTTAAAGAATTTATCTTTGATAAAATTAATGGCAACCTTTCCCTAATGATGAGAATATTTGAACAAAAGAATATTCTGGATTGGAATGAGGCGTATGTTGTGTGTTTATATCACCTGATTATAATATACACGGGTTATTCGAAAAGGCTGGGTTTGTACCCATTCTGAATAACTGACTCGACGATAAGTCGACGATGAAGACGGTGGTTGAAGACCGGAGGTCTTCACATTGTTTGGATGATTACTGATGTCTTGATTAGGCTGTACACCCAAGACAAGGTAATAAGTGGTGACCGTCCAGACGTACTTGGAGATTGACCAAATATGCGCGGACCTCTCTCCTGTATTGGACATATGGGACGAGGAATAAGGTGCCTCGGTTTCGTTCAGATGCAGAACGAACTTGTAAATGGATGTGTGTCTGACATTGGATTTTATTCTATGTTGATTGGTATCTATTGAATATGTATCTATTTGGTGGCGGAGAATTTATTCTCTTACTTAACACCCTTCTCTGAGACGTACGAGCTCAGAGGTCATATATCAATAGACATCAGTCGCATGGCGTGAATTGCCTGTGTGGCTTGCTGAGATGCAAATGATCAAGGCTTCTGTTAAAAACCAGAGTCTTGTGGTTGATTAGGGGTGAGCGTTTGGTTGGTTTGGGTTATCCGATGATAAATTTGTCAAACCAAACTAAAACCAATAAAAATGAAAACCAAATCAAACCAACCAAATTAAGTTTGGTTGGTTCGGTTGGTTATCCGATTAAACCAAACTAAAAATGTTTTACACTTTGTGTTTGAAATATTCACTATAATTTGAAACAAATTATAAACATATGATTACAGTATTTTATTTTTTATTTTTATGCTCTTTAATATTAATTTTGACACTTAGGTGATGATTAATATGTACTTAAATAATTAAACTAACCTAAAATATTTATTATAATACCGATAATTTTGATAATATATTAAAAATTCGGTTAATTTGGTTAAACCGATAACCAAACTTAATATTATTTCGAACCGATTACAAACCGATCTAATTTCAAAACCAAACCAAACCGACCAAAATAAATTGGTTTGGTTGGTTTATTTGGTTTAACCGAATACTGCTCACCCCTATGGTTGATGATCAAAGCACAGCTTTAAATAAGCAGAGCTTTGTGTATAGCGTTAATTCTTGAGCTTCACACCCCGGTATGAACCAGAAACGGGTTGAAGGATGGTAGGAAGGACATGCGTTTCTTTCTAACTAGGGGTGGTGTCATATGGAGCCTAGACATTTTACTCATGCGGATGTTGCTTATTATTTTGATGGATAGCGAGGTACCTCGGATATATCGGTCACTACGGGGCTGATGGATTTTATGGTCGACATATTGACCAGACTTACGCCCGATAGGACGGGGAAACGCATTGTTCAGGGATTATTAATCCACTTAGTGTGGACCGGCCCTGCATTTTCCTATGTGCAGTTACGACTGTATCCTGAGGCTCAGGCTAGATAGTCTCGAATTCGGTAAGGATGATCCCTTGCCTTGGTTCATAGATGGAATCCAATTTCCAGTACGTGACATTTCGGTTTTAATTGTAGAACCAGTATGGCGACACGATATATGGTACTCATGCCGTCTATGATTGATACATTTATATTTGAAGTTGTTTTTAAAAACTATGCACCTATACTAGTATCTAATGATTTGTTTTAAGCATACCAAGCATTCTTCGGCTACTATAAGGTAAAATTCTATCCTCCGGCTTGCGTTGCATTGTGTAATGGGGACCTGAGTCTTATAATAGCAACATTTTCTTTAATTAGCAATGCGCTGTTAGTTTTATGCACTGGTATTCTTGGGAGGGAATCCGTTCCGTGTTATACAGCGTGCTCCCTTGATTTACTTTATTTTTAAAGTAAGTTTGAAATAACTGTTTTAGTTCTCACACCAGTCCCATGACGGACCTGGAGCTTATTGTTTTAACCTAAACTCTAGTTGCCCCTATTTTCCATACGGGCAGCTACTAGTTTTGGTTTTGCAGATGTTATATTCACAGGATCCTGGTTTACAGCTGAAGCGATATTCGGAAAGCTCTGTATCCGTGTATTTCTTTCAATTGTGTTTTGTATTATTTTTCTGCAGCTACTTAAATGTAATATAAATCTTTGATATTTTCTGCTGTATATTACTTATTCATACTCTGTTATGTTCTTGTACTCTGATGTAAATTGTTGTAATAGCAATGAAATGTTCTTTTGTTTGCGTTCTGATTGTCGTGTTCTCAACTCAATCCGGGCTTTCCTTTACGGGGACGTTTGGGTCGTTATAAAACGATTCCATAATGACTTTCTGATAATTTGATTTGGACATAACTCACAATCTAAAAGATGAAAACTTGAATTTTCACTTTCGTTAGAAAACTGTAGTTATACCGATTTGAATGTCTCTTGTTTCAACGAATTCTTACTTATATTGGGTCCTATACATTCATTTAAAGTTCAAAACGTAATGTTACGAACTATCGCGCTGTTGCGAGCTCATTTTTAATTATATTGAAAATTATACATTCAGACGTTAAATTAAATAAATTTCAAGTCGTTATTTCATAAAATAAATCGTCTTAAATATTATAATATTCATTAAATATTTCTTAATAAAATCTGGGTCGTTACAATCATCCCCATTTAAAAAAGATTTCATCCTCGAAATCGAAGATGGAACTGAAGGTAGTTTACTTAACCAACAAAGCCTTCATTCTACTCAACTCAAGTTCTTCAACTTTTTAGTTTCTAAGAACTTCCGATTTCTCGAAATTTGGCTAACGCCTTAAATTTTCAAAAAAAAAATCACAATGACCTCCTTTCTACAACCCTATCGAAAAAGTTCAACTTGCCTCCCTAAACCCTCATCAAGCATAAGGAAAATCCAAAATTCAATCGGCTCATAAAACCATCAAACCTAATCAATACAGTAAATATGTACCTTTGTGTCGAGCATTCAATTTTATTCCTCATCATAGATTCCATTGAATAACCTATTCAATGTATATACGTCCAATTCCAACTAATTTCCAATTCAATTCAACATTAACGTTAAATTTGACTTAACTCACTTTACTTTCCATTTTTATATTGGTTTAATTGTTAATAATTCTATTTAACTTCAGTTAAGCTAAATTTTTATTTGTTTGGTGCACTTTTGTCTTCCCAATCTATTTAACTTGCATTAGTTAAATTTAAATCTCAAATCGTCTTAATCATTCATTTAAACATTTATCTAAATGAATTTAGCATATCTCGACTGTGACACCCCACGTCCGTTAATGTCACTCATTAAAAGAATGCATTAAGTTTCGTGAAGCGTTATAGGTAAACAGAAATACAAACATTACAAGACAGATATGAAATAGCAGTAGAATTAAAAACTTTATTAATCATAAAGCATCGTGGTTCAAAACATTATATGTCTGAAAATACATAAACCCAGTACATCATCAAAACCACTGCCTTGCACTTAAAACATCAAAGTACAAAAATAAAAGAAGCAAAATCCCCAAATAAAAACATAGTCATAGTAGCATAGATAAGAGCTTGAGCAATACATCTAAGCATCTCCAGCAAAATGATAGCAAAATCCTGATCAAGCTTGAGTACTCCCACCCTGAGAACCTTTGGGGGGAGCGGAAGAAAGAAGAGGAAGCAAAAAGGGTTAGACATAAAGTCTGGCGTGTCCGGTTACTTTTAGCAAATAAATAAGTAAAAGTATCATGACATACATATAAAGAGGATGAGGAAGATGACATCAAAAAAGGCAGGTATGACAACGTAAACATGATAGAGTGTATACGCTTCTCTAATGATTACTCTACACCGATACTAGTATAACCCGAATGAGATGATCCCAACAACTATAAGATGGTAGACTTAGGCGTACTTCCAGTGAGAGGTTCTCACCCCATACAATCAACAGGCATCACTATGTACCAGATTTACCCCTATGGGTATTAACGGGCTCCTAAACATACTGGAGTCAGTGTACCCTAATTACTACCCTAATCGATCGGCTCCCTACTCCGTTGATACCCTATGACGGCCCCACAGTAAGGTGTATCACTCCCTAAAGTGGCAACCCTTCATTTTTCGGATGTGCACAACCATATATACTGATGTCACTGCATCTTATTTTTCCAACCAGGCAGAGTCATGCATGCACATGACCCCGATGGAAGGCGCCGTCAGACACCGTCCCCACTTTTGGATCTCTTATATTCAGCCCAGTAAGCGTGTATCGACTCCGACCTAGTTCGGAGTACTCATTTGATACCTATATATGGGTTACTAACTGAAACAGGTCCCACACACACCGTTGTCTTGCATCCCCACTACTAGGTTTACCTCAGATTATGCCTACCTACTGGTGTCATAAAATTGCATAATCCCAACAGAATAAGTTTGTGGGCCTATATATAAATATTACCCGCCTACCCCAGATTTACTTAACCCACCCACTGTTTCAAACAAGTTTATTTAACCCTTAATCAGGTTCTTGTTCATACAATCCCTATGGATTCAACTAGGTTAAGAATTCCAATTCATTACCATGTCCATTTATGGTTATAATGTGCTAGACCTCCCACATTAAGCCTACCACTTGTGGATGCTGGATATGCCGGTCGGTTCCGGGAAGAGTTCTTCCATAAGTCGGGCTTAACCTCGTATCTTAGCACGTCTCGTGTTTACGCATCTAGACCCCTCACATTCGATTCACCACTTGCGGTAGCTGGATATGCCAGACGGTTCCGCGCAGACTTTCACCACAAGTGTAATCTAACCTCGTGCCTAGGCGCGGTTACAGTATCTAATTACTATAATCCTAGGCATTTCCATTATTAACCAAATTTAACTATGTCGTTATAGGTTTCCATTCCCCTTTTCCCGAGTTATGTCCATAATAATCTATATGCCCGATTTCATATTATTACACTATATTCAAGTTATGCCCAAATTCCCAATAACAAGTTATGCCCAATATTAATGTTTTCCCCTCGTTCCCAATCTAACTAATTCACATATTTCAGCGGCATGCCTAGGCTCGAAGGTAGCCTGGCTATATAAAAATAAAAGGCAAAAGATAGAGGGAAAAGGAAAGAGATGATTATACTAACAAGGTTGACATGTAATGGCGTAAACATATCGTGGCATAATGACAAGGCAAGCATATAAAATGAACATGTGACAATAGCACTGATTCTAGCATAATAGGGATAGGCATGATGTGATCTAAACAATGATTTAGATGTCCAACTAACAACAGATTTGATTTGGCCATAAACATAATAGAGCAGGTATAAGTTGATCTAAAAAATGAATTAGATCTACAATCAAAGGCAGATCTGACATGATAAAGGTTAAGATCTAAGTTATAGTCATGTCAGGATATCATAAATACACAAGTTATAACAGATCAGCTATGATTCAAGCAGTCAAAAGCATAGATCCAAATTATAGTCATATCAAGTTCTACTTTTTAATTATTTAGATCTAAAAGTAAGTTAACTCACAGTGTTTGGATCTAGAAAAATAGAAGGAGAATAATAGATGTTGAATCACAGATCTACACTTGAATAACTCTAAACTTATTAACTCGATTGTAGAAGAAGAAAAAGGTTTGATTCAATTTGTGCAGCGACAACATCTAGTCCTCCATTATTTTCAGTGTGCAAAACATGAGAAATGCGGCCATATAAATAGCTACCAGCCCCAAACCCTAATCTGCCACGTCTGCCCTAGGGGGGTCGACACCCCCCTTAAGGGGTCGATACCCCAGGGAGGGAGAATTCCCGCTTCCCCAAATTTCTGCGTTTTGAATTGATTTTTGAATTTCTGGACCCTATATATATATAATTCTCTTGCGCGTATACAAACTTCAAACCTTCATAACTTCTTCATACGTTTTACGCAAACCAAGTGTCTATTTTGACTAAAATTTTGAGACGAACACAATGGCATAGTCCATTTCCCGTAATTTTAAATATTAAATCAAATATTCTTTAATTTTTCCTCTTTAGTGTTGTTAAAATTACGGGGTGTTACATTCTCCCCTATTCAAAGAATTTCGTCCTTGAAATCTCCAGGCTAAGAAGAATGTATATCCTACCATTTATCATCCATCTAGTCGTCCACCAATCACAGGCATACATTGCCCTTAATGACTTCTAATGCTTATATGAACATATGCAAAGGTGTGTATGTATATATCCTTATTCTAATGCAAAGATCAGGCGGTATACTGATTCAGTCAACCTCCTTAATGCAATGTATGTTAGTGCCATGAATCCAACATGTATGCAATAATCCTATTATAACATGTAAGTTTTATATGGGTGCAAAATCTTCCGTCCAAATGCAACATCCATATGATGATACATCCATTTTCATCCATTAAAAGAAGAAAAATGCACACACATCCATATGCAGTATGGGAGTGACTGAGCCAGTTTAGTGCCTAATGTGTATGTATATGCATCCACGAGCAACCACTAGCATCCATCAAACATAACATGTCTCAAACACATGTTTACATCCGTGGCATTCCTAACTAAAGGTCGAAGATTCGATCGATATGACATACTTAAATGATAGAAACAAGCATAGATAAAATCTTTGGAAAGGAAGTTAAGAACATACCCTTGAAAAGAAAAGTGTACGAAGCACGAATTTTGTCTTCGGTCTCCTAAGTCCATCCTCTGGGTTATCTCCCCACTGAACTTTCATCAACTTGACTTCTCTATTGCATAGCTTTATAACTTCTAATCCAAGAATATGGGTAAGAACTCGTCTGACTATCGATTCCCGTTCCACCTCTACTTCCTCCAATATACTTGGCTCAACTACTTCCGGGGTATCATGCAAGCACTTCCGCAAATGATAAACGTGGAAAACATCATGAAAGCCTAATAGTCTCCCTGGTGGCTTTACTTTATAGGCCTTTGGCCTATCCTTTCTGTTATGGGAAATGACCCTGCAAATCTTGGTGCTAATTTACCTACAGATCCGAAGCGAACCACATTCCTCAAAGTTGACACCTTAATGAAAACCATGTCTCCTACTTCAAATTAAATGTTAGTCCCTCTTTTGTTAGCATAGGATTTCTACCTATCTTGAGCGGTCTTCAATCGCCGCCTAATAAGTTCAATCTTATCGGACGTTTCTCTAACCATATCTGGTCCAAGTAATGGCTAATCTGTAGATTTCCACCAACAAATTAGTGATCTACAGGGTCGCCCTTATAATGCTTCGAAGGGTGCTATGCCAATGCTAGCTTGGTAACTGTTTTTGTAGGTGAACTCTACTTAAGGAAGATGCTCTTCCCAAGTCCCTCCGAAGTCTAGTATACACAGCCTCAAAAGATCCTCATGAATTCTGTTCACCCTTTCCGTCTGTCCATCGGTCTGTGAGTGATAAGCGGTGCTCAAACACAACTGTGTGCCTAATTTTTCTTACAAGCTCCTCCAAAATTCACTAATAAAGATGGGTCACGTCCGCTTACGATGCTGGAAGGTACTCCATGAAGACGGACTATCTCACGAACATAAATTGTTGCCAACCATGTTGTCGTCCTCTTACTCTTAACAGGAATGAAATGAGCACTCTTAGTAAATCTATCCACCACAACCCAAATACTGGTGTCGCCTTTCTTTGATCTAGGCAAACCATCTATGAAATCCATGGAGACACTCTCCCACTTCCACCGTGAAACCTCCAAAGGATGAAGTAAACCACCAGGCTTCTTTTGCTCAGCTTTGACTTGCTGACAAACTAAACATTGAGAAATAAACTCTGCCACATCTTTCTTCATTCCAGCCCAAAAGAAAACCCTTTTCATATCGCTATACATCTTATCCCCACCTGGATGAATAGTCATCTTAGAGTGATGAGCTTCTTCTATGACTATATTCAACAAACTTCCGGTTTAGGGAAAACAAAGCCTTGCATCTCGTCACAGCCACCCTTTATTGTCTATGGAATAACTATTGAGGTGACTAGAAGTCTCCCCTTTACTGAGCCTATCCAAAATGTCTGAAATATGTGGATCATCTCGTTGCGAAGCTTCTATTTGATCCATAAGAGTAGGTCGTATCTCTAGCGATGCAAACAAACCGGGCAAAAACTCGATGGAGGGTCTAAAGTCAAAAGTCGATATGAAATCCAAGCTTTTCCTTTCCACAAACGGAGGACTTAAGGCCATCCTCTTCCTACTCAGTGCTTCTACCACCACATTACCCTTGCTAGGGGTATAAGCAATCTCAAAATCATAAGAAGCTAGGAACTCCATCCACCTTTGTTGCCTTAAATTAAGATCCTTCTGTGAAAACAAGTACATGAGAGATTTATGATCGGTGTACAACTCGAACTTCTCTCCAAGAAAATAATGATGCCACATCTTAAGCGCGAATACTATGGTAGCTAGCTCTAAATCATGGGTAGGGTAGTTCTTCTCATGAACACTTAACTGTTTACCCCCATAACACACTACCTTTCCCCTTTGCATCAGAACCGCACCAAGCCATGTACCACATGCATCAATGTACACTGTAAACACTTTATTCCCATCAGGCAAGGTCACGACTAGGGCTATTGTCAGAGCCCTCTTCAATCGTTGGAAAGCAACATAACAATCTATATCCCATGAAAACTCCAAATTCTTCTTCGTCAGCCAAGCGAGTGAGGCTGATATCTTTGCGAAGTCCTTAATGAACTTCCTATAATAGCCAGCAATCCAAGAAAGATTCTCACCTCCGTTGCATTTTTCGGAATTTGCCAATCTTGAACTGCAACTACATTTGCGGGATCTACTTCTATCCCATCTTTGGAAACCACATGCCCTAGAAATCTCACCTCTTTTCTCCAAAAAGGGCATTTGGAGAACTTTGCCTTAAGCTGATGTGCACGGAAAGTTTTCAAAACTTCTCTCAAATGTTGGGCATGCTCTTCCTCGCTTTTTGAGAAGATCAAGATATCATCAAAAAAACCACGATAAATTTATTTAGAAACTCCCAAAAAACCCTACTCATCAAATCAACAAAATAGGCGGGTGCATTCGTCAACCCAAAAGGCATAATGAGCCATTCAAAGAAACCATCTGGAGTCCTTAAAGCGGTCTTATCTATACTTCCCTCAGCCACCCTCAACTGGTGAAACCCAATGGCCAAGTCTAACTGAGAGAATACCAAGGCACCAACAAGTTGGTCAAACAGATAATCTATCCTCGGAAGTGGGTGTCTGTTCTTCTTAGTGAGTTTATTCAACTCCCTATAGTCTACACACAAGCGAAGTGAGCCATCCGCCTTAGTCGCAAATACTACTGGAGCATCCCATTCAGATATGCTTCGCCTAATAAACCCTTTCTTAAGTAGCTCTCCTATCTACTTGCTAAGCTCTCTACTTTCCCTTGGAGCAATATGGCGTACAAGTAATGCAATTGGATTTGCATTGTCCACCAAATATATACGAAAATCAATTTCACACCTCGTTGGTAAGTCGCGTACCTCATCAAAAACATCAGGATAATCTCAGACTAGTGGCGCAGTTCGTAGATCATCAATAGATGCATCTAGAGACTCTAGAAAACTAAGCATGACAGACCCTTGCGGGTCACAGGGAATCTCGAGGGTCCTCCCATGGCAAGTCGAAAGTCTAACAACCCTCTACTCACAATCCAGAATAGCACCATACATGGTTAGCCAATCCATCCCTAGAATCAAACCATAGCCCATAAAACTGAGCACATATGTGTCGCACTCAAACTTGATGCCTAACACAGATGTTCTCAAACCCCGACAAATCATGGAGAAATGAGACGAACCACCAATGGGGTTTGATACAACTATGGGATCCACTACCATACTAGTATATAGGTGTAGAGACTCAACCACAGAACTAGATATAAATGAATGTGAAGCGCCAAAATCAAAAAGAGTTCTAATAGGATGACTGGAAAGAGAAATTAAACCTTCCACGGAAACTTTCCTATCTCTATCTGGAACACTGGTCGCGAGAGCATGCACTTGCCCTCCAGAAGCTCATGCCCTTTGACCTTGTCCCTGTTTCTTCGGGCACACCTTAGCGAAGTGTCTGACTTCTCCACAACCGAAGCAAGAGTTCTTCCTTCTTTTTCTGTCCTTGATCAAATGACCCTCTCACCGACAATTGTGGGACTTCCTCTTATCCTTAGCTTTGTCATTATTTCTGCCCTTATTCTATTGCTTTTATTGTCCTTTCTTGGGCCATACTTTTTGTTTTGTAATTCCTTAACTTTAACTTCCTTCTTGTCGCTTTTTTCTTCCTCATGCATCAAGGCCATATCAACAAGCCTTTCAAACGTTGCTCCCATTGGAATATGGGACATAACTAACCCATGAAGGGGTTCATTCACCCCTTTAACAAGCCGCAAAGCTTTCTTATGCGGAGTATCTACCAATTCCAATCCAAACCTTGCCAGCTAGTTGAATTTGTTCACATATTCTTTAACAGTCATGTTTCCTTGTTTGAGCGCCAAGAACCTCTTCATTTGCATGCTTTTCTCAACTTGAGAAAGAAACTTCATTTCAAACCTCTGTCTAAAATCATCCCAAGATTCCACCGGACGCCCTGCTTGGGTTACTTCCCACCAGAACGAAGCGTCATCTTTCAGTAGCCAGGCGGCTAGCTGATTCTTCCTACGATCGTCCACATCGAAAATTCCAAACAAGTCCTTTGTCTCCTTGAGCCAATTCCTTGCCTTTACGAATATCTAGGTTCCATGAAATGGCTTTCCTCCCATAGCATGGAAATCTTTGCAGATCTTAGAGAAGTTATCTACACGCGAAGGAGGAGGAGGAGGAACGATGGGTGCAGCTGGGGGAGGGACGTCAGCTTGTCCACCAACAGGCATCGTGGCCTCTTGATACCTACATAACCAGCCTGGTATCGTAATGCCCTCTGGAATATTAGTTTCCCCATACATGTTGAAAAGAAAAGGAAAGGGATTCAAACAAAGGATCGAAAGATATTACATATGGCTTTGGGGAATATGTTTTCAAAATAGACTTTTCTTTTGAAAATGCTTTCTTTTAAAACCTTTTTGAAAATAGTTTTGAAAAACTTTTATCTAATCTAGTAACCTTCATCTCTGATACCAAGTGTGACACCCCACGCTCGTTAATGTCACTCATTAAGAGAATGCATTAAGTTTCGTGAAGCGTTATAGGTAAACAGAAACATTACAAGACATATATAAAATAACAGCAGAATAAAAAACTTTATTAATCATAAAGCATCGTGGTTCAAAACATTATATGCCTAAAAATACATTATCAAAACTTCTTTCTTCCACTTTAAACATCAGGGTACAAAAATAAAAGAAGCAAAATACCCAAATAAAAACATAGCCATAGTAGCAAAGATAAGAGCTTGAGCAATACATCTAAGCAGCTCCAGCAAAATGATAGCAGAATCTTGATCAAGCTTGGGTATTCCCACCCTGAGAACCTGGGGAGGGGGAGAACGGAAGAAAGAAGAGGAAATAAAAAGGGCCAGACATAAAGTTTGGCGAGTCCAGTTACTTTTAGCAAATAAATAAGTAAAAGTATCATGATAGGCATAAAAAGAGGATGAGAAAGATAATATCACAAAAGGCAGATATAATAAGGTAAACACGATAGAGTGTATACGCTTCTCTAATTATTACTCTGCACCGATACTAGTATATCCAAAATGAGATGATCCCGAAAATTATAAGATGGTAGACTTAGGCGTAATTCCAGTGAGAGGTTTTAACCCTATACAATTAACAAGCAACCCAACGTACTGGAGTTACCCCTGTGGGTATTAACGGGCTCCTAAACATACAAGAGTCTAAGTGTACCCTAATTACTACCCTGATCGATCGGCTCCCTAATCCGTAGATACCCTGTGCTGGCTCCACAGTAGGTTGTATCACTCCCTAAAGTGGCAACCCTTCATTTTCCGGATGTGCACAACCATATCTACTGATGTCACAGCGTCTTATTTTCCCGAGCAAGCGGAGTCATGCATGCACATGACCCCGATGGGACGCGCCGTTAGACACCGTCCCCACTTTTGGATCTCTTATATTCAGTCCAATAAGCGTGCCCCGACTCTGACCTAGTTTGGAGTACTCGTTTGTGTTTTCACCAAAAAATGGCTTGAACACCAAAGGTACTAAAATTGTACTTCGCCGATATGGTAGGAAATAAATGGAGCTGTACTTGATAACAATTGAAAATGATAATGCGAGGAAGATAAAATAGAGACAAGATTTAGAGTGGTTCAGCCTTATATTAGGCCTACGTCCACTATGAAGATAGCTTGCATTCTTATAACGGGGATTTCAAAATACATAAACTCTCTTTTTTAATACATCTCTATATCCACTCAATATACTCTCATTCATACATTTCAATCCTGGGATTTCATGAGAGAATGGTAGAGTTTGAGGAGGAGAGGGATGGGTGAATGATTGAGAAGGAGGATGTCTTTGTTTCCCCCTAATTACAAGGTTGTACTTGACACCATGGCCAAATGGGTAATGGAACTTCGAGTGGAGAAGATGATCATTACTTTCAAGTGCTTGAGGAGTGACTGAGAATAGAATTTAACAGCACTTTGTGGTTGAAAAGATTCGATCCCCTTTACGCTGGCAGCCATGGCGTATTTAAAGGTGAGCTCTCTTCAGGAAATGATCTGAAGTCTGTATGTGTAGGCTATGGGTCGTTCATCCCCTTAATTACAAACATGCTATCGCCTAGCTGTAGCCAGTTGTTGACTACTGTATCCAGTTGTAATGTGCGAGCGACTCTATAGGAGCGAGCGTTTTGAGTGGTTGACTTTAATCGGCATTCTTCGGGCGTGGCTATATCTGGCAATCAATGAGTGGTTATCTGATTTGCTTGATTGTGAGACGAGCGGGCGGACGATCATAGCTTCCTGATGTGGCTATGTCTGAACCTGAGTGAGCAGGCGATGATCCTTTTAGTCCAGAGGTGACTGACCAAGGCTTGCGACTTGAGATGTAAGTGCACTCTTTCTAAGAGCTGATGCACGACCGACTGGTAGATGATATCTGGCTGAAGTGTTGGCATTCGACTGGCAGGAACATTCGAGCGATAGGAGTTGCTATCCATGAGCGGTTGTCAAATGTATGTGCAACCTTGAATCCTGCCCTGATACGTACAACCAAACTTCGATATTAGGTTAAGCGTCTTCCATTGTTGTGGGCGACTTTTATAAGATTTACAACCTTTATCTATATTGAGTTGAACTACTCAGAATATATTGTTCCATCATTCTCGGTCGCGCTGGGCGACTGACTTGTCTTGGATTTGATGTTCGAATCTTGTTCTGCATAGTTACTTCCTATCTTTCGTGAGTCGTTTAAGTACCTCAGATAACATTGTGCACGACCAACCCTGATGGTGTCTGTTCTGTAGCACCTACTCAGATCTTGTAGTTCAATGTGTCTATGGATTTTTAGGGATCAACATTTGCCCCTCGAAGCTTGTTATTTTCTTTTGTAGAGAATTACTGGCTTCGACATGATTGATCGCGATATTGCTTGGTAGAACTAACCTGACTCATCGAAGGGTCATTCGTGCAAAACTTAGGATTGTTTCATTGTGGTTGATTGGTGTCATTTCCTTGGGGTAAGACGTTTGAACTACCTTGCCATCATTGCAAATGGTAGAATCATGGGGAATTGGTTATGCCAGCTGGATTCTGATGGGACACTTATTTCTGCAATCGAGCATTGAGCCTACATGGCGAGGAATTCTCTTGATGTATGTCCTTTAATCTCCCCCCTTATTTCTTATTTCTCATTCCATTTTTTCTTATTTTCCTCAAGGTTTCTCAACCGAAAGTCTCGGTGTTTCTTTCCACTGCCATTTTGTATAGCACTGGTTTGTCGATTTTAACTTATTCTTGTTCTTCTCTTGGATCTTACGATTATTCTTTGATCCATCTGCAGGATGGTTTCATCTCCAAAACGACGTCGATTGGAAAGATTCTTTGATTTGGATGTTCTGATAGATGAGATTCAGTCAATTAGTCAACCGTCTGTGAACTCTTCCTTCAGTCCATCTCATACAAAGTTTCAGACTATCATCAATAGGTCGCGTTATGCTCCTGGGCTGTGAAGTCCTAGACTTACTAAGCGGTTCTGGGGGTGGAACTTACAGGGAGTACCTTCTAACATGGATATATCTCCGTCTGACTCTCAGACCTTCTCTTGTGACATGATTGCCGCAAAAAGTCAGATGTTAGCCCGTCTTGATATTACTGTGCATCAATTTGGAAAACAAATGGATTTCCTGAAAAACCATTCTGCAAAACGGACGAATGGTTGGCATACATTGGCTTGCAATCTCCAAAAGCTTCACAAGGACAATCTCAAGAATACCTCTGTTTTAGAAGATGATAAGGCGAAGTTGATTCATGCACTTAGATCCAAAGATAGCGTGGTTGCTTCTTTTGCCCCAGGAGATGTCGAGTCAGTGGTTTCTAAATGTGCTGATGAACTTCCATCCTGTTCTACTCAGACTAAGAGGAAGGTAGGTAGGCCCAGGAAGGTCAAGGATCTGTAGTCTTCTTTTCCTGTCTTTGGTTGTTTCCTCTTCGAACTTTAAGATCGGTTGTGTAAGCGGGTGCCAACCTCGCTCATGACATTATGTTGGTTTATGACTCATGTTGACCTTTTATGCTTTTGCGGACTTGACGAATAGTTGTTTAACTGGTTTTATGATGCTTTTTGTGCCTTTTCTGCCACACCATATCTCTTTGCCCTGCTTAGCAACTCATATATATATTTAATAATTTATATTATAATTTTCCTGACGATCGTACGTTAGTATTATATTAAGGATCGATCGTACGTTAGTATTGTATTTACGACGCGTTATTGTTAGCGCTACTAATACATCGTTATGATTGGTATTATTATGGGTTTATTGAGCTGGGATCGTCCAGCTTTTTAGTGTTTGTCTTGACCAGTGAGTTTCTCGTCGTTTTTTATTTTAGTAGTTAAACCATTCGGGCATTTTTATTAGACATATGTTCATATATATGTTATGGTAGATTTAGGATGCATTTAGATGCATGTCCCCATGGAAGGACTTTGGTTTCAATTTTGTAATCCAATTCTTGGCTCTGTTTGACTTGGTTAACAACAAAGAACAAGAATGGATACCCCATTTCGGATGGGATTTCTGTTTTGCACTGGTCCTTCCAGCATGTTTGATCCTTCCTCTTTTTTATGCTTCATCCCGAGGAGCGGACACTAATTTATCTCATCGAGTTTTGACTCAATTCAAAAAAACTCGCGTCCTTCACCTAACAAGGTGCCCCCCATTTTTTGGATTGGCAATTTTCCTTTCCCTTTTTGGGATAGGTTGGTTTTTTCTGACTTTATGCTTCACCCCAGGAAACAGACACTTGTTCACCTTATTGAGTTTTTTCTCAAGTCGAAGAACCCGTGTCCTACATGGCTGCACCTATGAAGGTGCCCCTTTTTATGGGCTCAACAATTTTAACCGTGGGACATTTTTATCCATGGGACATTTTGAGTTGCTTTCACCCTAGCATTGATTCCCTCATCTGGTACTAAGCCTTTTGTTGGTCGTATGCCAAAAGATTCGGTGTTTCTTGATGAAAGTCGGAACTCCTTGAGTTGGAGCCCCCCTGGTCGCTTGTTTGCCTACACAAAGAAGTCAACTTTTAGTAGGAACTTGTGAATGAGTGATTCGTACATGTAAACAGAATTCCATATTCATTCATTTTATGTACATTATTCAAATGCGAAATCTTTTGTAAATATTTACAGTCTTTCCTACGTATTAGAACAACGTGTTATAAAAAATAACGACGAATATGCTCGTTGTTCCATGCTCGTGGAATCTGGATTCCATCTGTGGTGGCCAATTTGAAAGTACCATCCTAGAGTTTTTGACTTATAACATAAGGCCCTTCCCAATTGATTCCAAAAACCCCAGTACCAGTCAATATCTTCTTCAAAACAAGGTCTCCAATTTCGAAAGTCCTATGTCTGATTTTTGAATTGAAATGCCTTGCCACCCTTCTTTGATGTGCAACTACTCTGAGTTCTGCTTCCTTTCTTCTTTCCTCAAGCTGGTCGAGGCCTTCGAATTGTAACTTCTCATTTTCTTTGTGGTCAAAGTACATTCTTCTATGGGTAGGGACTTCTAGTTCCACTGGTATCATGGCTTCAAAGCCATAAGATAAAGAAAAGGGAGTATGCCCGGTCACAGTTTTATGCGTGGTGCGATAAGCCCACAATGCTAGCGGGAGTTCATCTACCCAACCACCTTTAGACTTCTCTAGCCGTTTTTTAATGGTCATTTTGATGATTTTATTTACTGCTTCCACTTGCCCGTTCTCTTGCGGATGAGCGACTACTGAAAAGCTTTTCTGGATTTTATACTTGAAGCAAAAATTTTGGAACTCTTCACTTTCAAACTGGGT
This sequence comes from Allium sativum, assembly GCA_030737875.1. NCBI lineage: Eukaryota > Viridiplantae > Streptophyta > Magnoliopsida > Asparagales > Amaryllidaceae > Allium > Allium sativum. The sequence continues at coordinate 27,408,622 of CM060912.1, read as the reverse complement.
CCCGTTGTCTGTGATTATCTTTTGTGGTACCCCAAACCTGCATATGATATTTTCCAAGACAAAGTTAATAACTTTCTTCGAAGTTATGGCGGCCAACGGTTCTGCTTCGGCCCATTTTGTGAAGTAATCAATGGCGACAATTGCATATTTAAAACCGGATTTTGCAGTGGGACGGGCTCCTATGAGGTCGATGCCCCAAATAGCAAATGGCCATGGGCTGGCCATGTGGGTTATAGCTGTGGATAGCATCCTTGGAATCTTGGCAAATCTTTAGCATCTGTCACACTTTTTAGTGTAGGCCATGGAGTCTTTATTGATATCTGGCCAGAAGTAACCGCATCGCAGGATTTTCTTAGCTAAAGTTTATCCATCGGTATGACCTCTGTATTCCCCTTCGTGAAATTCTGCCATGATCGCCTTTGACTCCTTTTCTGTAACACAACGAAGTAAGGGTGTAGAAAATCCACGTCTGTACAGTGGTCCGTCCTAAATGAGGTAGAAAGAGGCTTTTCGCAAAATCTTCCTTCGCTGCTTGGCTTTCGCCAGGAGCGTTCTGGTGATGAGGTATTCTTTGATTGATGACATCCGTGAGTTTGGTTCATCAGTCGTTTCCATGATCCAATCCATCTCGGTCTGCCTCATGCTTGGGCTGGAAAGGACTTCCACTGGAACTAACCCATGAGTTGTGCATCTCCTGTGCTTGCATATTTTACCAATGAATCAGCTTTGGTATTTTTTCCTCTAGGAATGTGAGATATGGTGTAATGCTCAAAAGCTTCCAACAGTTCCAAGGCTTTGGAAAGATAATCCGGCAAGTTACCCATTTTGGCTTGGAATTCTCCTAGAACTTGGCGTACTACGAGCTGGGAGTCCCTGAAGATTTGTATAGTTTTTATCTGTAATTCTTTTGCAAATTTTATTCATGCGATGAGGGCTTCATACTCTGCTTCATTATTTGTCGATGGTAATTCTAGCCTTAGTGCATAGCATAAAGATCTTCCTTCAAGGGTTTCCAAGATAGCCTCTGCCCCATAATAGTAATTATTCGAGGTTCCATCAACAAAGAACTTTCAGTGGAAGTCAGTTTCAATATCATCTTCCTTTTTTATCTCCCCCCGGTCAGTAAATTCTACGATAAAGTCAGTAAGAGCTTGTCCGTTGATCGCTTTCCGAGGGTGATACGAAATGTTGTATTGACTAAGATCTATATTCCATTTTAATAATCTTTCGTAGGTCTCTGGTCGGGACAAAACTGGCCTCAGAGGCTGGTTCGTGAGAACTTTGATAGGATGAGCCTGAAAGTAGGGTCGAAGTATCTTCGATGCAATAAGCAAACAATACGCGAGTTTTTTTTTGGATAATTCAGCTCTGCCCCAGATAATCTCTTACTGATGTAATAGACAGGTTTTTGTACCTTTAAATCTTCCCTAATCAATGTTGCACTTAGGGCATGTGCAGAGACCGCCGGGTATAGAAACAAGTCTTCTTCGTCACTAGGCTTTGATAGCATAGGAGGTGTTGCCAAGTGTTGGATCAGCTCCTCAAAGGCTTTCCGACATTCAGAGGTCCATTATATCTCTTTCTCTCCTTTCCTAAGGGCATCGAAGAATGGAAGTCATCTGTCCATTTCCCTGGATATGAAGCGATTTAAAGCCGCAATCTTCCCATTCAAACGCTGAAGTTCCTTCTCGGTTCCTGCGGCACACATTTCTCTTAAGGCTGATATTTTGGCTGGATTAGCTTCTATACCCCTAGCATTGACCATGAATCCCATGAACTTTCCCAAACCAACTCCGAAAGAACATTTCAAGGGATTCAACTTCATGCCATATTGGCGTAAGATATCAAACATTTGGGCTAGATCCTCTAGATGGTCTATTGCTCATTTTGATTTCACCAACATATCATCGACATAGACTTCCATCTTACTACTGATTTGATTTTTGAACACAGTGTTTACCAGTCGTTGATAAGTCACCTCTGCGTTCTTTAGACCAAACGGCATCACCTTATAGCAATATAGGTCGAGATCAGCAATGAAGCTTGTATCTTCCTGATCTGAGCCGTGCATCATGATCTAATTATGGCCAGAATATGCATCCATGAAGGACAGCAACTCATGACCGGCCATTGAATCTACCAATTGGTCGATTCTAGGAAGAGGGAAACTATCTTTTGGACAAGCTTTATTAAGGTCTAAATAATCTACACAGACTCGTCATTTACCATTTGATTTCCTTACGAGCACAGTGTTGGAGACCCATTTTGGATAGGTGGATTCCCTGATAAAACCATTTTCCATTAACTTGTCGACTTCTTCCTTTAAGGCGCGCGACCTCTCCGACCCATGGGTTCTCCTTTTCTGTTTGACAGCCGGAACGGGCGGGTCAATGTTTAGCTTATGGACCTCAATGTCTGGAGATATGCCGCACATGTCAAAATGATTCCACGCGAACACATCTAAATTGGCTCTTAGGAAGACAATCAATTAATTTTTTAATTCAGGGCTTAACCGAGATCCTATATTGAACACACGGTTCGGGTCTTTTGGAATTACTGCTATAGGAATTGTGATTTCGGCCGATGTCGCCCTTTCGTCCTGTGCTCTAGCTTTCCTAGGGTCGATTTCTTTTTGCGCTCCACTATGCTCGCCAGTGCATACCCTTCTTTAATTGCTACAAAGGGAGTTTTTGGATGCGGGGAAGAGCCTCCACATCCTTTCCCAAATCTTTTTTCTTAGCCTCCCTCAGCTCTATCACATAGCAGTCTCTTGCAGCGATTAGGTCGCCTTTAATCACACCAATTCCCTTTTCAGTTGGGAACTTCATAGTCAAGCACCATGGAGCTAGTGCAACCTTGAAATCCAAAAGAGTTGGCCTCCCAAGGAATGCATTGTAAGACGAAAACTCATCTATCAGGATGAAAGTTTGTATCATAGAGACCCTATGTTCTCCATCTTCCAATTCCACGAGTTAGTCTATTGTTCCGATGGGTTGCGTAGGTTGACCCATAAAACCGTGGATCTTATTTGGATATGTGCACACTTCCTCCATAGGGAGATTCATTTTTTTGGAAAGTGCTTATGAAAATCACATTAATAGATGCCCCTGTGTCAACTAGGACCCTTTTTACAACCGCATGACCTAGACCAATTGTGATCACCATGGCTTCAATAGTCGGTGTCATTAATCCGTATGCATCTTTTTCTTTGAATATCACTTCATCGGTCAAAGTTTTGGGCATTTTCATCGGGAGCTGATTGTTCAAGATCATGCATCATTACTCTTTCGAGGCATCCTTCAATTCGTTAGCATACTTTTCCATATCCGCCCAACTTTTCCCAGCCGGGTGGGGCCACCCAAATATCATATTGATTACAGACCTCGGATCGACTGATATTTGAGCTTCCTCACTCGAGTCAGGTTGGATAACCATATTATTATGCCCTTGTGCAGCTGGAGTACTTTGAGGATTTTTCACATACTGCTGGAGTTGATTCTTCCTAATAAGCTCTTCAATTAAGCACTTCAGGTGCCGACATTCGTTGGTGTTGTGTCTTGGTTGGTTTGAAACCGGCATAATTTTCCGGATTTTGCTTGTTGCTAAGTTATCTTCTGCGGCTTCATCTCAGGAAAGATACCTGAATCCTTTGCGGTGGAGTAAATTCTTTCCGGAGTCTCGTTTAGGAGGGTTAATTCAGATAGTTTATACAGTCGCGTCTTTTTATAGGCTTTTCTATCCTCCTCATCACTTTCCCTCTTTTTTCCTACATCATTCTTCTGCTTAACTCTGGACTCATTGCTTTTTCCTTCCCTGGTGGCGTTATTTTCCATAACCTTTTGGACGCTTGGAGCTTCATCTTCTACACTCATGTATTCCTTAGCTTTCTTATAAAACTTCTTCAGAGTTTTTGGTTTCTTCATCTTGAGCCACTTCCCAACTTCTGACTTCTTATCGATAGCCCCTTTCAGGACTGCCAATAAGTACCAAGGCTCTGGTTCTATGACTTCTGTTGCTGCCGCATGGAAGCAAATAAGGAAAGCTCTGATGGTTTCCCCAGGCTTTTGTTCCATCTCGCATAGTGACATCACATCCCTTGCCTTGGTGGTTTGCAGTGGGAATTGATCTTGAAATCTCCTTGCCAAGTCGGCGAACTGATTAATACACTTAGGTGGAAGTCTGGTGAACCATAGCGAGGCCAAACCTTCTAGGCACACGGGAAAGTATAAGCACTTGATTTCATCAGTAGCCCTAGCTCCATTCATGTGTTGGTCGTATTTGAATAGAAAAATGTTCGGATCTCCGATTCCTTTATAAGGTGCTATTGTTAGGGGCATGAATTTCTTGGGGAATTATGCTTGACAAATTTTTTCTGTGAACGGATTTTGCTGGGCGAGAACTTCCATTCTTTCTCTTCATCCTCTCGGGTCGCTTTCTCCTTCATTATTCGCTGAATCATGTCTGTGATGCGCCTCTCATCTCCTGCTTGTTCATCGGGATCGGCATCATTGTTCTTATTCATGCAACCATGATTTGAGCTTGATGCCTTGCACCTTTTTGGGAGATGTTATGTTGATGCGACTTGCGACAGCCTGAGTCGTACGTTTTTCTTTATGCCGTGGAGATCTGGCCTTAGAGTCCTCAATGTCGGCCTCTCCCTTGTCTCCCACTAAATAGTGAGATCGACCAGAGTCTGAGGCTAATGAGTCCTCTTTTTCGCCAGCATTTGGTGGCAGTAAATTGTTTTGAGCATTAATCAGGCCATCAAACCTTTCCATCATCATCTTTGTCGTAGCATCCATCTTTTCGTTCAAGTCGGTTACAACCACATTCAACTCGTCTCGCGTTACGGATGGCCTAGGAGTTTCCCCAGTCCCTTGGTTCAGAGTTTGTGGTACAGTTTCATTACTATCCTTACTGATAGTGGTAGCTTTAGCAGATTTGCTGCTATTCTTCGATCCAGCCATGGCTTTCAAGGGAGAAAGCGATTTTGGTTTTTTTTTTTTTTAGGATGCTGAACTCTGAAAGAAAGTACGAGGCAAGGAATTATGAACACGGCCCCCCGGTGGGCACCAAAATGTTTTCACCAAAAAATGGCTTAAACACCAAAGGTACTAAAATTGTACTTCACCAATATGGTAGGAAATAAATGGATCCGTACTTGATAATAATTGAAAATGAAAATGCTTGGAAGATAAAATAGAGACAAGATTTAGAGTGGTTCAGCCTTATATTAGGCCTGCGTCCACTATGAAGATAACTTGCATTCTTATAACGGGGATTACAAAATACATAAACTCTCTTTTTTCATACATCTCTATATCCACTCAGTATACTCTCATTCATACATTTCAATCCTAGGATTTTATGAGAGAATGGTAGAGTTTGAGGAGGAGAAGGATGGGTGAATGATTGAGAAGGAGGATGTCTTTGTTTCCCCTAATTACAAGGTTGTACTTAACGCCATGGCCAAATTGGTGATGGAAGTTCGAGTGGAGAAGATGATCATTGCTTCCAAGTGCTTGAGGAGTGACTAAGAATAGAATTTATCAGCACTTTGTGGTTGAAAAGATTCGATCCCCTTTACTTTGGCAGCTATGGCGCATTTATAGGTGAGCTCTGTTCAGGAAATGATCTGAAGTCTGTATGTGCAGGCTATGGGTCGTTCATCCCCTTAATTATAAATATGCAATATTTTTTTAGTCTGGAGGTGACTGACCAAGGATTGCGACTTGAGATGTAAGTGCGCTCTTTCTAAGAGTTGATGCACGACCGACCGATAGATGATATCTGGCCGAAGTGTTGGCGTTCGACTGGCAGGAACATTCAAGCGATAGGAGTTGCTATCCATGAGCGGTTTTCAAATGTACGTGCGACCTTGAATCCTGTCCCGATACCCTACAAACGAACATCGATATTAGGTCAAGCGTCTTCCATTACTGTGGGCGACTTTTATAAGATATACAACATTTATCTTTATTGAGCTGTAATACTCAAAATACATTGTGCCATCATTCTCGGTCGCGCTGAGCGACTGACTTGTCTTGGATTTGATGTTCGAATCTTGTTCTGCACAGTTGCTTCCTATCCTTTGTGAATCGTTTAAGTACCTCAGATAACATTGTGCACGACCGACCCTGATGGTGTTTGTTCTGTAGCTCCTTCTCCGATCTTGGAACTCAATGTGCATATGGATTTTTATGGATCAACAGTTTGATACCTATATATGGGTTACTGACTGAAACCGGTCCCACATACAAGATGATGCAAGCTCTCCCTTTGTCTTGCATCCCCACTATTAGGTTTTCCTCAGATTATGCCTACCTACTGGTGTCATAAAATTGCATAATCCCAACAGGTTAAGTTTGTGGGCCTATGTATATATATCACCCACCCACCCCAGATTTACTTAACCCACCCACTGCTTCAAACAAGTTTACTTAACCCTTAATCAGGTTCATGTACATACAATCCATATGGATCCAACTAGGTTAAGTATTTCAATTCATTACCATGTCCATTTATGGTTATAATGTGCTAGACCTCCTGCATTAAGCCTACCACTTGTGGATGTTGGATATGCCGGTTGGTTCCAGGCATACTTCTTCCACAAGTTGTGCTTAACCTCGTGTCTTAGCACGTCTCGTGTTTGCGCACCTAGACCCCTCACATTAGATTCACCACTTGCGGTCCCTGGATATGCCAGGCGGTTCCAGGAAGACTTCCACTACAAGTGTAATCTAACCTTGTGTCTAGGCGCGGTTATAGCTTCTTATTACTGTAATCCTAGGCATTTCCATTATTAACCAAATTTACCTATGTCGTTATAGGTTTCCATGCCCATTTCCCCAAGTTATGTTGATAATAAACTATATGCCCCGATTTCATATTATTACACTTTACTCAAGTTATGCCCAAATTCCCAATAACAAGTTATGCCCAATATTAACATTTTACCCTCGTTCCCAATCTAACGTATTCGCATATTTCAGCGCCATGCCTAGGCTTGAAGGTAGCCTGGCTATATAAGAATAAAAGGGAAAAGATAGAGGGAAAAGGACAGAGATGATCATACTTACAAGGTTGACATGTAGTGGCATAATGACAAGATAAGCATATAGGATGAACATGTGTGACAATAGCACTGATTCTAGCATAATAGGGATATGCATGATATAATCTAAACAATGATTTAGATCTACAATCAAAGGCAGATCTAACATGATAAAGGATAAGATCTAAGTCAGATCAGATATGATTTAAACAGACATAGGCATAGATCCAAATTATAGTCATATCAAGTTCTACTTTTTAATTATTTAGATCTAAAAGTAACTTAAACTCATAGTTTTTGGATCCAGAAAAATTGAAGGAGAATAGCAGATGTTGAATCACAGATCTACACTTTAATAACTCTAAACTTGATTAACTAGATTGCAGAAGAAGAAAAAGGTTTGATTCAATTTGTGCATCGACAACATCTAGTCCTCCATTACTTTCAGTGTGCAAAACATGAGAAATAAGGCTATATAAATAACTACCAGCCCCAAACCCTAATCTGCCACGTCTGCCCTAGGGGGGTTGACCCATGGGTTGACACTCCCCTTGAGGGGTCGACACCCCTGGGCAGGAGAATTCCCGCTTCCCCAAATTTCTGCATTTTGAATTGATTTTTAAATTTATGGATCATATATATATATATATATATATATAATTCTCTTGTGCGTATACAAACATCAAACCTTCATAACTTCTCCATACGTTGTTCGTTTTATGCAAACCAAGTGTCTATTTTGACCAAAATTTCGAGACGAACACAATGGCGCAGTCCTCTTCCCTTAATTCTGAATATTAAATTAAATATTCTTTAATTTTCCCTTCTATTGTTGTTAAAATTACGGGGTGTTACATTGACATTTCAATTGGAATCATACAGTTATTCCACTTTCAAAACTCGAAAATAACTACTGATGTTGATGCAGTCATTAACAGGATCATCCCCTAGCGACTAGAATGGAAATCTAGATCTGTATGTCTAAGACTTCGTATATATGTTAGCTAGGCGTATATGCAAAATCTTTATATACTCGCTAGTCCAACCTCAACCTCAAATAAAATACTCAAACTCTTATTATAAGATATAATCTTTTAAAACCAAATTCATTTTTATAAACATGCAAATTCGTTATCTTCTGTATATAGTACTCTTCAACTCATTCTAGAGAATTACTAACCCCATCTCTAATGAGCCACTCTTATAACATATTACTAATAGTATCTCTGATGAGTTCTTTCCTTCTGTTCAAACGAGTCGTATCCCAAAGCTTTGGACAAACCAAAGCTCTGATACCAAATGTGACAACCGGCCCTGCCACCCGATTCAAACCGATGGTTAAACCAACTTAATCTGATCAACAAGATGTATCGCTTGGGGTTACAACTAATAAGAACCGAACAAAACAACTTTTCATTATCGTTGGAATAACTTTTACATCATAGTACAATAATAAGTACATGCACAATGAAAATAACAATATCAGAGTATAACATGTATACAACAGAAAGCATAAACCCTCAACAGAAGAAACAAAATGTTCTGGACACAACTTTAGCTTCAATCCAGCATCTGCTCTATAAAATATCTGCAAAACCAAAAATATTAGACTGCCCGTGTAGAAAATATGGGGACCTAGAGTTCAGGTGGAAGAATAATAAACTCCGAGCCAGTCATGGGACTGGTGTGAGAACTAAAATAGTTATTTACTTTGTTTTAAAGTTGGGTAAATCACAGGACCATGTCGTACAACACGCAATGGGTTTTCTCCACTTAAATACCAATCATAAACTACTCGTAATGCTTTTTGAAAATGAAGCTATTATAAGACTCAAGTCCCATCACAGAATGCAACATATACCAGAGGAGAGAGTTTTACCTTATAATAACCAAACTTGCTTGATACGCGAAAGACTCTTATTATTACTAGTGCAGAGTTTGGAAATCATTTTAAAATAAATGTATAAATATTTGCTTGCATAATGCCCTATCCCATTATGTTGGATACTTGGTTACATCTAAAAACGCAAAGCTCATATTGGAAGTTGGATTCCATCAATGACCTAGGAAAATGATCTTCCTTTCCACGATTCGGGACACCTCTAGCGGGATATTCCAGGATCAATAAATGCTCCGTTTGGAGCGGCAGAGCCGGTCGACACTAACAGGCTGATTGGAATCTTTCCTGAACATAATGTCCCCCGGTTGTGATCGACCATCATCCAAGGCGCCTCGATCCATCAACCACAAACTTAAACTTGTCTGGACTCCATAACATAGCATCACTTTTTAGCTAGATAGGGAAACGTTAGTCTATATCTCTACTGTCCTTCATCCTGTTTTCGGCCATTTATCGGTTTGAGACTCTACAGTCACGTTTCAACACAAAGCTACGCTATAACAACCATGCTTTGATCACCATCCACAAAGCTCTGATTTTCAACAAAAATCTTTGATCGGCTAAGCACTTAGCATGCCACATTGTCAATTCACAATATAAAATCGGTGTCTATTAATATATAATCCTATGAGTACATAAGTCTTAGAGGAGGGTGTTAAGCTAAGAGAATAAATCCTCCGCCACCAACTGATATAACATCAATAGAAACCAATCGGTTATATTGTAAAATGCAATGTCAGACACATATCCGTTTACAAGTTCGTTCTGGGTTGTGAGCCAAACCAAAGGCACCTTATTCCTCGTCCAATAAAGGAGAAAGGCCCTTGCAAATCCGGACAATCAGCAAGTACGTCGGACGACTGCCACTTATAACCTCGTCTTGGGTGTACTTTCCAATCAAGACATCACTAATAATCCAAATGATGTGAAGATCCATGATCTTTAACCACCATCTTCAGTATCTTCATTACTCGTCATATAGTTATTCATAATGGGCTGAAACCCGATCTTTCCGAATAACTATCGCATCTTTGCAAACCATTCTAGATATATAAAATATCATGAGTCTCATTCCATTTTAGAATTTTCATTTAGTCAAATCATCCTTTACATTGGAAATTACTCCCTTAAATCTAATCAAATATTTATATACTTTAAAATCTTATCTTGGAAATCCTTTCAGGAGATTACAAGTCTTATTTCACCAACTTAACTCAAATGAAGTTTTCTATACTTTACCAAGATTGTTGACTCTCACGAAAAAAGATAATTTCTCAAATCATTATTCCTTTTCACACATATCCATCCCATAGAGCAAAACCGAAGGTACTCCATATCTAATACCCTAGTATTTTAGTAAGTTTAATTACCTTCATTCATTTCAATTATGATTAAAGATTTCAATTGTCTTTATTGGAAAACCTCTTTATCCCAAACCCAAAATCGTACTTATGATTTCTTAATCTTATCGATTGTACCAAAAACATGCTTATCTTCTTTCAAGCAATTCTCAAACTCGTTCCCATTATCGTTTATTAGGGTAAACTCTTTTAATAAATCTTCATATTCAAATTAAATATAGATTTCACTTCAACTTTACTTAGGAAATTATCTTTCCTTCAACTGGGTTAAAGAACAAATGTTATTTTAAAACATCGTTCTCTATAAATCCAAAATCATACTTCCCTTAGAAATGAAATCTTCATGAAATTCATATCAGTTCAAAATCGATATAAAATCCCGTAGTGGACAAATACTATAAGCGGAATAATGGCAAAACCTTTTAAATTCCTTAAATAGTAAAGGTCTTCATCCATCAAGACCCATCTTGATTATCGCTAAATCGATTTCCATTCAATTCCAATTTAATTTATTAAATGGAAAAACTTCACTTTGCAAAAATTCATTAAATCTTAACTAAAAGATTAATTCTGTAACTTCATCTTCAACTAGGTTAAAGAACGATGTTGTTGAAGACAACATTCACGACCCAAACCAATTAGTATTAAATATACGATTTAAACCGAATTTATATCCACTTATACTCAACACTAATTCTCATAATCAACGAATACTATAAATGGAATAATGATATAAATATCTTCCAAAATTTTCAAATAGTAAACGTCTACACCATTAATTAATACCAAATATCCAAAGATCATTTCTATCAAAAACCATATTCCAATTAGTCTTAATTAAAAGATTTCTCAAAACTTATCTATCAAATCCAATAAACATATATTTGGAAATCTTTAGTTTATTTAACTTAAATTCCCTAAAATGTCATCTTATCATATTCAACACGTTAGGCTGAAAACACAGATATCCAAAATATAGTTCAAAACTTCATATTTCTTTTCCAAATCATTCCATAATCACTTATCATGATTTATCATAATTTTTCCACATTTTTAATAATTATTATATGGTCATTTCGAACGATTTCAAATTACGGCCATCGAACTACGTTTACAGTGACCTTTTCAATAACAGATTTAAACATAACTTGATATTAGCCAAATTTCTTGCATCCATGGCGTCCTCATCCTCCCAACATCAAGCACCGCTTCACTTCACACCCACTAATCCTCCACCCCCGTCATCAATCAAGTTTATCCAACCGAAATATCGTTCTTCTAAAGGCGGCTCCGCCTCCGTTCCTTATCGTCAATCAGACCAAGATGAGGCAGCTGCCACTCAGGATCCTCGCTCATCCTAGAACCGCAGCCCCAACGTCACGCCTATCACCCCCAAGTCATACGCTCAGATTGCGGCAACGCCATCGCGGCTTCCTCCGATCCTCCCTAATCCCCCACCAAAAGGCGACGTCTTTCACCAACGTTTAGATCGGTTCGAGCCATGATAGGGCATTTGAAATTTGAATGTCAATGCCTTCGGTGTGCAGACAAGAGCTACTTGGCAAAAAATTGCAGGAACCCAACAATTTGCGATAAATGCTCCTTTTTCAGTCATGCAAGCGCGGATGTCCCGATAAAAGCATTTCAACTTTTCACATCAAGAATGCTGAGCTGTCGCACCCTCCCAAAGCAAGTGCAAAGTCAGCATGAATGCCGAAAATTCGCGAAGCACACAGTCAGAAATTTCGGAAGCGGTCCCACTCATCCCTTCAAAATTCTAATCACCATCATCACCCTAATTCAGATTTTAATCCTCATCTCAATACTACACCCCTCCCTCTTCCAAACAAAATCCTTTCTTCAACTTCTAACAAAGAATTTCCTCTACTCCTCGAAATGGCGGACGTTTATCTTTATCTCTCTGCCACCATCATCGATGGGCTGCGGTCCATTGAATACTCTCTCGTGCTCTCAAGTCATCCTTTTTCATGACGAATGACCAATTTGGCATACCTCCGACTACACATTCCTCATCAACTTCCCCGATTCTGACACAAAAAACCACGCACTTTACCTAAAAATCCTGTCCAAAGATGGTGGTTCTTTCCTACTCCAACAAGCTTCCACACATAAAGAAACCCACGAACCCTCCCTTGAGCCAGCAACATGGGAAAAAATCAGTGGCTTTCCTAAATTTTTTAGGAACAGCTCAGAGGCTATTCGATAAGCTCTGAAGCCGATGGGCTTACTCACTCAGGAAGACATCTGCGATTGGTCTTTTGTAGATCACCGCTTCCTCTATGTCAAAATGCAATTCTATGGAGGTATCTCTACCCCCTTTCACTTATGTATCCCACTTTAACAACCATGTAGTCAAGCTTCGCATCGGCCGATGGACCCACGCTTATCTTAGTAAGCTCCCTGAAACGCTCCTTCTTGGCATGGATTATGAGCATGAAGGCTACATATTACAAAGCCTAGCACAGCATGACGAGCAAATTGAAGAAAACAGGTATGACACTATGTCAGAGGAAGCAGCTAGGAAGGTTCCAATGGCTTATAGAGATCAGCAGCACGACGCCTGCCTTGCCATGTTTGTCCAACACAATGAAGACAATGTGGTGCCAAGATGGGATCCAATGGCGGATTTAGATTTTACTGTCCCTTTGCAGCATCAGTGGTCCCCACAGTAGAAATAGAAGCCCCAGAATTACCAAGATTCAACCTCGCCGCACATCACTTCGCCAGCAATCAGAAGGAGCGCCAGAATTAGCAGGGCTCACTCGCTTCCTCCAGGCATATCGGGTAGTTATTTTGAACCTGTTGTTTTTTCTTCGGCCAATAAAGTGTTAAATAAAAACTGGCAAATTGCATGGGTGTGAATATGCATGATAAACATTATTATACCATGCAAACCCTAGAATAGCAGCGTACTAACCTCTCTAAATGAAGATAGTCTCATGGAATGTCAGAGGGTTGGGGGACCGCACAAAAAATCATGCTATCTATCTTGTTATTTCCCCACCTCATATTGATGTCATACTCTTGCAAGAAACCAAAATTTCTAATCCACACACCTCTCTTATTCGTCAATTATGCGGGCCATACTTATCTGGTTGGTTACACATGGACACGGTTGGCACACATGGAGGATTAATAACAGCGTGGAATGATCACGTGTGGTTACTTTGTCAAACTTTCTCTCACACTTCAGCTTTACACGTGTCCCTTCGTCACCTTCATCCAAACACCATTTTTCACTTCACCAATGTCTATGCACCAAATAATTTGCAAGGAAGATCTAAAGTTTGGCAATTCTATCAAGAATTATCTCAACAAATCAATGGAACTTGGATTTTAGGGGCTGACTTCAACACTATTTACTTTGCTGTTGAACATAACTCAAGCAATCCCTCATATAACTTTGATGCATTTAACTCTTTCATTCAATCTTGCTTCCTTATCGAACCCCCTATTAACAACCGCCACTTCACATGGTCAAAGCAGAAGAGAGGAACCACCGTTGGCTAAGTTAGATCGTTTCTTCTTTAACTTAACCCGGGAAAATCTCTTTCCTCTCTCTTTGGTCAGTGGCTTAGCCATAACCATTTCTGATCATTGCCCAATTTTATTGGGTTCTAATTCGGGAACCACTTTCAAAAGACCATTCAGATTTGAGAGACTATGGCTTTTGGAGCCTTCTTTTGATGATTTCGTCAAACATATTTGGGAGCAACCATCTGAGCTTCATTTTGCTATGGCTAAAGTGGTTTGCAAACCCCGCTCTTTGCATAAACTAATTCGTCCTTGGGCTAAACATGTCTATAGCTCGCTCAAAACCCGAATTTCATATACTCAGGATGTTATCCTAAACCTTAATATTATTGTAGAATCACGTCCTCCCTCTGATGTTGAACGTCAAAAGTCGAAAGAACTTAAGGAAGAATCAGAAAGACTCATCAAACAAGAAGAAATTGAATGGAAACAATGTTCAAAGACAAAATGGATTGAATAGGGGGATAAAAATACCGTATTCTTTCATCGTATGGCTAATGGTCATCGTCGAGCTTCCTTTATATCTGAATTAGTTTACAATAACACCACCACTAATGACCCAAATAAAATCTATCACCTTTTTGCTCACTACTACTAAGATCTTCTCGGCACAACATCCCCTCCTCCCCTTGAGATTGACTGGCACAAACTTTACCCAAACCCCACTCCTATTATTATTGATCAACCCTTTTCTAAGGACAAAATTTGGAAAGCCCTTAAAGACATGGCTGATGATAAGGCTCCAGGGCCAGATTGCTTTGGCCCGACCTTTTTCAAACATTTTTGGCCTACCATAAAATCGGATATAATTGGGATGTGTTTAGAATTTCATTCGAACCCTCAGTGATTGCCAAACTAAACTACGCAAACATAATTCTCCTCCCGAAGTGCTCTGGAGCAAACACTCTCTCCTCTTTTAGACCAATCAGCCTCCTCAATACCACCTTCAAAATCATTACCAAAGTATTAGCTAACAGACTCCAAACAATCATTGCTCCGCTAATTGACTGCGACCAATCTGCCTTCATTTTGGGAAGAAATATATTGGATTGTGTAGCTGTCATTCAATAAGTCATCTCTTTCTACCATATTTCGTCCACTCCTGGAGTTATACTTAAACTTGACTTCTCGAAAGTATTCGATTCCGTTAATTGTAATTTCATATTTGCACTCATATCATATAGAGGTTTCCCTACAAAGTGGTGTAATTGGATCAAACAAATTCTGGATACAAGCTTCTCCACAGTATGTATCGACAGTGAAACGGGTGGTAAAATCAAATTAAGAAGGGGTTTAAGGCAAGGAGATCCCATCTCCTCTCTTATCTTCATGTTAATAGCAGATGTCTTCAATTAGATGGTGAAAGCTTCAACCTCTTACAACATCTTTTTTGGCATTTCCTTCCCAAATTCTGAGCTATGCACCTCTAGTTTGCAATTTGGAGATGATACTATATTATTTGCATCTCCAACTCCCTTTAATATCCACTGCCTCAAAGTCCTTCTCTAACATTTGAAATTGTGTCGGGTTTCTCTATTAATTTCAGCAAAAGTTCTATCATCATGTTGGGTTACTCCATTAGCCTCGGTCCTGCCATTGCCGCATGCCTAAACTGCAAGTTAGATTCATTCCCAATAACTTACCTTGGCATCCCTCTTCGTCTTACCAAACTCCTCAGATCTGATTGGCTCCCCCTCATATCTAAGACTGAATTCAGACTTGCGAGATAGAAAGCAAATTCTTTATCCTCAACTGGCCGACTCATTCTTGTCAAATCTGTTCTTTCAGCCATGCCTTCCTATTGGATATCTTTCCATAAAATCCCTTCTTGGGTTGTCAACAAAATTGATTTAATTTGTAGCTCTTTTCTATGGAATGATGGTATGCCTGCACAAATATCATGGAGGCCTTGGAGTCCCGGATCTTGCCTCATTTAACTTGGTGTTGCTCACTAAGTGGGTATGCCGTATTCTTTCGCCAGGGCAATTTATCTGGAAGGATTGGATTTTGCTGCGTCACTATAACTCGAACCCATTCCTTATTGTCCACTTCCCCCCATATTTGTGACCGTCACCGTTCCGGTCCGACATCTTATCCACTCTTCACCGTGTCAAATCTCTTTTTCATGTTAAGGTGAACAATGGGGAATATTGTCTTTTATGGTTTGATATTTGGAAAGAGCGCCTTCCAATATCCAAATTAACCCCCAAACTTAGCATCATCAAATCGATCCAGCCTTTTATCAATTGCAGAGGCTTTTGAGGTCGGGCCGATGTGCTTTTTCCCATCATCTTTTTTTAGGCTTAACACTCTTAACGAATTATTCACTATTGGGAAGATTATGAATACATCGCTTTTATCTAATGGGCTGGATACTTACACTTGGGATTTGGGTCCTTCAAATAAATTCTCTGTAGAGGACTGTTACAAATTCTTAACCCACCCAGACCATAGCTTCTCCTTCTCTCGCATCTGGTATTGTCATCTTCCTCCTCGTATGATCCTCTTCCAATGGTATCTAATTCACAATCGCATTAACATCGAGGATAGGCTTGGTCGCTTCAACATCAATGTCGTTCCTATCTGTCTCCTTTGCAACCTTCAAAATGAATCACTCTTTCATCTCTTCTTTGAATGTGATTTCTCTTTCATGGTATGGGCTACAATCAGCTCATTTCTGCTTGGTATCATCCCCTCTTTCCACTCATTCTTTGAGTATTAACAACCTAACCCCCTTGATCTGAAGCTTGATTCCTTGGTGGCTTTCTTCTCCTGGAGTATCTGGTTAGAACGGAATGCTCATGTTTTCGGCAGACCCAAGAACATCTTCATGGGAACATGTTATCACATTCTGCATCTTTTCGATCTATGGACAGGCATGGGCAGACATGCTCGCTTTAGGCTCACTCTTCTGAGACTACCATCTCCTAGGACGCAAGGCAGTAGCTCCCTCTTTCCCTTCTGATGCTAAGCTTGGGTTATGAATGCATGGTTATGCTTTATTTTGGTTGTGTACTTATATGTTTTATATCTAGCTGCTTATGTACATATTATGTGACTTATTTGGGCTTTCTTTAAGGACCTATATGTCCTAGACTTCTGTGCCACTGGTTGTGCCTATCAACCATATTATATATCTAGCTATATATACATACATACGTATATATATATATATACATATATATGCGTAACCGGCTATGTAGCTTCACGCTACGCACCCGTCTTCCTCTAGAAAATTCTTCTTTCATTTGAAAGCTATCATTAATAGAAAACAAACATATTCAGTTTCGAGGAAATCCAATTTAAATTGCATTAGTTTTGCTCGTTTGAAGTTCATGGTTGAAATTCGCAAATTGTCGCTACCCGACACGTCCTATTCAAACCATATTACAATTTAAAATAAAACTCGCCCGATTCCATCCAAATGTATTTTATAAAACATTTATAAACAAATTTAAAAAAGATTTCAATCTCAAAATTTAATTTTAAATCAAAATTGAATATTCCATTATTACAATATTAAAATAATAATATTTTCCCAAATATAATATTTTGAAATCCAAACTTTCCTAAAATCCATTATAAAAATAAATAAGATCATTGGAACAATCGTTTTTAGTTAAAAACATTGTTTATATATCTAAATCGAATTCACCTTTAAATTTACTATTCAAAATCCATTTTAAATTAGAACAAGCCATTTCTAATTCAAAACTCTTTCATGTCGATTTCAACATTTTCAATAGTTATTTGAAATCATCTTAACTTCATTTCCACATCGTTACAAATATAAAAATCCAATTTCTATTTTCACGTCTCATTTCACTTAAATGAATGTAATGTTCATTTACAATTCCAACGGAACTCGACTCAATCAAGTCCCAAGTAATTTCATATTCATGGTGTCAATTATCTGAACAATAATAATAACAACCACAACAGTTATCATCCATCAAACAACAGTCGTAAGATAAGCATTATAATTGTTAACGCTTAAATGTACATAAACAGTAATAGTAAAACTGCAATAAACAACCATCATCCATGAAGCAATCATAGCAACCGCGGGCAATCAATATAATCAGATAAGATTATAATAACTTTTAAATTTGGTCATGGAGTTCTCATATTGATTTTTTTATCGTTATAATAACAACCGCTTTTGGATTAAATTGAATGTGGGTTTAATTTGATGCAAAATTCCAATAAGCTCCAATCTTGTCCAAATCAATTTGTACACATAGCCTGCATCCATACGATCACAACGGATCCTGTTTTGTCCAATTCTGAATTCATATGAGCAAGTTATAAATATTCAAACATTAAACACATTAACTAAATTATTAAAATATAATTTAACCTATTCACTCCAATTGTTCGTTCTTGGTTCCCTCATCCTCTCTCTTCGCCACAACCACTAGGAAGCTCCGCTCCACAGCCCTACCCACAACCAGCTGCGCCTCTTACCGCATCCCTCCCTTAATCGACGTCGACCGTCGTTCATTCCTGACCGCCAGAAAAACGCATACGACCTCGCCACCATTTAATGCATTTTCTCGCTGCCACACACAACGCTTGGCCATGTAATTTGTCTAGCACACCGGCCTCACCACCCCGAACACTTCTCTAGTTGGCCACTTCCTCCAATACGACCTCATTCGACCAGAATTTGCACAAAATCATTCATTCCTCCAAGAAATTGATCATCTCCAGTCATGTCGATGCTATGGTCACCACGACAATTTCCAAACGAAACCACCAACTACAAAGTTGTAGCCCTCTCTCCACTCTCCAACTTCGTAGTTGAAACCTTCGGCCAACGATCACCACAATCGCCATAATTTCACCAAAATCGAAACTCTTCACTTCCGCTATCGTGGCGATTTCCTGCCACCCTCGGCATCCATTTGCCACCAAATTTATGCTATATGTATCTCTCACTAAGTACTCCAACTTTCATGTTGGTGACTTCCATCATGATGGTTTAGGAGATAAAAATTAAGATAAGAAGGAGAATTTATTTGCAAGTTTGGGCTGAAAATTTAGGGGTTTAGGATTTAGGAATATTGGGGGTATATTTATAGAGTTAGAATAAATTTGAGATGAAGTTTCGTATATATTATTTTATTGCTACGAGTCTATCGCTATCCCCATTCATCGTTTAAAAATTTGCATAGGCATATACGAACTCCGTTCATGCTGAAAATTGATATATAGCTATGGTTTTTCATTATGGTCCTAATGAAACTTGTTTCGTCGAAATCCGAGTATGTTTGCTCAAATAGCGCTCGTTCGAGCTTAGATTATTGATTTATTATACATAAGTATTTACACCGAGCGTTTATAGCTCGCACTGCATCATACTAACTTCGATTGGCTCGAAATTTGGAATCTTACAATAATTTAACGTTACGGATCTAATAAAAGTGATTTTGTCGAAATCTGAGATCGTTTGCAAAATGACTATTTTTCCATATTTAATTAAATCGATAAAATATAATTTAAATTCAAAATATTCAAATTCTTTGAAAAATAAAATATTATTATCATATATATCCAAATAAAATTTCATATAGCTTTAGAATAGATTATATAGGATTTGAAACTCGATAATCATTTTTAAGCTAAACCGATATTCATTTTATAATGAAATCCCTTTATTTTTATTAAATAAATAGTTATGGTTTATAAACGATTCCATAGCATCTTTCTAAAAATTAGATTTGGACATAACTCGCAGTCTAAAAGATAAAAACTCAATTTTTCACTTTCGATAGAAAATTATAGTTCAATCGATTTGAACATTTCTTGTTTCAATGAATTCTGACCTATATTGGATCCTATACATTTGTTTAAAGTTCAAAACATAATATTAAGAACTATCGGGGTGCTCGTTTTTAATTATATTGAACATTATACGTTCAAATGTTAAATTAAATAAATTTTAAGTCATTATTTATTAAAATAAATCATTTTAAATATTTAATATTCATTAAATATTTCTTAATAAAATATGGATCATTAAAACTTAACTTTTGTAAACAATGTTATAGATTGCATTATTAATACCATTAACCCCTTCTTAGAGTATTTGTTTTTATTCAATAAATTATTTCCTTAGAATATTCATTACCAAATTGGAAAGCATTTTAAACTTTTTATTTATCAATCTCTTTTATTATAGGAAATCAATTTTATAACCCTTTTCAACATAATTCAACTTATATATGAATTTCCATTTAAATCCTTACCTTTGAAAAAACGTACTATTTTCATTACGTAGAAAATAGTACTGTATACCTAACCAAATGGTATAAGTATGGTCACATTTAACTTGGCCAAACAATATTAATTTATATGTTGTTTGCCTTAAAAACCAATAGTTCCAATTACATTTCAGAATCTTGCAAATTAAATTGCAATATTCCGTTTATATAAATAATAAATTATTTTCAACATCTTTTACCATTACAAACTAATGCCGTCTCTTGATAATAACAAAATCGTTCAAGTTGGGGTATTCTATTTACCTCTCTGACCTTGATCGACAACGTTCTTATCTTAGGATAGGTATGAGTCTGTTACTCTAAAATTGATATTAATTCTAGTATAAAAGAAATCCTAGTCAGCTATTTCGTTTAAAATATGGTTTTTAAAAACCATTCTTTACTTTTGAAAATAACCTTTCAACCTGTAGTCACTTTTACTTAAGTGAAAATTAGGCTCACATCCCTATTTTCAAACTTAATTAGGCTCACATCCCCCCTATGTTTATAATTCAAACCCGCCCCCTATTTTTATCTGCCGCCATATTTTTCTACCAAACTTCCGCTTTCTGTTGTCAAATGTTACGCCTCCTTCATTTTGTGTAAAAAAAATGCGCTACCAACTTAAAAAAATAATCTAAAATCTTCAAATGTTATCGGAAGTCCACTGAAATTAAAAAAAAGTTGCATACATGTATGCAACTATTGTCAATAGATGCATACATGTATGCATCTATTTGAATACACATGCAAGAATATGTGCACGCCTACTGAATAATTGCATACAAGTATGCATTTATTCAGAATAACTGCATACTTGTACGCAATAATGTTCTGTAGAATTGAGGCTTGACAATATTTGCATACATGTACGCAGATTTTTATGTATAACTACATACGAGTATGCAAATATATGTTGCTGCATGTTTTACGTGCAGAATTTGAATATTTTGCCTGAAATCACGCATGTATTTCATGAAATCTGCACACATGTATGCATATATACTGCTGTATGATGCAAAATTGAAATAGATGCATATATGTATGCAACTATTTGAAATATACGCATGTTTCCATGCAAATAACTGCATTTTCGTTGATTTCGTGTATTTTTTATTTTGACGTCATTTTGAATGTTTTTCCACCTGATTTTTTTGACGTGTACTTATTTTATTTGAATATTAATTTTCGTGATTTTTTATATTTTTTTATTATAATTTAGTGTATTTTCGAAAAATAGGGATGTAATTTACAATAAGTTTATGATCGGATGTGATCCTAATTTTGAAACTTAATAGGGACCTGTAAAAAACGCACCCTTTACTTAATTCATTCACTAAGTAATCAAATAAGAATATGAACCTTTTAGCTTTGCAATTTTTTAAAAATAATTCGTTTACATTTGGATTTATTTCAAATCCATTACCAAAATCTTTGCATCAGATTCATTTACTATCCTAACTTGGGTTTATTTTAATAACCTATTTACCAAATCTTTTACAAGAATACATTAAGCTTCCTTTCTTTGAATTCTTGAAATTCTCCTTTCGATTTAAATCATTTCACTTAATCCAAATATTAAGTAGTTACTCATTTAAAACCATCTTACTTGATTTGAACTTCTTTTATAAACCTGGTATATAAAACTAGGGTGTTATTAAAATCCTTTTATGAACAAAAACATCCATCAAGTCAAAAACATCCTTTTCGCGAAAATGGCAAAGCATAACCCTTTCCTCGAGCCATATAGTTACCACCAAAATTAACTCCAAAACAAGCTGGCGGTGAAGGGGTATCGGATAACCTCAAGCACATAGGAATTCTTCAAAGACCAGAGTCAAACACTAGAAGGAACCAAGAGCAAGAAGGAATGATTTGAGAGCTGCATAAACCAACACCTTCCAGGGAAAAAAGGAATTCAAAAGCTACAGAATACCAATAGGATCTATCCGGTAGGGTCTATTCGACAGGGGGACTTGGCAAGATCAATCCGACAGGGGGATCCTACAGCGAAAGGTCATCTAAATCAGAAGCTAAGAAAGAGGGATACAAAAGCTCCGCTAACTGAAACCCGGAAGGCCGATCGATACATCATAAGACGAAGACATCAAGGGTCATAAGCCAGAAGCACATAGAGATTATCCAGAATAGTCTTCCAAAACATCTACTGCATAAATATGGAAAGGACTCGTGGATAGACAATAGACAAGTCACCAGGAGCTACCTTCCGGAAGATCAGGCTACACTCAGAAATCCCACCGAAAGGCAAATCGGAATCCTAGAAGAGATACAGGCTACCCATACTATTCTACTTAGTACATACAATGATAGTGGTTCCGATCCGGCAGTTGTCTACATACATCATGAGGGCAAGCTCCTCTAAGTATTCATGAGAAACCGGAATCCTACATCCATAAGCATACAATCGAGAGCTCATATCCATCTGAAAGAAGCCTCAATTGACTGGGACCTTCCCTCTGAAAGCTATAATCTGCACCGCAAAGCGGCCGAGAGCTAAAACCACTGATACCGAGGAGAAAAGCGGCTGATAGAGGTAACTACAGGCCCAACAGCAGAAGGGGACCCGAATTCTTTATAAATAAGACCCCATGGGTTACATTTCGAGGACGATTTTTCATTTCCTCAATCTTGTTCTTTCTTCTTTAAGGAGCAAAACCTAATTTCCAAATCGAATTGGGGATTTCTTTAACTCTTGTAATATATCTACAATTTATAAAAGAAGAAGTCTGAGACTTAAACATTTCATGATTTGATAATCATATTGTGCCATTTCATGAAACAGGGAGTTAACACTAACCTTTCGTATGAATGAGTTGTTTAGGATACCCTCGTAAAGAGGAAAGGCTTCGTGGGAACCCGAAACCTTTCCCCCTTTTACCTCGAGGGTTGGAAACATAAACCAACTCTCTCATCATGAACCTAATGCTAATCAACTCTGGAAAAGAGGTTGATTGCAAGCTTATGTCTTAATCATTGACGCAACAAAGGCCCTTCGGGCTGGCTCGATGCGGAAGAATCATTCAAGTTAGTGAGCCTTGCAGTGCCCTTACCATCCGAGTATCAAGAAGGATTAGCTTACTTTCCTCTTATCACAATGGATGTCATTTTGCCCATGATTTAAGGAGTAACTGATTACACAAGGCTTCAGGTGTACCAAGTTAGATAAATCCTTCTTCAAGGTACTTCAGAACCCCATAATTTTGTAAGCGTGATATTCACCCCATAATTTGGTAAACTTATTACTCTATGGCTAGGAAGATGAAATCAAAAAAATCAAAAGAGCGAAAAAAGGAACTGGCTCCTAATGCAACCCTTGAAGGAAACGTGGATCTAACGTTTAATCTGAACAATAATGAAAGAGGAGCCACATCCAGCCCAATACAACCACCTAATCCAAACGTCATGGAAGATAATGTCGCAAGAATTATGGCCTTGGAGAAGCAACTATAGGAAATGCATGCTCAAGTGGATGTTGCTCAAGCGCAGAAGTCTTAAAGACTTACCAAATGCAATCAACGAGAAACGAACGAGTCTCCAAAAAGAAAAGCTCCCATTCAACACTCTGAAGTAAAAGAGAAGCTTAAAGCAACTCCCTCTAAGAAGAAAAAGTCCCTTTTGATGGGAATAAATTACCAAGGAAATCAATGTGAGCAAGAGCAATCCGGGAGTTTCACTTTCAAAGGTTACGAACCTAAAAGAGCAAACTACGCCAACTCAGAGGCTTATATTAATGACATTGCTCTGAAAACTGTTAAAGATTTATTGGGGAGCAAGGGGAAATGGACCCAGGATGACAAGGTGAATGACAATGAAAGAGCAGCTCCTTTCATCGATGAAATTATGAACACCATAATAACATCTAGGCTAAAGGTTCCAACCATAAAATACCTTGGAACAACGGACCCTAATGATCATCTAATGGCTTTTGGCAGCCAGATGGATCTCTACAATGCTTCAGGAGCCGTCAGATTTCGTCTTTTCCCAGTGACCTTTCAGGGTGCGGCAACAAAGTGGTATCGTCAGTACAGAGAAAACACCATTTATTCGTGGAAATAATTTTCCTACGAGTTTTCCGCGCAAATCTGCATCTGCAAAGATCCGACAGTTGACTGCAAAGTCATCGCTAACATCAAACAAAGGCAAGGGGAGACCCTAGGAGATTACCTGAAAAGATTTAATATTGAGGCATTGAAGGCCAAAGAAATAAAGGACCATGACAAGTTGATAGCCGTGCATTAAGGGCTAATTGAAAATACCCCCTTCTAGAAAGAATTATACATTCACGGCTATAAAGACTTACAGGACTTTCACTTCCAAGCTGAAAGTTTATCTGCATGGACGGATTATACTTCACAAAGAGAAAGTTTGGACCTTGTGGGGAAGAAGGAAGGTTGAACTTCAGGCGAAAGCCCCTGGAGGGAAATCAAAAGAGGTCAAGATGGGAAGATTCTAATACCAACTCGGTTGCTCTAAGAAAACCTATCTCCTTCGTATATGCTGTGTGAAATAAAGGGTTAATAACTTCCCCATCTGGTTGAAGGCCAAGAATTACGCCGAACCTTATTCAGGTGAAAAGTATTGAGAATTTCCCAAAACAACCTGGCATAAGATTGACGTATGCAAGGTGTTGGACTGGATTATTCAGAAGCTAATCTGTGTGGGGGCATCTGAAAGAATTTGTTTTAAACAAGATAACATCTGCTCATCATATAAATGGACAACAAAAGGTTTCAACAAATGCAATAGAAGTTACTATGGAAGAGTGCAACCTAGACTTGGGTCCACCCATAAATCGAATCAATGTGATCCATGGAGGGCCACACCCTACCGGAGATTGTCTAAGAGCCAGGAGTCAATACATTAAGGAAGCTATGAAGGGAATATTTTCCTGTCGAGAAGAACCATCATTGAAAAACGCATATTATGCTCTCAAAATGCACAACCTAGTGGTTTCTCCTGAAGAGATGAAGAAAGGGGTCCACCACCCACATAATGATCCCCTTATGATAACAGCGCATACAGACTCTCTGTCGTTTCCAAGATCCTAGTGGACACTGGGAGTGCCGTCAATGTCATCTTCAAGCAAGCTTTCGACCAAATGGGAATTTCTGAGAAGGAGGTAGAGCCAAGCAACGAACCAATCTTCGACTTCAATAACAAAGAATCAACTCCGTTGGGGCTGATCAATCTTATGGTTCAAGTTGGGCTATCTCCGCTCCATACGACCTTCGAAACTCTCTTTATTGTGATCGACTAGCCATCCTATTACAATGCCTTCTTTAGATGACCAGCTTTGGAGGAGATGGACGTTTTTATCTCTTCCAAGTACCTTATGTTAAAATTCTTAACCAAGCAGGGATGGGGTACCATCAGAGGAGAACAGTTTAGCTCTTGCGAATTGTATTTCGCAACAATTGACAAATACAAAAGGGAGTGTTCTTCGTGCTTTGATTTTTCTATTATTTTTATACCTTCAGATAAGGGATTCTTACATCCCACATTCGAAGCCAAGATAAAAATTAATAAAGCTAACAAGCGTGCGAATGGTAGGTACACTTCTTTGAAAAGAAAAAAGAAAGAGTCAATGATGTAAACTTGACTGAAGAAGGAGAGATTGTTACAAATTTAGATTCTAGGCGATATTAAAAGAATGAAACCAATAGAATATGTGGAAGAGGTAAATGTTGATTCAAAGGATAAGGCAAAGGTTGTCAACATAGGGAAAAAGCTGGCAATTCCCCTTAAAAGCAATATAATTTGGTTCCTGCAACTCAAAAAAGATGTCTTCGCTTGGACCCATTTGGACATGGTCGGGATTAACCCTTCTTGTATGAGTCATGCCTTAAACGTTGATCCTTCAGTAATCCCAGTTCGACAAAAGAAGAGACGGTATAATAGAGACCGATCAGAGGCCTTAAAGAAGGAAGTCAAAAGGTTAAAGACAAACGGGTTTATCCGAGAAGTTCTTTACCCAAAATAGTTAGCCAACCCTGTGCTAGTAAAGAAGTTCAATGGGAAGTGGAGAATATGCGTTGACCACATGAATTTAAACAATGCTTGCCTAAAGGACTACTATCACCTTCCGCGGATAGACCAGTTGGTCGATGCAACCAACGGTCACAAGATATTATCTCTTATAGATGCTTACTCGGGGTATAAACAAATTCCAATGCATAAACCTGACGAAGAGCATACAAGCTTTATCACTGAGTGGGGAACATTTTGCTATAAACTATGCCCTTTCGATTGAAAAATGAGGGAGAAACATACCAAAGGCTAGCAAATAGAATGTTTCAGGAACAGATAGGGTGCAACATGGATGTATATGTGGATGACATGCTAGTGAAGTCCATCAAAGAAGGAAACCATTTGAAGGACTTGGAAGAAATGTTCAATGTCCTAAGAAGTTACCAAATTAAGTTAAACCCACAAAAGTGTTCTTTTGGAGTTCAATCTGGAAAATTCTTAGGATATGTGGTAAGTGAGTAAGGGATTGAAGCTAGCCCTGACCCAATCCAGGCCATAAGAGACATGGAAGAACCTAGAATGAGCAAAGAAGTCATGAGCTTAACGGAAAAGTAGCAGCCCTCAGTAGGTTCATTTCCTAAGCCACTGACAAATGCGTTCATTTCTTCGATGTTATAAATAAAAAGAAGAACTTCAAATGGAATGAAGAATGTAGAAAGGCCTTCCAAGAATTGAAAGTTTATATGGGAACTCCTCCGATTCTATCCAGTCCCAAGAAAGGAGAAGATCTATACCTATAAATGGCCGTCTTAGAATATACGGTAAGCTCGGTCCTTTTAAGAGAAAGTAATGGAACTCAACACCCAATTTATTACGTTAGCAGAAGGCTAAAAGAAGCGGAAACCCGATACCTAGTAATGGAAAAACTAGCATATTGCCTAGTACTTACCGCACAAAAACTAAGAGGGTACTTCCAAGCTCACCCCATGAAGGTTTTAACTAGCTTTCCGCTTAAATAGGTGTTCAGTAAGCCAGAAACCTCTAGGAGGTTAGTTAAATGGGGAGTTGAACTTAGCTAATACAAGACTGAATTTCACCCTCGAGTGGGAATTAAAGGACGAGCTCTCGCAGACTTCGTGAATGAGTGCACAAGCTTCATTACAGAACAATCAGTTAAAAAGAATGACTTAAAGGGTAAGTAGCAACTTTTTGTAGATGGACTTCAAACGAACAGGGAGCAGGGGCAGGTTTTATTATAATTACCCCTGACGGACACTGCTTGCACTATGCCATGAAGTTAGGATTCCCAACAACTAACAACGTAGCCGAGTATGAGTCAATGATGGCTGGTTTGAATTTGATGCTAAAGTTGAAGATACCTCGAATAGGGATCTTCAGTGATTCACAACTATTGGTAAACCAAATAAAGTAAACCTATAAAACCAAGGATGCATGGCTAACCCTATATGTGAAGAGGATATTAAAGATACTTTCTCGGTTTGAGGATTTTTCAATTCATCTAATACCCCGTGAGGAGAATACTCAATCGGATTCATTAGCCAAATTAGCCAGTTCCCGGGGGGTTCCCGGAACTCGAGTAATTCTCGTGGTTATCAATAAATACGTAGTATCGAGCATAAAGAATCAGAATCGGGGAAAGAATTTTTAGTCCTAACAAGATCCCAAGCCTTGATAAGGGGGACGAAGGGATCAAAGAGGGAAACTCCAATGTGGAACCTCCCTTAATGGAAACGAATTGCCATCATGAAAATACATGGATGACTTCCACGGTAGATCACCTCCTAAATGGAACTTTACCCCTCGATAAACGTGATGCAAGAAGGATAAAACACCAAGCTTCTACATTTGTGATTATGGATAATATACTCTATGAAAAGGGACATTCACTTTCTCACTTAAGATGTGTAAGCTCCGAAGATGGGTTTAACCTGTTAAGAGAGGCCCACAAAGGATTGAGTGGAGATCATTCCAATGGAATTAAGCTGGCCAAAAGGGTTATGTAACAAGGCTATTATTGGACACAGATGGTTAATCAAGCAATTGAATATGTCAAAAAGTGTGAAAGGTGTCAAATGTAATCTAAGGTTCCCCGGCTTCCCCATAGCAAGCTAACCACTATCTCAAGCCCTTGGCCATTCGACGTGTGGGGAATAGATCTAATTGGGCCATTACCAATCTTCAAAGATGGAGCAAGTATGCCATAGTGGCCATGGACTACTTCACCAAATGGGTGGAGGCAGAACCCCTTTCGACAATCACGTCTAAAAAGGTGTTGAGATATTTAATAAAGAATATTGTTACTTGCTTTGGAATTCCCCACAAGATCATATCAGATAATGGAAAGCAATTCGAGAGCGAAGAATTCACTCGGTTTTTTGAGAAAAATGGAATCATCAAAAGCTTTTCCTTGGTAGCTCATCCAAAGGCTACCAGAGTTGTCGAAACTTCCAACAAAACCATAAAGACAATTCTTAAAAAGGGCCTAAACCAAGCCAAAGGAAATTGGGCCGAAGAGTTACACTTAGTGCTTTGGGCATATAGAACTTCTGCCAAAACAGCAATACGACACACCCCTTTTTCCTTGACATATGGATGCAAAGCCATGCTTCTGTATGAGGTTGAAATCCCATTGCATAGAAGGATAACATATGCGTTTAATTCCAATCAGGAGTTAAGAAAGGAATCCTTAGACCTAATACAAGTATTAAGAGATGAGGTTGCAATTAGAACAACTGAATATCAAAGGAGGATTACGAAATACTACAATATAAAGGTCAAGACTAAAACCTTCACAAAAGGAGAATTAGTTTTACGGAGAGTGTTGGCTAACACAAAGAACCCATCAGATGGCCCTCTTGGCCCAAATTGGGAAGGAGCCTTGATCGTCCATCAAGAGGTTATTCCTAGAACATATCGAATGTGCAGACCCAATGGTGACCTCGATCTGTGAACATGGATTTAAGACCATACTTCTCAATAATGAACGAGTAAGAAAAAAAGAGTTTTCCTCCAAAAATGATCACATAACTAAGGGCACGAAAAACCCTTTCAAAAGCTTGAGGAGACCCAAAAAGGGTCAAACCATAAAAGGATCAAATCCCTTGTCATCAACAAAATTGGTCAGGGAAAGGCATCCCCCGGAGGAGTGTGGTGTGTTAGTCTTTCTCCATTCCCAAATCAGAGGGGCTAGGTTAAAGCATCTAAAGCGTAAGCCTCTGTTTCACACTAGCAATGGTCGTGGCCATGCATCTTAAATTAGCACGCCCTGAAACTGCTCGCAGAAGAGTACGTCCTGCCCCTACTATGAACTACGCATGCCCTACCTCTGCTTATGTTCCGCGTTACCCATAGAAGGGAACGCTAACCCCTATCATCGCCTACAGTGGTCAGGATAGCCCTTCGAAGGGGGTGGTGTGTAAGTTTCTATCAGTACCTACAGTGGTTCGTATAGAGCATCAAAAGAGTAAACCTTTGTTCTGTGTCTACAATGGCCCAGTCTAAGTTTCTAAGCCCTTATCGTCACCTACGATGGTCAGGATAAGGTGCCTCCTGGAGGGAGGTCGGGTAACTCATTGGGCCCTTCTTGTTGACAAGCTAGCCAAGCGCACAGGACGCACATGCCCGGAGAGTAGCCAACAAAGCACGTACATCCTCTTCTTTGACATCAAAAGCCCAGGGAGTGGCTCAGGAAGCACATACAACCTCTTATTCACAAATGAAATCCAAGGAGGATACCAATACATTAATAACAGAAAGGAATTTCTAGTCTTCAATCTGTAATTACCTGAATAAGGGTTGGTTCATGTTTTCTATATTAATGCTCGAATCCGGGCTGGTTCGTTTCTTCACAAATACCGAAAGGAAATTTCTGGTCTTCAATCTTTAATTACCTGAACAGGGGTTGTTTCAGGTCTTCTATATTAATACCAAATCTAGGTTGATTCGTTTTTCCATAAATACCGAAGGGAATTTCTGGTCCTCAATCTTTGATTGCCGAACAATGGTTGGTTCAGGTCTTCTGCATTAACACCTGAATCTGGGTTGGTTCAAGACTTCAATTAATGCCGAAAGGGCATTCCCGGTCTACAATCTTTAAATTAACCGAATAAGGGATGGTTTGGGACTTCTATTAATATCGAAAGGGGATTTTTGGTCTTCAATCTTTAGATTATCCGAACAAGGGTTGGTTTAAGACTACTATCAAATCAAGAAATTGGTTATCAGCTTCCAATCTTTAATGTTCAAGTAAAGGCTAGCGCAAAAACATACCTTGGAGGCTTCGTTGTGCCATCTCATGTTAAGAGAATCTAGAAAGAAAATTTTGACTTGGCAAGTCGAAAAAACCCCTTCACTATGGGGGATGGAAAATGTTACCACCAAAATTAACTCTGAAAAAAGCTGGCGGTGAAGGGGTATCAGATAACCGCAAGGACATAGGAATTCTTCAAAAACCAGAGTCAAACACGAGAAGGAACCAAGAGCAAAAAAGAATGATCTGAGAGCTGCATAAACAAGCACCTTCGTAGGAAAAAAGGAACTCAAAAGTAGATATATCAGGTAGGGTCTATCTGACAAGGTCTATCCAACAAGGGGATTCGACAAGATTAATCCGGCAGGAGGATCCTATAGCGAAAGGTCATCTAAATCAAAAGCTAAGAAAGAGGGAGACAAGAGCTCCGCTAATTGAAACCCGGAAGGCCAGAAGGGCTGTCGGTATTAACCTACTTAATATCGATACATCATGAAATAAAGACATCAAGGGTGTTAAGCCAGAAACACATAGAAATTATTTGGAACATGCATCCAAAACATCTACTGCATAAATACCGAAAGGACATGTTGATAGACAATAGACAAAAAACCGGGAGCTACCTTCCGGAAGATCAGGCTATACCCGGAAATCCCACCGAAAGGAAAACCGGAATCCTAGAAGAGATACAAGTTGCCCATGCTAATCTACTTAGTACATACACCGATAGTGTTTCCGATCCGGCAGTTGTCTACATACATCATAAGGGCAAGTTCCTCTAAGTACTCATGAGAAAATCGGAAGCCTACATCCCTAAGCATAAAATCGAGAGCTCATATCCATCTCAAAGAAGCCTCAACTGACCGGGACCTTCCCTCCAGAAGCTATAATCTGCACTGCAAAGTGGCCAAGAGCTAAAACAACTGAAACCAAGGAGAAAAGCAACGGACAGAGGTACCTGTAGGCCCAACGGTCCGACAACATAAGGGGCCCCGAATTCTCTATAAATAAGACCGCAGGGGTCACATTTCAAGGACAATTTTTCATTTCCTCAATCTTGTTCTTTCTTCTTTAAGGAGCAAACCCAAATTTCCAAATCAGATTCAGGATTTCTTCAACTCTTATAATATATCTACAATTTATAAACGAAGAAGTCTGAGACTTAAACATTTCGTGATCTGATAATCATATTGTACCATTTACGATGAAACAGGGAGTTAACACTAACATTTCGTATGAAAGAGTTGTTCACAATGCTCTCATAAAGAGAAAGGCCTCGTGGGAACCCGAAGCCTTTCCCTTTTTTACCTCTAGAGTTGGCAATGTGAACCAACTCTCTCATCATGAGACTAATGTCAACTCTAGAAAAGAGGTTGATTGTGGGCTTATGTCTTGATCACTAACGCAACTAAGGCCCTTCGGGCTGGCTTAATGCGGAAGGATCATTTAAGTTAGTGAGCCTTGCAGTGCCCTTACCATTCGAGTATCGAGAAGCATTAGCCTGCTTTCCTCTTATCACAATGTATATCATTTTTCCCATGATTTAAGGGGTAACTGATTATGTAAGGCTTCAGCTGTACCAAGTTAGATAAATCCTTCTTCAAGGTACTTCAAAACCCCATAATTCTGTAAGCGTGATATTTACCCCTTGAGGGAAGGATAACTAATCTTCAGAACAGAGATTCTGATACCTAGGAAACAGTTGATTTAGCTAAGGAATGCTGACCCAGGTTGTCCTATGTAACTTTAAATCGTGGCTACACAAATTTTCCTAAATATATGTTCCATATAACTCATTCCGGGCATTGACGGAAAATATCGTTAACACACTCAATTCGCCGATTTCCATCGCAACCTCATACTTCCCCCATGCCTACTCTACCACCTGATCCAATCCCTCAACCTCCAGATCCTACTCCACTCGTCCCTCCCCCGCAACCCTCTCCTACTCCATAGCCTCCTCCACAACCAACTCTGCTTCCCCTAGTTAGATGGACGTCTCTTTTTGCAGCTAAATCACGCAACATCGGTGTGTTCACGCCACCAAAGATTTCACTCAAGTACAACAAGAATCGCTTGGTTCCCATGAATGACACTATTGAAGCCAGTGTTGAGGAGTGGAATGAGTGTCTAACGGGCTTCTTTCTAGACACCCCATTGTCTTATACGGCTGTAGTCACGCATTTCTTCAAGCAATGGAAACCCCGAGGTTCGATTAAGGTAAAATAAACTGATAGTATTTTTTCTTTCTTGTGATTGATATTGAGGATAGAAAAAAGATCTTAGAATCGGACCAAATTGTGATTCGAAACGAAGTCTTTATCATTAAAAAATGGAATGTAAGTATGGGGATGTCGGGCAAAGGTATCAGACATGTACTTGTATGGGTTAAATTTACCAGTCGCCCTATGGTACCCTGGTCAAAGATAGATATATGATGGTTAGCATCGCACGTTGGCAAATTCGTTTGCATGGATTAGGCTACAGAGAGTTTGGAATGGTTAGGGTTCGCGAAGTGTTTGGTTGAGATTTCGCCTGAAGGTGAATTGTCAGTGTCCGTTACGGTGCTCCTACCTAATGGGACTGAGCATGCAGTAACAGTTAGTTATATATGGAAACCGGACATATGTCGTACTTGTAAGGTGTTCGATCACCTGACTGACAAATGCTCCTCGAACTTTAGCCAACAAGTACCAGACAAGGCAGAGGAAAATAAGAGAGGAGGTGTTACTAAAAAAGAACAGAGTAAAGAAGCGAGAACACATGAAGTGGGTGATGTGCGTGGAGGCATTGGTACGTCTAAAAGACAGGCCAAAGGGATACAGGTTAGGAGCAACCATAAAGTAAATGTTTACCCTATTGCTAATCAACAAAAATGGAAAAAAATAGGAGGAAGTTCCAAGCACTTTGCTGGTAATTCTTCCAAGGCTGTTTTACAAAACAACAGCAGGTATGGTTCACTTAATAACCTAAGTGACCTAAATGATGCTGAGGCAAGTACACATTAACTTGAAGAAGGAGAGATAAGTGATATAACAAAGGAGAAAACTGGAAATTATAGGCGAGTTATGAAGAAAGTGCTAAGAAAAAAATTGAAGACATAAGACAAGAAATGGCTGCTCTTAGTACTGATGGTATTGTCAGTGACGCCGGTGCAACAGAAGGGAAATTGAATCAAAATGTCATGCAGACCATTATTGACGATGTCAATGAGTTTGAGCAAACCTTAAATGCTGAAGGGTTCGATGTAAACATTCCACTGAATGTCAATGAAACTCAACCTGTTAATGAATTTGGGTTAAAATCTGGATTTTTACTTGGTTCTAGTCCAATCTATAAGCAAAGAAGTGAGAGTCCTATTCTGAGCAACATGCAAGTGTACCTTAAAGCAGCTAGAAACAATGTTGAGCAATCTGAAGCAGGTAAACTCGATAGCTTCTTACAGGATAATTTCAACATTTTTGAAAGTAACATGAAGCAACCAAGAATAAAAGAGAAAGTGCAGAAGCCAAGCAGAGATAAAACTGTACTGGAGACTATAGAGAGTCTGGATACTGAAATTGAGAGTGGTAATTTTGACCCATTCCTCTGTAATGAGAAGAAGAAGCTAATGGATCTAGCGACCAAAAATTACTCTGCTCTACAAAATAAAGCAACAACTCAAATCAATGCTAAAAAACAAAACTCTGACTCTTATGCAAACATCCCACCACCACAAGGTTACAAAGCTCATCCGCTGGACATAATTGTTAATAAGGAATCCGCTCCTTCAACATCTGCTAGACGCAGCGCGGGGAAGTCACCAATAACTCACAGTCAATCACGTGTTATGGAAATCTCCCATTTTGACAATGGCTAATTGAACGTTGGGGCATTGAGTGCCTTTTGACTGCACCATGGAAGTAAAATGTAAAAGCGATCATGTAACTGGTTATTTATGATGTATTGTTGTTCCACCTCAACGTGGGAAATGAACTTTGTAGCTAATATACTAATGGTATATCACCTGTGTGCGTTGTATCTTTTTATTTTCTTTAATAAACAGTGTTACGGATCATTAAAAAACCATTCAGCCTTGCAAAAAAGAATCCTTTTACAAAACCCTTTTCAATGCTCAACTCAAGCCTTATTAACATCTGGAGATCTTCTTCCGATTCTCCTTATTTTACATAATTACATTATTAGGTAAACATTTGTTTATAATCACCTCATTAGCTCGAAATCTTTCTTATAACCATTGTTTATGAAACTTGGGTTTATTATAAGATTTCTTATTAAATACCAACTTTTGGTTTGACTTCTTTAATACAACCATTTGCAAATTTTGGGTTTTATTACAGTAGCGCAATTATCTTTTGCTTTTACATTTGAAAGCTTCCTTCAAACTCAATATTCCACATAATAAAATTATTAAGTACTTCTTATTTAAAATCCTTCACATTCAATTATAAGCCTCTTTATAAACTTTGTTTATCGTATTCGGTTTTATTATCAAAACCTTATACAAAATGCCCTTTTCAAAGTTCAACTTAAATCTTTTTCAACTCAATTACTTTTTAAACGAAGTTCATTTAAAATGAAAATCTCTTAATTTATTATCAATTAAGATAATAGTTAACTTTACCCTTTACTGAAATAAAGGTAATTTATTACATCATTAACTAATATAAATTAGTTAATTACCTTTAATAGGTCATTAAAATAACAATTAACCTTACAAATATTAAACTACTTGACCATTAGCCTTAAATTTAGTTAATTAAAGATTAATTAACTTTAAAAACAATTGTTAAGTTTAAACAATTATTTGTAAAAAAAACTATTTCTATTAAATTAAATAACCTTTCCAATTGAACAAATGTCAACTTGAAAACACAGTTAACTGTTAACTAGTTTCCTTTAACCTTCTTTTTAATTTAAAAATATAATTAATTTAATATAAACTCGCTTTAATGTTTTCCCAAAAATAATTATCCCAAATAATTAACCCTTTGGTTAATTTCCAACTTACTTGCTTACAGAATTTATCAAAAACATAAGAAACTGCTATATAAATCATTTAATAATATTTTATAAAACTAGTTATAAATATTTCTTCGTAGAAATTCTATTTTTATACAACTTAAAAAAAACTTGAAAATCTTGCTTCAGTTATGAAATAAATTTTATAACTTAAACTACGTCGATTTGCCTAACGGTAATCAATGTCAGAAAGGTAGAATTCTGAAGACATTTCAGATTTGATTTATAATCCATTTCAAAAATATTTCTTAATTTATCGATGGTATCAAAGGTCCAAACGACTACTAAAATACCAAACTGTGAAATAAGGGTTTGTTTCACCCAATTTCACACTCAACCAAGTATATTCAACATATATGATAATCATTATCAGTACAAGTAAGGAATCCTATTGGATCCCTCCAACATTTTTTCCCTACATCTAAATAGGTTACCTCAAATAAAATCAACCATTAAAGATGGCAATATATTTCTCATTTTCCATCTCGATAGACAGAAATAAACAGTTCAACTAATAGAATCAACAATAAACCAATTACAACAACCCAAGCATCCAACTATTCATTTTATATGTTTATATTATTATAAACGTGACCAACAACGTAAGTAACCTCAATTGGAAATAATCATTGAAATAACAATTGGGTTTCAAATAAATTATACAAACCTTTAATTTAATCAGTATATATAAATATTTTGAACACATCAAACAATTAACAACCATAACACACAAATAAAAATCCTGACTTATATGAAATATAAGTGGGTCAAACTGAGTGAGTTATACTCACCGCATTCCATTCAACGTTGAGCGATTCATTTTTTGTTAAATTAAATGAACGTTTAATTTAACTAAAAATTTCAGCTATCTCCAGCTCTGTCCAAATGAGTTCCATAATATAGTGTTCATCCTTACGGTTCCAGTGTCTCTTGTTTCGTTCAATTCTAATAACACAATAAAAAATTACACCCGTACGACTTTAAATTAATAATTAATTCCAAAATTATACTTTCATTATTTTAATTACTTTGCTTTAAATCGGATTAGCAAACCCTAGGCCGAACTTCTTCGTTTCACACTTTGTTCAAATCGCGACTTTCATTTCCTTCTTCCTGAACCTCGCACGCATGCTTTTATCGATCACCGCACCCTAGCTCCTCCAACGGAGGTTGATCTGACCACCTCCGAGCATGCGCCATGACCCCCTCTACCAACGACGTGAACGTTGCCTCACTTGTTTCCCCTATCGCCGGCAAAATAGCCTTGAACGCCACGACTTTGTGATCTAATTCCGACCACCATGCCACCGTAAATCCTATCACAACCGGTCATCTTGTTGCTCTCATCAAGATCATCCCCTTTGTCGTTATAATATTTGCGAGTAGATGAATGGTTTTCGAGAAAAAATGATGAAAGTGAGGGGACATTTAGGTCATCTGTTTTGGATGGAGGCGGCTTAGGTTATACGTTGATCACACAATCGAATTGAACAAAGAATCGTAGGGTTAGATAGGTTTATATATAAGAAATTTATTATTATTTTAATATTAACGAAACTTACACCCTAAGATTCATGCAAAAACTACTTCATACGACCTTAGGTTGCAATAAAAATTGAAACTCTAGCATAATTATATATTTCGGACACGATGGAACTAGTTTCATTGAATTCCCAGATCGGTTGTAAAAGTTCCTTTATAATGTCACAATGTGAATCGATACACTTTGAAATTGCACGCTCCAACAAAATAAATCTAATTGACTTGAAACTTGAAATCCTACAATAGTTAGTCACTACGGTTTTAATAAAATTAGTTATGTTGAAATCCGAATCCATTTGAAAATTGGTTATTCTTAAGTTCCATATTGAATCGATAAAACGGTTAAATAAAAATCTAGGCATTTACAATTTGTATGATCAAATGATAAGTCCGATCGATACAAAAATCAGAATCCTATAATAACTTACTAATACTGATCCAACGACACAAGTTTCGTCGCACTCCGAGACCGTTCTCTCGGAATGATATTTTACACGTAAAACAACACTATTTTGGGAACCAAATCCCCTGGCCTCCAAAAATAACGTACCATACATATGCTGACTCTAAACGTCAATACGAATTCAACAGAACATGTTCTGCATCTTAGTTCGATTATTAGCTCAAGTTATCTAAAAATTCCCTTCTAATTAAATTAAATTCATTTAATTAATCTCTAAAGAAAACAATTATGTTTTTATGACCACCAAGGTCACATACGATATCGGATTGCCACGAAATTTATTTCCATATAATAATTTAACATTACGAATTCAATGAAAGTCCATGACTATTTCAGAATTGGCTATTTTGAACTCGATTAATTTAATATAAAATTCTCATTTTCTACCAAATCAATATTACACTGATTATTCTAAAACTCTATTGACTTCCATTACATTGCAATAGAACAAATAACTATTCATAAACCATTTTGATTAAATTCCAAGTTAAAATGTTATTCAATTTATTAAAAACCTTATTATATTATTAAATAAAGCGTCATGGTTTATAAATGATTCCATAATGACTTTATGAAAATTTGATTTTTACATAACTCAAATTCTATAGTATGAAATCTTTTTTTTCCACTTCCATTAGAAAATTATAATCAAGTAGACTCGGACAATTCTTGTTTCAAAGAATTCCGACTCATATTGGAATATGTATATTCAATTGAAATTAGAAACGTAATATTACGAACTACCGCGACATTACGAGCTCATTTTTAAATTAAATACAATCTATACATTCACATTTCGTTAAATAAATAAATAAAATCCTTTTAATATTTCCAAATCAACATTTAAAATCACTTTTTTCAAAATGTTCAAACTTAACGGTTAAAAATTTGGGTCATTAAATTCCTTCCCCCTTAAAGGAATTCGGTCCCCGAAATTAATAAAGATAGGAAAAATGCTACAAAGCCACCAAAAATTTGAAAATCTATTTAGTTAAAATAAATTCCAATTGACCCAATAGTTTATATAAAAAACCAATTCATTTCTATTAATAAAAATCTCAAAAATATTCTAACACTTTAAATTTTCGAATTTTTTTGGCAGAGTCCCCTGTATACGGAGGAACTTATGCAATCTTGCAGGAACAATAAATATGTGTGTGTGTGTGTGTATATATATATATATATATATATATATATATATATATATATATACGAGTACTCATGCACGTCCGTTGGACGTATGCGTAGTTAAACATGACCAAAGCTGGAAATAAATTATCCATGGACTGATGTTAAATTGAACATAAATAAGAAGACCTTATAGCAGTATATACTTGCATTCTTGTTACAGTTTCAAGAGCAGAGCAAGCAAAACAGGTAATACAACATCTCAAGTTGTATTGTAGCAAAACAGAAATAGGCATGTAATAAGGAAAAAAGGAGAGGACCCTGGTTTGCGTATGTGCAGTAATGTATGAATTTCTAGTAGCAGTAGTGGAAATGTATTCATTCACATTGCATAACATTTAATGCGCCTCTTTCACATGATCTTTCATATTTGTACAATCCTTATAGAAAGCTATTTAAAGTAAAACTTTATGTACTTCTATCATTTCGCAACAACATCATGTTGCAAAGATTACCTAACATATTCTTCTTTGTTGCATTCTTCAAGGCACATGGTTGTTTCTATACAGAAGTCCTGTTATAAAGTATAAGAACATTCATTGGTGAAGCCAGGTAAGATGAACATGAGAATATTAAATAAAATGTTAGTTTTTTAAGAAGCCAAGAGAAGTAAAGCTTCTAAAAATATTTCAAATTCATAATTAAAAAAATGCAAGGTAATCATAATTAAAAAAAAATGCTTGTGTGAAGTCATAATTCCTCAGTAAGCGACATTGTAGATACATGCAAACTTATCTAATTACTTTTAATATAATCCCCAATGCCATTGTAAACAGTGGGAAATTAATATTGCATGCACTAAGATTGTTTTCTAGTTCCTTTATATTTAAATTGTTCTTTTGACATGATTTAAATAAATAAAAATAAATGAAAATATTACTTTTTGAATAAGAATACTACAACACTTCAAATTTCCGGAAAGCCATCTTGAAAACCATCCTTCACTCTTGAAACTTAAAAATTAATATACTGTTAATCGAAATTGAGTAACAAAAACATCAAATGTTTAGTATAAAATATGAATCAGTGTATAAGCATAGTGAATTTCACAGTGTACGCAATAATAGGATAAATTGCAAATACAGTAGTAACCAAGCAAAACACAGCTATATAAATATCACAGGATGGACGCAAAATGATTTCGTATAGAAAACAATCCAACAAAATAGATAAAAACAGTTAGATTTAATTGAAGTATTGTACTTGTTCGAGATCTAGATTTTAACTGAAGTATTGTACACATTTGAGCTCAGTAAGCAAACCATGAAATTTAAGAATAATGTCTTTTGAAAAATATTGAGCAAACAAAGTTAACTTTTGACAGTTCGATCTTTTTTGGAGTAGTAAATCAACTGAATGGAAGCAAAGTAAATTACTTGTGAATGAATCCTTACCATTTGGATTCATGGTAAAGATCATCTTGATTCTTTAACGTAAGACAAATTTGAAAATGACATCTCCTTTTAAAATTATCACTATTCTTATGTTCTTTGCCAAAAGTACCAATTGGATCAAAATCTCAACAGTTTTCTTTTTTGTGTAAAATAAGCAGACGTTTAAAATAGATATGTTTTATTGCTTCAAAAGGAAGACATGATATCCATTTTTTATTTACAAAATAAATTGACTTGATTTAAAATTTCAAATTATGTTCATGATGCTATATTTTATTTTAAAAATAAAAAAAATGTTATTAAGCCTAAATAGATATCTAAATGAACATTAATTCTAAATTCCTTCAACAATAAATTATTTCACCTCTAAATTGTGTCAGAAATAATTAACAAATGAATTACTAAATGAACACATTAAGGAATGAAATCAAAAAAAAACCTTAGAAAGAATATCATGAGCTTTTCCAGTTATTGTTCTTAATCAAAATAAACCTAAAAATTTCGCAGTTATTCGCAGAAGGAAGCACATACTAATTTTTTTTGTTTTATTCAATTAATTTATAAAAAACAAACAAATGATTTTACATGAAAGCTAACACAACCATTGTATAGTTAAGTGCTCAATACTAATAAATAGAATGAGACAACCAATATATAGTTAAGAGTTCAATACTAATAAACAGAATAATCATACCTTTATGAAGATGATGAAAAGAGATAATTTGATGAATTGAAACACAACTTTTTCCTGATGTCCTCTGGTTGGTCTTACTTATCCCCTCAAAACAAAAATATTACTGTGGTTTAAATTTAAATGTATTTTGTGGACAAATGCCTAAAGTGGAGACATACCTTCAGTAGATACGTTTATACGATTTATTTCACATATATGAGTTCTAGAATTCCATCATGTGTATAAATCAAATTAGAGCATGTAGATAGTCAAATAGTACATAAGCTATAGGGAAAACTAATTCGTAATATCATCAATTTCTCCTTTTTTTACGTAGTAATTATATTATATATTGGATTTTTGCTGCAAGCTAACTCGATTTTAAGTTTATGACAACATGACTGTGGAGTCTTATGTGGTGATATTTTTTGAGGGAAAATGCATATTTGCTTAATTTAGAGGGAAATTTGAAATGCAATGGATAATTGCTTCAGTAAAGGTTAAACAATTAATTCAACTTCATTTCACTGCATAGATCAGAAAATTCGAACGACTGGCCACCAAATGTTAATAATTGCATACAAAATTAAATTGGCATCTAGTTATTTGTTGTGTTGAGTAAAACAGGAAAACATGTATATGGCAAAAATATAGCAAAGGAATTGTGCAAGAGAGACAACTAAAGATAAGAAAGAGTAATTCAGGCGACTCTAAACCAAAAAAAAAAAATTGTTATGGGAAGATAATGGCATAGAGGGCTCCAACCAATACAATTTACTATTTTATCCTCCTTAAGATTATTGGTAAAATACCATAAAAATTATCAAAGAAAAAGTGGCGTGAACGCACCCAAAAATGCTAAGCTATCACTGTTACATTATCCCAGAAGTAGGGTATCAATTTTTTCCCAAAAATAACATATGTTTTCCGTTTAAATTTGTACATACCGATAAAACTATTGTAATTATGTATGTCAATTTTATCGAAGATATAGTTTTTAGGTAGTTCCAATGAAAGTTTTAAAAAATTAGAAAAAAAATAAACCCCTCCATATTCAGAATTTCAATCTCTTTGTTGATGTGATATAAAGAGTATACTTACAAAATATAATAAATATTTGTGAAGACCAATCCAATGTTGTAAGTATTGGTCGTAGTTGTGGTAAAATGTACTGAAGATGCCAACCAAGTCTTTGTATGTGTTTGAATCACAAATTAAGCAAGCAAATAGAGTCAATGTGTGAGATATTTTAGGTACTAAGCAAGTTAAGAACTAAAACCTACTCGTAACAAAGAACAATGCAAAAGTCAGAGAGAAAAAAAAGAATAATAGCAACATACCAATCCTAAGTGACACTTTTCTTTTTGAGCTGCAAAGCCCTTGTTCTCATTAGCTACTGCAAAGATACAACATATGGATCATAAAATCTAAAGGAAGGAAGCATCGATAAATTATTTCGTTTAATTAAAAGCCGTAGTTGCTCACAATCCACTATCTTATGCCTTGAGTAAGAAAATTAATGGTTGGTGAAATGAATACATGCATGAATACAAAAGTGAATGATCACTTACCGTAAAGGATGAAAACTCCATAACTGATCACATCTGCAAAAGGATCAGCCAACATTACCCGGCTGAGCTTGAATCTTGTGATTTCTTTAGCCAACATCAGATTTATATGGAAAAAATATACATCTCCAAAAAACGAGTTCATTATTAATCACCAATTAGTACATATTATCTTGTAAGAACAGTTAATAAAAAAAACATGTTGATTTTTATACAATGTCGAACTATTTCCCTGTTGATGTGATCGAAAAGCAAAAGGAAAAAAAAATCCAACATCCGTTGACTTGGTGCTATATTAATAAAAATGGTCTGAAACTAATCTTTACGTTGAAACTGCAAGAACTACAAATTATGTTAGAAAGAAAGCTGCTTAAAAGAAATATCAATAGTAGAGTCACGTCGAATGAATCAAAAGAGGGAAGATTAGTGCGAATAAAAAAGTTCCTGAATCACAACATTTCGGAAGGGAGAAAGAAAATTTCGAGTAAAAATCAGGTGATGTGCTAAACTAACAGTTCAAAGTGAAGGAATAGAAAACGGAACGGTAGATCTGAGGAAAAGTGAAATCTAAACGGTGGTATTGAGCATGGCTTAGGTGGTTAGAAGGGGAAGAAGGAATTTGAAATGGCAGATCTGACGCAACGAAGGAAGTAAGAGGTGAAAGGAGAAGGAATTAAACTTTGAATCAAGTAAATCTTCGTTGGGTTATTACACAATTTGGAGGAAATTTAGGGTTGAGAGGAGAGGAGAGAACTTGACGAAAGGAGGAGTGGAGGAAGACGATGGAAAAAAAAAGGAACGTATTGACTAACCGTAGTGTGTTAGTGGGGAATAGAAAATGGGAGGAGAAAAGACATGTTTGCCTTGGAGTTTAATTGATTGTTGCATTCATGCGATTGGAGTGTAAAGGACTTATCCGGAAATCCAAAAAAGCTTCACCAAAGTGAAGTATTTGTATTATTAGTAAAGACACATCGACCCACATGGTCGGAAAATCCAATTCATAAACTAAAATTTATATTTTTGTGTAGGTGTACCTTATATAAGCATTATTAAGCATACATGCTTGATTTATACGTAATTTATGCAACCGAAATCATTCCTAAAAGCTTTCTGGTACCTGTACTTAACTCAAATTATTAAGTAACAAATACATGAAATTTTAAATAACACTTCATTGATTAGCAAGTGTAACTTAAACATTTCTAGCACAAAACATGGGTTGAATTATTTAGTTTTAATTCAATAAGAAGTTTCACTCAAACTCATTATACAAGAATCATTTCTTAAGTTTCAATTCATTCAATTCCTTAAACCTATTGATGAATTTTATTCAACCAAACTATCATCCAATAACAAACAGGGCACAACCTACTTACCCTAACCAATTTGATTCATATTTAATATTCACTTGTTTGCATTGACCTTGGTCAGCATACCTTAATACCAATCGATTATTATCTAATTAACTTCTAGTCAATTATCATTTTCACATTTCTATTTGCATTTAAGCATTTAGCACTCATATTCATTAGTGGCCACAATTTTTCTTCCATTTTACTCAAACTTTATATCCAGCCATATATTTTATCTACCAACTTCATTCACTTAGCCAAGTCAGGTTCCATTCTCAGATTCAATTAACTAATTGATTTTTTGTCATTTCATAACCCCAATTCTGATTTTATTTCAAAAATCCTATATTTTCCTCTCTAATTTTACTTAACTTATCTTTAAGTTAAATCCTGCTTCATTCCATATTAAAATTCTTATTCACAAATTCTATATGTGAAATTTCTTCTGGTTACATTAAACCATTCAAACTAGTAATCCAATTGGAATTTTATTTGAATCAATCAAACAAACCAATATCTCAATAATTTGGTAAAACTATTTCTTTTGCTATACAAAAATGTATTTGGTAAAATTATTTCATTTACCCTCCTTACAAAAA
The DNA here is from genome assembly GCA_030737875.1 of Allium sativum. Classification (NCBI taxonomy): domain Eukaryota; kingdom Viridiplantae; phylum Streptophyta; class Magnoliopsida; order Asparagales; family Amaryllidaceae; genus Allium; species Allium sativum. Next base: position 27,364,424 of record CM060912.1, on the reverse strand, counting down.
TAATATGAAATAATTTTATATTTAATTACAAATAGCGCTCTCATATATGTACACTCAAACTCATTCTACGGTATTACTAACCCCATATCTATTGAGTTACGCCACAGAGCCAAGGTTATCTCTAAACCTTATGCTCTAATACCACTGTGACAACCCAGTAGGAAATTCAAAGCTCAAATTTCAACAACAATACATAATCTTGTATTACTTGTCAAAACCCAAGTATCGAAAATATAGATATTTAAAAGAAAGAGGAAAGGGAGAAATATTAGAATAGTTTAAGAAGAAGTCAACAACACAAAATCAGAGGAACATGTCACAGCGGAACAAATATAATATTGAAATAAATTTTTATAAAGAACTTTTACAAATACTTACATTCATCAGAGTACAGCAGACAACCAATGCATCTGGACAGTTATAATAATCTGTCCTCGAATACAATACATAGCGGAATAACTACTAGATACGTCTGGACTCCTCCAGCAGGTCTTCTGAAAATCATAGCATCCTAACCTCAAACCTGTAAAACTCGGTCTAACCTGAGCATTGCAAATGCCATAGATCAATCTACTTAACCAGCGTGAGAAAACTCACTGTTTATAAGTAGCATCCACCGATTTAAAGTTAAAAATAGTTTTGAAGGAAAAGGATAACCGTAAGACCAATCTACACATAAACATGGATGGTTTTTACCTTACGATAACGCAAAATAATTTTGATATCAAATTCGATGATATCATAATAATGTCGATATTAAATAAATTACCATCTAGGAGAACACTTGCATCTCATGCTCTGCATATATAGTATATAATCAAAAACCACATGGAACTTATTGGAGAATGGATTTCCAACTATGAAAAGGTATGATACCACCTACACATGGGTACCTCTAGAGAGAAATACACAAGGGTTCAACAAGAACATCTTGCAACCCAGCTACACATTACTGACCACTCATTCAACTTGAGTGTATTGAATATATTGTCACCCTACGGCTACAACCAACATATTGCTGGGAGACACAGAAACAAAAGAAGAACAAATGATTTTTCTCTAGATGGTGACAACACACCTGAATGGGAACAACATATTATTCTTTGAATGTCACATGTCAGATCCATCAACTCACTAATTGACGTCCATAAATACACTCTTGGTGTTAAGCGAAGAGAAGTTTCCTTCTCCGCCACCCAAACTTTGTAATTTGTAAAAATCAACGTACGTGACCCTTAGGAAATACTCTGTCAGACATTCGTCCATACAAGTCATCCAGGATTAGGATGAATCAAAGGCACCCTCCTACTGCATATTGAATAGGAATCGCCCCACGGATCAGTAGTAAGAAGTCCTTGCAAATCCATATATTTCAACCATGACAGAATCAAAGTATATCTCTAGGTTTCAATTATAGATTTTAAGAGGTTCTTCTGTTTTATGAAGGTCTACAGCTGTTGAAATCGAAATTTGTCTTCAACACCAAAGATGCATGAAACACACTTCACCAATCCGGTAAGGGGGAAGAAAGTGAGGCCGCAATCAAAAATATACCAAAAAACATGAAAAGTAAGAACACAAAGCTTTTATAGTGGTTTGATCCAATGAGGATCTACATCCACTTTCATAAGAGATTCCATTATCAATATGTTGATTACAAGATAAACTTCACTCTTACAACAAGTCCAATCACTTTCTCACGAAAAGATCTCATTTGAATTCTCCAAAAACGATGGGGGAATAGCAAGATCAGCGAGATACGGTGTGGTTAGAGATGAATCGGAAGAGTTTCCCTAGATGCTTGAACCCAAATGATGAATCTTCGAGTCTTAAGTCTCTTAGATGGATTTGATGGAAATCATTATTAGTAGATGATTTGGTCTTCACTTTAAGATGATGATGAGTGTTAGAACCTTTTGAAATAACTGAAGAAAGATTTCAGCAGCACTTCGTGGCCATGGAATGTCGTTCCCCCTCAATGAAGAAATGAGGGGGTATTTATAGCTGATTTTCAGACCAGATGGCAATCCTGTAATTTCCCTGAACTCCTTTTTGAGCAGTCGGGCGGGTTAAAAGATTCTGAAGTACAAAGGCGCGACCTACATAATGTGGAACGACCTAAATCCTTTGCGGCACGAGCTATGAAGGTGTAACGGGCTAAAGGGTGCGGGACGGTCTAGGGCTAACTGATGTTGGGCGGCCACGAGCTAAGTTGTGTGGAATAGGCTAGGATCGCATGTATTATGGTGGCGCGAGCTAATACGAAACAGAACGACCTATGTATACTTGGAACAGGTTGGACCAGGACGGGATAGTTTAAACCTTGATGGGGCGACCTAACTCCTTTAGCGGGCTAGCAATTTGAAGAGCTAGTGACCCAAGAACCTTGCGGGCTAGAAGTCTTTTAGAGAGCCAGTGGACCTAACACCTTAATGGAGTTTAGCAGCTTAAAGAGCTCGCACGAGCTAAGATATCTCAATGATCTAACACACCCAAATGAGCCAAAATCCCTTGAACACCCTGTATCGTCTGAACCGACCCAAAATTCTGGAACAACCTAAGGCCTATAGGCGAGGCAAAGAGCTCAATGTGTTAGAGAAGCCTTAACGACCTAAATAACCTATCAACCTAAAATCATAAAACGAATCAAATATGCTTATTATTTTTTCCGAAACATATTTTATAGGTTAACATGTGCCTCTCGATGTTCGTATTTATTTAAAATAATAAGGGCTTCGAACTAGGTAATCCTTAACATGCCGTTTGAGATTTTAGGTCGTTGGGGTCTTCAAACCATGCAAATTATTAAAGTACTCTAACCCTTAGGCCATTCATTTCCTTAGGTCGTGTTTTAATTATGGTTCATTGCTTTTCTCCTCGATATCTGGTCACTGAAAAGCTCTTCACACTTGGTTTATTTGTTAAACTCCCCTTTTATTCTCTCTTTAAACCATCATTTCTCTTTAACCTCTATCTAAACTAAAAAAACTCATTAACGGCGGCCTTCATACACTAAGCCTTTCCATTCTCCAATCAAATCCATAACTCTTTAATGCCAAGAATCGGGTTTGATCCTAAGTCTTCTACCTGCTGCTCATACACTTAAGGTTAAAATTGATGCTTTCGAATTTTGTGAGTTTGTTATTTGCCATGATTTTTAACGCGTGCTTGATAATGATGTCGACGTCTATAATAGCCTTTTTTGTGACTCCAAATTCACTTATTAGAGATGGTCTTGGTTTAATCTCCATGTGCGAATTCTCGCGATTCAATCATGACTTTTCTGCTAAGTGACGTGATAATCTTGCTTGTTAATGATCTTAATTTGTGTTATTGCGCCAAATTGAAATGCCCTAGTTGTTTATCTGTCTAAGATCGCAGTCAAGTAACTGCTCTTCTTGGATTAGGTCGTCACTACCACTTTTGGGTTTTAAACCGCGCCCCTACTTTAGGTCGCTATAACAGCTCAAGGCCCTAGGTCGTTGTTTTGGTCTTCAGCTTTGGGTCGTTTACAGTTTATAACCTTTGGTTACCTGTGACTTGAAGTTTCTAAAGTATTGATATAATTTGGCGATCTCAAGTTTGAATGGAACCACTTAGAACTTGGAAAAGTTTAGAACGGCCTCAAACCCTGATTGATCTTAACGACCTAAGGCTCCGATTGACTTTAACGATCTAAAATATTGATTTTGTTGAGCATTTTTGCACACACTCCCTTCTCTTTTCTTTACTTATGAACGTGGTTGCTTATGCAGGATGTCTACTAGACATAACAAAACGAAAAGTCCTTTGAAGGAAGATGATTCTCGAAAGCATCGCAAATCGAACGAGTCGCCTATAACTGATGCTTACTCTACATCTAACCCTCCCGCTTGTAATGCTTCATCTGTTGATGACCTTCGAGCTATCATGGATAGACCTCGTTATTTTTCTGAAAGATGCCGCCCTGAGCTTGCTAGTCGATTCGAAGGGTGGTGTTTGCAGGGGGCGTTTTGAGGTAGACATTTATCCATTTGACCAACAGACCATTCTCGATGACAAAGATGCCATTCAGCGTAGCGCACTTGCTCAGCTTTACAATACCATGGCCTGGTTTGAAAAGCATACCAATCTCCTTGAGAATTATACTGCAAAGAAGATGACCGGTTGGAACATGCTTGCCTGTGACCTCCAGAGATTGAACAAAGAACATCTTGAAAGAATTTCTGTTTTGGAGGATGACAAGGTCATGCTTATTTAGGCTTCGAGTTATAGAGATAGGCTCATTGCCGAAATTCTAGGTCAGGAGGGAAAGATGGGACTGCCTTCCTCTCATTTCGCTTAGCCATTGACCTTGTGATGGGTAGAAACCACGACTTTCTTGTTCTACTTTTTGGTTTGTAATCTTAAGTATGTAAATTATTAGACTGGATTGTTATATGCAAGTGCCAGTCCTCGCTTACGATTCTAGCTTACATACTTGACTCTGTGTTTGACTTGCTTCGTGGATGAAGTAGTTGTTGGCTGTGTATTCCCTATGCTACCTGATCAGACTTTCTATTCTGCATTTCATGCTTGTTTTCCTTTCACGTTTACATTACAAACTATTTATGTCGTGAGTCTTTCTGTTTTGCAATGTTCGTGTCTTCATGATGCTTCTTTATAAACTGGGTTTTTACTGTAGTTACGAATAATTGTTAATTGGGTTTGCTTAACCAGTTTTACCGTCGAACTTCCTTGACTCGGGCTAGGGCAATTCTTAGTACCTCTTTTTCCATGAACAACCGCCTTTGTGTTTATCATAATGTCTGAGCTTCCAAGTTTGTTTGGGCCATGTCAAGGCTCACCTTCATTAGTAGGGCGACCCTTGTAGATGTTAAACTTTTCCCTAGGTTGTGACTAGTTTATAGTATGTTTTAGGAGGCAAGCTTTATTAAATCTCTTTAAAGCGGCTGTAATGATCACATACCAAAATTTTCCACATGCTTTAAAGGTTAAACATTACATTCTAAGATGGACTTCGTTTGGAATCATTTGGTCATGTGTCTTTGCGGCTACCGAGTTTCTTGGCATGATCGTGGCTAGAAGACTCCAATATGGTCAGTTAGGCTTACATTTTTTACGGAGGTATATTTCCGCTTTTGTGCCCCCGCTTGAGAGCTCTTATTTTGTTCTTCAAAAGAAGCATTTCTAAATCCGTTATTCGCTGTGACTAAATGAGTCAGTTACTTATAGAATTTTTTGGGCGCCTCCGAGGAGGTATTTGGGTCCGTCACTAACCGAATTTGGAAGACCCGGCATATGATCGGATGCCCCGATAGGGGTCTTTTAGAACTCAGTGTTTATATCGTTATCCGACCATGTATCAATGGTGTCGACGATGAACCGAGTGCTCTTCGGGGAGGTCTTGGGTTTAAAAGCCCAGTGTTTGTCGTAATCGGACCATGTGATCACGGCACTAACGATCGACTGGGTGCCCCTCGGGGAGGTCTTGGGTTTACAAGCCAGTGTTTGTCATAATCGAACCATGTAATCACGGCACTGACAATTGACTAGGTGCCCCTCGGGGAGGTCTTTGGTTTTAAAACCCGGTGTTTGTGTCGCTATCCAGCCATGTATGAATGGCATCGGCGATGAACCAGGTGCCCCTCGGGGATGTCTTTGTTTTTAAACCCGATGTTTATATCGCTATCCAACCAGGTATGAATGGCATCGGCGATGAACCAGGTGCCCCTCGGGGAGGTCTTTGGTTTTAAAACCCGGTGTTTATATCTCTATCCAACTATGTATGAATGGCATCGGCGATGAACCAGGTGCCCCTCGGGGTGGTCTTTGGTTTTAAGTTGCATCGTTTCACGGGGCATACGCTAGTTCATTCATTGGGCTTCACCACGATTTGTTAAAACTAGGGACAAGGACCTTGCAATTAAGAAGGTTCTACTTTGGTGAAGTTTGCAATTTTATTTGTAACTTTGAACACCACGTCGTTTAACCATTCAGTCTCTGGTGTTGCCTTTTTTGCTACACCTCATTTATTTTATTGCAAATGTTGTTTTAAACATGAAGCAATAGGCATTTGAGCTATCCTGGTCTGGATGTGCTTTAGCAATCACCTGGTCTTATTAGGCCAAAAACGTGTTAATGCTCTTTTAATGGACCTGCAATCAAAATCGGATTTTAGCAAATTGTTTGCACACTATACGATTTTGACAAGTAAAGTAATTTCTTTCATTAGTATGTACAAAGCTTGAAATGATGTTGCATGACATTTACAATGCATAATATTTACAACTTTGTCAAATCTTATGAAAAAATAACTAAATGAAGTAATGACAGAGGTGTATGGCATTCCATGCCCTCGGAAGCTGGAGTCCATCCGTCGTTTTTAGTTTAAAAGTCCCATCAGAGAATTTCTAGCTAATCACATATGGCCCCTCCCAGTTAGGTTCGAATACTCCAGTTCTTGTCATGATCCTTTTCAGGACAAGGTCCCCAACTCGGAAGGTTCTACGTTTTACTTTAGCATTAAAATGACGTGCTATTCTCCTCTGATGTGCTAGGACTTTGAGTTCCGCTTCTTTTCTCTTTTCCTTGAGAAAGTCTAGTGCTTCGAGTTGTAGTTTATCATTCTTTTCTTGGTTAAAGTGGATTCTTCTGTGAGTCGGAACCTCTAGTTCTACTGGAATCATGGCCTCAGATCCAAACGCAAGTGAGAATGGAGTATGTCCTGTTGTAGTTTTAAGAGTGGTACAGTACGCCCACAGTGCAACTGGAAGCTCATCTACCCAGGCGCCCTTAGCTTTTTCCAGTCATTTCTTAGTATTTGATTTCAAGATTTTGTTTATTGCTTTTACCTGCCCGTTGGCCTGCGGATGGGCTACAGCTGCAAAACTCTTCTTAATCTTGTATCTGGCACAGATATCTAGGAATTCTCTACTCTTAAATTGTGTTCCATTATCGATAATGATTTTCTATGGCACACTAAACCTGCAGATGATGTTCTTCAGGACAAAATTGATCACCTTTTTTTGAAGTAATGGTAGCTAGTGGTTTAGCTTCAGCCCACTTAGTGAAGTATTCAACTGCCACTATTTCGTACTTCATATTTGATTTGGCTGTAGGTAAAATTCAAATTAAATCTATGCCCCAGACAGCAAATGACCATGGACTAACCATTTGAGTCAACTCAGTAGGAGGTGCTCTTGTAATTTTCGCAAACCTCTGGCATCTATCACATTTCTTGACATAGGTCATTGCTACTAGGTTTACATCAGGCTAAAAGTAGCCGTATCGCAGAATTTTCTTGCCTAGTGTTTGACCGCCTATGTGACCTCCACAATCTCCCTCATGTAATTCTGCTAAGATCGCCTTTGGTTTGTCCTTCATTACACATCGGAGCAACGGCATAGAGAATCCTCGTCCGCATAATCTTCCTTCTTGAATGAGCTATAATGGAGCCTTGCGTAATATTTTCCTTCGCTTTTTTGGCTCTTCAGGGAGTGTCCCCTTAAGGATGTATTCCTTGATTGGAGTCATCCATGACATGGGTTCTTCATCCATTTCCATAATCTAGTCAACGTCCTCTTCCTCAATGGCGGGAGATGAAAGGATTTCTATAGGAATAAGACCCAGCAACTGTGCATCTGAAGAGCTAGCATACTTGGCAAGAGAGTCTGCCTTTGAATTCTCTTCCCTTGGAATATGAGATATAGTGTAGTGGTCAAGGTTGTTGAGAAGTTCCATGGCTTTGATGAGGTAAGAAGGTAGGTTTCCAAGTTTCATTTGGAATTCTCCTACGACCTGACATACCACTAGTTGTGAATCACTGAAGATTTGCAAAGTTTTCATATCCAATTCCTTTGCTAACTTCAGCCCCGTTATTAATGCTTCGTATTCGGTCTCATTGTTTGTCAATGTGAATTCCATTCTCATAGCATAACACAGAAAATGACCATTTGGAGTTTCTAAAACCATTCCGGCTCCTGAGCTCCTTGATCCATCGAAGTACAACTTCCAGTTTGTCACTGTCTCTGCTTTCTCTTCAACCTCTTCTCCCCTGTCTGTGAACTCTGCGATGAAATCCGCTAAGGCTTGCCCATTAATAGCTCTTTGGGGATGATATGTGATGTCGTATTGACTAAGCTCAATGTTCCATTTCAATAATCTTCCCGAAGTTTCTGAGCGAAATAAAACTTGCCTTAGTGGTTGATCGGTGAGAACTTTTATTGGGTGAGATTGGAAATATGGTCTCAACTTTTTAGATGCAATGAGTAGACAGTATGCAAGTTTCTCCAACTTTGGATAGTTTAACTCTGCTCCGGAAAGTCGCTTGCTAATATAATAAACTGGCCACTGGACTTTAGCATCTTCTCGAAAAAGTGTTGCGCTTAAGGCATGTGATGAGATAGCTAGATATAGGAAAATCTCTTCCCCATCCCTAGGCTTAGAAAGCACCGGAGGTGACTCCATGTGCTTAGTCAATTCCTCAAAGGCCGTTTGACATTCTGAGGTCCACTGGAAGTCTTTCCTCCCCTTTTTCAAAGCATTGAAAAGCGGAATACACCGATCAGTTGCTTTTGAGATGAAACGATTAAGGGCAACAACTTTCCCACTCAGACTTTTAAATTCTTTCTTCGTCCTTGGAGCTCGCATTTCCCGTAATGCCGTGACATGTAAAGGGTTTGCTTCAATGCCCCTAGCGTTGACTATAAATCCGAGAAATTTCCCGATGAGACTCCAAATGAACACTTCAGAGGATTCAATACCATACCATACTTTCTAAGAATGCGAAACATCTCAACTAAATTTTCAAGGTGATTCTCTGCCTTTCTGGATTTTACTAGCATGTCATCTACATAGACCTCCATAGTGTTCCCGATTTGGAATTTAAACATGGAATTTACAAGGTGCTGGTAGGTCGCTCCCGCATTCTTCAATCCAAACGGCATAACTCTATAGCAATATAAACCTTTGTCAATTATGAAACTCGTGTTTTCTTCGTCCGGTTTATGCATCATTATTTGATTATACTCGGACTATGCATCCATGAATGACAACAGCTCGTGTCCTGCTGTTGCGTCGACAAGATGGTCAATTCTAGGTAACAGAAAACTGTCCTTGGGACATGCTTTGTTAAGATCCAAGTAATCTATGCACACTCTCCATTTGTCGCTGGATTTTTTTAACAAGGACTGGATTGGAGACCCAATCAGGATATGTTGACTCTCGTATAAAGTTGTTTTTAAACAATCTGTCAACTTCTTCCTTTAGTGCCGCAGATCTTTCAGGTCCCTGCATTCATCTTTTTTGTTTTGCAGGAGTTAGACTAGGATTAATTTTCAACTTGTGGACAATTACATCTTGTGATATTCCACATATGTCGGAGTGTGTCCACGCAAAAACATCTAAGTTTGCCCTTAGAAACAATATTAAATCATTCCGCAATCTCGGGCCTAACTGAGAACCTTTTTTGAGGACACAGTTAAGATCTTTATCGTGTACTGGAACAGAGATAGTGTCCTCAGTCGGCGCCGCTCTATCCTTCCCTATACTGGTTTTTCTTGGATCGATTTCCTTCTGGGGTGTCCATGGTATAGGCCGGATCTTCGTACATGCCTATATATTCTTCAGCTTTGTCAAACAATTTCTCAAGTGTACAGGGTTTCTTCTTTTTGATCCACCACCAAAGCTTGATCTTTTTACTTATAGCCCCACGCACTTTTGTTGCTCGGAGCCTGAACTGCTCTCGAAATAATTTGGATAAGGTAGCAAAGTCATCTACAGATCTGGGCGATAGTTTTATGAACCAAAGCAACGCTATGCCTTCGAGATAAACCGGAAAGTACAAACACTTCAACTCGTCAGTGGCCCGTGCCCCATGCATATGCTTGTCATATTTGAACAAAAATAGGTTGGGGTCACTTGTTCCATTATAGACTTGGATTGCCGGTGGTTTGAATTTGTTTGGATATGGCACCATCTTTATTCTTTCTTTAAATGAGGTTTTGGTGGGAGCGAATCCCCAATCTTTATCATCCTCCGGCTTCTTCGAGGTCTTTTCCACAATTCTGCGCACCACTTCCGTTAAGAGTTCTTCTTCATTGAGCCGAGCCACAGAGTGGGCGTGTAACAACCCGTATTTCCAATAACTTATTATAACGTAAATCGAGGGAGAATTTAATTCTAAAATCTAAATCAAGGGAAACGGGCTATGCCATTGCGTTCGTCTCGGAAAAATACGCGAAATAGAGTCCGAGTTTTCGAAAATCGGAGTCCGTATGAACCGATTAAGGCCCAATGAAGTTTTCAGAAAATTTCAAAGTAAAAACAGATTTCAAATTCAAGTTTGAATTTGGAAATTAGGTCAGATTGGGCCAGGCGGGAAAATTCCCGCCAGAGCACCCAAGTCGACAGCCCTGTCGACTTGGGAGTCGACTTGGTTGGACCCAAGTCGACAGCCCTGTCGACTTGGCTGTCGACTTGGTCCAGCCGGGCAGTTTTGCCTGGTGCACCATTTGGGGTCTTGGTTAGGTTTTAGGGCCAGATTCGGTTTTGAGGGCTGAGATTGGAACTAAGGTTTAATCCTAAGGCTAGAGCTAATCCTAATCTCTATAAATAATCCCCTAACCTAACCCTAAATCATCATTATTCATTCAAGTAACTAAACTATGGGAAAATCATTCCTCTCATGGCCTCCACTCTCTTCATAAAATTCCTAAATAAATTTCTATGAGAGATTCTCCATGCATACAAGTGTTTTCAAGCTTGTATGAGTGTCATTAGCTTGCATTCAAGTCAAGTTTCCATATTTACATCATAAAGCAAGGGTTTTGATCATTTTGGCTCAAGGGATTTTCTATTAGAGCTTGCATTTTGGGTCTATTTGATTGCATAAGGGCTTTGTCATATTTTTGTGTCTTCATAAGCATTGTAAGCCCTATTCTACTTTCATACTTAAACTCTAAAGTTAAATGTATGATATGCAAGTTTGCCATGATATGCAAGTTTACTAAGTCATGTTATGCAAGTTTGATATGTTATGATATGCAAGTTAATCATGTTATGTTATGCAAGTTTGCTATGTTATGATATGCAAGTTTGCCATGTATGTTATGCAAGTTTGGGGTGATCATTTTGTTCATGTTATCATGTTATGCAAGCTTATCTTGAGTATATGAACATAAAGCTTCAAGCTTTATGCTAAAGGTTGCATTTTGGCAACATGTAAGTTATCATATCTCTTATGATAACTTGCATGTGAGGCTAAATGCGAACTTATGGCCATTTCTACATGTCATTTATCACCATGTATCACCAATATGCTACGTTTGGTTTTATGCATGCTTTTGAGGCCTAAAAATGTAATATGCAAGTATATGAACATATGTACATTTCATATGCCACCATGTTAAACTTGTGGCTTCAACACCTTTATGTCATGATTATGCCAAGTTCCCTCTTTCTATCCTTTATACGCTATTGCGATATGTAAGCGATGGGATTGCGTTTGGGGTTGGGTAAACTTAAAAGACATAAAAACATAAGATTGGGAATTTACCTATTAAGTTAGGTCTACCCATTGGGAATTTACCTATTAAGTTAGGTCTACCCAATTGCTTGAAAATTTGTAATATGTTTTGGGAAACATTATGGACATGACACTTAGAGAAGATAAGTGTGACCAACTCGAGGTTGGGTTGAGTTTGTAGCGTAAACCTACCCGGAACCGACCGGCTTAACTAGTTGCTACAAACAATAGGACCCAATGTGAGAAGTTGGCCATGTTGTACCTTGAACCCGAGGTTAGACCAAGTTGTGGTATAAAGCTACCCGGAACCGACCGGCTTAACTAGTAACCGCAACGAAGTCTAATGTTAGAGGTTAAGGCACATTAATTAATTAATGCCTCATGATTAGGGTTAAGTCATGGTCCACTTAATACTTAACCAATTTGGGCTTTGTAGATTAATCAGGGTTAAGTCGTGAACTCATCGTTACACTTAACCAAGTTAATCCTTGATTAGCAAAGGGGTTAAACCGTACTTAACCCACTAGAAAAATCCTAGCAATGGGGGTCCACTCCAGCAGTAATCCCAAGTTTGTATCATTACGACCCTAGGGACTAGGCTAGGGTGGGGGCACGATTACTGGACTTGAGGTAAGTGACCAAAAACGACGGCAGAAGGGTACGCCGGTGTAGTTCCGGGCGGACTATGGTCGTGCACATAGTCCGAAGCCGGGGAAAACATGCACGGGTACCAGTAGATCGAGACTGTGCACGCATGTTTATGGTGTCGAGGGGTTGACACCCTAGGGCTTGATACACCCGACGGGAGACCCTGCACAGTCTGACTACAATTATGTTTGGGCCGTATGGACACCAACACGTGACGCGTTAGGCTTATAGGGAGCCGATCGACTAGACCGTTTGATTGGACCTCATATTAGGGTCACTTCATGTTATTAGGCCAAAGCTTGGGCCAAGGGATCAATACTTGTTTATTCAAATAATGTTAGTTTGCTAGTACACCTGTGGTGCAAAAACCTTAAACCTGATTATGCGATGACACCTTTATCTACCTTGTTAGTTAATCATCATGCTAGTATATTGTTATCCTTATGATCATCCCTGCTTCTCATGCCAGTTAACTTTATCAGTTTACATTGATTGTAGTAGGGCTTACTCAGTCTTTTTGACTGACCTGTTTTTCTTTCGCCTCTTTTCTTCCGTTCCCCCCCCCCAAGGTTCTCAGGGTGGGAACGTTGGAGCTTAGCTTGGATTTCTGATCGCTTGCTTGTGGGATTTTAGCTCATGTACGGTCTTGACATGAAGCTAGCTATGGTTATCACTTATTTTGGGGATAGTACTTATGTATTTCAGTTTTTCAGTAATGTTGTTTTTATCTAGACTTGTGTATTTAGAAAGTTAACATTATGTTGTACCAGACCTGTTTTGAAATAGTTTGAAATCTTCCGTTGTTTTACTTATCTTATTTACTCTGTTTACATATATACATATGTTCTTGTTCTGCCTTGATATATCATTATGCATGTTTACCTGATTCAAACGCCCCTCCAAAGTCAGAGTGCTTACAAGAGCCACCCTGGCGGAGGTGGGGTGTTACATTTGGTATCAGAGCATACGGTTTACGAGAAGGGACAAAAAGGTTTTTAAAACTTTTGGAAAACTATTTTCAAAACCAAGTATAAAGTATTTTCCAAAGAAAAGTCTAGTTTATTTTAAAGGCTATTCCCCAAAAAGCCATTAGCAAAAAAATTCCTTCGTTTTCTCCATTCTGAATCTGTCTTTTCCTTCATTTTCAGTATGGCCGATAACTTTGCTATTCCGGAGGGAGTGCACGTACCTGTTTGGTATAGGAGACTTTTGGAGGCTAGGGCGACCGAAGCCGGCCCCGCCGATGTTCCTCCTCCTCCTCCTCCTCCGGTAGTTAATGTTCCTCCTCCTCCTGTCACTGAGGTTCCTCTTCCTCCTCCCCCTCAGCATCCTCAAGTTGACTTCGCAGAGATTTGCAAAGACTTTAAGGCGATTGGTTGCAAAAATTTCATTGGAACCGAGACTTATGTAGAGGCAAGGAATTGGTTGAAAGAAACCGAAGATCTTTTTGCCTTCTTTGATATAGATGACCGTAGGAAGGTTTTATTGGCGGTGTGGTTGCTAAAGGAAGAAGCTGCACGTTGGTGGGTGGTCACCACCGCTACTAGGCCAATTGAGACTTGGGATGACTTTCGGGGAAAGTTTGGACTAAGGTTCCTATCACTGAAGCAAGGGGACATGACTATTAGGGAATACATAGATAAGTTTAATCAACTGGCTCAGGTCGGTTTGGACTTGGTTAACACATCTCAGAAAAAGGCCCTATACTTTGCTCTAGGATTAAACGAGCCATTACATGGTTTGGCCATATCTCATATACCCTTGGGGGCAACTTTCGAGAGTTTGGTGAATATGGCCCTACTCAATGAAGAGAATAGGAGCGACAAGAAAGAGATCAAGATGAATGATACTCAAGCCAAGAAGACTGATTCCCAGTGGAAAGGAAATCAGGGTAATCCTAGTGGTCAGAGCAGTCAAGGCAATCAGAACAAGAACAAGAGTCAAGGCAACAAGAGGAAATGCCATTATTGCGGTTCAGTTGGGCATCTTATTAAGAATTGTAAGAAGAGGAAAAGGAAGAATGGTGAATGCTTTTTCTGTGGTGAGACTGGGCATTTCAGTAGGGATTGCCCGAAGAAGCAAGGGCAAGGACAGGGTCAGACTCAGCGTACTGGACCTTCAGGAGGGCAAGTTCATGCTCTCAATGCCGCTCCAGTTCCCGATCGAGGTAGTATTTCTGTTGAGAGCCTTCTACATATTTCTGATTTTCCAGTTCGTACCTTGTTTGATTCTGGTGCATCGCATAGCTTTATTTCATCTGATCTAGTTGAAAGTTTGCACCTAAGTACTAGTCTAGTTTATGATCCCGCGTGTGTTTCAAATCCAATTGGGGTTTACGCCCATTTTTCTATTATCTACGTGGATTTGAAAATTTCTATCTTGAGTATAGAATTCTCGCGTGATGCTTATATTCTCGGTTTCATGGGGTATGGATTGATTTTGAGCATGGATTGGTTGTCCAGTTTTGGAGCCATTCTTGATTTTTGAGCATAGGGTTGGGAGGCTCATGACTCACCTCGGTAGTACCCTAAAAATTTCTAGTAACCTTATGAGTCTCGTCATGTTGTGTTATCTTGAATCCCTCAACTCGTCTATCGATAGTTTGCAATCGGTGAGGGTGGTCCGAGAATATCCTGATATCTTGGGTGTAGTGAAGGGGGTTACCCCTAAGCGCGAGTTTAATTTCTGCATTTATCTGGTGGATAATGCAAAGCTGGTTTCTTTGCTCGTTCGGCACATGGCTCCGCGTGAAAGATGGGAGCTAAGTAAGCAAGTGAAGGAGTTGCTTGAGAAGAACTTCATTCGATGAAGCATTTCCGAGGAAGGTGCTCTAGTAGTATTCGCTACTAATGTGGACAGTTCGCTTCGCCCGTGTGTTGATTATCGTGAGTAGAACAAGAAGAATAGACAACCATTACCAAGGATCGATGATTTGTTTGATCAGCTTGTAGGAACATCTGTTTTCTCTTGATCTTGCTACTGGATTCCATCAGCTTAGAGTAGTTGAGGATAGTATAGACAGGACTGCGTTCAGAACGCCAGATGGATTCTTCGAATGGCTTGTCATGCCGTTTGGCTTGACTAATGCACCCGCATATTTCGTGGGCTTGATGAGTAGGGTGTTCAGGGAGTTCTTGAACAAGTTTGTCGTGGTTTTCGTAGATGATATTCTGATCTTCTCTAAGGATGAGGAAGAGCACGCAAGGCATCTCGTGGAGGTGATGGATACGCTTAGAGCGCATCAGTTGAAGGCCAAGTTCTCCAAGTATCACTTTTGGAGAAGAGAAGCTAGATTTCTTGGGAACATAGTTTCTAAGCAAGGCTTAGTGGTGGATCCTGCTAAAGTGGTCGCGGTTCAAAACCGAAAAGCTCCGACGAGGACAATTGAGGTAAGAAGTTCTCTCAGTTTAATTAGTTAGTTAGCGTCCCTTGAGTTTAGACCTACCCTTCTAGATCAAGTAGGGACTTCACAGAAGGAAGACCCGCAGTTAGCCGAGATCATGGACAAGTTGATTCGAGGCGAGATGTTAAGACACCTCGCTATAGATGTCAAGGGATGACTGAGACGCGATAAGAGAAAGAAGGCTCTTGAAGATGCACATCACTCGAGGAGGTGGCCGAGTTTGTCCCAAGGTGCATGTTGTGCCAACAGATTAAGGCCGAGTCATAAAAAGCCCGGTGGGCTATTACATCCATTGGAGGTCCCCGCAATGGAAGTAGTAAAGCATCACGAAGGATTTCGTGGATGGACTGCCTAGGTCAAGGAAAGGGAATACGAGCATGTGGGTCATAGTAGGTAGACTCACGAAGGGTGCTCATTTCACTCCGGTAAAGAGCGAAAGGACTGCATCATAGCTAGCAACGGATTACTTTCAAGAAATAAAGCGGTTGCACGAGGTTCCCTAAAGTATAGTTAGTAACCATGACTCAATCTTCACTAGCCAGTTTTGGGATAGTCTACGGGAAGTCATGGGCAAGCGACTGAATCTAAGTACGGCCTATCATTCGCAGGCGGATGGTTCATTTCGTTCAAGCATTAGTTATAGAAAATCACGTTAGTAACGTGGATTGGTATTTTCAAGAAAAGTTCTGCTGCGTGGAATACTTTATAGTAAGTAAACGAGATCCAGGATTCACTAGTGAATTTTGGAGAGCTTGCATGAAACCATGAGGTCATAGTTATGCTTAAGCCAAGAATGATAGAAGAGTAAGTGAAAAAGGAAGACGAGAGGCGACAATGAAATGGGTTCCAACTCATATTTGGAAATAAGAGTTAAGAAGCTAAGAAATCATGAGGTAAAAGACGGTCAAAGCGCAGTGGAGTTAAACTCAAGGAAACGTGACTTAGAAGATTGAAGGCTGGATACGCGCATCATATCCTTTTTATTATGAGTATATCCTTGATCCTTGTTTTCCTGTGGAACTTACTTGCATGTTATCTTTTTACTTATATCCTCTCAGTCCCATTCTCGGTCCTATTTCTGTCAGGAGGTACGACTTATTGCCTAGTAATACATGTCAAGGTTTGAAGGGGTCCGTTTGGTTGACTAAATCTTTTGGGCTTTTATAGAATATGGGTTGGGTTAGGAAGGGATTTCTTGTAATCCAAAAGGAGTATATCTTGCTTATCTTCCCGATCTCTTTGTAGCATATCTTTCTTTTGCTATCTATATCGTGTTAATCTTGTCATGAGAACCTTAGGTAGAAAACCTTTGGATGAAACATGTGTTTGAAACATGTTATGCTTGATGGTTGCAAGTGGTTGCAAGTGTTTGCAAGTGGTTACTCGTGGATGCATTATACACGTTAGGCACTAGATCGGCTCACACACTCCTCATATTGCATATGCATGAGTGTTTACGCTTATTCATGGATGAAAATTTTTGTGTTATCACATGGATGTTGCATATTGATGTATGTTATGTGCACACATATAGATGTTATACATTATGTTAGGAATTGCATACATATGGATTCATTTCACTAACATAATTTGCATTGATGATATTTGCATTAGATAAGTACATATACACACACCTTTGCATATGTTCATACAACATTTAGAATCTTGTAAGGACAATGATTGCTCGTGGATGATGTTTTGAGTAGATGGATGTTGGATGGTAGGATACGTTCTTCCTAACTTGAAGATTTCGGGGACGAAATCCTTTAAGGAGGGGAGAATGTAACAACCCGTATTTTCAATAACCTGTTATAACGTAAATCGAGGCAGAATTTAATTCTAAAATCTGAATCAAGGGAAACGGGCTATGCCATTACGTTCGTCTCAGAAAAATACGCGAAATAGAGTCCGAGTTTTCGAAAATCGGAGTCCGTATGACCCGATTAAGGCCCAACGAAGTTTTCAGAAAATTTCAAAGTAAAAACAGATTTCAAATTCAAGTTTGAATTTGGAAATTAGGTCAGATTGGGCCAGGCGGGAAAATTCCCGCCAAAGCACCCAAGTCGACAGCCCTGTCGACTTGGGAGTCGACTTGGTTGGACCCAAGTAGACAGCCCTGTCGACTTGGCTGTCGACTTGGTCCAGCCAGGCAGTTTTGCCTGGTGCACCATTTGGGGTCTTGGTTAGGTTTTAGGGCCAGATTCGGTTTTGAGGGCTGAGATTGGAACTAGGGTTTAATCCTAAGGCTAGAACTAATCCTAATCTCTATAAATAAGCCCCTAACCTAACCCTAAATCATCATTATTCATTCAAGTAACTAAACTATGGCAAAATCATTCCTCTCATGGCCTCCACTCTCTTCATAAAATTCCTAAATAAATTTCTATGAGAGATTCTCCATGCATACAAGTGTTTTCAAGCTTGTATGAGTGTCATTAGCTTGCATTCAAGTCAAGTTTCCATATTTACATCATAAAGCAAGGGTTTTGATCATTTTGGCTCAAGGGATTTTCTATTAGAGCTTGCATTTTGGGTCTATTTGATTGCATAAGGGCTTTGTCATATTTTTGTGTCTTCATAAGCATTGTAAGCCCTATTCTACTTTCATACTTAAACTCTAAAGTTAAATGTATGATATGCAAGTTTGCCATGATATGCAAGTTTACTAAGTCATGTTATGCAAGTTTGATATGTTATGATATGCAAGTTAATCATGTTATGTTATGCAAGTTTGCTATGTTATGATATGCAAGTTTGCCATGTATGTTATGCAAGTTTGGGGTGATCATTTTGTTCATGTTATCATGTTATGCAAGCTTATCTTGAGTATATGAACATAAAGCTTCAAGCTTTATGCTAAAGGTTGCATTTTGGCAACATGTAAGTTATCATATCTCTTATGATAACTTGCATGTGAGGCCAAATGCGAACTTATGGCCATTTCTACATGTCATTTATCACCATGTATCACCAATATGCTAAGTTTGGTTTTATGCATGCTTTTGAGGCCTAAAAATGTAATATGCAAGTATATGAACATATGTACATTTCATATGCCACCATGTTAAACTTGTGGCTTCAACACCTTTATGTCATGATTATGCCAAGTTCCCTCTTTCTATCCTTTATGCGCTATTGCGATATGTAAGCGATGGGATTGCGTTTGGGGTTGGGTAAACTTAAAAGACATAAAAACATAAGATTGGGAATTTACCTATTAAGTTAGGTCTACCCATTGGGAATTTACCTATTAAGTTAGGTCTACCCAATTGCTTGAAAATTTGTAATATGTTTTGGGAAACATGATGGACATGACACTTAGAGAAGATAAGTGTGACCAACTCGAGGTTGGGTTGAGTTTGTAGCGTAAACCTACCTGGAACCCACCGGCTTAACTAGTTGCTACAAACAATAGGACCCAATGTGAGAAGTTGGCCATGTTGTACCTTGAACCCGAGGTTAGACCAAGTTGTGGTATAAAGCTACCCGGAACCGACCGGCTTAACTAGTAACCGCAACGAAGTCTAATGTGAGAGGTTAAGGCACATTAATTAATTAATGCCTCATGATTAGGGTTAAGTCATGGTCCACTTAATACTTAACCAATTTGGGCTTGGTAGATTAATCAGGGTTAAGTCGTGAACTCATCGTTACACTTAACCAAGTTAATCCATGATTAGTAAAGGGGTTAAACCGTACGTAACCCACTAGAAAAATCCTAGCAATGGGGGTCCACTCCAGCAGTAATCCCAAGTTTGTATCATTACGACCCTAGGGACTAGGCTAGGGTGGGGGCACGATTACTGGACTTGAGGTAAGTGACCAAAAACGACGGCAGAAGGGTACGCTGGTGTAGTTCCGGGCGGACTATGGTCGTGCACACAGTCCGAAGCCGGGGAAAACATGCACGGGTACCAGTAGATCGAGACTGTGCACGCATGTTTATGGTGTCCAAGGGTTGACACCCTAGGGCTTGATACACCCGACGGGAGACCCTGCACAGTCTGACTACAATTATGTTTGGGCCGTATGGACACCAACACGTGACGAGTTAGGCTTATAGGGAGCCGATCGACTAGACCGTTTGATTGGACCTCATATTAGGGTCACTTCATGTTATTGGGCCAAAGCTTGGGCCAAGGGATCAATACTTGTTTATTCAAAACATGTTAGTTTGCTAGTACACCTGTGGTGCAAAAACCTTAAACCTGATTATGCGATGACACCTTTATCTACCTTGTTAGTTAATTATCATGCTAGTATATTGTTATCCTTATGATCATCCCTGCTTCTCATGCCAGTTAACTTTATCAGTTTACATTGATTGTAGTAGGGCTTACTCAGTCTTTTTGACTGACCTGTTTTTCTTTCGCCTCTTTTCTTCCGTTTCCCCCCCCCCCCCCAGTTCTCAGGGTGGGAACGTTGGAGCTTAGCTTGGATTTCTGATCGCTTGCTTGTGGGATTTTAGCTCATGTACGGTCTTGACATGAAGCTAGCTATGGTTATCACTTATTTTGGGGATAGTACTTATGTATTTCAGTTTTTCAGTAATGTTGTTTTTATCTAGACTTGTGTATTTGGAAAGTTAACATAATGTTGTACCAGACTTGTTTTGAAATAGTTTGAAATCTTCCGCTGTTTTACTTATCTTATTTACTCTGTTTACATATATACATATGTTCTTGTTCTGCCTTGATATATCATTATGCATGTTTACCTGATTCAAACGCCCCTCCAAAGTCAGAGTGCTTACAAGAGCCACCCTGGCGGAGGTGGGGTGTTACAGGGCGCCTTACTCCTTGTTGGATGTTTGCCTAAGAAAACAGTCGCGTCTTGGAGTCTGAGGCCCTTCACCTCCCTCTAGGGGAGGTCCCCCTTTGGTGGCACCAAGCGCTTGTCGAGAATTCGCTTTATTGGAGTGGTCGTGCGTTTGAGGTTTTGCTTCCTTCCGAGGACCATTAGGATCTATGATCTCTTGGATTGAATTTCCTCAATTCGTACTCGAAGAAGAGGAAGCCGCATCTTCCGTGTGACCGACTTGGGCAGACTTAGCTCGTGCAATTCCCAAGGTGACTTTGGTCGTAGAAGCTTGCTCGGCGAACATTGTTTCAAGCCTCTTCATCATAGCTTTATTTGCAATGTCCATTTGACTTGCTAAACCAGCCGCTACTTCATCGAGCGTCCTCCTCGTCACCGCTACTCTAGCCTTAGAAGTTTCTCCATGCTCAAATTGGTCGGTGGGAGGAGTGTTCTATTGGTCGGTGACATTATCGTCATGCTCGACGTTTCGACTTGTGACCCTCTTCGGTGGTCTACCTGGTTTACCCATAGTTTCAGGCAAAGACTTGAATTAAATCGTAGTGAGATGGACTTAGACTCTTAATGCAAGGCTCTTAACCTTGTGGTCATGGGTTCGAGCCCCATGGTGGGCGCCAAATGTTGAAATCGATATTTGTCTTCAACACCAAAAGTGCATGAAACGCAATGCACCAATTCAGTAAGGGGAAATAAAGTGAGGCCGCAATCAAAAATATACCAAAAAACATGAAAAGTAAGAACACAAAGCTTTTATTGTGGTTCGATTCAATGAGGATCTACATCTACTTTCATAAGAGATTCCATTATTAATATGTTGATTACACGATAAACTTCACTCTTACAACAAGTCCAATCATTTTCTCACTAAAAGATCACACTTGAATTCTCCAAAATCGATGGAGGAATAGCAAGATCAGCGAGATACGGTGTGGTTAGAGATGAATCAGAAGGTTTTCCCTAGATGCTTGAACCCAAATGATGAATCATCGAGTCTTAAGTCTCTTAGATGGATTCGATGGAAATCATGATTAGTAGATGATTTGGTCTTCACTTTAAGATGATGATGAGTGTTAGAACCTTTTGAAATAACTGAAGAAAGATTTCAGCATCACTTCGTGGCCATGGAATGTCGTCCCCCATCAATAAAGAAATGAGTGGGTATTTATAGATGATTTTTAGACCAGATGGCAATCCTGTAATTTCCCTAAACTCCTTTTTGAGCCGTCGGGCAGGTTAAAAGCTTCTGAAGTACAGAGGCATGACCTACATAATGCGAAATGACCTAAATCCTCTGCGGTATGAGCTTTGAAGGCGTAACGTGCTAAAGGATGCAGGACGTTCCAGGGTTAACCAATGCTGGGCGACTACGAGCTAAGGAGTGTGGAACAGGCTAGGACCGCATGTATTATGGTGGCGCGAGCTAATATGAAACAGAATGACCTATGTATATTTGGAACGGGTTGGACCAGGACGGGACAGTTTAAACCTTGACGGGGTGACCTAACTCCTTTAGCGGGCTAGCGATTTGAAGAGCTGGCGACCCTAGAACCTTGCGGGCTAGATGTCTTTTAGAGAGCCAAAGGACCTAACGCCCTAAAGGAGTTTAGCGGCTCAAAGAGCTTGCACGAGCTAAGAAGCCTCAACGATCTAACACACCCAAATGAGCCAAAATCCCTTGAACACCCTGTATCGTCTGAACCGACCCAAAATTCTGGAACGACCTAGGGCCTTTAGGTGAGCCAAAGAGCTCAATGTGTTAGGGAAGCCTTGATGACCTAAAGAGCCTATCGACCTAAAATCATAGAATGACTCAAATATGCTTATTATTTTTTCCGAAAAATATTTTATGGGTTAACAACAACTCTTCAAATGCTTCATCTCGACTGTCATCTGGTATCTTCCATATTTATGTATTTGCTGGTCGGAATGGTTTTCGAACATAAATTCAAACCCGATATTTCCGTTCCAAGATCCATAATAGGCCATATTTTGATAGTCGGGTTATTTAACTATAAAAAATAAACAACCATTTAATCATAAAAATAAAAATGAACTCACTGGTTCAGTACATAACATCACTTGATCTTTTTAACTAACCATCTGTTAATTAAAACTTCTAAATCTTCCAATATTTGAAACACAAACTTTTACCTCTTATTTTAATATACGAGTATTCTCAAAAACCATTTCACTTTACTTAAAAAATATCTCATAACCATATGTCAAATATTTCATTTAGAAAAATCATTTGCAAAACATTTGCTATATCCATTATTCATTTCCCGAAACTGAGAACAAAGTCCTTTTTTATAAATATATAAGTTTAGCAACCAGATCAGTTCAACTTAACTTTCGTAAACAACGTTATGGATTCCATTATTAATACCATTAACCCCATTCTTAATGTATTTATTTATATTCAATAAATTATTTCCTTAGCATATTCATTGCCAAATTATCCAACATTTTAAACTTTCTGTTTATCAATCCCTTTTATTATAGGAAATACAATTTATAACCCTTTTCAACATAACTTAATTTATATATGAATTTCCATTTAAATCATTACCTTTGGAAAAGCTTTTTGGGAGACCAGTTCTAGAGTTTTTTATGTTGTATTACTTTTCTTGTTTATCTTGGAGTGACCATTGTATTTCTAGGAATAGATATACTTCATTCTTGGGTGGTGGCCATGCCGGAACTCAATTTTGAAGTATGATGGGCGGTGGCCATGCCGGAGCTCATCCATCTATTTCCTAGTCTCATGGTAATGCTCTAAGTTTTTTGTATACATCTAGTTATCTGCCAAGCATGTTGGTAGCTTCTATATTTTCTTTCATTCACATACATATATATATATATCTTTATAAAAATACAAATACTTCAGGGATGGTGAAGCTTTTTTGTATTTCCGATTACAGGATAAAACTAAGTGTGTTATTACATGAATAAGATACAAGGTATTTGTAGTTGTATTGGCCAAGGCTAAGAGGCTCATTACACAATGTGGGACAAAATCCCTTTTTCAAAATAACCAAGTAGCTAAGTGTGAACGCATGCGAATGGAAGGCCTTTCAAATGAGCCAATGTGAACGCAACATGAGAGAGATGCCTTGCAAATGAGCTAATGTGAATGCATATGAATAGATTTGCAATTGTAATAGCTTGCGGGCATCAAATGGCATCAATTTCAATTGTTTTGAGCATGAACAACAACTCCATAACATCTGCAACAAGCTATCTTTATGAAAAGGCATTGGATTAACATATGAGGCAGAAGGTGGTTGAACAGCAACATTTCTTCAAGCTTTAATCTTACTCTCAAAATCAACACTCTTCATACACCAATTCTTCAAGCTTTTCAACAATTACGTGCATTAATCCATTCATCATAAATAATCTAAAAACAAAACTATAAATACACAATATCAATTATTTAAAAGATAAAATAAGGTCGGATAAAATATACACATTTACGTGTATATCAAATACCCCCACACTTATCTTTTTATTCGTCCTCGAATAAACTAAACTAAGATATGTAACACTTTCGTAGGAAACACGATTGCATTTAGCGTATGCAATGGCGCCAAAATTTGTTTGCGAACAAATTAAACAGTTGTGAACAACTGTAAAATCCGTTCGGCTTTCCTAAACAACAAGGATTGTTGTAGAGGGTGTCGAACTCTGGGACCAAAAATATTTTAACTAATAAATCCAATCAAGTTATTCCAGGATTTTGATTGATTGAAAACAAAGAAAGTAACAGCAAATAAAAAGAGAGATTTATATAATAAGAGAAAGCAATTAGGGGATAATGACATAGATTGGATTCACACTCATCAATAGCCAACAAATAAATATAGATCTAATTCATGTTTCTGTCACACACATGAATCAACGATAATTAGGTTCTCAGAAACAAATAAGTAAATAACAACAAGCATAGCCTATGCAGGAGCTGAGCTCTTAAACAACCATAGACTATCAGGACAAATTCACTAATTAATTTCTAAAACCCTAAGATTAGATCTAAATTTGATAATTGTTAGATCGAACACGAATATACCCTGTGAAGGAGCATAGCTCTTAAACGACACAGAATATGAAGGTTCAGATCTAACCCTTGATTCAGATCCAGATCTACATGTATAAAGTCCTCATCCACTAGCTATGTGATTCATGTTGAATCATATCTATTAGCGTCATCACCCCCTAATCAAAGGGGATTAGCTAGACATAGCTAAAGAAGAAGAGAAAAATAAACTAAATAACATGAACATAAATAAAATAAAATAACAACCGAGAGAAAGGGAGAAGAGTTTTATTCCAAGAAGAGAATTACAGAATAAAACTAAGTGTGTTTTTACATGAATAAGATACAAGGTATTTATAGTTGTATTGGCCAAGGCTAAGTGGCTCATTACACAATGTGGGACAAAATCCCTTTTTCAAAATAACCAAGTAGCTAAGTGTGAACGCATGTGAATGGAAGGACTTCCAGATGAGCCAATGTGAACGCAGCATGAGAGAGATGCCTTGCAAATTAGCTAATGTGAACGCATATGAATAGATTTGCAATTCTAATAGCTTGCGAGCATCAATTGGCATCAATTTCAATTGTTTTGAGCATGAACAGGAAATCCATAACATCTGCAACAAGCTATCTTTATGAAAAGGCATTGGATTAACATATGCGGCAGAATGTGGTTGAACAACAACATTTCTTCAAGCTTTAATCTTACTCTCAAAATCAACACTCTTCATACACCAATTCTTCAAGCTTTTCAACAATTACGTGCATTAATCCATTAATCATAAATAATCTGAAAACACAACTATAAATACATAGTATCAATTATTTTAAAGATAAAATAAGATAAATATGCAGATAAAATATACACATTTACGTGTATATCAAATCCCTTTTATTATAGGAAATCCAATTTATAACACTTTTCAACATAACTTAATTTATATATGAATTTCCATTTAAATCATTACCTTTGGAAAAGCATTTTGGGAGACCAGTTCTAGAGTTTTTTATGTTGTTTTACTTTTCTTGTTTATCTTGGAGTGACCATTGTATTTATAGGAATAGATATACTTCATTCTTGGGTGGTGGCCATGCCGGAACCCAATTTTGAAGTATGATGGGCGGTGGCCATGCCGGAGCTCATCCATCTATTTCCTAGTCTCATGGTCATGATCTAAGTTGTTTGTATACATCTGGTTATCTGCCAAGCATGTTGGTAGCTTCTATATTTTCTTTCATTCACATACATATATATATCTTTATAATAATACAAATACTTCAGGGATGGTGAAGCTTTTTTGTATTTCCGATTATACCCGGCAACATACACACCCACAATGTACATAAGGCAAATAAAGAAGGACATATACGTCATTTAACCTAGCACGTTCTACTACCCACTACACCTGCTCCAGTTATTCAGTCGGTCTCCCATATTCATTTTCTTTCTTCTGTCATCCACGTTTTTCTTCATCTCTTCCTATTCTTTTCTTCTCCACTTAGATGTTATACGCGATGTCTGTAGATCTAGGGCATCCAACATCACAGATCGAGTTTCAAATTCGTGGTATTCTTCTAATTTAGCTTCTAACTTTTTTTATTTACATGTTTGTTTGCTAATTAGATATTAGGGGAGGTAAATTTCAGCGAGATCATTAAGTCTTCGAGTTTGACCCTATTTTACTTCATAGATCATTAGATGTTCGAGTTTGCTAATTAGATATTGCGTTGTCACTATTGCTGAACTGCAATTTTAATTAACACTGTGAAATGAAGGCCAGGTACAACATTAATGCAATTTACAGTTTTATTTTCTTACAAATTTTATATAATTCGTAACAACTATTACAGATTTCATACTCTCATGCCTTAAAATTTTAGAGATCTAAATTGAAGGCCATGTCCTGCAATGGAAATTGGTCAGGTATGATTTAAATGCGATTTACTGTCTTATTTTCTTATAAAGTCTGTATTTTTTTCATGAAAACCATTATAAGATTTATTACCTCAAACCGCAAATTTTTGGAGACCTAAGTTAATTGACATGGTTTGGCAATGCAGATTTGGATTTCATAACTTGGTAACAAGTTTTACTTATAGAGTAATCCTGTGTTTTTTTAAGTTAAGGAATGTGAATGAATAAAATCAACTATTATTCATGATACAAAGCTTTGGGCCACTATAGTTTTGCAAATGACATGGTTTTGATTATTCTTCTGTGCGCTTTACTGCCTGATTTAAGCTATAAAAGTTATGAATACCTAAAAAAGAGGTGGTGTTTTCTGAAATACTTATATTTACTGTTATTTGAAGCTTATAGGATTGTCAAAACATAAATATTATACAATACATTAAAATAACCCCTAATCAATCTGTTGGATTTCAATAGAGTGTTCAGTATAAAGTCATCTTATTTTCTATAAATTTCATGTCCAAGCATATGCTTACTCAAGCGATTTGTAAACTGGATGTCATCCGTGGCAGATCTTCTTTAGGCGACCAAGAGCAGTTGTATTCTTAATGAAAACCATTGTTTGCATTCTTAAAAAAAAAAATCTTGCCTGTGGAGTTTAAACTTTGTCTTCTTTCCCAGCACCTTCCTAAAAAAAGATGAAGTGGTATCCGCTTTGGCTATCTTGAAATTCTAGAAGGATCGGTATCAGAGGTATACTCTAAATTCTAAGTAAATCAGTAATTGTCTATCTATATTTACAGGCTATAATACACTCCATAGTAATCAAGCTTTCATTATCATAGATTATCTTCCATTTCGCATGTGAAGTAGATGCTTATTGTACTATATTGCCTTAACCATGCGACTGTATATTTATATAAAAAAAATCTACACCATATGAAACATAAGTATTTTTACAAGTTTTTCTCCAAGCATGCATAAGGAATATGTCGTTTTATAGAATATGAAGAGTGTGGCTTTGATATCGAAGTGGGAGGGGGGGGGGAATGAAGACTGAAAATTTGCAGAGGGTAAATTCTACAATTTTTGTGTCAAATTTTGTGTGTAATGTAAAAGTAGTAATATAGGGTAAGTTAAATATAGAAAGTGGTTCAATTGTTTCAATCTTTTGCATATTAGATCTTTACGCGTCATCTTTGCACTTTTTGTGCATATGCAAAAGGTTATTCCTCACTATCTATATTTTTTCGTGACCTGCTATGGCATTTTTGAATATGCTCGAGCCACCTTTGATAACTATATGAAACTCTTTGTCAAATACGATAAACTTGAATTATACTCTTTTTTTTGGTGTAGGTGAATGCATCCTTTATATATGTAATGTGCTAGCATAAATTTAGAGACGTTAAATGTATACAACTGCGATGACCTACCAAAACTTGAATTAAATGTTAAGATCAAGAAACTATCAACTGTTAAAGGCTTCTTAAAGCCTGAAATTAGGCAAGTGGAATTTGTATATACACACTTGATAAGCACGTGTTCCTAAAATGACAACTAAGTAAAACTTCATCGTCATTGTAAATTCATTTTAACAGTGTAATGAATGTTCATTAAAAAAAACCATTTCCCAATTTTTAATTTCCTAATATATATGCCTGTCAAAGTTGATATGGTTTATTAACATATATGTCCTTCTGTTGTTAGTATACTATATATATATATATATATATATATATATATATATATATATATATATATTGTATGCAAGATTTTAAATTTCGGATATCAGTCGCGTTTTGTCTCGGGGATTTTATAGACTCGGTCTCGTATCGGGGGAGATCTCGGACGAGATGAGTCTAACTCGGGAGTTTGTCTCGGATTTTCATCTCGGGTCTGAAAGTTCGTATCGGAACAATCTCGGGGTACATGATATGTTAAAAATGATATTTTAACAAAATGCTTTTTATGAATGTTATAAAAAACATAGTAACTTAAACTTAAAATGAAAAATAACTTTATTATTCTTTATTTTGCGAAAGATCTGAAACGACCCGAACTTCCCTGGTAAGGAAAGCCCGGATTGAATTGAGAACAAGCAACATCGAGACACAAACAGAAGAACATTTCATTGTTAATTACAACAATTCCATCTGATTACAAGAATATACAGAGCATGAATGAATATTACACATTCGATAAATATCAGAGATTTAAATACATTACTACAACGGAAAAATAATACAATACACCACTGAAAGAGATATACGGATACAGAGCTTTCAGGATATCATTCCAGCTATAAACCAGGTTCCTGTGAATATAAATCTGCAAAACCAAAACTACTAGCTGCCCGTGCAAAAAATAGGGGCACACAGAGTTTAGGTTAAAACAATAAACTCCAGGTCAGTCATGTGACTGGTGTGAGAACTAAAACAGTTATTAATCTTTATTTTAAAGTTAGGTAAATCAAGGGACCACGGCGTATAACACGGAACGGGTTTCCTCCCAAGAATACCAGTGCATAAAATAACAGCGCCATGCTAAATAAAGAACAATGAAGCTATTATAAGACCCAGGTACCATCACACAATGCAACACAAGCCGGATGATAAGGTTTTACCTTATAATAGCCAAAGAATGCTTGATACGCTAAATTTCATCTTTTATTATTGCTATAAGTGTATAGTGTCAAAACAATTTCAATCATAAGTATCAATCATAGACGGCATAAGTGCCCCATACCACTATGTCGCCAGATATAGGTTCTAAAATCAAAACCGCAAAATCACGTATTGGAAGTCGGATTTCCATCTGTGAACCGAGGCCAGGGGTCGTCCTCTACCGAATTCGAGACTGTCTAGCCCGAGTCTCAGGAACAGAACGCATCGTCCCTTGGATCGTCAGGGCCGGTCCACCGATGTTGATTAAAATGCCTGAACACTGCGTTTCCCCGCCCTTTGGGGCGTAAATGAGTACAATGACTCCATCGGCTCCACACAGTCACCAATATATCTGAGGCGCCTCGCAACAGCAACAACCACATAAGTCATAACTTGTCATGGCGTGTAAAACCACTAACGCCACTTCTAGCTAGAAAGAAACGCATGTCCTCCCTGAGGTCCTTCTCCCGTTTCTGGTTCACAACCGGGGTGTGAGGCTCGCGAATCAACGCTACACAAAGCTATGCCACACAGGCCGTGCTTTGATCATCAACCACAAGACTTTGCTTTTCAACAGAAGCCTTGATCATTTTCCACTTAGGCATGCCACACAGGCAATTCACTCCATGCGATTGGTATCCATCAATATACAACCCCTGAGCTCGTACGTCTCAGAGAAGGGCGTTAAGCAAGAGAATAAATTCTCCGCCGCCAAACAGATATATATTTAATAGAAATCAATCACACAGAATAAAATCTAATGTCAGACACACAGTCCATTTACAAGTTCGTTCTGGGTCTGAACGAAACCGGAGGCACATTGTACCTCGCGTATCCATCGATCTCCAAATACGTCTGGATGATCACCAACTGATTCCCTCCTCTTGGGTGTAAAGCCCAATCAATGTGATCACCCAAACGATGTGAAGACCTCCGGTCTTCGACCACCGTTCTCATCCTCGACACATCGTCGAATCAGTTATCCAGAATGGGATAAACCCGGTCTTTTTGAATAACTCGCGTATATGATAAACAAGTGTTACACAAACACAACATACGCCTCATTCCAATTTAGAATATCCTTTTATTCAAATATTCTTATACTTTGGGAAAGGTTTCCATTAATTTTATCAAAGATAAATTCTTTAATTTATTCTTTAATCTTCCTTTGAATATCAATCCAAATTAGTTGGGATTAGCGAACCACACTGAAGTAATCATTTATTTTATTTCCCAATCTCAACCTATTCTACCAATGAAGTAAAACTGGTAATACTTCATATCTAACACCACGGTGTTCTCGGTAAATTCAATTACCATTTTTCATTCAAATCTAATTAAAGATTTAACTATCGCTTGGAGCAAAACTGGTGATACTCCATTCTCGATCATTTCAATCTAATTAAATATTCATTAAAACCCCATTTGGTATTAATCTTCCCAAAAATCAATATTAATGATTGTTTAACTTGGGAAATCACATCCTGTCTTTAACTGGATTAAAGAACCAATGTTATTTAAAACATAGTTCACTATAAACCCAAAATCACATTCTAATTCAATTCCAATTAAATACCATTTAATTGGTACACTTCATTAAATCTAAATAAAAAGATTTAATCTTTTTCTCAACTGGGTTTAAGAATTGTGTTAATGAAGACACCATTCACGACAAACCCAAATCACATTTGATATTAAATACAAGGCTCTGAATAGAAAATATATCGGCTTATATTCAATATCAAATTCTACGACCAACAAATATCGTATTGGAAATAACGATATAAATATATCTTTCAAATTTCCATAACAATATCTGTATAATCACGAAATCCAACATCGAAATATTCCAAAGACAATTTCGATACAAATCCATTCCAATTCAATTATTGGAAATTCTGGTTACTTTCAAAACCATTTCAAATCCGCTTTATTTATTTTAAAAATAAATGGAATTATAATTCTAGTTCAAAACTAGTTCATTTCGATAAAAATCAATTTTTATCTTTTCAAATATGGAAATTTTCATCCTAATTCTTTCCAAATCATTTCTTATGATTTTACACAAATTATTACTATTTTTAATAATTTTATCAAGGCCCGTACAGTCGATTTCCATCAACGCCATCGAACTGCACTTGCAACGACCTTTTCCAAATTTGATTTGGACATAATTCCAAATCCAACCATTAGATTTCAAATCTCTAATATTCGTTAGAAAGCTCTTTTCGATACGGTTCCGGTTTTAGGAGAATCCGACGGTCGGATCTCCCGTAATATCCATTCGAAGTCAATGGTCGAAATTCGCGAACTGCCGCGGCGCGGCGCATTCTATTCAGGCCATTATATTATATATATTTCATTGATTTCCCTTTAAAACGTATTTTATAAATCGTTTTAAATTCGTTTTCAAAACGATTTCAACTTCATATTCAATTCCAAATCAAAATTGAATATTCCATATCACAGATATATAAATGATAATATTTTCAAAACATTATATTTTGAAATCACTTCCTTTTCTATATTCATTATAAAAATGAATAAAATCGATATAAATATCGTTCACGTCAAAAATGGCGTCAATCTAATCAACACGACTTTTATTCAACACATGAATGTTTATTCTATTCAACACATGAATATTTATTTTATTCAACACATGAATATTTATTCTATTCAACACATGAATTTATATTATTCAACACCTGAATTTATATTCTATTCAACATATGAATTTATATTCTATTCAACACATGAATATTTATTTTATTCAACACATGAATATTTATTCTATTCAACACATGAATTTATATTATTCAACACATGAATTTTCATTTTATTCAACACATGAATATTCATTCTATAATATTCTTTATTTTCCAAATTAGAATGAGGCCCAATCCATACCATATAATGTTAATTATATGGATTCCATACAACACATGTATATAATAGCAACGATAAATAATCAACCATCATCCAGAGTGCACCACACAACTGCATAAGCATTAAATATAAATAATTAACGCTTACACAGTCTGTCAACCCATCGATTGACATAAAACTAAACAATCAGGATTGGTGTACGTCAAATACCATCCCAATACCCGTGTGGGGTTTCAAATCAACAAACACAGATTTTTATTTGTGCGGTTGGGCGATGTGTAAAATTTATCGTCCTAATCAATATCAGTCAAATCAGTGTATATAATCAAATCGTCTGATTTGTTTATTACTATTTATTTTATATACATGTTAAAAATCGTGTTTTTAACTATAAAATATTTTTGACTATAAAATATTTTATTTCATTCCACATCACACAATCAAATTTCACAACACAATAATCAAACAAGCAAGTCATCCATGGTCTGTGGACGACAGGTGTCAGGTGCTACTAAGCACCGTCTGCATCTTAGTATATATTTCAACTAGAAATCAAAATAAAAGTGAGGAGTTCTCACCAATTAGCTAAACCAAATGCCGCGACTCTTCATATGTAGGAAATTTTCGTCGTGCTCGCCTTTTGTCACTTTCGTTGTCCGTATCCACTACATGTATAAAAATCGCATTTTTATATTGTTGCTACGTATATAAAAATCACATTTTTATCTCTACTTCATATATATATAAATCGAATTTTTTATCTTCACGTCACATATATAAAAATTGTATTTTTTTATATAATTAAAAATCACATCTTTATATGTTTAACATATATATAAAGATCAAATCTTTTCCTTTATAAAAATCAAACCTTTACCATATCACTACATGTATAAAATTATATTTTTATATTCCTCTTTACATATAAAAAATCAAATCTTTTTATATTTAAAATCATATCTTTTTGTTTTTAGAAATCTACACTTCTAATGAATAAAAATATAACCTTTATGTTAATAAAGATATAATCTTTATGTTATATAAAAATACTATCTTTCATAAGTAAAAATCATGTTTATACCTCGCCTTCACATATATAAAAATTGGATTTTTATTTCGCTACATTAATAAAAATCATATTTTTATAATAATAAAAATCGTATCTTTATCCCATGACAATTCAAAACTTTTTGTTTATAAATAAAGATCCTATTTTTACTCGTCTAAAAATCATATTTTTAAAATTTCTAAAAATTAAATCTTTTTATCGTTAAAAATTAAATCTTAATAATTAAAAATATAATCTTTTTATTATTAAAAGTCTAATCTTTTTATTCAATTGTGTTATATACAAGAAAATCGCATTTTTATTCAGTGATGTTCCATATAAAAGAAATCCAATTTTTCTTCAATGATATTATATTTATAATCACTTACTGCAATTTTACAAGATTTATAAATAAATTATACGAAGGAAAGCTCACTTTTTTCTTCAGAGGGGTGGATCGCAGTTGCTAGAGCTTCGGATTTGATCTCAACAGCGGAGGGTTGGCAGTTTGTTGTCGAACTGAGAAGGGGAAAAGAGGAGAGGGGCGTCAGGGCGAGGAGCACTGGAAGGAGGGGTGGCGCTACCGGCTTTTGCGTCGGAGGGTGGTGGCCGAGGCTATCTCGAATCGGTGGTGGGGCTCCATTGACTGGCGGGTTCGAGTTTGAAAGGGTTTGGAGGGGGGTTTGAAGGAGGGAGGAAGAGGGTACGGAGGAGGGAGCATCGGAGGCGGCAACTTCGGTAGGGGGGCGACGGCGGTGCTCTGCCTGGAGGTGGGGCGCGATGAGATTGATCAACGTTTTTTTCTTCTTTACATCGGGTTCGAAACTGAATTGGGGTGAGCGGGTTTGACTGATTTAGGTTTAGAGATGGGGGGTATTATATATATATATTTAATTATTTAATTAATTCTAAAAAGCAACTTTTAAATTCGATCTCCAATCGAGACCCAACTACTGTCGCCCCCAGCTAACTACCCACATTTCGAACACAATGGGATATGTATCATAAGCCAGTTCGGCTGTTTCGATCAGTTTCCGTTTAAATTAAAATATAAATATATATATATATATTCAATTCAAACGTACATATTAATTTACTGGGGGCCACATACTGACTCTAAAAATTCCAGAAAAATTATTTCTAGCTTCGTATTGACGATACGGTCCTAACAAAACTAATTTCGTCAAATTCCGAGACCGTTTGAAGATTGGCCATTTTCCAGTCGATCGAAATTGACTAAAACTGTCAAAACACGTTTTCTTTCACCACGCTCACATACTGATTCGAAAAATTACGAATTTTGAAACTCAGCAATAACTTGACATCATGGATCCAAAAAAAATGGTTTCGTCGAAAACCGAGGTCGTTTGCAAAATTTCCATTTTTAAGGGCCAGAATTCCATAGCGAATATTCTGAATTTTCAACTGGACGTATGTTTTGATTCCCGCTATGAAATTTCAATTTTTCGAATTCGTTGGAAAGATATTTTCAATTATATTCAAATATTTTTGGTTTCGCTAAAATCTGGTTTATTTTGAATCTTGCACATTCATTTGAACTTTGAAATCGAATTTTCAAACTACCGCGCCATTTTCAATTCCTTTTAAAATTATAATAAAATATTTATATTCTAACGATGATTCAAATAAATGTATACATTCTAATTCTATTCAAAATAAATTTCTTGTCGTTATTATTTAAAATAATTCATTTTCAATATTCAAAATTCATCAAAATTGCCAAAATAAAATTTTTAAATTGGCTCAGATTTCCGGGTTGTTACAATTTCCCCGACTTAAAACGTTTCGTTCCCGAAAAGAAACGAAGCTGAAAGTTGTTTTACAAACCAACTCAACTTTCATTATTTTCATTACGGCTTAAATTCTTCAACTTTTCAGTTTCTAAGAACTTTTCAAATTTTTCAAAAATTTGGCTAACACCCTAAATTTTCGAAAAATTTCGCCATAACCTCCCCTGCACCGGGAGCTTCGGGACATTTCAAATAGCCTCCCATAGCCCTCACCAATCCAAAAAGAAAAAGAAACAGCCAAGTGGCTAGCCAATCGGCTCATAAAATCATCAAAAACCCAAGAAATACAATAAACATGTACCTATTTGTCAGGCAAACAATTTTATTCTTCTGCTCTAGCCTCCTTGCTATGACCTGTTCAATGTAAGTACATGTATATGCATGCAATTTAAAGCAATTTTCAATTCAGTCCAACATTTGATATAATTTGGCTAAATGGTTCAAATTCTAATTAACCACAACAATAATCACACAGCACAATCAGCAATCAATTAGTTGATTATCTTTTCAAATTCATAACTTGGGTACATATACAGAAAATCCTGTTTTTGATGCCAAATCACAACAATAAGCCTTATCTAGTTTTGGTTCTCACACAAGCCAATTGGAAATATATAGAAATCCCACTTTCGAAACTCGAATATAAATTCTGATGATACTCGAGTAATCATCAGAATCATCTCCGGGCGACTAGAGCGTGATTCTACATCTACCCAATATATTAAAACTTCGAATACCCGTGGATCAGACGTATATGCAAAATCTTTATATATTGGATTACCCAAATTCAATACCAATAAATATTCAAATACGTTGAATAAGGTTTGAATTTTCAAAACAAAATTCGTTTTCATTTTAAAAATATACTCTTCACACTCGTTCTAGGATACTACTAATCCCATCTCTAACGAGTCATTCCCGTTGGATATTACTAATCCAATTTCTGATGAATTCTTTCGTTTGGTTCTAATATGCATTGTTCTCCGAGCTCTGTAAACCAAAGCTCTGATACCAAGCTGAAATGACCCGAACTTCCCCGGTAAGGAAAGCCCGAATTGAATTGAGAACAAGCCACATCGAGACACAAACAGAAGAACATTTCATTGTTAATTACAACAATTCCATCAGATTACAAGAATATACAGAGCATGAATAAATATTACACATTCGATAAATATTAGAGATTTAAATACATTACTACAGCGGAAAAATAATATAATACACAACTGAAAGACATATACGGATACAGAGCTTTCCGGATATCATTCCAGCTGTAAACCATGTTCCTGTGAATATAAATCTGCAAAACCAAAACTACTAGCTGCCCGTGCGGAAAATAGGGGCACCCAGAGTTTAGGTTAAAACAATAAACTCCAGGTCAGTCATGTGACTAGTGTGAGAACTAAAACAGTTATTAATCTTTATTTTAAAGTTAGGTAAATCAAGGGACCACGCCATATAACACGGAACGGGTTTCCTCCCAAGAATACCAGTGCATAAAACAACAGCGCCATGCTAAATAAAGAATAATGAAGCTATTATAAGACCCAGGTCCCATCACACAATGCAACACAAGACGGAGGATAGGGTTTTACCTTATAATAGCCAAAGAATGCTTGATACGCTAAATTTCATCTTTTATTATTACTATAAGTGTATAGTGTCAAAACAATTTCAATCATAAGTATCAATCATAGACGGCATAAGTGCCCCATACCAATATGTCGCCATATATAGGTTCTACAATCAAAACCGCAAAATCACGTATTGGAAGTTGGATTTCCATCTATGAACCGAGGCCAGGGATCATCCTCTACCGAATTCGAGACTGTCTAGCCCGAGTCTCAGGAACAGAACGCATCGTCCCTTGGATCGTCAGGGCCGGTCCACCGATGTGGATTAAAATGCCTGAACACTGCGTTTCCCCGTCCTTTGGGGCGTAAATGAGTCCAATGACTCCATCGGCTCCACAAAGTCACCGATATATCCGAGGCGCCTCGCAACAGCAACAACCACATAAGTCAAACTCGTTAGGGCGTGTAAAACCACTGATGCCACTTCTAGCTAGAAAGAAACACATGTCCTCCCTGAGGTCCTTCTCCCGTTTCTGGTTCACAACCGGGGTGTGAGGCTCGCGAATCAACGCTACACAAAGCTATGCCACACAGGCCGTGCTTTGATCATCAATCACAAGACTTTGCTTTCCAACAGAAGCCTTGGTCATTTGCCACTTAGGCATGCCACACAGGCAATTCACTCCATGCGATTGGTATCCATCAATATACAACCCCTGAGCTCGTACGACTCAGAGAAGGGCGTTAAGCAAGAGAATAAATTCTCCGCCGCCAAACAGATATATATTTAATAGAAACAGTCACATATAATAAAATCCAATGTCAGACACACAGTCCATTTACAAGTTCGTTCTGGGTCTGAACGAAACCGGAGGCGCCTTGGACCTCGCATATCCATCGATCTCCAAGTACGTCAGGACGATCACCAACTGATTCCCTCCTCTTGGGTGTACAGCCTAATCAAGATTATCAGTAATCACCCAAACGATGTGAAGACCTCCGGTCTTCGACCACCGTCTTCATCCTCGACACATCGTCGAATCAGTTATCCAGAATGGGATAAACCCGGTCTTTTTGAATAACTCGCGTATATAAAAAACAAGTGTTACACAAACACAACATACGCCTCATTCCAATTCAGAATATCCTTTTATTCAAATATTCTTATACTTTGGGAAAAGTTCCCATTAGTTTTATCAAAGATAAATTCTTTAAATTTATTCTTTAATCTTCCTTTGAATATCAATCCAAATTAGTCGGGATTAGCGAACCACACTGAAGTAATCATTTATTTTATTTCCCAATCCCAACCTATTCTTCCCATGAAGTAAAACTGGTAATACTTCATATCTAACACCACGGTGTTCTCGGTAAATTCAATTACCATTTCACGTTCAAATCCATTTAAAGATTTAACTATCGCTTGGAGCAAAACTGGAGATACTCCATTCTCGATCATTTCAATCTAATTAAATATTCATTAAAACCCCACTTGGTTTTAATCTTCCCAAAAATCAATATTGATGATTGTTTAACTTGGGAAATCACATCCTGTGTTTAACTGGATTAAAGAACCAATGTTATTTAAAACACGGTTCACTATAAACCCAAAATCACATTCTAATTCAATTCCAATTAAATACCATTTAATTGGTATACTTCATTAAATCTAAATAAAAAGATTTAATCTTTTTCTCAACTGGGTTTAAGAACAGTGTTAATGAAGACACCATTCACGACAAACCCAAATCACATTTGATATTAAATACAAGGTTCTGAATAAAAAATATATCGGCTTATATTCAATATCAAATTCTACGACCAACAAATATTGTATTGGAAATAACGATACAAGTATATCTTTCAAATTTCCATAACAATATCTGTATAATCACGAAATCCAACATCGAAATATTCCAAAGACAATTTCGATTCAAATCCATTCCAATTCAATTATTGGAAATTCTGGTTACTTTCAAAACCATTTCAAATCCGCTTTATTTATTCTAAAAATAAATGGAATTATAATTCTAGTTCAAAACTAGTTCATTTCGATAAAAATCTATTTTTATCTATTCAAATATGGAAATTTTCATCCCAATTCTTTCCAAATCATTTCATATGATTTTACACAAATTATTACTATTTTTAATAATTTAATCAAGGCCTGTACAGTCGATTTCCATCAACGGCCATCAAACTGCACTTACAACGACCTTTTCCAAATTTGATTTGGACATAATTCCAAATCCAACCATTAGATTTCAAATCTATAATATTCGTTAGAAAGCACTTTTCGATACGAACCCAATGGTTCCAGTTTTAGAAGAATTCGACGGTCGGATCTCCCGTAATATCCATTCGAAGTCAATGGTC
Source organism: Allium sativum (assembly GCA_030737875.1). Classification (NCBI taxonomy): domain Eukaryota; kingdom Viridiplantae; phylum Streptophyta; class Magnoliopsida; order Asparagales; family Amaryllidaceae; genus Allium; species Allium sativum. Next base: position 27,325,737 of record CM060912.1, on the reverse strand, counting down.
GAAATTCGCGAACTGCCGCGGCGCGGCGCGTTCTATTCAGGCCATTATATATATACATACATATATATATATATATATGTGTGTGTGTAATATATATATTATATATATTTCATCGATTTCCCTTTAAAACGTATTTTATAAATCGTTTTAAATTCGTTTTCAAAATGATTTCAACTTCATATTCAATTCCAAATCAAAATTGAATATTCCATATCACCGATATATAAATGATAATATTTTCAAAACATTATATTTTGAAATCACTTCCTTTTCTATATTCATTATAAAAATGAATAAAATCGATATAAATATCGTTCACGTCAAAAATGGCGTCAATCTAATCAACACGGCTTTTATTCAACACATGAATGTTTATTCTATTCAACACATGAATATTTATTTTGTTCAACACGTGAATATTTATTCTATTCAACACATGAATTTATATTATTCAACACCTGAATTTATATTCTATTCAACACATGAATTTATATTCTATTCAACACATGAATATTTATTTTATTCAACACATGAATATTTATTCTATTCAACACATGAATTTATATTATTCAACACATGAATTTTCATTTTATTCAACACATGAATATTCATTCTATAATATTCTTTATTTTCCAAATTAGAATGAGGCCCAATCCATACCATATAATGTTAATTATATGGATTCCATACAACACATGTATATAATAGCAACGATAAATAATCAACCATCATCCAGAGTGCACCACACAACTGTATAAGCATTAAATATAAATAATTAACGCTTACACAGTCTGTCAACCCATCGATTGACATACAACTAAACAATCAGGATTAGTGTACGTCAAATATCATCCCAATACCCGTGTGGGGTTTCAAATCAACAAACACAGATTTTTAATTTTGCGGTTGGGCGATGTGTAAAATTTATCGTCCCAATCAATATCAGTCAAATCAGTGTATATAAACAAATCGTCCGATTTGTTTATTACTATTTATTTTATATACATCTTAAAAATCATATTTTTAACTATAAAATATTTTCCACTATAAAATATTTTATTTCATTCCACATCACACAATCAAATTTCACAACACAACAATCAAACAAATAAGTCATCCATGGTCTGTGGACGACGGGTGTCGGGTGCTACTAAGCACCGTCTGCATCCTAATATATATTTCAACTAGAAATCAAAATAAAAGTGAGGAGTTCTCACCAATTAGCTAAACCAAACGCCGCGACTCTTCGTATGTAGGAAATCTTCGTCGTGCTCGCCTTTTCTCACTTTCGTTGTCCGTATCCACTACATGTATAAAAATCGCATTTTTATATTGTTGCTATGTATATAAAAATCATATTTTTATCTCTACTACATATATATATAAATCGAATTTTTTATCTTCACGTCACATATATAAAAATCATATTTTTTTTTATAATTAAAAATCACATCTTTATATGTTTAACATATAAATAAAGATCAAATCTTTTTTTTTTTATAAAAATCAAACCTTTACCATATCACTACATGTATAAAATTATATTTTTATATTCCTCTTTACATATAAAAAATCAAATCTTTTAATATTTAAAATCATATCTTTTTGTTTATAGAAGTCTACACTTCTAATGAATAAAAATATAACCTTTATGTTAATAAAAATATAATCTTTATATTATATGAAAATACTATCTTTCATAAGCAAAAATCATGTTTATACCTCGCCTTCACATATATAAAAATCGGATTTTTATTTCGCTACATTAATAAAAAATCATATTTTTATAATCATAAAAATCGTATCTTTATCCCATGACAACTCAAACCATTTTGTTTATAAATAAAGATCCTATTTTTACTCCTCTAAAAATCATAATTTTATAATTTCTAAAAATCAAATCTTTTCATCGTTAAAAATTAAATCTTTATAATTAAAAATATAATCTTTTTATTATTAAACCTCTAATCTTTTTATTCAATTGTGTTCTACACAAGAAAATCGCATTTTTATTCAGTGATGTTCCATATAAAAGAAATCTAATTTTTCTTCAATGATATTATATTTAAAATCACTTACTACAATTTTACAAGATTTATAAATAAATTATACGAAGGAAAGCTCACTTTTTTCTTCAGAGGGGTGGATCGCGGTTGCTAGAGCTTCGGATTTGATCTCAACAGCGGAGGGTTGGCGGTTTGTTGTCGAACTGAGAAGGGGAAAAGAGGAGAGGGGCGTCAGGGCAAGGAGCACTAGAAGGAGGGGTGGCCCTGCGGGCTTTTGTGTGGGAGGGTGGTGGCTGAGGCTGTCTCGAATCGGTGGTGGGGCTCCATTAGCTGGCGGGTTCGAGTTTGAAAGGGTTTGGGGGGGGGGGGGGGAGGGGGTTGAAGCAGGGAGGAAAAGGGTACGGAGGAGGGAGTATCGGAAGCGGCAGCTTCGGGGGGGGGGGGGGACGGCGGTGCTCCGCCTGGAGGTGGGGCGCGATGAGATTGATCGGCGTTTTTTTATTTTCATTTTATCGGGTTCGAAACTGAATTGGGGAGGGGGGTTTGACTGATTTAGGTTTAGAGATGGGGGTATTATATATATATATTTAATTAATTCTAAAAAGCAACTTTTAAATTCGATCTCCAATCGAGACCCAACGATTGTCGCCCCTAGCAAACTACCCCCATTTCGAACACAATGGGATATGTATCATAAGCCAGTTCAGCTGTTTCGATCAGTTTCCGTTTAAATTAAAATATAAATCTATATATATTCAATTCAAACGTACATATTAATTTACTGGGGCCACACACTGACTCTAAAAATTCCAGAAAAATTATTTCTAGTTTCGTATTGATGATACGGTCCTAATAAAACTAATTTCATCAAATTCCGAGACCGTTTGAAGAATGGCCATTTTTCAGTCGATTGAAATTGACTAAAACTGTCAAAACACGTTTTCTTTCGCCTCGCTCGCATATTGATTCAAAAAATTACGAATTTTGAAACCTAGCAATAACTTGACATCATGGATCCAACAAAAGTGGATTCGTCGAAACCGAGGTCGTTTGCAAAATTTCCATTTTTAAGGGCCAGAATTCCATAGCGACTATTCTGAATTTTCAACTGGACGTATCTTTTGATTCCCGCTATGAAATTTCAATTTTTCGGATTCGTTGGAAATATATTTTCAATTAGATTCAAATATTTTTGGTTTCGCTAAAATCCGGTTTATTTTGAATCCTGCACATTCATTTGAACTTTGAAATCGAATTTTCAAACTACCACGCCATTTTCAATTCCTTTTATAATTATAATAAAATATTTATATTGTAACGACGATTCAAATAAATATATACGTTCTAATTCTATTCAAAATAAATTTCTCGTCGTTATTATTTAAAATAATTCATTTTCAATATTCAAAATTTATCAAAATTGCCAAAATAAATTTTTTTAAATTGGCTCAGATTTCCTGGTTGTTACAATATCATTCATACTCTAAAATGTAATATGCTTAAAACAGAAATATTGTTTGACAGGAAACATTAAATGGATCCGAAACATTAAGAAAATTCAGCATAAATTGACCATAAAATACATAATTTCATAAGTAACATGTATGTAAAAAGATGAATATGAAAATCATAAGCATTGTAAAACATATACGAACATACAATATAGTCATTTAGCATGCAAAATGTAAAATAGTAAAATATTGCTACGGCTAGATTTGAGTTTTTAAATTATAGTTCTAGTTCAGGCACAAATTTAAATTTTAACCAAAAAAACTAAGATCTCGGACGATATTCTGGTATTTCTTCTCGGTCGATATATCGTTCGATATTGCAATATCTCGCGCGATATATTGGAAATGAGATTTTGAGTGATATTTGTTTTTTCGTTTCGGAAGGATCCTAAAACGATATCTCGGGCGATATTTGCGAGATTTGAAACTGTGATTGTATGTGTGTTGTTATACATATGTTCTCTTATTTACAACTTGATTTGCAGTAGTTTGGTTGTTGTATTACCAACAATTTGCAACCAAAGCATATTGAATTCATATATTACCAATATTTCTACAATATTGCAGTAATAAAAATACATCTCTTAAGATAGTTGTTAAGCATCACCCTTTACCCTCTACCAACTACTTTATCATATAATGTACAAGTCGGTCAAATTGCTAAATATGTAAACTCTTTTCAGTTTCAAAGTTTAAAATGAAAGTGACCATTTTATGCATATTAGTTCATGCTGAAGAAAAATATTCTAAAATTTTATGGAAAATTATTTTTGGAAAGGAAAACGGTAAACAAAAACGCTTCAAAAATATTGTAGCATTATATATAAAAGTTTCATATATTTCATATACATTGAAAATTTTCGTATGTTGTTTTATATTATTTCAAGGAAAACAATAGATATAGCAAGAGAGTAAGCAATTTAAATATTGGAAAATTTAACAAAAAGTTCCAAAATTTCAGTACGCATACCTAATGAATCAACATTTACTCTACGACATAAATACATAGCTGTTCATTTTCATAAAAACAACACTGAAAAATTGACTATCTATTCATTGATTTGGTAAGCTTTTGAATTTTGTTAATTGATCAATTATGATACATTTTCCTATATTCAATGTTAATTTCAAAATATGAATACTATGCGGAATATTTATCCCATCGTTTGTAGCAAATATAGCCAGCTTATGAATATTAATACTTGATTTGGCTAGAATTTTGCTTGGTCTTACATGTTCACACCCTACAGCTTTACAGGACCATGCGCTATATTGCTTTCCTTATATGAACTAAGGTAGATTTGTACCATTAACTGTTGTGTATATTATTTTTGGAAAGGAAAACAGTAAACAAAAATGGTTCAAAAATATTGTAGCATTATATAAAAAAGTTTCATATACATTGAATAGTTTCATAGCAGCTGTGAGATCTAACTTCTCGTTACCCTCCTCCTCCTCTTTCAATACCACTTTCCCACCTATCCCTTCACGCTCTTCTCCACCCATTCCCCTGATCCACCACCTCCTTGTGTTAGTCCATCATCTGCTAACCCCTCTGATTTAAATTTGGGAGCGACTTCATCCAATCCAGATTTGGGTACTTCCAATTATTCTAGTGATTCGCCTCTTAAACCTAATCGTACTCAGGGTGAATTTGCGATTAATCTAAATGCCAATCTGAATTCCTCGAATTCTTCCTATCCCTCTTTCACCAAGTTTGACTATGCGTCACTTTTTAGTTTACTTCCTCGAAATGCAGGGGTATTCAAGCCAATACATTTCGATATTGAGAGGGATGGAAAACAAAAAAAAACTGCTAGATCTGGTAAGGGATGAAGGCATGAAGTACGGGAGCAATCACCTCGTTGGCTTCTTCCTAGACGGTACTCTATCTTATACTTCTGTTGTTACTTTTATGAACCGATATTGGAAATTGGATGGTGAGGTTGATATAAAATCTGATGGCATACATTTTTACTTCAAATTTTCAAATGAAATGGATAGGGAAAAAAATACTTAAATCTGATCTGTTTTTATTAGAGGGTGAATGTTTATAATTACACGCTGGGATCCTTCCATTGGAAATTCCCAAGCTCTGATTGAAATTTCAGTAGAATTTGAATTACCTGATAAAATAGAGGTTGATGGCTTAGGTGATAATTGTCCTTTTGTTAAGTTAACTTACGATTGGAGACCTCGGATTTGTACATTTTGCAAACTTTTCGGCAATGACACTAATAAATGTGAACACAATCCCAAGGCTATGAAGGATAATGATGTGCAGGAACAGGTTGCCACACATGTTAGGAATCATGCTCATATAGATCAAAACTACAGTAAAGTATTTTCTAATGCAAATCAAAGTAACTAGACAACAGTGAATTCAAAAGCAAAGAAATATTGGAAAAGAAAAGAGGCGAATAACAATAAAGAAGATGTTGCTTCTAAGGAGGGTAAGAAGGTAGATGTGAATCCATTCGAAGCTTTAGCTACTGAAAATACTGATAAGACCAACGGGGTTGATACAGTTTTGGCTGAACAGGCAACTCAGATTATTATGGAAGCTGAGAATGATGGATCTTTACATCAGGACATTTTCATTAATACATCTTCAGGTCGAATTCATGGAGCTTCTATACATGGAAAAGGGGTTACAATTGGAAACCAAGATTGTTTGATACGACTGGTATTGATTTGAATGATACATTCCTTGGAAAATTATTTTGTGACAGTGAAGAGGGTTTGATTAATACACATATAGCTGCTACTGATTTGGGAGCGTCCATTTCTTCATCGCCTTCTTCCTTGAGCAAATCTTTCTCTTTTGTCCTAAATGCTACAATGTCTTCTCCTTCTTTTGTTAGTACGGCCAGTACATCTTATATTGCTATGTCATTAGCATCACCTTACTCTCACCTGGCACCTCCTTCTCACTTTATTCTTCCTCTACCACCCAATGTTAGACCATCTACTGCCTCACCACTTATGTCATCATCAATGAGTGGTAAGCAAAAGGGAAGCAAGTAAAAGCAATAATCTGATGATGATGATTTGAATGATGGGTTAGATTATAGACCAGAAGACGTTATGCCAACAACTAATTCAAGGAAATCTGGAAGACATACCAGAAACAATCCCACTTATATGCTTGGGTCTCTTCAATTTAATGAGCGTGTTTTGTTATTCTTACCATAGTGCGGTTGTTTTAGATATTTTAATTTGTTTAAGTTATTTTTTTTGCTGGTGGTTAGAGTATTCTTAGCAACGCTGCCTCTTTGGTGGTTTGCCGCACATTAAGGGATTCTTTCAGTTGTAATACGGTTTCTGTTTTGGTAGTCTAAGGCTAGAAAATGTCAAGAGTCTGTATTAAGCTTTATTTGTATTCTCTTGATGTTACTCTTGAAGTAGTGAATAAAAACTCTCACTTGCCTTTCAAAAAATTTAAATATTGGAAATTTTAAGAAAGATTCAAAATTTGCATACCTAATGAATCAACACTTATTCTATGACATAAATACATAGCTGCTTATTTACGTAAAAACAGCACTAAAATATTGACTATTTATTCATTGATTTTAGTAAGCTTTTGAATTTTGTTAATTGATCAATTAAGATACATTTTCCTGTATTCAATGCTAATTTCAAAATATTAATACCATGTAAAATATTTATCCCATCGTTTGTAGCAAATATAATCAGCTGATTATGAATATTAATACTTGATTTGGCTAGAATTTTGCTTGGCCCTACATGTTCACACCCTACAGATTTACAACACCATGTACTATATTGTTTTCCTTATATGACCTAAGGTAAAGTTATGCCATTAACCGTTGTGAAAACTTGGTCATCAAGACGAGTAGATGCACTCAATAGTGCATTAGAGGAAGGACTATTTGCTTTTCAGTCCATTATTTCCATGTTAGTTTCACATAGTGTATGCACTCACCTTTTGATACTCCTAAGCTAACGATTTCGTTTTCATATTAGTACTGACTTTTCATAATATAGTATAATTAGTTTCTCCCAATTTCTCAGGTTTGTATTGAAAATTTCTTTATTTCTATGATACTTATGTGTTATGTATGGCCTGAATATCCACTATGATGATTTCTTTGAACCAAACAATCTTCTGTTTATCTTATATTAGTATAATGTCTTAAGTTATCCTTGCAAACTTTGGAACATTCATGTACTGAAATTGTGGGCTCATACGATAAACCAAAGATTGTTACTATCTTGCCAATTTGGATGTGATGCCAAACAAATGATTCATATATGTTCCTATATGCAAATTTGATAAGCCGAAGGTGTATTTTGCTCTTTATGTATTTGCAGGATTTGGAAATCCTATGTCAAACCAGATATGTTGTGCTTAAGACATCCATCGACTCAGTTGCAGGGATAACCGTTGTGTTGTTAACATCTTAATTATAAGGAATCTCGATTACTGATAATTCTGCAGCTTCTGGATGCTATATTTGTTGTGATAATGTGAAAATATAAATCATTTTTATGCATTTATGGAACTCAGGAAACTATTATGTGTTGTGTTTTATTGGATCTCGGATGTATTTTGTGTTCTTTACTGTACGTCTAAGAATAAGAGCTATTAGAAGTAGGTTGTACTTGCAAATAGTTTTATATGAGATTTATTGTTGCTAATGAATTAATTTTTCTAATAGTTTTAGAAACCAGTTTAAATTGAATGTTGGTCCAGGAAATGATGGTGCATGGAGAGGAAATGATGGTATGAGTCTTGAAGTTGCTGATATGAAGAACTGTTCAATCGCTAAAATAAAAATAGAATATTAAACACCTGCTTCTACACAAAACCAAGTTTTGTTTCAGTTGTCTATTCACACGTCCAACATACGTGCCTAAGTACTAGTATATATGTGTGTGTGTGTGTGTGTGCGCGCGCACGCGCGTGCATGTGCTCTCTGTTGTAACCGTTGTGATTAATCCAATTCAAGACCACTCGAATCCGATATCTAAACCAATATGCACTAGAGGAAGACTAGACCATTGTTAGACTTGCAAAAACAACCAAATCAATAACTCTAGCCACAAATAAAGATCAACCAATCACGAACAATCCAAATCTCAATCTCAAGCAAGAAACTAATGACAAAGTAGCAAAAATAAATCACACAAGGATTTATAGTGGTTCCACTAACATCTTGTTAATGTACATACACTTTGGAGAGAGTATTTTATTACCACGATGAAAGGAATACAAGAGATTGATCCAATGATCACTATATCTCAATATAGAAAAGAGTTTGAGGGGAATAGAATTGAAGAATTTGAATTAGGTTATAAACCCTAATTCACCCTTGAGAATAAACCCTTGATCCCAAATCAAGTTTACAAGCTCTCCCAATTCGCATCAGAAAAATAGCTTATATAGAGGTTGGCCAATTACCAAATTGCCTCTGAATTAGTCACAAATTTGCTTGCTAATTTCCAGCCCGAAATAGACCAAAGACACGATCAAACGTCTGTCGCATCGCCTGACAGACGTCTGTCATCTTATAGAGATTAACTGGGCATATGCACTCAGCACAGACGTCTGTCCCTCATGTGTCAGACGTCTGTCTGAACTCTCGAGAAACCAATTCCCTACAATCAGACGTCTGTCACTCCCAATGACAAACATCTGTCCCTGTTCCCAACTGACAGCAAACATCTTCCAGCTCATAACTCCTACATATGAGCTCCGAATTGCTAGCGGTCACCTCCGACTCGAAGCTATCTTCGACCTCTTCAATCCAACATATAGTACCGCATACTTCAACACTCCATCTCGATACTATAACCATCTCAACTCCAAACTCCAATGACCCAAGAATTTCCTTCTACCTTCAACCAAGCAAACTTGAATGTTTTCCCAATGAGCTCCGGCATGGCCACCACCTATTGTACTACACCAACGAGTTCAGACAATGCCCCCCACCTGCCAATGTAGTGTTGAAAACATTCAAACCAAAACCGTCTCACCAAAAGACAATGTACTCGGTAGTGTAACGAGTACTTACCATGAAGATAGATTTCCAATCTCTCACCGCTGTTCCTTTCCATCAAACACAAATTCACTCTTTCCACCTCGTGCCACCCCGTGGCACCTAACAACTCAACAACCGAATTAAGTTCGAGCAATGCTCGAACTTCCCATATGGCAATGACTTCGTAAACATATCCGTCGCATTATCCTTTGTGTGCACTTTCCGAAGGTACACTAGCTTACCCTCATCCATGGCTATAAGAAATGACTCCCTCACCTCAATATGTTTGGTCCGTGAGATAAATGCCAAATTCTCCGCCAAATGGATTTCACTTTGGCTATCACCTCGAACATCAACACTCTCATGTTCGAAACCCAAGTCGCACAACAATCGCTTCAAGTAGATTGCCTCCTTGGCCGCTTCCACAGCGGCAATCAATTCCGCCTCCGTAGTGGATAAAGCAACTACGGTTTGCAATTGTGATCTCCAACTAATGGTTGTCTCGCCAAGTGTGAAGACATTCCCGGAAGTTGATTTCCTCCGGTCCCTATCACCGGCGTAGTCCGAGTCACAATAACCAACCAACTTGCAGCTCCTATCATTACTACCGCCAAAGAAAAGTCCATGGGATGTTATGCCTTTCAAGTATCTCATAATAGCCTTCACGGCTTCCCAATGCGAATTCCCCAGATTAGCTATATACCGATTAACCACCCCGACGGCATTTGTAATATCTGGCCTTGTACACACCATTGCGTACATCAAACTACCAACCGTACTTGCATATGGCACCTTTGCCATATAAGCCTTGTCTTTATCCCTGATAGGTGATCCCTTCTCCAAAAGCTTCACATGAAAAGGTAAAGGTGTATTTAACGCCTTTGCATCCTCCATGCTAAACCGGCAAAGCACTTTCTTAATGTATTCCTTTTGAGTCAATCTTAACTCAAAACGCTTTCGGTCCCTTTCAATTTCCATGCCTAATATTTTTCTTGCTTCTCCAAGATCTTTCATTCCGAATTCCAATTTCAAAAGCATCTTCAACTTGTTGCTTTCATTTTGATCCTTGGAATCAATAAGCATATCGTCCACATACAAGAGTAAATATACCCAACAATCATTTCCCAACCTCTTGAAATATACGCAAGCATCCTTGATGCTTCGATGGAAGCCACTTTCAAGCATGAAATGATCGAATCTCTTGTACCTTGTCTAGGTGATTGCTTCAACCCATATAGTGATTTCTTCAACTTGCAAACCATTTTAGACTTACCATCTACAACAAACCCTTCCGGTTGCTCCATGTAGATGTCTTCATCCAAGTCTCCATCCAAGAAGGCGGTTTTCACATCAAGTTGCTCCAACTCCAAGTCATGTATAGCAACTATGTCTAGTAAAACCCGGATAGAAGTATGGCGAACCACCAGTGCAAAAATTTCATCATACTCCTTTCCTTTCCTTTGTGAATACCCCTTTGCCACTAACCTTGCTTTGTACCTTCCATCATCCTTCACCTTGTAAATCCATTTGCACACTATAGCACGGTTTCCTTGAGGAATTGGAACCATCTCCCAAGTTCGGTTCTTCATAAGAGATTGCATCTCTTCCTCTATGGCGCAAATCCATTTCGAGCTCTCTCTCTCTCTCGACTCCATGACGTCATTAAGGTCCATCGGCTCATCTTGGACTACATTGAGAGCATCGTCCAAATGATCACAAAAGCTAAGGTAGTTCCAATCACCATATCTTTCGGAAGGCTTTATTGCACGTCGACCAACCCGAGTAGCAATACTATCACCCAAACCCCTTTCGGCTCCACCTTGAGTCGAAACTTCTCTAGTATCATGTACATCACCAATATCACTAGAGTAACCATGTGGATTATGTGATGTTTCGTCAACCGCTTCAACCCCACGAGCTTCTTCAACTCTACTACCACTCGGACGGAACGTGGGAATGACTTCCTTCTTCTTTGATTCACCATGAACCAAATCCGGAACGTTTGACGAGCTCCCATTCACCTTGAATAAAGCCGACTCATCAAAAGTGACATGACGAGAATTAACAACCTTCTTCGTTTCCGGATTCCAAATCCGATAGCCTTTCACGCCATCCATGAAACCAAGCAAGAACCCTTTGAATGCTCTAGTTCCAAGCTTATCATTACCCGGATCATGCACATAAACCGGGCTACCAAACACACGAAGATATCTCAAGTCAACACTCTTCCCTTTCCACACTTCCTCCAGAATTTTTTTACCATTGGCCGAGCACGGAATTCGATTCACAATATGCACCGCGGTTGACAAAGCTTTGGCATAAAATCCCTTAGACAAACCCGATGTCAACCTCAAGCATCGATCTTTCTCAAGTAGAGTTCGGTTCATTCTCTCCGCTACTCCATTAGATTGCGGATCTCCCGGTGTAGTAAAATGTATTTCGTGATGCTTACAATACTCCAAGAATTCCCGGGAAACATATTCACCGCCATTGTCGGTCCTTAACACCTTCAAAGTCTTACCACTCTCATTCTCAACAAGAGCCTTCCACACTTTGAACTTAGCAAATGCCTCCGACTTGGCCTTCATTACATACACCCATAACTTTCGAGACAAATCATCAATGAAAGAAATATAATACCTTGCTCCTCCCAAAGAAGCAACCGGTGCCGATCCCCAAACATTCGAATGAACATACTCAAGAACCTCCTTTGAGTCATGCTTGCCTTCATCAAATGATACCCTTGTTTGCTTCCCCATGACACATTCCTCGCAAAACTCTAGTTTGTTTAAACTCTCACCCTCGATCATCTCCCGCTTCCGAAGAATATCCAAACTCCTCTCCAAGACATGACCCAATCTCAAATGCCACAACCGTGTCGCATCCAAGTCACGGGAACTATCAACACCCACACAAGTCTCACCTCCTACGTTCACGCCTTGAAGCAAATATATTCCATGAGTCCTAGCACCCTTCATAACCACAAGTGCCCCCTTCGAAACCCTCAAGCAATCCTTCTCGATAGTGATTTTGCATCCTAGAGAATCCAACTGCCCCAAAGATATAAGCAACTTCCTAAGTCCCGGAACATAGCTAACATTGGTGAGCGTGCGAACAACTCCATCAAACATCCTTATTTGCACGGAGCTACTACCCATCGACTTGCTAATAGCACTATTTCCCATAGCAATTGCATTTCCCTCTTTGACCTCAAAGGATGAAAAACAATTTCTATTTGGCGTCATATGATACGAAGCACCCAAATCGAGTACCCATTCGTTACTCGAAACACCCGTTGCTACCGCCGTCAACACATTCTCATCTATCTCACCATCCCCACTTTCCACCGCCACGGATGAAGACGCTACTTCCTTTTTATCTTTGTACAGACATTCATTCTTTCAATGTCCCGGTTTCTTACAAATAAAGCACTTGCCATTTCTCTCTTTCGATTTACCTCTTCCTCCGGGTTTTCTTGATTTAGAACGCCCCTGGTTTCCTTTCTTCACATTCTTTTATTTCTCCACAAACAACCCGTGACCACTACTAGCTCCACTACTACCCTCACTCATCTCCTTCATTTTATCTCTCAACTCCTCACTAAGAAGACCCGTCTTGACATCATCTAGAGTCAAGGTATCCCGGCCATAGATCAAACTATTTGAGAAACCCGTATAACGGTCCAGCAATGAACACAATAATATCATCGCCTTTTTCTCTTCCTCAAACTTCAAATCAACGGCCTTCATCTTCATGAGCAAGTCATCAAAGGCATTCGAATGTGCCTTAAGCGAATTACCCTCCTTCTTCTTGAAGGTGAAAAATGTTCGCAACAAGATCAAACGGTTAGTGAGTGACTTCTTCATATAAAGTTCTTCCAACTTGTCCTAAATAGCTTTAGCGGTAGTCTCACCACTAATTTCTGAGATCACATTCTCCCCCGTAGCAAGTTGAAGAGTAGTGTAAGCCCATTCCTCCATCTCCTCTCTCTCAACATCCGAGATGTCACTTGGCAATAAGTGAGTATCAAATACTACTCGGTGCACCCGATTCCGCCTAAGAACCGCTTTCATTTTCCATTGCAACTTGTCAAAGTCATTATTACCATTCCACTTGTCAATAACCAATTGAGAACCCGACGCCGCATACGAACCCCGTACATAAGGCGCCACACTATTCGGACTTCCAGTTGAAGGACTTACCGAGCTACTATCCGTATCCTGTATTTTCACAAGCAGCAAACAGCTCCGATACCAACTATTATAACCATTGTAATTAATCCGATTTAAGACCACTCGAATCCGATATCTAAACCACAATGCGCTAGCGGAAGACTAGACCATTGTTAGACTTGTGAAAACAACCAAATCAATAACTCTAGCCACAAACAAAGATCAACCAATCATGAACAATCCAAATCTCAATCTCAAGCAAGAAACTAATGATAAAGTAGCAAAAATAAATCACACAAGGATTTATAGTGGTTCCAGTAACATCCTGTTACTGTACATCCACTTTGGAGAGAGTATTTTATTACCACGATGAAAGGAATACAAGAGATTAATCCAATGATCACTATATTTCAATATAGAAAAGAGTTTGAGGGAAATAGAATTGAAGAATTTGAATTAGGTTATAAACCCTAATTCACCCTTGAGAATAAACCCTTGATCCCAAATCAAGTTTTCAAGCTCTCCCAATTCGCATCAGAAAAATAGATTATATAGAGGTTGGCCAATTACCAAAATTGCCTCTGAATTAGTCACAAATTTGCTTGCTAATTTCCAGCCCGAAATAGACTAAAGACACGATCAGACGTCTGTCGCATCGCCTGACAGACGCCTGTCATCTTAATTGGGCATATGCACTCAGCACAGACGTCTGTCCCTCATGTGTCAGACGTCTGTCTGAACTCTCGGGAAACCAATTCCTTGCAGTCAGACGTCTGTCACTACCAATGACTGACGTCTGCCCCTGTTCTCAGCTGACAGCAAACATCTTTCAGCTCATAACTCTTATATTCGAGCTCCGATTTACGAACGGTCACCTTCGACTCGAAGCTGTCTTCGACCTCTTCAATTCAACATATAGTATCTTATACTTCAACAGTCTCCTCTTACTAAAGGATCACAAATTTCTGCTTTAAAAAAAAAAAAAAAAAATCCTTACCTTTTGAAAATCGGACTATTTTCATCTATCTATTCTCTATAATAGAAAGCAGAATAAATGAAATGCTGAGTTGGACCCTTCTATTTTCTTCCATATACGATGTGGCGCTATTTTGCAGTCCCTTCTCAATCACAATATCAAGTCATTCAAAAGCAGTGCATTCGGAGAGATTAAATTGCCCCCATCTTCAATGTAACTTCCTACAGTTTTTTATCTTCTCAATCACGTTAATTTCTATAAATCAAATTTGGATACGATACTTTGAACTTTAATGTTGAACCGCGCTGTTGCTTCCATTGGGACTAAATTGCCCGAGAAATCCGTCCTCCATATCTCTGGCAAGAGTAAGGATGCGTCCTTCCTCTTCTTATCATCTTTCTTCCATCATGGTTGTTCACTTTTACTGACTTTATTCTTGGTATTCATTTGTATTAAAAACTATTTATCATTAGTTGTTAGCATCTCTGTTCAAAGCCGTGCTTTCCCGCTGAATATTGTGCGCTTTGTGCAAAACTATTTAATGTACAATTCTTCATACATGCAGACCTGTACTTCGCACAACTTGATTTCTCTTAAGCATGACTAATTGAATTTTCAAGTGACCTCATTTGCACAATTTTGAATGGTTGGCATCACAAACCACCCTTCATTATCAACAATTTCCTAGTAGATTCCAGTTTGCCCATGCATTTTTTTGACAGCACAGAAACATTTTTGTATATTATAAATTGTTGCCATCAAGATTAACAACCCAGGGTACAAAGGTATACGTAATTAAGTGGCTCTCTTTTTTATTCTGTTTTGCTTTCATGAATGTAATGTTCCCTCATTTGTTTACTTTAATACTCACTATGTTTTGCAATTGCCACCGTATGTATATGTATGGCCATCACTGTACATATATCCCAACATAAGTTTTTATATAGAGTAATATATCTCCCTTTTCCTAAGAGGAGTAATATATCTACCTTTTCCAGACAGATCTAATATCCGTAGTGTATAATGACATTCGATTTTTCTGGGTTTCTAAACATGTTTGTTTCCAAATATACAGAGTTAGTTCTATTTAACTACATCTGCTACTTTTAAAGGAACCTGTCCTTTTGCTATACGACTTGGTTTAATTTTGATCCTGAATTAGCTTGCTGTGCATCATTTAACCCTGTCTTATAGCAAACACTGAGATTCTAAATGATGTTTGATCCCTTGAATTACTGTATATTGACTTCATAGTTCATACACATACAAAATTCAGTTTCTCTTACACCAAGTAGCTCTATGCGAACTATTCTCTTAAGCTGCTGATGTGCATCAAGCGGTCATGTAATTAAAATTTAAGTGTACCTGAGTTTTTAGTAATAACAGATTTTGAGAAGAGGGTCAACGTAATAATTAATGTAATACCTGCCTGTTCTCTAAAGCATTAAATGATGTCAACTTTTAATTTCACATTGCCATGGAAAATTTGTGTTTGATACACAGGAACAGAGAAATCCAAAATAATATTGAACTCAATAAAACATGTTTCAAATTTCATGGCATTCAATTTTTGTCTCCTGTACCTACATCTTCAGGCTACATAATCGTTGTCGTTATAAAGTTTGATTTTATCTATGTAATTTGTTTGTTACCTGTACCTACATCTGTCAGCATACACTTTGAATTTTTTTTTTTTTTTTTTTTTTTTTTTTTTTTTTGGGTTTACTACAATCATATATCTGCGTATTTTTATTTGATTAATCTATAAATGATCCAATTTAACAAATATTTGTGACTGAACATCTTTATAGCTAATTTTATGATCATTAATACTTCTTTTAAACTTTACTGGTTTAATTGGGCTAACAAAATAATTATTTCAGTAGATTAATATTTTATGCACAGAATTTTGCCTATAAATCGTTTTGATGAAAATAAGTAGGGGTGTTAGGGTTGCGGCAACCATCAATTTTACTGCCAACCGTAACCGCAACCGTTGTCGACGGTTAGCAAATTTTATAACCATTGTCGTAACCGTCTAACCGTTACCGCAACTATTACCGTAAATTTATATTGTTATCCATAAATATTTCAAGTTCTAACTTTTTTCTTAAGAATTATCATATTTATCTATGAAATAAATCATCTATGTGCATGTCATCTATAAATAAAAATGCAAATAATTTATACATATGTTATTTCTCTAGCTTATGTTATTAAAAAAAACACATATTTTTTGATGAAATACACCAAAAATATCACATGCGGTTGGTATGCTTTACCACAGTTACAAAAATCTACAACCGTTACCGCAGTAGACGACAACCGTGTAAACGGTTGGTATGGTTTGGCGGTTGAACGGTTCAACCGTAGCAGCCCTAAAAATAAGCAAAAGAAATATGACTTAGCTGCTTTAATACCACTGAAATATAGTGACATCTTTTTTTCATTTTTCATGTTTTTTTTTTTTAGTTTTTCTGATTTATTGCAAAAAGTATAGCGCTGGATTGATTTGAGTTAATTTCATGCTTTTAAACCATATTTCTTCGGGTTTCTATAGTACTGTGAGCACCAATAAAGTCAAACTCACTATTCCACAAATTATTGATAAGCTTGAAGAAGTAATGCGGGTATAAACTTTGTGGAGATACAAGTGCATACAATATGGATCAAAATTAATTTGCATAACATACGTGTTTAGCAAAAAAATAAAAATGATACATGCAATTTCATGATATGTGTTAGAAGAAGTGTTTTAGAGCTGCTGATGTGGAATTTGTTTGCTGATATTTCAAGTTTGAGTACATTGCTTAATTGTAGGACCATGTTGTTGTGGATAGTTTTTATTTTTAAGCTTTAAATATTGTACTGCTTCTGATATTGTCTGTATGAAAAAGTATTTTGTCCTTTTGCTTTGAATAGTTTTGTTATTACAATATTCATTGCTTCATTCTTGCTGCAGCAATTCTATTATTGTATTTTTGTTGTTAAAAACCCAACAATTGGTATCAGAGCACTCTTCTTAAGGGACCTGTGTGTGAATTCGAGACGTTATGGAAGCCGAAGCAAGTTCTAACCTCTCCTCAATGGCTCCAAATGTATTTGATGGATATAACTATCAGATTTGGGCAGTTCGTATAGAGGCGTATTGTAACACTCCACGTCCGTTAATGTCACTCTAAAAGGGAATGCATTAACTTTCATGGAGTACTATTGGTGTATAGAACAGAATATAACAAGACAGATACATATATTGGTACTTGAAAAATTAAAACAACTTTTATTGCAGCGGAGAAATAGTTTGGTTACAACATAAAAAACAAACAATAAAACCAAGTACACTTAATATCCATCTTGACAAATTATTTTCTAAGTACATAAAATAAAAAGCATAACCCCAACATAAGTAGCCATAAAAGAGATAAGCTGAACTTTACTTTCAGCAATCCATGCACTTCCAAAAGAGAGAGAGAAAGATCTAAATCAAGCTCCATTAGCACTAGTCCTACCCTGAGAACCTTGGGGGGCGGGGGGGGGGGGGGGGGGGGGAAGAGGCGAAAACAAAGGGGGTTAGACATAAAGTCTGACGAGTCCAATAACGTTAACAATATAATTATTAAAGTAATTAGGATAAAGCATAAACTGGTAAAACAAGGAATGACTGTGAAACAAATGGGCATGACAAAGCAAACAAGAGTAATAAGGTAACGTTAATTGCGCTTCCAACACTATAGGATAATTACTACACTACACCACTACTAGTCACCCTAAAAGTTGATCCCGCCTACTGAACATAATAATCATAATGGTAGTTTTGTGTACCCCTAGCTGTCTTCATAGGTTCCGCCTGTCCCTATCTCCACTAGTGTACCAACTACCCCCATGCGATCGGCTCCCTAATTCGTAGATACCCGTGCTGGTTCCACAGTGGGGTGTACCACTCCCAAAAGTGGCAACCCGATACCACTAAAGATGCACGGCTTATATCTACACGATGTAACAACGTCTTACCTACCAGCTCGGGCCCACGCACGCACATGACCCCGTTGGACTTATGTTGCCACCGCTAACCCGTTTTGACCTCTTACAATCAAATCCAGTAAGCGTGTCCCGTCCTCGAGCTCACAAAGATACTTAATGGGTTACTGGTTTGAAAAGGGTACCCTATGCTTAACACAAGCTTTCCACCTATGCTTGGTCCCCACTTGGATTTCCCACTTAACCCCTCTTATTCATGTCTTCATACATGTTTCAATTTAATTAAGTGTTTCTAATCGTATTTCACATGTCACCCATGTCACTCACTTAACCCCCATGTCCCACCACATGTTTATCTTGGTTAAGTGTTACTTAATTCATTATAACCGCAACCGTGTAAGACCTCTCACATTAGACTACCGTTTGCGGTTGCTAGATTTGTCGAGGGGTCCGGGCAGTCTTATACTACAAACGAGTCTAACCTCGTGTCTTTACAATTGTTACGCATTTAATTTATGCCTTCGACCTCTCACATTAGACTACCGTTTGTGGTTGTTGGATTTGTCAGGCGGGTCTGGGCAGCCTTATACCACAAACGAGTCAAACCTCGTGTCATAGGCATTTATTATTACACATAATTATTTCACCCCAATATGAATTAATTATCCCTATTCAAATTTTCAATAATTTCCAAATTAAACCATGTCCATAATTCTCACCTAAATTATGTCCATACTTTTTAAGTATATAAATTATACCAATTAATGTCTCAAATTAATTATATGCCTTTAAAGCCATTTTATGCCAATTCACAATATGTATTATTTAATATTTTCCCATTATCCCCACATCGTTTGTACGTTAACATGAAATATGTTAGACTTGCAAATAGTCTAACTCTTAAAAAAGAAAAGCAACATCACAACTTGCATAACACATAAAATAAATCTAACTTGCGAATAAGAATTATAGCATAAGTTTTCATAGCCAATAACTTGCATAGGCAATGGACATATAGAACATGAATTTGCATAAACTACCATGGATCTAAATATAGATCTGAAATTGTGAACTTGCATATATGAATATGGGTTTCACCTAAACTTGCATATATGAATATGGTTTTCACCTAAACTTGCATATGTGAATATAGTTTTCACCCAAACTTGCATATGAATTCCTACAAACTTGCATATGAATTTCTACAAACTTGCATATGAATTTAAACATGTAAACTAATATCACATGTTTTGCATAAAAACTAGCATATGTATATACTTGATTCACATATAAACTTGTGTATAATTCGCATACAGACTTGCATAAGATTCACATACAAACTAGCATATGTAGAAACAGACTTGCATAAGATTCACATACAAACTAGCATATGATTTATATCCCAAACTTGCATATAACTGATGTCATAAATGAATCAAGTTAAACATATGTGATTGGACATATGAAATAGATCTACCAACATTAGTTAACAAAACTGTCATATGTTCACCAACCGACGATAACAAAGTTAAATAACATCACATGATTCAACAGACATGTTCTCATAATCCAAATTATAACTCATCATAATTAATTTATTAATTATTTTAAGAAAGAAATAGTACTCACAAAGACAGGTTAGAGAAGAGAATAATTCGTTCGTCGTTTGTATTAGAATTCCGACTTGCAATTCCTAAGCTTTAGGAAAAAGAACTATCCTAGCAGCAGCATGGAGGCCAAGAGACTAATTTAGTTTAGGTTTAGGGCTTGAGTCCATGCGTGCTTTTATATAAGTTTGAATCAATAGAAGCCGTTAGATTATCATAGGAGCAATCACAACCGTCCAGACTAGATAGAGTTATCCAGAATTGTCACATATGCCCTAGTGACTCAGCAACAGGTCAGGAAAGACTCAGCAACAAGTCAGGATCGTCTCATTTCAGATCTTCCCCGGGGGTGGTCGACCCCCAGGTCGACCCCCTGGTCGACCTGTATGGGGGTGGTCGACCCCCTGGTCGACCTGGCCTTGGGCGGGAGAAATCCCGCCCAGCCCGCTTCCTCGTTTGAATTTTGAATTTTTGATCTAAACTATTTTTAATTTATTTAAATTACTGAAACTTTTGAGGGCCATAACTTCCTCATACGAAGTCCGATTTACGAAAACTTGGACTCTATTCCAAGAAGAATTTCAAGAAGAACGCAATGGCGTAACCCATTTCCCTTAATTCTCACTTTAACAATTAAGTATTCTTTAATTCGTTAATTTTAATATTTAAAATTACGGGGTGTTACATTCTCTCCTCCTTAAAGGATTTCGCCCCCGAAATCTCCATGTTAAGTATAATGTATATCCTACCATCCAATCATCCATCTACTCAATCATCAAACACAGGCATCCATTGTCCTTACAATATTTCTAATGTCGTATGAGCATATACAAAAAGTGTGTGTACATGTTCCTTATCCAATGCAAAATCAGGCGGACCACTGATTCAGTTGACCTCCTTAATGCAAATCATGATAGTGCCATGTGTCTATTATGTATGCGAAAGATCGTAACGATACATATTATTTCTACATGTGTGCACAACCATTCATCAAAATGCAGCATCCATATGATAACACAACCATTATACATCCATTAATTTAAATATGCACACATTTATATGCAATATGAAAGTGACTGAGCCGATCTAGTGCCTAATGTGTGTGTACATGCATCCACGAGCAACCACTAGCAACCACTTGTAACCATCAATCATAACATGTTTCAAATACATGTTTACATCCCTTGGTTTCTACCTAAGGATAAAGAATAGAGCCGAGGAGATATACTTAAAAGATAGATATAAGCATAAATAAACTTATGGAAAAAGAGATCAAGGAGGTACCCTCAAAAAGAAAAGGGTAGGCTGAGCGTATTTTTCTCTCTGTTTCCCAAGTCGCGTCTTCCTCAGCGTCACTCCATTGAACTTTAACAAGCTTGACTTAACGGTTGCATAGCCTTTTGACTTCCGTACCCAAGATACGAGTTGGGACTCTTCTCACAGTCGTTTCTCGTTCCACTTCTGCTTCCTCTAGTATACTTGGCTCCACAACTTCCGCAGACTCATGTAAGCACTTTCGTAGTTGAGAAATATGAAAAATATTATAAACTCTAGTCAGTCTTTCAGGTAGCTCTACTCTGTAAGTCATCATTCCAATCCTTTCAGTGATAGGAAATGGTCCTACAAATCTTGGTGTTAGCTTTCCTACGGACCCAAAGCGAATGACATTCCTCAAAGGAGATACTTTAAGGAACACCCTATCTCCAACCTCAAACCCAAGGTCGGTCCTTCTTTTGTCTGCATAGGACTTCTGTCAATCTTGTGCTGCCTTCATCCGTCTTCCCATCAAGTCCACCTTTTCTGAGGTTTCTCTAATCATGTCTGGCCCAAGTATGAGCTTGTCTGTGGACTCCCACCAACACGAGGCTTCGTCCTTCATTAACCAAGCGGCTAATTGGACCTTCCTTCCATCTTCTATCTCGAAGATACCAAACAAATCTTCCAACTCCTTAAGCCAATTTCGAGCTTCAACAAACGTTTCTAACCCATGAAAAGGTTTCCCTCCCATTGCCCGAAAGTCTTTGCATATCTTCGAAAAAGTATCAACGTGGGGAGGGGGAGGAGCGGTTGCAGCTGGGGGAGGAGGAATATCTGCTGGGCCTGCAGCGGCGGCCCTAGCCTCTAGATACCTTCTGAACCAGGTTGGTATTTGTACTCCCTCGGGTAACCCAGGCATGCTGAAAAGAAAAAGGAAGAGATTCAAAACGGAGAATCGAAAGAAAGATATATGGCTCTTGGGGGTTATGTTTTTAAAACAAACTTTTCTCTTGAAAATACTCTCCTTAAAACCTATTTCAGAAAGTATTTCTTTACAAATTGCTTTTGAAAAACAGTTTTTCAAAATCTCTTATCTGTTCTTGTAACCTTCAGCTCTGATACCACATGTAACACCCCACGTCCATTAATGTCACTCTCAAAGGGAATGCATTAACTTTCATGGAGTATTATTGGTGTATAGAACAGAATATAACAAGAAAGATACATATATAGGTACTTGAAAAATTAAAACAACTTTTATTGCAGCGGAGAAATAGTTTGGTTACAACAATATCAAAAACCAACAATAAAACCAAGTACACTTAATATCCATCTTGAGAAATTATTTTCTGAGTAAGTAAAATAAAAAGCATAACCCATCATAAGTAGCCATAAAAGAGATAAGCTGAACTTTACTTTCAGCAATCCAAACACTTCCAAAAGAGAGAGAAAAAGATCCAAATCAAGTTCCACTAGCACTAGTCCCACCATGAGAACCTGGAGGGGGGGGGGAGGAAGAAAAGAGGTGAAAACAAAGGGGGTCAGACATAAAGTCTGGCTAGTCCAATTACTTTAACAAAATAATTATTAAAGTAATTAGGATAAGACATAAACTGGTAAAACAAGGAATGACTGTGAAACAACTGGGCATGACAAAGCAAACAAGAAGAATAAGATAACGTTAATTGCGCCTCCAACACTATATGATAATTACTACACTGCACCACTACTGGTCACCCCAAAAGTTGATCCCGCCTACTGAACATAATAATCATAATGGTAGTTTTGTGTACCCCTAGCTGTCTTCATTGGTGTCGCCTGCCCCTATATCCCCTAGTGTATCCACTACCCCCATGCGATCGGCTCCCTAACTCGTAGATACTCGTGATGGTCCCACAGTGGGGGTGTATCACTCCCCAAAGTGGCAACACGATACCACTAAAGATGCACGGCTTATATCTACATGATGCAACAACGTCTTACCTACCAGCACAGGCCCACGCACGCACATGACCCCATTGGACTTGCGTTGCCACCGCTAACCTGTTTTGACCTCTTACAATCAAATCCAGTAAGCGATTCCTGTCCTCGATCTAACTCGAGCTCACAAAGATACTTAATGGGTTACTGGTTTGAAAAGGGTCCCCCATGCTTGACACAAGCATTCCACCTATGCTTGGTCCCCACTAGGATTTCCCACTTAACCCCACTTATTCATGTCTTCTTACATGTTTCAATTTGGTTAAGTGTTTCTAATCGTATTTCACATGTTACCCATGTCACCCACTTAACCCCCAAGTCCCACCACATGTTTATCTTGGTTAAGTGTTACTTAATTCATTATAACTGTAACCTTGTAAGACCTCCCAAATTAGACTACCGTTTGCAGTTGCTGAATTTGCCGGGAGGGTCCGGGCAGTCTTATACCACAAACGAGTCTAACCTCGTGTCTTTACAATTGTTACGCATTTAATTTATGCCTTCGACCACTCACATTAGACTACCGTTTGTGGTTGCTGGATTTGCCAGGCGGGTCCGGGCAGTCTTATACCACAAACGAGTATAACTGTGTGTCTTAGGCATTTATTATTACACATAATTATTTCACCCCAATATGAATTAATTATCCCTATTCAAATTTTCAATAATTTCCAAATTAAACTATGTCCATAATTTTCACCTAAATTATGTCTATACTTTTTAGGTATATAAATTATACCAATTAATGTCTCAAATTAATTATATGCCTTTAAAGCCATTTTATGCCAATTCACAATATGTATTATTTCATAATTTCCCATTATCCTCACGTCGTTCGTACGTTTAACATGAAATATGTTAGACTTGCAAATAGTCTAACTCATAAAAAAGAAGAGCAACATCACAACTTGCATAACACATAAAATAGATCTAACTTGCGAATAAGAATTATAACATAAGTTTTCATAGCCAATAACTTGCATAGGCAATGGACATATTGTAACAATCCGTATTTTGATAACGTGTTATAACCATAAATCTAGGCAGAATTAAATTTTAAAATAAGAATCAAGGGAAACGGGTTGCTCCATTGCGTTCGTCTCGGAATTCTGCATGAAATAGAGTCCGAGTTTTCGAAAATCGGAGTCCGTATGACCAAGTTATGGCTCCCCAAAATTTCAGAAATTTTCAGAGTTCAAAACCGTTCGAATTTGAGTTCAAATTCGAGTTTCAAAACCCAGACAGACTGGGCGGGAAATGTCCCGCCCAGCACCCTAGGTCGACTGGGGAGTCGACACCCCCAGGACCCGGTCGACTGCGCAGTCGACTTGGGTGTTGACCTGGTCCCCGAACCTGGTTTGGGCCTGGTTACTCCTGCTTGACCCTGTTGGCTTGTTTAAGGGCCTGTGACGATTTTTGGCGGTTCAGATCGATTCTAGGGTTTATCCTATGGCCTAAACTAGTTGTTGCAGCTATAAAAACACCCTAAGACCTAGGCTAATCCACAACAAATCTTTCTAACACCATTATGCTGCAAAGTCTCCTCTTGAACCATGGCCCCCGCCTCCAACTTGAAGCTTAAACATTCAAACTAGATCCAAATCGAAGGCCAACGTTTCTACAACAATTCAAGGGAATAGATCAACATCTCAACAACGATCCTACGACAATTTCTGTTCTTAGTTCTCAAAAACCACGATCTGTAAGCCCCATTTACTCTTAGATCTAAACTCTAAACTTAATATGGACATGTGTAAATTGAAGTTGAACATAAACATGATAACTACTTGAGACCTACTCTTGTATATCTTTGATCCATGACTATTCCTTTTTGATCAATTATTTTAGATCTACTCTTGTTCACCCTAGGTCTATTCACCTTGAACCTAGTACCGTTCATATTGAACCTAGATTTGTGGAATACTGATAAGAACTTGATTTAGGGGCCTGTTCATGTCATAACCTAAACCCTATCATTATTTTAGCATGCCTGTGATGTTGTGATGTTGAAACTATTGCTAGTCACAAGTTTAGGATTATCATCTTATGTCATTTATTGCTATGTTTATCAACCTATTTCATATGCCAGTGATGTTATGATCATATCTCAAGTTACACCATGCTTGCCTTGAAATCACCTTTGCCACTTTATACACATCCTTGTTATGTTATTCCCTAGTTACATCTATTGCCTTGATTCGAATTCACGAGCGTTGGGGATGCGATTTGGGTAGTTTAGGAAAACCTAAATTTAGTATGAACTTGAAAACATGAATATCGTTATAACTTGAGCTTGGATAGGAACATGAACTTGACATGAAATTATACTTGAAAATATGAATTTAGGACATGACACTTAGATAACTTGAACGTGGCCAACTCGAGGTTGGGTTGAGTTTGCAGTATAAATCTGCCCGGAACCGCCCGGCGAATCCAGTAACTGCAAACAATAGGACCCAATGTGAGTAGTTGGTCATATCGCACTCGAAACCCGAGGTTAGACTAGGTTATGGTGTAAAACTGCCCGGACCCGCCCGGCACATCCAGTAACCATAACCAAGTCTAATGTGAGAGGTTAGGGGTGCATTAAGTAAATAAATTCCACTGGATAGGGTTAAGTCATGGACCACTTGAATATACTTAACCAATTTGACACGTTGATTTGATAGGGTTAAGTCATGAACCGCTTAAACACACTTAACCAACCTGACACATGATTCGTAGGACTAAGTCTTGAACTAGAACGACACACTTAGTCAATTTGACATGACACGTAGATGGGGTTAAGTCTCGATTTTAAATGACAACTTAACCTGCTGAACGAAACCCTAGTTACGTGGTCCTTTTCAGCAGTAACCCACTAGATGTATCACGGTACTCTGGGACTAGGCAGGGTGGGGCACGATTGCTGGGCTGATTGTAAGCGACCAGAACGACGGCTAAGTTAGTGCGCCATTGAAGGTTCAGGCGGACTAGGGTCGTGCACTTAGTCCGGAGTTGAAAAAGCAGGCATTGGGCATCAGTAGGATTATCTGTGCATTCTTGATTCGTGTCAGTGGTTGGCACCCTAGGGCTTGATACACCCTATGGTAGACCTAGCACAGGTGACTACATTCGTGATAGGGCCGTATGACACAGACACATGACGAGCTAGACTTGTAGGGAGCCGATCGATTAGATCATACCGTTGGACCCCGAATTGGGTCACTTCACGATATTGGGCCAATGGATTATTTCTTGATTTATATTTGACACGGGATTAGTAAACCAGTATAGTTGGTATGGCGAACCTTGAATACGCAATGTTAGACTTGAGTTATCTTGTTAGCTTAGTTATCATGTCAGACTTATCATCATTCCTATGTTTAATTCCAGTTTATTCATGTCTTGTTAACTTTACTAGTTTCTATGCTGATAGTCACTAGGGCTTACCAGTCTTTTTGACTGACCCGTTTTCTTTCGCCTCTTTGGTCTTTCGTTTCCCCCCCAGGTTCTCAGGGAGGAAACTCTAGCTCTTAGCGTGGACTTTGCTTGCTTTCTGACAGCTCATGTACGGTTTGGTCTTGAGCTATGCTATGGCTGCACTCATGCACTTTTTGGGGAATAATATTTTACTTATGTTGTTTTAAGTACTTTGCTTCTTTAGAACTTGATGTAATGAAATAATGACTTGGCATTTTGATGTAAGAGATTTTGACTCTATTTTTCAGCAATGAGATTTGGTTTTAAAGTTTATATCCGCTGCTTTATATACTCTATTTTATCTATGTTCTGTCTTGTGTTATCTCTGTGCCTGTTTACTAGATAATACCCCTCCAAAACTAAGGCATTCCTTTTGTGACCGACCCTAGCGGAGGTGGGGGTGTTACATTTGGTATCAGAGCAGAAGGTTACCAGACTAGGCAAAAGTTTTAAAAACCTTTTGAAACTATTTTCAAAACCGTTTATAAAGAAGCATTTTTCAAGAAAAGTTTTATTTATAAGAAAAGGCTATTCCCCAAAAGCCATTAGCACTTTCCTTTGTTTCCTCTTTTGAATCTTTTTCCTTTTCGCTTTTCAGCATGTCTGATCTTAACCTTCCTGAGGGAGTACCCATACCTGGCTGGTTCCGAAGATACTTGGAAGCTAGGACCAACGGCGCGGGCCCGGCAGATATCCCTCCTCCTCCTCCCCCGGTGGCCACGGTTCCTCCTCCTCCTCCTCCTCCTCCGAGTACCGCCTTCGCCAAAATATGCAAGGACTTTATAGGAATGGGCGGCAAGAACTTCGTCGGAACTGAAACCTTCGTTGAGGCGCGAAATTGGCTAAAAGAGACTGAAGACTTGTTTGTTATTTTCGATATGGAGGATCATAGGAAAGTTCAGTTGGCAGCATGGTTGTTGAAAGAGGAAGCTGCAATTTGGTGGGAAGTCACCAACGCTACTAGGCCAATTGAGACTTGGGCAGACTTTAGAGAGAGGTTTGGGCTTAAGTTTTTATCATCCGCAGAAGCGAGTCTTCCGGTGGAGAGGTTCCTGGCACTCAATCAAGGGGACATGTCAGTTAGGGAATACGTGAATAAGTTTAATCAGCTTGCTCGGTTTGGTTTGGACTTAGTCAACACGGCTGAGAAGAAGGCTCTACGCTTTGCTCGAGGATTGAGCGAGCCACTCCACACTATGGCCATGACTCATGTACCCATGGGGGCGACCTTTGAAAGCTTTGTGAATATGGCCCTACTTCATGAAGAAGACGACAATGGCAAGAATAAGGTCAAGGCGAATGAGTCTCAAGACAAGAAGGTAGACTCCGAGAAAGGAGGAAAGAACAGCAACAACAAGAATGACAAGTCACGTGAGAGAAGAAAATGCAACTTCTGTGGTATTGACGGGCATATAGTCCAGGACTGTAGGAAGAAGAAGATGAAGATAGGAGAATGTTTTTAATGCGGTGAAACTGGACACATCAACAAGAACTGCCCTAAGAAGCAAGGGCAAGCCCCGCAAGAAGGACCTTCTAGGGGTACATCTTTAACTTCTTTTCCATAGATACTCTGTTTTATCTTGTATATCCTTTCGATCCTGTCTTGAGAACCTTAGGTAGAATCCTATGAATGTAAACATGTATTTGAAACATGTTATGCTTGATGTTTGCGAATGGTTGCAAGTGGTTGCAAGTGATTGCTCGTGGTTGCATAACACACATTAGGCACTAGATCGGCTCAGACACATTTTCATATTGCATATGCATGAGTGTTTATACTTATTTATGGATGAAATTGAATGTGTTATCATATGAATGTTGCATATGGATGAATGTTTGTGCACACATATAGTGCTTACGTGACTAGGATTATTTGCATACATGTTGGATTCATGACACTAGACATATTTTGCATTAGAAAGATCAATCAGGCCTGACCATTTGCATTAGATAAGGAACATATACACACACTTTCTGCATATGTTCATACAGCATTAGAAATCTCTTAAGGACAATGTTTGCTTGTGGATGATGTTTTGAGTAGATGGACGATGGATGGTAGGATACGTTCTTCCTAGCTTAGAGATTTCGGGGACGAAATCCTTTAAGGAGGGGAGAATGTAACAACCCGTATTTTGATAACGTGTTATAACCATAAATCTAGGAAGAATTAAATTTTAAAATAAGAACCAAGGGAAACGGGTTGCGCCATTGCGTTCGACTCGGAATTCTGCATGAAATCGACTCCGAGTTTTCGAAAATCGGAGTCCGTATGACCAAGTTATGGCTCCCCAAAGTTTCAGAAATTTTCAGAGTTCAAAACAGTTCGAATTCGAGTTCAAATTCGAATTTCAAAACCCAGACAGACTGGGTGGGAAATTTCCCGCCCAGCGCCCCAGGTCGACTGGGGAGTCGACTGGGCAGTCGACACCTCCAGGACCAGGTCGACTGCGCAGTCGACTTGGGTGTCGACCTGGTCCCCGAACCTGGTTTGGGCCTGGTTGCTCCTGCTTGACCCTGTTGGCTTGTTGAGGGCCTGTGACGATTTTTGGCGGTTCAGATCGATTCTAGGGTTTATCCTATGGCCTAAACTAGTTGTTACAACTATAAAAACACCCTAAGACCTAGGCTGGTCCACAACAAATCTTTCTAACACCATTATGCTGCTAAGTCTCCTCTTGAACCATGGCCACCTCCTCCAACTTGAAGCTTAAACATTCAAACTAGATCCAAATCGAAGGCCAACGTTTCTAAAACAATTCAAGGGAATAGATCAACATCTCAACAACGATCCTATGACAATTTCTGTTCTTAGTTCTCAAAAACCACAATTTGTAATCCCCAGTTACTCTTAGGTCCAAACTCTAAACTTAATATGGACATATGTAAATTGAAGTTGAACATAAACATGATAACTACTTGAGACCTACTCTTGTATATCTTTGATCCATGACTATTCCTTTTTGATCTATTATTTTAGATCTACTCTTGTTTACCCTAGATCTATTCACCTTGAACCTAGTACTGTTCATATTGAACCTTGATTTGTGGAATACTGATAAGAACTTGATTTAGGGGCCTGTTCATGTCATAACCTAAACCCTATCATTATTTTAACATGCCTGTGATGTTGTGATGTTGAAACTATTGCTAGTCACAAGTTTAGGTTATCATCTTATGTCATTTATTGCTATGTTTATCACCCTATTTCATATGCCAGTGATGTTATGATCATATCTCAAGTTACACCATGCTTGCCTTGAAATCACCTTTGCCACTTTATACCCATCCTTGTTATGTTATTCCCTAGTTACATCTATTGCCTTGATTCGAATTCACGAGCGTTGGGGATGCGATTTGGGTAGTTTAGGAAAACCTGAATTTAGTATGAACTTGAAAACATGAATATCGTTATAACTTGAGCTTGGATAGGAACATGAACTTGACATGAAATTATACTTGAAAATATGAATTTGGGACATGACACTTAGATAACTTGAACATGGCCAACTCGAGGTTGGGTTGAGTTTGCAGTATAAATCTGCCCGGAACCGCCCAGTGAATCCAGTAACTGCAAACAATAGGACCCAATGTGAGTAGTTGGTCATATCGCACTCGAAACCCGAGGTTAGACTAGGTTATGGTGTAAAACTGCCCGGACCCGCTCGGCGCATCCAATAACCATAACCAAGTCTAATGTGAGAGGTTAGGGGTGCATTAAGTAAATTAATGCCACTGGATAGGGTTAAGTCATGGACCACTTGAATATACTTAACCAATTTGACACGTTGATTTGATAGGGTTAAGTCATGAACCGCTTGAACACACTTAACCAACCTGACACATGATTCGTAGGACTAAGTCTTGAACTAGAACGACACACTTAGTCAATTTGACATGACACGTAGATGGGGTTAAGTCTCGATTTTAAATGACAACGTAACCTGCTGAACGAAACCCTAGTTATGCGGTCCTTTTCAGCAGTAACCCACTAGATGTATCACGGTACCCTGGGACTAGGCAGGGTGGGGCACGATTGCTGGGCTGATTGTAAGCGACCAGAACGACGGCTGAGTTGGTGCGCCATTGTAGGTTCAGGCGGACTAAGGTCGTGCACTTAGTCCGGAGTTGAAAAAGCATGCATTGGGCATCAGTAGGATTATCTGTGCATTCTTGATTTGTGTCGGTGGTTGGCACCCTAGGGCTTGATACACCCTATGGTGGACCTAGCACAGGTGACTACATTCGTGATAGGGCCGTATGACACAGACACACGACGAGCTAGACTTGTAGGGAGCCGATCAATTAGATCATACCGTTGGACCCCGAATTGGGTCACTTCACGATATTGGGCCAAGGGATTATTTCTTGATTTATAGTTGACACGGGATTGGTATACCAGTATAGTTGGTATGGCGAACCTTGAATACGCAATGTTAGACTTGAGTTATCTTGTTAGCTTAGTTATCATGTCAGACTTATCATCATTCCTATGTTTAATTCCTGTTTATTCATGTCTTGTTAACTTTACTAGTTTCTATGCTGATAGTCACTAGGGCTTACCAGTCTTTTTGACTGACCCGTTTTCTTTCGCCTCTTTGTCTTTCATTCCCCCCCCAGGTTCTCAGGGAGGAAACTCTAGCTCTTAGCTTGGACTTTGCTTGCTTTCTGACAGCTCATGTACAGTTTGGTCTTGAGCTATGCTATGGCTGCACTCATGGACTTTTTGTGGAATAATATTTTACTTATGTTGTTTTAAGTACTTTGCTTCTTTAGAACTTGATGTAATGAAATAATGACTTGGCATTTTGATGTAAGAGGTTTTGACTCTATTTTTCAGTAATGAGATTTAGTTTTAAAGTTTATATCCGCTGCTTTATATACTCTATTTTATCTATGTTCTGTCTTGTGTTATCTCTGTGCCTGTTTACTAGATAATACCCCTCCAAAACTAGGGCATTCCCTTTGTGAGTGACCCTAGCGGAGGTGGGGTGTTACACATATAGAACATGAATTTGCATAAACTACCATGGATCTAAATATAGATTTAAACATGAAATTGTGAACTTGCATATATGAATATGGGTTTCACCTAAACTTGCATATGTGAATATGGTTTTCACCTAAACTTGCATATGTGAATATATTTTTCACCCAAACTTGCATATGAATTCCTACAAACTTGCATATGAATTCCTACAAACTTGCATATGAATTTAAACATGTAAACTAATATCACATGTTTTGCATAAAAACTAGCATATGTATATACTTGATTCACATATAAACTTGTGTATAATTCACATACAGACTTGCATAAGATTCACATACAAACTAGCATATGTAGAAACATACTTGCATAAGATTCACATACAAACTAGCATATGATTTATATCCCAAACATGCATATAAACTGATGTCATAAAATGAATCAAGTTAAACATATGTGATTGGACATATGAAATAGATCTACCAACATAAGTTAACAAAACTGTCATATGTTCACCGACAGACGATAACAAAGTTAAATAACATCACATGATTCAACAGACATGTTCTCATAATCCTAATTATAACTCATAATAATTAATTTATTAATTATTTTTTGAAAGAAATTGTACTCACAAAGACAAGATAGAGAAGAGAATAATTCGTTTTTCGTTTGTATTAGAATTTTGACCTGCAATTCCTAAGCTTAAGGAAGAAGAACTTTCCTAGCAGCAGCATGGAGGCCAAGAGACTAATTTAGTTTAGGTTTAGGGCTTGAGTCCATGCGTGCTTTTATAGAAATTTAAATCAATAGAAGCCGTTAGATTATCATAGGAGCAATCACAACCGTCCAGACTAGATAGAGTTATCCAGAATTGTCACATATGCCCTAGTGACTCAGCAACAGGTCAGGAAAGAATCGGCAACAAGTCAGGATCGTCTCATTTCAGATCTGCCCCGGGGTTAGGTTGACCCCCAGGTCGACCCCCGGGCCTACCCCCTGGTCAACCTGTAATGGTGAGGTCGACCCCCTGGTCGACCTGGCCTTGGGCGGGAGAAATCCCGCCTAGCCCGCTTCCTCTTTTGAATTTTGAATTTTGAATTTTGAATTTTTGATCTGAACTGTTTTTAATTTATTTAAATTACTGAAACTTCTGAGGGCCATAACTTCCTCATACGAAGTCCGATTTACGAAAACTTGGACTCTATTCCAAGCAGAATTTTGAGACGAACGCAATGGCATAACCCATTTCCCTTAATTCTCAAATTTACAATTAAGTATTCTTTAATTCGTTAATTTTAATATTTAAAAATATGGGGTGTTACACGTATATGGAAGCTTTGGATATCTGGGAAGTAGTGGAAGAGGATTATGAAATCCCTATTCCTCCTAACAATCCCACCATGGCCCAGATCAAAGCGCACCAGGAGAAGAAGTTGAAGAAATCCATGGCAAAGGCCAGTTTATTTGCTGCAGTCTCATCTACTATCTTTACTCGGATTATGTCTCAGAAGTCAGCAAAGCAGATATGGAATTATCTCAAGTCTGAGTATGAAGGAGATGAGAGAATTCGTGGGATGCAAGCGCTGAATCTATCCGCGAATTTGAGATGCAAAAAATGAAGGAAACGGAGACGATAAAGGAGTATTCCGACAGATTGCTAACTATAGCAAATTGAGTCAGACTATTGGGCTCTACCTTAGCAGATTCAAGAATTGTTGAAAAAATTCTTGTAACTGTGCCTGAAAGGTTTGAGGCAATAATTACCACCTTTGAAAACACAAAGAACATGACTCAAATTACATTGGCAGAGCTCTTAAGTGCCCTGCAAGCACCAGAGCAGAGACGTATGATGAGACAAGAAGGAGTTGCTGAAGAAGCCTTACCAGCTAAGTATCAAGATGATGGAAAGAATATGAGACCCAAGAATAAGAAGTTACAAGTTGCAAGTGAAGAAAGTTCTGCCATAAGTAACGAAAACGAAGTCGGAAATAGAAGACTAGGCAGGAAGAAGAATTACCCTCCGTGCCAACATTGCGGAAAGAAGGGTCATGCTCCTTTTAGATGCTGGAGAAGATCGAATGCGAAGTGCAGTAGGTGCAATCAAATGGGACATGAATCTGTTACTTGCAAAAATAAAAATCAGCGGCAAGGTGAAGAGGCGCAAGTGGCTGAACAAGAAGATGAAGACCAGCTATTTGTTGCAACCTGTTTCACCAGCCATGATTCAAGTGAAAGCTAGCTCATTGACAGTGGATGCACCAACCATATGACTCATGACAAGGAGTTGTTTAGAGATTTGAAGCCAACTAACATTAACAAAGTCAGAATTGGCAATGGAGATTATATCTCTGTCAAGGGAAAGGGGACAATTGCGATTGCAAGTTGTATAGGTACAAAACTTATACAGGATGTTCTCATTGTTCCTGACATTGACCAAAATTTGTTGAGTGTGGGTCAACTTACTAAAAAAGGCTTTAAAGTTATCTTTGAAGATGAATATTACTTAATTAAAGATGCAGCTAATCAAGACATCTTCAAAGTAAAAATGAAAGGAAAGAGTTTTCTACTCAGTCCTTTAGAGGAGGAGCAACCAGTTTTTTCGCTCAAAGAAGATGTCACTCAGATTTGGCACAAGAGAGTCGGACACTATCATCATCAAGGGCTGCTGCAACTAAAAGAAAAGGAGTTGGCACTTGATGTTCCCAAGCTTAGTGATGCAATATCATGCTACAAAGCATATCAGTTTGGAAAGCAAAAAAGGAACCCATTCCCGAAGTCAACCTGGAGAGCCACTCACAAATTGCAGCTCATCCACACAGATGTTTCAAGCTCTCAAAGAACACCTTCTTTAAAAGGTAGTCTCTATTATATTGCTTTTATTGATGACTTCACAAGAATGTGCTCGATTTTTTTCTTGAAGTTCAAATCAGAAGTAGCTCAAGTTTTTTGGAAGTTCAAGACAAGAGTTGAGAATGAAAGTGGCTGCAAAATTCAGATTGTAAGGTCTGACAATAGGAAGGAGTACACTTCGGTAGCATTTGACAAGTTTTGTGAAGATTCAGGCATAGAGCATCAGCTTACAATCCCTTACACACCTCAATAAAATGGAGTTAGTAAGAGAAGAAATAGACACATCATGGAGATGTCAAGATGCATGCTGCATGAGAAGAATTTACCAAAGAAGTTTTGGCCAGAGGCAGCAAATACGTTGTGTTTCTTCAAAACAGGCTTCCCACAAAAGCAGTGAAGGGAAAGACAACATTTGAGGCATGGTATGGTTACAAAACATCTCTAAAATTCATTAAAATATTTGGTTGCTTGTGTTTCACTCATGTTCCATAGAACAAGCGTGACAAGCTTGATAGGAGAGCTTCACCAGGTATCTATATAGGCTATAGTACCGTTAGCAAGGCCTATAAAGTTTTCCAGCCACAAACCAGAAATATTGTTATTAGCAGAGATGTTCACTTCGTGGAGGATGAAGAGTGGAGCTGGGATGATGCAGAGAAGAAGGATCAAACTATGGCAGAGCTGAAACTCAAGTTTTTTGGTTCAAGCATCGAAGAAGAAGATGACTGGCAGAATGAAACAATGGATGATGCTCCCGTGAGAGGAACAAGGTTGCTCTCAGATATATATATATATATGAAAGGTGCAATATTGTTGTGTGTGAACCTGCTGACTATGCAGAAGCAAAAAAGGATCAAAGGTGGATAGCTGCAATGGAGGAGGAGCTATCAATGATAGAGAAAAACAAGACTTGGATCCTTGTGGAAAGACCTCAAGATAAGAAAGTGATTGGAGCCAAGTGGGTATACAGAACCAAACTTAATGCTGATGGCTCAATCAATAAGCATAAAGCTAGACTCGTGGTTAAAGGGCATGCTCAAGTGTTTGGTGTGGATTATTCTGATACATTCGCACCAGTAGCAAGATTTTTGACAACATCAGACTTTTGCTTGCTATAGCTGCTCAAATAAATTGGAGGGTGTACCATCTTGACGTTAAATCAGCCTTTTTAAATGCTGTTTTGCAAGAAGAAATATTTGTTGAGCAACCTGAAGGTTTTGTAAAGGAAGGAGAGTAAGACAAGGTTTATCTCCTCAAGAAAGCCCTTTATGGTTTGAAACAAGCACCAATGACTTGGTATAGCAGAATTGATAAACAATTGGTGAGCTTGGGATTTGTCAAAAGCCTATCTGAATTAACTCTATTTGTGAAGCACAAAGGAGCTGATACTCTTATCATCTCATTATATGTGGATGACCTACTTGTAATGGGAAGCAACAGTATGCTTATATAAAAATTAAAGCAGGAGATGATGGATGTTTTTGAAATGACAGATCTTGGTTCAATGACTTTCTTCCTTGGAATGGAAATAAAACAAGCTGAGCATGAAGTTTTTATTTTTCAAAAGAAATCCTGCAAGGAGATTTTGAAGAAGTTTAGACTTGAAGAATGCAAAGAAGTGTGCACTCCAATGAATCAAAAGGAAAAGTTATGTAAGGAAGATGGTACTGACAAAGTTGACGAAGGGTATTTTAGGAGTTTGATTGGTTGCTTGATGTATCTCACAGCAGCACGGCCTGATATCTTGAATGATGTAAGCATTTTGTCTCGTTTTATGCATTGTGCAAGTGAATTACATCTCAAGGCTGCCAAGAGAGTGATTCGATATGTCAAAGGCACACGCGGTTTTGGTGTTAAGTTCACAAGGAGTAAAGAATTCAAGATGATTGGCTTCTCTGACAGTGACTAGGGAGGTTCTGTTGATGATATGATGAGCACTTCAGGCTATTGCTTCACTCTTGGACCTGGTGTTTTTTTGTGGAGCTCAAAGAAGCAGGAGACCGTGGCGCAATCTACCGCAGAGGCAGAATTTGTGGCCGCAATAGCTGTTGTTAATCAAGCTTTGTGGCTGAGAAAGATCTTAAATGATGTCAACTTGGAGCAGAAGGAAAGCATAGGGATTCATGTTGACAATCAAGCTGCCATTGCCATTTCACACAATCCAGTGTTTCATGGGAAGACTAAGCATTTCAAAATCAAGCTGTTTTTCCTAAGATAAGTGTAGAAAGAAGAAGAAGTGGCTTTAGTTTACTACAAGTCTGAAGATCAACTGGAAGATTTATTCACAAAGCCACTTTCAGTCAGCAAGTTTGAGTCTCTAAGGCAGGAAATTGGTATTTACAACTACTAAAACAAGGAGGAGTGTTAGAAGAAGTGTTTTAGAGCTGTTGACGTGGAATTTTTTTGTTGTTATTTCAAGTTTGAGTACATTGCTTAATTGTAGGACCATGTTGTTAGTGGGTAGTTTTTATTTTTAAGATTTAAATATTGTAATGCTTCTGAAATTGTCTGTATGAAAAAGTATTCTGTACTTTTGCTTTGAATAGTTTTGTTATTACAATATTCATTGCTTCATTCTTACTGCAACAATTCTATTATTGTATTTTTGTTGTTAAAAAACCAAAATTATGTCTACAAGCTTTCATGATATGTCCACAGGCACGGTGTATATGACGAAGATTGCCTACCTTCAGTATCATGATGCGTGCTGCATCCATGAACATAAATTTTACTTCCAAAGTTTTTTTTTACTAGGTGGATCCAAATTTCAACAACCAACTAAATCCGAAGTATATCAACTTTGAAAAAAAATCAAGAGAGTGAATATTGTCGTTAAGCATTGAATATTTTTAGATGCCAATGGAGGGACGATGCCTGGTTCTGCATGTCACATATATATATATATATATATATATATATATATATGTGTGTGTGTGTGTGTGTGTGTGTGTATATATATGAAATACAAATGCATTCATACATGAAAAGGCACACGGTTCAAAATTATTGTTTCAGGTAAAAATTACTTTATCCCTCCACCCAAATTAGATTAATACTCCAATTTCCTATCTAACTAATATCACACTCTTTCCTATTGAATTACCAAATGATAGGACTGTAAGTTTTTGTTGTAACTGAATTTAGCATGTAATAGCAGTCTAACAGACAAGTTTCATTTTTATTTAGAAATATAATTTACTACCTAGTCCATTTCCTACTATTTTCAAATGCTAATTACAGCACATGATTATTTTTAGGTTATTTAATATTGTATTGATTTTTAGGTTATTTAATGCTGTATTGTGATGTGAATTTCGCAACATGTAAATCATTGCTTATACCAGGATCTGATAAATTTTGCAGGTTTGTTGTGAAGACTAATTAATTATATCTGCAAAATGGACCGCAATTCCTTTTTTCAATTGTAAGTTTTCAGTTACAAATTTTCTTTCACTTTACAAAGTTACTTAAAAGTTCAAAATCACAATATTTTTAAGTAGATGGGAATACATTACACTGTATATCATGTCAGTTGATTTTTTCATGGTTGATATACTAAGGAAAAGCAGATAAATTTTCGGCTTTCTATATAATATGTTTGAGTAACAACAACATAAAAATTATTAGTAATATTTTTAAGTGGTGGCGGTTAAACTTTCAGATTTGATTTTAATTTTGTTAAGTTGTAGCCATCAAATTTTCTTTGTCAAATAGGTTAGAAGATGGTATATATTTGGTACTTCCATGTTGATTTTGATATTATTTATGCTTTTGTTTCAAATTCTATTTTCAGAGAAAAAGAAGCAATTTGATTTTTGAGTTCCATGGCCTTTACAAGATGATTCTAGATTCTGTTATGTTGGAATATGAGTGGTTTGTTGATGTCTACCCTTGCCTCAGTATTGTGTTCTCCAAGTTAATTGTATATTATTTATTGGCTATTAAATTAGTGATACCAACAATGGATCCGCTAATAACCATTTGTTTCCTCCTCTGCATTAAAACTACCCCTCTTTCTCCATGATTCGTCCATTCCTCAAACCTTTGGACTAACCCCTCTTTATACTTCAAACAACTAAACGTTTCATCCCTCTGGTTAGCGTTCACAATTTCCTTTCTTCTTTCATTTGTTATGCGAGACCCCTTCGAACTGGATCTAATTTCTCACTCCAGTTTGCTTTACGGATGTGACTTCCCTCTGATTTGCATTCCTCACTTCTTTTCTCTTCCAAATATTGTGTGTGACCGCTTTAGGTTTTCTTGTCCGATTTGATCTTTCATGAACAACCAACAATACTAATATCTATTCTTCAAGAAGCTCCTTATTGGATCTCACGCTTGGTACTTTCCTATACACAACTATGCTGTTATTTGCTTACTAATGAATATTGACTGTGTTTTCTGGACTTAATAAGGTATACTTTACCTTGGAATAAGTTATATACCGGAGCTGAACTTGTGATATATACTTTGTTTTCTTTATGAACAGGAATTAGATCACATAATAAAATTTCCTTAACACAAAGCATACATCAGTTGAATTTTAGGAATATTGTGTAACGTGTTAGTTCCAAAAATTAATAACATTTATGTTGCTGCTTGGTTTATTCTGTATTATATACCGGGAAATTTTGGTATATCCTGATCAACTCCGTGATTTTACGATTCTTAGAGTTTGGTTCTTGGTTGAAACAATCCAGGTTAGTTGGAAATAATTAGAAGTGTCCATGTTAACATTGTTAATTCTTTTTTAATAGACCTATTTTTATCATCTCATTCTTTTAAATATATGGTCATAATTTGTTGTTTTTTGATTTTATTATGCTGCATAGAAAATTAATGGTATTCTACTCAGTCGTGGTTGAACGGTCTGACATAAAGAACACAACCAATGAGCACAAAACTGAATTGAAGGATCTTCTAATTAACTTTGCAATTCAAGCTGATGGACCGCAATTCCTTTTTTCAATTGTAAGTTTTCAGTTACAAATTTTCTTTCACTTTACAAAGTTACTTAAAAGTTCAAAATCACAATATTTTTAAGTAGATGGGAATACATTACACTGTATATCATGTCAGTTGATTTTTTTCATGGTTGATATACTAAGGAAAAGCAGATAAATTTTCGGCTTTCTATATAATATGTTTGAGTAACAACAACATAAAAATTATTAGTAATATTTTTAAGTGGTGGCGGTTAAACTTTCATATTTGATTTTAATTTTGTTGTAGACATCAAATTTTCTTTGCCAAATAGGTTAGAAGATGGTATATATTTGGTACTTCCATGTTGATTTTGATATTATTTATGCTTTTGTGTCAAATGCTATTTTCAGATAAAAAGAAGCAATTTGATTTTTGAGTTCCATGGCCTTTACAAGATGATTCTAGATTCTGTTATGCTGGAATATGAGTGGTTTGTTGATGTCTACCCTTGCCTCAGTATTGTGTTCTCCAAGTTAATTGTATATTATTTATTGGTTATTAAATTAGTGATACAATGGATCCGCTAATAACCATTTGTTTCCTCCTCTGCATTAAAACTACCCCTCTTTCTCCATGATTCGTCCATTCTTCAAACCTTTGGACTAACTCCTCTTTATACTTCAAACAACTAAACGTTTCATCCCTCTGGTTAGCATTCTTAATTTCCTTTCTTCTTTCATTTGTTATGCGAGACCCCTTCGAACTGGATCTAATTTCTCACTCTAGTTTGCTTTACTGATGTGACTTCCCTCTGATTTGCATTCCTCACTTCTTTTCTCTTCCAAATATTGTGTGTGACCCCTTTAGGTTTTCTTGTCCGATTTGATCTTTCATGAACAACCAACAATACTAATATCTATTCTTCAAGAAGCTCCTTATTGGATCTCATGCTCGGTACTTTCCTATACACAACTATGCTGTTATTTGCTTACTAATGAATATTGACCGTGTTTTCTGGCCTTAATAAGGTATACTTTACCTTGGAATAAGTTATATATCGGAGCTGAACTTGTGATATATACTTTGTTTTCTTTACGAACAGGAATTAGATCATATAATAAAATTTCCTTACCACAAAGCATACATCAGTTGAATTTTAGGAATATTGTGTAACGTGTTAGTTCCAAAAATTAATAATATTTATGTTGTTGCTTGGTTTATTCCGTATTATATACCGGGAAATTTTGGTATATCCTGATCAACTCTGTGATTTTACGATTCTTAGAGTTTGGCTCTTGGTTGAAACAATCCAGGTTAGTTGGAAATAATTAGAAGTATCCATGTTAACATTGTTAATTCTTTTTGAATAGACCTATTTTTATCATCTCATTCTTTTAAATATATGGTCATAATTTGTTGTTTTTTGATTTTATTATGCTGCATAGAAAATTAATGGTATTCTACTCAGTCGTGGTTGAACGGTCTAACATGAAGAACACAACCAATGAGCACAAAACTGAATTGAAGGATCTTCTAATTGATTTTGCAATTCAAGCTGATGGGGTAGGATGCGAAAAACCATATATTGTCCTTTTTTTATAGGGGATAAGTATGGTTTTCAGTAAAATCTATGTCATGCTTGTGAAGGAGCAAAAAACGAAATTTAGGGGAAATCATGTGTATTTGTGGCTACTAGAAGGAATTTCAAGCACATAAAAAGGGATCGGGTGTTGTTCCCTCACATGCCAAAACTTCGATAGCTGTGCATGATGACATTTTGGAATATGTCGTCTACCGCTCAAATTATTAGTAGGAGAGAAAGATACCTCTCAGATGTCACTAAGCTCATCAAGGTTAGTTTACTATATATAAATGTTAAGTATATTTCCTTCATCCATTTTGTGTAAGTTTTGATTGGAATCTATTTAGTATTCTATAACTTCATCCATCAATAAAATTTACCATAACTTTTGTTGAATCATATTTTGTTAAGCTTAAAAGTTATGCATAGTGAACATGTTCCATTGGGCAGTTCGATTGGTGGTTTTAACCGTTATAATGAAGGACATGCTAGAAGGTAGGAAATGTGAAGACCTTGCATTCCAAGATAGGGATGTTTAGGCAGCTATTGACTGCGACGACAAGGTTAATTATCATTTTTAGTGCTATCATCAGAAAATAGCACCATGGTATGCCTTAACTTAGCAATATTCTAAAGAGTTTATAGGCATATTATCTCCATCGTTTATACATATAGTTGTGCTTCCATAAATACTTTTCTATTTGTTGTGCGTTCAGCTTAAAGTCGCTCTTATAGATGCAATCCAAGCCCAATCTGTGTTTCCATACAGGCTCATAATATTCTACATGCAAGTAGTTGCATACTTTCATTGGCAAATCCAGACATGCTCAACAATGTAGTTGACTTGCTAAGAGCAGCAGTCAGAGCTGGCCCTTATATTTCCCTGCCCAAGCCCAGTAAGTAGCTTTGGACCAAAACTAAGAAAGGAATTTTTAAAGTAAAAAAATTTGCCATGCTGCCACCTAGCTTTGAACCCATGACCCTTCCAACATTTTGCCTAATCTACCACTCAACCACACAGCAGTCTGCACATAGCCTGGTATGTCAGGTTTTTCAACAAATTTACATAATAAAAGTTGATTTATACTGCCCCGGCCCAGTGGGCTGCCCTAGCCCGAGGGCATGGTGGGCTTCCCTCTGGGCGGGGTCTGGCAGCAGTAAGGGTAGGGAAGGGAAGGAAAAATAGTGGAAAGTTTTAAAAAAGTTATCTTTATATACTTTTTAGCACTGAGTTTCTCTGTTTATCTTTTGTTGGTGAAATGTATTATAAGGAAAATTGTCCTTTATACTCTAGTGTATATTTGGTTTGTAATGTATTCTATCAATACACATATGCCCTCTTCTCTAATGTAAATGTGTAAACGATTCTTTGTGCGTATATTCTCTGGCTTGGTTGACCCATATCTATCTATATTTGTATTACTTGGTTGACCCATATCTAACTTCTTTATTTGAATTTAGTGATAACCATAGAAATTGCTGGTTACTCTGCATATTCTCTTCGATTTTAGATTTCTACATTATATGTGGGATTTAATAAGAGCATACTATTATTTAAATCTACTAACATACCAGGTGCATAAAATACATATGTACTTTGTTAGTAAACTATTACAAGTTAAAACGTTAGCTTTGCTTTGATTATGTCAATGGTTATAGGCTTACACTGAAATTGGAAAATAGATATTGGTTTTTTCTAATCTATCGTTAAACTTCTACTTTTAGTAGAATATTAACTATTGCTTAATTTATAATAATGAGCAGCTAATCTTAAGACACTATAAAATTGTTTTAATTCAAAATTAGATAATCATTACTAATACATGCGCTCGAGCACCGAAGTTTCTTGAACAAAACATGCATAATGTAGATTACCACTAATAAATATTGATGGCATAGTTCGGTCGGCATATGCTAGACGAGTGGTCCTAATATTTGTATCTCACGTCCCACCTTTCATTGTGGTGACATGTTCAAAATTGTATGCAATATAGGGCTGCGTGTACGTGTTTGATCACTTATTGCTCTATCTTTGATCTTACACGTATTACGAATTCGTACATCCTATTTATTTCAACCATCGTTTGACATTGTATGCTTAGTCAATTACAATATTATTTCACCATACCTACCATGTAGTGCATTATTAAGCAGGACGTGAAGCATCCATGTAAATTACCATCATATTGATTTACATATGA
Source organism: Allium sativum (assembly GCA_030737875.1). Taxonomy (NCBI): domain Eukaryota; kingdom Viridiplantae; phylum Streptophyta; class Magnoliopsida; order Asparagales; family Amaryllidaceae; genus Allium; species Allium sativum. Next base: position 27,282,228 of record CM060912.1, on the reverse strand, counting down.
TAATTGTTATGAGTATATTATTGATTTATATATGATGCTCTGATTTGATCAGATTGATTTATATATGATAATTGTTATGAGTATCGTATTGATTTATATATGATACTCTGATTTGATTGACAAACAATAAATGCTATGAAGATTTTATTGACTTGATTAATTATCTATGATATCTATTTTAAGTGTCTTATTATTTTGTTTGTGCAATTTTGTTATGAGTTTTGTTTTGATTTATATACGATACTCTGTTTTGGGTTATTTTATCATATTGTTTTTATATATCATAAACGCCATGTAGGTTTTATTGGTTTATGATACTCTGACTTGATTATTATGAGTATCGTAATAATTTAAAAAATAATATTGGTTATAAGTAACATGTTTGTTTATACATGATACTCTTTGTTGATTTATTTTATCATGTTGATTTTTATATGATATTTGTTAAGAGCATCACTTTGATTTATATGTGATAGTCTGTTTTGATTTATTTTATCATATTGATTTATGTGTGGTATTTATTAAGAGCATCGCATTGATTTATATGTGATGCTCTGACTTGAACTTTATATATATATATATATATATATATATATGATAACTGTTAAGAGCATCGCATTGATTTACGCGTGATACTCTGGCTAGATTTTTTAAGTATCATATTGGTTTATATATGGTATCTTAGCTCGGTTTATTATATCATATTGCTTTACATATGATAAATGAAATATAGATTTTATTGATTTATATGCGCTACCCTAACTTGATATATTTTTAATATCACCTTGATTCATATATGACATGCTAGATTAATTTATTTTATCATATTGTTTTTATATACGATAAATGTCATGAAGATTTATTGTCTTATAGATGAATTTTTGATTTAATTAATTAAAGTCTTGTATATAATACTTATGGATGTCATATTGGTTTATATATGATATCCTGTCTAATTTTATCATATTTTCCAAAATTATTATTAATGGAATCGTATTCATTTATATACGATACCTATATATTGAAAACTAGGAGTGGGTATCCTAATATTGTATTTTACGAAGGATAAGAATTGAAATTTCAATAAAATCGAATAATTAAATTTGGAAATTTTCTCTTGATACAATATAAATATGATGGGGAGGAAGTTATATGCAATGTTGGAATTTCGTAATATATTAATCCAAGTAAATCGCGAGGATGCAATTTTATTAAGGGGGAGTCTGTAACAACTCAGATTTTTGAAAGTTGATAGTAACAACTTAGAGGTTTTGATGTTTACATTACAAATTAAAATAAGAAGTCATGTTAAAATAGACGTATATACATATAATTCAACTTAGAATTTGGAATTTTACCTATTTTGAATCTTTAAAAATTTAATTGTTGTTAATAAATTAACATATTGAAATGGATTGTATTCTAACTTGAGAATAAAAATCAACTTTAAAATGTAATTTGTGTAGATTAATTAAGACATAATTTATGGGGAAAAAAATTTGATTTCAAAGCATAAGTTGAATGTTAATTAAGGGCTAATTAGTTTAAAAATCAAATCGTTAAAAATATTTCAAGATTTTATTTAATCGTTCGGCAAGCTTTTGGAATTAGAATGCTGATATAATGTGTTCTTGTTGAATTGTTTATTTGTTTAATAAGTTGTTGAAATTAAAACGCGCTCAAAACAAGTAAATAGCATTGTTCTCTTTGGGTGTGTTCCGTTCGCTTGTAACGTTTGCTCAGAACAATATTTGAAATCCGATCGTTGGTCGTATATCTCATTTCAAGAATATTCAAACCACATCTGAAATTATAATCAGAAGATTTAGCTTTAACACTCGGTGGATTTGGCTGAACATATAAAACACTTGTAAATACTTAGATGAATTTTTTTAACACACGTCTTCGTTTTGCTGTTGGAACAACGCGTGTCCTTTGCCTGAAATAGAATTACACGTGGTAGTTTTTGGTTAGCTATTGATCCCTCAGTTCATATTATAAAATATGGAACCCATCCCTTATCAATGAAAAATAATGGTCGTCACCGTAATTGCTCCTCCCTCTTTAATTGGCTATGTTGAATCCAAACCGTTGCTCATGAGCCAGAAACCCATGTCTAAAAGCCTAACATTTGCACCTCCGTTTGTCTTGACTTCGACACCGGCTTGCTGCCTAGACAACTCCAAGCCGAAGAACCTTCTTCACGGAGCCCTACAGCCCCGAAGCCATAAAACCGAAAGCAACTAGGTCTGAAATCTGGTCTTTCCTCATTCTACTCGAAGACCATCACCTCATCCTTGAGCATTCAAGATGTTCGAATATAGGCCTGAAAGCGGCGTTGTTTTTGTTGGAAATGAATGAGAAGGTTAGGGAAGAAGAGGTTATGTGGTAGTAGAGAAATACAAAGAAACAAAGTCCCATATTGTGTATGTTTTGTGGATATATCTCTATAAATACCAAAGCCCCACATGTTATATCAAACAAATGACATGAGCACATAAGGACTTGAATGAATGGGCTATGTGGGCATTGGGCTTTCATATTAAATAATAAAATGTCAAAGATAAGGGCCTTGGGCCTTGGGGCTCTTGGGGTCTCGTGATCCAATGGGCCACCGACTGTTTAATACGCGAAAAATGGTTTCTTTTTACGCAAATGCGACCGTTTGGACCAGCGGATGCGTCTGTTCGCCTGAACAGTGATCAGATGCGGCCGTTTGAACCAGTGTGCCTGTACGGACGGTCGCGACTACCCAGAAAGGCACCGCTCCGCTGCTATATATGGACGGTCTGATAGAGCCATTGATCATCCAGGAAATTAGTTCATTCTGTCTCCTTCTTCTACCCTGCTGCTCTGTTCTTAAAATAACTTACTGTCTGTTTCATCTTGGGAAACAATTTCTCATATACTTTCAGCGCCGTAGAGGGGGCAATATTGTTTTAAGGAAACAGATTTACTCTGGACTCGGACATTACTGACAGGTACTTCTTTCTGCTCTTTATTTTGCTACGGTTTTTTACTGTTGCAAATCTGGTCATGCTTTTTGCCGTTGCTAATTTTGATTCTACTTCGAATTAGTAACACTTCTTGACGTGACAATTGGATAACGACAATATATTGATTGCTATCAGGTTCGTACTATATTTGCATTGTTACGAATAACAATCTTGAAACAATATTATTGTTTTGCAGAAAACGATAATGGCTAAAAGCACTTGTGGTCCTGCTGCGCCAACACCACCTGTAACCAATCCTTTTGCACCTGTGGTTACACCAATGGCACTGTCTCATGGAGAAAGGCCAGAAAAGTTCACCAGAGCGGACTTCAAACGTTGGCAGAAAAAAATGCTATTTTACTTGACAACATTGGGCCTTGCAAAGTATCTTAAAGAAGATGCTACCGTCGTTGCAGAATTGGAACCAGATCCAGTTAAAGTTGAAGCCCATACTACATGGAAAAATTCTGATTTCATGTTTAAAAATTATATCTTGAATGGCCTCGACAACAGTCTATACAATGTGTACTGCACTGTTGCAACATCCAAACAACTCTGGTTGGCTTTGGAAAAGAAGTATGATACTGAAGATGCAGGCATGAAGAAATTCATCGCAGGGAAATTTCTTGACTTCAAAATGGTTGATACAAAAGCTGTGATCAACCAAATTCAAGAACTACAACTTATCATTCGTCAACTAGAAGATGAAAAGATGACCCTTAGCGAATCTTTTCAAGTTGCCATTGCTATTGAGAAGCTTCCTCCATCGTGGACGGACTTCAAGAACTACCTAAAGCACAAGCGCAAAGAAATGACAATGGAGGAACTTGTAGTTCGATTGAGAATTGAGGAAGACAATAGAAATTCTGAAAAGAAGATTTCTAAAAATGTGGTTGCCAAAGAAAACGTTGTCGAGACAGACAAGTCCAATAAGAGAAAACGTGACAACCAACCTAAGAAGTCAAAGAAATTCAAGGGGTCATGTCATAATTGTGGAAAGAAGGGTCATAAAGCTACAGAATGTCGCGGCCCACCCAAAAAGAAGAAATCAGAAGCAAATGTGGCGGAAGTTTCAGATGGTGTTTCTGAAATGGACTTGTGTGCAGTTGTTTCAGAATGCAACCTTGTTGGCAACAACAAGGAGTGGTTTGTAGACACTGGAGCCACTAGGCATATATGCTCGAATAAGTGGATGTTCACAAACTACAAAAGTGCTACTAATGAAGAACAACTTGTGGGTAACTCATCTACATCAAAGGTCAAAGGCAAGGGAAAGATTGTGCTGAAATTGACTTTTGGAAAAAAACTCACTCTAAATGATGTTCAACATGTTGTAGAAATTCGGAAGAATCTAATTTCAGGATCGTTGCTCAGCAAGCATGGCTTCAAACTGACATTTGTGGCTGATAAATTCGTGTTGTCTAAGAATGGAGTGTACATAGGAAAGGGTTATGTATGTGATGGCCTATTTAAGGCTAATGTAACCACTATTGTACCAAACAGTGATATGAATAAAATTGAATCTTCTGCTTACATGGTTGACTCTCCTAATCTATGGCTTTCTAGACTAGGGCATGTGAATTTTGATACTTTACAAAAACTGATCAGTCTAGAATTCATACCAAAGTGTAGAATTGATTCAAATTACAAATGTCAAATTTGTGCTGAAGCCAAATTGACAAGAACCTCATTTCATCATGTTGAAAGAGAAACCGAACCTCTAGACTTAATACATACTGATGTATGCGACTTGAAAATGTGTCAAACTAGGGGAGGAAAAAGGTACTTCATCACCTTTATAGATGATTGTATAAGATACTGTTATGTATATCTCCTTAGAAGTAAGGATGAGGCATTCGATATGTTTAAATAGTATAAAGCAGAAGTTGAGAATCAACTCAACAAAAAAATTAAAGCTTCTTAAAGTGATAGAGGAGGACACGAGTTTCCATTCGAGGAATTCTGTGATGAGCATGGTATAATAAACCAAACTACGGCTCCTTATTCACCTCAATCCAACGGTATAGCCGAACGGAAAAATAGAACTCTTAAAGAAATGATGAATACCATACTAATAAGCTCTGGCTTGCCAGATAATTTTTGGGGAGAAGCTATTCTTTCGGCAAATCATATTTTAAATAAAATACCACGAAAGAAAACGTCTAAGACTCCCCATGAACTTTGGAAAAACAGACCACCATCCTACAAATACTTAAAAGTGTGGGGGTATCGTGCCAAAGTAGAAATTCCAAAACCGAAAAAGGTCAAAATAGTACCAAAGACTATAGATTGCATATTCATTGGATATTCTCATAAGAGTAGTGCATATCAATTTTTTGTGTACAAATCTGAAATTGATGACATTCATGAAAACACCATTATCGAGTCTCGAAATGCAAGATTCTTTGAACACATTTATCCTCTAGAAACCTCAATTGAAACTAGTGTTCAAAAGTGGCCAAGAGATCCAGATACTCTCGAGTATAATGTTGATCAAAGAAAAAGGAATGATGAAACTGAGATAGAGGAACCACGAAGGAGCAAGTGACAAAGGACCTCTAAATCCTTTGGACCAGATTTATATGCATATATGATAGAAAATGAACCTCTAACTTACCAACAAGCAATGTCATCTCCCGATCCTCCTCATTGGAAAGAAGCCGTCAATAGTGAAATAGAATCCATTCTACAAAACCATACGTGGGAACTAGTGGATCTCCCTAAAGGATAAAAACCACTAGGATATAAATGGATATTTAACATGAAACTAAAGGCTGACGGCTCATTAGACAAGTATAAAGCAAGACTTGTAATAAAAGAATTCAGACAGAAGGAAGATCTGGATTACTTTGATACATATTCTCCAGTTACCAGAATAACATCAATTAAGATGCTTATTGCAATAACATCTATATTGAATTTGGAAATACACCAAATGGATGTGAAAACTGTGTTTTTGAACAGTGAACTGGAAGAAGAAATATATATGCAGCAACTAGAAGGGTTTCTAAGCCCAGGAAATGAAAATAAGGTGTGCAAATTAGTAAAATCTCTTTATGGACTTAAACAAGCACCAAAACAATGGCATGAGAAATTTTATGAAACAACGTTATCAAATGGATTCAAAATAAATGAATCAGATAAACACGTCTATATAAAATGTATAGATGCTGGATTTGTCATTGTTTGTCTCTATGTTGATGATGTACTGATCCTAGGAAATAATAAGGTCATAATAAAATTTACGAAGGACATGTTACCCTCTAGATTTGATATGAAGGACCTAGGAGTGGCCGATGTAATTTTGGGTGTAAAAATTATAAAGACACCACTGGGATATGCGTTATCTCAGTCACATTACATTGCTAAAATTCTTGAAAAATTCAAGCAGTATAATTTAACTACTGCAAAATCACCAGTAGATATGAACCAAAGTTGGGTAAAGAACACTGGTGATGGTATATATCAGCTTGAATACTCTCGTATACCGGGAAGTATTATGTATGTCATGAATTTGCACTAGGCATGATATTGCGTACGCTGTAAGCAAGCTAATTAGATATACCAGCAATCCGAATAAAAATCATTGGAAAGTAATAATAGGAGTCCTAGGATATCTAAAGTATACACAAAACTATGTGTTGCAATATGATAAGTATCCTTCAGTAATAGAAGGATATAGTGATGCCAATTGGATAACGGGATCAAATGACACAAAATCCATAAGTGGATATGTGTTTACATTAGGAGATGGAGCAATTTCATGGAAATCATCCAAACAGACTTGCATAGCAAGGTCAACAATGGAATCTGAGTTCATTGCTCTAGATAAAGCCGTGGAATAATCAGATTGGCTTAGGGGGATTTTAAAGGACATTCCAAATTAGGAAAAACCAGTACCTCAAATATGTATACATTGTGATAGTCAATCTGCTATAGGAAGGGCGAATAGTACATTGTATAATGGTAAATCTAGACATATTCGTCGTAGGCATAAAACCATAAGACAACTTCTCTCTAATGGAGTTATCACTATAGACTATGTAAGGTCAAAGGATAACATTGTGGATCCACTAACTAAAGGCTTGCCAAGAGAGAAAGTTCAAACCTTATCGATGGGAATGGGTTTAAGAACTATGATCTAAAAGTTTTTCTAAACGGAAACCCCACCTAGTTGACTGGAGATCCCAAGATTTAGGTTCAAAGGGACAACTAAGTTTAAAGATAAACTTAATGGCACGGTTAAAATACAAACAATTCCTATGATAAGTCAGTGCACAACCCATCGGAGAATAGGATAAACTTAGCTTAATGATGTCTATACTGTGGTGTTATAAAAGACCCAAGTGGAGTATTACGGGATACTCTGTATAGAATCACCTACGTAAGTGTGAAGACGCCGCTTCAACAAGAATTGTAAGGCCGAATTCTTTAAACACTCATGAGACCAAGCAGGTGTCCATAGCAACAACGAACACAAACAGAGAACCAAGGGGTTTAGAAACACTTGTTATGTGTTATCCTTATATACTTACACAAAAGGCTTACAGTTCAAAGACAATCTAGTCCACTGATTCGCCAGTAGGTTATAACGATAAACACTAGGAAAAGTTCAAGGCCATTGTGCTACTTTACTGATACGTTAAATGTTTCACAAAATTTAAGAACAAAATTAAGTGACCTCTCATTCATGTGGGGGATTGTTGGAAATGAATGAGAAGGTTAGGGAAGAAGAGGTTATGTGGTAGTAGAGAAATACAAAGAAACAAAGTCCCACATTGTGTGTGTTCTGTGGATATATCTCCATAAATACCAAAGCCCCACATGCTATATCAAACAAATGACATGAGCACATAAGGACTTGAATGAATGGGCTATGTAGGCATTGGGCTTTCATATTAAATATTAAAATGTCAAAGATAAGGGCCTTGGGGCTCTTGGGGTCTCGTGATCCAATGGGCCGCCGACTGTTTAATACGCGGAAAATGGTTTCTTTTTACGCAAATGCGACCGTTTGGACCAGCGGATGCGTCTGTTCGCCTGAACAGTGATCAGATGCGGCCGTTTGAACTAGTGCGCCTGTACGGACGGTCACGACTACCCAGAAAGGCACCCCACCACCGCTATATATGGACGATCTGACAGAGCCACTGATCATCCAGGAAATTAGTTCATTCTGTCTCCTTCTTCTTCCCTGCTGCTCTGTTCTTAAAATAACTTACTGTCTGTTTCATCTTGGGAAACAATTGCTCATATACCTTCAGCACCGTAGAGGGGGCAATATTGTTTCAAGGAAATAGATTTACTTTGGACTCGGACATTACTGATAGGTACTTCTTTCTGCTCTTTGTTTTGCTATGGTTTTTTACTGTTGCAAATCTGGTCACGCTTTTTGCCGTTGCTAATTTTGATTCTACTTCGAATTAGTAACACTTCTTGACGTGACAATTGGATAGCGACAATATATTGATTGCTATCAGGTTCATACTATATTTGCATTGTTACGAACAATAGTTTTCCCCGTCCGCGTCACTGGAAATTGCTCCAGCGCGTAACCGCTAGCATGCCATTATCCTTAGACTTTTGTATGTGATTGAAGGTAAGTTTACTTATGATTAAACTTGTTAAAAGCATGCGACTTCATTTACTGAATATGATGAGTTTAAGGGCTATTGTTTGCTGATTTCAATCGTCTTGGCACACTGTCTTGATTTGGAGTTGGCCTTGTTTATTTACTGATACGTTGAAGATAAACCGTTAGCTCTATTGTTTGTCTAATATTAGTTCCAGGTTTTCTAAAGAAAAAAATATTGTTCTTAATTTATTCTTTCCCATACGCCATGATTGTACTAAACTAAACACATAGAATTTTCATTCTCTCACATAATTGGATTTCGTGTGGCATGACAGGTCAATGTACTGTCACTTGCGGTTGTTCCCACTTCGGGCATGGTATATAAAATGGCACTATCACATTTAAGAATGTCATCACTAAGCTAAGCCTTGTTTATTCTTTTCTGCGTGTAATATATAAACTCACATGCTATCACCCAAGGGTATAATCCCAAGCTGTTCTAGCTTAAATATATGCATAAGTCATTTTCCAGTCACACTGCACATTCCTATGTGTTATTATAATGATGTGATAAGAAAGCACCACTTTATTACACAAAGAAGCATCCTAACTTAATATTCGCTTATGTCATCAATATAATGTGTATAATATAATGCCTTGCAATAAAAATGTGACAAGCCTTATTTACGCAAGCTTCAAAACACAGCCACCTTTTTACTATAGTCCACCTTAATAATAATAGTAATATAAAATGGAAACGTGTTAAACACTATTTCCAAACCTTGAGTTTTCCTATTTAAGTCATTCCCTTAATGAAGTGGAGCTCGGCAAGAATTTGGCTACTTGAAATCTTCCCATGAATGCAGCATAAAGTTTTTACATAGCGTAATACTTAATGGTGCATATGTATTTATTCCTGGCCTTATGTAGAATAAAGTTTCTACATAGTGTAATACTTATTAGTGCATATGTATTTACTTCAGGCCTTATGCAGTATAAAGCTTTACCTGTAAGTCCAACTTTTGTCTAGATGGATATTTTACTAGTGGTATTGATAGTAACCAAGCGATGCAGCTATTTGACTTTATTTTATAGAATGGAGTTCCTTACAAGTAACCAAAACTACAAACTTTAGGTTTGTAATAAGCAGATAATTAATGTTAAAAGTAGAATGTATTATCGGATGTTAGAATATTTTCTTTACTTAACACTACTGATCAGCTTATTTGATAAACTTGGATGAATAGGAGAGGAACCTAAATGAGAGTGGACAAAGGTAAGCAAATTTCAGAAGGCATGGTTAATTTTAATTCACGCTCGTGCATATCATCTTCCCTTTGCGAAAATGAAGGATATACTAAAATTTAAACTAGGAGAGAACATTGAAAGAGTTAGTTCAGCAATAATTTACAGTATAATATGTTCTCGGATTATGACTATTATTTCTTTAATACTTTGTGTTCATGCATGAAGCCATTTTTGTAAGCCTCTTTGCTTTGTTCCATGAGATTAGATTTCGGTAGTTTCACGGGTTATTATATTTGAACTATATATATATATATATATATATGTATGTATGTATAGTCGGGTTTCACTATCATATTTATATGCTTACTAGAAGTAACTTACTTGAAATAAGTTTAATCTTGACCTGAGTTTTTTGTGTTTTTGCATAGAACGCTCGGGTCAGGCCCCAAGTGTTACAGATTTAAGGATTTCAACTCGCAAAACAGGAGAGGAACGAGAAGACGCATAAGGGTTATTATATTTGAACTATATATATATATATATATATATATATATATATATATATATATATATATATTGTTGGGTTTCACTATCATATTTATATGCTTACTAGAAGTAACTTACTTGAAATAAGTTTAATTATGACCCGAGTGTTTTGTGTTTTTGCATAGAACGCTCGGGTCAGGCCCCAAGTGTTACAGATTTAAGGATTTCAACTCGCAAAACAGGAGAGGAACGAGAAGACGCATATGTGTGTGCAAGACCCGACTAAAAGTGTAAACGTTTATTCAGTTTAAAGTTAATGTATATATTTATTCTTCCGCTACATAGTAAAAATTTGTAAAAATCTGATATTTATATGAAATTTTATTCCGCTACAATTATTGTACTCTGTGATTCTGTGTTTAATTCTGTTTAAACCCTGTAAGCCAAAAACAATCCATCGTTTTGAATGTGTCGAGTTGGTTTAATCACCGACTTAGGGTGGTCAAAATGGTGGGTTGTTACAGTTATTATAATCATATTTAAGTATATTTATTATCTATGCTGATTTTTATTTGATTAATTTATTACAAATTGTTATGCGGTGCATGGTAGCTCACATCAAAAATTATTTGAAACCCCAATGGATGAATGGATGATTATTTGTGTTATGTTTTAAATGTGATTTTGAAATAATTAACATGTTAAAACAATGTTTAATTATTTATGGTAGTTGAAACTGGATTAAACATCCACTTACAAGTCGAACGACTTGTTTATGTTTGCCCATTTTAAGTGATATCGATTGGATTAAATATATAATTGGTTGAAAATGCCACACGTGTACTGGGATGATATTTGATTTACACTAATCCCAAGTGTTTGGACTGGATGTTAATCAATTGATTCACAAACCAATTTAAGCGTTAAATAATTATTTAAAGTTTATGCGGGTGTAAGAGCACTCTGAATGTTCTTTGGATGCTCAGTGGTTGTTTACAAATATTTTTGAATGTATGAAATCCATATAAATGAATTTATATGGATATTGGTTTAATGTTATTCCAGTCCGGAATAACAATGAATGTTTTTATAATATAATATTCAATAAAAACTGAAGTATGATTTATACGTCCGATTTTGAATGAATGCAAAGATATAAAAATATAGATGAATATTCGTAACTGTAATGAATGGGTTTGAATTAATTTTCAGCTGAATTTGACAGGTCGAAGTTTTCAAATTAAAAAGGAATAGTAACTTTTCAAACTGAAGTTCAGTTAGGTTATATAGCAAAAGTTTTAAAAGGAATTTCTTTTAGAAATTTACTTGTTTATTTTTATAACGTCTATCAAGAAAATTTGAACTAAAAATAATGAGTTTTGAAAAATAATACTATTTTATTCATTAAAATAATATTCAAATCGACTATATAGTGAAATATGCAATTTTGAAGATAAACCACTGAAACGAACTTTCAAAGACGATTATATATATATTTTATATAATTTATATGAATGGTTTAGATGTGTTTCGATTTATATTTAAAATTTATTAATCGATTCGGACTTGGATAGAACGTGTTGCACACCGACGGTTCGCGAACTTCAACCCGTAACATCAAATTGATGTAAGGGAGATCCGATCATCAGATTCTCCTAAAATTAGAATCGTGGAGGAACCGTAATGAAATGAGATTTCTAATAAATTATTATTTTTTGAAATCCAATGGTCAGATTTTGATTTAAGTCCAAATCAGTTTTGGAAAAGGTCGTTATGAATACAGTTCGGTGGCCGAAATTGAAACCGACTGTAAGGGCCTTAACTTGTATGCAGCATCTTTCCAGTGACATTTTAAAAGCATAGACCCCAAGAATGGTAGAACTCAGACATGAAAGATAAGGTAGTCACGATATGTACTCTCTCGCTAAGCTCTATAAAATTATTAAAAATATAAATAAATTATTTAAAATCATAATAAATGAATTAGAAATATTTTGGAAGAAATATTCCATGTTTTGGAAGGATAAAAGATATTTCTATTTGAATGAACCAGTAACAACTAGAAGGAATAATCCAATGGTTTTAAATTAATAAATTGGATTTGTAAATGGTATCTTCAGACATTTTGGATAATGGGTTCCGTAATTATGCGGATATCGTTAAGGAATTGGAAGATATTGACATCGTTATTCCAAAACGATATCTGTTGGTTCCAGAATTTGATATTGAATGTAAGTCGACATGATTTCCAATTAAACCCTTATATTTTATATCAAATTGAATTTTTGGTTTGTTGTGAATGGTATCTTAAATAATACTGTTCTTGAACCCAGTTGTGAAAGGAATAAATCTTCTAATTAAGATTTAAGGAAGTTATCCCGTATAATTAGTTAAATTGGAATTGAATTGAATTCGATTAATAATAATCGAGATGAGCTTCTATGAGGGAAGGCCTTTACTATTTATGAAATTTAAAAGGCTAAGTCGTTATTTCATTTATAGTACTAGTCAGATAGGAAATTTTTATCGATTATAAATTGTTTAGATTTCCATCAAGATCCATATTAAATGGATGATGATTTTAGGTTTATTGTGAACGGTGCTTTTAAATGACAATTATCCTTTAACCCAGTTAATGACAGAATATGTAACACCCCGTGTATTCTATAACAGTGAAATTCACAAATTAAAGTATAATTAATTTCAAATCAAAGAATTAAGGGAAACGGGATATGCCATTGCGTTCGTCTCGGAATCCTGCTTGAGATAAAGTCCGAGTTTGCGTAAAACAGACTCCGTATGACGGAGATATGGCCTCCGAAAGTTTCAGAATTCAGTTTAAAATTCAAATAGACGGAAACAACTCAGAAACAAATTCAAATTTCAAAAAATCGGTCCCATATTGGGCTGGGCGGGAATTTTCCCGCCCAAGGCACCCATGTCGACTGGGTAGTCGACCTGGGCCACCGACGTCGACTGGGTAGTCGACCTGGGGCACCCAGGTCGACTATGTAGTCGACCTGGGGGTCGACTGGGTAGTCGACCTGGCCCCTGAGCCAGGTCGAACCCAGCCCCTTCTGGCTGGCCTGGTCTGTGCTTGGCCGAATTTCTGAGATTTGTCTTGTCACTAGGGCTAGGTGTCAGCTCCTGATTGGTCTCTCTTTCAAACGAACGGCTAATATTAATCTAAGCTCCATCGACGGCTCTAATCAATTCACAAATTCTATAAAAAGGACCTAAGACTCCACCTAATTTATACAAATAAAAATGAGAATGAGACCGTCATGCTGCTGAAGAAAGACTAGGAGTAGCCGTCAAAATTGAGGGACGATTAGGAGTCGATTTGAAAGCTTAAAGCAACGACAATTAAATCAAAACAACGCCTACAACAAAGGATAGCATCTCCAAATTCAGAATTCAGATTCCTGAATTGAAGATTCGTCATACGTTGTAAGTAGAGTGCTATTCCGATGTGAATGAATAATTGAGTTTTGATTTACGTAAAATGAGAAATGGAATTGTACTTAATTTGTGGTGATGATAATTCATAATTGTATGTTGCTATGATTCTAATTATGAATAGATTTGGGGATGTTGTGGTATAATGATGTTAGAACCATTGGATATTTGCAAGTGTATGATTCATGTTGAAAGTTAACAACTATATGTTTGTGGTAGTTTATTACAACAAAGTTGAGATTCATGCAAGTATATGATTCACTATTATGCCAACATGATTTTAGATCCTTCTATGTATATTTTATGATCATGTTTAGTGTAGTTGGATCCATTTGGGTATTATGATTCATATTAATTTATGTTGAAATAGGAATTATGATTCTAGTGAAATAAAAGACATACTTTTGTATTAGTGACAAAAGTAAGCATCTTTGTGAACTTGTGTGGACTCTATAAACATGACTAGACTATGTTTGGTGTTATGCCTAATTGAAAATATGTTTTAGGCTTATGTTGTTATAAAAATCATGTGATAATATATGTGACACATAATTTAAGTTAGGTTCACAATTTAAATGCAAGTTTACATGACTAGATTTAAAACCATGATTCATGTTTAGGTATGTTTCATGTCAAGATTATATGCTATTACAATGCAAGTTCACAAGTGCCTAATTTATGTTAATTAGATCGTTATGTTGCAAGTTCATGCGTTCACACACCCCTTTTGATGTTACTTAGAATATATAAACACCATGTTCTAAGCCTCCCCTTTTTCATGTGGCTAAGTTGGGTTTAAATGCTAAACCCAACATATGTTATATTATGGCGAACGTATAAAACGGGGGTAATGACGTTGGGTTAAAAATATGAAACATATGTGTTGGCATGTTGACGCATGCCAATGACCTTGAAAACATTTAAGTGGTATAAGTTAATTTTACCCAATAAAGATGAATTTGAATAATGGGCTGCAAATATTTACATATAAAAAGAAAAGAGACAAATATGTAAACTTAGAAAATACGATGTGTTTAACCCGAGGTTGGATTGAGTTGTGATGTAAACCTGCCCGGACCCGCCCGGCTGTCCAGTAGTCACAACAATACCTATCCAATGTGGGTGGTTAAACACTGAGCCCAATAAAGACCCGAGGATAGACTGAGTTGTGATGTAAGACTGCCCGGAACCAACCGGCAACAGGCAGTCACAACAATACCTGTCTAATGTGAGAGGTCGAGGCTTTAATAAGAAAATTAAGGCTGAGTCAGGATTGATAGGATTAAGTAAATTGAATTAATACTTAATCAAATTGAACATGCTAAACTATACAGACTGATTGGGGGTTAGGTTTACAAAACACTTAACCAACTTAGCATGTTGGCTAGAAATAGAAAACCTAGTAGCGGGGGACCCTTTTCAGCAGTAACCCTACAAGGTGTATCAGGATACCCTGAACTAGGCAGGGTGGGGCACGATTACTGGGCTGACTGTAAGAGGTCCAATCGACGGCGGTGGTGCAGCAGTGTAGGTTCTAACAGGGTGCGGGCGTGCACACACTCCGGCGCATAAAAATTAGGCACTGGGCACCAGTAGTATACGTGTGCATTTTAGAATTGTGTCGGACCGCCACTATGGGACTCGATACACCCCATGGTGGGACCAACATAGGTAGCTAAAACATCGGGGTCCGTAAGACACATGTAACTATGCGAGTAGGAGCTGATCATTAGAAATGGATCACTTTACCCTGATTATGGAGTGCCTGTTGGGAACCAGTTTATAGGGGTGCAGAGATTAATATGGGGTACGATAGTATATGCGACTCTAGACAACTTAACTTAGTTTATGGTGCTTCTCCATTTCCAGTTTGTACTTATCATGCTCATTTCTTTATTCATAGACAGAATAGTCCTAGACTTACTCAGCCTTTATGTCTGACTCTACTTTTCTTTCATCTTCTTTTCTTTCGTCCCCCCCCCCGGTCCACAAGGAGGGAATACCGCAGCTTGACCAGTTTTCACATCCATCTTGAAGAGAGAGAATGTATTGCTTGGATCTCTTTCGTTTTGGACTATGGATTTAGATAGCACTTATGGGGACTTATGCTGTTTACTTATGTTTTTATGCTTCTTTAAGTTATGAAATCAAGACAGTTATGAAATTGTAATGTTTTTGGAAGTATTGTAAGACAATTATGGCATGGTTTGTGTAACACGTATTTTGATGAAATAAAAGTTGCTGTTGTTTTCCGCTGTTCAAAAATATGTGTATTTATATCTGTCTTGTGTATCTGTGACTTATACTTATAAACCTCCACCAAATTTAGGGCATTCCCTTTGAGAGTGACCCTAACGGAGGTGGGGTGTTTCACTTGGTATCAGAGCATAGGTTTACCAGATAAGATAAAAAGTTTTGAAAATTTATTTTCAAAAGAAAATTTAAAGAAGCATTTTTAAAGATAAAATGTTATTTTATTTTAAAAAGGCATAGTCCCCAAAGCCACAGGTACTATCTTTTATCCTTCGTTTTGAATCTATCCTTTTTGTTTCAGCATGTCCGAAGAACTTAACTTGCCAGAGGGTATACCAATACCTGGTTGGTTCAGACGGTTCCTAGAAGCAAGGGCCAATTAGCCAGGTCCCACTATTCCTCCTCCCCCAGCTGCAGGAAATCATCCAGCTGTGGGAGATCATCCAGCTGCAGCAGCACCTCCTCCTCCACCTCCTCCGCATGGTAATACTTTTGCTAAGATATGTATGATTTCAAAGCTATGGGAGGGAAGGACTTTGATGGAACCGAGTCCTTCGTGGCAGCCAGGAATTGGCTGAAAGAAACCGAGGACTTATTTGTCATCTTTGAAGTAGAAGATAGGCAGAAGGTACAACTGGCAGTATGGCTACTTAAAGGCGAGGCTTCCTACTGGTGGGAAGTTACCAATGCAGAAAGACCAGTGGAAACATGGGAGGACTTTAGGGCAAGGTTTAAGGCTAAATTTCTCTCAGAAGCTGAAAGGAGTCTTCAGTTGGAAAAATTCTTATTTCTTAAGCAAGGGAATATGACAGTCAAAGAGTACGTTAATCAGTTCGATCAGCTGGCTAGGTTCGGACTGGACCTGGTCAACACTCCGCACAAGAAGGCTCTCCGCTTTGTAAAATGATTGAATGAGCCATTACACAGTTTGGCCATGACCCATATACCCATGGGAGCTACGTATGAAAGGTTGGTGCAGATGGCATTGCTGAACGAAGAGGATAAGGGCAAGAAGGAGACAAAGCTAGAAAACTCTCAAGGGAAGAAAGAGGGTTTACAGCCTAAGAAGACAGACTTTAAGAAGGGAGGGAAAGACAACAAGTCCCAACAGAAGAGGAAGTGTAATTTCTGTGGCAAAGTGGCGGCACTTAGTGAAAGATTGCCGGAAAAAGAAGGCCTAGTTGAATGGTGGGTGCTTTTCTTGTGGTGAGATAGGCCACATGGCTAAGGATTGCCCAAAGAAGCGAAGGCAGGGGCAGAGGGCTGGATCCACCTCAGGGGCATAGGTTCATGTGCTAGAAGCGCCACCTCTACAACAGCGAGGTATAAATACTTCAGTAGAAAGTGTAGTTTATCTTTATGATCACCCAGTTCGCACTTTATTTGATTCTGGCGCATCACACTCCTTTATTTCATCTGCTTTAGTAGAATCTCTGCACCTAGAAACTAGTATGGTAGAGGACCCCTTAATTGTTTCAAATCCAATCGGGGGCCCAGCTCATTTGTTTGTGATCTGTGTGGGATTGAAAATTTCTATTCTAAGCGTAGAATTTAGATGTAGTGCCTTTGTTTTGGGCTTCTTGGGATATGGTTTGATTTTGGGCATGGATTGGCTATCCAGTAATGGTGCCATCCTTGATTGTGAGAAAAGGGTGGTTAGGCTTCTGACCCAACTCGGTAACACTCTGGAAATTACTTGTAATCCCTCATATGCGGTTATGCTTAGTTATCTCGAATCGCTAGATGCTTCGGTTGAGAGTTTGCAATCGGTTAGGGTGGTCTGTGAATATCCGGATGTCTTCGAAGAAGTGAAGGGCTTACCTCCGAAGCGGGAGATAGACTTCCGCATATATCTTGTAGATAATGCAAAGCCCGTTGCGTTGCCCGTTAGACACATGGCTCCACGGGAAAGGAAAGAGCTCAGTAAACAGATCAAAGAGCTTCTAGAGAAGGGGTTCATTAGAAGGAGCATTTCAGAATGGGGCGCTCCAGTGGTGTTCGCCACAAAGGCGGATGGTTCACTCCGTCTATGTGTTGACTATAGGGAGCTCAACAAACTAACGAAAAAGAATAGGCACCCTCTCCCTAGAATTGACGATCTGTTTGATCAGCTTGTAGGAGCGTCTGTTTTCTCTCTACTCGATTTGGCGACCGGTTTTCATCAGCTAAGGGTGGCTGAAGATATCATCGATAAGACAGCATTCAGAACCCCAGACGGCTTCTTTGAATGGCTTGTCATGCCTTTCGGTTTGACAAACGCACCCACTTACTTCGTGGACCTGACGAGTAGGGTGTTCAGAGAATTCCTCAACAAGTTCGTAGTGGTCTTCGTTGACGATATCTTGATCTTCTCAAAGAGTGAAGAAGAACATGCTCAGCACTTAAGGGCAATCATGGAAACTCTGCGAGTCCATCAGCTAAAAGCCAAATTCTCCAAGTGCCACTTTTGGAGAGAGGAAGTAAGGTTCCTTGGGCATACAGTATCCAAAGAAGGGTTAGCTGTGGACCTTGCTAAATTAGTAGCGGTACAAGATTGGAAGACACCAAGGAATGCAACTGAGGTCCGAAGTTTTCTAGGACTAGCAGGTTTCTACCGAAAATTCATAAGGGATTTCGCGAAAATCTCAGCTCCACTCACAAGGCTGACAAAGAAGAATCTAGTGTTCAATTGGGATTTGGATTGCGAGTTTGCTTTCCAACGGCTAAAAAGGGCTCTTACAACAGCCCCAGTTCTAACGTTGCCAGATGGAAGCAAGGTGTTCACAGTTTATACAGATGCATGTGGGACAGGGCTAGGCGCTGTCTTAATGCAAGAAGGAAGGGTACTAGCTTATGGTGGAAGGCAGTTGAAAGTGCATGAAAAGAACTACCCGACCCACGATCTTGAGTTAGCCGCCATCGTCTTTGCACTCAAGTCTTGGCGACACTATCTCCTAGGTGAGAAGTTCAAACTGTATACTGACCATAAATCTTTGAAATATCTCTTCTCGTAGAAGGACCTTAACTTGAGGCAACAGAGATGGATGGAGTTTCTTGCCTCGTACGATTTCGAGATCTCCTACACTCCGGGCAAAGGCAACGTAGTGGCAGACGCGTTGAGCAGAAAGAAACTGACATTAAGCCTGCTGTTTGTTGAAAGGCAAAGCCTAGAGTTTAAAGCCAGCTTTGACTTTAGGCCCTCCTCCGATTTTGTACCGGGCTTGCTAGCATCTCTCGAAGTACGCCCGACTTTAGTGGACTCAATAGGGACAGCACAACGCGAAGACCCTTAGCTTGTAGAGACGATTGATAGGCTAATTAGGGGTGAGACTTCAAGTCACCTCAACAGATACTCCATCGACGATAAGGGTTGGCTAAGGCGAGACGGAAGACTATGCATTCCACGGACAAGGGATTTAGTAAAGACGGTTCTTGAGGAAGCACATCACTCCAAGATGACGATACATCCAGGAGGAGATAAAATGTACAAGGACATAAAGAGAACTTTCTTTTGGAGCGGCATGAAGAAGGACGTGGCAGATTTCGTTTCTAAGTGTATGACTTGCCAACAGGTTAAGGCGGAGAAGAGGAAACCTGACGGTCTACTCCATCCTCTAGAGGTCCCGCAGTGGAAGTGGGACAACATTTCAATGGACTTCATTGATGGGCTACCTAGGTCTAGAAGAGGCAACACTAGCATTTGGGTAATAGTGGATAGGCTTACTAAAAGCGCCCACTTTTTACCTGTCAAGAGTAAAAGGACTGCCTCATCCCTAGCATCTCTTTACCTCAAGGAAATTGTTCGACTCCATGGAATACCCTCCAGCATTGTTAGCGACCGAGACCCTATCTTCACAAGTGAGTTTTGGCGGAGTCTGCAAGAAGCGGTAGGCACACAGTTATGCTTGAGTACAGCCTATCACCCCCAAACCGACGGCCAGACAGAAAGAGTGAACAGAGTTTTGGAGGACCTTTTAAGACTGTGCGTCCTTGACTTCGGAGGGACGTGGGAAGACCATCTTCCTTTGGTGGAATTTGCCTACAACAACAGCTACCAAGCCACCATCGGAATGGCGCCCTTCGAAGCTTTATATGGAAGACCGTGCCAATCGCCCACTTGTTGGTGGGAGTCTACTGATAAGGTCATACTTGGACCAGATATGATTCGAGAGACCTTAGAGAAAGTAGACTTGATACGAAGAAGGATGAAGATGGCCCAAGATAGACAGAAATCCTACGCCGACAAGAGGAGGACCGACCTTGAATTTGAGGTTGGGGACAGAGTTTTTCTTAAGGTATCTCCTCTAAGGAACGTTGTTCGTTTTGGATCCACTGGAAAGCTGGCACCGAGATTTGTAGGGCCATTTCCTATTATCGAGAAAATTGGGAAAATGGCCTATAGATTAGAACTACCTGAAAAACTAGCTGGAGTTCACAACGTCTTTCACGTTTCGCACCTCCGGAAATGTCTACATGAATCTGCTGAAGTGGTAGAGCCACACATTCTAGAAGAAGCTAAAGTGGAACGCGAAGCAACCATGAGGAAAGTTCCAACCCGCATATTAGGAACGGAAGTGAAAAAGCTACGCAACCGCGAAGTCAAGCTCGTCAAAGTTCAGTGGAGCGACGCCGAGGAAGACGCAACGTGGGAAACTGAGGCTAGAATACGCGTAGCCTACCCTTTTCTTTTTGAGGGTACATCTTTGATCTTTCTTTTTCCTTAAGTTGCGCTTTTATCTATCTTTTTAGGTATATCTCCTCGACCTTATCTTTTAGGAAGGAACCCTTTGAATGAAAACATGTAATTGAAACATGTTATGGATGATGGTTGCAAGTGGTTGCAAGTGATTGCTCATGGTTGCATATACACACACAATCTAGGTTTTAGATCGGCTCAGTCACTTCATATTGCATATGCATATATGTATTTATATTCGTATACGGTTGAAGTTTTAAATGTTTCCATATGGATGTTGCATTTATATGAATGATTGTGCACTCATGTAGAATTATGAATAGGAAGGTTTGCATACATAATGGACTCATGACACTTACATAACTTGCATTAAGGAGGTCAACTGAATCAGTAGACCGCCTGATTTTGCATTAGATAAGTACATGTACACACACTTCGCATATGATCATGAAGCATTAAAAGTCTTTTAAGGACAATGGATGCTCATGTTTGATGGATGAGTAGATGGACGTTTGGATGTTAGGATATACATTCTTCCTAAACTTGAAGATTTCGGGGACGAAATCCTTTTAAGTGGGGGAGAATGTAACACCCCGTGTATTCTATAACAGTGAAATTCACAAATTAAAGTATAATTAATTTCAAATTAAAGAATTAAGGGAAACGGGATACGCCATTGCGTCCGTCTCGGAATCCTGCTTGAGATAAAGTCCGAGTTTGCGTAAACGGACTCCGTATGAGGGAGATATGGCCTTCGGAAGTTTCAGAATTCAGTTTAAAATTCAAACAGACGGAAACAGCTCAGAAACAAATTCAAATTTCAAAAAATCGGACCCAGATTGGGCTGGGCGGGAATTTTCCCATCCAAGGCAACCAGGTCGACTGGGTAGTCGACCTGGGCCAACCAGGTCGACTGGGTAGTCGACCTGGGGCACCCAGGTCGACTATGTAGTCGACCTGGGGGTCGACTGGGCAGTCGACCTGGCCCCTGAGCCAGGTCGAACCCAGCCCCTCCTGGCTGGCCTGGTCTGTGCTTGGCCGAATTTCTGAGCTTTGTCTTGTCACTAGGGCTAGGTGTCAGCTCCTGATTGGTCTCTCTTTCAAATGAACGACTAATATTAATCTAAGCTCCATCGATGGCTCTAATCAATTCACAAATTCTATAAAAAGGACCTAAGACTCCACCTAATTCATACAAATAAAAATGAGAATGAGACCGTCATGCTGCTGAAGAAAGACTAGAAGTAGCCGTCAAAATTGAGGGACGATTAGGAGTCGATTTGAAAGCTTAAAGCAATGACAATTAAATCAAAACAATACCTACAACAAAGGATAGCATCTCCAAATTCAGAATTCAGATTCCTGAATTGAAGATTCGTCATACGTTGTAAGTAGAGTGCTATTCCGATGTGAATGAATAATTGAGTTTTGATTTACGTAAAATGAGAAATGGAATTGTACTTAATTTGTGGTGACGATAATTCATAATTGTATGTTGCTATGATTCTAATTATGAATAGATTTGGGGATGTTGTGGTATAATGATGTTAGAACCATTGGATATTTGCAAGTGTATGATTCATGTTGAAAGTTAACAACTATATGTTTGTGGTAGTTTATTACAACAAAGTTGAGATTCATGCAAGTATATGATTCACTATTATGCCAACATGATTTTAGATCCTTCTATGTATATTTTATGATCATGTTTAGTGTAGTTGGATCCATTTGGGTATTATGATTCATATTAATTTATGTTGAAATAGGAATTATGATTCTAGTGAAAAAAAAGAGACATACTTTTGTATTAGTGACAAAAGTAAGCATCTTTGTGAACTTGTGTGGACTCTATAAACATGACTAGACTATGTTTGGTGTTATGCCTAATTGAAAATATGTTTTAGGCCTATGTTGTTATAAAAATCATGTGATAATATATGTGACACATAATTTAAGTTAGGTTCACAATTTAAATGCAAGTTTACATGACTAGATTTAAAACCATGATTCATGTTTAGGTATGTTTCATGTCAAGATTATATGCTATTACAATGCAAGTTCACAAGTGCCTAATTTATGTTAATTAGATCGTTATGTTTCAAGTTCATGCGTTCACACACCCCTTTTGATGTTACTTAGATTATATAAACACCATGTTCTAAGCCTCCCCTTTTTCATGTGGCTAAGTTGGGTTTAAATGCTAAACCCAACATATGTTATATTATGGCGAACATATAAAACGGGGATAATGACGTTGGGTTAAAAATATGAAACATATGTGTTGGCATGTTGACGCATGCCAACGACCTTGAAAACATTTAAGTGGTATAAGTTAATTTTACCCAATAAAGATGAATTTGAATAATGGGCTGCAAATATTTACATATAAAAAGAAAAGAGACAAAATATGTAAACTTAGAAAATACGATGTGTTTAACCCGAGGTTGGATTGAGTTGTGACGTAAACCTGCCCGGACCCGCCCGGCTGTCCAGTAGTCACAACAATACCTATCCAATGTGGGTGGTTAAACACTGAGCCCAATAAAGACCCGAGGTTAGACTGAGTTGTGACGTAAGACTGCCCGGAACCAACCGGCAACAGGCAGTCACAACAATACCTGTCTAATGTGAGAGGTCGAGGCTTTAATAAGACAATTAAGGCTGAGTCAGGACTGATAGGATTAAGTAAATTGAATTAATACTTAATCAAATTGAACATGCTAAACTATACGGACTGATTGGGGGTTAGGTTTACAAAACACTTAACCAACTTAGCATGTTGGCTAGAAATAGAAAACCTAGTAGCGGGGGACCCTTTTCAGCAGTAACTCTACAAGGTGTATCAGGATACCCTGGACTAGGCAGGGTGGGGCACGATTACTGGGCTGACTGTAAGAGGTCCAATCGACGGCGGTGGTGCAGCAGTGTAGGTTCTAACGGGGTGCGGGCGTGCACACACTCCGGCGCAGAAAAATTAGGCACTGGGCACCAGTAGTATATCTGTGCATTCTAGAATTGTGTCGGGCCGCCACCATAGGACTTGATACACCCCATGGTGGGACCAACATAGGTAGCTACAACATCGGGGGCCGTAAGACACATGTAACTATGCGAGTAGGAGCCGATCATTAGAAATGGATCACTTCACCCTGATTATGGGGTGCCTGTTGGGAACTAGTTTGTAGGGGTGCAGAGATTAATATGGGGTACGATAGTATATGCGACTCTAGACAACTTAACTTAGTTTATGGTGCTTCTCCCTTTCCAGTTTGTACTTATCATGCTCATTTCTTTATTCATAGACTGAATAGTCCTAGACTTACTCCGGCTTTATGTCTGACTCTACTTTTCTTTCGTCTTCTTTTCTTTCGTTTCCCCCCCCGGTCCATAGGGAGGGAATACCGCAGCTTGACCAGTTTTCACATCCAGCTTGAAGAGAGAGAGAATGTATTGCTTGGATCTCTTTCGTTTTGGACTATGGCTTTGGATAGCACTTATGGGGACTTATGCAGTTAACTTATGTTTTTATGCTTCTTTAAGTTATGAAATCAAGACAGTTATGAAATTGTAATGTTTTTGGAAGTATTGTAAGACAATTATGGCATGGTTTGTGTAACACGTATTTTGATGAAATAAAAGTTGTTGTTGTTTTCCGCTTTTCAAAAATATGTGTACTTATATCTGTCTTGTGTATCTGTGACTTATACTTATAAACTTCCACCAAAATTAGGGCATTCCCTTTGAGAGTGACCCTAACAGAGGTGGGGTGTTTCAGAATAAATTTCCTAAAGATGAATAATCATTTGAATAATAATTTTTGAGATGAAACTACGTTGGAGTTTTAATGAATCTTTAATTAGATTGATATGTGAAAAGTGGTAATTAAATTTACCAAATTCTAGAAATGTTCGAGATAGAGTACCACCAGTTTTACTCGATGCGATGAATGAATCGTTAGTTAGATTTAAATGCTAAATGGTAATCAAATTTACCGATAACATAATGGGCGTTGAATATGTAGTAACACCAATTTTGCTACATGGGATAAATAGGTTCTCCATGGGATAAATAGGTTGGGACTGGTATAATAAAATAAATGATTTCCAAAGGAAGATTTAAATAAAAGTATGTAACATCAAGTATTTTTCGACGGTTAACATTGAACAATTAAAACGATTAAATATTTGATTTGAATTTAAATTGAAGATTTATATAGAGTTTAACTATTTAATTTATTAAATAAGAATATTTTTATTTGATAAGTGTAAGTGTGTATCATCGATTTATTTTATATGTGAAAATTGCGATGTTTTAGGCAATTTTAGAATTCGATGAAATAAATCCCATAGGATCAGTAATAGAGTATTGTTGCTGGGTTTCGTATTTCATAATATTTAAAGTTATCGATTTAACATACGATCAGTAAACGTCGAAGAATAATTAAATCGAATTTAATCGTCAGTTTAAATTTATATCTTCACCATACGATCAAATTTGACTTCAAAATCTATTACAGGGAGTTCAGAACAGTGGCATAACCCTAGAAGTGTCGTTTGTTGCATTTAAATAGGAGTTAAAAATGACTACGATATTTTGATTAAATGGATTTACATTTAAATAGGAGTTCAAAATCCTTTTTTTGAACTTGTAAAAGAAGAATGAGAAGTAATTGTACTGAAAATTGGAAAGGAGGAATAAAGAGGAAAGAAAGGAAATTTGTAAGAGAAGAAAAGAAATCAAATGAATTGAGAACAAGAAAGACAAATGAAGAAAAGAAAAAAATTGCAAAAGAGGAATCTTTTTTTTTTTTGAAATTTGTAAAAAGAAAAAGAATGTAGACGATTGGAAAGAAAGTGGAAAGATGGAAAGAAAAAAGGAAAATTAACAGTTTTTTTTAGGCTTGTAAAACAAGAAAGAAATTTGTACAAAGGAGGAAATGATTAGGAAAAAAAGGAAAGAAGTAAAAGAAAAAAAATGGCAAAGACAGAAAATCAATGAAAATGGCAAGTTATTTTTTTCTCTTACTTAGAAGATTACGGTATCATTGAATAATACCAAATCTATTCAATCAAGATTTTTTTTCTATATACACAAGAAAACAAAAAGAAAATGAATTAAAATAAAAAAAACTAACACGAATCAGAAATTAAATAAATAATAAAATTTAGTGTTTACCTCCCCGGCAATGGCGCCAAAAACTTGATCTTCGCCAATCTATGAATTAGAAAAGCGCGAATTAAATTAAATTACTGCAAGCGCACAGGTGTGTAGCATACAGGTCGAACACAGGGAGGTAAATTAAAATCAAATTATTTATCTAATCTCTTGGGCGAGTTAGACGAAGCCTGGAGATTTTGTTGAAATAAAAACAAATTGAAATTGCGAACTTAGGATTATCATTGAATTTAATCAACGATTAATCACTAAAGAAAGTAAATTGCAAAACAAGAACAACAATGCAGAAAATAAAAGTGCAAAATAAGAAGAACAACAAAAATTAAAATTAGGATTGTCGTTGAAACTAATCAAACGACTAATCACTAATGAAACAAATGTAAAATACAACCAGTACTCTATCAAATCTAATCGTGTAGATGGCACTAGTTGCTAAGAAATAAAAAAATACTAGAAAATAAAAGAAGAAGAAGAAGAATTTTTATTAGAGTAATGGAATACAGAAATGAGATGGTGGCTACAATGCTATTACAAGGGTATTTATAGGAGATAACCAAACCCTAACCCTAACCCTAATACAATGATAAATGGGCCTTAGGGAAATCACAAGAGAGTTTACAATAAGAAACATAAATGGGCCTTAGATAAATAAAGCAAATTTGGGCCTTTTCTCTTTTCCTCTTGCTTCCTTGACACTTCTTCATTGATTTGTGATGTGCAAAGCCTTTTTATCAATCCTTTTCTTGTCCAATAGCAAATATATGTGAGATCTTCATCTACAATTCTTCAAAATGTAAATATATATCAATTTCATCTCTATTTCTCTACTTTTCTGGTTGCATGCGGGCTGGGTTGGAATATCTGTAAAAGTAACAAAACAATACCCAAGTAATATTCATTTATATACAAAAGATAAGATATAAGAGCATAAAATAAACACATTTCTATGTCAATCAATGGCCAAAATGAAAAGTGTGTTCAAAAGGTATTGAAAATAAACGGTTTTGAATATTTTTGTACTAATATAAGAAGAGGAATGAATATTTCAGACATTGGGAAAATTTAGAGATTTGATTAACGAATGATTAATTAAAGAGGCAAAATATTGATTCAATAAATTCAATTTTATTTTATGGATGAAAGGTTGTTTTTATTTGATAGTTAAATACCGACTATCAAATCTGGCCTAAAACGATTGTTGGTAAGGAAAGACCTGGATCGAATTTATATTGAAAACCATTCTGACCAGCAAATACGAAAGCGTTGAATATGTACCCGAAGCTGATAGAGATGGAGTATTGAAGACCGTAAAGCTTCATAAAGCGGAAGAACTATTTAAAATCTCTGGTTTAGCGGCCAGAGATATACTGTGGTTCTGTCGTGGTTGGAATTTACGGATTGCAAGGACTTCTCGCTACTAATCTATAGGGTGATTCCTAGGATGTGGTAGGAGGGTGCCTTAGGTTTGTCCAGACCCAGGACAACTTGTATGGACGAATGTATGACAAAGTATTTCCAAAAGAATTACGTACGTTGGTTTTTACAAATGTATTTCTGTTAGTGGCAGAGAAGGGCACTTCTCTTAGCTTAACGACCAGAATATTTTTGTGGACATCAATTAGTGATTTGGCGGATCTGACGATGTGGCATTCAAAGTGAATGGTGGCCAGATGTTCCATAAGAATATAAATAAATAAACAACTAAATAAATTATAACCTCAAGCCTCATCAACCGAGAAATGACAAAAATCGGGTAGGCAGGATGACTATGTGGGTTGCCACCATTAAGGTGTATTGTCACCATCTAGAGAATATTCATATTTGTTACTTCTTTCATTTTCTATATCTCCCGGGAACGGTTATGATGCTAGCAACCGTAGATGACAATATATTCGATACACTCAAGAGAAATGAGTGGTCGGTCATGTGTGGGCCGGGTTGCAAGACGTTCTTGTTGAACCCAGTGTATTGCTCTCTAGAGATACACTATCGACAGATGGTTCCGTACCTTGTCATAGTTGGAAATCCAATATCCAATAAGCGCCCGCGGTTTTTTATTGTATACTATATATGTAGAGAGTGAGATGCAAGCGTTCTGCTAGATTCTAATTATTTGTATTTAGACACTATTGTAATATCACAATAAGATATTGATTTCAAAAATATTTTGGGTTATCGTAAGGTAAAAACCGTTCGTGTTTATGTGTGGATTAGTCTTTCGATTATCCTTTTCTTTTGAAATGATTTTTAACGTTGAAATCAAGTTGGATGCTACCAATAATTTAGTGATTTTTTCTCACGCTGGTTCACCAAACTGACCTGTGTGTTTGTAATGCTCGGGTCAGACCGAGTTGTACAGGTTCAAGATGAGATCATATTTCAGGAGACCAGATGAAGGAGTATATGTATATATTATTCCACTGTGTGTTGTAAATGAGGATAGACTATTATAACTGTCCAGATGAATGAAATGGCCGTTGTACTCTGATGAAGTGTAAGTATATTTCAAGTTTTTAATAAAGATTATTTCTGTATTATATTTTATTCCACTGCGATATGAGACTGTGTATTACTGTTCTTCTTCTTTCTTCTTTTCTTAACTTTCTTTCTTTCTATTTCTCATCCTCTAATTTCTTTCTATTAGCTTTATGTGATTTTGATACTTGAATTTCGACATGGAGTGTATAAATGTTTGGATTTGAGAGTCGAAATTCCCGGGACGCTACAGTTGGTATCAGAGCAATTGTTTAGGAATAACCTTGGCTCTGTGGTATAACTTGATAGAGATAGGGTTAGTAATACCCTAGATTGGGTTTGAGTATATAAGTTTATATAAGAGCGCGTATTTGTAGATTTATAAAAAAATGTTTTGTATTGCGTTATTTGATTAGTTCAACTTTGAAATGACAAATGATGCAGTATTATTTTGTAAAGACGGGTATTTTTGCCCAAATTATATTTTGTATAGAAAAGGAATAGTTTTCTTATATTATATTGGTACTTGATGATGATTGATTTGAATAAAATTCAAATATGATTATGGAATTGAATTGGTTTAATATAACCAGAAGATAAAATAAATGATGTCTGAAATAAAATCAGAATTTGAAATATAAAATTGAAAGCTAATGAAATAAGAAATTATATTGGATTAGAAATTAATCACATATTAACTGATAGGTAAGATATTATGTTGAGCCAAAATAAATACAAACAATACAAACAAGGAAATATTAATATTGAATATGAATTCAATTAGGTTGGTTAAGTTGATTGTGCGTTGTTTGCTGATTGATTGTTGGATTGGTTGGATAGGAACCCACCAAAAATTTATGAAGTTAGATGAATAAATTGGAAGCTAAGGAAGATAAACTCCAATTTAATGAATTGAATGGATTAGAACTTGATCAATGGTAAGTTAAAATAAAGTTGGATTGGAATTATATTAAATTAAAATGGTATCTTAATTCAAATGAAGGGAGTTTAAGATAATCAAAAATTAGGTCTCCATAAATAAAATTCTGAATTTTAGTTATTAAATAAACATGAATTCAGGAGAATTGAATAAAAGGAATTTTTGTAATTAGAATCAGATTATGAAATGAAGATAACCATTGTGAGAAATCAATTAGTTATAATAAATTATAACTTGGCTAAAGTAGGACTGGTGAATTAAAACTATGGAAATTAATATGGAGTGAAAATTCTTGGATTCAAATTGAAAGACCAATAAATTGAATATTGAACTCGATACATATAATGTCGAGTGTAATAAGAAGTAAATTGAAATGAATCCAATTCAAATGAATATAACTGAATATGACATGGAAGAATAAATCAAATTGAGTTTGATTGAAATTGAACCTTGAACTCAAATGTAAATGGACTCACATATTAAAAATGTAATGTAGAACTTGGATTATAAATGAAACTTGACATGTTCATAAGAAATATGCATATTTATTTAAACATAAAGCAAGAAACCCAATAAATGAATGAATTGGAAGTAAAAGGTTAAATTGTTTATAATTAGTCCGGGATACAGGTGTATAGGATGGAGCAGGTTATGAGATGGAAGCAGACATGTGAGAACATTATTAAATGCCCGATAAAAAGCTACATGTTTAATTCAATATGGGATTTTATGAGCCTATTGGGCAAGCCACTTGGCTTTTTGATTTTCTTTTTGAATGGAAAGGGCCTAGAGTGGCGAGTTGGGGTTTGAACTATTGACCGGTACAAAGGAGGTGCTGGCGAAATTTTTCAAAAATTTAGGGAGTTAGAAAAAATTTCAACAGTTTTAAAATTTTGTTAATAAAAAAGTTAATGTTCAATTGGAAATTGAAGTGAAGGATTAATGAGCGAAATTGGAACTAGTAAGTTGGTTGAGTAGGAAGGATATAGAGGCAAGTGTCGAGTTGCATGAGTGGATTATGGGAAGTGAATAAGATGTAGCACCTTTTCTACTTGGTAATTTCGGGGACGAAATTCTTTTAAGGGGGAAGGAATGTAACATCCTGTATTTTTTGACGGTTAACATTGAACAATTAAAATGATTAAATATTTGATTTGAATTTAAATTGAAGATTCATATAGAGTTTAATTATTTAATTTATTAAATAAGAATATTTTTATTTGATAAGTATAAGTGTGTATCATCGATTTATTTTATATGTGAAAATAGCGATGTTTTAGGCGATTTTAGAATTCGATGAAATAAATCCCATCGGATCAGTAATAGAGTATTGTTGCCGGATTTCGTATTTCATAATATTTAAAGTTATCGATTTAACATACGATCAGTAGACGTCGAAGAATAATTAAATCGAATTTATTCGTCAGTTTAAATTTATATCTTCACCATACGATCAAATTTGACTTTAAAATCTATTACAGGGAGTTCAGAACAGTGGCATAACCCTAGAAGTGTCATTTGTTGCATTTAAATAGGAGTTAAAAATCAATACGATATTTTGATTAAATGGATTTACATCGGTTTGAATTATTTTAAGGTCAACACATATAATTCCTTCCTCCATTCGCTGAATATAATTTTCCTTCTACGTTATGTTTCAGGAGGTACTACAAAGTCTTCTTCTACCCATACCTCTGCTTGAAACCTACCTTAGCTGCTATGTTATTTCAAATCACGTACACCCTATTCCTTTATACTGAAGAAACTCTGCAAACCTATTCGAAATAGTTGCTTCGTTCTTTCTCTTCTATCACTCATCGAAGAAGTCTGCAGGCCTACTTCTTCTCTATCGTCAACGCCTAACCTACTAGTACGTCTAGAAAACTGACGTTGTTCTTATCGTCAAAATCCTCACCTATATAAGAAGCATCTCCCTTTGTTTGTTCTCCATTCTCGAATTAGAAGACATTCAAGTCTCTACTTCTTCTTTTCCCTCCGCTCGATTCTCTCATTCCAAACCACCAAAAAAACAAAGCCTTTGCCCATGCTTCCCTTTTTCGTCAGTCACTCCCTCAACTTTTGCGTTTCTTCAAAAAAAAAGGGAGAAAGTATAATCGAATCTCGATTTAGAAACCGCTGCAGAAACCGCAGTGGGTCCAGAAGCTCCAAATATCATTCTGAATCATCTCGATTGAAGAAGGGGGATGGGTATAACGGTGCGATTTGGGGAAACTTACGTCGAACTGGAGTTCGAAGGTGTGGATACCGTATTGAGTGAAATTGTGGAGTCGACATTGGAGTATGGAGGAGTTCGTTCTAGTTCTGGAGTGGTGAAAACGCGACTGGAAAATGGTGTGGTGGTTATTGAACAAGCTGGAAGGGGTTCGACAGTGTCAAGGATGCACTGATTTGAGGTTCGACAGTGAGTAGCTGGGGAGCGTGATGTGTTTTGTGATTTTTGGGAAGATGTTGTGTTCAACAGTGGGCTTTGGTTGGACAGTCTGAAGATGACTATTGAAACTGGGCTGTTGAATGGTTTGGGAAGTTTGGGTCTATGGATTGGAATGGTGGGAGTTCAAGTGACAGGAATGGCTTTGAGTTGAGAGGGTGTTTGAATACAGTGAGGCTGATGGGGTTTTTAGAGATGGAAGTGGTTGTGTGTGATGAGAATGGAGCGTCGATGAAATGTTTGATAAATTGCCAGAGTGGGATGTTACACTTTTAGGGCTGTTTCAATAAAGCAGATCAATGATTTCTGAGTCGACTTCAAACAGTGAGGTATACGTCTTATTTAAAAAAATTAAATATAAAGAATAATTAATTTATTAGTTTAAAATTAATTTAATTGGTTCATCGTTAATTAAATTAAGTAATCATAGGTTCAAATGAATTTATTCGAGACGATTCATAGACGCTGATATGGAAACTTAATGGAATATGCAGCAAAGGAAAAAATCGAGGTGAGTTAAACTCACTCAGTTAAATTATAGTGAACTATTTTTAATAGTTCAAATTTTATTGCTTGCTTATTGGATGATAATCGCTTGATATAAAGTGATAATATTATATAATAATATTATATATTAATAATATTGGTGATTGGATAATGCCCGTAGTACCACTAGCGGATGCCCGCAGTACCATTAGCGATTGATTTCCTGTATGCCCCACAATATATATAGTGGATGACCTTCTATACCGCGATATTCTGCCTCGAAGTAGGGTAGGTATTATTATTGTTGACTAACATCTGTGGATGCAGGAAAAACTGGTTGGAGGGATCCAACTGGATTCCACAATATTTATTTTACTTGTTTCCATATATATGCTGATATATGACATGATTGGTAACCTATGATTAGTTCATGATATATTTGAATGTTTGGAAATAACATGGATCTTTGATTTTGAATATCCTAGGAAACAGATGAATTTTTAAAATAGAAATTGAAATTATAAAGGTATATAAAGGAAATCTATTTCCAAATATTACTTTTTATTTAGAAAACAAATCTGTGAAAGAAAATGTAAAAGTAAAGATTTATTTTTATGAATGAAAAGAGAAGTAAATTTTATAAACGACGTTTATAAGAAAAAGTGAAAATATTTGAGAATTTGGAAAAATATTTTTTTAATGTGAATTTAGAAGGAAATAGAGCGCAGGTATAAAACCAATATTTTGAATGGATTAGGATTTTTTTTTCAATTGAAATAGAAATTGTAAATAAGATTTTTGAAATAACCAGAAGTTATAAATTGGTATTGAAATTTGAAATTTCAAATATGAGATTAAGTTGACCGAATAAAGCCAAGAATGAATTTCATTCACGGATAAAGTGAATAGGGGATTAATGCAAATGGTTTACAAATGTAAATCGATAGAAAGGGAAGTTAGAAGAGTTCTTAAATTATAATTGAATTTAAGTAGAATAAATTTGAAAAATATATATAATATAGATTATATTTAAGAATTTTACGTATGGTTTGTAAATATTATTATTTGCAAATGATAGTTATATACCAATGTTTAAAAATAGAAATTATAAGTTGAATTGAATGGTAAAGGTTTATCTTAACAAGTTAAACATGAAGTTGATTTTATAAACAATATTTATGAAGGAGTAAAGTATTATTATCATTGGAAAAT
Organism: Allium sativum; assembly: GCA_030737875.1. Taxonomy (NCBI): domain Eukaryota; kingdom Viridiplantae; phylum Streptophyta; class Magnoliopsida; order Asparagales; family Amaryllidaceae; genus Allium; species Allium sativum. Next base: position 27,248,799 of record CM060912.1, on the reverse strand, counting down.
TCAGAAAATAAAATCTGAATATGAAGATATATGGAAATTAGGTTTGAAATCAGTATTGTTAATGGATTGGAATTCTCCAAGTTCGATAAAAATTATAAATTAGATTATACGAAATAAATCTAATAATAAAAGTGATAATAGAATTGGAACTGGAAACTAACAAGTTTGGACAAATCAACAAATTTAGTCAAGTATAGATGTGTATTAAAAGTTATTATTCACGGGTGAGGTGAATAGTGGTTGAAGCGAATATTTTGCACCTAAGAAATTTTGAAAGGAAGTTAGAAAGGATTTTAAATTATAAATAATAATTGAATTGGAGATGAACTAAGTTGAGTAATATAATATGGATTATATTAAAGGATTTTATATAACGTTTATAAATGATAAAGATTATTAGCAAGAATTTGCAAAAGTTATATACAAATACTTTAGAACATCAATTATAAATAGAATGGAATGAATCTTTATTAAAATAAAACAGTAATGAGTGGAATAAACATATAAAGGTGTTTGTAAGGATTAATTATGGAATCCAGATGTTATATGGAACTTGATTTGCGAAGAAATGAAATGGAGTTGGTTAATGAAATTCATCGTGATAAGAAAAATCTTGTTTCAATTTAGAAATAAATATTTAGCAAATATTTTGCAAATCAAATCCTTAAGGGAATATTATATAAAGTTTGTAGCAATGTTTTGTAAATACTAAATTTGAATAGTTATAATTTGAGATAAACCTTTCATTTAAAATGGAAATTGATATTTGGAGGCGGAGAAGGGCACTTCTCTTAGCTTAACGACCAGAATATTTTTGTGGACATCAATTAGTGATTTGGCGGATCTGACGATGTTGAATTCAAAGTGAATGGTGGCCAGATGTTCCATAAGAATATAAATAAATCAACAACTAAATGAATTATGACCTCAAGCCTCATCAACAGAGAAATGACAAAAATCGGGTAGGCAACATGGCTATGTGGGTCGCCCCCATTAGGGTGTATTGTCACCATCTAGAGAATATTCATATTTGTTACTTCTTTCATTTTATGTATCTCCCGGGAACGGTTATGTTGCTAGCAACCGTAGGTGACAATATATTCGATACACTCAAGAGAAATGAGTGGTCGGTCATGTGTGGGCCGGGTTGTAAGACGTTCTTGTTGAACCCAGTGTATTGCTCTCTTGAGATACACTATTGGCAGGTGGTTCCGTACATTGTCATAGTTAGAAATCCAATATCCAATAACCGCCCGCGTTTTTTATTGTATACTATATATGTAGAGCGTGAGATGCAAGCGTTCTGCTAGATTCTAATTATTTGTATTTAGACACTATTGTAATATCACAACAAAATATTGATTTCAAAAATATTTTGGGTTATCGTAAGGTAAAAACCATCCGTGTTTACGTGTGGATTGGTCTTACGATTATCCTTTTCTTTCGAAATGATTTTTAGCGTTGAAATGAAGTTGGATGCTACCAATAATTTAGTGGGTTTTTCTCACGCTAGTTCACCAGACTGACCTGTGCTTTTGTAATGCTCGGGTCAGACCGAGTTAGGTCAGATCGAGTTGGGCAGGTTCAAGATGAGATACAGATTTCAGGAGACCAGACGAAGAAGTATATGTATATATTACTCCACTGTGTGTTGTAAATGAGGACATACTGTTACAACTATCCAGATGAATGAAATGGTTGCTGTACTCTGATGAAGTGTAAGTATATTTCAAGTTTTTAATAAAGATTATTTTTGTATTATATTTTATTCCGTTGCGACATGATACTGTGTATTAGTGTTCTTCTTTCTTTTTTTCTTAACTTTCTTTCTTTCTATTTCTCATCCTCTTATTTCTTTCGATTAGCTTTCTGTGATTTCGATACTTGAATTTAGACATGGTGTGACGATCCCAAAATCCGAGGGGCGGTATTAAGGATAATCATTGGAATATAACACATTAATCATCATAGCAGAGTACAAATAATAGCAGAAACAATAAATAGATAATTTTACATGGATATGACAGCGGAATCACAACATGTAATAACATCAGAATAGCATAGCGTAGGATATAACTTAGTAATTAAAAAGGAAAGTGATCAGTCATCATCGCCAGAGGCGGAATACATACATGCAGTGAGACATAATAAGGGTATCAGTCTACATCGCCGAAGGCAGTACATATACATACAATAAGAAGTGCGGAAAGTAAATCAGTCTGCATCGCCCGTGGCGGAATCATGATATAAGTACAATAATGGCGGAAAATGTCAAAGTCATCTCTGTGAAGTCAGCCTCGCCATGAGCCAAAAATGCACTCTATGCAACAGTGCAGAGCCAAAAACAACCTGTCACCTGTGAACTAGGTTGCCCGTGTGAAAATAAGGGCACCCGCATTTGCAAAGTGAAACAAACAACGAGTCAGTCATGGGGACTGGTATGAGGAATCTATTTAATAGTTTAAACAACAGTAATAAGCAAATCATAGTACCACACCACTTTCGCGGAACGGGTTTACTCCCGTGATTGCTAGTGCATTTAAAACAAAGTAAATTCTTTTAAAACAACGCAATGCTTTTTGAAAGAATGAAGCCATTATAAGACTCAGGTCCCATCATACAATGCAACGCAAGCCGGAGGATAGAGTTTTACCTTATAATAGCCAAATATGCTTGATACGTATAAAGCAAAATCATTTGATATTATTACTAGTGCATATATGTTTCAAAAACGAATAGCATCATAAATATCAATCATAGATGACATAAGTGCACCATACCACTATGTCGCCATACTAGTTCTACAATCAAGTCCGTTATTTCATATTGGAAATTGGATTTCCGTCATGAGTCGAGGCAAGGGGCAAGCTCCTCTCCGCTTCGAGACACTCTAGCAAATGCCTCGGGACTACACACTCTGGGTAACCCTAGATCCTCCAAGGCCGGTCCTCTCTTACGTTTGAGGATTGGTAATTCCTGAACACACGTTTCCCGGTCCTTACAGACCTATATCGAGGCGCCTCGCATTCCCAACCACATAGGTGAAAAATAGATATAAATGTCAGGGCTGGTAAGTCACTGACACCACCATAGCTAGAAAGAAACGTCATGCTCTCCTTGGGTCCTTATCCCGTTTTTAACTCATACCGGGGTGTGAGGCTCGCGAATCTACGAAATACACAAAGCCAGGCCACGAAGACCTTGCTTTGATCATCATCCACAAGACATTGCTTTGCAACAGAAGCCTTGATCACAGCATCTTGGCATGCCACATAGGCAGTCCACTCCATACGATTGATTTCCATCGATATATAACCTCCAAGCTCGTACGTCTCAGAGAAGGGCGTTAAGAAAAAGAATAAATTCTCTGCCGCCAAACAGATATATATTTAACAGAGATCAATCAGTATAGAACAAAATCCAATGTCAGACACACATTCCATTTACAAGTCCGTTCTGGGTCTGAACGAAACCGGAGGCGTCAATTCCTCACATATCCGTACAATCAACACATACGTTTAGACGGCTACTACTTCCGTCCCTTTCCGGTAGCTACTCCGGTCAGGAACCTCAGTAGCGCCCATCCAACCGATACGAAGATCGTCGGTCTTGAATCGTCTTTGCATTTTCCAATTCGAATCGCTCGATAAATCATTTGAAATGAGGCTTAGCTCGGCCTTTTCAAGTAATTCACGTCATTGGAATTTAAATCGATTCTTTCTATGGTTATATTATTCGACATCCATCTTTCAGTTATTTAGTGTTATTTTCGTGTCAAACACATACAACCATCAAATATCAAACAATTCAAGCCCAATTGGTTTATTTGCAATCTATGTTTCTTATAATATTTTATAACGATTTTTCGCCATTTTTATTTATTTAAAAATGGCCATATTTAAATAAACGACGTTTCAGGTCGTGTCGTGGCACTGGCGCTGTTTTTCCCCTAATTTGTTTTACACATATCGGAAAATCTAACCGTTGGATTTCTACAAAGTCTATATCAGTGGGAAGATATTCCCAAAGCGAACCCAACGGTTCCAGTTTCGTGAAAATCCGACGGTCGGATCTCCCACACTAGTCGTTTGAAGTTACGGTTTCAAAATTCGAACTGCAGCGTCGTTATTCGATTTAATTTAATTATATTTATATATAAATATAAACGATTCTGGCGTTGTTTTTCTTTGGATTTGAATTAAACATTCTGGACAATCCAACCGTTGGATTTTTACAAGGTTGGTGCCGTTGGGAAGATATTCCCAAGGCGAACCCAGCGGTTGCGGTTTCGGGAAAATCCGATTGTCGGATTTCTCGCACTAATCGTTTCAAATTACGATTCCGAAACACGAACTGCACGACCTCTATTCCTTTTAATTATATTTTTATATATATAAATATAGTTCATTCTATAATTCCAACTATAGTCCATTCTATTTTTCCAACTTCGTTTTTACTTCAAATATTTCACTAACGCCTTAATATTTTGAATTTTTTTGCCATAACCTCCTTTGTACGGGGAGGGGTTTGGAAATTTATTGGGCCATATTAGGTACCCAATAAATCCTAAAAAGCATTCACATATTTTATAGTGATATATTCTGGTGTTTACGGGGGAGCATGTATAGATAATCACTCCAGGTAATAAATTCTCGTCACCCCGTTTCTGTGTGGAAATAAATAGTCCATGTGCCGTATCTAATAACTAGAGCGACGTGATTATTGTCAACTCCAGACCCATGTGGGGTTTTTATTAATCTGGCAAATTATCGTTATATTTTATATAGTCCATGTAACACACCGCCTCCGTTAGGGTCACTCGCAAAGGAATGCACTAGCTTTAGAGGGGCATTATTGGTAAACATGCACAGAAATATCACAAGACAGAACATATAAAATAGCGGAAGTAAAATCAAACTTTCATAAACATCAATAATTAAGGTCTAAAGCCTTTTACATCAGAGTACATCAAAACCTGTCTTGTAATAGTAAAGAAGCACAAAGACTTTTTCATAAATTATTCCCCAAGTAAAAACAGTAAAGTAGCCATAGCCAAGAAAAGTCCAAGCCATTCATGATGACCTTCAAGCAGAAGAAGTCCGAACTAAACAACAGTATTTCCTCCCTATAACCTAGGGGGGCGGAAACGGAAGAAAAGAGGCGAAACAAAACGGGTCAGTCAAAAAGACTGAGTATGCCCTATCTACTATTAGCATAAAAACTAGTAAAGTTAACTGACATGAGAAACTGAGATGAACATAAGTATGATAACAGGATAGATAAGCTAAATCAAAATAACAGGATGAACTACTGAACTCAGATAAACTAAGGTGTCATGATAAATTACGGTGTCAAGATAAAACAAGGTATCCCATCGTCAAGTTCCTGTCAAGTATAATATCCCCAAGATATCTATCACGTATAACATCCCATGATATCTATCCTGTCTTTTAGCTCTGCACCTACCGTACTAGTATCCCTACCGTATCATGTGTTAACCATGAATGACCCTTACTCCAAAGTCGTGTAATGGTCCATGTCAACCTAATATATCGCATATATAGGTTACTCAACTCGTATGTTTTATTCCATGTAAGTGTTCAGTCCCTTGCCGTAGACCATACGGGCTTTCCCATGAGGTTCTATACTACTTTAACATAGTTCCATGATCCTTAGGATCGTTTCGGATTGTCACCCTATATCTAACTAGGGTCTTTCATCATGAATCATTGTTTGTACAACTAGGACTTATGCTACCTAGGACTACTAGGGATTACGCTTACCTATTGCACGTTTTCGTATCTTGGTTTTGGTTCAACCACCCAGGGCCACTAGGATTTACGCTAACCGTCAACCGCGCCCTTTTTCCCACGCATTCATCGTGAATCGTTTTCCATGACTGTATGCACATGTATCACATCGTGCCATCCGAGTCCTGTCATAGGGCAGATCAAGAAATACAGGACTCGGTCGGGAGCTTTCAATTTATCTGCCAATGCAAATATTAAGGTCTGTTTTTCTATACGTGGCTATGGTCCCACGCGACCCCTCCTTCAACTAGCGAAAGACAAGACAGGATAAATCCTGTATGAGAACACACTACTGGCCAACCCACAATCCTAGCCTTACCACAACCATAATTAGATAGCAATTATGGTCTATTGGGTGTTCTCTGCCTTTCCGTACGTACACGCTTGACCAAAGATGGTAGGTAGCCTGACGAAATGCTATCTAGGGCACGACCGTGTATCGTCGACTATCCCTTATCCATCCCCGTCTTTAGGTCGCTCGCAAAGCAACCAAGGCATACTCTTGGTTCTTCTAACGCAGACCTTAACCTCTCATGAGCCTAGTATAATCACCTGGCAGCTCATAGAGGGATACCAAGAATACCCTCACGTTCCCCGAAGCCGCTGCTTCGTTACCCAGTTCGCTGGAGCCTTTATCCAAATCAGATACTTGCTCCTACTCGTATACTTAAACGATGACCTACCGTATTAGGTTACTCATCTATCTATGAACTGGTCTAAAGCTCCTTGACTAAGAATCATTACTTAGTTATTCTTCAACTAAGGTTTACCACTTAGCCTTATTCCCGTTCTCCTTGTTAACTACGGTTATCCACCTAATCCTCAGAACTAGGGTTTACATAATGGATTAAGTGTCACTTAAGTTCATGACTTAACCCGTCTACAAATCATGTCAAAATTGGCTAAGTATCCAAGTTCAAGACTTAACCCTACAAACCATGCTCAAGTTGGTTAAGTATATTAAGCAATTCACGACTTAACCTCGTCCAATTATCATTCTAGATTGGTTAAGTATATATTAACTTGACCCTATCAATTTACTTAGTCAAATCGGTCAAGTGTATTCAAGCGATTCGTGACTTAGCCTTATCATGTTTTCACATTATATTGGTTAACTTAACCAAAATAAATTAACGAGTTAGATTGGTTAAGTATAGGTCACTTAACCACATCAATTCATCATGTTAGATTAGTTAAGTGTTTAACTTAACCCCATTAAACTACCAAGTGGGATTAATTAAGTTTAGACTAACTTAACCCCATCCGATTTCCGTGTTTAGACTAGTTGAGTCTAATCTTAACCCCATCCATTAACTGTATTTTTCGGTTAAGCGCCATTAAGAAAACTTACTTAACCTTACCAAGTTATCGGGTTGGATTGATTAAGTGTTGGTTAACTTAACCCCGTCCACTAGTCGTATAAAAATGGTTAAGTGTCATTAGGCAAATCACGTTACTTAACCTACCCAACCTTGTCATGTTTTGTTTAGTATCATTAGCCTAATCAAATTACTTAACCCACTTGTCCATGTCATATTTGATTAAGAGTCATTAATCAAATTAACTTAACCCTATCATGTGGCATTAATTACTTAATGCACCTCAACCTCTCACATTAGACTTTGTTGCGGTTACTAGTTAAGCCGGTCGGTTCCGGGTAGCTTTACACCACAACTTGGTCTAACCTCGGGTTCAAGCACAACATGACCAACTTCTCACATTGGGTCTTATTGTTTGCAACTACTAGTTAGGCCGGTCGGTTCCGGGTAGTTTTACATTGCAAACTCAACACAACCTCGAGTTGGCCACACTTATATTATCTAAGTGTCATGTCCATCATGTTTCCAAAACATGTTACAAGTTTTCAAGCATTTGGGTAGACCTAACTTAATAGGTAAATTCTCAAAGGGTAGACCTAACTTAATAGGTAAATTCCCAAGCTTAGGTTTTTATGCATACTTACATGTCAACTTCCATGTTATATTTCAAGTCATATTTTCAAGTTGTATTTTCATGTCATTAGAAATTTCCCATAACATAACCCAACGCTTTTACACTCGCATATACGTTCGCGACAACGTAATGGATTAAAAGAAAAGACTTGACAAAGGTATGAAAAAAATGGATATTAAGCCACAAGTTAATCATGGTGGCAAATGAGGCATAAATGTGTTCATTAACTTGCATGTTACATTCTTAAGCCTCAAAAACATGCATAAACCCAAACTTGGCACATAAGCGAATCATGGTGACAAAAGACATGGAATGATGACTAGTAACTCGCATATATCATCATATAAGGGTTATGACTTCATATGCAAGTTGACATAAAGGTTATGAAGGTTCTCATGTTGCATAATGCAACATTTCAACCCAAAGGTTGTAGCTTTTAGCCCACAAGATCAAGATAATGACTTCATAAACTTGCATGACATGATAGCATGTATCATTCTCAATGATCAAACCCAAACTTGCAACATGAACATTTAACTTCATAGTTAATATCTAAGAGTAGGGAAAGGGCTTACATTGCTATGAAGGCGCAAATCGATTAAACGAAAGATTGAGACAAAGCTTATGCATGTCATCATCCAAAAACCCAAAGATGAAAGCTCCAAATCAATAAAAAAAACCCCATCTTTATGAACAAAGATCAAAGCTTTAGCCTTGAAATCAACTTGAGAGGCTCTCATACAAACATAAGGATTCTCTAACACTCTCATGATCATGAAACCTCTCATAGAAATGAAGTGGAGGCTAGGATTTTTAGTGGAGGCCATGAGTGGAGCAATTTTGCCATAGTTTAGTTGCATGAATGAATAACGAGGGTTTAGGGGTAGGTTAGAGGCTTATTTATAGAGATTAGGAGTGATTAGGACCTTAGGATTAACCCTAGGATCAACCTGAACCGTCAGATTTCAAACCAGGCCCAAAAACCTAGCCAAGACTGAGAATAGGTGCACCAGGCAAAACTGCCCGGCCACCCTGGGTCGACCCCCAAGTCGACAGGGCTGTCGACTTGGGTGAGACCATGTCGACTCCCAAGTCGACAGGGCTGTCGACTTGGGGTACCTGGCGGGAATTTTTCCCGCCTAGCCCTCCAGCCCTAATTTTCGAAATTAGAACTCGTTTTTGAACTTGAATTTTCTGAAAACTTCGTTGGGCCTTAATCGGGTCATACGGACTCCGATTTTCGAAAACTCGGACTCTATTTCGCGTATTTTTCCGAGACGAACGCAATGGCATAGCCCGTTTTACTTGATTCAGAATTTAAAATGAAATTCTGCCTTGATTCTCGTCTTAATCATGTTATCGAAATACGGGTTGTTACATTCTCCCCACCTTTTAGGATTTCGTCCCCGAATTCTCCAAGTTAGGAAGAACATATCCTACCATCCATCATCCATCTACTCAAAACATCATCCACAAGCAACCATTGTCCTTAGATGATTTCTAATGTTGTATGAATATATGCAAAACGTGTGTGTACATGTTCCTTAGCTAATGCTAATGATCAGGCCTGAATAATCTTTCTAATGCAAAATATGTATAGTGCCATGAATCCAACATGTATGCAAATAATCCTAGTCATATAGATACTATATGCGTGCACAATCATTCATTCATATGCAACAACCGCATGATAATACATTCGATTTCATCCATAAACAAGTATAAATACTCGTGCATATGCAATATGAAATGTGACCGAGTCGAGCTAGTATCTAATGTGTATTCGCGCATCCACGAGCAACCACTTGCAACCACTTGCAACCATATCAATCATAACATGTTCCAAATACATGTTTACATCCATAGGGTTCTACCTAGGATTCCCTGAAACAGGGTCGAGAAGATAAACAAGACAAACTCCTTATGGGGTTTGTAACAGAAAATAGGACCGAGAGGATGTCCACAAAAGATAGCCTACAAGTAAGCTCTACAGAAAACAGGGGTCAAGGATATACTCCCAAAAGAGATATCATGTGCGTATCTAGTCTTTGACCATCAAAGTCGTATTTCCTCGAGCTTAATTCCATTGTGCCTTGACCGTCTTTTAACTTCGCGATTTCGTAGCTTCTTATTTCCTGTTTCCATAACATGAGCTGGAACTCATTTCTTCGTCGCTTCTCGTTCCACTTAAACTTATCCTTTTCCTAGAATACTTGGCGCACACACGACTGCGTACTCATGATCTCATGCAAGCTTTCCAAAATTCACTAGTGAACCTTGGATCTTGTTTATATACTATAAGGTATTCCATGTAGAAGAACTTTCCCTTGAAAGTAAACAGATGTCAACCAGGTTATCATGCGCACTCACTAGGGCGATCTCTATAACCCATGCATAAGTGAAATAAACCATCCATCTTATCGGTGAACACCACTCGATCGGGCTTCAAATTTCCAATAAAGGCATCACGGGATTCTAAGTAACTAATCATGACCGAACCCAAAAGGTTACACGAGACTCCGAGGGTATTACCAAGGCTAGTCAAGAGTCTAACTACCCTCCTATCAAAACCGAGAGTGGCACCCCTTACTGGATAACCACTTCATCCTTAGAATCCATCCATAGCTTATAAACATAAGCATTATTTCCAAGCTCAACACTTGACATAGACATTCTCAAATCCAAACAAGCCATGAATAAATGGACTGATTCTCCAATAGGACTTTGAGACAAAAATGGGATTCTCTATTGCGTTAGTACTTAAGGTGCAGAGACTCAACTATCGAAGCAGACTTAACTGATACGATGATCAAAACAAAGTCCTAACGGGATGATAGAGAAGAAGAGCTAAACCTTTAACAAGATCGTTATCCTCCTTCCGAGGTACCCTAGAAATGAGAGCATACTATTACCCTCCCGATGATCTTGTCCATACTTAACTATCCACCCCGTTTTACCATGCCAAAGGTACTCTCTCGTCATGTGTTTCGTTGTTCATCTTTCTCCCTTCTTTGAGGACTAAACCATACCAACAAGTTGCTCATCCTTAAGCTCGTATCTTTTATCCTTTTTCTCACTATCATTATAACGCGGCCACTGGTCTCTCGAGAACCACCTCCATCGTATGGAAAGTACTTTCGTAGATAGAAAAGACTAGTCGCAGTCAAAACCACTGTGACTATAGATGGAGGAAAGAAAGGAAAAGAGATTCTATTAAGGAAACAAGGATAGTGCTAATGGCCTTTGGGGAATAGCCTTTTTCTTTTAAAAGAAAATTTTCTTGAAAAATGCTTCTTTGTAAACGATTTTCAAATAGTTTTCAGAAGGTCTTTAAAAACTTTTGCCCAATCTGGTAACCTACTGCTCTGATACCAAATGTAACACCCCGCCTCCGCTAGGGTCACTCGCAAAGGAATGCACTAGCTCTAGAGGGGCATTATTGGTAAACATGCACAGAAATATCACAAGACAGAACATATAAAATAGCGGAAGTAAAATCAAACTTTCATAAACATCAATAATTAAGGTCTAAAGCCTTTTACATCAGAGTACATCAAAACCTGTCTTGCAATAATAAAGAAGCATAAAGACTTTTTCATAAATTATTCCCCAAGTAAAAACAGTAAAGTAGCCATAGCCAAGAAAAGTCCAAGCCATTCATGATGATCTTCAAGCAGAAGAAGTCCGAACTAAACAACAGTATTTCCTCCCTGTAACCTGGGGGGGGGGGGGAACGGAAGAAAAGAGGCGAAACAAAACGGGTCAGTCAAAAAGACTGAGTAAGCCCTATCTACTATTAGCATAAAAACTAGTAAAGTTAACTGACATGAGAAACTGAGATGAACATAAGTATGATAACAGGATAGATAAGCTAAATCAAAATAACAGGATGAACTACTGAACTCAGATAAACTAAGGTGTCATGATAAATTACGGTGTCAAGATAAAACAAGGTATCCCATCGTCAAGTTCCTGTCAAGTATAATATCCCCAAGATATCTATCATGTATAACATCCCATGGTATCTATCTTGTCTTTTAGCTCTGCACCTACCGTACTAGTATCCCTACCGTATCATGTGTTAACCATGAATGACCCTTACTCCAAAGTCGTGTAATGGTCCATGTCAACCTAATATATCGCATATATAGGTTACTCAACTCGTATGTTTTATTCCATGTAAGTGTTCAGTCCATTGCCGTAGACCATACGGGCTTTCACATGAGGTTCTATACTACTTTAACATAGTTCCATGATCCTTAGGATCGTTTCGGATTGTCACCCTATATCTAACTAGGGTCTTTCATCATGAATCATTGTTTGTACAACTAGGACTTATGCTACCTAGGACTACTAGGGATTACGCTTACCTATTGCACGTTTTCGTATCTTGGTTTTGGTTCAACCACCCAGGGCCACTAGGATTTACGCTAATCGTCAACCGCGCCCTTTTTCCCACGCATTCATCGTGAATCGTTTTCCATGACTGTATGCACATGTATCACATCGTGCCATCCGGGTCCTGTCACAGGGCAGATCAAGAAATACAGGACTCGGTCGGGAGCTTTCGATTTATCTGCCGATGCAGATACTAAGGTCTGTTTTTCTATACGTGGCTATGGTCCCACGCGACCCCTCCCTCAACTAGCGAAAGACAAGACAGGATAAATCCTGTATGAGAACACACTACTGGCCAACCCACAATCCTAGCCTTACCGCAACCATAATTAGATAGCAATTATGGTCTATTGGGTGTTCTCTGCCTTTCCGTACGTACAAGCTTGACCAAAGATGGTAGGTAGCCTGACGAAATGCTATCTAGGGCACGACCGTGTATCGTCGACTATCCCCTATCCATCCCCGTCTTTAGGTTTCTCGCATAGCAACCAAGGCATACTCTTGGTTCTTCTAACGCAGACCTTAACCTCTCATGAGCCTAGTATAATCACCTGGCAGCTCATAGAGGGATACCAAGAATACCCTCACGTTCCCCGAAGCCGCTGCTTCGTTACCCAGTTCGCTGGAGCCTTTATCCAAATCAGATACTTGCTCCTACTCGTATACTTAAACGATGACCTACCGTATTAGGTTACTCATCTATCTATGAACTGGTCTAAAGCTCCTTGACTAAGAATCATTACTTAGTTATTCTTCAACTAAGGTTTACCACTTAGCCTTATTCCCGTTCTCCTTGTTAACTACGGTTATCCACCTAATCCTCAGAACTAGGGTTTACATAATGGATTAAGTGTCACTTAAGTTCATGACTTAACCCGTCTACAAATCATGTAAAAATTGGCTAAGTATCCAAGTTCAAGACTTAACCCTACAAACCATGCTCAAGTTGGTTAAGTATATTAAGCAATTCACGACTTAACCTCGTCCAATTATCATTCTAGATTGGTTAAGTATATATTAACTTGACCCTATCAATTTACTTAGTCAAATCGGTCAAGTGTATTCAAGCGATTCATGACTTAGCCTTATCATGTTTTCACATTATATTGGTTAACTTAACCAAAATAAATTAACGAGTTAGATTGGTTAAGTATAGGTCACTTAACCACATCAATTCATCATGTTAGATTAGTTAAGTGTTTAACTTAACCCCATTAAACTACCAAGTGGGATTAATTAAGTTTAGACTAACTTAACCCCATCCGATTTCCGTGTTTAGACTAGTTGAGTCTAATCTTAACCCCATCCATTAACTGTATTTTTCGGTTAAGCGCCATTAAGAAAACTTACTTAACCTTACCAAGTTATCGGGTTGGATTGATTAAGTGTTGGTTAACTTAACCCCGTCCACTAGTCGTATAAAAATGGTTAAGTGTCATTAGGCAAATCACGTTACTTAACCTACCCAACCTTGTCATGTTTTGTTTAGTATCATTAGCCTAATCAAATTACTTAACCCACTTGTCCATGTCATATTTGATTAAGAGTCATTAATCAAATTAACTTAACCCTATCATGTGGCATTAATTACTTAATGCACCTCAACCTCTCACATTAGACTTTGTTGCGGTTACTAGTTAAGCCGGTCGGTTCCGGGTAGTTTTACACCACAACTTGGTCTAACCTCGGGTTCAAGCACAACATGACCAACTTCTCACATTGGGTCTTATTGTTTGCAACTACTAGTTAGGCCGGTCGGTTCCGGGTAGTTTTACATTGCAAACTCAACCCAACCTCGAGTTGGCCACACTTATATTATCTAAGTGTCATGTCCATCATGTTTCCACAACATGTTACAAGTTTTCAAGCATTTGGGTAGACCTAACTTAATAGGTAAATTCCCAAAGGGTAGACCTAACTTAATAGGTAAATTCCCAAGCTTAGGTTTTTATGCATACTTACATGTCAACTTCCATGTTATATTTCAAGTCAAATTTTCAAGTTGTATTTTCATGTCATTAGAAATTTCCCATAACATAACCCAACGCTTTTACACTCGCATATACGTTCGCGACAACGTAATGGATTAAAAGAAAAGACTTGACAAAGGTATGACAAAAATGGATATTAAGCCACAAGTTAATCATGGTGGCAAATGAGGCATAAATGTGTTCATTAACTTGCATGTTACATTCTTAAGCCTCAAAAACATGCATAAACCCAAACTTGGCACATAAGCGAATCATGGTGACAAAAGACATGGAATGATGACTAGTAACTCGCATATATCATCATATAAGGGTTATGACTTCATATGCAAGTTGACATAAAGGTTATGAAGGTTCTCATGTTGCATAATGCAACATTTCAACCCAAAGGTTGTAGCTTTTAGCCCACAAGATCAAGATAATGACTTCATAAACTTGCATGACATGATAGCATGTATCATTCTCAATGATCAAACCCAAACTTGCAACATGAACATTTAACTTCATAGTTAATATCTAAGAGTAGGGAAAGGGCTTACATTGCTATGAAGGCACAAATCGATTAAACGAAAGATTGAGACAAAGCTTATGCATGTCATCATCCAAAAACCCAAAGATGAAAGCTCCAAATCAATAAAAAAAAACCCATCTTTATGAACAAAGATCAAAGCTTTAGCCTTGAAATCAACTTGAGAGGCTCTCATACAAACATAAGGATTCTCTAACACTCTCATGATCATGAAACCTCTCATAGAAATGAAGTGGAGGCTAGGATTTTGAGTGGAGGCCATGAGTGGAGCAATTTTGCCATAGTTTATTTGCATGAATGAATAATGAGGGTTTAGGGGTAGGTTAGAGGCTTATTTATAGAGATTAGGAGTGATTAGGACCTTAGGATTAACCCTAGGATCAACCTGAACCGTCAGATTTCAAACCAGGCCCAAAAACCTAGCCAAGACTGAGAATAGGTGCACCAGGCAAAACTGCCCGGCCACCCTGGGTCGACCCCCAAGTCGACAGGGCAGTCGACTTGGGTGAGACCATGTCGACTCCCAAGTCGACAGGGCTGTCAACTTGGGGTACCTGGCGGGAATTTTTCCCGCCTAGCCCTCCAGCCCTAATTTTCGAAATTAGAACTCATTTTTGAACTTGAATTTTCTGAAAACTTCGTTGGGCCTTAATCGGGTCATACGGACTCCGATTTTTCGAAAACTCGGACTCTATTTCGCGTATTTTTCCGAGACGAACGCAATGGCATAGCCCATTTTACTTGATTCAGAATTTAAAATTAAATTCTGTCTTGATTCTCGTCTTAATCATGTTATCGAAATACGGGTTGTTACACTCCATATCAGTCATCAGTTCAACCTGTAGTATATAGTCATCGCCATACAAGCTTCTCGCTCGTATGGTAAATCTTCCACCTCGTCACACAAGCTCCAGTTGCTTATGTGGAATATGATGAAGTATGCCTATCGTCATGAAGTATGCCATGTAGTGTAGTTCAAAATTAATTGTTACTATCCTATGGCGACGTTTATTATTTCACACAGAATAACCAGCACTCCGCATCCAATGGCATTCACAGGAGTTGATATATAAATAAAATTGCGCAGCCAACTCATCAAGGTTTACCTATTTGTCGGGCACGCAAATAATTTCTTTACTCTACAGCTAATCCATTTTTCCTATTCAACACATGAATATATATGCAGAACAAAGCTAATAATAATATTTCTAGCAAACTATTATTTATTTCAACACGTGTGTATTTTTATCAAAGCATATACATGGTAAAAGAAATATTTTTATCGTTAAAAATATTTATTCAACAAGTGAATGTTTTTAACACTTCATATTCACAATAAAGGTGTAGTTTTTATTGTCTATTCATTTTATTTTAAAATACGATAACATTCAACACATGAATTTCATCTCGACGAGCGAATTGCAACTCAACATATGAATATTCGATATAGTTTGTATATATATAAAAATGTGATTTTTATCGCTAAAGCTATTTGTTTAAATTCAAATAATATTCAACACATGAATTTCAACTCAACGAATGAATTGCAACTCAACACATGAATATTTTCTATAGTTCGTATATATATAAAAATGTGATTTTTATCGCTAAAGCTATTTGTTTAAATTCAAATAATATTCAACACATGAATTTTCAACCCAACGAATGAATTGCTACTCAACACATGAATATTTGATATAGTTCGTATATATATAAAAATGTGATTTTTATCGCTAAAGCTATTTGTTTAAATTCAAATAATATTCAACACATGAATTTCAACTCAACGAATGAATTGCAACTCAACACATGAATATTTGATATAACATATGCAATTTATTTCAACGAATGAAAATTATTCTAACACATGAATATTTCAGAAAATTTCGGCAGCATAACGGCAGGGTAGTTAAAACCGGGACCGTCCCTAGTACGGCTCCTCGCTCTACCTTAAAACCTCGCGGTTTTTGACAATGGGGATCATGCATCTAGTTCGCACGCAGGCGGCATGTTTTATTTTCAATTCCACAATGCTATTCTAATTTGTTTCAACCACAAGAGGGTATTTTTCAACCACAAAGGTATTTTTCAACCACAAAGGTATTTTTCAACCATAATATCAACCATAAACAATTATTTCCAACCATTCGTCATACCATATAATATCACGTCAATCACAAGCAATAAATATCGTCCATGGTCTGTGGACGAGGGGAGTATATATATATAATAATAATTCACTTGCATTTCATCACAATTCAAAGCACATATGTTTCATTCAACGCTTGTATAATTTATACATCGCTAATATAACTTATACAACACATGTACATGAGGT
Source organism: Allium sativum (assembly GCA_030737875.1). Lineage (NCBI taxonomy): Eukaryota > Viridiplantae > Streptophyta > Magnoliopsida > Asparagales > Amaryllidaceae > Allium > Allium sativum. Next base: position 27,231,783 of record CM060912.1, on the reverse strand, counting down.
ATACAATGCGTATATAATTTACACTTCGCTTATATAATTTATACAACATGATTTCATTCACACAATTAGTTTAGATTCCTCACATTGGTTATTGCAGTGCTAAAAATCGTAGGAAGATCAGAAAAATCCGCGGCTTCTTCTAGAATGTAGAGAGCCTCCTTGCGGTCACGGTGTCTCCTGTTTCACCGAATTTCGATCACATAGCAAAAAAGATACGATTTTTACAAGTTTGCAACACTTTATAGTGTAAAAATCAGTTGAAAATGGAGTAGCCGTATACCTCCTTCGAGCGCTCGAAACTAGGTTTCCATTTTTCGGCTAAACCGTCAAGCGATAGGACGAATGGCCAGTGCTGCGTCGAAGAGGAAGGGAAGAGCTTCCCGGCGCTACCCTAGATGGTCGGATCGATGGTTTCTAGCGACCACGGCGGCGACGCGAAGTTCGAGCCTTCTCGGCTCTGTATCTCCCTCAATACTCAACGATAAATCTTGAAGTTGCTATGGATTTGAAGATCTCTGAACGCTCTTCAAAATGGATCTTAGTTTGCTTGATTTCGTTGTGTGGTTGTGGAGAAATTGAAGAGAGAAGTTTGGAGCAATTTTCCGTCTCGCGCCTGGAGTATCGACGAGGAAGAAGAATTCTGATTGGTCGGCACCTTTTTATTTTAATTTTTAATTTATTTATTTCCAAAAATACCCCCTTCCACACACGAACTCGAAATCAAACCCAACGACTGTCGCCCCTAGCTAATTACCCCCATTCCGGACACAATGGGATATGTTTCGTTGGCCAATTCGACTGTTACAATCAGTTATTTTTCAAATTAAAATATAAAACATTCGATATTTAATTTAAACGTACATTTCAATTTGCCAGGGCCACAAACTGAATCGAAAAACTCCAGAAAAATAAATCTAGCTTTGTTTTGACGATACGGTTCTAACAAAACCAGTTTCGTCGAATTCTGAGCTCGTTTGCAAAACGGCCATTTTTAGGTCGACCCATTTTAACAGAATTTGACCAATCATATTTTCTTTTGCCCCGCTCACATACTAGCTTCAAAAATTATGAAATTTGAAACTTAGCAATAATTTGACATTCCAGACCCAACAAAAGTGGTTTCTTCGAATTCCGAGGTCGTATGCAAAATATCAATTTTCAAGGGCTATATATACTATATAGCGACCTTTCTGAAAATTCATTTGGCCATATCTTTTGATTCCCGCTATGAAACTTCGATTTTTCAGATTCGTTAGAAAGGTATTCATAAATAGATTTAAATATTTTCAGTTTCGCTAAAATCCGTTATATTTTCCACCCGGTACAGTCAGACAAAATTTGTATTCAAAATTTCAAATTGCCATACCATACCCAATTCTATATTTTATTGAAATATGTTATTTCAACTATTCAAATTCTTTGGTAATAACCAAATTTAAAAATTTTAAACTGGTTCACATTTTCCGGGTTATTACAATCTCCCCTACTTAAAACTTTTCGTCCTCGAAAAGGAAATAACAGCAAAGTAGGAAATAAAATGTAAATGCAAAGTATTGTAAAGGTACCTTGCACTGGAGTTAGTCAGAGATGTCCACTCTGCATTTGGGATAGGCTTGTTTAATGCTTTCCCCAGTCTCCCAAGTACAGTCTCTAGGATCACTACTCCACTGCACTTTGACTAGATGAATCTTTTTCCTCCTTAGCTCTCTAGTTTCTTTGCCCACTATCTTTAATGGCTCTCTTCTGAGTGCTAATTCCGGAGTTATGTCAATATCCTGTTGCGCTGCTTCTTCCACAACAAGATCGGGATCATGAACATGTTTTCTGAGTTGTGACACGTGGAACACATCATGTATACCAGGCAACCAATTAGGTAATGAAACCCTATATGCAAGAGTTCCAATCCGTTCAAGTATAGGAAAGGGACCAATAAATCTCGGTTCCAACTTCCCAGCCTTGCCAAATCTGATTACTCCTCGCATTGGAGAAACTCTTAAATATACATAATCGCCAACGGTAAACGATATATCCCTTCTTCTTGCATCAGCATAACTTTTCTGTCGGCTCTGCGCGATTTTTAATCGCTTCTTAATGAAATCGACTTTATCCGATGCTTCTTGAATCATATCGGGCTCTAACACAAGTCTGTTTCCAGGTTCTACCCAACACGCGGGAGATCTGCACGGTCTACCGTATAATGCTTCAAATGGGGACATTCCCAGACTTTCTTGATAGCTATTGTTGTAAGAGAATTCGGCTAAATGTAAGTGATCTTCCCATGAGCCTCCAAAATCAATAACGCAAGCCCGCAGTAAATCTTCTAGAATTCTATTCACCCGCTCCGTTTGGCCGTCTGTCTGAGGGTGATAAGCGGTGCTTAGATTTAATTTGGTTCCCAATTCTGTCTGGAATGCTTCCCAGAATTTTCTAGTAAACAGGGGATCTCTATCACTGACTATATTGAGCGGCACTCCATGAAGTTTAACTATTTCTTTGAAGTAAATATATGCTAGAATTTGAGCCGTTCTGTTGGATCGGACAGGTATGAAATGGGCAGTCTTCGTGAAGCGATCTATGATTACCCATATACTGTCGTTTCCTTTTCTAGTTCGAGGCAAGCCATCAATGAAGTCCATCGAGATTTGTTCCCACTTCCATCCTGGAATTTCTAAGGGTTGTAATAATCCAGCCAATTTCTGCTGATCACTCTTGACTAGATGACAAGTGGGGCATCTGCTAACATATAATGAGATATCTCTTTTCATCGCCTTCCACCAGAATGTGCGCTTGATATCGTTATACATTTTGCTCACACCGGGATGGATACTTAATTTGGACTTGTGGCATTCATCAAGCACTTCTCTTTTTAGCTCGGAGATGTCGGGAACACAAATTCTTCCTTTTAATCTCAAAACCCCCTCACTATCCACTTGGAAGCTGGAGTCTATGCCTTCATTGATCCTTTTGATCATCACTTTTACCAAATTATCCTCTTTTTGAAGGGTCGAGATCCTGTCAATTAAAGAAGACGTAATGATAAAACTAGCAATGATTTCATTCTTTCTGCTGAGAGCATCTGCGACAACATTGGCTTTCCCCGGAGTGTATAGAATTTCAAAATCGTATGCTGCAAGGAATTCTAACCAACGCTGTTGTCTCAAGTTTAAATCTTTCTGAGTGAATAGATATTTCAAGGATTGATGATCGGTAAATAGTTCGAACTTCTCGCCTAATAAATAATGCCTCCAGATTCTTAAAGCAAACACGATAGCTAATAACTCAAGATCATGAGTAGCATAGTTCCTTTCATGCGGCTTTAGCTGACGGCTGGCATAAGCGATCACTTGGCCTTTTTGCATTAATACTGCGCCTAGCCCTCTAATAGAAGCATCTGTCCATACAGTCAAGTCTTGGTTGCCTTCTATAATTGTCAATACTGGAGCGGTTGTCAACTTCAGTTTCAGCTCCTGGAAAGCTTCTTCACATTCGGGAGTCCATTTGAATTTCTCATGCTTCTTTGTAAGCTTTGTCAATACACCAGATATCTTTGAAAAATCCTGTACGAATTTCCGATAGTAACTATCCAATCCAAGGAAACCTCGAACTTCTGTGGGGGTAGTAGGTTGTTTCCAGTTCTGAATCGCTGTAATTTTGCTTGGATCTACAGCAATCCCTTCTTTTGATATGACATGGCCTAGGAATTTAACTTCATCCTGCCAGAAGACACACTTAGAAAATTTAGCTTTCAAGACATTTCTCCTTAGAATTTTCAACACTTGTTCTAAATGTTTTGCATGTTCGTCTTCCGACTTGGAGTAGATTAAAATATCATCGATGAAGACTAGAACAAATTTATTCAATACACCACGGAACACTCTGTTCATAAGATCGACGAAGTATGTCGGAGCGTTACACAAGCCGAACGGCATTACTAACCATTCGTAGAATAAATCGGGACCCCTGAAGGCTGTCAAAGGGATACAGTCTTCGGCTATACGTAATTGGTGGAAACCTGTAGCTAGGTCCATTCTGGAGAATACTGCTGCTCCATTTAATTGATCCAGCAGATCGTCTATTCGGGGCAAGGGATATTTGTTCTTCAGTGTCTGCTTATTGAGATCTCGGTAATCAACGCAAAGTCTTAGAGTACCGTCTGATTTCGGGACAAATACTACTGCTGCTCCCCACGCTGAAAAGCTCAGTCTGATCAGACCTTTCCAAAGAAATTCTCGGGTTTGACTACCTAACTCTTCTTTTTCTTTCGGGGCCATTCTTCTAATTGGATGTACCACTGGTCGGGCGTTAGGAATTAGATCTATTCTAAATTAAATTTCTCTTTGCGGCGGTAAGTTTTCTACTTCTTCAAACACATCCGCATAGTTTTTAACGACCGATATCTTTTCTAATGAAGGGGGGGTAACTTCTAAAGAAGACCAAAATTCCGTTCTATTTATTTCTGAACCGTGGCATGGTATATATATAGGCCCAAGCTTCGTTTCGACTTTAACGATTCTTTCGGCACATCTAACTTCGGCCTTATATTTTGTCAACCAGTCCAGCCCCAGTATAACATCAAATTCGGAAAGGTCCATAACAATCGAATCAAAAGAGAACTTGTAGAAAGAGTAAGAGATAGGCACCCTGCAGTACGAACTGAGACCAACAGAACCTCCTATCGGGTTTTGAACTTTAATTGGTTCTTTAAGTTTTCTTCGTTTCAATTTTAATTTATGAACTATATTACCAGAAATGAAGCTACGTGATGCACCAGTATCAAAAACTAAAGAAACAGGAATATTTTTAATGGTAAGGGTACCTCCCAAGACGTCGGGTTTACCTGATCCATCGGTTGTAGCTGGCGGGGTCTTCCCGTCAAACACATGAGCCACTTGTGCATTCTGCTTCAGAGGACAATTCCTGCTATAGTGCCCTTTCTTATGGCAGTTGTAGCATTCGGCTGAGTCATTTGCCTTTGGTTTCCTTGGGGCTTTGCATACATTAGAGAAATGACCTGGCTTCCCGCAGTTGTAGCAATTTCCTTTGGGGATCTTTCCTGGTTTCTGAGTAGCGGCCGCGGTAATGCTAAACTCGGGTTGATCTGCTGAAGCCTTGCGCTTATTTCCAGCTTGGCTTTTGGCGCGGTCTTGGCTAGCGTGCCTTTCATCCATATCTTCATAATTGCAAGCCATTTCTACTAATTCTGAAAAGGAGAGTTTGATATTGCTCATAGCTCTGTCATGGTACTTGCGCTTTAGCCCAAATATGAATCTCTTGTTCTTTGCTTTGTTAATCATAATCAGCTCTGGAGCATAGCGCGACAACTGGGTGAATTTATTCAGGTAATCTTGAATAGAGAGATCTCCTTGTTGGAGATTAGCAAACTGCTCTCGCATCCTCTCTAGAGCCTGTTCAGGTACAAACTTCTCATTGAACATAGTTTTGAATTGCTCCCAGGTTCTGACAGTACCTGCTGCATCTTCTGAAGTAATGACATCCCACCACAGCTCTGCTTCCTCCTGTAGGAGCCAAATACCCAGTCAAGCTTTGTTGTTGGTTCCCATACCCATGCCTTCAAAGATTTTCTCACCTGGTACAGTCAGACAAAGTTTGTATTCAAAATTTCAAACTGCCATACCATACCCAATTCTATATTTTATTGAAATATGCTATTTCAACTATTCAAATTCTTTGGTAATAACCAAATTAATTTTTTTTAAACTGGTTCACATTTTCCGGGTTATTACACATGGAGTGTATAAATGTCTGGATTTGAGAGTCGAAATTCCCGGGACGCTACAAAGTATAAATGAGATAATCTTTGATAACATTTATGGGAACCTTTCACAGAGTAATGAATATACGAATAAAAGAATACTATGGATTGGAATGAGATGTGTGTTATCTTTATTTATCATTTGATCTTAACGATGCATGAGTTATTCGAAAAGACCGGGTTTAACCTATTCTAAATAACTGTTGACGATGTTTAAAAGTCGAAGATGAAGACGGTCATTGAAGACCAGAGATCTTCACATCATTGTGATAATCTTTGATGCCTCAATTGGCTGGTACACCCAAGATGAGGTAATAAGTGGTGATTGTCCGGACGTACTTGGAAATCGACCGGATATGCTAGGACCTCTCTCTTGTATTGGACATATGGGATGAGGAATAGGTGACTCCAGTTTTGTTCAAACCTAGAACGAACTTGCAAATGGATTGTGCGTCTGACATCATAGTTTGTGAAATATTAGTTGATCTCTAATAAATATATATATATATATATGTTTGGTGGCCGAGAATTTATTCTCTTTGCTTAACACCCTTCTCTGAGACGTACGATCTCAGAGGTTATGTTTTGGTGGACACCAGTTATATGGTATGAACTGACAATGTGGCATGCTGAGATGCATGGATAAAAGCTTTTTTGAAAAGAAGATCTCTGTGGATGATGATCAAAGCATGGATTTAATATAGCGTAGCTTTTTGTATAGCGTAAATTCGCGAACTTCACACCTCGATATGAGTCAAAAAGGGGATGAGGACCGCAGGGAGGACATGTGTTTCTTTCTAGCTAGAAGTGGTGGTAAGGCATAAAGCCTATGCACATTTGCTTATGTGGATGATGGATAGTGAGGCGCCTTGGATATAGGGATAAAAAAGGCTCATATGGTCGACATACTTACCAAGTTATAGGTCCGATAGGATCAGGAAATGTATTGTTCAGGAATTGCCAATCCACAAAAGAAAGAGTGGACCGGCCCTACGGCTAACCATAGGTTACCTATGGTGTGATCCTGGACATCTTGCTAGAGGTAATCCGAAACTGGTGAGGAAGATCCCTTGCCTTGACTCATAGATGGAATCCAAATTCCAATATACGATTCTACGATCTTAGTTGTATACTACGGCGACATAGTAGGATGGGGTTCCATACTGTCTATGATTGATAGATTTATATTCGAAGTTGTTTTCTACACTATGCACTTATTATAATATCAAAAATATTTGTTTTAAAACGTATCAAGCATGTTTGTCTATCATAAGGTAAAACTCTATCCTTCGGCTTGCGTTGCATCGTGTGATGCGACCTGAGTCTTATAATATCTTCATTTTCCAAAACATTGCGTTATTTTGTTTTAATAATATTCATGTCGAGGAAACACATTCCGTGTTATATGGAATGTCCTGTGATTTACCCGACTTTAAAATAAATATTTTGTAATTGTTTTTAAGTTCTCACACCAGTCCCATGATTGACCTGGAGTTTATTGTTTTCATCTAAACTCTGGATGCCCATATTTTCCACAAGGGCAGCTAGTAGTTTTAGTTTTGAAGATATTTATTTAACAGGATCCTGGATTACTGCTGAAGCTATACTCCGGAAAGCTTTGTATCCGCGTATTTATTTCAGTTGTGTTAGTCAATGGTTTTCCGATGTGCGTTGTATCACTATATTTATACATTTTTAATTCCGCTAAACATAATTTATTTCTCTGATATTATTTATTCTTCCGCTGTGTATTACTAGGATATTCTTGTACTATGATGTAGTATTGTTGTAATAGAAATGAAAATTTCTCTTGTTCTATGTTATGAGGCATCATGTTTTTATATAGTCCGTGTTCTCATTCGGTTTAGGCCGGGCGGGGATTTCGGGTCGTGCCAGCTTAGTATCAAAGCTTTGGTTTACAAAGCTCGAGAACAAGACACATCAGAACTAAACGAAAGAATTCATCAGAGATAGGATTTGTAATATCATATTCAAGAATACTCATTAGAGACGGGGTTAGTAATACCCTAAAATGAGTAGAGAGTAATATGTTTATAAGAAGCATATTTTTTATTATTTAATATAATCTGATCTTAAATTATATTTTATGTGTAAAGAAAATATATGTTTTGAAAATATGTGGATAACATACTTGATTATCTTATAATAAGAGCTTAAGTGTTATTTTTGACGCTAACGTTGGACAATCAAGTATAAGAAGATTTTGAATGTACGCATAATTAAAATATATCCAAAATCTCGAATATGCTTGATTGATATAAAATCACATTCTGGTCGTTTGAGGATGATTCTTGTGATTGTCGCGACATCATCAGTATTTATTTTCAAGTTTCGAAAGTGGGATGACTATATAATTCCAATTTAAACATTGAAATATACTTAAACTAATTTAAGTAAGTATTTGGAAATGATTTTAGTTTTAAATTTAACTAATAATTAGTTTAATCGATTGAGAATATGAATGTAAATCGATTGAATTAAAATTTAACTTAAGTGAAGTTAAATAAAATTTGGAATGATGAAGCCAATGTAAGAATAGAAGTTTGAATTGAGCTAAATCAAATTTAATATTGAATTAATTGGAATTGGATATATATATATACATACATACATACATACATAGATATATATATATATATATATATATATATATATATATATATGTGAACAGGTTATTGCATGGAAGCTAAGAAGAGGAAAAAATTGTATACCCAAAAAACAGGTACATATTTAGTATATTGATTGGGTTTGATTATTTTATGAGCCGACTGGCTAGCCGCTTGGGTTTTGGATTTTCTTTTGATTGATGAAAGCCTGGAGAGGCAAGCTATAGTTGTATCAATCAACCCGGAAATGGAGCTTATGGCCAATTTTTTTCAAAATTTAAGGCGTTAACCAAATTTCGAGGAATTGGAAAGTTCTGAGATACTGGAAAGTTGAAGTACTTGAGCTAGAACGAAGGCCGAGTTGGTTAAGAAAACGACCTTCATTCCATCTTTCTTTTTGGGTATGAAAAGTTTAAATAGGGGAGATTGTAATAACCTCGAATTTTGAAACCAATTTAAAATTTATTTTTAATTAATTTTAATGGCTATTAAATATTTTAAACAATTTATTTTGAGAATAAATGACTTATAATTTATTTAAAATGAAATTAGAATGTATAAACATAAAATTTAATTAAATCGAACTCGTAACGTCACGGTAGTTTTAAAATTTAGTTTTGAATTTCAGTTTAATATACTGAATACAATTTAAGTCAAATTTCTGTAAAACAATAAACGTTAGAAACTATTTAATTATATATTTTTAACAAATATGAAAAATTTAGATTTCAATTTATAAATTGTAAGTTATGTCCAAATTAAAATTTCAAATAGTCGTTATGAAATTGTATATAAAATATAATGATTTATTAAATATAATAAAAGGATTTTTACTGTAAAATGAACACTGTTTGATTAGAAAATTGTAATATTGAGATATAAAACCCAAGTATGTTCATTTTACAGTTAAATGATATTTTATTTGGATATATGCGATAAAAATAATTATTTTATAATTAATTTGAATAATTTTGGAATTTGATTACATTATTATAGTATTTCATAGCCCTTAAAAATAGTCATTTTGCAAACGACCTCTGTTTTTGACGAAGCTAATTTTGTTGGGTCCGAAACGTAAAATTACTGTCAAGTTTAAAATTTCAAGTCATTTGGAATTAGTATGTAATCATAGAAAATTTAAACGCTCGTTCAATTTCGGTTTTAAATTTAATAAGCTAGTTAAAAGGTCATTTTTCAAATGATGTCTAAATTGAATGAAATTAATTCTGTTAGAACTATAATTGTAAAACATAGCGATATTTCGAATTTCGTAAATTTTGGAGGTAGTATGTGGCTATGGTAAATTAAAACGTACGTTCAAATTCAATATTGAACGTTATATTTATGGATATTTTAATTTAATAAAAAATTGATAGAAACAATCGAATTGGCTTATAAAACATATTCAATTGTGTTTGGAATGGGGATATTTGGCTAGAAACGTCAGTCGCTAGGATTCATTTGGAGTTCGGAGCGTTAAACTTCGAGTTTAAGAAGTAATAGAATTAAATATTAATTAAATACGGCATAAATACACACCAAATACCCCTAAACCCTAATTTCCTTCTACGACCGCCAATCTAAAATCAATGGCAGCAAACATCCCAAATTCATCCTCCATTATCTCGCAATCTGAGCCTTAGAACAACTGTTATGATCTGATTTGGGGAAGAATTATGCCCGATTTCGGTGCACGAACCCAGCACGTTCGATGGTGTTTCTAGAGGGGAGGATGGGAATGAGCTCATTATGGCTTTTGTAATGACCTGCATTCTACGCATCATAGGATCGTAGAATATTTATTTCTTTCACATACGAAGTCGTTTGGTCATGTAACTTTAGGAGACGACTATTGGGGTCATTTCCCATGTTCATGATTTTTGCCGATTTTTAAATGACCATTTTGCCACTAGCTGATACTGTTTTGGCCATAACTTTTGATTGGAAAGAAGTTTTGTCCTGAAACCACTTCCATTGGCTCCGGATGATGGTTTACCTTTCTGTAGAGTGGTCAAATTAGCCAAAAGGACTCACCGTTTGGGAGATATGGCTGAAACAAGTTTCAGATAGTGAAAAACAGCTTAATTGGGCTTAACCGGGTGATTAACAGCTAGGCCCAATGGGGGATTTCGGGATTAGAGGTATTTAAGGGCTGCTATGGTTAGGATTTCGGTTTTTCACTCATTTTCCAGCCGCCACAAACCCACTCTTCAACCTAACAATGACCTCCAACCTCTAAAACACCTCTAATCACTTCTTAATCAAGTTTTGGCTTAAACTACATCAAATTAAGGAGAGAAAGCACCAAAGAAAGGTTAGAGCTACGGTGTTGCATTGGGAACAGCGCCAAACAGAGAATCATTTCAGATTTGGTATTTTATTTGTGGCTAAGGTGAGTGATTTGCATTGTTTTTCACTAATTATGGTTAATTAGGGTAATTAGCGAAGATTAGCGAAATTATAACTCAGAAAAATCTAGAAAAATTTGTCAAATTCCAGAATATTATTTTATGCCACTGATATGAATTTGGGTTAATTTGGACTAATTTTTGCTAATCCCAGAATTTTGGGGATTAAGGGGTAATTAGTGATAATTAGCGAAATTATGCATCATAAAAATCTGGAAAAAATATTCATAATTTCCGAAATATTGGTTTAGACCTCTGTTAGAAAATTTGGCTAATTTGGTTAAGTTTTACTAATCCTATCATTGGTTGTTCTTAAACATGCTTAAGGGGAAAATATGGGTTTTTGGGTATGTTTGGTCCATTTTGACATATCATATTGTTGTTTTGCTGTTTGTGGATGTTTATACATGTTGTTGTGACTGTCTGGTATGAATTGTGATTGCTTAAAATAAATAGAATGATCAAAAACGTCGTCGAGTGGCGTATAAACAGTCGCTGGAAATTGCAGGAAAAGTGCAGGCTGTGATCGAACCGGATCAGATCGGATGGGAGCACGGACAGGACCGGAGCTTGGCACAGGAGGAAATAAGGCCACACGAACTAAACTGGAACAGAGGATCGGACCATAGGTAGTAGAGTGGGACTGGACCGGAGTATTACGAATGAAGCAACCGAACCGATGGAGCTTGGGCACCGAACCGAACTGATGGAGCTTGGGCACCTAACCGATGGAGCTTGGCCACCGAACCGAACCGATGGAGACTGAACCACGATCTGAACCACGTTACCCAACCCGAACCGATGCACCTTGGAGGAACTTGAGGAATTCGATCTGAGGTGATGAAGCATTCCGAAATGAACCGGTGACGCACCATGGGCTTGAAGATGACCACGAACCGGACCATGGTGAATTGCATCCGAACCGAACCGAGGGAAGAAGAAGCCGAACCGATCCGAGGAAGAAGACAAATAACCAGAGATGCAAAGGTAGTCCAAATGGGAAGTTAGAGCTCAGGATCCAATTAGGAACCAATGAGTTCACTTCATGAGTAAGGCTTTGCTGCGGGACGTATGCAAAGGGGTTATCGATATCCATAACATTGGTTCACCGCTGAAGAAAAGGGGGGCATGTAGACGAACAAGAGCTAGGCTGGTTGGCCCATTTGGGTTATTTTCTATGGACCAGTGCAGTAGGGACAGCGTAATACTTGTATGGAGTTGCCGTCATAGCCCCAAAAGAGCAAAGTGGGTCGTAGCAATAGTTGTACGGAGTTGCCGTCATGACCCCAAAGATTTGGTGACCAGGGAAATGGATATCATATGCTTTATGCACTGAGTGAGAGCTGTGAGGATGGTTTCTATGATTGATTTGTTTTTTATCACTATGACATGCACACCCCCTCCCCCGTTATCTTTATACCATGTTTAGTGGCACCTTAGAGTATTGTACGGTATGTAGTGCTAACTCTTTGGTTGCAGGTCCAGATTTAGGTATGGTTTAGTATACCTGTTATTGTTCTGTTTAGCTGCTTATCACTCACACCAGACTTTTTGTCTGACCCAGAGTTTTATGTCTCTTCTTATTACTCTGGGTGCTCACACGAGAAGATTAGAGACAAGTCAGGTGGTATGCACGAGTAGTTGGTCCGGAGACGAGCAGGAGGCTTCCACGTATGATATATATATATATATATATATATATATATATATATATATATCTCCCTGTGTTGTTGAAGATAACTGCTTGGGCATTAGTAGTGCATCTTCTACTTTAGCTTTCTTTTGCTTTAGAGACAGTTTTAAAGTTGTAATAATGATGTTGGATCATAAGCTGTATTTGGATTTCTGCTGCTATGTTGGTTTAGTTTTCATCTTATGCACTGTCTCGCCTATTTTATGTCAAAGTAATATTACTATTATACTTTATTCCATGCGTTGTGAGACATTCTACAGGTTTTCGATTAGTTCATTCTCTTCTTTCCTTTCTTTGGCGACCGTTCCGTGCTAGTCGGGCATGTGTACAGCGCACTTTCGGAGGAAATGCCGGCTGGTGCGGGGTGGGCCGTCACACTTGGTATCAAAGCTCTAGGTTGCGTAGTTAACCTAGGGAAAGACACCAAGGAGAGATAATACGTATATGAGAGCGCGTATTTGTGATTATTTTGGTTTTCAAAAGCTATATATATACTATTAGTATAGCTAAGGATGAAGTCGCACTGCACTAGCACCACTGTGGAGATGGTTAATCGTTTTCTCTTTACAGATTGAACGATGAGCCGATACACAAGAGGTGCTGGTAGAGGAGCCAATAATGGGAATGTTGCTGACATGAGGACGATGTTTACTGACCTCATGAGGGAGATGCTTAGGGATGTGCAGAGGGCAGCTCCCAATGATGGTAATGGTGGTGGTCCAATAGTGCAGGCGCCTAGGGCCGATTTCGCCAACCTTAACAAGGATTATACTAGTCTTGGTGGGAAGCCGTTCCATGGAGCGGAGTCGGCTACGGATGTTCAGGATTGGCTGGATAGCTGCGAGCGTATCTTCGAAGACTTAGGTATCGAGGACGTGATGAAGAGAATGCTAGCATCCCGCCAACTGCAAGGACGAGCCATGAATTGGTGGAATGCTATTAAGGAAGCTACTCCAGGGAATCAAGTTACTTGGAATCAGTTTATGACTCATTTCAGCGAAAAGTTCATTCCAGCCGCTCATAGATCAGAATTGTTCAGGAAGTTTCTGGAGCTTAAGCAGAATGGAAGGGCAGTTTCAGAGTATGTTGCAGAGTTCGACACTCTGTCAAAGTATGGATTATCTCTTATCGACACTGCCGACAAGAAGAACGAAAAGTTTATAACCGGTTTGGATGGATACTTGGGGAAAAGGCTTATTAACCACATCAATGAGACGTTTGAATTGATTGTGGGGAAAGCTTTAAGGTCAGAGAGTCTTTACCCTAAATCGAAAACTGAGGTTACATCCACAGGAGAGCCAAAACCGCAAGCAAGCGGTGGAGGCAAGAATGGTTCTAAGAATAAGAGGAAGCAGAACTAGAATAGGGATGGCCAGAAAAAGAGTAAGAAGGATGTTGAGTGCTTCAGCTATGGTAAGAAGGGCCACTATGCCAAAGAGTGTCGGGCCAAGCCAGCGGATAGGATGTGCTTTAACTGCGGCCAAGCGGGACATCACAAGGATAAGTGTCCGCAACCCCTTAAAGAGAAGCAGATCGTGAAAGCATATGCTATCAGTGCTGTTCCTTCTTCGTCGAATGCCCCAACTGTGGCAGAGAAGAGAAAGAATGTCGTTATTCAAGGTATGCTTTCTGTTTATAATGTTCCTGTTAGAGTTTTGTTTGATACCAGAGCTTCCAGTTCTTTCATATCTAGTGACCTGGAAGATGGGTTGGGATTGGAGCCCGAAAATGTCAATAGACCTTTAGTGGTGACGAATCCGATTGGTGGTTCGACTAACCTTAGCATGATTAATCGTAATGTTGTCTTATCGAGTCATGGATGCATGTTTGTTTGTGATTGCTTTGTTTTGGGCTTTACTGGGTTTGGCATTATTTTGGGAGTCGATTGGCTCCAAAGGTACGGGTTGGTGGTAGACTGTGAGGGCTTTTTGGTGACAGCTAGAGCGGATGATGGGCAAAGGGTAGTGTTTGGTGTTCTACCTAGTGATGGGTTAATGGCTAGTTTTCTATATTCCCTCGACATCCCGCATGGTGAGTTGTCAGGTTTGCCCGTGGTTGGCCAGTATCCGGACGTCTTCGAGGAAGTGACCGGGCTTCCACCACACCGAGGGATTGAGTTCCGTGTTGATTTAGTGAAAGATGCCAGACCTATAGTGATGCCACTTCGTCGTATGGCACCAAGGAAGCAACGAGAGCTCGAGGTGCAAGTAAGTGATCTTTTGAAGAAGGGATTTATCAGAAGAAGTGTTTCTGAATGGGGAGCACCAGTTTTGTTTGCTACCAAGGCCGATGGTTCCCTTCGATTGTGTGTGGACTACCGCGAGTTGAATAAGGTGACAAGGAAGAATAAGTATCCTCTACCGCGGATAGATGATTTGTTTGATCAGTTGAGTGGAGCTAGAGTGTTTTCTCAGTTGGATCTCATGACAGGTTTTCATCATCTTAGAGTGGAAGCTGAAAGCATAGCTAAAACGACATTTCGGACGCCGTCTGGATTTTATGAATGGTTGGTTATGCCATTTGGGCCTACCAATGCCCCGACATATTTTGTGGATCTTATGAATAGGGTATTCAGAGATCAGTTGAATAAGTTTGTTCTTGTGTTCGTGGATGATATTTTGGTTTACTCAAGGAACGAGGTAGAACAAAAGGAACATTTGAGGACGGTGATGGAGATGTTAAGGAAACACCAACTGAAAGCGAAGTTTTCTATGTGTCACTTCTGGAGAAGGAAAGTGAGGTTCTTGGGCCATGTTGTTTCAGAGAATGGTATCGCCGTGGATCCTGCGAAAGTGGCTACGGTGCAAGATTTGTCTACGCCCTAGAATGCAACAGATGTAAGAAGTTTCTTGGGGTTAGCTGGATGTTATCGTAAGTTTATCCAAGATTTCTCCAAGATAGCAACACCGTTGACTCAGTTGACAAAGAAGAATCATGCTTTTGTTTGGTTGTTTTGCTAGTATTATCTCATGTAGATTTTTTGAATTCAGAGGAGATGTTCCTTGGGTGCTTGTCTGATATTGGTTTAGGCCTTTGGGGCTTGTGCTTTGGGAATGTCGAATCCGACTAGGATGGTTTGCGTGGGAGATAAATAGTTGTGGCAATTTTTCATTGGGTGCAGTAATTGGTGCATTGAGTTGGAGACATGCCAGTCTAGGGGCTATGTTTCTAGAATGGAAGCAACTGGAGTACATCGCTGGGTATAATTTCAGACCAAAGTGCGAATTGGATCCAGAAATGTTAGCAAGTTTGATGATTAGACCCACTTTGATTGAGCGGATCGGCTCTAGTCAAAGGGACGATCCCAACCTATTGGAAATCATCTCCAAGTTAGAGATGGGTATCGACGAGGAGATGAACAAGTATGGGTTTGATCGAGATGGATGACTTAGAAAGAATGGAAGACTAGTTGTACCCAATGTCAATAGATTGAGAGATGACGTTCTTAGAGAATGTCATCACTCAAAGTTAACTATACATCCCGGTGGTAACAAGAGGTATCGAGATATGAAGCCGACCTACTACTGGGAAGGAATGAAAAGAGACGTTAGGAAGTTTATATCTAAGTGCATGAATTGCCAGCTAGTTAAAGCTGAGCAAAAGAAGCCTAGTGGGTTGCTACAACCATTAGAAATTACCGAATGGAAATGGGAACAAGTTTCAATGGATTTCATTGATAATTTACCAAGGATTAGATCAGATTGTGATGGTATTTGAGTGAATCGTGTATTAAAGGATCTTTTGAGGACTTGTATATTGGATTTTGGAGGGTCATAGGATGACCATTTTGCATTTGGTTGAGTTTGCATATAACAATAGTTATTAGTCCAATATTGGTATGGTTCCAATTGAAACTTTGTATGGAAGACCGTGTAACCCACCGACATGTTGGTTGGAAACCGGTGAGAAGTTTGTGCTTGGACCAGATATAATAAGAGAAACTTCGGATAGGATCAAGGTTATTCAATAGCAAATGAAGAACGCTCAAGATAGACAGAAGAATTATGCTGATAAGAGACGAAAAGAACTGAAATTCTCAGTTGGTGACATGGTATTCGTCAAGATCTCTCCATTAAAGAGTGTGATTCGTTTTGGTAAGAGAGGTAAGCTAGCACCAAGGTTTGTTGGTCCATTCCCGGTTCTTGAGCAAGTTGGAAGCTTAGCATATAAGGTTGGATTACCAGACAAGATGGCAGGAGTTCACGATGTATTTCATGTCTCCCAGTTAAGGAAGTTTGTGCATGACCCCGATATGACTATTTCACATGATCAGTTGGACGATATCGAGATAGCATCTGAGGCAGTATGGAGCCGCAAACCGATGCGTATTGTTGGACGAAGCAACTTCGAAGGAAAGCGGTGAAATTAGTCAAAGTTCAATGGGGTGAAAATGAGAATGAGAATGATTGTACTTGGGAGACAGAGGAGAGCATTAGGAAGACGTATATAGAACTCTTCGCCTGGTAAGATTTTAACTTCGATTTAGTCTTTCCGCACGCTAGGATAGGCTTGTTTTGCATGTTTGATCGTTGTTTGTGGCTGGTAGGCATGCAGAATCCTTTGTGTGTTTTGCGTTAAGGAATTTCGGGGACGAAATTTCTTAAGGGGGGGAGAGTGTAACGACCCGCATTCTACGCATCATAGGATCATAGAATATTTATTTCTTTCACATACGAAGTCGTATGGTCATGTAACTTTAGGAGACGACTATTAGGGTCATCTCCTATGTTCATGATTTTTGTCGATTTTTAAATGACCGTTTTGCCCCTAGCTGATACTGTTTTGGCCATAACTTTTGATTGAAAAGAAGTTTTGACCTGAAACACTTCCATTGGCTCCGGATGATGGTTTACCTTTCCATAGAGTGGTCACATTAGCCAAACGGACCCACCGTTTGGGAGATATGGCTGAAACAAGTTTCAGATAATGAAAAACAGCTTAATTGGGCTTAACCGGGTGATTAACAACTAGGCCCAATGGGGGATTTCGGGATTAGAGGTATTTAAGGGCTGCTAGGGTTAGGATTTTGTTTTTTCACTCATTTTCCAGCCGCCACAAACCCTTTCTTCAACCTAACAATGACCTACAACCTCTAAAACACCTCTAATCACTTCTTAATCAAGTTTTAGCTTAAACTACATCAAATTAAGGAGAGAAAGCACCAAAGTAAGGTTAGAGCTGCTGTGTTGCATTGGGAACAGCACCAAACAGAGAATCATTTCAGATTTGATATTTTATTTGTGGCTAAGGTGAGTGATTTGCATTGTTTTTCACTAATTATGGCTAATTAAGGTAATTAGCGAAGATAAGCGAAATTATAACTCAGAAAAATTGTAAAATTCAAGAATATTATTTTATGCCTCTGATATGAATTTGGGTTAATTTGTACTAATTTTTGCTAATCCCGGAATTTGGGGGATTAAGGGGTGATTAGTGATAATTAGCGAAATTATACATCATAAAAATCTGGAAAAATATTCATAAATTCTGAAATATTGTTTTAGACCTTTGTTAGAAAATTTGGCTAATTTGGTTAAGTTTTACTAATCCTACCATTAGTTGTTCTTAAACATGCTTAAGGGGAAAATATGGGTTTTTGGGTATGTTTGATCCGTTTTGACATATCATATTATTGTTTTGCTGTTTGTGGATGTTTATACATGTTATTGTGACTGTATGGTATGAATTGTGATTGTTTAAAATAGTTATAATGGTCGAAAACGTCGTCGAGTGGCGTATAAACAGTCGCTGGAAGTTGTAGGAAAAGTGCAGGCTGTGACCGAACCGGATCGGATCGGATGGGAGCACGGACCGGACCGTAGCTTGGCATAGGAGGAAGTAAGGCCACACGAACTGAATTGGAACAGAGGATCGGACTGGAGGTATTAGAGTGGGATTGGACCGGAGTATTACGAATGAAGCAACCGAACCGATGGAGCTTGGGCACCGAACCGAACCGATGGAGCATGGCCACCGAACCGAACCGATGGAGACTGAACCACGATCCGAACCACGTTACCCGACCCGAACCGATGCACTTTGGGGGAACTTGAGGAATTCGATCTGATCCGAGGTGATGAAGCATTCCGAACCGAACCGGTGATGCACCATGGGCTTGAAGATGACCACGAACCGGACCGTGGTGAATTGCATCCGAACCGAACCGAGGAAAGAAGAAGCCGAACCAATCCGGGAAAGAAGACAAATAACCCGAGATGCAATGGTAGTCAAAATGGTAAGTTAGAGCTCAGGATCCAGTTGGGAACTAATGAGTTCTCTTCATGAGTTGGGCTTTGCTGCGGGACGTGTGCAAAGGGGTTATCGATATCCATAACTTTGGTTCACCGCTGAAGAAAAGGGGGGCATGTAGACGAACCAGAGCTAGGCTGGTTGGCCCATTTGGGTTATTGACTATGGACCAGTGCAGTAGGGACAGTGTAATACTTGTACGGAGTTGCCGTCATAGCCCCAAAAGAGCAAAGTGGGTCGTAGCAATAGTTGTACGGAGTTTCCGTCATGACCCTAAAGATTTGGTGACCAGGGAAACAGATATCGTATGCTTTATGCACTGAGTGAGAGATGTGAGGATGATTGCTATGATTGATTTGTTTGTTATCACTATGACTTGCACACCCCCTCCCCCGTTATCTTTATACCATGTTTAGTGACACCTTAGAGTATTGTACGGTATGTAGTGCTAACTCATTGGTTGCAGGTCCAGGTTCAGGTATGGTTTAGTATACCTGTTATTGTTCTGTTTAGCTGCTTATCACTTATACCAGACTTTTTGTCTGACCCAGAGTTTTATGTCTCTTCTTATTACTCTGGGTGCTCACACGAGCAGACTAGAGACAGGTTAGGTGGTATGCACGAGTAGTCGATCCGGAGACGAGCAGGAGGCTTCCACGTATGATATATATAGATATTCTCCATGTGTTGTTGAAGATCACTGCTTGGGCATTAGTAGTGCATCTTCTACTTTAGCTTTCTTTTTCTTTAGAGACAGTTTTAAATTTGTAATAATGATGTTGGATCATATGCTATATTTGGATTTCCGCTGCTATGTTGGTTTAGTTTTCATCTTATGCACTGTCTTGCCTGTTTTATGTCAAAGTAATATTGCTATTATACTTTATTCCATGCGCTGTGAGACATTCTACAAGTTTTCGATTAGTTCATTCTCTTCTTTCCTTTCTTTGGCGACCGTTCCGTGCTAGTCGGGCATGTGTACAGTGCACTTTCGGAGGAAATGCCGGCTGGTGCAGGGTGGGCCGTCACAGCTTTGGGCGTGGGTGGAGACTAAGGAGCTCTTTGAAGTGGTGTATTTTGACCGGGTGCTGGGTGGTTGTGGTGGAGTGCGAATCTAGGAAGGAGGGGCTGTGTTTTTTGTTCACGCATGAACCTACAACGAGAAAGAAGATCACGAAGGAGGAGGAGTAATTAAGGAGTAACTAGGGATTAATAGTAATTAGGGATAATAATTAATCTTTGGTTAATACTCGTTATGTATATGAAAATTGTAAAAATCATATCTTCTTCATACGTGAACAGAATTCGACGATTTCAGATGCGCTAGAATTGTGATGATGAAAGCTTCACGATGAAGCCGACTGGAAGGAATTTGGAGCAAGTTGCAATTTTTGGTTAAATTAAATGTCATGTTTAATTTAATTAAAACAATCTTATTTAACGATTTCTGAACCGATCAAAGAGAGAACTCTCTCACTCAATTATTTTGTTATGTTATTATAATAATATTTAAATATCTATTCCAATTTTTATTTGATTAATTTATTACAAATTGTTATACGGTGCATGCTAGCTCACATCATAAATTGTTTGAAAACCCGATGGATGAATGGATGATTATTTGTGTTACGTTTTGAATGTGATTTTGAAACAATTAACTTGTTAAAACGATGTTAAATTATTTATGTTAGTTGAAATTGGATTAAACATTCGTTTACAAGTCGAACGACTTGTTTGTATTCAACCATTTTAAGTGATATCGATTGGAATAAATAAATAATTTATTAATTCATTATTTATTGGTTGAAAACCCCATACAGGTATTGGGATGATATTTGATTTACACTAGTCCCAAGTGTTTAGATTGGATGTTAATCAATTGATTGACAAACTGATGTAAGCGTTAAATAATTATTTAAGTCTTATGCGGGTGTAAGAGCACTCTGAATGTTATTTGCATGTTCGATGGTTGTTTACAATTATAGTTGAATGTATGAAATCCATATAAATGAATTTATATGGATATTGGTTTATTGTTATTCCAATTCGAAATAAAAATGAATATTTTTATATTATAATATTCAATGAAATTTGAAGTTTGATTTAGACGTCAGATTTTGGATGGTTACAAAGATATATAAATATAGATGAATATTCATAACTGTAACGAATGGTTTTGAATTAATTTTCAACTGAATTTGACATGTCGAAGTTTCAAATTAAAAAGGAATAGTAACTTTTCATAGTGAAGTTCAGTTAGGCTATATAGAAAACGTTTTAAAAGTAATTTCTTTTAGAAATTCACTTATTTATTTTTATAATGACTGTCAAGAAAATTTGAATTGAAAATAATGAGTTTTGAAAAATAATATTATTTTATTCATCAAAATAATATTAAAATTGATTGTACAGTGAAAATATGTTATTTTGAAGATAAACGTCTAAAATGAGTTTTCAAAGATGATTATATATATTTTTTATATAATTTTATGAATAGTTTGGAAGCATTTTGATTTATATTTAAAATTCATAAATTGATTCGGGCTTGAATAGAACGTGTTGTGCGGCGATAGTTCGCGAACGTCAGCCCGTAACTTCGAATTGACGTAAGTGGAGATCCGACCGCCGGATTCTCCTGAAACTGGAAACGTTGGAACCTTAATGAAATGAGCTTTCTAATAGAATAAGAAAATTTGAAATGTGAAAAAAGGTAATTAAATTTACCAAATTCTAGAAATGTTTGAGAATGAGTACCACCTGTTTTAATGATATTCAGGTGGAGGAAACCCATTCCGTGTTATACGGCGTAGTCTTGTGATTTACCCAACTTTAAAGTAAAGTTTTTATAACTATTTTTAAGTTCTCACACCAGTCCAATTACTGGCCTGGACTTTATTGTTTTCACCTAAAATCTGGGTGCCCATATTTTCCATACGAGTAGGTAGAAGTTTTTGTTTTATAAATATTTATTTAACAGAGTCCTAGAGTACGGCTGGAGCCATACTCCGGAAAGCTTTGTATATGCGTAGTTCTTTCAGTTCTATTAGTTGATGGTTTTCTGATGTGCATTGTATCATTGTATTTATACATTTTTTATTCTGCTTCTGTGTAATTTATTTCTCTAATATTATTTATTTTTTCACTGTGTATTTATTCGTACTCTGATATTCTTATACTTGGATGCAATATTATTGTAATTGAAATGAAAAGTTCTCTTGTTTTGTGTTATGATGCATCATGTTCTATTACAATTCGTTTTCTCGTTTGGTTTAGACTAGACGGGAATTTTGGGTCGTGTCAATTCTATTAAATTAAATAAAATTTGCAATTAAAACAGTTGACTAATTCAACTTGAAAAAACAGTTAACTGTTAATCGGTTTCCTTTAATCCTTATTATTAAATTGATTAAAAATATAATTAATTTAGCATAAACTTGCTTAATTGTTTTCTGAAAAGCGATTATCCCAAATGATAATCCGTTTGGTTAATTTCCGACTTACTTGCTTATAAAATTTATAAAAAAATATATAAGAAACTGCTATATAAATCATTTAATAATATTTTATAAAACCGATTATATTTATTTCTTTGTAGGACTTCTATTTTATACAATTTATAAAATATACTTGAAAATCTTGCTTCAGTAATAAAATAAATTTTATAACTTAAACTACGTTGATTTGCCTAACGGTAATCAACGTCAAAAAGGTATAAATCTGAAGACATTTCAAATTTTATTTGCATTCCATTTCAAAAATATTTCTTAACTTATCGACAGTGTCAAAGGGCCAAACGATTACTAAAATACCAAATTGTAAAATAAGGTTTATTTCTTCCAGTTTCGCACTCAACCAAGTAAATTCAACATATACGATAAACGTTATCAATATAAGTGAGGAATCATGTTGGATCACTCCAACCTGTTTTCCCTGTTTCCAAATAGATTACCTCATATAAAATCATCCATTAAATACAACCATATATTTACTGTGTCCATCTCGATAGACAGAAATAAACAATTCAACAATAAACCAATAACAACAATCCACACATCCAACTATTCATTTTATATGTTTATAATATTATAAACATGACCAACAATGTAAGTTACCTTGATTGGAAATAATAGTTGAAAAAACGATTGGGTTTCATTTAAATTAAATGAATGTTTAATTTAATCGGTATACATAAACATTTAGCACACATGTACATCAAACAATTAACAACCATAGCACACAAATAAAAATCCAGGCTTATAAGAAATATAAGTGGGTCAAACTGAGTGAATTATACTCATCAGCTTCCACTTATCGTTGAGCGATTCAGTTTTAGTTAAATTAAACGAATGTTTAATTTACCAAAAAAAATCAACTATCTCCAGCTCTATCCAAATTAGTTCCATATTACTGTGTTCGTCCATATGGTTCCTGTGTCTCTTGTTTCGTTCAATCTTAATAACAAAAAAAGTTATACCTGTTATAAGCACACGACTTTAAATTAATACTTAATTCCATAACTATACTTTAATTATTTTAATTACTTTGCTTAAAATCGGATTAGCAAACCCCTGGCTGAACTTTTACGTTTCACACTTCGTTCAAATCGCGACTTTCGTTTCCTTCTTCCTAAACCTCGCACGCACGCTTTTATCGATCGTTGCAACCCAGCTCCTTCACCGGAGGTTGATTTGACCACCTCCAAGAACGCGCCTTGGCCCCCTCTACCAACGCTGTGAATGTCGCCTAATCCGTTTCACCCTATCGCCGACAAAATAGCCTCAAGTGCCACGACTTCATGATCGAATTATAACCGTCGTGCCAACTTAAATCCCATCACATCTGTTCATCTTGTAGCTCTCATCGAGCTCATCCCCTTTATAGTTGAAATATTTATGAGAAGAAAAACGGTTTTCGAGAAAAAATGATGAAAGCGGGGGGAGGTTTCGTTGTCTGTTTTGGATGGAGGCGGCTCAGGTTATACGTTGACCACACAATCGAATTGACCAAAGAACATTTGGGTTAGATAGGTTTATATATAAGAATTTTATTGATATCCTAATATTAACGAAACTTACGCCCTACGTTTCATGCAAAAACTACCTCATACAACCTTCGATTGCAATGAAAATTGAAACTCTAGCATAATTAAATATTCCGTACTTGATGGTACTTGTTTCGTCGAATTCCAAGATTGTTTGTAAAAATTCATTTATATTGTTACAATGTGAATATATACACGTTTAAATTGCGTATGATCATATAATTTATCCAATTGAATTGAAACTTGAAATCTCACAATAATAAATTACTATGGATTTAATAAAAAGTAGTTTCGTTGAAATCCGAGTCCATTAGAAAACTAGTTATTCTTAAATTCCATATTAAATCAATAAAACGATTAAATAAAAGTGAATATAAGGCTCGCGTCCTTAAAATCTTTGGAATGTAAACGACATCAAATCCAAGTTTATAATTCAAAGCGGGTCCCTATTTTGGGGCTTACGTGTTTTCCAAAAAAAGATGCGCTGGTATATAAAAAAAAATCAAAAAGTCGCAAATATTCACGGAAGCAATCTGGAAAAAAGTTCATAAAAGTATGAAACTATTGCCAATATATGCATACATGTATGCATATATTCATTTAGTGTTTTATATTAAAATTCTGGACCAATATATGCATATATTGGTAACAGTTGCATACATGTATTCATATAAAGTTGAACTAAGCTGCATGTGTTACGAATAGTTGCAGAAATGTATGCATATATTCCATATAAGTGAATACATGTATGCAACAAAGATAAAAAGGATGAAGGCATACGAAAATGTGCATACATATATGCATTTATTGACTATAAACACAGAAATGTATGCATAAAAGGCGTATGCTTGAAAAAAAAGGATAGAGTAGAATATATGCATAAAACGATGCATAAATTGCAGTTTAACTACGTACATGTATGCATAAATAGTGTAGTTTGATGCAAAACTGAAATATATGCATAAATGTATGCGACTATTTACAAATAAGTGCATCCTTTTGTGCATAATACTGAAGATTCGCTTTTTTTTTGTTATTTTGGTTTTTGGTGTGGTTTTTGGTGGATTTAACGCATGATTAGTTGTTGTATTTAATTACGAATTTATGTGTTTTTTTTTTTTTTGATGATTTTTCGAAAAATAGGGACCTAATTTATATGAAACTTTAGACTGGATGTGATGCGAATTTTGAAACTTATTAAGGATGTGAGCCAAACTTATCCTAAATAAAAATCTAGGCGTTTACAATTCGTACGATCAAATGGTAAGTTCGATCGATAGGAAAACCGAAATCATATAACAACTTACTAATATGAATCCAATGGCATAAGTTTCGTTGCATCCCAAGACCGTTCCCCTAGAATGATATTTTACACATAAAAAAAACTACTTTGGGCACTAAATCCCCTGGTCTTCAAAAATAACAAACCATATATATCCTAGCTCTAAACGTCAATACAAATTCAATATAACAAGTCTCGCGCCTAAATTCGATCATTGTCTCAAGTTATCTATAAATTCCCTTCTAATTAAATTAAATTCACTTAATTAATCTCTACGGAATATAGCTATGCATTTACGGCTAACGAGGTCACATACGATATTAGATTGCCACGAAATTTATTTTTCATATAATAATTTTACATTGGGAATCCAATGAAACTAATTTCGTTGAAATCCATGACTGTTTCAGAATTGGATATTTTTAACAGGATTAAATTAATATAAAATTGTCATTTTCTGCCAAATCAATATTACATAGATCATTTTGAAACTCTATTAACTTCCATTACGTTGCAATAGAATAAATAACTATTTGAGAACTATTTTGATTAAATTCCAAGTTAAAATGATGTTCAATTTATTAAATACCCTTTTATTTTATTAAATAAAATGTTATGGTTTGTGAACAATTCCATATCAACTTTCTGAAAATTTGATTTTCACATAACCCAAAATCTATAATATGAAATCTTGATTTTTCTCTTCCATTAGAAAATTTTAATCAAGCAGATTCGGATGATTCTTGTTTCAATGAATTCTGACTCATATTAGATTCTGTATATTTAAGTGAAATTCAAAACGTAATATTACGGACTACCATGACATTACGAGCTCGTTTTAAAATTAAATACATTCTATACATTCAAACTTAGATAAATAAATAAATAAATCCCTTTTAATATTTCTAAGTCAACATTTAAACCCATTTTAAAAAATGTTCAAATTTAGCGGTTAAAAAATTGGGTCTTTACAGATTATTTAAATATTTATAGTTTAATATTTTATGAGTATTTTAATCATGTGGATTGAAATATTAAATATCACGAAAGAATTGAGGAGGGTCAGCAAATGTTAAAATGCAGGTATTTAAATCGAAATTTGTTTTATTTAATTTATGATAAATTTATTGATATAAGTGTGTAATATATTAAATTTTCAATTATTGTTAACATATATTATTTTAACTGTGTGATTTATTTAACTTTATATTTAGAAGAAAATTTGAATTTTTTTTCATTTTTTATTGATATGAACATGGTGTCATTTTAAAATATCGTTCTTAGTGTTAGTGTAACAACCCGATTTTTGATTAATTAATTTTAAATATTTAATATTGTTTTCAATGTTGAGTTGATAATATAAACGGATTTCTATATGGAGTTTATCAATTTATTAATCGAATAAAATTTAATTTCAAGTATATTGAATTATCGTAATACGAAACGACTAATAATTGAATTCAAAGATAAAACTGAATTAAAACGATTAAGATGATCATTATAAATTGTATTTGACTATAAACGATAATAATAATTATTTATTATCGAGGAATTGATTATTTCTGAATTTAAAATTATATAGAATTAAGTTATATCGATTTAATAAGGTTATTTTGTATATACATTCAAATTAAATTTCAGAATCTATCCCATTGAGTTCAGAATAGTGTTATAACATTGAAACGTCGGTCATTACATTAAACTAGGGGTTCATGATTTCAAGTTATGAACCCTGAGATATTTTTAATGGATAATCTCGAAATCAGATTGATTTAAAAAAAAAAAATATTTAATATCAAGTCGCTTTAAAAAAAAAATCAGATTGATTCAAATAGAGTATGTACATCGGTAGACAACCATTTAATTAAACGTATGATTGGTTCCCCCTCTTCTAATATTTATATAGGATGAACTCCCCCCTTTGTTTCTTTCCTCAGCAATTAAACTAAAATTTCGAAGCTTCAAAATCGGAATTTAAATTGGGGTCGCCTCCTTATATTTTCACAAACGAATTAAACTGCACCTTCCTTTTATTTTCATAATCAGAATCAAAGCTAGGCTTTTCCTCTATTCCTTAAATAGTTTCAAAATTTTCGAAATTGAAAAAAATGGCGACCAATCCTAAAAAAAAGAAATCCAATTCGAATTCAGATCCAAGTTTATGTTCAAGCTGTGACCAAATAAATCATTGCGATGGCAGAAAAAGCTTGTGTATTTGCTTTCCGTGAAGATCGTGTAGTCATGGGAATCGAACGGTGCAATACTAGTTCAAAGGATTCGAATTTTCACTATAAAGGGGTTGCGATTTACTTTGATCGAGATGGTGAATTAGGTCTTGGGTGATTTCTGGGAGTATTCAGGAATGAAACACGTCGATCGAAATTCATGCTGTTGTGTTCGATGTGGTGATTTGAGGGGGTTGCGACACGTTGTTAGAGGGGAGTGGGTGGTTTCAGGCATTTCTAGTGAGTATGCGGGAAGGGAGGTACGGGAAGGAAAATGAAATGGTGGAAATTTAAACAAATGGGAAGTGTTGATGCTGGTAAGCTTCAGATCTGTGGAAGCTCGTAGTTGAAGTTGAACTGGGTAGCAGTGTAAGGATTTGGTGATGGCATGCTTACAGTCGGGTCTGCGATGAGAAAATCGACAATATTGAATATAGGGAGCAAGAAGAAATTTAAAATGGCTTAAGGTAAATTATGTAATCAATTAATTTTTAGTTAACAAGTTAATGCGCATTTAAATTATATCAAAATTTATAACACATCTATATATTTCATACAATTACGGTTTCGATAAAACAGATTATATTGGAAATCATATGGGAAATTACTTCAAATTGATATTGGACTGATGTGAACTAGAGGCAGCCATGATTTTCAATTAAATTAAACATCAGTAAATTTAATTAAAAACAAATCGCTATTCCGACAATAAAAATCAAGGTGAGTAAACTCACTCTCTGGATTCGTTTATTATTTTAATTATAAATGAATTTTTATTTTAAATAATTTTTATATGTTGTTTGTTGACTGTTTGGGTACATTGAATAATTGTTGATGAACTGTGGCTATAATATATGTTAGTTATATTTAGGCTTGGTGTTTGTCGCTATTATACGTATATAAATTGGATATTTACCGCAGTACCGTTAGCGGATGGCCCTATGCGTTCCACAATATATATAGTGGATGACCTTTTATACCGTGATATCCTACCTTGATATCCCACCTTGAAGCAGGATGGGTATTATTTATGTTGTATAACATCCGTAGATGCACGAAAACAGGTTGGAGGGATCCAACTGGATTTCTCAAATTTATTTATTGTTTTTTGCATATATATTATGATATATGATGTATTAATTTTTTTTTGATTGATTTTGTGTTTTGGATGTTCGAATAACACTGACCTAAGGTATTGGTATTTAAAATACCATAAAAATATATTCGAATAAAATGAAATTGAGCTTGAGAAGTAAATTTGTTTTTCCAGGATAGAATTTGAATTTTAAATGGGCTAGTAAATATTAACTTGTTTGATAACAAAAACAGGTAGTGGATTTATAAACAATGTTTATAAATGAAATGAAATAAATTATCATTAGGTAAATTTGGGGATTTAAAATCAAATGTGAACTCAAAATGGTAATTGTGATTCGTTATAAATAGGAAACGATTAAATATATTCCGACATTCAGAATGTAAATTGAATTAGAATAAATCCATATGGATTTATGATTTGAATTCAACTATGTCAAATTTATAAAAATAAATTATTTATAGTAATGATATTAGAATTGTATTAGATAGAAATTAAAATATAAAATGTAAAATATGAAAATAGATTCTACGTTTATATATATAAGTTATAATAATAAAATATTCGAAGACATGAATTTTATTTCAAATCGATTTTGAAAAGGAAGCTTGTTTTAATATATGAAACAAGGAAGTTAAAATTTTAAACAATGTTTATAAATGTAGGGAAGAAATTATCATTAGGTAATTTGGAAGTTTAAATTCAAGTATGAATTTAAAAATGAATTGGAAATCATATTGAAAAGGGAACGATAGATATCATTCCTGCATTCGGAATATAAAATGAATTGAGAAAAATCCAAGGAATTTATAAATGGAATTCGAGTATATAAAATTAAAATAATATAAAATTTATACTAAACTTAGAAAAAATTTACTTAAATATATAGAAAACATAAGTTTTAAAACAAGTTTCATGTATTTTTCTAAGCCTAGATTTCACAAAAAAAATTGGGCAGAGTCTCCTTTGTACGGTTAGTTCCGGAAAACAATAATATATATAATCATAAATATACATCTCACCTCTGTGATGCTCCGAAATCCCCCGATCTCCGAAGAGAAGAGAAATAATAGATTGTTGGAGAACACGACGCATCAGAACACAAATACTAGAACATTTCATTGCAATTACAACAATTTAGCAGATTGTTTGAGAACACGACACATCAGAACACAAATACTAGAACATTTCATTGCAATTACAACTTTACATCACAGTACAAGAATATCAGAGTATGAATAAATAATTTACCGTAGACAATGCAATATCAGATATTAAGAATTTACATAGTAGCGGAAAATAATTCATAAGTAAAATACATAGTGGAAAATAACAACTAACACAATTGAAAGAGATATATGGATACAAAGCTTTCCGAATATATCTCCAGCTGTAATCCAGGATCCTATGAAAAGAAGTATCTGTGAAAATCAAAACTACTAGCTACCTGTGTGGAAAATATTGGCATCCAGAGTTTAGGTTAAAACAATAAACTCCAAGACAGTCATGGGACTGGTGTGAGAACTAAAAACAGTTATTAAATCTTTACTTTAAAAGTTGGGAAATCATGGGAGCACGCCGTATAACACGGAACGGGTTTACTCCACATGAATACTAGTTTAAAACATAAAACGACGCACTGATTTTTGAAAATGAAGCTATTATAAGACTCGGATCCCATTACATAATGCAACGCAAGCCGGAGGATAGAGTTTTCCCTTATAATAGCCAAACACGCTTGGTACGTTTAAAACAAATCATTTCGATATTACTATAGGTGCATAGTGCCAAAATCAACTTCAAATATAAATGTAGCAATCATCGATGACATAGGTACCATATATTATGCCGCCATACTAGTTCTACAATTAAAACCGAAAAGTGGCATATTGGAAATTGGATTTCCATCATGAGTCAAGGCAAGGGATGATCTCCTTACCGATTCGGGCCATCTCTAGCGGAATGACACAGGATCCCCCGCAGTGAACCCTTGGGTCCTCCAAGGCCGTTCCACACTTACTTTAGTGGATTGGAAATTCCTGAGCATGCGTTTCTCGGTCCTATCGGACCTCTAAAATGGTCAGTACGTCGACCAATCATGTCTGAAGCACCTCGCAATCCATCATCCATATAAGTAAAAATGTCTAGGCTCCATACCATGATACCACTTCTAGCTAGAAAGAAACGCATGCACTCCTTGGGTCCCTTATCCAGTTTCTGACTCATACTGAGATGTGAGGATCGTGAATTTACGCTATACACAAAGCTATGCTATTTAGAGCCATGCATTGATCATCGACCACAAGGCTCTGCTTTTCAACTAAAGCCTTGTTCATTTGCATCTCATGCAACACTGACAATTCACGCCATACAATTGATATCTATCAATATATAACCTTTAAGCTTGTACGTCCAGAGAAGGGTGTTAAGCAAGAGAATAAATTCTTCGCCACCAAACAGATATATATTTAATAGAAATCAATTAATACAGAATAAAGTCCAATGTCAGACACACATCCATTTACAAGTCCGTTCTGGGTTTGAACGAAACCGGAGGCACCTTTTTCCTCGTCCCATATGCCCGATACAGGAGAGGTCCTCGCATATTCGATCGATCTCCAAGTACGTCTGGACAACAACCACTTATTATCTTGTCTTGGGTGTACATCCCAATCAAGACATCGGTAATCATACAAACGATGTGAAGATCTCCAGTCTTCAACCACCGTCTTCATCGTCGACTTTTAGTTATCGTAACAATTATTCAGAATGGGATAAACCCGATTTTTCCAAATAACTCGCGTATTTTATAATCAATGATCAAGTGATATAAAAACACATTATACGCCTCATTCCAATTAAAAATATTCTTTTATTTAAATCTCATTTCTAGAGAAAGGTTCTCATTAATTTTATCAAAGTTAAATTCTTTTAAATTTATTCTTTAATCTTCCTTTGGATATCGTTCTCAAAAGATTTATTTTATCCTTTAACAATTCTAAACCAAATCAAGGTATATAAAACTAGCCAGGGTTATCGAGCCTTACCGAAGTAATCATATATTTTATCTTTCCAATCCCAACCTATTCATCCCACGAAGAAAAACTGGTAGTACTCAATATCTAACACCCACTATATTATCAGTAAATTAATTACCATTTCCCGTTCAAATCTAAATAAAGATTAACTATCGCCTAGAGCAAAATTAGTGGTAATCCATTCTCGATCATTTCTCAAATTTGGAAAATTTAATTACCACATTAACTTTTCAATCTAATTAAAGATTCATTAAAACTCCATTTTTTTTAATCCCCAAAAATCATTATTTAATGATTATTCAAATTTAGTAAATAAATCCTGTCTTTAACTGGGTTAAAGAACGAATGTCCTTTAAAACATCGTTCACGATAAACCCAAAATCATCTTACGTCAAAAATGGAATCTACACGGAAATCATAACCGTATATAATTGATATAAATTTCCATATCAGACTAATAATATAAATGGAATAACGGCAAGGCCTTTTACATTCCATATATAGTAACGGTCTTCCTTCACAGAAGCTCGTCCCGATTATTACCAAATCGAATTCCATTCAATTCCAATTTAACATATTAAATTGGAAAACTTTTCTTTGGAAAATTCCATTAATCTTAATTAAAAGAGTTATAAATTCCAAATCATATCTTCACTGCTAATTGGGTTAAAGAACGAATGTTATTTAAAACATCATTCACGATAAACCCAAAAATCCAATTTTAATTCAATTCCAATTAAATATTAATTAATTGGTAAACTTCTCAAAATCTTAATTAAAAGATTTATTCTTTTCTCAACTGGGTTTAAGAATAGTATTATTTAAGACACCATTCATGACAAACCAAAATCCAATTTGATATTAAATACATTGCTCTGAATAGAAATTTTATCGGCTTATATTCAATATTAAATTCTAAAACCAACATATATCGTATTGGCAATAACGATATTTATATCTTCCAAATTCCTCAACAATATCCGTATAATCATGGAATCCAATATCGAAATATTCCGAAGATTATTTCCATTCGTATCCATTTCAATTCATATGTTGGAAAATTTTGGTTATATTAAAAACATTTAAAATCCAATTTATTTATTTAAAAACATTGGATTATTATTCTAGTTAATAACTAGTTCATTTCGGTAAAAATATATTTTTATCTATCCAAACTTGGAATTTTTCATCAAAAAGCCTTCCATATCATTTATAATGATTTTACACAATTTTTCCACATTTTAAATAATTTTATTAAGGCCCTTCAGTCGGTTTCCGATAACGGCCACCGAACTGCATCCATAGCGACCTTTTCTGAAATTGATTTGGACATAATTTGAAATCCAACCATTCAAATTTAAATCTGTTATATTCATTGGGAAGCTCCTTTCGATACAAACCCAACGGTTCTAGTTTTAGGAGAATCCGACGGTCGGATCTCCCGTTACATTGATTTGAAGTTAATGGTTGAAATTCGCGAACGGTCGTTGTGCCGCGCGTTCTATTCTAACCATTATATATATATATATATATATATATATATATATATATATATATATATATATATATATCGTTGATTTCTATTTAAGACGTATTTTATAAATCGTTTATAAATTCGTTTTAAAGTGTTTTCAACATCTTTTTCAATTTTAAATCAAAATTGAATATTTTATATCATTATAATGTTGGACTGATAATATTTTCAAAATATCATACTTTGAAATCAATTCTTTTCGATATTCATTATAAAATGAATAAGATCAATATAAAAATTCATTCGAGTTAAAATAGCATTTCCATACATAATCCGACTACATATTTTTATATATTTCCGTATCCATCCAAAATCGGACATCAAAATCATATTTTGTTCCTTTACTAAATATTATTTTAAAATATTCGTTATTTCTGAATCGGAATACGACTCAATCAATTACCATATAATTTCAGTAATATGAATTTCATACATCGCATGTATTCCACAATAATGATAAATAATCATTAACAATTTAAAAATCATCCAGAATTCAATTTACAACTGTTTAAGCATTAAAATAAATAAATAACGCTCATCACAGTCTGTCCACCAATCGATCGTCATACAACTAAGTATTGGGATTAGTGTATGTGAAATATCATCCCAATACCGTGTGGGGGTTCCAAACAATAACAGTCAATTTAAATAAATCATTGGTTAATAAAATTAACCAATTCTAATTCGGTTTGAATTAATTTTCCATTTAACCAATTTTCACGGTTTAAATTATAAATGGATATTTATAATTTAATTTCAACTACCACATTAATGTTAACATTATTTTTAATACGCTAAGCATTTCAACATCACAAACAACACACAATATAATCAATTTAAATCATCCATGGTCTGTGGAATAGGGAGGTGAGCTAATATGCACCGTATACAATTTATAATGATTAAAACTGATAAAAATCTACACTGGAAATTCAATATGAACTTATACATGAATACAATATCATGATAAAATAATTCTGAGTGAGAAGGAGTTAACACATTGGCTTCCACTCCGTCAGTCTTTGTTTGGCGATTTTATTTTTAATAAAATTAAACTAATTGTTTAATTTTATCAAAAACTGTAACTTGCTCCATTTCGGTTCTGGTCAGTTCCATTGCGTAGATATTTTCACCATGGTTCCAACGCAAGTTGTTTCACTGAATTCAGATTTCATATGATCGAGTTATGGCAATTATACATTTGATAATTTAAATTAAAATAAACAATATTAATTAAATTTTTAAAACCTTAATGATTCCTTAATCACAAATTTAGGCCGTCAGCCTTTCTTCCTCATCGTGTCTGCATCGTCTTACGGAACCCATCCTCCCAAGAAAATTCCATCACGCACGTTTTCCTAGGGCGCCGAGTACCATCTGCCACCGCCACCTTGTCGAGCTTCGCCACACCTGCCGCTGCCCTCAACCTGGAGCAGCTCGCAACCCCTCGACCTCCGCAAATCACCTGCAGCGGCAGCCTTTTAGATCTCGAAATTCGAGCTGTCCTCACAACCAAAATCCATCATAGCCGTTCAACACTTAGATCTCAACTTACTCTTTAATTTTTGTTTAATAACCCTTGTTTAATTCTACGTGGATTGTGAGATAAAGGGTAGCAAAATTCGGATGATTCGGTGTGTTCATGAAGGTGACGGCAGAATTAACTGAGTGGGCTAGGGTTCGGACGTTTAGGGTTATATATAGTAATATATTTAAATAATATTTAACTCTAATTATCTTTTAAAAGTGAAATTTTCATGCAAACTCCAAATCAAATCCAACGACTGTCGCCCCTAGCTAAATACCCCCATTCCAAACACAATGGGATATGTTTCATAATCCAATTCGACTGTTTCGGTCAGGCTTTATCATAATTAAAGTATAAATCAATATATATTGATATTTAAATGTACATTTTAATTTACCGAAACCACATACTGACTAAAAAAATTACAGAAAAATAAATCTAGCTATGTTTTGACGATACGATCCTAACAAAACTAATTTCGTCGAATTTGGATATCATTTGAAAAATGGCCATTTTCTAATTGATTAAATTTAAACTGAATCTACCAAAAGCGTATAAATTTACTCCGCTCACATATTAATTCTAAAAATTATGAAATTTGAAACCTAACAATAATTTGATATTTCAGATCCAACAAAAGTGGTTTCATCAGAAATGGAGGTCGTTTGCAAAATGCTTATTTTTAAGGGCTATATGTAATATTATATATATATATATATATATATATATATATATATATATATAAATTCCAGAGCGACTATTCTAGATTTTAAACAGGACATAACTTTCAATTTATATTACGAAATCTAAAATTTTCACATTCGTTAGAAAGATATAATTAAACAGATTCAAATGTTTTATGTTTTACTGAAATCCGATTATTTTGAATCCTATACTTTCAATTGAAATTTAAAATCGAATTTTCAAACTACCGCTCCACTTCGAGTTCATTTTATAATTAAAATAAATTTATACGTTCTAGATTCAATTTAAATAAATTTTAAATCGTTATTATTTAAAATAAATCATTTTTAATATTCAAAATCTATTAAAATAGCTAAAATAAAAATTTTAAATTGGTTCAAAAATTACGGGTTGTTACAATCTCCTCCACTTAAAATCTTTTCGTCCTCGAAAAGGAACGGAGCTGAAAGTTGTTTAACTGACCAACTCAACTTTCATTCTGGCTTGAGTTCTTCAACATTTCAGTTTCCAAGAACATTCTAATTTCTCAAAAATTTGGCTAACACCCTAAATTTTCGAAAAACTTTGCCATAACCTCCTTTGTACCAGTTGATCGGTAAAACCACAACTTGCCTCACAGGGCCCTCATAAAACAAAAAGGAAAAGAAAAGGCCAATCAGCTCATAAAATCATCATACCCAATGAATAAAGTAAACATGTACCTATTTGTCGGACATACAATTTTATTCATCTTCTTAGCTTCCATGCTATGACCTGTTCAACAAATATACATGTATATGTATGCAATTCCAATCAATTTCCGATTCAGTTCAATATTTGATTCGATTTGACTAAATTTATCTTTTATTCTCTTATTGGTTTTATCACTCCAATATTTTAATTAGTTAAACTAATTATCATATATATTACTTTTATATATAGTCAAAAATCATATTTTTAGTGCAAATCACAACAATAAACTCTAACTAAGTTTTGGTTCTCACGCCAGTCAATTGGAAATATACAGATATCCTACTTTCGAAACCCGAACATAAATGTTCATGATGCTCGAGCTATCATCATAACCATCTACGGGCGACTAGAGCATGATTCTATATCTACCCATTATATTTGAGGCTGCGGATATACGTTAATTATGCGTATATTCAAAATCTCCGTATACTAGACAGTCCAAAATCAAAATAAAATAAAATACTCAAATACGTATAATTTTTCAAAACTAAATTCAATTTTTTTATAAATAATACTCTTCAAACTCATTCTAGGATACTATTGATCCTATCTCTAACGAGTTATTCTTATTGGATATTACTGATCCTATCTCTGATGAATTCTTTCGTTCAGTTCTAATGTGTCTTGTTCTCTAGCTTTGTAAACCAAAGCTCTGATACTAACTATGATGCTCTGAAATCCTCGGATCTCCGAAGAGAAGAGAAATAGGGGATTGTTTGAGAACATGATGCATTAGAACACAAACACTAGAACATTTCGTTGTTATTACAACAATTTACATCAGAGTACAAAAATATTAGAGCATGAATAAATAATTTGGAGTGGACAATACAATATCAGAGATTAAGAATTTACATAGCAACGGAAAATAATACATAAGTACAATACGTAGTGGAAAATAACAACTGACACAACTGAAAGAGATATACGGATAAAAAGCTTTCCGATTATAGCTCCAGCTATAATCGAGGATCTTGAAAAGAAGTATCTGCGAAAATCAAAACTACTAGTTGTCCGTGTGGAAAATATGGACGCCCACAGTTTAGGTTAAAATAGTAAACCCCAAGTCAGTCATGGTACTGGTGTGAGAACTAAAAACAGTTATTAAGTATTTACTTTAAAAGTTGGGAAATCATAGGACCACGCCGTATAACACAGAACGGTTTTACTCCACATGAATACTAGTTCAAAACATAAAACAACACAATGCTTTTAGAAAATGAAGTTATTATAAGACTCAGGTCCCATCACACATTGCAACACAAGCCGGAGGATAGAGTTTTCCCTTATAATAGACAAACATGCTTGGTACGTTTAAAACAAACCATTTTGATATTACTATAGGTGCATAGTGCCAAAATCAACTTCAAATATAAATGTATCAATCATAGACGACTTAGGTACCATATGTTATGCCGCCATACTAGTTCTACAATTAAAACCGAAAATTGGTATATTGGAAATTGGATTTCCATCATGAGTCAAGGCAAGGGATGTACTCCTTACCGATTCGGGTCGTCCCTAGCGGAATAACGCAGGATCCCCTGCAGTGAACCCTTGGATCCTCCAAGGCTGGTCCACACTTACTTTAGTGGATTAGCAATTCTTGAACACACGTTTCCTAGTCCTATTGGACCTCTTAAATGGTCATCACTTTGACCAATCATATCCGAGGTGCCTCACAATCCATCATCCACATAAGTAAAAATGTCTGGGATCCATACCATGGCACCACTTCTAGCTAGAAAGAAACGCATGTACTCCTTGGGTCCCTTATCCCATTTCTGATTCATACCGAGGTGTGAGGCTAGTGAATTAACGTTATACCAAAAGCTATGCTATTTAAAGCCGTGCTTTGATTATCAACCACAAGACTCTGCTTTCAACAAAAGCCTTGTTCATTTGCATCTCAGCATGCCACACTGACAACTCATGCCATACAACTGATATTTATCAATATATAACCTCTAAGCTCGTAAGTCTCAGAGAAGGGTGTTAAGCAAGAGAATAAATTCTCCGCCACCAAACAAATATATATTTAATAGAAATCAATGAATACAAAATGAAGTCCAATGTCAGACACACATCCATTTACAAGTCCATTCTAGGTCTAAATGAAACCGGAGGCACCTTATTTCTTATCCCATATTCCCAATACAGGAGAGAAGTCCTCGCATATCCGGTCGATCTCCAAGTACGTCTGGATGATCACCACATATTACCTTGTCTGGGGTGTACAGCCCAATCAAGACATCAGTAATTAATCATCCAAACGATTTGAAGATCTCCAGTCTTCAACCACCATCTTCATCATCGACTTTTAGTCGTTGTAACAGTTATTCAGAATGGGATAAACCCGGTCTTTCCGAATAACTCACGTTTTTTATAATCAATGATCAAGTGCTATAAAAACACATCATACGCCTCATTCCAATTTAGAATATTCTTTTATTCAAATATTCACATTTCTAGCTAAAGGTTCTCATTAATTTTATCAAAGATAAATTCTTTTAAATTTATTCTTTAAACTTCCTTTGGATATCATTTTCAAAAGATTTATTTTATCCTTTAACAATTCTAAAACAAATCAAGTTTTATAAAACTAGTCGGGATTATTGAGCCTTACCGAAGTAATCATTTATTTTATCTTCCCAATCACAACCTATTCATCCCATGGAGCAAAATTGGTAGTACTCCATATCAGTAAATTAATTACCAATTCTCGTTCAAATCTAATTAAAGATTTAACTATCGC
The DNA here is from genome assembly GCA_030737875.1 of Allium sativum. NCBI lineage: Eukaryota > Viridiplantae > Streptophyta > Magnoliopsida > Asparagales > Amaryllidaceae > Allium > Allium sativum. Next base: position 27,193,097 of record CM060912.1, on the reverse strand, counting down.
TTGGAGCAAAACTGGTGGTACTTCATTCTCGATCATTTCTAAAATTTGGCAAATTTAATTACCACATTAACTTTCAATCTAATTAAAGATTCATTAAAACTCCATTTTGTTTTAATCCCCAAAAATCATTATTTAATGATTATTCAAATTTAGGAAATAAATCCTGTCTTTAATTGGGTTAAAGAACGAATGTCCTTTAAAACATCGTTCACGATAAACCCAAAATCATCTTACGTCAAAAATGGAATCTACACGGAAATCATAACCGTATATAATCGATATAAATTTCCATATCATAATAATAATATAAATGGAATAACGGCAAGGCCCTTTAAATTCCATATATAGTAACGGTCTTCCTTCATAGAAGCTCGTCCCGATTATTACCAAATTGAATTCCATTTAATTCCAATTTAACATATTAAATTGGAAAAAATTTCCTTGGAAAATTCTATTAATCTTAATTAAAAGAGTTATAAATTTCAAAAACATATCTTCACAGCTAATTGGGTTAAAGAACGAATGTTATTTAAAACACCACTCACGATAAACCCAAAAATCCAATTTTAATTCAATTTCAATTAAATATTAATTAATTGTAAACTTATCTAAATCTTTATTAAAAGATTTATTCTTTTCTCAACATGGTTTAGGTGTTATTTAAGACACCGTTCACGTCAAACCCAAAATCCAATTTGATATTAAATTCAAGGCTCTGAATAGAAATTTTATTGGCTTATATTCAATATCAAATTTTGAAACCAACAAATATCGTATTGGGAATAACGATATTTATATCTTCCAAATTCCACAACAATATCTGTATAATCATGGAATCTAATATCGAAATATTCCAAAGAGTATTTCCAAACTGTTCCCATTCATACATTGGAAAATTCTGGTTATATCAAAACCATTTCAAATCCAATTTATTTATTTAAAAACACCGTATTACTATTCTAGTTAATAACTAGTTCATTTTGATAAAAATGTATTTTTATCTTTCCAAACTTGGAATTTTTCATCCAAAAACCTTACAAATCATTTATAATGATTTTACACAATTTTTCCATGTTTTTAATAATTTTATTAAGGCCCTCACAGTCGATTTCCAATAAGGGCCATCGAACTGCATCCATAGTGACCTTTTCTGGAATTGATTTGGACATAGTTTGAAATCCAATCGTTCAAATTTAAATCTCTTATATTCATTGAAAAGATCCTTTTGATACAAACCCAACGGTTCCAGTTTTAGGAGAATCCGACGGTCAGATCTCCCATTACAACGATCTGAAGTTAATGGTTGAAATTCGCGAACGGTCAATGTGCCGCGCGTTCTATTCTAGCCATTATATATATAATATATATCGTAGATTTCTATTTAAAACGTATTTTATAAATCGTTTATAAATTCATTTTAAAGTGATTTCAACTTCCATTTCAATTTTAAATCAAAATTGAATATTCCATATCATTATAATATTGGATTAATATTTTCAAAATACCATATTTTGAAATCAATTCTTTTCAATATTCATTATAAAATGAATAAGATCGATATAAAAATTCATTCGAGTTAAAATAGTGTTTCTTTACTTAACCCGACTTCTTATATTTATATATTTCTGTGTCCGACCAAAATCGGACATCAAAGTCATATTTTGTTAGTTTACTAAATATTATTTTAAAATATTCATTATTTCTGAATCGGAATGCGACTCAATCAATTACAATATAATTTCAGTTATATGGATTTCATACATCTCATGTATTCCACAATAATGATAAATAATCATTAACCATTTAAACATCATCCAGAGTGCAATTTACAACCGTATAAGCATTAAAATAAATAAATAACGCTCATCATAGTCTTTGCATCGATCGACATACAACTAAATATTAGGATTAGTGTATGTGAAATATCATCCCAATACCCATGTGGGAGTTTCAAACAACAACAGTCAATTTAAATAAATCATCGGTTAGTAAATTGAACCAATTCTAATTCGATTTGAATTATTTTTCTATTTAACCATTTTTCACTATTTAAATTATAAATGGATATTTATAATTTAATTTCAACTACCACATTAATGTTAACATTATTTTTAATACGTTAAACATTTCAATATCACAAACAACACACAATACAGTCAATTTAAATCGTCCATGGTTTAAGGACGAGGGAGGTGAGCTAACAGGCACCGTATACAATTTATAATGATTAAAAATAATAAAATTTTACACTGGTAATTCTATATATTTTTATACATGAATAAAATAACATGATAAAATAATTTTAAGTGAGAAGGAGTGTAACAACCAGGAAATTCTGAGCTAGTTTAAATTTTTTATTTTGGCAATTTTAATGAATTTTGAATATTTAAAATAGATTATTTTAAACAATATCGACGGGAAAATTTATTTTGAATGGAATTCGTACGTATATATTATATAGATCGACGTTAGAATATAAATAATTATTTATAATTATAAAAGGAACTGAAAATGGCACGGTAGTTCGATAATTCGATTTCAAACTTCAAATGGTTGTACCGGGTTTAAAATAAACCAGAATTTAGTGAAACCAAAAATATTAGAATCTATTTGATAATACCTTTCCAACGAATCCGAAAAATCAAAATTTCAAACAGGGAATCAAAAGTTATGGTTAAATGAATTTTCAGAATAGTCGCTATGGAATTCTGGCCCTTAAAAATAGCCATTTTGCAAACGACCTCGGATTTTGATGAAACCACTTTTGTTGGATCCGTGATGTCAAGTTATTGCAAGATTCCAATTTTCATAATTTTTTGAATCAATATGTGAGCGTGGCAAAGGAAAACGCGTTTGACCAGTTTCAGTTGATTTTAATCGACTGGAAAATGGCCATTTTTCAAACGGTCTCAGAATCTGACGAAACTAGTTTTGTTAGGACTGTATCGTTAATAGGAAGCTAGAAAATATTTTTCTGGAATTTTTCGAGTTAGTATGTGGCCCCGGTAAATTGAAAGGCATGTTCAAATTCAATATATAGAGTTATATGTTGATTTTGACGAAAACTGATCGAAACGATCGAATCAGCTTACGATACATATCACATTGTGTTCGGAATGGGGGTAATTAGCTATGGGCGACAGGCGGTGGGTCTCGTTACGAGTTTGAATAAAAAGTCAACATTTTTATTGAAAATTAAATTAAATTAATTATATATAACCCCCCACTCTATTCCTCTCTCCCCCGTTCAGATTAAAAAAAAGGAGAAAAGAAAGGCAGAGCGCTGTCGTGCTCCACCCTCCATCGCCGCCGCAGCTGGTGGATGTAACACCCCGAATTTCGGTTAATACTAAAATTCACAAATTAAAGAATAACTAATCCCAGATGTGGGAATCAAGGGAAACGGGCTGCGTCACTGCGTTCGTCTCGGAAAAATACGCGAAATAGAGTCCGAGTTTTCGAGAATCGGAGTCCGTATGAAAGAGATATGGACGAACGAAGTTAGGCAGAAGAACCCGGAACAGGCCAGAAATGCACTGGCGCACTTGTGAAGTGCGCCAGAACAAAAATGCACTGGCGCACTTGTGAAGTGCGCCAGTACAAAAATAGACTGGCGCACTTGGGAAGTGCGCCCGTGCCGAGCCAAGAAACCTGCACAGTTTCTAGAGAGTTCTGTGGTTGGGTGCACCAGTTTGGGGTTTGGGCTTGGTCTTAGGGCTGATTTCTGGAGAGTTCCGAGATCTAAGGGTCCTAAACTAATCTAGGGTTAATCTAAGGGTCTAAAATGCAACCTAATCCTATAAATAAGACCACAACCCTACCCTAATTCATTCATAATTAAACCTAGTAACTAAACTATGGCAAAATGAAACTTGATCATGGCCTCCACAAATCAATGAAGAGGAAAGCAAGCTAATCAACCTCTCTAATCAACTTCTAATCCATTCTAAGCATCTTAATCTTCTTCATTTGGAGTGCAAATTGCTAGTGGTGAGTTTCTATCACTTTGATGATCAATTGTTAAGATAAGTAGATTAGGTGTAATGAGACTTATGGTCTTGAATGCGGATTTGTGAGTTTGAATCATTTGTAATGATATGCTAATCTATGTATAATATTAATCCTATGTTGAATATGTAAGTTTATGCAAGTTGAATATGAGAGTTTATGCAAGTTGGATATGTGGGTTTATGCATAATAAGTATATGATATTATGCAAGTTTAGTATGTGATTCTATGCATGCTAAGTATATGATATTATGCAAGTTTAGTATGTGATTCTATGCATGCTAAGTATGTGATAATATGCATGATCAATAAGTTGTTTTATGCATATTTAACAAGTGGGTTTATGCATGTTTAACAAGTTCATATGCAAGTTACATGTATGATAATATATGCTATGCAAGTTACATGTTTGTTAATATGCAAGTTACATGTATGTTAATATGCAAGATATGCTATGCAAGTTACATGTTTGTTAATATGCAAGTTACATGTATGTTAATATGCAAGATATGCTATGCAAGTTACATGTTTGTTAATATGCAAGTTACATGTATGTTAACATGCAAGATATGCTATGCAAGTTACATGTTTGTTAATATGCAAGTATGTGAATGCTTATGCAAGTTATGTGTATGCTTAGATGCATGTTTAACATGTTATGCAAGTTGTGAGAATGCTTATATGCAAGTTCAACATGTTATGCAAGTTATGTGTGCTTATGCAAGTTATGTGAATGCTAATATGCAAGTTCAACATGTTATGCAAGATATGTGTATGATAATATGCAAGTTCATATGCAATATGTTATGCAAGTCATGTGCGATAATATGCAAGTTTGGGTTAAATATAGTTGGGTTAATATATGCTCATGTATGCAAGTTGACATTCTCTTAACCCATGACAAAGTTATATGCTAAGATTTGGTTAAACCCATGATGTTGTGATGGATCTTCCCTTTTATTATGTCGTGAAATGAAAACGATTTGCGTGGGGAACGATGGGGTTAATAAAGATGTTAATAAAAGTATGATTGGGTATGATTAAGCATACCATAAAAACAAATTAACATAAGTGGGAATTTACCTATTGAGTTAGGTCTACCCCATGGGAATTTACCTATTGAGTTAGGTCTACCCATGTTATGAAAAACTTGATATTAATTAGGGATAATTAATATAAATTATGGGGGTGATTAATTAGGTGTAATTAATCGACTAAGACACGAGGTTGGACTCAGTTGTAGCGTAAAACTGCCCGGACCCAACCGGCTTAACCAGTTGCTACAAATGTTAGCCCAATGTGAGAGGTCTTAGGCACAAACTAAATACGTGATTAATGTAAAGACACGAGGTTAGACTCGGTTATGACATAAGGCTGCCCGGACCCAACCGGCTTAACCAGCGGTCATAAAAGATAGTCTAATGTGAGAGGTCTTTATGAGGATCACGGTCTTAATTAATTAAGAAACACTTAACCATATAAGCATGTAGTGGGGCTTGAGGGTTAAGTGGGTGCCTTGGGTGGCATGAGAAAACTAGTGGGTCGCCTTGGGTGGCAATAGAAAACACGATTAGAATACTTAACCAAAGTGGAACATGTAATTAAAAATGATTAAGGGGTTAAGTAAGTGCCTCGGGTGGCATGTGGGAATTAAGTAAAGGACTTGGGTGTCATGTGGAAATCTAGTGGGTGCCTTGAAAGGTAATTAAAATATGATTAATGACTTAACCAAAGTATTTATAACATGTAAGTAGACATGGTTAAAGGGGTTAAGTGGGATACACTAGATAAAAGAATAACAAGCTTAGGTGGTAGCTTGTGGGGGCCCATCTCAACCAATATCCCAAACGTATCTTTGCGGGCTCGACCCAAGTCGGGTGACGGGACACGCATATTGGGCTTGACTATAAGAGGCCAAAAACGGGTTAGCGGTGGCAACGTAGGACCAACGGGTTTCATATGCGTGTGTGGACCCGGGCTGGTTAGTAAATCGTTGTTACATCGTGTAGATATAAAGCCGTGCACCGTTGATATTATCAGGTTTCCACTCTGGGGAAATGATACACCCCATTGTGGGACCAGCACGGGTATCTACGTTAGGGAGCCGATCGCTTGGGAGTAGTGGGTACACCTAGTAATGATAGGGGCAGACGGCACCTATGTAGGGGTACTAGAAACTACTGGGTAAAAATTACTAAGTGCATTTAGTGGGATCAACCTTTAAGTAGGAACTAATCTTGGGTAGGTAGAACTGGTGTGGTGCAATGTAGGAATTACTCTTGGGTGGATAAGTCTGGGGCGGTGTAATCTAGTAATTATCCTTGGGTGGATAAATGCGTCTTTACGGTGATCTTAGTTTATCCTAAGTTTACCAAGCTGCTTAGTGTAGCCATTCATCCCCAGTCGTTACCGTATATCAACTTATGTCTTCTCTGGTTATTTTAATGATTGTATTATTAGGTTTATAGGACTCACTCAGACTTATGTCTGACCCCGTTGTTTTTATCTTTTTCCCCCAACCCCAGGTTATTAGAGTGGGCCTGGTGCTAGTGGGCTTTGATCTGATTGCTGTATCTATCCTATGGAGCTTGGACCTCTGAAGTGAAGCCGAGCTTATCTTTCCTTTTATGGCTATTAGTTATGTAGTGGGATTATGTACTTCTATTTTATCAAGATGGATATTATGTACTTGACTCTGGTTTATGGTTTTGTGATGTAACCAAACATGTATTACTTTCCGTTGCAATGAAATGATGATTTAAATTTTCAAGTATTACCTATATCTGTCTTGCTGTAAGTTTACTGTTCTATATTCACTTAAAATACTTCACCGAAACTAAGGCATTCCCCTGGTATGAGTGACCTTAGCGGACGTGGGGTGTTACACGTGGTATCAGAGCTTAAGGTTACCAGAACAGATAAAATTTTTAGAAAAACTATTTTCTAAGAATATTTTTGAAAGGAGTATTTTCAAAAACATGTCTTTTAAGAGAAAAGTTTTTGAAAGAAAAGCATAATCCCCAATAGCCATATCTATATCTTTCGAATTCTCCGTTTGAATCTCTTTCTCTCTCGTTTTGAGTTTCCCCTCCGTGTGTAGATGATCTTTCTAAGATAGATAAGAATGGAAAACCACTTCAAGGAACTTAGACGTTAATTAGATTAGAAGTTGGTTCAAGAAGGAGGAGAACTTGTAAGTACTTATTGGATGGACGATGGGAGGAAGGCTCTAATAGTTGTTTGATTAATGAAGGACGAAACCTCATTGATGGGAGGTTACGAGTGGAGAATGGGAAGGAGAAGGATAGTAGTTATCCTTTTGGGGAGGAATAGGACACCTTATTAGGATCATCCAAAGAAGCAAGGGCAAGGTATGGAATCTTCTGGAGGATAGTTGTATTTCCTCACGACTGGGGTGCCGGATGGGGATAAGACCGTCTAGGTTGGAATTTGGATTTCTTTATTATCCGATTCGAACTTTATTTGATTTGGACGCATTAAGTTCGTTTATCTCATCATTGTTAGTGAGTCACTGCACTTAGACACCAGTTTAGTAGATGATCCCTTAGTTGTTTCAAACCCAATTGGGCTCCATGATGTGTTTGGGTTTGAAAGTTGCTATACTTAGCGTTGAGTTTAGATGTGATGCTTTTTTTGGGCTTCACGGGCTATGGGTTAGTTTTGGGCATAGACTGGTTATCCAGTAGGGGTGTCGTTCCTGATTTTGAGGGGAGAGTTGTCAGGCTTATGACCCGCTTGGGTAATACTCTCGAGATCTCTTGTAATCCCATGGAATCTGTTTTGCTAAGTTACCTAGAATTGCTTCACACGTCGGTCGAGAGTTTGCGATCTGTTAGAGTGGTCCGGGAATACTCGGATGTGTTTGAGAAGGTGAAGGGCTTACCTCCGGAGCGGGAGATTGACTTCCGAATATATCTGGTAAACAATGCCAAACCAGTGACTTGGCCAGTGTGCCACAAGGCTCCTCGTGAGAGGAGGGAACTCCATAAGTAAGTAGGCGATTGCTTGAGAAGGGGTTCATAAGAAGAAGTATATCGGAGTAGGGCGCTCCAGTAGTTTTTGCCATGAAGGCGGATGGGTCCCTCAGACTTTGTGTAGGCTAAAGAGAACTAAATAAACTCACAAAGAAGAATAGACACCCATTGCCAAAAATTGATGATCTCTTTGATCCGTTGGTTGGCGCCTCAGTATTTTCGCAGTTGGACTAAGCCACATGGTTTCGTCAGTTGAGAGTGGCTGACGATAGTATAGAGAAGATTGCCTTTAGGACTCCGGATGGTTTTATGAGTGGCTGGTGATGTTATTTGGTTTGACGAACGCCCCCGCATACTTTGTTGATTGAAAGAGAAGGGTGTTCAGGGAGTACCTAAATAAGTTTGTGATGGCCTTTGTAAATGACATCTTGGTCTTTTCAAGGAGCGTAATAAGTTTTCGTATGTGCTCAATAGGGTGAGCAAAGCCAGTTATAGGATAAACGGTGGTTTTGGAGCAAGACTGGCGAGGACATCCAAAGTTGGTCAAAGGCTTAATTGTTTAGCCATTATTATTATTTTATTTTAGTATCATCTCACGTAGGTCGCCTGAACTCGAAGGAGATGTCCCTTGGGTGTTTGTCTGATATTGGTTTCGGCCTTTGGGGCTTGCATTTGGGGGATGTCGAATTCGTCTAGGGTGGTCTGCGTGAGAGATGGACGGTTGTGACGATTTTGGATAGGATTCTTAGCATCTTACGAGTTTGAGATAGCGTATACCCCTAACAAGGGAAACAGGGTAGTAGACGCCTTAAGAAGAAAAAGGTTGTCCGTTGAACTATAGAGTTTAGAATTTATTTCTATGTTTGACTTTAGACCTTCCGTTGACTTTGTACCCGGTTTTGCTAGCCTCCTTGGAGGTTAGGCCTACTCTTTTAGGCGGATTGGGGGAGCACAGCGAGACGACCCACAGTTGGATGAGTTAGTAGAGAAGCTCACGAGGAGAGGGTCGTCCAGCATTTTGATTAAGATACACCCTAGATGGTAAGGGGTGGTTGCGTAGAGACGGTAGACTTTGTGTACCGCAAGACGAGAATTTAAGGAAGGCTATACTTGATGATACACATCGGTCGAAGATGACCATTCATCCCGGTAGGGACAAGATGTACCAAGACATGAGGCGAGTTTTCTTTTTGGCCAATATGAAGAAAGACGCGGCCAAGTATGTCGCTAGATGCTTGGTATGCTAACAAGTGAAAGTGGAACAGAAGAAACCCGGAGGGTTGCTTCACCCGTTGGAAGTTCCGAAATAGGAAGTAGGATAGTGCCTCGTTGGATAACCGAAATCAAGGAAGGGTAATACGGGGATTGGGCTTATGGTAGATAGACTTACTAAGTGTGCCCATTTCATACCCGTGAAGAGCAAGAGGACTATTCCATGTCTAGCTTCAGTTTACCTTCAAGGGATTATTAGATTGCATGGTGTACCTCCCAGTATAGTGAGCGATCGAGATCCTATCTTCACTAGTGAGTTTTGGAGAAGTTTGCAAGAGGCGGTAGGGACTCAGTTGTGTTTGAGCACCGCATCTCATCCTCAGACGGACGGTCAGACCAAGAGGGTGAACCGTATCTAGAACATCTTTTGAGGTTATGTATTTTGGATTTTGGAGGTACATGGGAAGAGCATCTTCCATTGGTAGAGTTCGCATATAATAGCAGCTTTCAGTCCAGTATTGGTATGGCTCCTTTCGAAGCTCTTTATGGAAGGCCTTGTTGATCACCTACATGTTGGTGGGAATCTACGGGTAAGATCTTGGTTGGGCCGATGAGATTAGAGAGTCTTCAGAGAAGATTGACTTGATTCGAAGAAGGATGAAAGCGGCGGAATCTTATGCGGACAAGAGGAGAACAGAGCTTGAGTTTGATATTAGGACATGCTTTTTATCAAGGTGTCTCCGTTACGGAATGTGGTTCACTTTGGATCTGTTAGGAAGTGAGTACCAAGGTTTGTAGGGCCATTTCCCATTAAGGAAAGAATTGGACGGATGGCATATAGAGTGGAGTTGCCTGACAAACTTAGTAGTATACGTGATGTATTTCATGTGTCCCATTTGAGGAAGTGCTTACATGAGACCGCTGAGGTGGTAGAGCCGAGTTTGCTTAAAGAAGCAGAGTTAGAGCGCGATGAGACGATTCGACGAGCTCCTACTCGCATCATTGGGTCAGAGACTAGGAAGTTGAGGAACAGAGAAGTTCAGCTAGCTAGAGTGCAATGGGGAGATGACGAAAGAAATGCTACTTGGGAGACGGAAGCGAAGATGCGTTCTTTGTATCCATTTCTTTTTGGAGAGTATGTCTTTTAACTTCTCCTTTATCGCCTGCCTAGTACTTACCTTATCTTTAGTATGTCCTCTCGATTAGTGCTGTTTGACCTTTAGATAGGGAAAACCTATGGTTGAAACATGTGTTTGAGACATGTTATGGTTGATGGATGCAAGTGGATGCAAGTGTTTGCTAGTGGTTGCTCGTGGATGCATATATACACACTCTAGGCACTAGATCGGCTCAATCACTTCATATTGCATATTGCATAAAATTGTGTGTAGTTAGCTATACTTATGGATGTATAATGATTGTGTTATCATATGGATGATGCATTTTGGTGAATGATTGTGCACTCATATAGATACTGTATGTGTCGATAGGGTTATCTCGCATACATATTGGATGCATGGCACTATCATGGTTTGCATATGTTCGTACATTAGATAGGGAACATATACACACACTTTTCGCATATGCTCATACATCATTAGAAATTGTTTAAGGACAATGGATGCTCGTGTTTGATGGATTGAGTAGATGGTTGTTTGGATGGTAGGATATGCATTCTCCTTAGCTTAGAGATTTCGGGGACGAAATCCTTTAAGGAGGGGAGAATGTAACACCCCGAATTTCGGTTAATACTAAAATTCACAAATTAAAGAATAACTAATCCCAGATGTGGGAATCAAGGGAAACGGGCTGCGTCATTGCGTTCGTCTCGGAAAAATACGCGAAATAGAGTCCGAGTTTTCGAGAATCGGAGTCCGTATGAAAGAGATATGGACGAACGAAGTTAGGCAGAAGAACCCGGAACAGGCCAGAAATGCACTGGCGCACTTGTGAAGTGCGCCAGAACAAAAATGCACTGGCGCACTTGTGAAGTGCGCCAGTACAAAAATAGACTGGCGCACTTGGGAAGTGCGCCCGTGCCGAGTCAAGAAACCTGCACAGTTTCTAGAGAGTTCTGTGGTTGGGTGCACCAGTTTGGGGTTTGGGCTTGGTCTTAGGGCTGATTTCTGAAGAGTTCCGAGATCTAAGGGTCCTAAACTAATCTAGGGTTAATCTAAGGGTCTAAAATGCAACCTAATCCTATAAATAAGACCACAACCCTACCCTAATTCATTCATAATTAAACCTAGTAACTAAACTATGGCAAAATGAAACTTGATCATGGCCTCCACAAATCAATGAAGAGGAAAGCAAGCTAATCAACCTCTCTAATCAACTTCTAATCCATTCTAAGCATCTTAATCTTCTTCATTTGGAGTGCAAATTGCTAGTGGTGAGTTTCTATCACTTTGATGATCAATTGTTAAGATAAGTAGATTAGGTGTAATGAGACTTATGGTCTTGAATGCGGATTTGTGAGTTTGAATCATTTGTAATGATATGCTAATCTATGTATAATATTAATCCTATGTTGAATATGTAAGTTTATGCAAGTTGAATATGAGAGTTTATGCAAGTTGGATATGTGGGTTTATGCATAATAAGTATATGATATTATGCAAGTTTAGTATGTGATTCTATGCATGCTAAGTATATGATATTATGCAAGTTTAGTATGTGATTCTATGCATGCTAAGTATGTGATAATATGCATGATTAATAAGTTGTTTTATGCATATTTAACAAGTGGGTTTATGCATGTTTAACAAGTTCATATGCAAGTTACATGTATGATAATATATGCTATGCAAGTTACATGTTTGTTAATATGCAAGTTACATGTATGTTAATATGCAAGATATGCTATGCAAGTTACATGTTTGTTAATATGCAAGTTACATGTATGTTAATATGCAAGATATGCTATGCAAGTTACATGTTTGTTAATATGCAAGTTACATGTATGTTAACATGCAAGATATGCTATGCAAGTTACATGTTTGTTAATATGCAAGTATGTGAATGCTTATGCAAGTTATGTGTATGCTTAGATGCATGTTTAACATGTTATGCAAGTTGTGAGAATGCTTATATGCAAGTTCAACATGTTATGCAAGTTATGTGTGCTTATGCAAGTTATGTGAATGCTAATATGCAAGTTCAACATGTTATGCAAGATATGTGTATGATAATATGCAAGTTCATATGCAATATGTTATGCAAGTCATGTGCGATAATATGCAAGTTTGGGTTAAATATAGTTGGGTTAATATATGCTCATGTATGCAAGTTGACATTCTCTTAACCCATGACAAAGTTATATGCTAAGATTTGGTTAAACCCATGATGTTGTGATGGATCTTCCCTTTTATTATGTCGTGAAATGAAAACGATTTGCGTGGGGAACGATGGGGTTAATAAAGATGTTAATAAAAGTATGATTGGGTATGATTAAGCATACCATAAAAACAAATTAACATAAGTGGGAATTTACCTATTGAGTTAGGTCTACCCCATGGGAATTTACCTATTGAGTTAGGTCTACCCATGTTATGAAAAACTTGATATTAATTAGGGATAATTAATATAAATTATGGGGGTGATTAATTAGGTGTAATTAATCGACTAAGACACGAGGTTGGACTCAGTTGTAGCGTAAAACTGCCCGGACCCAACCGGCTTAACCAGTTGCTACAAATGTTAGCCCAATGTGAGAGGTCTTAGGCACAAACTAAATACGTGATTAATGTAAAGACACGAGGTTAGACTCGGTTATGACATAAGGCTGCCCGGACCCAACCGGCTTAACCAGCGGTCATAAAAGATAGTCTAATGTGAGAGGTCTTTATGAGGATCACGGTCTTAATTAATTAAGAAACACTTAACCATATAAGCATGTAGTGGGGCTTGAGGGTTAAGTGGGTGCCTTGGGTGGCATGAGAAAACTAGTGGGTCGCCTTGGGTGGCAATAGAAAACACGATTAGAATACTTAACCAAAGTGGAACATGTAATTAAAAATGATTAAGGGGTTAAGTAAGTGCCTCGGGTGGCATGTGGGAATTAAGTAAAGGACTTGGGTGTCATGTGGAAATCTAGTGGGTGCCTTGAAAGGTAATTAAAATATGATTAATGACTTAACCAAAGTATTTATAACATGTAAGTAGACATGGTTAAAGGGGTTAAGTGGGATACACTAGATAAAAGAATAACAAGCTTAGGTGGTAGCTTGTGGGGGCCCATCTCAACCAATATCCCAAACGTATCTTTGTGGGCTCGACCCAAGTCGGGTGACGGGACACGCATATTGGGCTTGACTATAAGAGGCCAAAAACGGGTTAGCGGTGGCAACGTAGGACCAACGGGTTTCATATGCGTGTGTGGACCCGGGCTGGTTAGTAAATCGTTGTTACATCGTGTAGATATAAAGCCGTGCACCGTTGATATTATCAGGTTGCCACTCTGGGGAAATGATACACCCCATTGTGGGACCAGCACGGGTATCTACGTTAGGGAGCCGATCGCTTGGGAGTAGTGGGTACACCTAGTAATGATAGGGGCAGACGGCACCTATGTAGGGGTACTAGAAACTACTGGGTAAAAATTACTAAGTGCATTTAGTGGGATCAACCTTTAAGTAGGAACTAATCTTGGGTAGGTAGAACTGGTGTGGTGCAGTGTAGGAATTACTCTTGGGTGGATAAGTCTGGGGCGGTGTAATCTAGTAATTATCCTTGGGTGGATAAATGCGTCTTTACGGTGATCTTAGTTTATCCTAAGTTTACCAAGCTGCTTAGTGTAGCCATTCATCCCCAGTCGTTACCGTATATCAACTTATGTCTTCTCTGGTTATTTTAATGATTGTATTATTAGGGTTATAGGACTCACTCAGACTTATGTCTGACCCCGTTGTTTTTATCTTTTTCCCCCAACCCCAGGTTATTAGAGTGGGCCTGGTGCTAGTGGGCTTTGATCTGATTGCTGTATCTATCCTATGGAGCTTGGACCTCTGAAGTGAAGCCGAGCTTATCTTTCCTTTTATGGCTATTAGTTATGTAGTGGGATTATGTACTTCTATTTTATCAAGATGGATATTATGTACTTGACTCTGGTTTATGGTTTTGTGATGTAACCAAACATGTATTACTTTCCGTTGCAATGAAATGATGATTTAAATTTTCAAGTATTACCTATATCTGTCTTGCTGTAAGTTTACTGTTCTATATTCACTTAAAATACTTCACCGAAACTAAGGCATTCCCCTGGTATGAGTGACCTTAGCGGACGTGGGGTGTTACAGTGGAGTAGCGCCGACCCCCCTTCTTCCACTTCTCCCTCCTGCCTTCACCCCCCTCCTTCGATTCTCCCTCTTGTCTTCCCCATCGCGACTCCAATCGCCAGCCCCAAGCCCTAGCGCGCCACCCCTAGCCTGCCACGCCCCCGTGAGCCCTTTCGACCTGAAACTGCGCCACCTCGATAGGTCAACGCCACCGCTGCCACCCAGATGAACCCCTACGCTCCTGGTCGAGCTCCCACCTTCGACGAACCCCCAGTTGCCCTCCCATCTCCCAACTTTCGACTGTAAGTTTTTTTTTAGTTATTTTATTTTGTTTCATCTTCGTTTTACCTAATGTAAATCATTTTTAAGGAAAATAAAATCAGTTCTTGAGTGAAATAACATTGTTTAGATTTTTGTATAACAAAAAGATTCGATTTTTTTTAATTCATTTGCAAGAGAAAGTAATGATTTTTTTTATATAATGTAAAGAAGAAAAAATAGAATCTTTATTATAGTAGAAGATTAAAAATATAATTTTTATTATAGTAGAAGGGTAAAAATAAAATCTTTATATAACAGAGTATTAAAAATGTGATTTTTATAATATAGAAAGAATAAAAATACGATTTTTATATTATATAGATAGTAAAGATTTGATCTTTATATAGGTAGTGAAATAAAAATCTAATTTTTATTATATATAGTAAAGTAAAAATTCAATCTTTATTATGTAGAAGAAGCAAAAATATAATTTTTATATAGAAAAGAAGCGTTGTAAAAATACATATGAAGTAGAAATAAAAATGTGATTTTTATTTAGGGAATGAAGTAATAAAAATATAATTTTTATTATGAACAGCGTAGTAAAGAACTGCATAGGAATTGCAAAAGAAATCCAGAAGGATCAACAGTTCAACAGCAAAGCACGGCGGAGTGGAACCCTCTGTGAGAACTTATCACCTTTTAATTTTGTTTTCTATTTATATAAATATATACTAGGATGCAGACGGTGTTTAGTAGCACCCGACACCCGTCGTCCACAGACCATGGACGGCTTGTATGCTTGTTTGTTTGATTTTGATGTGTAGTTGATTGTGTGATGTGATGTGAAATGAAATAAAATATTTTATAGTGGAAAATATTTTATAGTTAAAAATAGAATTTTTAACGTGTATTTAAAATAAATATTTATAAACAAATCGGAGATTTATTTATATACACTGATTTGATTGATATTGATTGGGACGATAAATTTTACACATCGCCCAACTGCACAAATAAAATCTGTGTTTGATTGTCTGAAAACCCCACACGGGTATTGGGATGATATATGACATACACTAATCCCAATAATTAGTTGTATGTCGATCGATTGATTGACAGACTGTTATAAGCGTTAAATATTTATATTTGATGCTTATACAGTGTAGAATGCACTTTGGATGATGGTTGATTATTTGTCATTGTTGATATATACATGTGTTGTAGAAAACCCATATAATCAACATTATATGGTAATTGATTGGGCCTCATTCCAGTTTTGAAAAGAAATATTTGAAAAAGAAATATTTGAACAGAAATATTTGAATAGATTATTTGAAAAGAAATATTTGATTAGAAATATTTGAATAGAAATATTTGAAATAGAAATATTTGAATAGAATATTTGAAAATAGAAATATACGAAGCCGTGTTGATTAGATTGACGCCATTTTGACGCGAACAATATTTATATCGATTTTATTCACTTTATTCATTTTTCAATGAATATCGAAAGTGATTTCAAAATCTGATAAATTGAATAGAAATGAATTCGAATTGAAATTGAATAAAAATGAATTCGAATTGAAATTGAATAAAAATGAATTCGAATTAAATTGAAATGAATTGAAATTCGAATTAAATTGAAATTGAATTGAAATCGTTTTGAAATGAAATTAAAACGAATTTATATTGGAATATTCAATTTTGATTAGAAATTGGATGTGAAGTTGAAATCGTTTTGAAAACGAATTTAAAACGATTTATAAAATTCGTTTCGAAAGGAAATCGACGAAGTACATATTATATATATAATATAATGGCCTGAATAGAACGCGCCGCACCGCGGCAGTTCGCGAATTTCGACAATTGACTTCGAATGGACATTGCAGGAGATCCGACCGTCGGATTCTCCTAAAACCGGAACCGTTGGATTCGTATCAGAAAGAGCTTTCTAACGAATATTAGAAATTTGAAATCTAACGGTTGGATTTGGAATTATGTCCAAATCAAATTTGAAAAAGGTCGCTGTAAGTGCAGTTCGATGGCCGTTGATGGAAATTAACTGTACAGGCCTTGATAAAATTATTAAAAATAGTAATAATTTGTGTAAAATCATAAGAAATGATTTTTGAAGAATTAGGATGAAAAACTCCATATTTGAAAAGATAAAAATAGATTTTTATCGATGTGAACTAGTTTTGAACTAGAATAATAATTTATTTATTTTTAAAATAAATAAATTGAATTTGTAATGGTTTTGAAAATAACCAGAATTTCCAATAATTGCATTGGAATGGATTTGAATCGAAATTGTCTTCGAAATATTTCGATGTTGGATTTCGTGATTATACAGATGTTGTTATGGAAATTCGTAAGATATATTTATATATCGTTATTTCTAATACGATATTTGTTGGTCGTAGAATTTGATATTGAATATAAGCCGATAAATTTTCTATTCAGAGCCTTGTATTTAATATCAAATATGATTTGGGTTAGTCGTGAATGGTGTCTTCATTAACACTGTTCTTAAGCCCATCTGAGAAAAAGATTAAATCTTTTTATTTAGATTTAATGAAGTGTGCCAATTAAATAATATTTAATTGGAATTGAATTGGTATTGATTTTTGGGTTTATCGTGAACAGTGTTTTAAATAACACTTGTTCTTTAACCCGATAATTAATGGAATGTGATTTTGGGTTTATCGTGAACCGTGTTTTAAATGACACTGATTCTTTAACCCAGTTAAGGATTAAAACTAAGTGGAGTTTTAATGAATCTTTAATTAGATTAAAAAGATCGAGAATGGAGTATCACCAATTTTGCTCCAGGCGATAGTTAAATCTTTAATTAGATTTGAATGTGAAATGGTAATTGAATTTACCGATAACACCGTGGTGTTAGATATGAAGTATTTCCAGTTTTACTTCATGGGATGAATAGGTGGGGATTGGGAAATAAAATAAATGATTACTTCGGTGTGATTCGCTAATCCCGACTAGTTTGAATTGATATTCAAAAGAAGATTAAATAATAAATTTGAAGAATTTATCTTTGATAAAATTAATGGGAACCTTTCCCAAAGTATAAGAATATTTGAATAAAAGAATATTTTGAATTGGAATGAGGCGTATGTTGTGTTTGTGTAACACTTGTTTATTATATATGCGAGTTATTCAGAAAGACCGGGTTTATCCCATTCTGAATAACTGATTCGACGTGATGTCGAAGATGAAGACGGTGGTTGAAGACCGGAGGTCTTCGCGTCGTTTGGGTGATTACTAATGATCTGGATTGGGCTGTACACCCAAGAGGAGAGAAACAGTTGGTGATCGTTCAGACGTACTTGGAGATCGATGGAAATGCGGGGTACTAGGTGCCTCCGGTTTCGTTCAGACCCAGAACGAACTTGTAAATGGACTGTGTGTCTGACATTGGATTTTATTCGATGTGGTTTATTTCTATTAAATATAGATCTGTTTGGCGGCGGAGAATTTATTCTCTTGCTTAACGCCCTTCTCTGATATGTACGAGCTCAGGGGTTATATATTGATGGATATCAAACGCATGGAGTGAATTGCCTATGTGGCATGCCTAAGTGGCAATTGATAATGGCTTCTGTTGAAAAGCAAAGTCTTGTGGTGATGATCAAAGCACCGCCTGTGTGGCATAGCTTTGTGTAACGTTGATTCGCGAGCCTCACACCCCGGTTGTGAACCAGAAACGGGAGAGGACATCAGGGAGGACATGCGTTTCTTTCTAGTTAGAAGTGGCGTCAGTGGTTTTACACGCCCTGACGAGTTTGACTTATGTGGTTGTTGCTGTTGCGAGGCGCCTCGGTTATATCGGTTTCGGCCGATGCATTCTGGTCGGCAGACGGGCCAGACTTGCACCCCATAGGGTGGGGAAACGTAGTGTTCAGGCATAATAATCCACATCGATGGACCGGCCCTGACGATCAAAGGCTTGCCTGCGCGCTTGCCTGAGGCTCAGACTAGAGAGTCTCGAATCGGTGAGGACTATCTTTTGCCTCGGTTCACAGATGGAAATCCAACTTCCAGTACGTGACTTTGCGGTTTTATTTGTAGAGCCTAGTATGGCGACATAGTGGGATGGGGCACTCATGCCGTCTATGATTGATATTTATGATTGAAATTGTTTTGACACTATACACTTATAGTAATAATAAAACATGAAATTTCACGTACCAAGCATTCTTGGCTATTATAAGGTAAAAACCCTATCCCCCGGCTTGCGTTGCATTGTGTGATGGGACCAGGGTCTTATAATAGCTTCATTTTTCTTTACTTAGCATTACGCTATTGTTTTATACACTGGTGTTCTTGGGAGGAAACCCGTTCCGTGTTGTACAGCGTGGTCCCTTGATTTACCTAACTTTAAAATAAAGAATAGTAACTGTTTTAGTTCTCACACCAGTCACATGACTGACATGGAGTTTATTGTTTTAACCTAAACTCTGGGTGCCCTTATTTTGACACGGGCAGCTAGTAGTTTTGGTTTTGCAGATTTATATTCACAGGATCCTGGTTTACAGCTGGAACGATATCCGGTAAGCTTTGTATCCGTATATCTCTTCTAGTTGTGCATTGTATTATTTTCCGCTGCTATGTAATGTATTGTAATCTCTGATATTTATTTCTGTGTAATATTTATTCATACTCTGTATATTCTTGTATTCTGATGGAATTGTTGTAATATACAATGAAATGTTCTTCTGTTTGTGTTCTAATTCGTCGTGTTCTCGAAACAATCAGGCGTTTCGAACGGTCTGGGTCGGTTTAGCGACTGATTCGGATCGAGCGAAATTCCTTGTTGTCACAAGGAGTTCTCACATTTGTTTCCACTCCGTCAGTCTTTATTTGGCGATTTTATTTTTAATAAATTAAACTAATCGTTTAATTTTATCAAAAACTTCAACTTGCTCCATTTCCGTTTTGGTCAGTTCCATTGCGTAGATATTTTCACCACGATTCCAACGCAAGTTGTTTCACTGAATTCCGATGTCATATGATTGAGTTATGGCAATTATACATTTGATAATTTAAATGGAAATAAACAATATTAATTAAATTTTTAAAACCTTAATGGTTCCTTAATCACAAATTTAGGCCGTCAGCCTTTCTTCCTCATAGTGTCTGCATCGTCTTACGGAACCCATACTCCCAAGAAAATTCCATCACGCATGTTTTCCTAGGGCGTCGAGCACCATCTGCCACCGCCACCTTGTCGAGCTTCGCCACAGCTGCCACTGCCCTCAGCCCGGAGCTGCTCGCAATGCCCCGACCTCCACAAATCACCTGCGGTGGTAGCCTGTTCGAGCTCGAAATTCGAGCTATCCTCACAACCAAAAACCATCACAGTCATTCAACACTTAGATCTCAACTCACTCCTCAATTTTTGTTTAATAACCCTTGTTTAATTCTACGAGGGTTGTGAGATAAAGGGTGCCGAAATTCAGATGATTTGGTGTGTTCATGAAGGTGACGGCGGAATTAACTGAGTGGGCTAGGGTTTGAACATTTAGGGTTATATATAGTAATATATTTAAGTAATATTTAATTCTAATTATCTTTTAAAAGTGAAATTTTCATCCGAACTCCAAATCAGACCCAACGACTGTCGTCCCTAGCTAAATACCCCCAATCCAAACACAGTGGGATATGTTTCGTAAGCCAATTCGACTGTTTCGATTAGTTTTTATCATAATTAAAATATAAATCAATATATATTGAATTTTAAACGTACATTTTAATTTGCTGAGGCCACATAATGACTCCAAAAATTATAGAAAAATAAATCTAGCTATGTTTTGACGATAGGTTCCTAACAAAACTAATTTCATCGAATTTGGAGATCATTTGAAAAATGGCCCTTTTCTAGCCGATTAAATTTAAACTAAATCTACCAAACATGTTTAAATTTACTACGCTCACATATTAATTCCAAAAATTATGAAATTTGAAACCTAACAATAATTTGACATTTCGGATACAACAAAAGTGGTTTCATAAAAAAGGAGGTCGTTTGCAAAATATCTATTTTTAAGGGCTATATATAATATTAAAATACATATATAAATTCCATAGCGACTATTCTAAATTTTAAACTGGACATAACTTTCAATTTATATTATGAAATCTAAATTTTTCACATTCAAATGTTTCTTATTGTACTGTAAACCGGATTTAAATGTTTCTTGTTGTACTGAAATCCAATTTATTTCGAATCCTATACATTCAATTGAAATTTAAAATCGAATTTTCAAACTACCGCGCCATTTCGAGTTCGTTTTATAAATAAAATAAATTTATATGTTCTAACTTCGATTTAATTAAATTTTAAATCGTTATTATTTAAAATAAATCATTTTAAATATTCAAAATCTATTAAAATGTTAAAACAAAAAATTTTAATTGGTTCAAAAATTTTGGATCGTTACAATCTCAGTGATGAGGCATCCCAAAAATGGGGAAATAATACAAAATATCCATACATAATATATAATCCGAGATACGTACCTTTTATTCGCATTATTACTGATTTAACTTATTTTCAAGCAAGCAAAACAATATTATGTGCAAGCAGCTCCAAAAGCATGTAAATGCCGTCGGTACCTACTAAAACACTCAATATCAAAATAAAAATATATATATATATATAAGAATTAGATCAATATATCTAAAATGAACATATACGAGATAACAAATACTATCAAACATCCAACAATCAAAAGCATACAACAAGCAAAATAACAAATTTTCAAAGTCAACATATTATTTATGCAATGCCATTTGTTTCATTCCATTTTTATATATTTCACATTTTCAAATGTCATTATTTTAAATTTAATAACATTATTGCAAGCATAATTCCTTTCGTGTACATTTACAATTCATTTAAACGTTATTCCCACTTCAACATACTCTAATATTATCAAAGTATATAGACACTAACATGTTCATTTTACTCAACTTAAATGGTTCAAGAAAATTTAAAACCGATTTTGACTTATTAATTCTAAAATTCTATATTATAAACATCCATTTTATTAATATATTAGTTTTAAATTAGGAATTACCATACCGTGATTTTTCTGAAAATTCAATTTACACATATCTTAAAATCTACAAGATGAAATCTAAAATTTTCTCTTTCATTAGAAAATTATATTCCAATGATCCAAAAGATTCTTGTTTCAAAGAATTCCGACTTATTTTGGATCTTATACACTCATTTAACTTCAAATCCTAAAATTACGAACTTCCGCTACGCAACGAGCTCTAATTAATTCGTTTAACCATCGTTAAGTTTATAAATTATAAACTAATCCATTTATATTTTCACAAACTACTTAAACATTTATTCACTCGAAAATATCGACTATCTTAAATCGTCAAACATTTAACCATCTATATCAATACATTTAATTTAATTTAACTAAGTATATATCGCTTATTTCATAACTTAAATTTTATTTATATTTATAAACAATCAATTTTTTTTTAATTTCACTTTCATTATCCATTCTAATACTTGTATATTATTTAATTGCTTATTCATATAAAATTTTAACTTCTTAGTTAATTGGTAAGTTATTCATGCTATAGAAAAGAATTGATTATTACACAAGTTCAATGGTTGCAATTCATGTCAATTCATTATAACAAATTCTCTAGAGTTTTATTTTAATTATAACTTCCTTAGGCTCATTTTCTTATTTATTACACAAGTTCAACTGTTTTAATTTGATTCAAATTCACTATTTCACATTTCCAAGAGTTCCTGCTTTAATTTAATTTCTCTTAGATTCATTTATTATTTCACAGTTCAAAAGTTTTATAATTTCAAGTTCGGTTCATTTCCTTAATTTGAAATCATTCATCACTTGAGAACTTAAGAATTCAACTTCGGGTTCATTTACAAATCAAGATTATATCTTTATATAAACCATATTATAAACGATTTAAATGAATTTCAATTTCTCAAACAAGGTAAGACTTCTAAGTGGTCTCCCCTACATAAGCACTTGAAAATGAGCGTCGATGATGCGTGCACTCATCACCGAAATCATTTCCAAAGACAAGAGGGGAGTTTACACTTAGTTCTAAAATTCATTTGAAAACAATTTTTATATGAAACAACCTATAAAATATAAATGTATTATTTTAAACCATTTGCAAATCAGTATTACAAAACCACCCAAAATTAAATTCTCAAATTCATATTTAACTTGTTCTTATTTCATTAACAATTAATTTTCAATATTTCATTTTCTTAAATCATTCAATAACCAATAGTTTAATAATTGGTCAATCGAATGATAAATGATGAAAATCTAATATTATCATCAACAAAAATAAAAATTCATAGGTTTTCAAATAATTCTTTATATATATAAAATATAATTCAAAACAATATTATGTCAATGAGCCCTATTCGAGTGTTTAGAAATCCCTATCGATGCCTTGGTGTCCCAAGTACCGACCAGAATTCATAAATACTCAACGGAACAAACCAATCATAATACAAAATCATTTTATATCCAAATTGCAAGTATGCTCTTTTATATACAATCAAACTCGTTCTAGGATATTACTACCATATCTCTAATGAGTCAATCCCAAATAGAGCCAAGGTTTTCGCTAAAGCAAAGCTCTGATACCAACCTGGATTTTTGACCATTCAAATCGACAATGATGCTTGCATGTTGACTTAAACAAATCTAAAATACAGATAGTTATTGGGATTAATATAAGAAAAGAAGAAAAACAATCACAGAATCTCACAGCAGAAGGACAAAATATAGTAAATAAATAAAAGTTCATGAAGTTGTTAAAACATACATTTGATTTTATTTTACGACAATTATCAGAGTTAACTATCATAAACATACCAATTTTTTGCAGCGGAGTAATAATAATAAATATGTCTGTTGAGCTCAATCTTCATCTTCATAACATTGACTTCAATAACTGAAAACTCAAGCTGACCCAAACATAAATGAAAAGACAAAAACACTCGGATCAGAACTAAAATATTCTCATATCAGTTAAATCAATTTCATGTGATAATATGAATGCAATAACTTAAGAGATGTTACGGGAAGTTCCATCTCTTAAGGATCTGTCAAACAAGATACTATATAATAAAATACGCTATTATAGTGTCTATGTTAAATATAAATATTAAAATAATGTAAGTGAGATTACCATTGTTACCGTTACACCATTTATACCGTTGTCGTACAGTTTGCATATAACACACCAGTACGTCGATGGATAGGGATGCGCCGTGATACGACAATGTTAAATCTAAATCGTAGGTGGCTCGATCAGGATAAATATGACAAGGCAACAAGGCAATACCCATCAGTAGGATTCTACCGGATTGCGGACCCAGGCTGAACGACACAGAATTTCCCTTTACGAGAAAGCCCAAATTGAGTTGAGAACACAACGCATCAGAACACAAATAATAGAACATTTCATTGCTATTACAACAATTACATCATAGTACAAGAATATATCAAAGTACGAATAAATATTACATAACGAAAAATAATTTTAGAGATTAAAATAAATAGCAGCGGAAATTTAAATGTATAAATACATCAACTAACTCAACTGAAAGGAGTACACGGATACAAACATTTCCGAATATAGCTCTAGCCATAATCCAGGATCCTAGGAAAAGAAATATCTATGAAACCAAAACTACTATCTACCAGTGTGGAAAATATGGGCACCCAGAGTTTAGGTAGAAACAATAAACTCCGAGTCAGTCATGGGACTGGTGTGAGAACTAAAACAGTTATTAAATCTTTACTTTAAAAGTGGAAAAATCATGGGACCACGTCGTATGACATGGAACGGGTTTACTCCACATGAATAGCCGTTTAGAAATAAAACAACGCAATGATCTTTCAAAAATGAAGCTATTATAAGACTCAGGTCCCATCAACAATGCAACGCAAGCCGAAGGATAGAGTTTTCCCTTATAATAGCCAAACATGCTTGGAACGTTAAAAACAAATCATTTTGATATTACTATAAGTGTATAGTGCCAAATAAACTTCAAATATAAATATATCAATCATAAATGGCATGAGCGCCCCATCCCACTATGTTTCCATATAGGTTTACAACTAAAACAAGAAAATATCATATTGGGTATTGGATTTCCATCATGAATCAAGGCTAGCGATGGATCCTTCCGATTCGAAACACTCTAGGAAATGCCTTAGGATCCCCCGCAGTGGACCCTTGGTTCCTGCAGGGCCGGTACACACTTACTTTAGTGGATTAGCAATTCCTGAACACACGTTTCTCGGTCCTATAGGACCTATCACTTGGCCAGTAGCAGTCAATATCCGAGGCGCCTCGCAATCCATCATCCACATAAGTAAAAATGTCTGGGCTCCATACCATGATACCACTCATAGCTGGAAAGAAACGTCGTGCACTCCCTGCGTCCCTGATCTCGTTTTAGACTCATACTGGGGTGTGAGGCTCACGAATTAACGCTATACACAAAGCTATGCTAATTAAAGTCGTGCTTTGATCATCATCGAAAAGATTCTGCTTTTCAAGAAAATCCTGGATAATTTGCATCTTAGCATGCCACACTGACAATTCACGCCATGCAACTGATGTCTATTAATATATAACCTCTAAGCTCACACGTCTCAAAGAAGGGTGTTAAGCAAGAGAATAAATTCTCCGCCACCAAACAGATATATATTTAACAGAAATCAATCAACACAGAATGAAATCCAATGTCAGACACACATCCATTTACAAGTCCGTTTTGGGTCTGAACAAAACCGGAGGCACCTTATTCCTCGCCCTATATGTCTAATGCAGGAGAGAGGTCCTCGCATATCTGGTCGATCTCCAAGTACATTTGGATGATCACCACTTATTACCTTGTCTTGGGTGTATAGCCCAATCAAGACATCAGTAATCATCCAAACGATGTGAAGATCTTTGGTCTTCAACCACCGTCTTCATCGTCAATTTTTAGTCGCCGTATCAGTTATTCAAAATGGGATAAACCCGGTCTTTCCGAATAACTCGCGTATTTTATAATCTATATCAAGTGTTATAAAAACACATCATACGCCTCATTCCAATTTAGAATATTATGTTATTGAAATATTCACATTTTCTGGGAAAGGTTCCCATTAATTTTATCAAAGATAAATTCTTTTAAAATTATTCTTTAATATTCCTTTGGACATCAATTTTAAAAGATTTTATCCTATAATAATTCCAAACCAAATTCAGGTTTATAAAACTAGTCGGGATTTCGAGCCTTATCGAAATAATCATTTATTATGTTTTTCCAATCCCAGCCTATTTATCCCATGGAGAAATACAGGTAGTACTCCATATCTAACACCCACGACGTTATCAGTAAAATTGATTACCATTTCATATTCAAATCTAATTAAAGATTTAACTATCGCCTGGAGTAAAACTGGCGGTACTCCATTCTCGATCATTTCATGAATTCGATAAATTTAATTATCCCATTCTCATTTCAATCTAATAAAAGATTCATTAAAACTCCAGCTGGTTTTAATCATCCTAAAAATCATTTTTTTAGTGATTATTCAACTTTAAGAAATCAATCCTGCCTTTAATTGGGTTAAAGAGCCAATGTCACTTAAAACACCGTTCACGATAAACCCTAAAATCCTATTTCATCAAAATGGAATCCCCCCCCGGAAATCAGATCAGTCAAAATCAATATGAATTTCCGTATCAGACTAATAATATAAATGGAATAATGGTGAAGCCTTTTAAGTTCCATATATAGTAGCAGTCTTCCTTCACAGAAGCTCATCTCGATTATTACCAAATCGAATTCCATTCGATTCCAATTAAATATATTAAATTTGAAAACTTTACTTTGGAAAATTTCCATTAAATCTTAATAAAAATATATATAAATTCCAAATCATAACTTCACTGTTAATTGGGTTAAAGAACAAATGTTATTTAAAATACCGTTCACGATAAACCCAAAAATTCAATTTCAATTCAATTTCAATTCAATTCCAATTAAATATCAATTAACTGGTAAACTTCTCTGAATGTTAATTAAAAGATTTTTTCTTTTCACAACTAGGTTTAAGAATAGTGTTATTTAAAACATCATTCACGACAAACCCAAAATCCAGTTTGACATTAAATACAAGGCTCTGAATAGAAATTTTATTGGCTTATATTCAATATCAAATTCTGTAAACAACAAATATCATGTTGGGAACAACGATATTTATATCTTCCAAATTCCTCAACAATATCCGCATAATCATGGAATCCAATATCGAAATATTCCGAAGATTATTTCCATTCCAATTCATACGTTGGAAAATTCTGGTTATGTCAAAACCTTTTCAAATCCAATTTATTTATTTAAAAACATTGGATTACTATTCTAGTTAATAACTAGTTCATTTTGATAAATATATATTTTTTTCTTCTCAAAATTAGATTTTTCATCCAAAATCTTTCCAAATCATTCTTTTTGATTTTACACAATTTTTCAATAATTTTATTAAGGCCCTTATAGTGACCTTTTCTGAAATTGATTTGGACATATCATAAAATCCAACCATTCAAATTTAATCCCTTATATATATTGGAAAGATCTTTTCGATACGAAACCAACAGTTCTAGTTTTAGGAGAATCCGATGGTCGGATCTCCCGTTACATCAATTTGAAGTAAATGGTTGAATTTCGCGAACGGTCGCTACGGGGCGCGTTCTATTTAGGCCATTTAAAGATATATAATATATATATCGTCGATTTCCCTTTAAAACATATTTTATAAATCGTTTATAAATTCATTTTAAAACGATTCTTACTTCTATTTCAATTTAAAATCAAAATTGAATATCCAATATCATTATGATATTAAAATGATAATATTTTCAAAATATCAAATTTTGAGATCAATTCTTATTTTTTTCGTGTTCATTGTAAAATGAATAAATTCGATCGTTAAACCTGTTCGGGTTAAAATGGCGTTTCTTTGCTTAATCCGACTTCATATTTTTATATATTTCCGTGTTCATCCAAAATCGGACATCTAAATCTAATTTTGACTCTTTATTGAATATTATTTTAAAATATTCGTTATTTCTGAATGGAATCGGACTCAATCAATTACCATATAAATTTTTTATATGGATTTCATATATCACATATATTAAAAAATAGTGATAAACAACTATTAAATAGCCAATTCACATCCAGAGTGAAATTTACTACTGTATAAGCATTAAATAATTAAATAACGCTTATCACAGTCTGTCAATCCATCAATTGACATATAATTAAATTCAGGGGAGATGTGAATAAATTATCATCCCTAGACACATATGGGATTTCCGAACAACAACAATTTATTTAAATAAATTATTGGTTAACAAATTTAATCAATTCTAATTCGGTTTGAATTATTTTTCCGATTAGCCAATTTTCACTGTTTAAAATTATAAATAGATATTTATAATTTAATTTCAACTACCACATTAATGTTAACATTATTTCTAATATGTTAAACATTTCGACAACACAATCAACACACAATACATTCAACTAAATTGTGCATGGTCTATGGACGAGGGAAGTGAGCTAACAGGCACCGTATACAATTTGTAATTATTAAAACTGATAAAAATCTACACTGGCAATTCTGTATATTTTTATGCATGAATACAATAACATGATAAAATATAATTTAGTTAGAAGGAGTTCTCACATTGGATTCCACTCCGTCATTCTTTATTTGACAATTTTATATCGTTTGGATTTGAATTTGCCTTACATTCTCATTTGCTCCGAATAACTTATAATAAGTTCCATGTTGTAGCGTTCGACTCCACGATAGCAACGCAATTTGAATCATTCGATTTCATCACTGTTTGAACAAGTTACAGCATTGTAAAGATTAATTACATAAATAATATGATTAATTAAATAATTAGTTTAACTCCCTTCCAAAATTACCCTTTACCCTGTCGTTCTCCTTCTGGATCGAAAACTGTAACCCACTCTTCAGGTGAAACCCTCACCGTCGCTCCCTCCTCCAGGCGATCGGAGATCGATCTGCCATTGCCCCTCCACACGCTCCACCGCCACCTTACACCTCTGGCCACCACTCCCAGTTCGACGCCCCAAGCATCATGAAACCCTCCCCCAAACGCGACGGCTTCCCACCTTAAATTCGAGCAAACCGCCTAAAAAAATCGATCACTACCGTTCAGATCGAAGAACTCCCATAGCTTAACAATTTGGCTTTAGAATGTTTTTGGAATCATTCGATGGATTGAGAGGATTTAGATCGAAGAAATAAGAGCATCACTATCATCGTTTCTGAGATGGGGGCGGCTTTTATTTTCTGAAGTGAAGTTAGGATTTCAAAGGTCCCTTATATTAATAATTTGTTAATATTTCATTTTAAATTTTACTTAGTTTTCAAATTTCGCTTCCGAACTCCAAACTGAACCCAACGAATGTTGCTATTAGCTAAATGCCCCTATTATGGATACAATGGGATATGTTTCATAAGCCAATTCGACCATTTTAAACTGTTTTCGTCAAAATTAAAATAAAAATCAATACATATTGAATTTAAATGTACATTTTAATTTACCAGGGCCACATACTAACTCCAAAATTTACAGAAAAATTAATCTAGCTATATTTTGACGATACGGTACTAACAAAACTAATTTCATTGAATTTGGAGATTGTTTGAAAAATGGTCTTCTTCCAGTCAATTAAATTTAAACTGAATTTACCAAACACATTGAAATTCATTGCGCTCACATATTAATTCCAAAAATTATGAAATTTGTAATCTAACAATAATTTGACGTTCCGGATCCAACAAAAGTGGTTTCATCAAAAACGGAGGCCATTTGCAAAATGGCTATTTTTAAGGGCTATATATTATATTAAAATATATATAATTTCCATAGCGACTATTTCAAATTTTAAACTAGACATAACTTTCGATTTATGTAATGAAATCTGAATTTTTCACATTCATTAGAGAGATTTTATTAAACATATTCCAACATTTCTGGTTTTATTGAAATCCAATTTATATTGCATTATGTACATTCATTTGAAATTAAAAATCGAAATTTCAAACTACCGCGCCATTTTAAGTTCGTTTTATAGTTAAAATCAATTTATGCATTCTTACTTCGATTTAAATAAATTTTTAGTCGTTGTTATTTAAAATAAATAATTTTAAATATTCAAAATCCATTAAAATAACTAAAATAAAAAAATTTAATGGTTCAGAAATTCCGGGTTGTTACACAAGCCTGTGGTAACGCATAGCCACGACTACCGCCCACCCCAGACAATGCTCCCACAAATCAAAAGCGCGAATCAATCACAAAGTAATATATATGATATCGAAGAAGCATGTCTACTAAGAGGAGCTAGCTCACATTAACCTGGGTATGACTCTTATTTAGTCATTTTGATTATGACCCGAAGGTCAAGGCTATCCATCATCGTTCTCTTTCTTCAAATCCAGTAATCACCTCCAAATCCATCCTACTTCATTCTGGAACTCCACCGCGTACACAGTTGCTAAAGTGGTTTTCGGTATTGGTAGAGAGTATGACAATATCCGATCCTGCTCTCTTTAACAACCAAACGTTTACATTTTTCACACCGCTCGTATTTACATTTCAAAGGGGTTCGTACTTCATATCAAAATATCAGATTTTTCTTTAAAACCACTTCATATTCAAAATAGGATATACTTTCATATTAAATCTCTATTTAAACCAACTCAAATCTTGAAACAACTCTAACCTTAAAATAATTTTAATATTAAAATAGTTAAAAATATATTTAAATTAGTTTAGATATATAACTGAAATAGTTTGAAAAAATAAATAGTTTATAATTAAAATAGGATAATCAAATTTAGTCAAATCTATAGTTAAATTAATAAAGTAGTTTATAAAATAAATAGTAAATTATTAATATGGTTTATTTAAAATAACTTACAAAATAAAATAGTTGTATGGTAAAATGGTTTATAAAGGAAATAATTATTATAAAATAGTTTATAAAATAAATAGTTAATTTTTAAAATGGTTTATTTAATATAAGTAATAAAATAAAATAGTTATAAGGTAAATAGTTTATAAAGAAAATAATTATTATAAAAATAGTTTTTAAAATGGTTTAAAATACTATAGTCGAAATTAGAATCATTTCTTCAAAATTAAACCAAACTGGAAATCGTATTCTAGTTTCAAATTAATTTGACTAAATTTTGATATCTTAGTTCAAAAGGATTTGACTTCCCATTATATTTCAATTTGATTCAGCAGTTCGATTTCAAATAATTCGATCTAATAATTCAATACAAATAATTGAATTTTAATTATAATTCTCACTTGGAATTATTCGTTTATAAAAATCTCGAGTTCACCATTCACTTATTACTATAAATCAAGTTAATTTAAAGTAAATATCAAAGATGGATAAATATTCAATTTAGATAAATTTATTTCATATTCAATTCAGTTTTAACTTCAGTTATCCATAATTATGAATTCCTTAAAATTTTAAATTTCAAATTTCAAAGCTTAAAGTTCAAATTCAAATAAAATCGGTTAATAATATCATTTATATTGTCTTTAAAATAATATTCCAAAATTCATGGGGAAAAAACAAATTTTATTTAACCAAATGGTGTCCGTATATAATTTTCTATCCTATGACCAAGTAATACTTAAAATTTAATTTCAGTATTTTAGGAAAGGATATATATCATTTCAATCCAAATCAGGGTCATAGGTATTTATCATTTCAAGCTACATTCTTAATTCATTTTAGCGATTAATCCCGGGTTTATTCGATGCCTGTAACTGTAACACCCCACCTCCGCTAGGGTCACTCACAAAGGGAATGCCCTAGTTTTGGAGGGGTATTATCTAGTAAACAGGCACAGAGATAACACAAGACAGAACATAGATAAAATAGAGTATATAAAGCAGCGGATATAAACTTTAAAACCAAATCTCACTACTGAAAAATAGAGTCAAAACCTCTTAAATCAAAATGCCAAGTCATTATTTCATTACATCAAGTTCTAAAGAAGCAAAGTATTTAAAACAACATAAGTAAAATATTATTCCCCAAACAGTGCATGAGTGCAGCCATAGCATAGCTCAAGACCAAACTGTACATGAGCTGTCAGAAAGCAAGCAAATTCCAAGCTAAGAGCTAGAGTTTCCTCCCTGAGAACCTGGGGGGGGGGAACGAAAGACAAAGAGGCGTAAGAAAACGGGTCAGTCAAAAAGACTGGTAAGCCCTAGTGACTATCAGCATAGAAACTAGTAAAGTTAACAAGACATGAATAAACTGGAATTAAACATAGGAATGATGGTAAGTCTGACATGATAACTAAGCTAACAAGATAACTCAAGTCTAACATTGCATATTCAAGGTTCGCCAAACCAACTATACTGGTATACTAATCCCGTGTCAACTATAAATCAAGAAATAATCCCTTGGCCCAATATCGTGAAGTGACCCAATTCGGGGTCCAACGGTATGATCTAATCGATCGGCTCCCAACAAGTCTAGCTCGTCGTGTGTCTATGTCATACGGCCCTATCATGAATGTAGTCACCTGTGCTAGGTCCACCATAGGGTGTATCAAGCCCTAGGGTGCCAACCACCGACACGAATCAAGAATGCACAGATAATCCTACTGGTGCCCAATGCCTTCTTTTTCAACTCCGGACTAAGTGCACGACCCTAGTCCGCCTGAACCTACAATGGCGCACCAACTCAGCCGTCGTTCTGGTCGCTTACAATCAGCCCAGCAATCGTGCCCTACCCTGCCTAGTCCCAGGGTACCGTGATACATCTAGTGGGTTACTGCTGAAAAGGATCGCGTAACTAGGGTTTCATTCAGCAGGTTAAGTTGTCATTTAAAATCGAGACTTAACCCCATCTACGTGTCATGTCAAATTGACTAAGTGTGTCATTCTAGTTCAAGACTTAGTCCTACGAATCATGTGTCAGGTTGGTTAAGTGTGTTCAAGCGGTTCATGAATTAACCCTATCAAATCAACGTGTCAAATTGGTTAAGTATATTCAAGTGGTCCATGACTTAACCCTATCCAGTGGCATTAATTTACTTAATGCACCCCTAACCTCTCACATTAGACTTGGTTATGGTTACTGGATGTGCCGGGCGGGTCCGGGCAGTTTTACACCATAACCTAGTCTAACCTCGGGTTCCGAGTGTGATATGACCAACTACTCACATTCGGTCCTATTGTTTGCAGTTACTGGATACGCCGGGCGGTTCCGGGCAGATTTATACTGCAAACTCAACCCAACCTCGAGTTGGTCACGTTCAAGTTATCTAAGTGTCATGTCCCAAATTCATATTTTCAAGTATAATTTCATGTCAAGTTCATGTTCCTATCCAAGCTCAAGTTATAACGATATTCATGTTTTCAAGTTCATACCAAATTCAGGTTTTCCTAAACTACCCAAATTGCATCCCCCAACGCTCGTGATTTCGAATCAAGGCAATAGATGTAACTAGGGAATAACATAACAAGGATGGGTATAAAGTGGCAAAGGTGATTTCAAGGCAAGCATGGTGTAACTTGAGATATGATCATAACATCACTGGCATATGAAATAGGGTGATAAACATAGCAATAAATGACATAAGATGATAATCCTAAACTTGTGACTAGCAATAGTTTCAACATCACAACATCACAGGCATGTTAAAATAATGATAGGGTTTAGGTTATGACATGAACAGGCCCCTTAATCAAGTTCTTATTAATATTCCACAAATTAAGGTTCAATATGAACGGTACTAGGTTCAAGGTGAATAGATCTAGGGTGAACAATAGTAGATCTAAAATAATAGATCAAAAAGGAATAGTCATAGATCAAAGATATACAAGAGTAGGTCTCAAGTAGTTATCATGTTTATGTTCAACTTCAATTTACACATGTCCATATTAAGTTTAGAGTTTAGATCTAAGAGTAACTGGGGCTTACAGATCGTGGTTTTTGAGAACTAAGAACAGAAATTGTCGTAGGATCGTTGTTGAGATGTTGATCTATTCCCTTGAATTGTTGTAGAAACGTTGGCCTTCGATTTGGATCTAGTTTGAATGTTTAAGCTTCAAGTTGGAGGCGGCGGCCATGGTTCAAGAGGAGACTTAGCAGCATAATGGTGTTAGAAAGATTTTTTGTGGATTAGCCTAGGTCTTAGGGTGTTTTTATAGTTGCAACAACTAGTTTAGGCCATAAGATAAACCCTAGAATCGATCTGAACCGCTCACAGGCCCTCAAACAAGCCAACAGGGCCAAGCAGGAGCAACCAGGCCCAAACCAGGTTCGGGGACCAGGTCGACACCCATGTCGACTGCGCAGTCGACCTGGTCCTGGGGGTGTCGACTGCCCAGTCGACTCCCCAGTCGACCTGGGGTGCTGGGCGGGAAATTTCCCGCCCAGTCTGTCTAGGTTTTGAAATTCGAATTTGAACTCGAATTCGAACTGTTTTCAACTCTTAAAATTTCTGAAACTTTGGGGAGCCATAACTTGGTCATAAGGACTCCGATTTTCGAAAACTCGGACTCGATTTCATGCATAATTCCGAGACGAACGCAATGGAGCAACCCGTTTCCCTTGGTTCTTATTTTAAAATTTAATTCTGCCTAGATTTATGATTATAACACGTTATCAAAATACGGGTTGTTACATTCTCCCCTCCTTAAAGGATTTCGTCCCCGAAATCTCAAAGTTAGGAAGAACGTATCCTACCATCCATCATCCATCTACTCAAAACATCATCCACAAGAAAACATTGTCCTTAAGAGATTTCTAATGTTGTATGAACATATGTAGAAAGTGTGTGTATATGTTCCTTATCTAATGCAAATGATCAGGCTTGATTGATCTTTCTAATGAAAAATATGTTTAGTGTCATGAATCCAATATGTATGCAAATAATCCTAGTCACGTAAGCACTATATGTGTGCACAAACATTCATCCATATGCAACATTCATATGATAACACATTCAATTTCATCCATAAATAAGTATAAACACTCATGCATATGCAATATGAAAATGTGTCTGAGCCGATCTAGTGCCTAATGTGTGTTATGCAACCACGAGCAATCACTTGCAACCATTCGCAAACATCAAGCATAACATGTTTCAAATACATGTTTACATTCATAGGATTCTACCTAAGGTTCTCAAGACAGGATCGAAAGGATATACAAGATAAAACAGAGTATCTAGGGAAAAGAAGTTAAAGATGTACCCCTAGAAGGTCCTTCTTGCGGGGCTTGCCCTTGCTTCTTAGGGCAGTTCTTGCTGATGTGTCCAGTTTCACCGTATTGAAAACATGCTCCTATCTTCATCTTCTTCTTCCTACAGTCCTGGACTATATGCCCGTCAATACCACAGAAGTTGCATTTTCTTTTCTCACGTGACTTGTCATTCTTGTTGTTGCTGTTCTTTCCTCCTTTCTCGGAGTCTACCTTCTTGTCTTGAGACTCATTCGGCTTAACCTTCTTCTTGCCATTCTCGTCTTCTTCATGAAGTAGGGCCATATTCACTGAGCTTTCAAAGGTCGCCCCCATGGGTACATGAGTCATGGCCATAGTGTGGAGTGGCTCGCTCAATCCTCGAGCAAAGCGTAGAGCCTTCTTCTCAGCCGTGTTGACTAAGTCCAAACCAAACCGAGCAAGCTGATTAAACTTATTCACGTATTCCCTAACTGACATGTCCCCTTGCTTGAGTGACAGGAAACTCTCCATCTGAAGACTCGCTTCTGCGGATGATAAAAACTTAAGCCCAAACCTCTCTCTAAAGTCTGCCCAAGTCTCAATTGGCCTGGTAGCGTTGGTGACTTCCCACCAAAATGCAGCTTCCTCTTTCAACAACCATGCTGCCAACTGAACTTTCCTATGATCCTCCATATCGAAAATAACAAACAAGTCTTCAGTCTCTTTTAGCCAGTTTCGCGCCTCAATGAAGGTTTCAGTTCCAACGAAGTTCTTGCCGCCCATTCCTATAAAGTCCTTGCATATTTTGGCGAAGGCGGTACCCGGAGGAGGAGGAACCGTGGCCACCGGGGGAGGAGGAGGAGGGATATCTGCCGAGCCCGCGTCGTTGGCCCTAGCTTCCAAGTATCTTCGGAACCAGCCAGGTATGGGTACTCCCTCAGGAAGGTTAAGATCAGACATGCTGAAAAGCGAAAAGGAAAAAGATTCAAACGAGGAAACAAAGGAAAGTGCTAATGGCTTTTGGGGAATAGCCTTTTCTTAAAAATAAAACTTTTCTTGAAAAATGCTTCTTTATAAATGGTTTTGAAAATAGTTTCAGAAGGTTTTTAAAACTTTTGCCCAGTCTGGTAACCTTCTGCTCTGATACCAAATGTAACACCCCAGCTCCGCTAGGGTCACTCACAAAGGGAATGCCCTAGTTTTGGAGGGGTATTATCTAGTAAACAGGCACAGAGATAAGACAAGACAGAACATAGATAAAATAGAGTATATAAAGCAGCGGATATAAACTTTAAAACCAAATCTCATTACTGAAAAATAGAGTCAAAACCTCTTACATAAAAATGCCAAGTCATTATTTCATTACATCAAGTTCTAAAGAAGCAAAGTACTTAAAACAACATAAGTAAAATATTATTCCCCAAAAAGTGCATGAGTGCAGCCATAGCATAGCTCAAGACCAAACCGTACATGAGCTGTCAGAAAGCAAGCAAAGTCTAAGCTAAAAGCTAGAGTTTCCTCCCTGAGAACCTGGGGGGGACGAAAGACAAAGAGGCGAAAGAAAACGGGTCAGTCAGAAAGACTGGTAAGCCCTAGTGACTATCAGCATAGAAACTTGTAAAATTAACAAGACATGAATAAACTGGAATTAAACATATGAATGATGATAAGTCTGACATGATAACTAAGCTAACAAGATAACTTAAGTCTAACATTGCGTATTCAAGGTTCGCCATACCAACTATACTGGTATACTAATCCCGTGTCAACTATAAATCAAGAAATAATCCCTTGGCCCAATATCGTGAAGTGACCCAATTCGGGGTCCAACGGTATGATCTAATCGATCGGCTCACTACAAGTCTAGCTCGTCATGTGTCTGTGTCATACGGCCCTATCACAAATGTAGTCTCTTGTGCTAGGTCCACCATAGGGTGTATCGAGCCCTAGGGTGCCAACCACCGACACGAATCAAGAATGCACAGATAATCCTACTGATGCCTAATGCATGCTTTTTCAACTTCGGACTAAGTGCATGACACTAGTCCGCCTGAACCTACAATGGCGCACCAACTCAGCCGTCGTTCTGGTCGCTTACAAACAGCCCAGCAATCGTGCCCCACCCTGCCTAGTCCCATGGTACCGTGATACATCTAGTTGGTTACTACTGAAAAGGACCGCGTAACTAGGGTTTCGTTCAGCAGGTTAAGTTGTCATTTAAAATCGAGACTTAACCCCATCTACGTGTCATGTCAAATTGACTAAGTGTGTCGTTCTAGTTCAAGACTTAGTCCTACGAATCATGTGTCAGGTTGGTTAAGTGTGTTCAAGCGGTTCATGACTTAAACCTATCAAATCAACGTGTCAAATTGGTTAAGTATATTCAAGTGGTCCATGACTTAACCCTATCCAGTGGCATTAATTTACTTAATGCCCCCTAACCTCTCACATTAGACTTGGTTATGGTTACTGGATGTGCTGGGCGGGTCCGGGCAGTTTTACACCATAACCTAGTCTAACCTCGGGTTCTGAGTGCGATATGACCAACTACTCACATTGGGTCCTATTGTTTGCAGTTACTGGATTCGTCGGGCGGTTCCGGGCAGATTTATACTGCAAACTCAACCCAACCTCGAGTTGGCCACGTTCAAGTTATCTAAGTGTCATGTCCCAAATTCATATTTTCAAGTATAATTTCATGTCAAGTTCATGTTCCTATCCAAGCTCAAGTTATAACGATATTCATGTTTTCAAGTTCATACCAAATTCAGGTTTTCCTAAATTACCCAAATCGCATCCCCCAACGCTCGTGAATTCGAATCAGGGCAATAGATGTAACTAAGGAATAACATAACAAGGATGGGTATAAAGTGGCAAAGGTGATTTCAAGGCAAGCATGGTGTAACTTGAGATATGATCATAACATCACTGGCATATGAAATAGGGTGATAAACATAGCAATAAATGACATAAGATGATAATCCTAAACTTGTGGCTAGCAATAGTTTCAACATCACAACATCACAGGCATGTTAAAATAGTGATAGGGTTTATGTTATGACATGAACAGGCCCCTAAATCAAGTTCTTATCAGTATTCCACAAATCAAGGTTCAATATGAATGGTACTAGGTTCAAG
This sequence comes from Allium sativum, assembly GCA_030737875.1. Lineage (NCBI taxonomy): Eukaryota > Viridiplantae > Streptophyta > Magnoliopsida > Asparagales > Amaryllidaceae > Allium > Allium sativum. Next base: position 27,154,848 of record CM060912.1, on the reverse strand, counting down.
GTGAATAGATCTAGGGTGAACAAGAGTAGATCTAAAATAGTAGATCAAAAAGGAATAGTCATAGATCAAAGATATACAAGAGTAGGTTTCAAGTAGTTATCATGTTTATGTTCAACTTCAATTTACACATGTCCATATTAAGTTTAGAGTTTAGATCTAAGAGTAACTGGGGCTTACAGATCGTGGTTTTTGAGAACTAAGAACAGAAATTGTCGTAGGATCGTTGTTGAGATGTTGATCTATTCCCTTAAATTGTTGTAGAAACGTTGGCCTTCGATTTGGATCTAGTTTGAATGTTTAAGCTTCAAGTTGGAGGCGGCGGCCATGGTTCAAGAGGAGACTTAGCAGCATAATGGTGTTAGAAAGATTTGTTGTGGATTAGCCTAGGTCTTAGGTTGTTTTTATAGTTGCAACAACTAGTTTAGGCCATAGGATAAACCCTAGAATCGATCTGAACCGCTCACAGGCCCTCAAACAAGCCAACAGGGCCAAGTAGGAGCAACCAGGCCCAAACCAGGTTCGGGGACCAGGTCGACACCCAAGTTGACTGCGCAGTCGACCTGGTCCTGGGGGTTTCGACTGCCCAGTCGACTTCCCAGTCGACGTGGGGTGCTGGGCGGGAAATTTCCCACCCAGTCTGTCTGGGTTTTGAAATTCGAATTTGAACTCGAATTCGAACTGTTTTGAACTCTGAAAATTTCTGAAACTTTGGGGAGCCATAACTTGGTCATACGGACTCCGATTTTCGAAAACTCGGACTCGATTTCATGCAGAATTTCGAGACGAACGCAATGGCGCAACCAATTTCCCTTGGTTCTTATTTTAAAATTTAATTCTGCCTAGATTATGGTTATAACACGTTATAAAAATACAGGTTGTTATATTCTCCCCTCCTTAAAGGATTTCGTCCCCGAAATCTCTAAGTTAGGAAGAACGTATCCTACCATCCATCATCCATCTACTCAAAACATCATCCACAAGCAAACATTGTCCTTAAGAGATTTCTAATGCGGTATGAACATATGCAGAAAGTGTGTGTATATGTTCCTTATCTAATGCAAATGATAAGGCCTGATTGATCTTTCTAATGCAAAATATGTTTAGTGTCATGAATCCAACATGTATGCAAATAATCCTTGTCACGTAAGCACTATATGTGTGCACAAACATTCATCCATATGCAACATTCATATGATAACACATTCCATTTCATCCATAAATAAGTATAAACACTCATGCATATGCAATATGAAAATGTGTCTGAGCCGATCTAGTGCCTAATGTGTGTTATGCAACCACGAGCAATCACTTGCAACCACTTGCAACCATTCGCAAACATCAAGCATAACATGTTTCAAATACATGTTTACATTCATAGGATTCTACCTAAGGTTCTCAAGACAGGATCGAAAGGATATATAAGATAAAACAGAGTATATAGGGAAAAGAAGTTAAAGATGTACCCCTAGAAGGTCCTTCTTGCGGGGCTTGCCCTTGCTTCTTAGGGCAGTTCTTGCTGATGTGTCCAGTTTCACCGTATTGAAAACATGCTCCTATCTTCATCTTCTTCTTCCTACAGTCCTGGACTATATGCCCGTCAATACCACAGAAGTTGCATTTTCTTTTCTCACGTGACTTGTTATTCTTGTTGTTGTTGTTCTTTCCTCCTTTCTCGGAGTCTACCTTCTTGTCTTGAGACTCATTCGCCTTAACCTTCTTCTTGCCATTCTCGTCTTCTTTATGAAGTAGGGCCATATTCACTAAGCTTTCAAAGGTCGCCCCCATGGGTACATGAGTCATGGCCATAGTGTGGAGTGGCTCGCTCAATCCTCGAGCAAAGCGTAGAGCCTTCTTCTCAGCCGTGTTGACTAAGTCCAAACCAAACCGAGCAAGCTGATTAAACATATTCACGTATTCCCTAACTGACATGTCCCCTTGCTTGAGTGCCAGGAACCTCTCCATCTGAAGACTCGCTTCTGCGGATGATAAAAACTTAAGCCCAAATCTCTCTCTAAAGTCTCCCCAAGTCTCAATTGGCCTGGTAGCGTTGGTGTCTTCCCACCAAAATGCAGCTTCCTCTTTCAACAACCATGCTGCAAACTGAACTGTCCTATGATCCTCCATATCGAAAATAACAAACAAGTCTTCAGTCTCTTTTAGCCAGTTTCGCGCCTCAATGAAGGTTTCAGTTCCAACGAAGTTCTTGCCGCCCATTCCTATAAAGTCCTTGCATATTTTGGCGAAGGCGGTACCCGGAGGAGGAGGAGGAGGAACCGTGGCCACTGGGGGAGGAGGAGGAGGGATATCTGTCGGGCCCGCGCCGTTGGCCCTAGTTTCCAAGTATCTTCGGAACTAGCCAGGTATGGGTACTCCCTCAGGAAGGTTAAAATCAGACATGCTGAAAAGCGAAAAGGAAAAAGATTCAAACGAGGAAACAAAGGAAAGTGCTAATGGCTTTTGGGGAATAGCCTTTTCTTAAAAATAAAACTTTTCTTGAAAAATGCTTCTTTATAAAACGGTTTTGAAAATAGTTTCAGAAGGTTTTTAAAACTTTTGCCCAGTCTGGTAACCTTCTGCTCTGATACCAAATGTAACACCCCACCTCCGCTAGGGTCACTCACAAAGGGAATGCCCTAGTTTTGGAGGGGTATTATCTAGTAAACAGGCACAGAGATAAGACAAGACAGAACATAGATAAAATAGAGTATATAAAGCAATGGATATAAACTTTAAAACCAAATGTCATTACTGAAAAATAGAGTCAAAATGTCTTACATCAAAATGCCAAGTCATTATTTCATTACATCAAGTTCTAAAGAAGCAAAGTACTTAAAACAACATAAGTAAAATATTATTCCCCAAAAAGTGCATGAGTGCAGCCATAGCATAGCTCAAGACCAAACCGTACATGAGCTGTCAGAAAGCAAGCAAAGTCCAAGCTAAGAGCTAGAGTTTCCTCCCTGAGAACCTGGAGGGGAAACGAAAGACCAAAGAGGCGAAAGAAAACGGGTCAGTCAAAAAGACTGGTAAGCCCTAGTGACTATCAGCATAGAAACTAGTAAAGTTAACAAGACATGAATAAACTGGAATTAAACATAGGAATGATGATAAGTCTGACATGATAACTAAGCTAACAAGATAACTCAAGTCTAACATTGCGTATTCAAGGTTCGCCATACCAACTATACTAGTATACTAATCCCGTGTCAACTATAAATCAAGAAATAATCCCTCGGCCCAATATCGTGAAGTGACCCAATTCGAGGTCCAACGGTATGATCTAATCGATCGGCTCCCTACAATTCTAGCTCGTCGTGTGTCTATGTCATACGGCCCTATCACGAATGTAGTCACCTGTGCTAGGTCCACCATAGGGTGTATCAAGCCCTAGGGTGCCAACCACCGACACGAATCAAGAATGCACAGATAATCCTACTGATGCCCAATGCATGCTTTTTCAACTCCGGACTAAGTGCACGACCCTAGTCCGCCTGAACCAACAATGGCGCACCAACTCAGCCGTCGTTCTGGTCGCTTACAATCAGCCCAGCAATCGTGCCCTACCCTGCCTAGTCCCAGGGTACTGTGATACATCTAGTGGGTTACTGTTGATAAGGACCGCGTAACTAGGGTTTCGTTCAGCAGGTTAAGTTGTCATTTAAAATCGAGACTTAACCCTATCTACGTGTCATGTCAAATTGGCTAAGTGTGTCGTTCTAGTTCAAGACTTAGTCCTACGAATCATGTGTCAGGTTGGTTAAGTGTGTTCAAGCGGTTCATGACTTAACCCTATCAAATCAACGTGTCAAATTGGTTAAGTATATTCAAGTGGTCCATGACTTAACCCTATCCAGTGGCATTAATTTACTTAATGCACCCCTAACCTCTCACATTAGACTTGGTTATGGTTACTGGGTGTGTCGGGCGGGTCCGGGCAGTTTTACACCATAACCTAGTCTAACCTCGAGTTCCGAGTGCGATATGACCAACTACTCACATTGGGTCCTATTGTTTGCAGTTACTGGATTCGCCGGGCGGTTCCGGGCAGATTTATACTGCAAACTCAACCCAACCTCGAGTTGGCCACGTTCAAGTTATCTAAGTGTCATGTCCCAAATTCATATTTTCAAGTATAATTTCATGTCAAGTTCATGTTCCTATCCAAGCTCAAGTTATAACGATATTCATGTTTTCAAGTTCATACTAAATTCAGGTTTTCCTAAACTACCCAAATCGCATCACCCAACGCTCGTGAATTCGAATCAAGGCAATAGATGTAACTAGGGAATAACATAACAAGGATGGGTATAAAGTGGCAAAGGTGATTTCAAGGCAAGCATGGTGTAACTTGAGATATGATCATAACATCACTGGCATATGAAATAGGGTGATAAACATAGCAATAAATGACATAAGATGATAATCCTAAACTTGTGACTAGCAATAGTTTCAACATCACAACATCACAGGCATGTTAAAATAATGATAGGGTTTAGGTTATGACATGAACAGGCCCCTAAATCAAGTTCTTATTAATATTCCACAAATTAAGGTTCAATATGAACGGTACTAGGTTCAAGGTGAATAGATCTAGGGTGAACAATAGTAGATCTAAAATAATAGATCAAAAAGGAATAGTCATAGATCAAAGATATACAAGAGTAGGTCTCAAGTAGTTATCATGTTTATGTTCAACTTCAATTTACACATGTCCATATTAAGTTTAGAGTTTAGATCTAAGAGTAACTGGGGCTTACAGATCGTGGTTTTTGAGAACTAAGAACAGAAATTGTCGTAGGATCGTTGTTGAGATGTTGATCTATTCCCTTGAATTGTTGTAGAAACGTTGGCCTTCGATTTGGATCTAGTTTGAATGTTTAAGCTTCAAGTTGGAGGCGGCGGCCATGGTTCAAGAGGAGACTTAGCAGCATAATGGTGTTAGAAAGATTTTTTGTGGATTAGCCTAGGTATTAGGGTGTTTTTATAGTTGCAACAACTAGTTTAGGCCATAAGATAAACCCTAGAATCGATCTGAACCGCCAAAAATCGTCACAGGCCCTCAAACAAGCCAACAGGGTCAAGCAGGAGCAACCAGGCCCAAGCCAGGTTCGGGGACCAGGTCGACACCCAAGTCGACTGCGCAGTCGACCTCGTCCTGGGGGTGTCGACTGCCCAGTCGACTCCGAAGTCGACCTGGGTGCTGGGCGGGAAATTTCCCGCCCAGTCTGTCTGGGTTTTGAAATTCGAATTTGAACTCGAATTCGAACTGTTTTGAACTCTGAAAATTTCTGAAACTTTGGGGAGCCATAACTTGGTCATACGGACTCCGATTTTCGAAAACTCGGACTCGATTTCATGCAGAATTCCGAGACGAACGCAATGGCGCAACCCGTTTCCCTTGGTTCTTATTTTAAAATTTAATTCTGCCTTGATTTATGGTTATAACACGTTATCAAAATACGGGTTGTTACAGTAACATCTAAGGTAAATGATTGGAATTAATGAACATAAATAATGATCATATCAAAATCAAGGTGAATAACAGATGAATTCACACATAAAACATCAATATCTCAAATATATTAAATCTAAACCATACATCACATCAATACATACGAACAGTTCAATACCATATAAATTTACTAATTATCTGGTGTCAGATTTTAAACTGGCAATTAAATGTCGAATTTTGTCTTAATTGTAAAATTTAATATAATAGTCAAATTATGTGAATCAATATTAATATGCAATTTAAACTACCAAATATCAATCAATACAATCATATCATGACATGATAATAATTTAGCTAGCATAAGAATACTTTAGCTAGGCATGAGTGGGTTTAATCACTCACCTTTGGTTCTAAATGCATTTGAGATCCAAATTAAGAACCAAAATATAATTGTTTCAGAATCTGTCCAAATCAGTGCCATCGCGAAGAGCTCGTCGATACGATTCTAACACAATAAACCACGTGTCAAACTGAATTCATATGGAAAAGTTATGTATGAATAAACAATCGAAATTCAAATTTATATATAAAAAGAACAAAACTCTCCTCACCTAGCTATCATGTGCCACGGCAACCCGCTCATTCTCCTTCTTCTTTGTGAACACGTACGTCCACTCAGTAGTAACGCAAAAACCCAATTCCTGTTCCTTACACAAAATCATGCACCTCCAATTCCCATACCGGCTCATGATCAACGAGAGCCACGCGATGCGCCTCTCGAACCTCTGCCTACACCCAAAATCCAACCATCTACGGTCTCTCCAGTCGCCCTAAAATGGAATGAACCCACGCGAGTAATAAGCCAGGATTCTGGCGAATTCGTGAAGCAAATGGTACCATCATATATAGGATGGAAAGAGGAGATCGAGCACTACAAATTTCCCTTTTGAATTATTGAATTTCGTCGAGCGGATTGGAATATATTAGAGGAAAAGAATAGTAAACTCTTGGCCATCGAAATGAAATGGCGGCTGATGTAAATTAGGGTTTTAGAATGAATATTTTAATATTATTTTCAGTTAAAACGTGTTTATTTAGTTTTCAGACCAAACAGGTTCCAAAGGGGCTAATCAAAAGATCAATTTAGGGGTTTTGACACATTCCGAACGCAATGAAATAGGTTAGGAGACCTAATTCTAGAGTCTACAACATGTTCCTTCAACGACGTAATATTTTAAAATAAACGACGCAAAATTCTCAATGTGTTTTAAATTCTCACGGACAAACCGTAACTCCAAATGCTACGAAATTTTAAACTGTACCATAATTTATTATTCCGGATCCAATAAAATTTGTTTCATCGAATTCTAAGATCGTTTTCCAAATGACAATTTTAAGCAGTTCATTAATATATTAAAATATTCAATTTAATTCGTAAAATTAAATATTAAAGCCCAAATCTCCATATTTAACTGTATATACCAAATCGTAGGAGTATTTATGATCAATGCAAATTATTACATTTTATATCTAGTAGGAATTCATTACATAAACAAACGATTTATATTATTCATTTTCGTTAATTAGAATCATCAATATAAAATAAATCTCAAAATCAGTTAATCCATATTATGTTGTTAATTCAATTTAGATTTCAAATTCCATTATAAACAGATTATCAAACTGTAATAACCCGGAAATCCGAGCCAATTTAAAATTTTTATTTTGGCAATTTTAGCGAATTTTGATTATTTAAAATGAAGTATTTTAAATAATAATGACGAGAAATTTATTTTGAATAGAATTCGAACGTATACATTTATATAGATTGTCGTTAGAATATAAATATTTATTTTAAATTATAAAAGGAATTGAGAATGGCGCGGTAGTTCGAAAATTCGATTTCAAAGTTCAAATGAATGTACAGGATTCAAAATAAACCGGATTTTGTTGAAACCAAAAATATTTGAATCTAATTGAGAATATCTTTCCAACTAATCCAAAAAATTGAAATTTCATAGCGGGGATAAAAAGTTACGTCCATTTGAAAATTCAGAATAGTCACTATGGAATTCTGGCCCTTAAAAATGGGAATTTTGCAAACGACCTCGGTTTTCGACGAAACCACTTTTGTTGGATCTGTGATGTCAAGTTATTGTTAGGTTTCAAAATTCGCAATTTTTCGAATCAATATGTGAGCGTGGCAAAGGAAAACGCATTTGTCCAGTTTTAGTTGATTTTAATCGACTGGAAAATGGCCATTTTTCAAACGGTCTCAGAATTCGATGAAATTAGTTTTGTTAGAACCATATCGTCAATACGAAGCTAGAAATAATTTTTCTGGAATTTTTCTAGTTAGAATGTGTACCTGGTAAATTGAAATGTGCGTTCAAATTCAATTTATAGATTTATATTTTGATTTTGACGAAAACTGATCAAAACAGTCGAATCAGCCTACGATACATATCCCATTGTGTTCAAAATGGGGGTAGTTAGCTAGGGACGATAGTCGGTGGGTTCGATTTTGAATTCGAATGAAAAAGTTACTTTAGGAAATTAAATAATTAAATATAATAATATAATAAATATTATACAACCTCTCTCTCTCCCCCCTACCTTCCCTTCATTTTCAATCGACAGAACGAAATAATAATAAAAAACCGCGGAGGACCGCCGCTCCCTCCCCCCCACGAAGCCGCCGCTGCTCGTCGGATCTCCATTCCCCCTGCCTCCATCTCCCTCATCCACGTTTCCCCCCACTCGAGAACCCCCTCTCCAGAACGACGCGCGCCCTGGAAACCCCGCCACCCTAAAACCCTAGCGCCGCCATTCCTCCGCCAACCACCACCGGTTTGAGCGAGTTCACCCCCTCCCCCCCCTTTCGCTGTAAGTCCTCCTCTTTCCTTTTTTTTCTTATTTGTTTATTTATTTTAAAGTATTTAGTGTTTAAAATTATAAAAATCAGTTTATAGTAGCAGAGTAACAAACATAGATGATTATAATTTTAGATACAAAAATATAATTTTTATTATAGTAGAGTATTAAAAATATAATTTTTATTATAGTAGAGTATTAAAAATATGATTTTTATAGTAGAATATTAAAATATAATTTTTATTATAGTAGAGTATTAAAAATATAAATTTTATTATAGTAGCGATGTAAAAATAGAATTTTTATCTACATAGTAGCGATGTAAAAATAGAGTTTTTATCTATATAGTAGCGATATAAAAATAGAATTTTTATCTATATAGTAGCGATGAAAAAATAGAATTTTTATCTATATAGTAGCGATGTAGAAATAGAATTTTTATCTATATAGTAGCGATGTAAAAATAGAAATTTTATCTATATAGTAGCGATGTAAAAAATAGAATTTTTATCCATGTAGCGTAGTTATAAAAATGTAATTTTTATATATGTAGTGAATACGGGCAACGAAAGTGACAAAAGACGAGCACGGCGAGATGTTCTACATATGAAGAGTCATGGCATTTGGTTTAGCTAGTCGGTGAGAACTCCTCACCTTTAATTTAAATTTCTAGTTAAAAATATATACTATGATGCAGACGGTGTTTAGTAGCACTCGACACCCGTCGTCCACAGACCATGGACGGCTTGTATGCTTGTTTGTTTGATTTTGATGTGTAGTTGATTGTGTGATGTGAAATGAAATAAAACATTTATATAGTTAAAAATATTTTATAGTTGAAAATAGAATTTTTAACGTGTATCTAAAATGAAATAAATATAAACAAATCGGACGATTTGTTTATATACACACATTTGACTGATATTGATTGGGACGGTAAATTTTACACATCGCCCAACTGCACAAATAAAATCTGTGTTTGATCGTTTGAAACTCCACACGGGTATTGGGATGATATATGACATACACTAATCCCAATAATTAGCTATAGGTCGATCGATTGATTGACAGACTGTTATAAGCGTTGAATATTTATATTTGATGCTTGTACAGTGTAGAACACACTTTGGATGATGGTTGATTGTTTATCGTCATTGTTGTATGTATGAATTGGATGAAATCCATATAACTGAAATTATATGGTAATTGACTGTGTCTGATTCCAATTCAGAATTATCAAATATTTTAAAATAATATTCAGTGAATATTGAAATGTGAAGCCGTGTTAAGTAGTTAAACGCCATTTTAACACGAACGGGAACTTTGTCGATTTTATTTGTTTTTAATGAATATTGAAAAGTGATTTCAATAATCGAATATTTTAGAAAATGAATTCGAATCGAATATATTAGAAAATGAATTCGAATTCGAATTGAATAGAAAACGAATTTGAATTGAATTGAATAGAAAACGAATTTGAACTGAATTGAATAGAAAACGAATTCGAATTGAATAGAAAATGAATTCGAATTGAATTGAATAGAAAATGAATTCGAATTGAATTGAATAAAAAATGAATTCGAATTGAATTGAATTGAATAGAAAATGATTTCGAATTGAATTGAATAGAAAATGAATTCAAATCGAATTGAATAGGAATTCAAATCGAATTGAAATTGAATTGAATCGAATTGAAATTGAATTGCAATCAAATAGAAATGAATGTAAAACGGAATTTATAAAGGAAAATTCAATTTTGATTTGAAACCGAATAAGAAGTTGAAATCGTTTTGAAAATAAATTTAAAAACGATTTATGAAATTCGTTTTAAAAGGAAATCGATGAAGTATATATAATACATTATATATATATTATATATATTAAATGGCCTGAATAGAACGCGCCGCGCTGTGGCAGTTCGTGAATTTCGACCATTGACTTCGAGTGGACATTGCGGGAGATCCGACCGTCGGATTCTCCTAAAACCGGAACCGTTGGGTTCGTATTGAAAAAAGATTTCTAACGAATATTAGAGATTTGAAATCTAACGGTTGGATTTGAAATTATGTCCAAATCCAATTCGTAAAAGGTCGTTGTAAGTGCAGATCGATGGCCGTTGATGGAAATCGACTGTACGGGCCTTGATAAAATTATTAAAAATAGTAATAATTTGTGTATAATCATAAGAAATGATTTGGGAAGAATTGGGATGAAAAACTCCATATTTGAAAAGATAAAAATAGATTTTATCGAAATGAACTAGTTTTGAACTAGAATTATAATTCTATTTATTTTTAAATAAATAAATTGAATTTGAAAAGGGTTTTAAAAGTAACCAGAATTTCCAATAATTGAATTGGAATAGATTTGAATCGAAATTGTCTTTGGAATATTTCGATGTTGGATTTCGTGATTATACAGATAGCGTTATGGAAATTTGAAAGATATATAGATATCGTTATTTCCAATACGATATTTGTTGGTCGTAGAATTTGATATTGAATATAAGCCGATATATTTTCTATTCCGAGCCTTGTATTTAATATCAAATGTGATTTGGGTTTGTCGCGAATGGTGTCTTCATTAACACTGGTCTTAAGCCCAGTTTAGAAAAAGATTAAATCTTTTTATTTAGATTTAATGAAGTGTACCAATTAAATAATATTTAATTGGAATTGAATTGGTATTGATTTTTGGGTTTATCGTGAACAGAGTTTTAAATAACACTTGTTCTTTAACCCGATAATTAATGAATGTGATTTTGGGTTGTCGTGAACAGTATCTTCAATAATACATTTCTTAGACCCAAAGGAGTTAAGAAAATCAGAAACTAACTGGAGATTAGTTAAGTTGAATGGTTTCTTGGGTATTGATCTGATGTTGGTTTCGGCATTCGGGGTTAATACTTAGGGAATTACTCACTTGCTATTTTACGGTTAGGGACTGATTGAAATACGATGTGATTTTAGGGTTTATCGTAAACCGTGTTTTAAAAGACATCGATTCTTTAACCCAGTTAAAGATTAATACTAAGTGGATTTTAATGAATCTTTAATTAGATTGAAATGATCGAGAATGGAGTATCACCAGTTTTGCTCCAGGCAATAGTTAAATCTTTAATTAGATTTGAACGTGAAATGGTAATTGAATTTATCGATAACACTGGGGTGTTAGATATGAAGTATGACCAGTTTTACTTCATGGGATGAATAGGTTGGGATTGGGAAATAAAATAAATGATCACTTCGGTGTGGTTCGCTAATACCGACTAGTTTGAATTGATATTAAAAAGAAGATTAAAGAATAAATTTAAAAGAATTTATCTTTGATAAAATTAATGGGAAGAAAGTGAAATTTAGAAACTAATTGTAGGTTAGCTAAGATGAATGGTTTCCTGGGTATTGATCTGATGATGGTTTCGGCCTTCGGGGTTAATGTTTGGGGAATTATTCTCTTGCTAATTTACGGTTAGTGACTGATGAATTGGAATGAGGCATATGTTGTGTTTGTGTAACACTTGTTTATTATATACGCGAGTTATTCAGAAAGACCAGGTTTATCCCATTCTGAATAACTGATTCGACGATGAGTCGAAGATGAAGACGGTGGTTGAAGACCGGAGGTCCTCACGTCGTTTTGGTGATTACTGATAAACTTGATTGGGATGTACACCCAAAAGGAGGGAATCAGTTGGTGATCGTCCAGACGTACTTGGAGATCGATGGATATGCGAGGAATAAGGTTCTCCCGGTTTCGTTCAGACCCAGAACGGACTTGTAAATGGATGTGTGTCTGACATCGGATTTCATTCTGTGTGATTGATATCGGTTGCATAGCGTGAATTTCCTGTGTGGCATGCTAAGATGCAAATGATCAAGGCTTTTGTTGAAAAGCAGAGTCTTGTGGTTGATGATCAAAGCATAGCCTGTGTGGCATAGCTTTGTGTAGAGTTGATTCGCGAGCCTCACACCCTGGTTGTGAACCAGAAACGGGAGAGGACCTCAGGGAGGACATGCGTTTCCTTCTAGTTAGAAGTGGCGTCAGTGGTTTTACACGCCCTGACGAGTTTGACTTATGTGGTTGTTGCTGTTGCGAGGCGCCTCGGATATATCGGTGACTATGTGAAGCCGATGGAGTCATTCGTTGACTCATTTACGCACCAAAGGGCGGGGAAACATAGTGTTCAGGCATAATAATCCACATCGGTGGACCGACCCTGACGATCCAAGGGTTGATGCATTCTGATCCTGAGACACAGGCTAGAGCGTCTCGAATCGGTAGAGGACTATCTTTTGCCTCGGTTCACAGATGGAAATCCAATTTCCAAATACGTGACTTTACGGTTTTATTTGTTGAGCCTAGTATTGGCGACATGATATATGGTACCCATGCCGCCTATGATTGATACTTATGATTTTGAAAATGTTTTGACACTATACACTTATAATAGTATCAAATGATTTGTTCTAAAACGTACCAAGCATGTTTGGCTATTATAAGGGAAAACCCAATCCCCCGGCTTGCGTTGCATTGTGTGATAGGACTTGGGTCTTATAATAGCTTCATTTTTCCAAAAAAAACATTGTGCTGTTTTGTTATATGCACTGGTATTCTTGGGAGGAAACTCGTTCCGTGTTATACGGCGTGGTCCCTTGATATATCTTATTTAAAGTAAAACTTTAAATAACTGTTTTAGTTCTCACACCAGTCCCATGACTGACCTGGAGTTTATTGTTTTAACCTAAACTCTGGGTGCCCCTATTTCCGCACGGGCAGCTAGTAGTTTTGGTTTTGCAGATTTATATTCACAGGATCCTGGTTTACAGTTGGAACGATATCCGGAAAGCTCTGTATCTGTATATCTCTTCTAGTTGTGTTTTGTATTATTTCCGCTGCTATGTATTTAAATGTAGTTTAAATCTCTAATGTTTTCTGTGTAATATTTATTCATACTCTGTATATTCCTGTATTTTGATGGAATTGTTGTAATTAACAATGAAATGTTCTCCCGTCTGCGTTCTTTTATGGCTTGTTCTCAACTCAATCCGTGATTTCTCGTAAGGGGGATTTTGGGTCGTGTCATCGTGGTATCAGAGCTTTGGTTTACAAAGCTCAGAGAACAAGACACATTAGAACCAAACGAAAGAATTCATCAGAAATTGGATTAGTAATATCCAATGGGAATGGCTCGTTAGAGATGGGATCAGTAGTATCCTAGAACGAGTGTGAAGAGTATGTTTTTAAAATGAAAACGAATTTTGTTTTAAAAATTTAAATCAATTATTCGTATTTGAATATTTATTTAAATTGATTTGGACCATCCGATATATAAAGATTCTGCATATGCGCCTACCTAGCGTGTATACGAAGTTTTAATGTACTGGGTAGTTATAGATCACACTCTAGTTGCCCGGGGATAATTCTGGTGACGGGGCACCATCGCCAGTATCTATTTTCGAGTTTCGAAAGTGGGATTTCTATATATTTCCTATTGACTGGTGTGAGAACCGAAACAAGATAGGGACTATTGTTGTGATTTGGCGCCAAAAATCTGATTTTTTTTTTTTGACTATATATCAAAGTTATGAATTTGAAAAGCTAATCAACTAATTGATTGTTGATTGTGTTGTTTGATTATTGTTTGATTAGTTAAATGTTGAACCTTTAGCAAAATTATATCAAATAGTGTGTGTATTAAAAATTAGTCGCATTTGCATGCATATACGTGTACTTACATTGAACAGGTCATAGCAAGGAGGCTAGAGCAGAAGAATAAAATTGTTTGCCCGACAAATTGGTACATGTTTACCATAATTTACTGTTTTGTTTGGGTGATGATGATTTTATGAGCCGATTGGCTAGCTGCTTGGCTTTTTATTTTTCTTTTGGATTGAAGAAGGCCATGGGAGGCTATATGAAATATCCCGAAGTCCCCGGTGCAGGGGAGGTTATGGCGAAATTTTTCGAAAATTTAGGGTGTTAGCCAAATTTTTGAAAAATTTGAAAAGTTCTTAGAAACTGAAAAGTTGAAGAACTTAAGCCGTAAAGAAAAAAATGAAAGTTGAGTTGATTAGTTAAACAACTTTCGGCTTCCTTCCTTTTCGGGGACGAAAAGTTTTAAATGGGGGAGATTGTAATAACCCGGAAATCCGAGCCAATTTAAAAAATTTATTTTGGCAATTTTAGCGAATTTTGTTTATTTAAAATGAATTATATTAAATAATAACGACGAGAAATTTATTTTGAATAGAATTCAAACGTATATATTTATATAGATCGTCGTTAGAATATAAATGTTTATTTTAAATTATTAAAGGAATTGAAAATGGTGCGGTAGTTCGAAAATTCGATTTCAAAGTTCAAATGAATGTACTGGATTCAAAATAAACCAGATTTTGGTGAAACCAAAAATATTTGAATCTAATTGAGAATATGTTTCCAACGAATCCGAAAAATTGAAATTTCATAGTAGGGATAAAAAGTTACGTCCAGTTGAAAATTCAGAATAGTCCCTATGGAATTCTGGCCCTTAAAAATGGAAATTTTGTGAACGACCTCGGTTTTCGACGAAACCACTTTTGTTGTATCCTTGATGTCAAGTTATAGTTAGGTTTCAAAATTCGTAATTTTTCGAATCAATATGTGAGCATGGCAAAGGAAAACACGTTTGACCAGTTTCAGTTGATTTTAATCGACTGGAAAATGGCCATTTTTCAAACGGTCTCAGAATTCGATGAAATTAGTTTTGTTAGAACCGTATCGTCAATACGAAGCTTGAAAAAAAATCTGGAATTTTTCTAGTTAGTATGTGGCCCTGGTAAATTGAAATGTGCGTTCAAATTCAATATATAGATTTATATTTTGATTTTGACGAAAACTGATCGAAATAGTCGAATCAGCCTACGATACATATCTCATTGTGTTCGGAATGGGGGTAATTAGCTAGAGACGACAGTCGGTGGGTTCGATTTTGAATTCGAATGAAAAAGTTACTTTAGGAAATTAAATATAATAATATAATAAATATTATAAAAACCTCTCTCTCTCCGCTACCCTCCCTTCATTTTCAATCGACAGAACAAAATGAAAAAAAAGAAAAATACCACGGAGGACCGCCGCTCCCCCCCCCCCCCCCCGAAGCCGTCGTCGCTCGTCGGATCTCCGATCCCCCTGCCTCCATCTCCCTCGTCCATGTTTCCCCCCACTCGAGAACCCCCTTCTCCGGAACGACGCGCGCCCTGGAAACCCGCCACCCTAAAACCCTTGCGCCGCCATTCCTCCACCAACCACCACCGGCCGTCGGTTTGAGCGAGTTCACCCCCCCCCCTTTCGTTGTAAGTCCTCCTCTTTCCTTTTTTTTTTTCTTTTCTTATTTGTTTATTTATTCTAAATTATTTAGTGTTTAAAATTATAAAAATCAGTTTATAGTAGCGGAGTAACAAACATAGATTATTATAATTTTAGATACAAAAATATAATTTTTTAAAAATATAATTTTTATTATAGTAGAGTATTTAAAATATAATTTTTATTATAGTAGAGTATTAAAAATATAATTTTTATTATAGTAGCGATGTAAAAATAGAATTTTTATCTATATAGTAGCGATGTAAAAATAGAATTTTTACCTATATAGTAGCGATGTAAAAATAGAATTTTTATCTATATAGTAGCGATGTAAAAATAGAATTTTTATCTATATAGTAGCGATATAAAAATAGAATTTTTATCCATGTAGCATAGCTATAAAAATGTGATTTTTATATATGTAGTGAATACGGGCAACGAAAGTGACAAAAGGCGAGCGCGGCGAGATGTTCTACATATAAAGAGTCATGGCGTTTGGTTTAGCTAGTCGGTGAGAACTCCTCACCTTTAATTTAAATTTCTAGTTAAAAATATATACTAGGATGCAGACGGTGTATAGTAGCACCCGACACCCGTCGTCCACAGACCATGGACGGCTTGTATGCTTGTTTGTTTGATTTTGATGTGTAGTTGATTGTGTGACGTGAAATGAAATAAAACATTTATATAGTTAAAATTATTTTATAGTTGAAAATAGAATTTTTAACGTGTATCTAAAATGAAATAAATATAAACAAATCGGACGATTTGTTTATATACACACATTTGACTGATATTGATTGGGATGGTAAATTTTACACATCGCCCAACTACACAAATAAAATATGTGTTTGATTGTTTGAAACCCCACACGGGTATTGGGATGATATATGACATACACTAATCCCAATAATTAGCTTTATGTCGATTGATTGATTGACAGACTGTTATAAGCGTTGAATATTTATATTTGATGCTTATACAGTGTAGAACGCACTTTGGATGATGGTTGATTGTTTATCGTCATTGTTGTATGTATGAATTGGATGAAATCCATATAACTGAAATTATAAGGTAATTGACTGTGTCTGATTCCAGTTCAGAATTATCCAATATTTTAAAATAATATTCAGTGAATATTGAAATGTGAAGCCGTGTTAAGTAGTTAAACGACATTTTAACACGAACAGGAAATTTGTCGATTTTATTTGTTTTTAATGAATATTGAAAAGTGATTTCAATAATCAAATATTTTAGAAAATGAATTCGAATCGAATATTTTAGAAAATGAATTTGAATTTGAATTGAATAGAAAACGAATTCGAATTGAATAGAAAACGAATTCGAATTGAATTGAATAGAAAACGAATTCGAATTGAATAGAAAATGAATTCGAATTGAATTGAATAGAAAATGAATTCGAATTGAATTGAATAGAAAATGAATTCGAATTGAATTGAATAGAAAACGAAATCAAATCGAATTGAAATTGAATTGAATAGCAATTCAAATCGAATTGAAATTGAATCGAATCGAATTGAAATTGAATTGAAATCAAATAGAAATGAATGTAAAAAGAAATTTATAAAGGAAAATTCAATTTTGATTTGAAACCGATAAGAAGTTGAAATCGTTTTGAAAATAAATTTAAAAACGATTTATGAAATTCGTTTTAAAAGGAAATCGATGAAATATAATATATATATATATATATATATATATATATATATATCAAATGGCCTGAATAGAACGCGCCGCAATGCGGTAGTCCGTGAATTTCGACCATTGAGTTCGAGTGGACATTGCGGGAGATCCGACCGTCGGATTCTCCTAAAACCGGAACCGTTGGGTTCATATCGAAAAGAGCTTTCTGACGAATATTAGAGATTTGAAATCTAACTGTTGGATTTGGAATTATGTCCAAATCAAATTCAGAAAAGGTTGTTGTAAGTGTAGTTCGATGGCCGTTGATGGAAATCGACTGTACGAGCCTTGATAAAATTATTAAAAATAGTAATAATTTGTGTAAAATCATAAGAAATGATTTGGGATGAATTGGGATGAAAAACTCCATATTTGAAAAGATAAAAATAAATTTTTATCGAAATGAACTAGTTTTGAACTAGAATTATAATTCTATTTATTTTTAAATAAATAAATTGAATTTGAAAAGGGTTTTAAAAGTAACCAGAATTTCCAATAATTGAATTGGAATGGATTTGAATCGAAATTGTCTTTGGAATATTTCGATGTTGGATTTCGTGATTATACAGATAGCGTTATGGAAATTTGAAAGATATATAGATATCGTTATTTTCAATACAATATTTGTTGGTCGTAGAATTTGATATTGAATATAAGCCGATATATTTTCTATTCAGAGCCTTGTATTTAGTATCAAATGTGATTTGGGTTTGTCGTGAATGGTGTCTTCATTAACACTGTTCTTAAGCCCAGTTGAGAAAAAGATTAAATCTTTTTATTTAGATTTAATGAAGTGTACCAATTAAATAATATTTAATTGGAATTGAATTGGTATTGATTTTTGGGTTTATCGTGAACAGTGTTTTAAATAACACTTGTTCTTTAACCCGATAATTAATGGAATGTGATTTTGGGTTGTCGTGAACGATATCTTCAATAATACTGTTCTTAGACCCAAAGGAGTTAAGAAAATCAGAAACTCGTTGGAGATTAGTTAAGTTGAATGCTTTCTTGGGTATTGATCTGATGTTGGTTTCGGCCTTCAGGGTTAATACTTAGGGAATTGCTCACTTGCTATTTTACGGTTAGGGACTGATTGAAATGTGATGTGATTTTAGGGTTTATCTTGAACCGTGTTTTAAAATACATCGATTCTTTAACCCAGTTAAAGATTAAAACTAAGTGGAGTTTTAATGAATCTTTAATTAGATTGAAATGATCGAGAATGGTGTATCACCAGTTTTGCTCCAGGCGATAGTTAAATCTTTAATTAGATTTGAACATGAAATGGTAATTGAATTTACCGATAACACCGGGGTGTTAGATATGAAGTATGACCAGTTCTACTTCATGGGATGAATAGGTTGGGATTGGGAAATAAAATAAATGATCACTTCGGTGTGGTTCGCTAATCCCGACTAGTTTGAATTGATATTAAAAAGAAGATTAAAGAATAAATTTAAAAGAATTCATCTTTGATAAAATTAATGGGAACCTTTCCCTAAGAAAGTGAAATTTAGAAACTAACTGTAGATTAGCTAAGATGAATGGTTTCCTGGGTATTGATCTGATGTTGGTTTCGACCTTCAGGGTTAATGTTTGGGGAATTATTCTCTTGCTAATTTACGGTTAGTGACTGATGAATTGGAATGAGGCGTATGTTGCGTTTGTGTAACACTTGTTTATTATATATGTGAGTAATTCAGAAAGACCGGGTTTTTCCCATTCTGAATATCTGATTCGACGATGAGTCGAAGATGAAGACGGTGGTTGAAGACCGGAGGTCTTCAAATCGTTTGGGTGATTACTAATGATCTTGATTGGGATGTACACCCAAGAGGAGGGAATCAGTTGGTGATCGTCCAGACTTACTTGGAGATCGATGGATATGCGAGGAATAAGTTTCCTCCGGTTTCGTTCAGACCCAGAACGGACTTGTAAACGGATGTGTTTCTGACATCGGATTTCATTCTGTGTGATTGATATCGGTTGCATAGCGTGAATTTCCTATGTGGCATCCTAATATGCAAATGATCAAGGCTTTTGTTGAAAAGCAGAGTCTTGTAGTTGATGATCAAAGCACAACCTATGTGGCATAGCTTTGTGTAGCGTTGATTCGCGAGCCTCACACCCCGGTTGTGAACCAGAAACGGGAGAGGACCTCAGGGAGGACATGCGTTTCCTTCTAGTTAGAAGTGGCATCAGTGGTTTTACACGCCCTGACGAGTTTGACTTATGTGGTTGTTGCTGTTTCGAGGAGCCTCAGATATATCGGTGACTATGTGAAGCCGATGGAGTCATTCGTTGACTTATTGACGCCCCAAAGGGCGGGGAAACATAGTGTTTAGGCATAATAATCCACATTGGTGGACCGGCCCTGACGATCCAAGGGTTGATGTGTTCTGATCCTGAGACACGGGCTAAAGCGTCTCGAATCGGTAGAGGACTATCTTTTGCCTCGGTTTATAGATGGAAATCCAATTTCCAAATACGTGACTTTACGGTTTTATTTGTAGAGCCTAGTATTGGCGACATGATATATGGTACCCATGCCGCCTATGATTGATACTTATGATTTGAAATTGTTTTGACACTATACACTTATAATAGTATCAAATGATTTGTTCTAAAACGTACCAAGCATGTTTGGCTATTATAAGGGAAAACCCTATCCCCCGGCTTGCGTTGCATTGTGTGATAGGACTTGGGTCTTATAATAGCTTCATTTTTCCAAAAAAAACATTGCGCTGTTTTGTTATATGCACTGGTATTCTTGGGAGGAAACCTGTTCCGTGTTATACGGCGTGGTCCCTTGATATATCTGATTTAAAGTAAAGCTTTAAATAACTATTTTAGTTCTCACACCAGTCCCATGACTGGCCTGGAGTTTATTGTTTTAACCTAAACTGTGGGTGCCCCTATTTCCTCACAGGAAGCTAGTAGTTTTGATTTTGCAGATATATATTCACAGGATCCTGGTTTACAGCTGGAACAGTATTTGGAAAGCTCTGTATCCGTATATCTCTTCTAGTTGTGTTTTGTATTATTTCCGTTGTGATGTATTTAAATGTAGTTTAAATCTCTGATGTTTTCTGTGTAATATTTATTCATACTCTGTATATTCTTGTATTCTGATGGAATTGTTGTAATTAACAATGAAATGTTCTTCCGTCTACATTCTTTTATGGCTTGTTCTCAACTCAATCCATGATTTCCCGTAAGGGGGATTTCAGGTCGTGTCACAAACACTGTCATATCATACATTGCTATTGAGTTCGTTTTTCAACAAGTAATTTTTAGTTCATACCTTATCAATATGTGACATATATCATAGATTTTAATATTTAAAACAATTTTGCTCAAAATCACATTAAATTAAATATTTTAAATTATCGCAAAATCTCGGGATGTTACACCGAAGGAATTGCAATTTAATATAGAAGATTAGTTTGTAAAATGAATTTACAACTGAGTTAGAAATTTTGAATTAAGTAATCAACAATTAAGGAGAATCGGGAATGTTTTAGTTGAATTTAGAAAACTAGCCTATTTTATATTAAATTATCAAAGAATGGAGTTGAAATTTATTAATAACGAAGTTTAAACATTTACATTTAAATTTAATTAAAACGAACTCAACGAAAGTTCGTAATTTGGCATTTCGAACTTCAATTGAGTATATAGAACTCAATTTGAGTCGGAAAACTTTGAAACAAGAACCGTCAGGACCTATTGAATAATAGTTTTCTACTGAAAGAGAAAAGTCTTGATTTCAACTTATAGATTTTGAGTTATGTCAAAATCAAATTTCCAGAAAAATAGTGGCATGATCATTTATAAACCATAACGGTTTATTTAATAAAATAAAAGAATTTTAAGTGAATAAAGTCCGGATTTCCATTTGAAAAATCCAGATTTGAGTTATAAAATAAATATGAACTCAAGTGGAGTATGGTTTTTTAAACAAAAATCAGATTTTTAATAATTGAATAGAGTTAACTAATTAGAAGAATAATTGTTTAATGGAGTTTTGGATTGAAATTGGACTTTGGATAAGTGAATTAGATTTGTGAATTTATATTTGAAATCGAGTATGAAACTTGAGTTGGAAATGGCATTCGATTGATTAATAAGCAAATTAAAAATATGTATGAATGTGATATGTTCAAATAAAAAGTAAAATAGTCAAAAATAGCTAATTAGAGAATGAATTACCAAATTGAGTTAAAAACAATTGGATTGAGTTGGAAAAAATTGGGAATGGTTAGATGTATGTTAAGCAGGTTTGGAATGAAGTGTATAAAGAGATATAAATTGAATGCCCGACAAAAGAGGTACATATTTAATTTAATATGAGATTTTATGAGCCGACTTGGCAAGCCGCTTGGATTTTTGATTTTCTTTTTGAATGGAAAGGACCTAGAGAGGCAATTTGTAGTTGTACCGAGTGACCCATACAAAGGAGACGCTGGCGAAATTTTTTGGAAATTTAAGGAAGTTTGATAACCGAAATCGACTTATCAACTATATATGAATTTTAATAAGAAAAATAAACGTATAATGGAATTTTATAAGAAAAAAGGGAGCTTATAAATTAAATCTTGAGAAGTTGGAAGGAGATACGTATACACGTTTTAAAGTGAATGGTAGTTTAAAAGCATATGTTTTACAGATTGAAATGATTTTGTCCATAAGAAGTTAAAAAATGGACTAAAGGAAATTAGAAACTGACTGGAGATTAGTCGACTTAAATGGCTTCCTGAGTGTTGATCTGATGTTAGTTTTGGCCTTCGGGATTGATACTTAGAGAGTTGTTCTTGATGATTGTGGAAGAATAATGATGTGTGAAATAGATATGGAAAGCGGGAAATGAGGAGTTGGGTGATGATAAATTAATATGAAATTAAATTAAAAGGGCTCAGTGTTGCTTGACGTTTGATCAATATAATTTCCATTTGGAAATTGGATCGTTGGTCGTATGAATATTTTCCTTTGATAGTTGAATAACCGACTAGCAAAGTTTTTGGCCATATTATATTTCCGTTGGCAATAGGGAGAGACAGGGATTAGGTTTATTATCTGAAAAACACTCTGTATGGGCATAATCTTTGTGAACCAAATATGTTGAACGTAATTAAAGAAGGAGTAAAGTGCAAAGGCTGTTATATTCATCCTAGGTAGAAATTGCCTAAGATGGATTGATGGGATAATACCTTCTGTTCGTCCTGTCGCAGGATAACTTGTATGGACGAATGTCTGACAGAGTATGCCTAACAAATCATATACATTGATCTCTTCAAACGTATTACGTTTGGTGGCAGAGGAATTCGTTTCTCTTAGCTTTATACCCGTGATATTTTTGGGGAAATCGATAAATTGTTTGGCCTGTTTGACGATGTGGCATTCAAAGTGAATGAAGATGTGATATGTCGAAAAGGTAAATATGGCCTCTAGCCTCACAACCGGGAATTGGGAAGGCATCATGGCTAAGTGAGTCGCTCCCAATTAGGATATATTATCACATATCTAGGGAAAATTCATTTGCTTCTTTAATCTATCATTGTTTTCCTTCTGTGAAAATAGTTGTTGATCCCAACCGTTAGTGGTATACATTCGATACACTCAAGCGAAATGAATGGCCAGTCATGTGTGGTCAGGTTACAAGATGTTCCTGTTGAACCCAGAGTATCCCTCTCTAGAGATACACTATCGGAAGGTGGGTCCATACCTTGTCATAGTTGGAAATCCATTACCTAATAAGCACCTGTGGTTTTTGATTGTATACTATGTATAGGAGCATGAGATGCAAGCATTCTGCTAGATTGTTATTTACTTGATTTAGACACTATTATAATATCAGAATAGTATTGATTTAAAAGAATGTTTTGGGTTACCGTAAGGTAAAAACCATCTGTGTATATGTGTGGATCGGTCTTACGATTATCCTTTCTTTATAAAAGAATTTTTCAAATTTAAACCAAGTGGTTGGAGTTTACTCACATCGGTCCCATGACTCACCCATAGTTTGTTTTGTTTTTCCTTAAACTCTTGGGTGCCCAAATTTGTATGGGCAATCAAGTAGTTCAGGTGTTACAGATACACTTAGAGGAGCTTAGAGCAGGAGGCTTCAGCGTTATACAGTTATTGTTATTTTCATCGTGTTGTAATTGTTGTACTCTGATAATGGAATGTATGTACAGTTAAAATTTTGTATTCCAAAATTTGTTATATATATTGTATTTTATTCCACTGGGATGTGAGATTTTGTGTCGTTATTTCTGTTCTTCTTTTATCTATTTCTTCTTTATTCATGATGATTCATATTTCTGTGCAATATGGGTTGGTCGTATAGTGTATTTAGTCAACTCAGATAGCTCGGTTTTTCGGGCCACTACAGTTGGTATTGGAGCTTAGGGTTAGTGAATACCTAGGCTTTGGTGGGTTTTACTTATAGAAGATTAGGTCAGTAGTACCCTAGAATGAGTTGAGTGTATATGTATACGAGAGTGCATATTTGTTAGTTGATATAAAAGTTCTCTTATATTGTATTGATTGGTTTAGCAAGTGGTTTATGAATTTTGGTCGGTAGGGTAAGTACAACTGTATTGATAGGTGTTTCTAAATACTTGAGGAGAGCAGTCTGACACGATATTATTTTAAAGTGGGTAAATGAAATAGGTTTACCCAAAATTATATTTTGATAAAAAAGGAAATATTATTTTTAAATTATTATAATATATGGATGAGTTGGTTGTTATTATTATAATCAGATGAGATTATAAAATTGAAATGATTATATAAAAGTAAATTGAATTTGTATATGAATAATATATACAAATGGGATGAACTAAATTGAATTCAAACCGAAATTAAGAATTTAAAATCCTGGGTGTTTAGGAATTTTTTAAGAAATATAAAGTATTATAACATTACTTTGAAGAATTTGAATGAAAACCATTTTTGTATAAATTTTGAAATTGTTAAAGCAATGAACACACTTTGGTCATTGGAAAATAATTATGATGATGACTGCAACATTATCATTGTTCAATTTCGAGTTTCTAATTGATGGATTGCTACCATAGAAAAAAATTGATGGAAATTTGTTTGAAAGAAAACAAGTTATTTGGAAAATTCAAATGTTTTGAATTTGAGATGGTTATAAATATATGTAGATATGTTTGTATGATTTCTAAAGAATTTGAAATAAAAACCTGGGAATTTGATTTCTGGAATTTAAATTTAACTTAAGCAAGTTAAATGGATCAAAGTGAATAAACTGATTAGAACCAATTTGAATGAAATCGAATGTGTATGAATGGAATATGAATTGAATGTGATTATATTCATCGTAATCATTCAGATTCAATGAATATGAGCATATATGATATGCAATGGAAACAAAAAAAAATTGTTGGAAATAAATTTGTAGAAATATGAAATGTTGAGTTACAACATAAATGAGTTTTGAAAAGTTAATGGGTTTGTAGCATTTTTCCTAACATAGTAATTTCGGGGACGAAATTCTTTTAAGAAGAGAAGAATTTAATGACCCGAATTTTTGATTAGTTAACGTTAAACATTTAATATTGTTTTAAATGTTGAGTTGATAATATAAATGGATTTTTATATGGAGTTTATCAATCTAATAATCGAATATGATTTAATTTCAAGTATATTGAATTATCGTAATACGAAAACGACTAATAATTGAATTCAAAGATAAAACTGAATCGAAACAATCTAGATGATCAATATAAACTGTACTTGACTATAAAAGATAATAATAATTTATTATCGAGGAATTAATTATTTATGTTTATAAAATTATATTATATCAATTTAATATGGTTATTTTATATATACGTTCAAATTAAATTTCAGAATCTTTCCTCTCTCAGATGGAGAGAGGAGAAGCGATCTGAAACGACCCAGACTTCCCCGATCCCCGAAGAGACGGAGGAGACTGGATTGCTTTGAGAACACGATGCATCAAAACACAAACATTAGAACATTTCATTTCTATTACAATAATTTACATCAGAGTACAAAATCAGAGTTTAGATAAATAATATACAACGGAAAATAAATATTGAAGATTTGCAAATTACAAAACAGCGGAAATATATATACATAAATATAGTGCACAGTGGGAAAACATCAACTATCCCAACTGAAAGAAATACATGGATACAAAGCATTCTGAATATAGCTCCAGCCCTAATCCAGGATCCTGTGAAAAGAAATATCTGCAAAAACCAAAGTACAAGCTGCCCGTATGGAAAATATGGGCACTCGGAGTTTAGGTAGAAACAATAAACTCCGAGTCAGTCATGCGACTGGTGTGAGAACTAAAACAGTTATTGAATTTATTTTAAAGTTGGGTAAATCAAGGGACCACGCTGTATAACACGGAACGACTTTTCTCCTAAGAATACCATAAATAAACAGTTTGTAAACAACGCGGTTCTTTTGGAAAAAAATGAAGCTATTATAAGACTCAACTCCCATCACTTAATGCAACGTAACCCGGAGGATAGAGTTTTCCCTTATAATGGCCAAACATGCTTGATACGCTTAAAAACAAATCTTTTGACACTACTGTAAGTGCATAGTGTCAAAACAACTTCAAATATAAATGTATCAATCATAGACGACATAGTACCCCATCCTACTATGTCGCCTTATAGGTTTACAACTAAAAACCGAAAAGTCGCGTATTGGAAATTGGAATCCGTCTATGAGATGAGGCAAGGGATCTTCCTCATCGGTTTCGAGACACTCTAGCAAATGCCTCAGGACTCGGACGCTGGCGAGCCCTGGGAATCAGTAGGGCCGGTCCACACTTACTTTAGTGCATTGGTTATTTCTGAACACACGTTTCCAGGTCCTATTAGACCTATCTCTGAGCCATTAGAGACTCAATATCTGAGGCGCCTTATTCCATCATCCACATAGTAAAAATGTCTGGGCTCCATACCATGACAAACTTGTAGTTAGAAATAAACGTCATCATCCACATATGCAGTCAATCTCCAAGTACGTTTGGACGATCACCACTTATTACCTTGTCTTGGGTTTACAACCTAATCAAGATATCAGTAATCATCCAAGAGATGTGAAGATCTCCGGTCTTCAACCACCGTCTTCGTCGTCGATTTTTAGTAGCCGTATCAGTTATCCAGAACGGGATAAACTCGGTCTTTATGAATAACTCGTGTATTTTATAATCAATAATCATGTGCCATAAAAACACATTATACGCCTCATTCCAATTCAGAATATTCTTTTATTCAAATCTTTAGGGAAAGGTTCCCATTAAATTTATCAAAGATAAGTTTATTTAAACTATTTTTCTAATTTTCCGTTGGATATCATTTCAAAAGATTTTATTTTATTCTTTTACAATTCTAAACCAAATTAAGGTTTATAAAACTAGTCGGGATTACCGAGCCTTACCGACGTAATCATTTATTATTTAATTATCCCTCCCAACCAATTCATCCAATGGAGCAAAACTAGTAGTACTCCATATCTAACACCCACTGTGTTATCGGTAAATTTAATTACCATTTCACGTTCAAATCTAATTAAAGATATAACTATCGTCTGGAGTAAAACTGGTGGTACTCCATTCTCGATACTTTTTTGAATTCGATAAATTTAATTACCTTATTCTCATTTCAATCTAATTAAAGATTCATTAAAACTCTAGTTCAGTTTTAATTTCAAAAATCATTACTTAATGATTATTCAATCTTTTGGGAAATTAATCCGGTCTTTTAATGGGTTAAAGAGCCAATGTCATTAAAACACAGTTCACGATAAGCCCTAAAATCTACTTCCATTATATATGGAATCTTCACGGGAAACAGATCAATATATAATCGATATAAACTTTCGTAACAGACTAATAATATAAATGGAATAATGGCAAAGCCTTTTTAAATTCCATAAGTAGTAACGATCTTCCTTCACAGAAGCTCATCTCGATTGTTACCAAATCGAATTCCATTCAATTCCAATTTATTGTATTAGATGAGAAAAGTTTACTTTGGAAAATTTCCACTCAATCTTAATAAAATGGTTTATAAATTCCAAATCATATCTTCACTGTTAATTGGGTTTCAAGAACAATTGTTATTTAAAACGTTGTTCACAATCAACCCAAATTCAGCTACTATTTAATTCCAATTTATATTTATAAATTGGGAAACTTAATTAATCTTAATTGAAAGATTTATTCCTTTCTCAATGGGGTTTAAGAACAGTGTTATTGAAGACACCATTCACAACAAACCCAAAATCCAATTTGATAATAAATACAAGTCTCTGAATAGAAATCATAACGGCTTATATTCAATGTCAAATTCTGAAACCAACAAATATCGTATTGGTAATAACTATATCTATATCTTTCAAATTCCCATAACCATATCCGTATAATCACGGAATCCAATATCGAAATATTACGGTGATTATTTCTGTTCCAATTCATACGTTGGAAAATTCTGGTTATACCAAAACCATTTCAATTCCAACTTATTATTTCTAAAAATCATTGGATTATTATTCTAGTTATTAACTAGTTTATTTAGATAAAAATATATTTTCATTTTTTCAAACTTGGAATTTTTCATCCAAAATCTTTTCAAATCAGCAATTATGATTTTAGATAAATTTTCCATATTTTTAATAATTTTATTAAGGCCTTTACAGTCGTTTTCCAACATGGCCACTGAACTACATCCATAGCGACCTTTTTTAAATTGATTTGGACCTAATTTAAAATCCAACAATTAAAATTTAAATCTCTTATATTCATTGGAAAGATCTTTTGAATATGAACCCAACGGTTCTGGTTATAGGAGAATCTGACGGTCGGATCTTCCGTTACATCCATTTGAAGTCAATGGTTGAAATTCGCAAACGGTTGTTGTGCGGCGCGTTCTATTCAAACCATTTATATATGTATATATACAACGTTTCATCGATTTCCGTTCAAAACGTATTTTATAAATCGTTTATAAATCCATTTTAAAAAGATTTCAATCTCAATTTCAATTTTAAGTCAAAATTGATTGTTTTATATAATTATAA
The DNA here is from genome assembly GCA_030737875.1 of Allium sativum. Taxonomy (NCBI): domain Eukaryota; kingdom Viridiplantae; phylum Streptophyta; class Magnoliopsida; order Asparagales; family Amaryllidaceae; genus Allium; species Allium sativum. The sequence continues at coordinate 27,126,371 of CM060912.1, read as the reverse complement.
TATTAAAATGATCATATTTTCAAAATATCTGATTTTGAAATCAAATCTTTTCGATACTCATTTTAAAATGAATAAAATTGACTGGAAAATTTGTTCGATTTAAAATGGCGTACATCAACTTAACTCGACTTCATACATTTCAATATTTTCAAGTCCATCCAAAATCGTATATCAAAATCATATTTTGATTCTTCCACTGAATATTATTTTAAAATATTCGTTCTGAATTGGAAACAGACTCAACCAATTACCATATAATTTTATTTATATGGATCCCATACATCGCTTGTATTCAAAAAAGTGATAAACAACTACTAAATAGTCAATTCACATCCAAAGTGCAATTTACAACTGTATAAGCATTAAATAATTAAATAACTCTTATAATAGTCTATCAATCAATCAGTTGACATATAGTCAAATGCAAGGGAGATGTGAATCAATTATCATCCCCAGACTCGTGTGGGGTTTCAACAAACAACAAAGAATTCAAATTACTCAGTGGTTAATAAATTTAACCAATTCTAATTTGATTCGAATTATTTTTCTAATTAGCCAATTTTCAAATTTTAAATTATAAATGGATATTTACAATTTAATTTCCACTACCACATTAATGTTAAAATTATTTTTAATATGTTAAGAATCACAGTCAACACACAATATAGTCAATCAAATCATCCATGGTTTTCTAACAACAGTGAAGTGAGCTAACAGGCACCGTATAACAGTTTATGATAATTAAAACATATAAAAATCAATGATGGCAATTGCTACATTCAGTTATAAAATAAATAACTATACAAATATTTTAGTGAGAGAACTCTCACATTGGTTTCCACTCCGTTAGTCTTTATTTGAGGATTGTTTTAATAGAATTGAATGAGTGTTTAATTTTATCAAAAACTGCAACAGCTTTTGTTTCCATTCTAGTCAGTTCCAAGTTGTAGGGTTCGTCGCCACGATTCCAACGTGACTGAGTTTGCAATTTTCTGATGATGTATGGGAAAGATATGGCGTTACAAATATTTAATAACTTAATACGTCATTAATAAATAAATTGATTAATTTATTAATCTTATCTCCCTTTAATCAATTTCTTCTTCAATCATTGCTAGTTGAAAACCTTAGATTCTTCCTCCAAAAATTACGCCTCCCATGAACGACCGGAACTAGATCGGACTTCGCCACCCCCATGCGCCAGAGCTCCCTCCCCCATCACCCATCGTCGCTACGAACTCGGCCAACCATAGGCACCGGAAAATCGGTTCGAAGTTGAGCCCTTTGAGCTCGAAAATTGCGCCAACCATTCCATGATAATTAATCTCCACCAAATCATTTTGAAGATCATAAAGAGAGCAATGATTTTTGTTTAGAAATGATAATTTTTCGTGATGGATTGAACGATTTTAAGCCTTAAAAATCGGACGAGCTCAGCCATTAAAAGATGGTGGCGGCGGGTCTGCTTAAGTGAGGGATTAGGGTTTGAAAATATACATATATATATATATTATAATTTTATTATTATTTAATTCACAAATTGTTTTTTTTATTCGAACTCCAAACGAACCCCGACGACTTTCGCCCCTAGACAAATACCCTCATTCCAGACACAATAGGATATGTTTCGTAAGCCAATTCGCCTGTTTCGATCAGTTTTTATCAAAACTAAAATACAAATTAATTTAACGTTCAATATTGAATTTCACTGTACATTTTAATTTACCAAGGCCACATTCTGACTCCAAAAATTATGAAACTTGAAATCTATCCAAGTTTTGACGATACGGTCCTAACATAATTTGTTTCATTGAACATGGAGACCGTTTGATAAATAGCCTATTTAATAGCTTATTAAATTCAAATTGAAATTGGAAACACGTTTAAATCTACTGCGCTCACATACTAATTCCAAATGACTTGAAATTTTGAATCTGACTATAATTTGACATTCCGGATCCAACAAAAGTGGTTTGTCAAAAACGGAGGTCGTTTGCAAAATGGCTATCTTTAAGGCTATATATATATTAAAAATATATATAAATTCTACAGTGACTATTTGAAATTTTAAACTGGACATAACTTACAATATGTAAAGTGAAATCTCAGTTTCTTACATTCGTTAGAAAATAACTGTTCAAAATATTCCAACATTTCTTGTTTCACTAAAATTCGATTTATATTGAATTCTGTATATTCATTTAAAGTTCAAAACCAAATTTTCAAACTACCGCGCCATTTCGAGTTCGTTTTAGTTAAGTTTTAAATTCATACATTCTAACTTCATTTAAAATAAATTTTAAATCGTTAATTCTCAAAATAAATCATTTTAAATCCTTAAAATCCATTAAATCAATTAAAACAAAATTTTAAATTGGTTCCAAAATCTTGGTTGTTACAAGATCCACCCAAAAAATGTAAACTGCTTTGCGGTTTCAAGCCATCAGCTTTTCAAATTTTCATTACTTCAAGTGATCATGGAGTTCATGCCACTCCCAAACCATTTCATACCAATATCTACCCATAATAGAAATCCCAATCCACAAATAACCTGATCAACAATTATTCCCAAATCAATGAATCACGAGTCAACCTTTATAATTCATAAACTAACCGTAATCGCTAACCTTAAATCAGATTATGTCACGAGTTTCAACTGATCTCGCTGGTTTCGGTACTGCTTCACCAACCGCTTGGCAAATAAAAATGGAAATATGCGAAATTGTTCGAAATTAGAGGATCAAGCCATCAGGGAGCCTGGGCTCTGGCATTGCCGGCGTAACTGAAGTATGTTCTCAGTTCCAGTCTCCTAATAACCGATCCTTCTGGTAATTCGATTTTCTACTTTTTCTTGTTTTCCTGGTCAGTGTGGTTAGGTGAATGGGTAGGTTAATGGTGCTGTGATTTGGTTTTGGATTCGATTTATGAATCAGTTTCAGTGGTCACTGTTCTATGTTGGGAAGTTGGATTTACTGCAAGAATGTTAAGATCTGGTTTTGATGACAAGTACTATTGCAAAATAATTTCCAATGTGAATGCAAAAATAGCATCAGATACGCTATGCAAATAGTTTCATGAAGCCAGTTTTGTAACTGAATGTTATCAGACCATGTCCACTTCGATCGGAGAAAATTTTACAATTTTTCTGGTCGGTTACTGCTCAGATGTAAGGAACAACGTTCTCCAAACTGCCACTTACTTGAGAATGAAGAGTCTGCTTCAATTTCAATCAAATGCAGTTTATAGATTCCTACGTTCAGAATGTTGTCTATTGCATAAATAAAATTTTCAATGCCTTGGCCAAAATAGATACAGCATTAACTCAGGATAATTTATTGTTTACTATTTAGTTCAGGTGAACCCTTTTATGAATCCAAATAGTTAGAAACTGGAATTTCTTTTGAGTATTCATAGGCCTCCTGAAGATGGAAGAACCATGGTCTGAGTATACAATGCCTCATTGGACTATTTTGCTCATTTTCTGATCAAACTGTACCAGTGTCAGGCTTGACATTATGGAGATATACTTGTGATGCTTCTTCTATTAGATCATTGAATAATACTATTACTTCAGATTGTATTACTTCTTTTTGGAAACATCAGTTATTTCTACATAACTGAAAGCCACATCCTTCAAGAATATTTCCAATATGATTTCTACATGATCATGGCAAGTTTTGAACGAATGGTTTGTAATTGTGAAAAGAATGTGGAGTGCGAGCGTTGAAGTGCAGCAGGTGAGCAATTGTAGTAGGACTTTCCGACGTCATCATGGGTCTTATTTTGGTTGTTGTTACATTTTTATGTTGTATTTGATTATTGTTTGTTTTACATGTAATTCAGGTTAGAATGGTAACCTAACTATGTACTTCTCTATGTAGTTAATAATGCGTACCAATTTTCCAAAAAAAAATTCAGAATCTTTTCCGTTGAGTTCAGAATAGCGTTATAACATTGAAACGTCGGTCGTTACATTAAAATAGGGATTTGTGATTTGAAGTTATGAACCCCAAGATATTTTTAATGGATAAGCTCGAAATCAAATCGAAATTTGTTTAAATAGAATAGAATTCTCTTTATATCAAATCGATTTAAATTAAATTGTTTTTAAAATCAAATCACATTTAAAAAAAAATCAAATCGATTTAAATAGTGTTTGTACTTCAGTAGACAACCATGTAATTAAACCTAGATTGGTTCCCCCTCTTCTTCTATTTATACGCGATGAATCCCCCCTTTGTTTCTTTCTTCAGCAACTAAATTAAAATTTTGAAGCTTCAAAATTGAAATTTAAATGGGGGCTGCCTCCTGTATATTTTCACAAACAAATTAAACTACACCCCTCCTTTTATTTTCGCAATCCGAATCAAAGATGGACTTTTTTCTTTATTCTTCAAATTGATTCAAAAGTTTCAAAATCGAAAAAAATGGCGACTTATCTAAAATAAATCCAATTCGAATTCAAATCCAAGCTAATGTTCAAGTTATGACATAATAAATCATCGCGATGGCAGAAGAAGCTCATGTATTTGCTTGCCGTGAAGATCATGGAGTCGAGGGAATCGAACGGTGTAACACTGGTTCAGAAGATTCTAAATTTCACTATAAAGGGGTTGCGATTTATTTTGATCGAGATGGTGAATTAAGTCTTGGATGATTTCTGTGAGTATTCAGAAATGAAACATGTTGATCGATATTTGTGCTGTTATATTAAATGTGGTGATTTGAGGGCGTTGCTGACACGATGTCAGAGGTAAGTGGGTGGTTTCAGTTGTTTCCAGTGAGTATATGGGAAGAGAGGTGCAGGGAGGAAAATTAATTGGTTGAAATTCGAACAAGTGGGAGGTGACGATGCTAGTAAGCTTTAGATCTATGGAAGTTTGTAGTTGAAGTTAAACTGGGTAGCAGTATAAGGATTTGGTGATGGCATGGTTACAATCGGTTTTGCGATGAGAAAATCGACAATACTAAATATAGGGAGGAAGAAGAAATTTAAAATGGCTTAAGGTAAATTATGTTACTAATTAACTTTTAGTTAACATGTTAATGCATATTTAAATTATATCAAAATTTGTAACACATGTATATATATTTCATACGATTACAGTTTCGATAAAACGTAGTATATTGGAAATCATATGGGAAATTACTTTGAAATGATATCGGACTGAAGTGAACTAGAGGCCGTTGTGAAATTCAATTAAATTAAACGTCTATTTAACTTAATTGAAAACAAATCTCTATTCCAACAATAAAAATCAAGGTGAGTAAACTCACTCTCTGGATTCGTTTATAATTTTAATTATAAATGAATTTTTATTTTAAATAATTTTTATATGCTATTTGCTGGCTATTTGGATGCATTGAATAATTGTTGATGAATTGTGGGTATGATATATATTAGTTATATTTAGGCTTGGTGGTTGTGGATATACATATATATATATATATATAATATATACACACACATATACATATATACATATATATATATATATATATGATATTTCCTGCAGTACCATTAGCGGATGACCCTATGCTTTCCACAATATATATAGTGGATGACCTTTTATACCGCGATATCCCGCCTTGAAGCAGGATGAGTATTATTTATGTTTTCTAATGTCTGTGAATGCAGCAAAAACGGGTTGGAGGGATCCAACTGGATTCCTCAAATTTATTTATTGTTTGTTTCCATATATATTATGACATATGATGTGTTATAAATTCTACGATTGATGTGTGTTTTGGATGTTTGAATAGCACTAGCCTTAGGTATTGGTATTTAAAATACCGTAAAAATATGTTCACATAATATGAAATTGAGTTTCACAAGGAAATTTATTTTTCAACGATAGAATTTGAATTTCGAATGGGCTAGAAAATACTAACTTGTTTGATAATAAAAACAAGCAGTGCATTTATAAACACTGTTTATAAACGAAATGGAATAAATTATCATCGGATAAATTTGGTGATTTAAATTCAATTGTGAATTCGAAATGGGAACTGTGAATCAAATTTTTTTGGAACTAGACGGTTATGTAGAGCGGTTCTACACACTGGATTAAAATTATATATATAAGGATAGATCTAGGCGATCAAAAAGCCTGACCGCTGGCCAAGAAACGAACAAATGTGCATGCAAACTGCATGCAAATGTAATACATTGCGCCTAGCGCAAGTACACAACCTGATCAACTACAAGTTCAACAAGTATACACATACGATAACTACTACCGACTGATAGTAACACTTAGCAAACCAAAACGAACACCCGCAAGTTGTGTCCGACATTACTAACCAAAAAACATGTAAAACGAGAGAGCTTATAGAGTAACCGGTGATGGAAGATGTTACCATGGCCGGAGGAACTGGAGCCTTTGATGCACGCCATCTGAACTGCCAACCGACTCGTCCCAATGCTGCGTCATGTCTAGGATCAATGGCATGAAAGGCTGCATCTGGGCAACTGTCCATAGATGGTAAAAATAAGTTACCTTGTTGATTAACCCTAATAGAGTGGCGAATCGCCCATTGAAGCTTCTGTTGTTTCTTTCATGCCAAATGGTCCAAGCAAAAGCAGCGAAGATAATGTCCATAGTTGGGGAAGGGGGGAGTACTGCCAATAGTCGAAGTGATGCAGAGGTAGTGAGGAATGTCCCAGGATGTGACTGGACAACGAGACCCAAACATAGAAGCTAATGTCACACTCACAGAATAGATGATGGATGTTCTCATTGGCCAGTTGACACAAGACGCATGATGGAGAAATAGGGACTCCTTTACGGATCAGACGATCCTTGGTATTCACTTTGCCATGTGCCAAACTCCAAAGGAAGAAGCGAACTCTCGGAGGCACTTTTACTTTCCAGATTCTAGCGAAGGAGAACAGCCTACCGAAGTTGGATAGGAAGAGGTAGCATGATTTGACAGAAAATAAGTGTGAGTGGTTTAGAGGCCAAAAGACCGAGTCTGAGGATGAAGAGAGAGTGATAGTTTGAATGATGGATAGTACCTCTCGAAGTTCATGTAAGGTGTGGGTATGGAAATATATATTAGGGATGAAGGCAGATGCACCTTGCTGCTTAGCATCATGAACTGAAATGGACAGATTAGGGCAGATAAAGAAAAGCTTAGGGAAGAAGTGAGTTATGGGATGAGTATAGATCCAGGAGTCCAGCAGAGACTGCAATTCTTCCCATTGTCAACAGAGATGGCGAAGAGATGCTTAATATGGGGCAGGGATCTGAGGAGACCGATCCAGAACAGAGACGGATGAGTGAGGGGGTGGGCATGAAGGATGGCTAGGGGTTGGTGATTATAGTAGGAGGAGAGAATGAGGGATTTCCAGGTAGCAATTTTAAATAGGAAACGATGAAATTTATTCTGACATTCAGAATGTAAATTAAATTAGAATAAATCCATACGGTTTTAATATATGAAACAAGGAAGTTAAAATTATAAAAAATGTTTATAAATGTAGGGAAGAAATTATCGTCGGATAATTTGGAAGTTTAAATTCAAGTATGAATTTAAAAGTGAATTGGAAATCGTCTTGAAAAGGGAAATATATATTTTATTCTGGAATTCGGAATATAAACTAAATTGAGAAAAATCCAAGGAATTTATAAATGGGATTCGATTATATTGAGTTTTATAAAATAGTTTATTTACAAACGAACTGGAATTTAATATAGAAGTTGAGTTTGTAAAATATGTTTACAACTGAGTTAGGAATTTTGAATGAAGTAATCAACGATTTAGGATAATCGGGAATGTTTAAGTTGAATTTGGAAAACTGACTAATTTTATATTAAATTATGAAAGAATGGAGTTGAAATTTATTAATAAATAAAGGTTAAACGTTATATTCAAATTTAATTAAAATGAACTCGTCGCGGCCCGGTAGTTCATATTTTGGCGTTTCGATTTTAGATTGAGTATAAAGAACTCAGTTTAAGTTGGAATTCTTTGAAACAAGTATCATCGGGACCTATTGAATAATAGTTTTCTACTGGAAGAGAAAACTCTGGATTTCGTCTTGTAGATGTTGAGTTATGTCAAAATAAAATTTCCAGAAAAATAGCGGCATAATCATTTATAAACCCTGATGATTTATTTAATAAAATAAAAGAATTTTAAGTGAATAAAATTCGGATTTCCATTAGAAAAATCCAGACTTGAGTTATAAAATAAATATGAACTCAAGTGGAGTATGATTTTTCAAAAAAAATCAGATTTTTAATTATTGAATAGAGTTAACTAATTAGAAGAATAATTATTTAATGGAGTTTTGTATCGAAATTGGACTTTGGTAAGTGAGTTTGATTTGTGAATTTATAATCGAAATCGAATATGAAACTTGAGTTGGAAGTGGCATTCGATTGATTTATAAGCAAATTAAAAATATGTATGAACGTGATGTTTTCAAATAAAAAGTAAAATAAGCAAAAAAAGATAATTAGAGAATGAACTACCAAATTGAGTTAAAAACGATTGGGTTGAGTTGGAAAAAATTGGGAACGGTTAGATATATGTTAAGCAGGTTTGGAATGAAGTGTATATAGAGATATAAATTGAATGCCCAACAAAAGTGGTACCTATTTAATTTAATATGAGATTTTAAGAGTCGATTTGGCAAGTCTCTTGGCTTTTTGATTTTCTTTTTGAATGGAAAGGGCCCAGAGAGGCGATTTGTAGTTGTACCGAGTGACCCGTACAAAGGAGACGCTGACGAAATTTTTCGGAAATTTAAGGAGATAGAAAAATTTAAGGAAGTTTGATAACTAAAAATTAAATTATCAATTATATTTGAAATTTAATAAGAATATAAACGTATAATGGAATTTTATAAGAAAAATGGGAATTTATTTAATCATTTTTTGAGAAGTTGGAAGGAAACACCTATACACGTTTTAAAGTGAATGATAGTTTAAAAGTAAACATTTCGAATATTGAAATGATTTTTTCGATAAGAAGTTAAGAGATGGAGTTGAGAAAATTAGAAATGCACTGGAGATAAGTCGAGTTGAATGGCTTCCTAAGTGTTGATATGATGTTGGTTTCAGCCTTCGGGATTGATAACTATGGAATTGTTCTCTTACTAGTTTACAGTTAGGGACTGATGATTATGGAAGAATAGTGATGCATGAAATAGATTTGGAAAGCGGGTAATGATAAGTTAGGTAATGATAAATTAATAAGAAATTAAATTAAAAGGGCTCAGTGTTGCTTAATGGTTGATCACTAGAATTTCCATTCGGAAATAAGATCGTTGGTTGTATGAATGTTTTCCTTTAATAGTTATATACCCGACTATTAAAGTTTTTGGCCATTTTATACTTCCGTTGTAATTACGAAGAGACCAGGACCAGGTTTATTATCTGAAAACCACTATGTATGGGAATAAGCATCGCGAACCAAATATGCTAAACATAATTGAAGACGAAATAAAGTACAAGGGATGTTCTGTTAATCCTAGGCAAAAATTGCCTAAGATGGATTGATGAGATAGTGCCTTCGGTTTGTCCAGTCCTAGGACAACTTGTATGGATGAATGTCTAACAGAGTATGCCTAACAAAACATATACATTGATCTCTTTAAACGAATTACATTTGGTAGCGGAGGAATTCGTTTCTCTTAGCTTTATACAAGTGATATTTTTAGGGAAATCGATAAATGGTTTGGCAGGTTTGACGATGTGGCATTCAAAGTAAATGAAGATGTGAAATATCAAAATGGTAAATATGGCCTCTAGCCTCACAACCGGGAAATGACAAAAATCAGGCAGGCAACATGGCTAAGTGGGTCGCTCCCAATTAGAGTGTCTTATCACCAATCTAGGGAAAATTCATTTCCTTCTTTAATCTATCAATGTTGTCCCTTTCGGGAAATGGTTACTGATCCCAATCGTTGTTGATATACATTCGATACACTCAAGTGAAATGAGTGGTCAGCCATATGTGGCTGGGTTACAAGATGTTTTGTTGAACTCGGGTATTCCTCTCTAGAGATACACCATCGGAAGGTGGCTCCATATCTTGTCATAGTTGGAAATCCCTTACCCAATAAGCGCTCGCAGTTTTTGAATGTATACTATGTATGTGGAGCGTGAGATGCAAGCGTTCTGCTAGGTTGCTATTTACTTAATTTACTATCAGAATAGTATTGATTTAAAAGTATGTTTTGGGTTATCGAAAGGTAAAAACCATCCATGTTAATGTGTGGATCGATCTTATGATTATCCTTTCTTTATAAAAGAATTAAAAAAACCAAGTGGTTGGAATTTACTCACATAAGTCCCATGACTGACCCAGAGTTTAGTTTGTTTTGTTTTTCCCTAAACTCTAGTGTGCCCAAATTTGTATGGGCAGTCAAGTAGTTCAGGTGTTTACAGAAACACTTGAAGGAGTTTTGTAACAACCCGTAATTTTGGAACCAATTTAAATTTTTTATTTTTAATTAACTTAATGGATTTTAAGAATTTAAAATGATTTATTTTGAGAATTAACAAATTAAAAATTATTTAAATCGAAGTTAGAACATAGGAATTTAAAATTTAATTAAAACAAACTCGAAATTGCATGGTAGTTTGAAAATTCGATTTTTAATTTCAAATGAATGTACAGAATTCAGTATACATCAGAATTGGATAAAACAAGAAATGTTGGAATATTTTGAACTACAGTTTTCTAATGAATGAAAGAAACTGAGATTTCACTTTATAAATTGTAACTATGTCCAGTTTAAAATAGTCGGTATGGATTTAATTAATTTTTTAATAATATATATATCCCTTAAAAATAGTCATTTTGCAAACGACCTCCGTTTTCGACGAAACTACTTTTGTTGGATCCGAAATATCAAATTATAGTCAGGTTTAAAGTTTCATAATTTTTGGAATTAATATGTGAGCGCAGTAAATTTAAACGCGTTTTCAATTTTAGTTTGAATTTAAAAAGCTAGTTAAAGCCCATTTTGCAAATAGTCTCCAAATTTTACGAAATTAATTTTGTTTGGACTGTATCGTCAAAACATAGCTAGATTTCAATTTTCATAATTTTTGGAGTAATTATGTGGCCCTTGTAAATTAAAATGTACGTTGAAATTCAATATTGAATGTTATATTAATTTATATTTAAATTTTGATGAAAAATGGTCGAAACAGTCATATTGACTTATGAAACATATCCCATTATGTCCGGAATGAGGGTATTTGGTTTTGGGTGATAGTCCTTGGAGTTCGTTTGGAGTTCGTAGCGTTGAACATATGACATAAGAATTAAATATAGTAATATATATATACATATATATCGTCACAAAATAAACCCTAATCTCCCTTTATCGTTCAAGCCGCCACTTACTTTTTTCATAGCCTCTATCCTCCGAAATTTATTCACAAATTAATCCCAATCCATAGCTTAATTTATGGAACTCATAAAACAAATTTTGTAGAGAATTTCGCAGGCTTTTAATCTATATGAGTTTGATCATTTCTTGATGAGTGTACGGATAGTATTTGGGGATCAAAGCTTGATTGTTTGACTACGATTTCCTGGTTTTGAGGGGCTCGATTTCGCCGAGTTCTGTGGTGGAGGAAGGGGATGACGGCGGCAACGAGGTGAGCTACTTCGATCAGGGTCTGGTCTGCCGTGGGTAGGTGCGGCGTCAAGAGATCGATGGTGATATGGGTCTGTGACTTTCACGTAAGGTTACGGGAAGAAGATCGGTTACGAGGGATTAAGCAAAAGATTTAATTAATTAAGTAATTAATTAATTTAATTACGACTTAATGATGTTTAATCTATTCAAATGTTTAAATCATCATAACTTGTTCAAACAGCGATGAAATCGAGCGAAACGAAGTTCGTTGAAACTGTGATAACGATATCTACAACATGGAACTGACCAGAATGGAAACATGGCAAGTTGAATTTTTGAGCTAAATTAAACGTTCGTTTAATTTAGTTTAAAAATAATGTCCTCAAATAATGACTGGCGGAGTGGAAATCAAAGTGAGAACTCTCTCACTCAAAATTTTAAAAAGTTATTTATTTTTGTAACTTAATTTATATTGATTGCCTGTGATTGCAATATTTATTTGATGGATGTGTACAGTTTTAATGCCATTATTATTAAACTATAAATAAATTCACATGAATTGTGATTTAACCCCACATGAGTATTGGGACGATAATTTTACACATCTCCCTAGGATTTAAATTGTATGTCAACCATTGATCAACAGGCCATTATAAGCGTTATTTAATTATTTAATGCTTATACAGTTGTAAATTGCACTCTGGATGTGAATGGAATGTTTAATAGCTGTTTATCACTATTTTTTCCAGTACATACGACGTATGGAATCTATATAAATAAAATTATAGGGTAACTGGTTGAGTCTGATTCCAATTCAGAAATAACAAATATTTTAAAATAAATATTCAGTAAAAAATAAAAATATGATTTTGATGTCTGGTTTTGGATGGACATGAAAATATTGAAATATATGAAGCAAAGTTAAGTAGATATATGCCATTTTAACTCAAATGGGATTTTCTGTTGATTTTATTTATTTTATAATGAATATCGAAAAGATTTGATTTCAAAATCTGATATTTTGAAAAATTATTATTTTTATATTATAATGATATGGATTGTTCAATTTTGATTTAAAATTGAAATCGAAGTTGAAATCATTTTAAAATGAATTTATAAACGATTTATAAAATACGTTTTAAATGAAAATCGATAAAATCCATTATATATATTTAAATGGCCAGAATAGAACGCGCCGCACAGCGACCGTTCGCGAATTTCAACCAATGACTTCAAATTGATGTAACAGGAGATCCGACCGTCGGATTCTCCTAAAATTAGAACCGTTGGGTTCATATCGAAAAGATCTTTCCCATGAATATAGGAGATTTAAATTTGAATGGATAGATTTCAAATTATGTCCAAATCAATTTCAGAAAAGGTTGCTATGAATGCAATTCGGTGGCCGATATTGGAAATCGACTGTAAGTGCCTTAATAAAATTATTAAAAATATGAAGAAATTATGTAAAATCATAACTAATGATTTGGAAAGATTTTGGATTAAAAATTCCAAGTTTTGAGAAGATAAAAGATATTTTTATCTAAATGTACTAGTTAACAACTAGAATAATAATCCAACAGGTTTAAAATAATAAGTTGGATTTGTAAATGGTTTTTGAAATAACCAGAGTTTTTCCAACGAAAAATGGGAATGGACTTCAATGGATATTATGTTCGGATATTTTCTATATTGGATTCCGTAATTATATAGATATTGTTATGGGAATTTGGAAGATATAGATATCGTTATTCCCAATGCGATATCCGTTAGTTTCAGAATTTAATATTGAATATAAACCGATATAATTTCTATTCAGAGCCTCGTATTCAATATCAAATTGGATTTTGGGTTTGTCGTGAATGGTGCCTTCAATAACACCGTTCTTAAACCCGGTTGAGAAAAGAATAAATCAATTAATTAAGATTAATGAAGTTTTCCAATTAATACATATAATTGGAATGAAATAAAAGTTGATATTAGGTTTATCGTGAACAATGTTTTAAATAACATTTGTTCTTTAACCCAATTAATAGTGAAGATATGATTTGGAATTTATAAATCTTTTTTATTAAGATTTAATAGAAATTTTCCAAAGTAAAGTTTTCCAATTTAATATATTAAATTTGAATTGAATGGAATTCGATTTGATAATAATCGAGATGAGCTTCTGTAAAGAAAGATCGTTACTATATATGGAATTTAAAAAGGCCTTGTCATTATTCCATTTATATTATCAGCCTGATACGGAAATTTATATTGATTACATACTGATTAGATTCCGTGAGCGTTCCATTTTAGTGGAAGAGGATTTTGGGTTTACTGTGAATAATGTTTAAAACGACATTTGTTCTTTAACCCAAGTAAAGATTAAAACTAGAATTTTAATGAATCTTTAATTAGATTGAAATGTGAATAAAGTAATTAAATTTACCGAATTCAAGAAATGTTCAAAAATGGAGTACCTCCATTTTTACTCCATGTGATAGTTAAATATTTAATTAGATTTGAATGAGAAATGGTAATTAAATTTACCGATAACACCATGGGTGTTAGATATGGAGTACCAGTTTTGCTCCATGGGATGAATAAGTTGGGATTGAGATGATAAAATAAAATAAATGATTACTTTGGTAAGGCTCGATAATCCTGACTAGTTAATAAACCTTGTTTTGGATTAGATTTTGAAAAGATATAATAAAATCTTTTGAAAATGTTATCAAAAGGAAGATTAAAGAATAAGTTTAAAAGAACATATCTTTGATAAAATTAATGGGAACCTTTCCCCTAAGATGTAAATATTTGAATAAAAGTGTTTATCCCGAAATTAGAACCAACACCAAGAGTATTACAAATACTTCGCAAAATGTAGAAAATAGAAGAAATGGAGCCACACAATAGTAGAAATGCAAGTAGAAGACACAATGTTTTATAGTGGTTCGATCAAACATGATCTACGTCCACTTCAAAGAATAGTTCCATTATCATATCTAGATTTACAAAGCAGGGATGTCCCCTCATTACATACATCATTAACGTCACTGCCTCTCTCTTTAGATCTATTAGAAATGGTTAGGGAGAGACTTGATGGAGTTCTTCAAATATGGCAAGTGATTGGGTGAATCTAGGCCTTCTTATGATCTTTGATGAATTTCCATGAGTTCATGATGAGTTCAGAGATTGATTTTCAATTGGAAGTGATTGGAGATGATTAAATCCTTTAGGAAAGATTGAGAATTGAATTGGCCAGCCCTCCGTGGTCGTGAAAAATCCTCCCCCTTGAAGTGAAGTTGAACCCCTATTTATAGAAGTGGGGAATAGCCAAAATATAGCTTTCAGGATTTGGGTTGGCCTATTGGGTATTTACGAAAATGCCACTGCCAGCTGCCGCCAGCTAATTGCCAACTTTTATGTTCCTGACCGATCCAGTCCAGACCCGACCGACCCAGAATAGATTTGACCGACCCGATCCAGATACAACAGGCCGACCCGCTCCTTTATAACCAAAACGATCTGATGCTACTTGAAGGGATCAAACCAACCCGATCGGGTCAACTTGCTCGATGATGGATACACCGACCCGATCCATTTGAATGTGTCGATCCATTCTAAGTTGAACAGACCGATCTGATGTCCCTTGGATGGACCGACCCGATGACGGATGGACTAGACCGACCCGACCCACTCTCAAAGCAATCAAGGCCGACCCGATCCAGTGTAATGAACCGACCCAATTGTTGTCTGACAAACCGATCCGAACCATATTGAACTAGCCAACCCAAACTATTACACAAGGTTGATCCACTTCATTACACGATGCACTGACCCAATGCAAACAGAGCAGAATAGGCCGACCCGACCCAGTTTTATTATACAACCGACCGATCACTTAAATTCTGATTTTTGGAGTGTTAACATTTGCCCCTTGAAGTTCTTAATATTTTGATTCACAAAATATTACGACCTTCGAAACACATATGTGGTGGATTCATAATGGGTTGGTTGGCTTATAATTCAACTGGTCGGTGTGCTTTTGGATTTTGGATCAAGCGAGTCTGGTTGTGGTGGATCGTTCGTGATGGACTCTTATTGGTTTAGCCCGATCCATAGCCTTTTGATCTTTATAAAGGTGAAATACCCCCTTTCTCTTCTGTCCCTTCATTTCTCCCAATCCTCAATCTAAAAGACTTTAATGGCGGCGGAACTTCTCTAAGGCAATCTTGCTCAACTCATTTTGATTCAACACCTTACTTCAATTCGCATTCAAACCATTTTCCACTCCTGATTAGCTCGAGCTGACGATCCAATCCTTCAAAATCGTGCTCCTCCAAACCTGAATTAGCTCTCCAAGTTTGTCCAACCACAGGTATTTCACATTTTCCATGGAAATTTTTAATTTTGGGGTTCAGATTGAAAAAAATTAGGGTTGAGATAGCTGTTTGGGCACAAAGGAACTGGTGTATTGTGAACTTGGGTTTGTTCTTTGGGTTTTGAGTTTTTGGATTGTGGATTTTTGATATGGATGCGTTGTAAACGAAATTAAGGATTTGTTGTAGCAAGTTTGTGTGTGTATGTAGTGAATTCATGTCGTATTAATTCCCACTGAACTCCATTTTCACTTGATGCCCTCCAAATGTTTGTAGTAATGCTTGTGATGCTAGAGTTATGTTGAATACTCATAGTTTTGTACTCATTTTGCTACTGTATCCATACATTTTTCTCGTCTGAGTATTGAACTCGTTATGTCGCTCACGTTTGCCAGAATTTCCATCTCGTCACATGGAGTTAATAATGAATCGTCCAAAATTGGCTTTGACCGGTCCGTTCTGGGTGGTGAAGGCCGATCCAATTCTGGATCGGTTACCGGTCCATTTTTGGATCAGCTATGGCCGATCCATTTCTAGATCAGCTATGGCCGATCCATTTCTGGGTCAACTATGGCCAATCCCTTTCTGAATCAGTTATAGCCAATCCATTTTCTGGATCGGTTATGGATGGCCTAGTTTTGGATCACAGCTGACCTAGTTATGAATCTGCCATGGCTGGACCATCGCGGCCGATCCAGTAATGGATCTTCCATGGATGACAAATCACGGCCGATCCAGTTATGGATCGGTCATGGCCGACGCGTTTCTGGATCTGCCACGGCCAATCCAATTCTGGATCAACCATGGTTTATCCAGTTTTGGGTCAATCTTGAACAACCCTCTCTGAATTTAAGTGAACATCCATTTCCGTATGTTTTTGGGCCAGATTACTCTATTATCGATGACCCATGTCGACAATAAGTTAGGTAACCGTTTAGAAAATGTGTATGTGACCTTTCTACGACCTATACTGAAATGCTTCGATTGTGTTACAAGGCTCTATTGACCATTTCACTTGAGGACTTGAGTGTAAGCTCGTAGTAAAACTTAAGATTGAGCAATCACCTTACGATGATTTACAAGTCTCAAGTCTTACCTTTATTTAGCTACACACAGCACTTTCTATTAAAAGAATATACCAGTAGCTTGTTTGTCAAACACAGTCATTTGTGTAGAATTGGATACCAGACAGAAATCTCGCCAACACCTCGAAACAACATCTATACATGCCGATACTTCTACTCAGGTTACTAATGCCCCCAATCTGGAATTTCCTGTTCCTAAGCCCCAAACTGGAGTGCCCAATGACAGGAAACCAAATAAATTGGGTGATCGTGCGTACAAAAGCTTACTAGATTAATTTAGTTTATCAGAGACCGATGCCAAACTCCCATAGGAAAATGAATTTGCAAACTCTCCTCCTCCCGGATACGTTACAGTTAATCGACATATGATGACATTGGGTGGTGTTCCTCTGTTCAGTCCCTTCATAGAGATGGTTTTGAAGCGACTAGCGATTGCCCCTATGCAATTACATCCTAATGGATATGCTATCTTAACCTACCTTTACATACTCCTCATGAAAATTAAGGAACGTACCCCTTCATTCACAGAGACCTGTTCGTTGTATATTTTGAAGAAGAGACAGGGTATCAGTTTATAAGGCAAATACCCCAAGATTATAAATGATCTGATGGATAATGCTAAGGGATTTCTAGAAAATTATTGCTTTGTACGTTGCTCCAGTAATTTTTACGGAAGGTGGATGGAAGGAGGTAAGAGCACCCCATCACATATCTCTTCACTTGTCCCTACAATTAGCTTTGAAATACTGAATTTTTCCTTGTTTTGCAGCAATTCCTTCCTTTGATTCAAATGACACTATGGGCCAAGAGTTGTATGACGATTTGCAAACTGTTACTGAAGAACTACGAAGTAGGAGATACTTGATCACGGAACAGCTTCTTTATTAATATCATTTGTTGGACCCTTCCCGTACTCTGAAATTGGCCCTATTTTCAAGAAAAGAAACTGTCGACAAAGGTTCCATCAAGAAATCTCCTTTACAAAAGTGTTCTAACATTGATGGTAGTATCAAAATATCCCCCAAACCCAAATTGATTTCTATTCAAGAAGGGGAGTCTGAACAACTTGAGGACATTAATAAGGAAGTTGATAAGGATACAGAGCAGGTTGGAAAAGAAAAGGTTTCAATAGAAACTTCTTCTAATCCTATGGCCAAACATTCTGGGGACATGGGATCTCCTTTCAAGAACGTTGCAGATAAGTCTGACAAAGGTCCTGCTGTCCAAGTTACTATAGGTGAGAGTTCTACAGATACTTTTAAGAGCTTAAGTGACATTAGTTCAGCCAAAGACATTGTCTGGGGTGAAATTGTTATTCAACCTACCAGACTTCAAGTCACGAGAACAGAAAACGTAATCGAACCCCCTATCACTCTGCCAGCTTTAGAACAAACTATGAGAACCGGTTCGTTGCTATATATGCACTGTTAAGCACTTACTTTTCTCATTGCTTACTTGTTTTTCATATGTGCTTTCTTAAACTTGTCTTATCCTTTATTGATATGAACACTAAATCCTTGTTACATCTTTTCCTTCAAGTACAAAAACGATGCCGAATACTTCATTCATGTAAGATTTTAATGAAATGATAAGCCGTCAAGATCCAAAGCACTTTTTACAGAAGTCCCATCCTCCGCAACATTCAAAATACCCACAGTACCCGCAACACTCCTATCAACCTTCCTAATTTGGTGATCTTATTGTGATTGAACACCAAAGGAAGTGGAGGCATGATCATTTTGAAATGCTCAAAGCTCAGGAGAGGGAAAAGCAGAAAAAGCATCGTAAGAAGAGGGGGAAGAGCGGTAAAGACGATAGTGGCCATGAGAAGCATCTCAGATCAGACAAACTTCCAATGTTAGATTATTCAATGCCAGACACTCAAAATACTGATAATAACACACCTTTGGCCCTAGCTCCAGCGACTCCTACCTCTTCTGATCTCCAAGTAATCACAAACATGCCTCGTTGTCAAATAAGGCCTACCAGTTTAATGCTTGATAAGCTCTTTCATGGCTTGGATTTAAGAGGAATGTATTTCAATGTGGATCTGCATCCAAATGACAAATGAGATCTTCTTGAGGAAATAGCTGGTACCAAAAATAGTATGGTTACCCAATATGAAGTTGCAAAAAGCCTGGCTGAGGTTAAATTGGACAAGCTGAAGGATCGCGTCGAAAAACATCTTTCTGAATGGAACACATTTGCTTTTGACCTCCAAAGGCTTAATTTAATCCGCATTAACCATATTAAAGTGTTGGAAATTGACAAGGCTGCTCTAATCCATGCGCTCAAATCTCATGGTTCCAAAAAGGATTTAGAAGATGAGGTTGCCAAATTAAAGAAGAACTTGCTACCGCAAAGCAAAAGGAAGATACACTTGAAAAGCAAGCTCAAGAAGCTCAAAATGATTAGCAATTTGCCGAGGCCCAATTAGCTGAAGAGAAAAATAATTCTACCGCTTTACGATAGGAGAACACTGCCCTTGATGAGAGGATCTCTTCTATTGCAGTAGGCCTATTGCAATAGGCCAACACCCATGTGTATAGCCGAAGTTGCAATAGATCGATCCCTTTTTGCACCAATTATTTCCTGTTGCAGTAGACTTTTTTGCAACAGGTTTTTGATGTTGCAATAGATCATTTTGCAATAGTATATCCCCGTTGCAATAGATTAATAAATCTGTAAAAAAATATAACTTGTAGATATTACTTATTAAATGTATTCGTTTGGGTAATAATTATATCACCGAATGAAATAAACAAATTAAAATTTTATTTTAACAAAGTTTTTATAGTGCAAACAATTACAACAAAAAAATTTACAATTTTCATACATTACTCATGTATAACAATTTCTTCTCTCACACAGCACATTGTTTTTGAATGGATTATTTTCTAATCATATTCGTACTCTATCATACATATACTATAACAAGAGAATAAATATCGTCAGTTCACTAGAACAAATATGCAATTCATGCTCCAAGTTTGTTGTCGCTCATGAACGGTTAGATGCCAAAATTTGCATTTCATGAATGACGAAAATCAGTTTTTCACTATTAAAATCTCTCACCAAAATCTAGAAATAACTCTAAGCCTGAGAAGTCTCCGATTGACAGACGGTGACGATGTCTAGAGCCAAAAAGGCTTTAGATCAATTCCTGATGCGCTTTTGATTGGTATCTAGTGACAGCACTTCAAAACCTTAATCAATCGAATGTATATAGGTTAGTAAAAAATATTAAAGGCTAACATAATAGTAGACAGGCAAATGTATAATAAATAAGTAAAGAAATAATATAAACTGGGATAAATATATCAACTGCTAAATTTTATTTATGTCAAGCAAAACTCCTATACTCATGTGTATTCTTATATGAACTGTAATTTAATCTTGCCTAAAAAAATTAGATACATAGGTGGTCAATTTTGAAACTCAAAACTTTGCAATCGATAATCAACCATGGTAGAAGTCAGCTTTGTGGTCATTCACTGGGAATTGTTGTGTGAATTGGTTGCAACAGCAATAATGGGACATAAATAAATGGTTTAAAGTACATTTATTATTGCAGCAGAGCTTATGTCCTAATGCCTACAGGTAATAGATACTCATGATATTGTTGAAATGCTACTTATTTTGTGGAGGAACAAATCTCTATATATAAATTCTCTTTAAGATATGAACATTGTAATAATACACAACAAGATTATTATCCATATAATATTTTCTTTTTTATTTTCTAAAGGGAAGGAAGAACACTATTAATAGTTATAATAATTCATCGAATAATTATACCTCTAATTACTTGCCTGATTTGTGCAGAAGGCTTGAGAACTACTCCAACAGTATTCATGGTGATAGATCTACATTGATTCAAGCCACGCGGGTAGTTTTCATCATATTCACAAAACTCATTCTTCCAAGACATGAGGCTCAAAAGATGGCATGTTAATGTTGTATTCAATAGTTTCCAGCATGCATAGTTTCTCTAAGTGCAATACATGCAATCCGCGAATACCGATTGTCCAACATCGAACTGTTAATTTTGTCCAGAAAGAAGACATGTATGAACTAAACCAAGAACTCAACAGAAATCGAAGAACAACAATACTATTGTTGACAATTTTGTATATTGAAAACATATTAGTCATCGGCAACAACACAATTTTGTATATTGAAGAAGAACAATTGCGCTTTTGATACGTATCTAGTGACAAAACTTCAAAACCTTAATCAATCAAATGTATACAAGTTAGTGACAACACTTCAAGACTAATATTTCACTTGTAATGTCCAGAATATTATAATGTTGTGAGAACAAAACTTTTGTAACAAAAACCAAGTAGTGTTCCGTTATGATCCCACTTTCTAATTATACCTGATAAACATCAGAAATTACCCTTTAGTTTTTAAGATAATACCGTAAAGAATGTGACAGTGAACTCCTTGATCGAAACTGTACACAGAATAATGATCAACAATTAAAAATGAAAAAAAGAAGAAGAGAAATCTGCCCCATACTTAAAATGGAAGATGTTCCAAATGAACTTCAATAGCAAAGGCAGGTGAAATGTTTCTCGTTACTCAAAATATACAGTATTTTCAGGCTTTCACCTTATTTTATTTACTCCAAGAAACGTAATATAGATCGAGCGACCTCATAATTTTGTTCCCCAACCTTTTGCATTAATTAATCTATATAATACACATTGATTCTCAGCTAGCTTTCAACAAAATCAACATCCCACGAGCCACTCTCTTCTACCTTTTTCCCACTTTATTTATTTTAGACATGTATTTTCAGGAAGAATTCAGTTCTAGATATAAGTTAATTAACCAATACAAGGCAATGGTTTCATGAAACAAAACCTAAAAACCAGATTTAATGCTGCCTTAGCGCATACTAAGTGCATTCAAAACTTTCATCTCTAATATCTAATGCATTTCAGTTTATTTTTTATGAACAATCATAACTAATATTCATTTCAACCATCATAAGCAACTTGCAACATTATCTACGATATCATGAATGGGTAGTTGTCATTCCTAACGTCAAATATCTACACTCTGATATGGCAAGGACCAAACTAGTTTCAAGTGTTGCACAAACTGTAAATTTAAATCAAATAAATTTTTATGCATATAAGTATTGTTATGTACATGCATAATGCTTAATAATAATTTACAAACAGAAATCTTTATCGGTCACCTATTTGCCTTTAGAACCGAGTTCCCTTCCATGCAAGAATAAACCAACAGAAGTAGATTTCGATAAAAAGGTCGATGTGTAAACAACGACAAGTAAGGCTCCCTTAGAGAGTATGCATGAGAATGAAGATAGTTAAGTGAACTGAAGATAACATACATTAAAAAAAAATTCGGCTCAACATTATGATCACCTTGACTAGAAGCAGAGCATTCTCATTTGCACACTCTAATGAGCTTTTAAGTATGCTTTGTATGCCTTGAGAAAGCTCCCAGGATAAAAATCTACACAAAATACCATCAGCATTGAGAAAGCTCATAGGATAAAAACCCACGGAGAAAAAATTTCCAAACAGGAAGATATTCAACCCCTAAATCTAACGATGCTTAGACATAAATCTAAAACAAATAAATGCTAAACTTTAAACCAATGCAGAGTAGAATGTGACCACCCAATTAAAAAATAGGTGCAAACAAGCATCAAGAACACGACCCAAACCCACAACCATGAAAACCGATCACTAGATGAACTCACCTAAACTCAAGACCCATAGCAGCCGCGAGCACGAAAACCACAGCCTACACCACCATCCAATCCTAACTGAAGATGATACCCCCAAATGGAAACAGCCACCCAAAACCAAACAGTCCTAACCAAATAAAAGTCTACATCTTTTGCTTGCTATCTCCAAGGTTCCATTGATCATATCTAAAACTGGAACTTTTGAGTTACTGGTACTGATTTCTATTCTTTTCACTTTATACTGAAAATGATTGATCAGATGTAACTCAACAAATGTTAAAAGGTAATGAATTAATTGATTCAACTCGTAACCACATCTAGAAGAAGAATATATTTTGAAATTACGGTTACCTGCTACTTACTCGAATTCCTTTTCTCCATCGTTGCAATAGGAGGCCCTTTCCCCTTATCCAACTCGATGGCTCTGCACTACTTCTCCTTTGATTATTCCTTACATGATTTTTCTTCCATTGATGCAAGCCTTTTTAGGTTCGATACCAGTCTCTTAATGCTATCAGGTTCCACAATTTTTGTAGCTTAACATAACTCCTACGGGATCACAATCAATGTGAGAATCACTGTCAGATGTATTAGCTATACTTGAGTTATTTTTAACCATTATGATTTTTGATTTAGGAAATTAGGAAATTAGGATATTAGGGTTATGACTATTACCGGCGATAAACTATCTGGACTGAGATTTGGTCAAGCTTTTTGAGAAGCGTGGCTTATTCTTCATATTCTTCAGCATCAGAGAGAGGTAGGAGACGGGCTGGACGAAGTAGGCCATGGAATGATATGGACATGGAGCGACAATGGGAAGGTGGGAGATGGAAAACAGATGAAAAAGTTATCTCCATACAGAGGAAGACATTAGCGGGTGTTTACTTGAGTTATTTCGTATTAGAGAAGATGAGAGAAAGGGTTCGTGGTGACCGATTTTTTTTACTTTTGATTTTTGAATTGAGAAGCGGTCTCGTTGTGAAATTGATGGAAAATTTGGGGACGCGCCAAAATATAAAATTTGGAGCCAAATGAAACTTATTACAAGGTTTACAGCTGTACGTACATGAAAGTAATAGTTTAAACCCACTAGCATGTATAAACTTACAAGTTCATATTCAAATAATTATCTATTATATTTTTTTATTAATAAGCATAAGTACCGTTGCATTGACTTGGATTTTATCAAATGTTAATTATTAAGTATTAGAAACTAATTACTATTTATTAATGTTTTGATATTGGCTATTACTTATTAAGTATTTATTTTTAGCTATTTGATATTAAAAATTAGTTGTATTTAATATAAATTATTTGATATTATTAAATATTTAATATTAACTACTAATTATTAGTTATTAATTTCAGTAACTATCAATATTATTGATAAATAATTATTAATTCTCAAAAATTAATAACTAAACTTTAAATATTACTTCTTAAGTATTAATACTAACTATTTCTTCTTAAGCATTTATCATCGTTATTAAGTTGGAAAAACTAATTATAATTCACTAATTCTTAATTATTTTTAATTATCATTTATTATTAAATGTTGTTAATTATTTATTTATTAATTATGAATAATGAGATGCAATATAGCCATATTTTCACTTAGTTATTAATCATTAATTATCTTTTACTTATTTATTATAAATTTATTAATTAAAAGTATTCATTTTTCAAATTAATTATTATCCAGTAGTTTTTTATTATCAATTTATTATTATTAATTATTTATTTTTTGTTATATTTTAAATGTTAATTATTATTATTTTCCATTTATTAATTATTACTATTTAATTACTAGTTATAAATATTAATGTATAATACTTAAATTTTATTATTAATTAATGATTATTAAATGTTAATCATAATTATTAGTAGTTAATCATTTAATAGTAGCTATTTAAAATTAATTATTAAAAGTTAATCATTAAATGTTGATACCTATATTTAATAGTATGTTTTTTGCAACTGGTTTTACTAGTTGTAAAAAAATACAGTTATTGCAAATGGTGAAAACAGTTGCTAAAGATATTTATTCGCAACTGGCTTGGAAGTGTAGTTGCAAATAAATGTTTGTTGCAACGGTTATGAAAGCATAGTTGCTAAAAGTATGTTTTTGCTACAGGAAGAGAAGCGCAGTTGCTAAAAATATGCTTTTCGCAACAGAAAGAAAAGGCCTGTTGCTAAATCTCATATGTTGCAACTGTTACAATATGTTTGTTGCTAAATATCATTTACTACAACAGTCATGTGTCGCCTGTTGCAAATAGCTAGTTGCAGTAGGGTATTTTTCTTGTAGTGATTCTAACACTTTTTTATTCAACTTTTATGTCTATAGTGTCATGAACAAAGGGAGCTTACGCTACTTAGAGGGCAAATTCGCAATCACTCTAGCTCTTGTCTGGAAGCGAATCTTAGAGATTAACAAAGGCGAGTGCAGCGAAGATGATCTCCTAGAAGACCTCTTAGATCCAGAGTCTCGTGACGCTTTGGTCGTCGGAAAGGCTCAGTTGGTAGCGGAAAGGGGCTTTCTTGATGACAAAGCTGGGCCTTCAGGAGAACTTATTCAGGATACTAATGTTGAAGCTCGTGCAATTACTGCGGATGTTGAGATCTCTGGTTCACAGTCCCCCACTGATCCTCCTGCCCCCCAAAAAGATAAGGGTGGAAATGACGACGATGATGGTACCCTTGATGCAAACGGGTTTGAGATTGAAGCACGCAGGAATATTAAGGCGAGTCTTACAGCTGCAGGTAAAACTGAAGTTGCTCACATTATACCAAACTTAGATTACATGTTCCCTTCTCCTGGTACAACCACATAATTGGCTCACTGTTTATCTTCTTTAGGTCTGATTTCACCAAAGCTTCCTTCTGGCGGATTTACCGTTATAATGACTGAAGCCATAACTACTGATTCAGCCCTGATATCGATACCTCCTGCTCCAGCCTATACTCCCCATCCAGGCGATGGATCTTTGCCTGATAGGCTGATACTAAAACTTCGGGGTCACAGGATACAAAGATCGGTGCAATTGCTAACTTGGATAACGATGATGACTATCTTCTAAGTGAAGAAGATTCCGAGCAAACTGACGAGGCCCCAGTGCACGAAACCCTAGGGAAGCAAGGAACATCATCGACTCGAAAGAGTAAGAAGGTGGTTAATAAGAAGAAGAAGAAGAAGGGTGTTATCACTATATCCTCCCAGGAGAGTCATAGTGGGCCTTTGACCAAAGGTGAAGGTCAATCAGTTGGCCCTTCTCTTCTATCTAAAGCTGACAAACCGGGTTTGAGGTCTGGAG
Source organism: Allium sativum (assembly GCA_030737875.1). NCBI lineage: Eukaryota > Viridiplantae > Streptophyta > Magnoliopsida > Asparagales > Amaryllidaceae > Allium > Allium sativum. The sequence goes on along the minus strand of CM060912.1, from coordinate 27,100,266 downwards.
ATCCAAAAAATGGGAAGAAGAAGTAGTGCTTACGACCAGTTTCCTTTATTTCTTATCATTTTCTTTTTACGTTCTGAATTCAGACCGGTTGTATATGCGGGTGCCGGCCCTCGCCTTCTATTTTTGCGCTTACTTCTATGCACCCTTTTATATCTATTGCCTTGTATTTGACTTGTAACTTTGTGATCTGATCTTGTGCTGCTGAAATGAAATTGTGTTCTTCTTATTGTACTTGAGTTTTGTCGTACTTTGCTGCTTTGCATTCCATGTTTGTTTTCTTTTCATGCTTACAACACAAAATCTTTACACTGCAAGTCATCTATTATCGCAATAGTTGATATTGAAATGATTTCGTGGTACTTTTAGAAAATGATTTTTCTGTTATAGCCACGAATCATTATCGGTTGGACCTAACTTGACCAATTTTGCCGGATTTCCTTGATTTTGACCATGGCAATTTTGCCCTCTGTCATTTCAAAGTTCCTTTTTATTGGTCAAATTAGTTCTTGTAAATGTTTAACCCTTAATTTTGAAGTTGCGATGAATTTGTGGTGTTTCTTAAGAAATAAGCATTGTTAAATCTCTTTAATGCGGTGGTGATCCCCCATACCAAAATTCGTTACAGACTTTATAAATTAGGTGCAGCGCTATGCGACTAACTTGGTTTGGAATCTTTAGACCATATTTTCTTGCCATCATTGGACTTTTTGGCATGAATCCGATCAAAGGTTTCCAATTTAGTTGGTCTTACTTATACCTTTTTACAAAGATGAAATCCTATTTTCATGCCCTTGTTTGGCCATTCCTCACTAGCCTGGAAATCCGGGACCTTCGAAGATTTGATTTGAACATATGCCCTCGAAGAGGTCTTACATTTCGTTCCTTGGAAGAGTGTTTGTCTGTAGACCTGTTATTCATCGTGACTGAATGATTCAGCCACTTGTAGAATTTGTAAGGCACCTTCGAAAAGGGCTTTGGATCCGTCAGTAACTGGATTTGAAAGACCTAGAATCAATAGCTGGATTTGGATGACCCAGCATCTGATCGGATGCCCCCGAAGGGGTCTTTTAGAAACCATTATTTGTATCGTTGTCCAGCCATTTATTAATGGCTTCGACGATTAACCGAGTGCCCCATGGGGAGGTCTTTGGTTTTAAAGCCCAGTGTTTATACCATTACCTGGCCATGTATTAATGGCATCGACGACCAACCGGGTGCCCCTCGGGGAGGTCTTTGGTTTCAGAGTTGGGTTATTTTACGGGGCCACCGCCAGTTCATTTATCGGGTTTGTACCACGATTTATTAGAGCTGGGATATGGGGCCTTGCGATTAAGAAGGTGCCCCTTTTGTGAAACTTGAAGCTTTACCTATAACTTCGAACGCCACTCCATTTGACCATTCAATACCTGGTTTCCTCTCCTTGTTCTGATATGCTTTATATCTTTGAGTTAGTTTCGAATGATGTTTTAAGCATTGAGCAATGGATACTTGAACTATCCCAACCCGGATGTGCTAGTGGTCACCAGGTCTTATTAGGTCGTATGTGTGTCAGCGTTCTTTTTAAGAGACCTGCAATCAAAATCGAATCTTAGCAAGCAATTTGCAAATCGTACGATTTAAGCAAGTAAAGCAATTTCTTTCATTAGTATGTACAGAACTTGTAATGATGTTGCATGATATTTACAATGTATGATATTTACAACTTTTCAGAACACATGAAAGAAACATTAAGCGAAGTAGTAACGGAGATGTATAGCATTCCATGCCCTTGGAAGCCGGACTTCGTCCGTTAGTTTCAACTCAAATGCACCGTCTGAGAATTTCTGGCTAACCATATATGGCCCCTCCCAGTTGGGTCTGTGTACACCCGTTCCTGTCATAATTTTTCAGAACAAGATACCCAACTTGGAAGGTTCGGCGCTTTACTTTAGCATTGGAATGGCGGGATATTCTTCTTTGATGTGCCATGATTCTGAGCTCTACTTCTCTTCTTTTCTCTTCAAGAAAATCGAGTGCCTTGAGCTGCAGCTTCCCTTCGTGGTTGAAATGGATTCTCCTATGAGTTGGAACCTCCAATTCTACTGGGATCATAGCCTCTGATCCAAATGCAAGCGAGAATGGAGTGTGCCCTGTCGCAGTTTTATGAGTGGTACGGTATGCCCATAGTGTAAGCAGAAGCTCGTCTACCCAAGCACCCTTAGCTTTTTCAAGTCACTTTTTAATGGTTGACTTCAAGATTTTGTTGATTGCTTCGACTTTCCCGTTAGGCTGCGGATGGGCAACGGCTGCAAAACTCTTCTTGATCTTGTACTTGGCGCAAAAATCTAAAACTCACTGCTTTCAAATTGAGTTCCATTATCGATGATTATTTTCTGTGGTACAGCGTACCTGCAGATGATGTTCTTCAATACAAAATTGATCACCTTCTTTGAGGTAATAGTAGCTAGTGGTTCAGCTTCAGCCCATTTAGTAAAATAGTCAACCGCTACTATTGCGTACTTCATACTTGATTTGGCGATGGGTAAAGCTCCAAATCAAGTCTATGCCCCAGACATCAAATGGCCACGGGCTGACCATTTGGGTCAATTCAGTGGGAGGCGCTCTTGGAATTTTTGCAAATCTTTGGCATCTATCACACTTTTTAACATAAGTCATCACATTTAGGTTCACATCGAGCCAAAAGTTGCCATATCGCAGAATTTTCTTGGCCAATGTTTGACTGCCTATGTGACCACCGCAATCTCCCTCATGTATCTCTTCTAAGATTGTTTTTGATTCCTCTTTTGTTACACACCGGAGCAATGGCATAGAGAATCCTTGTCTATATAGCTTTCTGTCTTGAATAAGGTATAAGGGAGCTTTGCGTAATATCTTCCTTCACTTTTTTGGTTCTTCGGGAAGTGTCCCGTTGAGGATGTATTCCTTGATCGTAGTCATCCATGACATTGCCTCCTCGATCGTTTCCATGATCCAGTCAACATCCGTTTCCTCAATGGCGGGAGTTGAACGGACTTCTACAGGAATAAGGCCCAGCAACTGTGTATCTGAAGAACTGCCATATTTAGCGAGAGAATCTGCCTTTGAATTTTCTTCCCTCGGAATGTGGGATATAGTGTAGTGGTCGAGGTCATTGAGAAGTTCCATGGCTTTGATATGGTAAGAAGGGAGGTTTCCAACTTTAGTCCAGAATTCTCCCAGGACTTAACACACTACCAATTGAGAATCACTGAAGATTTGAAAGGTTTTCAGATTCAACTCCTTTGCTTACTTCAGCCCTGTTATTAATGCTTTGTATTCGGCCACATTGTTTGTCGATGGGAATTCCAATCTCAAGGCATAGCACAAAGAATGACCATCTGGAATTTCTAAGACAATCGCGGCCCCTGAACAGTAATTGTTTCTAGATCCATCAAAGTATAACTTCCAACTAGCCATTGTCTCTGTCGGTTCCTCAATTTCCTCTCCCCTATCCATAAATTTGGCAATGAAATCCGCTAAGGCTTGCCCATTGATAGCTCTTCAAGGGTGATAAGTGATGTCATATTGACTAAGCTCAATGTTCCAGTTCAATAACCTTCCTGAAGTTTCTGGGCGAAATAAAACTTGTCTTAATGGTTGGTCGGTGAGAACTTTTATGGGATAGGATTGGAAGTATGGTCTCAACTTATTTGACGCAATAAGCAGAAAGCATGCAATTTTTTCCAACTTAGGGTAGTTTAATTCTGCACCTGCGAGCCGCTTACAAATATAATAAACCGACCATTGGACTTTAGCATCCTCTCGGACAAGTGCGGCGCTTAAGGCATGCTATGAGACAGCTAGATATAGGAAAAGCTCCTCTCCATTCCTAGGGTTAGAAAACATCGGTGGTGACTACATGTGCTTAATCAATTCTTCGAGGGTTGTTTGACATTCTGGAATCCACTGGAAATCTTTCTTTCCCTTTTTCAAAGCATCGAAAAGTGGGATGCATCGATCAGTTGCTTTAGAGGTGAACCGGTTAAGGGCAGCAACTTTCCCATTCAAGCTTTGAAGCTCCTTCTTTGTCCTTGGAGCTTGCATTTCTCGTAATGCCGTGACCTGGGAAGGATTCGCTTCAATGCCCCTAGCGTTGACCATAAATTCGAGAAATTTTCCTAACGAAACTCCGAATGAGCATTTTAGAGGATTTAACTTCATACCGTACTTTCTAAGGATACGGAACATCTCAGCTAGATTCTCCAAATGATTCTCTACCTTCTTTGATTTTACCAGCATATTATCTACTAGACCTCCATAGTATTCCCAACTTGGGATTTGAACATGGAATTCACAAGGCGCTGGTAGGTTGCTCCCGCATTTTTTAGCCCAAACGGCATAACTTTGTAGCAATATAAGCCTCTATCGGTTATGAAACTCATGTTTTCTTCGTCCAGCTTATGCATCATGATTTGATTACACCCCGAGTATGCGTCTATGAATGATAACAATTCATGCCCCCATGTTGCGTCGACAAGTTAGTCAATCCTTGTTAATGGAAAACTATCTTTGGGACATGCTTTGTTAAGGTCCGAGTAATCTATGCACACTCTCCTTTTGTTGTTGGATTTTTTAACAAGGACCAGAGCAGGATATGTAGATTCTCTTATAAAATTATTTTTGAACAAACTATCTACTTGTTCTTTTAATTCCACAGATCTTTCAAGTCCTTGCATCCGTCTTTTTTGTTTCACAGGGGTCAACCTAGGATTAATATTCAACTTATGAACAATTACATCTAGTGATATTCCGCACATGTCAAAGTGCGTCCATGCAAATACATCTAAGTTTGCTTTGAAAAACAAGATCAAATCCTTTTGCAATTTCAGGCCCAACTGAGAACCTATCTTTAGAACTCGGTCAAGATCTTTATCGTGTACTGGAACAGAGATGGTGTCCTCAGCCGGTGCCGCTCTGTTTTCCCCCACACTGGTCTTTCTTGGATAAATTTCCTTCTGGGATCCTCCATGCTCACCAGTATGAGGGCCTCTCCTTAATTTCTATAAAGGGGATTGCGAATGCAGAGCAGAAGCTCCACATCCTTCTTCACTTCCTTCTTCCTTGCCTCGGCAAGCTCAACCAGATAGCACTCCCTTGTTGTTTGTTGGTCGCCCTTGATTGTGCCAATTCCGTTTTCAGTAAGGAACTTCATCGTGAGACACCACGGAGCCATTGTTATTCTAAATGTTACGAGGGTTGGCCTTCCGAGGAAGGTGTTATAAGCAAAGAACTCATAGTGTCGCCTTACACTCTCCTTCTCCAAGCTCGATGAGCAAATTGATAACGCTAATTGGTTGAATGGCCTGCCCCATGAATCCATGAATTTTATTATGGAAAGTTTTCACATCATCCATTGAGAGTTTCATTCTATGAAATGCACTGATGAAGAGGACATTGATCGATGCCCTACTATCGACCAAGACCCTTCTGACAATGGCTACTCCTAAGCCAATGGTTATCACTATGGGATCCACCGTTGGAGTTATGAGTCCGTTTGCATGTTATCCCATAGAATTCTCGGCATCTTTGCTAACAGAGCTTCATTCATGATCATAAAGTTCTTCTTCTTTTGGAAGGTTCTTTGTTTCATTAGAGTATTTCACAATGTCCCCCCAGCTTTTCCCGGCTGGGTGTGGCCCACCTGATATAGTATTGATAATCAACCTTGGGATAGCAGCGATTGAAGCACTCTCATTTTGCTTGGGTTGTCCTGTAGAGGTTCCTTGGCCTTGAGAATTCTGGGTATTCTGTGGGTTCTTTGTATACTGTTGAAGTCTGTTTTTCCTTACCAGTTCTTCGATTAAGTTTTTCAGGTGTCTACACTCGTTTGTATAGTGACCTGGCTGGTTATGAAATCGGCAGAACCTTCCTGACTAGACTGCTGCATCACTGACCTTCACTTATTTTGGTACTGGGTAATCTTTGGTTGCCTTAAAGATGTTTTTTTATAGTATCATCCAACGGAGTCAATTCCAAATTCTTAAAGAAACGAAGCTTTTTATTTGGTCGGCTGTCTCTTTCATCGTTCCCTCTTTTCTGATTACCGGGATTCTTTCGACCACTTTCTGCATTATTATTCTTCTTCTAGGGCTGAGTACTACTTTCTAGAACATCCATAGTATAGGCCGGATCCTCATCCACACTATATACTCCTCGGCTTTATCGAACGGTTCCTCTAGAGTACTTGGTTTCTTCTTTTTTATAGCTTGGTTTTCTTTCTTATAGCTCCCTTCAAAGCTAGTAGAACTAAACATGGCTCGTAGTTTCCGACCTCAGTTGTGTCGGTGTTGAAATGGGTGAGAAAAACCCTTATTGATTCCCCTGGAATTTGCTCAAGCTCATTTAACTCCTTGACATCTCGTACTTTTGTCGCTTGATGCTTGAATTGTTCTCGAAACACTTTGGCCAAGGTGGCAAAGTCATCCATAGATATGGGTGGTAGCTTTGTGAACCAAAGTGATGCCACTCCCTCGAGATAAGTCAGAAAATACAAACACTTCAACTCATCAATGGCCCGTGCCCTGTCCATATGCTGATCGTATTTGAACGGAAATATGTTGGGGTCACTATTCCATTGTAAGCTTGGAATGTTGGTGGTTTAAATTTTTTGGGTATGGTGCCATCTTTATCCTTTCTATAAGTGGGGTTTTGATAGGAGCAAATCCCTAGTCCTTCTCATCATTCGGCTTCCTCGAGCTTTTTTCCATAATACTGCTCACCATTTCCATTACGCATTCTTCTTCGTTGAACTGGCCCACGAAGTAGACGCCTTCATCCCTACCGGATGTTTGCCTAAGAAAACGGTCACGATCTGGAATCTAGGGCCCTTTGCCTCCCTCTTAGGGAAGTGCCCCTTTGGTGGCACCAAACACTTGTCGAGAAGTCGCTTTATCGAAATGGTCGAATGTTTGAGGCTTTGCTTCCTTTCCAGGACCATTAGGATCTATGACCTCTTGAATGAAATTTCCCCAATTCGGGCTTGAAAAAGAGGAAGCTGCATGTTCCGTATGATCCACTTGAACAGACTTAGCACAAGAGGTTTCCTTGGTGACTTTTGCCGCGACAGCTTGCATGGCAAACATTAACTCGAGTTTTTTCATCATGGCTTTGTTCGCAATTTCCATTTGGCTTGTTAAAGTTATGGCAACTTCATCCAGTTCTCGCCTTGTTACAGCGGCTGCGGCCTTAGAACCTTTGCCTACTTCAAATTGAGTAGTAAGAGGGGTATTTTCGTTGTTGCCGACATCGTCGATATCTTCGACATTTTGACTAGTGACTCTTTTTGATGGTCTACCTGGTTTACCCATGATTTTAGGCAACAGTTTGGATTAGATCGTAGTGAGATTGGCTTAGATTCTCAATGCAAGACCTTGAACCTTGTGAGAGTGTATGAGAGAACGGAAGACTAAATGAGGGCCCCACGGTGGGAACCAAATGTTGATCCCGAAATTAGAACCAACACCAAGAGTATTACAAATACTTCGCAAAATGTAGAAAATAGAAGAAATGGAGCCATATAATTGTAGAAATGCAAGTAGAAGTCACAATGTTTTATAGTGGTTCGATCAAACGTGATCTACGTCCACTTCAAAGAATAATTCCAGTATCACATCTAGATTTACAAAGCAATGATGTCCTCTCATTACATACATCATTAACGTCACTACCTCTCTCTTTAGATCTATTAGAAATGGTTAGGGAGAGACTTGATGGAGTTCTAAAAATATGGCAAGTGACTGGGTGAATCTAGGCCTTCTCATGATCTTTGATGAATTTCCATGACTATGACGAATTAGGTGATTGATTTTCAATTGGAAGTGATTGGAGATGATTAAATCCTTTAGGAAAGATTGAGAATTGAACTAGGAAGTCCTCCGGGGTCGTGAAAAATCCTTCCCTTGAAGTGAAGTTGAACCCCTATTTATAGAAGTGAGGAATGGCCAAAATATAGCTTTCAGGTTTTGGGTCAGGCTATTGGGTATTTATGAAAATGCCACTGCCAGCTGTCGCTAGCTGTCGTCAGCTAATTGCCAACTTTTATGTTCCTGACCGATCCAATCCAGACCCGACCGACCCAGAATAGATTTGACCGACCCGATCCAGACACAATAGGCCGACCCGTTCCTTTATAACCAAAACGATCCGCTGCTACTTGAAGGGATTAAACCGACCCGATCGGGTCAACTTGCTCGATGATTGATACACTGACCCGATCCATTTGAATGTGTTGATCCATCCTAAGTTGAACAGACCGATCCGATGTCCCTTGGATGGACCGACCTGATGATGGATGGACAGGACTGACCCGGCCCACTCTCAAAGCAATCAAGGTCGACAAGATCCAGTGTAATGAACCGACCCATTTGTTGTCTGATAGACCAATCTGATCCATATTGAACTGGCCAGCCCAAAACATTACACTAGGCTAATCCACTTCATTACATGATGCACTGACCCAATGCAAACAGAGAAATATAGGCCAATCCGGCCTAGTTTTATTATACAACCGACCCATCACTTAAATTCTGATTTTTGGAGTGCTAACAAAAAGAATATTCTAAATTGGAATAAGGCACATGATGTTTTTTTATAGCACTTGATTTTTAAATACGCGAGTTATTCGGAAAGACCGAGTTTATCCCATTCTGAGTAAATGACACGGCGACTCAAAGTCAACGATGAAGACGGTGGTTGAAGGCCGGAGATCTTCACATTGTTTGGAAGATTATTGATATCTTGATTGGGTTGTACACCCAAGACAAGGTAATAAGTAGTGATCGTCCAAACATACTTGGAGATCGACTGGATATGCGAGGACCTCTCTCCTGTATTGGACATATAGGACGAGGAATAAGGTGCCTCCGGTTTCGTTCAGACCCAGAACGGACTTGTAAATGGATGTGTGTCTGACATTGGATTTCATTATGTGTTGATTGATTTCTATTAAATATATATTTGTTTGGTGGCGGACAATTTATTCTTTCGCTTAACACCCTTCTCTGAGACATACGAGCTTAGAGGTTATATATTGATAGACATCAGTTGTATGGCATGAATTGTCAGTGTGGCATGCTTAGATGCAAATGATCAAGGCTTTTGTTGAAAAGCAGAGTCTTGTGGTTGATGATCAAAGAACGGCTTTAATTAGCATAGCTTTGTGTGGCGTTAATTCGCGATCTTCACTCCCCAGTATGAACCTAAAACGGGATTAGGGACAGTAGGGAAATGAACATATGTTAGTTTCTAGCTACGAGTCACGTCATGGTATGGAGCCCAGACATTTTACTCATGTGGCTGTTGGAAAACTTTATGATGGAAAACCTCGGATATGATTTGAGTCCCTAGTGGCTCTTTATTGGTCGAAGATACTACCATTTTGGAGGTTCGATGAAACCAGCTAACATATAGTTTATGGTATTGCCAATGATCGACGGATGGCCGGCTATGCATGATCCAAGGGCTCACCAACGTCTGGGTCCGGAGGCATTGCTAGTGTGTCTCGAAATCGGAAGGAATAACCTTTGCCTTGGTTCATAGATGGAAACCCAATTTCCAATACGCGATTTTACATTTTTAGTTGTAAACCTATATGGCGACATAAATAATGGTACTTGCGCCGCCTGTGATTGATACATTTATATTTGAAGTTGATTTCTTCACTTATAATAATAATAAAAGATGAAATTTCGTATATCAAGCATATTTGGCTGTTATAAGGTAAAAATCTATCCTCGACCGCGTTCATTGTGTGATGGGACCTGTAACACCCCACGTCCTTTAATGTCATTCACTAAGGGAATGCATTAACTTTCATGGAGTATTATAAGAGTACAGAACAGAATATCACAAGATAGATATATAAAATGGTACTTAAGAAAATTCAAAAAAAAATTCATAGCAGTGGAAAAGCAAAACATGTTTGGTTACAACATCAAAACCACATATTAGAGCCAAGTACACAAATAACCATCTTGTACAAAATTATTATCAGAGTACATAAAAGTAAAACCATAATCCCACTCCAAATAGCCATAATGGAAAAGAGATAAAGTTGAGCATTACTTTCAACACTTCCAAGCGATTCAAGAAGAAAGAGATCCAAGTCAAGCGTCACTAATCCCACCTTGAGGACCTGGGGGGAAGAAAGAAAAGAGGCAAAACAAAAAGGGGTCAGACATACGTCTGGCGAGTCTAGTGACTTTAACAATATAATCAGTAAAGTAACAGGATAAGAACATAAACTGGATATAAGAGATGACTGTAACATAAGCAGATATGACAAGGCAAACAAGATGAACAAGATATAATGTTGATTGCGCTTCTAGTCATTATAAGATAATTCCTACACCGCACCAATACTAGTTCCATACTGGAAGTTGATCCCTCTTACTAAACATAATAGTAATGATGATGATGGTAGTTTCGTGTACTCCTAATTGTTGTCATAGGTGACGTCTGCTCCTATCTCCACTAGTTGTACCCACTATCCTCCCCATTCGATCGGCTCCCTAACTCGTAGATACTGTGCTGGTCCCACAGTAGGGTATATTACTCCCTAAAGTGGCAACCCGATACTACTAAAATGCACGGCTTATACCTACACGATGCAACAGCGTCTTACCTACCAGCCTGGACGCACGCACGCACGTGACTGCGTTGGACATGCACTGCCATTGCTAACTCTTTATTGACCTCTTACAATCCACCCAGTAAGCGTGTCCCATTCTCGACCTAGTTCGAGCTGACATAGATACTAAATGGGTTACTAGTTGAAAAGGGTCCACCCACTTGACACAAGCTTCCCTCCTAAGGTTGGTCCCCACTAGGAATTCCCACTTAACCTCTCCTTATCCCCGTGTCTAATCACATGTCTCATCTTGGTTAAGTGCTTTTGTTATGATCAAATGCTACCCATGTTACCCACTTAACCCTTTTTTCATTCTCATGTCTTACCATATGTCTTATCTTGGTTAAGTGTTCATTAATTCATTATAATCGTAATCTTGCAAGACCACCGACATTAGATTGTTGTTTTGCGGTTGATGGATATGTCGGGCGGTTCCGGGCAGTCTTATACCGCAATCCGAATCTAACCTCGTGTCTTTGCATTATTAGGCATCTAATTTATGCCTTTGACCTCTCACATTAGACTATCGTTTGTGGTTGCTGGATATGCCGGGTGGTTCCTAGCAGGCTTCTATCGCAAACCAAGTCTAACCTCGTGCCTTAGGCGTTCGTTATCTCTTCTTTTATTCAAACCCAATTACAAGTTCTGAATTATAACATATATTCCAATTGACCACAATTTCCAATTCAAGTTATGTTTATAATTCCCATCCAAGTCATTCCTATAATTCCATGTATATAAATTGTACCACTTTATCCCCAAATCAATTACATGATTACAAATCAATTTATGCCCAATTACATATTATTCAATATTTTCCCAAACTTTTTCCCAATTCGTCGAACGTTATTTGTACGCAAATCTCAACGCAATATGTTAGGCTCGAAGTTCGACTAATCTCATAAAGAAAAAGGAAAGGAAGAAGGGAAGAGAATCATGGCATCAAAACTGGCATAAAAATAGGCATATGAAATATGAACTGCCATAGAACAATAAAAATAGATCCAATAGGCATATGGAATATGAACTGGCATATGATAACAAAAATTTGGGTATGAATCTGAAAGATAAGGACTTACAAACTTGATATGATTCATCTTACGGACATGTTCATAAAATCCAATTTACAATCTTATCACAATCACTTTTAATTTAATTATATGTGAAAGTAATATAGACTCACGACGATAGGATTCTTAGAAAATTAGGCGTTATTGTAGAAATTTGGATCTTGAATAATCTCTATTAGATTGTTGTAGATCTGATCTTCTAATTTGATTGTTGAAGAAGAACTATCTCTAAATCTCTACTTTGATTTTGGCTGGAGAAGAAAGGCTAGGTTAATTTAGATTAGAGCAGCATGGAGGCGCCATGGATGAATAACAATGATATTAGGGTTAGGTTTAGGAGTATTTTATAGATGCTCTAGGTGAATTAGGATCCTTAGATTAGATTAGGATCCATCTGAACTATCCAAACCAGAAAAACACGTCATCCAGCCAATCCCAGAAGGACACATCATCCTTAGACCATCAAAATACGTCGTCCAGATCTGGACAGATGGAGGGTCGACACCCCTGTCGACACCTATGTCGACTCCCCTGGGGGAGTCGACACCCTAGAGCAGGAGATTTCCCACTCACCCGAATTCGGCTGATTTTGATTTTTGAATTCATTTTTGATTTTTAATTATTATTTTAATTTAAATTCTGTTTTAAGATGAAATCTTCTAAGCTTCGTAACTTCTTCATATGATATCCGATTTACGCAAACTCGGACTCTATTCCAAGCAGAATTCCGAGACGAATGCAATGGCCCGACCCGTTTCCCTTAATTACTCTTATAAAAATTAAGTATTCTTTAATTATCCCTTATGTCATGTTTTTAAAATTACGGGGTGTTACATTATCCCATCCTTAAAGGATTTCGTCCCCGAAATCTTCAAGTTAAGAAGAATGTATCCTACCATTTTATCATCCATCTACTCATCCATCATCCATAAGTATCCATTGTCCTTAAAAGATTTCTAATGCTATATGAACATATGCAAAAGTGTGTGTATATGTTCCTTATCTAATGCAAAGATCAGGCGGTCTACTGATTCAGTTGACCTTCTTAATGCAAAACATGATAGTGCCATGCGTCCATTATGTATGCAAAAGAATCCTAATGATACATATCATTTCTATATGAGTGCACAACCATTCGTTCAAATGCAACATCCACATGATAACACATTCAACATACATCCATTAACTTAAATATGCACACTCATTCATATGCAATATGAAGGTGATTTAGCCGATCTAGTGCCTAATGTGTGTGTAAATGCATCCACGAGAAACCACTAGCAAACCCTGCAACAACCCGCACCTCCGTTCACGCAAGATATTGTCCCCAACTTAGCCACCGTATAGGTGTGGGGTTTTGTTCCTCAAAATGCCTCGGCATTAATAAGAGATGAGCTCTACTATATAAGTACCCACTTCACACAGGCTTCCACGATGTGGGACTTAGGGGTGTTACATTCTCCCCTCCTACAGAGCCTAATGTCCCCGTTGGCTCACAAACACCTCACCCAGGCGTTGTGGTCCACACATGAGCCAAATTCCAGCTGGGTATTGGCTCTGATACCACTGTAACAGCCCGCACCTCCGTTCCCGCAAGATATTATCCCCAACTCAGCCAACATATAGGTGTGGGGTTTTGTTCCTCAAAAGGCCTCGGCATTAGTAAGAGATGGGCTCAACTATATAAGTGCCTACTTCACACAGGCTTGCACGATGTGGGACTTAGGGGTGTTACAAACACTTACATCCACTTGCATCCACCAAACATAACATGTCTCAAACACATGTTTACAACCATAGGATTTTCTACCTAAGGGTAGAAGATATAATCGAGAGGATACGCTAAACGATAGAACAAGTATAAACAAAGCGGCAGAAAAAGGAGAAGTTAAGAACATACCCTCAAAAAGGAAAGGGTATGACGCGCGTATCTTGTCTTCAGTCTCCCAAGTCGTGTCTCCTTGATCATCTCCCCATTGGACTTTAACCAACTTGACCTCTCGGTTGCATAACTTCTTGACCTCCGATCCAGGGATGCATGTAGGAACTCGTCTAACCGTGGCATCTCGATCTACTTCCACTTCTCTAAGCATGCTCAGTTCTACTACTTCCGTGGTATCGTGTAAACACTTCTTCAAATGCGACACATGAAATTCGTCATGAACACCACTAAGCTTCTCAGGCAACTTCACTCTGTAGGCCGTCTGTCCAATTCTTTCTGTGATGGGGAATGGCCCTACGAACCGTGGTGCCAATTTCCCTACAGACCCAAAACGAACTACATTCCTAAACGGTGATACTTTAATAAAGACCATATCTCCAACACTGAATTCAAGATCAGTCCTTCTCTTATCAGCATATAACTTTTACCGGTCCTATGTCGTCTTCATGCGTCTTCGAATCAAGTCTATCTTCTCTAAAGTTTCCCTAATCATCTCGGGCCCAAGAAAATTTTTATCTGTAGACTCCCACCAACAAGTCGGTGATCGGCAAGGTCATCCATATAGAGCTTCAAAAGGTTTCATGCCAATACTAGTCTGATAGCTGTTGTTGTATGCGAACTCTACTAATAGAAGATGTTCCTCCCATGTCCCTCCAAAGTTTAAGATACATAACCTCAAAAGATCTTCTAGAATATGATTCACTCTTTCTGTTTGGCTGTCCATCTGAGGGTGATAAGCGGTGCTCAAACACAATTGCGTTCCTATCGCCTCTTGCAAGCTCTTCCAAAACTCACTAGTGAACATGGGATCTCGGTTGCTTACGATACTAGAAGGTATGTCATGTAGACAAACTATCTCTCGGAGATAAACAAATGCTAACCATGCCGCTGTTCTTTTACTCTTAATGGGAATGAAATGGGCACTCTTGGTAAATCTAACCACTACCACCCAAGTCCCCGTATTACCCTTCCTTGACCTTGGCAACCCGTCAACGAAATCCATGGAAACACTTTCCCATTTCCACTGTGGAACCTCTAAAGGGTAAAGCAAACCACCAGGCTTCTTTTGTTCAGCCTTGACTTGCTGACACACTAAGCATCTAGAAACAAACTCAGCCACATCCTTCTTCATTCCGGCCCAAAAGAAAACTTGCTTCATGTCCCTATACATCTTGTCTCCACCGGGATGTATGGTCAGCTTAGAATGATGTGCTTCTTCAAGGATTGTCTTTCTCAAACTCTCGTCTCGAGGTATGCAAATTCTCCCATCCCTACGCAACCAAACTTTGTCATCGATAGTATACCTACTAAGATGGCTCGAAGACTCCCCTCTTATGAGCTTGTCTACTATCTCTATCAACTGTGGGTCATCTCGTTGTGTCACACCTATCTGTCCCAAAGCGTAGGTCGCACCTCTAACGATGCCAACAAGCCGGGTACATAATCAATAGAGGGTCTAAAGTCAAAGGTAGAGATATACTCTAAACTCTGCCGCTCGACAAACAAAGGACTCAAAGTCAACTTCTTTCTACTCATGGCTTCAGCTACAACATTACCCTTGCCAGGGGTATATACAATCTCAAAATCGTAGGATGCTAAGAACTCCATCCACCTCTGTTGTCTTAAGTTTAATTCTTTTTGGGAGAACAAGTACTTTAGTGACTTATGGTCTGTATACAACTCAAACCACTCTCCAAGCAAATAGAGACGCCAAGACTTAAGCGCAAAAACTATTGCAGCTAGCTCTAAGTCATGGGTAAGGTAATTCTTCTCATGGGCCTTTAACTGCCTTCCACCATAGCATATCACCCTTCCCTCTTGCATCAGAACTGCGCCAAGCCCTGTTCCGCATGCATCGGTATACACTGTGAACGGTTTACTCCCATCCAGCAAAACTAAAACTGGAGTTGTCGTTAATGCCCTCTTCAAACGTTGGAAAGCATCGTCACAGTCAACATCCCAAGAAAAGGTCAAATTCTTTTTTGTCAACCGTGCAAGTGGGGCTGATATTTTTGCAAAGTCCTTAATGAACTTTCAGTAATAGCCCGCTAAACCAATAAAACTTCTTACTTACGTTGCGTTCCTAGGAATCTTCCAATCTTGGATTGCTACCACCTTCGCGAGATCCACAGCTATCCCTTCCTTGGAGGCCGTGTGCCCTAAGAACCTCACTTCCTTTCTCCAAAAATGACATTTGGAGAACTTAGCTTTAAGTTGATGTGATCGAAGAGTCTCTTTAGCTTTAAGTTGATGTGCTCGAAGAGTCTCTAATACTTCCCTAAGATGTAGGGCATGCTCTTCCTCCTTTTAGAGAATATCAAGATATCATCCACAAAGACTACTACGAACTTGTTTAGAAACTTCCTAAACACCCTACTCATCAAGTCTGCGAAATATGCGGGTGCATTCGTCAAACCAAAAAGCATGACGAGCCATTCGAAGAAACCGTCGGGAGTCCTAAAAGCAGTCTTATCTATACTATCCTCAGCTACCCTCAACTGATGAAATCCTATAGCTAAGTCTAGCTACGAGAAAACCGAAGCACCAACTAACTGATCGAACAAATCATCTATCCTCGGCAATGGGTGTTTGTTCTTCTTTGTTAGCTTATTCAGCTCCCTATCGTCCACGCACAATCTAAGCGAACCATCGGCCTTTATAGAAAAAACAATAGGAGCACCCCACTCCGAGATACTTCTTCTTATGAACCCTTTCTCAAGCAACTCTTTCACTTATTTACATAGCTCTATCCTTTCTCTTGGAGCCATGTGGCGCACCGGCAATGCAACTGGCTTTGCATTGTCCACCAAGTATATACGGAAATCTATCTCGCGTTTTGGAGGTAAGCCCATAACCTCCTCAAAGACATCTACATACTCAAGGACTACCCAAACATATTGCAAATCATCAATAGATGTGTCAAGAGATTCTAGGTAGTTAAGCATAAAAGAACCCAGGTCGCATGAGATATCGAGAGTATTCCCCAAACTAGTCAACAGTCTAACTACCCTCTTTTCACAGTCGAGAATGGCACCATACCTGGCTAGCCAATCCATTACTAGAATCAATCCATAGCCCATTAAACCAAGCTCATAAGCGTTGCATTCGAACTCAACACCATACACATAT
This sequence comes from Allium sativum, assembly GCA_030737875.1. Taxonomy (NCBI): domain Eukaryota; kingdom Viridiplantae; phylum Streptophyta; class Magnoliopsida; order Asparagales; family Amaryllidaceae; genus Allium; species Allium sativum. The sequence continues at coordinate 27,083,480 of CM060912.1, read as the reverse complement.
ATTCTCAAATCCCGACATAACATAGAACGATGAGCCATACCCCAATAGGATTTGAGACTACAATGGGATCCATAAATAAAATAGTATTTAGGTGCAGTGGTTCAACTAACGAAGCAGATATAAACGAATGTGAAGCGCCAGAATCAAACAAAGTTCGAACAGGATGATCAAAGGGGAAAATCAAACTTTCAACAGAAATGTTTCTACCTCTCTCTTGTTCTGGTGCCATGAGAGCATGAACCTTCCCTCCAGAAGTAGGTCCTATCCTCTGCCCTTGCCTCCTCAGGAAGTCTTTAATCACATGTCCTGCCTCACCACATTGGAAGCGACCCGTCTTCTTCTTCTTCCTCCAGTCCTTACTTAAGTGGCCCGGTGTTCCACAATTAAAACACCTTTTCTTCCCTTGGCCCTTGTTATCCTTACCACCTTTCTTTTGTTGTTGATGTGCTTTCTTTAGATCCACTTTCTTATCTTGTGCCTTAACTACATTAGCACCTTTCTCCTCTTCATGCATCAACGCCATGTCAACAAGTTTCTCGAAAGTATCCCCCATAGGAATGCGGGACATAGCCAACCCGTGTAATGGTTCATTCAGACCCTTGGCAAATCTCAAAGCCTTCCTATGTGGTGTATTGACTAATTCCATACCAAATCTTGCTAACTGGTTAAACTTATTAACGTACTCCTTCCTAGACGAACTCCCTTGTTTCAAAGCCAAGAACCTCTCCATGTATAAACTCTCCTCTGCTTGTGAAAGAAATTTCAATTTGAATCTTCGTCTGAAGTCTATCCACGTCTCCACTGGACGTCCTCCATTAGTTACTTCCCAACAAAAGGAAGATTCGTCCTTCATCAACCAAGCAGCTAGTTGAACTGTAACACCCCACACCCGCTATAGTCACTCACTAAGGGAATGCCATAGCATCGGTGGAGTATTTTTAGTGAGTATAGAACAGTAAAATTACAACAAGACAGATATAATGTAATACTTGAAAATTTAAAACATCATCTCATAGCAGCGGAAAGTAAAACATGTTTGGTTACATCATAAAACCATAACAAGAGTCAAGTACAAAATATCCATCCTGAATAAAATAAGTACATAATCCCACTACTCATAACAAATAGCCATAACAGAAAAGATAAGATAAGCTGAGCTCTACATCTACGGTCCAAGCTCCAAGAGATAGATAAAGCAAACTGATCAAAGCCCACTAGCACTAGGCCCAACCTGAGGACCTGAAGGAAAAAGATAAAAACAACGGGGGTCAGACATAAGCCTGAGTGAACCCTATCTCCTTAATAATACAATTATTAAAGTAATTAGGGTATGATATGAACTCGGTATGGTATCTTTGGGGATAATGACTACACTAAGTTGCCCACGAACACAGGACGAACTAAGATAACCGTAAAGACGCATCTACCCACCCAAGGATAATTACTAACTGCACCACACCAGTCACTCCTACTCAAAGGTTGATCCCACCCAAGGATATCAAAGATAGATATAACCAGTAGTTTCCTGTACCCTAGTTGACTACATAGGTGCCGTCTGCCCCTATCTCTACTAGGTGTACCCCACTACCCTAAGCGATCGGCTCCCTAACGTAGGTATCCGTGCTGGACCCACAGTAGGGTGTATCATTCCCCAAAGTGGCAACCCAAAAGCAACACCGGTGCACGGGTTATACCTACACGATGCAACAACGTCTTACCTCCCAGTCCCGGGCCCACACACGCATATGAAACCCGATGGGCCTGCGTTGCCACCGCTAACCCCGTTTTGGCCACTTATAGACAAGCCCAGTATGCGTGTCCCGTCCTCGGCTTGGGCCGAGCTACAAAGATACATATGGGATACTGGTTGTAATGGGCCCTCCACAAGCTACCCACCAGAGCTTGTTATTAATCTAGTGTTCCCCACTTAACCCTTTAATCATGTTTAATTACATGTTTCACTTGGTTAAGTATTCTAATCGTATTTTCTATTGCCACCCAAGGCAACCCACTAGATTCCTCATGCCACCCAAGGCACCCACTTAACCCCTCATGTCCCACTACATGCTAATATGGTTAAGTGTTTCTTAATTAATTAAGACCGTGATTCCCCATAAAGACCTCCCACATTAGACTGGCTGTTATGACCGCCTGGTTAAGCCGGTAGGGTCCGGGCAGTCTTACGTCATAACAGAGTCTAACCTCGTGTCTTTACTTTAATCACGTATTTAATTTGTGCCTAAGACCTCTCACATTAGACTGGCTGTTATGACCGCCTGGTTAAGCCGGTAGGGTCCGGGCAGTCTTACGTCATAACAGAGCCTAACCTCGTGTCTTAGTCGATTAATTACACCTAATTAATCACCCCCATATTAATTATCCCTAATTAATATCAATTTATTCATAACATGGGTAGACCTAACTCAATAGGTAAATTCCCATGGGGTAGACCTAACTCAATAGGTAAATTCCCACTTATGTTAATTAATTTTTTATGGTATGCTTAATCATACCCATTTCAACATACTTTTAATTAACATATTAATTAACCCCATCGTTCCCCACGTAAATCGTCATTATGACATAACATAATAAAGGGAAGATTTACCACACATAACATGGGTTTAGCATATAACTTTATCATGGGTTAAGAGGATGTCAACTTGCATATATGAGCATGTATTAACCTAACTATATTCAACCCAAACTTGCATATTATCAAACATGTGTCTTACATAACATGTTGCATATGAACTTACATATCATCAAACATGTGATTTGCATAACATGTTGCATATGAACTTACATATCATCATACATGTGATTTGCATAACATGTAGAACTTGCATTTTAGCATATACTTAACTTGCATAAGCACTCACATACTTGCATAAGCATTCATATACTTGCATAAGCTTGCATATCATGTTAAACTTGCATTTCAACATATACATAACTTGCATAAACATTCACATACTTGCATAGGCTTGCATATTATGTTAAACTTGCATTTCAACATATACATAACTTGCATAAACATTCACATACTTGCATAGGCTTGCATATTATGTTAAACTTGCATTTCAACATATACATAACTTGCATAAACATTCATATACTTGCATAAGATGTTAAACATGCATATAAGCATATACATGACTTGCATAAGTACTCACATACTTGCATAACATGTTTGCATAATGGATCCATATTCACTTAGTGTTTTGCATCATAAACATCATGAAACAACTTGCATAAAAATATCATGATTACATATTATGAAACTTGCATGACATAAGGCATATAACTTGCAAAACACATAATATTCACTACATCAAGCTTGCATAAATATATGGATCCACAAACATAGCCATACTTTATCACATCTTATCATAATCAATTCAATAATTGATTATTAAGGGGATAGAAGCTCACCAAAACAAGATTAGCAAGTTAAATGAAGCAAATCCCAATGATTAAGTAGAAGAAGATGTAGATTAGCTTGCAAACCCTCTTAGGATTTTTAGTGGAGGCTCTCCAATTTTCTAAGTGGTGGCATAATGGCCTTAGATCTATTTTTGGTAAGGATAAGGGGGGTATTAGGGTGTATATATAGATTAGTTAGATGTTTTAGGACCATAGGATATACCCTAGAACCAATCCTAGCCTTTAAAGCATGTCTTGGGGAAGAAGTCAAGTGTAGGAACCATTTAGGGCCCAAAAAAAACAGCCCAAAACTCATCCCGGGCCTCAAAACATGAGCAGTTTTTGATTTTTCGTGAAACTTTGACGGGCCATAACTTGGTCATACGGACTCCGATTTACGAAAACTCGGACTCTATTTCGCGTATTTTTCCGAGACGAACGCAATGGCACAGCCCGTTTCCCCTGATTCAGAATATTAAATTTAATTCTGCTCTGATTTATGTTATAACAAGTTATTTAACATACGGGGTGTTACATTCTCCCCTACTTAAAGGATTTCGTCCCCGAAATCTCTAAGTCAAGAAGAACGTATCCTACCAACCAAACAACCATCTACTCAACCATCAAACACTGGCATCCATTGTCCTTAAAGTTTCTAATGTTGTATGAACATATGCAAAAAGTGTGTGTATATGTTCCCTATCTAATGCAAAATCAGGCGGTCTACTGATTCAGTTGACCTCCTTAATGCAAACCATGATAGTGCCATGCATCCAATATGTATGCGAAAGAACCCTATCGACACATACTATTTCTACATGCGTGCACAATCATTCACCGAATAAATGCATCATCCATATGATAGCACAACCATCATACATCCATTAATATAGCTACCTACACACATTTATATGCAATATGCAATATGAAGTGATTGAGCCGATCTAGTGCCTAAAGTGTGTGTATATGCATCCACGAGCAACCACTAGCAAACACTTGCATCCATCAATCATAACATGTCTCAAACACATGTTTCAACCATAGGTTTACCCTATCTAAAAGGTCAAAGGTGCTAACGAGAGGACATACTAAGGACAAGATAAGTACAAGATAGGCAATAAAGGAGAAGTTAAAGAACATACTCTCGAAAAGAAAAGGGTACAAAGAACGCATCTTCGCTTCCGTCTCCCAAGTAGCATTGCTCTCGTCATCTCCCCATTGCACTTTGACTAGCTGAACCTCTCTGTTTCTCAACTTCTTAATCTCTGACCCAAGGATGCGAGTAGGAGCTCGTCGAATCGTCGCATCACGCTCTACTTCCACTTCTCTAAGCAAGCTCGGCTCTACCACCTCTGCGGTCTCATGTAGGCACTTCCTCAAATGTGACACATGGAAAACATCATGTATACCACTAAGTCTGTCTGGCAACTCCACCCTATATGCCATCCGTCCAATTCTTTCCTTGACAGGAAACGGTCCTACAAACCTCGGTGCTAACTTCCCAGCGGATCCAAAGCGAACAATATTCCGTAATGGAGACACTTTGACAAAAACCATGTCCCCAACTTCAAACTCAAGATCAGTCCTCCTCTTATCTGCATAAGATTTCTGTCTGTCTTGCGCTGCTTTCATCCTTCTTCGAATCAAATCAACCTTCTCTGAAGTCTCTCTAACCATATCGGGCCCTAGCAAGATCTTATCCGTAGATTCCCACCAACATGTAGGTGATCGACAAGGCCTTCCATAAAGAGCTTCAAAAGGTGCCATGCCAATACTAGACTGGAAGCTGTTGTTATATGCAAACTCCACCAAAGGAAGATGCTCTTCCCATGTACCTCCAAAATCCAAGATACAAAGCCTCAAAAGGTCTTCCAAAACACGGTTCACCCTCTCGGTCTGGCCGTCTGTCTGAGGATGATATGCGGTGCTCAAACACAACTGAGTCCCCACCGCCTCCTGTAAACTCTTCCAAAACTCACTAGTGAAGATAGGATCTCGATCACTCACTATGCTGGAAGGTACCCCATGCAATCGAACTATCTCTCGAACATAGACTGAAGCAAGCCATGGAGCAGTCCTCTTACTCTTTACGGGTATGAAATGGGCGCTCTTAGTAAGTCTATCAACCACGACCCAAATTCCTGTATTGCCCTTCCTCGATCTCGGTAAACCATCAACGAAGTCCATCGAGACACTATCCCACTTCCATATCGGAACTTCCAAAGGATGAAGCAACCCACCTGGCTTCTTTTGCTCTGCTTTTACTTGTTGGCACACCAAGCATCTAGCAACATACTCGGCCACATCTTTCTTCATACCGGCCCAAAAGAAAACTCGCCTCATGTCTTGGTACATCTTATCCCCACCGGGATGTATGGTCATCCTCGAACGATGTGCATCATCAAGTATATCCTTCCTCAAGTCTTCATCTTGCGGTACACAAAGTCTACCGTCTCTACGCAACCACCCCCTATCATCTAGGGTGTACCTATTCAAATGGCTGGACGACTCCCCCCTTATGAGCTTCTCTACCAACTCAACCAACTGTGGGTCGTCTCACTGTGCCTCGCCAACTCGTCCCAAAAGAGTAGGTCTAACCTCTAAGGATGCTAGCAAACCGGGTACCAAGTCAACAGAAGTTCTGAAGTCAAACATCGAGATAAACTCCAAGCTTCTCCGTTCCACAAACAACGGACTCAAGAACAACCTTTTTCTGCTTAAGGCATCTGCCACCACGTTACCCTTGCCAGGGGTATATGCTATCTCGAAATCATAGGATGCTAAGAACTCCATCCACCTTTGCTGTCTCAAGTTCAAATCCTTCTGAGAAAACAAGTACTTCAAAGATTTGTGATCGGTGAACAACTCAAATCTCTCACCAAGAAGATAATGGCGCCAGATCTTGAGCGCAAAAATGATAGCGGCCAACTCTAAGTCATGGACAGGGTAATTTTTCTCATGCGCCCTCAACTGCCTCCCACCATAGGCTATTACCCTTCCCTCTTGCATCAAGACTGCGCCTAGTCCTGTCCCACAAGCATCAGTATAAACAACGAACGGCTTACTCCCATCTGGCAGCACTAAAACTGGAGCAGTGGTTAAAGCTCTCTTTAACCGTCGGAATGCATCCTCACAATCCACATCCCATGTGAAAACCTTATTCTTCTTTGTCAAGCGAGTTAATGGGGCTGATATCTTCGCGAAGTCCTTGATAAACTTCCTATAGTAGCCAGCCAACCCCAAGAAACTCCTCACCTCGGTAGCATTCTTCGGAGCCTTCCAATCTTGGATAGATACTACCTTTGCAGGATCCACAGCTATCCCTTCCTTAGAGACCACGTGCCCTAAGAATCGCACTTCCTTCCTCCAAAAGTGACATTTAGAAAACTTAGCCTTCAGGCTATGCGCTCGAAGAGTCTCCAACACTTCCCTAAGATGTAGGGCATGCTCTTCCTCACTCTTGGAGAAGACCAAGATGTCATCCACAAAGACCACCACGAACTTGTTAAGATACTCCCTGAACACCCTACTCATCAGATCAACGAAATATGCAGGGGCGTTCGTCAAACCAAATGGCATCACAAGCCACTCATAAAAACCATCCGGAGTCCTGAAGGCAGTCTTCTCTACACTATCCTCAGCCACTATCAACTGATGAAACCCCGTGGCTAAGTCCAACTGCGAAAACACAGAAGCGCCAACTAACTGATCGAAGAGATCATCAATCCTCGGCAATGGGTGTTTATTCTTCTTTGTGAGCTTGTTGAGTTCTCTATAGTCAACACAAAGTCTGAGGGACCCATCTGCCTTTGTAGCAAAAACCACCGGAGCACCCCACTCCGATATACTTCGTCTTATGAACCCCTTCTCAAGCAACTCCCCTACTTGCTTATTGAGTTCCCTCCTTTCACGAGGAGCCATGTGGCGCACTGGCAAAGATACTGGTTTAACATTGTCCACAAGATAGATTCGGAAGTCAATCTCCCGCTTCGGAGGTAAGCCCTTCACCTCCTCAAACACATCCGGATATTCCCGGACCACTCTGACAGATTGCAGACTCTCGACCGAAGCATCGAGCGATTCAAGATAACTTAGCATAACAGACTCCATGGGATTACAAGAGATCTCGAGAGTGTTACCCAAGCGGGTCATCAGCCTAACAACTCTCCTTTCACAATCAAGAACGGCACCATTACTGGATAACCAGTCCATGCCCAAAATCAACCCATAGCCCGTGAAGCCCAAAACAAAAGCATCACATCTAAACTCAACGCTAAGTATAGAAATCTTCAAACCCAAACACATCATGGACAAATAAGTGGAGCCTCCAATTGGGTTTGAAACAACCAAGGGATCATCTACTAGACTGGTGTCTAAGTGCAGTGACTCAACTAAAGATGATGAGATAAACGAATGAGATGCGCCAGAGTCAAACAAAGTACGGACAGGATGATCTAACAGATAAACTAGACTTTCAACAGAAATAGTTCTACCTCTTTCCTGAAGTGGTGGAACCGCGAGAGCCTGAACTTGCCCCCTTGCCTGACCCGGTGCCATAAGAGCTTGCACCTGTCCTCCTGAGGTAGATCCCGTCCTCTGCCCCTTCTTAGGACAGTCCTTCACCAGATGCCCTGCTTCGCCACAGTGGAAGCAGCCAGTCTTCTTCTTCTTGCGACAATCCTTGCTTAGGTGGCCTGGTGTCCCACAATTGAAGCACTTCTTCTTCTTCCCCTTGCCACCATTGCCTTTCCCATTCTTGTTTTGCTGTTGCTGTTGAGGTCTCTTCTGATCTCCTTTCTTCTCGGGTGCTTTACTAGTATTGGGACCCTTCTCTTCCTCATACATAAGTGCCATGTCAACTAGCTTCTCAAAGGTAGCCCCCATAGGAATGTGAGTCATAGCCAATCCATGCATCGGTTTGTTCAAGCCCCTAACGAACCTCAAAGCTTTCTTCTCCGGGGTATTCACCATATCTATGCCAAACCTTGCCAACTGATTGAACTTGTTGACATACTCCTTCACTGATAAGTTGCCTTGCTTCAAGTTCAAGAACCTTTCCATATACAGATTTTCTTCTGCCCTTGAGAGAAACTTTGCCACAAACCTCTGTCTGAAATCCGCCCAAGAATCAACAAGGCGCTCTCCATTAGTGACCTCCCACTAGAACGAGGCCTCTCCCTTCATTAACCAAGCAGCTAACTTAACTTTCTTTGCTTCTTCCATCTCAAAGATGTCTATCAACTCTTCCACCTCCTTAAGCCAATCCCTAGCTTCCACAAAAGTCTCTGATCCTAGAAAAGGTTTCCCTCCCATAGTCTTGAATTCCTTACAAGTCTTAGCAAAAGTAACCACACGAGGAGGATGAGGAGGAAGATCGGGTATAACTGGTGGTGGAGGAACATTAGCTGGCCCTGCAGCGGCGGCCCTAGCCTCCATCAATCTCCTATACCATGCTGGTATTGCTACACCCTCCGGAAAGTTAAGATCTTCAGCCATGCTGAAACGAAAAAAGGAAAGATTCAAACGGAGAATTCGAAAGATAGAGATATGGCTATCTGGGATTATGCTTTTCTTTCAAAATCTTTACTCTTAAAAGACATGTTTTTGAAAATACTTTCTTCTAAAATATTCTTAGAAAATAGTTTTTCTTAAAAAATTTATCTGTTCTGGTAACCTTAAGCTCTGATACCACGTGTAACACCCCACACCCGCTATAGTCACTCACTAAGGGAATGCCATAGCATCGGTGGAGTATTTTTAGTGAGTATAGAACAGTAAAATTACAACAAGACAGATATAATGTAATACTTGAAAATTTAAAACATCATCTCATAGCAGCGGAAAGTAAAACATGTTTGGTTACATCATAAAACCATAACAAGAGTCAAGTACAAAATATCCATCCTGAATAAAATAAGTACATAATCCCACTACTCATAACAAATAGCCATAACAGAAAAGATAAGATAAGCTGAGCTCTACATCTACGGTCCAAGCTCCAAGAGATAGATAAAGCAAACTGATCAAAGCCCACTAGCACTAGGCCCAACCTGAGGACCTGAAGGAAAAAGATAAAAACAACGGGGGTCAGACATAAGCCTGAGTGAACCCTATCTCCTTAATAATACAATTATTAAAGTAATTAGGGTATGATATGAACTCGGTATGGTATCTTTGGGGATAATGACTACACTAAGTTGTCCACGAACACAGGACGAACTAAGATAACCGTAAAGACGCATCTACCCACCCAAGGATAATTACTAACTGCACCACACCAGTCACTCCTACTCAAAGGTTGATCCCACCCAAGGATATCAAAGATATATATAACCAGTAGTTTCCTGTACCCTAGTTGACTACATAGGTGCCGTCTGCCCCTATCTCTACTAGGTGTACCCCACTACCCTAAGCGATCGGCTCCCTAACGTAGGTATCCGTGCTGGACCCACAGTGGGGTGTATCATTCCCCAAAGTGGCAACCCAAAAGCAACACCGGTGCACGGGTTATACCTACACGATGCAACAACGTCTTACCTCCCAGTCCCGGGCCCACACACGCATATGAAACCCGATGGGCCTGCGTTGCCACCGCTAACCCCGTTTTGGCCACTTATAGACAAGCCCAGTATGCGTGTCCCGTCCTCGGCTTGGGCCGAGCTACAAAGATACACATGAGATACTGGTTGTAATGGGCCCTCCACAAGCTACCCACCAGAGCTTGTTATTAATCTAGTGTTCCCCACTTAACCCTTTAATCATGTTTAATTACATGTTTCACTTGGTTAAGTATTCTAATCGTATTTTCTATTGCCACCCAAGGCAACCCACTAGATTCCTCATGCCACCCAAGGCACCCACTTAACCCCTCATGTCCCACTACATGCTAATATGGTTAAGTGTTTCTTAATTAATTAAGACCGTGATTCCCCATAAAGACCTCCCACATTAGACTGGCTGTTATGACCGCCTGGTTAAGCCGGTAGGGTCCGGGCAGTCTTACGTCATAACAGAGTCTAACCTCGTGTCTTTACTTTAATCACGTATTTAATTTGTGCCTAAGACCTCTCACATTAGACTGGCTGTTATGACCGCCTGGTTAAGCCGGTAGGGTCCGGGCAGTCTTACGTCATAACAGAGCCTAACCTCGTGTCTTAGTCGATTAATTACACCTAATTAATCACCCCCATATTAATTATCCCTAATTAATATCAATTTATTCATAACATGGGTAGACCTAACTCAATAGGTAAATTCCCATGGGGTAGACCTAACTCAATAGGTAAATTCCCACTTATGTTAATTAATTTTTTATGGTATGCTTAATCATACCCATTTCAACATACTTTTAATTAACATATTAATTAACCCCATCGTTCCCCACGTAAATCGTCATTATGACATAACATAATAAAGGGAAGATTTACCACACATAACATGGGTTTAGCATATAACTTTATCATGGGTTAAGAGGATGTCAACTTGCATATATGAGCATGTATTAACCCAACTATATTCAACCCAAACTTGCATATTATCAAACATGTGTCTTACATAACATGTTGCATATGAACTTACATATCATCAAACATGTGATTTGCATAACATGTTGCATATGAACTTACATATCATCATACATGTGATTTGCATAACATGTAGAACTTGCATTTTAGCATATACTTAACTTGCATAAGCACTCACATACTTGCATAAGCATTCATATACTTGCATAAGCTTGCATTTCATGTTAAACTTGCATTTCAACATATACATAACTTGCATAAACATTCACATACTTGCATAGGCTTGCATATTATGTTAAACTTGCATTTCAACATATACATAACTTGCATAAACATTCACATACTTGCATAGGCTTGCATATTATGTTAAACTTGCATTTCAACATATACATAACTTACATAAACATTCACATACTTGCATAGGCTTGCATATTATGTTAAACTTGCATTTCAACATATACATAACTTGCATAAACATTCATATACTTGCATAAGATGTTAAACATGCATATAAGCATATACATGACTTGCATAAGTACTCACATACTTGCATAACATGTTTGCATAATGGATCCATATTCACTTAGTGTTTTGCATCATAAACATCATGAAACAACTTGCATAAAAATATCATGATTACATATTATGAAACTTGCATGACATAAGGCATATAACTTGCAAAACACATAATATTCACTACATCAAGCTTGCATAAATATATGGATCCACAAACATAGCCATACTTTATCACATCTTATCATAATCAATTCAATAATTGATTATTAAGGGGATAGAAGCTCACCAAAACAAGATTAGCAAGTTAAATGAAGCAAATCCCAATGATTAAGTAGAAGAAGATGTAGATTAGCTTGCAAACCCTCTTAGGATTTTTAGTGGAGGCTCTCCAATTTTCTAAGTGGTGGCATAATGGCCTTAGATCTATTTTTGGTAAGGATAAGGGGGGTATTAGGGTGTATATATAGATTAGTTAGATGTTTTAGGACCATAGGATATACCCTAGAACCAATCCTAGCCTTTAAAGCATGTCTTGGGGAAGAAGTCAAGTGTAGGAACCATTTAGGGCCCAAAAAAAACAGCCCAAAACTCATCCCGGGCCTCAAAACATGAGCAGTTTTTGATTTTTCGTGAAACTTTGACGGGCCATAACTTGGTCATACGGACTCCGATTTACGAAAACTCGGACTCTATTTCGCGTATTTTTCCGAGACGAACGCAATGGCACAGCCCGTTTCCCCTGATTCAGAATATTAAATTTAATTCTGCTCTGATTTATGTTATAACAAGTTATTTAACATACGGGGTGTTACATGAACCTTCCTTCCATCGTCTATCTCAAAGATACCAAAAAAATCCTCTACTTCCTTGAGCCAATTTCGAGCCTCAACAAATGTCCCAGTTCCATAAAATGGTTTTCTGCCCATCGCACAGAAGTCTTTGCATATCTTAGAAAAAGCATCTACATGCAGAAGAGGAGGGGAGCGGCTGCAGCTGGGGGAGGAGGAATGTCTATTGGGCTTGCGGTAGCAGCCCTAGCCTCCAGATACCTTCGGAACCATCCCGGTATCTGTACGCCCTCTGGAAGATTAAGATCCCCAGACATGCTGAAACGAAAGAAAAAGAGATTCAAAACAGAGAATCAAAAGATAGATATATGGCTTTGGCGATTATGTTTTTCAAAATAAACTTTCCTTTTGAAAATATCCTCTTCAAACATGTTTTTGAAAATATTATTTTCAAAAAATGCTTTTGGAAATGGTTTTCAAAGTCTTTTATCTGTTCTGGTAACCTTCAGCTCTGATACCATGTGTAACACCCCACGTCCATTAGTGTCACTCACTAAGGGAATGCATTAATTTTCATGGAGTATTATAAGAGTATAGAACAAAATATCACAAGATAGATATATAAAATGGTACTTAAGAAAATTCAATTTTTTTTCATTGCAGCGGAAAAGCAAAACATGTTTGGTTACAACATCAAAACCACATGCTAGAGCCAAGTACACAAATATCCATCTTCTACAAAATAATTATCAGAGTACATAAATAATCCCACTCCAAATAGCCATAATGGAAAAGAGATAAAGATGAGCATTACTTTCAACACTTCCAAGCACTCCAAGAAGAAAGAGATCCAAGTCAAGCTTCACTAATCCCACCCTGAGGACCTGAGGGGAAAAGAAAGAAAAGAGACAAAACAAAAAGGGGTCAGACATACGTCTGGCGAGTCTAGTGACTTTAACAATATAATCAGTAAAGTAACAGGATAAGAATATAAACTGGATATAAGAGATGACTGTAACATAAGCAGATATGACAAGGCAAATAAGATGAACAAGATATAACGTTGATTGCGCCTCTAATCATTATAAGATAATTCCTACACCGCACCAATACTAGTTCCATACTGAAAGCTGATCCCTCTTACTAAACATAATAATAATAATAATAATAATGGTAGTTTCGTGTACTCCTAGCTGCAGTCATAGGTGTCGCCTGCTTCTATCTCCACTAGTTGTACCCACTACCCTCCGCATTCGATCAGCTTCCTAACTCAAAGATACCCATGCTGGTCCCACAGTAGGGTGTATCACTCCCTAAAGTGGCAACCCAATACTACTAAAATGCACGACTTATACCTACACGATGCAACAACGTCTTACCTACCAGCCCGGATCCACGCACGCGCGTGACTCCGTTGGACTTGCACTGCCATCGCTAACTCTTTATTGACCTCTTACAATCAACCCAGTAAGCGTGTCCCATCCTCGACCTAGTTCGAGCTCACATAGATACTAAATGGGTTACTGGTTGAAAAGGGTCCACCGACTTAACACAAGCTTCCCTCCTAAGCTTGGTCCCCACTAGGAATTCCCACTTAACCCCTCGTTATCCCTATGTCTAACCATATGTCTCATCTTGGTTAAGTGCTTTTATTATGTTTCACATGCTACCCATGTTACCCACTTAACCCTTTTATCATTCCCATGTCTTACCACATGTCTTATCTTGGTTAAGTGTTCATTAATTCGTTATAATCGTAATCTTCCAAGACCTCCCACATTAGATTGCTGTTTTGCGGTTGCTGGGTATATCGGGCGGGTCCGGGCAATCTTATACCGCAATCCGAATCTAACCTCGTGTCTTTGCATTATTAGGCATCTAATTTCCGCCTTTGACCTCTCACATTAGACTGTCGTTTGTGGTTGCTGGATATGTCGGGCGGTTCCGGGAAGACTTCTACCGCAAACCAAGTCTAACCTCGTATCTTAGGCATTCCTTATCTCTTCTTTTATTCAAACCCAATTTCAAGTTCTGAATTATAACATATATTCCAATTGCCCACAATTTCCAATTCAAGTTATGTTTATAATTCCAATCCAAGTCATGCCTATAATTCCATGTATATTAATTGTACCACTTTATGCCCCAAATCAGTTACATGATTACAAATCAATTTTGCCCAGTTACATATTATTCAATATTTTCCCAAACTTTTTCCTAATCGTTCCAACATTATTTGTACACAAATCTCAACGCAATATGTCAGGCTCGAAGTTAGCTTAATCTCATAAAGAAAAAGGAAAGGAAGAAGGGAAGAGAATCATGACATCAAAACTGGCATAAAAATAGGCATATGAAATATGAACTGGCATAGAACAATAAAATAGATCCAATAGGCATATGGAATATGAAATGGCATATGATAACAGAAATTTGTGTATGAATCTAAAAGATAAGGACTTACAAACTTAATATGATTCATCTTACAAACATGTTCATAAAATCCAATTTACAATCTTATCACAATCACTTTTAATTTAATTATATGTGAAAGTAACATAGACTCACAGCAATAGGATTCTTATAAAATTAGGCGTTGTTGTAGAAATTTGGATCTTGAATAATATCTACTAGATTGCTGTAGATCTGATCTTCTAATTTGATTGGTGAAGAAGAACTATCTCTAAATCTCTACTTTGATTTTGGTCGGAGAAGAAAGGTTAGGTTAACTTAGATTAGAGCAGCATGGAAGCGCCATGGATGAATAACAATGAGATTAGGGTTATTGTATAGATGCTCTAGGTGAATTAGGACCTTTAGATTAGATTAGGATCCATCTGAACCATCCAAACCAGAAAAACACGCAATCCAGCCACTCCCAGAAGGACACATCAGCCCTAGACCATCAAAATACGTCGTCCAGATCTGAATAGATGGGAGGTCAACACCCATATAGGGGGGTCGACCTCCTAGAGCGGGAGATTTCCCATTCACCCAGATTCGGCTGATTTTGATGATTGAATCCATTTTTGATTTTTAATTATTATTTTTATTTAAATTCTGTTTTAAGCTGAAATCTTCTAGGCTTCATAACTTCTTCATATGTTAGCCGATTTACGTAAACTCGGACTCTATTCCAAGCAGAATTCCGAGACGAACGCAATGGTGCAACCCGTTTCCCTTAGTTCTTGTTATAAAAATTAAGTATTTTTTAATTATGGCTTATGTCATGTTTTTAAAATTACGGGGTGATATAGGACCTGAATTTTATAATAGCTTCATTTTTTCTTCTTTATCATTGCGCTGTTTATTCTTATGCACTGGTATTCATGGGAGATAAACCCATTCCGTGTTATACGCCGTGGTCCCGTGATTTACCTAACTTTAAAACAAAAGCTGATAATTGTTTTAGTTCTCACACCAGTCCAGTGACTGACTCGGAGTTTATTGTTTTAACCTAAACTCTGGGTGCCCATATTTTCCACATGGGTAGTTAGTAGTTTTTTTTTTTTGTAGATTTCTATTTCACAAGATCTTGGTTTATAGCTAAAGCTATATTCGGAATGCTTTGTATCAGTATATTTCTTTCAGTTGTTGTAGTTGATGTTTTCCACTACATATTATATTCATGTATTATGTTTTCCGCTGTTTTGTAATTTAAATCTCTGATATCATTTTCCATTGTATATTATTTATTCATACTCTGATATATTCTCGTACTCTGAGGTAAATTGTTTTAATAGCAATGAAATGTTCTTATGTTTGTGTTATGATGCGTCGTGTTCTCAAAACAATATGGGCTCCTCCGTCTCATCGGGGATCGAGGAAGTCTAAGTTATTTCAAGTTTGGAGCAGGAGGCTTCAGCGTTATATAGTTATTGTTATTTCCATTGTGCTGTAATTGTTGTGCTCAGATAATGGTATGTATGTACATTTAAAATTTTGCATTCTAAAAGTTGTTATAAATATTATATTTTATTCTGCTTTGATGTGAGATTCTGTGTTGTTATTTCTATTATTCTTTTTACTTTTTCTTCTTTATTCACAATGTTTCGTATTTCTGTGCAATTTGGGTTAGATGTATGGTGTATTTAGTAAACTCAGATAATACGGATATTAGAGCCATTATAGTTAATTTGATGAATTAGCAATGGTTTATTAATTGAATTCATTTGTTAAATTCAAAATCACATAATTAATTTAACCGTATTGACTTAAATATACAATGTTAAGTGATATCGCGTGGTGTCTTATAAATAACTAAATAAATTTTAAAATGTAGTTTTTTGACATTAATATTTTTATTTTTGGGCAAACCATTTGACATTAATATTAAGATGCAATACAAGGTAAATATATCAATGTAAATGAGTTTAACTTTAAATTTGTGATAGTTGTTTATGCGTATAGTTTATGTTACGTGATTGATGTGTTTATATATTTGATTTTTTTTCATTTTTGTTAATATGAATATGGTTAATCCTGACATGATTTATTAGGCAATCAATAAATTCACTACTATAAAAGCTTAGTATTCCGACAGTGGGGGCGACGGCTTCGAACGGTCATTTTCCGATTGCTTTCGACGGGCCGTCAGAAGCCGTCGAAGTATCGCAATTATTTGCTACCCGAGCCTTCTTCTTTCTCATTCTCCCAGCATGAAAAAATTAAATCAGAACCCCATTTCCCCATAATTCAAAGCTTTTAAACCCAATTTCAAGCTCTAGGATCTTCCCTAAGACCAAATACGACGTTAGAATCCTCCTATTGCAGGTATATTCTCTTATTTTCATTAAAAGTCAA
Source organism: Allium sativum (assembly GCA_030737875.1). Taxonomy (NCBI): domain Eukaryota; kingdom Viridiplantae; phylum Streptophyta; class Magnoliopsida; order Asparagales; family Amaryllidaceae; genus Allium; species Allium sativum. The sequence goes on along the minus strand of CM060912.1, from coordinate 27,066,424 downwards.
GTTTTTACCCTAACCTTCTAATTGTTAAATTGGGGTTAATTACTGATTGTAATTGTTTGCAAAAGCATAATAATGATTTATAGCATCCCTTTATGTGCAAATTTCATGTGTTATCGTCCAACTGTAAATTGTATGTATAATTGTTGTTGTTGGTGTATATGTAAAGTCCTGTCCAATATGGATAGATGTATCCATATAGGGCTATTAATGGGTCGTGCTGGGTTCGAGTCAGGTCAAGCCAGGTTCAGGTTGATTTTTAAATGGGTTGGGTTAACCCGTTTAATAAATGGGTCATATTTGCCCAACCCGAACCCGACCCGTTTATAAATGGGTTGACCCGACCCATGTAACCCGTTTACTTAAATGGGTCGTGTTTGGTTGGGTTGACCCGTTTAACCCGTTATGACCCATTTAAAGAATTTGTAGGAACAACATTTTTTTCAGCTGCATATTGCAAAATAAAAGCATATAGAAACAATACAATACTGAAAACAAAAATCCATGAATGAGTTAATATTCAGATCGTCAAATGGAACAAACAATCTAGCAGTAGAAAATCATATAATACAATAGTTAAAATGGCAATAGGCAATCATCAATACAATCAACAATAGACAATCATCAAATGGATCATACAAATTACAAATACAATGCACTACTTGAAAGTTAAAATGCAACAGATAATCTTGCTACTTGGAAGCAAGGCAACACATTTGATAGAAGATTCCCTGATGTGTTGGCACTTGCACTTTGCATCAAATGTAAACATCTACTATCATGTTGCCTGCATGGACTGAAAACATACAATGGTATTCAAATAATACACAAAAACAAATGAAGTTTCTTTCAACAATCACTCTGCAACAAATGTAGTTTCTCAATCAGGTCGATCAAGTGGAGTCAAACCTTACTAGTAAAATTTACAGTAGTATAGTTCACATGAATTTGCCTCTAGAAAAACAAATGCAGGTTTAAAACTTGACAAAGAAGCCTCTATTGAAAAGATATTTTCTTTGCTTCATTCTGTTCTTACACAACATGTTGATTACCAGTTTATACGTGATAAGATTGGGCACAACTTTACAGTTCAGGATTGTACTAACATAGCGGAAAAAGGAAGAAATAAAAGGGCACACCTTAAAGAATAAAATAGCTTCAATCATTCAACCAAAATATCCGAGAACAAACAGCTACTCAGCAGAAGTTGAGATCGATAGACGGGTCAACAAAGATAATTGGAGAAAGTATATCTAAAATTTGACATCAAGATGATCTATGGACGACAATGACTTCGAACGATGGACGATAATGGAGACTAGAGCGATTGACAATAGCGTGCAACAGATCGATTGAGGACGATTGGAAATTGATGCGGATCGATGGGAAGATTATAAAATTTGAAAGGGGAAAGTGAGGTGAGGCATATGCAGATCTATTGAAAAATGAAAATAAAAAATGAAAAGTTTAAACTGAAAAGTGAGAGGAAGTAAAGTAACCCTAGTTACTTATGACGACTAAAGAAAAAGAGAAGCAGTTATTCGTGAACCCTAAGTTACGGGATAATAAAGAACAGCAACTTTTTTAGTAAGCTAAATGGGTTTTGATGGGTCAATTATGGGTTGGCGGGTCAACCCTAAACCCACCCATTTCTAAACAGGTCAAATTCGGATTGATCCGAAAATGACCCACCAACTAAATGGGTAGGGTTGACCTGTAAATTTCCATGCAGGTTTCGGTTCGGGTTTCGGGTTGTGTAAGAAATTGACATCCCTATATCCATTTAAGAGGTATATAACATGTTACCTAGTAATTTAATTGCATTTAAAACATAAAGTTAATGTAAATTAATTTTGCATAGATATCTGAATCATCTAAAGAAAATAGTAAGACAAAAAGCACGAGTTGAAGGTTCGATATGTAAATCTTACATCGAAGAGGAAGTTCCGTTCTTTTTCACACTATTTTAGTGACCATGTGAATATATATTTTGATAGTGTTCCTCGTAATGACGAAGGTGACGGACAAGAGTCCTCTCAAATAATGTTATCTATTTTTAGACAACATGGCCGGTCTTCTAGGAAATATGTAGAAATATGGCTATACGATAGAGATTTTCATGTAGCACACACCTATATTCTTTTAAATTGTGTCGGGGTTGCACTATTTGTTAGGTAATCTGAAATAATAATTTGTGTTTTATTCATTTCTATAATGCATGTAGAATCTAATGTAATATTTTATTTATATATACAGTGTTAATGAACGTGAACATCCGAACGAAGAATTAAGTAAAGAATTTCCTGACTGATTTTCAATATACGTTTGCAAGCCAAAAAATTGTGTTTTTGATGAAGGGCTGAAACATCTTGCGATGGGACCAAAAAGAGTGGATAAGACATATCCAATATATTTCGTTAATGTATATAAATTTAACACCAAAGAATATGGTGCAGAAAAATTAACTAATAATACAGGTGTATATGTTAAAGGTAGCGACAATTCATAAAATCACATAAATGATTTTTATGGCGTTTTAACACAAATTTTTCAATTGACATATTTCTCACGTCCCGCAAAGGAAGTGTTTCTATTTAGATGCAATTGGTTTAGCAATGTTCCAGGTTCTGGAATTAATGTACATAAGAATTTTAATCATATCGAAATAAAGCACACATCACACTATCCCAAGTATGATCCTTCTATGCTAGTAAAATAAGAATTGCAAGTTTATTATGCTTCTTACCCGTCTCTAAAAAGAGATAAAGTAGATTGGTTAGCAGTTTTAAAACAAAGTCCATATTTACTTTCGACTGGAAGAATATTCCAACTGAACAAGCTTATCAGGAAGATCTTGAGAACAACGAAATTATAATTGGAGACAATCATACGGATTTTGGATCTTTGATCGATGAATCAAATGTTCTGGTGGAAGCGTTTGATAGTACACAGGAAAATAACATAGAAAATGAGACTGAATCTGAATTAGAAGACAACGATGATTGATATAAATTAATAGTATTAATTTGATAGTTATGTTAGCACATATATTTTTCAATTGATGTAACTATGTTGAATTTTTGGTATGTTATGAAACTGATGCAACTATGAAACCAAATCTATTTACTATTGTTTACATCTTTTATGATATTTCCACTTGTCATTTATTTAGCAATTTTTATTAAAAATTCAGTGTAATTTGCTTATCATTGGAACATGAAACACAATATGAATTAGGTATATACAATTCCATTTCTATTTCCACTTCATCCATAAGTTAGCAATTTATATCGTTTATGTCATTTAAGTATAAAATATATTTCATATCATGTTGTTATTCTCTTTTGAAATGATGCGTATATATGTCATAATTATATACATGCCATCCAGTTGTAGAAGTTCATCCTGGTCATCCGGAGGCAATGGCAGCTGTCCATCGCAATCGTTACAACATACCATCATTATGTTAGTACCTAGAGCTAAAGAGAAAGATATAAAATTTATTAAACATCTTAAAAAAATTAACGATATACGTACTTATGAGAATCATAATAAAAAAACATGGGATTTGATCTTCAACCATCAAGGACTGTACTGGGTGTTTCACGTAAGTGAAGGTGTATATGCAGCAGTATAGGATCGTGTAGTATGGAGAATAGGATATAATATCTATATAGTAGAGTAGTAAGCAGTAAATCACACAGTCGATTTATACTGGTTCGGACCACTGTCCTACGTCCAGTCCCAGACTCACTTCTGGTATTTCACTAACACTAAAACCCTCACTTCACCCGGAGGAATAGGTCCACAATTACCCGAACCACTGAACGTGATTTCTTGCCTCAACCACTGAAGAGGTCTTCACTAATACAGAATAATTGTTGAGTCTTTTGTGTTCTTGATAACACGGATTGTCGAATATTAAGTACACCCTTCCTATAGCCTTTCCTTGATGATAATCGTGAAGTGCGTGAAGGAATATGGAAGTTTAAAAGTTTCAAATATGAAAGTAGATAGCTTTTTAGAACTTAGAGAGCTTTGAATAAGATAGAGATAATTACAATAAAATTCGGTGATTAGATCATCTAAGCAATTCTCTATTTATAATATATAAATAGATACAACTGATCGTGAAGAGTTTTGATGAAGAGATATGGATTAAATAGTTGTGTCTCTTCATAAAGGATGCAACTCTTCGGAATTCAGATGCCTGAAAATAAAATTCAAATGTCTGTTTATTTTAAAAATCAAGTCAGCAAGGAAATAGTGTATTTCGAGGGCATTTCAGACGTCTGAAATATATCAACCAGACGTCTGAATATTGTATTTAAAACATTCTGTTTCAGCAAACAGACATCTGAAATTTTCAGACCAGACGTCTGTTTTCTGTTATCAGCCTATTCCTTGGCTATTTTTCAAAGAAAAACTATATATATATATATATATAAAATATGTGTGTGTGTAATCATCAAGGAAGACTTTAACATATGAATCTAGGACTAATAGACTCTTACAACATATAAATGAACTTCGTTTTGTGTCCTTGAGTCAGATTGTCGAAACTATCTTCCTGCAACGTAGAATTAGTCGAATATATATGCTTATAGATGTCATAGTCAAAATACTCATATAGCGGGATCCAACATTCTCCCCCTTTTTGACTAATGACAACTATATATGCTCCCCCTGTCAATATGCATACAATATCACGTTTTCTCCCCCTTTGTCATTTGACAAAAAGGAATACTTAAGAAAAATTGAAGCATGAATGCAATACACACGAGTATACATAGAATATAAACATAAAGTACGAACATAAACTAAATAAAAGTTCTTAGGCAAAATATTTAACCATACCACCTTCAGTACTTATATATCCGCTAAAGTAGATCCTACAAGAGATGTGCCATCATTCGATGGTGAGCTTTGTTCGGAATCCGGAACTTCTTCGAGAGAACTAGATGACCATTGAAATGGTGCTGGAGTTTGTGCTTGAGTTGAAGAAGTGTCGGTGCAAGAAACTACATCCCAAATTTTATTTAAAAAGCCTTTGATTGAGTTAAACTTTTTGTTTGTTTGCTTTTCAAAACGTTTTAGGTCTTTGTGAATTTTGGATTGATTGCGAGAAAGCGTAACCAAAGCATGTTTGGAGGAAGTGTCGGGAAATATAATTTCAATGCCTTCCTCTTCTTTTTCCCGTAGGCGTTGATGATGAGAAGGCTCAGCAACTAGAGTTTCCGGTTGAGTAGCAACATGTTGAGTCCAATCCGCAAAAGACATGTATTCTAAAGTTGGCGGATTTGGATCAATATCCATTAGTTTTAATGTTTTAGACCCACTTTCTTTAATACTCTTGGAAGGAGTCTCTGGTATAATAACTTCACAAGTAGTAAGTATACGAGTGATATAAGCACCGTAATGGATACTCTTGTATTTGCGCTTGAGAGTAATATTTTTCCATCGTCTATGATAATCTTAGCCCAATTGATTTGCTTTCTCAAGTATAGTGCATATAAAGCCTGAAAGTCATGTTTGTATACTTTTTCATAACTTCCTGTGCGTGGTTGGATTGCTCGGACTAAGATACGGTTTAATAGACGAGCTTGTGGTCGAAGTTGGGTGGAAGTAAGTTGATGCATATCAATGAGATTATCGAAGAGAAATTTATGAGATGTCTCATCTCTTGTACTCATATCCACTTCTATCGTATATATGTCAACCCCTTGCCAAGCACAAGTTAAGATTTGCCCCAAACGTTGAATTGGGAGAAACGTTCTTTTTCCACAAACCATTTTCCAAACACAATCTTTTTTGTTCTGAGGGTTTGTATGGTCAAGATTCATATTAGCTAAAAATAATTTGCATAGAAGAGGGTATATACGGACATCATTCGTCTTGAAATCAACCAAAGATTCAAAATTGTAATACCATGCATATCGTAGTAGACGATAGTTGGAGAAAGCATCGAATTTAACAAAGGCTCCTTCAAAAAATTTGGATTTGGACATTGCTTTGTACCTTGCTTTTGCCGTGTCATCCCAAAGCCATTTTTGAATCAAATCTTCAGATGGTGATGCAGTTGTTGTCTCTCTTAGTCGTTTTCCATGATTTGCCGTTGTTTTTGTGATGAAAAGTTGATAATTTTGTTTGATTTTGAAAATTGGGGACTAGGGTTTTTATTAAGAGTGAAAGGGTAAAAGTAAAAGTGAAGAGATGAATGGTAAAAAAGGTGGGTAGATGAGGAGTTATAATAGTAATCAACATGACTTTTTATGTTTAAAAAAAACATTTCTACGATGATTCAGACGTCTGAACTTGAGGGGTCAGACGTCTGAATTTGGGAAAAATTTGACCCGCAAAGAATTAGTTTAATTTAAGCACTTTTCAGACGTCTGTTTTAAATTACTCAGACGTTTGTTTTTGAAGTGAAAACTGTTTTATTCCCCAATTTCAGACGTCCGATTTATGTAATTCAGACGTCTGTTTATACAGTCAGATGTAATGTTTTCCTTATATGCAAACGAAATTTATTAATACAAGTAAAAATTATATATGTTGTTTATTTGCTGGATGGAGAAGTCTTTCTAGGGGTTGTATAGCTTTTCCCTTCATTTTCATTATAATTCTTTTCCCAAGAATTCGGACTATAAGATGGATGCTGTGGAGAGTAGTTATAGAATTTCTTAGTAAGATTATCCGGATCCTCTTCAGTGCGATAAGACGCGGATGGATCGATAGGATCTGAAGGAATCGATAGCGGCGAAGATATATCTTTCAGTTTTGGTCCACAAAATTTGTAAATCATCTTTTCAAGGAAACTCAAGCGGGATGTTGTCACTTTTTGTTCAAAATATAATTCTTTTTGAAGCGCTATTTGTTCACTTTGATAGTGATGAATGTCGTCTATTTTCCTCTTCGTGTCTGGAGATGAAAACAATGCTCTTTTCGCCTTCTTAGAATCAGGAGTATATCCTGTATGATAATTTCCCCAGCGATAATGTGGTTCATTCGTTGGAGTTAGTGTAGGTAGTTTAGGAGAATCGGATGATTTTTCGGTTATGAAGGTAATGTTGATAGAAGAATTTGAACTTTGAAGGCATTTATTGGATTTTTAAAGTTATGAAGACTATTGTTTAAGAGATGTAGAAATATATAGAAGTGATTATGTAAAGAATGTGAGGTCGTTAAATTTATAACCAGAGAATTTTGTTTTGAAGAGAGCATTTTTAGGAAGCTGTCTAAACTTAGGTATTAGATTAATTATAAAACAACAAGTTTGTTGTTATGAAAAATTATAAGTCTTTAACAGACATTATTCCTAGTTAACGTCTTATCTTTATAAAAGTATTTTCAAAAAGGGGTTTGGTGAAAATATCAGAAATCTGGTACTCAGTTGATACATATTCTAAATTGATTATGTCCTTTTCTATATTCTCTTAAGAAATGATGTCGTATGTCTATATGTTTAGTTCTAGAGTGATTTACTGGATTTTTAGACAAATTTATTGCACTTGTACAATATATTGTAGATTTAGTTAAGTTTACTTCAAAATCTCTGAGTGTTTGTTGCATGTATATTACTTGTGCACGTGCTAAAGTAGCAGATATGTATTCTGCTTCACATGTAGAAAGAGATACACAATTTTGCTTCTTACTGAACCAAGATACAAGTGATTTTCCAATGAAATGGCATGTACCACTTGTACTTTTTCTATCCGTTCGGGATCCACCAAAATCAGCATCGCTGTAAGATACTAATTCGAATGGACATCCTTCTGGATAAAATAAACCAAAATCTTTTGTATTTTTGAGATATCTTAAAATTCTTTTTACAGCTCTATAATGTGATACTTTAGGATCCGATTGAAATCGTGCACATAAACATACACTCATCATAATATCAGGACGACTTGCAGTTAAATACAATAAAGAACCAATTATACTTCTATATAATTTTTTATCAACGCTTTTTCCATTTTTATCTTTTTCAAGATGAACTGAAGTAATCATTGGTGTTGGCTTACTAGAAGTATTGTCTAAGCCAAATCGTTTAATTAAATTATTACAATATTTTTCTTGGTAAATAAAAATACCATTTGAAATTTGTTTAATTTGTAGTCCAAGAAAGTATGATAGTTCTCCTATATGAGACATTTCAAATTCTTTCGTCATTATAGTAGAAAATTCTTTACATAAGTTTTCATTAGTTGATCCAAAAATGGTATCATCTACATAAGTCTGTATAATTAAAATATCTTTATTTTTATTTTTAATAAATAAAGTTTGATCTGCTTTTCCTATTTGAAAACCCAAATTTATCAAATAGCTTTTAAGTCGTTCATACCAAGCACGAGGTGCTTGTTTTAAACCATATAACGCCTTTTTAAGTTTATAGACATGATCAGGATATTTTTCATGTTTAAATAGTGGAGGTTGTTCTACATAAACATTTTCTTTAATAACTCCATTTAAGAAAGCAATTTTTACGTCCATTTGATAAAGTTTGATATTATAAAAACTAGCGTATGCTAATAAAATACGTATAGCTTCTAGTCTTGCTACGGGTGCAAAAGTTTCTTCATAATCAATACCTTCTTCTTGATTGTACCCTTAAGCAACTAATCTGGCTTTATTTCTTGTTATATTTCCAAGTTCATCTGCCTTGTTTTTATATACCCATTTTGTACCAATAACTGATTGATCGTTTGGTCGAGGCACTAACTCCCAGACATCATTACGTTCAAATTGATTTAATTCTTCTTGCATTGCGATAATCTAGTAGTCATCTATAGCAGCTTCCTTTGGATTCTTTGGTTCAATAGCTGAAAGAAATGCCACATGACCCATTTGATTTAATTGACTTCTTATTCGAACATGTGAATCAATTTCTCCAATAATGTTTTGAGTAGGATGATCTCTTAGTATTCTGGGAGGTGATCTGATGGTTTCTATGGGATTATTCTCCATATTTTCAAGACTAGTGTTTTCAATAATTTCATCATCGTCTTTATTCTTTATATTTTTATCAAAATTTTCATCAAAAGATACATGTAAGGATTCTTCTATAGTATTAGCTCGTTTGTTGAAGATACGATAGGCTTTACTACGTTCTGAATATCCAAAAAAAATTCCGTGATCGGCTTTTGCATCAAATTTTCCAAGATGATCTTTAGTGTTAAGAATAAAACATTTAGAACCAAAAATTCTAAAGTATGAAATGTTTGGTTTTCTACCGTTAAAAAGTTCGTAAGGAGTATTTTTAGTTAAAGGACGAATAGATATTCGATTTAATACGTAACAAGCAGTAGCTACTGCTTCTGCCCAAAATTGTTTAGGTAAAGTACTTGCATTAAGTAAAGTTCTAGCACATTCTTGTAACATTCTATTCTTTCTTTCTACAACTCCGTTTTGTTGTGGAGTTCTAGGAAAAGAGAAATTATGATTTATTCCTTTCTTTTTAAAAAAATGTTCAAAATATTCATTCTCGAATTCGCCACCATGATCACTACGAATATTTTTGACTTTTAGATCTTTAGACTTTTGAATTCTTTTGATAAAAAATTTAAAGTGTTCAAAAGTATTACTTTTATTTTTCATAAATATAGTCCATGTATATCATGAAAAATCATCAATTATTACAAAAACATAACGGTTGTGATTTATGGATTGAATTTGAGTGGGACCAAACAAGTCCATATGTAGTAATTCTAATGGTTGTAAGGTTGAAATAACCTTTTTTGATTTAAAAGATGATTTGGTTAGTTTACCAATTTGACAATCTTCACATATATTGTTTATTTTAAAATTTACTTTTGGTAAACCTTTTACTAATTCATGTTTTGAAAGTTTTTGTATAGTTCTAAAATTTATGTGATAAAAACGTAACCAAGAATCATTGTTATTAGCAACTAAGCACATTTCTTTATTGTTATTTACTTTCATATTTAAAACATAAATATTTCTATCTCTTTTTCCTTCAAAAATCATATTTTGTTTGTTGTCAAAAATACTACAATTATTTTCCGAAAAAGTTATTTTAAAACCTTTGTCACATAATTGACTAATACTAAGTAAATTATGTTTTAAATTTTTAACTAAGGAAACATTAGAAATAAGAGGTAGATTTGATATAACATAAGTATACACATCTCCTTGCCAATGATATAGCCTTTTGAGTTGTCTTCAAAGGTAACTGAGCCACCATCAAAGTATGAAATATTTATAAGCATATCTTTGTCTCTTGTCATGTGTTTTGAGCATCCGCTGTCTAAGATCCATTTTCTCTTTTTGAGTAGGACCTGCAAAAAATATTAATAAGAACATTGGTACCCACTTTTTGATTGGGTCCTAAGAGTTAGGTCTTAGGAAGCCAAACCCAAATGGGTTTAGTATCCCTTTTATATAAATAATTCTCATTATTATGTATAGTTTTCAAAAAAGATTTAATGTGCTTGTTTCTAATCAAACAATTGTTGGTTTTTGAACCCATATTTTAATTTTATTAACCAATTTTGGTTTATCATTAATTTTTGACTCAATTTTCTTCTTTGGATTGTTCTTTGGAGAAAATTTTGATTCCTTTTTAAATCCTAAACCATTTTTATTTGAAGAAGGTCGAGAGCTCTCTATGATTCTTGGCAAATTCTCTCTTCCCTTATTAAAATTTGAAATATTTTTAGAAATGTTTTCTAACTTAGTTTGAAAACTTTTATTTTCTAATTCTAATTCTTTTACTTTAGATTTCAACATGTGATTTTCAGAATTTATTTCATCATTCTTTCTCTTTTGAGTTTCGATTTCTTGATTCAAAGGAGAAAGTTGATTATCTGAATTTGTAAGAGTGTTTTGAACTTTTTCAAGTTCTTCTTCCAGAACAATTTTTTCATCTTTCAACATATCTCTTTCAAATTCAGCTTTATTCTGATTTTCACGAGTTTCTTTAAGCTTCTTCTTAAGAGTTTTTATAATATTTAAAAATTCAGCATTAACATCTATTAATTCTTCATAAGATAATTCACTTACTTCAGATTCTTGTGCCATGAAGCATACATTTGCTTGCTCATTTTCGCTTCCACTCTCACTGTCACTGCTTGATGAATCTAAGTCTGAGTCGTCCCATGTAACAGAAAAAGCTTTCTTTTTGAATTTTTCTTTCTTGTTTTTGTTGAAACTTTTCTGATTTTCTTTCATTTCTGGACAATCTTTTACCACATGACCCTTCTTATGACAATTGAAACATTCCAGTTTTGAGGATGAGGGTTTGTTTGATGTATTCTTTTTGAATTTTCCTTTCCTATATTTCAGAGATTTCTTAAAAAATTTAGCAATAAAAGCTAGATCTTCGTCTTCTGATTCAGACTCTTCTTCATCAGCATGAAAGGCCACATTTTTCTTTTCTTGAGCTAATTCCCTTTTTGCTTGAAGTTTTACTTCGTAAGACATAAGATTACCTATTAGCTCTTCTGGTTTCATAGTTGATAAGTCATTTGCTTCTTCAATGGCTAGTACTTTTCTTTCCCAGTCGTCAGTTAGAGAATTCAATACTTTTGAAATGATGTCAAAGTAACTATATTTTTCTCCAAGTCCTATCAATGCATGTAAAATATCTTGAAATCTTGAGTACATTTCATTGATAGTTTCATTTTGTTTCATCTTGAAGTTTTGAAACTGATTTTTGAGCATTGAAATTTTAGTTTGCTTGACTTTGTTTGTTCCTTCATGGATAGTCTTGAGTGTTTCCCATATTTGATATGCTGATGTACAAATGCTAACACGATTGAATTCATTTCTGTCGAGAGCACAATATAGCATTTTCATAGCTTTTGCATTTGCATTTGCCTCCTCTTTTTGAACTATTGTCCAAGTAAAATACTCAGTTGTAGGTACCGTAAATTCCTTTTAAGTAGCATTCCATGCACTAAAACCACTTGCTTGCATATAAATTCTCGTTCTTGTAGCCCAATAGTTATAGTGTAGTCCATTGAAAAGAGGTGGCCTTTGAGTAGATTGTCCTTCGGCAAAAGTAGTTGAGCTAGTACTTGGGTTATTCTCCATTTTACCAAAATATCAAATAATGATGTACGGTTATAGCATGGCCTTGCTCTGATACCAATTGAAAGTGTATATGCAGCAGTATAGGATCGTGTAGTTTGTAGAATAGGATATAATATCTATATAGTAGAGTAGTAAGCAGTAAATCACACAGTCGATTTATACTGGTTCGAACCACTGTCCTACATCCAGTCCCAGACTCACTTCTGGTATTTCACTAATACTAAAACCCTCAATTCACCCGGAGGAATAGGTTCACAATTACCCAAACCACTGAACTGGATTTCTTGCCTCAACCACTGAAGAGGTCTTCACTAATACAGAATAATTGTTGGCTCTTTTATGTTCTTGATAACACGGATTGTCGAATATTAAGTACACCCATCCTATAGCCTTTCCTTGATGATAATCGTGAAGTGCATGAAGGAATATGGAAGTTTAAAAGTCTCAAGTATGAAAGTAGATAGCTTTTTAGAACTTAGAGAGCTTTGAATAAGATAGAGAGAATTAGAATAAAATTCGGTGATTAGATCATATAAGCAATTCTCTATTTATAATATATAAATAGATACAACTGATCGTGAAGAGTTTTGATGAAGAGATATGGATTAAATAGTTGTGTCTCTTCATAAAGGATGCAACTCTTCGGAATTCAGATGTCTGAAAATAAAATTCAGATGTCTGTTTATTTTAAAAATCAAGTCAGCAAGGAAATAGTGTATTTCGGGGGCATTTCAGACATCTGAAATATATCAACCAGACGTCTGAATATTGTATTTAAAACATTCTGTTTCAGCAAACAGCTGAAAATTTTAGACCAGACATCTGTTTTCTGTTATCAACCTATTCCTTGCCTAATTTTCAAAGAAAAACTATGTATATATAAAATATGTGTGTGTGTAATCATCAAGGAAGACTTTAACATATGAATCTAGGAATAATAGACTTTTACAACATATAAATGATCTTCGTTTTGTGTCCTTGAGTCAGATTGTCGAAACTATCTTCCTGCAACATAGAATTGGTCGAATATATATGCTTATAGTTGTCATAGTCAAAATACTCATATAGCGGGATCCAACAGTAAGTACATCCAGTATAATCCTCGATGGTTGTAGAACGAATCCCCTGTTTTTAAATATGATTCACATAGGTACATATATCGTTAAAAAAATTAAGATGTTAAATAAAGTTTATTTCTTACCCCTCAGCTCTAGGTATTAATATAACAATGGTACGCTGTGATGATTGAGATGGACCGCTGCCATCGCCTTCGGATGATCGAGATGAACTCTACCCCTGGATGACATGCCTATACTTGTGACATATATGCATATCATTTGAAAAGAGAATAATAACATGATGATGAAATATATTTTATACTTAAATGACATAAACGATATAAATTGCTAACTTATGACTGAAATGAAAATAGAAATGGAATTATATATACCTGATTCATATTGAGTTTCACGTACTAACGATCGCATATTTCATTGAATTGTCAATAAAAATTGCTAAATAAATGACAAGTGCAAATATCATAAAAGATGTAAACAATAGTAAATAGATTTGGTTTCATAGTTGCATCAATTTCATAACATAGCAAGAATTCAACATAGTTATATCAATTGAAAAATATACGTGGTAACATAACCATCAAATTAATACTACTAATTTATATCAATCATCATTGTCTTCTGATTCAGATTCAGTCTCATTTTCTACATTAATTTCCTCTGTATTGTCAAACGCTTCCACCAGAACATTTGATTCACCGATCAAATGTCCAAACTCCGTATGATCGTCTGTAATTATTATTTCATTGTTCTCAAGAACTGCCTGATAAGTTTGTTCGTCTGAAATATTTTTCCCATCAAAAGTAAATATGGCCTTTGTTTTAAAAATCGTCGACCAATCTACTTTATTTCTTTTTAAAGACGGGTAAGGAGCATAATAAATTTGCAATGCTTGATTGGCTAGCAAAAAGGATCATACTTGTGATAATGTGATATGTGCTTTATTTCGATAAGATTAAAATCCTTGTTCACATTAATTCCAGAACCTGGAACCTTGCTAAACTAATTGCATCTAAATAACGTGATCGAAAATGTCACCAACCAGCACCCCACTTCGTCAATCGACGCGCCCGGACTGCCTGAACTTCCCGCCAACCTTACTTCCACCTCCAACCTCTTTCTGCCTGCCATAAACCATAGATGCCTTCGCTGCCAAAAAAAATGGCAACAAAGCTTATGTTCGAACCCAATAAGAATGATTCCAGTAAGGAGATAACAGAGAACGAACCAACCCCATTCGATTTCATTTTGAATTTATTATAAATTTTTGAAGAGGTGGTTAGTTAGAGAACAAGAGGACGAAGTTACTGTTTAAGTGGAGAGAATGAAGGCTATTTGTTGTGTGTGTGTGTGTGTGTGTGTGTGTAGTGGCTTCAGTTTGTCTATAGTGTTTTACAGAGGGAAAAAAGGAAGTGTTTTAGAGTAGCTGGTTATATATAGAAAAACAATGTCCCGTAATTTTCAAACGAAATAGAAGGAAAGGAATTATATATATATATGGTGATGGGTATGTGAATACAAAATTAGACACAAACAAAGAGACACAAGCCTCAACAGTTAGATCATTTTGTCATTATATGAAGAGGTGGAATTCTTGGGTAATCCAACGGTGTAAATCAATTATGTCACTGTTTGTGTCTAAATTTTGTGTTTAAATAGATTTTCCCTATATATATATATATATATATATATATATATATATATATATATATATATATAGTCAGACTACCCGTAACGTTTGAAGAAGGGATAGTCGAAATTCTTGACCTACCCATATTTGTATCTCGTTCAGAGTTTGATTAGTGACAGCTTGTCCTTATCTTGCATTGAAATCTTTGAAAACGTATGCTGATTTCAAAAGTGTTGCTTTCATAGGATTTTTTTATTCCTTTTTTTATTCGTAGATGCACATGGTTTGTATGTATTAAGTTAAAATTTCATGTGGGTTTGCAGAAGACAAAATTTTGCAAATAAGGATTTTCAATGGATTTGCCAAAGATTTTTTCTCTCTTCTTGTTGAAATTGTTGACCAAGAGTAGTGTGAATTGCACTGTAGAGATGCGGATAAGGATTTTAAATTGAAAGGATAATATTTGGGGTTGGATTACATGAAAGTGACCAACAATATTTGATAGTGTGTAACGTTCGGTGTTTTAAGTTCATATAAGCACATATGATGTCCAATCGCAACGAAACAGGAAGTCCTATATTAACTTAATATTCTAGACATGATGGAACTGGTGCCGTCAAATTTCGATATCATATGCAAAAACTCCTTTTAATTTCAAATGGTTAATTTCTACGCGTCTATACCACGCACATTCACAAAATAACTCCAATTAACATGAAACTTGAAATCTACCAATAATTAAATATTACGAATTTAATAATATTAGTTTCGTTGAAATCTGAGGTCATTTGAAAAAAATGATTATTGTATATGTTTTGTATAAATTGATTTAAAAACTATTCAATTCAATTAAATAATAATAAATTATTATTATTGTATATATATGTATGTATTCAAATGGAATTGTATATAACTTCAAAATGAATTACATAAGATTTTAAACTCAACGTACTGAATTCTATGTTTAATTGATATTCAGTTAACTTAAAAAATTATTTTGTTTTATCCAAAATAAAGCATTATAATTTATAAACGATTCCATAGTGACTTTCTGAAAAATTAATTTGGACATAACCCAAAATATACAAGATGAAAACTTGATTGTTCTCTTTCATTAGAAAACTATGATTCAATAGATCCGAAAGGTTCTTGTTTCAAAGAATTCCGACTTATACTGAATCTCATATGATCATTTGAAGTTCAAAATGTAAAACTACGAAATATCGTGCCGCAGCTGGTTCGTTTATAACTAAATTATAACTATACATTCAATCGTCATTTAATAAACGAATACATTATTAAAAATCAAATATAAACTTAATCAAATACTTTTATATTGTCCAATACATACGATATTGCAAATCCAATATATTTTTACCATTACAGAATTAAATTATTATTATTATAGTGTGGTGCTAAAGGCACCCCAGTTTACTCTTCTTATTACAGCTACTAAAAAATACCATAAGAAGTATCATTACACTATTCTTAATACCTCACGTAAAAATAGGGGCTACCACACCACTGCTACCTTATTTCTCTCTCGTCTCTTATTTGTTTCTCTTTCATTCATTTTGAAACTCTAGTTCTTCAATCGATCGATCAACGATAAATTATTTGACGTCGCATCAATGCCGAAAAAAAAGAAAGATGCAGATATATCGTTGTCTCAGCCTCAGTTAACTCAATCAAGTAAGTTTGGGACTTCAAACGGTAAAAATTTGAATTTTCCCCTGGGAAAGATGAAGTAGACAACAATTATTGTTGATTAGGGTTTTCAGATTAGGGCTAACTACATCATTAGTTCGGTAAATACTGGTTGAGTGAGGGATTAGAATGAAGAGGAAATGTGGTATTAGGAAGCATACAAAATTTAATAAGTTTTATTTTTTTAATTGCGGTATTAGGAAAAGGACATTGGGGTGCCCTTAGCACCACACATATTATATTATTTATATTTATAAAATAACCAAAACCATTGAATTTAGGTTATTTAAATTCCCAAAAATACATTTAAACAATTTTAATTTAATGGCTAAAAATGCAGGTCGTTACATTTTTGGGTTTAGTTCTCATCCCGGTCTCTTCGTAACAACGCGTGAAAGGTCCAATAAGATATTTCATTGATGGTCGGGTTTTTAACTATCAATCTAAAACAGTAAGGTCAAGTATATTGGCAGCTCAGACCCTTATTATTTCAAATCATTCTCTAAACTCTTATCGAATTTTGAAAATTATTTCATCGATTTAAAATCGATTCCATCTGCTTATCTCAAAAATTATCTTTTTTTCCTCGTTTGAAATCAATAACTTCTCTTAACTCTTCAAATTATTCGTATTTACCAAACTCCCCTTTTTACCTTGAAAATATGGCTATATTTTTTTATAACACATTCCATTTCCATTACTTTGGAAATATTGACATATATTCCTAACTCAACGATGTAAATTCAAGTATTAATTGTTATATGGGCCTAATAATGTCAAATGACATACAATTATTATAAAAACCAATCGGCTTTATCAATTTAAATTTTAATATTTCCATTTAATAGTGACGCTTAAATTTCAAATATTATCTTCCTAAACTTTTTTTCTAAATTATTTAAACTATGGTTTTAAACCATAATCTTACTTTTGGAAATCCCAATCGATTATGACAATTTAATATTAACATTACGCTTTAAATTTTGCTATACATAATCCATTTATGACAAGAATTATAACACAATAATTCATTTACCGCATACTTTAACAAACTTTTTAATATCATATTATAAAACCAATATTTGGATTTTTATAACCAAGATTCATTTATTAACTTCTATATCAAAAACCATTAACATTCTTCGTTTTTGCCCTCTTTAACATTTTTCTTCCAATTCAAATCAATTTACTCAATTAAGTAACATTTCAGTAAAATTATACTTAAGTTCTAAAACCCCTTTCCAAAATATTTGGAAGAATATTTCTTTAAGAAACTTTCGCGAATAACCAATTTTTTTTATTACAAACTCATTTTCTTTCTTAAATAATTCTATTTAAGAATTTTTTTAAATAATAATTATGTTCATTATTTACTGAAGTTAAAATCATTTAATTATTCATTAACTAAAATAGATTAGTTAATTACTTTTTGAAGTCATTGATCGGTACTTAATTATAATAATAATTGTTAACTAAAAAGTAAATTATATTGAAGAGATCTTATCACATATTCATTAACAACACTTTCGATCAAAACAATCGTCTTAGTCAACCTTAAACCATCGGTTAACTTGTTAACCATTTTCAGTTACCTCTTCTCATTAGATTAATATAATTAATCTAACCGTTTTACTTAAAAATAATTATCCTGAAATATTAACCCGTAGGTTAACTACAATATTATATGCTTTTAAAATTTATTTAAAAACTAAATTCTATTAGATAATCTTTTCATAATATTTTTATAAAACTAACTTATAAGAATCAATTTATTTTTAAACTTCATTATAACATATAAAATATAATTAAAAATCTTGCTTCAGTCATAAAATAAATTTTATAACTTAACTTCGTCAATTCGCCGAACGACAAATCAAGGTTTTAATAAAAAGGTGGATTTTAAGCCTATTTGCTGCCAATCCCTCAATCAATATCATTTATTGATTAAATCACGAAAATGTTGAATTTAAATTCAATGTCAACATACTAACATGTTATCAAAGTCACGGGTTTCAATCAGTTCATATACAAATAATATGAACAAAATAGCATACAAAATATTTGAGGAACCGGTTGGATCCTTCCAACATGTTCTTCCCTCCATCACAGCTCGTTATAACTTTTATAATAACATATGAAAAAGAAATTTCATCCAATGCATTTCAACTGACATACGTGTAATTAACATCAACACATAACAAACAAATAACATCCAAGGCAACAAATCAACCAATTTATATTATCAATGATAAATTTTAATTATATGAATTTAACCATATCATAGAATTCCAACAAGCGTGAGAGTTAACTCGCATTAATTTTCATTCGACAATTCGTTGTTATTTCGTTTAATTTTGAACGGACGTTTAAAATTACACGAAATTACCAGCAGCTCCAAAGCTAGCGAAATCAACACGTACGCGTAGGCCTCGTTGCTGCACAATGAATCCAATTTCACGCAATTATGATAACGTACGCACGAGATACGGTTGTTACAATATTTAAATGAATCGAAATAATAATTTAATTAGTTTAATAATTAATTTACGTTAATTAACCCTTGATTAAGACGTTAACCCACCTTGCTAAACTTCACGTGGTCTCTCCACTTCGCTGAACATGAGCCTGATGTCCCCTTTCCTCCTTCACGACCAAACAAGCTCATTACCCACGAATCCCCACCGCGCCGCCATACGTTCATCCGAAACATCACCTGACATACCCACGACGACCGCCGCTCTCAGTCTCCACTCGCCAGAAACCCCGACCCCTTGGGTGCCTCCGACTACCATGTATTTCGCAACGAACGGACCTAGTTCGAACCCAAAATTCTCTACCACTACGTCATTGCATCGCGCCGCACCACCGCCAAACAAATCCCCACCTCCCCCTTTTCCATCGACCTTCAGGCACTAACCACCAATAACACCGCCAACGCCATGATTTGAACCAAAAACTGATTGGAGCTCCTGAAAAATTCCATCTCCGATCAACTTAGGATTACGGCCACCACACCCATCGATAGCCTTTCCGACCAAAAGGAAACTTCTAGCCCTTCCTCCCCTCTACATCTTTGCTTAGACCCTTAAACCTATCGATGCTTCTTCCTCCTAGAAAACGAGGAAGAACGAACTGAAATATTCATGGTTTTAGGTCGATTTCGGCCACCACAGTCAACAATAGGTCACCAAATTTTGTGCGCAGGTAGATTTCAATGAGATCTTCAACTTTCATTTGAAAGTTTTGATCAATTCGTAGCAAAGATTGAGCTATAAATTGATATGTGAATGATGGTTTTTCTGCAAATTTTGGACTATGGTGAATGATTTAGATGGGTTGAATGAAATATTGGATAGTTAGTAGGAAATAGTATTATTTTAACTTGAGGTGACAAGCGATAATGACTAACGATTTTTACTTCGTGCCTATTGCCATTTCCGAATGATGTTTATTGATTCCTATGGTCACACACGAACTCCGCTTGTGATGAAAATGGACGCCATGGTACAGTTTAATTTTCTTACACTCACAAAATAACTCTGATTGACGCGAAACTTGAAATCTAGCAATAATTAGCCATTACGGACTTAATAAAATTTGTTTCGTTGAAAAGGAGGTCGTTTGAATAAAGTCCCTTTTAAGGGTCCAATTTAAATTAAAACAAATCAATTTTAAAGTACCTCAATATAATAATAAAATATAATTATCGAACATATTCGAGCATAATTTCATATAGTTTCAAAATAATTTAAATTACTCCGGGCTGAATTCTAAGCCAGATTGATATCCAACATATTTATAATCCTTTAATTTTATATAGTAAATCGTTATGGTTTATAAACGAATTCCATAACGACTATTTGAAAAATTGATTTGGACATAAGACAAAATCTACAACATAAAAACTCGATTTTTATTTTTCATTAGAAAAATATAATCCAATAGATTCAGACGTTTCTTGTTCTAAAGTAATCTGACTTATATTGCATCATGTATATCCATTTAAAGTTCAAAACGTTATATTACGAACTACCGCGCCGCTGCGGCTCGTTTTATAAATAAATTATAAACTATACGTTCAAACGTCGTTTAATAAACGAATACGTTAATACACTTCAATATAAACTTGAATAAATCCTTTTATATTACCAAACCATACAATATTGCAAATTCAGCTAATTCCGACTATTTCGGAATTAATATCTTATTTTATTACGTATATTAATAAAATATCCAAAATCATTGAATTTAGGTTATTTAAATTCCAAACAACATTTAAAACCAGTTTTAATATTCAATGAGACTGTTAAAAATCCGGACAGTTACAACGTGAGAAATATGTCAGTTGCAAAATTTATGTTAAAACGCCATAAAAATCATTTATGCGATTTTCTGGATCGTCGCTACTTTAAAAAAAATCACCTGTATTATTAATTAATTTTTCTACACTGTATTCTTTGGTGTTAAATTTATATACATTAACAAAATATATTGTATATGTCTTATCCACTCTTTTTGGTTTGATCGTAAGATGTTTCAACCCTTCGTCAGCAACACAATTTTTGGATATGGCTTATCGGGGTAGGATGTTGGCTTGTTGGCTGAAGTGGGATACCATCCCTCCCCACTTAGAGGAGTGCATCTGGTAGGATGTGCTTATAAGTATTTATTTATTTTCATTGTTAATTTTTTTTTTTTTTTTTTTTTTTTTTTTTTTGCCATTGCATTGTTTATCGTTTATAATGTAATGTTTGGTTTTTGTGAAACACAAACTGAGTTAGACTTCCAAACAAATAATATGTAGCTTGCACGTGATTATTGGATGCGAAAAATGCGAATGAACTATAAGGATTCAATGTATGAAGTGAAGAAACAAGAAAAGAAACCGAATTGGATGAGAGCATGCGTCTGGGAACGTTAGTTGAGATACTGGAATAGTGAGAAGGTGAAGGTAAGTATGTTAAACTTTTTTTCAAATATTTGATTGATAGAAAAATATCGAAAAATACTTGATTGATAACTAATGTATCAAATTTTGAATGTACAGACAGAGTCCGAAAGAAACTCTGCTAATAGAAATAAAAATCCCGTCACCTATCGAGGAGGATCGAAGTCATTGAAGAAGTATCAGCATGAATTGGTAAATTTACTGAATGTGAATTATAAATAGTTATTATACTATATATCTTGAACGTACAATAACTGTATTAAATAATCAATTTTAGAAAGCAGATGACACTACATATACTGGTGTCAATTTTGTTTAGGACTTTCGACTCACTTAAGTTTCTCGCTTTTTATTCATGTTCATGCTTTCTTTAGGCATTAGATATCCTACCGCTACTTTTAGTCGCTTTTAATTAATCAGAATCTGCAATTAATAATATTATGTTGCATGACTATAAACTTACAAAGATGGAGCAATATCATCAATAATGTTACTCAAGAGTCAGTTTGTAGAACGAATGCCCAATCTGACTATAGATAGTCCTATAAGTGAAAATAAACAGAACAGATTCTACATAAACATAAAGAGATTAATGCCATTGTGTAAACCAGTTGTAAGGGTCGAAGTAATTGAAGCTTCATGTGTATTTCTCGTTAGTTGATGCAGTTCTCATTATTAGTAATAAAGATAACTATGAATAGATGTATATAAAGCTTGTACAAAGATTTTAGGATTTATACTGACAATTATGAAACTTACATACTGAAAATATCATATAATTTCTTTGCATGTTGCATGTAAATGGCCTTTAGCTATATAAAAACAATATGCCTAAACTATCGAGCGAATGTTGGCAACACAATTTTCAAATTAGGTTCATATATTTTGATGTTAAAGCCGGTATTATAATTATTTCAATATAAGTGTAAGTGTGATATGCTAATGTCAATTTCCACGTTTCTTTTGGAGACAGTAAGCTCGGTTTCCTCATTATATAACCTACGGTATCATGTTCTGATTTAATGCTGGAAACATTGGAGGAGGCTAATTGTTATGGTCGGCTTGAAGAGTAGTTTTGGTATCTCAAAAAGATACGATCCAAGTTAGTTGATGCAATTCATTATTAAATAGTAAAGATTATCAAATTTTAATATTACTTAAAAATAAGATTTCAAAAAGATCAGTACGATATTTAAGTTGTTGACCATCAAAGCTATCAAGTCGATTTTAGGATGGTCAAATGTTTATATTGGCAACTTTCGACTAGAATGTGCAGTAAAGAAGTAACATCGTCTAATGTTGTAGTCATCTCCTTGAATGGTAAGTGAAAAGTATTTGATTCGGGATGCCAACGTTCGATAAAAGCAGAGATAATATACTTATTAACTGTACTATAACTCAATAATAGGATATAATCCCCGAAGATTCCACATTCCCCTAAAAATCGTTGCATCACCAAGAATATCCCAATTAAAAATCTTTGATACAATATTTACACAAATAAGAGGCCCACGTTGCTGAAAAACTTATTTAATTAAGTTGAAATTTTTAATAAATTGTGTATTTAACTATTAGAAAAGCATACTTTTCCATTCCATATCAATAAAGCAACATGTATCTCATAGCTACTAATGAGTCGGTAATTTTTGAACCAGCACAAGATGTTGATATGCTGGGTCTTTCCGGAGAGGCACCGATGACATGGGTTTGTTGTTCTTTAATAATTATATTGGTTTCTTCGATATTTTGTCCCACGTTTTGCTCTACAACATGCTGTGTACCATGCTTTGTTCTTCAACATTTGATTGTGCCACATTTTGTTCTTCAACAATTGGTTGGTTCACATTATGTTCTTCATGCCCTGCGGTTTCTTCTCGGCTTGGTTTGGCTCCTTTTGTTTTCTAGCATTCACTTATTTGTTTCTTTCTGACGTTGTCGATCGTATTCGGACTTAGTATTATCTTCAGAAACTGCAGCAATACCTGAAGGGAAAAAACAATCGTATTAGGGTCAACATATCATTATGTCAGCAAATAACATTATGCTCAAGCTTCCCAAAAGAAAATCAAAGAACAACTAGCTTGTCAGGAGAAAGCATTCACTTATTTGTTTCTTTCTTTTGTTTTCTAGCATTCACTTATTTGTTTCTTTCTGACGTTGTCGATCGTATTCGGACTTAGTATTATCTTCAGAAACTGCAGCAATACCTGAAGGGAAAAAACAATCGTATTAGGGTCAACATATCATTATGTCAGCAAATAACATTATGCTCAAGCTTCCCAAAAGAAAATCAAAGAACAACTAGCTTGTCAGGAGAAACAACAATGTAAGCAAATCCATTGTGGTTCTGTTTTTTCGCGGCATTTTTTAATAAATCCCCCAAGAGTCATCTATTGACGATAAAAGTGAATTTTCAAGGCATATTTTCAGATTTTATATATTATTTCCAAGGTTAAAAGGCCCGTACAGAATATGAGTTCACCCCCCACATCAAAGAAAGATGAGATCTCCAAAAAAGAGCGTTTGGGAACTACTAATTGAGCTACTTTTGGCCTTTACAAAGTGCTTGGAACTACTTTTCATTTTAATTCTCATTTCTGAAATCATAAAATTTGAAAATTTCTTTTGCCTCAGTTCTTTGTGCGAGTGTGGGTGTGTGTCTCTATATATACATGCATACATCACACAACATAAACAAATATTTACAGAAGCAGAATTTTCCCATTTATAAGTTCAATTCATTGAATGATCTATACATTATCATTTAGGAAACAAATATTTATAGAAGCAGAATTTCCTCATTTATTGAAGCAGAATTTTCCCAAATAAGGCAGTAAATATGTGTTGAATAAGATAAATTGAATAAGATAAATGGGAAGGAACCCCAACCCCATTTATCATTTACGAAACAAAAGCATGCATTATCCAGTTAAGGAGTCTAATGCACAAAGAACACAACATTGACAGTGCCACTGGAATACAAGACTTTCTACTGGCATGTTTAAGTGTTGTATTGTTGCTTCATCCTACTCGCACATGTTGCTTGAGCACCGTGCCAGTAGAACACAAGCATACGAGAAACAACATTGACAGGCTGAGCATAATGCTTAGACTACAAGAATACAAGATTTGTTTGGTCAAAATCAACCAACCTGCAGATTGGTTGGTTTCTTGGGGGTCAAAATCATAGAAGCATAATGCAAAAATCAACCAAGCTGCAGATTCATCCGAATTTTACTTTACAAAACTTAGTGACTGGTACAATCAATCGCATGGCGTTGATTTAATTCGACCAACGCCTGCCTGGGGGTGTTGATTGATTCAACCAACGCCAGAGGCTGACATTGGTTAAATTAAATCAACACACGGCCTTGGCGTTGGTCGAATCAATCAACGCCTCATGCAGGCGTTGGTGGAGGGTTTCCTCAAATATTGTAGGCATTGATCAATTTGAACAGATATGAAAATACGTCGAAGATCTACACAACAGCAAGATAAGGAATTTTGATTTTACCATGACGTTTCTTCGATCTCTTTTCTCCCTCCTTTTGCTTGCAATTTAGGGTTTTGGAAAGTAAGAAGTGGGACTCAGATCACGCTTGGGTGAGAAAGAAAAAAAATGTTATTTTGGCAACAAACCTCTTCAATAACACTTTCTACATTATCAAAACAACAATGCAACATCTACTACCAGAACAGCTACACGTAAATAAAAAATATCACAAATTTACACATGAATCAACAGAGCATATATTATAAGGGAATCCTAGTATTTACTACAATTTACTCACTGCAGACAGCAATGATGAATCAAAAAGACAAAGCAACGAGAATGGCTTGCCTGCACCTCCCCTTAGCGACCACAACTCTCTCCTTGACCGTCTCTTCCTTAACGGCCGCCTTCACCATTTCAAAATCCATCTCCATCAGCTTCAGAACCCGCTCCAACTCCACCGCCATTCTCTGGTCGATCTCCCCTTTGGATATGAGCACTTCCATCTCCTCCCTCGACCTCTCCGCCACTATGAACCCTACCTTCGCTAGCAGCTCCTTGGATCCGTACTCCCGGTCCATTAGCGACTCTAGCTTCTCGATGTAGTCGGCGATTTGCCACCCTTTGGGTTTTGGCGGGTTGACGGGTTTGGTCCTTTTCCACCCGATCTCGAAGTTGGGGGGTTCGTTTTGGGTTATGGAGGTTTGCTGCTCTTTAAGAAGAGAGAGCTTTTTCTGTGTTTCCAAGTCTAGGGAGGAGGTGCCAAATTCGGATTCGAGAGAGGCGTTTGTTGGGTTTGCGGAGCAGTTGAGTATGCGGATCACTTTTTGGCAGGACGGCAGGTGTGGAGGTGATTTTGGCGGGAACAGGAGGCGAAAGGAGGATGTGGCCATTGGAGGAGTGTGAGAATAGGAAAGATAAGGAGAACGCTTCTGAGCTTTGAGATAGAAGGATAAATCTTCGAGATATTTCAAGGCTCCGTTTGAATCAACTTATTTAGGACGCAGCTAGTACAAACTAGAGAATGGGTCCGGCTATCGTAACCCCAAGATTTACTCTTCACCCCCCGCTAATTACAAAATAAAACACACACCCCATATATTTCTCGGTAGCCCCGGTCCACTCAACTATTCTTATAGAAGATCGTACATAGATGCTACGAGTAGGGTCGTACATGGACACAGGCCTAATTGGAATTTCCGAGTGAATTGTTCGCTCCACTTCTTTCAGTCGTGCGTAGCTATTTTCTTAACTTAATTAAATGAACCACTAGTTCTTTCCAATCCCGCTCAGACGTTTGTCCCCATGGGACAGACGTCTATCCAAACTTTCGGGAAAATTCCCCTGTAGTGTCAGACGTCTGTCATTCTCATGACAGACGTCTGTCGCTCCAGCCTCTTGAAAACTTGCACCTTCCAGCTCATAGCTTCCACATACGAGCACCGATTTGCGAACCGTCTTCCGTGACTCAAAGCTATCTTCGACATCTTCAATCCAACATATATATATATATATATATATATATATATATATATATATATATATATATATATATATATATATAGTATCGCATATCACAACACTCCACCTCGATACTATAACCATCTCAACTCCAAACTCCAATGCACCATGCGTTTCCTTTTATCTTCGACCAAGCAACATGAATACTTTCCCAATGAGATCCGGCAAAGCCACCACCCATTGCACTCCACTAACGAGTTCAGGCAAAGCCCCCACCCGCCAATGAAATGTTGAAAGTATTCAAACCAAACCGTCTCACCATAAGACAATGTACTCGGCAGTGAAGCGAGTATTTATCATGAAGATAGATTTCCAATCTCTCACCGCTATTCCTTTTCCATCAAACACAAAATCACTCTCTCTACCTCGTGCCACCCCGTGGCACCTAGCAACTCAACAAGCGAATTAAGTTCGAGCAATGCTCGAACTTCCCATACGGCAATGCCTTCGTAAACATATCCGCCGCATTATCCTTTGTGTGCACTTTCCGAAGGTATACTAGTTTACCCTCATCCATGGCTACAAGAAATGACTCCCTCACCTCAATATGCTTGGTCCGTGAGCTAAAAGCCAAATTCTCCACCAAATGGATAGCACTTTGGCTATCACATCGAACATCAACACTTTCATATTCGAAACCCAAGTCACACAACAATCGCTTTAAGTAGAGTGCCTCCTTGGCCGCTTCGACAGCGGCAATCAACTCCGCCTCCGTAGTGGATAAAACTGCTACGGTTTGCAATCGCGATCTCCAACTAATGGATGTCCCGCCAAGTGTGAAGACATACCTGGAAGTTGATTTCCTCCGATCCCTATCACCGACGTAGTCCGAGTCACAATAACCAACCAACTTGCAACTCCTATCATCACTACCGCCAAAGACAAGTCCATGAGATGTTGTGCCTTTCAAGTAACTCAATATAGCCTTCACGGCTTCCCAATGCGATTTCCTCAGATTAGTCATATACCGACTAACCACCCCGACGGCATTTGCAATATCGGGCCTTGTACACACCATTGCGTACATCAAACTACCAACTGCACTTGTATATGGCACCTTTGCCATATAAGCCTTGTCTTTATCCCTGATAGGTGATCCCTTCTCCGAAAGCTTCATATGCAAAGGTAAAGGTGTATTTAACAACTTTGCATCCTCCATGCTAAACCGGCAAAGCACTTTCTTAAAGTATTCCTTTTGAGTCAATCTAAACTCAAAACGCTTTCGGTCCCCTTCCTATTTCCATGCCCAAGATTTTTCTTGCTTCTCCAAGATCCTTCATCTCGAATTCCGATTTCAAAAGCATCTTCAACTTGTTGATTTCATTTCGATCGTTGGAAGCAATGAGCGTATCATCCACATACAAGAGTAAATACACCCAACAATCATTTCCCCACCTCTTGAAATATACGCAAGCATCCTTGATGCTTCGATGGAAGCCACTTTCAAGCATGAAATGGTCGAATCTCTTGTACCATTGTCTAGGCGATTGCTTTAACCCATATAGTGGTTTCTTCAACTTGCAATTAGACTTACCATCTACAACAAACCCTTCTGGTTGCTCCATGTAATGTCTTCATCCAAGTCTCCATGCAAGAAGGCGGTTTTCACATCATGTTGCTCCAACTCCTAGTCATGGATAGCAACTATGGCTAGTAAAACTCGGATAGATGTATGACGAAGCACAGGTGCAAAAATTTCATCATACTCCTTTCCTTTCCTTTGTGAGAACCCCTTTGCCACTAACCTTGCTTTATACCTTCCATCATACTTCACCTTATAAATTCATTTGCACCCTATAGCACGGTTTCCTTGAGGAAGTGGAACCAACTCCCAAGTTCGGTTCTTCATAAGCGATTGCATCTCTTCCTCAATGACGCAAATCCACTTCGAGCTCTTTCTCGACTCCATGACGTCATCAAGGTCCATCGGCTCATTTTGGACTACATTGAGAGCATAGTCCAAATGATCACTAAAGCTAAGGTAGTTCCAATCACCATATCTTTCGGGAGGCCTTATTGCACGTCGACCAACCCGAGTAGCAATACTTTCACCTAAACCCCTTTCGGCTCCACCTTGAGTCGAAACTTCTCTAGTATCATGTACATCACCAATATCATCACTAGAGGAACCATGTGGACTATATGATGTTTCATCAACCGCTTCTACCCCACGAGCTTCTTCAACTCTACTACCACTTGGACGAAATGTGGGAATGACTTCCTTCTCCTTTGATTCACCATGAACCAAATCCGGAACGTCCGATGAGTTCTCATTCACCTTGAATAAAGCCGACTCATCAAAAGTGACATGACGAGAATTAACAACCTTCTTCATTTTTGGATTCCATATCCGTTAGCCTTTCACGCCATCTGTGAAAACAAGCAAGATCCCCTTGAATGCCCTAGCTCCAAGCTTATCATTCCCCGGATCATGCACATAAACCGGGCTACCAAACACACGAAGATATCTCAAATCAACACTCTTCCCTTTCCACACTTCCTCCGGAATTTTGTTACCAATGGCCAAGCACGGAATTCGATTCACAATATGCACCGCAGTTGACAAAGCTTCGGCCCAAAATCCCTTAGACAAACCCGATGTCAATCTCAAGCATCGAGCTTTCTCAAGTAGAGTTCGGTTCATTCTCTCCGCTACTCTATTAGATTGCGGATCTCCCGGTGTTGTAAAATGTCTCCGGATTCTGTGATGCTTACAATACTCCAAGAATTCACGCGAGACATATTCACCGCCGTTGTCGGTCCTTAACACCTTCAAAGTCTTACCACTCTCATTCTCAACAAGAGCCTTCCACACTTTGAACTTAGCAAATGCCTCCGACTTGGCCCCCATTACATACACTCATACCTTTCGAGACAAATCATCAATGAAAGAGATATAATACCTTGCTCCTCCCAAAGAAGCAACCAGTGCCGGTCCCCAAACATCCGAATGAACATACTCAAGAACCTCCTTTGAGTCATGCTTGCCTTCATCGAATGATAACCTTGTTTGCTTCCCCATGACACATTCCTCGAAAAACTCTAATTTGTTGAAGCTCTCACCATCAATCATCTCCCGCTTCCGAAGAATATCCAAACTCCTCTCCGAGACATAACCCAATCTCAAATGCCATAACCGTGTCGCATCCAAGTCACGAGAACTATCAACACCCACACAAGTCTCACCTCCTACGGTCACACCTTGAAGCAAATATATACCATGAGTCCTAGCACCCTTCATAACCACAAGCGCTCCCTTTGAAACCCTCAAGCAATCCTTCTCGATAGTGATCTTGCATCCTAGAGAATCCAATTGCCCCAAAGATATAAGCGACTTCCTAAGTCCCACCCTCCTTTCTTGTTCATATTGATTTTTTTTTCTTTTCCTTTTTCTTTTCTCTCATTCTTCTTATAACTTGTTGCTCTACCTTTCAAACCTTTGCAACTCCGTAAAATTTAGCATTGGAGGCGATAAAATTAGGTGATCGACGTATTAAACAAAAATAAAATCATATTAAAATAGTCAGACTTCAATGGAGCGTTTTCATTTTGATATAGATGTACATATGCCTCACATTCGTGTATAGTTACCAAACATAGTGTTGATACTGATTTTATTTACCTGATTAAGTACACTTTTTCTAATACATAGTATAGTTACAAAACAATACCTCACGTATGGAAGATAAATAAGTATATTAAACAAGTTATTTATTGTTAAAGGGTATAATTGGAAATAAAATTTCAATTTTTTTACTGGGGGGTGAAGAGCAATCATAGGGGTGTTAATAGATGAAGCCCTAGAGAATTTCAGAGGGTAAAACTCAAGGCGACTGTCGCTCATACTCGTATTCAGCAAAATCATTTCCAGTGAACCCTACGTTCAGTTGAAAATATAATTAAAAATAAAGTAAAAATTATTTGGTTCAATGCTTGAACGAGTATGCCTGACAGTTGCTGTGCGACTGTCAATAGCAGTACTCTTGATCCATTTAGCATTTTGACTTATTTAAGACATTCTTTTCTTTTTTGCTTTTCAAAAACGAAAATCAGTTTGTTTCATTTTTTGAAAAAGAAAAAAACAACTTAAACAAATTGATTCAAATGAGCCAGAAGTAACCGTTGATACTTATCTTTAACAAAAGCACAAGATTTTAGGTGGACTCCAATTCACTTTGCAATTATTAAGTTGAAGTAAAGAAAATTCGAAGGTTTTCTCATGGCGGCTACTCCTTCCACACGGCAAAACGTGCTCAACTCTCAGATAAACAGTGGACAACCTCTTGGAGATTATCGTTAGATGTATGGTTTCACTCTTGTACAAAACACGCACTTACTAACAGAGGAGCGAGTGGTATTATCGGTCAATAATTGAAAACACAATATAAGAAACAAGCTCCATGTGACACATCTATGAATTACAATTCGGCCTTCCCACCGTTGAACGCCAACAATAGGGCTTCATAATCCATAAGTAACGTGACAATTGGAGAAACTATGATGACATTCGTAGTCCAGGTCTAGACGATTTCAGCACTAAATTCTTCAAACATCATTGGGACCTTATAAAAATGGATTTGTTAAAGAGTAAGTTCAGCTTAGGTCCAGTTTAGGTTTTGAAATACACAAAACTCCCTGTCTTAAAACTTTGTAAATTAGGTCTCTATTTTTCGAAAATCATCAAAAAAAATCACTAAAATTCAAAATTAAATTTAACACATAATAGTCATCGCTTTCATGAATCAAAACTACAAAAAATGAATCAAAAACAAAAAAAAGTACGTTTTAGCATATTGTAGCAAATAATGCAATTATTTGCAATTGTTGCTTATATTTCAGCAATATTTGCATCAAGTGTAAAAACATTGCCGAAGTATCAGCTATATATTGCAATAATTGCATATTTTACAGCACTTTTCATTTCACCTCCAATTAGTTCAGTTTTTCATCAAGTTTTAAATACTTGCGGATATATCAGCAAGTATTCATCAACTCAGCAATTATACACAATAATTGCTGATATATCGGTAGTATTTCACATTGCAACAATTTTTATGTTGATATATCAACAATTATAGTGAATTATTGCTGATATATCAGCAATAATTCACTATAATTGCTGATTTTTAAGTTTTTTTTTTTAGATTACTCATCTGAATATTTGAAATTTTTCAAATTTATTTATACATATAACAGCGCCAAAAAATGTGAAAAAACACGTAACAGCCAAAAACAGGGACCAGCTTTATAATAAACTTTAGGGGAGGATGTCACTTACATCAAACTTTGAAAGAAGGACCTGTGCATGGTCCATTATGGATAATGTTAATCCGCTCTAAAAATAGTATCAACATGGATCAAATCACGTGTACATGATGGATTGGGTCATTGTATAACACCATGGATCGTGTGTGCATGGTTGGATATGGATGGTGTATGCTTGTTCAATACATGGATCGTTCACGTACATAATGGATGGATCGGTTAGAGACAAAGGGCGATGGATCGCATGTGCATGTATGTGATGGATCGGTTCACATCCATGTATCGTTCATAAAGCATGGAGCGCTAACTATTGGTTGATGAAAGTGATGGATTGGTCGACTTCAGTGCATGGATCATTTATATATGGTCGCATATATCAGGATCGTGCACGCATGAGATGAAATATGGGCTTCCATGGAGCGACGACGGCTGATGGATCGCTCACGATTTATAGATGATTGATCGCTGGCTGATCCATATGGATCGCATACACTCTATTTTAAGCTCCCAAGCACTCTAATCTTCGCCTATAAATACAGGACCGCCTCATTCATAAAAGGTGATAGATTTTCTCCTCCCGAAGGGCTGTCATTATTGATCTCAAGCTTCTCCAACACCATTAAAGCTTCCTCAAGCATCATTCAAGCTTCTCCGTCATCATTCTCATCCAGAAATCATTGAACTTCTTCACCGAGCTCGATTATCAAAGATCAAATCCGATAATCATCGCTACTAGTGGGATTCGAGTGCGTTTCTATAGTGGAATTGAAAGATTAACGAAGAATTGTGAGAGAATCATTGTAAATCATCGAGAAAAGTGTAAATCGAGATCAAATATGTGCCTTGAAATGGAGAAATCAATGAAATGCCCTTTCAAAGTGGATGTAGGCCAAAATAGAGGCTGAATGACTATAAATCTACTCTCTATTTACTTTTTCTGCAATTTTCTGCTTTTTACCTTAATTTCTACAGTTTAAAGGTGTTCCTACATCTCTTCGGGTGTTACCGTCGTTTTTCGGTGTTAACATTTTGGCGCCCACCATGGAGCCTTGTACCCACGACCACAAAGTTAAGAGCCTTGGTATGGAAGTTGTGAAGCCTATCCTTCTACAATATATCTGCAAGGTCTACAGGTCAGGCCCGTTGAAAGGATTTGTACGAAGATTAGAAAGTTGTCTGATATAATGGCACCTTCGAAGAAGGGTAGTAAATCCACGAGAGTTTCTGGAAATGCTGCTAATGATGCTACCACCGCTCCTCAAACTAATAATCTGATTGTTCCTCAAACCTCAGAAGCTGGTGTAACTCGAGGTGAATTGGATGTAGTTGTGGCCGGCTTGAACCAGCAAATGGAAGTCTAGAATAAAGCCTTAATGGATAAGCTAGATGCTCTTCGTGTTGCTCAAGTCAATCCCACAAATTGTAGAGTTGAAATTAACTTGGAAGTGAATGCACATTCCTCGACTTCGAATAGCAATCGTGATTACTATGTAGAGGTAGTGGATGAGTTGTCAAGTGGTAGGAATGGCACCGACATCGAGGACTCCAAGGTAAATATGAATGTGCTTAAGCGATCCCGTTCAAAAGCGAATCATTCCGGAAAGCATACTTCTCAAAAAGTTGCAAGTCCCATCGAAGGGACACTTCCCCAAGCTGGAGGTACAATGCCCCGGTTCTCTAACCGCGATCGCTAGCCAAGATAAGCATCCGGTAAAGGAACTGGCGTTCGCTCCGTGGAACAACGCAACGACGAGGAGTATATTTCTGAAATGATTAAGCAGATCATGAAGGAAATTTGGCTAGAAATGAGGATGAAGGAGAGTGGAACTTTTCTCCAAGTAAAACTCCGTACACGGAAAGGTTTTGAAAGGTTGAATTTACGAAAAAGTTCACCTTTTAACCATGCCCGCATACAATGGAGTTACTGATCCTAATATGTTCTTATACAAGTACGAATGGCATATGAATGGCGCAAAGGCAATGGATGAGATTAAGTGTCTGAACTTTCCCATCTATCTGGAAGGAGTAGCATCGCTATGGTTCACCAAGCTGCCACCAAGATCCGTAGATCAATTCTTTGATTTGGCAAGGAAGTTCAGGGAACAATGCATATTATATACTGTAAAAGCCAAAGACATTATGTCATTGTCAGGGTTGTAGCAGAATCCAGGAGAAATAGTAAAGGCTTTTTTTAGTCGTTTTAATATTGCAGTGACTGAAGTGGGAAATCGAAGCCTCGGACGATATTGATGACTTTGGTTCGGGCTATGGATAAGAAGACCGAGTTTGGAAAATGAGTGAGGATGAAAGAGCCCATTGCACTCGAGAAGTTCTGTAAAAAGGAGAAAGAGTTCATCAGGCTGGAATAAGATCCTTCTGCCACCCAGAATGTTGCTGGAAGCAATACTGTGGAGGATAAAAAGATAATGACGCTCAGAGCAATCAGAAGAATGCCTGAGGGGGGGGGGAGGGGCAGAAAAGGGAGAACGACGAGAAAGATAAGAAGAATAACAAGATAATTCGCTACCCCTTTGGCCGATACCCCAGAGAATATCTACTAGTTATGGGTTTGTAGCTAGGAGAAAATCTAATTTCGGGAACAAAAACCAGTGTAGGGTTTGGAGCGTAGGATTGGTGCAACAACACGTTTTGCAAGTATACAAAACTGTATAGGCGGTTAGCGAGGGGTTCAACAGTTTATAGGTTTTTGTAGGGGTGGGCATAAATCGCACCGCAATGCGGAAACCGCCCAGACCCAACCGCAAAAACGGTGCAGAAAACCGCACTGAATTCTCTCTCTAAAGCAAACAACCCAAACCGAACCGCCTCGCATAATACGGTTCGGTTGCAGTTTGAACTTTTACCAAACCGTATTAAACCGAACCAAACTGCATAGCTACACCGACAGTGTTATGATAAAAAAAAGTTAACAAATTCCTATCTAACTTTTAATTTAACGCTATATATTCTATTTTCAACGTATTATGTAGTTATATTAATTAAAGATAACACTATGTGTTTTAACCTTCAGATGACACAACGTTATAAAATCGTAAATTGTTTGTTGATGAAAGTAATTTTCTTGTTTCATATTTAATACGGGTTCAAACCGAAACGTATTACATCGAAATCGAACCGAAACCGAACTGTTTGAACGGTTAGTATAATTGTTTGTATTTTTGATCAACCGTTTGATGCAATGCGGAAGCAGTTTGAGCTTCAAACCGCACCGAACTGAACCGTGCCCACCCCTAGGTTTTTGTAGCGGGTGTATGTTTATTACCGATTAAAAACCTTGGGGAATGCAGCAGTAGGCAGGCTTTGCCAAAGCTGGGTAAAATCTTTGTGTTATTTACTTTTCGCACTTATTTATTCCTCTACTATTAGTGCTGTGATTACTATTCTGTGATGTGATATTTTTAATATCTCGATAAAAGTTAATAAATCCTATTCACCCCCCCCCCCAAGGGTTAATCAAGATCCAACAGGGATTAGGAAAGGATTGGCGCGCTCCAAAATCTTAGGACTACGGGTGAGTATTGTAATTATTTAGATTTTAATTAATGTAAAGAAAAAAGGTTATTATTAACTGTAGTTTCTTACAAGTTTTTCATATAGTTTTACCCGAACTCCCGTAGTACAAATGCAAGGATAATCATTGGAATATAACATATTTATCACAACAGCAGATTACAGATAACAACATAACACATGAAATCATTGAATAATATGTCATCGTTATCGAATTAAAATGTCGACGAAATCAGAGTTACACAGGATATATGATACACTTAACACATAAAAAGTCCCAGTAAACAGAAACAGTCTAAAACATCATCAAGTACAACATGGATAAATTATGTCTAAATGTTCCAAAATAGAAATAAAAGATAGGGATGATCTTCATCTTCTGCCCAAGAGCATACTCCACTTCTATACATATCCAAACATAACTTGATACCTATCACTTGGCTGCTGGTGTAAAAATAAGGGCACCCGAGTTTGCAAGTGAAAACAAACTACGAGTCAGTCATGGTACTGGTATGAGAAATCTTTACTTAACTTATCTAATAATAAGGCAAATCATAGGACCACGCCGCTAACGCGAAACGGATTTACTCCATTAGATTGCCAGTGCATAAATTAAATAAACAACGAAATGCTTTTTAGAAAATGAAATCATTATAAGACTCAAGTCCCATCACACAATGCAACGCAAACCGAAGGATAGAGTTTTACCTTATAATGATCAAACATGCTTGATACGTATAAACAATATTTAATATTATTATTAGTGCCTAATCAGTTTAAAAACCCTTTCAAAGTAAATGTAGCAATCCTAGACAACATAGTACCCCATCCTACTATGTCGCCATATATAGGTTTACAATCACATCTGTAATGTCGTATTGGAAATTAGGTTTCCATCATGAGTCGACGCTAGGGATGGCTCCTCCCGATTCGAGACACTCTAGCAAATGCCTCAGGATCACACCTACGGGCAACCCTTGGATCTTCAGGGTCGATCCACAAATACTTTAGTGGATTGGTTATGCCTGAACACACGTTTCCCGGTCCTATTGGACCTATCACATGGCCAGTAGCGACCAATATATCGAGGTACCTCGCAATCCATCATCCACATAAGTAAAAATGCCTGGGCTCTGTACCATGATACCACTTCTAGCTATAAAGAAACGCATGCACTCCCTGCAGTCACGATCCCGTTTTTGACTCATACCGGGGTGTGAGGCTCGCGAAGTAACGCTTATACACAAAGATATGTTAAATAAAGTTATTCTTTGATCATCAACCACAAGGCTTTGTGTGGTGACCCAAACTTCCCCGTAAAGGAAAGCCCGGATTGCTTCGAGAACAAGACAAATCGGAAAACAAACAGAAGAACATTTCATTGCTTATTACAACAATTCAATCAGAATACAAGAATATAACAGAGTATGAATGAATATTATACATCAGAAAAATATCAGAGATTTAAATTACATTTAAATACATCGCAGCGGAAAATTAATACAAAACACAACTGAAAAGAATATGCGGATACAGAGCTTTCCGAATATCATTCCTGCTATAAGCCAGGATCCTGTGAATATAAATCTGTAGAACCAAAACTACTAGCTGCCCATATGGAAAATATGTGCACCCAGAGTTTAGGTTAAAACAATAAACTCCCGGTCAGTCATGGGACTGGTGTGAGAACTAAAACAGTTATTTAAAACTTTACTTTAAAATAGGGTAAATCAAGGGACCACGCCGTATAACATGGAATGGGTTTACCCCCAAGAAAACTAGTGCCTAAAACAAACAGCGCAACCGCTAATAAAGAAAAATGAAGCTATTATAAGACTCAGTCCCATCACACAATGCAACGCATGCCAGAGGATAGAGTTTTACCTTATAATAGCCAAATATGCTTGGTACGTTTTAAAACAAATCTTTTATTATTACTATAAGTGAAGAAATCAACTTCAAATATAAATGTATCAATCATAGACGGCATGGGTACCATATATCATGTCGCCAATAATAGGCTCTACAATCAAAACCGAAATGTCACGTACTTGGAAATTGGATTTCCATCATGGTGGTTACTGATTCGAAAGATCTATCGCGTAGTGCAATTCCACACGATTTACGTTGCAGGTATGCAAAAACACCGTAATGCACATCCGCACTATCCAGGAAACAAGTTACCGCGGCCTACGTCGCAGGCATACGAAAGCACCGCTAACTTTATCCATTAAGGAATCGGGGGGTGTGCCCTATCCCTCACCCCGGTCGACCGAATCCATGACAACCCATAAGGTGTCTATCCTCATCTCAAAAGCATACTGATCTAACCATCAGTTTACCACCATACCGGTGTGTGAGGCTCGCGAATTAATGCTACACAAAGCCGTGCTATATTAAAGCTTTGCTTTGATCATCAACCACAAGACTCTACTTTTCAACAGAAGCCTTGATCATTTGCCACTTCGGCATGCCACACAGGCAATTTACGTCATGCGACTGATGTCTATCGATATACAACCTCTGATCCTGTACGTCTCAGAGAAGGGTGAAGAAAGGGAATAAATTTCCATTTACTAGGAAGATGTATATTTAACAGAGATCAATCAACATAGAATGAAATCCAATGTCAGACACACCATCCATTTACAAGTCTGTTCTAGGTCTAAACGAAACTGGAGGCACCTTATTCCTCGTCCCGTATGTCCAATACAGGAGAGAGGCTCTCGCATATCCGTACAATCAACAAGTACGGCCGGATGGCTACCACTGTAGCCCCTTCAAGGTAGCTACTACAATCATGAGCAACAGTAGCAACTCATCCATTCGATGTGAAGGTCGTTGGTCTTGCACCGCCTTCAATCTCTTTGACATTTCGTCGTATCAGTTATTCATAATGGGTTAAACCCGACCTTTCCGAATAACTCGCTTATCTTCTAATCAAGTGCTATAACAACACGTCATATGCCTCATTCCAATCTAGAATATTCTTTTATTCAAATATTCTTTTCCTTTGGGAAAGGTTTCCATTAATTTTATCAAAGATAAATTCTTTTAAATTTATTCTTTAATCTTCCCTTGGATATCAAACCATATTAAGGTTTCCCAAACTAGTCGGGATTAGCGAACTACACCGAAGTAATCATTTATTTTATTTCCCAATCCCAACCTATTCATCCCATGGAGCAAAACAGGTAATACTCCATATCTAACACCACGATGTTATTGGTAGATATTAATTACCGTTTCACATTCAAATCTAATTAAAGATTTAGCTATCGCTTGGAGTAAAACTGGTGGTACTCCATTTTCGATCATTTTCTTGAATTGATAATTTTAATTATCACATTCACTTTTCAATCTAATAAGATTCATTAAAACTCTAATTCAGTTTTAATCTCAAAAATCATTACTTAATGATTATTCAGAGCTAAGAAATTGATCTTATCTTTAACTGGGTTAAAGAACCAATGTCGTTTAAAATACGGTTCACGATAAACCCAAAATCACATTCCATTCCATCAGTATCTAACCGTAAATTAGTAAGAGAACAATTCCCTAAGTATTAATCCCGAAGGCCGAAACCAACATCAGATCAATACCCAGGAAACCATTCAACTTAGCTAATCTCCGGTTAGTTTCTAATTTTCTTAACTCCCTCGGGTTTAAGAATAGTATTTTTAAAGATACCATTCACGACAAACCCAAAATCCCATTTCCATTGTTAATTGGGTTAAAGAACAAGTGTTATTTAAAACACCGTTCACGATAAACCCAAAAACAAATTTGATATCAAATACAAGACTCTGAATATAAAATGTATCGGCTTATATTCAATATCAAATTCTGAAATCAACAAATATCATATTGGAATAACGATATATATATCTTCCAAATTCCTCCACA
Source organism: Allium sativum (assembly GCA_030737875.1). Taxonomy (NCBI): domain Eukaryota; kingdom Viridiplantae; phylum Streptophyta; class Magnoliopsida; order Asparagales; family Amaryllidaceae; genus Allium; species Allium sativum. Next base: position 27,027,296 of record CM060912.1, on the reverse strand, counting down.
ATATCCGTATAATCACGGAATCCAATATCGAAATATTCCGAAGATAATTTCGATTCAAATCCTTTCCAATTCGTATATTGGAAATTCTGGTTATTTTTAAAACCATTTTCTAATCTAATTTATTTATTTTAAAAATAAATAAATTATTATTCTAGTTAATAACTAGTTCATTTTGATAAAAATATATTTTATCTTTTCAATACTGGAATTTTTCATCCAAAATCTTTCCAAATCATTTATTACCATTTTACACAAATTATTGATATTTTTAATAATTTTATCAAGGCCCGTACTATCGATTTCCATAAACGGTCATCGAACTGCACTTACAACGACCTTTTCCAAATTTTATTTGGACATAATTCCAAATCCAACCATTAGATTTCAAATCTTTCATATTCGTTGGAAAGCACTTTACGATACGAACCCAACGGTTCCAGTTTTAGGAGAATCCGATGGTCGGATCTACCGTAATATCCATTTGAAGTTAATGGTCGAAATTCGCGAACTGCCGCTGCGCGGCACGTTCTATTCAGGCCATTATAACGTATATATATATATATATATATATCATATTTCGTCGATTTCCATTTAAAACGAATTTTATAAATCATTTTAAAAAAACGATTTCCCCTTCCATTTCAATTTCAAATCCGAATTGAATATTCCAATATAAATTCGTTTTAAATTCATTTCAAATCGATTTCAATTCAATTTGATTTCAATTCCATTTCAATTCGTTTTGATTTCATTTTAAATCGATTTCATTTCTATTTTCAAATTCAAATCAAAATTTAATTTTCCATATCATTTCAATATTAAAATGATAATATTTTCAAAATATCAGATTTGGAAATCACTTTTCGATATTCATTATAAAATGAATAAAATCGACAAAATTCTCGTTCGTGTTAAAAAGGCGTTTAACTACTTAACACAGCTTCACATTCCAATATTCACTGAATATTATTTTAAAATATTCGTTAATTCTGAACTGGAATCAAACTCAATCAATTACCATATAATTTTATTTATATGGATTTCAACATCATATATATACAACAATAATGGTAAGCAATCATTAAAAATTCAAACAACATCCAGAGTGCATTCTACAACTGTATAAGCATAAAATAAATAAATAACGCTTATACAGTCTGTCAACCCATCTATTGACATACCACTAATTATTGGGATCGGTGTATGTCAAATATTATCCCAATACTCGTGTGGGGTTTTCAAACAACAAATAATGTTTATTTTTTGTGCAGTTGGGCGATGTGTAAAATTTATCGTCCCAATCAATATCAGATAAATTGGTGTACATAAACAAACCGTCCAGTTTGTAAATGAATATTTATGTTATTTTCATTCCACAATAATTTATATATTTATTTTATATGAATAATTTTAATATACAACAATATCAATACATGACAATCTCAATCAATTTCTACATCATAATACAATCAAACAAGTCGTACATGATCTGTTGACGATGGGGAGCAGTTCATATGTGCAGTTACAAAATAATTTAAATAACTGTACGAAAATAATAGTGAGAAGTTCTCACAGTCCGTTTTTATTTCTGAATTTCTACTCGGATTCAAAATTGGTTGAAATTCCAACGTGCTCCAAATTGGACCCAGTTAGTTTTATTGTGAAGCTCTCATCCCCACGTTCGCAACAGATCTAGTTTCACGCGATTTGGACCTTGTATGAAGAATATATGAGGTTACGAACATTGTTTACATTAATTGGATAGTTAAAGAATAATTAATTAATTAATAAAGGGTTTAAAACCCTTTTGTAACACCCCACCTCCATTAAGGTAACTCGCAAAGGGAATGCCTTAACTTCAGTGGAGCGTTTTAGGTGAATATAGAACAGAAAATCACAAGAAGACAGATATAAAGCAGTACTTGAAAATTAAAACTTTATTTCATTGTAGCGGATAAACCCATATGTTTGATTACATCATCAAAACCATAAACCAAAGTCAAGTACATCATATCCATCTTGATAAAACAAAGTACATAAACTGAAAGTCATTATCCCCAACATTAAAATAGCCATAAATAAAGAGAAGCTGAACTTTACTTCAGCAGTCCAAGAAATCTTCTAAACGCAATCCAAGATCAAACTCCACTGGTGCTAGTTCCAACCTGAGCACCTGGGGGGGGAAGAGATGGAAAAAGGGGGGTCAGACATAAAGTCTGGCGAGTGCGATAATTCTAACAATATAATTAACAAAGTAACTAGGCTAAGGCATAAGTTGGAAAATAAGGAAATGATCATGAACCATTGAGTATGGCAGAGTAAATAAGGAAACAGGATGATCAACGATATCGTTAAGCGCATCTAAACCACTATAGGATGATTACTAAACTACACCAACACTATGGGATAATTGCTATACTGCACCGCCACTAGTATACTGCACCACCCTAAGGTTGATCCTGCCTACAGACTTAATAATGATATTGGTAGTTTCGTGCACCCCTAGTTGCCTTCATAGGTGCCGTCTGCCCCTATCTCCACTAGGTGTACCCACTACCCCCAAACGATCGGCTCCCTAACTCGTAGATACCCGTGCTAGCCCCACAGTGGGGTGTATCACTCCCCAAAGTGGCAACCCGATACAACAAAGAATGCACGGCTTATACCTACACAATGCAACAACGTCTTACCTACCAGCCCGGGTCCACACACGCATATGAACCCGTTGGACTTGCGTTGCCACCGCTAACCCGGTTTGGCCTCTTACAGTCAAGCCCAGTATGCGTGTCCCGTCCTCGACTTGGGTCGAGCCCACAAAGATACGTATGGGTTACTGGTTGAAACGGGCCCCCATTACTTGACACAAGCTATCCACCTAAGCTTGGTCCCCTCTAGTACATCCCACTTAACCCACTTCTTATTCATGTTTCAATTACATGTTTCATGTTTTGGTTAAGTGTTTCCAATCGTATTTCCAAATGCCACCCAAGGCACCCACTAGATTCCACATGCCACCCAAGGCACCCACTTAACCCCCTCATGTCCCACTACATGCCTATCTGGTTAAGTGTTTCTTAATTCATTAAGACCGTAACCACATAAAGACCTCTCACATTAGACTGACATTTGTGGCAGCTGGATTTGCCGGGCGGGTCCGGGCAGTCTTACACTACAAAAGAGCCTAACCTCGTGTCTTAGACGATTAATTACTCCTAATTAATCACACCCAATTTGAATTACTTTCCCTATTCAAATTATCAATCAATTCCAAATTTTATGATGTCCATAATTGACTCAATTATGTCCATCCATTTATGGTATGTAAAATCATACCGATTTCACCATAATTTTATTTTATGCCTTTTAAGGCATTTATGCCAATTAAATATTTTTAATATTATCCCCTTTTTCCCCATGTAGTATGTTTGTTCGTTTAACGTAAAAGTATACGTTAGACTCGAATAGACTAACTCATGAAATAAAAGAAAACATCACATATATACATAATTAAAACATAGATCTAACATAGGGGTGAACTTGCATATGTGAATGATGTTCTACATCTAAAACTTGCATAGGCCAAAATTACAACTTGCATAACAACATATGTCATGGTTCCAAATTTAAAGGTGTGAACTTGATGAGAAAATGGCCACAAACTTGCATAAACATCATGTATAACATAGATCCAAATCTAAAGGTGTGAACTTGATGAAATAATGGCCACAAACTTGCATAAACAACATATGTCATAAACCTATATCTAAAGGGGTTAAACTTGCATAGGTAATAACATAACATGATTCATGTCCAACTCATAAATTCACATATGTGATTTATACATCGCAACAATGGTGTGAACTAACATGTAAAGTATCATGTCATAGCCTAATCTTTCAATTTAATTCTCACATACTATGTGCCATAATCATGTAAGGTCACATGTAATTCTACCCAAACTTGTATATGGTTCATGTTTGAATCAACATCTAAACTTTCCTACATATGATTTATCATATGAATCAATATCACAAACTAGCATAAGAAACATGACGATTTGATTATATATAAAATTACAACATGGATGATAGCAACATAACTTTGCATCACAACATAACATCATAGATATTTCAATCATAATCCTACAAAATAATTACAACATGCAATCAATACTTCATATCACATCCATACAATCCGCGTTATAACTTAATCTAATTAAATTACTAATTATTTTGCAAAAACTATCGAACTCACAACTCAAAAGCAGTCTTGAGTTCTGAATTCTGATTTCTGGAGTTGAATTAGCGCTCCTTTGACGAAGATTCGCGGTTAGGGTTGAGTAATTCTGATTTGGTTGCTGTTCTTCCTCTTAATTTTGGTGGCGGCTGCTCTAGGGTTCAAGACAACAGCATGACGACCATAGTTTCAATTTTAATTCTGATTTAGGGTTTGAGTCTATGGGTCTTTTTATAGAGTTATGAATTAATTTAAGCCGTCGGATGTTCTTAGGGTTAATCAAAACCATTCAATCATGATAGGGTGATGAGTCAGCCCTAATGACTCAGCAAGGAGTCAGAATGGACTCAACAACACGGGTCAGCCTGAACCAGAAAGCTGTGCAGGCTCCAACCTCGGCCTGGGCGCACTTGGCAGGTGCGCCAGTGTTAATATGTACTGGCGCACTTCCCAAGTGCGCCAGTGCATTTATTTTTTATTTTTTTATTTATTTTACTTTGCCACCAAACTTCGTTCATCCATAACTCTTTCATCCGGTACTCGTTTCCCGCAAACTCGGACTCTATCTCCACTAGAATTCCTAGACGAACACAATGGTGCAACCCAATCCCTATAATTCTCACGTCTGAGATTGGTTATTCTTTAATTTAGTTATTTCGATTATTCAAAAATCCGGGGTGTTACATTCTCCCCTCCTTAAAGGATTTTGTCCCCGAAATTTCTAAGTTAAGGAGAATGCATATCCTACCATCCAAACAACCATCTAATCAACCATCAAACACGGCATCCATTGTCCTTATAAAATTTCTAATGTTGTATGAACATATGCAAGAAGTGTGTGTATATGTTGCTTATCTAATGCAAAATCAGGCAGTCTACTGATTCAGTTGACCTCCTTAATGCAAACAATGATAGTGCCATGCGTCCATTATGTATGCGAAAGAACCCTATCGATAGATATCATTTCTACATGTGTGCACAACCATTCACCAAAATGCAACATCCATATGATGGTACAACCATTATTCAAATATGTACACACATTAATATGCAATATGCAATATGAAGTGACTGAGCCGATCTAGTGCCTAAAATGTGTGTATATGCATCCACGAGCAACCACTAGCAAACACTTGCATCCACGTGCACCCATCATCCATAACATGTCTCAAACACATGTTTCAACCATAGGACTATCCTGTCTAAAGGTCAAAGATACTAGAGCGAGGACGTACTAAAGATAAGATAAGTACAAGGCAAGCGATAAAGGAGAAATTAAAAGACATACCCTCGAAAAGAAAAGGGTATAATGAATGCATCTTCGCTTCCGTCTCCCAAGTAGCGTTGCTCTCATCATCTCCCCATTACACTTTGACTAGTTTGACCTATCGATTTCTCAATTTCTTAATCTCCGACCCAAGAATGCGCGTAGGAGCTCGTCGAATCGTTGCATCACGCTCGATCTCCACCTCTCTAAGCAAGCTCGGCTCTACCACTTCCGCGGTCTCGTGCAAGCGCTTCCTCAAGTGTGATACATGGAATACGTCGTGTATACCACTAAGTCTCTCGGGCAACTCCACTCTATACGCCATCTGCCCAATCCTTTCCTTAATAGGAAACGGCCCTACGAACCTTGGTGCTAACTTCCCAACGGACCCAAAGCGAACGACGTTCCATAATGGAGACACCTTGACAAAGACCATGTCCCCAACATCAAACTCAAGATCTAACCTCCTCTTGTCCGCATAAGATTTCCGTCTATCTTGCGCCGTCTTCATCCTCCTTCGAATCAAATCGATTTTCTCCGAAGTCTCTCTAATCATATCGGGTCCAAGAAAGATCTTATCCGTAGATTCCCACCAACATGTAGGCAAACGACACGGCCGTCCATAAAGAGCCTCGAACGGTGCCATGCCAACGCTAGACTGAAAGTTGTTATTATATGCGAACTCCACCAACGGAAGATGTTCCTCCCATGTACCTCCGAAGTCTAAGACACATAACCTCAATAGGTCCTCTAGAATACGATTCACCCTCTCGGTCTGGCCGTCCATCTAAGGATGATATGCGGTGCTCAAACATAACTGAGTCCCTACCGCCTCTTGCAAGCTCTTCCAAAATTCGCTAGTGAAGATAGGATCGCGGTCGCTCACTATGCTAGAAGGAACACCATGCAAACAAACTATCTCTCGAATGTATACGGAGGCTAACCATGGAGCAGTCCTCTTACTCTTTACGGGAATGAAATGGGTACTCTTAGTAAGTCTGTCTACCATGACCCAAATCCCCGTATTACCCTTCCTCGATCTCGGTAATCCGTCAATAAAGTCCATCGAGACGCTTTCCCACTTCCATTGTGGGACCTCCAATGGATGAAGCAATCCACCGGGCTTCTTTTGCTCTGCTTTTACTTGTTGGCACACCAAGCATCTAGCGACATACTCAGCCACATCTTTCTTCATGCCGGACCAAAAGTAAACTCGTCTCATGTCCATGTACATCTTGTCCCCACCGGGATAAATGGTCATCTTCGAACGATGGGCATCATCAAGAATGGTCTTCCTCAGATTCTCATCTTGTGGTACACAAAGTCTACCGTCCCTACGAAACCAACCCTTATCATCTAGGGTATACCTACGGAGATGGCTCGATGACTCCCCTCCTTTAAGCTTTTCTATTAACTCAACCAACTGTGGGTCGTCTCGCTGTGCCTCGCCAATCCGTCCCAAAAGCGTAGGTCTGACCTCTAAGGATGCAAGCAAACCGGGTACAAAACCAGTGGATGGTCTAAAGTCAAACGTAGAGATGAACTCTAAACTTCACCGCTCAACAAATAACGGACTCAAGAATAATCTTTTTCTACTCAAGGCATCCGCCACAATGCTACCCCCGTCAGGGATGTATGCCATCTCGAAATCGTAGGACGCCAAGAACTCCATCCACCCTAACATTTCATCCTTCCCTAGAGACCACATGCCCTATATTTCTCACTTCCTTCCTCCAAAAATGGTATTTTAAAGGAATTTATCTTTAAGCTGGTGCACTTGTAGAGTCCTTAAGCTTTCCCTAAGATGTAGGACATGCTCTTCTCTGCTTCTAGAGAAAACCAGGATATTATCCCATGCAAAATCGTTACAACTATCCATCTCTCACGCAGACCATCCTAGTCGAACTCGACATCCCCCAAGTGCAAGCCCCAAAGGCCTAAACCAATATCAGACAAACACCCAAGGGATACCTCCTTCGAATTCAGACGACCTACGTGAGATGATACTAGTAAGACGGTCAATCAATTGAGCACTTGACCGACTCTGGCTATCCTTGCCAGCCTAGCTCCAGAACCACCGCTGATTACATAACTGGCTTTGCTTAGTCTATTAAGCACATATGAAAACTTATTTCACACCTCTGGGTAAACCCCGCACTTTATCAAAGACGTCTCCATACTCACGGACCACACAAACAGATTCCTAATCATCGTTAGATGCGTCAGAAGATTCAAGGCAACTAAGCATCACTAAACCCCTAAGGTCGCAAGAAATATGAGGATCTTTCATAACGAATCAATAGTCTAACTACCCTCCTTTCACAATCTAGGATGGCACCATACCTAGTTATCCAATCCATACCTAGAATTAAACCGTAGCCAATGAAGCCAAGAACAAAGGCGTTGCATTCAAATCCAACACCCAAGATAGACACTCTCAAATCCCGACAAATCATAGAAAGATGAGCCGAACCACCAATAGGATTTGAGACTACTAAGGGATCAGTAACTAGACTAGTATCAAGGTGCAGTGTTTCAACTAATGATGTAGAAATAAACGAATGCGATGCGTCAGAATCGAATAAAGTATGGACAGGACGATCATACAGAAAAACTAAACTTTCAACGTAAATTTCTCTACCTCGTACTTGCAGCGGTGGGACCACGAGAGCCTGAACTTGTCCCCTTGCCTACCCTGGTGCCATAAGAGCTTGTGCCTGTCCTCCCGAGGTAGACTCTGCCCTCTGCCCTTTCTTTGGGCAGTCCTTAATAAGATGTCCCGCCTCGCCACAGTGGAAACAACCGGTCTTCTTCTTCTTCCTACAATCTTTACTTAGATAGCCTGGTGTCCCATAGCTAAAGCATTTCTTCTTCCCCTTGGCATTGTTGCCTTTGCCACCTTTCTTCTTGGGTGCCTTATTAGCATTGGCGCCCTTCTCCTCTTCATGCATGAGTGTCATGTCAACTAACCTCTCAAAGGTAGCCCCCATGGGAATGTGGGTCATAGCTAACCCATGAAGCGGCTCGTTTAAACCCTTAACAAATCTTAAAGCCTTCTTTTCTGGAGTGTTCACCAAGTCTAAGTCAAACCTTGCCAATTGGTTGAATTTGTTAACGTACTCTTTCACTGATAGATTCCCTTGCTTCAGTGAAAAAAACCTTTCTATGTATAGATTCTCTTCAGCCCGTGAGAGAAACTTCGCCTCAAACCTCTGCCTAAAATCTGGCCATGTATCAACTGGACGACCCCCATTAGTGACCTCCCACCAAAACGAGGCCTCATCCTTCATCAGCCAAGCAGCTAGCTGGACTTTTCTTCCATCATCTACTTCAAAAATTCCAAACAATTCTTCTACCTCCTTTAGCCAGTTGCGAGCTTCAACAAATGTCTATGTCTCGTGAAAAGGTTTCCCACCCATTGCTCTAAAGTCCTTACATATTTTTGCGAAATTATCGACACGAGGAGGAGGAGGAGGGGGAGGAGGAGGAGCATTAGCTGGACCTGCAGTGGCGGCCCTAGCCTCAAGATATTGAGGAAACCAACCGGGCACATGAACGCCCTCTGGTATCTCAGATACTTCGGACATGCTGAAACGAAAAAGGAAAGATTCAATGCGAAAAGGAATGAAGGAAAGATATATGGCTCTTGGGGTTATGCTTTCCAAAATATACTTTTCTTTTGAAAATACTTTCCTTAAAACATACTTTTGAAAGTACTTCTTTATAAAAATTGCTTTGAAAAAAATAGTTTTTTTTCTTCAAAATATCTTATCTGTTCTGGTAACCTTCAGCTCTGATACCACGTGTAGCACTCCACCTCCATTAAGGTCACTCGCAAAGGGAATGCCTTAACTTCAGTGGAGCGTTTTAGATGAATATAGAACAGAAAATCACAATAAGACAGATATAAAGCAGTACTTGAAAATTAAAAATTTATTTCATTGCAGCGGATAAACCCATATGTTTGATTACATCATCAAAACCATAAACCAAAGTCAAGTACATCATATCCATCTTGATAAAACAAAGTACATAAACTGAAAGACATAATCCCCAACATTAAAATAGCCATAAATAAAGAGAAGCTGAACTTTACTTCAACGGTCCAAGAAATCTTCTAAAACCAATCCAAGACTAAACTCCACTGGTGCTAGTTCCAACCTGAGCACCTGGGGGGGAGGAAAGAGATGGAAAAAGGGGGGTCAGACATAAAGTCTGGCGAGTGCGATAATTCTAACAATATAATTCACAAAGTAACTAGGCTAAGGCATAAGTTGGAAAATAAGGAAATGATCATGAACCATTGAGTATGGCAGAGTAAATAAGGAAACATGATGATCAACGATATCGTTAAGCGCACCTAAACCACTATAGGATGATTACTAAACTACGCCAACACTATGGGATAATTGCTATACTACACCGCCACTAGTATACTGCACCACCCTAAGGTTGATCCCGTCTACAGACTTAATAATGATATTGGTAGTTTCGTGCACCCCTAGTTGCCTTCATACGTGTCGTCTGCCCCTATCTCCACTAGGTGTACCCACCACCCCCAAACGATCGGCTCCCTAACTCGTAGATACCCGTGCTGGCCCCACAGTGTGGTGTATCACTCCCTAAAGTGGCAACCCGATACAACAAAGAATGCACGGCTTATACCTACACGATGCAACAACGTCTTACCTACCAGCCCGGGTCCACACATGCATATGAACCCGTTGGACTTGCGTTGCCACCGCTAACCCGGTTTGGCCTCTTACAGTCGAGCCCAGTATGTGTGTCCCGTCCTCGACTTGGGTCGAGCCCAAAAAGATACGTATGGGTTACTGGTTGAAATGGGCCCCCATTACTTGACACAAGCTATCCACCTAAGCTTGGTCCCCTCTAGTACATCCCACTTAACCCACTTCTTATTCATGTTTCAATTACATGTTTCATGTTTTGGTTAAGTGTTTCTAATCGTATTTCCAAATGCCACCCAAGGCACCCACTAGATTCCACATGCCACCCAAGGCACCCACTTAACCCCCTCAAGTCCCACTACATGCTTATCTGGTTAAGTGTTTCTTAATTCATTAAGACCGTAACCTCATAAAGACCTCTCACATTAGACTGACATTTGTGGCAGCTGGATTTGCCGGGCGGGTCCAGGCAGTCTTACACCACAAAAGAGCCTAACCTCGTGTCTTTACAACTGTTAAATATTTAGTTTGTGCCTAAGACCTCTCACATTAGACTGGCATTTGTGGCAGCTGGATTTGCCGGGCGGGTCCGGGCAGTCTTACACCACAAAAGAGCCTAACCTCGTGTCTTAGACCATTAATTACTCCTAATTAATCACACCCAATTTGAATTATTATCCCTATTCAAATTACCAATCTATTCCAAATTTTACGATGTCCATAATTGACTCAATTATGTCCATCCATTTATTGTATGTAAAATCATACCAATTTCACCACAATTTTATTTTATGCCTTTTAAGGCATTTATGCCAATTAAACATTTTTAATATTATCCCCTTTTTCGCAACGTAGTATGCTTGTTTGTTTGACGTAAAAATATACGTTAGACTCGAATAGTCTAACACATGAAATAAAAGAAAACATCACATATATACATAATTAAAACATAGATCTAACATAGGTGTGAACTTGCATATGTGAATGATGTTCTACATCTAAAACTTGCATAGGCCAAAATTACAATTTGCATAACAACATATGTCATGGTTCCAAATTTAAAGGTGTGAACTTGATGAGAAAATGGCCACAAACTTGCATAAACATCATGTATAACACAGATCCAGATCTAAAGGTGTGAACTTGATGAAATAATGACCACAAACTTGCATAAACATCATATGTCATAAACCTATATCTAAAGGTGTTAAACTTGCATAGGTAATAACATAACATGATTCATGTCCAACTCATAAATTCACATATGTGATTTATACATCGCAACAATGGTGTGAACTAACATGTAAAGTATCATGTCATAGCCTAATCTTTCAATTTAATTCTCATATACTAGGTGCCATAATCATGTAAGGTCACATGTAATTCTACCCAAAGTTGTATATGGTTCATGTTTGAATCAACATCTAAACTTTCCTACATATGATTTATCATATGAATCAATATCACAAACTAGCTTAAGAAACATGACGATTTGATTATACATGACGATTTGATTATATATAAAATTACAACATGGATGATAGCAACATAACTTTGCATCACAACATAACATCATAGATATTTCAATCATAATCCTACAACATAATTACAACATGCAATCAATACTTCATATCACATCCATACAATCCGCGTTATAACTTAATCTAATTAAATTACTAATTATTTTGCAAAAACTATCGAACTCACAACTCAAAAGCAGTCTTGAGTTCTGAATTCTGATTTCTGGAGTTGAATTAGCGCTCCTTTGATGAAGATTCGCGGTTAGGGTTGAGTAATTCTGATTTGGTTGCTGTTCTTCCTCTTAATTTTGGTGGCGGCTGCTCTAGGGTTCAAGACAACAGCATGACGACCATAGTTTCAATTTTAATTCTGATTTAGGGTTTGAGTCTATGGGTCTTTTTATAGAGTTATGAATTAATTTAAGCCGTCAGATGTTCTTAGGGTTAATCAAAACCATTCAATCATGATAGGATGATGAGTTGGCCCTAATGACTCAGCAAGGAGTCAGAATGGACTCAACAACACGGGTCAGCCTGAACCAAAAAGCTGTGCAGGCTCCAGCCTCGGCCTGGGTGCACTTGGCAGGTGCGCTAGTGTTAATATGTACTGGCGCACTTCCCAAGTGCGCCAGTGCATTTATTTTTTATTTTTTTATTTTTTTTACTTTGCCACCAAACTTCGTTCGTCCATAACTCTTTCATCCGGTACTCGTTTCCCGCAAACTCGGACTCTATCTCCACTAGAATTTCGAGACTAATACAATGGTGCAACCCAATCCCTATAATTCTCACGTCTGAGATGATTATTCAAAAATCCGGGGTGTTACACCTTTCTTCTTCATCGGTTCTTCACTGCCAGGCGGAACCCATCGTTCCTTACGTTGACCAATAGCTACTCCTCCATCGTCACTCTGATCGAGGATCCCTCATCGCCATGTTGAAGCCCATCGTCCAACGCCTCTAAGGCCATCACCATGTCAGGCGCAACGCCCCCCTCCTTCTTGAAACCGCCCGCAAACCCTACCAGTTTGAGCGTCAATTAATAGCTAACACCAGATGAAAATTCGTCATACTGGCATCATTTGAGAGAGTGAACAACGATCTTTGTTTTTCGTTTTGGGGGCTGAAACAATTCGAAGAGAATTGGAGGATTCTTGAGGATCAAAAATAGGTTTTTTCTGGCCTTCGATTTTTCTGATGGCGGCTTGTTGGAAACTAGGATTTTGTGGAAAAACAACTATATATATATATATTAATTTTAATTATATTTAATTCACCTATTATCCGTTTATCGTCACGAACTCCAAACAAACTCCAAGGACTGTCGCCCTTAGCTAAATACCCCCATTCCGAACACAATGAGATATGTTTCGTAACCAAATTCTATCTTTTCGTTAAATTTTTCTTTAAATTAAAATATAAATTAATATACATTCGATTTAAACGTACATTTTAATTTACCGGGGCCACATACGGACTCCAAAAATTCCAGAAAAATAAATCTGGCTACGTTTTGATGATACGGTCCTAACAAAACTTATTTCATCGAATTTGGAGACCGTTTGAAAAATGGTCATATTCTGGGCGATCCAAATTGACTAAAACTATCAAAACATGTTTTTTTTTGCCACGCTCGCATACTAATTTCAAAAATTATGAACTTTGGAATCTAGCAACAATTCGACATACCGGATCCAACAAAAGTGGTTTCGTCGAAAACGGAGGTCGTTTGCAATACGGCTATTTTTAAGGGCTATATTTTCCATAGCGACTATTCTGAATTTTCAACTGGACATAACTTTTTATTCCCACTATGATATTTGGATTTTTCAGATTCGTTGGAAAGATATTTATAAAAAGATTTAAATATTTTTGGTTTCACTAAAATCCAGTTTATTTTGAATCCTGTGCATTCATTTGAAATTTGAAATCGAATTTTCAAACTACCACGCCATTTTCAATTCCTTTTATATTTAAAATAAATATTTATATTCTAACTTCGATTTAAATAAATTTATACATTCCAATTCTATTCAAAATGAATTTCTAGTCGTTATTATTTAAAATAAATCATTTTAAATATTCAAAATTCATTAAAATTGCCAAAATAAAATTTTCAAATTGGTTCTGGTTTTCTGGGTAGTTACAATCTCCCCCACTTAAAATATTTTCGTCCTCGAAAAGGAACGGATCTGAAAGTTGTTTAACTAACCAACTCAACTTTCATTATTTTAATTATGGCTTAAGTTCTTCAACTTTTCAGTTTCTAAAAACTTTTCAAATTCTTCAAAAATTTGACTAATACCCTAAATTTTCAAAAATTTCGCCATAACCTCCTATGTACGGGGAGCATCGGGAAAATCCCCAAACCGCCACACTGGCCCACTCATCTCAAAAAGGAAAAGAAAATGCCAAGCGGCTAGCCAATCGGCTCATAAAATCATCCAAACCCAATAAATTAGTAAACATGTACGTATTTGTCGGACATACAATTTTATTCCTCTACTTAGCTTCCCTGCTATAACCTGCCCAATGTATATACATGCATATGCATGCAATTTTAATTAATTTTCAATTCAGTACAATATTTGATTCAGTTTGGCTATATTTTACCTTTTATTTGCATATTGGTTTAATCATTCCAATATTTTTATTAGTTCAACTAATAATCAAACAACACAACCAGCAATCAATTTGTGGCTTAAATTTCCAAAACACATAACTTTTGTATATATATTCAAAAATCAAATTTCTAGTGTCAAATTCAAAACAATAAATTCAAAATAATGTTCTGGTTCTCACACCATTCGATTGGAAAAATATAGATATTCACTTTCGGAACTCGAACACAAACACTGATGATGATGATTCATCATCAGAATTATCCCCGGGCGACTAGAGTGTGACTTCGAATACGCATATATTCAAAATCTTTATATACTCGATAGTCCAAATTCAATATAAAATAAATATTCAAATACGTATTTTAAGATATGAATTTTCAAAATCTAGTTTGATTTTAAAAATAACACTCTTCCAACTCATTCTAGGATACTACTGATCCCATCTCTAGCAAGTCATTCTTATTGGATATTACTAATCCAATCTCTGATGAATTCTTTCGTCTGGTTCTAATATTTCATGTTCTCTAGCTCTATAAACCAAAGTTCTGATACCAAATGTGGCGACCCAAACTTCCCCGTGAAGGAAAGCTTGGATTGCTTCGAGAACAAGACAAATCGAAACACAAACAGAAGAACATTTCATTGCTTTTTACAACAATTCTATCAGAATACAAGAATATAACATAGTAAGAATGAATATTATACATCAGAAAAATATCATAGATTTAAATTACATTTAAGTACATCGCAGCGAAAAATTAATACAAAACACAACTAAAAAGAATATGCGGATACAGAGCTTTCCGTATATCATTCCACCTGTAAACCAGGATCCTGTGAATATAAATCTGCAAAACCAAAACTACTAGCTGCCCGTGTGGAAAATATGGGCACCCCAGAATTTAGTTAAAATAATAAACGCCAGGGTAGTCATGGGACTGGTGTGAGAACTAAAACAGTTATTTAAAACTTTACTTTAAAATAAGGTAAATCAAGGGACCACGCCGTATAACACGTAACGGGTTTACCCCCAAGAAAACCAGTGCCTAAAACAAACAGCGCAATGCTAATAAAGAAAAATGAAGCTATTATAAGACTCAGGTCCCATCACACAATGCAACGCAAGCCGGAGGGTAGAGTTTTACCTTATAATAGCCAAATATGGTACGTTTTAAATCAAATCTTTTATTATTACTATAAGTGAAGAAATCAACTTCAAATATAAATGTATCAATCATAGACGGCATGGGTACCATATATCATGTCGCCAATACTAGGATCTACAATCAAGACTGAAATGTCACGTACTTGGAAATTGGATTTCCATCATGGTGGTTACTGATTCGAAAGATCTATCGCGTAGTGCAATTCCCCACGGTTTACGTCGCAGGCATGCGAAAACACTGTAATGCACATCCTCACTATCTAGGAAACAAGTTACCGCAGCCTACGTCGCAGGCATGCGAAAACACCACTAACTCTATCCATTAGGGAATTAGGAGGTGTGCCCTATCCCTCACCTCGGTCGACCGAATCCATGACAACTCATAGGGTGTCTATCCTCATCTCAAAAGCATACTGATCTAACCATCAGTTTACCACCATACCGTTTTGTGAGGCTCGCGAATTAACGCAACACAAAGGCGTGCTATATTAAAGTTGTGCTTTGATCATCAACCACAAGACTCTACTTTTCAACAGAAGCCTTGATCATTTGCCACTTAGGCATACCACACAAGCAATTTACGCCATGCGAATGATGTCTATCGATATACAACCTCTGATCCCGTATGTCTCAGAGAAGGGTTAAGTAAGGGAATAAATCCCCCTTCACCAGGAAG
The DNA here is from genome assembly GCA_030737875.1 of Allium sativum. Taxonomy (NCBI): domain Eukaryota; kingdom Viridiplantae; phylum Streptophyta; class Magnoliopsida; order Asparagales; family Amaryllidaceae; genus Allium; species Allium sativum. The sequence continues at coordinate 27,011,120 of CM060912.1, read as the reverse complement.
ATGTATATTTTATAGAGATCAATCAGCACATAATAAAATCCATTGTCATACACACCATCCATTTACAAGTCCGTTCTTGGTCTGAACGAAACCAGAGGCGCCTTATTCTTCGTCCCGTATGTCCAATACAGGAGAGAGGCCTTCGCATATCCGTATAATCTACAAGTACGTTCGGACAGCTACCACTGTAGCCCCTTCAAGATAGCTACTCCAATCATGAGCAATAGTAGCAACCCATCCATTCGATGTGAAGATCGTCGGTCTTGCACCGTCTTCAATCTTTTCAACTTTTCGTCGTATCAGTTATTCAAAATGGGTTAAACCCGGCCTTTCCGAATAACTCGCGTATCTTATAATCAAGTGCTATAACAACACATCTTACGCCTCATTCCAATCCAAAATATTCTTTTATTCAAATATTCTTTTTCTTTGGGAAAGGTTCCCATTGATTTTATCAAAGATAAATTCTTTTAAATTTATTCTTTAATCTTCCTTTGGATATTAAACCATATTAAGGTTTTCCAAACTAGTCGGGATTAGCGAACTACACCGAAGTAATCATTTATTTTATTTCCTAATCCTAACCTATTCATCCCATGGAGCAAAACTGGTAATATTCCATATCTAACACCACAGTGTTATCGATAAATATTAATTACCATTTCATGTTCAAATCTAATTAAAGATTTAGCTATCACTTGGAGTAAAACTGGTGGTACTACATTTTCGATCATTTTCTTGAATTGATAATTTTAATTATCACATTCACTTTTCAATCTAATTAAAGATCCATTAAAACTCTAATTCAGTTTTAAACTCAAAAATCATTACTTAATGATTATTCGAAGCTAAGAAATTGATCTTATCTTTAACATGATTAAAGAACCAATGTCATTTAAAACACGGTTCACGATAAACACAAATTCACATTCCATTCCAAAAGTCTATAACCGTAAATTAGTAAGAGAACAATTCCCTAAGTATTAATCCTGAAGGCCGAAACCAAATCAGATCAATACCAGGAAACCTTTCAACTTAGCTAATCTTCAATTTGTTTCTAATTTTCTTAACTCCCTTGGGTTTAAGAACAGTATTTTTAAAGATACCATTCACAACAAACCCAAAATCCCATTTCCATTGTTAATCGAGTTAAAGAACAAGTGTTATTTAAAACACAGTTCACGATAAACCCAAAAACAAATTTGATATCAAATACAAGGCTCTGAGTAGAAAATATATCGGCTTATATTCAATATCAAATTCTGAAATCAACAAATATCGTATTGGAATAACGATATATATATCTTCCAAATTCCTCCACAATATCCGTGTATTCACGGAATCCAATACCGAAATATTTTGAAGATAATTTCGATTCAAATCCTTTCCAATTCGTATATTGGAAATTCTGGTTATTTTTAAAACCATTTTCTAATCCAATTTATTTACTTTAAAAATAACTAAATTATTATTCTAGTTAATAACTAGTTCATTTCGATAAAAAAATATTTTTGTCTTTTCAAAACTGGAATTTTTGATCCAAAATTTTTCTAAATCATTTATTACCGTTTTACACAAATTATTGATATTTTTAATAATTTTATCAAGGCCCGTACAGTCGATTTCCATAAACGGTCATCAAACTGCACTTACAACGACCTTTTCCAAATTTGATTTGGACATAATTCCAAATCCAACCGTTGGATTTTAAATCTTTCATATTCGTTGGAAAGCTCTTTTCGATACGAACCCAAGGTTCTGGATTTAGGAGAATCCGACAGTCGGATCTCCCGTAACGTCCATTTGAAATTAATGGTTGAAATTCGCGAACTGCCGCTGCGCGGCGTGTTCTATTCTGGCCATTATAATATATATATAATATATATATATTTCGTCGATTTTCATTTAAAAGGAATTTTATAAATCGTTTTAAATTCGTTTTAAAAAAACGATTTCCACTTCCATTTCAATTCCAAATCCAAATTGAATATTCCAATATAAATTCGTTTTAAATTCATTTCAAATTGCACTACAAGAAAATACTGATTTAGAAGCGGAAAAATCTGTCGCTAATCCGCCGCTAAAGGCTAGTTAGCGACGGATTTGCAACAGAATCTGGCTGTCGCTACAAAGCACGTCGGTATTTCAGGCACAATTTTGCGACGGAAATTAACGTCGATTCTCCGTCACTTCACCGTCATTTTATGATAAATTATAATTTTATTTTAAAATATTTCACCGACGTATTACCGACGGATAAATATGATATAACAAAATCAACAAATATGTATCCGTCGCAAAATGCACGCTATTTAGAAAGGGATTACCGACGGATATATATAACAACAAAATCATCAAATATATACCCACCGCAAAATTCGCGCTATTTAGAAAGGGATTACCAACGGATTTGTATAACATAAAAAATCAGCAAATGTTTTTCTGTCACAAACTTCACGCTAATTAGCAAGGGATTACCGACGAATATATAAAAATCAAGCATTTTACTTCCAGTTTTCCGTCGGTATTCCCTTTCTATTCTGGTTATATATTGTTTTTTTTAATCCAGCCATCGCTACCAATCGTGTGTGTATGTATGTATGTATATATATATATATATATATATATATATATATATATAATGAGCAGTTACAAAAAAAATATATAATGAGCGACATTAATTCATCAATATTATGTTATTAGAGCTAATATTCCATACAAAAAACAATACCATCCATTATCATTCATCAATTCATATATACACTAGACTAAAATATAACTAACAAAACTATTCAGCTAGTGCTAGTGGTTTCCATACAAAAACACCACCCTTACGCATAATACCCATACAAAAACCACATAAAAGAAGCATCAACCAAATATATCCAGCTACCATACCCGAGTAACTCATGGTGATGACGATGGAGAATGATCTTCGTAACCAGATTCACCATTTCTCTGGAGCATTGCCATCACTTGTTTTATTTGTGCTTCAAAGATTTCTCTATCTGCTTTTTGTTGTTGTGCAAGCCTTGCCTGCTCTTCCTCAAGTCTTTGGCAATTAGCTCGCTCATGCTCTCTCTCTGCCTCAATCCTAATCCGCTCTGCTCTCTCATTCTCGAGCTCTAAGCGCATTTCCTCAACGGTTTTTTGTAGCTCATGAACATCATCCTCATTGTCAACACGATGACTCTTTGAACGTTGAGAAGAGGGAAGCTGCAAAGAAATTACACAAAAATAGTGTAAAAACAATAGTATAAAAACATTACGTTTTAAGTAAAAGTGAATGTAATATTACAGTCTATTATGGTATTTAAGATGTATGCGACTTCCCATTCAAGAATTGGTTTGTCCTCCTTCTGTACAACCATGCATATAGCAATTATTTATGGTTCCATGTTATTTAAATAAACTCCATTTGACTAATGTTTACAGCTGTGCAACTAAAATCCTATTTTGACCCTGCAACACTTTTTGATCATTACATTTTTTTCTTTTCAGTATAGCGCTGTAAGACTATAAGTTCGGTTTAAATCTGCTATTTTTCATACCTTAAATCAGGACACCTTTAGCATAGTTAAAGCAACGTTAATATAGAGGGTTTAAATAAAGTGAATCTCATTAAAACCAAATCAGCAAAGGTGTGAAAAAAACTAATACTGACCATGAACATTATAATGTAATTTCAACTTCTTTTGACTGAAATCAGTGGTCCAAGACCATGTAAACAACCAGATTATGACAATATATTTGCACTACAGTTTAAGAAGCAGAATAGTAATATTCTCAAAATTCAGTTTGTGCACAATATTTGATTATGTAACAAAACACAATGACACGAACAATGTAAGCCAATATGCATAGTCGATAGGATCATGTAAACAACCAGATTATGACAATATATTTGCACTACAGTTTAAGAAGCAGAACAGTAGTAATATTCTCAAATTTCAGTTTGTGCATAATATTAGATTATGTAACAAAGCACAATGACACGAACAATGTAAGCCAATATGCATAGTCGATAGGATCAGGCTTAAAACATGGCTGTCACTAAGCATGCATATCATGAATCACATGAGGGATCCCTGATACAATACGCCACCGGGTTAGAAATATTAACTCAAAGATTTGGGGGCTTAACACTCACTGATACAATATTTGTGCACAATATTAGTAAAATATATCATGGCGAAATATTAACAGTAGTGACAGCCATGGATCCCTGATACAATATTGGCGATATACACGTTTTAAGTAAAATGTAGTAAACAATAGTATTGCAAAGCCAATATGCATAGTCGATAGGATCAGGCTTAAAACATGGCGTATTGCAAAGGCAAGTTCCAATAAGGCTCAGAAATATTGGGGGCTTAACACTCACTGGTAAAGGACAGGACTAAAGCCATTTGTTTGTGGTTTATTTTTATTTTTTTATTTATATTCATTTGTTTTATTTTTATTTTATATTTTACTTTCCTGATCATTCCCAACTGGTATGAGTGGCAATGCATCAAGACAGTATTGGTTAGTAAATGATTTAGAATGACTTTCTTCTTTCTCTCTTAAGCCTGAATGCATCAAAGTTAATTTAGGCTCTTACTAGTATTTGTTATCATCTCAAACATGTATTATTGTTAAAAGTTTGTGACCAATGCAACTGCTGTTAATGTCAACTCTTTTATTCTCATTTGGCAATCGACTGTCTCCGCTGTACTTCTTTTCTCGTTGGAAAATCTTCGATGTCATGACAATCAATCTAGCTTTACAGATTAAAGACTACAATTATCATCCGATAAAGCTAATTGTTGAAGTCGGGCATTTCAGTAACATTTTTCATGTGGCTCCAGGAATTGTATGGAATGAGAAATTCGATGTGTAAATAGAAAAAAAATCTTTGAAGTACCTCTAGATTCCCAACGGGATAAAAACGTTTTTTTGCATTTGGCACCACAAGTGATTCGAATATCTCATCAGCTGTCTCTGGTGGGAGCTCCAATGTGTCGTCACCGGTTGTCTCTCGAAGTGATTGTAGTTTCTCTGTGCAAGCTCTTGTGAAGTTGTCCTATTAGAAAAAACTTTTTTTAGCAGTGCTCAAACATGTTTTCCTTAAAAAAAAATATTACTTACGTAAAATGTTGCCTCTTTAGGATCTACCCAAGTAGGTGGAGTGGAGTCATCCTTATTACGCGTTGCAGCTTTCTTGCGAGTACGCTCAAATACCTCAAGCACACGAGCAGGCCTACCGTGCTCCTTACTCTAAAAAAAATATTTTTTATTTTGGCATTCTTTGAAGTCAAAATAAATAAATATAGTAGTGGTGAAGAAAAAAATTATTACCAATCTTTCGGCATGCTCCTGTGTAGAAATAGATCCACAACTATGCCACGACGGATTGCAATTTCTATTGGCTGAAGCTTTCTTTGATTTCTCTTTAATTTCTGGAAAATCCCAGTATTGGAGCCATTTGTCCCTGTTAGCCTACTTTGTGAACTAGGCAACACAAAGTCAAGATATCAAGCATTGGAGAGCATTTCAAATTAGAAGACTTCGGTTCGGATCGGAGAGGCCATCACTACTCAGGTCGGAGGAGACGCTACAGCTTCGATCGAACAGATACAATCATCCGGGTCGGGTTAAAGCAACGTATCGGTTCGGATCGGATAAAGTCTCCAGTTCAGAGCGGCGAGCTATTGCTGTTGAAAACAGAGAGCGCGTGTTCGGGTCGGAGGGCAGTCTTCTTCAAGATGGATCGGAAGGCCACACAGCTGCTACAGAGATGGTTCGGAGGAAAAGCGGAATAAAAAGAAGAGAGAGTTGTCACCAAGTCAATTCGGGTCGGATCGGATATCCCGATCCGAACCCCTGATACATATACCTCCGACCCGAACCCATTTTCCATGCTGTCCCCCTGCATAAGCGCCTGGATATCCGGATCGGCTATGACCAGTTCCTGCCCATAACGTTCACTATTTTGATGCGTTGTCAGCACAGTAATCCATCCGAACCCGAGGCTAGTGGGATGGACGACACGTGGCTCCGATCCGGATCGGGTTTTGAGCAAATTCACACCTATAAATACCCCGTCTAGAGACAAAGAAAAGGATCTTTTTTAGGCACTTTGAGAATTCAACTACCTCCATAACCCGAACTCCATTACTCCCGGAGAATCCAAATCTTCTTTCATTATTTGTTTTAGTCTATTGAGTGAATATAAGCGAGTTGTGAGTGAAATCAAGTGACAATTACATTGTATTTGCAACTGAATCATTGAATATAGTGAAAGATAAGTGGACGTAGGCATTTCTTCGCCGAACCACTATAAATCCTGTGTGTTCATTTTTTATTTTTATCTCATCTTATTTGCTTTTAATCAATTTGGGTGTTAGAACCAATTTTTGGTCTAACATTTTGGTGCTTTCACTGAGAAACCTCATCTAAATTCTTTATTTTCCGGGATTTCTTTCTACTTTTTGGACCATTGAGTTCAAAGAAGTTACTCCTTAAGTTTCTCCGCTTTTTTATATTTGTTGAAGTGATTGTCAAAGAGTCATGGCCAAAGGAAAAGGCAAAGAAGTTCAGTCTGTTCGAGGAAATGTAGCTGGCGAAGATCAGCAAAATGCGGCTGTAACAAGGTCTCGGGGGCAGAGTTCAGCAGCAGGGAGAACCAATGCAGGAAATCCGAGTCGCCAGCAGGGGGAAAGCTCCGATCCGATCCGGGTAGGAGATTCTGAAGCAGTGCATTCCCCCAATCTGAACCGACCCGAGCAGCTTGCCACGTACCGATCCGACCAGGCCCCCCAGCTCCGAACCGATCCGACCTCCTACCTCTGATCCGACCCGATGCTTGGTGAAGCTGGAACCTCTACTCGAGTCCCTACGAATGCTCCAATTCCAGCCACCAGGGTTGGTGATCAGGTCAATCCATCTGCGCCCATCACTCAAGGAGATTTCTCGCGCTTGCTTGACATGCTTGAGAGCACAAGGGAGGCTATGAAGGTTCACGAGCGAACTAATCTCATGATGCAGGAAAATATGAGGCTCATGAGTCGGGAGATTAATGAACTCCGTCGACAGAGAACTCCATCACCGGTTCGTCACAGACCAGTGGATCAATCTTCATCTTCCGAGGAAGAACGGCCCCGTGAACGAAGGCCGCTCGAACGACCTCAGAACGTGGAGCAGCTGACATTTGGATCTTTGGGATCTCGTGAGGATATTGCACGAGCGCTAGGAAACAATGACCCCACTCGAGGGCAAAAACTCCAATCCCCTCCTCCCGAGATCGACCGGGAGCGCAGGGAACGGAATCGAGCAGAGGCAGCTCGAAGAAGAAGGGCATCTCCTGAACAAGAGCCCAGAAGGAGCTCGGATACTAGGGCCAGGGAACCTGAGCGGCCCCTAACTAATGCTGATGTGCAGGCAATGGTTCGCCAGATCATGTCCGAGAGTCGGAACTATACAAATGAGGATTATGGCATCGAACGAAGCCATACTCCCTTCACCAATGATATCCTCGACTTCCAATTTCCCCGACGCTTTAACTTGCCACAGATGGACAAATACAACGGAAGGACTGATCCGGGACAGCATTTAATGCGATACTCGTGGCTCATGAATGTTGCTGCTGCCCATGATGAAGTGAAGTGCAAAGCATTCCCAATCTACTTAGAAGATGTGGCGCTATTCTGGTTTAACCGACTTCCTCCTCGTTCGATTTCGAATTACAAGGAACTAAGCGAGCGTTTCATGAACCAGTTTCGACTCCATGCCCTAAATTCCAAAAGTGTTATTGAATTATCGAGAATCAAGCAGGCACCAGGAGAATCTTTGAGGGCATATCTTGATCGTTTTAACCAAGCTGTAACTGAGGTCAGTGACCCAGATGAGCCCACTATTCTGATGGCATTGAAGGAAGGAGTCGATCCTGAATCTGAGTTTGGAGACTACCTTTCTGGGAAAACACCCTCCACAAGGGAGATATTCTACGAAAAAGCCGATATTTATCTAAGGCGAGAGGAGGCCAGGGCAAACCGAAAGAGAAAGTCTGAGACGGCTTCAAAGGAGAATGTGCAGAGTAATATCGCCGTGAAGCAGTCTGGGGAAAGTTCTGGCAAGGTTGAAGTAAATGTAGGAAACAAGGGTGGAAACATCAATGCTGGAAGCGGGGGAAACAACAACAATAACCGTAATCCGAACGGTAACAGAAGAAACAGAAATAGGGGAAGTGACCCTAACAAAAGACCCCGATTCCAGAACTACGAGAATTATACACCATTGAACGACACCCTAGAAAATATTTACCTGGATACGTACAATGTGTTACAATACAAAAGACCGCCACCTCGTGATTCGACCGAGAAAGAAATGGCGACAGGGAAGTTTTGTTTGTTTCATGGAACTCACGGGCATTCAACTAATGAATGTCGGCATTTGAGGGATGTGATTGAGAAACTGTTGCGTGAAGGGAAGTTGGATGAGTACAAGGTTGCCCCGAGGGACAGGGGGCAAGGAGAGCAGGTTCCAAAACAGATTCTACCTGCTCCCAAGCCTACAACGCAGCAGAAAGGTAAAGGAATTGTTATCAACTCCATAGTAGGCGGACCTCACCCAGCAATCCGAAGTTTCAGATCAATGGATGAATATGTGAATGCTGCCAAGCATCTAGACGTGAATGAAGGTGATGATTTGGAAGATGTCACCCCCATAAAACAACAGAAGACCATGTTTGACGATGTGGTATTTCGCAGCCGAGACAATACTGGGATACAATCACCCACCAATGATCCGTTGGTTATTACTACCACCATTGGGCCGCCCTTGGTCCATAAGGTATTAGTAGACAACGGAAGTTCCGTTAATATTTTGTTCAAGAAGTCATTTGATCAGATGAAGCTTGAATCTGAAGATCTGAAGCCTTGTGAAGGATGGATCAGAGGCTTCAACGGGGCGTCGACAGCTCCCATGGGATACATAGAGTTGCCCGTGACCCTGGGGCAAGGAGAACGTAGAAGAGTGCGGATGCTTCAGTTCGTAGTATTGGACGTAGATTCGCCTTATAATGCATTTTTGGGGAGGCCTGCCCTCGCTGAATTCAGAGTTTGTATCGCCCCTTGGTGCTTGTTACTTAAGTTCCCAACCGAAGCCGGAACTGGAGTAATGAGAGGGGATCAAGTTTCCGGACGGGCCTGCTATGTGGCCGAACTAAATATGTTGATGAAAGGACTTAACGTTGAGAGTAAGGATGCCTCGTCTCCCTCAAAGGGGGACTCGGCATAGCAATTAGAGAGATTGACCCCGAGGGAGTTGCCCAAATGAACGCCTGAAGACCTGGATCCCAGAAAAGATGAGGAACCAGAGGCTAGGAATGCAACTCCTAATGAAGCGACAGTGGAAATTCCCATTGATAAAGCTGATCCGACAAAAGTTTTGAAGATTGGTTCTCAATTGGATCCACGTCGAGCTAAAGAACTAACGGACTTCTTGAAGGCAAACTTAGACGTGTTCGCCTGGACCCATGCTGACATGTGTGGGATATCGCCATCCATTATAAGTCACAAATTGAATGTAAATCCGAAGCATCCGCCTGTGAAGCAAAAGAGACGCATGCTGGGCCCAGAGAGGTCGGCTGCTCTCAAAGAGGAAGTAGAGAAGTTGAAGCAGAATGGATTTATTCGAGATTCGACTTATCCCGACTGGATATCGAATCCCGTCTTAGTAAAGAAGCCAAACGGAAAGTGGCGGACTTGCATTGACTTTTCAGATTTAAATAAAGCTTGCCCGAAAGATAATTTCCCACTTCCCAGGATTGACCATCTTGTAGACTCGACAGCAGGTCATGAACTTCTCTCTTTCATGGACGCATATTCTGCATACAACCAAATTCCTATGCACGTACCAGACCAAGAACATACGAGCTTCATTACGAATTTGGGGTTATATTGTTATGTTGTAATGCCATTCGGATTGAAGAACGCTGGAGCTACTTATCAGCGCTTGGTGAACAGAATGTTTTATAATCAAGTAGGAAAAACTATGGAAGTTTATGTGGATGATATGCTTGTCAAATCAAAGCAGTCCTCCAGCCATACGCAAGACTTGGCGGAAATGTTTGGTATCCTGCGAAAGTACCGGATGAAATTGAATCCTCTGAAATGCTCATTTGGAGTGGCATCGGGAAAGTTCCTTGGCTTCATTGTGAGTTCCCGAGGAATTGAAATCAACCCTAGCCAGATAGCAGCGATTAGAAATATCGAAGAACCGAGGAGAATTAAAGACGTCCAAAGTCTTGCAGGGAAAGTAGCGGCGCTGAGTAGATTCATCTCCAAAGCCACATATAAATGTGTTCCGTTTTTTGATTTGTTTGAAAGGGGAAATAAGAACTTCGAATGGACTCCGGATTGTGTTGAGGCCTTTCGAAATCTGTTGGAACTGCTAGAGAAACCGCCGATTTTATCAAAGCCCGTAGATCACGAAGAATTGTTTGTTTACTTGGCAGTCTCGGCTCACGCTGTCAGCACAGCCCTGGTTCGAGAAGAAGACAAAGTACAAAGGCCAGTGTATTATGTAAGCAAGAAATTAGCAGCGGCAGAGCGCAACTACCCAAAAATTGAGAAGCTTGCTTACAGTCTCCTGATCGCATCCCGAAAACTTCGTCACTATTTCCAAGCCCATCCAATAACCATATACACCGACCAGCCCTTAAGGCAGGTGTTGCAGAGGCCCGAAGCATCGGGAAGGTTGATCAAATGGAACATAGAACTAAGTCAGTTTGATTTGAATTTTCAACCACGAAAGTCAATCAGGGGGCAAGCTCTAGCAGACTTTATTGCGGAATTCACCATTCCAGAGGAGGAAGTAATCAATGACAGAGTGGTTAAGTCCGAGGATGAGTTAAAAATAAATCCGTGGAAACTATATACAGATGGAGCCAAGAACGACCGAAGGTCCGGAGCCGGAATCGTCTTAGTCACTCCCGAAGGACGGTCGTTATATTACGCCTTGCGATTAGAATTTTCGGCGACTAACAATGACTCTGAATATGAAGCCCTGATTGCCGGGCTGAAGCTTGCTAAAGACCTCGGAGTAAAAATGTTAGACATATTTTGTGACTCTAAAATTGTTGTTTGTCAAGTGCGAGAGGAATTCGTGGCTCGAGGACCTCGACTTATCGCCTACCTCAAGAAAGTGAAAGAGCTATTGAATAGCTTAGAGCGGTACAACATAACACACATTCCCAGAGTTGAAAACCAGAAAGCGGATAGACTGGCAAAGCTGGCTAGTTCCGACAATCCAGAAGAGACTGAAATAATTCCAATTGAAACGTTGGAGTCGCCAAGCTTTGAGTCGATGGAAATTGAATTCGCTTTTGAAGCGGAACCAGAGAAGGAGTCGTGGATGACTCCAATTAAGAATTTCCTAAAGAATGGAACACTCCCATCGAAGAAGAGTGAGAAAAGAGCTGTAGTTCGCAAAGCTACCAGATATGTCATACAAGATGATACTCTCTATAGGCAAGGATTTTCTATGCCCCTGTTACGATGTATAGCACACGACGACATCAAGCGTGTACTAAGAGAAGTACACGAAGGTGAGTGTAGAGATCATACAGGAGGTCAAACTTTAGCAAAGAAGATATTGCGGTACGGATACTTCTGGCCTACGATCAATAAAGATGCAGCTGATTATTCACGACGCTGCGATAAGTGCCAGAGATTCGCTAAAATCCCCAGGGCACCGTCGACCCAACTTAAATCAATGGTGAGTCCTTGGCCATTTGCCACGTGGGGAATTGATATCATTGGAGTTATACCAATTGCTAAAGGAGGAGCTAAGTATGCAATAGTAGCCGTGGACTATTTTACGAAGTGGGTGGAAGCTGAGCCCTTGACCAAGATCACAACAAGAAAGGTGATAAGTTTTGTGGTCAGAAATATTATATGCCGGTTCGGGATCCCAAGGACGATTATAACTGACAACGGGACCCAATTTGATAGTACTGAATTCAGAAATTTCTGCCAGAAGTATAAGACAGACAAACGATATACTGCAGTTGCCTATCCGCAATCGAATGGGCAAGTAGAGGCAATAAACAAAGTAATAAAATCCATCCTCAAGAAGCGATTAGAGCGTGCAAAGGCAAAGTGGGTTGATGAATTGCCCCTAGCTTTGTGGGCATATCGAGCAACATTTAAAACGGCCACCGGTCATACCCCTTTCTCTCTCTCTCCTTTGGCTCAGAAGCTGTAATTCCAGTTGAACTAGAAGTTGCTTCCCACAGGGTGACATATTATGACCCGATGACAAATCGGGCACTTTTACTTGAGTCTCTTGATGAAGTCGAAGAGAAAAGGGACGAAGCAGATTTGCGTGCAGCAAGACATCGGCGTCAGATGGCACGCTATTACGACAAAAAAGTTCGCCTCAGGACTTTTGAACCAGGAAATTTGGTGTTAAAGAGAGTGTAGCACCCCGCCTCCGCTAGGGTCACTCGCAAAGGAATGCACTAGCTTTATAGGGGCATTATTGGTAAACATGCACAGAAATATCACAAGACAGAACATATAAAATAGCGGAAGTAAAATCAAACTTTCATAACATGAATAAATAAGGTCTAAAGCCTTTTACATCAGAGTACATCAAAACCTGTCTTGCAATAGTAAAGAAGCATAAAGACATTTTCATAAATTATTCCCCAAGTAAAAACAGTAAAGTAGCCATAGCCAAGATAAGTCCAAGCCATCCATGATGACCTTCAAGCAGAAGAAGTCCGAACTAAACAACAGTATTTCCTCCCTGTAACCTGGGGGGGAAACGGAAGAAAAGAGGCAAAACAAAACGGGTCAGCCAAAAAGACTGAGTAAGCCCTATCTACTATTAGTATAAAAACTAGTAAAGTTAACTGACATGAGAAACTGAGATGAACATAAGCATGATAACAAGATAGATAAGCAAAATCAAAATAACAGGATGAACTACTGAACTCAGGTAAACTAAGGTGTCATGATAAATTACGATGTCAAGATAAAACAAGGCATCACATCGTCAGGTTTCTATCCAATATAATACCCCAAGGTATCTATCCTGTATAACATCCCCCGGTTTCTATCATGTATAATTCTCCTGGTTCTAACATGTATATTTGCTCTGCACCTCTCGTACTAGTATCCCAACCCACGTCATGTGTTAACTATGAATGTCCCTTGCCCAATGTCATATAATGGTCCATGCCAACCTAATATATAGCATATGTAGGTTTTCCCAACTCGTATGTTTCTTTCCATGTATAAGTTCAGTCCTTTGCCGCAGGCCATACGGGCTTTCCCATGTAAATGTTTTATCCTTGAAGTTGTTTTGGACTGCAACCCTTGATCTAGTTATGTTTCCTTACCATGAACTATCGCGCGTTCGCTTAGGATTTATGCCACCTAGGACCACTAGGGATTATGCTACCTAATGAACGTTTCCGTGTCTCGGTTTGGGTTCAGCCACCTAGGGCCACTAGGGATTACGCTAACCGCCAACCGCGCCCTTTTTCCCACGCATTCATCGTGAATCGTTTTTCCATGACTGTATGCACATGTATCACATCGTGCCATCCGAGTCCTGTCACAGGGCAGGTCAAGAAATCCAGGACTCGGTCGGGAGCTTTCGGTTCATCTGCCGATGCAGATGCTAAGGTATGTTTTTCTACATGTGGCTATGGTCCCACGCGACCCCTCCCTCAACTAGCGAAAGACAAGACAGGATAAATCCTGTACGAGAACACACTACTGGCCAACCCCCAATCCGAGCCTTACCGCACCCATAATTAGATAGCAATTATGGTCTATTGGGTGTTCTATGCCTTTCCGTACGTACACGCTTGACCAAAGATGGAAGGTAGCCTGACGAGAAAATGCTATCCAGGGTACGACCGTGTCTCGTCGACTATGCCCTATCCATCCCCGTCTTTAGGTTGCTCGTATAGCAACCAAGGCATACTCTTGGTCCTTCTAACGCAGACCTTAACCTCTCATGAGCCTAGTATAATTACCTGGCAGCCCACAGAGGGATCCCAAGAATGTCCTCACGTTCCCCGAAGCCGCTGCTTCGTTACCCAGTTCGCTGGAGCCTTTATCTAAATCAGATACTTGCTCCTACCCGTATACTTAAACGATGACCTACCGTATCAGGTTACTCATCTATCTATGAACTGGTCTAAATTTCCTTGACTAAGAATCATTACTTAGTTATCCTTCAACTAAGGTTTACCACTTAGCCTTATTTCCGTTATCCTTGTTAATTACAGTTACCCACCTAATTCCCCGAATTAGGGTTTATATAACAGATTAAGTGTCACTTAAGTTCATGACTTAATCCCGTCTACAAATCATGTCCAAATTGGCTAAGTATCCAAGTTCAAGACTTAACCCGTCTACAAATCATGTCAAAATTGGCTAAGTATCCAAGTTCAAGACTTAACCCGTCTACAAATCATGTCCAAACTGGCTAAGTATCCAAGTTCAAGACTTAACCCGTCTACAAATCATGTCCAAATTGGCTAAGTATCCAAGTTCAAGACTTAACCCGTCTACAAATCATGTCCAAATTGGCTAAGTACCCAAGTTCATGTTTTCACGTTACATTGGTTAAGTATGGGTTAACTTAACCTCAATAAATTAACGAGTTAGATTGGTTAAGTTTAGGTCACTTAACCACATCAAATTAACGGGTTAGATTGGTTAAGTATAGGTCACTTAACCACATCAAATTAATGAGTTAGATTGGTTAAGTATTTAACTTAACCCCATTAAACTACCAAGTGGGATTAATTAAGTTTAGGTTAACTTAACCCCATCCGATTACCATGTTTAGACTTATTGAGTCTAATCTTAGCCCCATCCATTAACTGTATCTTTCGGTTAAGTGTCATTAAGGAAACTTACTTAACCTTACCAAGTTATCGTGTTGGATTGATTAAGTGTTGATTAACTTAACCCCGTCCACTAGTCGTATAAAAATGGTTAAGTGTCATTAGGCAAATCAAGTTACTTAACCTACCCAACTTTGTCATGTTTTGTTAAGTATCATTAGCCCAATCTAATTACTTAACCCACTTGTCCATGTCATATTTGGTTAAGAGTCATTAATCCAATTTTGACTTAACCCTATTATGTGGCATTAATTACTTAATGCACCTTCACCTCTCACATTAGGCTTTGTTGTGGTTACTAGTTAAGCCGGTCGGTTCCGGGTAGCTTTACACCACAACTTGGTCTAACCTCGGGTTCAAGCACAACATGACCAACTTCTCACATTGGGTCCTATTGTTTGCAACTACTAGTTAGGCCGGTCGGTTCCGGGTAGTTTTACGTTGCAAACTCAACCCAACCTCGAGTTGGTCACTTTCTTGTTTAGTCTAGTGTCATGTTCATAGTCAAGTTTTCAAGCAATTGGGTAGACCTAACTTAATAGGTAAATTCCCAATGGGTAGACCTAACTTAATAGGTAAATTCCCAAGCTTATGTTTCTATGCACACTTACATGTCAACTCCCATGTTATATTTCAAATCATGTTCTCAAGTTGTATTTTCATGTCATTAGAAATTACCCATAACATAACCCAACGCTTTTAAACTCGCATATACGTTCGCAACAACGTAATGGACTAAAAGAAGAGACTTGACAAAGGCATGACAAAAATGGATATTAAGCCACAAGTTAATCATGGTGGCAAATGAGGCACAAATGTGTTCATTAGCTTGCATATTACATTCTTAAGCCTCAAAACATGCATAAAACCGAAACTTGGAACATAAGCGAATCATGGTGACAAAAGACATGGAATGTTGACTAGAAACTCGCATATATCATCATATAAGGGTTATGACTTCATATGCAAGTAGACATAATGATTATGAAGGTTCTCGTGTTGCATAATGCAACATTTCAACATAAAGGTTGTAGCTTTTAGCTCATAAGATCAAGATAATGACTTCATAAACTTGCATGACATGATAGCATATATCATTCTCAATGATCAAACCCAAACTTGCAACATGAACATTTAACTTCCTAGTTAATATCTAAGAGTAGGGAAGGGCTTACATTGCTATGAAGGCCTAAATCGATTAAACTAAAGCTTGTGATGAAGCCTATGCATGCCATCATCCAAAAACCCAAAGATGGATGCTCCAAATCAACAAAAACACCATCTTTATGAACAAAGATCAAACTTTTGCCTTGAAATCAACTTGAGAAGCTCTCATACTACCATAGGGACTCTCTAACACTCTCATGATCATGAAACCTCTCATAGAAATGAAGTGGAGGCTAGGATAGTTGAGTGGAGGCCATAAGAGTAGAAATTTTGCCATAGTTTAGTTACATGAGTGAATAATGAGGGTTTAGGGGAGGGTTAGGGGCTTATTTATAGAAGATTAGGCTAGTTAGGACCCTTAGATTAACCCTAGGACCAACCTGAACCGTCAGATCTCAAACCAGGCCCAAAAACCTAGCCAAGATAGAAACATGTGCACCAGGCAAGACTGCTCGTCTGAGCCAAGTCGACAGCCAAGTCGACAGGGCTGTCGACTTGGTCAGACCAAGTCGACTCCCAAGTCGACAGGGCTGTCGACTTGTGTACTGTGGCGGGAATTTTTCCCGCCTGGCCCAACTGGCCCAATTTTCCAAATTCAAGTTTGAATTTGAAATCTGTTTTTACTTAGAAATTTTCTGAAAACTTCGTTGGGCCTTAATCGGGTCATACTGACTCCGATTTTCGAAAACTCGGACTCTATTTCGCATATTTTTCCAAGACGAACGCAATGGCATAGCCCGTTTAACTTGATTCAGAATTTAATTTTAAATTCTGCCTTGATTCTCGTCTTAATCATGCTATCGAAATACGGGTTGTTACAGAGAGTCTTTCCATCCCTTCCTCACCTTGGTCCAAAATGGGAAGGACCCTTTGTCATTCAACGGAAACTTGAAAAAGGAACCTTCAAGTTAACGACCGTGGATGGCGAAGAAGTCCCCAGAGCATGGAATGCCCAGCACTTAATGCGATATTTGGATTAAAAACGCTGTACTTTGTGTTATTTTTCTTATGAACTCTGTAATAAGGCACGACTTGCCTTGGGAAAATCTGACGATATGAATGAAGAACTATAAAGTGGATGTAGGCTATGACTTAGCTGAACCACTATAAAAATACTGTGTGATATTTACTTTTATGCATTACATATATACATTTATCAGTTATTCTGTTGTGATTATAAGCTACGGGATAACTCGCAACCTAAAAAGATTGAAAACAGTTTAGACATAAAAAGAAGCACAACGATTATTTGTGCGATAAGACATAAAAGAATGAGAAAACGACATTCTTAACTCTAACTCTCCAGAGAGAGAGAGAGTATAAAAGCGTCTCCGACTGAGCGCTGAAAAAGAGATTCTACTCCTAACTCTAACTCTCCAGAGAGAGAGAGAGTATAAAAGCGTCTCCGACTGAGCGCTGAAAAAGAGATTCTACTCCTAACTCTAAATCTCCAGAGAGAGAGAAATTATAAAAGTGTCTCCGACTGAGCGCTGAAAAAGAGATTCTCCTCCTAACTCTAACTCTCCAGAGAGAGAGAGAGTATAAAAGCGTCTCTGACTGAGCGCTGAGAAAGAAATCTTTCCCCGTTGAAAGACCGGGGAATAAACAGATGACTGAACTCAAACTCTAACTCTCAAGAGAAAGAGGGAGAGTATAAAAGAAATGCCAGAAAAAATGACAGGTACTGATGGCACAGGAAGTGCTATCCCGTCAGAAAATCGGGAGCATTCGGATCGCTTGGTTAAGCATTAAATAACTTGTGGAAATTGACTGGGGACACTTATGTACACGCATATTTCCCCCCTCCACAACTTCGTTTCATAACTATAGACATGCATTTCTACATAAGTGCAGAACTGCTGACAAATAAACATTGCAAAAAATGAGTTATTTTTATTTACAAATGAATGAATTTGTACAGGAAAATAGCCAAAAAAGAAAGTGCAGGAACTACTCTTGTAGCAGCAATTATTGGTTCACTAAATGCTAAAACGATACAAGGCAATCCACTATTTAGATTTTGAATGAGCCTTGGATTTCTTGTCGGCTTTTTCCGCGTCCTTTGCTTCTTTCTCAGCCTCCGTCAAGATTCGTTTTGTCTTCTTTTTTCCTGAAGATGCGGTGCTGGAGCCGGTAGACTTCTTCCCGGAGGGCGGGGCGTTGGAATCAAGAGAAGATTTTTTAGCGAGTTCCTCTGTAATAGATCTAGTTGAGAGCTTAACAACTAACCTTGATCCCGCATCCACGACTGCGAGGGGTTTGAGGACTTCGGGGTCTAGCTCTTCAGCTTTTAGTTGCAAGCGTTTGTCTTGATCGGCTTTCATCGCAGCCAAGGTAACATCATCAGCATTTTTTGACTCCCCGACTATTGCAACTTCTGGTTCCTCTTCATGCCCCCCGTCTCCGCCATCGTCCTTCAAAGCTGCTATCATTTCTTCATCATGAGGAGTGGCGACCTTAGTCGGCTCACTTCCTTCTTCCAAGTCTATAGAAGCAGCCTTGTCTTCCCCTTTTTTGGCCTTGTCTGCGGGCTTTGTCCCAGCGGTGACTCCCTGAGTCACATCTGTCTTTACGAATGATTCAACACCTACAGAATGAGAAGCAACAGTTATCAACTCAGGCGAAAACAATGGGTCTTTCATCGATTGTTCGATCACGTGGCGAAAAGTAGAAATAGCCTTGGCAAATTGAGGAGAAAAGGTAGGGATACCTTCCGAAAACTTTTCTGCGGGGGTGGCTACTGCCTCTGGTGTTGCTTCAGGAATAGGGGATAGCAGGGTTGTTCGGGGAATTCCCGGATTTTCAGGATCATACCCCTCTACTTCAGAAGTTGCAGGGGCAGAAGAGGAGGAACCAGTTTCGAGAACAGTTTTTTGTTTAGACTTCCGTCTCTCTTCTTCCATCGCCTCAGCAATAAGGCGGCGCCCTTCAGCTAGGCGCTCCGGTTCATCATCCCTCAAGTATTTCTCCATTAGTTTATCTTCATCGAGGGAATCGACCTTAAGTTCCTCTTTTTCCCACTCGACGATCTGATTCCATACTTGAACTAGAGTGGATGGATAGTCCTCGATCCAAGAAATGTTTCGGCGACGAATAATATGTGCGAAGAGTTCAATCATTAGTTCACCGAAACCCTGAATATCAGCCTCCGCCTCTGATAGTTGCTTGCGGGCTTCCTCCGCAGATTTAATAGCACACTCCACATTGCCCTCGGCTAGGGCAGCCCTGTTCTCTGCCTCCAACAGCTTTGAAGCCAAGTCAGCATTCTTCTTTTCTAATTCAGCACTCCTCTTTGCTAACTCGGCATTTTTCCGTTCAAGCTCAGCATAAGCAAGGCGTGTCTTAGCAACTTCTGATTTGGCCTCGTCAGCTTGCTTTTTTAATTCAGAACGCTCCTGAGTGTGAGATTCAAGCAAGTCGTGATAACGCTTTTGCATGTCCTCGAATTGTTGTTTGAAATTAGAAGCGTCCCTTTGAGCGACCGCTAGCTGAGCTTGAGTGTCTTCCAAATCTTTTCCTAGAGCTTTTAAGGCCTTAGCATCCTCCTCCGCGGTCTTTTGCATTGAATCAGTATTTGTGATTAGAGTGCGGATAATTCTAGAAAGATTGCGTGAATATTTAAACATCTCAGTATATTGTTTTTGCACCGCATCAATTTTTGCTTTGGCCTCATCTGCCCAATTAGATGAAATAGGTTCAAGGGCTGGTAAAAAAGTCAAAGTATCGAAGTAGTGCTCGGGAAATTGCTCCACCAAATATGCCCGCTTTACCGCAGTTGCCGCATCTGGTGGGGGGGAGCGGGGATCGATAATTCGGTGTCCCTGTGAGAAGAGGATTCGGTAGTCTCTTTGTCTGTCCTAGGTCGTTTAGTAGCAGGGACCTTATGCTTACTTCGAGACCCAGTTTCTTTTGGAGGAGTTCTTTCTCTACTGCGCTTTTCATGGGAAGAAGTGGAGTCTTTAGATGGTGGTCTGTCCTCTTCCCTGCGGCTTGGATAGCCCTTATATTTCTCTTGTTCCGGTCGAACTGGTGAGCGGGAACGTGAGGGTCGAGAGCGATAGGGATCATAAGGTCTTCTCTCCTCCCTACCACGATCATCCCGGCGATCATACTCGACATCCTGAGGAGGATTGGACATGCTGCGACGAAGCTTTCTTATATCATAGTAGGATCGAGACATTGTACCTGCACGATAAAACGAACGAAATTTAGAATTAATGGATTCACGAGGAAAGAGGTGCAACGAAGGCTAATGCCGTTATATAAAGTGTATCCTAAGTGGTGTGTTTCCCCCCAACCAACCCGAGTCTGAAGCTAGACTAGTACGGGCAGGCTCTGTGGCCTTAGCGGGAGTGGTCTCTTCAGAAGAGGTGAAGACTAAAGGATCCTTCCTGAAATCCTCTGAAGTGTATATAGTCTCAGGTAAGGGGAGATCCCCCAAACCTTGAAATATTTGCTCATCAGTACTAGGGGCATCCCCCTCGGAAGCGTGAAGTGGTGACTCTTGGGAGGATTTTGACTTTTCTAGAGAAGTAGTTTCCTCAGGGGCAATATATCCTTCACGATGCTTTTCGGCCAGATTAGCCAATTCATCATCTTGTGTAGAAGATGGAGAAGGTGAAGTGTGAAGAGGCGCTGTAGGAATTCCTGAGCCTTCTCCTGTCTCTGGGACTACCTCCACTGGAGGAATGCATGCGTATGGAACCATCCCATGACCAATGCTACGAAAAACAGACAACAGCCCATGAAAGTGAAGGTATTCGTCCTTAAGGGCTTCGTCGATAGTCAAGAATTTCTGATCGCCATTGAGGAGTCGGTGCATCCGGTCGAAGAACACCTGGTCTGATATCTGTTTGGGATTGTCAACTGCAAACAAAAAGGAAAAACAAGTCAAGGTGATGATTCAAGTGTATAGAGCCCGGATTTAGAAAATCAGTGCTTTACTTGATTTTGTCCACCTCCTGGCGCATCCAGGCTGTCGCTTCACGTAGAACCATTCTAGTCTGGAATCTCCAGCTTTACTGCTAAATGGTGCAGAGATTATCTTCCTTTTTGGAACTGATTCAAAGTAGCAGAAGGATGGAGTCTCTCGAGTCCGATGCTTGAAATTATAGAAGAAGTAAACGTCATCGAACGTGAGCTCTATGCCTAAGATTTCACGATATGCTATGTACAAGGTGTGCAGATAGGCATATGAATTGGGGTGCAATTGCATGGGGGCAATCCGCATTTGTCTTAAAAAGTCAACAATGAAGGGAGAGAATGGAGGAATGGCGCCGACCATGCACATTAATCGAGTGACCGTCATATATCCTTCTGGAGGGTTGTGGGGACGGTCAGAGTGTGAAGGCACTAGGGTGTCCCTTTTCATTATTCCATACTTTAAGCAAATTCGGACAAGTCGATCGTTGTCAATCGTCGATTCAACGGAGTCTGGAGGTGATTCCAATATAATGGCTGATTCAAATTCGTCAGGGGCTCGATCGTCACCGATCCCTCCTTCCTCCTCAAAACCCAGAGAAGCCTCGTTCTCTGAAGACGCCTCGTTTCTTTCTCGATTTCCAACCCCGTAGTCTGGACCCTCACTGTCCCATTCTGGATCCGAAGAAGAAGATATATCCTCAAGGGTGATTTTGTTAGAAGTTTCTGGGGCTTCTTTCCTCTCAGCTAGTCTGGAAGAGCGTCTGGGTCTCATTGTCATAGAACCATTGAAGAAGCAATAGCACAAATTAGAGTAAATTAGCCCGTACCCCCCTGTGCGTGTGTGTGAACTAAAATGCGTGCAACAAATGTGAGAAATGCAAGGTAAAAGTGCGACAATGTAAGACGAAACTTTGAAGAGAAAGTGATAGTCAGAGTAGTTCTTAATGTTCACTTATGTCCGCAAGGCACTATCCTAACTGTTCATGAAGTTGGAAGTAATATCTTTTAAATAGTTGGACGAGAGTTTGTATTTTGGATTGAGTAGTTTTCGGTTTGGATGCAGACGCCAGGTTCGGATCGGATGAGCAAAGGCTCACACTCAGAGAGAAATATCCGGATCGGTTCGGAGGTTGACGTTCGGACTGGGTTGGATTAACCTAGATAACCATATTACTATTCTCTCTTTTGTTTCATAACCCAGTCCGACCCAGGCAAATAAGCCTTAACCTCCATTTTATTCCTAGCTCCGACCCGACCCGGTTAAACGAGTTAAGTCCCATTTCCTTGTCCTATTGCCCCGACCCGGTCCGGATCTATGAATTTCTTTCTTTCCCTTTTTTCTCCTACCGTTCCCCTACCCGAACCGATCTCCTTCGAGTTCCTTCCTCTTCCTCCTCTTAAGTAGCGAACCCAACTCAAATTCCCAAGCCTTAATTAAAATCGACAGATTAAACACTCAAGTATTCAATAATGAGTTTCAATACCCTCCTCCAACGCCTCGAAGTGGCGTCGATGCCATTAACGACGAGGGCGGGGGATGAAGGAAGCGGTGGCAATGGAACCAGTCAATTACTTTGCTAGAATCGTTCAAGCTAACCGCAGATGTAAATTAAAAGCGATTGTGGCAGTGAGATTCAAGATTACAAGACTACCTATGTATTTGATTCAAATATTGAAGCGAGAATTTTAAAGTTTCTTGAAAAAGCTAAGGCTTCGATGTGGAGTCGGTTCGGACGAGCAAGAATAGTGAATGAAAAAAAAGAAGGGGACTGAAGTGAATTTATATAAAAAGCAAGCTGACTATTCGTATTCCCGATCGGACCGGCTCGAAAAGCCCAATGATGCAGCTTGGCCCACTAATCCCTTGCAGAGTAAAGGAAGAAAGAGATCCATTCGGGTCGGAACCCAAAGCAGAAATCCGTCCGGGTCGGAATCCGAACCGAACGGGATGAAGTGCGACAGCTTGGCATGCATGTTCAAAAGAAAGGATGAAGGCGTGGCGCAATGGAAATCAAAGCATGCTCCATTTCCAATAGAAGCATCCTTTGAGGGGGCAAAGTGTTAGCCTACTTTGTGAACTAGGCAACACAAAGTCAAGATATCAAGCATTGGAGAGCATTTCAAATTAGAAGACTTCGGTTCGGATCGGAGAGGCCATCACTACTCAGGTCGGAGGAGACGCTACAGCTTCGATCGAACAGATACAATCATCCGGGTCGGGTTAAAGCAACGTATCGGTTCGGATCGGATAAAGTCTCATGTTCGGAGCGGCGAGCTATTGCTGTTGAAAACAGAGAGCGCGTGTTCGGGTCGAAGGGCAGTCTTCTTCAAGATGGATCGGAAGGCCACACAGCTGCTACAGAGATGGTTCGGAGGAAAAGCGGAATAAAAAGAAGAGAGAGTTGTCACCAAGTCAATTCGGGTCGGATCGGATATCCCGATCCGAACCCCTGATACATATACCTCCGACCCGAACACATTTTCCATGTTGTCCCCCTGCATAAGCGCCTGGATATCCGGATCGGCTATGACCAATTCCTGCCCATAACGTTCACTATTTTGATGCGTTGTCAGCACAGTAATCCATCCGAACCCGAGGCTAGTGGGATGGACGACACGTGGCTCCGATCCGGATCGGGTTTTGAGCAAATTCACACCTATAAATACCCCGTCTGGAGACAAAGAAAAGGATCTTTTTAGGCACTTTGAGAATTCAACTACCTCCATAACCCGAACTCTATTACTCCCGGAGAATCCAAATCTTCTTTCATTATTTGTTTTAGTCTATTGAGTGAATATAAGCGAGTTGTGAGTGAAATCAAGTGACAATTACATTGTATTTGCAACTGAATCATTGAATATAGTGAAAGATAAGTGGACGTAGGCATTTCTTCGCCGAACCACTATAAATCCTGTGTGTTCATTTTTTATTTTTTATCTCATCTTATTTGCTTTTAATCAATTTGGGTGTTAGAACCAATTTTTGGTCTAACAGTCCCAAATAGCTTGACTCATGAAGATTGGTTTTGCATTCTTTCCCTTTATATCACTAACCATATCTGAATATCTTTTGCTAGCCTTCGTTTTCCAATGTTTTCTTATAGTCTCTATTGGATAAGCATCATAACCATATACTTGACCCTGTAATGTATGATATATGTTACAATTATGTTAACTTTAAAGTTTTGTATAACTACATATAAACATGAGTCATGAATACAATTATGTTAGTAACAAGAAAGTCATGAATACAATTATGTTAGACAACAGCTTATCCTGGTATCTGATTTGTTATATTTCAGCACGCTAATATTTAGATCATTTCTTGCAATGATGGCCAAATTTTGTATCTTTTTCTTTGCCTTAAAGTACTAGTAACTAGTATTTATGGGCTCTTGCAACAAAATGATCATTTCAGAACAGTATTAGTAAATGGATCAAATTTATAATGCATAAATTAATAATTTATAATGATCATTTCAGAAGAGTATTTATGAACTTTTTATCGCAGTGCTCTACGTACCTTCCTGGAAACTGTACGAGTATTTGTTTAACTTTACATAATTGAAAATGTGTTTGTTAATCAAACATATACGAAGGTAAATTCATACGCAATACATGTACTGTCTGAATGGCTAGCACATGTCTTATCTATTCTGTAGTTCTATACATGAGTTATCAAACACTGCATGTTGCCGCACTTTTGAAGAAAGAGGCAACAAAATGTAATGTCGATTTCTGAGTATCGGCTATGGCTGTCAATATTATTACACCTTATAATATCATCAATGGTGGAGATAAGAAAGGCAATATGCTGAACCTCCAGGTTTTAATGGTCTTCATTTCATAATGAATAAATGTTGTATAATGGTAAATTGTAAACCATACATTATATATATGGATAATAGAAATAAGTACAAGCACTGTATGTATGCATAAGTACTAGAAACAGAGGATGTATAGGCTTAGAATAGAAATGAGTACCAAAAAATCTTCGAAAAGTAGCTCCTTATAATCGGATGGTATCTTTCCAAAAGTGGGCCAAAAATCAACCAAACGTTTATGAAATGACGCAGTGATTCTCTTTGAAAGCTCACTGGAAGGATGCATCGAAAAAGTGCTGTGTATATAGTATTTATGTTACCATAATGTCAATCAAAAAATATAAATAAATATACATATAGCATGGTAAAACACATACTTATCTTTAGTTTCTACTAGTCGAAGTTCAATGCGACCTGATGTATTGATCGACTTTGCCGTTGGAATTGTCGCACCTCCTTGTACATTTGGACAGTTGTGCTCATTCACAGTGTTATGTGAGGAAGAACGCAAAGGAGGAACGGAAGGAGAAACACCGTGCCTGGGTTGAGGAGTTGGTTGACGTCTAGATTGGGGAGTATATTCGCTCTGATGAGAAACACCGTTGGACGTTTGCCGTAGAGGAGCTGACGGCATAGGATTGGGCTGTGGAGGAGCTAACGACATAGGATTGGGTTTTTGAGGATCTAACTGCACAGGATTGGGCTGTGGAGAAGCTGATGGCACAGGATTGGGCTGTGGAGAAGACGATGGCACAGGATTGGGCTGGGGAGGAGCCGACGGCGTAGGATTGGGCAGTGGAGGAGCTAACTGCCGATTAGGATGTGGGGGAATTGGTTGGGAAGGAGTTGGCTATGGAGAAATATGTTGGGAAGTAGCATTAGAGGATGCCTCAGCTATTGTAGGCTGAAACGGAAGAGTTCGTGCAGTCGAACGATGATGCAATGATGTCTCATGACTATTTTTGAATTTAGCTTGAGGGTATGGTTTGATAGTATGACTAGGTGGTAAAGTAGACTGAATAAGTGGAGCGTCACTATGTCCCCGTCCCTGTCCCTGTCCCCGAATTTTTTTCCTTGTCCCAGTTCTTGGGAAGCATAGTGGTGTCCACGTGTACCGCCAACCATATCTGTAAATCATGCACAATACTTCAATAGTTAGACAGTCATAAACATTGAAAGATAAAGGGCGGATCCAACTGTCCGCTAAATTTGTTTTTTGTGTTTCTTGTAATCAGTTTGTGTTGTCAAATAGAAGTAGGGAGAAGTAACACAAGAAAACGCTCAACTAACACTTGCAAAGCTCGGTTAACTGAACAGACAAAACAACATGCATGAACACAAATGTCTAGACCACTTGTATAGTTTACACAATTATATATATATGGTTTAGACCCCTTGTATAGTTGGGATTGAGACACCTTTTCAGCCAAATAATGTATCACAATAAGTTAAATACTTAACAGTACAAATTTAAGCGACAAATGCAAAATACATGGTACCCCGTTAAATATTCGTATATACGTTTATTTAAATATACTAAGTCAAATTATTTTATAGAATTTTCAAAATTAATAATGTCATGATATTTTTTTAGAATAGTTCAGCGTCAAAATTTCTGCGTGCGCCTGCAGGGAAATCTGAACTGGTACGTATATGATGTAAATTAGATAACTTATATGAATGAATGTTTTTAGTCTTCTTAATGAATGCTTTTGAAAATAAACAGGGTTCAAATGAAGAACTTGAAGCTATAGATGATAATGGTCTCATGTATGCTGATTAATTATAGTTCTGTTAACTTAGAACTCATACTTCCCCACTACCAAGGCACCCGAATAAGCCATAGATCTCTTGCGCAAAAGCATGCTTCACTAATTTATGAATGCTTTTTTATTATTCATAGCTCATATACAACTATAAATCCATGTGTGGCTTTTGTGTGTCCTGTGTTAAGCAGCTAATGATCTGTATAGAAAATGGTACCAAAACACTTACATCTGATGTGCTAGATTTTGGGAAATGGATATGCCATTTTATAATACAAAGTTGAAATTACATCTTCTTCATCATACTGATTGGAAATTTGAACGCATACTTTCTTTAAAGGAAGACGTAGGTTGGCTTGTTTCACCTCGCTGATGGTCAACATTCAGTTGTGGAAGCTTTATCATTTGTATGAATAAAACAGTCATTTGTAGTAGCTGTTTCGTTTTCAGAGTTAAATACATTTGTTTTTGGTATCCATGATCTGCGTATGGTGAAAGAACACTATCTGGCCGAATGTCAATACATATTACAGTTTTGACAGGCTTGGCTTTGTAATCGTAAGCGATTTGAATTTCAATAGTTTTTTATATAACGCAGCAACTAGGTAAGTGTTGCTTAGGAATAACTTTATTCAGTTGTTTTATTCAACAAAAATTGGGTAGGCTTATTGCATAATAGATTTTAGATGTTTGATAAGTTCAACAGAACTTTTTTATCCCTGTTTGTTAAATATTCTGCTATTTTTATCTTTATGTCCTTATTTTAACTATTTTTATCTTTGTATCCTTATTTTTTGGGTCACGATTACAAAAAATTCAAATTTTGTTCAATGATATCTCCAATTTATTAGTCATTATTCAAATATATGAAAAATAAGAGTGCAAAAGTTTATTTAAAAAGAGAACACATGATTTTGGTTACCGATTTTCCAACTAATTTTGATTCCATGCGCAATCAAAAATGAAAAAGCCAAGTAAACTTGCTGGATAACATAGCATAAGAGTGCAAAGCACAATATCTTTTAGAACATACATTTTATTCGAAGCAATAAATCTTCTTTTCGTTTTCAATTTTCCTTTTTCAAAAAATTGGGTTTCAAACTCAGAAAGTTTCTTCAATTTTTAAAATAATGATATTTAGAATTTGTGAAGTGATCAGTTACCCTCAGCCATTAGGTGGCTTCGCCCTTGCTTATTTTCGCTATTGTGTTTAATTAAGTGCATGAAGTATGAAGGAGGGTTAAACAATTATGTAACTATTATATATAATTTAACTTTCTACAAGAATCTTATCCAAAATGCATTTCAAATTTCTTCGCATCAAACCATACGAGAAACATTTAATGTCCATTGATTATCTGATTTTGTGGAAGATTCTTAGATCTCATCCCTGTTGTCATACACAAAACTGATACGATGTCTTAGTCATAAATTTTGATGGTACAAAATTGAACATTGATGTTGCGGACACATATCATAAAAGGAAGGATATCTTTTCATTTTAACTTTGTTTTAAAAGCTTATTATGTAAATAGAACCTTTTTCAAAACTTATGATATTCATAGTCCTATTTTTAGGAATCCACTTCTTAAAAATATTATAAAGTCAGTTAAAACTTCTTCTAAGTAATAAGTTTAATCCTCTTTTATTATTAACGTTAAAAACCCTTTCAACCAGAGAACATCATAATTAATTTAATACTTGATGCTGATAATATCAATCTGAATTTTATAAGATTAAAATTTGAAATACATAACCTTATTAAACATAGGTTCATAGAATCGATGACTATTCTTGGACCCATACTATGGAGTACTAACGTATTGATTTCCACCACGTTATTCCTTTAGGTGTCCGTAGTCTTTCTTACTAATGCTTGTATAGAAACTTCGACATGATACTCAGTTCAAATCACTAGAATAAAAGTTTGCATGCAAAAATCGATTCAAATAAGTTCTCAAAAAGCCAGTTCAAATAACTTCACAATTTAAATATTGTGAATTTTATTATATTTTCAACATAGGATACAAGCAAATATAGGCATCAAATATAAATGAATTATGTAGTACTTCACAGCAACTTTATAACTTAAACATTTTAATATCCTTTTAAGTAAAAGTAATTATTTTCTAGCAGATTAAAAAAAATTATGTCCTATTATATGACTACCGATTTCCAGTAATTGAATCATGGTTTTCAGTTACATCTACTTAACCACTTGTGTAAATTATCCGCCACTGTACTGCATGTACTCATTCTGCTTACATGCATGCCTTTATGTTTGTTTCTTTGTTAATGCATCTATGGTTCACACATGACATTAAATTGCGCAATTAATTAGAGACTTGTGAATGAGCTACTAGCAATTGATAGCTCCATCAGTAAGCATGTGTTTTATTGAATGTAACAATGCAATTATTCTGGAGCTCAATGCAATCAAGATCCTAGTTACATATCCCATACGTAAATGTAACAATGCAATCAAGATCCTATTTTTAGGTAACTGAATTTCTACTCATGTTTGTTTAATAGGAACTAGACAAACAGCGTCATGTTTAAAAGAAAACAGAGCAAAAAAATATTGTTTAAAAGAAGGCATGAGAAAACAAAATGAAGAATGCCATATGAACAAAATGAAGAATACCAGATGAACTTCATCTAACCGAATTCAATATTTTCAAATTTTCAGTACCACTTCAACTGTCCAGTCATAATTCACTAATTCATACTTGTACAACGTTTGCTTGCTATTTCGATGATAGATGTGTAAAGAAATTAATAAACAGGACATGATCCGTGAGTTTCATGTAGTAATTGTAGCTAAAAAGCAGAAATAATCACCTAAACGTCCAGCAAGACCCGCAATGTCCATGATCTTTCACTGGACTAACGATGCCATCCTCTCTCCAGTCTTTCTGCAAGGTCAAATTCATCAAACATTAAAAAAGAGTAGAGTAACAACTTAGTTCTTTAGCAAATTAACCACTACTTTGCCTCCTGTCAAGGGGTAACTTTAACCCTTCCATTTTGCCGAAAGCTGTATTTATTTTAAACACAAGGCATAAGAAAGTAAGATTTTAATTAAGTTCACAACATGAGTATACAATCTCTAGTTATTACATTCAGAAGCCATTCGTATACATACATACAAGGTAGGAATACTGCTAGAGTGCATGGGGGCTCCAAATGATGTATTTTAGTAACTTATTGTCTATATATACATATATGTATATGTTAATTACCTACAAGGTATTACTAAACACGGAACCAAAAGGAACTAGTCTATTACGCAACCATAATGTTTAAATAGCAGATTTGAAATAACAAAAGTTATCAATTTGTCTGTGTTGAATAATGATAATATATAATTAAAAGTTACCATTTTTAAGGTGAAAGTCCAAAAAATGCAAATAATAAAAGTGAAAGTTTAGCTTAAGTTTTTTTTCCTTTTTGGCACAAGTTAATTTAGCACATGAAAACAAGCAAAAAAAAAAAGGACAAACAATCTCAAGCTTCATTAACATCCGGTTCCTTAACTTCCAAACATAAAATGCAGTTAGCATACACTTAAAATTCCAAAGGAGGTAAAAATAGAACGAAAATAAAATGAAATTTCGATTTTCTTTTATAAAATAGAACTAAATGAAAAACATAATTGTATTTATCATAGAAGATCATTGTCATTCGTCATTAACATCCATCCGATTCTTCATTGTCGGTGCTTTCATTTTCACTCTCATAGTCTACCGCTATATTATCATCTTCTTCATCCTCATCAAATGCTTCTGTAACTTGAACGCCATCATTAAGTGGTCCGAAATCAGCTCCATTGTCCACAATAAATTCATTGATTAGATCTAGGTCTGCTTGATAAGCTTGATCATCCAAAACATTTGTATCAAATGTATACCTAGCTTTTGTTTTACATACAGCCCGCCAATCATTCTTCTTACTATGATTCGATGGATATGTCGCATAATAGACTTGAATTGCTTGTGTTTCCAACACAAATGGATCATAGGCCTTGTACTTGGATTTATGATTTATTTCAATGAGATTGTGCAAAGGATGCACGTTGATTCCAATTTTAGGTGTATTGTCAAACCAATGACATTTGAATAAGAAAGTTTTCTGCTCTGGATCGATAGAGTATGTCACCTCATAAATTTCCTTTAAAACACCATAATAGTCTTGCGTATGCTCTGGGTCATTACTACCTTTAACACATACACCACTATTATAAGTTGACTTTCCATAACCATACTCTTCTGTTTGAAATTTATACCCATTAACGAAAAAAGTTTGGCATTTTCTCACTTGTTTTTGAGGTCCAAATGCTAAAAACTTTAATCTTTAATCCATTATATTATTAACAGGGTCACATACCTGTTAATAAAACAAGCGTAAATTAATACGTATCTAAATGAATGTAATGCATGTCTAATTAAATGCTAGTTGGAATTTTATTATGTTAATCTTACATAATTGAGAAACCAATCACTAAAATTGGATGCAAGTGGAATATCAGGATACGCTTCCTCAAAAATACTGCAAAAGCATCAAAGTATGTGAGATGCTTATATTTTGAAAGCAAAATCACGAAATGATATTTAAATTTACCTTATAAAAGGTTCTACTTCTTTGCAGTTAAGAAGTATGTAATTTCGAGCAGCATCGTACTCTTCATCGTTCAACCAATGTTTTTTCCAACCACCATAAGGGCGCCCTTCTTTCTTAAATACGGATAATGAGCAATTATTGGAAAATTCTTCTATGTTAGGATCATTACATGAGATAGAGCTGTTCATTTTTTTTACATGATCCTCGAAATAATAAGAAAAGAATGTTGCTGCTTCTTCCATGATGTATGCATTACAAATTGATCCTTCCACACACGCTTTATTAGTCACTTTTTTCTTCAATGTCTTATGTACCTAATGTAATATGTATAAGAGTACTTGAAAATTCATATAACACACACACACACATATATATATATAATAAGAATTTATAAACAACCTTTCGAACGGATACATCCATCCATATTGAACAGGTCCTCGCATTCTGGCTTCAAAAGGAAGATGTATTGGAAGATGCTCCATCACATTAAATAAACTTGGAGGAAATATTCTCTCCAACTTGCATATTAATTCTGGTATGATCTTCTCAAGCTTACCAATCCGTTCCAATTTTAGCGTTGTTGTGCATAACTCTTTGTAAAAGAGATTAAGCTCTGTTATAACACACCAGACTTTATGCGGAAGCAGCTCCTTGAAAGCAATTGGAAAAAGATTCTCCAAAAATAAATGACAATCATGAGTTTTCATTCCACTCATTCTCATACTATTTAAATCAACACATCTACGTAAATTTGAAGCAATACCATCGGGAAATCGTAAGGTTTCAATCCACTTCAACAGAGTTTTACAACTTTCTCGACTTAGCTCGTAACATGCTTTAGGTTTAAAATTATTGTTTTCTTCATTTAGCTCAAGTTCGGAAAGTTTGCAATAAAGTCGAATATCACGTCTTGATCTCAAATCGTCTTTAGTTTTACCTTTCACATTGAGAACCGTATTGAATACATTTTCAAAAACATTTTTTCATTATGCATAACATCGATATTACGACGAAGTAGTAAATTTCTCCAATATGGCAACTCCCAAAATATGCTTTGTTTGCACCAATTATGACTCAAGCCTTTGCCATCAATTGTGAAATTTAATCCATTTGGATTATTGTATATCTTTGGAAAGTCTTGCACGTGATCATAAATTTCTTCACTAGAACACATTGGTGGTGCTTCAACGGTTACTACTATGTTTCTTCGAAAATCCTTCTTGTTTTGTCTACATGGATGATAAAAGTCTAAAAAACAATGATGACAATCAAACCAAGACATTTTTCCTCCATTTTCTAAACGAAACGAAGATGTCCACTCCATGCAATATGGGCATGCTAATCTACCAGCCGTACTCCAACCAGAGAGCATACCGTACGCTGGAAAATCACTAATAGTCCACAATAAAGATGCACGCATAATAAAATTATTCTTCTTTGACACATCGTAAGTAAGAACTCCATCATTCCAAAGAAGACTCAGCTCATCAATTAGCGGTTGCAAATATACATCTATGCCTTGTTTTGGATCTCTAGGCCCAGGAATGATTAGAGTTAAGAACATGTAAGGATTTTTCATACACATCCAAGGTGGCAAATTATACGGTGTCAGAATAACTGGCCATGAAGAATATTGTTTTCCAAATTGGTCAAATGGTGCGAATCCATCTGTACACAAGCCTAATCTAACACTACGTGCCTCTTTTGCAAAGTCGGGATACGTTCTATCAAAATGTTTCCACGCTTCTCCATCTGATGGATGACATAACATTCCCTCATTATAATTCCGAACGACATGCCAACTCATGTGAGATGCAGTTGCCATAGATGCATACATCATTTGTAACCTAGGAACAAGCGGCAAGTAATGCAACCTTGTGTACGGAACATCTTTTGTTTTATTTTATTTTTTCCTTTGTATCTTTCGGTAGAACAATATTTTCAACTTCGAAGCTCCTCGTCAATTTTCCAAAACAACATACAACCATTTCGACATGTATCTATTTTATGATATGGCAATCCAAATGCAGTTATCAACTTCTTCATCTTATAATAACTGTCGCCTAAAACATTATCAGAAGGCAACATCTCCTTGCTAGCTTTAAGATACTAATCAAATTCGTTTTCTGAACTATTATATTTTGCTTTAATTGTAATATATCTAGCAGTTGCAGACAATTCTGTATGGGTTTCACAACCATTCCATGAAGGTCGATTCGCAGCATGTAATAAATCAAAAAATTTCTTTGCTTCTGCATTAGAAGGTTCCTCCACATCTAAACCTCTCTCTGACACAACGTGGAGGAGTGGACCTGCGGCATCATAAACCATGGCTTCCATCCTATTTTCTTGGTTATAACTCTCATCACGATCAAAAATATTAATCCCATTGTCGTTACTGCTAGTTGTACGGGTGAATTCTCCTTGAAATGTCCACAACTCATAATCAAGTATAAAACCATATTTACACAAATGATATTTAACAGGATCACCGTCCCAAAGAGCTTCATTTTTACACTTTTTGCAAGGACATCTAATTTCTTGATCTCCAAACTCTCTAGAAGCAAAATCTACAAAAACATCAACACCCTTGAAAAAATCCTCCAATATTACACCTTGTCCATCTTTTCGCTTGTACATCCAAGTACGATCCTTCATATAATCCATTTCAACTGCATTGCATAATGTTGTAAAAATATAGAATATGCTTCTTTATGAATAAATTAATCCAAGCACTATACATTTATTCATATGATTATGACTTTTTGACCGAGTTTAGAATTCATATGTACCAGATGTATAATGAAATTTTGATGATGTCCATCCAATTCAATAAATATTGCAGCTTACTTTTTCTATAGGAAATGTTGATTATTTTTCATTCAAACACGTCATTTTAGTGTATTTGAAAATTGTGTTCTTACATCAGCATGCAATTTACAGTAAAGTGAAAAGCAGGATCTCATGTACATGACATCAAACCAGTAATATATCATATAACTTCGTGCAATATACACGTTTATGAAAACCAGTAATACTTCCATCCTGCTAATGAATATACACGTTTATAACAATACAAATGATAATTTCAAAATAACTTTCATTCTAGACTATTTGAGTTTAAATCCTAAAGTAATACTTGATTTCTATTTGCAGGCTGAAACTGTAGTTCAATTAGGGGACGAAGGAACAGAGTTTGAAGAGTGAGCATGCCCGAGTGTGCTTTATCCCTTTTCACACTGACACCATGTTTACAGCTTTGTATGCTTGGTAAATGAATGTACAAATGTTTAAATATAGTTCAAATGGTATGGTTAAATGTTGATATTCTTTTTTTAAGTTTCTTTTTATTCAGTATTGTCACCATGACCACGGCTTCAACAGGGGACAATGGACAGTAAGAGAAATGAAGGAGGAAGACTTGCACCAACACTTGTGTAGTCTTGCAGCAGCCATTACCATATTTAACATTGGCATAGCTAAATTCACGTAAAAAAAAAGGAATATCAATACGGCTCCTATGTTTTTAAGGTTTGTTAACATTTCGGACATCGGAATGTTATGCGTTACAGGCTTTATATAAAATAAGTGTATGTGCTTTTGAATTTAACTATTTGTATGACACATGATCATTAAGATGCAAGACTATAGCACCTATGGTCAGCACTTTCAAAAGCTGGGTTAAGTCTATTTTCCTATTTTGATTATTCTGTTTATATGCTTTTTCTACAGAGTTTGATATTCACTTCAGTCAATTAATCTTTCCTCTTGATGTATCAATTAAATATATGTGAAAAATCCACTAGATGTTATGCTAAATATGCTAAATACCTGGAGAAATTAACACTACAAATAAAATGTGCTAAACTGTTACTAAACAATCTCCAATTTTCAACTAGTTACTTGGAGGTATGTTCAAAAAAGATGACGAAAATTTCAAGATGATGCCTTTCCTTTTCTGGTTTTCTATTAACATTATTTAACCAAGACTTTGAATTATGTATTATATTTTTGATGCGTACTATGTACGAGACACGTTGTGTACAAACTATACCTGATGAATTCAAGAACTTTTCAGTTTGCAACTAATCTCAAAGTCATTTTCTAATCCTTAACAAGGAGATGAGCTGAACCATAAATTTCCTCCTGTCATTTTCTCAAAGTCATTTTCTAAGCCTTAACAGGTTTCAACCCTTCCATTAAAGCCTTGCCATTGCATCAAAAGCTGAGCAAACATCAGATCAAATTTTTGAGAATAAGCGGTGATATTTAGATTAAAAAAAGTAAAGCAAATAACGCACAAGAATTTATAGTAGTCAATATTACTTCAGTCCATCGCCACAAATCGGTTCTAATTTGGTTAAACCCTTTGGTAGAAATCTTACCATACATGAAGCAAACGAACTAAACTGAAATACAACATAATAAATAGAGATAAAGGAAAACAACGATCATTCAAGAATACTGGCAAAAGCAATGAAAACAAATATGCATGCCAGATCTGCAGCTAGAAACGAAATCGCATAAAAAGAAAGAAAAAACACAAAATAAATTTGAGATGGAAGTGGATTACCAAGCCCTCACCTAGAATGGAGTTTTGAATTCGCTGAATCGGAAGTGGAAACACCGAACCTCACCCTCCAACGAGAACCGATAGCTGACGAATTTGGATTTAGGGTTTAGAAAAGTTAGTGGAAAACAAGAAAAAGTTTGAGAGGCGGCAGAAATGAAAAGGGAGAAGTAGTGGTTGAAGATTAGGATAGGAGGGCACGAAAAAAAACTAGAGGGAAGGCAAAAATAATTGCCATGTTTACATAACACGCTGAGAATAAAGTTTACAAAATAAGAACATGCGTGTTTACAAACACAAACTTACAATTTTCAACATATTAATACAAAAGCATCTTTAAGTTTACAAAAAAAAAATTAATAGGCAAAAACAACTTAACATGATGATAATTATAAAAAGTAACACTAAAGCACCCTATCTTTTATTGTAAAATACCTTCGACACAAATCCGTCTGTATTCCGTCTCAATTTGCAACGGAAAACAGCAAGGGATATTACTTGTCGGTAAATTGACGCAAATTGCAGCGGATTAGCAAGGGGAAAAATAAGGCGACGGTGATAAATAAAAAGAAAAGAAAATTGAAAAAATAAGAAAATACCCGTCGTAGATCTCATGGAAATCCGTCCCAAATTAGCGACGGAAATTTCCGCTTCTAAAATCTGACGCTAAATCAGTGTTTTATAGTAGTGTTGATTTCAATTCAATTCCATTTTAATTCCATTTCAATTCATTTTGAATTTATTTTAAATCGATTTCATATATATTTTCAAATTCAAATCAAAATTTAATTTTCCATATCATTTCAATATTAAAATGATAATATTTTCAAAATATCAGATTTGGAAATCACTTTTCGATATTCATTATAAAATGAATAAAATCGGCAAAATTCCTGTTCGTGTTAAAATGGCGTTTAACTACTTAACACGGCTTCACATTTCAGCATTCACTGAATATTATTTTAAAATATTCGTTAATTCTGAACTGGAATCAGACTCAATCAATTGCCATATAATTTTATTTATATTGATTTCAACATCATATATATACAACGATAATAATAAGCAATCATTAAAAATTCAGACAACATCCAGAGTGCATTCTACAACTGTATAAGCATTAAAATAAATTAATAACGCTTATACAATCTGTCAACCCATCGATTGACATACCACTAATTATTGGGAACAATGTATGTCAAATATTATCTCAATACCCGTGTGGGGTTTTCAAACAACAAATAATGTTTATTATTTGTGCAGTTGGGCGATGTGTAAAATTTATCGTCCCAATCAATATTAGATAAATTGGTGTACATAAACAAACCATCCGGTTTGTAAATGAATATTTATGTTATTTTCATTTCACAAGAATTTATATATTCATTTTATATAAATAATTGTTATATACAACAATATCAATACATGACAATCACAATCAATTTATACATCACAATACAATCAAATAAGTCGTCCATGGTCTGTTGGCGACGGGGAACAGTTCATATGTGCAGTTACAAAATAATTTATATAACTGCACGAAAATAATAGTGACAAGTTCTCACAATTGGTTTTTATTTCTGAATTTCTGTTCGGATTCAAAATTCCTTGAAATTCCAACGTGCTCCAAATTGGACCCGGTTAGTTTTATTGTGAAGCTCTCATCCCCACGATCGCAAAGGATTCAGTTTCGCGCGATTTGGACCTCGTATGAAGAAGATATGAGGTTACGAACATTGAGTACATTAATTGGATAGTTAAAAAATAATTAATTAAATAATAAAGGGTTTAAAACCCTTTCTTCTTCATCGGTTCTTCACTGCCAGGTGGAACCCATCGTTCCCTTGTTGGCCAACCGCTGCTCCTCCATCATCACTCTGACCGACGATCCATCATTGCCATGTTGAAGCCCATCATCCAAGACCTCTTGGGCCACCACCATGTCAGGCGCGACGCCCCCTTCTTCCTGAAACCGCCCGCAAACCATA
Source organism: Allium sativum (assembly GCA_030737875.1). NCBI lineage: Eukaryota > Viridiplantae > Streptophyta > Magnoliopsida > Asparagales > Amaryllidaceae > Allium > Allium sativum. Next base: position 26,973,348 of record CM060912.1, on the reverse strand, counting down.
CTTGGTCGAGCGTCAATTTCTGGCAAACCACCAGATGAAAATTCATCATACCGGTGTCACTTGAGAGAGTGAACAACGATCTTTGCTTTTCGTTTTGGGGGCTGAATCAATTCGAAGTGAATTGGAGGATTCTTGAGGATCAAAAATCGGTTTTTTTCTGGCCTTCAATTTTTCTAACGGCGGCTTGTTAGAAACTAGGGTTTTATGGAAAAACAACTATACATATATATATATATATATTAATTTTAATAATATTTAATTCACCTATTATCAGCTTATCGTCACGAACTCCAAACAAACTCCAACGGCGGTCGCCCCTAGCTAAATACCCCCATTCTGAACAAAATGGGATTTGTTTAGTAAGCCAATTCTATTGTTTCAATAAGTTTTTCGTTAAATTAAAATATAAATCAATATATCTTCGATTTAAACGTACATTTTAATTATCGGGGCCACATACGGACTCCAAAAATTCCAGAAAAATAAATCTGGCTATGTTTTGACGATAGGGTCCTAATAAAACTAATTTCGTCAAATTTGGAGACTGTTTGAAAAATGGCCATTTTCTGGTCGATCCAAATTGACTAGAACTGTTAAAACACGTTTTCCTTTGCCACGCTCGCATATTAGTTCCAAAAATTATGAATTTTGGAATCTAGCAATAATTCTACATCCCGGATGCAACAAAAGTGATTTCGTCGAAATCGGAGGTCGTTTGCAAAACGGCTATTTTTAAGGGCTATATTTTCCATAGCAACTATTCTGAATTTTCAACTGGACATAACTTTTTATTCCCGCAATGAAATCTGGACTTTTCAGATTCGTTGGACGATATTTACAAACAGATTTAAATATTTTCGGTTTCACTAAAATCTGGTTTATTTTGTATCCTGTACATTCATTTGAAATTTGAAATCGAATTTTCAAACTACCGCGCCATTTTCAATTCATTTTATATTTAAAATAAATATTTATATTCTAACTTCGATTTAAATAAATTTATACGTTCCAATTCTATTCAAAATGAATTTCTAGTCTTTATTATTTAAAATAAATCATTTTAAATATTCAAAATTCATTAAAATTGCCAAAATAAAATTTTTAAATTGGTTCTGATTTTCCGGGTTGTTACACTTTGCTTTTCAACAAAAGCCTTGATCATTAGCATCTTGGCATGCCACACTGGCAATTCACGCCATTCGACTGATATCTATCAATATATAATCTCTAAGATCGTACGTCGCAGAGAAGGGTGTTAAGCAAGAGAATAAATTATCCGCTACCAAACAGATAAATATTAAGTAGAAATCAATTCACACAGAACGAAATTCAATGTTTGACATACATCCATTTACAAGTCTGTCCTAGGTCTGAACGAAACCGGAGACACCTTATTCCTCGTTCCGTATGTCCAATACGGGAGAGAGGTGCTCGCATATCCGGACAATCAATAAGTACGTCTGGACAGCTACCACTGTAACCCTTTACTAGGAACTAACTAATGTAGGGCATCAGTAGTCGTCCATTCGATGTGAAGATCGTCGGTCTTCAAACACCGTCTTTAATATCTTCGATTTAAATCATCGTATAATTATTTGAAATGAGATTGGACTTGATCTTTTCAAATAATGCTCGAATATATATAATTTAAATCATTTCATATTGTTAATATTATTTCATAACGATTTATCGCTAGTTTTATTTATATAAAAATAACCCAATTTAATTTAACGACGCTTCAGGTCAATAGGCGGCCCTGGCGTTGTTTTTATCCAAATTTGAATTACACATTTCTCGAAATCTAACCGTTGGATTTTGACCAATTTAATATCGTTGGAAAGAACTTCCCAAAGCGAACCTAATGGTTCCGGTTTTGGGAAAATCCGACTGTCGGATCTTTCGGTATAATCGTTTAAAGTTATGATTGCCGAAACGCAAACAACCGCGCGCGATTCGTTTTATTTTATTTTATATTTATATATAAATATAAATCATTCGACGATTTCACTGATATGTTTAAAGTGATGTTTTCAACAAAATGAAACATATCTTAAACTATAAACATTTATAATGTTTTCAACAAATTTCCCTAAATATGATATTTTTTATAATGAATCAACATATACGTTAAAAATATCATTTTTAATGTGTTCAACAAATTCCTATGTCTCTTCTTATATTGAATCAATGTATACATTAAAAATATCATTTGTAATGTTTTTAATTTTTTTTTCCTAAATATGATTCTTTTTATAATGAATCAATATATACATTAAAAATACCATTTGTAATGTTTTCAACAAATTTTCCAAAATATGATTCTATTTATAATGAATCAATATATACATTAAAAATATTATATGTAATGTTTTCAATAGATTTTCCAAAATATGATTCCTTTTATAATCAATCAGTATATACATTAAAAATATCATTTGTAATGTTTCCAACAAATTTTCATAAATACTATTCTTTTTATAATGAATCAACATATACATTAAAAATATCATTTGTAATGTTTTCAACAAATTTTCCTATCATATGTCGAAATAAAAAGGGATATTTTATTATCTACATGTTTTCTACATTTCATATGTATAAATGGAAAGAATATTTTATGGTCTACTTGTTTCCTACATTTCATATGACAAATAAAAATAAAAAATATTTTATTGTCTACATGTTTCCTATGTTTAACATGACAAATAAAAAGAATATTTTATTTACATAACAATTTCTATGTTTATAATGACAAATAAAAAAGAGATTTACTTGCATAACATTTTCTAATGACAAATAAAAAGGATATTTTATTTGCATACAAATTTCAATGTTTCTAATGATAAATAAAAAGGACATTTTATTATTTGCATACAAATTTTAATGTTTCTAATGACAAACAAAAAGGATATTTTATTTGCATAAAATTTCAATGTTCCTAATGACATATAAAAAGGATATTTTATTTGCATATAAATTACAATGTTCCTAATTACAAATAAAAAGGATATTTTATTTGCATACAAATTTCAATGTTCCTAATGACAAATAAAAAGGATATTTTATTTGCATACAAATTTCAATGTTTCTAATGACAATAAAAAGAATATTTTATTTGCATAAAAATTTCAATGTTTCTAATGATAAATAAAAAGGATATTTTATTTGCATACAAATTTCAATGTTTCTAATGACAAATAAAAAGGTAATTTTATTAGGATATTTTATTTGCATACAAATTTCAATGTTTCTAATGACAAATAAAAAGGATATTTTATTTGCATACAAATTTCAATGTTAACATAACAAATAAAAAAAAGGATTATTTTTGTTTGTACACAATTCCTATAACAAATAAAAAGGAATTTTTATATTTGTATACAATTCCATTATATCCAATTAAATCCATCGGATCACCACGAACAACATCAACCAATTCAAATCACGTACAACAAACAGTATGGATCTTAACAGTGTATAAGTAAAAATTTCCAACGCATAACAATTTATTTTAATTTTAATTTTTAAATAAGAAATCTCATTGCGCTTTTGGATTTTTCCCAAAAATATCAGATCGATCTAGAATCTCTGGTTGCTGCTAAAATGAAGTAGACTCCGCTACGATCCAAACGATTCCTGTTTCACGCGATTCCGATAACATATGAACCAGTTACGAATTTATTTGTGAAAATAATGTTTTAAATTTAATTAATTAAATAATTTAATTAAAAATTTACCCTTCCTTCTTACTGAAACCTCGGCTGCACCTTTCTCCTTTTGTTCCAAACTAGGTCTAAACTTATCGATCAAACCACTAAGCTTCGTGACGATCGGAGGGTGCCACGACGAAGAGGGGAGAGATGCGCTCAGAGGGAGGCCCACGCTGTTGAGCTCAATCAGCCCAGGGAGGTGCGGCGGCGCAAACGACGGGTCTTTCTGGCATTGGTGCGATCAGAAGATGCAATTTCAGGTAGTGTTATCCGTATGGATGTGGAGATTGAAAAGAGTTCTACAATTTTGTCAAAATAAGTGAGGGATTTCACTGAATGGATGGAGATTGGGAGAGAAAGGTTGGAGATTTTTTGGCCATGGAAATAGGGTGGCGGCGGCTTGGTTTCTGAATTAGGGTTTTAGTTTAATCCAAATTTATAATATAATATTATTAAATTCTCTAATTAAAAAAAACAGTTAATTCCTAATAACTCCAAATCCAGCCCAACGAATGTTGCCCCTAGCCAAATACCCCTATTATGGACATAATGGACTAGGTCTCATCAGCCCATTTGATCGTTTTCAGCTTGTTTTCTTCAAATTAAAATATAAATCATTTAATTATTTAATTTGATCTTACATTTAATTTTACCGGGGCTGCATACGGACTCCAAAAATTCCCGAAAAATAAATCTAACTATTTTTTGATAATACGGTCCTAACAAAATTAGTTTCGTCGAATTTTGAGACCGTCTGAAAATGGCCTTTTTAACGGTCGATCAAATTCAACAGAAATTATCGAATACATTTTAATTTACCACGCTCACATATTAACTCCAAAAATTATGAAAATTTAAACTTAGTAATAATTTGACATTCCGAATTCAACAAAAAAGGTTTTGTCGAAAATGGAGGCCGTTTGTAAAATGGCTATTTTTAATAGCTTTATTATTATTTAAAAATGGAATTTTTTAAATTCTGGCACATTTTCTGTCAAAATTTCTTAAAATGAATTTTTTTAAATTGGTTTTGATTTTCCGGGTTGTTACAATCTCCCCACTTAAAAACTTTTCGTCCCCGAAAAGAAAACAATAGTAAAGTAGGAAATAAAATGGAAAATGCAAAATATTGTAAATGTACTCAACACAAGAGCTAACCGGAGATGTCCGTTATGCACTTGTGATAGGCCTTTTTGATGCTATCCTCGGTCTCCCATGTACAGTCACTAGGATCTCTACTCCACTGCACTTTGACTAAGTGGATCCTCTTGTTTCTCAGAACTCTGGTCTCTTTGCCAACAATTTTTACTGGCTCTCTCCTCACTGCTAAACTTGGGGTAATCTCCAAATCTTGCTGTATTGCTTTCTCCACAATAAAGTTTGGATCATGTACATGCTTTCAGAGTTGATATACGTGAAATACATCATGTACCCCTGGCAACTAGTCAGGCAACTGAATCCTGTAAGCGAGAGTTCCAATTCTTCCGAGAATAGGGAATGGACCAATATCTAGCAGCCAACTTCCCAGTCTTCCCAAAACAAACTACTCCTCTCAATGGGGAAACTCTCAAGTATACATAATCAACAATAGAAAATTCTAAATCCCTTCTTCTTGAATCTGCATAGCTCTTCTGTCAGCTCTGAGCTGTCTGAAGTCGCTTCTTAATGAAATCGATTTTATCTGAAGCTTCACGAATCATGTTGGGACCCAATACTAGTCTATTTCCTGGTTCTACCCAACATGCGAGAGATCTACATGGCCTGCCATATAATGCAAGTGATCTTCCCATGACCGACCAAAATCAAGAATGCATGCCCGTAATAACTCTTCTAGTGTATGGTTCACCCTCTCAGTTTGGCATCTGTTTGAGGATGATAAGGGGTGCTTAGATTCAACTTTGTCCCCAACTCCTCTTGGAATTCTTCCTAGAATTTACTAGCGAATATCAGATCACGATCACTAACAATGCTACTGGGAACTCCATGTAGTCTGACAATTTCTCTGAAATAAATCTGCGCCAGACTTCGAGTTGTTCTATTCGATCGGATAAGAATAAAATGGGCGGTCTTCGTGAAACAATCTACGATCACCCGTATGCTGTCATTGCCTTTCCTGGTTCGGGGCAAGCCATCAATGAAATCCATAGAAATTTGATCCCATTTCCAATTTGGAACCTCTAGTAGTTGCAACAATCCGGCGTGTTTCTGTTGATCGCTTTTGACCTGATGGCAAGTGGAACATCTGCTAACATATATGGAAATGTCTCTTTTCATCGCCTTCCAACAGTGTGCGCTTAAGATCGTGATACATCTTACTTACTCCTGGATGGATGCTAAGTTTAGATTTGTGACATTCATCCATAACTTCTCTTTTGAGTTCGGGAATATCTGGCACACATATTCGCCCTTGCAATCTAAGAGTCCCCTTGCTGTCAATTTACAAGCTTGAAGCTTACCCTTTCGAACTGGTTCGCTAATCATTTGAATAAACTTATCCTTTTTCTAAAGAGCAGAGATCTTATCAATTATTGAAGGCTTAATGAGAAGATTGGCGATGGTCGCATTCTTCATGCTGAGTGCATCAACTACAACATTGGTTCCTGGAGTATACAAAATATCCAAATCGTATGCCTCAAGAAATTCTAACCAGCGTTGCTGCCTCAAATTCAAGTCCTTCTGGGTGAACAGATACTTCAATGAGTTATAATCTGTATTAATTCGAACTTTTCACCCAAAAGATATTGCCTTCATATTTTCAGAGCAAACACGATTGTTAACAACTCAAGATCATGGGTATGATATCTCTTCTCATGCGGCTTCAACTGACGGCTAGCATAAGCAACTACTTTGCCTCTTTGCATTAATACCGCACTGACACCTTCAATAGAAGCATCAGTATAGACTGCTAAATCTTGATTGCCATCAATAATGGTCAATACTGGAGCAGTGGTCAAGCTCAATTTCAGCTCTTGGAAAGCTACCTCACATTCAGGTGTCCAATTAAACTTTGTATGCTTCTTTGTAGGCTTCGTCAATGGACAAGATAGCTTCAAAAAATCTTTAATGAATTTCCGATAATAGCCAGCCAATCTTAGAAAACTACTGACTTATATAGGAGTGCTAGACTGTTTCCAATCTCGAATGGCAGAAATCTTGCTTGAATCTACTAAAATTCCTTTCTTAGATACGATATGCCCAAGGAACTTCACTTCTTCTTGCCAGAATATTCATTTTGAAAATTTGGCTTTTAATACATTCTTTCTCAGAATCTTCAAAACTTCTTTCAAATGCTTTTCGTGCTCAGCAGTGGACTTAGAGAAGATTAAGATGTCATCAATGAAAATGAGCACAAATTTATTCAAGACATCGCGGAATACTTTGTTCATCAGATCGGCAAAGTAAGTAGGAGCGTTACATAAGCCGAACGGCATTACTAACCACTCATAGAATAAGTCTATCCCTCTGAAAGCTGTCAAAGAAACACATTCTTCGGCAATGCGCAATTGATGGAAACCTGTAGCTAGGTCCATCCTAGAGAACACTTGCGCTCCATTCAAGCGATCTAGTAAATCTTCTATACGTAGCAATGGATATTTTTTTTCCAGTGTCTTCTTATTGAGGTTTTGGTAATCCATACACCATCGGAGAGTACCGTCTGACTTTGGAACAAACACTACTGCTGCACCCCAATTTGAGAAGCTGGGGCTGATCAGACCTTTCCACAAAAGATGTTTAGTTTGATTTCTCAGTTTTTCTTTCTCTTTCGGCGTCATTCTTTGAATATGATACACAACTGGCCTTGCATTCAGAGCTAGATCGATCCTGAAGTCAATTTCTCTTCGCGAAGGTAAGCTATCAACTTCTTCAAACACATCCGCATAATCTTTAACTATAAGAATATTCTCAATAAAAGTGGGTGTAACTTGTAGAGAAGACCAAAATTATTTTCTATCAGTTTCTGTGTCGTGGCATGGTATAAATATATCCCCAAGCTTCGTTTTAACTCTAACAATTCTTTCGGCGCATTTAACTTTGGCCTCATATTTTGTTTGCCAATCCAGCCCAAGAATGATATCAAATTCGGAAAAAATCATGATGATTAAATCAAAAGAAAACCGATAGCAAGAATAAGAGATCGGCACTCTACAGTATAAACCTAGGACAAGAGAACCTCCTATCGGATTATGGACACTAATCGATTCTTTAAGATTTCTTGGTTTCAAATTTAACTTTTTAATAGTATTACTAGAAATGAAACTTTGTGATGCACCAGTGTTAAACAATACTGTAACAAGAATATTCTTAACAATAAGAGTATCTTCCAAAACATCTGGTTTACCTGCTCCTTCGGAAGGAGCCGGTGCACTCGCTTCATCGTATACATGAGCCACCTCAGATTTATTCAGCATGGACAGTTTCTAATGAAATGCCCCGTCTTGTGGCAATTGAAGCATTCTTTAGCATTTCGAGGATTCTGACCGGGATTTTGACTAGTCCTGACTCACTCCTCTTTGGCCTTTTTGGAGCTTTGCATTCATAATTGTAGCGTCCCATTTCCTGGCAGCTAAAGCATTTGAATTTGGCCCTTTTATTTCTTGAAGCTTGGCGGCTGTAATGTTGCTCTCCTCTGGCTTCTTATCTGCATGCTTCCTCTTATTATTAGCTTGGTTTCTTTCACGATCCTGTTGAGAATTTTTGTCATTTACTTCGTATCTACATGTCATCTCAATCATCTTGTTAAATGGAAGCTAGATATGTGTCGTCACCCTGTTGAGGTACTTCCTCGAAAGACCATTAATGAACCTCTTATTTTTCTGGAATTGGTCCAGGATTAATTCAGGTGCATATCATGAAAGCTCCTCGAATTTCCTCACATACTCAAAAATAGTCCGATCTCCTTGTTGGAGATTAGCAAATTCATCATGAAGGCGCTCGACTTCTTGCCAAGGAATGAACTTCTCAATAAAAAGCTCCTTGAATTTTTCCCAAGTCATATCAGCATCAATACCACCAATCGTAGCTGTCTCCCACCATATTTGAGCCTCATCCTTTAGTAGCCATGATGCCATGAATCGCTTCTGATGGTCTTCTAGTTCCAAGTCCCCAAAAATCTTCTCATATGTCTTAAGCCACGCTTGAGCCTCTGTCACAGTCTCATGACCAGTGAATGGCACGCCACCCAAATTTCTAAATTTCTTAGCTACTTTATCTAGATCAAAAGGTTGCGGGAGTGGTGGTGGTGGTACTACTGCCTCTGGATTAGGCTGGTCCTAAGCAGCAGGGATTTCACCCCTTCCCTGTCCTCTGCCTTCGCCTCTACGTCTGGCTCTAGCTCTCGTACTCATTTTAGTCAGTTCTGTACCATCAAGGAAAGAGTCAGACCAACAGAAATGATAATTTTTAAGAAATGGTAAAAGTAAAGGACATATGGAAAAATGATGATGTAATGAATGATTATTATGTGCTATTCTGCTATGCTCATTCTAGGACATCACTAATCCTAGCTCTAATGAGGTACTCGCCTTAGAATACTCCTGATTCTATCTTGATGAATTGTTTTATATATGTTATACTCTGAAGCTAAGGTTAACCATTAGCTCTGATACCAACTGTGATGACCCCAAACACCTGTAGTACGAAAGCAAGGATAATCATTGGAATATAACATATTTATCATAACAGCAGATTACAGATAATAACGTAACACATGAAATCATTAAATAATATGTTATCATCACAGCGGAATTAAAATGTCAACCGCATCAAAGTTACACAGGATACAGGATACACTTAACACATAAAAAGTCTCAGCAAATAGAAACAGGTCTAAAACATCATCGAGTACAACATGGATAAATGATGTCTAAATGTTCCAAAATAGAAATAAAAAATAGGGATGATCTTCATCTTTTTCCCAAGAACATACTCCGCTTTGGTACATATCCAAAAATAACTTGATACATGTCACTTGGCTGCCCGTGTAAAAATAAAGGCACCTGAGTTTGCAAGTGAAAACAAACTACAAGTCAGTCATGGGACTGGTATGAGAAGTCTTTACTTAACTTATCTAATAATAAGGCAAATCACAGGACCATGCCACAAACGCGGAACGGGTTTACTCCGTTGGATTGCCAATGCATAAATTAAATTAATCTTTTAAAAACAACGAAATGCTTTTTAGAAAATTAAATCATTATAAGACTCAAGTCTCATTCTACAATGCAACGCAAACCGATGGATAGAGTTTTACCTTATAATGATCAAACATGCTTGATACGTATAAAACAATATTTAATATTATTATTAGTGTCTAATCAGTTTAAAAACACTTTCAAAGTAAATGAATCAATCCTAGACGACATAGTGTCCCATCCTACTATGTCTCTATATATAGGTTTACAATCACATCCATAATGTCGTATTGGAAATTGGGTTTCCATCATGAGTCGAGGCTAGGGATGGCTCCTCCCGATTCGAAACACTCTAGCAAATGTCATAGGATCACACCTACGGGCAAACCTTGGATCTTCAGCGACGGTCCACAAATACTTTAGTGGATTGGTTATGCCTGAACACACGTTTCCCAGTCCTACTAGACCTATCACTTGGCCAGTAGCGACCAATATATCGAGGTACATCGCAATCCATCATCCACATAAGTAAAAATGTCTGAGCTCCATAACATGACACCACTTCTAGCTAGAAAGAAACGCATGCACTCCCTGCAGTCACGATACCATTTTTGACTCATAACGGGGTGTGAGGCTCACGAAGTAACGCTTATACACAAAGCTATGCTAAATAAAGCTGTGCTTTGATCATCTACCACAAGGCTTTGCTTTTCAATACGGGAGAGGGGTGCTCGCATATCTGGACAATCAACAAGTATGTATGGACAACTACCACTATAACCCTTTACTAGGAGCTAACCAATGCAGGGCATCAGTAGTCGTCCATTCGATGTGAAGATCGTCGGTCTTCAAACACCGTCTTTAATATCTTTGATTTAAATCGTCATATAATTATTTGAAATGAGATTGGACTCGGTCTTTTCAAATAATTATCGAATGTATATAATTTAAATCATTTCATATCATTAATATTATTTATAATGATTTATCGCTATTTTTTCTTATATAAAAATAACACAATTTAATTTAACGACGCTTCAGGTCAATAGACGGCCCTGGCGCTGTTTTTATCCAAATTTGAATTACACATTTCTCGAAATCTAACCATTGAATTTTAACCAATTTAATATTGTTGGAAAGATCTTCCCAACGTGAACCTAACGGTTCCAGTTTTGGGAAAATTCGACGGTCGGATCTTCAGTATAATCGTTTAAAGTTATGATTGCTGAAACGCGAACTACCGCGCGCGATTCGTTTTATTTTAATTTATATTTATATATATAAATATATATGAATATAAATCGTTCGACGATTTCGCTGATATGTTTAAAGTGATGTTTTCTACAAAACGAAACATATCTTAACCTATAAACATTTTCAATGTTTTCAACAAATTTTCCTAAATATGATTCTTTTTATGATGAATCAACATATACATTAAAAATATCATTTTTAATGTTTTCAACAAATTTCCTATGTCTCTTTTTATAATGAATCAACATATACATTAAAAATATCATTTATAATGTTTTCAACAAATTTTCCTAAATATGATTCTTTTTATAATGAATCAATATATACATTAAAAATATCATTTGTAATGTTTTCAACAAATTTTCCAAAATATGATTCCTTTTATAATCAACCAGTATATACATTAGAAATATCATTTGTAATTTTTTCAACAAATTTTCCTAAATATGATTCTTTGTATAATCAATCAACATATACATTAAAAATATCATTTGTAATGTTTTCAACAAATTTTCCTAAATATGATTCCTTTTATAATGAATCAATATATACATTAAAAATATCATTTGTAATGTTTTCAGCAAATTTTCCTAAATATGATTCCTTTTATAATGAATCAACATATACATTAAAAATATCATTTGTAATGTTTTCAACAAATTTTCCTATCATATGTCTAAAAAAAAGGGACATTTTATTGTCTACAGCCCTCTATATTTCGTATGTATAAATGAAAAGAATATTTTATTGTATACTTGTTTCCTACATTTCATATGACAAATAAAAAATAATATTTTATTGTCTACATGTTTTCTACATTTCATATGACAAATAAAAATAAAAAATATTTTATTATCTAAATGTTTCCTATGTTTAACATGACAAATAAAAACAACAGTTTATTGTCTACTTGTTTCCTACATTTCATATGACAAATAAAAAACAAAAAAAATATTTTATTGTCTACATGTTTCCTATGTTTAACATGACAAATAAAAAGAATATTTTATTAACATGACAATTTCTATGTTTCTTATAACAAATAAAAAAGAGTTTATTTGCATAACATTTTCTATGTTTTCTAATGACAAATAAAAAGGATATTTTGTTTGCATACAAATTTCAATGTTTCTAATGACAAATAAAAAGGATATTTTATTTGCATACAAATTTCAATGTTCGTAATGACAAATAAAAAGGATATTTTATTTGCATACTAATTTCAATGTTCCTAATGACAAATAAAAAGGATATTTTATTTGCATACAAATTTCAATGTTTCTAACGACAAATAAAAAGGATATTTTATTTGCATACAAATTTCAATGTTTCTAATGACAAATAAAAAGGATATTTTATTTGCATACAAATTTCCATGTTTCTAATGACAAATAAAAATGATATTTTATTTGCATACAAATTTCAATGTTGACATAACAAATTAAAAAAAATGATTATTTTTATTTGTATACAATTCCTATAACAAATGAAAAGGAATTTTTATATTTTTATACAATTCCATTATATCCAATTAAATCCATCGGATCACCACGAACAACATCAACCAATTCAAATCACGTACAACAAACAATATGGATCTTAACAGTGTATGAATAATGACAATTTATTTTAATTTTAATTTTTAAATAAGAAATCTCACTGTGCTTTTGGAATTTTCCCAAAAATTTCATATCGATCTAAATTCTCTGGTCGCTGCTAAAATGAAGTAGACTGCGCTACGATCCAAACGATTCCTGTTTCACGCAATTCTGATAACATATGAACCAGTTACGAATTTATTTATGGAAATATTGTTTTAAATTTAATTAATTAAATAATTTAATTAAATATTTACCCTTCCTTCTTCTTACTGAAACCTCAGCCGCACCTTTCTCCTTTAGTTCCAAACTAGATCTAAACTTATCAATCAAACCACTAAGCATCGTGACGATCGAAGGGTGCCACGACGGAGAGGGGAGAGGCGCGCTCAGATGGAAGCCCACACGGTCGAGCTCGATTAGCCTAGGTAGGTGCGGCGGCGGTGCAAACGACGGGTCTTTCTAGGGTTGGTGCGATCAGAAATTTCAAGTAGTGTTATCGTATGGATGTGGAGATTGAAAAGAGTTCTACAATTTTGTCAAAAGGAGTGAGGGATTTCACTGAATGGATGTAGAGTTATTGAGAGAGAAAGGTTGGAGCTTTTCTGGCCATGGAAATAGGGTGGCGGCGGCTTTTTTTTCTGAATTAGGGTTCTAGTTTAATCCATATTTATAATATAATATTATTAAATTCTCTAGTTTACAAAAAAAACAAGTTAATTCCTAATAATTCCAAATCCAGCCCAACGAATGTTGCCCCTCACCAAATATCTCTATTCCGGACACAATGGACTAGGTCTCATCAGCCCATTCGATCGTTTTCAGCTTGTTTTCTTCAAATTAAAATATAAATCATTTAATGAATTAATTTGGTCTTACATTTAAATTTACCGGGGCCACATACGAACTCCAAAAATTCCTGAAAAATTAATCTCGCTATGTTTTGATGATACAGTCCTAACAAAATTAATTTCATCAAATTTGGAGACCGTTTGAAAAATGGCCATTTTAACGGTCGATCAAATTTAGTAGAAGTTATCAAACAAAATTTAATTTACCACGCCCACGTATTAATTCCAAAAGTTATGGAAATTTAAACTTAGCAATAATTTGACATTTCGGATTCAACAAAAATGGTTTCATCGAAAACGGAGGTCGTTTGTAAAATGGCTATTTTTAATTGCTTTATTATTATTTAAAAATGGAATTTTTTAAGTTCTGGCACTTTTTTTGGTCAAATTTTCTTAAAATATTTTTTTTTAAATTAGTTCTGATTTTCTGGGTTGTTACAAGTTGTTTATCTACATGTTAGTTTCTATAAGTATATTTTAGTTTTTCTTAAAGTTTTTAGTAGATTTTCTATATTTTATTTCCTACGAATTTCTTATAATTTTATTGTTAAATTCTATAAGTTGATTTTCCAGTCTTTTACCCTATATTTATTATGTTCTTATGAATATTTATAATTTTCTATTATTATTTACATTTGTTCCTAAAAATGTCTAGACCTGCAAAAGTCAGTTTGTAAACATAGATTTAATCCTCATTTTGCACGTGGAAAAGAAACAAAAGGGTATGTTAGGAACTGAGATGATGGTTTTAATGACGACAATCTTTTTAGCTATATTTTTATAAACTGTACATTAACACTTTTATCAAGATATATATGTGTGTGTGTGTGTGTGTTGTATGCAAGATATTTATAGACATGTATTTAGAATGAAAACTGTACGGTATAAAGATTCAAGATTGAAGATTACAAAGATAAAGAATTCAAGATTGAAGACTTATAAGTATCAAGAGTTCAAGATATCAAGATAAGTAATAGGGTCTATAATTTTTGTTTAAACTTCATAATAGCATCAAAAAAATTATTCCGGTTTTCTCATGGGATGTAACTCATTTCTGCCTTATAATGGGATGGAACCCATGACAAATCCATTTTTAGTGGGAATCGAGGATAGACATGATAAAATACTCTACAAATAGGAACTCACAAACCTACTTCAAATTTTCATTTTTATAAAAAATGTTTTAGACTTAAAACTCTTCTTAGCTTTTTCTTTTCAAAAATATTTCAAATCACTTTCGGTTTTTAAACTCACTTAACAAACATCTTGCTTCCTTTAAATTTATTCAAAACATCTCTTGATTTTAAACTATCTTTCCAAAGCTGTCATTTGGAAACATCTCTCCTGATTTAAATATTTTATCTTCAAAACTATTTTCTAATCATCTCTTGATTTAAATATTTTACCCTTGATTTCAGAAACTATCTTTCAATCATATTTTGGTTTCAATATTTTAGTCTCAATCTCAAAATTATAATTTAATATTTTTTACATATAATATCTAAAATTCTAATTTATATTTCTTTACATATTTAATATTTCATAATTTATTTTCAAAAGATTATTTAAATTATATACAAAATGATTTACATGTCTCATAATTAGTTAGATAAGTTTAGGAATAGAAATCATTTTAAAACAAAATTAGTTTTCAAAAAAAAAATACACATAGGCATGTTGACTTACCCATCCCCCATGTTGACATGATCTTGAAAATACACATAGTTATGTCGACATGACCATCCCCCCATGTCGACATGGTAGCCATTTTATTCAAAAGTTCAAATTTCAAAAGAAGTGTCTGTTCGTTTAAATCTCTTCACGAATGGACATGGTTGTTGATTTTCTATAAATACCCAACCAGAAATGAATTTTGAACATCATTCTTCATTATTTCTTTGCTTCTTCTTCTTCACTCCATTTTCTTTCTAAATTTTCAAGAATCCATAACCAAACTCTTCGAATATTTAAAGAGACCAAACCAGATCATCTCTATTTTAATTTTCTACTTCTCTATTAAAATATAAGTGTTATTCAGAGTTATAGGGGTATTTGTAATCGAAGATCGAAATATCAAAGCCCTATCGAGTCTCTCTATCAAACTATTACTGAAAAGGTGTGGTTGTAGCCCGTTCAAATCAACTGGGTGCAAATCAAATGGGTGTGATTGTAGCTCGTAAATCAATTAGGTGATCTTGTAGCCTCGTTAAATCAAGAGAGCTTCCCATGCTGGAAGCAGGTGAGGGCGGACCTCGTGGCCTTTAAATTGAGGGTTATTGGAAAAAAAATCTACATAACCCTAAGTTGTGTGGGACTAGACGTAAGGTACTCTGAGACAATAGAAAATCTCAGTGTTTTTTTTTTCTTTACTACTTTTACTTATTATTTGCATCTTTGTTTGATTCTATGATTGGTTTATATCTGTGATTTGCATTTGGTTCAAAAGGTTCATTAATTCCTTTAAATTCTATTAATCCCCCTCTAGTGTTAAGTTAGCCTTAGGATCCATAATCCGCGTTCCCAAGAGCGTAAACTATGCAAACATGGATTAAATAAAAGAAAAACTAAATTTACCGTAAACACATGTAAAAATTATAGAATTATACCAAAAAAAGAATTAGACTAGATTATGAAAATTTGTGGAAATTTGCAATATAATTATCACAAGTGCTGTAATTTAAAAAGAGATAGAAACTGAGTAGATTGGTATGAAAACCGTATTGGCATATTAAAGAAATCATAATAAAAAAAGAGAATGGAACATATTATGATAAAATATTATAAGCTCAGGTTAGGGACCAGTTAATAGATTCGGTTCAGATCTGGGATTGGACCAAGAACATAAACTTAGATCATGGATTAAGTTAACAAATAAATAAAATATAGATCTCGGATTGGATTAATAGATAGAACTCAGGTCAAAGACTGAATGTGGGGGTGGAAGTGCAATCAAAATATTTGTTGTTAGGTGCATGTAGCATTTTCCATTTAGATCAAGGACAAATGATTTTCGATTTGGGATTGAGATCGAAAAAACGCTATGTTGTTTATGGTTCGGTTGGGAATTAGGTAAGGCACTCGATGATCACCATGCATGCATAATCGGTTAGGGACTACTATGTCCATGCGCTAATTTGTGTCTTTTTTTGGTGTATCAACGAATGATGATTCGTGTTAATATGGTATCACGACGGATAGGTTCACAGCAGCCATGCAACCACGCTAAGAGGTGTTAGACTGCCTTGCTAAGAGGTGATATATAGGAAAAGCCTATTGATGGGTAGAATTAGGTGAACTTATCATAACTAATTTTCAGAATAATAGAAAAGTGCAAATAATTGAAAAGTTACTCCAGCTCAAAACAAACATGTAACTCTATGTCATCGAAAAGTTACTCCAGCTAAAAAAAGACATGTAACTCTATCTCATCTAAAAACGTTATAAGTTGTGCACATACACATTCCTTTATGATACTAGAACTATTGTTAAGCATGTTTCATTTATATTGCTTAATCATACTAGTAGTTACTACATTCGCCAGACTTTATGTCCTACCCACTCCTCTTTTTTCTTTTTTCCCTAATCAGACTCGTAGAGCTAAGATTGGTTGGTTCAGATTTCTTAGAGGATCATTCTTGGAGTTCGTTCTAGTTGTTGATGTATTCTTATTCTTTTATTGCATCTTTTTCTGTTGGGAATGGTTGTACTATACTAACTATTGAGTAGGATGATTTTTATGTTGTACTTTGATATTTTATAAGACTGTGCATTATTTTACATGACATGTTATGGTTTTATGATATATAACTGAATTGAATGGTAGGATTGAAATAAAAGATATTTTTTAATTCAATTGTCTTTTCGCTGTGGTTATTATTTCATTGTCTTGTAAGTCTTAGTCCTTGTGATACAGTTATTTATACATACAACACTCCACATTCTTTGGCATAACCCTATTTTAGGTAAAGCTAAGGGATGCAGGGTGTGACATTATTAAAGTGTCGTAACTGCTTGGACAATAGTGGTTGCCTTTATAATGTGAATTGATTATATGTGAAATTTCATGCAATATCCAATCTTAAATCAAATTTTTATGAAGTTTGAATTTCTAATCCTTTTTCTCTATGAATAAGTCCTTAAATGCTTTCATGGAAATTACGTCAATTTTAATTGAGATAAGTTGAAGGAAGTTGTTACCTCAGCTTTTGCTTGAGAAGGTTTAGGCTAAAAAACCAACTTTCAAGCAGGATGTAATGGTTACATCAGATGTAACTAAAACTGGTTGCACGTAATTTTTGTTTCTTGGGATATATATGTGTGTGTGTGTGTGTGTGCGCGCGCGCGCACGCGCGCACGCACGCACACGCGTGTATTGAAAATTAGTATGCTTTATTAAATTCCGAAATAACGGTAAATAGCCACGTTAACATACTAACCTGGTAAAAAACTAAAACAAACATATAATGCATAAGTAAAATATGAAATACATGAACCTAAGGACAAAATAGCAATAACCTAAATTATGATAGAAGGTAGATCAATGATAAGTTCTACTTTAACCAAGTCTCGCATCTTAGTAGCACTTCATCTAACAGCTAAACCACTTCTCCACAATTCACAATTCTGAATAATTTAACAAGCGTGGTCCATGTTGTCTCTATCCACTCTCTACATATGTGAGATTGTCAGTTAACCACTTAATTATGTGCAGTAACAACATATCCCACGTCCTTCCTAAGCATTATTCCATGCATTTAGCAGTAAACTCCATGTCGTAGGTAGTGGAACCATTGAACACACAGTAACAGTTATCACTACATTCAAGGTGCCTATATCTGCCAATACCCAATCGACCTTATGGTATGGGTTAACCTTAAGACGATCATCATATAAATGAACATGAAGATGATATTATATTGAGAATAGTAAAGGGAAACAGATCGCAGACCTTAAAAGATTCAAAACTGCAAGCTCCATGGGCGAGCAGATAAAATTCCGATTAATAATTCTCAGTCTTGAGTCATACCACAGTTCAGAATAACAATCTCAGAACAATAACACTGGTTGTTTCTCAAATACACAAAATTGGTACACGTGTATTTGATCTACAATTGAGCAATACATGAGATTGTAAGTTTACCAATATAATTGCAGTTGAAAGACTTTTTTTTTTTTTGAAAATTACAGTTGAAAGACTTTTGACAAGAACGATATGTCTGTTCCAACTGGATGACCAATTGACCTTGTAAATTTGCATTTCCAAACACGGCTTAGTTGTTGAACCCAAAAAGCCTAAGATTTGTAATATTGAAGCTCCGTAGTACGTAAGAACTAGTAAAACTGAGATTTTGCACCCATTAAACTCGTCATATTTGAGATATCCCTAGGAAGAACAGAAATCCATGGGTATATTGGATATAGTTAACAACTCTGCCAACTTAAACGCAATAATCATGAAAACAAGAACTTCAGATTTTAACTCCAGATCCATATAAAATTCAGATTGCAATTTTGTTGTTTAACAAATCCAGCAATCCCCTTATTTGGACCATTTTCGCCATTTGCCCAAATTACCTAATCGACCAAATCTAAGATTGTCACAGATGTAGATCTTACCTAATTACTGAAGGTCGGCGTTGTTGTGTGTAGGCAGAGGAAACTCGAAATCGGTTGCGAACAAGCGAGAGGATCAGTTATGGGTGGTTGGTACTGAAATTACTTCAATAATGCCAGAGCATGCCAGAACCAAAACATCCCGGTGGCTTGATCCGCATTATTCAAACAAATTCAAATTTCTCATAATGTGTACAAAGCTATGAGGATTGGTGAAGAGGGGATCCAGCAAGAAAAAGGATTTGGAAATTATCAGTAATACAGCGAATTTTGCGATGCGGATACGTTGCGTGGTTTCGGGAATTTGGTAGGTCTGGCTTTGAACTGAGGGCGAATGAAGTTGTAGTAGAAGATGGCATGAAACCGCTGTGCGGTTTCGGTTTCAATTTCAATCGCCCTTCCTCTCTACATTGGAGAGAGGAAGAAGAAAGTTGTGATGGCCCGCCCCGCACCAGCCGGTATTTCCTCCGGAAGTGCGCTGTACACAAGCCCGACTGGCCCGGAACGGTCGCCAAAGAAAGGAAAGAAGAGAATGAACTAATCAAGAATCTGTAGAATGTCTCTCAATGCAAGGAATAAAATATAATAATAACATACTTGGCATAAAACAGGTGAGACAGTGCATAAGCTGAAACTAAACATCATAGCAGCGGAAAATCCAAATACAGCTTATGATCCACATCATCATTATTACAACTTTAAGACTGTCTCCAAAGCAAAAGAAAGGAAGGGTGCGCTATTAATGCCCAAAGTAGTGACCAGCAGCGACACAGGGAGAATATCTATATGTATCATACGTGGAAGCCTCCTGCTCGTCTCTGGTACAACTACTCGTGCATCACCAGCTAACCTGTCTCTAGTCTGTTCGTGAGAGCACCCAGAGTAATACGAAGAGACATAAAACTCTGGGTCAGACAAAAGTCTGGTATGAGCGATAAGCAGCAAAACAGAACGATAACAGGTATACTAAACCATACCTGAACCTGGACCTGCAACCAAAGAGTTAGCACTACATACTGTATAATACTCTAAGGTGCCACTAACACATGGTATAAAGAATACAGGGGTGGGGGTGTGCATGTCATAGTGATGGCAAACAAATCAAGCATGGCAACCATCCTCACATCTCTCACTCAGTGTGTAAAGCATACGATGTCCACCACTGTCAATCACTAGACCCATCGAAGTAGTGACGAAGTTCGACTTGTACAACCACTGCTACTACCAAGCTTACCCTACGGAGTCATGACTAAATCTTTACAAATGACCCCGTTTCATTGGTATATAGCCCATTAGTCGTACCTAAACTATTGTGGTCCTGAATCTGTTCACGTACCCCCTACACATAGTGATCCAAAGTCATAAACATCGACAACCCCTTAGCACACATCCCGCAGCAAAGCCCAACTCATGAAGTTAACTCGTTGGTTCCCAACTGGATCTTGAGTTCTACTTCCCATTTGGGCTTCCTTTGCATCTCGAGTTTTGGTCGAACTGGAGTTGGTCTTCAAAAGAGTCGTCGCATAGTAGTAATAGCACTCATCCGGCTCGGTTCGGATATGCATAGTGCTCCAGTCCTCATCGGTTCGGTTCGGTCCAATACTTCCTAGTATGCTCCTGGGTGCGGTTCGGTTCGGTGTTCCCCTTCTAGCTCGGTTCGGTTCGGATGCCCTCTGCCTGGGTTCGGCTCGGTGGTTGCTTCCTGGTTCGGTTCGGTGGTTGCTCCCTCCTAGGTATCCCGATCCAATCCCCCTCCCTTTCATTAGCCCGATCCGGTCTCATCCTTCTTCATTCGCTCGATCTGATCCCATCCTTCTTCATTCGCCCGATCCGATCCCATCCTTCTTCATTCACCCGATCTGATCCCATCCTTCTTCATTCGCCCGATCCGATCCCAATCCAACTATAGTGGCCTTCCTTCTCGCCGTGCTTTATCTTGTGCTAAGTTCCAGTTCGGTTCGGTGCTCCCTTGCTCAGCCCAGTATCCGACCGAAGCCCCTTCAACCGATCCGATCTGAAAACCTGCACAATTTTCCTGCGACTTTTTCCAGCGACTGTCTTGAACCATACGACGGTGTTTTCGACCATTCTAACTCTTCTAATCAATCACAAAGCATACCATACAGTCATAACAACATGTATAATCAACCACAAACACCAAAAACAATAATTTGATATGTTAAAATGGATCAAACATAGCCAAAATCCCATATTTTCCCTTAAGCATGTTTAAGCCAAACTAATGATAGGATTAGTAAAACTTAACCAAACTAACCAAATTTTCTAACAAAGGCCTAAAACATTATTTCGAAATTTATCAATATTTTTCCTGATTTTTAACATGTATAAATTCGCTAATTATCACTAATTACTCTTAATTAACCATAATTAGTGAGGAACTAAGCAAATTACTCACCTTGGCCACAAATTAACTTTAGATCTGAAATAAATCTCTATTATGGCGCTGTTCCCAAGGCTATATAGCAGTTCTACCTCGATTTTTGTGCTAATCCTATTTGATTTGATATAGATTTGGCTTAATTAGTGATTAGGAGGTGATTTGGGGTGTTTTAGATGTTGGAGGCCATTACTAGGGTTGCTAGAATGAAAGTGGCGGCTGTGAAAGTGAGAAAAAGGGTGTTCTCTAAACCCTAATAGCCCTTAAATACCCCAAATCCCGAAATTCCCCTTTGGGCCTAGCTGTTAACCACCCGGTTAAGCCCAATTAAGCTGTTTTTCACCATCTGATACTTGTTTCAGCCATATCTCCCAGACGGTGAGTCCGTTTGGCTAATGTGACCACTTTTACGGAAAGTTAAACCATCATCGGATCTAATGGAAGTGGTTTCAGGTCAAAACTCCTTTTCAATCAAAAGTTATGGCCGAAACAAGATCAGCTAGGGGCAAAACGGTCATTTAAAAATCGACAAAAATCTTGAAAATGGGAAATGACTCTAATAGCCGTCTCCCAAAGTTACATGACCACACGACTTCCCATGTGAACGAAATAAATATTCTACGATCCTTCGATGCGTAGAATGCGGGTCGTTACACTCACCCACCCTTAAGAAATTTCGTCCCCGAAATTCCTTAACCCAAAACATATAAAGGATCCCGCATGCCTACCAATCATATACAATAATCAAACATGCAAAATAGATAAAACAAACCTATCCTAGCATGCAGAAAGACTAAATCGAAACTGAAATCTTACCAGGCGAAGAGTTCTGGATACGTCTTCCTAATGCTCTCCTTTGTCTCCCAAGTACAGTCATTCTCATTCTCGCCCCACTGAACTTTGACTAGATTCACCGCTTTCCTTCGAAGTTTCTTCGTATCATTCCCAACAATACGCATAGGCTTGCGGTTCCCAACCGCCTCGGGTTCAACTTCGATATCATCCAACTGATCAAGTGAAATAGTCACATCTGGGTCGTGCACGAACTTCCTTAACTGGGAAACATGAAATACGTTGTGAACTCCTGCCATCTTCTCTGATAATTCAACTTTTTATGCCAAATTCCCAATTTGCTCAAGAACTGGGAATGGACCAACAAATCTTGGTGCTAACTTGCCTCTCCTGCCAAATCGTATCACGCTTTTCAACGGAGAAATCTTGACAAACACCAAGTCGTCGATGGAGAACTTTAATTCTCTTCTCCTCTTATCAGCATAACTTTTCTGCCTATCTTGGGAAACCTTCATTCGCTGATGGATAACCTTAATCTTAGCTGAAGTTTCTCTTATCACATCTGGTCCAAGCACAAACTTCTCATCAGTTTCTAACCAATATGACGGTGAGTTGCACGATCTTCCGTACAAAGCTTCAAATGGAGCCATACCAATACTGGATTGATAACTATTATTATATGCAAACTCTACTAGATGCAAATGGTCATCCCATGATCCACCAAATTTTAATATGCAAGCTCTCAAGAGATCTTCTAATACTCGATTCACCCTCTCTGTCTGTCCGTCGGTTTGAGGATGATACGCGGTACTGAGATGTAATTCTGATCCTAACGCCTCTTGTAAGCTCTTCCAAAATCCACTAGTGAACAACGGATCTCGGTCACTCACAATGCCCTTGGGTATTCCATGAAATCTCACTACCCACTTTACATATAGTTCAGCTAACTTAGCTGCCGTTCTATTCGACTTGACGGGTATAAACCTTGCACTCTTGGTCAATCGGTCCACAATCACCCAAATGCTATCATGACCCGATCTAGTCCTTGGTAACCCATCAATGAAATCCATCGAGACTTGTTCCCATTTGCATTCTGGAATTTCTAATGGTTGTAACAAATCACTAGGCTTCTTTTGCTTAGCTTTAACCAGCTGGCAGTTCATGTATTTGGATATAAACTTCCCAATGTCTCTTTTCATTCCTTCCCAGTAGTAGGTCTGCTTCATGTCTCGATACATCTTGTTACCACCGGGGTGTATAGTCAGTTTTGAGTGATGACATTCTCTAAGCACTTCATCTCTCAATCCATTGACATTGGGTACAACTAGTCTTCCATTCTTCCTAAGTCATCCATCCCGATCAAGCCCATACTTGCTCATCTCTTCGTCGATTCTCATCTCTAACTTTGAGATGATTTCCAATAGGTTAGGATCGTTCCTCTGACTGGAACCAATCCGCTCCATCAAAGTGGGTCTGATCATCAAATTTGCTAACATTTATGGATCCAATTCGCACTTTGGTCTGAAATCATACCCCGCGATGTACTCTAGTTGCTTCCATTCTAGAAACACAGCCCCTAAACTGGCATGTCTTCTACTCAATGCATCAGCTACCGCATTGCCCTTTCATGGTGTGTATGCGATATCGAAATCATAGGAAGCTAAGAATTCCAACCATCTTTGCTGTCGGAGATTTAGATCCTTCTGAGAGAAGAGATACTTTAACGATTTATGATCGGTAAACAAATCGAATCTTTCTCCCAAGAGATAATGTCTCCACATCTTCAATGCGAATACGATCGCTGCCAATTCCAAATCATGGGTAGGGTATCTTTTCTTATGCGGTTTCAGTTGTCGACTTGCATAAGCTACAACCCTACCTCCTTGCATCAATACAACACCTAGTCCGGTACCACATGCATCTGTGTATACCGTCATCTCTTCATTCCCCTTAGGAATGACTAACACTAGTGCACATGTCAACTTTCCCTTTAGACTCTTGAATGCATTCTAACACTTTTCGTCCCAGACGAAAGCTTGATTCTTCTTAGTCAACTGAGTCAACGATGCTGCTATCATGGAGAAGTCTTGGATAAACTTACGATAATATCCAGCTAACCCCAAGAAACTTCTTATGTCTGTTGCATTCTTGGGCGTAGACCAATCTTGTACCGTAGCCACCTTCGCAGGATCTACGACAATACTATTATCTGAAACGACATGGCCCAAGAATCTCACTTCCCTCCTTCAGAAGTGACACTTAGAAAACTTTGCTTTCAATTGGTGTTTTCTCAACACCTCCGTCACTATCCTCAAATGTTCCTTGTGTTCTTCCTCTGTCCTCGAATAAACAAGTATATCGTCCACGAACACAAGAACAAACTTATTCAACTGATCTCTGAATACCTTATTCATAAGATCCACAAAATTTGCTGGTGCATTGGTCAACCCGAATGGCATGACCACTCATAAAATCCAAACGGCGTCCGAAATGCCGTTTTAGCTATACTCTCAGCTTCCACTCTAAGCTGATGAAAACCTGTCGCGAGATCCAACTGAGAGAATACTCTCGCGCCACTCAACTGATCAAACAAATCATCTATCCGCGGTAGAGGATACTTATTCTTCCTCGTCGCCTTATTCAACTCGCGGTAGTCCACACACAATCGAAGGGAACCATCTGCCTTGGTAGCAAACACAACTGGTGCTCCCCACTCAGAAACACTTCTTCTGATAAATCCCTTCGTCAAAAGATCGCTTACTTGCACCCCGAGCTCTTGCTGCTCCCTTGGCACCATACGACGAAGTGGCATCATTATAGGTCTGGCATCTTTCACTAAATTAACACGGAACTCAATCTCTCGATGTGGTGGAAGCTCGGTCACTTCCTCGAAGACGTCCGGATACTAGCCAACCACAAACCTGACAACTCATCATGCGGGATGTTGAGGGAATTTAGAAAACTGGCCATTACCCCATCACTAGGTAGACCACCAAACACTACCCTCCGTCCATCATCCGCTCTAGCTGTCACCAAAAATCCCTCACAGTCTACCACTACCCCGTATATTTGGAGCCAATCGACTCCCAAAATAATGCCAAACCCAGTAAAGCCCAAAACAAAGCAATCACATACAAACATGCATCCCTGACTCGATAAGACCACATTACGGCAAATCATGCTAAGGCTAGTCGAACCACCAATCGGGTTCGTTACTACTAAAGGTCTATCGACGATCTCGGGTTCCAATCCCAACCTATCTACCAGGTCACTAGATATGAAGGAACTGGAAGCTCCGGTATCAAACAAAACTCTAACAGGAACATCATAAACAGAAAGCATACCTTGAATAACAACATTCTTTCCTTTCTCCGCCGCAGTTGGGGCATTCGACGAAGAAGGAACAACATTAAGGGCATATGCTTTCACCATTTACTTTTCTTTAGGGGGTTACGGACAATTGTCCTTGTGATGTCCCACTTGGCCACAGTTGAAGCACTTCCTATCCGCTGGCTTGGCCCGACAATTACTAGCATAATGGCCCTTCTTACCATAGCTGAAGCACTCAACATCTTTCTTATTCTTTTTCTTCTGGCCATCCTTGGTCTGATTCTACTTCCTCTTATTCTGAGAACCATTCTTGCCACCACCGCTTGCTTGCGGCTTTGCCTTCTCTGCATATGCAACTTCAGTCATCGACTTAGGGTAAAGACTCTCTGACCTCAACGCTTTCCCCACAATCGATTCAAACGTCTCATCGATGTGGTTAATAAGCCTTTCCCCCAAGTACTGATCCAAATCTGTTATAAACTTCTCATTCTTCTTCTCGGGAGTATCAATGAGGGATAATCCATATTTCGACTAAGTGTCGAATTCGGCAATATACTCCGAGACAGCTCTGCCATTCTGCTTGAGTTCCAAAAATTTCTTAAACAGCATTGACTTCTGAGTGGCTGGAATGAACTTATCACTAAAGCGAACCTTAAACTGATCCCAAGTAATTTGATCCTCGGAAGTAGCTGCCTTTATAGCATTCCACTAATTCATTGCCCGTCCTTGCAGCTGACGGGATGCTAGCTTTCTTTTCATCGCATCCTCGATACCCAAGTCTTCGAAGATACGCTCGCAGCTATCCAACCAATCCTGAACATCCGTAGCTGACTCCGTTCCGTGGAATGGCTTCCCACCATGACTAGTATAATCCTTGTTCAGCTTGGCGAAATCTCGGGGAAGCCATTCTTTTGACCGTTTGATTATATTTGCCTTATCTGGTACCCAAAAAAATGGAGGTCCAATTAATATACTGGGCTGTATATTAATTGAATGAAATGCGCGGTCTCCCAATTAATATACAGGCAAGTTCTTGGGATTTCTTGCCCAAATCTCTTGAGTACGATGTCCACCACTGTCAATCACTAGACCCATCGAAGTAGTGACGGATTTCGACTTGTACGACCACTGCTACTACCAAGCTTACCCTACGGAGTCATGACTAAATCTTTACAAATGACCCTGCTTCATTGGTTTATAGCCCATTAGTCGTACCTAGACCACTGTGGTCCTAAATCCGTTCACGCACCCCCTACACATAGTGATCCAAAGTCATAGACATCGACAACCCCTTAGCACACGTCCCGCAGCAAAGCCCAACTCATGGAGTTAACTCGTTGGTTCCCAACTAGATCCTGAGTTCTACTTCCCATTTGGACTTCCTTTGCATCTCAGGTTTCGGTCGAACTGGAGTTGGTCTTCAAAAGAGTCGCCGCGTAGTAGTAATAGCACTCGTCCGGCTCGGTTCGTATATGCATAACGCTCCAGTCCTCATCGGTTCAGTTCGGTCCAGTACTTCCTAGTATGCTCCTGGGTGCGGTTCGGTTCGGTGTTCCCCTTCTAGCTCGGTTCGGTTCGGATGCCCTCTGCCTGGGTTCGGCTCGGTGGTTGCTTCCTGGTTCGGTTCGGTGGTTGCTCCCTCCTAGGTATCCCGATCTAATCCCCCTCCCTTTCATTAGCCCGATCCGGTCTCATCCTTCTTCATTCGCTCGATCCGATCCCATCCTTCTTCATTCGCCCGATCTGATCCCATCCTTCTTCATTCGCCCGATCCGATCCCAATCCAACTATAGTGGCCTTCCTTCTCACCGTGCTTTATCTTGTGCTAAGTTCCAGTTCGGTTTGATGTTCCCTTGCTCAGCCCACAATCCAACCCGAGCCCCTTCAACCGATCTGATCCGAAAACCTGCACAATTTTCCTGCGACTTTTTCCAGCGACTGTCTTACACCATACGACGGTGTTTTCGACCATTATAACTCTTCTAATCAATCACAAAGCATACCATACAGTCATAGCAACATGTATAATCAACCATAAACACCAAAGACATTAATTTGATAGGTTAAAATGGATCAAACATAGCCAAAATCCCATATTTTCCCTTAAGCATGTTTAAGCCAAACTAATGATAGGATTAGTAAAACTTAACCAAACTAACCAAATTTTCTAAAAGAGGCCTAAAACAATATTTCGAAATTTATCAATATTCTTCCAGATTTTTAATATGTATAAATTCGCTAATTATCACTAATTACTCTTAATTAACCATAATTAGTGAGGAACTATGCAAATCACTCACCTTGGCCACAAATTAACTTTAGATCTGAAATAAATATCTATTATGGCGATGTTCCCAAGGCTATACAGCAGTTCTACCTCGATTCTTGTGCTAATCCTCTTTGATTTGATGTAGATTTGGCTTAATTAGCGATTAGGAGGTGATTTGGGGTGTTTTAGATGTTGGAGGCCATTATTAGGGTTCCTAGAATGAAAGTGGCGGCTGTGAAAGTGAGAAAAAGGGTGTTCTGTAAACCCTAACAGCCCTTAAATACCCCAAATCCCGAAATTCCCTTTTGGGCCTAGTTGTTAACCACTCGGTTAAGCCCAATTAAGCTGTTTTTCACCATCTGATACTTGTTTCAACCATATCTCCCAGAAGGTGAGTCCGTTTGGCTAATGTGACCACTCCACGGAAAGGTCAACCATCATCCGGATCTAATGAATGTGGTTTCAGTTCAAAACTCCTTTTCAATCAAAAGTTATGGTCGAAACAAGATCAGCTAGGGGCAAAACGGTCATTTAAAAATCGGCAAAAATCATGAACATGGGAAATGACCCCAATAGTCGTCTCCCAAAGTTACATGACCACACGACTTCCCATGTGAAAGAAAGAAATATTCTACGATCCTTCGATGCGTAGAATGTGGGTCGTTACAAAAGTGGTTATATATATATATATAATTTTCAATATATATATATATATATATATATATGTATGTATGTGTGTGTGTGTGTATGTATGTATATGTACATATATATAGGGAAACTCTATTTAAACACAAAATAAGGACACAAAATTGCACACAATAATTTTTAACCACTGGATCCTCACATGAATTCCACTTTCCACATAAAGACAAAAAAATTCAACGGTGGAGGCTTTGTGTCTTTCTCTTTGTGTTTAATTTTGTGTCCAAATAGTCGACCCTATATATATATATATATATATATATATATATTGAAATTTATTTGAATTATTTTTGTAAATGATTAATAATACTTCCTATCCAACACTACATAGTAATTAATTAATCAGTATTGCAAATAAAAATTAAACACTACATGTTACTTCCTACTCAACCTCTAAGTAGATTCCATATCCGCCATGTTAAACACTACATTTTCAATTGTGTTGATTGATAACGAATGACGAATAGCTGCGTTAGTATGGGCTATCGGCGCTCCGCGCCGAACCGCTCTGCAATTTAAGTGGTATAAACATGTTCAATCAACACAATTCAAAACCACCAAAATTTTGTAGATATGCTTTTCCATTATCTCAGATCGTCTCTACAAAACTTAGTGTAATTTAAGTGGTATAAACATGTTCAAAATCATATTTTAAACCTATAGTTAAGATAAATATTTGATATTCGTATTAACATTTTGAACATATTAGAAGTTATGAAAATGTTAGCTGGCATTTGGATTACCGATTTTAGTTTTGTGCTTTCATCGATATAAAATTGCGAATGGCGCATGCATATTATAAAAAAACACTCGTTTTAGAAAACGAAGTACATACACAAAACAGGAACAACCTTTGGTTATTTTTCATGCTTTCAGAAGTAATGAAACGACAAAAGATAACTCATCCCTTCGTCGGTCTTCCATACATTTCGTTGTAGTTCCATTCTCACCGTCGTTATACAACTTTTATTACTTTTTTGCGATTAATGATGAAAATTCGAAACACGAAACATAGCATAAACCAAACACCACATTAATTTTTTTAGACATATTCCCTGTAGTGTGAATTGAATATATCTAAAGTTTCGTTTGTATATGCACATGAGAAAGTAGAGGTGGTCATTTATTGGTTAAAACCAATTTAACCTACCAAAACAATTTAGTTTCGTTGATTTGGTTTAAGGATGTTAATCGGATGGACATGAACGAACATAGTGGTATTCGTGTTATGTCCTATAAGACTTTCTGATGTACACGGACCGAATGAAGAGTTGACTTGGACATTGTATATATGAGCTGGACAACGGATCGATAAAGTTCGAACAAAAGAGAAACATCGACCATTTTCAAACGGACATATTTTCTTGTTCTAAATCATGTCATAAGCGAGAATTGTACGGACACAGACAGACCACCTTACCCTTTGGGATCGAGTTGTACAACGGACTGTCTTGTCCTATTAACACTCTAGTTTGGTTTTGTTTCTTTGGTTAATTGATTGATTTTATTTTTAGGTTTCTTTTGTGTATTTTATTAGCTGAGGCTGGATTTTAGTATTTGAAACCTGGATCAATCAATTAAATCAAATTTAAAATTAAATTATACTAATGTTAAAAACTTACTGCTTACAATTTGCTATTTACAATATTTTCATAATAATATCACCGTTCTTTTTATTCATATTCATATTTTTAGACGTTTTTCTTATTTAAATTGCTTGTACTATATGGACTAAGTTAATTGATTTACTTTTATATTATCAACATCGAAGACAAAATTCATTTTAAGATGAGCAAAATAAACCAACTCAAGCAAACAAAATATAAACAATTTGGTTGACTTTGATTTAAAAAAAAAAAAAAAAAATTATTTGGTTTGACTTATTTATTTGTTTGAATAGCTATTTGGGTTCATCCTAAGCAATAATCCGTAAATTGCAGCAAATTTGTGGTTGTATAAAAACATTTTCTATTTTGCTTTTTAATTTTGATTGGGCATAAAACCAAGCATTTGTTTTTGCTTCCCGTATATCCCTAGTTCCTAGTTTATTCCTCCTACGATTGACAATGACATTGGTGAAAGATCTGTGTCTCTGAACTAGAAACGGGAAAACATCACAGAAACCATAAGCATCATTTTTCTGAAAATTCCAAGATGATCCAACCGTCGAGCTTATTGGCTGTCGACACTATTTCAACATAAAGCGGGCCTACTCACGTTACATGGACAGTGCTGAATGGGCCCAGGTATATATTGTGATCACTTAAATTTACATGGCTTGCACTCGTCCAAAATTTCCAGGTATTTCGTTCCAATATCCTAGTCAGCAGCTCAAGCATGTGACCTTTTTACATTATGCAGTACGTTAATTAAATCGTATTTACAGAGTGGCTTTCTATTCGATCATTCCATGAAAAACGTTTTGAGTTTGATTAGGCATTTAAGATGCATCGTTTCGTAACCGTGTAAAGACTGACAGCAAGAAACCCATGTGCGCAAGTCATTGAGGAATGGTTGGTTCCCTTCTAAATTCAATGCTTCAATCCAAGCAATTGCCTATTTCAAGATGGGTTGAAGTGTAAGGAACGCCCATCTTATTCTTCCACATAGTAAATTGGTACTCTACTTTTATCGAATTAACATTTTAACAAAAAGCATATAATAATTTTTTGGAAAAGGTGTTTTGAAATTATCACACCATTCCACACTAGGTATTTTTTTGAATAGGTATTTTAACGGAACCAGGATTTAGGTTAGAGAGGGACGAATTTAGAAGGGACCCAAAAAAAATTTCAACACACATTAAAGGAAGGATATAAATACACGTAAAAATGTGTTAAAAATGATTATTTTTTTATAGATTTTTTTTTTTTTAAATATGGAATCAAGGTGGGGGCCTTGGCCCCTACTTGTCCCCCCCCCCCCCCCCTACAGTTTCGTCTCTGTTTTAACATGCATTCATTTTGTAATGTGCATTTATTTTATAGTAGGTATGTTCAACAAAAGTTTGTATACTGGACGATTGTTTCATCCTTGGACACTTTCTTACACGTTAGTTTTATGTAGCTGATGGATCGAGACATTGGTTTTCTGAACAAATCAACCTATTGGGCGGGTTAGCTCAGCGTATACATGCGAGAATGTCGAGCAATAAAGATATTCATTTTATACAACATTTGTTCAACAATGTTTGTATACTAGACAATTGTTTTACTCTCACAACGAACATTTTCTAACACACTAGAGTTAGTAAATCTCAGTGCCGTCGTTTGTCATGGTCAGTTCAATGCATGTAAGTTAGATCTGTTAGAATATATTGAGAATATTCCAACAGGGTTTGAACCTAATCAAAATCATTGTTTATTTGATCAAAACTATATATTTCAAAATTTAAATCCAATCATGTGGATAATAACATAACAAATACATATATATTACGTATTTTTGCGGGAACAATTTTAATTTTTAATGTTATTATAGATTATAGTGTGGCACAGTGATAAGTTGTTTATTTACTGAGTTAACGGTCGGGAGTTAGAGACTCCCCACAAACCTACATTGTGATGTATTAACCAATTAAAAAAAAAATTCTAGTGTTTAACTTTGCCTTGTAAACTGTTTTTATTTTTTAGGTACAATTAGAGTAGAATTCAAAGATTGCTTCTCCATGGCTTGTCGCATCCGGTACTTCGCTGAGAAACCAAGCCTCACCGCCTCGTATCCTCTAACTGCCACGTCACCCATCTCTTTAACCTTTTGCACACACGTTAACTAAATTGTTCCGGCTGCCTAATACACCGCGTTACTTATCCAATTTACCGTTGAAATTTTAAATTTAATCCAGGGGTGGAAAGTAAAAAAAACGTGAAAAATATATAATGAAATCAATGAAAAGAACACGTATACGCAATCATCATTTTCAATTCAATTACATCATTATCTGATCACAAGCGATTGTCTTCTAAAAAAAGCCCTAAATTCCCTCCCAAATTGAATCAGATTTTACTCGGAATGGATGTATTTTACTCCTGAATTTTGATTGGAGGCTGTTTCTTCTTGATTTTAGAGTAAAAGAAACAGCCTAAGGTTATGATTATAAATCTGTACAGCTGAAGAAGAAATTCGAAATTAAGTAAGCTATCTGTTTGTTCTCCTTTTTTTACTCCCTGAACACTAGGGTTTGGGATGAGGAATGAAAGCAAGAAGCCTCAAGGACTGTTGAGGAGCTTCTCGAGTTATCTGAAGATTGTTTCTAACGGCGCTTCTAATGTCGCGTCGACCGTGAAATCGGCTGGAGTGTCAGTAGCGAATTCGATTGCTGATCGTGATGATGATTCTGCTCGTGATCAGGTTTTCTTATGAATCTTTCAG
The DNA here is from genome assembly GCA_030737875.1 of Allium sativum. NCBI lineage: Eukaryota > Viridiplantae > Streptophyta > Magnoliopsida > Asparagales > Amaryllidaceae > Allium > Allium sativum. The sequence goes on along the minus strand of CM060912.1, from coordinate 26,940,329 downwards.
GGGAATTTTTTTTTTTTTTTTTTTTCAGTGAATGTTTGATTTTTGGATGATTAATTAAACCTGTTATTTGGGGAAAACAGTTAAATTATTCCTTCTTGAGAAAGGAACTACTTTGTACTATAATTTCTTAATTTGGCAATTATTAGTTATTGATTTATTTGATTGGTAATGGCAATTACTGCTGCTTTCTACTTTAGGATTGATATCATCTATCATTTTGGTGATAATCTGCATTAACCTTAGGCATTGATGTTGTAGTGCATTATGCTGGAACCATATAAACTAGTATTGACGTATTTAGGGAAGAAGCTTAGACTATGATCACAAAGATGCATTATGTTAACTTGTGTAGGATTTCCATGTTCATAACAAATCACTGTAGCCTGGATAGATGTTTGTATTTAACACATTTCAGAATAATTGTTACTTGTTTAGAGTGATTACTCGTTGACATTGTTTTGACAAATGTTTGCTCGTTAATCTCCGGAATTACTTTTTATTTTTCTGGGTTGCAATGATATTGTTCATGATTTGTTAATGGAAAATCAGTCCTTGTCATGCTCTATAATGTTGGTATGCTAGATTTGGATGGATTGGAAGTATTACTCTGTAAGCTGTCTATTAATTCAGTGATGGTCGTAAGCTGTCTATTAATTCTGTGATGGTTGTATGCTATCCTTTTTTCTTTCTTTTTTTTTTCTTTTTTTTTTTTCTTTTTTTATAATTTAAGTTTCCCTATGTTTCATTCTAGTTCACAACCTGAATTGGCTAGCATCATCACATGAAAGTGATTTGGTGTTGTCGAAGATTATGTAACCATTGCATATATCGTCTGCTTGTACTTTATCTACTCTAATTGTGGAAGATTATGTAACCATTGCATATATCGTCTGCTTGTGCTTTATCTACTCTAATTAAGGCATGATTAGTGTTTTAACAGTAAACATTGAATAATGCAGTTCTCATATGCTGATGATTATTATCTCTAGGTCCTTCCTTTTTTGCTATGAATATCTTTTTAAGCTGTTAAGTTAGTTTGCTCATTCTTCAACTCTTATTTATATTTTTTTTCCTTTTCAACAGGTATACTGGTCTGGATTCGATAAACTGGAGTGTGAAAATGGCACTCTTCGACAAATACTTATGTTGGGTTATAGATCTGGCTTCCAAATTTGGGATGTCGAGACCGCCGATGATGTCAGACAACTAGTTTCAAGGCATGATTGTCCTGTTTCGTTCCTCCAAATGCTTAGAAAACCAATTTCAACTAAAAGTTCTCAAGATAATTTTTCGGATGTTCGCCCACTATTAGCTGTTGTTGGGGATGCCTCTCTTCCTGGCAATACTTTTAACTTAGAGGGAAAGTTTGGTAATCAGGAGCTGGGAAATGAGAATACATTGCCAACCTTTGTCCGCTTTTATTCATTGAAGACTCATGATTATGTTCACGTTTTAAAATTCAGAACAGCTGTGTACTCAGTAAGGTGCAGCAACCGTATCATAGCTATTTCTCAAGCTGCCCAGGTACTTGCATCTGCAATAACATGATCATAACTAATCCACAGTTTGATGTATGTCTATAATTGTTTTCTGATGCATGCAGTGTTATCAATTTAACCAATTTGTACACTGCAGATTCACTGTTTTAATGCTGGAACGTTTGAGAGAGAATACACTATACTCACATGCCCTATAATGTTTGGAAGTTTGGGGTCTTCTGGAGTAGGGTATGGTCCACTCTCAGTGGGTCCTCGATGGTTGGCTTACAGTGGATATCCTGTTACTGTTTCAAATGTGAGCCGTGTCACTCCTCAGCATTTAAATTCTGCTACAAGCCTGTCTCATCCTCTTTCAAATGGAAGTCTGGTTTCCCATTATGCAAAAGAATCGAGCAAGCAAATTGCAGCTGGCATTGTGACTCTTGGAGATATCGGGTACAAGAAGCTTTCAAAATATTATTCGGAGTACGTAAACGATGGAAACGGATATGTGAAGAATGGCAGTTCACATGCGAAAGTAAATGGCACTACGAATGGTCATGTGCCTGACATGGATAGCGGTGGAATGGTATGGTACTTGCATTATGTTTTGTTCTAAATATATTTTAGGTCTCAAATAGTCGTTTACATATAAGTTCTATGATGTGCTTGATCCATGTTGGCAGGCTTAATCTTTACTAAGTGTAATATGTTACTCTTTCGATTTGTAGGTTATTGTATGCGACATAGTTCTTAAATCTGTAGTTGTGCAATTTAGAGCACATAGAAGTCCAATTGCTGCGTTATGTTTTGACCCCAGCGGAACTTTACTAGTTACTGCATCCATCAATGGTCATAACATAAACGTATTCCGAATCATGCCTTCTCAAGCAAACTCATCAAATTCCAGTACAACCGGAAGTTCTATTCATCTCTGCAGATTGCAACGTGGCATCACCAATGCGGTAGTTATATGCATGTAGATACATGCACAATTGTTTTTTCAATCATGTCCATATTTATTTTTTTACACAACTTTCTAATTTGCTACACAAAAACAGGTAATTCAAGATATCAGCTTTAGCGATGACAGTCAATGGATTATGATTAGTTCATCTAGGGGGACTAGTCATCTGTTCGCAGTTTCTGATGCTAACTTGAAAATTGACTTGTCTGGATCAAATGACGCATCTACCATCAAGCCTCAGAGTTCTAAGATTGATATCCATAGCCTTAACCCGTTAGGTAATCCGATCACATTATCAGCTGCAAGTAGAATCAGAAATAGTAATGGGTGGAAAAACACTGTGACTGGTGCAGCAGCAGCTGCTACTGGTCGGGTTAGTCCTCTTTCTGGTGCTATTGCTTCAGTCTTTCATAATTCCAAGGGTTCTGGGCTTTACCCCGACACGAACCCATTGAGAACCAAGTATTACTTGCTTGTTTTCTCACCTATCGGCTCAGTCGTTCAGTACGTGCTGAAGTATTCGTCTGGCGAAGAAGCTGTTGCTCACTTGTCAGGGTTAAGCACTGCATCCAATGGAATATTACAAGAGTCTGATTCACGATTAGTGGTAGAGCCGCTTCAGAAGTGGGACATATGTTACAAGAAGAACAGAAGAGATCGAGGTGATTTTGGTGATGTGTACAATGACCATGAAAACGGTGAGAGCTCTAAACTTTTTCAGAAAGGGACGAGGAAAGGAACAAGTATATATCCTGCTGATAGTTCATTAGTTACAAAAGTAAAGCGTACTAGTAGCTCTGATGAAAATCATCACATGTATATATCCGAGGTTGAGCTGCAGATGCATGCAGCTAAGGCTCCACTATGGGCTAGGCCTGAGGTACTTGAAGTTTTGGGATCATTATGAAATAAGCTTTACTACATTTTGTCGGTGATTTGATGTGGCAATACGTGTTAACTTTTGTTTATTTATGTTTTATAGATGTATTTCCAAGTAATGATGGATGCGAACATAACAGAAAGGGACTATGGAATGGGTGGAGAAATTGAAATCGAGAGGATTCCATTTCAAACAATTGAAGCTCGGTCAAAGGAGCTGATACCTGTTTTTGACCATCTGCAATGGCCTAAATTTCAGCCGTTAAGGTTATTTTCATCTCTTAAAATCAACATTGATTTCTCCCATATTTTTATCGCATTAAAATACCAAGTTAGTGCATATCTTCGACCTGCAGTTAATAACGCAAATCAATGTAAATATATCAGTCAAACTTTAGTAATGATGCTATTTGGACAGTGTTTTGTTTACAGCCAAATATACTCCAAAAGAATTTAATATAATGGTTATAAGAGTTTTATTTACTGGCATTGAACTTTTGATTAGTGCCTAAATGCATATGCTAGTGGAGGCGATTCAAAATCCAAATAGAAAATGTGCAAAATCTTTGAAATATTGTCCTGATATCTTTGCATCTATACCGAGATCACGTTTATATCGAATTCATTTAATACAATATTAAAGTATTTGGCCGTATTAGATGGCAGTGTTTAAGCGTGGCGTCACAGAATAGGATGTTTTATAACTAGTAGAAAGGTAATCTTATGTTTTAAATTATTGTTTAATGCATCAAAGCACCTGATATTTTTTTTATATGCCGTTGTTATTGTTCACTAACTAGAATAACTAGATTGAAACAAAAATTAGTTATAACAAACCCTGCGTATATTGTATTAAACCAACAGAGGTTTTAAATTTGCATACAGGTAGTTATAGTTTGTGGATTTCACCAAAAATTGGTAGTTATAGTTCATGGATTTCACCGGTTGCAGCATTTGATCCTCAACATTTTCTCTTTAATTAGAGCATCTCCAACCCATAATAATTTTTGAAGTAATGTCAAGCCACATAAGCAATTAGAAAATGTCATTTATAATTCTTTTTCCAATGCTAATGTAATTTGTAATTCTAAGATGACATTATGAAGTACAATGTCTAGTTTTGGACATTATACATGACAATGTGAAGTATTACGCCACACAATTATTGGTGAGTTGGATAATTTTCTCAATCTTCTACAAATGATAAAGCGACACATATGCAAAAAATGAAAACATTTGATATTTGTATTGCAGAGAAATTATACATGTTGTTGTCATATACACAAACATTGAATTTAACAAGACATTATCATTGAAATGGGTTGAGGATGCTCTTAGAACATATCATCCTATTTTATTTCGGTCAAATAAGTTAGATGGCAACTTCATACCTAATTCATTGCTTATTGTTTAGGTGAATGTTTGAATAGTGTAGGTGGTAGAGTTTTTCTTGGAATTAACGTTTTATTAAGAGTTGACAAGTTGGATGTTAGGCTTTTTCTAATTCTCTATTTTTCTGAAATAATTTAATCTTATTTCTCTTCTCAACGATACCAAGTTTGAAATGTCTAAGAATGTAAGAATATTGAACCACGGTTGAGCCATGGACGCATTCTTATAAACCTGTACGTCTAACTTAAGTTTTTTTTAAATCTTGTGGAATTGTGGCATTTAGCGTCTACTATCATGGAACATGAAGATATTTAAACTTCCATCATGCTGATTTCATATTAATTTTTTAGCAGGAATGGTTCGCTTGTAAATAAAAAACCAGGAACATCAAATGGCTTGCTAACATATCAAAAATCCGGAAGCTCCGAGGAAGGGAAGTTACCACGCAAAAGTAGTTCTAGTTCTCTAGGCCAAATGTCAGATAGCTCCTCCGTGAACAACTTTCAAGAAAACTTTCCTCAAAGCAGCACTTTTTATGCTTCTTCGGATATCAAAGATGAGTCTGTAAATAACAGTAATGATGACAACCAGGACATGAACACCCTACTCGAACATGTAAATAATAGAGAGGGTGTTGATGAAACAGAGACCAGCCTCGAACTTGTAAATAGCATGGAAGCCCTGAATCTGGATAGCCACTTCATGGATGATGACAATGAGGTCGATTAAAGGTTAGATGCTAGTTTCGTTTTGGCAATGGTTAACGTTACTGATATAGATTCTCCATTACTTTTACCAATACTGTGGGTAAAAATAGATCTGTAAATTGTTGATGCATAATATTTAATTTACCAACTGATAAAAAAGTATCAGAATTATGTTGTATAAATCGTTGATAACGATTTAAGTGGATTTAGGGACACATTCTTGGTTTTATACTTATTCCACTTTTGTTCTTTTCTAAAAATAAGTTTCGCGAAATATAACAAATATTTACAGTTTTCATTGAAAATATTTTCGGTTTATACATCAAATGTTTATCAGTTTGAACGCAGATATTTGCAAAATAATATCTGATATTTGTTTTTATGCAAATATTTGTAGTGTTCTTTGTAAATATTTGCGGTTTTCATTGTAAACTTCTCAATTTTTACAGCAAATATTTCCTAAACAAACTGCAATTTTTCCTGAAAATATTTCTGGGGATATCTCATGAAAAGTGTTCTTGGGAGTGGTGAGAGTGCTTTGGAACTTACAGAAATATATTTGACAAAACGTTTCATGATGAAAATTAAATTCGTGTACTGATCCTATATATCAACTTTCAATTTTTCTAGTTGATTTCGAATAATTACTTGGTTTATCACAAATTATATAACAATTAATTGAAGAATTGTGGATACAAACATCTTGAAATTTGATGCATCTTGAAAAAGTGTTTGTTGTTGGGGATTGATAAAATAATTAAGAAAATGAAATTAAGAAACGTTGGTAAATTTATCATTGTCAATGATGATGGTTTTGAAGCCATTTACCGTCAGCAATGTTGAATTGCCTTTATTATGCTAGTGTACTGGTATATACAAATATAGCTCAATACCGAAGAGTTCAATATCCTTGATTATGACCATCTATGTTTTGTTTTCTAACAGACTGTATGAATTGTCTCCAGCTTCGCGATTGCTTCTTATATCTTCGAGAGGGCGTGCCGTCTTATTATTTGTTTAGCAATGTCCAAATGTTTTTTTTAACTTGTGTCACCTAAACGTTTAAGAGTGATGAAATGTGAAGTTAGTTTGTTTATGAAGCCATCATCGTCAAATTGGGGGTATAAAATTTGAATTTAACTGGGGTGGGGACGTTCTTCATTAAGCTTCCAATAATCAAAATGTGTATAGTTTGTAAATATGACTTGGCTGCTGTCTACTGCTATCCTGTAACAATATACTCATATTCTTCTATTCAAAAATTTGTGTTTATTTGTTGTATTTTCTCCCTTCTGTTTTCTGTACGCGCCTTGTTTCTTTTGTCTTACATGCATGGTAGGTTAGTGACATCATTCTTGCTATATTTGGAATCTTTTGACATCAACCACTTATACTATTTAAGTTTGTCCTTTAAACTAAAAAGCCTTAAATGTTGGTAACACGAATGAGAAATCATGATTATTTAAATCAAAACATGTGATTGATATTAGAAGAATTTAAAATGTTGAAAAAATGTGTGTGTTTGTGTATAATATGCGTACGTGTTAGGATTCACTAAAATCCCAAATAGGGTAGCATTTCAATGGAGTTCTTGTAAGTTCGAATTTGTGATTCACTTACATCTATTATTTGTAAAATAGTACCTATTAAAATTCTCCTTTAATTTTAGGAGTTTTCTTTTTTTACCTAATTTCTCTTTGAATATTTTATTTTTAAATTAGTTTATTACTTTATACTTGTTTACTATTTCTTTCGCATTATTTTACTTATTCTATCAGTTTATATTTTGATATGGACATTTTAAAGCTTAATCCTAACATTTTATATTTAAATCCACATATTTAAATTAATTACAAAACTAAAAATTTAAGTAATTTATATAAATTTAATTAACTTATGTTTCCTTTAAATGCTAAAAATGACAAAGTTATGTTTTTTGGTTTCAAATACCTAGCACTTTAAACTTTTTGTAATCATTTACGTCTCTCTCATTTGTTTCTAATATTTTACAATTTACATAATATCAAAACTATTTAAATAACATAAGCGAACTATTATTCATTAATTCGCCTAAAAAATCACATCAAGATTAACTATATTCATATTAAGAAAAAGAAAACACATCAATCACGTAAAATAAATTATATGCATAATTAACTATCACAAGTTTAAAATTGAACTTATTTGTGTCATTATAATTACTATTTATTGCATTGTAATATTAATGTTAAACGTCTACATTTTTAAATTTTATTTAGTTATTTACACAACACCGCACAATATCATATAACATTGTACATTTAAGTCAACATAGTTAAATTAATTACGTGATTTTGAATTTAACAAATGAATTCAATCAGTAAATTGTTGTTAATTCATCAAATTAAAATTACATGTGATGTTTTAAAAAGTACATCATCTTCATATCAAAAAAAAAAAAAAAAAGGTTTCTTTATACTCTTTCAAGCATAAAGTTAAATAAGTCACATGGTTTAATTAAATAAAATATGTAAACAATAATAAAAAAATTAATATATTATACACGTATCTCAATAAATTGAAGAAAATAATTTCCGTTTTAAATACCTGCATTTTAACATTTTTATAATTATTTGCTTATCCATCGAATAAATTACCAACATATTTCAATTTCAATATTTATATTTATATTAATAAAAACGATTTTCTTTTTTTCAAAATACACACACATATTATTTGTGTAAGCTATAAAACTTATAAATCACACTAAAATAATAATAATAATAATTTTAATTAATAGTTTTTGTATTTAACTTTAAAGTATATCAAGCTATTTATTTTTATGTGGTCGGGTCCCCAACTTGCTCTTCTTTTTGAGCCTTTTTGTATGTTTTCTTTTGACACCCAACGGATTCGTTTCCTCAATCGACCTATTTTTTGATGTATGAAAAGCGAACCTTGTTTATCGATCGGATATGGACAATATACTTTTTACCTTTTATCGTAATCTGCTTTTGTGTCCCCCGTTAATTTTGTAATTAGATGATGCAACGTTTGCCTTTTAAAACCCGTAAAACTAGCCATGCTTTTTCCCATCCTTGATAAGCCATCTGAAACAGCAGCAGGAGTATATCTTCAACCTCAAAAAGTTTTTAGCTTTTTCCAGGACTTTTAATTTGAAAGTTCGAAAAGTCGTTTTAGGACACATGGGTTTATTTCGGATATTTATTTTCTACATAAAATGCAAAATTCATTTCGTGGATACCGTAGATTTATTTGAGTATTTATTTTCCCAAAAATGCAAAATTCGCTACAAAGTTGTTCAGGGTCTTCAGACCACGTTCAAAGGGAAATGTGACCACCAACCGTAGGAAACATGTCAATTTATACTAGTACTGTTATTGGTTGAACCATCAGCCGTTCAACCGTATCGACCATTTGCTCGGGTACCATGTATAACGGTAATGATTTTGGTACGGTTGAAAAATTAGATTATCATGGTTAATCATACTAACCATATGTGATTATTTTATACAATATTCAACAATCAAATATAAAAATTGGTGATTTAAATCAAAGGAATAGTTTGCATATTAATAATACGTGCCTTCATGAAGTAATAATATATGCGTGCATGATCATTGTATATACAAATAAATACATTATAAAAAAGGTTACAACTATATGAATTTATCGTAAATAATACATATAGATAGGAATATATGTAAAAAATGCTATAAAATTTAAAATATGCTGGTTAACCATCATAGATGGTTGCGGTGATGATGACAGTTACTAGAATTTGCAACCATCAACAACGGTTAAGGTTACGGTTGGTGGTAACAATGACGGTTACGATAACCGTAACATCCCTAATTTATATGGATAGTCAGGCCCGATCCTTCCCACAAACCGCAAAAGCAACGGCTTAGAGCACCAATAAAAAAACTGGGTGCATCATCAACAACCGGTTCTACAGGAGAAAAGAATCGCGATACGTACAAATCACCAGATCGTTATTCGTGAAACTCCTCCAAATAAGGAACGACAATCCAATTCAAAATCGCGAAACTACTCCAAATAAGAAACAACGATCGATGACGATCCAATTCCAAATCGCGAAATTACTCCAAACAACGATTGACGACGATCCAATTTCAAATCGCGAAATTACTCCAAACGACGATCGACGACGATCCAATTTCAGATCGCGATATTGTCTTCAGCCTCCTTCTTCGGTTAGTAATTCAGTAATTCGATTATATTTTAAATTTATTTGTATGTATTTATATTGTCTTTATTACATGGAATGATGGAAATTTCAGCAATTTTGGTATAATTCAATGATTCATGATACGATATTACGGTTATTGGTGGGTTTTCTATGGCTGTAGATTAGTTTGAAAGTACGAGTTTCAACTTCAATCCATGATCAATCTCTTTCATCTTCACTGTCGGCTTACCTTTTTTTAATGAACAAAGATTGTGGCAAGTATGCTAAGCTATGATTGAATAGGCAGTAAGTGTATTTTAATGGACAAAGATTGTGGCAATTATGCACAAAGATTGTGGCAATTAATTATGCACACAGTAAGTGTATTTTTTGATTTTTGAATGAAAAAAGATTGTGGTAATTATGCACACAGTAAGTTGTAATTATGCCCTAGAAATAAAAAACCTGTGTGGGTCGCCATCACAATTACACACACCACAGTAAGTGTTTTGATGATTAAACGATTGTATAGGAAGTTGTGCTTAAACGATTTTATTCAAATCGATTAGTTAAAAAAACAAAAAACTTCGCTTTAAATTATTGTGGAAAATGTTTTCGATAATTTATAACTAGTAGATTACATATCCTTAATTTTTATTATTATTATAATAAGGGAAATTCTATAGAGACACAAAACATTGACACAAAATTAAACACATAAGATCTGAACCACTAGATCTCCCCATGATTTGCACCTCTCATGTAAAGACAAAAGAATCCAACGGTTAGAATTTTGTGTTTAAAATTGTGTGTTTTATTTTGTGTCTCAATAGCCGCTCCCTTATAATAATATTTAATATGTGGTATTATTCAATGTTACTTTTTTATTGTTTAAATATGTGTAAGCAAGAATCTGGACACACTAAAAGGCTTAGAAAAAGAAGACTAGAGGCGCTCACTAATTCACCAAAATATGCTCTTAATAAATTTTTCATCGAAAGTGGTGTAGTAGAAGGTTTGAGTTTGAATATTGATAATACCCCTATTACTGATGAGAATGATGATATCACTGATGATAATATTTTAATGCGCGAACATGACAATGAAATATAAACGAAAAGGAAACAAACATTGATCTATCATCACGTGCGAAGAATGTTAGCGTAGTTTTAAATGATCCTGGTGCATGAAAAAAAATTGATTAAAATTTGAGATTTGCTAGTTGAAAGAGGTCCTTCTCGAGTAATAAAGAATAACGATTGTGTTTTCCCAAAAGACGTTGTTAATAGACATTTTTCCTCTATATTATATGCCAGCTGTTTGCCTAGCAGGGATAAACAAGACAGAAAATGGTTGGTATATTCAAATTCATTTGTTAAAGTTTTTTGCTTTTGTTGCAAGTTATTCACGAATCAAATGACGACTGGTCATCTTGCCACTGAAGGAGTTATTGATTGACGCGATCTTAGTACCAAGCTGGAACAACATGAAAGTAGTAAAGATCATCTTTCGAATATGAGTAGTTGGATTCATTTAGAAACAAGATTGAGAGTCAAAACAACCACACACCAGAGTGTATTAGATAAAATAAGTAAAGAAAAAGAACATTGGGAGAAAGTGTTGGTAAGAATTGTTGGAGAATATATATATATATATATATATATATATATATATATATATGTATGTATGTATATATATATATATATATACACACACACACACGCACATATATGCAGGAATTATATATGCAAGTGATATAGAAGATTGTACAGTTTAAAAGATTCAAGATTTCAAGGAAGATACAAGACTCAAGACTCATGAGAATCAAGATTTAAAGAATATCAAAGTAATTAAGTCTAGATAATATGTTAAACTCCAGCTAGCACTTTCAAATTCCGTTTTCAAATTATTTCAAATTCTGTTTTCAAATTACTTCAAATTACCTTTTCAAATTATTTTCAAACTCCTTTCTAAATGATTTCAAACTATAAAGGTTTTTACTTATGTTTTCAAACATATATGTTTATTATATAGTTTATATATTATAAAGTTTTATAATTATATATATGTTTTACATCATATAATTTTATAAATGTTTATATGTTTAAATTATATATATTACTGTATTTTTATACTTTAGAAAATTCATTATAAACAACTAGTTCTGATTCAAGAATTTCTAAAATATATATATTTCTTTAAACACTTGAAAATATGATTTTAAAATTCAAAAAGCATATATATATATATATATATATATATATATATATGTTGACATACATAGATTGACATGTCGACATATAGCCGTCACATTTTCAAATTTCTAAGTGTCTTTTCATTATTTGAAACGATTCAGAACTGTTGCAACCTTTGGAACTCTATATAAAGGGGTCATTTTCGAATTTTTAACCAAATTTTCTTCTCCTTCTTCATCCTTACTCTTACCACCATTATTTTAACCTAATTTCTACACTTATACTCTGTCGTTTTCAATACAAATCATATCATTCTCTTTCTCCTCTCAATCTCTATTAAATACTCTCTGTTTGGAAGTGCTATTCAAGCGTTCTAGGGCTGTTTGTAATTGTTAAGGAAAATGTGTGTTTCTCGTAGCCTCTAAATCAATGAAAGGGAGCGGTGTGAATCTTGTAACCATGAAATCAAGGGTGTTGAATTAGTGTGAACCTTGTAGCCGTGAAATCAAAAGTGTGGAATCGGTGGTAATCTTGTAGCCGTGAAATCAACGGTGTTGCCAGATTGATACTTGTATTAATAAATCTCTGCGCAATCTAGCGTTGCGTGGGACTGGACGTAGAAGTAATCCGAACCAGTATAAATTCCGGTGTGTTCTTTCCTTTTCTACATTTTATTTTTGTTTGTATTTGCATCTGTGATTTTTTCTATTGTTATATTCATTCTGTGATTCATATAGTTGTTTGAGTGATCGTTAACTGTTTAAGTTTCCATAATCTCTTTAAAACACTATTCACCCTCTCTAGTGTTAGTTTTGCCTTAAGATCCGTGATTCTCATCCCTAACATGAATAATTGTTGTTGTGAAAACGTTTGCTTCCGATAATTTGGCATTTTGTGGAACAAATGAAAGGATTTACAAAAAAATAATCGTCTTGCAAATTAATTGAAATGATAGCGGAATTTGATCCAATAATGCAGGAACATGTTCGACGGGTTGAACAAAAATAAATTCATATACATTACCTTGGTCATAAAATTCAAAATGAGCTAATACTTACCCTGGCGAATGAAATTAAAAATGAAATTCTTAAGAAAAATAAAAAAACCAAGTTTTTTATTTATATTAGACCACACTTCAGATAGTAGTCGTGTTGAACAAATGTCTATTGTAATAAGATGTTGTTGTAATATATATGAGTGAATATGCTCTTATCATATTCTATTTAGTCCCACATCATGAGAACAAGTCTAATATCAGCTCCAAAGCCTATATATAAAGGAGCCAATGTAATAGAAATTGTACACACTTGAAGTGATAGATATAAAAGTCTCTCCCCTATCTTTTCTGTTCTCTCTAATGGCTTCTTGTTTAACAAATGTTCTGTTTTATTTTATAACACGTTATCAGCATGATGTTCTAATCGATCTAATTATAGATCTCAAAACGGTGTGTTATTTTTCTGATATGATTGATTTGATTTTTCAAATCTTCATTTTTGTTAGATCTCATCTCATTCTAGATCCAAATCTATTGTGTTATCTTCTAGATTTTTTTTTGCCTTATAATTGTAGAACTCATATAGTTCTACACTTTGAGATCTGAGACTTATTTTGTTAATCATATTTCAGATCTCACTCTATTATAGATCTGATTCTTTTTTTAATATAATCATACCGTTGATCTCAAAATTAAACTCAAATTATATACATTTGAGATCCCTACATGACTTAGAAATGAGATGTTGATTGTAGTGATTTTTTTGGATTCGACAAATTTTTGTTCTTCTCTATTAAGGTAAATTCATTGAATTTAATTTGATTTTGTTACATAATTCATATTTTCAGAAGAAATGTTGCATTGTTTCTTAGAGAAACAAATGTAAATATAATACATATCTAGAAGATCGTATTAATTTCAGATCTAATATTGGTCTATCATCAAAAGTGAATTATGATAATTCTTTGGAATCTGAAATTATATGAACCTGAAGTTCATATGTCGAAGAACAAAAATTGAAGCCCGAAGCTTTCTTAAAATTTATGACATAAAAAGATTTTAGTGGAAAATAGGGCGTAGGCCAATCTTAGCATATGCTTTGACCAAAAGTATGCTAAGTTTGGAATTTGGTCAAAAGACCAACTTTTAGTGCAAAATGGAAAATGCGATGGGGCCCCCTGAAATCCACCTTTGCACTAAAAATTGGACTTTTGGGAAAATAACAAACTTTGCATACTTTTGACCAAAAAATATGCAAAGTTTGTCCTTCTCCCTAAAATCCTCAAGATTTTAGTTCCGGAAGAAGTTAAAAGTGACACACACATTACAATATATGACGATAACATTGGATTCAATAGAAAATCTCTAAACAGATTTCATCTAACTAACATCTTTCATGTACAGTTTATATTAACTGAATATCTCGAAGATATAGTATGCATATTAATCTCTTGAAGAGATGTTTTAGATATTTAATTTTATATATCAAATCCTAGAAGAGATGTTAGAGATTTTTTTATTGCATTGCAATTACATAAATAAAAGATATGTTCCCTGAAGGAATATCATACACTCCAGAAGTAGTGATTTCTTTTCTCTGTTGAATCTTTATTTTATGTAATACACCTAATTTTGTTAATGCATTTAAGGTTTGATATGTATTTTTGTATATTGATATGACATTTCAATAGTTTGTATATATTTATCTCTGAAGGAGATAAGTTCATCACAGAAGCGGTGATAACAAAATATATTTAGAGGATATTTGTATATTTGGAAATGACAAAATATCTCTAGAAGAGATCTGTTTATTTGAAAATAATAAAATATCTCCAGAAGAGATTTCTACAATTAAAAATGATAAAAATTTTGCAGAAAAAGTTCATATGACATGAAGTTCATATACAATTTTTTTTTTTCAAATAAGGAACCTGAAGTTCATATGCAAATGAGGAAGCTGAAGTTCATATGCAAATGAGGAACCTAAAGTTCATATGCAAATGAGGAACCTGAAGTTCATATGCAAATGAAGAACCCGAAGTTCATATACAAGTGAGAAAGATGATGATGCAAATTTAATGACTAAAGAAAATATGCATCTCGAAGATCATAAGTTAAGATTTAAATATTGATCTTAAATACCTGAAGTGTATGCAGAAGCAATTTTTGTTATAAAAATGGAAAATTTAGAACCTGCACTTTTTATAATGGTAAGAGATAATTTTGAACTGAATAGAAAGATCTAAAAGATTTTTATATGGATTGTATAATTTGAACCTAAAACATATAATTTTATGTTGTGAATTTTATGTATATGTAACAACCCGAAATTAAACAACATGTTAAATCAAGAATCAAGGTAGAATCATATTATAAAATCTGAATCAGGAGAAACGAGTGGTGCCATTGCATTCGTCTCGGAAAAATACGCGAAATAGAGTCCGAAATTTCGTAAATCGGAGTCCGTATGGCCGAGTTATGGCCTTCGGAAGTTTCACGAAAAATTCGAAAACGAAAACAGATTCAAATTTCAGAATTCAGAAGAGGCGGGAAAATTTCCCGCCAGACCAGGGGAGGTCGACTGGGGAGTCGACCCCCCCCCCCCTGCCCCAGGTCGACTGGGGAGTCGACCCCAGGGTCGACCTTGGGGTCGACCTGCCTGGTCGAACCCAGGCAGCCTGGTGCACCTGTTTTGCTATTTGGCTCGGTTTTGGAGGCTTGTGACGATTTTTGAGGGCTTGGATCTATCCTAGGGTTAATCTAACGGCCTAAACTACTCCTAATCTCTATAAAAACACCCTAGGACCTAACCTAAATCACTAAAAATCATTCTAGAACCTAAACTATGCCAAAATTTCTAATGATCATGGCCTCCACTCAAAACCCTAGCCTCCATCCTCTTGTCATAAATTCTATCTTCATTTCTATGAGAGATTCTTTGATCATGTGAGCGTATGAGAGTTTCTATGTTCATATGAGAGCTTCTAAACATGATTTCAAGGCTAAAGCTTTAATCTTTGTTCATCAAAGATGGGATTTTTATCGATTTTGCTCAAGGGTTTTCTAAGGAGCTTTTATTTGGGGGTTTTGGTGATAGCATGAACGGCTTCGTCTCAATCTTTTAATTTCATATTGATTTGTGCCTTCATAGCATGGTAAGCCCTCTTCCTACTCTTAGATATTAACTTTAAACTTAATGTGACATGTTGTAAGTTTGGTTTGAACATTAAGTATGTTGCATGCTATCATGTTATGTATCCTATCATGACTAAAAAGTCATTATCTTGATCTTGGGGGCTTAAAGATATAATCTTTATGTTGAATGTTGCATTTTGGCAACATGAGAACTATCATATCCCTTATGATAGCTTACATGTAATGCCATATGCGAATTTCTAGCCATCTTTCTATGTCATTTACCACCATGATTCACCTATGTGCTAAGTTTGAGGTTGTGCATGTTTTTGAGGCCTAATAATGTAATATGCAAGTTAATGAACACGTTTATACCTCATTTGCCACCATGTTTAACTTGTGGCCTTATACCCCTTTTGTCATGCCTTTGCCAAGTTCCTTCTTTTAATCCATTATGCGTTGTTGCGAATGTATATGCGAGTTTAAAAGCGTTGGGTTACGTTATGGGTAAAACTTTAATGACGTGAAACATGATTTGGGTAAATAGGTATAAACATGACAACATGTAACTTTGGCTATGAGCATGGGACTTGAAAACTTGACACGTATGGGTTGTAAGTGTAACAAGACACTAGACCAAACATGAAAATGGCCAACTCGAGGTTGGGTTGAGTTTGTAGCATAAATCTACCCGGACCCGCCCGGCTTAACTAGTGGCTACAAACAATAGGATCCAATGTGAGAAGTTGGTCATGTCGCGCTTAAGACCCGAGGTTAGACTAGGTTGTGGTGTAAATCTACCCGGACCCGCCCGGCTTAACTAGTAACCACAACAAGGTCTAATGTGAGAGGTTGAGAGTGCATTAATTAAATTAATGCCACATGATAAGGTTAAGTAAGTTTGACTAATGACACTTAACCGATATGACACGAATGGGTAGGTTAAGTGGGACCGGGCTTGATTTCTTAATGACACTTAACCATACAAGACAATTAGGGGATGGGGTTAAGTAATTTACGCTTAACTAATCCGACATGGTAATTAGATGGGGTTAAGTAATTATGACTTAACTAATATAAACACGGTAATTAGGTGGGGTTAAGTAATTAAGACTTAACTAATCTAAACACGGTAATTAGATGAGGTTAAGTAACCTATACTTAACTAATCTAAACACGGTAATTCGATGGGGTTAAGTTAAACACTTAACCAATATAAACGTGGTAATTCAATGAGGTTATGTAACCAATACTTAACCAACTTAACACGGTAATTTAATGGGGTTAAGTAACTTATACTTAACCAATTATACATGAGGATTTGATGAGGTTAAGTAACCTATACTTAACCAATCTAATAGGTGGACCTGATAGGGTTAAGTCACAAGACCTTTTAAAATTAGGCTTAACCATTGTAATACGGTTAGTGGATGTGGTTAAGCTAACCCATACTTAACCAATCCGACTCGATAATCTGATGGGATTAAGATAATCTATACTTAATCAATCTAACATGATAATCTGATAGGGTTAAGACAAATAAATACTTAACCAATTTGACTTGATAGGGTTAAGTCATGAGCTTCTTGGTACACTTAACCAACTTGTAGGGCTAAGCCTTGAACTTGAGTACTTATCCAATCTTGACATGATTCGTAGGCGGGTTAAGTCATGAACTTGGATAACAACAACACTTAACCCATTTGACAAAACCCTAGCTCAGGGGACTAGGTTGGAAATCGTAGTTAACAAGGATAGCAGAAAGAGGGGCTAAGTGGTAAACCTTAGTTAAGTGTAACAAAGTAATAATTCTTAGCTAAGGACATGGGACTAGTTCATAAAGAGATGAGTAACCTGGTATGGTAGGTCATCACTTAGTATACGAGGGGGAGCAAGTTATCTGACTTGGATAAAAGCTCCAGCGAACTGGGTGACGAAGCGGAAGCTTCGGGGAACGTGAGGGTACTCTTGGTATCCCTCTGTGAGGTGGCAAGTGGTCCATGAAACCCGGCCTCACAGAGGTTATGGTCTGCGGTAGAAGAGGCAAGAGTATGCCTTGGTTGCTATGCGAGCGACCTAAAGACTGGGATGGATTAGCGTGGAGTCGACGATACTTGATTTTGCCCCGGGATGGCTTGTCGCCGACTACCTACCATCTTTAGTCAAGCGTGTACGTACGGAAAGGCAGGGAACTCCCAAAAGACCATATACTAGCTATCAAGTTATGGGTGAGGTTGGCTATCTGGAAGTGGGCATCGATGGGCCTTAGTGTAGTTCTCATACATGATTTTTCTTGGATTGCCTTTCAGTAGTTGAGGGAGGGGTCACGTGGGACCATAGCCACGGGTACAAAAACAGACCTTGATATCTGCATCAGCAGACGACTTAAAGCTCCCGACCGAGTTCCGTATTTCTTGATTTGCCCTGGAACGGAACTCGGATGGCACATTGAGGAACATGTGCATCTAGACATGGAAAACGATTCACGATACATACGTGGGATAAAGGGCGCGGTTGACGGGCGGCATAATCCCTAGTGGCCCTAGGTGGCTGAACCCAAACCGAGACACGGAAACGTTCATTAGGTAGCATAATCCCTAGGGGTCCTAGGTGGCATAAATCCTAAGTGGACACGCGATAGTTCATGGTAAGAAAACATAACTAGATCAAGGGTAGCAGTCCAAAATAACTTCAAGGATAAAACGTTTACATGGAAAAGCCCGTATGGCCTACGGCAAAGGACTAAACTTATACATGGAAAGAAACATACGAGTTGGGAAAACCTACATATGCTATATATTAGGTTGACATGGACCATTGCATGGCGTTGGGCAAGGGACACTCATAGTTAACACATGACGCGGGTTGGGATACTAGTACGAGGGGTGCAGAGCAAATATACATGATATATACCTTAGGATGTTATACATGATAGATACCTTGGGATAGTATACTTGATAGAAACCTGACGATGTGGTACCTTGATTTATCTTGACACCGTAGTTTATCATGACACACTCGTTTATTTTGGTACCATAGTTCATCCTGTTATTTTGGTTTAGCTTATCTATCTTGTCATCATACTTATGTTCATCTCAGTTCCTCATGCCAGTTAACTTTACTAGTTTATATACTGACAGTAGATAGGGCTTACCAGTCTTTATGACTGACCCCGTTTTGTTTCGCCTCTTGTCTTCCATTTCCTCCCCAGGTTACAGGGAGGAAATGCTATTGTTAGTTTGGACTTCTTCCGTTTGAAGGTCATCACGCATGGCTTGGACTTCTCTTGGCTATGGCTACTTTACTGTTTTACTTGGGGAATAATTTATGAAATGGTTTTATGCTTCTTTATTATTGCAAGACAGGTTTTTATGTATTTTGATGTAAAAGGCTTTTAGACCTTATTTTATAAGGTAATGAAATTTGTTTTACTTCCGCTGTTTTATATATATATGTTCTGTCTTGTAATATTTCTGTACATGTTTACCAATAATACCCCTCCAAAGCTAGTGCATTCCTTTGCGAGTGACCCTAGCGGAGGTGGGGTGTTACATTTGGTATCAGAGCAGAAGGTTACCAGACTGGGCAAAAGTTTTTAAAACCTTCTGAAAACTATTTGAAAAACCGTTTACAAAGAAGCATTTTTCAAGAAAAGTTTTGTTTTGAAAGGCTATTCCCCAAAGGCCATTAGCACTATCCTTTGATTCCTTGATTGAATCTCTTTTCCTTTCTTTCCTCCATCTGTAGTCATAGTAGTTCTAACTGTGACTAATCTTGGTCTAGCCACGTAGGTGTTTTCCGTACGATGGAGGTGGTTCTCGAGAGACCTGTTGCCGTGGTACAAGGAAGGATAATAAGAGCAAGGATAAAGGACGCGAGCTTAAGGATAAGCAATTGTTGCTATGGCTTAGTCCATCAAGGAGGACAAGGACAAGATCATCGTAGAGGGAAAATTGTACGCTCCCATTTCTAGGGTACCTAAAAGAAGTGGTACCGTTTATGTTAAAGGTTTAGTCGTTCTATCATCCCGTCCAGGCTTTGTCTTGATCATCGAGTCATTTAAATCTGCTTGGATAGTTGAGCCTCTGCACCTTAGTACTAGCACGATAGAGGATCCCAGTTTTTGTCCCAAAAATCTGGTTGGAGAGTCGGTCCATTTATTCATGACTTGTTGGATTTGAGAACGTCTATGCCAAGTGTTGAGCCATGGATGGATTCTAGGGGTATAAAGTGGTCACCCAATAAGGGGTGCCATTCTCGGTTTTGAAAAGAGGGTAGTCAGACCCTCGACTCACCTTGGTGATACCCTCGAAGTCTCGTATAACCTTTAGGTTCTACCATGGTTAGTTACCTAGAATCTCGGGATGCAGTTGTTAGTAATCCGTTCGAATAGAATTCGCCGCTAAGGCGGATGGTTCGTTTCGCTTATGCATGAGTCATGGGAATCACCCTAGTAAGTACTCTTGGCAACATGGATTGGCATCGGTAAACGAGATCCAAAATTCACTAGTGAGTTTTGGAGAGCTTGCATGAGTACGTAGATATGGTTGAGCCAAGTATACTAGGGAAAGAATAAATGAAAGTGGAACGAGAGGCAACAGTGAAAAGAGTTCCGACTCATACCTTGGAAATAGGAATCAAGGAAACTACGAAATCATGAAGTCAAAGGCAGTCAAGGCACACTGGAATTAAGCTCAAGGAAATGCGGCTTAGACGCGTGCATCGTGTCTCTCTGTAAGAGTATATCGTTGATCCCTGGTTCTCCTGTAGAGCTTACTTACATGCTATCGCTGGGTGGATATCCTCTCGGTCCTGTTTCTGTTACAAACCCCGTAAGGAGTTTGTCTTGTTTATCTTCTCGATCCTATCGTGAGAACCTTAGGTAGGACTCCATGGATGTAAACATGTATTTGAAACATGTTATGATTGATATGGTTGCAAATGGTTGCAAGTGGTTGCTCGTGGATGCACGAATACACATTAGATACTAGATTGACGCGGTCACATTTCACGTTGCATATGCACGAGTATTTATACTTGTTTATGGATGAAATTGAATGTGTTATCATGCGGATTTTGCATATGAATGAATGTTTGTGCATGCATGTAGTACTTATATGACTAGGACTATTTGCATACATGTTGGACTCATGGCACTAAACATATTTTGCATTAGAAAGATTACTCAGGCCTGATCATTAGCATTAGCTAAAAAGCATATACACACACGTTTTGCATATGTTCATATGGCATTAGAAACCGTCTAAGGACAATGGTTGCCTGTGGATGATGTTTTGAGTAGATGGATGATGGATGGTAGGATGCGTTCTTCCTAACTTGGAGATTTCGGGGACGAAATCCTTAAAGGAGGGGAGAATGTAACAACCCGAAATTTAACAACATGTTAAATCAAGAATCAAGGCAGAATCATATTATAAAATCTGAATCAGGAGAAACGAGCAGTTCCATTGCGTTCGTCTCGGAAAAATACGCGAAATAGAGTCCGAAATTTCGTAAATCGGAGTCCGTATGGCCGAGTTATGGCCTTCGGAAGTTTCACGAAAAATTCGAAAACGAAAACAGATTCAAATTTCAGAATTCAGAAGAGGCGGGAAAATTTCCCGCCAGACCAGGGGAGGTCGACTGGGGAGTCGACCCCCCCCCCCCCCCCCAGCCCCAGGTCGACTGGGGAGTCGACCCCAGGGTCGACCTGGGGGTCGACCTGCCTGGTCGAACCCAGGCAGCCTGGTGCACCTGTTTTGCTGTTTGGCTCGGTTTTGGAGGCTTGTGACGATTTTTGAGGGCTTGGATCTATCCTAGGGTTAATCTAACGGCCTAAACTACTCCTAATCTCTATAAAAACACCCTAGGACCTAACCTAAATCACTAAAAATCATTCTAGCAACTAAACTATGCCAAAATTTCTAATGATCATGGCCTCCACTCAAAACCCTAGCCTCCATCCTCTTGTCATAAATTCTATCTTCATTTCTATGAGAGATTCTTTGATCATGTGAGCGTATGAGAGTTTCTATGTTCATATGAGAGCTTCTAAACATGATTTCAAGGCTAAAGCTTTAATCTTTGTTCATCAAAGATGGGATTTTTATCGATTTTGCTCAAGGGTTTTCTAAGGAGCTTTTATTTGGGGTTTTTGGTGATAGCATGAACGGCTTCGTCTCAATCTTTTAATTTCATATTGATTTGTGCCTTCATAGCATGGTAAGCCCTCTTCCTACTCTTAGATATTAACTTTAAACTTAATGTGACATGTTGTAAGTTGGGTTTGAACATTAAGTATGTTGCATGCTATCATGTTATGTATACTATCATGACTAAAAAGTCATTATCTTGATCTTGGGGGCTTAAAGATATAAACTTTATGTTGAATGTTGCATTTTGGCAACATGAGAACTATCATATCCCTTATGATAGCTTACATGTAATGCCATTTGCGAACTTCTAGCCATCTTTCTATGTCATTTACCACCATGATTCACCTATGTGCTAAGTTTGAGGTTATGCATGTTTTTGAGGCCTAATAATGTAATATGCAAGTTAATGAACACGCTTATACCTCATTTGCCACCATGTTTAACTTGTGGCCTTATACCCCTTTTGTCATGCCTTTGCCAAGTTCCTTCTTTTAATCCATTATGCGTTGTTGCGAATGTATATGCGAGTTTAAAAGCATTGGGTTACGTTATGGGTAAAACTTTAATGACGTGAAACATGATTTGGGTAAATAGGTATAAACATGACAACATGTAACTTTGGCTATGAGCATGGGACTTGAAAACTTGACACGTATGGGTTGTAAGTGTAACAAGACACTAGACCAAACATGAAAATGGCCAACTCGAGGTTGGGTTGAGTTTGTAGCATAAATCTACCCGGACCCGCCCGGCTTAACTAGTGGCTACAAACAATAGGATCCAATGTGAGAAGTTGGTCATGTCGCGCTTAAGACCCGAGGTTAGACTAGGTTGTGGTGTAAATCTACCCGGACCCGCCCGGCTTAACTAGTAACCACAACAAGGTCTAATGTGAGAGGTTGAGAGTGCATTAATTAAATTAATGCCACATGATAAGGTTAAGTAAGTTTGACTAATGACACTTAACCGATATGACACGAATGGGTAGGTTAAGTGGGACCGGGCTTGATTTCTTAATGACACTTAACCATACAAGACAATTAGGGGATGGGGTTAAGTAATTTACGCTTAACTAATCCGACTTGGTAATTAGATGGGGTTAAGTAATTACGACTTAACTAATATAAACACGGTAATTAGGTGGGGTTAAGTAATTAAGACTTAACTAATCTAAACACGGTAATTAGATGAGGTTAAGTAACCTATACTTAACTAATCTAAACACGGTAATTCGATGGGGTTAAGTTAAACACTTAACCAATATAAACGTGGTAATTCAATGAGGTTAAGTAACCAATACTTAACCAACTTAACACGGTAATTTAATGGGGTTAAGTAACTTATACTTAACCAATTATACATGAGGATTTGATGAGGTTAAGTAACCTATACTTAACCAATCTAATAGGTGGACCTGATAGGGTTAAGTCACAAGACCTTTTAAAATTAGGCTTAACCATTGTAATACGGTTAGTGGATGGGGTTAAGCTAACCCATACTTAACCAATCCGACTCGATAATCTGATGGGATTAAGATAATCTATACTTAATCAATCTAACATGATAATCTGATAGGGTTAAGACAAATAAATACTTAACCAATTTGACTTGATAGGGTTAAGTCATGAGCTTCTTGGTACACTTAACCAACTTGTAGGGCTAAGCCTTGAACTTGAGTACTTAGCCAATCTTGACATGATTCGTAGGCGGGTTAAGTCATGAACTTGGATAACAACACTTAACCCATTTGACAAAACCCTAGCTCAGGGGACTAGGTTGGAAATCGTAGTTAACAAAGATAGCAGAAAGAGGGGCTAAGTGGTAAACCTTAGTTAAGGGTAACTAAGTAATAATTCTTAGCTAAGGACATGGGACTAGTTCATAAAGAGATGAGTAACCTGGTATGGTAGGTCATCGCTTAGTATACGAGGAGGAGCAAGTTATCTGACTTGGATAAAAGCTCCAGCGAACTGGGTGATGAAGCGGAAGCTTCGGGGAACGTGAGGGTACTCTTGGTATCCCTCTGTGAGGTGGCAAGTGGTCCATGAGACCCGGCCTCTTAGAGGTTAAGATCTGCGGTAGAAGAGCCAAGAGTATGCCTTGGTTGCTATGCGAGCGACCTAAAGACTGGGATGGATTAGCGTGGAGTCGACGATACTTGATTTTGCCCCGGGATAGCATGGCGCCGACTACCTACCATCTTTAGTCAAGCGTGTACGTACGGAAAGGTAGGGAACTCCCAAAAGACCATATACTAGCTATCAAGTTATGGGTGAGGTTGGCTATCTGGAAGTGGGCATCGATGGGCCTTAGTGTAGTTCTCATACATGATTTTTCTTGGATTGCCTTTCAGTAGTTGAGGGAGGGGTCACGTGGGACCATAGCCACGGGTACAAAAACAGACCTTGATATCTGCATCAGCAGACGGCTTAAAGCTCCCGACCGAGTTCCGTATTTCTTGATTTGCCCTGGCACGGAACTCGGATGGCACATTGAGGAACATGTGCATCTAGACATGGAAAACGATTCACGATACATACGTGGGATAAAGGGCGCGGTTGACGGGCGGCATAATCCCTAGTGGCCCTAGGTGGCTGAACCCAAACCGAGACACGGAAACGTTCATTAGGTAGCATAATCCCTAGGGGTCCTAGGTGGCATAAATCCTAAGTGGACACGCGATAGTTCATGGTAAGAAAACATAACTAGATCAAGGGTAGCAGTCCAAAATAACTTCAAGGATAAAACGTTTACATGGGAAAGCCCGTATGGCCTACGGCAAAGGACTAAACTTATACATGGAAAGAAACATATGAGTTGGGAAAACCTACATATGCTATATATTAGGTTGACATGGACCATTACGTGGCGTTGGGCAAGGGACACTCATAGTTAACACATGACGCGGGTTGGGATACTAGTACGAGGGGTGCAGAGAAAATATACATGATATATACCTTAGGATGTTATACATGATAGATACCTTGGGATAGTATACTTGATAGAAACCTGACGATGTGGTACCTTGATTTATCTTGACACCGTAGTTTATCATGACACACTCGTTTATTTTGGTACCGTAGTTCATCCTGTTATTTTGGTTTAGCTTATCTATCTTGTCATCATACTTATGTTCATCTCATTTCCTCATGCCAGTTAACTTTACTAGTTTATATACTGACAGTAGATAGGGCTTACCAGTCTTTATGACTGACCCCGTTTTGTTTCGCCTCTTGTCTTCCGTTTCCCCCCCAGGTTACAGGGAGGAAATGCTATTGTTAGTTTGGACTTCTTCTGTTTGAAGGTCATCACACATGGCTTGGACTTCTCTTGGCTATGGCTACTTTACTGTTTTACTTGGGGAATAATTTATGAAATGGTTTTATGCTTCTTTATTATTGCAAGACAGGTTTTGATGTATTTTGATGTAAAAGGCTTTTAGACCTTATTTTATAAGGTAATGAAATTTGTTTTACTTCCGCTATTTTATATATATATGTTCTGTCTTGTAATATTTATGTACATGTTTACCAATAATACCCCTCCAAAGCTAGTGCATTCCTTTGCGAGTGACCCTAGCGGAGGTGGGGTGTTACATTTGGTATCTGCTAGTTTATAGAAATATTCATATTAAAGAACGTAAAATTTTGGTTCTATAATGATGCACTTTTACTCAATTCTCGATTAAACATTATGCATGTATATGGTATTTTAGAAAATATGATTATTGGGAATGCAGTACAACTATAAGTTGTTTATTTCAGTTTTGGTGTTGATCAATACTGTAGCTAGATCCAAATTTTGTTATGTTGATTTAAGTAAAATTTATTTACTTGATTCATATATTTAGACCGTATGTTATTTGTGTTATTTTTATAATACATGCATCAAATGTATCGTTATAGTAATATATATTGTATTACCATATTAAAGCACTGGCTATTGTAAGTTAAATGATATATGTTTGTGTTTGGAATAAGAATAAACATATGTACTATTAGTCAATAGATTTGGCAACTAATATCTAATGTAATGGAAAGGTTGTAAAACTCAGATCTGAGACCTGAAGTCTTGGATTATGAAAAACAAACTTTTTTTGGTGAAGTTTACGGTTTGAAATCTTGACAATTAGCAAGAATGTAAAATCTTCTAAATTAAAAGCATGTTAAAAGATTGAGAACCAGAAGTTCATCATAAATTAATAAACTTGATACACATATGTATGTGTGTATATATGCATAGGAACTTCAAATACTTAATAATTCAAAAGCCTGAAGCTTTATTGAAACTGTGTGAAATAATAACATTATACTTCTTAGAGAAGTCACATCATATGCGACAACGATAATGCATCCAAAGATTACACCATTTTCAATATGAATTGTATCTTGCTTATATATTTATATTTACATATTGTATTAAAGAATAAACTTGAAGTTGTTTATATATTTTATTTGAACCAGAAGTTCAATACATTGGAACCAGAAGTTCAATACAGTTTAATAAACTTAAAATTGTTTATATATTATTTGAACCAGAAGTTCAATATGGATTAACAACTCGAAGTTGTTCATATATTTCATTTGAACCAGAAGTTCAATACAGTTCCAAATCAGATATTTTGGATATTATGAAATGATCTTTAAGATTCACGTTGACATTGCTTGATAAGCAAAAATTAATGATTGGAATATTATAAACAATTTGTTCTAAAATCAATAACTTGAATGAGAGAGAATATGCAAATAAATTACACATGTAATACGTGTACGCACGTATATACACATATATGCGAATATTTAATTAACAACCTGAAGTAGTCATGAGCTTATATTATAAATTATGCATATATTGTTTTATATTTCAGAAAGTCGATTAACATCAATATTGAATGACCTGAAGTCATGTGTATATTCAAATGATAGAAAATTCCTCCAAGTCATTAGATCATTGAAAAGGAATAAGCAATACAGTATGCATGCATCTTATCAACTAGTAAGAGCATTATCCTCCTATAATTGAAATACATCTAATGTATTTGCTAGTATAATGGATCAAAAATGAATCCAAAGTAGGTTTATTATTTAAAGTGACAATGTTTGTCAACATTAAGGGGGAGGATAAAGGAGCCATCAATGTTAAATATTTGCAAACATATAGAATTATACAAAGTATTAAGTAACTTGCATAAATTATCAATTATGTCCCTAATAGACTTTCTCTAATATACATTTGAATCCCCGAAGGATCAAATGGTGTAAATCACAGCTGAAAATATGGTATAAAAGTCAGTTCAAAATATCTTTGGAGTAAGTCATAAAGATGCAAAATAAAGGAGGTGGGTGTTCCTAAAGAGACACTTAAAGGTGCTTTGAAAGAAACCCATGACATGATTGTCAAAATAACCCCAGAAGTGGTTTAGGTACCTAAAGTATGATAAGTTTTGAGATCTCAATAAATTATATATAGAACTGACAAGAAATAATCATCGATGATAAATTAATAAATAATAAAGCGCTTATATTTATAAATGGATTAAAAATCCCATATTAGAGAGAAACATGATTAGCCATCATGAAATTCTCCTAAATAAGATATATGGACCTATAGTCCATAAGATATGAACCTGTAGTTCATAAGATAAAAATAGAAATATATATAATGACAAAAGCACACGGAAGTTACTGAAGCACCATAGAGTTTCAACAACATGTTAAGTGCCATGAGCATTGTATTTTCAGAGATAATTGAATTGATTAAAGTGGCGAAAGTTTTTAAAACGCTTAAAATATCCTGAAGGTATAAACGATGAAAGCATACAAATTCCAGAAGAAATTAAATAACTTCAGTAGTGATAAAGAGCAAGAAATGTATATTACAACATTCTTTTAAGTATTGTTGTGATGAAAAACTTGAAATAATTCATGATGAGTAGATCACTTCCTACTTTCAAGAATTATTGTAATGAAACTCTAAATAACCATTGAACTGGTAGTTGCGATATGCAAAAATTATTATAATATATAAGTTTCTGAAGAACATAAATAACATTTGTTATTATAAAGAATACCAAGAATATGGATGGTGGATTACAACATTCTTCTAAGTATTGTTGTAATGAAAATCTTGATATACTACAAGGTGAGTAGATTACTTCCTGGTTAGTGTTGTTGTAATAAAAATCTTGATATACTTCATTCTTCTGAGTATTGTTGTAATGAAAATTTTGATATACTTCAAGATGAGTAAATTACTTCCTGTTTAGTAATGAAAGTTGTTTTATTCATCAAATATGTATTGCAACATGCAAGTCCGATTGAAATGGAAAATTATAAGCACCTGAAGTATATTCATAAATGAATATTAGTAATATACAAATCACAAAAGGAATGCGTTTTTAAATAAGAAAACATGCCTGAAGCATGGAAATACACATGAAGTTTTAAAAGAAAAACTTCATTAAGAAGTTTCTGTAAGCAATTTGAGTTATTGAAAGAAGTATACGAATTTAGAGCTAATTATTAAATCAGGGGAAGCATACATAAGTATGTTATAATGCACTCTTTTTCCTTAACTAAATTTCTCCCCACTGGGAGTAAGGTTTTAAGAAGGCATGGGTGTAATCCAGAAGTATCAACCCAAAAGTAACACACAAAAATAAGTTATAATGTACTCTTTTTCTTTAATTATGATTTTTCCCACTGGTTTTTCTTTTCTTATTATGGTTTTAACGAGGCATTACATTTATCTAGAAGTATCATACTACTTTTGACGTATTAAATATGACATTGTATATTGTACTCTTTTTCCTTCACTAAGATTTTTCCCATCAGGTTTTTCTTAGTAAGGTTTTGACGAGGCAACATTTTGATCCAGAAGTATTAAACATCTTTTGATGCAGTAAACTATTATTTATGAAGAAGACAAGGCAGTTTGCATGGCTCAGATTCAAGTGAATTATATCAAGGGTGGTAGGATGGAGCAAATTTCTTCTAAATTTCTCTTTACACATGAATGAAAGGATAACAAGAATGAGGAGAAACAAATTCAGTTCAAGAAAAACGGGTAGATCTGTTCTCAAAGGCAATTTCAAAATCAACATTCCAGTGGATGATATACAAAATTGGCATGCGTCGACTACATCAATAGACTAATTGAATAATGAGTTATAAATAAGGGGAAGCATATAAAAATATGCTATAATGTACTCTTTTCCTTCACTAATATTTCCCCACTGGGTTTTTGTTAATAAGGTTTTTAATGAGGCATTATCTTGATCCTGAAGTATCAACCCTTATGATTTTTCCCACAGGAGTTTTCATAAAAATGTTTTTAATGAGGCATTGTTTTGATCCTGAAGCATCAAACTCTTTTAAGGAATATCATTTTAATATGATCTTTATAATGTCAGACGTTGTACTCTTTTTCTCATTCAAGGTTTTTTCCCTTGGGTTTTCCTGATAGAGTTTTGAAGGCAACAGACAATAGTTGTATCGACTATACGGATATATGCAAGCAAGATAATTATAAGGGAGAAGCAATCATCATATATGTTTTAAAAGGGACAACTTCAAGTTAGCATAGCATTCAAGATTTTGAAGACGCATATTCAAGGGGGAGTGTTGTAATATATATATATATATGAGTGAATATGCTCTTGTCATATTCTATTTAGTCCCACATCATGGGAATAAGTCTAACATCAGCTCCAAAGCCTATATATAAAGGAGCCAATGTAATAGAAATTGTACACACTTGAAGTGATAGAAATAAAAATCTCTCTACTATCTTTTCTGTTCTTTCTAATGGCTTCTTGTTTAACATAAGTTCTGTTTTATTTTATAATGGATGTGTTAATGTTTCAACTAAGCCTGCAAAGGTGGAAGAATTTTTTATTGGATCTTGAAAGTAGATGACACCACTGGACTTTGACCTTTTAACAAGCTTAAAGAAATGTTATAAGATATTAAGCTTGATATCTACGATATTAGAGGACAAGTTATGATAATGGATCAAACATGAAAGAAAAACACAAAGGGGGTGCAAAAATGACTATTAAAAAATTAATCCGGAGCTTTCTTGTAGTTGTCATAGTTTTAATCTTGTGTTATGGCTAAATCATGTCCAAAAGCATCAAATTTTTTTGGGGTGATCCAACAGGTATTTTATATATATTCTTTATCTACACAGAGATGATAGGTTTTTAAAGATCATGTATAAGGTTGTACGGTTAAACCGTTTTCAAGCACACGTTGGGAAAGTCACATTGAAGCAGTAAAATCTATAAGACATCAAAGTGTGGAGATAAGAAATGTTCTAATTTCTTTTTCAAATAGCACCAAGGATTCTATAGTGAAGAGTGAAGCAAGAAGTCTTGTAATAAATGAGATTGAAAATTTTGAATTTTTATTCAGATTGTGCATTTAGTATGAAATTTTGAAAAATGTAAACACTGTTAGCAAAATTCTTCAAGCTGAAGATATGTAAATTGATGTTGCGATTATTAGATTACAAGAGCTTATTGATTTTTTTGAAGATTTCAGAAATACGAGTTTTGATTTTACGATGGTTGATGCTAAAGAGATAGCCCAAATGTTGGATGTTGAACTAGTTTTTATTCAAAAGTGAATTATTCGTAGAAAGACATAATTTGATGAAGATGCAAATATTGAAGAACTAATGGAAACACCAAAAGAATAATCTTTCAAATCAATTATTTTCTGCAAATTGTGGATGAAGCTCGTGTTTTGTTAATGATTCGATTTGAGTAATTCAAAGAATATGATGATAGATTTGGGTTTTTATTTGATTTAAAAAAAATCGATTTTTTAGATGATGAGAAATTGAAGGGGCATTGTTTGAAATTTGAGGAATATCTGAGACAAATTTGCACTCTGATATTGATGGAAGAGAGCTATTCCAAGAATTAAAGGTACTGAAAGTTATCTTGCTAAAGGAAAAAACAAAAGCAATTGAACTGTTGAATATCATAAATTCTTGTTCGAGAGAGTTAAATTTTCCTAATGCTTGGATTGCACATAGAATAATCTTGACTAAACCAATTATAGTTGCGTCAGTGGAAAGAAGTTTTTCAAAGCTGAAGTTGATAAAGTCTTATCTTTATTTCACTATGTCACAAGAAATGATAAATGGTTTGGCACTTTTATCGATTGAACAAGATATTGTCAATGAACCTGAATAGTTGAATATGATAATATTGTTAGCAATTTTGCAAATTAGATGGCCGGAAAAATATTCATAAGTAATTAATTTTTTTTGTGTTATAACTTGGATTATTATTATAAATAAAGTTATCTGCTTTTTTTATCTTTTCGTTATTTTTATCAATATAAATTGTTTTGATGTCATACATTAGCATTGTTGGAGGGCTTTTTTCGCTTTCCTCTTTAGGTACCAAAAGTCATAGTACTGGCGTTGCGGATAGTTCGATGATGTAACGGTAAATCAATAGTCGACTGTTCAATAAACATGTATCCGCAATTGTAATGTAATAAGTGATCCAAGGACTACAAAGACAACTCTGAATGTAGCTTTTTATGGATTTTGCTGGGTTGGATTAATGGGCAGCTAAACCTCTTAGAACTTTAATTATATTGTAACAACCCGGAAATTTTAAACCAATTTAAAAATTTTATTTTAGCTATTTTAGTGGATTTTGAATATTTAAAATGATTTATTTTAAATAATAACAATTAAAAAATTATTTTAAATCGAAGTTAGAACGTAATAATTTAATTTTAATTATAAAAGGAGTTTGAAATTGCGCGATAGTTTGAAAATTTGGTTTTAAATTTCAAATGAATGTACAGGATTCAAAATAAATTGGATTTCAGTAAAACCAGAAATATTTGAATTTGTTTAATTATATCTTTCTAACAAATGTAAGAAACTGAGATTTCATAATATAAGTTAAAAGTTACGTCCAGTTTAAAATTTAGAATAGTCGCTATAGAATTTATATATTTTAATATAATATAGGGTGCGTTTTTTACAGGTCCATATTAACTTTCTAAATAGGGAAAAAACCCGCTGATAAAAAGAATGTAGGAAACATCCCTATTTTTGAACTTCCGCTCTAAATATTCCAGAAATACCCTCATGAACGTTCAAAACCTCCAAAAACGAGTCAATCAATTAAGCAGTCAAATCACTCCTTTAGTCTCATCCAAAAACCCTAGCTGAACGATTCGAGAAAACCCTAAGTCACTAAATCGAGTATCAGAATCTAAAGCCGCCGTTCATCAGTTTTATCAAGATCGTCCCATTTTCCTTCAAATTTGCAGATGTCGACATCAAATTACAAGAAATAGCGAAAAAGGTATAAATTTGAGTTTTTTGTTTCGTATTCGACTGTAGATGATATCTTCTTGTATGATACTGTAATAATAATAATAAAACAAACATTGCGATTGAGTGTATGGTGTTCGTAATAATTGTTGAAGTTATATCTAGATGTATTTTAGAAATATTACATGATGTTTTTTAGAAATTTAGCATACCCGTGGGGTGGTGTAATTTGTTTATAACCTAATTAACAAACAAAATAATGAATTTGTATGGAATATTTGCGTAACTGTATGAATTTTATGCATTTGATCTGTATGATTGTTTCCAAGTATGTGTATTAAATGTTTGAATGCATGTATTCTTAATAGATGCACGCAGAAATGTACAAATTCCGAAGACTTGATTGTTGGTGTGCATATTTACGAAATGGTTGCAGTTTTGAATTAATATTTTGCAAGAAACATGAGTAGAAAGATGAACATATTAAAAAAAGGAGAAATACCGGAGTAAGTATAAGTTTGGAATATTTAAGTAATTTAATTAAAAATTCTTGTATAGTTTGAAATATTTATTTTGCCACATTATATTTAGTTGACAAATATTGGAGTTATTCAATATTCATGGGAAGCAGTGTATATTTTATTTTGTTAACTTCACAGTAGAGTGGAAGTTTTATGTTTAATTGCACAATTCTGTGATGATATTATGAATGATTGAACTGTTGTGTGCTTATGTATGTAATAATTGCATATGTGCGTTAATTATTTCTAAATATTAGCACAACTGTGTGATAGTACTGCAGATTCATGGTTTGTCCGATATTACTAGTAATATTTTCACATTTGAGTTCGAATATTAGGTTTAGTTGCACATGTTTGTCTCTGAAATAACAAAATTTGGAAATTATGTACATTTATTAAGAGTACAAGCATACATTGGTGCCTTTAGTCAGAATACTTGCACTGTAGTATGCATATATTTTCAAAAGCCTGAAACATTATGTAATTAAATTTCTCTTTCATGTTATAGAGACCTTTGGTGGAGGATGATCATATTTCCGATATTGAAAAAGAGTGAGCTTTAGTAGTTACTGAGTAGCCATCTAAAGTGGACCAAGAGGTAAAAGAGAGAAAAATAGAAGAAGTAAGAAAGAATCCAAAAAAGGTAAGTGTGTACAGGAGTAATCTAAAAGCATTCATATAATTGATTGAGAAACTGAAGAAGGATGATTTGTATACACATCAACATTTTGTTTTCCTTGAAAAATTGTCGTTGAGTGGATTCATTGGCGTGATCATTGATGGCATCATCTCCCCTGCAGAAGCTGTTGAAAATTCAACAACTTTAGATGTGATTATCAAAAGTTATAAGAAGGATATGAAGTATTTTCAGTCTGGAGATTTGTTGCTGACATTTACGGAAGAAAATATTGGGAAGCTGTTGGGTGCTCTTTCCAAGAAGATTTTATTAAAACAACTGGACATTTAAAAAGGTATGATAAAGATGATGAAGATTATAAAGATTTTGTAGAAAAACACTTTAAAGGAGAAGCTACGATCAACAAGAAAAATGTTGAAAGAGAAATTTTCTCGACAATTAAAGATGAGTCAGACGTGACATGTTTTGATACTGTTAAGCTTTTTTTTCTCTATGTAGTTGCAACATTCCTTGTATCCACTCCAAACTACTCTTTACCGTGGACTTTGGTACCATATTGTGTCTGCGAGAAGAAGTTAAGTATAATATCTTGGCTGAAAACTATCCATCACCATCTAATCAGCCAAGTTTATAAATATTATGAGGCACTATGCAAAATTACTGGTTGTGTGACACTGTTTTTGGTAGTAATTTCATACTTATTATTTCAATTTTTTAGAAAATTATTGTCCATGTTATATATAATGTTCTGCTTACTTTTTGATTATGCAGTGGTGGGTTTGCGAAAAAACTCATATTCTGCCAACATCAAAGTCTGAGTACAATAATGATGTATTTCCACGAGCAGGAAAATGGGACATTAAATTGCTAAAGCCATCGATGCTACAGGATATAAAATACAACCATGTAAGTCTCATGTAAATTGTAAACATTTATCTTTGTCGAAGTAAGTATTATAAATACCTGTATAAATGTATGACATTATGTGCGTATTTGTTTGCTAATAATGACAATATTTGCATTCTTGTATTCATATTTTAGCAATATCTGCATAAATCTATACATATACATAGTGTAGTTGCATCAGTGTTTGCAGATTTTGACAATAACTGCATGTTTTTTTGCAGATATTATATATTTTTTATTTTTTGTATGTACGTACTAACAATATTAGCATGTAAGTGTTCAAATATTGTCAATTTTATTGTATTTGTAATTATGTTGTAAATCTGAATCTTACATATTTGTCAAAATTATGAAACTGAATAGATGATTATTTGGGTGAAAAATTGAATAGTATTTGCATAAATGTATGTAGATATTCTGTCTTAAGCTGCAGTATTGTCTTTCAGATTAGGACATGTTTTGTGAAATTGAACCATTACCTAGAATACTTATTCATTTAAATGCAAACAATAAGAAATCTTGCATATATTAGTTAAAAAAATGTAAAATGTAGTTTAAGTATTATAGGAAAATTATTTTTAATATTTGCATACTGAAGATCAAGTAATTTGTATAATTTCAGACATGTATGCAGGTTTTACATAAACTTGAGTACGACAATACAAAAACATGATGTTGCATTATTTATGCAATAATTGTTGGTTGTTGGGTTTGCCGGATGTTCAAGGAAAGGAATTAAAGTTGCTGAAACAAGCTGTTGAAAAAGATGAACAATATGACGCATATTTCAAAAAAAGGGAACAAAAATTGAAGGATATGATAACCATATTGAAACAAGAGAACAGGCAGTTAGCAGAAGAGATTACAATGTTAAAAATAAGAATAAAAGAGCATACTGCTGACACAACATCAGAAAATGCTGAAGATGAGCATGATGTAAGTAATAAAAATGATGGCGATTTCGAAACAAACAATGAGGATGTTGATAAAAGTGAAGAAGAGGAAGATCAAGGTCATGATGAAATGAATATTGATGAAGATAATGAGAAAACTGAAAGTGATAAGTAAGTAGACCATAAGAACATTCAGCAGGGGATTGATAAACTGCTAGAGAAAATTGATAAGAAGGAAAGCAAGAAGAATGAGCAGAAGAAGCAGAAGCAGGGAAAAATAGCAATGTTACAAGATAATAATGATAAAAATGATGATGGAACAGTTGATGAAGCTATTGAGAGTTATTGACAGTGGAGTTGATGAACTGGAGATGGAACAGCATAAGAATTTGGTGGATGAGTTGGTATAGACAGAGAATAACAGGAGAGCTACAAAAAAAACTGAAGAAGAAAAAACGAGGGAGAATGAGCAGATGGTTAACAGCAAGAGTGAGACAGAGCAGGGCAATTTCAAGGAGAAGAACCACGAGAAGATTGAAACAAGGAAGAGAGTGAATGAAAATATTGAAAATTTAAAAACAAGAATGAGATAGAAAAGGTTATTGTGAACGACCAAATGGGTGAGCTAGGAAAAATGCAGAGCCGTATAAATTTAAGAAACAGAAAAGGTATAAAATATTTTATTATTTTACTAATGTTCATGAACTATAATTTCCAACGTTACGTGGATAACAAAAGTGATGTTATTCGTAGTCGTAGGAAAAGGAAAAAGGAAAGCGACAGAAATAGTGGAAGTCGAATATTATGAAAAAGGACCTAGAGATGAAGAAATGCATACGAAAGCTAAACTGAAGATAAGAAAGTTTAAGAATGTTCGGGAGTTAGAAGGGAGCCAAATTGAAAAATTAGAACAATTTTTCACACTTGCAAAACTCAGGTAAATGGTTTTCAAAATTTACACTTTATTTTCATTTTTTGTTGAATTCTAGTTTTGTTTATAATAAAGCAATATTTATAAAAAATGTAAATAAATTTATGTAGAATTCTGTCAAAGTTGCATTCTAGTATTCAGGTTTTGACGGTATATGCTTGCTTGTATGCAGATATGTAATATATGTGCATGTATTGGCAGTATATGCATTCATGTATCAAGACACAAAGCTTATATTTGAATTCATGTTGTAGATTTTGATAATATTTGCATGCTTATATGCAGATTTAAATTATTGTGTCATACTGTTATGCAAAAAATCCAAAATATACGAACATAAAGCAAGTATACATGTTGAATAGTTTTATGCAAATATTATAACTTATTGCAGACAATAATGCAGTAGTAAATTTAATTTACTTATATCAGTACTATTTTATTGATAGAAATTATCTAACTGTATTACATACATTATCAGTAAAAGCACGTACTTGAATGATAAAGATAGCATTTGCATTCTTGGTACTTCATTGGGTGATCTAATAGTTGGAAGATTTATCGACAGATAGTTAATGCTAAATTGAAATTCAATTGTTCTAAAGTTAATTCCAGTAATATTTTATATGTTTATAATTAAATATCATGTCTATAATAATTACATTCCATTTATTGTAATAGAAAATTTACTTTGTTGGATACAATTTGAAGAAAAACCATCCGGAGATTTTATACATAAGAATTTCTGCTTCTGTAAGTTTTTTTTATATTTTTTATGTGCATAACTTCGCTTTTATTATTACAATTGTCCACTAAATTGATTGCAATTACAGGCATTTGTAGATAAGGATTCAGTAGAATAATTGTAGCATTTTATATATGAACCACTTGTAAATGGATTCCAATCGTGCACGAAAATATTAATACCTATCCATGAAAACAAACATTTTTCGTTTTTGGAATACATTAAAGATGGCAGAAGATGGATTCATTACGATTCCAATAAACCACGTCTTAAAGGAAAACATCAAAAATTAGCGAAAGATATGGTACGTAGTTTGAAAATATTTCATTCGCAAGTTGTTTGTTTATACCATTAACAACATGTATACATACATATATATACATATATATATATATATATATATATTCACACATATAAATATATTAATATATGTGTGATTTTTTTTTGTATGTAGATTATTTACATCAGTGGATTGATGAAAAAATTGAAGAAGAAGAAATTTCAGGAACCAAAAGAACTTGAAATAACTAATTGCTCACAACAAGGCCACACATAAGAAAGTAAACTAAGTTCATTTGCGTACAAGTAAAC
Organism: Allium sativum; assembly: GCA_030737875.1. Lineage (NCBI taxonomy): Eukaryota > Viridiplantae > Streptophyta > Magnoliopsida > Asparagales > Amaryllidaceae > Allium > Allium sativum. The sequence goes on along the minus strand of CM060912.1, from coordinate 26,902,703 downwards.
AAATATTGTTAATATCTGCATATTTGTATGAAGATAATGCATATATTTGCATTTTAGTATACAAGTTTCAATTATTTTCGTATATAAGAAAAATGCTAGCATAAGCTCATGCATAAGATCTGAATAATTTCATACATGTATGCTGGTAATTATTTGAACAAATTGTTAATGATTTCATACATGTACGCAGATATTGTGAATAATTTCATACATGTATGTAGATTTTGTGAACAAATTTTATCTAACAAAGTCTTAATGAGTAATAAATTTCTGCAGCGTTGATTGTGGGATGTTTGTTATCAACATAATGAAACAAAGATGCGAGGGCAAAGAAATCGTTGAAGATGAAGAAATATTTGGTGCTGAAGCTGTTAGTAAACACCGTGCTGAGCTGGCTTACGAAATACTCAGCTGCAAACTTTATAGCTGGACTAAGGAGAGTCTGCTAACTCAGAAATGGTTGAAATCAGAATATAACAAACGTACCAATTAAAATGGAAGAATAGGGATTTTTAGTTTGATTTGAAAATGTTGACTGTTGTTTTGATTTTTGGACCACGTGTAAATGATTATGTTTTATTTGAACTGAAGTACTCTGTTATTTTGGGCAGTGAATCAAGTTCTTTTAGTTGTACATGAAATTATGTGTTGAAGCCGTATTCTGTAGAGTTTTTCATAATAAGTTGAATACTTGTGTGTTTGTATTACATAAAATTGTTAGAGGAACAAGAAAATATCTTACAGCATTAATCCAACAGATGATTTTTAATATAAAATGTTGATATTATTAACCTTATTGCACCACTAATCCATTAGAAAATATTTTTATCAGTACTAAAGTATTTTTTAGCCTTGTTGGAATTTTTTTTTTAATATTAACTACTGAATTCACGAACTAAAGTGTATAAAATTTGTGCAGTAATTAACGAGTTAAATTTTTTTGATTTTGCTAATAAAATTAAATAATTCAAGATTAAATAGGTATAATGAATTAAAAGTTATAACAGAGCATGCATAAACACTAAAATCTGAATACATTCATGCAAATAATTAGAATAGTTGCACAATTCCATGCCAAAATGAATAATACTGTAATACGTTATCAATTTACATAAGAAAAAGATTCGTACAATAATTTAGCATGTTTGAATCTTGTTATTAAATTATTCATATATCCAAATTAGAAGCAAAGTTGATACCTGTATTCAATATAATTGCATAAATCTATGCAAGAATACGTAATGATTGAATATTTAAATCCAGATAAATAGAATAACTGAACAAACAGAAGTAATGAACAAAAACAAATGTTAATAAACCAGAATTAACATTAAAAATAACGAACTAAATGCAAAGCAACACGTAATAGTTCTGAACATTATACAATTTAACCAAGTTTACAACTATTTGTAAAAAAACAATAAAAAATTTACTTCTTTACTGAAGAACACGTCCTCTTATTATGACCCAGCTTATTGCACAGTCCACATCTAGTAGTCTTCATAAATTCACCTGCTGATTTCAACCTTTTAGAAGAGGATGGATGACAAGGCATTCTTCTACCTTTTGGAGGAGCTATAATTGCATCTTCAATATCCACATCTTCAACCATATAATTTATGACAGGATTGATTGGATGTGAATAGGAAAGTTGAAAATGTCCAACTTTGAAATAAGATTCAATGTAGTCATACACATTCAATATTTTACAGCTTAAAATACTTCTAACGGCATGAGCGCAAGGAAAGCCGCTAATTTGCCACACATTACATGTAGAAACTCGATTATATAAATCAACAAATTGATGTATTGGAGAATAAAACTTGAAAACTATATTCACTTGATTTGATAACAAACCAAGAAGCACCTTCAAAATGTAAACTTCTTAATCGAGTCTCTTTAACAGGACATAAAACATTGTTCCAAGTAGAAGCTACTTCACAATGATCGGACATGAGTTTCATTAACTTCATTCTAATTTTATCTAAACAAGCAGTGATTAGTAAATGTCTTTCCTCCAAAATCCACTTACTAAAACTTTCTGAACAATTAGAAGACATTTCACCGTATCGACAACCGGGGAAGAATACGTTAGTAAATTTCTCAAATGGAATTCCACTCAAAAAATTTGTTGCGGTCTATCCACTTACATCTCTAAAACTCTTCAAAGCAGCATTAAAATCAGACAAATTATATGCATAAACAATTCTTGAAAACGAATCCAACAACATCCTTTTATTTGTTTTGGAAAATTGCGATTGTAAAGCAACTTTTAAATTGTTGGTCAAATGATAAAAACAGGATCCATGAACTGAATTCGAAAACACCTGTGGAATAGCAACAAGGATACCTGGATGACGACCAGAAATGAAAACATAGCTTCTACAATCGTCTTTAAGAAACTCTCTAAGTTGTTCACAAAACCAAATCCAATTATCTTCATCTTCTCCAGATATAATAGCAATTTCTATAAGGAAAAAACCTGTTAGTAAAAAAATTAGCTTAGTAGTGGAATAAGCAATATGAATATTTTTTTTTGAAAAAAGGCTGAACGTGGGAAAGTAATTAAAAATAATACAGTACATGTTATACATGATGATTTTTTTTGGTAAAAAAAGGCAAGCAATTCCATTACAATGTTACATAATCACTGTCAGTTGCACAATTTGATGCAGATTTTAAAATAATTTCATTTCTAGTTGATATTAAAAATAACAGTTGCTTGAGCAGCATATAGACAGAATAATTGCACGAAAGTATGCATATATTTATAAAAGTTGCATATGAATGTGAAAGTTTTTCGAATATTTGTATGATATAGGCACAAATTCTGAAATAATTGTATGCATATGTTTGTAAATTTTCTAGTATGTCTTGCATGTCTTAAACTGAAAAAGCATAATTGCATTCGTACCTTTAGAATACTATCATAAATGGATGCAATTATTTGAAATAATGTTGTATATAAATGCACATTTTCAAACAGACAGCATTTAATACTTTCAAAAAATAATAATATTGACAGTTTGAACGGAAAAAATATACTATAAAAGAGGATACCTTCATTTCCATTTTTACCAGTAGCAGTCATTAAACATCCTTGAGCTCTTCCCTTCGTAAACGTTGCATCAACCAAACTTAGTGGTCGACAATATTGAAATCCAAATGCACAAGCCTCAAATCCAATAAAAAAACCTTTCGAATTGACGTGTAGAATCATTGCACTCCAAAACAACCGTACTTCCAGGATTAGTAGAAAGAACTACATCACAAAAAGACTGCAAATGATGGTAGGATATTACGTCGCTACCATGTAAATCATCTAATGCCAATCTCTTTCCACTATAAGCGTAATAATACTTCAAAATAACATTATACTTAGTTTGAAACAAGTTAATAATGTCCTTTGTCTTCATTAACGGATTAGCTTGAATATGATCACAAACCAAAAGATTAATCAATTTACTGGATATAACAGGACTGTTTATATCATGAATTCCAACACCACAATTATGTTCCGGTTGAAATCTCTTTACAACAAAATATCTAGGAAGATTAAACTTGAGAGAAGCATGAATCCTGAAATTACAATTTTTTTTAGAGCAAATAGCAGTAACTCTTTCCTTATCATTCTTAAGAAAATTAAGCTTATATCCAGTTTTCATACTATACATTATCAAATAAAGTCTAAATTCAGTCACACCTCCTTTAAATTGATTACCAACACCAGAGAAAACAGATTGGTTCAAATCACTTCTTAACAATTGCTTAAATTGGTTGTTCGACTTACTAGTACTACCAAAAGATGAATCACTACCTAAAGAAGAATTGCTATCAGGGGCAACTGAAGAATTACTACAATTAACGTTAACAAAAGAAAAACAAGTAATCTTCACGATTATGTGCAGCCAATAAAAGAATGGATTGAAGATCAGAATTACTTTCAATATTCTTTCTCAAACCATCTCTAATGTGATACAAGTCCAACGACAACAGACTTAACTCAATCCATTTACCACAGACAACATCTATAACGGTAGCAACTGTACTATCAAAATAGAGATGAATAGAACAACTATCATTCCCATACTTCAGCAGCATCAACACACCAATATTTGCAGGACCACTGCTAGAAAAAATAAAAAAAAATTAATCAGCTACATCAGCAGTAGTCAAATAAAATCACAATTCCAAAAACCATATTCATATAATTAAATGCGTACAGATAAGCAAAATACATTAATAACTGTATATATATATACGCAAAAAATCCGTATATTATGGAAGTTTTAAATTTGCTAAAAAATAATAATAATCCAGAACACCTCTATTATGCGTAAAAATAAATAAATTAGAATCATGCAACTAATAATCAGGCACGCAAAAAAAAAAAAAACAAACAGAAATTTCAGTATGATTGCATGATTCTACATAGAAAATTTGTATACTTACACGCAAGTTTACTGAATACGTCCAAACACACGTAATATACCAATATTTGCATTTTTATATGCTCATATATACACTATATGCATACTTTTATACAACTATGAAGAACAAATGAAAAAAATTGACATATTAATTTATAATACTGTACAATCATCAACAAAAATATGAAACGTTATAAAATATTTAAATTATCCATAAATAAAAGCAGACAATTTCATTAATTGAAAATGTTCAATCAACAAAAACAGATTGAACAATTAGAATCAGCAGATAAAATTTTAAAAAAAATTAAACACATATTTTACCTGAAGGAAGACGTAGCCATTTAATACACAATCGTTCGATCAAAAAATCAATGGAAAAATTACCAATCAATTTCAATTTGAAATAGACAAAATTCGAAGCTTAGAAATGAATTGCAGCCTCCATTAGCACGAGAAAAAATGTGGAAGAAAAAACTTAATCACACAATATTTGTTTAAACGCAATATCTGTATATTAGCTGTTAATTAAGGAGTAATTAAAATATAATTAACGCAAAAAATAAAATTGGCTGTGATGAGATCCGTATGTTTAGCCGCAAGTTTAAAAATGTGCAATTTAGGAACAAATCAGCGGCTAGTTTATAAATAAGGACGAAATTTAAACTATTCAATAGGGGAGGATGTGAGCTTAATTAAGACTAATTTTAAGGATGTGAGCCTAATTTTCACTATAATATATATAACCCTTAAAAATAGCTATTTTGCAAACGACCTCCGTTTTCGACGAAACCACTTTTGTTGGATTCGGAATGTTAAATTATTTTTAGATTCCAATTTTCATAATTTTTGGAATTAATACGTGAACATGTTAAATTAAAATGTGTTTGGTAATTTCTGTTGAATTGGATCGACCATTAAAAAAATAAACCATTTTTCAAACGGTCACCAAATTCGACGAAATTAATTTTGTTAGGATCGTACCATCAAAACATAGCTAGATTTATTTTTGGAGTCAGTATGTGACCTTGGTAAATTAAAATGTACGTTTAAATTCAATATATATTGATTTATATTTTAATTTAAAGAAAAACTGATCGGAACAGTCAAATTGGCTTATGAAACATATTCCATTGTGTCCGGAATGGGGTTATTTGGCTAGTGATGACAGTCGCTGGGGTTGATTTGGAGTTCTGAGTCATATCAAGACAATTTGTGAATAAAAAGTTAATTAACTTAAAAAAAGGGTATAAGTACCCCCTTAATTCAACAAAACCTAATTCCTAATGAGCCGTTGTCGTTTAAATTAAAGGGCTAAAATGCTCCGAATTTAAAACCCTAAATTCTTGAAATCGGTTCGATGATTCTCCAACTCTCTAAAGGCAAAGTTAAAAAGCAAGACGAGATCTATATGTGGTGCGGTCAAGATCGTATTTCGTTAAGAGAATTAGGCGTATTTTGCCCTCCAACTCGTGGCGTTCGTGGGTGTTTTCATGGCCGAGGAGGGGTCCGAGTTTCACGCGGTGGTTGGTGAAGGGGGACTTGATGAAGGAGGTTGTCATGGTGGTCTTTGATCGGTGTCCCACGATGTCTGGATGTGTGCGTGGGTGTGTAGAACGGTTGAGCGATGGGTACGATGTAAAGAGGAAGAAGGCGACGAGTATTACAGAAGGAAGGAGGATTAATATTCTAATTAAGAAATCGATGAGATTGGGTGCATTAGAACCGTAATTTCGAGATCTACAACATGGAAATGATCAAAACAGAAATGGAGCTAGCAACAAAATATGAAGGAGTAATGACCAATGTGAGATTTCTAAATTTAAATAAAATTAATTGTGATTGCGATGTGAAATTTGTATATATACGCTATATAAAATTCATATATGTGTTGTAAAAATTTGAATTGATTGATTGTGATTGCGATGAATGGCTGGATTGAATTGTGTATGTGAAAAATATGATTTTGTTTTAAAAAAATAGATAATAAAAAATATATTTTTATTGTATGTTTGATTCGTTAAAAAGAATCATGTTTTAATTAAAAAATTAGACAATAGAAATTATATTTTTATTGTATGTTTGATTCATTAAAGAGATTTTGCTAAATTAAAATGAAAATCATTTACATGATAGCAAAGTAGAAATTGATCATTTGTTAATGCATGTTTTGTTTATCAAAATGTAAATCATTTACATGATAGCGAAGTAGAAAAATGATCATTTGTTAATATATGTCTTGTATATTAAAATATTATTATTTGCATGTTAGCGAAGTAGAAAAACAATAATATGTTTTGATTCATTAAAATCATGTCATTTACATGTTAGCGATGTTAATAGAAAAATGTTTATTTGTTAAATATGCATTGATTTGTTAGAATAATGTCATTTACATATTAGCGTAGTAGAAAAATAATTACATGTTAATATACGATTTGTCATTAAAAATGACATTTTTATCATGTTAGTTAGAATGAAAAGAATATTATGTTAAACATGTTTTATCATTAAAAGGGATATTTTTATTATTTTAAGTTAGAATAAAAAGAAATTTATGTTAAAGATGTTTTGTCATTAAAAACGACATTTTTAATATGTTAAGTTTGAATAAAAAGAAATTTATATTAAACATGTTTTGCCATTAAAAATAACATTTTTAATATGTTAAGTTAGAATAAAAAGAAATTTATGTTAAACTTGTTTATTCATTAAGAATGACATTTTTATACGTTAAGTTAGAATAAAAAGAATTATGTGTTAAACATGTTCTGTCATTAAAAATTGACATTTTCATCGTGTTAAATTAGAATAAAAGAATCCTATGTTAAAAATGTTTTGTTCGAAAAAAAAAATGTTAATGAAGTGAATTAAATAGTCACGTCTTAAATTATATGTTTGTATGTTAAAAATATAATTTTTTAACATAAATAGAGTTGTACAAAAATGTACATGTCTCGAAATATATACTTGTATGTTAAAAATATAATTTTTAACATGAACTTGAGTTTTGATTCATTGAAATCATGTCATTTACATGTTAGCAATGTTAATAGAAAAAATTTCATTTGTTAAATATGTATTGATTCATTAGAATAATGTCTAGCGTAGTAGAAAAATAATTACATGTTAATATATGATTTGTCATTAAAAACGACATCTTTATCATGTTAGTTAAAATAAAATAATTATATGATAATTATATGTTTAGTTCGATAATAATGACATTTTTATCATGTTAGTTAGAATGAAAAGAATATTATGTTAAACATGTTTTGTCACTAAAAGGGAAATTTTTATTATGTTAAGTTAGAATAAAAATAAATTTATGTTAAGTTTTGTCATTAAAAATGACATTTTTAATATGTTAAGTTAGAATAAAAAGAAACTTATGTTAAACATGTTTTGTCATTAAAATGTTGGATAAATTTGCATTCAACCCTAACCCTAATCAATTCAAGAGAAATGAAATTACAAATAAACGGAGATTGCGAAAGCGTACCGGAATCCATTGTTCCAATTTGAATGAAGTATTAATCTTCCAAGAATACCATTTCTTCTGCTTTTCGGTTTTTCTTTCTGACGGGGAGGAAAGAAAATGAGAAGCGTACGTATTCTCGGGGACCAACACCTTTTTATTAACCGATAAAATCAGTTATGTCATATTTACAATTTAGCCCCTCATTAAATTGTAAATATCACTTATTGTTTATACCTCAATTATTATAGCAATGTACATTTAACATATGTGCCCAAATAAATAGAAAATTAATCCAACAATCTCCCATTTGGGCAACATATGTTTACTTATAAACTTATAACCTTATGAGCTCAAAATTTGCTATTAAATAAAGGTAATCTTTAACAATCTCGTCCATTAACCATATTTATATAGGATCATAGTGGTTTCTGCCATATTAATCATGACTAAACCCATCCATGGTCACATACATATATACAGTTAAATGACATAGATTAATCATATATACATAGCATGAAAATCACATGTAATGTGAATCAAACACGTATATATTTTAATTGGCTCTCCTTAAACTTAAGTGAGCTCAGAATCAAAATAGTAAACACAGTGAATGAACTGAATACTTTACTTCTGATCAGAAAACTGAATACATAAATGTCTCAAGGTAAACATAAAGAATATAAAATACAAACTCCCACTAAATCATGATATCCTCTAACAGTACAACACCCATACGAGCAGTGTGCTCATGAAAGACCTTGGGTGGTAAAACTTTTGTGAGCGGATCCGCTATCATGAAATTTGTTCCAATATGTTGTATAGAAATATGTCCACTCTACACTCTCTTTCACAACTAAGAATTTTATATCAATATGTTTTGACTTAGTTGAGCTTCTATTATTATTAGAATATAGCATTGCTGACTTATTATCACAATATAGCTTCAATGGTCTTTCTACATTTTCCAAAATGCGCAGCCCAGTGAAAAAGTTACGTAGCCATATTGCATTGTTTGATGCCTCATAACATGCTACAAATTCTGCTTCCATGGTAGAAGAAGTTACAAGTGTCTGTTTAACACTTTTCCAGGATATAGCTCCTCCAGCCAATAGATAAATATAGCCTGATGTAGACTTTCTGCTATCTTGGCATCCCGCAAAATCAGAATCAGAATATCCTACGACCTCCAAATGATCTGATCTTCTATAAATGAGCATGTAATCTTTTGTTCTCTGAAGATACCTCATAACCCTCTTGGCTGTCTTCCAATGGTCTATACCAGGGTTGCTTAAGTATCTGCCAAACATCCCAACAATGTATGCAATATCTGGACGTGTACATACATGAGCATACATTAGACTCCCAACAGCTGAAGCATAGGGAATCTTTTGCATTTCTTGAATTTGAAGATTGCTTTTAGGGCACTAGCTAAGACTGAATTTATCTCCTTTAGCGACAGGGGTATCTCCTGGTCTACAATCTTGCGTGCCAAACCTTTTAAGTACTTTATCAATATAGCTCTTTTGTGACAATCCAAGAATACCCCGAGAATGATCTCGAAGTATCTGAATACCTAATACATAAGTGGCATCCCCAAGTTCTTTCATTTCAAAATGTTTTGACAGAAATTTCTTGGTTTCGTGCAATAAGCCTATATCATTAGTGGCAAGCAAAATGTCATTAACATATAGAATCAGGAATATATGTTTACTCCCACAGAACTTGTGATACACACAGTCATCAACAATATTCGTCTCAAAACCAAATGAGATGATCACTTGATGAAATTTATGGTACCATTGACGAGAAGCTTGCTTAAGTCCATAGATGGATTTTGTTAATTTAAAACCATATTCTTTGAATCTCCTGACACAAAGTTTCTGTTTGTACCATATAAATTGTCTCATCAATGTCTCCATTAAGAAACGCCGTCTTAACATCCATATGATGTAACTCAGGATCAAAATGAGCAATAAGTGCCTTAATTATCCTAAAAGAATCTTTCGATGAAACTGGAGAGAAAGTCTCTAGAAAATCGATGCCTTCTTTCTGAGTAAAACCTTTTGCAACAAGACGTGCCTTATACCTTTCCACATTACCTTTTGCATCCCTCTTGGTTTTAAATATCCACTCACAACCAATAGGTTTTGCACCTTCTGGTAATGGGACAAGTTCCCAAACTTTATTGTCTTGCATTGATTTATACTCCTCATTCATGGCATCTATCCATTTTTGGGAGTTAGAGCTTTTCATGGCATGATGAATGTTGACTGGATCATCTTCCATCATCCCATTGTCATTCTCTTGCTCTTGGAGAAATACAACATAATCATCTGAAATAGTACTTCTCCTTTCTCTCATGGACCTTCTTAATGGCACTGGTTCTTGAGGTTGTTGAGTTTGTTCTTCAGGAACAATGGTTTCATTTTGAACAAGGGGTTGTATAACATTATCTTGTTGAGGTTCTGGATATACTTTTTGATCAATGACAGGTGTAGGCAACTGAACATTGTCAAAAGTGATAATAGGAATTGGATTTGAATTCAAGTCCTCCTAAAAAGTAATGTGTTTAACTTTATTTCTCCCCCCAAACTCAATATCCTCAAAGAATATTGCAGTTCCCGTCTCAAAAATATTCCTTGCTATGGGATCATAAAACTTATAGCCCCAAGAACGCTCAGAATAACCAATAAAGTAGCTACTCACTGTTTTGGAATCCAGTTTCTTTTCATGTGGCCTATAAGGCCTTGCCTCAGCTGGACATCCCCAAATGTGAAAATGCTTTAGACTTGGCTTTCGACCTGTCCAAAGCTCATAAGGTGTTTTTGAAGCTGCTTTAGTTGGTACTCTATTGAGAATATAAGCTGTTGTTTTTAATGCTTCTCCCTAGAGAGACTCAGGTAAGGTGGAATGAGCAATCATACTCCTTACCATATCCTTAAGAGTTTGGTTTCGTCTTTCAGCAACACCATTCATGTTAGGTGATCTTGGCATGGTGTGCTGTGGGACAATACCGCATTCCTCTAGGAATCTAGCGAACGGTCCTGGATGTTGTTCACCTGAACCATCATATCGACTGTAGTACTCACCACCACGGTCAGATCTGACACTTTTAATCCTTTTGTTTAGTTGATTCCCAACTTCAGCTTTATAAGCTTTGAACACATCCAGTGATTGTGACTTTTCATGAATGAGATATAGGTACCCATAACATGAGTAATCGTCTATGAATGTTATGAAATTTTGTTGGCCACTCCAAGATGCCGTAGGGAAAGGCCCACAAATATCTGTATGAATTGATTCTAAGGCGTTTGAAGATCAGTTGGCACCCAATCTTTTAGTTTTGGTCTGGTTTCCCTTGATGCAATCTACACAAACATCAAAGTTTGTGAAGTCAAGGGATTCTAAAATGCCATTAGACACTAAGCGATCAACTCTACCTTTTGAGATATGACCTAAGCTCTTATGCCACAAAGATAATGAATTTTCTTTAATTAATTTATGCTTAGTACCACGTGATTCTACGTGCAAGGTTTTGTTATAGGATGCAACTATTGCTAACAAATAAAGATTTTCATAAGCATTTAAATAACCAGTTCCAACAACATTTGAATTCAAAGACAAAGTAAACTGATTGTTTCCAAATGAACAACAAAATCCAAATTTGTCCAACATAGAAACAGAAACCAAATTCCGTCTAAATGACGGTACAAAAAATGTGTCTTTTAAATCCAAATAAAAACCAGTTTCTAATAACAATCTAAAATGTCCAATTGCTTCTACTTCTACCGATTGTCCGTCGCCCACAAAGATGTGTCTTTCACCATCAGTTGGCTTTCGGTAGCTTAGGCAACTCTGCATAGAAACACTTATATGAGTAGTAGTTCCAAAATCTATCCACCAAGTGTTTCTAGGTACTGAAGATAAATTTACCTCAGAACAGACCAAAGTAAGAAACGTACCTTTCTTTGCACGCTGTAACACCCCACACCCGCTAAGGTCACTCACTAAGGGAATGCCTTAGTTTTGGTGGAGTATTTTTAGTGAGTATAGAACAGAAAAATTACAACAGGACAGATATAAGTAATACTTGAAAATTTAAAACATCATTTCATTATCAAAAACATGTTTGGTTACATCACAAAACCATAACAAGAGTCAAGTACATAATATCCATCCTGATAAAATAGAAGTACATAATCCCATTACATACATAATAGCCAAAATAGAAAAGATAAACCGAGCTTTACTTCTACGGTCCAAGCCCCAAAAGATAGATATAGCGGTCTGGTCCAAGCCCACTAGTGCTAGGCCCACTCTGATAACCTGAGGGTTGGGAAAAAGATAAACAACAACGGGGTCAGACATAAGTCTGAGTGAGTCCTATAACCCTAACAATACAATCATTAAAGTAATTAGGGTATGATATAAACAAGATACGGTACCTCTGGGGATAATGACTACAATAAGTAGCCCACAAAACACAGGATGTACTTTGATAACCGAAACGACGTATTTATCCACCCAAGGATAATTACTAGCTTACACCACCCCAGACCTACCCACCCAAGGGTAATTCCTACACTGCACCACACCAGTTCTACCCACCAAGAGTAATTCCTACTTAAAGGTTGATCCCACTTAAAGACTTAGAAAATATAACTAGTAGTTTCTGGTACTTCTAGCTGACCACGTAGGTGTCGTCTGCGCCTACCTCCACTAGGTGTACCTGGTAATCTTACCCAGTAGTTTCGTGTACCCCTACATAGGTGCCGTCTGCCCCTATCTTTACTAGGTGTACCCACTGCTCCCAAGCGATCGGCTTCCTAACGTAGATACCCGTGCTGGCCCCACAGTGGGGTGTATCACTCCCCTAAAGTGGCAACCAATTTTATCAACGGTGCACGGCTTATATCTACACGGTGCAACAACGGCTTATCTACCAGCCCGGGCCCACACACGCATATGAAGCCCGTTGGACTTGCGTTGCCACCGCTACCCCGTTTGGCCTCTTATAGTCAAGCCCAATATGCGTGTCCCGTCACTCGACATGGGTCGAGCCCACAAAGATACGTTTGGGATATTGGTTGAAATGGGCCCCCACAAGCTACTACTTAAGCTTGTCATTTAATCTAGTGCATCCCACTTAACCCCTTTTTAAAATCATGCCCCTTACATGTTAAGGTTTGGTTAAGTCATCTAATTATATTTCAATTGCCACTTAAGGCGCCCACTAGATTTCCGCATGCCACCCAAGGCACTTACTTGATTCCCACATGCCACCCAAGGCACTTACTTGATTCCCACATGCCACCCAAGGCACTTACTTGATTCCCACATGCCACCCAAGGCACTTACTTAACCCTTTAATCATGTTTAATTACATGTTCCACTTTGGTTAAGTATTCTAATCGTATTTTCTATTGCCACCCAAGGCAACCCACTAGTTTCCTCATGCCACCCAAGGCACCCCCACTAGTTACTACATGCCACCCAAGGCACCCACTTAACCCCTCATGTCCCACTACATGCTAATATGGTTAAGTGTTTCTTAATTAATTAAGACCGTGATCTCTCATAAAGACCTCCCACATTAGACTGGCTGTTATGACCGCCTGGTTAAGCCGGTAGGGTCCGGGCAGTCTTACGTCATAACAGAGTCTAACCTCGTGTCTTTACTTTAATCACGTATTTAATTTATGGCCAAGACCTCTCACATTGGGCTGCCATTTGTAGCAACTGGTTAGGCCGGTCGGGTCCGGGCAGTTTTACACTACAAATGAGTCCAACCTCGTGTCTTAGTCGATTAATTACTCCTAATTAATCACCCGCATATTAATTATCCCTAATTAATATCAAGTTTTCCATAACATGGGTAGACCTAACTCAATAGGTAAATTCCCATGGGGTAGACCTAACTCAATAGGTAAATTCCCACTTATGGTAATTTATTTTTATGGTATGCTTAATCATACCCAATCATACATTCATTAACATATTTACCAACCCCATCGTTCCCCACGTAAATCGTTCTCATTTCATGACATAAATAAGGGGAAGATCATCACAACTATCATGGGTTTAGCATACAACTTTGTCATGGGTTAAGAGGATGTCAACTTGCATATATGAACATATATTAACCCAACTACATATAACCCAAACTTGCATATTATCATACACATATCTTGCATAACATGTTGAACTTGCATATAAGCATTCTCATAACTTGCATAACATGTTAAACATGCATTTAAGCATACACCTAGCATTCACATACTTGCATAAGCATTCACATACTTGCATACTTGCATATCACATTAAACTTGCATTTAAGCATATACATAACTTGCATAACATCATGCACATAACTTGCATAATCTCATAAACTTAACTTGCATAACACCATGCACATAACTTGCATACCCTCATACACATAACTTGCATATAAACTTGCATAACAACATGCACATAACTTACATAACATCATGCACATAACTTGCATAACATGTTGAGCTTGCATATATGACTTGCATCTTAAAGGAGGGTAAACATGCATAGCATATAAAGGTGCCATCTTGCATATGTATACACCATATTTAAAAGGGTAAACTTGCATGTCATGATTTATGCATAATACCAAACACTTAGCATGCATAAAACCACCTACTTATCATGCATAAAATCAAATACTTATTATGCATAAACCCACCACTTAACTTGCATAAACCCAAACACTTAACATGCATAAAACCCAATACTTAGTATGCATACAATCAAATACTTAGCATGCATAACATCAAATACTTAGCATGCATAACATCAAATACTTAGCATGCATAACACCAACTACTTAGCATGCATAAAATCACATGCATAACTTGCATATCATGTTACATATAACTTGCATATATTCTCACATATGGTTTGCATAACATGTTACATATGCATAAATGTTCAACATAGTGTTTTGCATCATAAAACATGGCATTAAACTTGCATTTAACATAAAACTTGCAAATCACATATCATACAAACTTGCATAAACACATTTATCCACAAACATAGCCATGTCTTATCACATCCTACCATAATCAATTTAACAATTGATTATTAAAGCCATAGGAACTCACCAAAACCAAGATTAGCAAACTTATGAAGTGGAATTAGTGGCTTTAATTGAAGAAGATGTTGATTAGCTTGCAACTCTCTTCACTGATTTGTGGAGGCCATGCTCAAATTTCATTTTGCCATAGTTTAGTTACAAAACCTAATTATGAATGAATTAGGGTAGGGTTGGGGTCTTATTTATAGGATTAGGTAGTGATTTAGGCCCTTAGATTAACCCTAGGTTAGATTAGGACCGTTAGATTTAGGAAATCTCTAGAACCAGCCCTCTAGGCCAGCCCAAGAACCCAAACTGGTGCACCCAGTTTCACTGGGCGTCGCACCCCTGTCGACAGGCAAGTCGACAGGGCAGTCGACACCCCTGTCGACAGCGCTGTCGACATGGCTAGGGCGGGAATTTCTCCCGCCTGACCCGCTGCTTCTATTTCAAATTCTGAATTTGAATTTTTAAATCTGTTTTTATCTTTGAATTTTCTGAAAACTTCTTTGGGCCATAACCGGGCCATACGGACTCCGATTCTCGAAAACTCGGACTCTATTTCGCGTATTTTTCCGAGACGAACGCAACGACGCAGCCCGTTACCCCCAATTCCCACATCTGAGATTATTTATCCTATAATTAGTGAATTTTAGTATTAGCTAAAATTCGGGGTGTTACATTCTCCCCTCCTTAAAGGATTTCGTCCCCAAAATCTCTAAGCTAAGGAGAATGCATATCCTACCATCCAAGCGACCATCTACTCAAACCATCAACCACGGGCATCCATTGTCCTTAAACAGTTTCTAATGATGTATGAGCATATGCAAAAAGTGTGTGTATATGTTCCCTATCTAATGTATGAACATATGCAAACCATGATAGTGCCATGCATCCATTATGTATGCGAGAGAACCCTATCGACACATACAATATCTACATGAGTGCACAATCATTCACCAAAATGCATCATCCATGTGATAACACAATCATTATACATCCATAAATATAGCCTCCCACACACAATTTTATGCAATATGCAATATGAAGTGACTGAGCTGATCTAGTTCCTAGAGTGTGTGTATATGCATCCACGAGCAACAACTAGCAAACACTTGCATCCACGTGCATCCATCATACATAACATGTCTCAAACACATGTTTCAACCATAGGACTATCCTATCTGAAGGTCAAAGGTACTAACGAGAGGACATACTAAGAATAAGATAAGCACAAGATATGCGATGAAGGAGAAGCAAAAGGACATACCCTCCGAAAGAAAAGGGTACCTCGAACGCATCTTCGCTTCCGTCTCCCAGGTAGCGTCGCTCTCTTCATCTTCCCTTTGTACTTTGACTAGTTGAACCTCTCTGTTTCTCATCTTCCAAATCTCTGACCCAAGGATGCAAGTAGGAGCTCGTCGAACCGTCGCATCACGCTCTACTTCCACTTTTCTAAGCAAACTTGGCCCTACCACCTCTGCGGTCTCATGTAGGCACTTCCTCCCATGAAATACATCATGTACACCACTAAGTCTGTCGGGCAACTCCACCAATGGAAGATGCTCCTCCCATGTACCTCCAAGATCCAAGATACATAGCCTCAAAAGGTCTTCTAAAATATGATTCACCCTCTCGGTCTGGCCGTCCGTCTGAGGATGATATGCGGTACTCAAACACAACTGAGTCCCTACCGCCTCTTGCACCCTCTCCCAAAACTCTCTAGTGAAGATAGGATCTCGATCGCTCACCATACTGGAGGGTACACCATGCAATCTAATAATCTTTCGAATGTAAACTGAAGATAGCCATGGAGCAGTCCACTTACTCTTCACAGGTATGAAATGGGTGCTCTTAGTAAGTCTGTCTACCACCACCCAAATTCCTGTATTACTCTTTCTCGATCTGGGTAACCCGTCAATAAAATTCATCGAGACGCTGTCCCTCTTCCATTGCGGAACCTCCAATGGGTGAAGCAACCCACCTGGTTTCTTTTGCTCTGTCTTCACTTTTTGGCACACCAAGCATCGAGCGACATGTTCGACCACATCTTTCTTCATACCGGCCCAGAAGAAAGTCCTTTTTATGTCTTGGTACATCTCGTCCCCACCGGGATGAATGGTCATCCTAGAACGGTGTGCATTATCAGGAATAACCTTCCTCAAATCCTCGTCTTGCGGTACACAAGGTCTACCATCTTTACGCAAGCACCCCCTATCGTCTAGGGTGTACCTACTCAAATGGCTGGACGACTCCCCCCCTTATGAGCTTCTTCACCAGCTCAACCAACTGTGGGTCGTCCCTCTGTGCTCCTACAATTTACCCCAAAAGAGTAGGTCTAACTTCCAAGGAAGCTAGCAAACCGGGTACATAATCAACGGAAGGTCTGAAATCCAACATAGAAATAAACTCTAGGCTCCATCGTTCAACGAACCACAAACTCGAGGACAACCCTTTTTCTACTTAAGGTGTCCGCTACCATGTTACCCTTGCCAGGGGTATACGCTATCTCAAACCCATAGGATGCTAAGAATCCCATCCACTTTTACTGTCCTAAGATTATGCGCTTGAAGAGCCTCCAGCACTTCCCTAAGATGTAGGGCATGCTCTTCTCCACCAGGATATCATCCAAAATCATCACAACTATCCATCCCTCACGCAGACCACCCTAGTCGAACTCGGCATTCCCCGAAATGAAAGCCCCAAAGGCCTAAACCAATATCAGACAAACACCCAAGGGATACCTCCTTCGAATTCAGACGACCTACGTGAGATGATACTAGTAAAAACGGCTAAATAATTAAGCCTCTTGTCCAACCCTGGATGTCCTCGCCAGTCTTGCTCCAAAACCACCGTTTTTCCCTAACTGGCTTTGCTCCTAGAAAAGACCAAGATGTCATCCACAAAGACCATCACAACTTATTTAGGTACTCCTTGAACACCTTTCTTATTAAATCATCTAAGTATACGGGGGCGTTCGTCAAACCCAATGACATCACCAGCCACTCACAAAAAAAATCATCCGGAGTCCTAAAGGCAGTCTTCTCTGTACTATCCTCAGCCACTCTCAACTGATGAAATCCCGTGGCTGAGTCCTACTATAAAAATACTGAGGCGCCAGCTAACTGATCAAACAGATCATCAATCCTCGGCAATGGGTATCTATTCTTCTTTGTGAGTTTATTTAGCTCTCTTTAGCCTACACAAAGTCTGAGGGACCCATCCACCTTCGTGGCGAAACTACTGGAGTGCCCCACTCCGATATACTTCGTCTTATGAACCCCTTCTCAAGCAAATCGCCTACTTACTTATGGAGTTCACGAGGAGCCACGTGGCACACTGGCCAAGACACTGGTTTGGCATTGTCTACCAGATATATTTGGAAGTCAATTTTCCGCTCCGGAGGTAAGCCCTTCACCTCCTTATACACATCCGGGTATTCCCGGACCGCTCTAACAGATTACAAACTCTAGACCGACATGTCAAGCGATTCTAGATAACTTAGCATAACAGATTCTATGGGATTACAAGAGATCTCGAGAGTGTTACCCAAACGGGTCATAAGCCTAACAACTCTCCCTTCAAAATCAAAAACGGCACCTCTACTGGATAACCAGTCCATGCCCCAAAACTAACCCATAGCCCGTGAAGCCCAACAAGCATCACCTCTAAACTCAATGCTAAGTATAGAGACTTTCAAACCCAAACACATCATGGAGCCCCAATTGGGTTTGAAACAACTAAGGGATCATCTGCCAAACTGGTGTCTAAGTGCAGTGACTCAACTATCAATGGTGAGATAAACGAACTCGATATATCAGGATCAAATAAAGTTTGAATCGGATAATAAAGAAATCCAAATTCCAACCTAGACGGTCTTATCCCCATCTGGTACCCTAGTCGTGAGGGAATACAACTACCCTCCAGAAGATTCCATACCTTGCCCTTGCTCCTTTGGACAATCCTAATAAGGTGTCCTACTCCTCCCAAAAGGATAACTACTAGCCTTCTTCTTCCCTATTCTCCACTCGTAACCTCCCATCCTTCATTAACCAAACAACTATTCGAGCCTTCCTCTCTTCTTGAACCAACGTCTAAGTCCCTTGAAGTGGATTTCATCCTTATCCATCTTAGAAAGATCATCTATACGCGGAGGGGAAACTCAAAATGAGAGAGAGGAAGAGATTCAAAATGGAGAATTCGAAAGATATAGATATGGCTATTGGGGATTATGCTTTTCTTTCAAAAACTTTTCTCTTAAAAGACATGTTTTCGAAAATACTCCTTTCAAAAATATTCTTAGAAAATAGTTTTTCTAAAAAATTTATCTGTTCTGGTAACCTTAAGCTCTGATACCACGTGTAACACCCCACACCCGCTAAGGTCACTCACTAAGGGAATGCCTTAGTTTTGGTGGAGTATTTTTAGTGAGTATAGAACAGAAAAATTACAACAGGACAGATATAAGTAATACTTGAAAATTTAAAACATCATTTCATTATCAAAAACATGTTTGGTTACATCACAAAACCATAACAAAAGTCAAGTACATAATATCCATCCTGATAAAATAGAAGTACATAATCCCATTACATACATAATAGCCAAAATAGAAAAGATAAACCGAGCTTTACTTCTACGGTCCAAGCCCCAAAAGATAGATATAGCGGTCTGGTCCAAGCCCACTAGTGCTAGGCCCACTCTGATAACCTGAGGGTTGGGAAAAAGATAAACAACAACGGGGTCAGACATAAGTCTGAGTGAGTCCTATAACCCTAACAATACAATCATTAAAGTAATTAGGGTATGATATAAACAAGATACGGTACCTCTGGGGATAATGACTACAATAAGTAGCCCACAAAACACAGGATGTACTTCGATAACCGAAACGACGTATTTATCCACCCAAGGATAATTACTAGCTTACACCACCCCAGACCTACCCACCCAAGGGTAATTCCTACACCGCACCACACCAGTTCTACCCACCAAGAGTAATTCCTACTTAAAGGTTGATCCCACTTAAAGACTTAGAAAATATAACTAGTAGTTTCTGGTACTTCTAGCTGACCACGTAGGTGCCGTCTGCGCCTACCTCCACTAGGTGTACCTGGTAATCTTACCCAGTAGTTTCGTGTACCCCTACATAGGTGCCGTCTGCCCCTATCTTTACTAGGTGTACCCACTACTCCCAAGCGATCGGCTCCCTAACGTAGATACCCGTGCTGGCCCCACAGTGGGGTGTATCACTCCCCTAAAGTGGCAACCAATTTTATCAACGGTGCACGGCTTATATCTACACGGTGCAACAACGGCTTATCTACCAGCCCGGGCCCACACACGCATATGAAGCCCGTTGGACTTGCGTTGCCACCGCTACCCCGTTTGGCCTCTTATAGTCAAGCCCAATATGCGTGTCCCGTCACTCGACATGGGTCGAGCCCACAAAGATACGTTTGGGATATTGGTTGAAATGGGCCCCCACAAGCTACTACTTAAGCTTGTCATTTAATCTAGTGCATCCCACTTAACCCCTTTTTAAAATCATGCCCCTTATATGTTAAGGTTTGGTTAAGTCATCTAATTATATTTCAATTGCCACTTAAGGCGCCCACTAGATTTCCGCATGCCACCCAAGGCACTTACTTGATTCCCACATGCCACCCAAGGCACTTACTTGATTCCCACATGCCACCCAAGGCACTTACTTAACCCTTTAATCATGTTTAATTACATGTTCCACTTTGGTTAAGTATTCTAATCGTATTTTCTATTGCCACCCAAGGCAACCCACTAGTTTCCTCATGCCACCCAAGGCACCCCCACTAGTTACTACATGCCACCCAAGGCACCCACTTAACCCCTCATGTCCCACTACATGCTAATATGGTTAAGTGTTTCTTAATTAATTAAGACCGTGATCTCCCATGAAGACCTCCCACATTAGACTGGCTGTTATGACCGCCTGGTTAAGCCGGTAGGGTCCGGGCAGTCTTACGTCATAACAGAGTCTAACCTCGTGTCTTTACTTTAATCACGTATTTAATTTATGGCCAAGACCTCTCACATTGGGCTGCCATTTGTAGCAACTGGTTAGGCCGGTCGGGTCCGGGCAGTTTTACACTACAAATGAGTCCAACCTCGTGTCTTAGTCGATTAATTACTCCTAATTAATCACCCCCATATTAATTATCCCTAATTAATATCAAGTTTTCCATAACATGGGTAGACCTAACTCAATAGGTAAATTCCCATGGGGTAGACCTAACTCAATAGGTAAATTCCCACTTATGGTAATTTATTTTTATGGTATGCTTAATCATACCCAATCATACATTCATTAACATATTTACCAACCCCATCGTTCCCCACGTAAATCGTTCTCATTTCATGACATAAATAAGGGGAAGATCATCACAACTATCATGGGTTTAGCATACAACTTTGTCATGGGTTAAGAGGATGTCAACTTGCATATATGAACATATATTAACCCAACTACATATAACCCAAACTTGCATATTATCATACACATATCTTGCATAACATGTTGAACTTGCACATAAGCATTCTCATAACTTGCATAACATGTTAAACATGCATTTAAGCATACACCTAGCATTCACATACTTGCATAAGCATTCACATACTTGCATAAGCATTCACATACTTGCATACTTGCATATCACATTAAACTTGCATTTAAGCATATACATAACTTACATAACATCATGCACATAACTTGCATAATCTCATAAACTTAACTTGCATAACACCATGCACATAACTTGCATACCCTCATACACATAACTTGCATATAAACTTGCATAACAACATGCACATAACTTACATAACATCATGCACATAACTTGCATAACATGTTGAGCTTGCATATATGACTTGCATCTTAAAGGAGGGTAAACATGCATAGCATATAAAGGTGCCATCTTGCATATGTATACACCATATTTAAAAGGGTAAACATGCATGTCATGATTTATGCATAATACCAAACACTTAGCATGCATAAAACCACCTACTTATCATGCATAAAATCAAATACTTATTATGCATAAACCCACCACTTAACTTGCATAAACCCAAACACTTAACATGCATAAAACCCAATACTTAGTATGCATACAATCAAATACTTAGCATGCATAACATCAAATACTTAGCATGCATAACATCAAATACTTAGCATGCATAACACCAACTACTTAGCATGCATAAAATCACATGCATAACTTGCATATCATGTTACATATAACTTGCATATATTCTCACATATGGTTTGCATAACATGTTACATATGCATAAATGTTCAACATAGTGTTTTGCATCATAAAACATGGCATTAAACTTGAATTTAACATAAAACTTGCAAATCACATATCATACAAACTTGCATAAACACATTTATCCACAAACATAGCCATGTCTTATCACATCCTACCATAATCAATTTAACAATTGATTATTAAAGCCATAGGAACTCACCAAAACCAAGATTAGCAAACTTATGAAGTGGAATTAGTGGCTTTAATTGAAGAAGATGTTGATTAGCTTGCAACTCTCTTCATTGATTTGTGGAGGCCATGCTCAAATTTCATTTTTCCATAGTTTAGTTACAAAACCTAATTATGAATGAATTAGGGTAGGGTTGGGGTCTTATTTATAGGATTAGGTAGTGTTTTAGGCCCTTAGATTAACCCTAGGTTAGATTAGGACCGTTAGATTTAGGAAATCTCTAGAACCAGCCCTCTAGGCCAGCCCAAGAACCCAAACTGGTGCACCCAGTTTCACTGGGCGTCGCACCCCTGTCGACAGGCAAGTCGACAGGGCAGTCGACACCCCTGTCGACAGCCCTGTCGACATGGCTAGGGCGGGAATTTCTCCCGCCTGACCCGCTGCTTCTATTTCAAATTCTGAATTTGAATTTTTAAATCGGTTTTTATCTTTGAATTTTCTGAAAACTTCTTTGGGCC
Organism: Allium sativum; assembly: GCA_030737875.1. Taxonomy (NCBI): domain Eukaryota; kingdom Viridiplantae; phylum Streptophyta; class Magnoliopsida; order Asparagales; family Amaryllidaceae; genus Allium; species Allium sativum. The sequence continues at coordinate 26,879,693 of CM060912.1, read as the reverse complement.
ATAACCGGGCCATACGGACTCCGATTCTCGAAAACTCGGACTCTATTTCGCGTATTTTTCCGAGACGAACGCAACGACGTAGCCCGTTACCCCCAATTCCCACATCTGAGATTATTTATCCTATAATTAGTGAATTTTAGTATTAGCTAAAATTCGGGGTGTTACACACGCCATGCATGATATTTGGTACATTCTTTCTTCATATGTCCAGGTTTATGGAAAAAGAAACAACCTTCCTTTTCCTTTTGTTGTTTCTTTTGATCTGGATCATTAGCAGCTTCATTCTTAGCTTTTCTTTTCTTGCCCTTACCTTTAGAAGTGGTTGCCAAATGAGCACTTTCAGTCTTATCTTGCTTCAATCTCTCTTCCTCTTGAACACAGTATGAAATGAGCTCATTAAGAGTCCACTTCTCCTTTTGGCAGTTATAACTGACCTTGAATTGACTGAATTGTGGTGGAAGAGAGATAAGCACTAAATGCACAAGCAAGTCATCCGAAAGCTCAAGTTTTAGTGCCTTCAATTTTGAAGCAAGGTGAGACATTTCCATAATGTACTCCCTTATGTTTTCCTTGCCGTTGAACTTCATAGAAATAAGTTTCTTGAAAAGAATACCTGTTTCTGCCTTATCGCTTTTCGCAAAGTGTTTCTCAATTTCAGCAAGAAAAGCTGGGGCATCGGTGATCTCTTTGGATACCGCATCCCTAAAATCCTCAGGTATGCTGCGTTTAATAATCATAAGACTCATGCGATTTGAATGGTCCCACTTCTCAAAAATTCTCCTTTCTTCTAAGGAGCTAGTATTCGTAAGAGAAGCAGGCTGATCCATCCTTAATGCAAGGTCTAGATCCATGCAACCCAAAACAATTAAAATGTTCTCCTTCCAGTCCTTAAAGTTATTACCATTAAGGAAAGGTACTGAATTTAGATTAGCAGATACAGTAGCAACAACTAAAAAGAGAACATGACAATTATATAAATAACATGCTCATATAATTAAGAATCCATATGAAATAATAAATTCAAATATTGGTTAATCCCATCTCATGATACCAAACACATCATTAATATCAAGTCTTCGGACAGTAGTATTAACTGTAAACAGTACTCTTGTTGTAGCGATCAAATATTGATAATATGTTTTGTCAAACAATATGCAGTCTTTGGATAAACACATTGCTCACATAAAATACCTTATAATTATCACATATTTATCGCCACAAGCATGCATGAAATTCTGCCAAATACTAATTCACCTTTGGGTTCGTTAGTAAATGCATGAATTACATGCACACAATTAGTTTGATATTCTAAATAGACTAATCTACACAAAAGTGATCAATCAATCCACTAAAATATCAAAATTTGCACAAAACCAAATTTGAATTTTAAATTGTTTATCGGATGAGTATAGAAAACTATAACAAAATTTCTTACAATTTTCTCGGCCATTTAACTTAAGCACTATGTAATTATATTCTATGAAAAATAAATTTCATTTCCGTAGGTGCATGGCCTTATAATTTTATGCGGTATGCAAATATAAAATAAGATGAGACCGGTTCAAAGCATCAAATTAAGTGAACATAGAATCCACAGGGTTAACTATGTGACTCTATTTAATGCAAACTAACCATCTCAAATCACATGAACTTAAAGGGCAACAAATTGACAAAATTAAATTGTCATTAGCACTTGATTATCTATTCTTGACTACCCCAGATGATAGCATACCCAGATATATCAGTGAACTATGAAATGTTCTTTCAGACCAAATTAATTTTCAATTTGGACATGCTAAGTGGAAAGGGGATATTATGAAGAAACAAAAAAGAAATTGCTCATTGCATCTTGACACTATTAAATCATAACTGCACTTTTATTTCTTTAGTCCACAACATCAGGTATATTGATCCAACTTATACATTATTATATGAACCTGACAATCCACCTTTATTGATGTAACACATAATTTTGTCATGTTAGAATCCATAACATACTTATGAACCTAACAATCCATAACATGTCAGAATCCATAACATAGGACTATGATATTATGTTATTTGCAAGTGTGACAATCGACTGAATCCAAAACTGGAAATTCCAAATAGTAAATTTACAGGGCGCATGACCAAGTATCCTAATGAGGTTGACTATTACTGTATATTATCTGTATGTGATTGTGCTATGCATACGGAACCCAAATGCATACAGAACCCAATTCTAAATTCCAATGAATAACATACCGAACATTATTAGAAATCGACTATTATTTAATCCGGAATTAAGAATGGAAAACTCTCAAAAAATCAAACATGAGAGACCCTACTGTAAATTCTCAAGAATTAATTTAGGGTTGCTCTAATACCAATTGTTGGATAAATTTCCATTCAACCTAACCCTAATCAATTCAAGATAAATGAAATTACAAATAAACGGAGATTGCGGAAGGGTACCGGAATCCATTGTTCCAATTTGAATGAAGTATTAATCTTCCAAGAATACAGTTTCCTCTGCTTTTCGGTTTTTCTTTCTGACGGGGAGGAAAGAAAATGAGAAGCGTACGTATTCTCGGGGACCAACACCTTTTTATTAACCGATAAAATCAGTTATTTCATATTTACAATTTAGCCCCTCATTAAATTGTAAATATCACTTATTGTTTATACCTCAATTATTATAGCAATGTACGTTTAACATATGTGCCCAAATAAAAGAAAAATTAATCCAATATAAAAATGACATTTTTAATATGTTAAGTTAGAATAAAAAGAAATTTATGTTAAACATGTTTTGTCATTAGAAATGACACTTTTTATATGTTAAGTTAGAATAAAAAGAATTATGTGTTAAACATGTTCTGTCATTACATATTGACATTTTCATCATGTTAAATTAGAATAAAAGAATCATATGTTAAAAATGTTTTGTTAGAAGAAAAAAACATGTTAATGAAGTGAATTAAATAGACATGTCTTAAATTATATATTTGTATGTTAAAAATATAAATTTTTAACATAAATAGGAATTGTACAAAAATGTACATGTCTCGAAATATATACTTGTATGTTAAAAATATAATTTTTAACATGAACTTGAGTTGTACAAAATTTCCACGAAATAAAATGAATGGTGTTGAAATCGTCGAACGAATTATATTTATCTACATATATATATATTAAAATAAATAGAATCGCGCGTGGTAATTCGCGTTTTGGAATCGTAAATTTAAACGGTTATACTAAAAAATCCAATTGTCGGATTTTCCCAAAACTGGAACCATTGGGTTCGCTTTGGAGAGATCTTTCCAACGATATTAAATTTGTTAAGATCCAACTGTTAGATTTCGAGAAATGTGTAATTCAAATCTGAGTAAAAACAGCGCCAGGGCCGCGTAATGACCTGAAACATCGTTCGAATTAAATAGGCTATTTTATATAAATAAAAATAGCGATAAATCATTATGAAATATTATAAATGATATGGAATGAAAATAAACCAATTTCCCTTGGTTTATAAAGTAATATGGATGGTTAGATTTATTTGACATTAATTTATCGAATTGAATTAAATTTAACCAAAGAAAGAAATGATTTAGAGATTGAAACTGGTTGGAGTTTAATAAATCTTTAATTAGATTGTGAATGTATAGATGGCAATTAAATTACCAAAACATGAAATGTGATTGAACCATATACACTTGGTTGTTGATATTGATTGTGATGGATTGACTGTTTGGATTGAGCTCGACCGGTATATGAGCAAAAAATGCTTTTGCATTTAGCACTGGGTTGGGTAAAAATATCTATGTGCTAACACCTTGTGAAACACTTCATGATTTGACTATAAGGTGTTTAGCGATGTTGTTTATTTCAAAATTTAATGAATGATTTTGAAATGAGATTTCTTAAGTAAAAAGAAAAGTATTCCCGATTTTGGACAGGGAACGTTTTATAAAATGTTTTATAAAACATAAAGGATTTCGAGGGCTAAACCCGATGATTTCGAAATGATTTGAAAGTGTATTATGGCTTTACATTGCGGTTCAACGTGTATCCGATTAGTTGTTATTGATAACGTATCTGTTTGGTGGCAGAGAATTTATTCTCTTGCCTAACACCCTTCTTTGAGACGTACGAGCTCAAAGTTTATGTGATTAATAGTGATTGATCCTATGTTTGAATTGCTGATGTGAAGTACTATAGTTCGAAATTACTTGTGATTATGATGTTGTGAAATGATTTTCCCTACTTCGGGATATGAAATGATTTAGTATGTGGCCAAAGATCGGGGGACCCTAGAGCGACTAAAAGTGTGAGGGCGGTGTATGCTTTCCCCCAGAGTGTGGGATGGTGCATCGTCAGTGTAGCCTGCTCCGTCGAGGGAGGTGCGCGCACACACACACACACACACACACACATATATATATCGAGTTGGTAAGGCGCATACAACCTTGTCTGAGGGAACATGACCGATATTTGGTTGCATACTTGTTTATATGCATTGTTATGTTTTGGAATTCATATTTTCAAAAGATTTTGGTTTGTGATCCTGAAGTGAAATCTACTTTAATATAAAAGCTAGATGTGTATTTCAAATGATTTAAAATAAGAATTGGGAAATAAAATCCAAAGATATAATTTCTGTAAACTGAATTGGATTTGTAAAATCTAAGTGTGGGGATTAATCTAAATGGGTAGATTGGAAAATTGCATGTTGATTGATGCATTGTAGATCCACATAACTAGTACTAGCTATTTGTTTTTGCACCGGTACTCATGGACGTAAACCCATTCCGTGACATGTGGCGTGGTTCCATGATTTACCTTATTTTAAGGTAAGGTTTAATAACTGTTTTGAGTTCTCATAACAGTCCCATGACTGACTCGGAGTTTATTGTTTCTACCTAAACTTTAGCTGCCCATATTTTCCACACGGGCAGTCAGTAGTTTAGTTTTGCAGATTATTTCATTTAGCAGGATTCTGAATCAAAGCGAAAAGTTGTGTACAGAGTATTGATAGTCTTCCGCTGTGTTATTTTATTTGTTTCCACTGCATTATGTTACATTTATTGTAAATTAATCGTCCGATGTATTATTATTTTTCGATGTACTCTAATAGATTCTGTACTTTGATGTAACATTATTATGATGTTTATAAAAGTCTTCTGTTATTTGTTCTGATGTGTTGTATGCCCAGAGTTAGCTTATGCAGGATTCGAACGGTCTTGGTCGATTTAGCGATTTATTAGGTCCGAGCGAAATCCGTATCATTACATATATCCACTTTTTAATTTATATAAGTCGAGATCGTAGAAGGAGAAAATAAACACTTTTAGAAATTACACACTAAACGATGATTTAACATGTTAAAGATGCTAGTTCGAAAAATCAAATTAACTTTTCACTAGAAATTTCAAGTAAAACAAATAAGTTGGTGTTCAAACCATGTGATTAAAGTAAATTTTGCAAATATTTTTTATAAATTTCTTTTATTGCACACGACATTGAGAAAATATAGAAGATTCAAAAAACTTTCATTTATTTTGCACTAGATATATTTTGTGTTATTAAATCATAGAAGGTTCAATGAATGATTTATTTAAAATATTCCATACTTATTTGGCAAGGCCGACCGGTTTTTAAAGTGATCCGTAACAGTTATTATTATAACAAATAATAATTAAAGTATTACAGGAAATTGGCAGATTACCGGCCAGTACTAATAGTTTTTAAGGTAGTCCATCTGCCACAGACGATTTTTATAGTGGAACGTCCACTTCAACTAGACAAGCTTATAGAACCGGAGCTAGGCCAAATAATCTAAACAACAAAGTATCCTACTCCAAACAGGGAGTAAAAATTACTCAACACACCACACAAGGAGGCTAAACGAATACATTTTACATGTTTAAAGAAAGTACAAGCAGACCAATGCAAGGAATAACAATGATAATTCTCATTTAGCCGCACAAAACACAACAATAGCCACACAAGCCCTAGTGACAGAGAAACTGGCACTAACCATCCCCATGCTGCCAACTTTGCATAGGATTTCCATCAACAGTATTACCAGACCTTCATCTCACGTGAAAACATACACTCAAGGAGACCTTCTAGTGATCCAACAGCACATAGGGACATGAAGAAAATAACATCAACACAGAAAATCACATAACCAGGCAAGAGCTTGCATAAGACTATGAAACCCAAATGGCCAAAGGACTAATAAATGAAAGCATACACATAAAACATCACCCAAAAGCCACCGAAGCCTGGGTATTTGCCGCGGAAGGGGAAAGCAATGTAGCTCCACGCTGAAATCAAGTCACAAAGGCCAAACCATACAGAAGCAAGCGTCACTGCCATACTTCCTACTGAAAAACTTATGTATCCATGCAACTCCAAGAGGACCACCATTGGAAAAGATAGGAAGTAGCGTGACTTGGAGAACATCACATATCACCAAATCTCCTAGAAAAATTCACAAACACGCCACAACACACCAACCAAATCCCCACAACAGTCACTGTAGCTAGAACTCAAATACCATCAAGACAACATCCACAGAGCTCAAGCATTCGAACACCACAAAAAGCAACAAAAAAGACCTACCTCATCAATCCAGAGAGACCGAGCATTTCCATCATTAGCTCACCAAGCAAGAGACAAGTCAAGTTGCTGCACTTTTCTACCTTCGAAAGAGTGGTTTTGAGCTCGCGCTCTCCCCTGCCCGAGTCATAGAGGCCAACCCTCAATTCCAATCAGAGAGGCGGTTAAAGGCTAGGTCCGGACCACAAAAGGAACGTAACTGGGCAAACTACGTAAGCTAGAGGAAAGACAACTAGCCAAGATAACTTCCCCACAGCTGACTTGGTAGATATACGAAAACAGGTGGACAACCCAGACGAGGAGGTAAGAAAAATCATGAGGCACGCCATGGGACACGACTGCACAGAGAAAAAAGGAACTCCACGATAGTGACAATACTTACAATGCCCAGCAAGTCGACGCACTTCCAGATGATTGATGCAACCCCAAATATTAACCAACATAAGTCAACACCCAAAAACATCGAACCCACCCGAGATCTCCTTGCAAAATCCATAAAAAGCAAGACATGATATCACATAGTAATGACTATGTACTAAATATGGGCAGAGAAAGTGGAGGAGAGGAGGAAGTAGGATCGTTTAGAAGTGTAGAGGAAAGGATATTTTTAGACGAAAAGAAGAAGGCGTAAAAAGGAAGAAAGAAAAGGGAAAAATTAGACTCAGTCTCCATTAACAAGAGGACCTCTGAACTTAAAATAAAGGCGACTACAAACCATATTTTGTTATCATTAATTAAAAAGAAGAGTCTACATGTACTTTGTTATGCTATAATTAAATCTAGATTTTTAATTTGTTTACGTATATCTCTATCCATCCCTCCCCCTCTCCATATATACGTACCTTTTATTTATACATATAATATATATATTAAGTCCATTCAGACATGGAAAATAGACAAAATTGGTGATACAAAGAATCTCCATTATTGGATTGCCCCCTGATTTTCACCTTGCACATAAAGACAAAAAATGATAAGGATTGACATAATCTCAGTCAATCTCTGCATATATGGCATGCCATAATATGAGGAAATAGAATAAATATCACTAATGGTATTATTAAATAAGGATGGATGCAAATGGATTTTTCGAATTAAAAAGAATAAGGATGGTAACATTATTCAATACAAGGCTCGCTATGTTGCAAGAGGTTTTAATCAGAGAGGTGGCATTGACTACAGTGAGAATTTTAGCTCCTTAGTTAAACTCAACACAGTTCGGCTTGTTCTCTCACTTGCGGTTATTCAAGATTGGTCATTGCTCCAACGTGACATAAACAACGCTTTTCTGCAGGACACACTCACTGAAGATGTATACACCATACAACCACCTGGCTACACAGATCATATACATCCAACACATATATGTAAATTGAAAAGGCACTGTATGGGTTAAAACAAGCTCCAAGAGCTTGATATAAAGAATTACGGAAATATTTAATTGAGTTGGGCTACAAGAATACGGTCTGTGATTCATCCTTGTTAACATTGCACAAAAATGGTGACATCATTTATCTGTTGGTTTATGTGGATGATATTATTGTTACAAGTAATGAAACCCATGTACTGAAAGCTTTTATAAAAAAATTGGCAACACGTTTCTCACTCAAAGACCATGGAGAAATGCCTTACTTCCAGGGAGTAGAAGTAATGCTACATCCAAAAGGTATTTTCTTGAGTCAAAAGAGGTACATTGCTGATATTTTGTACAAAGCTAATATGGACGATGCAATACCAGTTGCAACACCATTAGCAACTCATCCTCTGTTAACTATACATGGAAATCTTCTCAACGATCCTACTGAGTATCGTACTTTGATAGGAAGTTTATAATATTTAAGTCTTACAAGGCTTGATGTTGCATTCACAGTGAACAAGTAAGCTCAATACATGCAGCGTCCAACTGAGGAACACATGCAATCTCTGCATCGTCTTCTTCGGTACCTAAGTGGTACATCTAATATGGGTTTAATCATACACAAAGATTCACCTCTCACTCTCCATGCTTATTCTGATGCGGAATGGACTCGTGACAAAGACGTCTACATTTCTACAACAGCATATATAGTTTATTTGGACAAGAATCCTATCTCTTGGACGTCAAAGAAGCAACGTACAAGAGCTAGATCATCTACTTAGGCCGAGTACAGGGCAGTGGCAAATGTTACCGCCGAAATTTTTTGGGTATGATATTTATTCAAGGAGCTTGGACATAACCTCACTCTCGCGCCAGTCATCTATTGTGATAATGCTGGAGCTACAGATGTGAATGCTAATCCAGTTTTTCATTCTAAAATGAAGCATCTGGGATTGGATTACCATTTTGTCAGAGAAAATGTGCAAAGTGGAAATTTGAGGGTCTCTTACATCTCAACTAAAGACCATCTTGCGGATGCCCTCACCAAAGCACTACCACGTACCTCCTTCACAACATTGGTTAGCAAAATCAGTTTTTCATCTTGGCCGTCCGTTTTGAGGGGGCGTGATAAGGATTGACATAATCTTAGTCAATCTCTGCATATATGGTATGCCATAATATGAGGAAATAGAATAAATATCATTAATGATATTATTAAATATCATTAATGATATTATTCCATAACTGGAGCATTATGTATAAATGATATGCTATAATATGAGAAATAGAATAAATATCATTAATGATATTACTCCATAAATATCATTAATGATATTATTATATAACTGTTGCAGTGCGCATGACTGCATGTATCTTGTAAATTTATATATTTGTGATTCATGAATGGAAAAACATCCTTCTCTTCAACTCTTCATCAAAAAGATCCAAAAGTCTATTTAGAAATAGAAAATAAATACAATTGGTGACACAGAATCTCCACCATTGGATTACCCCTTGATTTCCACCTTGCATATAAAGACAAAAAGATATAATGGTCAAATTCTATATCTTCCCATTCGTATTCAAATAGTTGACCTTAATATGTACACAAACACACACACACACGTATATACATATTGATTGTTGGATTATTTTTTCATTATATGAAAAATGGCAATCAAAGGACGAATAAACTGTGGAGATTCAATGTGTCTGTATTTTGTGTTTATATAGATTTTGACACATACGGAGACACATACAAGCGCATAGGTAAATACACACACACACATACACATAGACACACACACACACATATATATATATATATATTGAAAAGATAAAAAAAAACTATCTATGGCAAAAGTGACCATTTGAGGGTGAAAACCTAACCCGAAGGTGAACACAACAACATAAATATACTGCCTCCCAAACTCTGATTACAGTCTCCATCTCGGAACGTCTACCAAAAACAAAAAAAAGGCAGAGAAAACTAGATCAAAATCCTCCTATCAAATCATGGTGGCTCCTAAAATTTGTCTTCACTTTTATAATGCTCTGATCTACTGTTCTTCGTCTCATAAGTGATGATATCTTACTAGTGTCTTACAAAAAGTTGATTAGACATTTGTGACTTATTTCTATTCTTCAAATTTAGAGAGCGGATGTAACACCCCACGTCCGTTAATGTCACTCACTAAGTGAATGCATTAAGTTTCGTGAAGCGTTATAGGTAAATAAGAACATAAAAGCACAAGACAGACATGTAAAATAGCAGCGGAATTAAAAACTTTATTTAAATCAAAACGTCATGGTCCCAAATACCGAGTTTACATTGATTGACATAGAAATGTGTTTATTTTATGCTCTTATATCTTATCTTTTGTATATAAATAAATATTACTTGGGTATTGTTTTGTTATTTTTACAGATAGTCCAACCCAGCCCGCATGCAACCAGAAATGTAGAGAAATAGAGTTCAATTTGCTGTGTATTTGCATTTTGAAGAATTGTAGATGAAGATATCACATCTAGTTGTTGTTGGACAAGAAAAGGAGTGATAAAAAGGCTTTGCACATCACAAATCAATGAAGAAATATCAAGGAAGCAAGAGGAAAAAGAGAAAAGGTCCAAATTTGCTTTATTTATCTAAGGCCCATTTATATTTCTCATTGTAAACAATTTAGTGGTGTAATGACCAGGCCCATTTACCATTAGGATTAGGGTTAGGGTTTGGCTATCTACCCTATATATACCCTTGTAATAACCTTGTAGCCACCATCCTATCTCATCTCTTATTCCATTGTTCTAATAAAAGTTCTTCTTTCTCTTTTATTTTCTGCATTTTTTTGTTTTCTTAGCAACTAGTGTTGTCTACACGATTAGATTCGGTAGAACACTATTTGTATTTTGCACTTGTTTGCATTAGTGATTTACCGTCTGATTAGATTCAGCGGAAATCCTAATTTTAATTCTTGTTTGTTATTTCAATTTCTGCAATTTCAATTTCTGCTTTTTATTATTTTCTTAGGTCAAATTGGGTTTGATTAGATTCAAATCTAATTCATAGTTTCATTTGCTTTCCATTGAAATTGTGATTTGATCGTCGGTTCAGTTAGATCTGTTCTGAATCAAATTACAGTTTTAATTTTGTTTTGTTTTGCAAAATCCACCTCCAAAGTTCGTCTAACACGCCCACGAAACACATAAATAATAAAATTTAACTTTCCTCCCTGTGTTCGACCTGTATGCTACACACCTGTATGCTTGCAGAATTTATTACAAATGTCGCGCTTTTCTAATTCATAGACTAGCGTCGATCATACATCATAAGTAACTAATTACATTAATAATCGGTCTTGCCAAAAATATCAGAGTACAAAAGCATAAAACCATATTTCTCTTTCAAATCCATAAGAGAGTTAACAAGAAGTCAAAGCAGTACATCTATATCCAAAATCCAAGCTAAGATGAAAGAATCCAAATCAACTCTAAGCGCTTCCATCCTAGGAACCTTAGGGGGGGAGGAAGAGAGAGAAGAGGAAATAAAAAGGGTCAGACATAAAGTCTAGCGAGTCTAGTTACTTTTAAATATAAATAAATAAAAGTATCATGGCAGGTATATAAAACTGGAAGGACAAGATAACAGTAACAATAAAAAGTGTGAACTGAGCAAGACAAGATGAACATGATATATTGGGCTTCTTAAATAGATTTCTCTGCACCGCACAGATACTAGTATGTCAGAAATAGAATGATCTCTACTAATACCGTTCCATTACATTTTCTTGCTTATTAGATTACTTGGGTTAATAGTGCTCAAGAATTATATGTGCGTCGTACCTATTTTATTTCCCATGGATTCACCTAATACAATATATGTAGCTATCTCTCAATATTGAGATACACCCCATTGTACCCCACTCGCATGGTCTCCACCGTAATGAACGCAGTCACTCATCCTACGTAGAGTGATGTACAGATCTCTATAAAAAATGTTACGTTCTGCATATATCTACCATTACTATGCTACGTAAGCGTATGGACTTCTACCATCGATCGAATCAGATTTCATATCAGAATAATGCCCTCTAGTCTATGATACACCACCCAGAGAAGATATGCATGTATCTAGACTGTCCCACGTATGTATTGTAATTGTAGCTGGATGCCGCAATCGCACGTCCTCTAATATGCACCAAGTTCCGTGGTAAGGCTAAAAAAGAAACACAGAACTCGGTCGGGAGTTTTTCCATATCGGTATAGGCCGCCTTTAAGTGCCTTCAAAAACAGATATTCCTCGGGTCTGTTTTTCATGGTGGCTATTGTAACACCCTATATTTTCTATGTTTATTAAAGTAACGAATTAAAGAATACTTAATTTTAAAATAGAGAATTAAGGGAAACAGGTTACGCCATTACGTTCATCTCAGAATTCTGCTTGAGATATAGTCCGAGTTTGCGTGAATCGGACTCCGTATGAAGAAGTTATGGAGTTTAGAAGATTTCATGTTAAAACAGAAAATTATATAATAATTAAATAAAACGAAAACAATTCGAATTTTGAAAATCACGTGAATCAGCTGGGCGGGAAAATTCCCTCCCATAGGGGTCGACTCCCCTCAGGGGGGGTCGACATAGGTGTCGACCCCCCAAGAGGGGTGTCGACTGGGGTGTCGACCCCCCCATAGGGGTCGACCCCCTCGCCCAGATCCAAACAGTGATGATTTTCTGACTTGTTGTCGAGTCACTACGGCATAGGTGACAATTTCTGGATAGCTCTATCTAGTCTGGATGGTTCTGATTGCTCCAAGGTTGATCTAACGGCTCACATAAATCTAAACCTCTATAAAAGCAACCCCAACCCTCAACCCTAAATCACACAATTTCATTCCAAGGAGCCACCATGCAGTCTACGGTCAATCTAGCATAGCCACCATTCTTCTTCAACTAGGAAGCAAACTAGAAAGCAAGTTAGAAGCTTCGAACCAAAATCAAATCCAAACTAGTAATCGATTAAGAAGAACATCGAATCAAACGTCTACATCAAAGGATAGCTAATCAAATTCAGAAACCAGATCCCAGAATTCAAGACCGTTCTGTAATTTGTAAGTTCATGTTACTTTCAGAAATAAAAGTTAATTGTGATTCTGACATTGCAATAAATTTAAATCTGAGATTATGCCTATTTCTGTTTGTCTTTCTATATCCATTGGATCTATCTCATTGATAATATTATGTTCGTTCTTTGTCTCTTCTTTCCTTATTCCCTTTTTGTTTTTATAGCCAGGCTACTGCGAGCCATAGCCAAATCTCATAAGAGATGAACGTACGTTGGAAATAAAATTGGGCATAATATATGATTTGGATATGACCAGCGCTAAAATTGGGCATAATATATGATTTGGACATGACCAGTGCTAAAATTGGGCATAATATATGATTTGGACATGACCAACGCTAAAATTGGGAAAAGTATTAAGTTATGTATAATTGGACATAACTGATTTGTAACTGATTTGAGGACATAACACATGTTGTATTTGGGACATAACTGATTTGTTACCCTATGCTGGCCTCACCATAAGGTGTATCAATCCCTATGATAGCGACCCGAACGATTCAAGATGCACAGTTCATGGTATGACTTGAGATTTGAGGCATAAAGTATATTGGACATATGACTTGGGATTTGGGGCGTAAATTGAACTGTAAACATGTAAAGTACATGTTGTGGTTTAAGACCTAAAATTTGGGACATATTATATATGATAGTTTATGACTTGGAAGAAGGAGATTATTGTATAGTGATATATGGCTTAGGCATGAAAACCTATAGTAAGATAGGGATAACTGTTAAACGTGAACATGCCTAAATTGGGATTTTGGGTAATTGGCATGCACTATAATTAAAGGATATAATTTGGCATAGTTTATACTGTGAATAATGATTTGGGGGGTTTTGGAGAATATTTTGTACGGTGCAATATGGCTAAACCTTAGGGCTTGTGTTATATTGTGATTTTTGGGGCATGACTATTATTGCAAATTTGGGAAAATTGGGTGTAACCTATTTTGAGTAATAAATCGAATTTGAATTTGTGAGGCATAACCTGCAAATAGCTTTGTTGAGGTATAACTTGAGAATTGGAACATGACAAGTTTTGTGAATTTGGGATAATTAGCGTATAAAATCTAGACTTGGACATGTATGGTAAATATGCTAAAAGATAAACATGCCTATCCCGAAGTTAGATTGAGTTGCGGTGTAAAACTGCCCGGAAACACCCGACACATCCAGTAACCACAACAACACCTATCTAATATGAGAGGTTAGTGCATCATGCCTAAGAAAAACCCGAGGTTAGATTGAGTTGCAGTGTAAAACTGCTCGGAACCGCCCGACACATCTAGTAACCGCAGCAACATATATCTAATGTAAGAGGTTGGTGCATTAATAAATCAATTAATGCTAATGAATAAGACATGTTAAGAATGGCAGGGTTAAGTTAACTAAGGTAACACTTAACCGTTATAACATGTTAATTAGACAAGAAGGTGGGGTTAGGTAAATTTAGGACACTTAACCGTTATAACATGTTAATTAGACAAGTGAGCAGGGTTAAGTTAACACAAGAAGGCAACACTTAACCAATGTAACATGACAAGTAGGTGGGTTAAGTTAACTTGAATTGATTGACGACACTTAACTAATACAGCATGATGAACACATGAGGTTAAGTTAATAAGAAACACTTAGCCAATGTAACTTGATGAACGAATGGGGTTAAGTTAATGGGAAATACTTAACCAATATAACATGATGAATGAACGGGGTTAAGTTAATAGGAAACACTTATCCAATCCAACATAACAAGTGAAAAAGGCTAATGAGAAACACTTAACCAACATGACATGATGAGTGGGTGGGTTAAGTTAACATGAATGGACAACACTTAACCAATATGACATAATGTGTGGGAGGATTAAGTACATATCGGGTTGGTGGGTAATATTAGTAAATATAGGCCCATAAAATTAACCATTAAGTAAACATGTTGAATCAGTGGGAGGGTTAAGTACATATCGGGTTGGTGGGTAATATTAGTGAATATAGGCCCACAAACTTAACCATTAAGAAACCCCAGTAACGGGGACCCCTTTTAGTAGTAACCCACATAGATGTATCAAGGTACCCTGAAACTAGGCACGGTGGGGCACGATTACTGGGCTGATTATAAGCGGTCAAAATAGCGGCAGGGGGTACGTCAATGCAGGTTCCGATGGATTATGGGCGTCCATGTACTCCGGAGTGGGAAAAAGCAGGTACTGGGTACCAGTAGTTATAACTGCGCATCTTGAATCTTGTCGGGTCGCTATCATAGGGATTGATACACCTTATGGTAGGGCCAGCACAGGGTATCTACATGCAAGAGAGGGTCGATTGACACAGACACATGGAACATTAAAACAAGTAGGGAGCCGATCGATAGGGTAGTAATGGTACATCTAACATCTTCATGGCAATTAGGCTGATTGAGGTAAGATCCTCATACTAGATGTACACCTGAAGGCTACCACAATTGCGGGGATTAGGATCACATTATCATATGATCATTTTATACAGATTACTAGTTGGGACACTAGTTAGGTGGTGCAGAGATATAGAAATCAGAATAACAAGGTAGTAGCGAAGCAGAGAAAGAGTAGAAGCGCGTTTAGTTTATCTTGCCTTATCATATCTATACTAATAGTATGTTATCTTGTTATCCTTGTTCTCATGGTATTGTTTTATATTCAGTCTATTCATGTCATGATGCTTTTGCCTATTTATATGCTGAAAGTCACTGGACTTACCAAACTTATGTCTGACCTAGTTTGTTTCGCCTCTTTTCTTCCGTTCCCTCCCCCTCCCCCCAGGTTCAAAGTGAGGAAATGTTACCACTTAGCTCAGTTTTCTTTCCAAGCTAGAAGATAGTCGATGTATTGCTTTGGACGCTCTCTTCCACTGCTATGGCTGGTTCATGCTTTATTGGGGAATATCATTGTTTTTTTATGCTTCTTTTATACTTGGAAGTTTTTGAATCAATACAGAGGTTCTATGTATTACTTTTAAGTATGACTGAGACAATTGTTGTAAAATCTTGACTGAGCCACATTGTTTATAAAAATGACTTTATTTTCTGCTGCTTTATTTGTCTATCTTGTAATTTATCTGCATCTTTTACCTATAGCACTCCACCAAAGTTATGGCATTCCCTTTGTGAGTGACCTTAACGGAGGTGGGGTGTTACAGCTATGGCCCCACCTCGGCCCCTCCCTCGACTAGTAAAGACTACGGGGCTAAGCAATCTCCCCTAAAAACAACCAATCTAAACATCCATATGGCGTCTACCCTCAATCCCGTACCTCAATAGTGAAAGGTGAAATGATAGCTTGGGTTTAGCTCTAGTCTTTTCGCATCCCACTGGCTGTCGATGATGAACATCTGACGGCCTAGTATCCTTGTTGGTCGTGACCCTCTCTACCTCCTCGTGATGCAACCATCGAATCACCCTGGTGTCACCTCATCACAGCATTCTGACTACATAACTACATCTGCATTCAAGGCCCACCCACCTAGTAGTTACGCGCAGACCCAACCTCTACGAGTACAACCTAAGACATCTGTCACCACAAAGTGGACTACTAGGAGCACCTTACGTACTTCAGGAAGCCATGTGCTTCCCCTTCCCATTCCTTTAGAACCGTCATAACAATCAGATGAATGTGCGCTCCCCTCGTGTCTTATAACACCTCAATGATCTACCCCATTGGGTTATTCATCCTCAAACGTACGGGCTGGTCCAAGCGCCTTTCTTTAATATGTTGTTAGACCCTATGTCTATACATTCTTTTACGCGCTTGCCTTACCTCACCGGGTTTCCACTTAACTTGGTTATTCCCATTCATATTGAATTCTTATTCCAATCACCAAGTTTCTCTTGCTTATTAATTTCATTCATATGACTTAATCCATTTAAGTTTATTAATAAGCCCACAACATGTTATTTTCTAGATTGTAGCCCAAGGTTTGTAATCCACAATCTATTTTTTATTCTTGCTTGGATACATCACTACAATAACATGTTCTCCTTAATACGTTGTTAAGTATATCTCAATTCACATGTTTCCTAATTAGCATGTCACTTACCATTTATGATTAAATATAACTTATTTATTTTATAAGTTTTCCTCATTCTTTCTCATTTAATCATAAATTCAATTTACACCATCACTACAACTTATCATTGTTTACATAGCAGATTATTACGCATATCTAATTCTATCATTTCTACAAGTTATGCTTACCCTACGAGGGTGTCTTTAATTACATAACTTTTTTATATTTTCCACCGGTTATGCGTACCGCTAGGTTTCTTTAATCATATAACCTTATTGGGTTAACTTCATGGGCCTATATGTAAATATTACCAACCCCCTCTATTTTACTTAACCCACCCACTACCCATCCAATTTTACTTAACCCTAACTTAAGGTCATAATCATACAATGCTCATGGATTAAATTAGGTTAAGTAGTCCAATTCATTACCATGTCCAATTATGGTTGTAATGGGCTAGACCTCCCACATTAGGCCTACAACGTGTGGATGCTGGATGTGCCGGTCGGGTCCGGGCAGTCTTATTCCACAGTTGGGTCTAACCTCGTGTCTCAGCCCGATTCGTATTCGCACACTTAGACCTCTCACATTAGGTTCAACATTAGTGGCTGGTGGATACGTCGATCGGGTCCGGGCAGACTTCCACCACTAATGCAACCTAACCACATGTCATAAGTGCAATCACAATTCCTAACTGTAATTACTAGACATTCCATTTTTATCCAAATCTACCTATGTCATTATAGGTGATTATTTCTCTTTTTTCCCATATTTAATTATATGCCCAATTCACTATTCAAATCATAGACTTTTATGCCCCTTTTTAATTCATCTTTTAATTATGCACCATACGCTCCTTTTTCTTATGTCATAAATCAAGGCATATATATATATATTATGCACAAACCCAAACTCGCATATTTTCCTATTTATGACTAAAATTCATATTCACGTATGTTCCAATTTATGTCCTAAATCAATATTTAGGCATGTCCCATTTTACACCCAATTCCATGTTTACATTTATTCCAATGCGTGCCTAAATTCATATTATCCAACAAGACATATGCCCCCAAACCCATATTCGTGTATTTCCAATTTTATGCCCAAATTTAGATCCATATTTTCCAATACCAATTATGCCCCAAATTATGTCTTTTCCAATCATTCCCAATTTCGCACGTTTGCATTTTCAGTGCTAGGCCTAGGCTCGAAGGTAGCCTGGCTGTATAAAAATAAAAAGGGACAAAGAGGGAGAAAAGAGAATCAAGAATAGGCATGATAACGAATCAATAATAAACTGATAGAACTAGACATAAACTGAATAGGCATATTATGACAAGATTTAACATGGTTGCGATATGAACATATAAAAGCAGATCTGATAATTACGTCATAATAGAACTGATTAGGCACCAATTCAAGATCAGTTTTTATGTACATATCAAGATTACTATTTACATATTCAGATCTAAAAATAGAATAAACTCACAGTGAATAGATCTAAGGAAATGGATCCAATTTACTGCGAAGAACATGTTGAGTAAGTTGTTGTAGCTATCGTTGAATTTGTTGTAGCAATCTTTGAATGTGTATAATCTTCTTTGAATTGATTTAGAAGAAGAAAAGCCATTTTAATTTTCATTGTAGCAGAGCTTCGCCGTCAGCATTATTTTAGATGAATAAAACTTTGGTCTAGGGTCCTTTATATAGGAGTAGCGGAGCAACCAAGACCTTCAGATTGGACCAGAAGCCATCAGAATCGTCCACGCCAGAGAAGCTTCCAGATCCACGGGGAGGTCGACCCCCGTCAGGTGGGTCGACCCCCCTTCATGGGAGTCGACCCCTAGGTCGACCCCGGGGTCGACCCCATAAGCCTGAGTCGACCCCTAGGTCGACCCAGCAGTGTCTCGGGTCGACTTCAAAATGTCGGTCCTTCCTCGATTTTCGCGCCGGATTTCTGGTTTTGGTGATTTTTGAATATTTTTGAATTTATATGTATATATCTTACTTATATGCATATAAACTTCAAATCGTAATAACTTCTTCATACGGTGTCCGATTTACGCAAACCAAATGTCTATCTTGACTAGAATTTGGAGACGGACGCAATGGCGTAGTCTGTTTACTCAATTCTTAATATTTAATTAAGTTTTCCTTAATTCATTTTTAATAGTGTATTTCACACTAATTATTCTTTAATTCATCATTTTAGTGTCGTTAAAATTCCCGGGTGTTACATTCTCCCCTACTCAAAGGATTTCGTCCCTGAAATCTCTAAGTTAAGAAGATATAAAACCATCTAGCAATCACAGGCATCCATTGTCCTTCAGGAATTTCTAATGCTTTTATGAACATACATAATAGTGTGTGCATATGTCCGTAAACTAATAATGCGAAAAATCAGGCGGTCTACTGATTTAGTTGACCTCCTTAATGCAATGTATGTTTGTGCCATGCAACCAAAATGTATGCAAATCATCCTAGTATAACATGTAAGCTCTATATGTGTGTAAAATCATCCATCCAAATGCAACAACAATGCAACGATACACCCAATTTCATCCATAAAATTTAAAATGTACACACATCAATATGCAAAATGTTAGTGATTGATCCATTTAGTTCCTATTGTGTGTGCATATGCATCCACGAGAAAGCACTTGCATCCATCAAACATAACATGTCTCAAACATATGTTTACACTCATTAGTTTTCTACCTAAAGACTCAATCGATAGGAGATATTCAAACAAAAGATACAAGTACTAATTCGAAGCTTGGAAAGGAAATTAGGAACATATTCTTGAAAAGGAAAGGATATAATGCGCGAATCTAGTCTTCAGCCTCCCAAGTAGCGTTCTCGTGGTCCTTTCCCCATTGCACTCTTACTAGCATCACTTCCTTGTTGCATAATTTCCTAACCTCCGATCTGAGTATGCAAGTGGGAACTAGTCCAATTATTGCTTCCTTCTCTACTTTCACTTCTTCTCGCAAGTTTGGCTTCACTACCTCGAACTCTATACATTTTATTGCCTCTTGAATGAATAGTCGTCTTAGAATAACAGGCTTCCTAAAAGATTGTCTTCAGTATATTTCCCATTCCGATATAATTCACCTATCAAACCTCTTCCCAAGTATCTCCCCTACTTGTTTATCAAGTTCCCTCTTTTCTTTTAGGAGTCACATGTCGCAAATCATCGATATAAATATCAAGAGGTTCTAGTAGACTAAGTATGACAGACCCTTTTCGGTCATAAGAAAACTCGAGAGTCTTTCTATGGCAAATCAGAAGTCTAACGACCCTCCTCTCACAATCTAGAATGGCTCCATATATGGTTAACACATCCATCCTAGAATCAAATCATACCTTATGAAATCAAGAACATATGCATCGTAATCAAACTCGACACCTAACACAGAGTTTCTAAAACCTCAACAAATCATCGATAAATGAGCTGTACCTCCACTGGGGTTTGAGGCAATAACGGGATCCAAAACCATACTAGTATCTAGGTGCAGAGACTCAACTAAAGGATCAGATATAAAATAATGCGAAGCGCCAGGAAAAGAATCCTAATAGGATGATCATAAATAGAAATCAATCCTTCGATGGAAACTTTCCTACCCCTATCCTATCCACCAGCTATAAGAACATTATCTTGCCCCCTAGAAGTTCCTGCCCTCTGGCCTTGTCTTTATCTCTTCGGGCACTCCTTAATGAGGTGTCCTGCCTTACCAAAGTGGTAACAAATGCTTTTTCTCTTTCTGCAATCCTTTTCCAGATGACCCACCGTTCCGAAATTATGGTATTTCCTCTTTTCTTCTTTGGGATGCGCTCTTTAGCCCTAACTCCCTTATTCTCCTTTTTACCATCCTTGTGCAACATGCTAACAAGTCTCTTTAAAGCTGCCTCCATCACACGGAAATCCTTACGAGGCTTGAGAAGAAATACGACGCAGGTGAAACCGCTAAGGCTAAAGATGGAGGTTGGGTACTTCTTTGCCCTTCGACATGTACTGTAGTTTTAACATGCCTACGGAACCATGCCAAAATAGGAATACCCTTTCGGGAAGAAACGGTTCCCCGAACAAAAAGGAAAAGGAATCAAGCGGAGAATCTAGAGATATTTATGGCTTTGGGAAATATGCTTTTCAAAAAAAGACTTTCTATTTTAAAATACTTTGTTTTTGAGACCTTTTTGAAAACCATTTTCAAAATACTTTATCCGTTCTTATTACCATATGCTCTGATACCAAATGTAACACCCCACATCCGTTAATGTCACTCACTAATGGAATGCATTAAGTTTCGTGAAGCGTTATAGGTAAATAAGAACATAATAACACAAGATAGACATGTAAAATAGCAGCAGAATTTAAAACTTTATTTAAGTCAAATCATCATGGTCCCAAATACTGAGTTTACATCATAAGTAACTAATTACATTAATAATATGTCTTGCCAAAAATATCAGAGTACAAAAGTATAAAACCATATTTCCCTTGCAAAGCCATAAGAGAGCTGACAAGAAGTCAAAGGAGTACATCTATATCCAAAATCCAAGCTAAGCTGAAAGAATCCAAATCAACTCCAAGCACTTCCACCCTGAGAACCTAGGTGGAAACGAAAGAGAGAGAAGAGGAAACACAAAAGGTCAGACATAAAGTCTAGTGAGTCTAGTTACTTTTAAATATAAATTAATAAAAGTATCATGGTAGGTATATAAAAATGGAAGAACAAGAAAACAGTAACAACAAGTGTGAACTGAGCAAGACAAGATGAACATGATATATTGCGCTTCTTAAATACATTCCTCTGCACCGCGCAGATACTAGTATATTAGAAATAGAATGATCCCTACTAATACCGTTCCATTACATTTTCTTGGTTATTAGGTTACTTAGGTTAATAGCAATCAAGACTTATATGCGCATCGTACCCATTTGCTTTCCTATGGATTCACCTAATACAATATATGTAGCTATCTCTCAATATTGAGATACACCCCATGGTACCCCACTCGCACGGCCTCCACCGTACTGAATACAGTCCCTCATCCTACGCCGAAGTGATGTACGGATCTCTATATAAAACATTACGTTCCGCATATATCTACCATTACTATGCTACGTAAGCATACGGACTGCCACCATTGATCGAATCAGATTCCATATTGGAATAATTCCCTCTAGTCTACGATACACCACCCAGAGCAGATATGCATGTATCTAGACTGTCCCACGTATGTACTATAATTATAGCTCGATGCCTCAATCGCACGTCCTCTAATGTGCACCGAGTTCCGTGGCAGGGCTAAACAACAAACACGGAACTTGGCCGGAAGCTTTTCTATATCTGTACAGGCCGCCTTTAAGTGCCTTCAAATACAGATATTCCCCTGGTCTGTTTTTCATAATGGCTATGGCACCACCTCGGCCCCTCCTTCAACTAGTAAAGACTACAGAGCTAAGCAACCGCCCCTAAAAACAACCAATCTAAACATCCATGTGGCGTCTACGCTCAACCCCGTTTCCGATAGTGAAAGGTGAAATGATATCTTGGGTTTAGCTCCAGTATTTTCGCATCCCGCTGGCTGTCGATGACGAATATCTTACGGTCTAATATCCTTGTTGGTTGTGACCCTCTCTACCTCCTCGTGAGGCAACCGTCGAATCACCCTGGTGTCACCTC
Source organism: Allium sativum (assembly GCA_030737875.1). Classification (NCBI taxonomy): domain Eukaryota; kingdom Viridiplantae; phylum Streptophyta; class Magnoliopsida; order Asparagales; family Amaryllidaceae; genus Allium; species Allium sativum. Next base: position 26,856,874 of record CM060912.1, on the reverse strand, counting down.
GTCACAGAATTCTGACTCGATAGCTACATCTGCAGTCAAGGCTCACCCACCTAGTAGTTACGCGCAGACCCAACCTTTACGAGTACAGCCCAAGACACCGCACAAAGGATTACTCGGAGCACCTTACGTACGTGCTTCCCCTTTTCCATTCCTTTGGAGCCGTCATAACAATCATATGAATGTGCGCTCCCCTCGTGTCTTACAACACCTCGATGATCTACCCCGTTGGGTTATTCATCCTCAAACGTACGGACTGGTCCAAGCGCCTTTCTTTAATATGTTGTTAGACCCTATGTCTAAACATTCTTTTACACGCTTGCCTTACCTCACCGGGTTTCCATTTAACTTAGTTATTCCCATTCATATTGAATTCTTATTCAAATTACAAAGTTTCTCTTGCTTATTAATTTCAGTCATATAACTTAATCCATTCAAGTTTATTAGTAAGCCCACAACATGTTATTTTCTAGATTGTGGCCTAAGGGTCTATAATCCACAATCTATTTTATATTCTTGCTTGGTTACATCACTACAATAACATGTTCTCCATAATACGCTGTTAAGTATATCTCAATTCACATGTTTCCTAATTAACATGTCACTTACCATTTGTGGTTAAATACAACTAATTTATTTTATAAGTTTTCCTCATTCTTTCTCATGTAATCATAAATTCAATTTACATCGTCACTCCAACTTATCGTTGTTTACTTAGCAGATTTTCACGCATATCTAATTCTATCATTTCTACAAGTTATGCTTACACTACAAGGGTGTTTTTAGTTACATAACTTTATTATATTTTCCAACGGTTATGTATATCGCTAGGTGTCTTTAACCACATAACCTTATTGGATTAAGTTCATGGGCCTATATGTAAATACTACCCACCCCCTCTATTTTACTTAACCCACCCACTACCAATACAATTTTACTTAAACCTAACTTAAGTTCATAACCATACAATCCTTATGGATTAAATTAGGTTAAGTAGTCCAATTCATTACCATGTCCAATTATTGTTGTAATGGGCTAGACCTCCCACATTATGCCTACAACGTGTGGATGTTTGATGTGCCGGTCGGGTCCGGGCAGTCTTATTTCATAGTTAGGTCTAACCTCGTGTCTTAGCCCGATTCGTATTTGCACACTTAGACCTCTCACATTAGGTTCAACATTAGTGGCTGCTGGATATGTCGGTCGGGTCCAGGCAGACTTCCACTACTAATGCAACCTAACCTCGTGTCATAAGTGCAATTACAATTCCTAATTGTAATTACTAGACATTCCATTTTTATCTAAATCTACCTATGTCGTTATAGGTGATTATTTATCTTTTTCCCCATATTTAATTATATGTCCAATTCACTATTCAAATCATAGACTTTTACGCCCCTTTTTAATTTATCTTTTAATTATGCACCATACGCTCCTTTTTCCTATGTCATAAATCGAGGAATATATATATATTTATTATGCACAAACCCAAACCAACATATTTTGCATTTTATGCCTAAAATTTATATTCACATATGTTCCAAATTATGTCCCAAATCAATATTTAGTCATATCCCATTTTATATCAATTACTTATTTACATTTATTCCAAGGCGTGCCTAAAATCATATTATCCAACAAGACATATGCACCCAAACCCATATTCGTATATTTCCAAATTTATTCCCAAATTTAGATCCATATTTTCCAATATCAATTATGCCCCAAATTATGTCTTTTCCAATCATTCCCAATTCCTCACATTCGCATTTTCAGTGTTAGGCCTAGGCTCGAAGGTAGCCTGGCTATATAAAATAAAATGGGAAAAAGAGGGAGAGAAGAGAATCAAGAATAGGCATAATAACGAATTAATAATAAACTGGTAGAAATAGGCATAAATTGAATAGGCATATTATAACAAGATTTAACATGGTGGCGATATGAACCTATAAAAGCAGATCTGATAATTATGTCATAATAAAATTGATTAGGCAACGATTCAAGATCCAGTTTTTTATATACATATCAAGAGTACTATTTAAATATTCAGATCTAAAAATAACATGAACTCACAGTGAATAGATCTAAGGAAGTGGATCCAATTTACTGCGTAGAAGATATTGAATAAGTTGTTGTAGCCATCGCTGAATTTGTTGTAGCAATCTTCGAATATGTATAATTTTCTTTGAATTGATTAAGAAGAAGAAAAGACATTATAATTTTCATTGTAGCAGAGCTTCGCCGTCAGCATTATTTTAGATGAATAAAACCTAGGTCTAGGGTCCTTTATATAGGAGTAGCGGAGCAACCAAGACCTTCAGATTGAACCAGAAGCCATCAGAATCGTCCACGTCAGAGAAGCTTCCATATCCACGGGTAGGTCGACCCCCCCTTCAGGTGGGTTGACCCCCCTTCATGGGTGTTGACCCCTAGGTCGACCCCGGGGTCGACCCCTATGAACTTGAGTCGACCCCTAGGTCGACCCAACATGGTCTCGGGTCGATTCGAAATGTTAGCCCTTCCTCGATTTTCGCGTCAGATTTCCGGTTTGCTGATTTTTGAATATTTTTGAATTTATATGTATATATATTCCTTATATGCATATAGACTTCAAACCTTAATAACTTCTTCATACGGTGTCCGATTTACGCAAACCAAATGTCTATCTTGACCAGAATTTCGAGACAGACGCAATGGCATAGTCCGTTTTACACAATTATAATTATTTAATTAGGTTTTCCTTAATTCATTGTTTATAGTGTATTTCACACTAATTATTCTTTAATTCATCGTTTTTAGTGTCGTCAAAATTCCGGGGTTTTACAGCGGATCTCCTTATATTCTTTATTGAGCCTTTGTCTCCCATATTGTTGATTACTTGCTTAGATCTAAGGAGATGGCTTATTGAAAAGTCATCATGCTTCTGAAGCTTGTTGTTGTTCTTCTTCAAATCAACTAATTTAGCACTAGTTTCCTTGCTAGTGAACTCGTGATTCCTAAGTGCTTCAGATTCATGAGAGTATCTTCCTTCACTCAAAATAGATAAGCCATATATTCGGCCATTCAAAAGGCTTTTGTAGCATAAATTGATGATTCTTTGATTTTGAACATAAAGAAAACTAATGCACTTGATTTTAAGGGAGTGATTGTCCTCTAAAATGTCGGTGGGTGAGCGATAGCACCTCTTACCTGTATTAGGTTAGATGTCAGAGTGATTATCCTTATTATAATAGATTAATTTATTGTTCTTAGTAATATAAGGATATATCCCCTTTGCATATTTGTTGATCAAAGAGGGAGGTTGCCTTCATTGAGTTGGTCAAAAGATGGAAGACTCCGAGTAGGTCTGAAACTTTAGGTGTGATACTTGTTGAAATAGTTTTTGCCCCTTGAAATATCATAGTTGAACTTCCCACAATGTAAGAAAGTTTTAACATTATTTTCTACTATATCGGTCATGTTCTTATGGCTTGCATTCCCACCACTATAATGTTTGGAAATTTTACTAACTAGAATACAATACTCATCATTGATAATATTCTAAAGTTGAAAACTGCTCATTTCATTGTTATTGGGTAGTATTTGATTTCGTTCATTCTATAAGTCGTAGATGACAATGGTTGAAACAAAAGAGGCAATCCTGAATTCTTTTGTTTTGACCTTGAAATTTTCTTGAATACAAGTAACTGCATCTTTGATACCTTGCAAATGCTTAAACTGATTGATTTTTTGGCAATACCCCAAATATGATGAAAATAAAAACAATCAAAAATATAAATGATATATGCTTTCTGGGTTTGTTTTGCGAAATAATAAGAAAAACTTTCTTCATTCTTGTTCCATTTTAAGCATCTATCTTTGGTGGGGATCTTGTTTAGAATGTCAAAGTATGAGCAGTGAGACATTTTTGGGGAGTTTGATTTGTTTCATATTATTTTAAGCATTTTTTAAACATTTTAGAATGGCAAAGTATTTAGACACAACTAAATACACACAAGTTCTTGATCGTTGGATTATTTTGTCATTGTACGAAAGGTAGAAATCAATCAAAAGTCAAAATGTGAAGATTCATTATGTTTGTATTTTGTGTCTATATAGACTTTCACAAACACAAAGATACGTACTCACAAACAAACAAGAGTACACGTATGTATGTGCGCACACACACACATATGTATGTATGTATATGTATTTATGGAAAACAATGGTGGAGAATCATTATGTCAACAACTAGTATATATTTTATGTCTAAATAGACTTTCCCATATATGTAGACACTTGTGTGTGTGCGAGTTTAATTATTATTTAATATAGGTTTAGCTAATTTTTGAGACTCGTATTCATAATATAACTCTCAACATTGAATTAAATAAATTAAGACATTTTTCTTTAAATGGCAAAGAAAAATATTATTTTACATAGGCAAACTGAATTATGGTGATCATACCAGTCTACAACAATTTTTATAGAAATGACGTGAAAACACCTCAACCACTATAAGCAACTCATTGTCACGATCTGTCTTCATGGCTCTTGAAAGTCGACGCTAATACATCCACAATATTCATGTGTTAGACGATCAAGTGCTGGAAAGACATATTGTTGGGGTAAAAGGAAGTAGATACAATACAAAATCTCACAATGAAATGAAAAATCTATAATATAGTAAAAGTCTTTACACGATTCAAACTATAAATTTAATATATACATCAGAGAATAAATTTATCAATCAATCTAGACAATTATTACAACTTATCCTTACAAATATTGAAAAATACAACAAACAAACAGAACGGAAAATACAGAGGTACACGAGAATATGTTTTAGGCCTTCAGCTTCCCTCCTTGAGCTCCAAAACAATCGAAACTAATATGAAAATATACTCGGCCTGACCCGAGTATTATAATAAAATAGAACCCAGTTCAGTCTGGTGACTCAACGCGAGAAATCTCAAATCACAGGTAATTTATTATTTCTCTTATAAACCTTTAAATCAAAAGTATCTTGTTAGACCATACCCCATATAAATATAGACGGATTTTTACCTTACGATAAGCAAAACATCTTTATTATAAATTCAGTGATATTATAATAATGTCTAGAATCCACAAATAAATATATTAAAATAGTTGAAATGATTGCATCTCACGTTCCAACATAATAGATATACAATAAAGTTCGAGAGATTGTATTGGAGAACAGATTTCAACCATGAAAGGGTACATCTCTAGAAAAAACGTACATAAGGCCATGTAACTTTGCACCTTAGCTACTTAGGACCCGAACCATCCTTAAAAACTGGGCAGCACCGAAATAATCACCCGATTGATAAATAACCATAATGAACCCTGAAGCATACAAAGATATCGACTCTAGAGATGATCATATCATCCCGCATGTCCTTGCTTTAGTCATTTACGGAATAATGAGGCTAAAATGTCATGTTTTTACCTTATAAATAACTAATCATCTTCGAATGCTAACACTTCCATCTAAGTAGATAAGCAATGTCAACATTCATTCATACGAGTTCTTTCTAGGTCTGAACGAGACCAAATAACTACATGTTTAATCATCTGCAAGATATTTTCAGTTCAAAACACTTTAGCCAGAGCGAAGTGGTTTTTCGACAACTTGGTCTGACCTAGTATCTTCGAAATGATGATCGAACTTTGCACCTAGATTTGATTATTGGTTATTTATCTATCAAATATTAAAACAACGATCATCTAAGGGTTTAATTTCCCATAATAATCACAAAGTATCTTTCAAATGAATCTTTCATTTATAAATCTCATTTCATAATATTTATTTAAAATATTCATATACTTATCTCATGGACCTAAGTATATTTGCAAAACATTATAATTTCAATACTTGGAAAATATATTTATAACTTATTTTATTAATAAGAATTTTCAAAAGTATTTAGAAAGATTTCTTATTTCCTAACCATATTTAATGGATCAGACAAAGTTACTTAAAAAGAAACAGATAGAAGAATAAATCTAAACATGATTCCTTCAATGTTGACTGCGGAACAAATGTCCATACCACCATATTTAAGAAGATCAAATTTGGTTGGATCAAACTTAGTCTGTTTTATAAATCTCTTTGACAAATCCTTTTATAAAATTTCTTATTAAAAACAAATTCATATTTTTTGGCTCCTTTTAAATAATTCCTTTATTAAATAATTTATATTTAAAATACTTTATTTAAATGATATATCGCTCTCAATATATAACTAAGTCAGAATTTTACTTAAAACTCAAGTTAAAAGAGTAATACATTATTAATGGATAATAAAAACATTTTCAAATCTTATAAATGAACAGTTTCTTATTTTTAAAAACTAATATAAATAAAATAATTATTTTATTTTAAAGCATCCTTAATGGATAATTAATAATCATAAATCCATTATACATAAATGAATATTAAATTTAAACTAAATAAAATACATTCATTATTTTAAATAACTATACTAGATTGTTAATTCTAATCAAGTATGGAATAATTAATTATATTTTAACAGTATAAATTGTTAATTATAATCATTCTCGATATACAAATATTATACCATAAACATTGTTAATAAGACAATTATTTAACTTCAAATCTTATTAATAAAAAAATAATTTAATTTTTAAATAACTAATTATAATCTGTTAAATTTTTATTTAAATCAGACAGCCATTTCAAAAACATGGAGCGTCCACCTTTAATGGCGACTGGTAATTCGCCTTTCCCATTTTTCTTCTTCTCCATCTCATAATTTTTCTTTGCCTTCTTCTTTCGCTTCCTTATCCATCCCTGTGACAACCCCAAACCCCGTACTGACGGTGGCTAGGGTTATCTTTGGAATATAACACAGAAACAGATAATAGCAGAACAAAATAAAATAAATACATCAGATAATGAACAGTAGAATATACTGGATAAAAGTAATCATCAGAGTTACACAGTATACAGGATCATACTTAGTAAAAATACAGTTCAGCTATACATAAATGTCTACAACAGAAACAAACATAATATGTACAATAGGAGCTGAACAGCATAAAAAGAGATAAATGATAGAATCCATCTTCAGCTCCAGCTATCCAGAGAAAGAACCAGCTAAACCTGAATACAAGGCTTCCCGTGTAGAAAAAAGGGGCATCCGAGTTTGAAAGTGAAACAAACTACGAGTCAGTCATGGGACTGGTATGAGAAATCCACTCAACACATATATAATTGGCTAATCACAGGACCACGCCACTTTCGTGGAACGGGTTTACTCCATTGGATTGCCAGTGCTTTAAAACAAATCTTTCTTTTAAACAACGCAATGCATTTAATAAAAATGAAGCCATAATAAGACTCAGTTCCCATCACACAATGCAACGCAAACCGGAGGACAGAGTTTTACCTTATAACGGCCAAAATATGCTTGATACGAATAAAAAAGAGGCAATTGATATTACTACTAGTGTTTATATGTTTTGAAAACAATTTCGAATCATAACTATCAATCATAGATGGCATTAATGCCCCATACCACTATGTCGCCATATATAGGTATACAATCAAAACCGCACGATGTCGTATTTGGAAATTGGATCTCCGTCCTGAACCAAGGCAAAAGATAGTCCTTACCGAATTCGAGACTGCCTAGCCCGAGCCTCAGGAACAGCCGCAACTGCCCCTTGGATCGTCAGGGCTGGTCCACCGATGTGGATTATTATGCCTGAACACTACGTCTCCCCGCCCTTTGGGGCGTAAACGAGCCAACGAATGACTCCATCGAACCCGGATCGTCCGATCAAACCGAGGCGCCTCGCAAAAGCAACAACCACATAGGTGAAAAGTATATAAATGTCAGGGCTGGTAGGTCACTGACACCACCCTAGCTAGGAAGAAACGCAGGCCCTCCCTGATGTCCTCTCCCGTTTCTGGTTCATACCGGGGTGTGAGGCTCGCGAATTCACCTTATACACAAAGCTATGCCACACAGACGGTGCTTTGATCATCACCACAAGACTTTGCTTTTCAACAGAAGCCCTGATCACTGCATCTTAGCATGCCACACAGGCAATTCATGCCATGCGACTGATGTCTATCGATATACAACCTCTGAGCTCGGACGTCTCAGAGAAGGGCGTTAAGCAAACGAATGAATTCTCCGCCGCCAAACAGATGTATATTTAACAGAGATCAATCAACACAGAATAAAATCCAATGTTAGACACACAGTCCATTTGCAAGTCCGTTCTGGGTCTGAACGAAACCGAAGGCACTAAATACCTCGCAAACCCATCGATCACCACGTACGTCTGGACGATCACCACTCATTATCCATATTTCGGGATGTCTCCCAATCAGGACCTCGGTTACCATCCAAACGAGGTGAAGATCTCCGGTCTTCGACCACCGTCTTCATCTTCGACTTTCAATCGTCAGTCAATTATTTGAAATGAGAATTAACTCGGCCTTTTCAAATAATTCACGTATATCTAGAATTTCAAATCAATTTATTTCCATGGTTAAATCATTCGACAACACCAATTTTGTTCTTTAATGTAATTTTCACACCAAACACATTCAACCATCAAATACCACATAAATCGAGCAAATTCAGTTTATTTCCATTCCATATCGTTTATGATATTTTATAACAATTTATCGCTATTTTTATTTATTTTAAAATAGCCAATTTATTCAAAACGACGCTTCGGGCCATAACGCGGCCGTGGCGCTGTTTTTCTTCAGATTTGAATTAAACATATCTGAAAATCTAACCGTTGGATCTTTACAAAATTTACATCATTAGAAAGGTCTTTTCAAAACGAATCCAACGGTTCCAGTTTCGGGAAAATCCGACGGTCGGATCTCCTGGTACAATCGTTTGAATTTTTGATTTTAAAATACGAACTACAGCGTCGTTATTCGATTAAATATATTTATATATATATATAATCGTTTTTGGTGCTGTTTTTCTTCAGATTTGAATTAAACATTCCAGACAATCCAACCGTTGGGTTTTTACAAAGTTGGTGCCGTTGGAAAGATTATTCCAAGGCGAACCCAACGGTTGCGGTTTTGGGAAAATCCAATGGTCGGATTTCCCGATACAATCGATTGAAACCACGGTTTCAAATCACGAACTGCACGGCCACGTTTCGTTTTAATTTTATTTATATTTATATATTTATATAAATATAGTTCATTCAACAATTTCAATATCGTTTTCACTTCAAATATTTCACTAACGCCTTTAAATTTTGGAAAATTTCGCCATAACCTCCTTTGTACGGGAGGGGCTGGGAAAATTCCCAAATAGCCACACGGGCATCTTATGTCGAAAAGAAAAAGAAAAAGCCAAGCGGCTAGCCAACAGGCTCATAAAATCATCACCCAAACAAAACAGTAAATGTGTACCTATTTTTCGGGCACAAAATTTTATTCCTCTTCTCTAGCCCCTTTCCTATAACCTGTTCAATGAATATGCATGTACATATATACAGTTCTTATCCTTTATCATTTTCCATTCAACTTCATATTTGATTCCATTTGGTTTAAAAACACCATTCATTCTAACGTTGCATGTATAGGCAAAAATCATATCATTAGCTAATTAATGAATATTTCAACTCATATATGTTTATTTGAACGAGTGGCTATTTTTAACACTTCACATTTCACCAATTCGTGAATATAATAAAATATGATTTCTTATTGTAAAACAGTTCATTTCAAAACAATATTATTTTATATAGTTTACATAGGTGATAAAATAGGATTTTTTTTATAAAACAATCTCTTTTTAAAACGAAATTATTTTACATAGTCCATATAGTTGATAAAAGGTGATTTTTATTATCAAACAATTTATTTCAAAATATGAATACCATTCAACACATGAATTTCAAATCAACGAATGAATATCGATTCAACACATGAAGGTTTTCTATAGTTTCTATATATAGATAAAAATGTGATTTTTATATTTAAAACGCGAATACCATTCAACACATGAATTTCTACTCAACGAATGAATATCGATTCAACACATGAAGGTTTTCTATTCAATGAATAAATATAGTTTTAGCAAATAAAAATAATTCAAACACATGAATATTATTCAAAATTTCGGCAGCATAACGGCAGGGTAGTTAAAACCGGGACCGTCCCTAGTACGGCTCCTCGCTCTACCTTAAAACCTCGCGGTTTTTGACAATGGGAATCATGCATCTAGTTCGCACGCAGGCGGCATGTATATATTTATTTCATTTCCACAAACTAATCCTATGTGGTTTCAACCAAATATTTCTCAACCACAAATGGGTATTTTTCAACCACAATCAATCAATATCAACCACAAACAATCCCAAACAACCATTCGTTATCAATCAATTTTCACACCAATCACAGCCAATAAATATCGTCCATGGTTTGTGGACGAGGGGCGTATGTATATATATATATATATATATATATATATATATATATAGCAATTCACTCTTATTTCAACACATATATAATTTTTACAACGCATATATAACTTATACATCGAACATACAACTTATACAACGTTTATACATGAGGTGTACAACGCTTATATAACTCATACATCGACTATATAATTTATACATCGTCGTTTTCCATATTGTTTTTAAATCAGAAATCTCACTTTGGGTTCCACTCCACCAAAAATAGCAGAAGGCTCAGAAAAATATGTGGTCTCTTCTAAAATGTAGAAGACGTCCACACGGTCACGATGTTTCCTGTTTCATCGAATATCGTTAAGAAACGAAAAAGATATGATTTTTCAAAGTTTGCAACGGTTTTAAACTGTTAAAATCAGTTTAAAATAAAAATAGTTGATACCTGCTTGAAATCTTCGAAACTAGGTTTCGATTTTTAGCTCCACCCGTTGCACTTCATCCCGATCAGGTTATACCACATCGTCGAGCTTGGAATGGGCTTCAAACGCCAGGGGCGGCGCTCCGTTCGATGGCCAGAATCAGTGGCGGCGACGAGATGAAGTCGCCGCCTTTGAGGTGCTCGATCTCGCTCTACAGGGCATGGTGAAGGCCAAACCAGGTATGGATGGGAAGAGGGAGGAGAGTACTCTAAAAAGTTCAACTGGAGGGAGGTCGATCGAGGCGTGGTTTCGCCGGAAAATGGTCAAGAAGATGGGAACGCCGGCCGCCGTTCGTCGCTGAGGATATCGGGGTTTTTTTGTTTTTTTTTTATATATTTTTAAATTAATGAAATAAAAAATCCTATTGGCCGATGTTATATTAAATTCAAAAATTGGGGTTTTCTTGGACGAACTCGAAATCAAACCCAACGACTGTCGTCCCTTGCGTTTTACCCCCATTCCGAACACAATGGGATATGTTTCATAGGCCCATTCGACTGTTTCAGTCAGTTTTCGTTCAAATTAAAATATAAAACATTCAATATTTAATTTGAACGTGCATTTCAATTTGCCAGGGCCACAAACTGATTCGAAAAATTCCAGAAAAATAAATCTAGCTATGTTTTGACGATACGGTCCCAACAAAACTAGTTTCATCGAATTCTGAGACCGTTTGCAAAAAGGCCCATTTTTGGTCGATCCAATTTAACTGTAATTGACCAAAATACATTTTCCTTTGCCACGTTCACATACTAGCTTCAAAAATTATGAAATTTGAAAACTAGCAATAACTTCACATCCCGGATCCAACAAAAGGGGTTTCGTCGAATTCCGAGATCGTATGCAAAATGGCCAATTTCACGAGCTATATAAATTCCATAGCGACCGTTCTGAAAATTCATTCGGCCATAACTTTTGCTTTCCGCTATGAAAATTCGATTTTTCAGATTTGTTAGAAAGGTATTCACTAACAGATTTAAATATTTTTGGTTTTGCTAAAATCCGTTTTGTTTTGCACCCGGTACAGTCCGGCAAAGTTTGAATTCAATTTTCGAAACTGCAGGGCCTCTTGAGGCCTTGTTTATAATTATAATTAATTATATTCGTTTCCAATTGTCGATTCAAACTCAGTTTTCATTGCCATTATTTAAAATATTTATTTTAAATATTTAAAATCCATTATTTTAGCCAATTTAAAAAATTTTAAATTGGTTCAGATTTTCTGGGTCGTTACAATCCCTCTTCTAATCCAACCCAACCCAGTACCAGCTTTAGCCGTAGTGGTTGTTTGCCTCCGTATCCTCACCCTATTTCAACCTAAACCTATTTCGCCTTAGATCCTGCCTACTCTCCTTGCCTTGCTTTTCTATTGTCCAGATCTATTATTTATTCACCCTTACCATTCCTTCCCCTCTTCTCGTGGTGTGCCCTTCAATCTCTCACCTTCCCAGATTCTTGGTTGTTGTCACGTCAATTCGTGAGCCCCCTCTCTTGATAACCCCCTTGTTGCGCTGGATCTAGTCTTAACTTAGTGGTCACCAAAAGGAAGACCTTTCGGGTTGTGGATCGACTTGCCAACGTGTCAATGAGCACTTATCTATTATGTTCTGGTGTTTCTGTAGAGTGGTTGAATTGGGTTTGGTTGGTTTGCCATGCTTCGGTTGTTTGTTTCGGGTGAGTACAGTGATTGGTGTGGATTTCGGGTTGAGAATATAGTGGTAGTTTGTGTAGTGGTGCTTCGCCAAATCATCTTTGCTTCGGATTGGTAGCAATATTGGTGTGCTTGTCTGAAATCATTTGTAATTTCTTGGTGGTTCAATTAGTTTCTTGTTTAGGTTGTTGTTCCTGCTGGGGTTTAGGTGTGTAAGGTTATAATTTGGTTGCGACGTTATGCTACTTGGATGGTCTTCTCTATTTTAAGATGGATGTAGCTGAGCATCACTTGGGAAGAGTGGTAGTGAGTTGTATTGCAAGTTGTTTGTAAAATGGGACTGCTTAATAGCTAGTAGGAGTGTAATTGTTGTTAAGTGAGTTTGCATTATAAACTTACCTGCATGTAAGTGTGTTAACCCTTTTAGCTTTCATGTACTTGTCTGATTAATCACCCGGTATGGTGATTTATGTTGGAGAATGGAGTTTTGATGACAACAACCTTATTTCAATTACCATTAATTGATTACAAAAATATATACTAACATCTCTATCTAGAATAGATATACATATATATGCAGGTTTGTATACAGGACTTAAATACTAAATACTATAAAGTTTTAGAGTTCCAAGTGATTCAGAATTCAGAAAAGATTCAAGATTCATGAGTAATCAAGAGTTCAAGACCTCAAGACAAATATTGAAATAGAGTCTAGTTTAAATGAAAGGCTCTGAATAGCACTCTAGGTTCAAATTCAAATTCTGTTTTTCAAATTCTGATTTTCAAATTTCAAATTCTAATTTTCAAAATTCTAATTCTAATTTCAAATAGTTTTCTATCTCACTTTGGATTTCAAATATAACTTTTAAAGTTTATATATATTTATATAGTTATATGCTTTTATAGTTTTAAAATTATATAGTTTTAAACCTTATAATTTTATAAATATGTTTATATAATATATATTTATGTTTCCATATGATTTTATACTTTAGAATACTCATGTATATCACTAAGTTTTAATTCAAGAATTTCCAGAATAATATATATGTTTAAACACTTGAAAAAAATTCAAAACTCAAATTTTACACATGGTTATGTCGACATACATATGTCTATGTCGACATATAACTGTCAAAAATTCAATTTTCAAAGGAAATGTCTTTTCACTATTTCTAACATTTCAGAAGCGTTGCAACCCTTCAAATCTTATAAATAGGGGTTAATTTCGAACTTTTTAACCATTATTCTTCTCCATCTTCATCCCTCCATTAATATGTCTTATTTTATTGATTTCTACACTTCAATTTTGCCGATTTCTATTCTAATTACATAAAACTTCTTATTCTCTCACTCTCTACTCATTACAATCTGAATTGAAGTACTATTGAAGAGTTAAACGGCTATTGTAATCATTTGGGAAGTTTATGGGAAAGGGTGTGTTCCTTGTAGCCTTGAAATCAAGGAAAGGGAGTTGTGGTAATCTTGTAGCCGGGAAATCAAGAGTGTTTGGAGTGGTGGTAACCTTGTAGCCGTGAAATCAAGAGTGTATGGAGTGGTGTTAACCTTGTAGCCATGAAATCGAGGGGATTGTACTTGGATAGCGATATTAATAAAACTCTGTGCAATCTAGCATTGCATGGGACTGGACGTAGGAGTAATTCGAACCAATATAAAATGCGGTGTGTTCTTTCCTTCTCTGTATTTAATTTTTGTTTATGTCTTTGTTTGTGATTGATTATGTGTCTTTGATCATCTCTGGTGTGTGTGATTCTTATAGTAGATTATATAAGTTTTAGATTTTCATAAATTCCTTATAAACACTATTCACCCCCTCTAGTGTTTGTCTTGCCTTAAGATCCGCATTCTGCATTCCCTAACAATTAGTATCAGAGCAATGTTTTTCCAAAAGTTCATAATCTGATTTTTGGAAATATTAAAGGGAAAATTCTGAAGTAATTTATTACACTAGTTTAAACTCATAATCTGATTTATGAAATTTGATTTTTAAAGTTTAAAATCTTAAAATTTGAAATTTTGATATATGGATATATTACAAAACCATCATGATATTATTGTTCAAAATTGTAGTTAGCTATTTTTAAAAGTCATTTTTGTAACAATGCGGAAAATCTAAACAATTTAAATTTTTTATTTTGGCAATTTTAATGAATTTTGAATATTTAAAATGATTTATTTTAAATAATAACGATGGAAAATTTATTTTGAATAGAATTTGAACGTATATATTTATTTGAATCGACGTTAGAATATAAATATTTATTTTTAATTATAAAAGGAATTGAAAATGGTATGGTAGTTCGAAAATTCGATTTCAAATTTCAAACGAATGTACAAGATTCAAAATAAACACGATTTTAGCAAAACAAAAAAATACTAGAATCTATTTGATTATATCTTTCCAACAAATTTGAAAAATCCAAATTTCATATCTGGAATAAAAAGTTATGCCCAATTGAAAATTCAGGATAGTCGCTATGGAATTTTAGCCGTTAAAAATGAAAATTTTGCAAGCGACCTCCGTTTTCGACGAAACCACTTTTATTGGATCCGGGATGTCAAGTTATTACTAGATTCTAAAATTCATAATTTTTGGGATTAATATGTGAGCATGGCAAAGAAAAACGTGTTTTGACAGTTTCAGTCAATCTGGATCGACCAGAAAATGGCCATTTTTCAAACGGTCTCCAAATTCGGCGAAATTAGTTTTGTTTGGACCGTATCATCAAAACATAGCTAGATTTATTTTTCTGAAACTTTTAGAGTCAGTATGTGGCCCCGGTAAATTAAAATGTATGGTCAAATTCAATATACATTAATTGATATTTTAATTTAAAGAAAAACTGATCAAAACAACATAATTGGCTTGCGGAACATATCCTATTGTGTCCGGAATGGGGAAATTTAGCTACGAGCAATAGTCATTGGGTTCGATTTGGAGTTTGAGTAAAAACCTAACTTTTTGGAATTAAAATAATAAATTAAATATAAAGTCAACCCTCCTCTTTATCTCTCCCCTTCTTCCTCCACTCACGTTCGAAATCAAAAAAGAAAAAGAAAGGTGGAACGCTGTCGCTCCAGCCCTCTCCCATTGGTGCCACCACCGCTCCCTACTCCTCCCCTTCTCATCCTCCTCTTCCGCCTCTCCTCTCTCTCCTCATCTTTCCCTCTTTGAATTTCAAGTCCCAACCCCAACTCACCACCAACCACCTCCTCCAGCCCCACCGCCGCACCGCCACTTCCACCCGCTGCCTTCCCCACCCCAATCAGGTCTGGCGCCGCCTCTAGCCACCCTCCCCTTGGCCGTGGAGCCCCCATCACCCAAAAACTCATTTTCAACAAAAATCTCGTTTGTGCAAATAACACCCTGAGCTTCCACAGCCCATAACACCCAAACCGACGCTTCTGGCCAAAACTCCACAATACCAAATTCGAAGAGCACGATTTTATCTTCGATTTGGTATATGATAGTCCTATTTTGGATTGCGGAGCTATCGGGAAAACGCGTCCAAAGTCTGTTGTCCAAACTCTGTCCAAATGCTGTCTTTTCGCGATTTCCGGCGAAATAACACATTTTTGGAAGGAAGACCACTAAGCGAAAGTTGTCTGGAATGGCGCGTTTACGCTAAAAAAAAGATGGTGTGAAGATTGGAGCTTGTTTGCAAATTCTGGAACAAGAACAGCAAATCCGGACGATAGAAAATATGTGAGTTTTCTCCTCTTTAAAGCTTCTATGGTTTTTAACGTATAAAGTATGTAAAGTTATGATTTTTATTTATATAAAGTTATGATTTTAATTTATATAAAGTTATGATTTTTAATTACATAAAGTTATGATTTTTAGTTATGTAAAAAATATCATTTTTGGTTAGTTAAAAATAGGATTTTTATTGTAGGAAGGAAATATTTTTGGCAGGATTAAAAATATGATTTTTAACTAGTGTATGGCATGGGAATATTTTTAGAAAGATAAAAATATGATTTTTAGATTATATACGTTGTTTATAAAATGGTCATACAAAGAAATAATTATTAGTTGGTTAAAAATGTGAATTTTATATATGTAGTAGCGATATAAAAATATGATTTTTATAATGTAAACATCGTGTTAAAATATGATTTTTACCTATGTAGTAGCGTTATAAAAATATGATTTTTAATGTACGAATGCCATATTAAAAATATGATTTTTACTATGAACAGCATGGAAAGGAGTGGGATGGAACGGACTGAAATCAAAACAAAATCCGAACCGTTCAGAAATAAAGAATGGCGGAGTGGATCCCATAATTATTTATTTTATAACTGCACATATGAACTGTTCCCCGTCGTCCACAAACCATGGAAGACTTG
The DNA here is from genome assembly GCA_030737875.1 of Allium sativum. Classification (NCBI taxonomy): domain Eukaryota; kingdom Viridiplantae; phylum Streptophyta; class Magnoliopsida; order Asparagales; family Amaryllidaceae; genus Allium; species Allium sativum. The sequence continues at coordinate 26,839,942 of CM060912.1, read as the reverse complement.
TTTGATTGTTTGGTTTGGTTGATTTTGTTTGGTTGAATTTGGTTTGGGTGAAACGAATTGATTAGAATTGTTATGTTGGTATGGCGTGAGCCAATATTAGGAGAGGGGTAATGCTAGACATTACCCGATTTTGATATCGCGCCGTTATGCCATCAAAATTTTCTAAAATGTGTTATAACAATAAAAATATTATTTTTATTGTGTAAATAAATTGAATAAATATTAATCGTTAAAAATATAATTTTTAGTGTGTATATGAATAAAATAAATATTCATTTACAAATCAAACGATTTGTTTATGTACACCTATTTGACTGATATGGATTGGGACGATAAATTTTACACATCGCCCAATGGCACAAATGAAATTCATTATTTGTTGGTTGAAACCCCACATGGGTATTGGGATGATATATGACATACATTAGTCCCAATAATTAGTTGTACGTCGATCGATTGATTGACAGGCTGTCGTAAGCATTAAATATTTATATTTGATGCTTATGCAGTGTAGAATGCACTCTGGATGACGGTTGACTGTGTTTGATTGTTGTTGTATACATGTGTATATGAAATCCATATAAATAAAATTATATGGTAATTGACTGTGTCTGATTCCAGTTTAGAAAGAATGAATATTTTAAAATAACAAATATTTTAAAATAACAAATATTTTAAAATAATATTCAGTAAAAGATCAAAATCTGATTTTGATGTCCGATTAGGGATGGACCCGAATATATTTAAATATATAGAGCCGTGTTGATTAGATTAACGCCATTTTGACATGAACGATATTTATATCGAATTTATTCATTTTTATAATGAATATTGAAAAGGAATGGATTTCAAAATCTAATGTTTTGAAAATACCATCATTTATATATCAATAATATGGAATGTTCAATTTTGATTAGAAATTGAATATGAAGTTGAAATCATTTTGAAAATAAATTTAAAACGATTTATAAAATATGTTTTAAATGGAAATCGAAGAAATATATATAATATTATATATATATATAATGGCCTGAGTAGAACGCGCCCCGCCGCGGCAGTTCGTGAATTTTGACCATTGACTTCGAACGGACATTACGGGAGATCCGACCGTCGGATTCTCCTAAAACTGGAACTGTTGGGTTCGTATCGGAAAGAGCTTTCCAACGAATATTAGATATTTGAAATCTAACGGTTGGATTTGGAATTATCAAATTCGGAAAAGGTCGATGTAAGTGCAGTTCGATGGCCGTTTGTGGAAATCGACTGTACGGGCCTTGATAAAATTATTAAAAATATCGATAATTAGTGTAAAATCATAAGAAATGATTTGGAAAGAATTGGGACGAAAAATTCCATATTTGAAAAGATGAAAATAGATTTTTATCGAAATGAACTAGTTATGAGCTAGAATTATGAAATCCAGTATTTTTAAATAAATAAATTGGATTTGAATTGGTTTTAAAAATAACCAGAATTTCCAATATATGAATTGAATGGATTTGAATCGAAATTATCTTCGGAATATTTCGATATTGGATTCCGTGATTATATGGATATTGTGGAGGAATTTGGAAGATATATATATATCGTTATTCCAATCGGTATTTGTTGATTCCTGAATTTGATATTGAATATAAGCCAATATATTTTCTATTCAGAGCCTTGTATTTAATATTAAACGTGATTTTGGGTTTGTCGTGAATGGTATCTTCATTAAACTATTCTTGAACCCAGTTGAGAAAAGATTAAATCTTTTTATTTCGATTTAATGAAGGATACCAATTAATTGATATTTAATAGGAATGGAATTGAATTTGGTCTTTGGGTTTATCGTGAACGGTGTTTTAATAACAGTTGTTCTTTAACCCGATTAACAATGGAATAAGATTTTGGGTTATCGTGAATGGTATCTTTAATAATACTGTTCTTAGACCCAATGGAGTTAAGAAAAATCAGAAACTAACTAGAGATTAGTTTAAGTTGAATGGTTTCCTGGGTATTGATCTGATGTTGGTTTCGGCCTTTAGGGTTAATACTTAGGGAATTGTTCACTTGCTAATTTACGGTTAAAGGCTGATGGAATGAAATGTATTTTGGGTTTATCGTGAACCATGTTTCAAAGGACATTGGTTCTTTAACCCAGTTAAAGACAGGAATAAGACTTTGGGTTGTCGTGAATGGTATCTTTAATAATACTATTCTTAGACCCAATGGAGTTAAGAAAATCAGAAACTAACTGGAGATTAGTTAAGTTGAATGGTATTCTGGGTATTGATCTGATGTTGGTTTCGGCCTTCGAGGTTAATACTTAGGGAATTGTTCACTTGCTAATTTACGGTTAAAGGCTGATGGAATGGAATGTGATTTTGGGTTTATCATGAACCGTGTTTTAAATGACATTGGTTCTTTAACCCAGTTAAAGACAGGATATGATTTTCCAAGTTAAACAATCGTTAATATTGATTTTTAGGAAGATAAAAACCAAGTGGAGTTTTAATGCATCTTTAATTAGATTGAAATGACATCCAAAGGAAGATTAAAGAATTTATCTTTGATAAAATTAATGGGAACCTTTCCCAAAGTATAAGAATATTTGAATAAAGGAATACTCAGGACTGGAATGAGGTGTAGGTTGTGTTTTTATAGCACTTGTTTATTATATACGCGAGTTATTCAGAAAGACCAGGTTTAGCCCATTCTGAATAACTGATTCGACGATATGTCGAGGATGAAGGCGGTGGTTGAAGACCGGAGGTCTTCACATCGTTTGGATGATTACTGATGTCTTGATTGGGCTATACACCGAAGACAAGGTAATAAGTGGTGATCGTCTAGACGTACTTGGAGATCGACCGGATATGCGCGGACCTCTCCCCTGTATTGGACATATGGGAAGGAATAAGGTGCCTCCGATTTCGTTCACACCCAAAACAAACTTGTAAATGGATGTGTTTCTGACATCGGATTTCATTCTGTGTGATTGATTGACATCGGTTGCATAGCATGAATTGTCTGTGTGGCATGCTGAGATGCAAATGATCAAGGCTTCTGTTGAAAAGCAGAGTCTTGTGGTTGATGATCAAAGCACGACTTTAATATAGCGTAGCTTTGTGTAGCGTTAATTCACGAGCCTCACACACCAGTGTGAACCAGGAACGGGAGAGGACATGCGTTTCCTTCTAGATAGGAGTGTTGTCAGCATTTTGTACGCCATGGTATTTTACTTATGTGGATGATGGATAGCAAGGCACCTCAGTTATATCGGTCATTCTGGGGCCGATAGTTTGGTCAGGATATGACCAGCTGATGCCCCATAGGGCGGGGAAACGCATTGTTCAGGCATTTGAATCCACTCTGTGTGGACCGACTCTGACGATCCAAGGTGCAGTTGCGGCTGTATCCTGAGGGGCGGGCTAGAGCATCTCGAATTCGGTAAGGACGATCCCTTTCCTTGGTTCACGGAGGAAAATCCAACTTCCAATATGTGACATTTGTGGTTTTGATTGTAGAGCCTAGTATTGGCGACATGATATATGGTACCCATTCCGTCTAGGATTGATACATTTATATTTGAAGTTGTTTTATACACTATGCACTTGTAATAGTATTAAATGATTTGATTTAATGTACCAAGCATGTTTGGCTATTATAAGAGAAAACCCTATCCCCCGGCTTGCGTTGCATTATGTGATAGGATCTGGGTATTATAATAGCTTCATTTTTTCAAAAAGCATTGCGCTGTTTTGATATATGCACTGGTATTCTTGGGAGGAAACCCATTCCATGTTATATGGCGTGGTCCCTTGATATATCTGATTTAAAGTAAATAACTGTTTTAGTTCTCACACCAGTCACATGACTGACCTGAAGTTTATTGTTTTAACCTAAACTCTGGTGCCCCTATTTTCCACACGGGCAGCTAGTAGTTTTGGTTTTGCAGATTTATATTCACAGGATTGTGGTTTACAGCTGGAACGATATTCGGAAAGCTCTGTATTCGTATATTCTTTTCAGTTGTGTTTGTATTATTTTTCGCTGCATTGTAACTTGTAAATCACTGATATTTAGTAAATGTGTAATATTTACTCATACTCTGTATATTCTTGTATTCTGAGGAAATTGTTGTAATAAGCAATGAAATGTTCTTCTGTTTGTGTTCCGATGTGTGTTGTTCTCAAAGTCAATCCAGGCTTTCCTTCACGGGGAAGTTCGGGTCGTTTCAAATTTATTATTTGAAGTTATTTGAAAAGTTGTTTTGTTTTCTAGGAGAAGAGTAATGATGAGTGGTGAAAAGACATCAAGCGGAAGAAATCGATATATATATAATGTAAATCAACAAAGAAATGGGTACCAGATCAATTTACAACTTTGGATTTTCATCTACAACTTAATTTCATACTGTACTTCTCTTCATTTGCTTCGTAATGCCGTTGTTTTCATGTGAATCCATCAAGAATTTACCAAGTAATGATCAAATGAAGTTTTGGTGAATAAAAAGAGAAGGAAACCAAAACTATCGACGATTGTCTGCAAACTACATTCACAGGTTAGACTATTTTGTCCCAACTCCTTTTCTAGATTGTAGTTCATGTTCTCGCGGTTGTTTTGATGGGTAGATCATCGAATTCTGATCAAAATTGAGCGAGATATAACTATTTGAAGTTGGCTATGTGAAATTGAAAATTATGTATGAGATTTCTTACATCTCTCCTACTGTTTCGACTTACTGCACCCTAATACCATCCAAATTCATCCCCGAACTGTTACTAGATCGTATACCTTGCATTCCTCTTTGATTTGTCGCTGGTTTCATCCAATTCCATTGAAAATGAGGGAGATACGACTTCTGAAAGACAGATAGAAAAAGCAAAATAGGAAAAAGAGGAAGAAGAGAGAGTTTCTGAAAGAAAGTGGCCGTTGGGCCTATTTATAAATCAATGAAGTGTCCATTCATTTGAAATTCAAATTCAAGCTCAAGGATTTGGCACCAAGTTAGACAAACCACTAAATCATCAATATCTTTCTCGTATGATCTTCAAATTCAACAAATGAATATACTATGTTGATCAGAAAAACGAGTCCGTCGCAATAGAGTAGATTCTATTGTCAAATTTTGGAAGATGTGAATGTGTGTTTCAAGACAATGGAAGAACGACAGAAAGAAAGACTGCAAAATGAGGTACGTTTTATAATAATTTTCGTTATATTTAGAAATACAGATATATGCACATAGTTAGGTGTAGAAATTTATCTATTTTATGACTTTAATTAGATATTTTGGTTCATACAATGATACACCTTAGTATGCTTATCAATATACCCACTATTTTTTTCAAAATGGTCGTTTTCTTACGAATTCAAATTTCACCAATTTTGGCTTTAATTTCAAAAATTGAAAGGGCATCCTTTCAATACGATAATGTCAGTTCAAACTCTAGTTATCAATTTTGATCATCTAGTTATCTATATTGAGAGTGTGTGTGTGTATATATATATATATAGTACATAGACATGTTAATATGATTATAATAATTTAAATTTTCCGAACATTTGTTTTTACTATAAAATATAAATTTATATATCCTTTATATATAGTTTAAACATACATAGTTTAACTTATATATTTTTCACATATAATTTCATAACAAGTTTTGGGTTACATTATCATAAATACTATTTGTAACTTAATGGTAATTTTGGTTTCTTAAAAATTATAAAACTTGTACATTTAACTTAAAATTTATGAAATATATATATGATTTTTATGTATTAAATATATAGTTTAATATAAGAAGTTATACCTTTATAGGTTACATTATATTACCAAAAATACTTTTTATATAACTATGGATTTCTTTTAAAGTTTTAACATATAAATGATTTTTTTAGCAAATTAATATGTTCTGATTTCTAAAGTTTAAATTTAAAATTGATTTGTATCAAAATATTGATGTATTCTCATAATAAATTAAATTTTAAGTCCTTTTTAAATTAATTTTTATATAAACTTATGAATATATGTTTATATCAAAATAGTTTACTTTGTACGGTACAAATTTTCAATTTTTACTATTATTTTTTAAAAAGAAGCACCCTACTGAGAGTATTTAACTCCATATTTCTCATATAATTATTATGAATATTTTACTACGTATCATAAACATATTTTTTAATTAAACACTTATCTTTAACTATTCTTTTAATCTCTTTCATTAGTATTGTTAACCTATGTCTAGAAATTAATGTATAATACTTTTGTTAATTAAAATAATTTATAATATATATGTATATGCATAATAGTTAGATAGTACTTTGAATATATTTTACCAAAATATATATCATCACCAAATTATTCTACATATTATCATTGCATACATCATTACATTGCATCTCAAATTAAAATCGTTCACGTCACAAGTTGCATTTCATTCAATATAACATCTCATATTGCTTTGCATATAACATACATTTCTTACAGCAGTTTTACCAACATACTACACACATTACACTAGGTGTTAACTTTTAATCTCCACACATAACAAGTATACTGTATTGGGAGTTGTCTTAGAAATATATAGGATTATTAATTACGCACATAACATATTTACTTTGACTTGATTGACTTGTTTGGGTTGATTGATTTGTTTGACTTGTTTGACTTGATTGATTTGTTTAACTTGTTTGAGCTAGTTGGATTTGATATGTGTGTGCGTTGATAGGCTTGAAATATACTTATACACATTTAGGTATTAAATAATGTAACTATCCTTTTCTTATTTTATTACATATACCTTTTCTAGTATTAAATTAAGAGAGAGCTTTATAGCTTCTAGGATTAGTTGAAGATTCAAGAAGTGTTTTTGAATTGACATATATTTTTGATTTGGTTGATTTGATTTAGATTTTTTAGATTGATTGTTTGAATTGCTTGATTGGATTGATTTTCTTGTTTAAATTGACTTGATTGTTTGAATTGATTGGATTGCTTAGTTTATTATCCTTCTATTTTAGACTAGTATAGTCATAATTTCAGGGGGAGTTATAATATTTTAAGTTTATAATCATAGATTTAGAGGGAAATATAAGGTTATTCAATTCAGGGAGTATTATATAGTCATTAAGATCATCAATAACATATATTTATGGGGAGTATAACTTAGTTTAGTCTAGTATGGGTATAATATATTATAGTCTTGGATAAAGTGCTTTTTGATAATGACAAGGGGGAGAAATTATAAAATAGGGATTAGTTAGGCTTAGTTTAAGGTGGAGTATGTAGGATTTATGGTGAAAGGGGGAGTATTCGAAGCATCAGAACAATAGGTATTAGACATGTATGAATATTTTATAAATCAAGGTTGTCATCATTAAAAAGAGGGGTTGTTGGAGAATGGAGTTTTGATGACAACAACCTTATTTCACTTATCATTAATTGATTATAAAATATATATTAACATTTCTATCTAGAATAGATATACATACACACACACACACACACACACACACACACACACATATATATATATATATGCAGGATTTGTATGTAGGACTTAAATACTGAAGACTGTACAATTTTAGAGTTTCAAGAGATTCATAATTTAGAGAAGATTCAAGACTCATGAGTAATCAAGTTATCAAGAGCTCAAGACAAATATAGTAATAGAGTCTAGTTTATATGTAAGGCTCTGAATAACACTCCAGGTTCAAATTCTATTTTTCAAATTCTGATTTTCAAATTCTGATTATCAAAATTCAAATTCTAATTTCAAATAGTTTTCTATATTACTTTTGATCTCAAATATAAATTTTAAAGTTTATATAAGTTTATATATATTTATACACTTTTATAGTTTTATAATTATATAGTTTTAAACCTTATAATTTTATAAATATGTTCATATAATATACATTTATGTTTCCATATGATTTTATACTCTAGAATACTCATTAATATCACTAAGTTTTAATTCAAGAATTTCCAAAATAATATATATATTTAAACACTTGAAAAAAATTAAAAATTCAAATTTTACACATGGTTATGTTGACATACATATATGTCTATGTCGACATATAACTGTCAAAAATTCAATTTTCAAAGGAAGTGTCTTTTCACTATTTGTAACTTTTCAGAATCGCTGCAACCTTTCAAATCTTATAAATAGGGGTTGATTTCGAATTTTTTAATCATTCTTCTTCTCCATCTTCACCCCTCTTCATCCCTCCAATAATATGTCTTATTTTATTGATTTCTACACCTCTATTTATCCAATTTCTATTCTAATTACATAGCTATTGAAGAGTAATAGGGCTGTTATTTGGGAAGTGTTTGGGAAAGGGTGTGTTCCTTGTAGCCCTGAAATCAAGGAAAGGGAGCAGTGTAATCTTATAGCCGTGAAATCAAGAGTGTTTGGAGCGGTGGTAACCTTGTAGCCATGAAATCAAGAGTATTTGTAGCGGTGTCAACTGTAACGACCCGAGGATTTCGACGCCCGAATCCTAACAATAATACACAACTCCTGTATCACTTGTCAGAACTCAAGTATCGAAAACATCAGATAGTTATTAGAAAGAATTTAGAGGGTGAGATAAGAAAGAAAGAAATATAAGAATAGAAGAAGAAGAAGAAGAAGAAGAAGAACCAACACGATACAGAGTCTCACATCGCAGCGGAACAAAATATAATACAGAAATAAATCTTTATTGAGAGCTTTTAAAAATACTTACAATATCAGAGTGTACCACACATCTGGACAGTTATAACAACCTGTCCCAACCACACAGCGGAATATACACCATATATAATACGTCTGGACTTCTCCAGCTCGTCTCTGGACTTTGCAGAATTTGATAATCTGGACCTGTACAACCCGGTCTAACCCGAGCATTTACAAAACACCGGGTCAGTCTGGTGAACCAGAGTGAGATAAACTCGCACAGTATTAAGGGTGATCATCCAACTTGATTTTAAATTTAAAATCCTTTCGAAAGAAAAGGATAATCGTAAGACCAAATCCACACATAAATACGGACGATTTTTACCTTATGATGACCCAAAACATTTTTGAAACCAATATCTTTTCTGATATTATAATAATGTCTAAATACAAGTAAATACCAATCTAGTGGAACGCTTGCATCTCACGCTCCACATATATAGTACATACTCAAAACCCTAGGCACTTATTGGAGATTGGATTCCGACCTTGACAAGGTATGGGACCACCTGCCGATAGTGTATCTCTAGAGGCGAATACACCGGGTTTAACAAGAACGTCTTGCAACCCGACCCTCACATGACCGACCACTCATTTCGCTTGAGTGTATCGAATGTATATCACCAACGGTTGGGCTCAAACCACCGTTTCCCAATAAGGGACAACATCGGAATAGATTCAAGAATGAAATGGATTTTCTCTAGATAGATGATTATACACCTTAATGGGAGCGACCCACATAGCCATGCTGCCTGCCCGATTTTTTTTTTCATCTCCCGGTTGATGAGGCTTGAGTCTACACTTTATCAGCACATCATATTTACTTCGAATGTCACATCGTCAGATCCATCAACAGTCACTAATTGACGTCCACAACAATACAATACGTGTTAGCTAAAAGAAGTTTCCTTCTCCGCTTCCACTCTTGGTACGGTTGGAGAAATCAATGTGCGTGACCATTTTGGAACTACTCTGTCAAACATTTATCCATACAAGTTACCCAGGAACAGGATGAACCAAAGGCACCCTCCTACTGCATTCTAGGAATCACCCTGAGAATCAATTGCGAGAAGTCCTTGCGAATCCGTGGATTTCAACCACGATCGAATCACAGTTTATCTTTGCTTGCAAGTCAGAGATTTTAAGTAATCCTTCCGCTTATGAAGATCAACGGTCTTCAATAGCTCCATCTTGAATCAACATCTTCAACGTATTCGTATTTGCTGGACGGAATGGTTTTCGAATATAAATTCGATCCCGGTCTTTCCGTAACAACAATTGTATGGGCTAAATTTGATAGTCGGTTATTTAACTATCAAATAAACAAACATTCATCCATAAAAGAAAATGGATTCACTGATTCAATACTTAGTATCATTTAGCCTCTTTAACAAACCATTTGTTAATTATATTTTCCAATTTTCCCAATAGTTGGAACAACACTTTTATTTCTCATTATAAATAAGATCATTCTCCAACTTTATAAACTTTTTGGAAACAGTTTACAACATCATTTATGGAGATCATAACTTCTGCTTCACTTAACTACTCTCGTTTATAAACCAATACTATTCTTGGGTGATCATGTAGTCGTTCAAGTTGGGGTATTTTATTTACCTCTCAGACCTTGACCAACCACATTCATATCTTCAGAATAAATAGAAGTTTATAACCACATGTTTTTTTTTTTGGAAATCTATTCAAATCTCGACCACTTTTACTTAACTAATTGTTAAGTAAATTCTTATTAAACTCTTCCGATTTATGTTAATAATAATTTATAATATCATTTGAGCTTCGATTCTATTACAAATAGAATCCTTATAAAATTTTCTTAACATCTCTTTGTTATTATCTTATAAATCATTTTTATCAACTAAATTTCATTTGTTTAAAAACAATGCTTTTTATAAATCTTATACAATTATTATATTAATATCTTTCCAAATTATTCTATTGATAATAACCAAAACACTTCATCTTATCATATGTAACAAATGTTACAGATTCTTTTTCAAAGCCATTTTACTTTTGTTTATCACATTCTCATTAAATCGTACTCGACAACTTATTTGTTGTCAAAATACTATAATATCCTTTATAAAATTTTATCTCTAAGAATAGTCCCTTTCCTTTGTAACAACGTTCCAAACATATTTACAAACCCTTAATTTCATATTGCTAATTCGATTTCATTTTCAAAACTTAAATTTCCCATTTACAAAATCTCATTTGCAATTCATTTTCGACAGCTAGCATTCATTGTCGTTATCAAAACCTTTTACTCCATTTACATTCCTACCATCAGTTAACATTCCGAATTTCGGAATAAAACTCACTTCCCTTCGTTTAACTCAATCCCATTTATAAGTCTCAGTCATAAATTCATATTCATAATTTTAACTTTGATCTCATTTAAAATATGAAATCAAATTTTCAAATCACCACTCATTTCTAATCTGTCGATTTGTTAATCTCATTCACGAAGCGTCATTTAATTGCCTTTCGTATCATTTAAAGCACCGTTTGTTACAAATGATCATTTATTACAAAAACATTACTCTTGGAACCCTTTTATACATTCTCGTATATTCATGATCCAATCATTCTGTTTGATCTCCATTTAAACTTTCTTTCCGATTGTTAATACTTTTATAAAATCATTTTAACATATAAATAGCCACCATGATAAAAATATATCGTTTAGACATTTATTTAATAAACACTTACATCTCTACTAGTTTACATTTCATATTTATAAAGATTTTAAATTTTAACTCCAACTATTGTTTTTACATTTGAAATTTTATTCCAAATCCATGTAAAAATATATTCATACCTTTGAAACCACTCGAAGTACATTTAGTATCGATTTCGAAAAATCATTTCTTTTATTTGACGGTACTAAAGAGGCAAATGGCTACTGTAGTACCAAACCGTGAAAAAAACTAACTTCACATTCAATAACAAACACTGTAATCATATTGATAAACGTTACCAATATCAGTGAGGAATCCTGTTGTATTCCTTCAACCTGTTATTCCCTGCAAACCAATGGTTTACCACATTCCAATATACTCAGTTCAATATGGCCAATCAATATTAGTTTTTCATCTGGACAGATGAAATAAAATAGTTTAACAGTAAATAATAACTATAACTGTCAGTACTGGGGTAATAACAGAAATTCAAGCATTCAACTATTTTTTCATGACGTTTATAGTGTTATGAACGTAACCACTGAGGTAAATTACCACAATTGGGTTCAATCGTTATAAAATAACGATTTGTTTTTAATTAAATTAAACGAACGTTTAATTTAACTGTTCTAGTCCATACATGAATATAAAATCAGCAACGAACGAACAAACAAACAACCATTCACAAGCATAGCACATAATAATAGAACCCGACTTATATAAAATATAAGAGGGGAGAACTGAGTGAGTTTAACTCACCTTGGTTTCCATTCGATGTTAAAACGGTTCATTTCACAAGCTTCTATTTGCGTTCAACTCCATCCGTTCCAATCCAATACTATTACGCCCGTCGATACGGTCTCAACGTTCCTGGTTTTGGTTTGATTCTGTGCACATATGAAAATGTGACACATATTATAATATACGATTTGATATAACTAATATATATATACACATATATTTTCCTATTAATAAAACAAATACACTAAACGTTTATTACTATTTCTATCTGTCCGAACTAATTTGCTTGTTTGATTATATTGACCATATTAATCCTTTTATGTAGGCACATACATAAAAATAATCCAATCTGCATAATTTAACTGAACAGTCATGTTATACCATTAGGCGGAACTAAAATTATAGTATAATATAATAATTAGATACTTAAAATACATTTTATTTAAATGGGCGCCACGTGAAGAATACAAGTGACACAGTTTAAATATTTCGACAAAAAGGGACTGAATTAAATATTGAAATAAGTATCGGAATCAAAAGAAACTGTCAGGCACGTTAATTGCCCTTCCCATCTGCATGTTTATATATATAACCGATATGTTGTAACTAGTGGTTAGGCTGATTTAATCACGAGTGCGCTTGTTAAAGTATACTTAAGAATATTTAACTTACCATACCAAATGTTGTTCATACTTCTTCGTTTCAGGTGTCCCCCCCTCCCTTCCCCCCCCCCCCCCCCCCCCCCCCCGCGCTCCTTCGCCATGAAAATTTTCCCTTGCCACCATGTTGTGTTCTTCCCAACACATTCTCTCCTGTTCACACATTTCATTTCTCTCTTCTCTTCTTCTTTTTTTTCTTTTTTTCTTCTTCTTCTTTTTTTCCTCTTTCGTCGGTTCTCTTCTAACGCCCATCCCACCCTTAACCACACCGCATGTCCATCCAATACCACCTTGCATGCACAGCACCTCTCAGCTGCTACTCATCGTTTGATTTTTTTTTTCATTTCTATTTTGCAAACACTTCGCACTTGCTGTTCATGCATTCCTTCCCAAACGGTACGCCCCTCACCAGAGCATTACTGCATGCCGACGTTCTCGCTCACCTTGGACCAGACTCGGTCCCCTCACGGTCGACTTGGAACTGACTCCGACCGCTCCAACTTGACTTCACCTGCTCCGCCTCTGCTTGCGCTAACATTTGAGAACGTTGCTACCTCGCAATTATTGGAAAGCTATGAATTGATAATGTGGGAGAGATTCATTTTTTATATTTTGTGTAAATTTGGTGTTGAGGACTTGCGGTCTACCATTGCTAAAAAAAAATAGTGGAGCAGCTGTTGTTTATATAGAAAAGAAGAACCGTGGGAAGCAAGTTGTTTTAGAGTAGGTTTTTGAAGTAGTGTATAGGACAGCTGTGTTGCATGGGTTGGATTCTCCAAAACGTGGTATGCATGGTAAAGGTGGATTGGTAGCCAAGGCATATGAAGTTTGGGGCACAAGTAACCCAATATTTGAGACGCAAGAAACATACAAAGTAGGAAGAGCTTTTAAATATATTTAATATGGTCATTCTCATGCGATGGACGTTTTTTTGTTTGTGCAAGGAGCAACATAGTTTGGACGCAAGAAATGTTTTCACGTGGGATGCAAGGCATTTGGAAAAGGCTGAACGCAAGGAACCAAAAGCAACGTAGGTAAAAGGAAAAGCAAAATGAAAAGTGGGATAGTTTTAATAATATTATAATATGCAAAACTTCGTCGTGGAGAAATCATGGTAAAAACCACTATATAAAACTTCTGTTTTATGATAAAAAGACTAATCTTAGTGTAAAAAAGTATTCCGGACTCAATGGGACAAGTTTCGTCGAAATCCGAGGTCATTTGAAAAAATTTCTTTTATAAAACCGGAAATCAACACGCGTTTAAATTTTCATGATCACCAGATAAATCAATCAACTTGAAACCTTGCAATCCTACAATAATTTTTCAATACGAACCCAACGGCACTAGTTTCGTCGTATTCTGAGACTGTTTGCCCGGTAGGCTATTTTTACTGCGCCGCAATATCATTTTTAACACCAAATTTCTCGGTCTCTAAAAATAACAAACTACATACCTATCCTGACTCTAATCGACGATACGAACTCAACGGGACTGGTTTCGTGGCCTAATTCGATCGTCTGCTCAAGTTATACTCAAATATCTCCTTATTAAATTAATTACGTGCTATAGAAAATGAACGGGTGTTTACGGCTACTGTGGCCACATACGACATTGGTTTGCCACGCAATTTGATTTTCTGACAATAATTTTGACGATACGGTCCCAATGAAACTAATTTTATCGAAAACAGAGTTCGTTTGCAAAATGGCCATTTTAAAGGTCGATATTTTAATAACGATTTTTACAGCGACTATTTCAAATTTTGTTTTTGTCATAACTTATTATCTATAACACGAAAACTGAATTTTTCTCTTTCATATGAAAATTATCGTCAATACGGTTCCAGCGTTTCTTGTTTCACAGAAATCCGACTTATATCGGACTCTGTATTCTCAGTTGAAGTTCAAAACTCGAATTTACGAACTGCACGCCATTTTCAAGCTCGATTTATAATTATATAAATATATAATGTTCGAACTTCGTTTAAATAACGAATTAAATATTAAATTCCATCAATATTCTAAATAAAATATTTAAAACTAATTTAAATATTCAGATTAAAATGGTCGAAAAACACGGGTCGTTACATCAACCTTGTAGCCATGAAATCAAGGGGATTGTACTTGGATAGTGACATTTATAAAACTATACATAATCTAGCGTTGCGTAGGACTGGACGTAGGAGTAATCCAAACCAATATAAAATCTGGTGTGGTCTTTCCTTTACTGGATTTTATTTTTGTTTATTTCTTTGTTTGTAATTGATTCTGTGTCTGTGAACATCTCTGGTGTTTGTGATTCATATAGTAGATCATATTAGTTTTAGATTTTCATAAATTCCTTATAAACAGTATTCACCCCCCTCTAGTGTTAGTATGGCCTTAAAAACCGCATTCCGCGTTCTCTAACAATTTAAATCAGACGGTAATAGTTTGTAGCTAGGGTTTGGTAAAATGCCTGTAGAAGGTAGGCAAGCTGCCTACCTCCTGTATAATTATGTACTCGTTATGTATAATAATGAAAAAAGTGTTACAGATCACTTTAAAAGAAGGTTAGTTTTGCCAAAAAAATTCTTTGTTTAAATAAAAATTAGTTAAACTTTAAATATTATTATAAATAATTGAAATGTACTTTTAAATGAATGATTATTAACCTTAAAACATGATTAATAAATAAATTAACTTTATTTTAAAACATTTTTAAAACATCATGAAATAAATAAACAGTGATTTGGAAACATTTATCTCAAATGAACTTAGTGACTACAATTACGCGATGATTTGGTCTCTATCTGTGAGAAACCATAAACAACTGTAGCAAAAATTCGTGAAGTTAAAACATTTATTCAATAGGACTTGGAGATCACAGTGGTACTAATTAAATAAGCTATAATATATTCAATTCATCTTCCAATCAACATGGTATTTACATAAATATGCATATGTAAATAAATAAACAATTAGTAGTTAGCTGCAAGTATGACACTTATTCAATACAAGTTAACTGACATAAATAATGTGTCCAAATTAATATAATTGCAGAACGGTGGTTTATTCTACTAACATAATGTCAATTGGAATAAGTTCAACCAATTTCTATATGATGTTTATTTGACCAAATAGATAACACCAAACATATGATTTGAATTATTTACCTCAAATTTAAGTGATGTAATGAAATCTTTATTATTCAACCATTCACATACAATCAAATACTTGCACATAAAACTCAAAAATGTTTAATAGCAATTCGAGATTCAATATGTGATCCTAAATCAGTTTCAAGCAAACTAATAACATTTCAAGATGCTAAATTGCAATCTTATATTTAATTCAAATAATCAATCAATTTGATTGATTCAAACAAACAAGAGATAATAGGATAATTTTCAAAACCCAACAACATGCAAACTGCGCAATAATGTTAATAATCAATATTTAGATCTACTATAAGATTTACTGGTAAATCAGAAAGATGAGTTTTGTTCACCATCGCTCCTGTTGTTGCTTTAACGTTTTTGTTCCACTAAATTTCGAACAACATTCAAAATTCATCAAAATTCTCCCTAGCTCTAAATGCAACAAAATTAATTCCATTGCGTAGCCTACGTTATTACGCACGCAAAGGTCAAAATGACATTTCAGTTCAACCTCCTATAGATGAGATAATCACTTTATAATATTATGATTTATAAATTATAAACTTAAACATTAATTATCCTCATCATTACAGTTACCCCTTAATTAGTTTACTAATCCATCTTCTTCATGTTCAAAACGAAGTTCCCTCCCTCCATTTTCGTGACTTTACTCCACTACCATGCCACTAATACTCGACTAAAACCAAAACCAGTCTCATCAAACTTCTCCTCATTCAAATCTTCATCTCCTTAACTCATCGCGTCGACGTCCACATGCTTGGCCAGGAATCCGACTTTGTCGTTCCTTCATGTTGGTCTGCTATAGGCGTGACATATTTTCGCACAAGATTCCCTAAAGTTTTGCATACACATGCTCCTCCATGCCACAACTTCTGATCCACCTTCCATTCTTGAGCTTGATGGTCACACAATGGAATAAATCAAGCCCTAACTCACGACATTCACAATGTCCATCCCCAGGAAGACGTCGCAACCTATAAAATTTCGCTCAAAAGTTGGTTTTGTCTAGTGCAACTCAGACATAGCCTTTCAAATTATCTGATTATTTTTTAATTTTTTTCCTTGAATTTTATAAAAAAAGGATAACAATTTTTTGTGGAAAAAGTTGTTTATTTTGTTGCTTTGGACCATGGACAAACGGGTATAGGTGATGAGATGGAAAACTGAAAACGGAAAGTGTAGTGAGGTGTCTAAATTTTGGAGGAGTAAAGTTTAGTTTATAACAACTTGACCAATATCTCATTGCATAGGTTTTTATTCGTGTGTGTACTCTGAATGACACAACGAAAATACATTCGCATATAGAATTCAAACAAGATCTCAAGTTAAAAATAATATATACTGGTTATAGGATTTTAAAAATCATAAAAACACTGTTATTTCATTGTAAAATCAAATTATAATCATTTAATTTCAAATCATTAAACGCTACAAATTTCTGGTATGTGTCACATAATAAGTTCGATTATTACGAAACTTGGCGTTCTACAATAAGTCACTATTTCAGATCCGGTGACACTAGTTTCATCGAAATTCAAGACAGTTTCCAAAAAGGTTATTTTCATATGTTACTTAAATAAGGTTTTATTAATTGATTTTAAATCACTTCAATTCGACAATAAATTTATTACCAGCATTCTTATTCAAATAGGATTTTAAATAAATTTCAAAATAATATTAAACTCAAGATTCACAAATCTAAGAAATTATAATTTTCAAATCGAAATTCCAAATGATTTCACAAATTTCACTTATTTAAATATATAGTTGAACCAAATTAAATATTTCAATATTAAAAATAAATTAAATACCAAGCACTAAAAATCTGGATTGTTACACTCTTCCCACTCAAAATAATTTCATCCTCGAGATTTGCAAATTAGGAAGAATTCTTCGAAACCTATTAACTGTAAAAGCTAGTTATTTGAGCAAGGGTTACAAAATTTTCTAAGTCTTAGATTTACGAAAAATTTCGGTAGCACCTCCTTTACGTGGCTCGTTCGAAAAACTATAAATGCCACACACAACCCCGATCAATTGAGAAAGGAAATAAAAGCCAGGCGACTACCAACATCTAGTCCAACTAATAATATAAACATGTAAATTTTTGTCATACAAAAACTTTATTAATGAATTTAAAAGCAACTAGCGACTTTTGCTTCATAACCTGCATTAACTTATGTAGCAACAAGAGATTTATACAAGAAAGTCAAGTAATATGAAACTCTACCCAACATACACATGAAACAAAGGGTCTATTCTTGGCGTTGACGAGCAAATGAAACAGACGGGTTGACTGAGAGGAGAATTGAGTTGTTATAGTTGAGTGAGCGGAGAATTGTGTTTGTCGATTTCGAGCAGAGAACTGGGCATTATATTAAGCGTTAATAGTTAGCGATTATTGAGCGGTTAAATCGTTTATATCTTTTGTATAGTAGAAATTTTGTAATACAAAACATATTGTGCATAATATTGATAAATATTAATAACCGATAGAAATACATGGATAAAAGAAACGCAAATACATGGATAACTAATTAAAATATTTATACATGTCTATTATATCATTCCTGCTACTACTAATTCAACCCTTATCGAATCTCAGAGTATGTTCACTTCATTATCCCCTTTTTCCACTCGTTGAGTATCGCTCTCTGTCCTATATCTCATATTTTGATATTCTTCATGATATTCGTCCAATACAAGATCAGGATTATCATCAAATGCCATAAAATTTGGATTGCCATTATCTTATTTCCTTATAAAATTAGGTATAGCCATTATAGCAACATAAGGCTGGTAATTAGAACTGAGAACCGAAAACCCGAACTGAACCAACCCCAAAAGAACCGAACCCGAACAGACCCTGATGGGTCTAGGCTCGGGTCTAGGTGATAAAAAATACAATCAAGACCCGATAAAACCCGACTCGAACTGACCCGACCCGAAATATCCGACCGAAAATCATTGAAATCACTACACCAAAACATGGGACTCCTAACAAGTATAGGTGTTAGAAATAATTTCTATAACACTTTTAAGTGTTACCAATGACCTATGAGGAATTGTCCAGCCATATTTGTAACGCTTATAAGTGTTACAATCAGAGTAATTGCTAACACATATACATGTTGGAACCAGAAGATATGGTAACACTTACAAGTGTTAAAAACATATTCATTGCTAATACTTATAAATGTTGGAACCATAAGATATGGTAACACTTATAAGCGTTACAAACATATTCATTGCTAACACGTGTTGGAACCAGAAGATATGGTAACACTTATAAATGTCAGTATCATAATCCTACTAACACTTATAAATGTTGGCATATGTAAATTGCTAATGCTAATAAATGAGTACATATAACATGTCTTTATGATTTTCAATCACATACATAATTCAAAATATCAATTCAATATAAGATTTGGTACACTTCCATATTTCAAATTCAACAAAGTCACATTCACATAATGCTCAAATATTTGTTACATGCTTCCAATATTTCAAATTCAACAATGTCACATTCGCATAATGCTCAAATATTCACGACAATAATTTTTCTTTTTATCAGAACCAAAAACTTTGGAGATAGGATCATTGTCAACATCACACATATTTTCTTTCTCATTGCCATTACATTCCAAATTCTGTGTTTTTCCTCCTCCTCCTCAAGTGCCTACAAAATAAAAATGCACTCATTTTTACAAAAATAAAAAATTGCAAAACTGATAAATAACAAGTGTATTTTGCAAAAATGATAAATAACAAGTGTAATTGCAAAATTGACAAATAACAAATGTAATTGCAAAACTGATAAATTCAATATAAGATTTGAGTCTTTGCTCAGTTTTCGCATGTCTCAGTTTCTGAATACTGAGCTGAGGCTCAGTTTGCGCGACTGAGCCGCAGCTCAGTTTTTGCGTAAACTGAGTCCCGGCACAATTCAGCACTGACAAATAGCATTGTTTATGAAAAAGTAAAAAAAAAAGCAAGTGTAAACCATAGGAAAATGTTGGATGATCATTTGTTGAGTTTAACAAACAAGCGCTAAAATCATTTGCTGAGTCCAACATTTAATTGATAGAGTTTCGATATCGAGAAAGGCCCAGTTTTGATACTAAGCCAGAAAGGCTATACAATTTTTTTAATCATTCGTCTGAAAAGTGTGCATGCATATGAATTCCAAGAAATGTTATAAGAAACTTTCGTCTAAGGCTTTGGACTAAGGCTTTCATTATGTGTATCTATAGTTTTTTAGAAGCTTTCAGCTAAGGCTTTCGGCTTAGTTTTTAAACTGAGCTCAGTTTCGACTTGAAACTCAAATTCGTTTTCTTTTCAATTTAATTCAAATTGAAAATAAAACGAATTCGAATTGAACAGAACAGAAAACGAATTCGAATTGAATTGAAAAGAAAACGAATTCGAATTGAATTGAATTGAATAGAAAATGAATTCGAATCGAATTAAAATCGATTTGAATCGAAATCAAATAGAAATGGAAGTAAAAAGGATTTATAATAGAAAATTCAATTTTGATTTGAGTTTGAAATAAAGGTTAAAATTGTTTTTGAAACAAATTTGAAATGATTTATAAAATTCGTTTTAAAAAGAAAATCAGTGAAATATATATAATATTATATATATATATATATATATAATGGCCTGAATAGAACGCGTCGCGCCGCGGTAGTTCGTAAATTTCGACCATTGACTTCGAACGGACATTACGGGAGATCCGACCGTTGGATTCTCCTAAGACCGGAACCGTTGGGTTCGTATCGAAAAGAGCTTTCAAACGAATATTAGTAATTTGAAATCTAACGGTTGGATTTGGAGATACGTCCAAATCAAATTTGGAAAAGGTCACTGTAAGTGCAGTTCGGTGGCCGTTGATGGAAATCGACTGTACGGGCCTTGATAAAATTATTAAAAATAGTAATAATTTGTGTAAAATCATAAGAAATGATTTGGGAAAAATTGGGATGAAAAACTCCATATTTGAAAAGATAAAAATAGATTTTTATCGAAATGAACTAGTTTTGAACTAAAATTAAAACCCATTTATTTTTAAATAAATAAATTGGATTTGAAATGGGTTTTAAATAGAATTGATTTGTGGGTTTATCGTGAAGGGTGTTTTAAATAACACTTGTTCTTTAACCCGATAATAAATAGAATATGATTTGGGTTTATCGTGAACTGTGTTTTAAATGACATTAGTTCTTTAACCCAGTAAAAGGAGTTTTAATGAATCCGCAATTATTAAAATGTGAATTGATAATTTAAATTATCAAATTTAGAAAGTGAGCGAGAATGGAGTATCACCAGTTTTGCTCCAAAGCGATAGTTAAATCTTTAATTAGATTTGAACGTGAAATGGTAATTAATTTTACCGATAAAACCGTGGTGTTAGATATGGAGTATTACCAGTTTTGCTTCATGGGATGGATAGGTTGGGATTGGGAAATAAAATAAATAATGACTTCGGTGTGGTTCGCTAATCTCGACTAGTTTGGAAAACCATAATTTGGTTTGATATGACATCCAATGGAAGATTAAAGAATAAATTTTAAAGAATTTATCTTTGATAAAATTAATGGGAACCTTTCCCTAAGAATTTAAATTTAGAAACTAACTGTAGGTTAGTTAAGAAGAATGGTTTCCTGGGTATTGATCTGATGTTAGTTTCAGCCTTCGGGGTTAATATTTGGGGAATTGCTCTCTTACAGATTTACAGTTAGTGACTAATGAATTGGAATGAGGCGTATGTTGTGTTTGTGTAACATTTTTTTACTATATACACGGGTTATTCAGAAAGGCGGGGTTTATACCCATTCTGAATAACCGATTCGATAATAAGTCGAAGATGATGACGGTGGTCGAAGACCGGAAGTCTTCACATGGTTTGGGTGATTACTGATGATCTTGATTGGGTTGTACACCCAAGATGAGGGAATCAGTTGGTGGTCGTCCAGACGTACGTGGAGATCGATGGATATGCGAGGAAAGTGCCTCCGGTTTCGTTCAGACCCAGAACGAACTTGTAAATGGATTGTGTGTCTGACATTGGATTTTATTCTGTGTTGATTGATTTATGTTAAATATATATCTGTTTGGCGGCAGAGAATTTATTCTCTTGCTTAGCGCCCTTCTCTGAGACGTACGAGCTTAGAGGTTATATATCGATAGATATCAATCGCATGGCATGAATTGCCTGTGTGGCACGCTGAGTTGCATGGATCAAGGCTTCTGTTGAAAAGCAAAGTCTTGTGGTTGATGATCAAAGCACGATCTACGTGGAAGCTTTGTGTATAACGAGAATTCGCGAGCCTCACACCTCGGTATGAGTCAAAAACGGGATAGTGACTGCGGGGAGAACACGACGTTTCTTTCTAGATTTGGTGGTGTCAGTGACTTACCAGCCCTGACATTTATATACTTTTCACCTATGTGGTTGTTGGATGAGACGCCTCGATTTTAGGTCTATAAGGACCGGAAAACGTGTGTTCAGGAATAACTAATCCTCAAACGTAAGAGAGGACAGGTCTTCGAGGATCCTAGGGGTTACCCAGAGTGTGTAGTCCTGAGACATTTGATAGAGTGTCTCGAAGCGGAGAGGAGCTTACCCTTTGCCTCGACTCATGACGGAAATCCAATTTCCAATACGAGATATTTCGGTTTTATTTGTAGAGCCTAGTATGGTAACATAGTAGCATGGGATGCTATGCTGTCTATAATTGATATTTATGATTGAAATTGTTTTGACACTATACACTTATTATAGTATCAAATGATTTGTTTTTAAACGTACCAAGCATGTTTGGCTGTTATAAGGTAAAAGTCTATCGTCCGGCTTGCGTTGCATTGTGTGATGGGACCCGGGTCTTATAATAGCTTCATTTTTCGAAAAAGCATTGCGTTGTCCATTCTATGCACTGGTGTTCTTGGGAGGAAACCCGTTCCGTGTTATACGACGTGGTCCCTTGAATTACTCTCTTTTAAAGTAAAGCTTTAAATAACTGTTTTAGTTCTCACACCAGTCACATGACTGACCTGGAGTTTATTGTTTTAACCTAAACTCTGGGTGCCCTTATTTTCGACACGGGCAGCTAGTAGTTTTGGTTTTGCAGATTTATATTCACAGGATCCTGATTTACAGCTGGAACGATGCTCGGAAAGCTCTGTATCCGTGTATTACTTTCAGTTGTGTTTTGTATTATTTTTCCGCTGCAGTACTATATTTAAATCTCTGATATTTTTCGAATGTAATTTATTCATTTATACTCTGTATATTCTTGTATCGGATGGAATTGTTGTAATAGCAATGAAATGTTCTTCTGTCTGCATTCTGATTTGTCCTGTTCTCAAACGATCAGGGGTTTCGAACGGTCTTTGTCAGTTTAACGACCGATTCGGATTGAGCGAAATTCCTTGACGTTACAAACTAAGCCTTTTCTGTCTCAGTTTTGAGTCGAAACTGAGCCGGAAGTCTCAATTTTTGAATTAAGCCTGGCTCAGTTTAGAAACTGATTCTTTCGGCTCAGTTTCGACTCAAAACTATGCCCAAGCCCGACTCAGTTTCTAAACTGATCCTTCTGCCATAGTTTTGAGTCGAAACTAAGTCAAAAAACTCATGCTAAGTCTCAGTTTTTGTGAATATATTATAAAGAAGCCCTGTAGTTAGAATTCAAATGATGAACCAATTTATGTGAAAATGATATTTGATGCCGAATTATTTTCCTCCAAAACTATATGGGGGACCAAATTCAAGCAGACAAACATAACCCATAGTTATATTGGGTACAATAAATGCTTTCGTCACTATGTAGCTTATGAGCGGTTACATCAGAAAACATTTAAAATCCAGCAATGGATAATTAACATTCAGGTAACCACCAAAGGTTTATAAATTCCTTAGTAGCCAACTTGGGCGAACTCTTATCAGTGAGACAATAAGAGATCATTTCAAACATAGTCAAATTAGTTAGGAAGTTGGAAAAAGTTTTAAAATGTTCAAAGAAAATTACTATAGAGATATTTATTGTGGTTAAAATTTATCACATAGCATTTGATATGGAGAAATAACATAGAAAAATGCAAATGCAATATAAATCTGGCAACAAACAAACCTGATAACCGAAGCACCTCACCAACACCTTTAGTTGAAAAGTTTAATCCTCCATAAACCTTTTTGCTTACAGTCCATAAGGAAAAGATCTGACCAAAAAATGGTGCAATATAATATATCTGGAAATAAAAAATGATAGATCCAAATCACTAATATCTATAATATGAGCATTGTGGATTTTGTAACCAATCCATAATATGCATGTATTGTGAAAAAAAGGGAAAATAAAATATCATTATGTTTCATAGCAATTTCAATGACAATGTTTATATATGAAAAGAATCTAAAAAAATCATAATTGACATAAAGGATGAATGCTTTCATTATGTTTTATAAGCATTTAATGAGTAATAATTAATTAGCAATTAGAAGAGTGGGTTGGCAAATTATAACAGTAAATAGAATTAATATTAAATTCTATACCATGTTTAGCAAACGTTGGACATTTTCTATCTTTTATTTTTAACATGCAGTAAACAATAATTACGTGGACCATCAATATTTGATTATTAACAATACTGAATCCATAATAAACTCTTTAATTTAAATATCCATAGAAATCATATCATTTGTATACTTAACGTGAAAATCAACGTACTGGTCATGCTCTCTCATTATAATATACTTACCGATAAAAAGTCAGTTAAGCATTTTTTTAATGTAGCAGGGGAATATGCAATAGTTATTGGTCAATATTATATTAATGGTTCCTTAATAATAATAATAATTTTCATGTAGTACCTTTTTTATGATATGTAACATTTCCTAATTCTTATGCTTTCCTCTTTTGTTTCTTTCTTCGCCCTCAGTACCCATTTTTCATGAAGTTTCTTTCTTTCTTCTGTATCAATTTATTCCTTTGTGGCGCTATACTGATTACTCCCCACCTCATTTGGAAAAAGTGTTTTTGAGTAAGTTATTTGTGGAAATAACAACGGAAGGCAAAGAAGTGCATATACCTTAGATCCCACTTGCTCAGATGTCTAGCTCTGATAAACCTTTGACCATACTGATATTTTTCCAAACTTAATACTCAATATAGGTTTTTGTAGATTACGGCAAGTATTTAATATTTCCTGTCTTTCATATTTTATACAAGTTATTGTGACTCACTCATCAATCTAAAACATAATATATCCTTAGCGTTTAACTTCTTTTTTCTAGCTCACAAAGCAAATGGGATAGAAAACTATACATCCAAATTTGATCAAAAAAGAAACCTATACATATGATGACAGGAAGAAGGCCACTATGATCCAATATCCTTAATATTATATTAAAAGCACTTGCAGATGTTTTAAAAAATATTTCCCAATGTAATCTTCTGTTAATAATATAAAACGACGACGATAGATTTAGATAAACAATTTATGCATTATTCCCAATAAAAAAGGTGGTATCGAAGCAAAATATTAAAATTATTTTCTACCAACTATATATATACACACATACCTGTAAGAGGAATTAAAGGAATAAATAAGACTGTTCCATAGAATATTTACCAATACTTTTTGTTGGTAATCTGAAAGGATAATGATACATTTAACAATGTTAAAAAATTAAATAAGATATACTGTGATATACCTTGATGAACCTAGGATTGTAAATTGAAAATGTGCCATCATCACTTCCAGAAGCTATCATATACCTCGCCAAACTATTCACACGTGTTGTAGGCCAACAATAAATGCACTGTTATCACAAAATAAAAGCCAAAATAACATTAACATCAGTATCATATGCCTTACTAGATACCTGCAATTATATCTTTTTTTTCGCGAGTTCAATTAGTTTATTGATAATGAAATGGACACAAAATAAAGTGAGGCAACTAATGTTTTATCTCAACAGCTAAGCAATCAACAGATTTATGGGCAAAAAAACTAGATTAACACATATAAAAAAATGTATAATATTGTTAGAATTCAGATCCAGGGAGAAGAGAGAGATGAAATGGTAAACAATTAAAAGACTGTATTTTTATTGATTACTTTGATTACTATTACATAAGAGATGCTTGATTGATTCAATACCTTGCTAAACCCTATATTTATAGGGCCATTTATTCTTTAGAATATTCCTTATTCTCTAGCATATTATTTGGCATATTCTCTAGCATTTATTTCTTAGCATATCTCTTGGCATATTCTCTAACATCCCTCCTCAAACCCACAATGCAAAAAATCGTGAGTCTGCCAAATAGAAGCTGCAAACTAAAGAGTAGCAAGATCGAGCAACCAAATACTCAACAGCAACTCAACAATCTTCGATTTGATCGGTAAGAAAAAGATCTGAGCGGCAAAATGATGAACTGGTCCCGGATGTGTTTGAATGTTTGCATCCCTCAAACATACAAAGAAAGCAAAACAAACCAAAAAGGGATGTTTGTATGCTGGCATCCCCCAAACATGCAAAGTAAACAAAACCAAATCAATAGGGATGAATCAGCATATGTTTGCATCCTCCAAACATACATTACATCAACCACCTACCACCTTCAATCAACGTCGATCGCCCTCCTAATAAATAGGGTTACCGATACATACATCAAACGAAAAACTACTTCAGACTAACTCAATCAACCAACAACCATTGACTTCACTTGTCGAACTGCCTTACTACCGCACAACTACACTTCATCTTCCACCGGACAACTCCACCATCAAATTCATCTAACAACCCATTCAAAATCTCAATTAACCAAACTGCTCCTATCCTCACCAATTCACAAACTAATCATACATAACCAATCAATTAACCACAGCCGATCACACCGATCCTCAAAACAATTCACCTTTTTTTTTATAAGATACATCCCATCCATTTCATTAAAAGAAAATTTCACTAAAAAAATATCTCACCATATGCACTTTAATTACCCAAATACTACAAGCTCAACATCACAAGGATCTGCCCCTATGCTTAAAGAACCCGAAAATCAGTCCACCCTTCATCAAAACTCATTCTTCTCCGCACTTCTCACTTTCAGATTTCAATCGCTTCTAGTAACCCAGTCTTCACCAAAACTACCTACAATCCACATACCACAACTGCCTCCTCATGCAAACATGAACTGTCTCTCTACCACCTTGGTACAAAAAACAATCACCCTACTTCATCGTAAATCCAAAAATCACAAACTCCTCGTACTCGTTTCACGCCCTCACGCACAGCCAAATGCAAAGCCCACATCAAAACAACTATCGCTACCCTTTCCTTTCACTCACGGCTCAGCAATAGTACCCCTAAACTACTCAAGCCAACATCGCAACCTCCTTTCATCCATCGAATAAGCAACCAAACCATACACCACCACAACTACACAACCCACTTCGCACTAAACCCTTATCACCGCCTCCTTCCCCGAACATCAACAAACAGCTTCTGCCAAAGCCAACCATTCGAACCCAATTTCTGAACTTGCACCCTCGATCGCCTCAACTGCAACCTTGTAAAGCTCCCAGATCCACTAACACCTCGATCTCCTCAGAATTCGAAATCACAAATTCACGAATTATCGACTCATCCGCAACCAAATACCTGCTGCTCGGCCTCCAATCTCGAATGGCTGATACTAGAAATTTTTGATGGAGGCTTTAGGTTTCGAACGAAGTGGAAACACAGGGCTTGGATTTAATTTTTTTTCCGTTTAACTTAGAAGAAAAAGAACCAAGAAGAATAGATCTGAAAATAAGATGTATTCGTGGGAAAAATAAAACAAAAAAAAATAAAAAACTCAACTCTTTTCTCCCTCTCCTCTCTGACCTAGCTCTGATACCATGTTAGAATTCAGATCCAAGGAGAAGAGAGAGATGAAACGGTAAATAATTAATAGACTACATTTTTATTGATTACTTTTATTGCTATTACATAAGAGATGCTTGATTGATTCAATACAATGCTAAACCCTATATTTATAGGGCCATTTATTCTTTAGAATATTCCTTATTCTCTAGCATATTATTTGGCACATTCTCTAACATTTATTTCTTAGCATACCTCTTGGCACATTCTCTAACAAGTATAAGCAGCTGAAAACATATATTATGTATTTTTTTTTTTAAATAATTGCAGCAAGTTCACAACTAATCAATGAAGTTTTTGATCATTTCTTCAATATCAACATTCTTTGATCTGTATTTCTGAATAACCAATTCATTCTAAAATTTTATCACGGTATCATGGTGACATAAAGCTTCAAGCAAACATTTTGATTGCTTTAGTTAATTAGCTTAGGATGCAAAAGCAGAGTTGTTAAGAATTAAAAATTGATACCGGATATAAAGGTATCACACCTTATGAACTACGGGTAAAATTAAGCTATCAACAACCAACTTGATTAACATTGCTTTCATCTAGCATCACTTCATCCACATAGATGATACATCAATTAGTTTGAAACTCACCAAAATAGCATGATCCTTGATGTTATCTGTAAAAAAGGAAAATTGGTTCATTAGTTTACTGCTTTGAATTGGAGAGGGTTTGAGCACTACAAAACAACTTAGCATGACGGTAATAAGGTATGGCAATGACAATGCAATTTACAACAACAATATAGACAAAGGAAACAAAAAATAGAAAACAACATAAGTGAGCCATTGATTCGGCGAGTTATTATCGTTAATTAATAGTGTAAATGAGAAAGAATATGGCGAGTGCAATGAACTTGAATTTACCAATTGATTCTTGCTACTATACCAACCCATAACAGTAATCATATCATGCGATCAACTGTGAATGCATGGCATTGGTCGAGTAGCAAATTAATCAAATATGGACATGCTCTGGAAATTCATGTATATTTCAAACAGGATTGAAAGAATAAACTCCTTATTTTAAGTTTTCATTATGTCTAGTGATGTCACAATTAGATCTACAAGTGAAAATTTAAAGAGTAGGAATCCACTATCAATAATGCTTTAGGTTTTGCTGAGTTGCAAGCTCAGTTTTCAAAAGTGAAATGCAACTTATTTTCGAAAACTGAGCTGCAACTCAGTTTCAAAAACTGAGCTAGCGAACTCAGTTTTCCAAATTGAACTGTGAACCGAGTTTGCGAAACTGAGCTGCGAACTTCGTTTGCAAAACTGAGTTTGCATGGTTTACATCTCAAAGTTTTCAATTGAGTTTGCAATATGGTTCGAAACTTATTAAACTATACTTTTCTGATCAAATTGTGAATATACTGGTTTTTTTTTCTATTTGATTTATGCCATTTGATTCCAGTTTTTGTTGTTTTGGTCGTTGTGCATATTAACTATCTCTTAAGGGTGGAATCAAACAAATACATAAGGAAATAATGTGGGTTTATCAGTTAATCAGTGTATAGGTACTAAGTAATAACCCATTTGTATCTATTTGTACAACTAAATTAGACGTAAAACATATACATAACTGCTTCAGGCAAGGAAAATATAGTAGGAAAATAAACTAATGTAATAGTTTTTGCATGACATTACACAAACATAATGAATAGCTCAAAGACAAATCTGACAAATCTATACCAGGCATCATTCTATTAGTTACACACACAGACACGAAAAGTAAATTAGAATGCTATATTTATACAAAGAAAATAGTCCACGAAAAAAATTAAATTTTGTCTACTTCAAGACAAGATTCATTTCATGTTTGGACTGCTCAGAAAAACACAAGAATGTACATGTTATATACTCAACAAAATTTGTTTTATCTTTTATCCCCATCAGACTATTTTCTTAAAGCAAAAATTGTATACAATAATATACCTTTTATTGCTAACCACCATGTGTTTGTTGTTTAGACAAACCAATTCCAAATCTTGATGTTTTACTTACTATCTATAATATAACAATCATTCATTGACTAGGAAATACAATTATTCTTATGAATGAACTGCATTAACTGATTTAATTAATGTTCCAAACATCTATGAAACAAGCAAATAACTCTTTAAATTCATCGAAACCTGAATTATTATTAATGAATCTTTGAAATTTCTAACTAAACTTCTATAAACCATTACTTCATAATTACAACTGAAGTAGGCCACAAAAATTTGATTTTCACGCATGAAGCAAGATGTATATAAATGATAGTAGTTAGTAAACATAGTCTATCCTAACAGTACAACTTACACATCCAGGGGATAACAAACAAAAAATTGACATATAATATATGCAAACAATCTTCTAGGATTTCTTCTATTAAAAAATAGATGTTCTAAAAGCTAATCAAATGTAGTGGAAATTTGGAATTTCTTTTATTTACACATTCCATTAGCAACTCTAACATTGTAAGCAAACTTGTAAATACTCAAATCGCAGAAACTCAAATTCATACAATAATAAAACATTGTACATTAGCAACTCTAACATTGTAAGCAAACATGTAAATTCTCAAATCAAATTCTAAATTTCACCATTCTAATTCATAGTATGCATCCAAGAAGATATGATATGTGATATTCATTATGGTGAAATAGTGGGCAATATGTGATATAGTGACTGAGGCATTCATACGTGTAGCACAATTCATACAGGTTGACATCAAATTTGATATATACAGTTCCATAATATCTTTATTGTACATTCAGTAAGGCGACATCTATTATATTTTAGAAATATCAGCAAAAATTCATCTATTGTCCAAACACAACGAAAGTGAAACCAATTTACCTATTATTGTGATTCCTAGAAGCCCCAATTCGAAGTCATGATTGAGAAACGGGTGGAGAGAGGATTTGAGAGGCTAATACCGATTTGAGAAATTCAAAGTCCTTAGTATCTCTGATATTGATATCGATTAGGTAATCGCTGATATCAATTCTTCGAAGTCCTTTTTGTTAGTTTTCTTATGACGCGGCCTTCGTAGGAATAAGCGTTAGGGTGAAAGGATTGAGGGGCCGATTAGGGTTATGGGTGAGAACTTACCGTTTTGCCCTCAGAATATAAGGGTTGACCTGGCATATCAACACAATAAGTGTTGGCACATTTTTTGTGACACGTTTTTACTGTAGTAACACATATTAGTGTCACTAGTTTACAATATATATAAGTGTTGGCAGTTGAAAAAAAATTAAGATTTGTCAAATGGCCATAATGGTGTAGTGAATATATGTAATTTTTGTCTTACTACCCCCCCCCCCCCCCCGAACCGACCCGACCCAAACCGAAGCTCGGGCCGGGTCAGGTCCATATTTTGAAAATGTATAGTTTAGACCCAACAAAACCCGACCCACCTAGACCCAAGATTCGTATTTTAAACATGATCTGATTCCTTGATTAGAAATTGGCATTCTCCTGGCATTGTCATATCTATGATAGAGAATTACTAAATCATGACAAAAATCCATATTCGGAGTTTGTCATCAAGAATCGAATTAAAAATCCTAGTTCGGATCGATATAAATCATTTGAAAATCATGCACTCGAATCTAGACCAAACAGTTGTGCAAATATAATGACTAACGTATGACTTGCTTACCTATTTTAGATTTGTTTATTTTATACCAATTTTTGCTCAAATTTATTCTCATATCTAGTATACCTTTTTTATACCAAATTTATTTATGCATTATTTCATACAAGCAACAATTTGAGTTCTCAACTTATAAAAATCAGTCAACCTAAAACTCAAATACATATTACATTTTATCTTATTTAATGTAATGATCCATTTCAGTTCACTTTGGTTCAAATTCAATTTAATCATCTCAATGTTGACACTTACTCAAATAACATCCTAACCGTTACCTAAATTTTAAACTTCCTATAAAGCTTAAGTTATAATTTATACTTATGTAATTTTTGACAACTACACCTTCATAGGTTTACCATATTAAAAAGTTAAGCTCAAATTAACCTTTATTTATCAACATTCAAAATTTTCTATCTCTTTCATACTTAAGTTTTAAACGTTTTATGACACTCAAGTTTTAAACTCCTAAAAATCCACGACTTCGAATTTCATAGATCTTCCATACTTAGGTTTTATTATTAATATTTACACAATGTACTTGTGTTCACTTCCCAATTTAACTTAAGTCCACATGTTCAGCTATTTCTTAAACCCATTTATAACAACTAACCCTTTGTTTTTTTCAATTTATAAATTTATTTCCATAAACCATCACTTGATTTCACTAATGTATTATAAATAAACTTATATAAATTTGATAACTTAAGTTTACATTGCAAATTTACCCTTTTACCTTTTAAGAGGGACTTAACTCAAACAAGCTCAATAAATTTAACTATGATTTACTTAACTCAAAATATCCAACAAATTTAAATTTGAATTTTTCTTCTACTTCTCGAACTATATAAGTACAAACTTATTCAGTTAAGTTTTTTCAATAACTTAATTTCTCAATTTTAATTGGACACTCCGACCATCCAAATACGCTATATACATCCACGACAAACTGAAAACCTCAGAATTCAACATCTGGTATTTATTTCAAATTATTTTGAAATAATAATAATATAATATATATACATACCTTCTTTAACATATATCAAAACATTTTTCTAAGTTCAACAGCAAAATTTTGTTTTAATCTGCCCAGTTTAAACAAAACTTCCATGTTAGCAAAATCTCCTTTAGAAACTCGAAAATAAACAATGATGATGTTGTCATCATCAGAACTATTTTCCAATGACCGTAATGAGCTTAGTACATCTAAAATTGTCTAGTATCCCTTAATATTCTTTTTTACAAGGTTAATTGGTTTTTATAGTGATCTGTAACATTGTTTTCATTGCAAAAAATAATGAGTATATGATTATACAGAAGATGAGAAGGTCACCTACCTGCCACAGTCATTATCCTATCTCCAGCTACAAATAATATAGACTGATTTTAACACCACGTAGGGATTTAATTAGATATAATACATTGAAAGCTAGAAGGCTAAACTTTTACACCTCACAATGCACATTATATAACAAATTAACAACTATTGAGTGCAAGAGTACTCCTAAAGTACAGACAAGTTGCAATCCAAAAAATAGTGACAAGCACAAATTGCATGAACCGACCGTGGAAACTAGCATCAACCGACACCCACGACCAGCAACAAAAGCTGTCGAAGCAGTCTCTCCACTCAATGAAACAGGCACTACAATATCACAAGAGCAATCACACAACAATGTATTTCTCTATTCCCAACAAATCAACAACCAAAAGAAGTGGTAAACCACGAGACACTTAGAGAGCAATAGCCAATCAGCGTAACTAAATATCGCATACCCACGAAACAACAATAACACCACAGCACAAACTCCACAAAAACTGACAACCTATATTCAAGTCTATACACTAACATATCGAGATCCATGCCTCAAACTGTAACAACCCGCATTTTACGTATCAGAGAATCGTAAAATATTTTTATTTAATTCTCTGAGGGTTGGATCATTCTCATATTTTGATATGTTGGTTATGGGGATGTGAAACATATCCATAATTTTTACCAATTTTATTTGTGACCATTTTTCCCCTTTCAGTTTTGTATAGGGCATAACTTTTGATTGGGATCGAATCAGGTGTTGCCAATTCCATAGAGTGGTCACATTAAAGATTTGGTTCAGCGGTTTGGGAGGAATCGTTGTTTTAGTGCTGCACAATTTCTATATAGGTTTGACTAGTCATTTATAAGCTGATCTGGTGTGGCCCATTAGTAGGTTGGTTTGAGGCTATAAATAAGGGGATAGAGGCATGAAGAATAGTTTACTTTCTTCATTTTCTCATTTGGTTGAGCTCGTGATCCTCCTTTCTCAATTAAATACATCTTTCATCCATTAAAATTATAGATCTACGCTAGAAGATTGTAGGTCCACATCAAAGGAAGCTAGATCTACATCAAGTGAAGGAAGATCTCATCAAATTGAGAGGTTTGAAGAGTGTTCTTTGCCATCCGGGTTGGGAATTTAGAAATTTCAAGTTATTTTGAAGAATTGGTGAGTGATAAGCATCTCTCACATGGATTCAATCAAGTATATGGGTTGTTTGATCTTATTTTCATCATTTCGAGTCATTTTCACCTAGATCTACATCATGGTAAGTATATTTTCATTTGAATCACCATAATATCTAATCTAGCAACTTAAACCGGTAATCTTATGTTAATCCATTGGTATATGCATGTTTAGATCTACTGTTTTGTTTATTCATTTATTTATCATGATTTGGTGAGTTTTGTATGGGTATGATGAATAATTGTCGTTTAAGTGTTTTTGGTGATTTCATAAAGTGTTGATAGTTGAATTGGATGGTTTGGGTGATTTTTTTGCATCGATGTTGTCGTTCGGTGGTGGATTGGTCAAGATTGGAGATAGATTGGTCAGATCTAGAGTTCAGTCATTTTTGGATGCGTCGCATGGCCTGTTGCTCAAGAATAAGTTAAATCAGGATGTTTTTGACCCAAATAGTCAAGTTAGGCCATTTTTGACCCAGAGAGTCAGGTCAGGTCATTTTTGACCCAGAGAGTCGGGTCAGTTGTGACCTGATGAGTTGGGTCAATTATGACCTGATGAGTCGGGCTGAAACGCTATAAATCGAATATTGACCAAATGACGTATGTTTTCGGCTCGATGGTGGTTGTGGCTTCGAAGTGAATTGAAGGAGGAATGTTTGAAGTGTTGTGAAGTGTTCGTTGATCATCGTAATGTAATGAAGTGAAGACGACTCAAGGTTACGTGTTCATGGATAATGGTGCTCGAGAAGTTGCTTGAGCTTATGAATTGTCATCAGGTTGGATGGCTAAACATACTGAAGGACGAGGGATTAACGTTGTCGTAGGCTCTACCGGACTCAAAGCAGGGGTATAACGGGGACGTCCAAAAGACTAGAAGTGGTTGGTCGAGTACCTTGGGCAGCACGAAGGGCCTAGATACAAGAACGATGGCATATGGAGTTTTTCTAGAACCAGGGTTTAACATTAGCCTTGACGGAAGGCGATGTGTTGAGTCGGTCATACGATTAACAATGGCTTCAAAGCAGGATTGGCGGTGATAGCTAGAGCCATGGATAATGATTATTTTGGTTGTATCATCTTGTAAAAATTATTCGATGTCGAAGGAGATACCTCTTTGGTGCTTGTCTGATGTTGATTTAGGCATTCGGGGCTTGTGCTTAGGAGAAGTTGATATCGATTAGGACGGTCTACGCTTGATAGCTGACTACTAAGAATGTATTGTTTGTTTCTACTTGATTGTTGTAAAGGCTATCACTGTCCGATGTGGGGAAGACGGGTTGGGTTCTTCACTGGTGTGATGGTAGATTGGTTGATTAATCTGCCTATTCTTATATACTTTTTTGATGATGTTAGATAGTTGTTTATCGCTCATTAAGACTATTGTCTAACTCAAGGTATTATGTTTCCTCTTATTACCTTAGGCTGTTCATCCAGTTTTGGATGGGCAGACTAGGTAGCAGGTGACAGGTGATAGATCTTGATGAGGACGATGTTGTTGAGCGACGATGAGCAGGAGCCTTTTGTATTAGTTTTCTACTATCTAGTATTTGTTGTTTTCAATTGTTTGATGTATTCTCGGGAGACTGTATTGAGGCATATTGTACAAACTCTTATTGTGTAATCCAATGGTGTATGGATATACTTTCGAGTTGATATGAAAGTTTTAAGATTTTGCTCAATTCCGCTTCACTATTATTGCCTGTTGTATATATTATATTTTATCCTTGCAATGTGAGTTATACAACAGGTTACGCATATATTATTCTGCCCTGATGATCGTCCATAGTTGTCTAGCACGTCTTTCAGCACAGTATTCCTCTTGTTAAGTGCAGAAGTTATGGGCGGTCGTTACATTTGGTATCAGAGCTATGGTTATCGCTTTGAGCCAAATTTTGAAGATGTCATAACGTATGAGAGACATATTTGTATATTTCTGATGGATTTATACTATATATTAGTGTATAGTATAATAGCACTTAAACTCCATAAGTAGCTTTCTCATGTGTTTACTAGTCATTCTATTTTTAGATTTGGAATGAGCCGTCAATCTTTGAGATATACTGCTAGGTTGGAGTCTGTTCCTGGAGAGGGAAATGGCGGTATACTAGATAATCCAGTTATGTTCGAGGCCATGGAGGCAGCGATCATGAGGAGGGTACCCGCTCCAGAAACAATTGCGGTAGATGTAGGGGTTCAGGTGCCTAGGGTTGTGGACTTCGCAAAGCTGTGCATAGACTTTACTACTCTAGGAGGGAAGCCGTTTAAAGGGACAGAGCCGATTATAGAGATTCAAGGATGGATTGAAACTTTCATTTGGATATTTGGAGACTTGGGCATTGACGATGCAACGAAGAGGAAGCTTGCATCAAGACAAATACAGGGCAGTGCTATGGATTAGTGAAACTATGTCACTCTAGAGACTCCAGAAGATGAGATTTCGTAGGAGTAGTTCCAAGTCAAGATTGAGACGAAGTTTATCTTTATCGCACATAAGTCAGTTATGTTTAAGAAGTTTATTGAGCTAAAATAGAATGTTCGACGAGTGTTGGATTATTTTCCAGATTTTGAAACTTTGTCCAAGAATGCTCATTCGTATATTAAGACTCCTTATCATAAGAACGAGAAGTTCGTCAAGAGCATGTGTGCCGCTTGGGTTTGGAACTCGAAATTTGTGATAGACCATTGATTGTGACTAATCCAGTTGGTGGGATTTGCCCAGTTTGTATATGATTTTTCGTGGTCTAGTGTTATCGAGTCATGGTTGCTCCTTTGTGTGTGATTGTTTTTTTTTTTTGAACTTCGTTGGATTTGAGACCATTTTGGGTATGGATTGTCTCAAGAGGTATGAGACAAAAGTGGATTGCGAGAAGCTTGAGGTGACGGCCGGGAATGTGGAAGGGTGGATGGTTGTGATTTGATGTAATCCCGAAGATGGTGTCTTCGTGAGCTTTGAATTTGCTTGTGATTCCACAGGAAGACATGTCATCGGTACCGATTAGAAGTGAGTTTAATGATGTCTTTGATGAGGTCAAAGGGTTGCTGTCGCATCGCGAGATTGTGTTTAGAATCTATTTGGTCGAGGGTGCTAGACCTATCGTCATGCCTCTTAGGCAGATGGAGACTAAGGAACAATGAGAGTTAGAGGCGAAAGTACGTGACCTTTTGGGAAAAGGATTCATTTGGAGGAGCATGTCCGAATGGGGTGCACCAGTTGTGTTTGCAACCAAGATGGATGGATCTCAAGATTGTGTATGGATTATCGTGAGCTGAACAAACAAGTATCCGTTGCTGAGGATAGACGACTTGTTCGATTATCTTCACAAAGCCAAGATGTTTTCTCTGATGGATTTGGCAATGGGATTCCACCAGTTGGGGGTGGCAAAGGATAGTGTACTGAATACTGCTTTTAGGACACCATCCGTTTCTTCAAATGGTTGGTGATGCCATTTGGGTTGACTAACCCACCAGCATATTTCGTGGATCTTATGAATAGGGTTTTCAAGGATTAGTTGAACAAGTTCGTGGTTGTGTTCGTGGACGTTATTCTGGTTTATTCCCGGAATGAAGAAGAGCATAAGACGCACTTGAGAGTTTCTTTGGAAATCTTGCGAAAGCATCAGCTGATAGCTAAGTTTTCAAAGTGTCACTTCTGGAAAAGCGAAGTAAGATTCTTAGGCCATGTTGTTTCTGGAAATAGAATAGTGGTTGACCCCGCTAAGGTGGCAGCGATCCAGGACTGGAATAGGCCTAAGAATGTGATGGATGTTAGGAGTTTCCTTGGGTTGGCCGGATATTATCGCCGGTTTATCAAGGATTTCTCCAAGATAGCTGCACCATTAATGGGATTGATAAAAAAGAATCAGGTGTTCACATGGGATGCGAAGTGTGAGCAAGCTTTTGGAATCGTGAAAAAGAGACTGACGAGTGGCTCCTGTTTTGACGATTCCTAGCGGTATTGAAAAGATGGTGGTATACACCGATGCATGTGGTACAGGACTTGGAGCAGTGCTTATGTAGAAGGATAAGGTTGTGGCCAACGCAAGTCGACAATTGACGTCGCATGAAAAGAACTATCCAACTCATGATTTGGAGCTGGCAGCGATCATATTTTCTCTAAAGATATGGAGACATTACTAGTTGGGAGTTCGATTCGAGTTATTTACGGATCACAGGTTGTTGAAGTATCTTTTCTCCCAAAAGAATTTTAATCTTGGGCAGCAACGGTGGTTAGACTATCTGGCATCGTATGATTTTAGTATAGCTTATACTCATGGTAAAGGTAACGCAGCGGCAGATGCGTTAAGCCGAAGACAAGCAAATCTGGGAGTGATGTTTTCGGAATGGAAGCACCTTGAGTACTTGGCAAGATTTGATCTTAGGCCTAGGTGTGAGTTAGAACCTGAAATGTTGGCAAGCTTGTCGATAAGACCTACTCTCATCGAACTAATTTGCAAAAGCCAAAAGCATGATGCGAAGCTTGTCGAGATTATCTAGAAGTTGGAAACAAAGGATAAGGAACTCGAGGTTGATCGAAAAGGTTGGCTTCAAAAGAAAGGAAAATTGGTTGTTCCTGACACTGACGGATTAAGGGATGATGTTCTGAGGGAATGCCATCACTCAAAGTTGATGATTCATCCCGGTGGTAACAAGATGTATCAGGACAT
Organism: Allium sativum; assembly: GCA_030737875.1. Classification (NCBI taxonomy): domain Eukaryota; kingdom Viridiplantae; phylum Streptophyta; class Magnoliopsida; order Asparagales; family Amaryllidaceae; genus Allium; species Allium sativum. The sequence continues at coordinate 26,801,207 of CM060912.1, read as the reverse complement.
GAGGCGAGCTTACTACTGGGAAGGGATGAAGCAGGATGTTGGAAAATTTATAAACTGAACAAAAGAAGATGAGTGGATTGCTTTAGCTATTGGAAATTCCTTCATGGAAGTCAGAGAAGATATCAATGGACAACCTAGAACCAGGGCAGGAAACGAAGGAATTTGGGTCATAGTGAATTGTTTGAACAAAAGTGCGAGATTTATTCCTGTTAGATCGACTAGGACAACACTGAAGTTGGCTGAGCTTTGTATTATATGGATAGTTCATCCATGGTATCTTAAAGAGCATAGTTTGTGATTGAGATCCATTGTTCACGAGTGGATTTTGGAAGAGCTTGCAAGAAGCTTTGGGAACCGTGTTGTATTTGAGTATGGCTTGTCATCCTCAAACCGATGGTCATACTAAGAGGGTTCACCGTGTTTTGCAAGATCTCCTAAGGGATTGTGTATTAGACTTCGGAGGATCATGGGAAGACCATCTACATCTATTTGAGTTTGCGTACAATAATAACTACCAGTCGAGCATTGGGATGGCACAATATGAGGCGTTGTATGGTAGACCGTGTAATTCTCCGGTATATTGGTTAGAAATTGGAGATAACTTATACTTGGGCCAGAGATGATCAGAGAGACATCGGATTGTATCGAGATCGTTCGATAATGAGTGAAGGCAGCCCAAGATCGTCAGAAGAGTTATGCCAATAAACGTCGAAAAAAATTGGAATTCGACGTTTGTAACATGGTTTTCATGAAGATTTCGCTGTTGAAGCTTGTTGTTCGATTTGGAAGTAAAGGAAAGTTAGCTCCTAGGTTTGTTGGACCGTTTCCGATAGTCGAGTGGATTGGAAAACCTGCGTATAGGTTGGAGTTACCCAAGAAGATGTCGAGTGTGCATAATATTTTCCATGTGTCATTTCTTCGGAAGTGTGTGCATGACTCAAATGTGATGGTATTTTCAGAGCAATACGAAGACCTAGCAGTCGAGGTTGTAGCTACGAAATCTCGTAAGCCACTTCGTGTTTGGGGAATGACACGAAGCAGCTTTGGAGGAAGATGGTTAATTTAGTGAAGGTGTAGTGGAGTGAGGATGATGATGATTGTACGTGGCAGACGGAAGAGAGTTTGAAGACGACCCATCCAGAACTCTTCGTTGGTATGACCCATTAATGCCATGTCACTTTACACCATTGTAACTTATGCTAATCATTAGAATTCTGCATACTAGGTTAAGGCTACAGATGCATGGTTTGATGGATGCTAGTTTGGATGGTAAAATTGACTACTTCTGGATGGTAGGCCTGCGGGATTGTTTTCGTTGTTTGTGTTTGTTTGGAATTTCGAGGACGAAATTCCTAAAGGGGAGAGAGTGTAACAACCCGCATTTTACGTACCGAAGGATCATAAAATATTTTTATTTAACTATCTGAGGGTTGGATCTTTCTAACATTTTGATATGTTGGTTATTGGGATGTGAGACATGTCCATAATTTTTACCAATTTTATTTGTGACCATTTTCCCCTATCAGTTTTGTATAGGGCATAACATTTGACTGAGATCGAATCAGGTGCTAAGATTAACTTCATTGGGGATGAAATGGTGTTGCCTCTTCCGTAGAGTGGTCACATTAAAGATTTGGTTCAGCGATTTGGGAGGAATCATTGCTTTAGTACTGCACAATTTCTGTACAGGTATGACTATTCATTTAAGGGTTGATTTGGTGTGGCCCATTAGTGGGCTGGTAGGAGGCTATAAATAAGGGGATAGAGGCATGGAGAATAGTTTTCTTTCTTCATTCTCTCATTTGGTTGAGCTTGTGATCCTCCTTGCCAAACCAAATACATCTACCCTCCATTAAAATTCTAGATCTACACTGGAAGATTGAAGATTTGCATCAAAGGAAGCTAGATGCAAGTAAAGGAAGATATTATCAAATTGAGAGGTTTTGTGATAGCCCGCCCCACAACAGCCGACATTTGCCTCGAAATGCGCTATACCGATGTCCAACCAGTGCGGGACGGTCATCAAAGAAAGGAATTTGAACTAACAAGGAACCTGCAGAATGTCTCACAGCGCATGGAAATGAAATATAATAAAAACATATCTTTGATATAAAACAGAAGAGACAGTGTATAAGCCGAAAACTAAACCATCATAGCAGCAGAAATCCAAAATACAGCTTATGATCCATAACCATCAATATTACAACTCTTAAAATACTGTCTCTAAAGCAAAAGGGAAAGATGCACTACTAATTCCCAAAGTAGTGACCAGCAACAACACTGGGAGATTATATATATACATATATATCATACGTGGAAGCCTCATGCTCGTCTCCGGTACAACTACTCGTGCATACCACCTAACCTATCTCTAGTATGTCCGTTTAAGAGCACCCAGAGTAATAAGAAGATACATAAAACTCTGGGTCAGACAAAAGTCTGGTATGAGCGATAAGCAACTAAACAGAACAATAACAGGTATTCTAAACCATACCTGAACCTGGACCTGTAACCAAAGAGTTAACACAACAAAATGTACAATACTCTAAGGTGACACTAACATATGGTATAAAGATACGGGGGAGGGGTGTACATATCATGGTGATGTCAAACAATCAAGCTTAGCAACCATCCTCACATCTCTCGCTCAGTGCGTAAAGCATACGATATCCACCGCTTTGACCACCCAAATCATTTGCTATGATCACTCTGCCCCATGGAGTCGTGATGGCTCCACTGCACTGATCCATAGCCACTAGTCCCTTGCTATGTCCACTCTACCCTATGAAGTCATGATGACTCCAATGCACTGGCTCATAGCCATGCTACAATCACTCTGCTCCATGGAGTAACGACTACCCCACTGCACTTATCCGTAGCCTAACATTCGTCTCTTAGTGGTAAGTCAAAGTTATGGACGTCGATAACCCCTTAACACGCGTCCCGCAACAAAGTCCAACTCATGAAGTTAACTCGTTGGTTCCCAACTAGATCCTGAGTCACAACCTCTCATTTGGACTACCTTTGCATCTCGGGTTTTGGTCTCGTTCGGATCGTTTCGGCCCTTCTCCTTGTCCTCGGTTCTGTCGTGATACATGCTTCGGCTCGGAGGAATGGTTCATGAGTTGCTCACTGGTTCGGTTCGTGATCATTCACCTCGGGTCGGGTCGACTTCCCCATCCAAGTCGGTTGGTGGTTCTCTAGTGCTCGCCGGTTCGTGACACCTATCGGTTTGGGTCGGTGATCCAACAACGGTTCGTGGCAACCCCTCTGGTTCAGGTCATGAGCACCTATTGGGTTCGGGTCGTGTTCGTTGGTTTATGGTGTCTTCTCCAATGCATCGGTTCAGGTTGATGTCCTCTGACATGAGCAGGTCGGGTCGTGGGATGCTCTACGAGTGGGTTCGGGGGTCTGATCTGATCCCGTTTCCTGCACTTTTCCAGCGACTGATTACGCTATACGATGACGTTTTTGACCATTCTAACTTTTCTAAACAATCAAAAATCATTTCAAGCAGTCATAGCAACATGTATAATTGACCATAAACACCAAAACAACAATTCAATATGTAAAAATGGATCAAACATACCCAAAACTCATGCTTTCCCCTTAATTATGTTTAACAATAACTAATGATAGGATTAGCAAAACATATCCAAATTAACCCAAATTTCTAACAGATGTCTAAAATAATATTTTAGAATTTTAAAAACTTTTCTAGATATTTCTGAGCCATAATTTCGCTAATTAACGCTAATCATCCCTTATTAGCCGTAATTAGTGAAAAACAATGCAAATCACTCACCTTAGGCACAAATAAAATATCAAATCTGAAAACTCCATTGTTTGGGTTGAATTATAATGCCTAACAGCAGCTCCAATCTGATTTGGTGTTATTTCTCCTTGATTTGACGTAGATTAGCATAGTCCTTGATTAGAGAGCGATTTGGGACGAAATTAGAAGGTGAAGGCCATTTTTAGGGTTTCTAAGAGGCAAATGGCGGCTAGAAAACTGAAATAGAATAAGAACCTAACTCATTTCAGCATCCCCATAACCCAAATCCTGAAATGGGTTATGGGGTCATTTGCTAATTACCATAATCAGCCCACTTAGGCAGTTGTTCACCTTCTAAACCTTGTTTCAGCCATATCTCCTAAACGGTGAGTCCGTTTGCTAATGTGACCACTCTACGGAAAGGTAAACCATCATCCGGATCTAATGGAAGTGGTTTCAGGTCAAAACTCCTTACCAATCAAAAGTTATTGCCGAAACAAGATCAGCTAAGGGCAAAATGGTCATTTAAAAATCAGTAAAAGTCGTGAACATGGGAAATGACCCCAATAGTCATTCCCCAAAGCTACATAACTATACGACCTCATATGAAAAAGAAATAAATATTCTAGAATGCGGATCGTTATAGGTTTGAAGAGTGATCTTCACTGCCCGGGTTTGGAATTTAGTGATTTCAAGTTATTTTGAAAAAATTGGTGAGTGACAAGCATCCCTCACACGGATTCAATCAAGTGTATAGGTTATTTGATCTTATTTTCATTATTTCTAGTTGTTTTCACCTAGATCTACATCATGGTAAGTATATTTTCATTCGAACCACCGTAGGATCTAATTTAGCAACTTAAACCGGTAATTCTTAGGTTAATCAATAGATATATGCAAGTTTAGATCTACTATTTTGTTTATTCATTTATTTATCATGATTTGGTGAGTTTTATATGTTTGTATGATGAATAATTGACGTTTAAGTGTTGTTGGTGATTTCATAAAGTGTTGATAGTTAAATTAGATGGTTCATCGATGTCGTCGTTTGGTGGTGGATTGGTCGAGATCGGAGATTGATTGGTCAGATCCGGAGTCGGGTCGTTTTTGGAAGGGCCGCATGGCTTGTTGCTCAATAAAGAGTTAAGTCAGGTCGTTTTTTTACCCAAATAGTCAGGTCGGGTCATTTTTGACCCAGAGATTTGGGTCAATTGTGACCTGATGAGTTGGATCAATTGTGACCTGATGAGTTGGATCAATTGTGACCTATCGAGTCCGGTCAATTGTGACCTGGTGAGTCGGGTCAATTTTGACCTAACGAGTCAGGTCATTTGTGACCTGATGAGTCGAGTTGAAACGCTATGAATTGAATATTGACCAAATGACTTATGTTTTCGACTCGATTGTGGTTGTGGCTTCAAAGTGAATTGAAGGTGGAATGTTCGAAGTGATTTGAAGTGTTTGTTGATAATCTCAATGCTACGAAGTGAAGAAGACTCAAGGTTGTGAGTTCGTGGATAATGGTGCTCGAGAAGTTGCTTAAGCTTATGAATAATCATCATGTTCGATGGCTAAAGATACTGAAGGCCGAGGGATTATCGTTGTCGTAGGTTCTAGAGGACTCAAAGAAGGGGTATAATGGGGACACCCAAAAGACTAGAAGTGGTTGGTTGAGTACCCTGGGTAGCACGACGGGTCTAGATATGAGAACGATAGCGTATGGAGTTTTGCTAGAACCTGGGTATACCATTATCCCTTGACGGAAGACAAGGTGTTGAGTTGGTCATACAATTAGCAATAGTTTCAAAGCAGGATTGGCGATGATAGCCAGAGTCATGGATAATGATTTTTTTGCTTGTATCATCTTGTGTAGATTATTCGACGTCAAAGGAGATATCTCTTGAGTGTTTGTCTGATGTTGATTTAGGCCTTCGGGGATTGTGCTTGGGAGATGTCAATATCAATTAGGATGGTCTATGCTTGATAACTAACTGTTATGAATGTACTGTTTGTTTCTACTTGATTGTTGCAAAGGTTATCACTGTCCAACGTGGGGAAGACGGGTTGGGTTCTTCTCTGGTGTGATGTAGATTGGTTGATTAATCTGCCTATTCTCTTTTACTTTATTGATGATGTCATATAGTTGTTTATCGCTTATTAAGACTATTGTCTGACTTAAACTTTTATATTTTCTCTTATTACCTTGGGTTGTTCATCCGGTTTTGTATGGGAAGACCGAGTAGCAGGTGACAGGTGATAGATCTTGATGAGGACAATGTTGTTGAGCGACAATGAGCAGGAGGCTTTCGTATTAGTTTTCTACTACCTACTATTTGTTGTTTTCAGCTGTTTGATGTATTCTCTAAGAGACTGTAGTGAGGCATATTGTACAGACTCTTATTGTGTATTCCAATGTTGTATTGATATACTTTCGAGTTGATACGAAAGCTTTAAGATTCTAATCAATTGTGCTTCACTAATATTGCCTATTGTGTATCTCATATAATATTTTATCCTTGCATTGTGAGTTATGCGACAGGTTATGCAAATATTATTCTTCCTTGATGGTCGTCCGTAGCTGCTTGGCACGTCTTTCAGCATAGTATTCCTCTTGTTAAGTGCAGGAGTTATGGGCGCTCGTCACATAAACACTGATAAAAGCAAATAACAGACAACCTAGCACTACAAAACAGAAAACGAAAACGGATAGAACAACTCACTAAGAAATACTCATCCAGCACGTCAAATATACGTCGATCCACAGCTGCAAAAGCCTTTCGATCGAAATAAAATAGGGAGGAATAGTGAAGCGTTTCGAAGGATGGAAAAGTAGAGAAGTAGTGATAGGTTGCTAGACTCCACTAGAGTAAAGACCATAGATAAGAAGCATGGAAGATAGTCAAGTGAAAGGATGAACGTCAATAAAGATCTAGGCTAGGGTTTTGCAAAGTAGATCTAGGAAAGAAGTAGAGGAGAGTGATGACATCCGTGGTTGTGTTGAGGAAAAGAGGTCGCAAAAAACCGATAGGAGTTACCATATATGGGGGAGAGAAAGTGGAAATAAAATCCACAGTGGAGAAAGCTGGATTTGGAAAGGAGTGGAGGATCAGGAGGAGAAGAAGGAGAAAAGAAGGAAAATGAAGCGAGAGGGTTGAAATGGGAAGAGAGAAAATCATGTATGAAAAGGAAGAAGGAGGATGACGATTCACCCAATCACCATTAAAGACTGAAGCTCTAACTTTTCATTTCTTAAGTACTATCAAATGATATTGCTAGTTTCAAAACTTTGAAAACTATTTTTAGAACCCTAGGTTTTAAATTCTCAAATTTCCAACTTAAACCTTTTTTATTTATTATTCATCTTTATAAATTTATACTTGTATAAAATTAATATACATATACATAGAGAGATCATTTCACAAATGAATCTCTTACTTGAATTTATTTTAAATCAACTTGATTTAAATTAAATTCCCACCCAACATTATCATCGAATGCCTTAATGTAAAATTGTGAAACTGAGTTCACAAGGTATTCGCCGTTAATGTTTCAAATTTCTATCCTACTCGACCCATGTAGTAAAAAGAATAAACTGCTCCTAATTAAACAATAGTTGATGCCCATAAAATGATCGGGTATAACTACTCTATCAACAAGTAATACAAGCAACATCCAATAGCCAACACTACTAATTAGGTGAGCCTGACTAATGAAACAATAAATGATAATAATTAAATGTCACCATTTACCTTACAAACAATGTATTAAAAGAACTATATTTAGTATATGAAAATTTTCTTATATATATAAAATATAAAATCAAGGATTTTATTTATCATTTACCAAATTTTCAATATTTGTGCATCGACCTTTTGTTCAACTGTTTAGGAACCTTTACTGGTACCACGGTGCCCCGTATATCGACCAGAAATTGAAAATTCATACTTAACAAATCAATTAACATAAATTATTTCTATATCAGTAACAAATACATGCTTTGATATATTTATACATTTGTACTCATCCTAGGGTCTCTCTTACCCTATTTCACATGAATAAACGCCACCAAAGCATAGGTGTTTCTCAACCTAAGCTCTGATACCAAGATGCCATGACCCACGTTTTCGACCCTCAAAAGCTGACACTAATACATCCATCGTATTCACATTCTGAACAATCAATGCAGGAAAGACGTATGGTTGGGGTAAATGAAAGTAAGAAAAAAAATCTCATAGAGAATGAAAATATATAATATAACAGTAGTGTTTACACAAATAAAAATGTAAATTTAATACATAAATGATAGAATTTGCAATGACCTGATTTTGAGCCCGCTTCAAGCTGATGGTTAGCCCACTCGAAACGTTCTTAAAGGCGGATTGTTATGGGATACGACACATCAAAATAGAACACAAAAGAATATTTCATTGCTATTACAACAATTTTATATCAGATTACAAAAATATACTGGAGTACAATAAATTAAAATAATACGCAGCAAAAATATAATTACATTCAACGGAAGATTAGAAAATAATCCAGAGTATAGCTCCAACTTCAAATCAGGATCCTGATTTAAAATATCTGCAAAACCAAAACTACTAGCTACCCGTGTGGAAAATATGGGCACCTAGAGTTTAGGTTGGAAACAATAAACTTCACTTCAATCATGGGACTGATATGAGAACCAAACAATTATTATACTTTATTTTAAAATTGGGTAAATCACAGGACCACGCCGTATAACACGGAATGGGTTTTCCCCACATGAATACCAGTCATAAATAAAACTCGCGATGCTTTTTGAAAAATGAAGCTATTATAAGACTCAGGTCGCATCACACAATGAAAGCGCAAGCCGGAGGATAGAGTTTTACCTTATAATAGCCAAACATGCTTGATACACGAAATTTCTCTTTTATTATTACTAATGCATAATGTATAAAACAATTTCAAAAATAAATGTATTAGTCTTAGACGGCCTAATACCCCATCCTATTATGTCGCCATATAGGTTTACAACTAAAACCATAAAGTCTCGTATTGGAAATTGGATTCCATCATGAGCCGAGGCAAAGGATCTTCCTCATTTGAACTTCGGAACATCTCTAGCAAAATGTCCCCGGGAAAATACACATATCCCTTGGAGATGTAGAGTCTGTCCATATATTCCCGTAGATTAGACAATTGCTCGAACACAACGTTTCCCAGTCCTATCGGACCTACTATCTGGTCAGTACGTCGACCACCTTTCGAGGCGCCTCAGTTCCAACATCCACATAAGTAAATTGCCTCGGCTCCATACCATGGCATTAGTTCTAGCTAGAAAGAAACATATGTCCTCTTTGCGGTCCTTCATCCTGTTTTTGGCCCATACCGAGGAGTGAAGCTTGCCGAATTCACGTCTCGACATAAAGCTACGCTCTATCAAAACCATGCTTTGATCATCATCCACAAAGCTCTGCTTTTCAAAAAAAATCTTTGATCAATCAGCATCTTAGCATGCCACATTGTCATTTCATACCATATAGCCAATGTCTATTAATATATAACCTTTAAGCTCATACGTCTCAGAGAAGGGTGTTAAGATAAGAGAATAAATTCTCCACCACCAAACAAATATATATTTAGTAGAGATTAATTAATATTGTATAAAATACAATGTCAGACACACAATCCATTTGCAAGTTCGTTCTGGGTCTGAACGAAAGGCACCTTATTCCTCGTCCCATATGTCAAATACAGGAGAGAGGCCCTTGCATATCTGGTCGATCTCCAAGTACCACCACTTTAATCTGGTAACAGGAGATACCCAAGGCATCAGCAATAATCCAAATGATGTGAAGATCTCTGGTCTTCAACCACCGTCTTCAACATCTTCGACAATCGCCGTATTAGTTATTCAGAATGAGTTGAAACCCGGTCTTTCCGAATAACTACCACATTATTAACATCAAGTGATATATAAGCATATCATACACCTCATTCCAATTCTGAATATTCTTTTATTCAAATATTCTTTGCATTGGGAATAATTCCCGCAAATCTTATCAAAGATTTACTTCATTCAAACTTCTCGTTTAAATAATTCCATGGAAATCATTTCAAAAGATTATAACATATTTTTCTCAAACTTATCTCAAATTAAGGTTTACAAGCCTTATTGAGATTAACAACCTTACAAAAAGGTATTCTCTTGAATTGTTATCTCATTCCCATCTCGTTCATCCCATGGAGAAAAACTGGCAGTACTCCATATCCAACACCCCTTATGTCTCGGTAAGTTCAATTTCCGTCTTTCATTTCATTTCAAATCTAATTGAAGATTCATTAAAACTCTAATGCAGTTTTAATATCCATTTATTCAATCAAATCTTTATTGAAAGATTTATTAAAACGCTAATTTGGTTTTATCTCATTTTATCCAACCAAATCTTTAATGAAAGATTTATTACAAGTCAAACTTGAGAAATAATATTTCCTCTAACTGGGTTAAGGAACAAGTGTTATTCAATACAACGTTAACGATAAACCCAAAATAAGCTTCCATTTTAAATGGAATCTTCGTAGGAACCATATCATTTCACAATCGATGTAAATTTTCACAGAATAGCTTCATACCGTCCAAAACTAAATAAATTTAGTCCAAATCACTTTTAAATCATTTATAATGATTTAACATAATTTTTCCTATTTTTAATAATTTAAAAATAGTATATCTCTTCAAAACCCAATTTCAGGTCATTAACAACATTAGCGTTGTTTCTATTCAAATTTGATTTGAATTTATCTCAAAATCTAACCATTGGATTTTAAAACTTTTCATTTCATTTGAATTTTTTTTTCATTTCAGACCCAACATTTTTCATTTCGTGAAAATCCGACGGTCGGATCTCCATGTACGTCCATTTGAAGTCAATGGTCGAAATACGCGAACGTTTGCCGCGCGACACGTCCTATTCCAACCATTTTATTATTTATAATAAAACTCGTCGATTTTATTTAAATGTATTTTATAAAACGTTTATAATCACGTTTAAAAACAATTTTAACTTGCAATTCAATTTTAAATCAAAATTGAATATTCAATCTTATTATAATATTAATATAATAATGTGTTCAAAATTTAATATTTTAAAATCCAAATTTTTTCGACGTCCATCATAAAAATAAATAAGATCAATGGAGAAATTCGTTCGAGTTAAAAACGTCGTTGTATACTTAACTCAAATTCACATTTAACTGTTACTATTCATTCCAATTAAAAATTGAAAACATGCCTTGCTAGATTGAAAATTAATTCAAATCAAATTCTAACTTTTACAGAATTTATTCATAATCATTTAAACTGTCTTTCCTAACCAATTAGAATTTAAAATTCAAACTTTCATTTTTACATCAAATATTTTATTAATAAAATATTCACATTAAATTCCAAAGTCGAATTAGCTTTAACAAATTACCAAATAATTCAGTTTATATGGATTTCACATATAATTGGATTTCACACATCATTAACTTCCATATCAACTATCAATCACCAATCAATGATATAATATAAGTGTTTCCATCGTCAACGCTTATATTCATAGTTTATAATAATAATAGTGAAAAATGTAAACAACACCCACCAACCACAAAACAAATATTGCAATAACAGGCAATCAATATATATGCCAAAATGAACATAATAACTTAACAAAATAGTTAAGCGAGAGTGTTCTCATTTTTATCAGTTCGAAATCGTTAAATAACAATTATTTAATTAAATTAAACATGACGTTTAATTTAACCAAAATCTGCAACTAGCTCCAAATTCCTTCAAGTTGGTGTCACCGCGAAGCTCTCGTCGTCACGATTCCAACGCTTTTGATTTTGTCCAATTCTGTTCCCATTTGGAAAAGTTATGATAATTTGAACATTATATAATTAATGATATCACTAACCTAGATTAATTAAGTTGATTAGTTACCCTCCCCTAATTACTCCCCCTCCATCTTCTTCGTTACAGCACGCGCGAAGACAACCCAAAACGCACACACCTAGAGCTTACCCACTACGCCACATCAGAGACCTCCACATTGAAGGCCATCCTCCACTCTACCTTCGCCATGAGTGGGCCCTAACTCACACCCCCTATAGCCGCAAAAATGCCAGCGAATGACTTCGATCCCTATTTCTTCACAAATTGCTACATGAAATTTGGTCACTTCCATACGGAATCAAAGAGCTTAAAAATCTCTACATCTTTTATTTTGAAACCATGATCCAATTCTCATTGTTTTAAGCGTGAGCAACGAATGAAATTAGAACGATGGTGGCCATTGATATTTTGGGTGGCGGCTAATGAAATGGGAACTAGGGTTTAAGAGGAAAGAGGGTTTATATATTATATTTATTATTATTTTATTCCAAGGTTACTTCACTGTGAAGTTTAACGCTCTGAAATCCAAACGAACCCCAACAACTAACGTCCCTAGCCAAATAACCCTATTCTGGACACAATGGAATATGGTTCGGTAGCCGATTCGATTGTTTTATTCATTTTTTCTTAAAGTTAAAATATATAACTCAATATAATGTTAATTATTGAATTTCAACGAGCGTTTTAATTTTCCATGACTACATACTAACTCCAAAAATTACAAAATTTGAAATCTTGCTACATTTCACAAATACGATTCTAACAAGCCTGGTCTCATCGAATCTGGAGATCGTTTGAAAAATGACCTTATTTCTAGCTTTTATCAAATTCTAACGGAACAGCAATATGTGTTTATATTTACCACGCTTACATTTGAATTCCAATTGACTTGAAATTTGAAGCCTAACAATAATTTTACATTTTGGATTTGATAAAATTGGTTTCGTTGAAAATGGAGTTCTTATGAAAAATGGCTATTTTTAAGGCTTAAATAAAACAAATAAATTCGAATACAGTTCATATAAATAATAATAATTTAATATATCGTATATATCCAACCGAAATATCACATACTTCCAAAACAAACATACCTGGGTTTTTAACTCGATGTTTTCAAATTGAAGTCAAATCGATCTTCAATTTTATAATAAATCCTTTTATTTCTATGTAATAAATTGTTATAATTTATAAACGATTTCATAGAAACTTTTTAAAATTTTGATTTGGATATAACTTACAATTTATAACACGAAAACTCGATTTTTCACTTCGGTTAGAAAGATATACTTAAATAGATTCTAATCATTCTTGTTTTACAGAAATCGTACTAATTTTGAATTCTGTACATTCGAAATTAAATTTTTCGAACTACCGTGACATTACGAGTTTGTTTTATTATTAATATAAATTTATAAGTTCAAATTTCATTTTAAATAAATTCTAAGTCGTTAAATCTCAAATAAAATATTTAATTTTCATTAAAATCAATTAAAATTTCATATTTTAAATTGACTAAAAATGTGGGTCATTACAGAATTAATCTATAAATCAATCTGAACAGTTTTAATAACTTGTCCTTACAAATATTGAAGAAAACAAGAAACAAATGTAGCAGAAAACAGAGAGATGTATGAGAGTACGACTTAGTCCATCCACTTCTCTGTTTGAGCTCCAAAACAATCTAAACTAACTCGAAAATATACTCTGTCTGACTTAATTATTATAATAAAATAATACTCGGATATGTCTGGTAAACTAGCGTGAGAAACACTCAAATCACAAGTAATTTTTTCTTTAGCTTATAAACCTTTGAAATCAAAGGTATCTCATAGGACCTTGCCATACATAGACACGGATGGGTTTTACCTTACGATAAACAAAACATTTTTATTACAATTCCAGTGATATTATAATAATGTCTAGAATCCATAATCATATATATTACAATAGTTGAAATGCTTAGACCTCACGTTCCAACATAATACATATACAATATGTTGGATCTAGATTAACCGTAGAGGGGGGGGGGGTGAATAGGGTTTATTACAGTTTTTAAACTGAATTGAAAAACTGACAGGATATTAAAATAATAAAAAGATCACAGAATGCAGCAGAAATAAAAGTGCAGAAAATAAATCACACACAGATATACCCAGCTTCGGCAAAACCCTGCCTACTGCTGCATTCATAAGGTTTCTACTAGGTGTTATAAACAGATCCCGCATATAAGACCATGTACACTAGCAGCGCCTGCTCCTGTCCTAACCCTACGCTCAAAACCCTAGACTGACTGATATCCCCTCGATCAGATTTCCCGAATTACACACTCGTATCCGTAAACCTAGAAATTACAGACTCTAGTAGACTATCAGTTAATCCTTAACTGAATTCTAGGATTTTACAGACTCTAGAAGACTGTTCAAACTGATTTTATAACAAATTAAAATAACACAAAAATTAAAACAAAAATTGAAACCCTAGGAATTATAAATAGAAGGGTCATCCCCTTTTAATTTTAAAAAGAAAGCTTGGCCCATAAAAATAGGTCGGCCCCCTTTTGAATGGTGTTGCACCCTTTGTCAAATGGTTCCCGTCCTCTTGAGTTCTTCGTGGAAAACAGGAATGGCGGCTGAGAATTTTGGGGCTAGGGTTTCAAATCCCAAACCGAATCTTATTGTTTGCGTCTGGAATCAATTCTGATGCTCGAAATCTTTGATTGCTTCTGCTCGATTGATGTGTGGCTATATGATTCTTCACTCTGGCGGTCGAAACTCTAATAAATTGTGAGTGTTATTTTTTTTAATAAATTTTGCTCTTTGATTTTTCTTGTTGGTTTTCGATGCTCTGCCAGTGATGAATTGGTTGTATAAATAGGGCTGAATCGAAACCCTAAAAGCTCTGATTTCGAATATGGCTTGATTTGTGATGTGTATTTCCTCTTTTGTCTGACATAATTTAATTCGGCTTTAAATCGAAATTTTCTACGTGATTTTGTTGCGGCTGATTTTTGTTGCTTTCCAATTTTGCTTTGCTCCAATGAATGTTGCCATGATTGTAGTCTTGTGTGATTTGAGGAATATGATTCCTGGAATTCTTGCGCATTGTTTATTTTGTGGTCCCTTGAAAAGCTTGATGATCATTTCCAGAAAGTTTTAAACAGGCATTGATTTGTTTCTTGTTTTAAATTTCTTGTCCAAAAATATATCATGATTTCTGGAAATATTTTGCACGTGTGAACTCTTGGGAGATTTCAGGAAACATTTGAATGATATTGACTCCATCCTTGTTCAAGAGATACCAAAAATACATTTTCCATTTTCAGGAAAGAAGTGAAGAATTCTTAGTGCCATAAATCAATAGAGTAATTTTTTTGGAAATCTGTTTGGCAGATTAATCACTTGCTCTGATAAAATACTTTTCCAAAACTGTGATTGTGAAACCCTTTAAACCCGATTGTTCTCTTGCCCTGAATTTGCTTTGTCATATAAACTTGACTTTGAACTTTGACAATGTTCACCGCATTAAACATGCAGAAAACTTTCATGAACATATTGTGCACATGCACTTTTACCATTGCTGCTTGACCAACTATCTGCACATTGCCATATCGTTGCACTTGTATCATGGCCCTCGGCCACTTTGACTTGCACCTGTTCATGTGCATCTGCACTTTGCACTTCCATTTGCTTGTGCTTTTGCCGCCATGTATATGTAGTTCACACACACTTGACATGGTTGCACCCATTTTTACACTGTCTCGACCATTCTTGCAAACCTGTTACTTGTACATGTCATTTGTACACCATCTTGATACTTGATTTATATATGTGCACAAGTTTACTTGAAACAGTCATTTTCACCATGTTAAAAAAAATCTGAGCTGTTCTGGTTTTGCTCATTCATGTTTATAGTTATACCACTGAGTCACTTGTGTTTTGAATCATTGTATACATGTGTATACTGCTTTCATGTGCACAATGTTTTGGACTGTCTTGACTTGTGTTTACTGGCATTATGTACTGTGTTGAACCATGCACCAGAACATGAAATTACAACATTGTTTCTCTTCCTTCCCTGAACCATGAATGTGCACACTGGCTTGAACATGCTGCTGTGACTATGTTGACTTGGGCTGAACCACCATGTATTTGTTTTGCACCATCACTTGCACACTTGCTTCATTTCAGCAGCACCTTGAACATCATGTATTGACTGAAACATTGCATGTGTTTGTCCATGATCAATATGCTTGAAACTATCTAGGCCCTCGACTGACTTGATCATTGTTGACATATGCTAGCTTGATCAGTTTTGTGTTGTCTCGGCCATATGTGTTGAGCTGCTTTATATATGCTGATTCGACTTGTTGCATTGAATCTTGTTTGGCTTGAATCATGCTTTGTTGACTAAAACATTTGCACTGTGTCGAGCTTGGTCCATGTGACTGCTCCACAGCTGTATACGCTGAGTGGCGAGGCAGTGCACACGTGTATATTTATACACGTGTGTATATGCAGCCATCAGAAAATTTTCTGTCCCTGCATTGATATACATATATATGTTGTCTGCCTTGTGGTATTTGAAGTGTATCACTGTGAATATCACAAGCTGTCTAGACACAGATTGATGGTTTTATAAATCATTCAAGTCATGAAAAATGATGAGAAACACACTAGAAAACTGAGGCAATTAAAATTTCAAAAATAAAATTCAAATCTTCATGTATTCGGTTTTTATTTATATTGCAGTGTACTGTGTGTGTGTTTCTGTATATGACAGGTATGAAGACTGGACTGAATGCAGAAAGCTTGTGAAGACAAAAAATAAAAGACAGAAGACAATGAAAATAAGAAGAGTGTCAGTGTGTCTGTGTAAATATATACGAATCTGTGTAAATGAAATTGTATATATGAAATGCAAACTGAGTGAATGTATGAGTGTTATAGTGAGGAGCTAATGTATATGTAAAAGTGATTGTACTGATTATTTGTAATAAACAAAATCTGTTTGAAATAAAAATATCATTTCATTGTTGTCAAACAGACTTGTCTATTCTATTCTGTTTATTTATAAGTACAAATATGTGAAGTGATTAAATAGTGGAGTTAAAATAGATGTACTGTTTGAATGTTAGAAATATAATATTTATATTTTAAATAAAATACAGTAAATATTTGAATTTCTATACAAATGTATTTTATTTAAATATAAATATTTTCATTCCTGTCTGTGATGTAAATATAGAACAGTACAGTAACAAACACATTTATAAAATATATTTGGTTGTTATCATCAAACAAAAATCATATAATTGTGTATACAACACCATTATATACAACAATCTCCCCCTTTTGATGATGACAAACAAATAAAAAATTTTGAATCCAACAAATGTGTTTTACAGTGAAA
The DNA here is from genome assembly GCA_030737875.1 of Allium sativum. Taxonomy (NCBI): domain Eukaryota; kingdom Viridiplantae; phylum Streptophyta; class Magnoliopsida; order Asparagales; family Amaryllidaceae; genus Allium; species Allium sativum. Next base: position 26,784,099 of record CM060912.1, on the reverse strand, counting down.
AATGAACTCCCCCTATTTATTAGCTCCCCCTACAACAGAAAACTCCCCCTATAACTGTGCATGAGTGAATTGAACTGAATGATAATGAATTTCAAAAGTAAAAATATTTATAAAATATTAACTCATAAATCAAAATCTAATCCATTCTCCCCCTTTTGTTATCATCAAAAGGATACAGATTTAAAATACAGATGAAAATTGACTAAAAAATATAATTTCAGCTTAAGAGGAAGAACGGTCATCATAAATTTCAATCAGTCAAACAAAAATCATAATATTCTAAGAACAGGTGGCATATTTCACATTTTAGAGAATGACAGATATATGATGAATTTTATATAAAATGGAGAGAGTTTTAACAAAAATAATTCATTTCCAATTATTTTCAACAGGTTTTTATAAAAAAAAACACAAAAACAGTGATGGATTTGGACTATAATAAATAATTAAGTGACAAACTAGAATAATCTCAAATCCCTAATATCTATCAATCAACAAATCATAATACGTCATAAAATTTCAACATATTTCACAGAATAGAAGATGGATTGATAGGCTGGCTTTTATACTCAGAGGAGAATTTCAAACTTATTTTTATTTTTAGCACTTATTTCTTTTTTATTTAAGAGCACACTGACCACGCATAACCAGAGCTTGGATTTTTAAATGGGATCAGTCGCAACTTAAATTATAAGACGTCTCATAACCATGCATAACCAGAGCTTGGATTTTTAAATGAGGTTAGAGACACTCTTATATATTAATTATATTTATTATTTTCAGCTTCAAAATAGAAAAACTCCTCGGTATATGAAACCAATATGAATGACAAAAATGTGGTAGGTACAAAAATGGACTGTGAAATAAATTTCTAAATTAATTATATTATGAAATAAGCTCGACTGTACCGGGATTATTGAAAATTTTCAATTATCACTAATTCTGAATAATAATATAATCCCATTTCTATCACAAATAATTTTCACTGTTTTAAACACAAGATGATTTTCCTTTTTTTTTTAAAAATAAAAATAAACTCTCCACATTAATATAAAATCATAACGGATGGCAGAAGGATGATAGGTAATGAAGATGGTCGTGAAATAATTGCCAGTTCAGAGATATTATAATACATGTTCAACTATCATGAAAATACAAATAAAATCTCCTCTTGTTGTGAAATATAATGCAGTCACAATTCATCACAACTTCAAAATCTGATAATTATTTTGATGAATTACAAATACAGTTTAATTTTGATATTGATTTCAATTTCTGAATGAATAATTAATAAATAATTCTAAAATTGAAAATCAAATACAAGAGAAATATGCTGATCTATACACGACAAGAGGGAAAAATGTGTACAAGACAAAAAAAAAGTGTGTGGATTTATACATGGTGAAGATTTGAATCTAAGTACAGATGGGTGAGACAAATATAAGGCGCTTCTGATACCACTTGGTGTCTCTATTTACGAGGAATTTTAACATGGTACTGAACAAGAATGCCATAGACAAAAAAAAAATTATTAAGTACCAAGCCCAAACAGACGAGATAATAGATTATGCACATGTATCAGAGCAGCAAGCGTGTGATTTCAGAACAAACATTTTTCAAAACAGTATCAGAGCAACACAGAACATAGTTTCAAATCATACTGGTCAAGATGATGGCCACATATGATGAATCATGATCTAATGATTAAAATACTGTTTACTTGAAATCATTTGAAGAATATGAAAATTTCAGGATTCAATGAATCGATCATACCAGGTTATTAATTTCAGCTTCAAGATATGTGTGAGATTCAATAAATCAATAATTTCAAATGATTTTAAACAAACAGATATTCAAATCAAATTATCATGAAATAACAGTGATTTTTAAGACCATATGTTCAAAGAATTTTCAAGTTATATAAGAGAAATCTCATATCATTTACATCAAGCTTGAGAGATAATTCATGATTAAAAATAATTTATTTGAAATCACTTGAATCAATATCAAGTTTGAGATATAATGAATTATTCACACAAGATTGATAATTTCAAATTTAGGTGGTATGTGAGATTCAAAATATCAGAAATTTCAGATGATTTCAAACAAACTAATTTCAACTGTACTAATCATGAATAAAAATGAATTTTAAGATGTATCACTGAGACAAGACATTTTAAAAATATTCAAGCCAATCTGAAAATTAATGGAATTGTCACAACTGATTAATAAAAGTGTGCTGTAATGAGTATAGTATTTTGAGCTTTTCTAAAATGAATTAGAGTAAACTTAGAACAGCAAAGGTGTGTGAATTTCCATATAATTTTCAGATCTTCAAAACAATTTAGAACTCAGATTAACAGTGTTCAAGATATAACAAGAATACGTCAACACCGTTAGGAATTCCGAAAACAGAAAATGAACTTCAAAAACAATTTCAGAAAAAAAAATTCAGTATCTGGAAATGATTAAAAGTATCAGAGTTCTATACACGCAAAATAAATTTCCAGAATATCATGAATACTGCAATTCAAGAAGCAAAAAAAATGTGGCAGTGATAAATCAAATCAGAACAGACAGAAGAAAGAGATAGAAGGGAGAAGAAGAAGAAGATATAAACAAAAGAAAAAAATACCAAAACAGAAAATATTTACAGAGGTGAATTTAGAGATCATACCAGAATCCAGTGCAAATCAGAATCTCTAACTCAACAGATGTGGCTAAGGAACTGTGAATGAATCTGTGATACGTATCAGTTTGAATCCAATTTTTCTTTAGCTATGTTGTTCCTCAGCCTCCTTCGGTACCTAACTGTTAAGAGGATTGAGTGGTCTAACAAAAGTAGTAAAACCACTCACAGTTATATTCACACGTTTTGGTACCCAAACCTGTTTGTATAACGAACCATTCGAATCTATCTTTGTACCTTTGGGAACCCAAATCTGTTTGAATTTAACAAAGCCCGTGTTATTGTCTTTTGAGATCCAAGATTGTTTAAATGGTTTGTTATGGAACACATACTCATTTTGTTCGTTTTTTAAAAACCCTTTGAAATTATCAGAGCTAACATTTCCAAAGCTATTCTTTTCAAAGGAGTTTGAAGGATTTTTAAAATCACTTGAATTTCGTTTTTCAAACTCATTTGTTTTTCCAAAACCGAGACCTCTTTTATTTCCATGAGAGAACTGATTATTCAAAAGCATATTCAAAGATTTTTCTCCGGATGAAAAACTTTTCAGACTCAACTCAAGATCATTGATTTTGGATTTCAGAAGATCATTCTCGTTTAAAAGCTTCTCAATTTTGACTTTATATTCAGAAATCTCAAAATCAAAGAGCTTTTGTTTTTCAATTTCATAAATCTTGAAATTTTCAATTTCTTTTTCAAGTTCCTCCAAAGCAGATTCTGATTTCAACAAATTTTCCTTTTCAAAAATTTCATGTTCGAAATTAACCTTATCCAACTCCTTCTGCAAAGCGTTATTTTTATGAATTAGCCCATCTTCGTGATTTTTCAAAATCAAAAATTCATTTTCAATCTTTCTAGAATTTTTATTAAGTTGAGCTAAATCGATTTTCAAGTTAAAACAATTCTTACACTCAGAGTTTTCAAATTTTAATCTCAACATATTGTTATTGTGGGTCAACTCAGATTTCAAAGACTTGTTTTTCCGTTTGAGACGATCAATAGTTCTTGTTAAATTGTTACAAAGAGATATCAAGACTTCATATGATAAGTCCACATCGTTTGAGTCGACATGAATAGCTCCAGTTAAGCACAGATCTGAATCTGAGTTGGCAGTTGAGCAGCTGTCAGATTTTCCATACAACGTGTTGAGAGTTTTCCAAATATCCTGCGTGGTTAAACAATGAGAGATAAATTTTAATTGACAATTATCAAGATAGGAATAAATAATATGCATGACGCGAGCATTTAAGACCTTATTCCTTTTGTCTAACATGTCTCCCATATTTTCAATAATATTCCAATATTCAGGATTAACAGATTTTAAATATAATTCAAAATTTGATTTCCAAATTTGAAAATTTGTTCCTTTGAAAATAAATGGAATATCACTGGATGGACTCTCAGAAGACTGACAGCAAGGGGAAAACATGATTCTAGAGTTAATCAAAAACTAAGCTCTGATACCAAATGTTGGATCTAGATTAACCCTAGAGGGGGGGGGTGAATAGGGTTTATCATAGTTTTTAAACTGAATTGAAAAACTGACAGGATATTAAAATAATAAACAGATCATAGAATGCAGCAGAAATAAAAGTGCAGAAAATAAATCACACACAGATATACCCAGCTTCGGCAAAACCCTGCCTACTGCTGCATTCATAAGGTTTCTACTAGGTGTCATAAACAGATCCCGCATACAAGACCATGTACACTCGCAGCGCTTGCTCCTGTCCTAACCCTACGCTCAAAACCCTAGACTGACCGATATCCCCTCGATCAGATTTCCCGAATTACACACTTGTAATCCGTAAACCTAGAAATTACAGACTCTAGTAGACTATCAGTTAACCCTTAACTGAATTCTAGGATTTTATAGACTCTAGAAGACTGTTCAGACTGATTTTACAACAAATTAAAATAACACAAAAATTAAAAAAAAATGAAACCCTAGGAATCATAAATAGAATGGTCATCCCCTTTTAATTTTAAAAAGAAAGCTTGGCCCATAAAAATAGGTCGGCCCCCTTTTGAATGGTGTTGCACCCTTTGTCAAATGGTTCCCGTCCTCTTGAGTTCTTCGTGGAAAACAGGAATGGCGGCTGAGAATTTTGGGGCTAGGGTTTCAAATCCCAAACCGAATCTTATTGTTTGCGTCTGGAATCAATTCTCTGATGCTCGAAATCTTTGATTGCTTCTCTGTCTTGCTCGATTGATGTGTGGCTATATGATTCTTCACTCTGGCGGTCGAAACTCTAATAAATTGTGAGTGTTATTTTTTTTAATAAATTTTGCTCTTTGATTTTTCTTGTTGGTTTTCGATGCTCTGCCAGTGATGAATTGGTTGTATAAATAGGGCTGAATCGAAACCCTAAAAGCTCTGATTTCGAATATGGCTTGATTTGTGATGTGTATTTCCTCTTTTGTCTGACTTAATTTAATTCAGCTTTAAATCGAAATTTTCTGCGTGATTTTGTTGCGGCTGATTTTTGTTGCTTTCCATTTTTGCTTTGCTCCAATGAGTGTTGCCATGATTGTAGTCTTGTGTGATTTGAGGAATATGATTCCTGGAATTCTTGCGCATTGTTTATTTTGTGGTCCCTTGAAAATCTTGATGATCATTTCCAGAAAGTTTTAAATAGGCATTGATTTGTTTCTTGTTTTAAATTTCTTGTCCAAAAATATATCATGATTTTTGGAAATATTTTGCACGTGTGAACTCTTGGGCGATTTCAGGAAACATTTGAATGATATTGACTCCATCCTTGTTCAAGAGATAACAAAAATACATTTTCCATTTTCAGGAAAGAAGTGAAGAATTCTTATTGCCATAAATCAATAGAGTAATTTTTTTTGGAAATCTGTTTGGCAGATTAATCACTTGCTCTGATAAAATACTTTTCCAAAACTGTGATTGTGAAACCCTTTAAACCCGATTGTTCTCTTGCCCTGAATTTGCTTTGTCATATAAACTTGACTTTGAACTTTGACAATGTTCACTGCATTAAACATCCAGAAAACTTTCATGAACATATTGTGCATATGCACTTTTACCATTGCTGCTTGACCATCTATCTGCACATTGCCATATCGTTGCACTTGTATCATGGCCCTCGGCCACTTTGACTTGCACCTGTTCATGTGCATCTGCACTTTGCACTTCCATTTGCTTGTGCTTTTGCCGCCATGTATATGTAGTTCACACACACTTGACATGGTTGCACCCTTTTTTACACTGTCTCGACCATTCTTGCAAACCTGTTACTTGTACATGTCATTTGTACACCATCTTGATACTTGATTTATATATGTGCACAAGTTTACTTGAAACAGTCATTTTCACCATGTTAAAAAAAATCAGAGCTGTTCTGGTTTTGCTCATTCATGTTTATAGTTATACCACTGAGTCACTTGTGCTTTGAATCATTGTATGCATGTGTATACTGCTTTCATGTGCACAATGTTTTGGACTATCTTGACTTGTGTTTACTGGCATTATGTACTGTGTTGAACCATGCACCAGAACATGAAATTACAGCACTGCTTCTCTTCCTTTCCTGAACCATGAATGTGCACACTGACTTGAACATGCTGCTGTGACTATGTTGACTTGGGCTGAACCACCATGTATTTGTTGTGCACCATCACTTGCACACTTGCTTCATTTCAGCAGCACCTTGAACATCATGTATTGACTAAAACATTGCATGTGTTTGTCCATGATCAATATGCTTGAAACTGTCTAGGCCCCCGACTGACTTGATCATTGCTGACATATGCTAGCTTGATCAGTTTTGTGTTGTCTCGGCCATATGTGTTGAGCTGCTTTATATATGCTGATTCGACTTGTTGCATTGAATCTTGTTTGGCTTGAATCATGCTTTGTAGACTAAAACATTTGTACTGTGTCGAGCTTGGTCCATGTGACTGCTCCACAGCTGTATACGCTGAGTGGCGAGGCAGTGCACACGTGTATATTTATACACGTGTGTATATGCAGCCATCAGAAAATTTTCTGTCCCTGCATTGATATACATATATATGTTGTCTGCCTTGTGGTATTTGCAGTGTATCACTATGAATATCACAAGCTGTCTAGACACAGATTGATGGTTTTATAAATCAATCAAGTCATGAAAAATGATGAGAAACACACCAGAAAACTGAGGCAATTAAAATTTCAAAAATAAAATTCAAATCTTCATGTATTCGGTTTTTATTTATATTGCAGTGTACTCTGTGTGTGTTTCTGTATATGACAGGTATGAAGACTGGACTGAATGCAGAAAGCTTGTGAAGACAAAAAATAAAAGACAGAAGACAATGAAAATAAGAAAAGTGTCAGTGTGTCTGTGCAAATATATACGAATCTGTGTAAATGAAATTGTATATATGAAATGCAAACTGAGTGAATGTATGAGTGTTATAGCGAGGAGCTAATGTATATGTAAAAGTGATTGTACTGATTATTTGTAATAAACAAAATCTGTTTGAAATAAAAATATCATTTCATTGTTGTCAAACAGACTTGTCTATTCTATTCTGTTTATTTATAAGTACAAATATGTGAAGTGATTAAATAGTGGAGTTAAAATAGATGTACTGTTTGAATGTTAGAAATATAATATTTATATTTTAAATAAAATACAGTAAATATTTGAATTTCTGTACAAATGTATTTTATTTAAATATAAATATTTTCATTCCTGTCTGTGATGTAAATATAGAACAGTACAGTAACAAACACATTTATAAAATATATTTGGTTGTTATCATCAAACAAAAATCATATAATTGTGTATACAACACCATTATATACAACACAATAAAGTCCGAGGATTTGTATTAGAGAATGGATTCAAACCATGGAAGGGTAGGGGTCAACCCACTGAATCTGTACATCTGTAGATAAAACGTGTGGGAGGTTGAGTTAATTTGCACCTCAGCTACTTAAGACCGAAGCCATCCTTAAAACTGGATAGTGCCGAATATGATCACACCGGTTGATAAAAAACCATAATGGTCCCTGAAACGTATAAAGATATTAACTCTAGATATGTGATGATCATATCCTAATGTGAGTGACCTACGCAGCCTTGCCGCATGTCCTTGCTTTAGTCATTTACCGGGTGAGGAGGCTAAAGGTCATGTTTTTACGTTATAAACAGTAGACCATCTTAGAGTGCTAACACAACCTTCTAAGCAGATAGGAAATGTTAGTATTCATCCATACAAGCTCGTTCTAGGTTTAAGCAAAAACAAATAACTTCATTTTTATACATCTTCAAGATATTTCCAATTCAGAATGCTTTAACCGGATTGAAGTAGTTTTCAAACAACTTGGTATGATCCAAGTCTCTTCGAAACGACAATCAAACTTTGGATTCAGGTTTGATAGTCAGTTGTTTAACATCAAATATACACTCAATGACCATCCAAGGATATAATTTAATTTCCCACAATAATCGCCAATCCTCTTTAAAATGAATCTTGTGTTTATAAAATCTCATTTTATAACATTTATTTAAAATATTCATATACTTATCTTGTTAACCAAAGTATATTTGCAAAACATTATTTTTTCAGTACTTAGAAATATATTCATACCTTATTCTTATTAATAAGTATTTTCAAAAGTATTTAGAAAGATTTCCTATTTCCAAATCATATTTAAAGGATCAAACAAAGTCATTTAAATAAAGGATATAAGAATAGACCTAAACATGATTCTTCCAGTATTGAGTGCGAAACAAATGCCATAACATCAAATTTAAGAAGATCAAATTTTGGGGGATCAAAATTCAGTTCTTTTCATAAATCAATCCAATAAGTTCTTTTACAAAATTTCGCATTAAAAAAAATCATATTCTTTAAGTCCTTTATGAAATTTTCCTTTATAAAAATTTTTATATTTAAAATACCTTACTCAAATGATTTATAGCTCTCAATATATATATATATATATATATATATATATATATATATATATATATATACACACACGTGTGTGTGTGTATGTATATATACACACACACACACCCCCAAAACTCAGTTAAATGAGTAATATAGTATAACTGGATAGTAAAAGCATTTTTAACCATCATAAATAAACGATCCCTTATTTAAAAGATAATATAAATAAAATAATTTATTTTATTTTTAAACAACCTTAATGGATAATTATTCATCTTTAACCCATTATGCATAAATGCTTATTAAATTTAAAATAGATAAATAATTGGTCATTATGTTTAAATAATGGTACTAAGTATTTTAATCCTTATCAAGTACATAGTAGTTGATTGTCTTTTAACAATATAAGTTGTTAATTATAATCATTCTTAATAAACAAATATTGTACTTAAAATATTGTTAATATGATAATTATTTAACTTTAGATCTTATTAACATAGAAATAGTTTTTTTGGTAGAGCCAATCGGTTTTTAAAGTGACCGCAAACACCTTTTATTATAACAAATAATAAATACATTTTTTATGTGATAAACAGAATATCTATCAACTACGATTTTTAAGGTGGACCGTCCACCACAAGATTCCATGCGGGGAGGTTAGACTAAGTAACATTACATACTACTACAGTAGTAAAATTACAAAGAGAGTTACATATTACATTTCTACACCAAAGTACTAAAACAGTAAATCGCATGCGGCTACACAATGAGAAAGCGTAGTGCATCAACAAGCCATGACTTGGGGATGGGATGGGACACAGCTGCAAGCATCCCAAGATAACTAGACCTGACTGACATGAAAATAATAAAGTAAAGTAGACACAAACTAGCATGACAAATTACTAACTATATCTATGACTTGACAATACAGTGACTAACGAGAGGCGGTGCCAGCAACCTGACGACGAGCAAAGCCAAGAATGACATGAACCATTTAACATTTCCATAGAGGTGAGGTATATATAACCTCATTAGAAGCCGAAGTATGACATAACTCAGAGCAAAACATAGAAGAACAAAACTTGCATCCTGCACATCAATACACATCTGACAAGAAGCCTCAAATTGCCTGGAGGAAAACGTAGCATGGGCAAGAGGTCATGAGTAAAGGAAGGCAAAGAACTTCCACCATCCAAAACCTGCAAAACGAGAGCCTTATCTTCATCATAGTTATCGAGATTGGAAATAGTGGGGCAAAAATGTAACCAGCACACCAAAAACACAAAACCCAACCCAACACTAACTTCCAAGTAGCATATCAAACTCTAAATTACCATAGTAATCAACCCAAAAACTCCACAGCCTACAATACTTCGACCCAAAACAAAACAAACTGCCAACAAGTTGCTCCAACAAGACGACAACCGTGGACACATTGAACATCATACGCCATATAGTGTACCAACAGAACCAGTACCTCAAACCAATAAAGCCAAGCAACCACAACGTCAAATCACCAAGCTAGAGACATTATGCTACTTGGTAAATAGATGATAGCAAGGCATACCAATTCTTGGAGTGGTGAGTCGCGAAACACCACAAGAAACACAAAGTTACTGCGAACCATGGGAGCTCCACGAAGGCGACTTAACCACCAGATCCCTGCAGGCTGAAACCAGCCCTAAGCAGTAAACAATACCTATTATCGAAGCAACACAACGGACCCAACAATCTCCGAGATCAGCCCCATTTCTCCTAACGAGAGTCATAAAGACGTCGGACATAAGAACACCATGCGATGTGAAGGAACGAACTCGTTACGACACCTCACACTACACATTAAAGGAAATCGTTTGGTAGGATTTCACGAGATCTGGACAGCGTAGGCAACGGTTATAAGCACTGTTGTGATTTGTGATATAAAATCACATATGTTGATAGAGACGAGACATGGGTGTGCTTAGCGGTAGAGGAGATGGTGCAACAACAGAAAGAAGGTTAGAATGAGCAGTTTGGCGTTTGAGTGGATTTATTGCTAGATTTTGACCCAGTCTTTCTGTGACTTATCTGCAAGTATTGAGGGGATATATTCCTAATATATCTTTAAGGGAAAAATTGGATATTTTTCCTAAGCCTTCTATTCTCCTGTAAAAGCAGCACATAGGGTTGGATTAATGCATGACCGAATAGAGTGGTGGCTGCGTGCCTCTAGGGCTTAGTGCCCTAGAGATGATTGGTGCCTCCAGTTAATCCAAGGCTTAGCCGTCGTTCTTCATTGTTCTCCTTCTCCAACAAAGATTGTTAGTCATCTAGATATTCTTTCGCTTTCTCAATAAGGTTATTGATTCTTGTAATTTTGTTTATTGTTGGTTGTTGAACCAGTGAGTGTAAACAAAATTTGTTTTTGTGAATCAATAAAGAGGGTGGTTGGGTGGAATATCTTGTATTTATGCGTGTGATTTCATATCTATGTTTGTTTCCATAGAAATCATGTTTAAGTAATTGGGTGAATAAGATCCTGGACGCTTCCGCAAAGACGCATTTTTCCATAACAGTTAGTATCAAAGCTAGATCATCGCAAAGCTTAGAGTGATTTTGGATTGGAAAAATTGATTTTTGTTCGGAAAAAATTGATTTTTTGTTGAAAAAAAAAATTGATTTTTTTTATGTCGGATATGATGGCGCTGTTGGTGATGACTAATTTTGATTGGGGATTTAAAGGCCTCAATGTTTTGGTTGATGGAGTTGAAGAGAAGCCCTCCGACGTGGATGAGGGAAGATCGAAGAAGACGAAGATGTTGGCAATTGGTTTGATTTGCCTATACCTTGGTGATTCGGTTCATGTTTTCGACATGGGTCTTCACGTTGATGATGCTCGAGGAAGGAGCTCAGGTCAAGTGGTAGACGGGTGTCGATGTGGAAGGCAAGTGACGGTTGAAGAACCAAGTCCACAGCAAGGTGGAGAGGTTAATATGGTCACTGCTGATGGTCCTAAGGTGGAGGATCATGGTATCGACAAGGGTCTAGATGTTGATGATACTCGAGGGATCCCGGAGATGAAGAGATCATGTCAAACGGAAGACGGATGTCGAGTTTTGAAATCCACAAAGACGATGGAGATCTTGTGGTATTGCAAGCATTTTTTAGACCGTTGGTATATGCACGGTGCAGCTCAGATGGTAGATGCATCTTTTGCAGGCGGTGGGTTGTGCTTGTAATAGAGGTGTGGTCGTAGTCCTTTCAAATCGACTGGGCGTATCTCGTTGCCCTTAAATCGAGATTGTGGGGTGTATCTCGTTTCCCGGAAATCGAGGTTGGTTTAATTGAGAGAAGGTGTCGTTGAAAGAGCTACATGACTTGTTTGGTGATTGTTGGAGTGTTGATATGATTTCAAATTAAGATGGAGCATTGTGATGGTGATTTCATATGTCCATAGAAGTCGATTGACTTGTTGTTGATGTGATTTCATATCAAGGTAGAGTGTTGTGATTTGTGATATAAAATCACATATGTTGATAGAGACGAGGCGTGGGTGTGCTTAGCGGTAGAGGAGATGGTGCAACAACAGAAAGAAGGTTAGAATGAGCAGTTTGGCGTTTGAGCGGATTTATTGTTGGATTTTGACCCAGTCTTTCTGTGACTTATCTGCAAGTATTGAGGGGATATATTCCTAATATATCTTTAAGGGAAAAATTGGATATTTTTCCTAAGCCTTCTATTCTCCTATAAAAGCAGCACATAGGGTTGGATTAATGCATGACCGAATAGAGTAGTGGTTGCGTGCCTCTAGGGCTTGGTGCCCTAGAGATGATTGGTGCCTCCAGTTAATCCAAGGCTTAGCCGCCATTCTTCATTGTTCTCCTTCTCCAACAAAGAGTGTTAGTCGTCTAGATATTCTTTCCCATTCTCAATAAGGTTATTGATTCTTGTAATTTTGTTTATTGTTGGTTGTTGAACCAGTGAGTGTAAACAAAATTTGTTTTTGTGAATCAATAAAGAGGGTGGTTGGGTGGAATATTTTGTGTTTGCGCGTGTGATTTCATATCTGTGTTTGTTTCCATAGAAATCATCTTTAAGTAATTGGGTGAATAAGATCCTGGACGCTTCCACAAAGGCGCAGTTTTCCATAACAATAAGCACGCTATGACTTGAAAGGGCTACCACAAAAGGAAGAGATGGGAAGGCAATTGCGTGATTAGGTGAAAGGAAAGAGAAGTGGAGTGGATCTGATAAAGTTAGGCTAATTGGAGAATAAAGGAAATGGTGGAGTACCCACGCAGGCGAAAGCAAGGATCGGTGGAAGAAGGGAAAAGAAAAGTTGGGTCGACCTGATGTAACAACCAGATCATGATAGTTTGGGAAAACAAGCAGAAGGCAACAATTTCTAAGCAGTTCAAAAAGAGAATGCTGGCCATAGATCACCAAAGTAGATCCTCAGTTTGTCAGAGATGAGGAGAAAGAAGTCTGGAAGCTGTTAGAAGTGATGGAGTGTTGATCAGAGGCCTGAGGTGGATGAATAGGAGCTGTACCAGTTGTGCATGCCTCAGATTTGTGCGCATGTGCATATTCCTGTATTTTGTATTTCAAATGCAAATGGGCCGAGTTGTTAAATGCGTAAAGTTAATGTAATTAGAAGCTCTGTAACTGATTGGTATCATTTGTTTTGAGGCCAGAAATGGGATTGATTGATCGGCCTTTCGCTAGCATGTTCATGTATAAACAAGAGTGCTGGCATTTGTAACAGTGTGTGAAGAAAATCAATTGCGAATTCCTGTTCTTATTTTAGATCTGTAGCTGGTAATTCATAGCTTAGATTTTAGTTAGTTCTAGCCTAGTTGTAGTTAATTCTTCCCGTTAATTTCCTGTTCTTTCCATTCGTTTCTGCAATTTAGCTAGTGGATAATCATAGCTCTTGCAATTTAATATCTTGTTCCTAAAAATATCATTTTCTTGACAATCATTTCGACAAACACCTCTGTTCAATCACCGAATCTCCACGAACCACCAAAACAATGGCGCCATACCCAAGTTGGCCGTCTCAATTGGTATCAGAGCGAGCGACTGGAGCAACCTTTGACAACTAGTCCGATCCTCACTTCGCTAAATTTTGGTCTTCATATGATCCTTGGGCCAAGCAAAGGGGATTCAGTCATAGCACCACCTCCATTCAAGAAAGAGGACATCCCAACCGGCCTCTACATCCTTCACCACCGCCGATCCACTATCAAGATCCATATGACCGTTAACCGTACCTAGCACTCCTTATGCTAGTGTGTCCACCATCAAACCCTAGCCTTGTTACCGCTTACTACTCACCCAACCCTTACACTGCCTCCCATACGCCAGCATATCCTCATCCCTGTACAAGAACTGAAAAAACTGCAGCACAAACCACCTTGCCACAGTCCACTGTCCTTTCTTTTGCTCCAAGAACCACCACATATGTTCAAGAAAATCCAAGTGATGCATATCCAGTTCAATTGCCGCTTCCAACAACCATGCAAAACCCGCCACCTGGACATCAGTACACACAAAATCCGCTGCCCTATTACAGAGAACAGCTAGCACCTCCAAAAAATGTTTTACGCCCATCAAGAAATGATATCCACAGCCAAAAAGCTCCACTGCCTTCGAAAACAGCTACAAACCCACCAACAACCGCCTCGCCACATCCAAGAAATGCTCCACACTCCAAGAATCCTCCTATGTATTCTCAAGAATGTCAACAAGCACCCAAAAACCAGCAAAGCACTCGCAAAAACCGACCAGAAATTCCAAAAACCAATTTCCACAATCAAGAACTGCTCCTAACAGCATCGCTCAAATCTGAGATTCTGAATCATTGTGTAGGTTGATATCGGATCTAGAGTAGTCGATGGAGGCCTTGGAATCCATGAAGCTGAATGAGATAACGACAATGATTCAATCTATTAACAACAAGATCGCTGCGGTTGTTACTTCCTTTCAAGATGGATGACTAGCAGCGAAATTTTCAATGTTGGAGAAGGGAAGACTCGCCAAGCTTCCTCACAAAATTTGAGGTATTTGTCTTGAATTGACGAAAAAAATATCTGTTGGGTTATGATTCAGAGCTTAATGACTTTGGGCTCTTCGCTATTGTCTTGGATGAATTGATATAGAATTGCAATATTGATGTGGCTAAATGTGCCAAGACTGATTTTATACCTTGTGAAAATGGGTTGTCAAGTCCTCAAACCCATAATGATTTGGCAGCTAAGGATAACTCACTTTTTGATGCTTGTTGCGAATTTAGCGACCAAGGCACTGTTGTCATTCAAGCTTCCACAGAGACAGCATTAGAATTTAAATTGGAGTTAGATACTAAAGCTATATCTTCATTGCAACATGCTCTTATTGATCGGTTGTAATGACCCGCATTTTTCAACGATATAATAATTAATTAATTTAATTATTTAAATAGTGGTTTAGAGAATTTAATGGCCGTTTAATTAAATAACTTGGAATATTTAATTAATATAAATAATTAAATAATATATTTAATTCTGGAATAATCAAAATATGCTGAATTGACAAAATAATGTGAAGTGGGCAATTTAAAATATTTAATTCAGTTTAGAATTTGAATTAGAATAACGTATATATTTAATAATGCCAGTCGAACGTATAATTTATATTATAATTAAAATCGAGCTTAAAATTGTACTGCAGTTCGTAATTTGGTGATTCGAACTTTAAACGAATATACAGAAGCTGTTTTAAGTCGGATTTCTGTGAAACAAGAAACGTTAGGAGCTGGTGAAGTATATTTTTCTAGTGGAAGAGAAAAATCGGGATTTCATCTTTTAGATTTTGATTTATGTCCAAATCAAGTTTTAGGAAAGTCGTTGTGGAATTCCTTTATAATTTATTTATATTTATAAAAGGAATTTCATTATAAATCGAATATTGATTTAATCGGGATTTGAAATATCGAGTTAGAAATTCATATAGGAATATTCTAGAGCTGTATTATATTCCGTGTGAAATATATACGATAATATTTATTTTTAAATATTAAATTTAAATATTTTTAAATATATTTATATATTTAAAAGGGTTTATTTAGGGCTTTAAAAATAGCCAGTTTTGCCAACGACCTCGGAATTCGACGAAACTAATTTTGTTGGATCTGCAATATTAAATTATTTGCTAGATTTCAATTTCCATGATTTTTGAAGTCAGTATGTGGCCGTACCGATTTTTTTAAAGTGGAAAACAGTCGATAAATTGACCTTTAAAAATACGCTATGTGAGCAAACGGAGTCGGAATTCGACGAAACTAGATTTGTTGGGTTCGTAATGTCGAACTCTAGCTACATGTCCAGTTTCGTGATTTTTGGGTATTGTGTGTGATCGCACGAATTTTTAGAAAGCAAAAATAAAAAAATAAAATATCTAAATAAAATGTGTGAACATTTAAGGTGCCACGTCCTTCATTTTTTAGCCACACAAATTTTTATCACCGATATATAAGCTTGTTAGAGCCGCCACACTTCTTTTCTTCCAAAGCAAATTTCGTGATCCTAAAAAATCATTTAAAATTCAAATAAAATCCTAAAAATCGCATGAGGTATATATTTGGGTTCAGCAAGGCAAAGGCTTCATTTCTATACCCTCATTGTTAAGTGCGATTCATGTTTGGCGAGTACAAGAATTTGACATTGGTTCTAGGGTTAGGGTTTTCGGGTGATACGAGCCTTAATACGTGTTTTGAGGTTGGTTTTGGGGTTCAGGAAGGAAAACCACACTCGTACAAATTTTCTAGGATAGTTCGGTGAAAATAAGTGATGGTGGTTCACTGTGTTGTCGCGACGAGGCCGAGGTCCAGTTTTAATGGAGGTGAGCGAGTTGTATTCGGAGGAGATGGGATGGACGAGGGCAAGAAGAGATGATCATTGGTGGTGGTGGTTTGTCGATCGGTGGTCAGGAGAAGGAGAACATGGAGGGTTGAGGTGCTGTAATGGCTTTGAGAGGCCACGGTGAACACACGATGGTATTTGAGGAAGAAGAGTGAGCGGCGGGTTGGGCTAATGGGCCAAATGGGAAAGGGTGAGGCCCATTTGCTAATGATTTAAGTTAATTCTTTGAAAATTTGCATATAAGCTTGCAAATTTAATATCTTTTTCATTCGTGAACGAAATTCAGCGAAACAAGATCCGTTGGGATCGTATGGACGGACACTACACAATGGAACTGACTGGAAGTCGATCGGAGCCCGTTACAATTTATAGCAAAATAAATTGCCAGTCAGAATCAAAGATGGTTATCGTTATTAACAATGATCGTCCAATGTGAGTAAAACTCACCAACTCTGAACAGTTATATTTTTATAACGTATTCTTAGAACTGATAATTATCTATTGATTGCTATGTGTTAACTGTTTGGTTGAATTTCTTGTGTATTGGTTGGAATTATAGATAACGATATATATATAAATCGTTAATCAAATGTTGATTCTGTTTAGCAGAATATTTCATATTGAAATGAAATCGATGTTAATTATATTGTTTAACATCTGTGATGCAGGGAAACAGGTTGGAGGAATCCAACTGGATTCCTCAACATTTATTTTACTGTTTTCATATATTGTAATATATGATGTGATATAAAATCTGTTGATGATGATGTGTGTTTAAATGATATCGATCATTGTGATTTGGTATTTTAAATACCGTAAGAAATATGGGCATATAGAAAGGGGATTTTCAAAGTATATTTTGAAAACAAATTAGTTATATAAAATCAATGGATTTTATATAGAAATGGAAAAAGGGATTTTATAAAAGAAAACATTTATAAATTCGAAAAGGTTTTGAAAAGGAAATATTCATTGATAATAAATATGATAAGGATAAAAGGAAATTTATTTATAAAATCAAAGGATTTTATTTATAAATAGCATATTTGCTTATAAAATGAATTAGAAAAGATAAAAGGGAATTAATTATAAAATCAAAGGATTTTATAAAGAGGAATATTTATTGGGATGATAAATAGAAGTATAATGGGATTATTTATTTGGGAAATAAATAGCAATTATAAAGGAAATTATTTGTGAAAACAAATATAAAGTAAATTAAAGTGAAAACAAATATAAATGAAATTATTTGTAAAAACAACTATAAAGGAAATTAATTGTGAAAACAAATAGAAAGAGAAATATTTGTAAAACATTTACAAATAGAATTTAAAAGGAAATATTTGTAAAACATTTACAAATAGATTAAATGTAAATATTTATTTATAGGAAATAAATAGAATGTTATAAAGGAAATATTTATTTATAGGAAATAAATAGAATGTTATAAAGGAAATATTTATTTGTTAAATTAATAGAAAAGATAAAAAAATATTTATTTGTTAAATAAATAGAATTGAAAAGGGAATAGTTATTCGAGAGGAGATAATCCAAAGGATTAATTCAAAGGAGATAATTCAAAGGAGATAATTCAAAGGAGATAATCCAAAGGAATAATTCAAAGGAGATAATTCAAAGGAGATAATACAAAGGAGTTAATTCAAAAGGAATAAATCGAAAGAGTTAATCGAATATCAGTTATTCGAATAGAGTAATTGATTAGAGTTAAATCAATTAGAGTTAATCAGTGAGAGTTAACCAGTCAGAGTTAACCAGTCAGAGTTAATCAATTAGAGTTAACTAGTCAGAGTTAACCAGTCAGAGTTAACCAGTCAGAGTTAATCGATTAGAGTTAATCGATTAGACTTAATCAGTTAGAGTTAACCAGTCAGAGTTAACCAGTCAGAGTTAATCAATTAGATCTAATCCATTAGAGTTAATCAATTAGAGTTAACCAGTCAGAGTTAACCAGTCAGAGTTAACCAGAGTTAACCGGTTAGAGTTAATCAATTAGAGTTAATTATTTAGAGTTAATCAGTTGGAGTTAACTAGTTAGAGTTAAATCGATAGAGTAATTAAATAGAGTTAATCAAATTTGAGTTAATCGAATATTAGTGATTCGAATAGAGTTAAAAGGAGTTATCGAATATTAGTTATTCGAATAGAGTTAAAAGGAGTTATCGAATATTAGTTATTTGAATAGAGTTAAAAGGAGTTATCGAATATTAGTTGTTCGAATTGAGTTAAAAGGAGTTATCGAATATTAGTTATTCGAATAGAGTTAAAGGAGTATCGAATATTAGTTATTCGAATAGAGTTAAAGGAAAGGGTATCGATTATAGTTTAATCGAAAAGAGATATCGATTGTGGTTTAATCGAAAAGAGTTATCGATTGTAATTTAATTGAAAGGACTTATCGATTCTATTAATCGAAAGGAGTTATCGATTATAGTTTAATCAAAAGGAGTTATCGATTATAGTTTAATCGAAGGGAGTTATCGATTATAGTTTAGTCGAAAGGAGTTAATCGAATTTAGTTATTCGAAAAGGAGTTAATCGAATTTAGTTATTCGAAGGAGTAATCGAATATAGTTTGTTCGAAGAGAGATTATCGAATATCGTTTATTCGAAAAAAAGAGTTATCGAATATAAGTTATTTGAAGTGAGTTAATCGAATATTAGTTATTCGAAGAGAGTAAATCGTCGAATTCGATTATATCGAATTCAGAAAAGTATTATTTATTTTTCGGTTTTTAAATCATGATTTATCTACTTATAAATAAATTAGGGTAGGTTAATTATTCAAACTAAAGAATAAAAGTTATATTTGAAGTTACATACTTCGAAAGTATGGATTATAACGTTATCGTTATAACCAATGTTTTTATAAAAGAAGTGGGTTCGTAAATAGAATCCGAGAGTAATGCAAGGAAGTATGTTAAAGATTTAAAAGATAAACTTTGACTATTTCGAAGTTAAAACGTTGTTCAGTTAAGGTCTGAGAGGTAATTATACCCCAATTTGATTGACTTCCTTCTTAACTAAGGAATGGTAAGGTTTGATCGTGAAGGAGTTTGAAAATGTTTTCCAAATAAGAATCAGAAATGTTTTCTGATAATAGAAGATAAGAATTTAGAGTATATGGAAGCAATAAATGACAAATGAAATAAATTACTGATAAATTAATTTAAAGGATAAAAGTTGATTATTGATTGATCGATGTAATTTCCATTTGGAAATAAGATCGTTGTTTGCACACGTGTTTTTCATTGATAGTTAACTCACCGACTATCGAAGTTTTTGACCATTTTAACATTGTTAATATGGAGAGACCGGTTGGATTATTATCCGAAGAACCACTCCGTATTGGCATAAGCGTTGCGAATCAAGTATGCTGAATATATTGAAGACGGAGTAAAGTGCAAGGGCTGTTGTATAAATCTTAGGTAAAGATTGCCTAAGATGGATGTACTGAATAGTGCCTTCGGTTTGTCTAGTCCCAGGATGACCTGTATGGAAGAATGTCTGACAGAGTATATTTAATAGATCGCGTAAGTTGATTACTTCAAATATATATACGTTTGGTGGCGGAGGAATTCGTTTCTCTTAGCTGTATACCCATGGTATTTTTGGGGAAATCAATTTGTGATTTGGCGGGTACGACGATGTGGCATTCAAAGTGAATAAATGTGTGATCTGTCAGAGATAAGCGTGGCCTCTAGCCTCACAACCGGGAAATGACAAAAATCGGGCAGGCAGCATGGCTATGTAGGTCGCACCTATTAGGGTGTATAATCACCTGATCTAGAGTTTCATTTACTTCTAAAAATCTATTGTTGATGCTGTCCCATTCAGGAAACGGTTGATGATCCCAACAGTTGGTGATATACATTCGATACACTCAAGCAAAATGAGTGGTCGGTCATGTGTGGCCGGGTTACAAGATGTTCTTGTTGAACCCAGTGTATTCCTCTCTAGAGGTACACTAGCGAAAGGTGGTTCCATACCTTGTCATAGTTGGAAATCCATTACCCAATACGTGCCTGCGGTTTTGATTGTATACTATATATGTAGAACGTGAGATGAAAGTGTTTCCGCTAGATGATTATTATATTGTGGTTGATAGACATTATTATAATATCAAAAGGTTTTTGATATAAAGATGTTTTGGATTCTCATAAGGGAAAAACCCATTCCGTTATACGGCGTGGTCTTATGAGATATCGTCTAATGGCTCAAACAGTTTTAAACTGTTTTACTCATACCAGACCCATGACTGACCCGGAGTTTATTTTGTTTGTTTTCCCTAAACTCTTGGGTGCCTGTAACGACCCGGATTTTTGGTTGATTAATTTTAAATATTTAATATCGTTTTAAATATTGAGTTTATAATATAAACGAATTTTTATATTAAGTTATCGATTTAAAAATCGATTTCGATTTAATATCGAATATATTATATTATCGTAATACGAAATATATTGAAATCGAAGCTAAACTGAATCAAAATGATTCAGATGATCAGTGTCAGTTCTGTTTGAATATAGATATAGACGATAATAATATTTTATTTTCAAGGAATTAGAATTGTTTTGAATTTAATTTATATCAGTTTAAATTAATATCTCCTCCATATGATTGAATTGAGTTTTGATACCTGTCCCAGTGTGTTTAGAATAGTGGTTTTACCCTAGGAGGGCTGGTCGTTGTGTTCAAAAAGGTGTTCGCGATCACGGGATATTTTAAAATTGAATAAACACCGTACCAGTTAATACCTGCCCGTAATAAACTCTATACCTATTAAGACCTATCTTAGATAAATCCTACCGGTAAAACACCTACCTGAAGTTCCTTAACACTGAAGTTTCTTCCTCTATAAAATCATGATGAACCTCCCTTAATCTCTCTTCTATTTTCTGCGTTCATAAGCAAATCAAGAATCAAATGGTCGCTCCTCTATTCAACTTCAAGTCGAGTTATGTACCCTTGAATGATTCCCAATTCCATTTCATTTCTTTTTCGTTCATTTCTAGGGTACGAATTTCCCCCTTTTATTTCAATTCGAATTCCTTCCTCAGATTCTTATAAACCAATTAAAATTCTAAATCGTAAAACCTGTTCTGGAAATTCGATTTAGTCTTGTCTTCGTTCGAAGTACAATTCGAAGCAAGCATCGATGTTGAACGAAAACTGTCGATCGAATAATAGAAGCCGGAAGGGTGTCGCGACATTTATGTGGAGCGTCGAAGGCTTCTGTGGCTGCTATCAGATGGGAAGGGACACGCGACAAAAGCCTTCGAAATTTCAAATATGCGATGGAAATCGCGTAATCGGTTTGTATAGAATCGCGAATTAGGTATGTAAATTTTTGGGGTTTAGTCATCGATTCAAAACTGGATTGTGGATTTGAAGTGCGAGCGTGATCCTAGGGCTCGATTTTTGTGCGATGTTGATTTTGAAGGAGCTCGGGTATTGCATTGTCGTACGAAGTGAAGAAGGAACGATCTGGAATGGTTTGGAGGTGTGATTTGAAAGGGGCAAGATGCGATTGAGGGATGAAGTGGTAAGGTCTGAAATAGAGGATGCAGTGTTGGAGCAGTTGACCGGGTTGCTGCTTTCACGGACCAGAGCATGGATGTCGCCTGAACACAATACTGTTTGGGGGATAAGGAAGATTATCAATGAGGGTGAGATGTCAATAAGCTCGCTGGTTTGTGTTCAAGGATGTAAGGGGGAGAACGATGGGAAGAAAGTCACTGACAGGCAGGAAATTGGGTAACTAATTTATTTTTAAAGGCTAGTAATTTAATTTAAGGTAATTATATTATAATTAAAAACTTATATAATTTATATATCATTGATACGAGGCTCGACTTTAACGAAACACAAAACATCAGGATCAAATGCCAAACAATGCGAGCTGAAATGGGTTAGGGATTTTTCAGGATCAGCGATGAATTTTAAATTAGATCGAACGTTGTTTAGTTTAATTTAAAATTGGAGCGAGCTGCAATAAATCACGGTGAGTAAATCTCACTCACCTCTTTATTTAGAATTATTTTTATTTGGTAAAAATAATTGTTGTTGCTTGTTGGATGCTTTCTGATTGTTTGAAATATATTAGTTATTTAGGGTTGACTATTATATATATATATATATATATATATATATATATATATATATATATTGGGTTGATGGTTGGATTGATTCGCGCAGTCTCATTAGCGGATGTCGCAGTTTCATAGCAGATGATTTCCCTATGCGCCTCACAAATATATATTAGTGGATGACCTTCATACCGCGATGTCCTGCCACGAAGCAGGATGGGTATTATTTTTGTTAACTAACATCTGCGGATGCAGGAGAACAGGTTGGAGGGATCCGACTGGATTCCTCAAAATTTTACTAATTGTCTGTTTTCACATATTATCATATATATAATGTGTTGATTGAAAATTGGGTTGTTTGAATGTTTAAAATCACTGGGGCCAAATTGCTGATATATAAAAATATAGTGAAAATGACATTTGAGATTTTAAAAGGGGAATTCTATTTTTAAAAATAGAGATTTGAATTTTTTTAATGAGCTATAAAAATATTAACTTGTTTTAAGCAAGTATGGAAATTATAAACGATGTTTATAAATTAAATAATACAGGAAATTGAAGTGATTAATTTATAAACGATATTTATAAATTAAATAACGTAGGAAATTGAAGTAAATTTATAAACGGTGTTTATAAATGAAATGGAATGATTTTCAGTGGAAATCAGAAAATTGAAATGAAATTATAAATAGTGTTTATAGAAATAAAGTGAGAAAAAATATCATTGGATAATTTGAATATTTTAATTCAAATGTGAATTTAAAAATAAAAATGGGGAAATGGTTTTAAAGAAATAAACGATGGAATTTATTCTGATGTTCAGAATATAAATTGGACTAAAATAAATCCATAAGGATTTATGATTTGAATTCGATTAATTCGAATTTTATTTAAATAGAAGTCAAATTGAAATTAGAATTTGAAAATATAGAATTTGAATAGATAGAAAATTCAAATAGAAAATATAAATGGAGTTCAAATATAGAATTTGAATATAGAAAATAGGAAAGAAATTCAAATATAGAATTTGAATAGAATTTGAATATAGAGGATTCAAATAGAATTTGAATATAGGGAATTTGAATGTAGAAAATTCAAATAGAATTTGAAAATAGAAAGTTGAAATCATTTTGAAATGGGAACGACAAAATATATTTTCAGCATTCAGATTTTTGAATGTGAATGTTTTCCATCCATAGTAGGTAACTGTGCATGTTTCATAAATGTTTTTGTTTATGTTATTTCAAATATGGATGATGTTGATGTGTGCATGCATAATTGCCATGTAAATGGAGCAGTTGAACCAGACTTAATGAACTGAGTGGAGATAAATTGTTATTGAATGGGATGGGGAAAAATCAACTATTATGCAATTAAATGGAGAAAATTTGTTATTGTCATGGCTTAGTTTGCAGCCAGATACTCATTAACGTATATGTTTATTGTCATGGTTCAATGTATTGTCATGGCTTATGAATATACCTGAATGTATATTGTCATGTTCAATAAACTGAATGGAGCATTATCCTGTTTTTTGTTATGCCTAATAAATATGTATCAGTTCAGTTTGTTGATATATAAACTGTATGTACATGTTTTAGTTTGTTGCTCATGAACGTAACAGTTTTATGTATTAGTTCATTGGTTTTGGTTTCATGGTCCATGTATTAGTCTATGGTCCATGTGTAAGTTCATCTATAATTTATGTATCGATTCATGGTTTAAATCGCATCTGAGTTATCGGTCTGTTGTCATGGTTAATCTATTAGTTATGTATCTACGAGTTCATCAATGAAAAGAAACCAGAAAACTTAAATAGTGAACTGATCACTGTTTAAGGCTTAAACGATTTTCATTTTACCGTTCAAACTATAGTCGGTGAAATTAAAACCATTTATGCCTTAAACGGCATCCAGTTCATTGTTTATCAAAAGGGTTTTCTAAACCCCATTTTAGAAAAAAATCCAAACAAATCTTTAGACTGAAGGTAAACGAGTATATACTTAAACTGATAAAGTATAAAAAAACCATATACTTAAAACTAAACATCAATATACTTATAGTTAAAATTAAACATATACTTAACTTAAATTCAAATTGAAACTAAATTTGAAACAAGAATTGAAACTAAAATGTTTGTTTAGGTTGAAATTGAAACCAAAGTTGAAATCAAAATTGAAACAAATACTTATACCTAAAACTAAAGTAAAATTGAAACTGAAACTAAAATTAAATTAAACAGAACTTGAAATTCAAACAATACTTGAAATTAATCATAAAAAATTTCATGGTTTCGATCATGCTTATATATATACACAAAATTGAAAATGAATTGTAACCAATACTAATCAAGTATAAGTTAACCATGTACTTATACTTCAAACCATGTACTAAACTTGAAAATAAAACTAAACATACTAAATTAAACTAAACAACATATACTTAAACTAATTAAACTGACCTTGGTAATGAAATTAAACTAAATAATCATATATTTAAATGGATGTAAATCTAATAATTATAAAGGGATACATAAATAGACTTGTAATATATAACCATTATAACTTTTTAATGGCTATAAACGACTTTATATTTCACTTATTTTCCTACAAATCAACCATGCTCAATCAAACATCGATATAAAGTGTGGAAAATGTCACGAAATAGTTATAAAACTGATTCATATTATCCAAAGTTTGAATCTTCAATCACCAATTGCGATAACGGTGCAGAAGATAGTCAGATTGATTCCCATATAGAAGATGAGCTGCATATGCAAGAAAATTTTATAAAATTATCACCAAAGGCCACTATTGGTAGCGATGAGTTAGAGCTAATAATGCAAGCAATAACTGTTCACCAGCAACCAGTACAACAACTTTTGGTGGAAGATTCTTATTGTAGAACTCATGAAGGAAGTATATTTGGCCGTGTAGATAAAGGAAAATTGCATGATCACAAAAGTGGAAATGCTAGGTAACCGAAAGACTATTTCAACAAATGATACACCTAGGGCCTTGATTTTCGTTGGCGTTTTCGAATGAGTAAGAATATGTGTATGCGTATTTTTAATGGAGTTGTAGGTCATGATAATTATTTTGTTTAAAACGTAATAGCGATGGTACCTTAAGATGTTCATCTTATCAAAAAATAAAAACAACGTTACGTGTTATGGCTTATAGGATAACCCTTAATGTATTTGATGAAGTGGTCTGAATGGGTGTGAGGACGATTCATTTAAGTTTGAAATGGTTCCATAGCAATCATTGAACTATATATTGAAGAATATTTGTGATCCCCAATGCAAAGCGATGTTAACAAAATTAAATGGTTATGAGCTAAAATAGGGTTTTCAAGCGTGTTAGGTAGTCCTGACTGTATGCACCACGAGTGAAAAAATTACCCCAAAGCCTGGCATTGTCAATTTATCAATCATTATCCCAAAGTTAAAATGAAGAAGGAGTTCCTTGCATGTGTTGCACCAATCACATCTATTTAAAAATCTTATATGGAAATGTAGCTGCTTGTAATTTTACTATGGTTGGAAATGCATACGACATGAGATACTATTTAGAAATTGGTATGTATCCATGTGGAGGTACCCTAGTCTAAATAATTTCAGACCCAAAATCTGAAAAAGAAAAACATTTTGCTAAAAAGTAGGAGGCCATGGGGAAAGATGTAGAGTGCTTTTTTTTGGAATTTTATAAACACGATTTGTCATTGTTAGAAATCCTATTAAACCGTGGAACCAAAGGCATTAAGCTATATTATGCGAGGATGTATTATAATGCATGACATGATCACCGAAGAAGAAAGATGTTCATTTCCATCTTATTTGGGATACGACCCAGACAACACATCTACAGTTGTTGCTGATAGAAGTCTTGACACTATTGAAGTTTTCCTTAGATGTTTACGTAAATTAGATATAAAGATATTCATAAAAAACTTCAAGATGAACTTGTCAATCATTTGTGGAACATAAAGGGAAACAAGTGATGTACTCCGTTGTGTTTTGTAGTATTCTGTATCATGCATTGTTCGATCAATTCAACATTTATCTTTCATTACGTCACAATATTCAATCCCCTATACGGATAGTGGCTTGTCCAATCAACGACAATATGACACTATAAAGTTCAACACCCTTGGATTTTTTTAATAATATATTATGTATGAGTACAATCTATATAAATATCAATCATACTCTTATTTTATAGGAACATATTGTTTGCTCATCAATGATGGTTCATAGTCATATATCTCTTTCTTCATCATGTGATTATGAAGGTTCACTTAAGCATCTAAATCATCTCAATCTGATATCGCCTGATTGAGATATTGATTTCTACATTGAAATGCAAGATATACACTACATTGATTTGCAAGAACATGAAGAACTTAAATGGCAGTTGGGTGAACTAAGGCGTTATGAAAGTAGATGAAGCCTATTCCTCAAATAAATAGTTCGATCGATCCACGCACTGATAGTGGTAAGACATGAAGTGAGCATGACTATAAATGTTGTCCAGTGCATGAGTTAACGCATCTGATGTTTAGCAGGACGTTCAAAGGGGAAGTACTTCCATTTGACAGTTAATGAGAACTATAGTTAAGACCCGAATGCCAAAAAAAAGTTCAACTGAGGCACAAATATGACATGATACAACTTAATGGTATGTGTACCAAGTACAAAGATATTATACTATAAAGAGGAGAAAGACCAAGAGGTGAACCGTTCAGAGACTTGAGAGATGTTTATGATAAAAAATATCATGATACAGCCAACACTAAATTCGAGGCTCATTTGATATATTTTTTCCATTGAGGCCACGGTGGAAACCCTTAATGAAGAAGAGGATGTTGGTATAGAGTTACCAATGAAACTAATATAAGTAATATGATATTAATATTCTCAGTGGATTCATCTACCGACGATTCAAACGACTCTTCAATCCCTACCGACATAGAAGGAAATAATTGCAGCTCATTGACTTCTACTTCAGGAGCGTTATATGGTGGAGTAACAAATCAACCAGAAGGCATAAAAACAAGTAAAAGATCATTATTGAGAAACACAGAATCAAGTGAATTAACGCTATCTAGTGAAAGACTAACTTCACTTTTAAGTGATATTTTAATTGCATCTGCCTCCAAAAAAGAAGAACGATTGAAGCTTAAGGAACAAAAGTTGAAGATCCTAGAAGCTCAAGTTCAACAAGATGTAGATAGAACCGGTGCTCTAGGGAAAGAATTGAACTGAATAAGTCACGTGAACCACGTTTACATGAAAAGGAGGAAAATTATATTTATGAAGAGATGTTTCTCAATTATCTAGAGAGCACATGGACTACGGTTTGACTAAAAAAACATAGAATTCTCAAATTGCAATGATAAAGATATGTCGTTGATGAAGGAAGTTCAGAGATTTAGAGAAAGAGGAGCGGCATCATCCATATTACAAATTATAAACTACTAAGTATCATTTGCTTTCATGCTAATTCTTTCAGTTTATGTGGTTCGCTATCTGATTGTAGATTTATTTCAGTTTAAACTAGAAGGATTGTTTTGAGTTTACTCAATGATCAAGAGTAATGTATATTAATATTTTTAAGAATTTAATTAACACTAAAATAAAGTATATATATCTGATAAATAACAAAATAAACAAAAAGAGGGCTAAAATGTACATATGATTTCAAGTTTTATGGTTTATCGAAATAAACATATATTATGATCAAATGTGTCCAGAACTTATATATGACTCTTTATATTCAAAATTAGTCTCTGTGTATTTAAAACAATGTTTACAAACTAATCTGCTCGCTTTGAAATCCTTCGTATTTTAAAACCTATATGCCCAAATATTCCGTCGTTTTCAAAATCATTAACTTTTAAATCTAAAATTCAAAACTATTAATGAAATAACACGCCTTGTACATTTTTGAGCTAAATCCATCGTTATAATATTCAGAATCATTAATTCATAGTTTCGTACTGGTCAAACCATAAAACTAAAAACAAAAAAAAGTAATTAAATAAACAAAAAAGAAGAAGACATAAATAAGTTTTAAAGACCCCTTTTGGTTTCGAATGGGGATTAGAATCTTGTTGTAGTTTAAACGGGATTCAAAACCTCGTTTAAACTATAAAAAAGATTCAAAAACCGTTTAATATTTAAATGGATTTCTGATCTTTGTTTTCAAACTAACGTCACATTTGATTTGTTTATGCTTGAATATGAGATGAGCAAATGTTTTGAAATGGAGCAACGTCCCTTTTACATATCTTGAACTAGGGATTAGAGCATCTCTAGTGGTGCCAATTCAACCCGTAATATTCAGAATTGGCACTCCAGTCATTCAGTTACGCCTAATATTAAGGGTAATATTACGTTTGCAATTCATGATTCGTAATCCTAATTCGTAATATTATGTTTTTTTATCAGCGAGGCTCCTTGTTCAAAAATAAAATAAAAAATAGAGCAACAGTGGAAAAAGCGGGAAGAAACTGAGTGGAGGGCTGTTTAATAGGATTCTGATTTTTCCACTAGCATTGAGCTAGCTGAAAATAGGGCTAGCAATTAGAACCGAAAACCCGAACCGAACCGACCCGAAAAGACCCGAACCCGAACCGAACCCGATGGGTCTCGGGTCGGGTCTAGGTGATGAAAAATACAATCAAGACCCGATCAAACCCGACCCGCATAGACCCGAACCCGAAAGACCCGACCTAAAAACACTGAAATATATGTATTTTTAGTGTTATTATTCAATCGGACCCGACCCGACCCGAGCTTTAACCCGACCCGATCCGAACCGAAACTCGGGTCGGGTCGGGTCCAGATTTTTTAAATGTATAGTTTAGACCCGACAAAACCTGACCCGCCTAGAACCGAGACCCGCCGGGTCGGGTCTGGGTCCATCGGGTCGGGTCTAATTGCCACCCCTAGCTGAAAATAATATACGGAGGGAGTGAACAAACAAAAGCTACATATAACTGAAGCAAGCAAGCAAGCAAATGTCTGTCATAGTCAGCATACGCACGTAACTTTCAGTAACGTATTACATGTTACCATGTCCCATTATTAATTTTTGGAAACCATGATTTACCGCGTTTAAACAGCTCTGCATGAATACACGCACAAACACAGCATAAACCCACATAGTCCCACAATTCGAAAAGGAAAAATAACTGAATGACACTGACAAGACAAATTGCCGCCTACCTCCTCTCATTCGTAGCTTCTTCCCTCTCAAGCGCCGGAGGCGTCGGAGGAGGCTCCCTTTACGTCCCCATCATCAACCTCGTCGCCAACCTCGACCTTAAGTCCGCCAGCGCCTTCTCTGCCTTCATGGTCACCGGCGGCTCTCTCTCCACCGTCATCTACAACCTCACGTACTCCAAGTCCTCGATCGACTACGAAATCGCTACCCTTTCCCAGCCCTTCATGCTTCTTGGCGTCGGGATCGGCGTCGTCTGCAACGTCGCGTTCCCGGAGTGGTTGGTCACCCTTTTGTTCGCGGGGTTTATAGGTTTTTGCACCTGGAAAACACTTGCGGCCGGGTTCAAGTGCTGGAAGTGCGAAAGCGACGTGGCTGTGATGATGAGGCTGGACGATTGTGACAATGGATTGAAAGAGGGGTTGTTGTTGGGGAAAAATGAGGGCGGGGAGGAGGAGATTTTGGGGATCCCGTGGAAGAAGTTTGTAGTTTTGGTAATGGTTTGGATGTCCTTCTTTGGGGTTCATCTTCTTCTGGTTGATAATGGTGCTAAGGTACTGTTGCCTTTTCCTTTTAGCTCTTTCGCTTTGATTTTGTACGCTGTCCACCCTAGTTATTAACAAAGGTATTATTCTGACCAGATGACAAGCATAGTTGAAACTCTTACTTGGTTAAATTTGTAGTTTTTGTTATTGATTTTATGGATTGTTAGTGAAAGATTCCATAACTTAGAATCTGTAGAACTTACAAGTCATTAGATAGTGTCAGCTAATTAAGTACCATGAATCCTATGTTGTTCGATCATTTGTTTTGCTTAAAGCAAAATATGCTTAACTTAGACAATAAATCTACTTAATTGGAGTTTGAATCATAGTTATGAAGACCGAAGCGTACGTCAAACCGTGGTAGTGTAAGGTCTAAGACATTCGTGGTTTAACCGGTCAGACCATTAGAACTGCGCCGATAGTTTATTTCTATTTTTCTGATTTAAACGTAAAATTATTTTAAATATGGATAAAATCTAACCGATTATAACAAACACCTGTGTCCAAGCTATCTAATTGAAATAATTATATAAAAACTTATCATAACAAAGTTGTAGATTTACTATTTTTTTATAGTGAAAGAGGATTAGTTCAATAATATTTCGTAAAATATACGTTATAATAAATTGTATCATCCAAAATTAAATGACAATTGCTATGAAATTATTTGTTAAATTTATTGTGGTAAAAAATATAGTGTGGAACAATTATTTTTTCGTAAATTTGTAGAACCGTGAGGCTCAAAAAGGTCGGACCAGAGGTTTTTACAGGGTTTTGAGGTTAAACCGCGGGACTGTGCACGCGCAAGGTTATTTCACTTTCAGAGCCGTGGCGCTCCAAGGTCGGAGGTTAACCGCGGTCGAACCGAGGTTGGGTTGGGTCTTTAAAACACTGGTTTGAATAGTAACATGTAAAAGTGTTTTAATTTGATTTTTAAATTGAAATAAGCTAATTTTGGTGTTTTATTTGTATAAATTATAAATAGCGAATATATACCAAGCGACATAATTGGACATAAGCAAGTTAAATAATGAGAAATAATAGATAGTTGTTGGTGTAAATCAAAATTAAATGATATGTTCAAGAGTCATGTTCGTTTGTAAAGAGTCGTGTCTATTTAACGAGTCGTGTCTATTGACGTCAAAATGTGTCTATCTAAAGTATTGTGTCTATTGAAAATGGTATGTAAATTACTATGTATATGTGGTCTTTTTGTTGTATTGTAAGAAAGCAAGTTTAATCAAAAATTTAAGCTTTAAAATAAAAAATTGTTCTCCATCCAATTTAGCCGTTTCCTAGGTAAATCATAAGCAAGTCGGTTCCATGGGTTGGCAGCGCAAATGCCTAGAGCAACCCCTAGAACAAGGCAGACCCATGAAATGTACATAATTTATTTACTAGCTTGTACACAGTAGTGTATTGTTATGTAAGTAGTCCCACTGTTTGGGATAGTGGCAATACCTCTTTAGTACAAAACATTATAATTGAAACAATAGGCTCAGTTTTCATCGTATGGTAAAGGGGCATTTAGTCGGTTATTTGAGTGGAGAAGTTGGTTAGAAAATGTGTTCTACGATGCTAAATGAGTGGATAGGTGTAGTATTTAGAATTTGGATTTTAATTTAATTAATCTATGGTTAATTTTTTTATGTAATAATATGCATTTAATAACTGCAAATAATAAAAAATAAATTGTGAAATTTCATTAAAACAAACTAATATATTTTTTAATTCAAATACATTCCAAAAACAAACTAAAACTACTAGCGGCGATCATGTAACAAATCTAACTTGTACATTATAAATTTTGCTACTTCTTCATCAGTTAAGTTTTTCGCAATATCCAGTTTGTGGATATGATTTGAATTAAACGCGATCATTGCGAATGTTTAACATGATCTCCTACTAGTGTATGATTAGAATATGATATAGTGTAACTTAGCAACGCTGCACATCATTGTTGAAATAATCCGTATGCACGATCGATCATCTAACATTATGCCTGCTCGAGCTATCATAGTAGATACGTCTATTGCGTTTAGGCAACCAAGTAACAAAAGTGTCAATGGCTGTCCATCAGAGAGTAATAATCTGTATCGGTAGCGATAGAAGGCTGAGTGGGTGAAGTAAGAGGCACGTAACTGTGAGTCTTATTTCCTATTCAATCTCCAAAAACTGATTCAACTCTCTGAATTCGAAGGAGGGATCTTTTCTGAATCTCTTGAATCTTCATGTAGTGGTATTCCATCACTTCTCAGGACCGTTCATATAATTGTTTTTCTAAATCACAAATCCTCATAGCTATAGCATTCTGTCATAGACAACCAGGAACACAAAATGTAAATAATAATAAAAATCCTGAAAATAGTATTGGAACAATGCCTTGTAAAAAATGGAGAGGGGGTTGGTTGCTAGTGTGGAGGTGCAATAGGGGGTGTATGAATGAGTGGAAGGAGGGGAAAAGTTGGATGCCATTGTATCCAGGTTTGGTGGGAAACGACATGAAGCGTACAACATATCGTTTCCACCAATTGGCTCAACAGTCCATATGCCGTGTTTGAAAAGTCGGGACTTATGATTCATCCGCAACATTAACGCAATTTTTTTGGTTGCGAACAGTCCCATGGTATTCTGATCTAAAAAGCAGGGGTTTAAACTTGTCACGATGTGAAATAGTAGCATTATAAAGAGAAAAAAATAGTACTAGTATGTACATTATGAAGAGAAATTTGTAGACCTGTTTTTCTACCAATTTTTTTGTACATACTTCACATTTCAAAGGAAAAAAATAGTACTAGTACGTACATTATAAAGAGAAATTTTTGTAGACCTGTTTTTCTACCAATTTTTTTGTACATACTTCACATTTCAAAGGAAAAAAATAGTACTAGTATGTACATTATAAAGAGAAATTTGTAGACCTGTTTTTCTGAATCTCAATGTTTGACTTCTACTTTAATTTGTAATACTAGATCCTAACAATTGTACCAAACATTGTAGCGTGTCAGCAATTTGTACTTTGGGCAAATACTTTGATGTAATTATTTTGTATTCCCGCTTGAAAATTTGATCAGTAGTTAGATCCTAAAATGAACTTAAAATGCACTTCTTGCTGTCCAAAAATACCTAGTAGGGGAAAAAAATAATAATTAATGTTAATATCATAGTACCTTGCCATTGAAATATTAGTCTCTGAAACTTTTCCATACCGCAAGATGCATTTAACATCCAAAAGTTTACAACTGATGCCTATGATTGCTTGTAGTAGCACAAATTTAATGGTACTTTATAGTTTATATATGTTTAAATAAAATATTTCACAATTCGGGCAACATAAGTTGAAACTGGCATGGGAAACCCAACGTTATGGACCAGTTCGTGAGTTTTACACGTACTTCTCCGGTTTTAATTTCTAAGCTATTTATGCTGTTTTCTAGCAGCAAATCCCCAAACAACCAAAATCAAATTAGGCATTTGAAGTACTTTGAATTATGTATGAGGAGTTGTTAAACATGTTCTAAGTATTATGAGTAAATTGATTGCAGTTGTCTAATCATTTAACAAATAGACTTAATTGGAGCTTAATGCACAACATGATAGTACATGACAAATTTGTAGTACGTATAATATAGTGGATGATTCATGCTCCTATGTTGATATGAGCTGTAAGGTTGAGTTTGCATTATAAAATTGAACAATGCTGAAATTTTGAATGATTTAGTTGTTCAAATTTTCCTTTTACTTCCAGTGTAAAGTCAAGAATCCTACAAGAGATAAATGTATACAAAATTTGCGCAGCAAGTGTATGTGTGGTGTTCAATCATTTGTCATGTTTTATGTAAGAACATGATAGTACATGACACGATGGTAGAAAACAGAATCTCAAATAGCAGTTGGTTCATCTTTTAGTATGATATGAGCTGTAAATGTAAACTTACATTATAAAACTTGACTAATGCTGAAAGTCTAGATTAATGTATATGTGTGTTTATTCTTATCCCAACAGAGTAAATAATATATATTGTTCTAGTCTGTTCAAGGTAGTGGACAAAATCCTGCATATAGATATATGCGTATAAAGATAGCGGCACCAGATGTTTATAATGTATAAGCTTATTTTGAGATATAAAAATATCATCATGTTCGAAATATCTTATAACAACTGGCTTTCCTAACTAGTCTATCCTGCGCATATAGATGTATTTGTATACAGATCACGGCAGCAAGTGTGTGTTGTATAAACTTATTTTGAGATATAAATATCCACTTGCTCGAAACACCTCATAACAACTGGCTTGTCAATCTGGATAAACATAGCCTAGTTTATTCAAAAGAACCATGTCTACTTGGTTATAAAATTTAGTAGTAAACAAAATAGTTTACTAGTAATGGAATCATGTGAATCAGAGTCCATTCATAGCTTGAAAAGACTACAGCGACCATAATTATCCTATAAGAGACATTTTAGTAGGACCCTAATCCATGTTTGTGATAAATTAAATAAACCACCTCTGCCCTATAGATATTTTGGTTTGTTATATAGCTTTTCGCATCACCCAAATGGAGTTTGATCCTATCTTGATAGGTTGAATTGAGTTTTAATAAACTTTTAAGTTTTCATTGATATTTACTATCAAAACTTACAAGTACGACTGAATTAAATTTTAAACATTGTATACGATACGATACATATTAGGCCGTCCAGATTTGGCTACTGGCTCACTACATTAATACAAGTCCCTCTTGTTGTTGGTTTCATAGTGTTTATTGCATGAATAAAAAACTATAGCATATAAGCTACGATCAAATCTTACATGACTCAATTATATTATCTTTTCATGTACAGAATATGATACATATTAAACCATGTGGAGTAGGCTACTGGCTCATCACATTGATACAAGTTCCTCTTGCTGTTGGTTTTACAGCACTTATTCTGTACATGAATCGAAAACAACAGCACGTAAAGCTCGACGAAGAGAAAAATAACAAGGTTAGCTTGAATTATTATTTAAATTTCCATATTAATCTATTTTACGTATTGAATATAATATATGTTAACTGTTATGTGCAGGAAATTGTAGTTCAGACTAGTTGTGATGCACTTCCTATAGTTGTTTTTCCATTAGCAGCTCTTCTATCCGGAATTTTGGGCGGTCTATTTGGAATTGGTGGTGGTATGCTCATAAACCCTGTGCTCCTTCAAATTGGGATCCCACCTCAGGTACTTAACTATTATCTAACAAAAAGATTTGCAGATGTTATAGAAACGTTGATAGTTGTTACTAAGTGAACTCTAATCCAAAAATGTATAATAAATTTGTTAAGAATGTTACCTATTTCAGAAATGTTTTGTTTTATAACTTTCTTTCTTTCTGTTTAAGTTAAACCAACAATTGAAAGTATCGTATTATACTTTTATTAGAGCGTCTCCTGTAGTTGATATAAAACTAGCAGTGCTTTCACAAAATTAAGTTGTCCACATTTCCCCCTCCCCCCTACTTGTAGATCACAAAAGTCCCCTTTTACTTCAAATGGGAAACTTCAAATGAGTGAGAGACTTGCACATTTATTTTCTTGTCCCACAATCAGTTAAAAACTTGTGGTTTACAGTAAAAAATTAGTTGGAAAAACACTGCTGAATTAAAAAACAACTTAATAAAGATGTACTTCTTTATATTAATTTTTTTATAACTTTAACTGTTTCTGTTAAAGGAAAAAAAGGGAAAATAGTACAACATGCATATACTAAAACGAGTAATAACATAGACATCTATGACGATAGCTCATCCAATCAAGAATTTGAGCTGTCTCTATTACTGATAAGTGGATTCCAACTCAGTCCATCTATCGGTAACATAGACATCTGTACTGATAGCTCATCTGGTCAAGAAACTGAAATAACACCATGAAGGTGGAAAATAATAGACTCTTGCTTGTAGGTCATGTCCAGTTGTGCCAACAGGTTGTCAAATTTGAGTATTTTGAAAAAAAAAAAAAAAAAAAAGGAAAGAACCCAAAATGGTGGTGCATACTGCATATTTGTATTATGAGTCAACATATGTCCGTAGTTCGAATCATGCTGTATTGGATTCAAACCTGTAATCACCCAAACAAAAACCAGGGTGTCTAACACTGAGACAGTGTTGCTGAACAAACACATATGTTTGGCTTTTGGCGATAACTTGCAATGTTTTAAGGATATCGATGTTATTTTCGCAGGTGACGGCTGCAACAACATCATTCATGGTGATGTTCTCGTCTTCCATGTCCATGGTGCAGTACTTGATCCTCGGCATGGAAGGAGTTGGCCAAGCAATTACCTTTGCTATTGTATGCTTTGTTGCTTCCATATTCGGGTTGATTCTAGTGCAAAGAGCAATAGCTACGTCAGGAAGAGCTTCTTTGATTGTGTTCTCGGTCGGTATAGTCATGGCCTTGAGCACTGTATCCATCACTTGTTTTGGATCGTTCGACGTTTGGAAGGACTACACGAGTGGAAAGCATATGTGGTTTAAACCCTTTTGTTAGTTTGGTCCATCTTAGTTGGTTTTTCATTGGTTTAACTTTCAATGTGGGTAATGTGTTGTGTATAGGATACACTTGAGTCAGAGAGATTTGATCTCCTGTGCCCCCCCCCCCCCCCCCCCCTCTTTTCCCAGGCCCACCACCATCCATCTTATCCCACATGTTTTTTGTAGCTATAAAGTTGTGCTTTTGTACGTATGAGTATTTTGTAAATTTTGGTTTTAATGAGTTTTCAATGTTACACCCATGAGAAGAAAAAACGAACAAAAGGAAAGGAATGCAATCCAAGTAATCTTCAGTCGTCAATTTATATCGGGTAAATCGGGTAGAAACTATAAGTGGAATTGAGAAGAATAAGATAAGCATCCATTCATTAGCCAATCTAGATCTACCACATGAGATGATTCTAAGACTATTCCCAATCTGGTGGGTTGGATGAGGTCAAATCCAACCTGGTTGACCCCCACCCACCCCCAATGGGTGAAAACGCATGGGTTGATGTGTGTTCTTAGCCGGCTTTTATAAAGCCGGTAAGGAAATGATGTAGATTACGATCCACGCCGTAAGAAGGCATAGCAGACACTTTAAAAGCCGGTGTCCCTTGGTCGGATAAATAAAAATCAGTTATGGGGAGGTTGCCAAAGCAATCATTCGATTGCTTTGGCTTCCCGACATCCAACCGACCCCACGTTAGGGATCGGTTGGATCCTAACCCAATCCTAGGTTAGGATTGCCATAAAGGTGCATATCACTTGGAAAACCAAGATGTAACGGATCAACATCGTCCAAGACAGACATAGATAGGAAGATACCGTTGTAGAGGATGTGTCTCTTTAATTTACTTTTCATTGTAAGGCACAAAAATGTACCAATACATTTCTTCTATTTACTGTGGAGTTGCAATGACTTGGTTATGCCTTCATACTTGATCCTCAGCATGGAAGGACTCGACCAAGCGTTCACCTTTGTTGTTGTATGCTTCGTGGCTTCCGTGTCCGAGTTGATTCTAGTGCAAAGAGCGATAACTACGTTAGGAAGAGCTTCTTTGATCGTGTTCTCGGTTGATATAGTCGTGGCCTTGAGCACTGTATCCATCGCTTATTTTGGAGCGTTCGACGTTTGGAAGGACTACATGGGTGGACAACATATGTGGTTTAAACCCTTTTGTTAGCTTGGTCTATCTTAGCTGGTTTTTCATTGGTTTAACTTTTAATGTGGGTAATGTTTATAAACAGTGTAAGGGTAAAAATGTAATCTCGTCTATTTTCAATAATATATTTACCGAAGATATTATTATTATTATTATTATCATGTTTGTATTATATTGTATATAGTTTAACATATCCTTAGAGATTGAGAATCCCGAATATTCTTTAAGTTACTGATGCATTCCTTTGAACATCTCATTTGAGTTGATTCACCTATACAAGAATGTCAGTTTTGACTTGAGTGTTTTATTTTACTTTATGCTCATTTCAGACCAAGTATTACAGTATTGAGATTTCACCTTTCGGAGCTAAAAACTTGTTGAAGACCTCATTTTTATTTATTTATTTTGGTTATTTCCTTATGTATTAGAATCCCGTTGTATATAGACTTTCACTGTATTTGATTCTGTAAGTATGATAATATGTATAAGTTTTGGGACTTTGTGTTTAGTAGCTTCATGAACTATTATCATACTTTATTTATTCCACTCGAGATGTTTTGCTTTTCTATGTATGTGATTTGTTTGTGATTCTATATTTAACCTCTTAGTAATAAGATTCTGCTATTTCGGATGATTCGAGTTGGACATGTGTAATTTTGTTGTCGATTTGAACGGTACGAAAGGGTAGGTCGTTACAAGACCCACTTGATATGGATCTGAAATATGCTTTAAATTGTTTGGTTTGGTGTTGCTAACTTATTAAGTTTAAGTGAGTGATAGATTAGTTATTATTCACAAAACCGTTATACGAACTAGTGATTTTTTTTTTTTTTTTTTTTTTTTTTGTTGAAAGAACAGGGTACTTATACTACAATGACAAAGGTACAAAGAAAGTTCGAGCTGGAACAAAATACAACAACACACACATAAACAAATACTATACAAAAACAAGAAAACCAGCTCGAACAGAAGATACAACACACTACTTAAAACAACATAAAGAAACAACAAACTAACACCCCAAAAACCTCAAATGAAAACCCACGAAGGGCCTCACAACAAAGCCATCCTTGCCACACAAACATGATCCACAGCAAATCTAGCCAGCTCCACCAAAGCTCAAACAAACCAAATAAAAAAACCTCCTTGTTAACCAAGCAGCAACACTCATGTAATAATACACAAATAGAAAATACCCACAAAGGAAGCACCCAAAATTAGACTGCAACATATCTCCAGAAACCAGCTCCAGAAAAGAAAATAAACCCCAACTCCCCTCAAAAGCCAAAGAAGCACAAGTCTACCTAGAACTCCAAGTACTACAACACAAAAATTAGCACTTCTTAGCTACACCTCCACTGGTAATACCACCTAGTCTACCTCCTCCTCCTTTTGCTTTTCTTGTTTTAGATCGATTTTGAATTTGTTGCATAAGTTTACCCCACTCTAGGTTTTGCTCTACCAAGGGTTCATCAACAACTAACTTATTTACCTCTTTGTATTTTCTGGGTTTAAATGTTCTCCTCTTTTTGAAGCTATTTGTAGAACTATAAGAACTGTAAGAACTGCCAGACTTGTTCATAAAAGTATCTTTACTTACATCAGCCTTACCATTCCGAAACTCACTACAATCCCCAAAGTCTTCAATTCTAACAGCCTATTCAGAATTGTCAATCTCTTTAACACATCAATGTGCTTGTTTACAACAGAGATGTTTCTCACCTACATCTCCTTTAATCATCTCAGTCCCCCTATCTAAATTACAACAAACTTTTCCTTCTATATTCAAGTCCTTCTAGATTTGTAATTATCTGAAATAACCATGACAGAATTGGGTTCATCAACACTTTGGATTGAATCTGAAACTCTCCAGCATTGACGTAACAACCCGGAAAATTAGAACCAATTTAAATTTTTTATTTTGGCTATTTCAGTGAATTTTGAATAGTTAAAATAATTTATTTTAAATAATAACGATTAAAAATTTATTTTAATCGAAGTTAGAGCGAATATATTTATTTTAATTTCAAAAGGAATTGGAAATCGTACGGTAGTTTGAAAAGTCAAAGTTGAACTTTGATTGAATGTACAGGATTCAAAATTAAACGGACTTTAGTGAAACCAAAAACATCTAAATTTGTTTAAAAATATCTTTCCAACGAATTCGAAAAATCGAAATTTCATAGCGGAAATCAAAAGTTATGGCCAGTTGAATATTCAGAATAGTCGCTATGGAAAATAGTATAATTTATAGCCCGTATAGAAGGCCAATTTACAAACGATCTCCATTCTCGACGAAGCCACTTTTGTTGGAACCGGAATGACAAATTATTGCTAAGTTTATTTTTTTTTATAATTTTTGGAATTTATTTGTGAGCGTTGTAAATTAAACTGCGTTCCATAATTTCTGTTGAATTTAATCGACTGTTAAAAAGACCATTTTTCAAACGGTCTCTAAATTCGACAAAATTAATTTTATTAGGACCGTATCGTCAAAACAAAGCCAAATATATTTTTTCTGAAATTTTTAGAGTCCAAATGTGGCCCCGGTGAATTTAAATATACGATCGAATTAATTTAATAAAGGATTTAAATTTTAAATCAAAGAAATCAGGCCAAAAACAGTCGTTTGGGCTGACGGCACCTAGCTCATTAGTTCCGGAACAGGGTCAATTAGGTATAAACAACTCATGTTGGACTGAAATTGGAGTTGTTAAGAATTTATTGATTTATTTGTAAAAATTAGGATTAAAATATTATAAAAATACACTTTGTCTCTACCAAACCCTAATCCCACCGTAACATAGCCGCCACTCCCTTTATCCATGGCCGACATCACTCCTTGCTTCTCCCTCTAAAATCCGTCAATCCTCTCACCGAAATCCCTCCCTCCAGCTCAAGGTTTCGAAGAGATTTTCATCCTCTTCAGTTCTGTATGGTTGGATCATCCCTAGGTGACACGAGCTCCAAGAACCGAGCCCCTGAACCGCCAACGTACAAGTCCCCGCCCCCTCCTAGGTGTGTGCGAATTGGCCAAAAGGCGGGACCCCCTTGCGCGCCATTCTTCCCCCGTCAAGGTGCCACCATCCGATCTTCGAATCACTGCACCATTTGATTGCAAAAGGCAACATTAGAGTCGAACATAGTTTGAAATACTGTCGGCCTGTGTTTCGGAGTAAGGAAGAAAGGGTAAACCCTTTTATTATTTAAATAATTTAATTTAAAAAGATTATCAATCTTAATAAAATCATAACTAATTGATACGGACACGAAATTAAACGATTTCAGATCATGTACGATCGTGAAACCAAGATCTACGCTGCTGTCCTGACTAGAACCGATTCTGAGCTAATCGAATTTTGGCAAAAAAAAATGCAGATCTGAACCACTCAGATTCAAACGACTGTGAGAATTCTGCTTTATTTTTATTTTTAAATAATTAGAATAATCCATGATTGTATTCTCATTGACTCGCTGTAAATTGTTACATGCTATGCTACGTGATTTGATTTGTATGTGATATGTTGTTGTAGATCTGTAATTTGGGTGATATTGTGTTATTAATAAATTTGCAACAAAAATAAATCAAACATTTTTGTTGAATCAAAATATTCAACAAAAGTGAAGCATCACCTTTATTATATTCTATTGGCGTTATATTGACAATAAAATGAATCAAACATTTCCGTTGTTATTTTGTTGAAACAAATATAGTCAACAAAAATGGAGCATCACCTTTATTTTATTTGGAATTAAATTTGCCATAAAAATAAAAATATCATCTTTGTTTTGATTGAACTAGAATTTTCAATCAAATAAAAATATCATCTTTGTTTTGATTGAACTAGAATTTTCAATCAAATAAAAATATCACTTTTGTTATTGTTTGATTGAACTTGAATTTTCAATCAAAATAAAAATATCACTTTTGTTATTGTTTGATTGAACTAGAATTTTCAATCAAAATAAAAATATCACTTTTGGTTGTTATTTGATTGAACTAGAATTTTCAATCAAAATAAAATGTCTCTTTTGTTTGTTGTTTGATTGAATTAGAATTATCAATCAAAATGAAATATACACCTTTGTTATTTGATTGAGTTAGAATTTTCAATAAAAAGGAAATATCAAATTTTGTCATTTTGTTGAATTAGAATATTCAACAAAAACGAAATATAAATTTCTATCATTGTATGGAATTATTATAAAAATAGAAATGTTCATGCTTCAAAAGAATAAGAAAATGTACATGTTCTATAATCAAACATGATTTCATTAAAAATATACATTTATTTTTAATGTAATGTTAAAAATAGGAAAAATGTACATGTTTTATAATCAAAACACGATTTCATTAAAAAGATACATTTTAATGTAATGTTAAAAAATAGGAAAAATGTACATGTTTTATAATCAAAACATGATTTCATTAAAAATATACATTTTTAATGTAATGTTAAAAATAGGAAAATTGTGCATATTTTATAATCAAAACATGATTTCATTAAAAATATACATTTTTAATGTAATGTTAAAAATGGGAAAAATGTGCATGTTTTATAATCAAAACATGATTTCATTAAAAATATACATTTTTAATGTAATGTTGAGAATAAGAAAAGTCTTCATGTTTTAAAATGAAAATATGTTTTACATTAAAAATATACTTTTTAATGTAATATTAGAAATTAGTGAAAAGATTCATGTTTCAAAAAGAAAACATGTTTTACATAAAAAAAAAAAAAAATCACTTTTTAATGTAACAATAGAAATATAGAAAAAGAAACATGTTTTTAAATGGAGATATGTTTTACATTAAAAATTCACTTTTAATGTAATAGTAGAAATTTAGGTAAAGATTTATGTTTTAAAAAAGAAAATATGTTTTACATTAAAAATTCACTTTTTAATGTAATAATAGAAGTTGGACAAACATTCATGTTTTTAAAATAAAACATGTTTACATTAAAAAAACTTTTCTTTTAATTAAATGGATAAAAGCACATTTTTAATTACATCGCATATATTAGAATTT
Source organism: Allium sativum (assembly GCA_030737875.1). Classification (NCBI taxonomy): domain Eukaryota; kingdom Viridiplantae; phylum Streptophyta; class Magnoliopsida; order Asparagales; family Amaryllidaceae; genus Allium; species Allium sativum. Next base: position 26,741,029 of record CM060912.1, on the reverse strand, counting down.
ATATGCGTTGTTATAATTACATTTATAATTACATCGCATATATTAGAATTTATATGCGTTGTTATAAGTACATTTATAATTACATCGCATATTTTAGAATTTATATGCGTTGTTATAATTACATTTATAATTACATCGCATGTATTAGAATTTATATGCGTTGTTATAATTGCATTTATATTTACATCGCATATATTAGAATTTATATGCGTTGTTAAAAGCACATTTAAAATTACATCGCATATATTAGAATTTATATGCGTTGTTAAAAGTATATTTATAATTACATCACATATATTAGAATTTATAAGCGTTGTTAAAAGCACATTTAAAATTACATCGCATATATTAGAATTTATATGCGTTGTTAAAAGTATATTTATAATACATCGCATATATTATAATTTATGTGCATTATTTAAATCACATTTATAATTACATTACATATATTAGCATTTATATGCACTGTCAAAATTACATTTATATTTAAATTTGCATATATTAGAATTTATATGCAAAGTTGACTCGTCTTTGGATAAATTTTCATGTAAATGATATATATTATGTTTGACGGTACATAGATATAATATGCCAATAAAAACATTCTTTTAATTGACATATTAAAAACGTTAGTGAATTCGTCGATTGGTTTATATTTATATATAACTATATATATAAATTAAAATTAAAATTAAACGAATCGCGCGCGGTAGTTCGCATTTCGAAATCGTAACTTCAAACAATTATACCGAAAGATCCAACCGTCGGATTTTCCCAAAATGGAACCGTTAGGACCGCTTTGGGAAGATCTTTCCATCGATATAAATTTTGTTAAAATCCAACGATTAGATTTCGGGATAAGTGTAAATCAAATTTCGATAAAAAACAGCGCCAGGGCCGCCTATTGACCCGAAGCGTCGTTAAATTAATTTAGCTATTTTTACATAAATAAAAATAGCGATAAATCGTTATTAAATACTATTAATGATATGAAATGGATTTAAACTATATATATATGTGAGAATCATTTGATAGGACCGAGTCCAATCTCATTTCAAATGATTATACGACGATTTAAATCGAAGATATCGAAGGTGGCGATTGAAGACCGACAATCTTCACATCGAAAGGATAATTACCGATGCCCGACATTGGTTAGTTACCAGTAAAGGGTTAAAGTGGTAGTTGTCCGGACATACTTGTTGATTGTCCGGATATGCGAGCATCTCACTTTCGTATTGGACATACGGGACGAGGAATAAGGTGTCTCCGGTTTTGTTCAGACCTAGAACGGACTTGTAAATGGATGTGTGTCCGACATTGAATTTCATTCCATGTAAATTAAATTGATTTCTATTTAATATATATCTGTGGTGGCGAAGAATTTATTCTCTTGCTTAACACCCTTCTTTGAGACGCATGAGCTCGAAGGTTATATATTGGTAGTTATCGATCGCATGGTGTGAATTGTCAATGTGACATGGCAAGATGCAATTGATCAAGGCTTTTGTTGAAAAGTAGAGCCTTGTAAATGATGATCAAAGCATAGCCTATTTCGGCATAGCTTTGTGTATAACGTTACCTCGCAAGCCTCACACCCCGATTGAGTCAGAAACGAAACAAGGGAATGCAGGGAGTGCACACGTTTCTTTCTAGCTAGAAGCGGTGTTTGGGTTTATACAAGGCCCGACATTTTTACTTACGTGGTTGATGGAATGAGGCGCCTTTGATTTATTGGTCGATTGTGACCATTTTATAGGTTCAATAGGACCAGGAAGCGTATGTTCAGGAATTGCCAATCCAATAACGTTATTTGTGGACCGATCCTGCAGTATCAAAGGGTTGCCCGTAGGTATGATCCTGAGACATTGCTAGAGTGTCTCGAATCAGTTAGGAGATCATCCCTAGCCTTGACTCATTATGGAAATCCACTCTCCGATACGACATTACGGTTTTGATTGTAAACCTATATATGGCGACATAGTAGGATGGGGTATATGTCATCTAGGATTGATACATTTACTTTGAAGTATTTTTTTAAACATATTAGACAATAATAATAATATTAAAAATATTATTTTTACGTATCAAGCATTTTTGATCGTTATAAAGTAAAACTCTATCCTCCGGTTTGCGTTGCATTGTGTGATGGGACTTTAGTCTTATAATGATTTCATTTTAAAAAAAAAGCACTGCGTTGTTTTTTTGAAATAAAATTTATTAAACATATGCACTGGCAATCCAATGGAGTAAACCCGTTCCGCGTTAGCGGCGTGGCCCTGTGATTAGCCATATTGTTAGTTAACAAAGATTTCTCATACCAGTCCCATGACTGACTCGTAGTTTGTTTCACTTTGCAAACTCGGGTGCCCTCTTTCCACACGGGCAGCCAAATGACAGGTTTAGGTAAGGATGCATTCTGGACTGGAGCTTGTTTATGAAGAAGATGAAGAACCCTTTTCTTTTTATTTTTTTATTGCTTCTTGAGACATTTAGACTCTATTTATCTTTGATGTACTTGATGGGGATTGAGACTTGTTTCCTTCTTTGTTGAGACTTTTATTTTGCTAAGTGTATCCTGTAACTGCGTACTCTGATGTCTGTGATGTTATGTTGTGATGACATTCTTATTTCCGCTGCCATGATTTATGTGTTATGCTATTATTTGAGATCTGTTATTGTTGTAATTATGTTATGCTCTTATGATTATCCTTACTTTCGTACTACGAAAGTTTGGGGTCGTCATAGTTGGTATTAGAGCTAAAGGTTAACCTTAGCTTTGGAGTATAACATTTTTAGAACAATTCGTCTAGATATAATCAATAGTATTCTAAGACGAGTAGCTCATTAGAGACAGGATTAGTAATATCCTAGAATGAGCATAGCAGAATAACACATATTAATCAGTCATTACATCATTATCATCTTATCATATGTCTTTACTTTTAACCTTTCCTTTAAAATTATCATTTCTGTTAGTCTGATTCTTTCCTTGATGGTACATAATTAACTAAAAGATAAGCACCAGAGCACGACTAGAGCACAAGGCAGAGGTGGGGCTAGAGGACCCGCTAGAGATGAGACTCCTACGGCCAAAGGACAGCCCATTCCTACGGCCCACGGACAGCCCAAGTACAGAAATCTAGGGGGCGTATCCTTTACTAGTCGAGAGACTGTGATTAAGGCACACGCATGACGGAAGAACTGTGAGAAAATCTTTCAAGGCTTGGAATTGGAAGATCAACGTAACCACTTCTTGGCAACATGGCTATTGGAAGACCAAGCTGAAATTTGGTGGGACACCATCAAAATAGGCAATGATGTGGAGAACATGTCCTGGAACAGGTTCAAAAAGCTTTTCAGTAATAAGTATATCTCTCCGCAGGAAGTTGAGAGGCTCCATGGTCAATTTGCAAATCTGCAGCAGGGAGAGATGACAATTTCAGAATATGTGCGGAAGTTCGAGGAACTTTCCCGCTACGCTCCAGTGCTAGTTCAGGAACCAGTGCAGAAGAACAAGAGATTCATCAATGGCCTCTCTAAGAAGTACTTGAACAAGGTCACTGCTCATATTTAGCTCCCCTTCAATGAAGTGATCAAGATGTCTAACCGTTATGAGGATAGTGATAGGAATGCACAGCAGAAGCGTGAAAAGAACCAGAACAACAACAAAAGAAAGCAAACTGATAAGAAAGCAAGGCGAGCGATTCATTTACCACCAAGCCCCAGGGGAAAAAGAAAAGAGACAAGTCTAAGTTGAAGTGCTTCAATTGTCAGAAGATGGGGCATTTTGACTATGAATGCCAAGCCCTGAAGAAGCATAGAAGAAATGAGTTTGGACCAAGTCAGAACCGCGGTCAAAATTCTCGGAACACTCAGGAGTGCTTTAATTGACCATAAGATGGGGCACTTTATCAGAAATTTCCCTCTACTCAAGAAATCTGAAGTAACATATGTCTATGATGGAGTGGCTGCACGGCTTCTTCCGAAGGAGCAGGTAAACCTGATGTTTTAGGAGGTACTCTTATTAAGAACATTTCCATTACAGTTTTGCTTGACACTGGTGCATCAAGAAGTTTCATATCTATTGACGTGATTAAAAAATTAAAACTGAAACCAAGGAAACTTAAAGAATCAATTAGAGCCCATAGTCCAATAGGAGGTCAACTTATGCTTGATCGGTATTCTAGAGTGCCTGTTTCTTATTCTTACTTCCAGTTTCCTTTCGACTTGATCGTTATGAGTTTTTCTTGATACGATATCATACTTGGGCTAGATTGGCTAACAACGTATGAGGCTGGTTATTATGCGCTAAAAGAGTAGTCAGAATTAAAACCAAATTCGAAAATATGATGACTATACCATGCCACGGCTCAGCCACAGATAGGAAAGAATTTTGGTCTTCTCTAGAAGTCGCTCTTGCTTCTATTGAGGATATTCCTGTCGTTAGAGACTATGCGGATGTTTGAAGAAGTTGACAGCTTACCTCCGCACAGAGAAATCGACTTCAGAATTGACTTAGTTCCGAATGCAAGGCCCGTTGTGCATCCTATTCGGAGAATGACACAGAAAGAAAAAGAGGAGTTGAGCAATCAAACTAAGCAACTTTTGTGGAAGGGTCTGATCAGACCTGTCTTCTCAAGTTGGGGTGCATCAGTAGTGTTTGTCCCAAAGTCAAACGATACCCTCAGGCTATGTGTGGATTACCGTGACCTAAATAGGCAGCCGCTGAAAAATAAATACCCACTTCCATGCATTGATGATCTGCTAAACCGCTTGAATGGAGCACGAGTATTCTCTAGGATGGACCTAGCTACAGGTTTCCATCAACCGCGCATTGCTGAAGAATGTGTGCCTTTGACAGCTTTCAGAGGGCCAGACTTATTTTATGAATGGCTGGTGATGCCCTTCGGCTTATGCAATTCTCTAGCATAGTGCTGGTGTTCATCGATGACATTCTGATCTTTTCTAAAACCACTGCTGAGCATGAAAAGCATTTGGAAGAAGTCTTGGAGATTTTGCGTAGAAATGTGTTGAAAGCCAAATTCTCCAAATGCATATTCTGGCAAGAAGAGGTGAAACTCCTCTGCCATGTTGTTTCAAAAGAAGGCATTTCAGTAGATCCATGAAAGATCTCAGCCATCCAAGATTGGAAGCAGCCTAGCACTCCTACATAGGTTAGAAGTTTCTTAGGACTGGCTGGCTATTATCGGATATTCGTTAAGGATTTCTCGAAATTATCTTGTCCATTGACAAAGATGACTAAGAAGCATACAAAGTTCATTTGGACACACGAATATGAGGCAACTTTCCAAGAACTGAAACGGAGGTTGATCACTGCTCCTGTGTTGACCATTATTGATGGCAATCAGGATCTGAAAGTCTGGACAGAAGCTTCTAGAGAAGGTTATTCTTTTTATCTAAATAAACATGTCTGAGATGACATTTTTAATGTCAAATCTTATTTTAACATGTTATCCTTTTATCTATTTAAGGTATTGGTGCGGTGCTAATGTAAAGGGACAAAGTAGTTGCATACGCTAGCCGTCAGTTAAGACCGCATGAGAAGAATTACGCCACTCATGATCTTGAGTTGATGGCCATCATATTTGCTCTAAAGATATGGAGGCACTATCTCTTAGGTGAGAAATTCGAGCTGTATACTGATCACAAATTCTTGAAATGTTTGTTTACCCAAAGAGATTTGAACTTGAGGCAGCAACATTGGGTTGAATTCCTTGCATTCTATGACCTGGACATCTTATATACTCCAGCGAAAGCCAATGTAGTAGCCGATGCACTCAGTAGGAAGAATACGGCCAACACTAATCTTATCCTCGCCAATCTCATTAGTACACCTTCCTTGATCGATAATATCCCTGCCCTCCAGAAAGATAATAAATTTATTCAAATGATTAGTGAGCGAGTTCGAAAGGGCGAAGCCTCAAGTTTCCAAATAGACGGCAAGGGAATCCTTAGACTGCAAGGGCGCATATGTGTGCCAGATATTCCTGAGCTAAAAAGAAAAGTTATGGATGAATGTCACAAATCTAAGCTCAGCATTCATCCAGGAGTAAGCAAGATGTATCATGATCTTAAGCGCACCTTTTGGTGGAAGGCGATGAAGAGAGACATTTCTATATATGTTGCCAGATGTTCCACCTGCCAGCAAGTCAAAAACAATCAGCAAAATCTAGCAGGATTGTTGCAACCGCTAGATGTTCCAGGTTGGAAGTGGAACCAAATTTCTATGGACTTTATTGATGGCTTGCCCTGAACTAGAAAAGGCAATGATAGTATATGGGTGATTGTAGATCGCTTCACAAAGACTACCCATTTCATCCGTATCAAATCTAATATAACAGCTCGAAGTCTGGCGCAGCTTTATTTCAGAGAGATTGTCAAACTACACGGAGTTCCTAGTAGCATCGTTAGTGATCGCGATCTAATATTTGCTAGCAAGTTCTGGGAAGCTTTCCAAGAAGAGCTTGGGACCAAGTTGAATATGAGCACCGCTTATCATCCTCAGACAGATGGCCAGACTGAGAGGGTGAACCGCATATAGGAAGACTTGTTTCGAGCATGTATCCTTGATTTTGGCGGGTCATGGGAAGATCATTTGCACTTGGTTAAGTTCTCATATAATAACAGCTACCAAGCAAGCTTGCAAATGTCGCCATTCGAAACATTATATGGCAGGCCATGCAGATCTCCCGCATGTTGGGTGGAACCCGGCAATCGATTAGTATTGGGTCCCGACATGACTCGTGAAGCAGCAGATAAAGTTGATTTTATTAAGAAGCAATCACTGGATGCTTAAAGCCGACAGAAGAGCTATGCAGACTCACGAAGAATGGATTTAGAATTCTCTGTTGTTGATCTTATATACTTGAGGGTTTCCCCACTGAGAGGTGTGATTCGATTTGGGAAGACTGGAAAGTTGGCGCCGAGATTCATTGGTACATTTCCTATTCTTGAAAGGATTGGAACTCTCGCTTATAGAGTGCAGTTGCCCGACTGGTTGCCAGGGGTTCATGATGTATTCCATATGTCTCAACTTCTGAAGCATATTCATGATCCAGAATTAGTTATGGAGGAAGCAACACAACAAGAATTGGAGATTACCCCGAGCTTAGCAGTAAGGAGGGAGCTAGTTAAAATAGTTGGCAAAGAAACCCGAGTTATGAGGAACAAGAGGATCCACCTAGTCAAAGTTCAGTGGAGCGGGGATCCTAGAGACTGTACATGGGAGACTGAAGATAGCATCAAACAGGCTTATCCCAAGTGCAGAGTGGACATCTCCGAGTAACTCTTGTGTTGAGGTACACTTACAATACCTTGCATTTTCCGATTGTTTCCTACTTTACCATTGTTTCCTTTTCGGGGATGAAAAGTTTTTAAGTGGAGGAGATTGTAACAACCTGGAAAATCAGAACCAATTTAAATGTTTTATTTTGACTATTTCAATGAATTTTGAATAGTTAAAATAATTTATTTTAAATAATAACGATTAAAAATTTATTTTAATCGAAGTTGGAGCGAATATATTTATTTTAATTTCAAAAGGAATTGGAAATCGTACGGTAGTTTGAAAAGTCAAAGTTGAACTTTGATTGAATGTACAGGATTCAAAACCAAACGGACTTTAGTGAAACCAAAAATATCTAAATCTATTTAAAAATATTTTTCCAACGAATCTGAAAAATCGAAATTTCATAGCGGAAATCAAAAGTTATGGCCAGTTGAATATTCAGAATAGTCGCTATGGAATATATTATAATTTATAGTCCGTATAAAAAGGCCATTTTACAAACGATCTCCGTTCTCGATGAAACCAATTTTGTTGGAACTGGAATGTCAAATTATTGCTAAATTTGTTTTTTTTTTAATAATTTTTGGAATTTATTTGTGAGGGTGGTAAATTAAACTGCGCTCCATAATTTCTATTGAATTTAATCGACCGTTAAAAAGGCCATTTTTCAAATGGTCTCTAAATTCGATGAAATTAATTTTGTTAGGACCGTATCGTCCAAAAAAAGCCAAATATATTTTTTTGTAATTTTTAGAGTCCGTATGTGGCCCCGGTGAATTTAAATATACGATCGAATTAATTTAATAAAGGATTGAAATTTTAAATTAAATAAATCAGGCAAAAAACAGTCGTTTGGGCTGACAGGACCTAGCCCATTAGTTCCAAAACAGGGGCAATTAGGTGTAAACAACTCCTGTTGGACTGAAATTGGAGTTGCTAAGAATTTATGGACTTATTTGTAAAAATTAGGATTAAAATATTATAAAAATACACTTTGTCTCTACCAAACCCTAATCTCATCATAACATAGCCGCCACTCCCTTTATCCATGGTAGACATCACTCCTTGCTTCTCCCTCTAAAATCCATCAATCCTCTCACTGAAATCCCTCCCGTTAGTTCAAGGTTTCAAAGAGATTTTCATCCTCTTCAGTTCTGTACAGTTGGATCATCCCCAGGTGGCACGAGCTCCGAGAACCAAGCTCCTAAACCGCCACCATACAAGCCGCTGCCCCCCTCCTTGGTGCATGAGAGTTGGACAAGGGTGGGAACCCCTTGTGCGCCATTCTTCCCCCATCGAGGTGCCACTATCCGATCTTCGAATCACTGCACCATTTGATTGCAAAAGCCAACCCTAGAATCAAACATAGTTTGAAATACTGTCGGTCTGTGTTTCTAAGTAAGGAAGAAAGGGTAAATCTTTTTATTATTTTAATAATTTAATTTAAAAGATTGTCAATCTTAATAAAATTATAAATAATTGATACGAACATGAAATTGAACGATTTTAGATCCTGTACGATCGTGAAACTAAGATCTACGCTGCTATCCTGACTAGAACCAATTATGAGCTGATCGAATTTTGGCAAAATTTTTTGCAGATCTGAACCACTCAGATTCAAACGACTGTGAGAATTATGCTTTATTTTTATTTGTAAATAATTAGAATAAATCATGATTGTATTCTCATTGATTCGCTGTAAATTGTTACATGCTATGCTACGTGATTTGATCTGTATGTGATGTGTTGTTGTAGATCTATAATTTGGGTGATATTGTGTTATTATTAAATTTGTAACAAAAATAAATCAAACATTTTTGTTGAATCAAAATATTCAACAAAAGTGAAGCATCACCTTTATTATATTTTATTGGCGTTATATTGACAATAAAATAAATCAAACATTTTCATTGTTATTTTGTTGAAACAAATATAGTCAACAAAAATGGAGCATCACCTTTATTTTATTATGTTGGAATTAAATTTTCCATAAAAATAAAAATATCATCTTTGTTTTGATTGAACTAGAATTTTCAATCAAATAAAAATATCATCTTTGTTTTGATTGAACTAGAATTTTCAATCAAATAAAAATGTCATCTTTGTTTTGGTTGAACTAGAATTTTCAATCAAATAAAAGTATCATCTTTGTTTTGATTGTACAAGAATTTTCAATCAAATAAAAATATCATCTTTGTTTTGATTGAACTAGAATTTTCAATCAAATAAAAATATCACTTTTGATATTGTTTGATTGAACTAGAATTTTCAATCAAAATAAAAATATCACTTTTGTTATTGTTTGATTGAACTAGAATTTTCAATCAAAATAAAAATATTACTTTTGGTTGTTGTTTGATTGAATTAGAATTTTCAATCAAAACAAAATGTCACTTCTGTTTGTTGTTTGATTGAATTAGAATTATCAATCAAAATGAAATATACACCTTTGTTATTTGATTGAGTTAGAATTTTCAATAAAAAAGAAATATCAAATTTTATCATTTTGTTGAATTAGAATATTCAACAAAAATGAAATATAAATTTCTATCATTGTATGGAATTATTATAAAAATAGAAATGTTCATGTTTCAGAAGAATAAGAAAATGTACATGTTTTATAATCAAAACATGATTTTATTAAAAATATACATTTTTAATGTAATGTTAAAAATAGGAAAAATGTGCATGTTTTATATTCAAAACTTGTTTCATTAAAAATATACATTTTAATGTAATGTTAAAAATAGGAAAAAATGTGCATGTTTTATAATCAAAACATGATTTCATTAAAAATATACATTTTTAATGTAATGTTAAAAATAGGGAAAATGTGCATGTTTAATAATCAAAATATGATTTCAATAAAATTACTTATTTTTAATGTAATGTTAAAAATAGGAAAAATGTGCATGTTTTATAATCAAAACATGATTTCATTAAAAATATGCATTTTTAATGTATTGTTAAAAATGGAAAAAATGTGCATGTTTTATAATCAAAACATGATTTCATTAAAAATATACATTTTTAATGTAATGTTGAAAATAAGAAAAGTATTCATGTTTTAAAATAAAAATATATTTTACATTAAAAATATACTTTTTAATGTAATATTAAAAATTTGTGAAAAGATTCATGTTTTAAAAAGAAAACATGTTTTACATAAAAAAATTCACTTTTTAATGTAGCAATAGAAATGTAGAAAAAGGAACATGCTTTTAAATGAAGATATGTTTTACATTAAAAATTCACGTTTAATTTAATAGTAGAAATTTAGTTAAAGATTTATGTTTTAAAAAAGAAAATATGTTTTACATAGAAAATTCACTTTTTAATGTAATAATAGAAGTTAGACAAACATTCATGTTTTTAAAATAAAGCATGTTTACATTAAAAACTTTGTTTCTAGTGAAATGAATATAAGCACATTTTTAATTACATCGCATATATTAGAATTTATATGCGTTGTTATAATTACATTTATAATTACATCGCATATATTAGAATCAATATGTGTTGATATAGTTACATTTATAATTACATCGCGTATATTAGAATTTATATTCGTTGTTATAAGTGCATTTATAATTACATCGCGTATATTAGAATTTATATGCGTTGTTATAATTACATCACATATATTAGAATTTATATGCGTTGTTATAATTGTATTTATAATTACTCGCATATATTAGAATTTATATGCGTTGTTAAAAGCACATTTAAAATTACATCGCATATATTAGAATTTATATGCGTTGTTAAAAGTATATTTATAATTACATCGCATATATTAGAATTTATATGCGTTGTTATAATTGCATTTATAGTTACATCACATATATTAGAATTTATATGCATTGTTAAAAGCACATGTAAAATTACATCACATATATTAGAATTTATATGCGTTGTTAAAAGTATATTTATAATTACATCGCATATATTAGAATTTATATGCATTGTTTAAATCACATTTATAATTACATTACATATATTAGCTTTTATATGCACTGTCAAAATTTCATTTATATTTACATTTGCATATATTAGAATTTATATGCAAGGTTGACTCGTCATTGGATAAATTTTCATGTAAATGATATATATTATGTTTAACGGTACATAGATATAATATGCCAATAAAAACATTCTTTTATTTGGCATATTAAAAACGTTAGTGAATTCGTCGAATGGTTTATATTTATATATAACTATATATAAAAATTAAAATTAAAATTAAACGAATCGCGCGCAGTAGTTCGTGTTTCAAATTCGTAACTTCAAACAATTATACCGAAAGATCCAACCGTCTGATTTTACCAAAACCGGAACCATTAGGACCGCTTTAGGAAGTTCTTTCCATCGATATAATTTTTTTTAAAATCCAACGGCTAAATTTCGGGATAAGTGTAAATCAATTTTTGATAAAAACAACACCAGGGCCGCCTATTGACCCGAAGCGTCATTAAATTAATTTAGCTATTTTTATATAAATAAAAATAGCGATAAATCGTTATTAGATACTGCTAACAATATGAAATGGTTTTAAACTATATATATGCAAGAATCATTTGAAAAGACCGAGTCCAATCTCATTTAAATGATTATACGACGATTTAAATCGAAGATATCGAAGGCGGCGATTGAAGACCGGCGATCTTCACATCGAAAGGATAACTACTGATGCCCGACATTGGTTAGCCACCAGTAAAGGGTTAAAGTGGTAATTTTCCGGACGTATTTGTTGATTGTCCGGATATGCGAGCATCTCTCTTCCGTATTGGACATACGGACGAGGAATAAGATGTCTCCGGTTTCGTTCAAACCTAGAACGGACTTGTAAATGGATGTGTGTCCGACATTGAATTTCATTCCATGTAAATTAAATTGATTTCTATTTCTGTGGTGGCGGAGAATTTATTCTCTTGCTTAACACCCTTCTTTGAGACGCATGAGCTCGAAGATTATATATTGGTAGTTATCGATCGCATGGCGTGAATTGTCAATGTGACATGCCAAGATGTAATTGATCGAGGCTTTTGTTGAAAAGCAGAGTCTCGTAGATGATGATCAAATCATAGCCTATTTCGGTATAGCTTTGTGTATAATGTTACCTCGCGAGTCTTACACCTCGGTTGAGTCAGAAACGGGACAAGGGAACGCAGGGAGTGCACACGTTTCTTTATAGCTAGAAGTGGTGTTTGGGGTTTTACAAGGCCCGACATTTTTACTTATGTGGTTGATGGAATGAGACGCCTCGGATTTATTAGTCTATTGTGACCATTTTATAGGTTCAATAGGACCGGGAAGCGTGTGTTCAGGAATTGCCAATCCACTAGCATTATTTGTGGACCGGCCCTGCAGTATCCAAGTGTTTCTCGCTGATCGTGATACATTGCTAGAGTGTCTCGAATTGGTTAGGAGATCGTCCCTAGCCTTGACTCATGATGGGAATCCACTCTCCAATATGACATACGGTTTTGATTGTAAACCTATATATGGCGACATAGTAGGATGGGGTATAATGCCGTCTAGAATTGATACATTTACTTTGAAGTATTTTTTAAAACATATTAGACACTAATAATAATATTAAAAATATTATTTTTACGTATCAACCATTTTTTATCATTATATGGTAAACTCTATCCTCCAGTTTGCGTTGCATTGTGTGATGGGACTTGAGTCTTATAATGATTTCATTTTTTTTTTTAAAAAGCATTGCATTGTTTTTTTTGAAATAAAATTTATTAAACATATGCACTAGCAATCCAATGGAGTAAATCTGTTCCGCGTTAGCGGAGTGGTCCTGTGATTAGCCATATTGTTAGTTAAGAAAGATTTCTCATACTAGTCCCATGACTGACTCATAGTTTGTTTCACTGTGCAAACTCGGGTGCCCTCTTTCCACATGGGCAGCCAAATGACAGGTTTAGGTAAGGATGCATTCTGGACTGGAGCTTGTTTAGAAGAAGATGAAGAACCCTTTTCTTTTAATCATTTTATTGCTTCTTGAGACATTTTGACTCTATTTAACTTTGATGTACTTGATGGGGATTAAGACTTGTTTCCTTCTTTGTTGATACTTTTATTTTGCTAAGTGTGCCTTGTAACTGCATACTCTGATGTCTGTGATGTTATGTTGTGATGACATTACTATTTCCGCTGCAATTATTTATGTGTTATGCTATTATATGAGATCTGTTATTGTTGTAATTATGTTATGCTCATATGATTATCCTTACTTTCGTACTACGGAAGTTTGGGGTCGTCACAGTTGATCTGTTTATTAATCTCATTAACATGTGAGATACCCTTATCATCACATACTCTCCTAGATAATAAATTTGTATCCAGTGAACTTCTCTTTTCAGAATTATTAAAAGTTTGCATTTTCTTATGAACAGTGTTAACCGGCCTTTTGGTCCGGTTACCAAAAGTACTCAAGACACGGTCGACTCAACTCATCGCGTGAAGACAGGGTCAAGGTCGAAGCTTAGGAAGTGCCGGAGGAAGGCCAAAGAGAGATCGTGCAACCGAGCCTCGACCACATCACTCTCTAAACATACTTCACACCATGCCAGGTGCGAAATTCCGCAACTACCAAGTGCGAAATTTCGCACCTTACAGATGCGAAATTTCGCACCTGACAGGTGCGAAATTTCGCATAAAGTAAGTGCGAAATCTCGCACTAGTAGGTGCAAAATTTCGCATCCAGCAGGTGCGAAATTTCGCACCTGTCCAGGTGCGAAATTTCAGTGGCCTATAGGTGGAGGCGCGAATTTCCTTTAGATGGTCCCCATTTCTACCTACTCCTACCTAACCACTACCTAACCACTTCCTATAAATATCCCATGGCCTCACACTTCAAAAGGGTTGGATTCTTGAGCTTGGAAACCTCCATAGAGCTTCATTAATGCATCTCCTCTTTGAGGAAGAAGAAGGACAAAATTGTCTTTTTCCTTATTTATTCAATATATGATGATTATGACATCATATATCATGAAAAGTGAATGTAACGAGATATCATGAGATAGTCTCAAACTTGTAATCTTCCAAGTGATCAATAAAATTCCAACGACTCTTCAAAGTGGACGTAGGCCCTCAGTGAGGCCGAACCACTATAAATTCCTTGTGTTATTTACTGCTTATGTTTTATGTTCTTGTTTATGCGACCATATTTATAATTCCTAGTAATTGGGAATCTTTGGTGTTTTCGACATTTTTTTGCCGTCAACATTTGGTACTTTCACTGAGAAAACTCAGATGTTGCGTCTATTACCATCTCGACTTCGCCGAGCTTAAGGTTCCTTACTTAACCTGCCGTCGGGTCCGCTTACGGTTGTAAAAAAAGTCAAAGAATGCAATAATCGGCGCTTCAGCCGCCGCCGAGGCCGGCACATCTCAACAACCTCGACTGGCGGATATCCCGGCCACTAATAAAAATGAACCTCCAGTTGCGGACCTTGAAATGCCGGCAACCAAAGCACAAGTCCGCGCGCTTAGTGAGAAGTATGAAAATACAGCCGTCGAGCTTAACCAAGCACTAAGGAATAACTTTGACCTTATGCGGCAACTCCAGGAAAGTCAGCGCGTCGTCGCTTGGCTACAACTAGCTCGAAACAATGCTTGACCTCGACCACCAACATCAGAAACTTCCTCTTCCAAGTCTAGGGGCCCGCACCAAAGAATGAGGTTTAGTCTCACCAATAACGTCGCCGTCCGAACAAACGCCCTCGACATTGGCCATGGCAACGAGTATGCCAACGGCAAAGGCGACCGAACCACGGTTACCTATAGCGAGGGCGCCCAATATCGGGACTATCCTCACTTAATCATCAATGAAGGACCCGCTCCTACTAACCAACCTCCTCCTTGACAAGACTCAACTGCCGCCCGTCGAGACAATAAACCTATTATTCTGACGGCCCGTGCCTTTCCAGAACCGGATCCGCGTGACCCTGCTCCACATCATCATGCACACCAGGATCCTGTTATAGATGTCAAAAGCATGGAAGAAGACGATACATACATCCACACTAGAAGATATCCTCACGCCAGAACTCCAGAACCTCGCCAAAACCCATGGATCTCGATGGCGGACCCCCATCCAACCTATCTTCCCGACATGGTAAGAAGAATCATGAGGGAGATGCGAGGGAATGTGCATGACTCATGGGAAGTGCACATTAGACGCAATCCTTTCACTCGAAGAGTCAATGAAGCTAAATGGCCGCGACGCTTCAGTAAGCCGCAAATGACGCTCTATGACGGCACCAATGACCCTTGTGCTTTTCTGAATCGCTACGAATGACAAATGGACTCTAGCAGAGGCGACGATCCTATCAAGTGCAAATGCTTTCCAGTCTTCCTATCGGGGACTGCTCTATTGTGGTTCTCTCGCCTTCCGCTTAACTCCATTAACAACTTCGGTCAATTGGCGACATAGTTAGTCAAGCAATTCAGGATGCATATCCCGACTCCGAAGAATGCCCTCACCCTTTCCAACCTATACCAAGGGCCTTTAGAGTCACTCAGAAGCTACCTTCCCAGATTCAACATCGCCCTCGCCGAGGTCGAGGATCCAGATCCGCGCACCGTACTCTTCCAGCTAGCTAAAGGCGTCCTTCCAACTTATGAATTTGGGGCATGGATCGACCGAAAACAACCAAAGAGCCTCGATGTTTTCCATGAGAAAGCGGGGCAGTTCTTATGCCAAGAAGAAGCGAGACGGAACCGCATCTCCGAGACCAGTCGCCCCAATATCCCTCGACCAGACACCGCCAATAACCGTCCTCGGGGGCGAGAAGCGGGAGGACCCTCCAATCCGAACACGGGGGCGGGACCACCCAAACATAGACCAAACATTGGGGGGACAAGGTGGCCAAAGAAACAATCAGGTCTAGACAGAGCCGAGGAAGCCTGGCCCTTACCAAGCCTACGAGACATACACTCCGCTAAATGAAGATCCGGAAACTATCTACCTAGAGACATGTAACACCTTGCCATACAAGAAGCCCCACATCAGGGAATCAACCGACGCCGAGAAGAACTCGGGGAGGTACTGCCGATATCATGATATGTATGGGCACAATACTAATGAATGTCGCCAGCTAAGGGATGCAATTGAAAAGCTTATCCGAGAAAGCGACGAACAATACATCCAAGAGCCCTTCCCCCCCGAAACCAATCCAAAACCTCCAGTGCCAACTCCTCATACAACCGCCAAGGCAGCCCCAGGACCATCTAACTCGAGACGAGGAATCATGATCAACACTATGTGCGGTGGGCCTGGCCCCACGCATGACAGCTTCTAAAAGATGGAGGAATATGTGGGCTCCATTAAGCATGCAACCTACGAGTCTTGCTGCTCCCGATGAGTCTATCCCGGCCAAGCTCCAGAAAACCATGCGGGGTGACATTATCTTCAATGGAAGGGAGTCCACGGGGATTTTAAATCCCGACCACCGATCCTTTGGTCTTCACTGCCCAAATTGGCATTGCAACTATTCGAAAAATATTGGTCGATTCAGGGAGCTCCGTCAACATCATTTTCAAAGCCGCATATAACCAGATGAAATTAGAGGCAAGAGATCTCAAAGCATGCCATTCCACGATCCACGGTTTAAATGGGGCATCCAGCTGTCCGGTAGGAGTCATTGACCTAGCCGTCGAACTCGGTACGGGGGATCGGAGCCGAGTCTGAATCCTCACCTTCGCGGTTATCGACATCATCTCGCCATATAACGTCTTCGTGGACGTCCGTTCCTCACAGAATTTCACGTCTGTCAATCACCATGGTCCCTCCTGATGAAGTTTTCAACGGAAAACGGGATCGGAACGGTCAAAGGCGACCAAGTCAATGCTAGAGAATGTTATGCTATAGAATGGAAGAACGCGCGCAATACGGACAAGGGCAAGGCAACTCCCGTAGACTTTTGTGCCAAGACCGCCTCTGCATAGCAATCAGTGGCGTCTGGGCCATGGCTCAGATGCCACTCCTGTCTTTCCAATGACCTCGATCCAAGGAAAAACGAAGAGCCCGAGTACGAGAGACCTATCCTGTCGATCCCACAGTAGATGTACCCGTCAGTCTCGATGATCACACCTTCATCCAGCAGTCAAAGACGATCTTGTGAATTTCCTAAAGGCTAATCTGGACGTATTCGCATGGGCTCTTTCCGACATAAAGGGCACAGACCCCGCACTCGCCTGCCACTCCCTATGCATAGATCCTACGATGCCTCCAGTCAATCAAAATCGCTGCTTCTTGGGACCCGAGAGATCCAAGGCACTCGAAGAAGAGGTAGATCGCCTGCTAAACAACAACTTCATCCGTAAAGCCGATTACCCCGAATGGGTCTCCAATCCAGTCCTAGTCAAAAAGGCCAATGGAAAATGGCGAACGTATATCGACTTTTCTAATTTAAACAAAGCATGTCCCAAGGACATCTTCCCGCTCCCAAAGATCGATTGGCTAGTCGATTCAACCGCTGGATACCAATTGCTATCTTTCGTGGACACCTACTCTGGTTACAATCAGATCCTGATGAATCTCCATGATCAGGACCATACCTCCTTCATTACCGACCTTGGACTTTATTGCTATCGCGTCATGCCTTTCAGCCTCAAGAATGCCAGCGCCACGTATCAGCGGATGGTTAATCGACTTTTCAAAAATCAAATCGGGAAATCCGTGGAGATGTACGTGGACGACATGCTAGTTAAATCAAAAGTGTCTATAAACCACGTCCACGGTCTCTCCGAAATGTTCGATGTCCTCCGTCGACACGACATGAAACTCAACCCTCTCAAATGTTCCTTTTGCGTCGCTTCAGGAACAAGTGTTCGGGGGCCGGCATCGTACTCATCACTCCCGAGGGGCGCCCGATACACTATGCGCTAAAGCTAAATTTCCTCGCTACCAGCAACAATGCAGAGTATGAGGCATTGATAGCCGTGTTAAGGATCACGATCGTACTCAATCTAAAGATTATTCAGATTTTCTCAGATTCACAGCTCATCGTGTGCCAAGTGAAGGGAGAATTCTAGACTAAGGGTGAAAGACTTGTTCTATACCTAGCTCATGTACACGAACTACTCACTAACTTTGATCACTTCATTATCACTCACACTCCGTGAGAGCAAAATGAAAGGGCCGACTCACCGGCCATATTAGCAAGTTCCGAGGATCCGCAGCTGGTGGGGTTTGCCCCCGTCGAGGTACTTAACACCCCTAGTACGAAGCCAACACAAACGAGTATGGCCATGAGCGTCAAACTTGAGCCAGAATCTTGGATGACACCAGTCAAGAACTACCCGCGATAGGGGATCGTCCCAGAGAGCCGCAAAGAAAGGCGAGCGCTCACCCGTCAGTCAACCCGTTATCTCCTTATGGATGGGGTACTCTATCGAAGAGGCTTCTCTGTCCACTTACTCAGATGTGTGGCCTATGAAGACGCCATCAAGGTTCTGGTCAGCGTACACGAAGGAGAATGTGGTGACCACACCGGGGGGCAAACCTTGGCTAGGAAGATACTCCGACATGGCTACTATTGGCCCACACTCGACCAGGACGCCATCACTTATGCTCGCAAGTGCGATAAATGCCAACGCTTCTCAAAAATCCCGAGAGCCCCACCCACGGAACTGATGCAAATGACTAGCCCATGGCCATACGCCATGTGGGGAATCAACATCATTGGGACTCTTCCCAAGGCCAGGGGCGGGGCACGATACGCTGTTGTCGATTATTTTACCAAATGGGCAGAGGCCCTCGCCATTACCAAGAAAATGATCAACTTCATTGTATGCAACATCATCACTCGATACGGGGTCCCACAGGCCATCATTTTAGACACCGACACTCAATTCAAGAGGGCGGAGTTCAAATCCTTCTGTCAACGGCCCGACATCGAAAAAGATTCTAGGACGTAACACACCCACAGGTTAACGAACAAGTTGAGGCAGTTAACAAAGTTATCAAGTCCATCATCAAGAAGAGCCTCAAGAAGGTCGGGGGCATGTGGGCAAATGAACTTCCTTTAGCCTTATGGGCCTACCGGACAACCCACAAGACAACAACCGGGCACACTCCCTTCCCCTCGCCTACGGGTCCGAAGCCATCATCCCTATCGAGCTCGAGCTTCAGTCTCATCGAGTCACCTATTTTGGTCCAAAGAAGAACCAAGACTTACTCATGGGATCACTCGACCTGCTTGAAGAAAGAGGAATGAAGCCGACCGTCGAGCCGCTGCCCAATGACAATGAGCCGCCCGGTATTTCAACTCTCGAGTCTGCCACAAGGACCACAACATCGGCGACCTCATCCTAAAACGGGTTTTCCCTCCACCAACGGGCCTCGTTCCCCGTTGGGAGGGCCCGTAATCTATCCTACGAAGGCTTAGTGATGGAACTTTCAAGCTAGCGACCGTGGACGGAGCTGAACTACCAAGGGCTTGAAACCGTGAACATCTCTGCCGCTACTTCACTTAACTTAGTACATGGTTGTTTACGCTTTCCAGTGATGTTTTGTAGCAATTCAAGGCATTGTAAAGGCTACTCATGCCAAAAGTTATTAGTGGAAATGATGTTCAGCTTTCTATCTCTTTACTCTGTGTTCACTCCTCCTGTGACTTGTTTTATTAATTCTGGCATCTAGCTTTCGTAAACTGCCGACCGCCGTACCGACCCTTAGTGTGAGGGCCGGCACCACCGGCCGAGCCATGAGCCAACCTCATGGCTTAAACACATTGGCAACGATCGGCACCCGGAGCACGAGAGCCGGCAACGCTACTCGAGTCGCCGGCCCACGGCGTGACCGAGTATAAATAACCTCGAACCTCGGCCCAGTGCCGAGGCTGAGGATAAATCGTTCAACCACCGAACAGCCAAACGGGGCGATACAAACTCCCCCCGAACTACGAGTGATGGTCGAATCTTGGCACAACACTGAGACCAACCTTAATCGTTACTTCCCCGAAGCTCTCAAGGCTAAGAGGTAGCCCACGGCCACGATCGGACCCTACGAGCTGATGATCCGGGCTTCTCTTTCCTAGCGAACGACGACGCCTACAGGCTCGCCTCAACCCGATGAACGACGGGAGAGCGTACACCGGACGGACCGCATAACGCGACGTCATGCGCCTTCGCTACTCTTGGGATTAACTCCGGGCAACCCAAGAAAAAACAGTAGGCGCTCAAGCCTGGCTTCGCAAACTACGGGTTTCCTGAGCTGAGGGAAACCTACTGGAAGCCTGCGCACTATCATACCCCCTTGAATAATCAACCCAGGGCGCGGAATACACAATTGCTTTTTTGTTACATGTAACGATAAGTAGGCCTATGCAAGTACGGGACGCCCGAAAAAATGGGAAGAATATCCGAACATTTAACAGAAAGTGCGATCTTTATTAATTCATATTTCATTACAACATACACACATTGCCACCAACCACATAACTAATATCTTTCTTTCTAATGACAGGGTGTACATGTGAACCACACCGTATCTTGAAAAACAAAAAGTGAGGGCCGAACTCACATCAACTACCGGAATACACTACCAAAATAAGCATTAAACCTGCACTTAAGCAACTAACGCTAACCGTGCTTCTTCATCTTATCTTTATGCTTTTTCTTTGCAGATTCGGCACTCGATGGTTCATTCTTGGAGCTAAGCTTTCTCTTGCCAGACCCGCCTTTTCCACTTTGGCTCCTTTGGGAGGTGGTCGACTCGTGAGAAGCTGGGAGGCACCTCCCGTCCGCTCTGTCGCCACTAGAAATCTCAGTGACATCACCAGGGGCAACATGCGACAGAGATCAGGGGCACCTATGGTAGTAGAACCTATCACTGTGACACTCGTCTCTGGGAATAGTTTTCCTTTCCCGTTTAGCTTTCTCCTTGGCTTCTTTACCGACTTGTCGCTCAATAAGCTTTTGGGACTTATGCTCTGGATCGCCGACCCTGGTTTTCTCTCGAGTCTCGTGGACCCTCCGCTAAACCTCCTCATCCTCTCTCTTTTCCTGAGCCTCGTCCGCCGCCTTTTTCCTCTCCGCTTCATCATCGGCCTTCCTCTGAGCAACAGTCATGGCGACCCTCTTTTTGGCATTCTCCCTGGTCTGGGCTATGACCTCCCTTCTGGTAGCTTCATCCTGCCTCCACTTTTCCTACACTTCGTCACTTTTGGTCATCATCTTAGCCTTCTGCGCACTCACCATGGCAGCCATCAAGGACACGTCGGCCTCCACTGGACCTCGGCCAGTTGCACTCCGCCCATCTACCTCCTCTCCCTCATCAACAAGGCTTTCGTAGAGGCTGGGAGTTACCCTTATCCCCATAAGGGTGTCAAGACGATCTCCGCTCTCTCCAAACTGAACCCCTTCAAGTACGGGCCTAGACCCAGTCACTTCGTGAATCACAAGGGCGAGGTTCACTACCATGGTCGATTCAGAAGAGACTGCACAATGAAAACACAACCTTTTAGTCCGCAAACTCGGTAATCACATCATCCTCGGGGATGCAATGCAAAGGAACTTTACCTCTGGCCAAGGGTGGTGTAGGAAGCGCGGAAAGGGCACCTGGCGGCATAAATCCAATCTCTCCTGGCTCCAGATGCACAGGATCAGGCTCAGTCGAAACCCGAGTTAAAGCTGTCGCGTCAGTCGCTATGACCAACCCAGAAATAGATAGCCGATAAGAACTTCCCTCTACAGGGTCCTCCGCTACCATAACGCTACTAGGCATGACAGATTTTCCCTTCTTAGTGGCAAGGCTCTCCAACCTCTCTCTCTGCGCATCCTCTACCAGCAACTTCCTACCCTTCTCTAACTTCTTGCACTCTTCCTCGGTCAAGAGGTCAATTATATGTTGTGCTTATCCAAGGTCCCAACATCCACTTCGCGCAAGAAGGCCTCATATGTAACCAGCCTTTCCCAGGTTCAAGCTAGCTCACGTGAATAGTCATCCATCCAAGAAATTCCACGGAATTTTAGGACCTTAACGAGCATGTCCTTGATATCTTCCTCCACAGACGACTGTGCCCGGTACTCAGTATCCGCTGGCTCGTGTCTTAACTGCTCCACCTTTCTCAGATGTTCGGCTTTCAATCCCTCAGCGGTACCTAACACATCCCTGTTACTGGCTTCTGCATCCTCCTTTGCTTTCTTTTCCACCTCAAGCTCCCTCGTTAGGTGGGCGTTCTCTACTCTTAAAGTTTCGTTGCTCTCTTGAAGCCGCAAGACTTGGGTATTGTCTCTCCTCAGTCCGGCGCAAACCTGGTCTGCCTCGGCCTTTTCCTTTTTTAAGGCAGTATTCTGAGTGGTCAAATCAGTTATGGTTTCCTTAAGAACAGAGTAAGAATGGTCGGTTTCCCTTTTTTGCACCTCATACTGATGCTTCACTCCAGCTGGAAACAAGAGGCCCCGCAAATTAGCAACTTAGGGATACAAGAGGCAGATAATTCTTAGAGCGAATAAGAAAACCTATCTATTTCCGCATTCAAATTAGCAATGGAGGCCTGCCTGACATCAATAGTTGATTGTCGACTAGCGAGTTCTTGATTCTTCTTCCTAATCAGATTCGACAGGTGATAAGAGTACTTGGTTAGCACATCAGCCTGGCGATATGCAACCTTCACATGCTCCCATACCTCTACGGATTCCCTATCAGGAGCAGGACGAAGCTCGAGGACAAACCATAACTCGTCAAGGTATAACCGAGGGAAGTGGTGTTTCACAAATGCCATCTGCTCCTCGATGGCCAGCTCCCGAACTCCAGATTCTGTCAAATCTTGTGTTTCTACCATAATCTCCCTATCCAACCTCGGCTGGGCAAGCGGTGGCTCTCTCCGCTTTGAAGTCTGAACGGGAGCCAATGGAGCAGTAATAGGCATAATTATTGATGACATATGACTCGATCCTCCTAGATGAAGCCATGAATCTCCTCTGGGTACCCAAATCGGAGGGGGAGAGGAGGAGTAGTGAAAGATTGAGGCCTATCCTGGTATTGACTCCTACTGCCGCGACCCCGTGTGTAACACCCCGTATGTTGAATAACTTGTTATAATATAAATCAGGGCAGAATTAAATTTTAAAATCTGAATCAGGGGAAACGGGCTATGCCATTGCGTTCGTCTCGGAAAAATACGCGAAATAGAGTCCGAGTTTTCGGAAATCGGAGTCCGTATGACCCAGTTAAGGCCCGAAGAAGTTTTCAGAAAATTCAAAACAGATTTAAAATATTCAGAATTCAAGTTTCAGAAGAGGCGGGAAAATTCCCGCCATACAGAGGGTGTCAACACAGGGGTCGACATGGGTGTCGACCCCCCCAAGGGGTCGACCCCCCTATCGGCCAGTTTGGCCTGGGTGCAATCTGAAGGGGTTTGGGCTATGTAGTGGGGCTTGTGACGAAATCTGACGGCTCTAACCTAATCTAGGGTTAATCTAAGGGCCTAAACTACATCCTAATTCTATAAATACACCCTAAGACTACCCTAATTCATACTAAAAATAGATACAACGTCGTTATGCCGTCAAAATGCAACTTGAAGGAGCCTCCATCAAATTGTAGAAGAAGGTAGCTTCTCAAATCAACTTCTAATCAACTCTAGCAACTTAATCTTCTTCATAGGAGTGCTAATCAACAAGTTGTGAGTTTCTATGCCTTTAGCAAGCAATTGCTAAACTAATTATGATAGGATATAATGAGGTTATGGTTATGTATGTGGATCAATGCAAGTTATGTTATCATATGCTAGGTGTTTATGATGTTATGCAAGTTATGCAACTCATATGCTATGTGTTCATGATGTTATGCAAGTTATGCAAGTCATATACTATATGTTCATGATGTTATGCAAGTTATATGCTATATGATCATGATGTTATGCAAGTTATGCAAGTTATATGCTATATGATCATGATGTTATGCAAGTTATGCAAGTTATATGCTATATGATCATGATGTTATGCAAGTTATGCAAGTTTTAGGCCATGTGTTCATGATGCTAGTTATGCAAATCGCTATGATAAACATCGATCCATTATGACACCATGTTATGCAAGTTTGGTGTTTGATTATATGCAAGTTCATATATGACATGTTATGCAAGTTTGGTGTTTGATTATATGCAAGTACCATGTGCAAGTTTACACCTTTGTATGATATGCATACATATGCAAGTTAACCCCTTTGTATGTCATACATACATATGCAAGTTTACCCCTTTGTATGACATAAGTAGCTTATGCAAGTTACCCTCTTTATGACATATGTGATTCATGCAAGTTTGGGTTGATTATTTATGCTAGTTGGGTTTGATGCTATATGCATGTTGACACCTTTAAAACCCATGTTGATGCTAATGTTATGCAAGTTGAACCCATTGTATTTGTGATGAATCTTCCCTTTTAAGTATGTCATGTTAGCGAATTTCGTGGGGAACGATAGGGTTAATATTCATGTTAATGAAATGGTGTGAAGTTGGTATGATTATGCATACCATAAAGTGGATGGACATAATTGAGTCAATTATGTACATCGTTAAATTTGTAATTAATTAGGGATAATTAATACAAATTATAGGGGTGATTAATTAGGTGTAATTAATCAACTAAGACACGAGGTTGGACCCTTTTCTAGCATAAGACTGCCCGGAACCGACCGGCAAATCCAGCGGCTACAAATGATTGGCCTAATGTGAGAGGTCTTAGGCACAAACTAAATACGTGACAAGTGTAAAGACACGAGGTTAGACTCGGTTATGGCGTAAGGCTGCCCGGACCCAACCGGCAAATCCAGCTGCCATAAAAGATAGTCTAATGTGAGAGGTCTTTGCAAAGGTTACGGTCTTAATCAATTAAGAGACACTTAACCAGATAAGCATGTAGTGGGGCATGAGGGGTTAAGTGGGTGCCTTGGGTGGCATGTGGAAATCAAGTGGGTGCCTTGGGTGGCATGTGGAAATCTAGTGGGTTGCCTTGGGTGGCAATAGAAAATATGATTAGAATACTTAACCAAGTGGAAACATGTAATTAAACATGATTAAAGGGTTAAGTGGGATGCACTAGAAAAAGGGACAAGCTTAGGTGGGTAGCTTGTGGGGGCCCATTTCAACCAGTAACCCATATGTATCTTATTGGGCTCGACCCATGTCGAGGACGGGACACGCGTACTGGGTTTGACTATAAGAGGCCAAAACGGGTTAGCGGTGGCAACGCAAGTCCAACGGGTTTCATATGCGTGTGTGGGCCCGGGCTGGTAGGTAAGACGTTGTTGCATCGTGTAGGTATAAGCTGTGCACCGTTGGTTGTATCGAGTTGCCACTTTGGGGAGTGATACACCCCACTGTAGGGCCAACACGGGTATCTACGGTAGGGAGCCGATCGCTTGGGGAGTAGTGGGTACACCTTGTGGAGATAGGGGAAGACGGCACCTATGTGGTCAGCTAGGGGTACACGAAACTACTAGTTATATTTTCTAAGTCCTTGGGAGGGATCAACCTTAAAATAGGAATGACTGGTGTGGTGCAGTGTAGTAATTACCCTTGGGTGGGTAGATGCGTCTTTACCGTTATCTTAGTTCATCCTATGTCTAGTTGGCTGCTTAGTGTAGTCATTTATCCCCAGTCATCACCGTACCAAGTTTATATCATACCCTAATTACTTTAATGATTGTATTGTTAAAGTTATAGGGCTCACTCAGACTTATGTCTGACCCCGTTGTTTTTATCTTTTTCCCAACCCTCAGGTTCTCAGAGTGGGCCTAGCACTAGTGGGCTTTGATCAGATTGCTTTATCTATCTTTTGGAGCTTGGACCGTGATGTAAAGCCTAGCTTATCTTTTCTATTATGGCTATTAGTTATGTAGTGGGATTATGTACTTATGTTTTATCAGGATGGATATTTAGTACTTGACTCTTGTTTTAGTTGGTTTTGATATGTAACCAAACATGTTTATCTTCTGCTGCAATGAAATGATGTTTTAAATTTCAAGTATTATTTATATCTGTCTTGTTGTAATTTTTCTGTTCTATATTCACTTAAAATACTCCACCGAAGTTAAGGCATTCCCTTAGTGAGTGACCTTAGCGGGTGTGGGGTGTTACACGTGGTATCAGAGCTGAAGGTTACCGGAACAGATAAAAATTTTTAGAAAACTATTTTTCTAAAAACATTTTTGGAAGAAGTATTTTCAAAAACATGTCTTTTAAGAGAAAAGTTTTTGAAAGAAAAGCATAATCCCCAATAGCCATATCTTTATCGTTCGAATTCTCCGTTTTGAATCTTTCCTTTTTCGTTTCAGCATGGCTGAAGATCTTAACTTTCCGAAGGGTGTGACGATACCAGTATGGTATAGGAGATTGTTGGAGGCTAGGGCCACCGCTGCGGGTCCAGCAAATGTTCCTCCACCAACAGTAGCACCCGATCTTCCTCCTCCTCCTCCTCGCACGGATACTTTTGCTAAGACTTGCAAGGAATTTAAGGCTATGGGAGGGAAACCTTTTCAAGGATCAGAAACTTTTGTGGAAGCTAGAGATTGGCTTAAGGAGGTGGAAGAGTTGATAGATATCTTTGAGATGGAAGAAGGAAAGAAAGTCAAGTTAGCTGCTTGGTTAATGAAGGGAGATGCCTCGTTCTGGTGGGAGGTCACTAATGGAGAGCGCCCTGTTGACTCTTGGGCGGATTTCAGACAAAGGTTTGTGCCAAAGTTTCTCTCAAGGGCGGAAGAAAACTTGTATATGGAAAGGTTCTTGACTCTAAAGCAAGGAAACCTATCAATGAAGGAATATGTCAACAAGTTTAATCAATTAGCAAGATTTGGCATAGACATGGTGAATACACCGGAGAAGAAGGCTTTGAGGTTCGTTAAGGGCTTGAATGAACCAATGCATGGATTGGCTATGACTCACATCACTATGGGGGCCACCTTTGAGAAACTAGTAGACATGGCACTCATGCATGAGGAAGAGAAGGGTCCCAATGCTAATAAGGCACTCGAGAAGAAAGGAGATCAGAAGAGACCTCATCAGCAACAGCAAAACAAGGGTGGGAAAGGCAACGGTGGCAAGGGAAAGAAGAAGTGCTTCAATTGCGGGACACCAGACCACCTAAGCAAAGATTGTCGGAAGAAGAAGAAGACGGGCTGCTTCCACTGTGGCGAAGCAGGGCATCTAGTGAAGGACTACCCTAAGAAGGGGCAGAGGACGGGATCTACCTCAGGGGGACAGGTGCAAGCTCTTATGGCACCAGGTCAGGCAAGGGGGAAAGTTCAGGCTCTCGCGGTTCCACCGATTCAAGAAAGAGGTAGAACTATTTCCGTTGAAAGTTTGGTTTTTCTGTTTGATCATCCTGTCCGTACTTTATTCGACTCTGGCGCATCGCATTCGTTTATCTCATCATCATTAGTTGAGTCACTGCACTTAGACACCAGTCTAGTAGATGATCCCTTGGTTGTTTCAAACCCAATTGGGGGCTCCACTTATTTGTCCATGATATGTTTGGGTTTGAAGATTTCCATACTTAGCGTTGAGTTTAGATGTGACACTTTTGTTTTGGGCTTCACGGGCTATGGGTTGATTTTGGGCATGGACTGGTTATCCAGTAATGGTGTCGTTCTTGATTGTGAAAGGAGAGTTGTTAGGCTCATGACCCGCTTGGGTAACACTCTCGAGATCTTTTGTAATCCCATGGATTCTGTTATGCTAAGTTATCTTGAATCGCTTGACGCTTCGGTCGAGAGTTTGCGATCTATTAGAGTGGTCCGGGAGTACTCGGATGTGTTTGAGGAGGTGAAGGGATTATCTCCAAAGCAGGAGATAGACTTCCGAATATATCTGGTGGACAATTCTAAACCAGTATCTTTGCCAGTGCGCCACATGGCTCCTCGTGAGAGGAGGGAACTCCATAAGCAAGTAGGGGAGTTGCTTGAGAAGGGGTTCATAAGACGAAGTATATCGGATTGGGGTGCTCCAGTAGTTTTTGCCACGAAGGTGGATGGGTCCCTCAGACTTTGTGTAGACTATAGAGAACTCAACAAGCTCACAAAGAAGAATAGACACCCACTGCCGAGGATTGATGATCTCTTTGATCAGTTGGTTGGCGCCTCAGTGTTTTCGCAGTTGGACTTGGCCACGGGGTTTCATCAGTTGAGAGTGGCCGAGGATAGCATAGACAAGACTACCTTTAGGACTCCGGATGGTTTCTATGAGTGGCTTGTGATGCCATTTGGTTTGACGAACGCCCCTGCATACTTTGTTGATTTGATGAGTAGGGTGTTCAGGGAGTACCTTAATAAGTTCGTGGTGGTCTTTGTGGATGACATCTTAGTCTTTTCTAAGAGTGAAGAAGAGCATGCCCTACATCTTAGAGAAGTGTTAGAGACTCTTCGAGCACATAGCCTTAAGGCTAAATTCTCTAAATGTCACTTTTGGAGGAAGGAAGTGCGGTTCTTGGGGCACGTGGTCTCCAAGGAAGGGATAGTTGTGGATCCCACGAAGGTAGTGTCCATCCAAGATTGGAAAGTTCCGAAGAATGCTACCGAGGTGAGGAGTTTCTTGGGGTTGGCTGGCTACTATAGGAAGTTTATCAAGGACTTCACGAAGATATCAACCCCATTAACTCGCTTGACAAAGAAGAATCTAGTCTTCGCATGGGACGTAGATTGTGATGATGCATTCCAACGGTTAAAGAGAGCTTTAACCACAACTCCAGTCTTAGTGTTGCCAGATGGGAGTAAGCCATTTGTTGTTTATACCGATGCTTGTGGGACAGGACTAGGCGCAGTCTTAATGTAAGAAGGAAGGGTAATAGCCTATGGGGGAAGGCAGTTGAGAAAGCATGAGAAAAATTACCCTACCCATGATTTAGAGTTGGCCGCTATTGTTTTTGCGCTTAAAACTTGGCGCCATTATCTTCTTGGAGAGAGGTTCGAATTGTTCACTGACCAGAGATCATTGAAGTACTAGTTTTCTAAGAAGGATTTGAACTTGAGACAGCAAAGGTGGATGGAGTTCTTTGCATCCTATGATTTCGAGATAGCGTATACCCCTGGCAAGGGTAACGTGGTGGAAGACGCCTTAAGCAGAAAAAGGTTGTCCTTGAGTCCATTATTCGTGGAACGACGAAGCTTGGAATTTATCTCGATGTTTGATTTCAGACCTTACGTTGACTTTATACCCGGTTTGCTAGCATCCTTAGAGGTCAGACCTACTCTTTTGGGACGGATTGGCGAGGCACAGCGGGATGACCCACAGTTGATTGAGTTAGTAGAGAAGCTCATAAGGGGGGAGTCGTCTAGCCATTTGAGTAGGTACAGCCTTGACGATAGGGGGTGGTTGCGTAGAGACGGTAGACTTTGTGTACCACAAAACGAGGGTTTGAGGAAGGCTATACTTGAGGATGCGCATCGTTCGAAGATGACCATTCATCCCGGTGAGGACAAGATGTACCAAGACATGAAGCGAGTTTTCTTTTGGGCCGGTAGGAAGAAAGATGTGGCCGAGTATGTCGCTAGATGCTTGGTGTGCCAACAAGTGAAAGCGGAGCAAAAGAAACCTGGTGGGTTGCTTCACCCATTAGAAGTTCCGCAATGGAAGTGGGATAGCGTCTCGATGGATTTTATTGATGGGTTACCGAGATCGAGGAAGGGTAATACGGGAATTTGGGTTGTGGTAGACAGACTTACTAAGAGCGCCCATTTCATACCCGTGAAGAGCAAGAGGACTGCTCCATGGCTAGCTTCAGTTTACCTTCGAGAGATAGTTCGATTGCATGGGGTACCTTCTAGCATAGTGAGTGATCGAGATCCTATCTTCACTAGCGAGTTTTAGAAGAGTTTGCAAGAGGCAGTAGGGACTCAGTTGTGTTTGAGCACTGCATATCACCCTCAGACGGACGGCCAGACCGAGAGGGTGAATCGTGTTCTAGAAGACCTTTTGAGGCTATGTATGTTAGATTTTGGAGGTACATGGGAAGAGCATCTTCCATTGGTGGAGTTCGCGTATAATAACAGCTTTCAGTCTAGTATTGGTATGGCTCCTTTCGAAGCTCTTTATGGAAGGCCTTGTCGATCACCTACATGTTGGTGGGAATCTACGGATAAGATCTTGCTTGGGTCCGATATGGTTAGAGAGACTTCGGAGAAGATTGACTTGATTCGATGAAGGATGAAAGCGGCACAAGACAGGCAGAAATCTTATGTGGACAAGAGGAGGACAGATCTTGAGTTTGATGTTGGGGACATGGTCTTTGTCAAAGTATCTCCATTACGGAATGTAGTTCGCTTTGGGTCCGTTGGGAAGTTAGCACCCAGATTTGTAGGACCGTTTCCTATTAAGGAAAGGATTGGACGGATGGCATATAGAGTGTATTTACCCGAGAGACTTAGTGGGGTACATGACGTATTCCATGTGTCACATTTGAGGAAGTGCCTACATGAGACCGCAGAGGTGGTAGAGCCGAGCTTGCTTAGAGAAGTGGAGGTAGAGCGTGATGCGACTATTCGACGAGCTCCTATCCACATCCTTGGGTCAGAGATTAGGAAGTTGAGAAACAGAGAGGTTCGACTAGTCAAAGTGCAATGGGGAGAGGATGAGAGCAATGCAACTTGGGAGACAGAAGCGAAGATGCGTTCACTGTACCCATTCCTTTTTGAGGGTATGTCTTTTAACTTCTCCTTTATCGTTTGTCTAGTACTTATCTTATCTTTAGTATGTCCTCTCATTAGTACCTTTGACCTTTAGATAGGGTAAACCTATGGTTGAAACATGTGTTTGAGACATGTTATGATTGATGGATGCGCGTGGATGCAAGTGTTTGCTAGTGGTTTCTCGTGGATACATATACACACACTTTAGACACTAGATCGGCTCTGTCACTTCATATTGCATATAATTGTGTGTAGGTAGCTATATTAATGGATGTATAATGGTTGTGTTATCATATGGATGATGCATTTTGGTGTATGGTTGTGCACACATGTAGTAATAGTATGTGTCGATAGGGATCTTTCGCATACATATTGGATGCATGGCACTATCATGGTTTGCATTAAAGAGGTCAACTGAATCAGTAGACCGCCTGATTTTGCATTAGATAGGGAACATATACACACACTCTTTGCATATGTTCATACAACATTAGAAATTGTAAGGACAATGGATGCCAGTGTTTGATGGTTTGAGTAGATGGTTGTTTGGTTGGTAGGATACGTTCTTCTTGACTTAGAGATTTCGGGGACGAAATCCTTTAAGTAGGGGAGAATGTAACACCCCGTATGTTGAATAACTTGTTACATTATAAATCAGGGCAGAATTAAATTTTAAAATCTGAATCAGGGGAAACGGGCTATGCCATTGCGTTCGTCTCGGAAAAATACGCGAAATAGAGTCCGAGTTTTCGGAAATCGGAGTCCGTATGACCCAGTTAAGGCCCGAAGAAGTTTTCAGAAAATTCAAAACAGATTTAAAATATTCAGAATTCAAGTTTCAGAAGAGGCGGGAAAATTCCCGCCAGATAGAGGGTGTCGACATGGGTGTCGACCCCCCCCCCAAGGGGTCGACCCATGTGTCGACCCAGGGGTCGACCCCCCCTGTCGGCTAGTTTGGCCTGGGTGCAATCTGAAAGGGTTTGGGCTATTTAGTAGGGCTTGTGACGAAATCTGACGGCTCTAACCTAATCTAGGGTTAATCTAAGGGCCTAAACTACATCCTAATTCTGTAAATACACCCTAAGACTACCCTAATTCATACTAAAAATAGATACAACGTCGTTATGCCGTCAAAATGCAACTTGAAGGAGCCTCCATCAAATTGTAGAAGAAGATAGCTTCTCAAATCAACTTCTAATCAACTCTAGCAACTTAATCTTCTTCATAGGAGTGCTAATCAACAAGTTGTGAGTTTCTATACCTTTAGCAAGCAATTGCTAAACTAATTATGATAGGATATAATGAGGTTATGGTTATGTATGTGGATAAATGCAAGTTATGTTATCATATGCTAGGTGTTTATGATGTTATGCAAGTTATGCAACTCATATGCTATGTGTTCATGATGTTATGCAAGTTATGCAAGTCATATGCTATATGTTCATGATGTTATGCAAGTTATGCAAGTTATATGCTATATGATCATGATGTTATGCAAGTTATGCAAGTTATATGCTATATGATCATGAAGTTATGCAAGTTATATGCTATATGATCATGATGTTATGCAAGTTATGCAAGTTTTAGGCTATGTGTTCATGATGCTAGATATGCAAATCGCTATGATAAACATTGATCCATTATGACACCATGTTATGCAAGTTTGGTGTTTGATTATATGCAAGTTCATATATGACATGTTATGCAAGTTTGGTGTTTGATTATATGCAAGTAACATGTGCAAGTTTACACCTTTGTATGATATGCATACATATGCAAGTTAACCCCTTTGTATGTCATACCTACATATGCAAGTTTACCCCTTTGTATGACATAAGTAGCTTATGCAAGTTACCCTCTTTATGACATATGTGATTCATGCAAGTTTGGGTTGATTATTTATGCTAGTTGGGTTTGATGCTATATGCATGTTGACACCTTTAAAACCCATGTTGATGCTAATGTTATGCAAGTTGAACCCATTGTATTTGTGATGAATCTTCCCTTTTAAGTATGTCATGTTAGCGAATTTCATGGGGAACGATGGGGTTAATATTCATGTTAATGAAATGGTGTGAAGTTGGTATGATTATGCATACCATAAAGTGGATGGACATAATTGAGTCAATTATGTACATCGTTAAATTTGTAATTAATTAGGGATAATTAATACAAATTATGGGGGTGATTAATTAGGTGTAGTTAATCAACTAAGACACGAGGTTGGACCCTTTTGTAGCATAAGACTGCCCGGAACCGACCGGCAAATCCAGCGGCTACAAATGATTGGCCCAATGTGAGAGGTCTTAGGCACAAACTAAATACGTGACAAGTGTAAAGACACGAGGTTAGACTCGGTTATGGCGTAAGGCCGCCCGGACCCAACCGGCAAATCCAGCTGCCATAAAAGATAGTCTAATGTGAGAGGTCTTTGCAAAGGTTACGGTCTTAATCAATTAAGAGACACTTAACCAGATAAGCATGTAGTGGGGCATGAGGGGTTAAGTGGGTGCCTTGGGTGGCATGTGGAAATCAAGTGGGTGCCTTGGGTGGCATGTGGAAATCTAGTGGGTTGCCTTGGGTGGCAATAGAAAATACGATTAGAATACTTAACCAAGTGGAAACATGTAATTAAACATGATTAAAGGGTTAAGTGGGATGCACTAGAAAAAGGGACAAGCTTAGGTGGGTAGCTTGTGGGGGCCCATTTCAACCAGTAACCCATATGTATCTTATTGGGCTCGACCCATGTCGAGGACGGGACACGCGTACTGGGTTTGACTATAAGAGGCCAAAACGGGTTAGCGGTGGCAACGCAAGTCCAACGGGTTTCATATGCGTGTGTGGGCCCGGGCTGGTAGGTAAGACGTTGTTGCATCGTGTAGGTATAAGCCGTGCACCGTTGGTTGTATCGGGTTGCCACTTTGGGGAGTGATAACCCCACTGTGGGGCCAGCACGGGTATCTACGGTAGGGAGCCGATCGCTTGGGGAGTAGTGGGTACACCTAGTGGAGATAGGGGCAGACGACACCTATGTGGTCAGCTAGGGGTACACAAAACTACTAGTTATATTTTCTAAGTCCTTGGGAGGGATCAACCTTTAAATAGGAATGACTGGTGTGGTGCAGTGTAGTAATTACCCTTGGGTGGGTAGATGCGTCATTACCGTTATCTTAGTTCATCCTATATCTAGTTGGCTGCTTAGTGTAGTCATTTATCCCCAGTCATCACCGTACCAAGTTTATATCATACCCTAATTACTTTAATGATTGTATTGTTAAAGTTATAGGGCTCACTCAGACTTATGTCTGACCCCGTTGTTTTTATCTTTTTCCCAACCCTCAGGTTCTCAGAGTGGGCCTAGCACTAGTGGGCTTTGATCAGATTGCTTTATCTATCTTTTGGAGCTTGGACCGTGATGTAAAGCCCAGCTTATCTTTTCTATTATGGCTATTAGTTATGTAGTGGGATTATGTACTTATGTTTTATCAGGATGGATATTTAGTACTTGACTCTTGTTTTAGTTGGTTTTGATATGTAACCAAACATGTTTATCTTCTGCTGCAATGAAATGATGTTTTAAATTTCAAGTATTATTTATATCTGTCTTGTTGTAATTTTTCTGTTCTATATTCACTTAAAATACTCCAACGAAGTTAAGGCATTCCCTTAGTGAGTGACCTTAGCGGGTGTGGGGTGTTACACCGTGGGGGTGGAACTTTTCCATATAAACTAGCTCCCCTCCTGAAGGAGATGATGAAAGCACTTTCAGAGCGATGGCGGTCCCCGTAACCTCGTCCTCCACTTCCTCTAGCCATGTCACCTGTCAAAGAAACAAAGCGAAATCAGTCGGGCAACACACATAGACACTCTTCTATGCAATGTGGTGTGTACAAGTGTATGCCCTAAGTGTTCTCTCAACAGACCAGGTTGTTCCTCGATCGAGGGAGTCATCCCCTCTGTGGCACGAGCTAGATCCTCCATACTAACTACGCTCGGCCACAGAGACAAGTCCATAGGGACGGTACCCAGACCCGCAAACTGATCCACTTTTTCGAGGGAAGTGGTAGCATCTAGAGAGGTCACAGGAGAATGAGGGCTAGCCAACGCTTCTTCTCCCGTCCCTCCCACCGGGGGAGGGACAAAAGTGTCAATTATCCCTTCATCCCGAGCAGCCGTCTTCGCGCTACCAGCTTTCCTACCGCCGACATCCTCTTGGAACTTAACAGCCTTTTTTGGTCCAGGCCCGGTAGAAGTTATATTCCTATTCAAAACGGAAAAGTAGCCTTCCGTCGTTGTTCCTTTCAATGCACCACTTGCCATGGAAGACTTGATTATGGCCCTGTTGGCCGGAAGCAATCCAACACACCGAAGGTGGTCCTGATCTGCCACAGTGTCCATCTTGCGGGAGTCTTCAGGGATGGCTCAGACGGCATCAAGACGTTGACGATACTCGTCACCAGTAGGCGCCTCGGGATTTCCTGCCACAATCGGAAAACGACGAGACACGGAGCCCGATGACGCTATAAGAAGAGATCGAAGGTACTCACTTCCCTATATCCACCTCCTCGCAAACCCGGGAGGGCAGCGAACGAAGTACCAGTCATGCTTAATCATAGATGGCCTGGGCCACTTTCCAACAAAAAATTAGTATCGGGAGATGCTTCTAAGAACCATTGGGAGGACGATCCACTAGTTGATCACCTGAAATGAAAGAGATACCTAATGTCCTCTCCGGTAGGGTCCCGGTGTAAAAATTCTCTATAAAGAACGCAAGTACCCAGAAGTGAGGAATAAGCATTCGGGTGCAGCTGTGAAGGTGCGAGGCAGAAGTAGAATAGCATTTCCCGAATGAAGTCATTGGTCGGGGGCACGCACCCCGCAAAGCAAATATGTCGATTCCAAGCAGTGAAACCCTCCGGCGGTGCGTGAGCCCTTCCACTCGTTCCAGGTGCATGAGCATCTCCTTCCAGGATGCTAAACCGCAACGCCAACTTTCTAACTGCCGTGTCATCCAAGCGAGACGGCACTGAGTCCGGTGGATTGGCTAAAATAACCGCGTCAGGCAGCACGTCTGGAGCTACTAGGGCAGGTGGTTTGCTGCCACCAATGATGTCCACGTTTTCCATTTCCGGATGTACGATGGGAGAATGTATCCTCTCGATGTGCTCCCTGTGCTCAGACACCTCGGGTGAGCTGTACGATTGGGAGGGAACCGATTCTTTAGTAGTCTCAAGATCGTTGCTGGCTGAGCTGTCGTTATCAATAGAGTCAGATGTGTGAGATGATGGCGGGGAAGCCTCAGCTTCCAGAAGTTTCCCAGTCCTTGATCTTGTTTCCATGGCTTGCTATACTTTAATGCACTAGTATTAGACATCATAGTGAAATAACCTGTACGCCTCACGTTGGTGAAAATTAACGATTGTGTGCGGTGTCATGCTAAAAAGCAGAATGTACATAGAATCTTTAAAAGACCCTAATAGTTCGGTTACAATCCAGATATATGCTCTATCCTATGTGAAAGATTCGAGTCCCTGTCCGTACTGTTATATATGCGCACTTTGGTACATTCATGCAATCAAACAGGAAGTATATAAGTCCAAGGATAGGCGGTCCTGAAATATAAGTTCGAAGCGACAAATAACGGCATCCAGCCAAGGCAACACTATTAAGCTTGCCCCGGGGCTCGAAAATTCGAACCACTTAGATCCAAAGATTCGAGCCTAGGTGGCTCGAAAACTCGAACCACCCAGGGCTCGAAAATTCGAACCTTGGTGGCTCGAAAATTCGAACCACGGCGGTTCGGGAATTCGAGCCCCTTTGGTTTGAACTTTCGGGTTCTCGGGGTTTGGAGTTCCAAGGCCTTGGGTTCGAAGTATCGAACCCCAGTGCTCAAAAGATCTCGGCCTTAGGGTATCGGAACTTCGAGCCTAAGGCTCGAAATTTCGAACCCTATAGGGTTCAAAAAATCGAGTCCCATCAGGTTCGAATTTCCGAACCTCCCCTGTCGGGCTCGAAATATCAAGCTCCTCTGACCACCATACTTTGACCTCCCTTCTTATATCCCTCTTTCGACCAAGTCCATTACCTAGAATTTTTTTCGAAAGGGTCGAGTAACAAAGCTTTTAGAACAGTGGAAACTGATGACGTAAAATAGAAGGAAGAGAAAGGAAGGGGAAGGGTCCTATATATAATAAAAAGAGAAAAAGTCCCTTTGCATTCCAAGGATCGAAATTTCGAACCCACGGGCTCGAAATTTCGAACCTGTAGGGCTTGAAATTTCGAGCCTTGCGGTTTGAAGTTCGAACCACCGCGGTTCGAAACTTCGAACTATACGGTTCGAAATTTCGAACCCCAGTGGTTCGAAATTTCGTACCTCTCCAAAAAAAAAAAAAAAAAATCTTACATCACGCTTACGTACGCCTATTCCACGCAAGTGTCAAATCGCCAGAAATGCGCGATGATGACGCCATACGAATACCTAGCAACATACGTGCGACACCAAACCAAAAGTGACTCGATCACTTTTCCCCCAGCGAGCGAATCCGCAATCCAACTACCATCTCAACTTTCATTCCAAAGCACATCATGTCAAGACAATACGTACTTTGGGGGGCAAATGTTAACCGACCTTTTGGTCCGGTTACCAAAAGTACTCAACACACGCTCGACTCGACTCATCGTGTGAAGATAGGGCCAAGGGCGAAGCTTAGGAAGTGCAGGAGGAAGTCCGAAGAGAGATCGCGCCAACGAGCCTCGACCACATCCCCCACCAAACATACTTCGCACAATGCTAGGTTCGAAATTCCGCACTGGGAGATGCGAAATTCCGCACCTGGGAGGTGCGAAATTCCGCACCTGGGAGGTGCGAAATTCCGCACCTGGGAGGTGCGAAATTCCGCACCTGGGAAGTGTGAAATTCCGCACCTACCAGATGCGAAATTTCGCACTTGGCAGATGCGAAATTTCGCACCTGGCAGATGCGAAATTTCACACCTGGCAGGTGCAAAATCTCGCACCTAGCAGGTGCGAAATTTCGCACCCCTGTCCAGGTGCGAATTTTCAGTGGCCGACAACTGGAGGTGCGAATTTCCTATAGATGGTCCCTATTTCTACCTACTCCTACCTATCCCCTACCTAACCACTTCCTATAAATACCCCATGGCCTCACACTTCAAAAGGGTTGGATTCTTGAGCTTGGAAACCTCCATAGAGCTTCGTTAATGGCATTTTTGAGGAGGAAAAAGGACAAAATTGTCTTTTTCCTTATTTATTCAATATATGATGATTATGACAGCATATATCATGAGAAGTGAATTTAACGAGATATCATGCGATAGTCTCAAACTTGTAATCTTCCAAGTGATCAATAAAATTCCAGCGACTCTTCAAAGTGGACGTAGGCCCTCACTGAGGCCGAACCACTATAAATTCCTTGTGTTATTTACTGCTTATGTTTTATTTTATGTTCTTGTATATGCGACCATATCTATAATTCCTAGTAATTGGGAATCTTTGGTGTTTACGACATTTTTTGCCGTCAACAAACAGTATCATCAACTTCCATCTCAATCTCCCCATTTGAATTTGATTTGTGAGTACAAAATTTCACAAATTTTCTGATGAACACTATCATCAGCGTAGGGTTGTCAATGGATACCCAAAAAACTAAAATCCGCCCAGATCTGTATCTGAAAAGTAGATAAATATCCGATATCTAGGAAGGCGGATGCGGATATAGGCATATCCACATCCGAACATTATCCGTCCACTTTTTTCCTGATTATAGCTTAAATTATGTGTATTCTAACATAATTAAATATACTAATTTATTAATTTGAAAAATTAATAGTCTACTAAACGCATGTTAATTGCTCAAAATTTTATATCATCATAACATTTATTTATTTTGAGCACTTTAGTTTAAAAACGTTACTAAATGCATTAAAATAGCCTTTTAAATCAAACAAATTCTAAATCATTTGAAATTCAAATATTACAGTTATAGTCACTTTAAAATGATAAAATAAGATTAATCATAATTTTTCTCCAATTTAAAATGATTTTATAAACTTGTTTTATTCGATTTTTCGTTATGGTCATCGAACTACATGTATAGCGACCTTTTCCAAATTAGTTTTAAATATAAATTAAAAATCATATGTTGAAATTTGTAAATTTCTTTCTATTCAAATACCATTATCATTTGAAATCCAACGTTTCTTATTTCAAGTCAAACCGATTTAAAGTAATCAAGTTATAGCCATTTGAAAATTAAAATCGATATTTATAAATTGTCGCACCGCAACGCGTTCTATTCGTGCCCTATAACAATTAAAAATATAAATTGTCCAAATCTTTTCCAAAATATCTTTAAATTTCCAAAGCTTCAGTTTACGACTTATTCCCATTTGTTTCAAGTTAAATTGAAAATAAAATAATTTTTACCAAACTTATTCAATCATTTCAATTGTTATAAAATGATAGAATCAATTGCTTTTATAAAAATCAATGTTTGAATATATAACTCAAAACAATTTCTTAAAAAACTTTCAATTTAAAGGTTAATAATATATAAATAGTTGAAAATATTTTGTAAGTCGTGTTTGTTTTTGCGAGTATCATTCATATTTATCTAAATTCTAAACAGTTTTAATATCTATATTCAAAACTAAAATTATAAGTATTATTTAATAATTAAATAATAAAAGTATACATAGGAATGAGATTTTAAATCGATCACCCATATTTTCCCACAACCATGGTGTGTGTGTAATATTATGCAACCATAATTACACAGATGCATCAGTCATATGATCAGATGGTCATGAATTCATTCATTTTAATCACCAATAAACAAACATTTCAACTGTGCACAAGCGTTACGATCAATAATGCTTATCAGTATTTGATGTGTTATCTAATTTCATGAACAACCATTCAAACATTAACATCCATATCCAACCAATTATCATTACTAATTGTAATTAATCTCAGCTAATTATAATTATCCAATTATTACTAATAGATAATTAAATTAGAAGTTCTTACCATCAAAGCTCCAAAATCTTCATTGTCAATGTTTCCTTATGAACGAACAATGTTATCGCTACTCGTACTGCTATCAGTCCGTTTCAATTAGCAACTGGTGATTTCTCTGCTAATTTATATTGAACTACACCATATATGCTAATTAAGCTGTGTTTTTAGCCGTATCTACAGCTCTTAAACACGGCAAAAGCCCATATCAAAAAACGATGTGTTAAATTTTTAGATACAGCTACATATCTCACCAGTGATAACATACGGCTATAGCCGTATCTAAATCATATTCAGACACGACTTTAACCGTATCTAATTATATTTGTGTGTGCATATATTTATATACGTGCATATATATATATATATATATATATATATATATATATATATAATATAAAACAAAAACTGTAGCACATATTTTTTATAACATAACATATAAACCATAATTTATACACATGAATAACACAGTACATATGTATACACACTCAAAGCATTACAAAAATTTTCATAACACGAACACAATGTATAATATACAAACATATACAAAGGAAACTGTCAAAGATTTTTATAATAGTACGAACTAACAAAAAAAGGTAAAAACATATGATCAGCCTAATATAACTCCAGTCGAGGCCGGGAAGATTGAGCGTATGTGCTGATCATGCCGATGAAATCCATTTGTTTGCTGTAAATCAAAGAAGTATGAGAATAAGTTAGATGATGCTAATAAATTCGTATAATAGCATAAATATTTATATATATACACAGTTTAAAACAAAAGCTTAAAAGGCGAACCTGATGATTTGCAGTAAAACAGAATCGTGATAGCCAAACTGAGTTCCAGCAGCACAAAAGCACCAAAATCTATAGGAAAAAAGATGTAATTTTATGCTTGATTGCACACAAAATATCGTGTCTTTATGTTCGTACTGATAATAGTGAAGGGCATATCGTGTCTTTCTGTTCGTGTGTGCAAATTTATCAATTATATGTATAACAAGTTTATGTAATGCTACTGACATGATTTCATAAACTTGTAATTTACATACCAGCATCTCACATGCTTTGTGGTTTAACGTGACCTCCAACATCGTATATAGCCAATACACCTCCCCACTTTTTCTGTTTTCTCCAACAAGAATGCATATAAATTCATGAAACAAGTTACAAATGCTTCACTGGATAGGAGATCGACATTGTAGCTCACTGAAGCATACAGAAATGAGCTAAAATGGAATTTGTTTAATGACACACACACATATACATATACATATACATATATATATATATATATATATATATATAGAGAGAGAGAGAGAGAGAAATGATATGTAGACTGAAATGTCTTCTGTTATTATGTACTGACTGAGTTTAAGTCAAATTACACTAGGTATATGTCTCAGTCGGTACATTGTAACAAGTTAGTATATTGTAACAGTGTAAAATAATATATACATGCTCCAACGGCTAAAGATGTCGAACCACCATCTTCGGATGACACACATACTTGACTTTCTGATTAAGAATTTACTGGGTGATCCACCAGGTGGTTTCATTTTAGCTCGCGCGCAGGGTCAGTAATCCATGCTAATTAGTTTCATTCAAATGTCGAATGTCGCTTCACTTAACCTTTGGAAAAAGCTGCTTTCACTTGCATCTATCAGTTTCTTTGAAGCAGACTGTGTAGTGCAAGGTAACTTACACTGCAGTCTCTATTAAAAAGTAGGGGAAAGTTGCTAGTGAAAGCAGCTTTTTACCAAGGTTAAGTGCAACAGCATCCGTCATTTGGATGAAGCTAATTAGCATGGATACCAGACCTTACGTGTGAGCTAAAGTGCATCCACCTGGTGGATTGTCTAGTAAAATATTAACCATAAAGTCTAGTAACCATCAATCTACCAAAATTTTCAACGAATCTATTAAAATATTTTCAGTACACTTGTTATCTCTCAAAACAGAGTAAACTTGTTATAAGACAACCCAATTTAAATTTCAAACATAAGACAAACAAACAGTCAAATGACGATGAAATCATGGTTAAATATTGAACTATAGAATTATCCATTTGCTCAATTTAAAAATTGGACAACTTTTAGCTTCCAAATAGTTAAACTATAAATCAATGACAACTTGTACATGAATGTGGTTACTACATTTCGGATTCAGCATGACAAGCGATCTAAAGAACATATCAACAAACCTGTTAAACTCATTGTTATTTCTTTGTTTCATGGATATATATAACGCAGTCTAAAATTATACCATACATGTTTCAATTCAATTCAACTGAAATAGCTAACACACTAACAACCAGCTAACACACTAGTACCATACATTTCTGATTCCAAGGTATAACAACCAACTAACACACTAGGACATACTAATTCAACTGAAATAGCTAACACACTAACACAAAGTAGCAATCGGCTTACACACAAAGACTTCAACTTGTTCCCTAATCCCTACTATCAGGCATGCACAACACAATTCAATTGAAACAGCTAACATACTAAAACAAAGTAGCAATTCACTAACACGCAAAGACTTCAACTTGCTCCCTAATCCCTACTATCAGGCTTGCACAACACGATCCAATTGAAACAGTTAACAAACTAACACAAAGCAAGGGTCAGCTAACACGCAAAGACTTCAGCTTGTTCCCTAATCCCCACTATCAGGCATGCAAAACACAATTCAATTGAAACACATACCTGCGGTCAATGGAGGGCTACTGAATAAGGGTTGCTACGTCGAAGGAGAGGGTTGTTCGTCTCTGTTGGTAGGGGAGATTCCAGAGAAAGGTGGATGCACGATTTGGTGACCGAAAACCCTAATTTGGGTTTTCGGTCACCATTAAAGTAAACCAGTGGGAAAAGGGAGCAGCCAAAATTTTAATTCAGAGTGCCTAATGAGGTGCACAATATGATACGCATTCGATTTGGGTAAAAGTCGTATCAAATTAACTGATCCGGAGCTTCATTGATGGACGGTTAGATTTAGGGTGTATGGGGTGGTGCGGATCGCAAAATGTAGTTCGATACAGATCTTAGCACTATCAAATATGATACGGCTTTAAACCATATTTTATGTCCGCATCCTGGTGTATCCTATTATGGTGTAGGGTGAAATTCGATTAATAATGACCTTCGTTATAAATATATTTATATATAACAACTTTTTATTTTATTCTAAATTTGTACTTGAACAAAATTATCAATCTAATATATCGGTGTGTTCTATTTTTCGACACGATTCTAATGGACCCAAGAGCGGATCAATCTAAGGTAAAATGAATGAGTTATAGGTGTTTAATGGTTTAAAATAATTTAAACTTTAATTAAAACTATACCTTAAATAAAATTGGGCCAAAGCCCATATGCCTCATCACGCACAATACCCCGGCCCGCTACTCCCTCTTCTTCTTCTTTCACGCTACCCTTCTCACGCATAACTTGGAAACCATAGAGACTGTGCACTGTGTTCATGTGCACGCACCGATCACTCCACCAAACTCCGATCTGAGATCACCCACAAACTCCTCTTCGCCTGTGCTTCCAACGTCACCTTCTCGCCTCGACTCGGGTTGCCTTAATCGAATTCCGATGCTTTGATGGACGAAACCTGATGCGGAAATAAATCGTGTGACCCCATATGTCGCACCCTCCAAAAATACACCGAACTTCTCCAAATTTTGCCACACGGAAGCTTTCTCCACCCTCGTCATCATGCTATTCTCCATTCCACCGATCATCGTTCGATTCTCCGACGATCTTCAACCCTAGATTTCAACCTTTCCGATCATCGATACGGAATTGCCCCAAAATCACATGAAAAATACTACATTCTCTGCTGATCTCAATGGCACAGACGGTATCGATCAATTCTTTTTGGATTGTGAGATATGATTTTTCGAACTTTTGAACCCATTTCTTCCATTTAATGTAAATTGGAGATAACTTTCACGTTTGTCAACGAATTTCGATCCGTCAATTTCTTAAATTCGGCAACGATGATCCGGACAATATTCGCATTGATCATTTCTACTAATATTGAACAGTTTGAGAGTTGTGGAATTTTTATTGAATGGAAACATGGATTTCCATTTACTGGAAATGAACAACAGAGAAATGGAAAGAAGAAATTGAAAATGGAGCTTAGGCCCTCCTTATATAGGAAATTCGAAGGGTATTCTAGTCATTTTATCAAAGAACACATGGCTTTCTTCATGAACTCCATTGCATGCATGTACACAACTAAGAAGGAAACCTCATCTTGATCCTTTCTTAAGGAAGCTTAAAATTAATTTATCTTAGCTACACCTTTGTAATACCTATAAATGTGTCAAATTTAGCCATACTTTATAAATGTAGCATTTGTAAGTCTTAACCATATATCAAAGCTATAAGTTACAAAAATTATTTGAAAAATACTTATCAAATATAGCCACATGTAGTTTACCAATATTTATATTAACCAAAATGGTCTAAAATAAACACTTAATAATCCTTATAATATTTTTTATAAACACCATTAAATTTATCCAAATAAAAATCATTCTTGTATACTATTATATATATAATTTTAAAATAACTTATCCTTTACCAAATTCATATTCTAATATCAATATCAAAATCGGATAATATCATTACCTATTAATATTGAAATATTCATAAAATCTTATCAATTAAATAAAACTTTTTTAAAGTAAGTTTTCGTATACAAAATCATATTTATAAAACAAAATACT
Source organism: Allium sativum (assembly GCA_030737875.1). Classification (NCBI taxonomy): domain Eukaryota; kingdom Viridiplantae; phylum Streptophyta; class Magnoliopsida; order Asparagales; family Amaryllidaceae; genus Allium; species Allium sativum. The sequence goes on along the minus strand of CM060912.1, from coordinate 26,696,275 downwards.
TATTCAAAATTAAAATCTATATTTAAACCTTACAAAAATCAATTTATATTCAAAAATCCAAATTATAAAATAAAAAATTCAAATTAAACTTAGTTAAAACTCTAGGATATTACATCTGTATAGACTACGGTATTATAAACGGCGTAAGGGTAATAAAATCCCGCTTACACTATTTTCAATAGTATATTTAACCATAAATACTGTTGTAATATCGTACCTGTATTACGTGATATCAGGTTTGATGGATCCTCAGAGGATGGAAATCCCAAATGTCCTTTAAGTTATTGATGAATTTCATTGAGTATTTCACTTGAGTTGATTCACCGATAAAAGAATTTTAGTCCTGATCCAAATGTTTCTTTTTTGCGTTATTGTCCGAGTCAGACCGAGTATTGCAGTATTGAGATTTCACCTTTCGAAGCTGGGGACTTGTTAAAGACATCATCTCTATCTATTAGTTCAAGTTAGGGGTGTAAACGGGTTGGATCGGACCGGACAGAGGCGTGTCCAAGCTCTATTCTATAAGAATTCAGACGGACACGGACCAGACATCATATAGCCTCGGACCGAGCCGGACAACGGACTGTCCAGTCCGATATATCCTTGGATAATAGAAAAACATCGAATGTTTTAGATCGGACCGAACACTAGTGTGTCCAAGCTCTGTCCTATAAGAGAATCGGACGGACACGGACCGGACACCTTAGAGCTTCGGACCGAGCCGGACAACGGACTGTCTTGTCCGATATACAGCCCTAGTTCTAGTTATTTCCCTTTTTGTTAGAAATTCTTTTATTTAGACTTCCACTATATTTAATTCTATAACTCAGATATTATGTATAAATTTTGAATATTATGTAGTAGCTTCATGAACTACTATTGTATTTTATTTATTCTGCTGCGAGATATTCTTCTATTTTGTAAATGTGATTCTTTGATTTGATTTATTGAACCCCATAGCAATAACAATATGTTGTTTTGAATGGTTCGAGTTGGTTTAATAACCGACTCGAAGCGATCAAAAAAGCAGATCATTACAACTTTCAAATCCAATGATTTTCTGATACTAAGGGAGTAGCAGATCAAATGTGAATAGGAGTTAGTGTGAACTTTTTTTTCTTGTATAAGATATTATTTACATTTTAGGGAAAATGTTTGTTTTTTAAAATAATGTTATACACCTGCTTATTGTTGTTTGATACCTTCCCTGATTCATTAGTGGAATTTCGTTCTCTTTCTTGATGTCCCTGTGTTTTTAATTTTATAAAACTTAGTTAACATTCGGTAAAGTATTTAATTTTTATTAAACTTAGTTAAGAATTGTTATAAAACCTGATTATCTCTTATTAAATAGGTTGCTTCTTTATAAAACCAATTTTGTGTCGATGCAAATTATACTTCTCTTTTCTTTATACCATAATGTATTAGAGAGGTAAAAGATTTTAACTTAGAATAGCATCGGCTAAATACTACAAACCAATAAAAAATCATTTTTCATTTTCTTCTTAAAAGATTACATCTATAACTTACTTAAGTGTTATAAAACATAGTTATTTTTACAAAATATAGTTAAATTTTATGAACTTGTTATCTTTGTAAACTTAGTTGATTTAATTTAATTTAATTTAATTATGGATCTCTTCCACTTCCATAATATGATTGGTTTATTTTACTTAAATATAAAAATTAAGCTTAAATCCATTGCTGCTTGCTTCAAATTACTTGATTAGCTAATTTCATTTTAAATAGGGATTTTGCTAAGATTTGAAGCTATCCTAGGATTTAAATATCCCACTTAAATAGACTACCTATATATTAGTATATTTTTCAAGCTTGTCTTGTGCCTACCTTACTTTGTTTTTAAAGAAAACACAAATTATATATATTGAGTTCCTTATAGTAGAGTAATTCCAACAATTTCATCTTTCAATCTACAAGTAAATTCAATGGCAACTAAAATTATAAAGATGTACATAAATTATATAATAGAGTTTGGTTCCATCATTTAGTTGAGCTGGCTAGGTGATAAACGTAAAAAAAAAAAAAAAAAAAAAAAAAAAAAAAAAAAAGAAAAGAAAAGACTATCTTACTTCGAGCTTAAAGACGTACACATCTAGGCTTAAAAATCCATCATTTACTCAGAATCATTTTATATATTAAGCATATATGATATAATGGCACAAAATAATAGTTCGTAGCAGAACATATCATGTCAATATAGTTAAGTTTTATGGGTTCGATTTCAAAGACATGACAAAAGCACTGGTTTATGAGTATATGGAAAATGGATAACTGAACAAGTACTTGTTCGATAAAGGAAAAAAACATACCATGGATGAAGCTTTAAGTTATTGTAGTTGGCACAACAAAAGGTCAGCGGTTTACCTGTACAAATAATGCCAGCAAAATATAATGACATTGAATTACCAAAAATAGCTGATTCTCAATTGAGAAAGTTGTGGGATAGTAAAAACACATGTAGAAGTAACAAGGAAAAAAGGAATACCTAGTTATGCTACACCAGAAATGTGGATGCCATTTCTTGTAACGCGTAAATGTGATGTGTAGAGTTTTCATATGCTTTTGTTTGAGATATTAGTAAGAAGAAGAAAATCTTGAACTAGAAAGTAGTGAAAGGTTTTAGAGGGGAGTGGAAGAAATCTAAAACGTGATTTGGATAATGGTTAATTTTGTAGTATGGAAATGATAGTGTAAAGAGGCGCTAGGCATGTTCAGGATCTGCGATAATCGTGACCTACAATGAGCAAATTAAAAAACCTATAAATCTCTTTTAGCCAAAGTATGGATCCTATTTAAAATTAGTTTCAAATATCAAAATAGCCAAAGTAGGCAACATGGTTTCAGATGTCTACTTTGGTTTCTGCAATATAAAATGCAAGAAATATGGAAATACGTACATGCTTCATATGTTGTGTTAGTTGGTAATATATTACAGAAGATAGCAAAAAACCATCAACATCAAGAATATGAAATCAAATTTGTTAAATGACAACAGACAGTAAAAAATATAGAGCAGTGTTTTATACTGTAAAAAGAATTATAATAGTACTTTTGAGTCTTTGTTCCATAAAAAAGTTATAGATTGCCTCTAACATAGACAAAAAGCGTGAAATCCAATTGAAACCCATCTCATTTTACATTCATGTCAGAACTCGATTCATGTTATTGCAATCAATGTTGTATGTATAGCTCCCATGTTTTCGTAATTATTTCTAAGATCATGAAGCTGATGTTATTCAAAGAAAATATATAAGAATAACATGTTTTTAACACCAATAAAAATATATCTATTCATTAACATAAAAATTATTCTTTTAGAATGATCATAAAAATGATTCGAAAATTAACATTTGAGAAGCTATGCACTACATAAGATAAATCAACCACAGAAGTTAATGATTTAGTTCCCAAAATTCCTGGGGGCAAAAGAGGATGGAAGGACTTTGTTTCAGATTAAATAAATAAAGAATAGAGTATGCCTAAAGTGTTTCAATTAAAATCTATCCATAAAAAGAAAATACTTCTACATCAAAATACCTTTTTTAAATATTAACAAAAACCTTTTAAAATAATTGAGCAAAAGTTCACAAAATAGTATTGATAAAAGTGAATAAAATAATAAATCCCAATAATATGAAGATATTTAAACAACTAAAAAAGAACGGAAGGATGTAAACCAAGGATGCAAAAATCAAGGAAAAATAATAATTAAGCCACCAAAATTCTAGAGAAAAAATGATGAAGGGATCTTGTTTCAGATTTAATAAATATAGAATAGACTTGCATAAACGTAGTTAAATTTTAGTCAAACTTGGTCAAATTTTACAAAAAATATTACTTTTTGTAAACTTATTCATTTGTTTTCTTTACTAATGATCTTCGCTACACATATTTAGTCACTTACTTACTCTACCAATGCTTACCTCTAACATACAGAATAGTCTCCTACTTCCCTCTAGGCTTTTTTGCAATCTTAAGTCTTCATCCCCATAACACTTCACTTGTTTCCTATAAATAGTGAACTAATTTCAAAATTGCACGCCGGTTTTTTTTTTCTTTTATTCATTAATATTTTTTTAGTGGTTATAGTATGTAATAATACTTATTTGTACACAGAAAGAAAACTGCCTAGTTGAAACTTTTTGCCTTGAAGTGAAGCACCAAAGAGGCTCTCACCAAAATATGCAATATAAGAAGCCCCAACACATCCGTTGCTTGAGATGTATTTACCTATGCCAATAAAAATAGTTAACTCATTTTAAAGATCGATCTGACGTATAAATAAATTAACATAAAGAGTATCGCGTCATATAGGACAAACAACAGCTGAGAACAAATAATAAAACACATAATATACCTTGATACTCATGTAAATGGGTATTTATCTCTTCCAAGCAAATGGATAAATAACCATCAAAAATATATTTCATTTTATACTCTCCATATCAATTTTTAACCTTAATTTTTCAGTGTTAATAATTAGCAAATCATGGCGAAGGTAAACATTGCATTATAATCTTGTTTTCTGATAGTTAATTTATGTGTAAATGGAAACTAAACTTGTTTACATTTCCTGTTATACAGGCAACATATGCAGGTGGAACTGAAGCATCGCGGGAAACCATTATTCCTTGGGCTTATTATACCCTCTGTACCTCTTGGAATCACCTTAAATGTCGTGAGTCTCATTACAAACTATTTGTTCTATAACTATCAATAAATGTCGTGATAAGGCTTTTTTCCAAATTTTATCTTTGATTTCCAAAAATAACAAAAATACGAATCAAATTTAATACCCTTAACTGCCACTATTTTACCATTATGGTGATTCCTTCAGCATTGGTAGTGGTTGCTCTTGGTCTTCTCTTCCTCCTCTCTGGACGCATTATTAATCTCATTCAGGCAATATGCTTTATAACAATTCGTCCGATTTCGAAAAGTTTGTACCAAAGGATAAATAGGGTCATTGTTGAATTATTGTGGTTACAACTTGTTTAGCTAGTTGATTGATGGGCTGGTGTCAAGACCCGAGTTTATTCAGATTCTGACACATTCAATTCTATAGGTAAAGAGCATGCTCTCGTTATTTCCAGTTACAATAGTAACATCAATTAGCTTGTTGGATGGATTTTAGCTCAGAGGTCTGGTTGCCTTGGTAGCACTTTGGTAGTGATGAAAAAAATCTTCAAAATTACTTCTAGTTATTGGATGGTCAACGTGGTTTATAGAGTATTTATTTTTGGAAAGAAGTAGGGCTAAGGATGAAGGAACCTTAAAGTCAGGGCTAGGTTGGTTGTATGACTTTCCTAGACCATTCTGTTGGCACTTTTTGTGGAGGGTACACGTTTTACACATGCCTAGCTATCAACAGCTCAAGAATATGCAGCTTCTCAAGGGCTACCAATTCCTAGAAATGTTCTCATACATCATACTAAGGGGTTCGTTTCTACTGTTAATAACATGCAGTAGTTTGTTCCTATTATATATGATGTAAGAGTTGCAGTACTAAAAGATTCACCATCTCCTACAATGCTTCGACTATTTAAAGGCCAACTGTCAGTTATTCATCTTCACATGAAGTGACATGCTATGGATGAACTAACTGAGATAGATGATGAGGTGGCATAGTGGTGTAAGAACATATTCATGGAGAAGGGCACATTGCTAGAAAACATCTAATTGAAGGCACATTTGGGGACGAAGACAATAAACCAATTGACCGCCTTATAAAATCATTATTGGTTGTACTGTCATATGCATGTATACTATTATTTGCGACATACAAACTCGTGAAATGGTCATCCTTGCATCGACATGGTAAGGTGCCGCGATAGCCGCAACGGGCTTATTGTTGGTGACGACTGTTATGCATTTCTTTATTTTGTTCTCACAATTGGAGCGCTCAACCCCTGCAAAAGTTGCACCACCTTGACCAGAAGTAGAATAGCAGTGTATCCATCCCAGTAGAGCTCATGTTCTATGATTGTTATTACAAGGGTCAACGAAAATTGTTTGTACTTTTGTATTTTTATTGGTGTTATTTCTTGGAATATTAGGAATTGTTTTGTTGTTTTGACCAGTTAGCTACTAGGATTTGTAGTGTGAATTTTGTTTTAGTGTTAACATTGCGAAAATCAATATGAAATTCGATAAACCAAAAAAAAAAAAAAGTCGTGATAAGGTATTTGTTCCATAAGTACTACAAATACATCTTTAGAAACATTTCCTTATTTTCCTTATATATAAAAACTAATATTGAGTTGATGATTAATAGAGTGCAGTAATCCCAAATGTAACCAAATCCAATTTCAAAATTGGAAACTTGAAACAAAATAACAGACGCCACAACTTACATGCATATTTCCTAAATCCAGACAAATTGCAGGAAGGTGTTCCAGGAACCACCTAGCTCAAGTCAACTTGTGATATCAAATTCAGTGGCTATGTAAACAATACATGAAACCGCACTGACTTAATCTCTAGTGATCACAATGCAAAGGATTCTGATACTACATATCTCAGTACTCCATTTTTTATTTTTAAAGCAAGGCTACAAGGGATACAACATTGATGAAATTATGGATAACTCATCAATGTACAATTGCAGAGTGAACGAAGCATAAAACCTACACTGACGGTGTGTACCTTATGTAAAGTTTGATGGACTAAACATTTACATAAGTTGATGCTATAAATGGATGGTCTGGACTATAATATTGCATTTGCAGCACGCATTTTAAAAGAGAAAAATCAATAACCTCTATATTTAAGACAATCCATGGTGTCTGCAAACAACACTCATGTTTGAAGTTTGAATAGAACAAGACAATCAATGTGATATTTCTTAGATGCTTGAAAAAAGGATAAAGATGTGTTAAAATCATTCACACCGAGTTGTAAATTTTTTTTTATTTAAATCTGATAAGCTACCCTTTCAAGACTAACTCTATACGTTCATTGTTGACCAACTTTTTGGCGAAAGCTGTCACGGATCAACAGATCGAAGCCCAATGTCCAAAAGATTACTCTTTAGCGTCGGTCGATCCCAACAGGCGACCCACATTGTTGAAAAGCCCAGGCAAGATTCGACCTGAGCTGGCCTCTCTCGAGCAGCAGCACATTTATCCCAGCATAAGCACATTTCCAGATTGACCAATTCAATCATTCCTATAAAGATCTGGTCGACCTAATGTTTCGGGAGGCCACCTAGAAATATCCAAACGAGTCATTGCTTATCCCGATTCTAAAGGCATTAAAGGCGGTCTAACGTTTCCGGACAAAGCTCTACTTTTGATACACCTCACCTCGGATGTCACGCAAGCCACAATTTACGAGGATATTATTAATCAATAGTAGACGGGTCCTACCAGCGCAACTACTTCAATTGATCAAGCTCCACTTGTCCAAGCTCCGCAAAAGAGGCAAGCCACGTGTTAGCTAGCCTAGAGCCTCTATTCACCTATAAATACCTTCATGCTCAAAGAAGAAAGGGACTTTTCTCCACTTCGTGTTTTCCACTTCATATTCTCCGGAAAACTTCCTCTTTCAAGTACAAGTTCCACGACTAACTCTAAATAGCCAACTTTCCCTCTTTTCTTCAAAAAGAAAAACGTGTTGTACTTGTAATCAAAAGCAAATCAATATATATATATATATATATATATATATATATATATATATATTGTTATAAAGTGGACATAGGCATCATCTCTTGCCGAACCACTATAAAAAGTTTTGTGTGTCCTCTGTTTTACTTACATTACCGTATTCTGTGATTGTTATTTGTGTGTTTACGCATGATTGAGGGTCGATTGTCACAAGTGACCAACTTTTGACGTCAACACTTTGGCGTGCCAGGTAGGGGGCACACCGATCTACCCTACGACCTTCTTCTATTTCCCATCAATGGCGAACAAACGAAAGAAAGATGCAGCATCTTCCTGTCCCATAAACGCAGGTGCAGCCGAGACAAATGTTGATGCAGTAAGTCAGGGGGCTTCAATTCCCAACCGATCATAGCCAGGAGTATCGCTTCCAACAATCAGCGCAGCCGCAGCTACATATTCCCAGTAGGCACACGATCAAGATCTAGGTCGTTCGACCATTTTTCCTCCAGTCCCGTGGACAACCCAATTCCCTGGGCCAACCGACCAACCCTGGGTCAAGCAGGATCGGTGCCATTTCCATTACAACCCATCATCTTACAAAAGGCTCGTCGTATGCCACCTCTCCTCCAGTTGGTGGAGCCTTCCCTTCGAACCAGGAAGACCACTCTATCATAACGGCTCCCAGACTGGCGGAAGAAAATGCTTCCATAAACCCTTCTTACATTGCCCCGAGGGTGGGAAACGCAGAGCCCTGAACATCACATGTTATGTTTAACTAACCGTGACCTTCCATGCGGGCATATCTCGGTCTAATCCTCCTATTCAAGCAGCGCCATTCTACCCATGACCAACTGTGGGGAATCATCCTCACGCTCACCTTTACTCAACTCACGGAGGTCGAGCTCAACCAACGGCTCCTTTTCCGAGCATGCTTTCGGTGGACCCTTGCACGGGGGCACTCCCAGTGCAGAGTTGGATTCATGGAAATTGCTCCTGGGAGATGGAAGCCAGCTTGCAAGCATCATCAGACGTTTCGTCTGGGGCTCATCTTCTTAATAGGATATAGATGATATCCACCGAAGACCCTTCACCTGACAAATCAAAAATTCTCGCAACCCACCAGACTTCAAGTTTCCAGCCATTGAAGCCTATAGTGGTTGGACTAAACCAACCATCCATCTCATGCGATCCATGCGCCACATGGAAGTACTCTCTGCGTCGACCAATGTTATGGCCAAGTGCTTCCCCCTCTTCCTCATAGATATAGCTGAATGTGGTTTCGGCAGCTAACAACGGAGTCGATCAGCAGCTGGAACATGCTGGTCACCCACTTCATCGAGCAACTCAGAGTCTACATCTCCCGACCTAAGATTGTCATGTTCCTGACCACCATCAAGCAACGACCCGGTGAAACCCTCCAGTCCTTCCTAGAAAGAATCAATGCGGCTGTGACATTAGTCGATCGACCCGAGCCATCGACGGTGCTCATGGCCGCTATTGTAGGTGTTCAGAACCGATCAGAATTCAGGATGTCTTTAACCTGAGATCCTCCAAAGGACATTGACGACTTATACACCGAGGCTGAGAAGTTCCTCCGACAAGAAGATGCCAGCATTGAGATGGAGATCCTTGAGGTACTTGCTGTCAAAGACGGAGGTCCATCCAACATCAATGGCCAGAATAAATGAAAAGGAAAGACATCAGAAAAGAATGAATGCAACGTACGTCCCCGGAGAGAGAACAAGTACTATCAGTACACTGAGCTCAATTCATCCCTGCTCGACATCTAGCTTGACATACGAGAATCCTTGCCTTTCCCAAAGCCTCCTCGAAGAGAGCCGACCCAAAAAGAGCTCACTCGACTCTGGAAAGCACTGCATGTTTCACAATATTGCTAGTTACAACATCAATGAATGCAGACACTTGCGCGATCTCATCGAGGATAGGGTCAGGCGAGGGAACTGTCCGAGTACCTCAAGAAAACCGCACCGGCCATGCCACCACAATCTTCAGCTCCAGCTTCTCAGGTCGGTCCACAAGCTCCTAGAAACGGAAAGGACCATGAGCCCAGAAATCGCAGCATCATCATTAATTAATAAGATTTAGATTTTTTCTTTCAAATGTATTCAAGTTTCTTTCAATAAAATGGGCATACTGAAGTACACACGTATAAGGTTAGGATTTAGCTCCTAGGCGTGCTCTGGATTCATTTATCACCCATTTAGAATTTATTTTCATTTTCTTATAATAGCTCTTTAGCAGAAATAAACTTTCTTTTGCAAACATGGACTATATTTGAATGATATAAGCCAAGCATGACAACGCTCGCCGACCCGAACATGGTCACCGCTAAGCCACCGTCAGAAAGACACGATCAATGCCTGCCACCATATCTAAGCCTACTCCCCAAGCTGAGTATGGTCAGGTCGAGTATGGTCAAGTTGAGTATGGAAAATACTCGCCTCTTCCCTAAGCCGAATGCATTCACCACTCGCTAAAACTTTACAAATATCATATACCCATCACCGCATACATCCAACTCCATTAACCGAGTACGAATAAAATTATGTGAATCGAGCATGGTTATCACTTGCTAAAGCAGAGTATGGATAATACTCGCCATCTCCATAAGCCGAGTAAAGATAATACTTGTCATCTCCATAAGCCGAGTATGGATAATACTTGCCAAATCCGTAAGCCGAGTATAGATAATACTCGCCACATTTCTAAGCCAAGTGTTATAACAGCTCGCCAACTCTATAAAAGTAGAGTATGGTTGATACTCGCCCTACCAAGCTCATAGCCATCTCTAAACCAAAAATGGTCTTCACAATCTTTGCATGTATTGGATCTTGTGACCAAAGCTATCGAGTACTTTTCTCGGCCTTGATACAGTCCTTGGTGGTCGTCGATTTTATGACCTTAATATGATCTACAACAATCGTCGGTTTTCTGGTCTTAATACAACCATCGGGATCATCAGATTTCTGGCCTTAATATGGTTCAGCGCAACCATAGTCGCCTGTACATTAGAATCCGATGCAATATTCAGAACACAACCTTCTTTACTAAGAAGGATGTATTCTGAGGAGCAAAGTGTTGACCAACTTTTTGGCAAAAGTTTTCATGGATCAACAGATCGAAGCCTAATGTCCAAAAGATTACTCTTCAGTGTCGACCGATCCCAGTGGGCGACCCATGTTGCTGAAAAGCCAAGGCAAGGTTTGGTCCGAGCTGGCCTCTCTTGAGCAGCAGCGCATTATATCCCGGCATAAGCACAATTCCAGATCGACCAATTCAATCATTCCCATAAAGATCGGGTCGACCTAATATTTCGGGAGGCCACCTGGAAATATCCGAGCAAGTCATTGCTTAGTCCGATCCTCAAGGCATTAAAGGAAGTCAAACGCTTCCGGACAAAGCCCTACTTTTGATATGCCTCATCTCAAATGCCACGCAAGCCACAATTTATGAGGATACTATCCATCAACAGTAGACCGGGTCCTACTACTGCAACTACTTCAAATGATCGAGCTCCACGTGTCCAAGCTCTACAAAAGAGGCAAGCCACGTGGCAGCTATCCCGGCGCCTCACTTCACCTATAAATTCCTCCATGCTCAAAGAAGAAAGGGACTTCTCTCCACTTCGTGTTTTCCACTTCATCTTCTCCGGGAAACTTCCTCTTTCAAGTACAAGTTCCAGGCTAACTCTAAATCGCCAACTTTCCCTCTTTTCGTCAAAAAGGAAAATGTGTTGTACTTGTAATCAAGAGAAAATCAATATATATATATATATATATATATAAAGTGGACATAGGCACCATATCTTGCCAAACCACTATAAAAAGTTCTACATGCCCTCCGTTTTAGTTACCTAACCATATTTTGTGATTGTTATTCTTGTGTTTACACACAATTGGGGGTTGACTATCAAAAGTGACTAACTTTTGATGTCAACATTCATGTATATCCCCATATAATCAGCAAGTTATTTTGGATTTAAATATTCATTGAGTTAAGTTTATGTATATGCGAAAATAGAATCTACTAGCAATGAAAAAACACTGTCTTCGAAGAAAAATAATACAGGCTATTAATTTTAAATCGAATAGAAAATAACCACAATGTTGACGAAAACTAATGATAGAAGCCTAGTCTAAATATTAATTTGTTTCTTTTATTGGACAAAGATCGAAAGTAGCACTTCGAAATGGAAAATTGAAGGAATAAATTAAAAAAGGCAATAATAACAGTAGAAACTAAAACCAAATAAAAGCCGATTACCGGTGAAATCTGAACGGTAGATGATAAACTTTGGGTTATATGATATATGGAAAAAAAATCAAATTAGTTTTGACAAACTTTAGATCAAATAAAGAATAAATCAAAGCATGTATCAAAAAAGTTACTTATGCAAAGGAATCCAAGTTTCCCCTTTTTTCTGGGGATTTCATGATACATGTGAAAGAGGTGGAAGAAAAGGGTAAATGTGAACCAATACAACAAGTGGTATTTGAACATTGAACCTGGATGTAGTAATTGACTAATTTTCTTGCAATGATGGCAGATGCGAGAAAAATTGAAACAGGGAAGACGAGAAAGGAGGAAAGTACTTTAGGGAAGATAGGGAGGTAAGTAATTTAGGTTGAAAAATTGAAAATAGAGGAGGGAAGTGAAACGTGATGGGAGCAAAAATTTTAATGTAAGGAGTGTTTTACTCAATTGTTAAATAAGTATAACCAAAACCTCTAAATATAAAATTAAAACCACATTGGTTGCATTTACATATCAAACTCAACCAATGAACGTAACTATACGTATGTTTTCTTGTAGTGATTCTATATCTTGTTGCTTGCTTTTCAGAAGAATTTTCTCTTTCTCCATCTTTGAATTCTGTGTGGATCGTCTTTTTTGGCCATTGTTATAAGACGTAATTATGATCAATAGAACACCATGCTTTGATACCAATTGTTAAGTCGGGTGCAGCGCTGAATGAATAGTCGTTGTGCACTGGATCGATGATGGCCAATGTATATATGTAGAATTTGATACGTAGTGATCACACCAGCAATAAAATAATTCTAATAGAAGTAGTAAACCTAAATAACACCATAGATTTTATACTGGTTTGGACCTCTCGTCCTATGTCCAGTCCCGAAGCTCCCCTTTAGCCTTTCACTAACCCAACGCCCTCACTTCGCTCGAACGAATAGTTTCAATACAAGAAAGTTTATTTAACAATAGCGTGTTCTAGACAACATGGATTTTGATTAGTAGTACAATGATCTTCCTATACCTTTCTTGATTATTATGAACTTGAACAATGTAAGAGAATGTAGAGGAATATAATATCGTGATTAAAAGAAGTAATCGAGATAGAATACATAGATATAGTAGAGAATTGGAAGTTCAGAAGTAATCTCTCTCGATCTTGTGAGTATCATATTTATATCGTTGAAGGGTTCCCTTGAATGGTTGTTTCTCTTTCTTTTCGGTGCTAGAGATGTTACTTTTCAGTCCTGGGGATGTTACTTTTCATAGTTGAAGAGGTTTTTTGAAGGGACAAAGAGGCACCTGTTCAAAAACGACCGTTGTCTATTTTTAAAAAAAATCCCGAACTAGGTTTCAGACTTCTGGGCCTGGAGGTCAGACGTCTGACCTGTTTATCAACAAATTCCAGATTCTTGGGTTTGATGTCTGACTTATAGTTTCAGACATCTGACATAGTTTTTAGATTCTTGTGTGGTCCAGTTGGTAATGTTGTGCCCTTAGATACAACAAGTGCTAGGTTTGAGTCCCACCTCTATCATATTTTATGAATCCCGCTTTTTTGCTAATTTTCCTGAAGTTACTCAGTAAAAACGTTGTACCATTGTCCTATAGTTGTTATCATCAAAACACCAAAGTCGTGTTTTCAATATTCAACACTCTCTAAATGACGAAAACACGGAGTGAAATTATATTTCTCTTTCTTCTTCAACATATTTAGGGTTTATATTTGTTTTAGCATTGATTTGGATACTATGAATTTTTGTTTGCACTTCACCATGTAGTTTATGTTGTGGAGCTGCTAATTTTAATGACTACCCTAATTTTTGTAGTGTGTATATTATTTTATATTTTCTACTATTTGTGCATATGGCTTCTTTTACTTTGTTTATAAATTTACACTGTTGTGTTATGGGCATTCATCCTCTGTGATGTACATATATGTCAATGAAGTTATCATGTGTTAAGGTTGTGCTTATATGTCCATACATGACTATTTTAATGTATGATGAGATGCATGCTTCATATTCATTTCAACATAATATTGATAGGTTGTTTTAAATATGATAAATATGCAAGTATTAAAATGGTGATTTGAGACTTATTTGTCTCTACATTTATGGTCTTTACCATACACAATGTGACTATGTTAACATCGATAAGGGTCTTAAACTTTGGGACATATTTAAGATAAACCAAAAGGTCTTAAGACAAACTTTGATGGTCATTTGTCTTAATGGGGTCTTAAAGAAAATTAATTACTTAACATTAGGACCAACATAGGTTGTTTAAAATCATTGTAATTTTTGTAGTGCATCATATACTAAGTTGCAAACTCTTTACAATAAATTGGTCTACATTATATATTGACATACAAGGTTATATTTCTCATAATTTAACATTAACAACTCAACAAAAAATCATTCAAATCACCTCAAAAACAGGAAAGAAATAAAAATTACCATGTAAAAATGATACCAATTGCATACAAAAAATGATACTGCAACAACCCAGATTTTTATATACCTAAACGAAACAGATTATAATGTGTTTTGTGATTTTAAACTGTAAAGCATATAATAAGAGTTTATGAGCCTAATCGTATATTAATTTGAGATGAATAAGCAAAGAATTTGTGATTTGTAAGAAATTATGTGTATTGGAATATATTAAATTAGAACTATAAGAAAATTTACTCCAATCCTTATATGTTAATAATATTTTGATGGTTTAGATGAATATTGAAAATATAAAGTATTGATTAACAATCAATATTCGAGTGAAAATATTTTTTTAATATAAAGTGTTAATTTGCTTTAACTAGATAATTAATATTATATTTGTGTTTGGAAAAGGTAAGTTGTTGAAATTATAAAATAAAATAAAAGTTATGTTTAAAAACCATGTTAGGAAATCTTATTATGTGTGTCTATGTGAGAAATTATGTACATTAAAATAATTAAATGGTGTAAATGCAATAAACTGTGAATTATTGTGAATAGTGGACTTTATTGCAAAATGTATCTTTAAAATTAAATGTGTTGTAGATATTTACTGGAAATAAGAATTTAAGTGTGTTGAAATGTTTGCGTAATAATTTATGCTTATTTTAACAAAAGAACTGAATTCATACAAAGTTGAACTTAGAATGGAAGTTGTGTAATGAAAGATGAAAAATGTTCGCCTAATTGTAAAATATGGATTTTGTGTGTAAACATGAATAAAATAATATTAAAAAGAGTTAGAAGTGTTTTAAAAATGTTTGTGTAAAATTTTGTAAAGATTTAAAATGTAAAATGGCGAGTTTTGATTAATTATCGTGTAAAACTTTGTTTTTGTTAAAATGTGAATTTTATTTTGTGTAGTATTAAAAAATGTTGTTTGAAAAGGTTTGAAATGTTAAATATGAACAAATGCATTTAAAAACCTTTACAAGTGAATTAAAATAGTATTAACCTTGTGTTTGCAAATTATTTTGTGTTAAAACTTGCAAAAATATGGAGAAAGAAGGGATAAATTGTGATAATAGCTTGCAAATAGGCATAATATAGTTTTTATTCTTTAGTTGGGCCTAATCCTTCTTAATCTCTAATTAGTTTAAAAAATTTCCAAATAAAAAGAAAAATATGAAGGCCATTTATTTTTCTTCTTCTAGCCAAAAATTTCTCCTTCATGAAGTTTGCCTAAGAAAGAAATTGATCTCTCTTCTTCCCTATATTTCAAAATTTTAAGTCATTTTATAAATCAAAAATAGAAGAATAGAGTGAATCTTACAAGAAATTATTCTCCAAATCAAAAATCCATTATTTAAATAAGAAATTAAAGAAGGGAAAATTTCAGAAGAAGCTTGTAGGCTTGCATGTCTCTGTTGTGTATTTCCATGGTTCTTGAATCTTCGAATCATATTTTTGCAAGCTCAAATCACTAAAATCTCTTCAAATCCAATCTCAGGTGAGTTAATAGACTCAAACATTTTAGTTTAAACATTTATCTCTGTTGATATGCTAGATTTGATTGAATTTGATGTTAAGATTAATTTATATAACTGTGACTTCTTTCAGTAAACTTTCAATCCCTAAAACCTTGTCTGGCTTAATGTTTTAAGCTATATCTCTCTAATTAATTGTCGAAACGACATTGTTATTTTTATTTTTTGTAGTCTTATTGTCATACTACGTGCCTGTCAATTTTTAGCCTATTCCAATGTCATTCGATTGTCTAAAACTCACATGGAAGTTGAACACGAAGCAAAAATGTTAGATGTAGCAAAAATCTATGAGTGGGTCGACCCACCATCATTTTCGCGACCCAAACCTCTTATGGGTCAATCCAAACACTCTAATGGTCGACCCAGTATGTTATTTTGCTAATATTTTCTTCCTAGACTTGATTTTTTTTTTTTTGCTAGATGATAACGGTGCCTGGGTCCAACTTCGGGGCACTGAATCTTACTCAATTTTAATCCGATTTGCATGATTCTTTTTCATTGTAAATTTTGAATGCTTATCTCCATGCTGGAACTTTTCAGACCATTCCAAGGTCGTTTGGTTATTCAAAATAGGTTTTAAAGTTGAATCTATTGAAGATTTTAGATTTGGTAAAAATTCAATATGTCTAGAGTCCAAGTTTGAGTCTTCGTATCCTTTTCATATCATGTCGGAATTTAGTGATTCTTTTTTATTGAAAGATTCGTTATTTTAGTTTGCTCTTACCATTTTTCGGACCATTCGGAGATCATTTTGTCATTTAAAACTTACCAAAAAGTTGAACCCATAGAAGAATTGAGATCTGGATTTGTAACTTTTTCCGTTGCGTATTTTGTTGCAATTTTAGAATTTGCGTATGAATTGATATGAATATTTGTTGAATCCAGCTGGTTTTCCCGTGTTCCTTTAATGATCTTTAGTATACTTTGATGTTAATTGGCTTAGATCCAGTTTGGACAAGCTACATTCTACAAAACCCATATTTCGGACTTTTAGTTTTTGTGTTAATTTGGTGCGTTTCTTTTATGTTGAAATGTCATATGTTTATGACACTGTGCACGTTTTATAAATTGTTTTCATAAGTATTTATAAATATAAATTTTTCTATCACTCTAAGACAAAGAGGATTTCTTGGATTTGTTTTGGAAAATAAACAGTCTTGAGGCATATAGCATACGGTATTTTCGAAATAAATATCATTTCCAAATATAATAGTCAATCGATTTCCAAATTGTTTTATAAGAATCATTTTCTCAAATCCTGTATTTTCAATATATAAATTCACACATTTTTGCACCTTAGAGAAGGGAAGGAATAGCTTTAAATGATATAATAAACCACGTGGCATGGAACACATAAGTTATTTATGTCGGTTAATTCCGAACTCATCGATTGAAGTTACTTGTGGATTTCCGGTGTGGAGTGGGATATCTTATAGTAAATTGATTAGTGAAATTTTACGGTATGGCACATCCTTTTGGTATTATTTTCGGTACTTGGTCTAGTGGGCCATATATATATATATATATATATATATATATATATTGAAAATTATATATATAGTAACCAAATTTGGACCGGTGGGTCCTATATGAGACTACTGGGTATCTTATGTATAGTACCTAGTAAGCTGAAATCGATGGGACATATTTTGGATTGGTGGGTCATAATCTTATAGCTGGTGGGCTACTTGGAATGGTGGGCCAAGGGTTTTCTATTATTGCTTTCTACATTTCCTTGTGTTGATTTCTAGAATTTTGGTGATTTTGAATGCTTTCACCTTGTTGACGATGTTTATCTTTTATATAACTATTGGGCTATTAGCATTAGTTATATAGGTGATTTCATTCAATCTACTTTGAGCTCTCTAATGGCTTTTAATTGTTGTTGTGACGATGATTTACTTTGTGTGGTGTGACATGGTCATTTATACACCATTTTTGCTTAGCTAGTGGGCTAAGTAAATTATGTTGAATCTATAGCCTTAGCCTTGTGTAGTGATATCATACCATGTTTTATTTATATCTACGACATCGTGTACTTGTGTCATAATTTCTCTTTTGTGATAACCACCTTATAGGATATTACTTATCTTATTTTATCCTAACTGATATGTTTAAGCTAGACTGACCCGTGTATTTATACTCGGGTCTGATCGAGTTATTTCATGTTATATCTTACTGTTGATACATGGTTTGATGATCCATCTTTTTTGAAGTTATTACCTTAGTCGTGTGTTCCAGTGTTCATGTCATATGTATATTTATTCATTTGGGACATATTGTATAAGTACATGGCTCATATGAAACCACTCGAGTTTGTAGGACATGTATTTGTTGTTGTACCTATATGAATTTTGTTCTAGAATTTATTACATGTGATACGTTGTGACCTGTTCCGAATATGGTGCTTAGCCATCGTAGTTTTATATTAGATGAATTGATTATACCGATCTATGTGAGGTAAGGAAAAAATATCATGCACCACTCGATGTATTCAATACTCATCTAATACAAGATTATGGATGACCGCTCTTAACCGACCATATTCTTTACTCTAATTGACAGTATTACACCGTAGTGCCTTTTACTAAGGTGGGTCTCATGGTGTGGCGTTACAATTTGATATCATACTAAGATCCAAAACAAAGTACGATGAACATAGAACCAAACCATAATACTACATATATTTATCTCGTGTTCCTACCAGTTTAGTCATGTGGAAATCTTAGCTTTGAGAATACATCTATGAATGTATTACATTCCGCAACATTCCATGGATCGAATCCTGTCATCTTAGTTTATCTTGGTAGGAATCTTCATCCTGATATATCATAGTAGTGTTTAAATCTTGCATTTCTTGATGAAATTTAAACCCATTATATTCTGTCTAGTACTAAAATAAAATGAATTAGGTTGGGTAAATGAATTAAATCCAAGATAATATAAGAGAAATTCAAGTTGGGGTAGAAGTGTGTTAATTTGAAAATAAACCAGGGTTGTGCAGTGGAAATAATTGAATTATTTTGGTTGTGCGGAATTTAATAAATCTATAAGTGGGATTAAGGAATGGTAAATATAGACGAGTAAATGTTACTTAAGAGTTATTTGAGTAGTGAATATAAATCAAGTGACAAATTAGTGAAACCTATTGCTGGGTTGTTTTATTTGAAATAAATCAAGTGTATTTATCATGATAAATAACAGAGACAACCATGTGTAAACCAAAAATTTGTGATCATTTTTTGTGTTGAGCTATCCGTTGATTGTTTTAAAGGTTATCAACATATCTGATCACATCGATAAGAATTTCTTAAACACTTATATGGGGCGAACTAATGCAATATTTTGTGTAATAAAAAAATTTGTGAAAGAATAGTGTAAAATGTTTATGTGAGGATAGTGTTAAACCACCGAATGAGACGAGAACTTTTTATAGAAAATTGGTACTTTATTATTAATATAAATAATTGTAACAACTTGAAACTTTGAGCAGTAAATATTTAAATATCAAGGTTATTTAAATATTCAAAACATGGATTTAATGGTCTTATAACCTTGATTAAATCCCTTTATAAATAATAATTAAAGAGAAGAAAACATGTTGTTGAGTTATTGTTTACAAAGATAAGTAGTTCAAAGAAAAATAGATAATGTGACTGAAAACAGTTTTATCGATAAACGAGGTTTTGCTTATTAAAAGTTGTCGGAATATCATGTGCATGTAGTAACATTAGAAGAATACATATATGTGTATGAAGTAACATACAAATGATACATGTGTACATGTTCTAGAAAACGAAAAATGGCTTAACTTGATAGGGACACGTGTCACCAAAAGAATGGAACACATGCCATATAAGTAAATAATGTAATGACACATAACCATATTAGGTGTCCATGTGTAGAAAAATCTAAAGACACCAAAGTAAACATGTGTCTACATCCTAAAGCATGGTTGTTAAACATGAATATATGTATTCATGTAAGGGAAAATAAATTTAAAATAAGAAGCTTATCATGTAAGCTAAAAGAAAAAGATAAGAAAAAAAGAGATTAGGACACATAACCCTCTTAGGTGTCCATGTGTAGAAACATCTTAGAACACCTAAGTAGGCATGTGCCATCATCTTATAGTTGTATTAATGATGAAGGACAAGTGTCCTAAACTAAATTACCAAACTAGCCTTGAAAATTTCTATATAAAGGGTGGAAAGGTTCATTTCATTTCATGGATTCACAAACATAAAACCAAGATACGAAAAAAAAGAGGTTTGGGAGAAGCCTAGAGGATAAATACAAGATCAAGGCACAAGTAAAAGGTGAGAAAAATTATTTAAGTTCATGTATTCATTTCATATTTTGAAGAAAAGTTGAGAAATTTATGAATGAATGATTGGACTTGAAATCCTGAAAATGACATTCGGTATTTTGGGCATAATTTTTGCAATTATTAATGAAATTTCGACTTCTCAATCAATTTCGAAAGATAATTCAAAGGGCTACAACTTTGTCCTTGGCCATTTTTTTCTAATTCGGCCGTTTGCATACCTAAAAACTAGACGCAAGGTCGGGTAAAAATCAGCCCGAAATGGACATATTAAAAATGCCTCATGATGTTTGAATTTATACATTAAATTGATAAATGATTTTGAGGGTTTATTTTGATGATAAATAAGTGACTAAAGGAGCTTCTTACTGTAGAAAATTTGGATTGAAAATCTATTTTAACATAGAGAAACAGTGTCAAACATTTCGCCCAAAACAGGCTAAAATATGATTTTCGGAACTTTTATAGCACACCGAAACGCTATCTTTTCTATTAATGAAGCACGAAACCAAGCCAGAACCTTTCTATAGCGCCCAGAAACGCTGTAGTAGCTGATTTGAGTCGAAAATCATTATAAACCACCTAGAACTTATCTAGCACTTCTGGAAGCGCTGTCTTTTCTCTAAATTAACCATGAAGTATTTTAAAACGAGCCAAACTTTTCATAGAATGACTGAAACGCTGTTATAGATGTTTTGAGTATAAAATCATGGTAACTTTCCCATATCCTCTCAAATTTGGACTTGAATTTCCTTGTAGTATCATAAATGATATGATAAAGTCGAGGATGTTAAATCAAAGGAAAAGTGAGTCAAAATGTGTCAAAATTGAGAACAAGGAAGGTTGACGAATTTTGATTATTCGCGGAAAATAATTGATTACTTGGGAGTGATGATAAGTACTATATGATGTTCTATGAGACTTTTGCATGAAGATACCAAGGAATACTATAAGTATACTTATCATCTAATTCATTATTATTTCATAAGCTTGTGTTTTTAATTTAAAGATGCCTATGACTTTAACATACTATATTGGTTGCGATCTTTGCTTTGACAAGAAATCAACATATACGACTGATGATCAAGGACATTTATGATTAGTGTTCAAATGAGGTATGAATAATGTTTAATCGAGGCATGAATAGTATGTGATTAATTGAGGTATGATTAGTGCTTTAAACGAGGTATCAATTGGGTGTGTTTTTGTTTTAATGAGATAATGAATGGTTTTGAACTTAGCTATTTCAGTACAATCTTTGGAGATCTTTCCAAACATATATTAGAGAAATATCAAGGTGGTTTGAGATTTGTTTATGAAGAAGTTTTTGCATAAAGAAGATGATTAGTATTTACAATAAAACATGTTTAACTTTTGAAAGGAAGTTCTATAAGAGATATATAGATGTTTTTCAAAATAAAAGACTGGAACATTCTAGGGTGACAGAGAGGATAGTGTCTAGGCTTGGGTTTAGAAAATATAGTTTCCTGCTCTCCCTGGCTACCCTCAACTGATCCGCCAAACGGGATGGTTAATTCAAAATTAAATTTGAAACTTAATTTGAAATTACTTGAAAAGTAATTTAAGAGTACTTTTGAGAATCTCCACAAGATATAAAGACTACTTTGGAAGTAAATAATGATTTTAAAGGTTTTGTGTAAATAAGAACTACGTTGGCTTGATCCTTTATCAAATTGCTACCCAATTAGATAAAGGTACGTAGGCAATCACAAGTGGTAGTGATGCAGCTCTATATTAATAAAAATATTTTTTATTACTTGTTATTGCGTCTTGTGTTGGTGCATCTTTTATGTGTCATCATTTATGTCATGCTAAAGTGTTTAATAAGTGTGCAGGAATGAATATCTATGGCCATCCCACTAGAGTCGCATAATAGTCGATTTATGGTAATTGAGTTTAATTCATATTTAAGCTACCTTGTGAATTAGATGAATATTTATTAAATGGAATTTATTTAAATTATATCCAGTGCATTTAGCGATGTAGTTAGAAAATATGATGGTAGTTGTCATTGCCTGTTTTTGGATGCATGGGTTTTTCCAACAATTTTGACTGGTCCGAAATTCCGGGGCGTCACAAGTGGTATCAGAGCTTAGGTTAGGTGCCTAAATAAAATATCACCTAAAATTAGAATATAATCTTAGAAATTTTGAGATAAAGTTATCTTAATTTAATGAATAAAACCGAATAGGGTAAGGCACCATTCCTCTGATCGGGATTATGAGTAGTATTAATTTTTTATGTCTAATTTGTGTTTAGTGTTTACACATTTATGATTCTTTCTCATGCACCATATAAAGAGGTTTAACGAAGTTGTAAGTGCATATAATAAGTTATAAAGTAGTGAGGGAATGAAGAGGCTTATAAAGGGAGGTATGTAGTAGCATGAAATGGATGCAATGGAGTGGCTTAAACCGAATGTGGAATAGCAACTTGTCGAGGAAGCAATTGAATGAGCTAGGGCAAACAAAATTGAAGAAGATCAAGAGGAGTGAATTGGATACTATAATCATGCAAAACCGAGGTGAGAATTTCTTTTACATAATAAGATGTTAAAGTTGTTTAACCATAATGATGTTAACTTAGCTGCTAAAAGATCTTTCAACAATTCGGTGATAACTTTTGATTGCTTGATGAGATTTAACATAACTTATTGGGAAGCTAGATTAATTATCTAGAATACTTACATCGTACATATTTTAAATCTTGAAAGTTTTCTATCTCGGAACATTTTTTTTTTTTTTTTGCAAACTGAAGTATGTGTTTGACAAAAAGAAGAAGAAGGGGGTTTATACTTAAGTTGATTTTTGAAGTTGAGAGTATGGGTTTTCCAAAAAGAAATGATTATCCATATAGGAGTAATGATAAAAAAGTATAAAAGTACTTTGAGAGTATACTTTGTTTAAGCTTATTAAAGATTTTTATGGATTATTTCATCAATGATGGATACTTTCGGATGACGATGACGATGTGCGGTATAAGACAATAGATCTTGGGTAGTGCACTATTACTCTACGTTGGTATCGAGCCGAGTAGAGTACATCCTATTTGATGACGGGATGCTGGCATAAGACAATAGATCTTGGATAGTGCAACTATTACTCTATGTTGGTATCGAGCCAAGTAAAGTACATCTTATTTGATGACGGGGTGCCGACCGCAATAGGATAAATATCCTAAATTGAGTAGATTGGATCCACTTTGATGAATATAATCATATTATGAAAAATATATTGATTAGAGTCTATTTTGAAAATATTACTCTCTGGTACATTTTGATGGGTACTGCAACAAGGAGAGTACAACATAACGATGTATTGACTTTGATGAATATAATCATGTTTTGAAGATATTACGTGAGATGTCTTGATTACTTTCTGGTACATTTTGATGAGTACCGCAATATGGAGAATACATCCTTACTTGATGATGACGAGTCTGATGAGCCGAAGCATGATGAATCTTTTGTACATTTCAATGGGTACCACGAAAGAAGAAAAGGAGACTAGGAATCGATGTGAATTGCAAAGAACATGATCCTGAATTTAGGCATAAAAAGAAGCTATGGCGTGCCTGATCCAATAACAACTTGCAGAAGTGACAAAAATGTTAAAAGGATCGAATCGTTAAATATCTAGGTACGATTTCAATTTATGAAATTATCTTGAAAATTGAAAGAAATTTCTTGGATACTTGGAGTTTATGTCGTGGAATATTTGGTGTTTTTAAATTAAGTATTGCATAAAATTTCGGGGACGAAATTCCTTTTAAGGGGGAAAGAATGTAACAACCTGAAACTTCGGGCAGTAAATATTTAAATATCAAGGTTATTTAAATATTTAAAACTTGGATTTAATGGTTTTATAAACTTGATTAAATCACTTTATAAATAATAATTAAAGAGAAGAAAACATGTTGTTGAGTTTTTGTTTACAAAGAATAAGTAGTTCAAAGAAAAATCAATAATGTGACCGAAAACAGTTTTACCGATAAACGAGGTTTTGCTTATTAAAAGTTGTCGGAATATCATGTGCATGTAGTAACGTTATAAGAATACATATATGTGTATGAAGTAACATACAAATGATATATGTGTACATGTTCTAGAAAATGAAAAATGACTTAACATGATAGGGACACGTGTCACCAAAAGAATGGAACACATGTCTTGTAAGTAAATAATGTAATGACACATAACCATATTAGGTGTCAATGTGTAGAAAAATGTAAAGACAAAAAAGTAGACATATGTCTACATCCTAAAGCATGATTGTTAAACATGAATATATGTATTCATGTAAGGGAAAATAAATTTAAAATAAGAAGCGTATCATGTAAGCTAAAAGAAAAAGATAAGAAAAAAAAGTGATAAGGACACAAAACCTCTTAGGTGTCCATGTGTAGAAACATCTTAGGAAACCTAAGTAGGCATGTGTCATCATCTTATAGTTGCATAAATGATGAAGGACAAGTGTCCTAAACTAAATTACCAAACTAGCTTTGAAAATTTCTATATAAAGGGTGAAAAGGTTCATTTCATTTCATGGATTCACAAACATAAAACCAATATAAGAAAAAGAAGAGAGGTTTGGGAGAAGCCTAGAGGATAAATACAAGATCAAGGCACAAGTGCAAGGTGAGAAAACTTATTTAAGTTCATATATTCATTTCATATTTTGAAGAAAAGTTGAGAAATTTATGAATGAATGATTGGACTTGAAATCCTGAAAATGACGTTCGGTATTTTGGGCATAACTTTTGCAATTATTAATGAAATTTCTACTTCTCTATCAATTTTGAAAGCTAATTCAAAGGGAAACAACTTTGACCCTGACCATTTTTTTCTAATTCGGCCGTTTTCATACCTAAAAACTAGACGCAAGGTCGGGTAAAAATCAGCCCGAAATGGACATGTTAAAAATGCCTCATGATGTTTGAATTTAAACATTAAATTGATAAATGATTTTGAGGCTTCTTTTGATGATAAATAAGTAGACTAAAAGAGCTTCTTACTATATAAAATTTGGATTGAAAATCTATTTTTAACATAGAGAAACAGCGTTAAAAATTTCGCCCAAAAACAGGCTAAAATCCGATTTTCGGAACTTTTATAGCACACCGAAACGCTACCTTTTCTATTAATGAAGCACGAAACCAAGCCAGAACCTTTCTATAGCGCCCAGAAACACTGTTGTGGCTGATTTGAGTCTAAAATCATTACAAATCACCCAGAACTTATCTAGCACTTCTGGAAGCGCTGTCTTTTCTCTGAATTGGCCATGAAGTATTTTAAAATGAGCAAAACTTTTCATAGCATGACTGAAATGCTGTTATAGATGTTTTGAGTATAAAATCATGGTAAACTATCCCAAATCCTCTCAAATTTGGACTTGAGTTTTTTTGTAGTATCATAAATAAACTGATAAAGTCAAGAATGTTAAATCAAAGTAAAAGTGAGTCAAAATGTGTCAAAATTGAGAACAAGGAAGGTGACGAATTTTGATGATTAGCGGAAAATAATTGATTACTTAGGAGTGATGATAAGTACTATATGATGTTCTATGAGACTTTTGCATGAAGATAGCAAGGAATACTGTAAGTATACTTATCATATAATTCATTATTATTTCATAAGCTTGTGTTTTTAATTTAAAGATGCCTACGACTTTAACATACTATATTTGTTGTGATCTGTGCTTTGACAAGCAATCAACATATACGACTGATGATCAAGGACATTTGTGATTAGTGCTCAAATGAAGTATGAATAATGTTCAGTCAACGCATGAACAATATGTGATTAAATGAGGTATGATTAGTGCTTTAAACGAGGCATAAATTGGGTATGTTTTTGTTTTAACGAGATAATGAATGGTTTTGAACTTAACTATTTCAGTACAATCTTTGAAGTTCTTTCCAAACATATATTGGAGAAATATCAAGGTGGTTTGAGATTTGTTTATGAAGAAGTTTTTGTGTAAAGAAGATGATTAGTATTTACAATAAAACATGTTTAACTTTTGAAAGGAAGTTCTATAAGAGATATATAGATGTTTTTCAAATAAAAGACTCAAACGTTCTAGGGTGACAGAGAGGATAGTGTCTAGGCTTGGGTTTGGAAAATATAGTTTCCTGCTCTCCTTGGCTACCCCTAACTGATTCGACGAACGGGATGGTTAATTCAAAATTTAATTTGAAACTTAATTTGAAATTATTTGGAAAGTAATTTAAGAGTACTTTTGAGAATCTCTATATGATATAAATAGTACTTTGGAAGTAAATAATGATTTTAAAGGTTTTGTGTAAATGAGAATTATGTTGGCTTGATCCTTTATCTAATTGCTTACCCAATAAGATAAAGGTAAGTACGCAATCACAAGTGGTAGTGATGCAGCTGCTATATTAATAAAAATATTTTTTTTTACTTGTTATTGCATCTTGTGTTGGTGCATCGTTTATATGTTATCATTTATGTCATGCTAACGTGTTTAACAAGTGTGCAGGAATGAATATCGATGAGCATCTCACTAGAGTCGCATAGTAGTCGATTTATAGTAATTGAGTTTAATTCATATTTGAGCCTACCTTGTGAATTAGATGAATATTTATTAAATGGAATTTATTTAAATTATATCCAGTGCATTTAGCGATGTAGTTATACAATATGATGGTAGTTGTCATTGTTTGTTTTTGGACGCATGGGTTTTTTCAGAAATTTTGACTTGTCCAGAATTCCGGGGCATCACAATAATACACAAAGATTACACCCTCGGTTGTACATTATCAATAAAAGTGAATAACACTCTTCCTAAAATCTCACTCGTACTGATAACTACTACACAACCTAAAGGTACAAATCAAGACAAACCAAATATTCTAAACCCAAAGGACTTAGCATAATGCCTAAATCACAAAAACATGTAAGGCTACTGGAAATCAATTCACAAAAGCTTCTTAACAGTTGTCTGGATCAGTAAGACAGAAAAAAGACTTCATTTTTTTATACCTTTCCCTCATCTTTTTTTTCCTTAATACGAGACACCATAAACGTCCATGCCGGATTGTCTATCACACCACAAGGTGAATCAACTTGAAACTCAAACGGAGCTTCATTAGATCGAGATTTACGAACAGCTTTAGATTTGGAAATTTATTGCTTGGAAACTGTGCCATCAGAATTGATAGTCTTCGTAACTTCATCTCCCGGCTCTTAACATGATTCTTTGCCAAAAGACGGAGTCTCAAGTTAGTCTTGCAGGTGAGAATGGTGTTCTTTTTGTTCAGGGCAATAATTATGCAACATATTATTTATAGCATCATGACATGTCTCTTTATCCACAATGTCAAGAGTTACATCTGTTGTCTAATTATGATATTGAGTTGAAAAAGTATACAACTCAAAAGACTACAAAATTTGATTGATCTCCATATAATTTGCATTAGCACCTTGATTAGACATCTATTTCGGAACCCGAACTTTGGAAATCTGACACTGACTATCTAAATGTCCAAAGCGAAGGCAGTTCAAACATTTAGGAGGAAACCATTCATATTCAACATCTTGCATTATCACTCTATCATATTCAAATAAAATTGGAATTTGCTTAGGGTAGCAAAAGGAACTAGACACTTCAACAAGCACCCCAGCATAAGAAATCTTTTTAATTCCCTCCATAAACTTGTCCAATGTAATTGGATTACCAAGAACAAATACAATACGGCTTACTCCTTCCTCCATCCTAAAATCTAGAGGCAAACATGGAAACCGAACCCAAATAGGTATAGTATGAAAAATATCTTTATTATGAGGCATACCTAGTGACCATCTTTTCATCATCATTAATTTCTTATTATAGAAATAAGGCCCGTCCTCCAAAATTCTTTCACGATCTTCCTTGTTTTCAAATTTGATATTGTAGAATCCATCGTCCTTATAGTAAACAGAAAATTCTCCTATCGGCTTCCAAACTCTATGAATGTAAGTTTTAAAAAATTGATAACGAGTTTTGCAACCAACAACATAAATAACTACCGCATTTTCCCATTGTTGTTTAGCCTTTTGAGTAACTTCCGATGACATTTTAACATAACTCATATATTGAAATTCCTTATACTGGTAGAATTTAAGAGAAGTATGAACAGGAAATTGATTATTTGAAACAACGTCTTTCCAAGCATGGCTAGTTTCCTAAGAATTTTTACAAGATACCATTTGTGGAAGCGAAGTTGAAACAGAAGTCTTTGGCATATGAAGAAGAGGTGTAGGAACCAGGAGACTAGGCAGACTGCCTTTCATAGCCGACAATGTATATTTAACATTTTCAACATCCTTAAGGGTAAGAGCAAGTAACTGATTGGGAGGTGCAAAGTTTGTGACAATGGAGGAATGACGCCATCTTTGTAGTGTGGAGACCTTGGCATTAGTCAAGATCATTTATCGATTGGGTGTAGTGCGCGATTTCAGATTTTTGCATGAAACAATCTTTTGGAACGTATCTGAATCAATGGTAGTTGGCATTGCTAAGAGAGGTGGGAACATGTCTTGGGAATCTTGAGGCACAACGTTCGACGTAGGCGACGACACCAGCAAAAGCGGTAGTTGGAATGGGGAGGCAGCTTAAGGTTTGATACCCAGAGGTATTTTTAGAGTTTGACATAAAGTTGGTTATCTTTTGAAGTATTCTCTCTGAAGTTAAATGTTAGGACGATAATTATAGTAATGTTAGCAAGGCAATAGTGATATGAGGGAGCGTTGCAGCAAAATAATGAATAAATTTGTTATGAATAAGTGGTTTAATATTATTCAAAATGTATTAAAAAAGCTATTAAGTGGAATATAGTATTTTAAGAAAGAGTTAAGCAATTAAATATAAAGTATTTTGAGTATAAAATTTGTTTTAAACGAGTAACTACCTTGAACATGAGCAATATTTTTGGAAATACGCTCTCATAATTTCGTATAAAAGATGATTGCAACCATCAAGATGTGAATAATAACTGATAAATGATGAACATCAGCTATTATTGGATAAGTAGCACTAGTTTGATGGCGGGGTAGTGTTAAGTATTGATGGTAAATCGGGAAAAGGTAAGTGTGCATTTTAATTATATGCAACGTGAAAGATAAGTTATAATAACTTAAATCTTATGTGTATATATTTGGAGTGGGAGTTAAAACTTTGTGCAAATTGAGTAAATTAAAATTTGATATTTTTGATGTTGCAATTTAAATGAACTGGTGAAGATTATAAAAGTTTTCAAACACGATGTATTTGGTTCTTAAACTAAATATTCCTAAGGAAATAAATTTGTGATGATTCATTAGCAAGTAGAATTAGCAATGAGTTGACTTAATTAAATTGCGAGGACGCAATTCATTTAAGAGGGAGTTTGTAATAGCCCAAGTATTTAAGTACCCAAGCTAAGCAGATTATAACATGCTTTGTGATTTTAAACCATGAAATATATCACTATGCCATAAACGGCCTAATGCAACGAATTTGCAAGGTGTTGTCAGCCAAAATGTGACGATAGCTACACTATTTTGGTCCTACTGCAACATTCTATTTTTAATGTTACCTTAGCCACAAAAATGTGTTGCTCTAGATAAACAAGTGTAACATGAAGAAACATTTTGTACAGTGTTGCTATAGCAGAACTTTCTATGTCCTACGTGGCGATCTGCACCATTAGTTAAAACAATATCTCAACTGTCCAACCACTACCTACTATAATTACCCTATTTCTCGCTAATATTTTCATTCATGCGCTTCATTTTCATTTTGTTTCCCTCCCAAATTTTCATTCACCCGCTACCCCCAAATTTTCAGATCTCGTTTTCATTTTCGGTTTTATACAAATCTTATCTTCCACAACACAAGAGCTACTAGCTTCAGATCCAACGTCGAGCATCAAGTTTCATCGGTTTCCAATTCCAGGTGATGCGATTTCAACAACCAATCCTCAAGCAACGACAAAGAATTTTCAGTGACGATAAGGAACAATACAATTCCAGATCTAAAGTTATTTCTATACAATTCCAGGTGACTTCCAGTGACTGTTTTTTTCCTGGATCAAGTTTCTCGATGTTAAGTTTTCTGTTTTATCAAATGGTGCCTGTTGTTGCTCAATGTCGAGTAGAATCGTCCAAATATGTTGGGGTTTATAGGGTAATTTTGGTTGCAACTAAATATTTTAGATATTAATTTGTGCAATTTCTATATTTTCTTCAATAGGGAAGTTGGGGCTATTGGTCATAGCATTAGATGTTTGACGAAATGCGAACTAGGGTAAAAGGGCTAATCAGTTGATTAGTGCATGCAACTCAGTGATTCTTGCTGGTGGTTTTGAGTTATTTTTGTGTGTATGTGTATGAGTGGTTTGTGACAGCTCTATGGTCACTGATCTGTTACACATATATGCATATGTACACTTATGTACATATGTGTAAATTTAGAGACTTATACACTTATATATATATATATATATATGCATATGTACACTTATGCCGTGTTGCTTCATGCTATTGCTTTGCCTAGTCTTCTCATCTCAATTGCATGACTGTTGGCAGTGCCACGATCCATTGACCGGAAATGCTTGGTAAACCTTGAAACTGTGCATATATATGTTATGAGCTACTCCTATATGTGGCTGGTTTAAGTTGTTTGTTTGTTTGTTTGTTCAATTGCACTTAAATTGCTGATATGCTCACCATGAAACCATGATCTGCTCCTACATGATATTTCAAAGAAGGCCTGGTCTTCCAAAACTAGATGAAATGAGAGGTGCGCCACCGGGACTGTGGCGACCTAGACCCCCATCGGTGTTGCGCCCGGATCCACTGACGGCTCGCCTGCAGTTTGGCACTTGGCTCGGCATATATTTATCAGTGTTAGTGTCTGTATAAATTGAAATTACATATGTAATGAGTGAATTGAGTGATGCAGGGAGGATGAGACGACCCGAGCTTCCCCGTAAAAAAATAACGGATTGCTTTGAGGACAAGACGAATTAGAACACAAACAGAAGAACATTTCATTGCTTATTACAACAATTACATCAGAATACAAGAATATAACAGAGTATAAATGAATAATATACATCAGATCAATATCTGAGATTTAAATTACATTAGCAGCGGAAAAATAATACAAAACACAACTGAAAGAAATATACGGATACATAGCTTTCCGAATATCGCTTCAGCTATAAATCAGGATCCTATGAATATAATCTGCAAAACTGAAACTACTAGCTGCTCGTGTGGAAAATATGAGCACCCGGAGTTTAGGTTAAAACAATGAACTTCGGGTCAGTCATGTGACTGGTGTGAGAACTAAAACAATTATTCTTTTGATTTTAAAGTTAGGTAAATCAAGGGACCACGCCGTAAAACACGGAACGGGTTTCCTTCCAAGAATACCAGTGCATAAAACAAACAGCGCAATGCTAAATAAAGAACAATGAAGCTATTATAAGACTCAGGTCCCATCACACAATTCAACGCAAGCCGGAGGATAGAGTTTTACCTTATAATAGCCAAAAATGCTTGGTACGTGAAATTTCATATTCTACTATTACTATAAGTTTATAGTGTCAAAAAAATTTCAAATATAAATGTAACAATCATAGACGACATGAGTGCCTCATTCCACTATGTCGCAATACTAGGCTCTACAATCAAAACCGCAAAATGTCGTATTGGAAGTTGGATTTCCATATGTGAACCAAGGCAAGGGATCGTCCTTACCACTTCGAGACAATCTAGCCCATGTTATAGGAACAACCGCAACTGCACCTTGTATCGTCAGTGCCGGTCCACACGGAGTGGATTAAAATGCCTGAACACTGCGTTTCCCCGCCCTAGTGGGCGTAAAATTGGTCTGTATAAAGACCATCCATCGGTTCCGCAGAGACCGAAATAATCGAGGCGCCTTTATATCCATCATCCACATAAGTAAAACGTCAGGGCTTGCAAAACGCTGACACCACTCCTAGCTAGAAGGAAACGCATGCCCTCCCGGAAGTTCTCTCCCGTTTCTGGTTCACACCAGGGTGCGAGGCTTGCGAATTAACGCTACACAAAGCTATGTTGTATTAAAGCAATGCATTGATCATCTACCACAAGACTCTGCTTTTCAATAGAAGCCTTGATCATTTGCATCTCAGCATCCACACAGGCAATTCACGCTATGCAACCGATGTCTATCAATCACACAGAATGAAATCCGATATCAGACACACATCCATTTACAAGTTCGTTCTGGGTCTGAACGAAACTGGAGGCACCTTATTCCTCGTCCCGTACGTCCAATATAGGAGAGAGACCCTCGCATATCCGGTCGATCTCCAAGTACGTCTAGACGATCATCACTTATTTCCTTGTCTTGGTGTACAGCCCAATCAAGACATCAGTAATCATCCAAACGATGTGAAGACCTTCGGTCTTCGACCACCGTCTTCATCCTCGACATATCGTCGAATCAGTTATTCAGAATGGGATAAACCCGGTCTTTCTGAATAACTCGCGTATATAATAAACAAGTGCTATAAAAACACAGCATACGCCTCATTCTAGTCCAGAATATTCCTTTATTCAAATATTCTTATACTTTGGGAAAGGTTCCCATTAATTGTATCAAAGATAAATTCTTTAAAATTTATTCTTTAATCTTCCTTTGGATATTAATTCGAACCAAATTATGGTTTATCCAAACTAGTCGGGATTAGCGAACCTTACCGAAGTAATCATTTGTTTTAATTTCCCAATCCCAACCTATTCATCCCATGAAGTAAAACTGGTAATACTTCATATCTAACACCATGGTGTTATCGGTAAATTCAATTATCATTTCACGTTAAAACCTAATTAAAGATTTAACTATAGCCTAGAGTAAAACTGGTGGTACTCCATTCTCGATCATTTTTCGAATTTGATAATTTTAGTTATCAGATTCACCTTTCAATCTATTTAAAGATTCATTAAAACTCTATTTCAGTTTTAATTTCCAAAAATCATTACTTAATGATTATTCAAAGTTAAGAAATAAATCTTATCTTTAAATGGGTTAAAGAACTAATGTCATTTAAAACACAGCTCACGATAAACCCTAAATCACATTCCATTAACAATGGAATCTTCACGGAAAACATATCAATATATATAATCGATATGAGCTTCCATATCCAACCGATACTATAAATGGAATAACGGCAAAGCCTCTTAAATTCCATATATAGTAACAGTCTTCCTCCACAGAAGTCCACTTTGATTATTACCACATCGAAGTCATTCCATTCCAATTTATTTTATTAAATTGGAAAACTTCACTTTGGAAAATTTCCTTTAAGTCTTAGCAAAAGATTTATAAATTCCAAATCACATTTCACTGTAAATCGAGTTAAAGAACGAATGTCGTTAAAACACAGTTCACGACAAACCCAATTCACATTACATTTTATTCCAATTATTAAATATAATTGGAAACTCGAACAATCTTAATTAAAAGATTTATTCTCTTCACATTGGGGTTCAAGAACAGTGTTGTTGAAGACACCGTTCACGACAAACCCAAAATCCCATTTGATATTAAATACAAGACTCTGAATAGAAAATATATCCGCTTATATTCAATATAAAATTCTGAACTCAGCAAACATCGTATTGGAATAACGATATATATATCTTCCAAATTCCTCCACAATGTCTGTATAATCACGGAATCCAATATCGAAATCTTCCGAAGATAATTTTGATTCAAATCCATTCCAATTCATATATTGGAAATTCTGGTTTATTTTAAAAACCATTCCAAATCCAATTTATTTATTTAAAAATAATTGGAATATAATTCTAGTCAATAACTAGTTCATTTCGATAAAAATATATATTTATCCTTTCAAATATGGAATTTTTCATCCTAATTCTTTCCAAATCATTTATTATAATTTTACACAAATTATCAGTATTTTTAATAATTTTATCAAGGCCCGTACAGTCGATTTCCATAAACGATCATCGAACTGCACTTACAGCGACCTTTTCCAAATTTGATTTGGACATAATTCCAAATCCAACCATTAGATTTCAAATCTCCAATATTCTTTAGAAAGCTCTTTTCGATACGAATCCAACAGTTTCGGTTTCAGAAGAATCCGACGGTCGGATCTCCCATAATGTCCATTTGAAGTCAATGGTCGAAATTCACAAACTACCGCGGTGCGGCGCGTTCTATTCAGGCCATTATATATATATAATATATATTATATATTATATATTTCGTCGATTTTCATTTAAAACGTATTTTATAAATCGTTTTAAATTCGTTTTCAAAACGATTTCAACTTCATATTCAATTTCAAATCAAAATTGAATATTCCATATCATCGATATATAAATGATAGTATTTTCAAAACATTAAATTTTGAAATCAATTCCTTTTCAATATTCATTATAAAAATGAATAAAATCGATATAAATATCGTTCACATCAAAATGACGTTAATCTAATCAACACGGCTTTATATATTTAAATATATTCGTGTCCATCCCAAATCGGACATCAAAATCAGATTTTGATCTTTTACTGAATATTATTTTAAGATATTTACTATTTTAAAATAAATCGTTATTTTAAAATATTTATTTTTCTTGAACTGGAATCAGACACATTCAATTACCATATAATTTGATTTATATGGATTTCGTACAACACACGTACACAACAACAATCAAACGCATTCAACCATCATCTAGAGTGCATTCTACACTGCATAAACATTAAATATAAATATTTAACGCTTACAACAGCTTGTTAATCAATCGATCGACATACAGCTAAACAATTGGGATTGGTGTATGTTAAATATCATCCCAACGCCCGTGGGGTTTCAACCAACAAATACTGAATATTATTTGTGCAGTTGGGCGATGTGTGAAATATATCGTCCCAATCCATATCAGTAAAATGGGTGTTCATATACAAATCGTCTGTGTGACGACCCCAAAACCCCGTATGACGGTGGCAAGGGTAATCTTTGGAATATAACACATAAACAGATAACAGCAGAACAGAAATAATTAAATACACCAGATAATGTACAATAGAATACACTGGATAAACATAATCATCAGAGTTACACAGTATACAAGATCATACTTAGTACAGAATACAGTACAGCTATACAGAAATGTCTACAACGGAAAACAAAACATAATATGTACAATAGGAGCTGAACAGCATAAAAAGAGATAAATGGTAGAATCCATCTTCAGCTCCAACTATCCAGAAAGAGCCTGCTAAAACCTGAATACAAGGCTACCCGTGTAGAAAAGGGGCACCCGGGTTTGCATGTGAAACAAACTACGAGTCAGTCATGGGACTGGTATGAGAAATTTACTTAACCTACTTTAATATATATGGCCAATCACAGGACCACGCCACTTTAGCGGAACGGGTTTACTTCATTGGATTGCCAGTGCTTTAAAACAAGTAAATCTTTTAAACATCGCAATGCTTTTTATAAAAATGAAGCCATTATAAGACTCAGTTCCCATCACATAATGCAACGCAAACCGGAGGATAGAGTTTTACCTTATAATGGCCAAAATATGCTTGATACGAATAAAACAAAAGCATTTGATATTATTACTAGTGTTTATATGTTTCAGAAATAATTTCAAATCATAAGTATCAATCATAGATGGCATTAATGCCTCATACCACTATGTCGCCGTATATAGGTATACAATCAAAACCGCACGGTGTCGTATTTGTAAATTGGATTTCCGTCATGAACCAAGACAAAAGATAGTCCTTACCGAATTCGAGATCCTCTAGCCTGTGCCTCAGGATCAGAGCTCGAGTGACCCTTGGAGCGACATGGTCGGTCCACCGATGTGGATTAAAATGCCTGAACACTGCGTTTCCCCGCCCTTTGGGGCGTCACTGAGCCAAATGATCCATCGGCTCCACACAGTCACCGATATATCCGAGGCGTCTCACAACAGCAACAACCACACAGGTGAAAATAATATAAATGTCAGGGCTGGTAGGTCACTGACACTACCCTAGCTAGAAGGAAACACATGTCCTCCCTGAGGTCCTCTCCCGTTTCTGGTTCATACCGGGGTGTGAGGCTCGCGAATCAACGTTATACACAAAGCTATGCCACACAAGACGTGCTTTGATCATCAAACATAAGACTTTTATTTTCAACAGAAGCCTTGATCATCTGCCACTTAGGCATGCCACACTGGCAATTCACTCTATGCGACTGATTTCTATCGATATATAACCTCTGAGCTCGTACGTCTCAGAGAATGGCGTTAAGCAAGAGAATAAATTTTCTACCGCCAAACAGATGTATATTTAATAGAGATCAATTAGCATAGAACAAAATCCAATGTCAGACACTGATTGACATAGAAATGTGTTTATTTTATGCTCTTATATCTTATCTTTTGTATATAAATAAATATTACTTGGGTATTGTTTTGTCACTTTTACAGATATTCCAACCCAGCCCGCATGCAACCAGAAAAGTAGAGAAATGAAGATTAAATTGGTATATATTTACATTTTGAAGAAATGTAGATGAAGATCTCACATCTAATTGCTGTTGGACAAGAAAATGATTGGTAGAAAGACCAAGAATTTCTCAAATCAAGGGAAGCTTGTTAAAGAACCAAGAGGAAAAAAAGAAAGGCCAAAAATTTAATAGATTTAACTAAGGCCCATTTGAAACTCTCATTGTAAACCCTTTTGTGAATTCCTTAAGGCCCATCTATCAATGTATTAGGGTTAGGGTTAGGGTTTGGCTATCTACCCTATATATACCCTTGTAATATCATTGTAGCCACCATCATCTCCATTTTTCTGTATTCTCTTCTCTATTAATAAAAGTTCTTCTTTTATTTCTGCATTTTTCTTTTTCTTAGCAATCGGTGTTGTCTCCACAATTAGTTTTGGAAGAGCATCAATTATATTTTACATTTTTTTGTTAGTGATTAGTCATTTGATTAGTTTCAACGACAATCCTAATTTACTTCCTGTGTTCTTCTTTTCCTGCAATTTTACTTTCTGCATTTTATTTCTGTTTTGCATTTTAATTTCCAATTGGTAGTTGTGATTTGATCATCAGTTCAATTAGATTTGTTCTGAATCGGATCGCGGTTTCAATTTTTATTGTCTTCAAAAACCAGCCTCGAAAATCGTCTAACTCGCCCAAGAGATTAAATAAATAATTTGATTTTAATTTACCTCCCTGTGTTCGACCTGTATGCTACACACCTGTGCGCTTGCAGAATTTAATTTAAATGTCGCGCTTTTCTGATTCATAGATTAGTGACGATCAAGTTTTTGGCGCCGTTGCCGGGGAGGTAAACACTAAATTTTATTATTTATTTAATTTCTGATTCGCGTTAGTTTTTTTATTTTAATTCATTTTCTTTTTGTTTTCTTGTGTATATAGAAAAAAAATCTTGATTGAATAGATTTGGTATTATTCAATGATACCGTAATCTTCTAAGCAAGAGAAAAAAAAATAACTTGCCATTTTCATTGATTTTCTGTCTTTGCCATTTTTTTTCTTTTACTTCTTTCCTTTTTTTTCCTAATCATTTCCTCCTTGGTACAAATTTCTTTCTTGTTTTACAAGCCTAAAGAAAAAACTGTTAATTTTCCTTTTTTTCTTTCCATCTTTCCACTTTCTTTCCAATCGTCTACATTCTTTTTCTTTTTACAAATTTCAAAAAAAAAAAAAAAGATTCCTCTTTTGCAATTTTTTTTCTTTTCTTCTTTTGTCTTTCTTGTTCTCAATTCATTTGATTTCTTTTCTTCTCTTACAAATTTCCTGTCTTTCCTCTTTATTCCTCCTTTCCAATTTTCAATACAATTACTTCTCATTCTTCTTTTACAAGTTCAAAAAAAAAAAAAAAAAAAAGTTGCCATTTTTCTTTTGTTTCTTTCTTGTTTTCAACCTCTTTCCCCTTTCCCCTTTCTTTCATTTATTTGTTTCCCTCTTGCAAATTCATTCCTACTTTAGACAAATAATAACAAAAAAAAAAAATAGAACTTGCCAAATTTTCTTGATTTTTTTTTCCTTTTCATTATATTTTTCCTTTTATATTTCTTTTTTTTCTTTCCCTCTTCATCTATTCCTTCTTTCCAATTTTTACTTTATTTTTATTGTTCATTATTGTTGTACATTTAATTTGCCAAATTTTCTTTAATTGGTTTCCATTTATTCCTTCCTTCCTTTTACTTTTTTCCAATTGTCAATACACTGGTTTCCATTCTTTTACAACAATAACCAAAAAAAAAAACTTGCATTTTTTTATCGATTGCTTTCTAATTACAACTCTCTCTCTCACTTCCTCTAATCTTTCTTTCCATCTTTCTACCACCTTGTTGATTTTCACAATTTTCTCTTTCCTTTTCTTTTTATTTGTTTCCATCTTTTGTCTACAATTTTCTAAAAAAAAAAAACTTTTGCATTTTCTTCTCTGTCTATGTTGATTTCTTTCTTGTTTTTGTCTGCTTTTATTTCTTTCCTCAATTCCTTCTACCCTTCCTCTCTACTCAAAAAACCTTGTTTTTTTTCCTTATTTCCTTCCTTTTTTCATTTTTTTTCCTTTTTTGTTTTTCTTTTTCTCATTCATTTCTTTCCCTTTCTTCTAGTTCAAATTTTCAAAAAAAAATTGCATTCTTTTCTTTTTATTTATTTCTTTCCAATTGCATTTCTCATTCACCTCCTACAATCTCTCTTTCCATTATTTCATTTATTTCTTTCCAGCTCTCTCCTTCATAATTTTTTTCTTTTTCTTTTCTCTCTTTTATTTCTTTTGTTGATTTTGCTACCTTTCTCTCTCTCTCTCAAAAAAGAAGAAGAAGAAGAGGTGAAATGCAAATCAAAGGCCAAAGGAAGGAACAGATTCAAGCAACGAACAAGGATTCAAAGGTCAACGGATTTGCAAATAATGGATTTCAATCATTAATACTGCTCAATTTTTCTGGACAGATTGCCATACACCGCTGTAATATTTTCTAAACTCTACAGGTGCTTTGCTGCAAAGAAAAAATATAGAAATTGTGTGTAAAAATCTTCTGCAGGGGCAGCGGCTTGCTTGTACAAATTTTTTATTCTGCTATTGTTCTGTGACTGTTTTGTGATTGAATTTTTCTTAATCTGTTTAGTTAGGAATTATTTTCCATAACTAAGATCATCACGCTCGTCGTTTTTCAATAATAAAACTTGATTTGATTTTCAAAATAATATAATTGAAAAGTGGGGCTTTGTGAAGTTGACTGTCTCGTATAATTGGATCGCGGATATATAGTAGTTCAATTTATTGAACTATTAGCAAAAGAGGTTGCATACTACCCGTAAAACATTGGTCGTATCCCTTAGTATTTATACTATACGTGAACGGCCATAAGACCCTCTTCCCCCTTCTAATTGAGTCAGTTAATTAATAGATCATAACTCATTCTTTTATACTATTTTGAACTAAGAATAATTTCTATCTTCTGTTGATTGCATTCAAATGTCTGATTCCAAGAGATCCTTGAGAGAATCGTGGGATAATAACCGAAGTAGACGTTCCCTTCAAGAGCATGATTTTGAATTACAACTCATGAAGCAAGATTTCCAAAATTTCGCGAGCCAAATGTCAACAATTTTCAAAATGACCAATATTTTCAAAGTTATGATCAAAATGGCTACCTCAATTCAAATTTCAATAAATTCGATTATGGGCCCTATTCATAGCAAAATAGCTTTGAATCCCAATATACTTTTGATCAACATCAATACATGGTTGGAAACCGATTCGAAAATAATTTTGAATATGAAAATGATTTTCAAATCGAACAAAATTTTGAAAATTACAACCCATATCAACATCTTGAACATAACCAAAATTTCAATTTTCCATTGAATTTCAACAGTTTTGGTTATGACCCTAATTTTCAAAATCAAAATGATTTCCAATATCATTGTCATTTTTCTGAAGATTCAAACAACCACCACATTGGGAATGATAATGATCGTGAAATTGATGTGGACTATAATTTTGAGAATCAAGAAATCCAAAACGAGAGCTTTCAAATCAACATTCTGAAGAATATCATCTTAACATTCTAAGAGAGAGGGTAGAAAACCAAGATAGACAGCTTGATGAAAAATATAGAAAGCTTGATGAACTTCTTTGCTTAATGAAAGCTTTTAAAGAACAACAAGAGCAACAAAATCAAATGAGCATTGAATCAGAAAATAATCCAATTTCTGCTGACATTGAAAATTTTCAAATAACGACTTTGGAAATTGAGAATAATCATCTTGATGAAGATTTTCAAAATTCAACAAATGATTTGGACTTCAACACTTTTCAGAAAAAAGATTTAAGCTTAGATTTTGACCTTCCTCTTTCAGGCTGTGAAAAACTTGAAATTCTAGACGTTGAACAAAATGAAAATGTTGAATTTTTAAAAAACTCAGATTTGGAGAAGAATTTCAATGAACATGAATTTTTTGGAATGAATGAAGAGGAGTTGCCGAATGAGGATGAAACAGAATTAGGCCACGAATCCAAGTTTGAAAATTTTGAGATTTCAAATGAACTTGAAATTGTCAGTGTCGAAAATACATTGTCAGTTAATGATGAGAAATGTGATCACATAGTCTTGAACAACACTCAGATTTCAAATTTCACTGAATTTATATACGATCACAATTTTTTGAAAAATTACACTGATAAATTTGTTGAACACATGAACTATTTTTGGAATGTTAGTTTGATTGAAAAACTTCATGTTAGGACGACCTTGAACATTCATTTACTGGACTATAAATCTAGGTTTAAAGATGAGATGGTTTTCAAAAACCTTTGCTTATTAGAAAACACGCCTAGACATAGTGGGAATGGGACTCATAGGGCTAGAACCAAGTATGGGGGAAAAAGTTGGTGGAATTCTTTGCATCGCATACATCGCAAACACATATATCATTGTACATATGATCCATTCTTACATATAGTTAGATTGCATTTCATTTTACAAGTCATTTTACATTTAATCCATCTTTGGGTACGATCTTTCAAATTTAGGAAACGTTACAGTGTGGACACTGTTTAGTTCAAGTGTGGGGGGGGGGGGGGAGTCTGCATTTCATCCATTTTCATTTTTCTTTGTTTTTATTTCTTTTTATTTTCAGCCATTTAAGTAGGACCATCATACATTTTAGATTTTAGTAACATACCATAATTTTTTTTTGGTAAATACGACTCATTTTAGATTGATACAACAAAATAAGTTAAGGATTGTTAATCAGTTGATAGTATTTTTTTCTCTCAACTTAGATCGAATAAGAAATATAATGAAAAGTTTAATTTTGAGGGATAATAGTGTAACCAGTACATAGGGAGATTCTTAGGTGATGGCCATGAAATCTATTCTATATTGTAGACTTTGTTTAAATAAGTGGAGGACTTAAAATAATTATATTGGCTTTTCGAATCTTTAAAACTAAGTTGTGTTAAGTTGAATTCGCGTAACTCTCTTTTGTGCTTATATTTTGAATAATAATAGTAATCCAAGGGTATCCAACATTGCTTGTATATCAAGCATTGGTGTGCAAACCCGCCAAGCTCTATCCGACATGTTGTTGACAAAGTCAGCGTTGGAATATCTTGGTCTCATTTTATGGGATTGGACACCTAAGGATTACCGACACGTTGTTGACAAAGTCAAAGTCGGTCTGCATAATCCGCCAAGCTCTTTACCCACTCTCCGTTAGTCCGCGAGGCAGTGTATGGGTGGTAAACCTTGGTCTTCTAAGTTAGGTGTATGTACTTAATCATAAATTTTAACTGTTATAGAAATAGAGAATAAGCGATGATGCCCAAACATTTCTTGACCTTATTGATTTGACTAGCCATACACAAGGAAATTTGAATACCACTTTACAAACTGTGCCAAGCAAACTAAGAATCTATTTCATGGCTGCACTATGTTATCAACCGAACCAACTGGTCAAACTGGAATTTAACATTTGAAAACTTGATTTATATTGAAAATTTGTGACAAGTTGAGGTGTCTAAAATAAAATCAACTAATTAAAATTTGTCAACTTAATTTGTTGTACCACTTTCTTGAAATAAGTCGTGTTTTCAACTATTGTTTTCAATTGCATAAGTCCTCTGCATTCATGTAGTTTCATTAGAATCATAACATACTGCATTTGGATTTTGTGGGTAGTATCCGTTGAAAACCCTCACGAGACACCACTCGTCCTACTAGGGACACTTAGAGGTTTAACGGCTTGTTTCATACGCTCAATGCAATCGTGTTTCCTACGAAAGTGTGACCTACCTAGTTAGTTTTTCATTTTTGTTTTACTCGAGGACGAGTAAAAGATAAGTGTGGGGCTATTTGATTGACATAGAAATGTGTTTATTTTAAGCTCTTATATCTTATCTTTTGTATATAAATAAATATTACTTGGGTATTGTTTTGTCACTTTTACAGATATTCCAACCCAGCCCGCATGCAACCAGAAAAGTAGAGAAATGAAGATCAAATTGGTATATATTTACATTTTGAAGAAATGTAGATGAAGATCTCACATCTAGTTGCTGTTGGACAAGAAAATGATTGGTAGAAAGACCAAGAATTTCTCAAATCAAGGGAAGCTTGTCAAAGAACCAAGAGGTAAAAAAGAAAGGCCAAAAATTTAATAGATTTAACTAAGGCCCATTTGAAACTCTCATTATAAACCCTTTTGTGAATTCCCTAAGGCCCATCTATCAATGTATTAGGGTTAGGGTTAGGGTTTGGCTATATACCCTATATATACCCTTGTAATATCATTGTAGCCACCATCATCTCCATTTTTCTGTATTCTCTTCTCTATTAATAAAAGTTCTTCTTTTATTTCTGCATTTTTCTTTTTCTTAGCAATCGGTGTTGTCTCCACAATTAGTTTTGGAAGAGCATCAATTATATTTTACATTTTTTTGTTAGTGATTAGTCGTTTGATTTGTTTCAACGACAATCCTAATTTATTTTCTGTGTTCTTCTTTTCCTGCAATTTTACTTTCTGCATTTTATTTCTGTTTTGCATTTTAATTTCCAATTG
Source organism: Allium sativum (assembly GCA_030737875.1). NCBI lineage: Eukaryota > Viridiplantae > Streptophyta > Magnoliopsida > Asparagales > Amaryllidaceae > Allium > Allium sativum. Next base: position 26,652,906 of record CM060912.1, on the reverse strand, counting down.
ATAGTTGTGATTTGATCATCGGTTCAATTAGATTTGTTCTGAATCGGATCGCAGTTTCAATTTTTATTGTCTTCAAAAACCTGCCTCGAAAATCGTCTAACTCGCCCAAGAGATTAAATAAATAATTTGATTTCAATTTACCTCCCTGTGTTCGACCTGTATGCTACACACCTGTGCGCTTGCAGAATTTAATTTAAATGTCGCGCTTTTCTGATTCATAGATTAGCGACGATCAGACACACAGTCCATTTATAAGTTCGTTCTGGGTCTGAACGAAACCGGAGGCACTATATACCTCGCATATCCATTGATCTCCAAGTACGTCTGGACCATCACCACTTATTATCTATATTTCGGGATGCCTCCCAATCAAGACATCAGTAACCATCCAACCGAGGTGAAGTTCTCTGGTCTTCAACCACCGTCTTCATCATCGACTTCTTACTGCCGATCAATTATTTGAAATGAGATTTAACTCGGCCTTTTCAAATAATTCACGTATATTTGGAATTTAAATCAATTTATTTCAATGGTTAGATTATTCGACATCAATAATTCTGTTCTTAAATTTAATTTTCACACCAAACACATTCAACCATCAAATATCTAATAAACCAGGTAAATTCGGTTTATTTCCATTCCATATCGTTTATAATATTTTATAACGATTTGTCGCTATTTTTATTCATTTAAAAATAGCCAATTCATTCAAACGACGCTTCAGGCCATAACGCGGCCGTGGCGCTGTTTTTCTTCAGATTTGATTTACACATATCTGAAAATCAAACCGTTGGATCTTCACAAATTTTATATCATTAGAAACATCTTTTCAAAACGAATCCAACGGTTTCAGTTTTGGGAAAATCCGACGGTCGGATCTCCTGGTACAATCGTTTGAAGTTACGATTTCAAAATACGAACTACAGCGTCGTTATTCGATTTAATTTAATTATATTTATATATATGTAAATATAATCAATTCTGGCGCTGTTTTTCTTTAGATTTGAATTAAACATTCCAGACAATCCAACCGTTGGATCTTCACAAAGTTGGTGCCGTTGGAAAGATATTTCCAAAGCGAACCCAACGGTTTCGGTTACGGGAAAATCCGATGGTTGGATCTCCCGCACTAATCGTTTAAAATCACGGTTTCAAAACACGAACTGCAGCTTCGTTATTCGATTTATTTCAATTATATATATATACAATTCATTTTTCGATTTCAAAACCATATTCATTTATACATTTGATAAAAACAATATTTTTATCCAACAGCTATTTATTTCAACACATGAATTTTATTTCTATACATGAATTTCTATTCAACACATGAATTTTATTTCAACACATGAATTTCTATTCAACACATGAATTTTATTTCAACACATGAATTTCTATTCAACACATGAATTTTATTTCAACACATGAATTTTGTTTCAATACATGAATTTTATTTCAACATATGAATTTCTATTCAACACATGAATTTTATTTCAACACATGAATTTCTATTCAACACATGAATTTTATTTCAACACATGAATTTTGTTTCAACACATGAATTTTATTTTTAACAATTCATATATATCATAAAAATGTGATTTTTATTGTAAAACAATTTATTTCAAAACACGATTATTTTATATAGTTTATACATAAGGTAAAAACGTTATTTTTATTGTTAAAACGATTTATTTAAAACACTAATATTTTATATAATCTATATATATGATAAAAATGTTATTTTTATTTTTCAAAGAATTTATTCAATACATGAACTTCATTCAACACATGAATTTTATTCAACACATGAATTTTCTATTTCAACACATGAATTTTGTTTCAACACATGAATTTTATTTCAACACATGAATTTTGTTTCAACACATGAATTTTCATTTCCACACATGAATTTTATTCAACACATGAATATGAATCAAACACAGAAATATTTCAGAAAATTTCGGCAGCATAACGGCAGGGTAGTTAAAACCGGCATCGTCCCTAGTACAGCTCCTCGTTCTACCTTAAAGCCTCGCAGCTTTTGACAATGGGGATTTTCAATATCTAGTTCGTATGCAGACGAAATTTCCCATATACTAATCCTATTGGGATTTCAACCATAATCAATCATTTCAAATCAACCATTCATGATACTCACCAAATTTTCACATCAACCAATAATCCAAACAATATCACAACCAATATATATCATCCATGGTCTGTGGATGAGGGGAGTATATATATATATATATATATATATATGTACGTATATAACTATATTTCGATTTCACTTCAATATCATTTCAATTTATTTCAACGCATATATAACTTATGCATCGAACATACAACTTATACAACGCTTATACATGAGGTGTACAACGCTTATATAACTCATACTTCGACTATATAATTTATACATCGTTGTTAATATGTTTATAATTCAGAAATCTCACATTGGGTTCCACTGCACCAAAAATTGTAGAAGGCTTAGAAAAATATCCGGTCTCTTCTAGAATGTAGAAAACGTCCACACGAGTCCACTGTCTCTTGTTTCACTGGATTTCGATCACACATGAAAAAGATATGATTTTTATTGTAAAATCATAAACTGTAGTGCTTTAAAGTGCTATAAACAGTTCAAAAGTTAAATAGCCGTATCCTTTTTAGAAGCGTTCAAAACTAGGTTTTGAATTATACTCCAATCCGCTGCACTAGGTTAAAATCGGACCTCGCCACGTCGTAGAGCTTCGAATCGCGGTCAGGCACGTGGTGGTTTCACGTGGATCGATGAGGTGGTGGTGGCATAATCTCGATCGACGCGGCGGCACATTGTGGGCCCAGAACTCGAGAACCACTCGACTATCGGGGGTCAAACTCATATGGATTTGAAGAGGGAGGAGAGGGCTTTAAAAGGTTGAACTGGGTCGGGGTCAAATGGTGACTGTGGTGGTCAGAAAGTGGACGGGAAGGTTTGAACTGGTAGCCGCCGTCGATCGTGAAGAGAACGAGGGTTTTGAGGGATTTTTTATATTTTTAAATTTATGAATGGAAAATTTCTATTGGTCGATGCTTTATTAAAATTTTAAAATAGTGTTTTCTTAAACGAACTCCTTTTCAAACCCAACGACTGTCGCCCTTAGCTAAATACCCCCACTCCGAACACAATGGGATATGTTTCATAGGCCCATTCGACTGTTTCAGTCAGTTTCTCTTCAAATTAAAATATAAAACATTCAATATTTGATTTGAACGTACATTTCAGTTTGCCGGGGCCTCATACTGATCCCAAAAATTCCAGAAAAATAAACCTAGCTATGTTTTGACGATACGGTCGCAACAAAACTAGTTTCGTCGAATTCTGAGACCGTTTGAAAAATGGCCATTTTCTGGTCGATCCAATTTAACAGAAATCGACCAAACACATTTTCCTTTTCCACGCTCACATATTGACTTCAAAAATTATGGAATTTGAAACTTAGCAATAATTTGACATCTCGTATTCAACAAAAGTGGTTTTGTCGAATTCTGAGGTCGTTTGCAAAATGTATATTTTCAGGGGCTATATATTCTCTATAGCGACTTTCTGAAAATTCATTTAGCCATAACTTTTGATTCCCGCTATGAAACTTCGATTTTTAAGATTCGTTAAAATGATATTCATAAATATTTTTAAATATTTTTGGTTTCACTAAAATCCGTTTTGTTTTGCACCCGGTATAGTCAGTCAAAGTTTGAATTCGAATTTTGAAACCGCCGCACCATTTCAGGCCTTGTTTATAATTAAAAATAATTATATTTATTTTCAAACGTCGATTCAAACATACTTTACGTCGTTATTATTTAAAATATTTATTTTAAATATTTAAAATTCACAAAAATAGCCAAATTAAAATTTTGCTCAGATTTTCTGGGTTGTTACAATCTCCCCCACTTAAAACTTTTCGTCCTCGAAAAGGAACAAAGTCGAAAGTTGATTAATTAACCAACTCAACTTTCGTTCTGGCCCTCATTCTTCAACTTTTCAGTTTCTAAGAATTTTCTGATTCTTCAAAAATTTGGCTAACACCCTAAATTTTCGAAAAATTTCGCCATAACCTCCTTTGTAAGGGGAGGGGTTTGGAAATTTATTGGGCCGTATTTGGTACCCAATAAATCCTAATAAGCATGCACATATTTATAGTGATATATTCCGGTGTCCACAAGGGAGTATGTATAGATCATAACTCTAGCGAATAAATTCTCGTCACCCTATAAATGGTTTTTGTGCCTTAATGACCAGAGAGACGTGTTTATTGTCATCTCCAGACCCGTGTGGGGTTTTTATTAATCTTGCAATTTACCGTTACATTTTATATGGTCCATATCAGTCATCAGTTCAACCTGTAATATATAGTCATCGCCATACAAGCCTCTCGCTCGTATGGTAAATCTTCAACCTCGTCACACAAGCCCCAAATGCTTATGTGGTATATGACGAAGTATGCCTATCTTCAAGAAGCATGCCATGAGTGTAGTTCAAAATCAATTGTTATTATCCTATGGAGACATTTATTATTACACACAGAACAACCAGCACTCCGCATCCAATGGCATTCACAAGAGTTGATATAATAATAAAATTGTGCATCCAACTCATTAAGGTTAACCTACTTGTCGGGCACGCAAATAAATTCTTTACTCAACAGTTAATCCATTTACCTATTCTAACATACATAACGCACATATATATATTTCTATCTATTTTTAAATTAGTTCAATACTTGATTTAATTTCATAAATTTACCATCATTCTCTTCTTGATTAAATTAACTATCGTTCTAATAATTTAATTAATCAAATCCACTATCACACAACACAAACAACAATCAATTTGTTTTTAACTTTTCAAAAATATACTAATTAATTCATATACTCTTTTAAAATCATTCAGACTATAGAAGAATTAAAAGTTTACATCCATGAAAAGAAAATAAAAAAAAAGTAGAGAACAAAATGATAATGCAAAGTATGGTAAATGTACCTTGCACCAGAGTCAATCAGAGATATCCACCCTGCACTTAGGATAGGCTTTCCTAATACTCTCTTCAGTTTCCCAAGTACAATCTCACGGATCTCCACTCCATTGCACTTTGACTAAGAGAACCTTATTGTTTCTCAGTTCTTTGGTTTCTTTGCTAATTATCTTTAGCGGTTCTCTTCTCACAACCAATTCTAGAGTAATTTCTATATCCCATTGCGCTGCTTCTTCCACGATCAAGTCTGGATCATGAACATGCTTTCGAAGTTGAGATACGTGAAATACATCATGCACTCCAGGCAACCAATCAGGCAATTGAACTCTATAAGCGAGAGTTCCAATCCGTTCAAGTATAGGGAATGGACCAATAAATTTGGGTGCCAACTTCCCAGTTTTGCCAAATCGAATTACTCCCCTCATCGGAGAAACCCTTAGATACACATAGTCACCAACAACAAATGTTAAATCCCTCCTTCTCGAGTCTACGTAGCTATTCTGTCGGCTTTGAGCTACTAGCAATCTTTTCTTAATGAAATCGACTTTATCCGCAGCTTCGCGAATCGTATCTGGTCCCAATACAAGCCTATTACCAGGTTCAACGCAACAAGCAGGAGATCGGCATGGTCTACCATATAATGCTTCGAATGGTGACATTGTCAGGCTCGCTTGGTAGCTGTTGTTGTATGAGAACTCAGCCAAATGCAAATGGTCTTCACATGATCCACCAAAATCAAGAACACAAGTCCGCAATAAATCTTCAAGTATACGATTCACCCTCTCAGTTTGACCATCTGTTTGAGGATGATATGCGGTGCTCAAGTTCAGTTTTGTTCCCAGTTCTATTTGAAATGCCACCTAGAATTTGCTAGTAAATATTGGATCTCTATCACTAACTATACTGATCGGCACTCCATGTAGCCTAACAATTTCTTTGAAATAAATTTATGCTAGACTTTGAGCAGTTCTATTGGATCTGACAGGTATAAAATGGGCAGTCTTCGTGAAGCGATCTACGATCACCCATGTATTGTCATTTCCTTTCTTGGTTCTGGGCAAACCATCTATGAAGTCCATGGAAATATGTTCCCACTTCCAACCTGGAATGTCCAATGGTTGCAACAATCCGGCAAGTTTCTGTTGGCCGCTTTTGACTAGCTGGAAAGTTGGACACTTGCTAACATATATAGAAACGTCCCTTTTCATAGCCTTCCACCAGAATGTTCGCTTGAGATCGTTATACATTTTGCTCAAACCTGGATGGATACTCAGCTTGGACTTGTGACATTCGTCTAACACTTCCCTTTTGAGCTTGGGGATGTCGGGAACACAAATCCTTCCTCTCAATCTCAGGATCCTATCGTTACCTATTTGAAAACCCGAGGGTTCGCCTTTCGGAATCCTTTTGATCATATCCTTAATAAAATTATCATCCTTCTGAAGAATAGATATTTTGTCATTCAAGGAAGTCGTAATAATAAAACTGGCGATTATTGCATTCTTTCAATTTAGTGCATTAGCCACAACATTGGCTTTCCCTGGAGTGTACAAAATCTCAAAATCGTATGCTGTAAGAAATTCTAGCCAACGTTGCTGCCTCAGATTCAAGTCTTTCTGGGTGAACAGATACTTTAGCGACTGATGATCCGTAAACAGTTCGAATTTCTCACCCAAAAGATAATGCCTCCAGATTTTTAAAGCAAATATAATGGCTAACAACTCAAGATCATGAGTAACGTAATTTTCTCACGCGGCTTTAGCTGACGGCTAGCATAAGCAACCACTTGACCTCTTTGCATTAATACTACACCAAGGCCTTCTCTAGAGGCATCTGCCTAGACTTTCAAGTCTTGATTGCCATCGATAATCGTTAACATGGGAGCAATTGTTAATCTTAATTTTAACTTCTGAAAAGCCTCCTCACATTCGGGAGTCCACTTGAATTTTGTGTGCTTCTTCGTAAGCTTTGTTAAGGAACTAGATATCTTCGAAAAATCTTTTACGAACTTCCGATAATAACTAGCTAATCCAAGAAAACTTCGGACTTCTGTGGGAGTACTAGGCTATTTCCAATTTTGAATAGTGGTGATTTTACTGGGATCCACAAAAATCCCTTCCTTTGATACAACATGGCCAAGAAACTTGAATTCTTCTTGCCAAAATATACATTTGGAAAGTTTGGCCTTCAAAACATTCTTTGTCAGAATTTCTAACACTTGTTCCAAATGTTTCGCGTGCTCACTCTCTGACTTGGAGAAGATCAATATGTCATCAATGAAAACCAGAACAAATTTATTCAAGACATTGCGGAATACTCGATTCATTAAATCGACAAAATAAGCTGGAGCGTTACATAAGCCGAACGGAATTACTAACCATGCATAGAACAAATCGGGACCTCTGAGTGCTGTCATGGGAACACACTCTTCGGCAATACGAAGCTGATGGAAGCCTGTAGCTAGGTCCATCCTTGAAAATACTTGTGCACCATTCAATCGATCCAGCAAATCATCGATCCGCGGCAATGGATATTTGTTCTTTAATGTCTATTTATTCAAGTCACGATAATCCACACATAGTCTGAGAGTACCGTCTGACTTTGGGACAAACACCACTGCTGCTCCCTAATCAGAGAAACGAGGCCTGATCAGACCCTTCCATACAAGCTGTCGAGTCTGATTGTCTAATTCTTCTTTCTCCTTTAGAGTCATTCTCCAAATAGCATGCACTACTGGCCTTGCATTCGGAATTAAAGCGATCTTGAAATCAATTTTTCTCTTCGGAGGTAAGCTAACAACTTCTTCAAACACGTCTACATAATTCTTGACGACAGGAATATCTTTTATGAGGTCCGGAATATTCTCTGTGACTGCAGGGATATTTTCTATTTGAGCAGGAGAAACATCAAGAGCTGACCAAAAGTCTTTTCTATCTGAGTTCGGACCTTCACATGGTATGGCTATATAGTTCCCTAATTGGGCCTTTGCCTTAACAACTCTCTCGGCACATTTAATCTCAGCTTCGTATTTGGTTAACCAATCGAATCCCAAAATAAGATCAAATTCAGTAAAATTCATGACGATGGAGATGGTAGGGAACTTAAAATAGGATAAAGAGACAGGCACCCCACAAATCCAACTAAGATTGAGGGAACCCCAACCGGATTATGGACAGTGATGGGTTCTTTGAGCTTTTTCAATTTCAAATCCAACTTCTTAACTGCATTCTTTGCAATAAAGCTTCGTGACGCGCCTGTATCAAAAAGTACTTTAACTGGAATATTTTAACATTATGCGTGCTTTCCCAAACATCATACCTTTCCTGACTAGCGGAGGGTGCTGAAGTTTCTACCACTTCATTTACATGAACCTGTTCAGATTTCTTGAATAGCTGGCAAGCCTTTGAAAGATGACCAGCCTGATGTCATTGACTGCATTTTCTATTCTCTTGAAATTACTTCTTGGATTGAAGTCCACCTTTTAATCGCTTCTTTAAGGATCCACAGTTTATCGCCAAATGCCCTTTTCGATTACAGTTAATGCAGGTGGCAGTTGTCACTGGCACTTCCTCAGATTTAACCTTCTTTCGATTGACTTTAGGTTTCTTTCTAATCCCAGACGTCGTACTGGCCTCAGGCTGTGCACTTGTCTCTGGGCTATCAGTTTCAAACTTCCTTTTATTGCTAGAACTGACTTCCTCTTCATCGACAAAAGGGCCTCGCTTGTCTAGATCTTTATACTGATAAGCCATGTATATTATTTCAGAAAAAGGAAGTTTCACATGCCGCATTACACTACTTTGGTACTTTCTTTGAAGCCCATTAATAAACCTCAGATTCTTCCTCTTCGGATTTTGAATTAGCTGCGGGGAAAAATGAGAAAGTTCATTGAATTTCTTAAGATATTTTGGAATGGTCATGTCTCCTTGTATCATATAACAAAATTCATCACATAATCGATCAGTTGCTTCTGGAGGAATAAATCTTTCACTGAAAATCTCTTTAAATCTATCCTAGGTAATATTACCTTCTGGATTATCCTTAATAATCAAGTCCCACCAGAACAAAGCTTCTTCTTTGAGTTCCCATGATGCCAGTAATCTTTTCTGGTCATCTCTCAGCTTTAAACTTTCAAAGATTTTCTCAGCAGAATGAATCCAAGCTTGTGTTTCCATAATGGATTCTTTGCCCAAGAATGGTAATCCACCTAAATTTCGATACCTCTTTACTAGAGCCTCAATATCTGGTTCGGTATCCCTTCTTCTGTTTCTGACACTCATTTTCTAGTACCTCTGCAAATAGCAGACCAAGTGTCAGATCAACAGAAAAGAAATTATAAAGCATAAAAACATATACTTGAATGTAAATGTGTCTATCATGGTGTATTTCATTCTGCTATACTCATACTAGGATATTACTAATCCTATCTGTAATGAGTTATTCGTCCTAGAACACTACTGGTTCTATTTCTGACGAATTCGTTAATGTGTTATATTCCAGAACTAAACTTAACCAAAGCTCTGGTACCACGTTGTGACAACCCCAAAACCCCGTACGACGGTGGCAAGGGTAATCTTTGGAATATAACACATAAACAGATAACAGCAGAACAGAAATAATTAAATACACCAAATAATATACAATAGAATACACTGGATAAACATAATCATCAGAGTTACACAGTATACATGATCATACTTAGTACAAAATAAAGTTCAGCTATACATAAATGTCTACAACGGAAAACAAAACATAATATGTACAATATGAGCTGAACAGCATAAAAAGAGATAAATGGTAGAATCCATCTTCAACTCCAGCTATCCAGAAAGATCCTGCTAAAACCTGAACACAAGGCTGGCCGTGTAGAAAAGGGGCACCCGAGTTTGCAAGTGAAACAAACTACGAGTCAGTCACGGGACTGGTATGAGAAATCTACTTAACCTACTTTAATATAAATGGCCAATCACAGGACCACGCCACTTTCGCGGAATGGGTTTACTCCATTGGATTGCCAGTGCTTTAAAACAAGTAAATCTTTTAAACATCGCAATGCTTTATATAAAAATGAAGCCATTATAAGACTCAATTCCCATCACACAATGCAACGCAAACCGGAGGATAGAGTTTTACCTTATAATGGCCAAAATATGCTTGATAAGAATAAAACAAAAGCATTTGATATTATTACTAGTGTTTATATGTTTCAAAAACAATTTCAAATCATAAGTATCAATCATAGACGGCATTAATGCCACATACCACTATGTCTCCATATATAGGTATACAATCAAAACCGTACGGTGTCGTATTTGGAAATTGGATTTCCGTCATGAACCAAGGCAAAAGATAGTCCTTACCGAATTCGAGACGCTCTAGCCCGTATCTCAGGATCAGAGCTCGAGTGACCCTTGGAGCGACAGGGTCGGTCCACCGATGTTGATTAAAATGCCTGAACACTGCGTTTCCCCGCCCTTTGGGGCGTCAATGAGCCAAGTGACTCCATCGGCTCCACAAGTCACTGATATATCAGAGGCGCCTCGCTACAGCAACAACCACACAGGTGAAAATAATATAAATGTCAGGGCTGGTAGGTCACTGACAACACCCTAGCTAGAACGAAACGCATGTCCTCCCTGAGGTCCTCTCCTGTTTCTTGTTCATACCGGGGTGTGAGGCTCGCGAATCAATGTTATACACAAAGCTACGCCATAGAGGCCGTGCTTTGATCATCAACCACAAGACTTTGCTTTTCAACAGAAGCCTTGATCATCTCCCACTTAGGCATGTCAGGAAATTCACTCTATGCAACTGATTTCTATCAATATATAACCTCTGAGCTCGTACGTCTCAGAGAAGGGCGTTAAGCAAGAGAATAAATTCTCCACCGCAAAACAGATGTATATTTAATAGAGATCAATCAGCATAGAACAAAATCCAATGTCAGACACATAGTCCATTTACTAGTTCGTTCTGAGTCTGAACGAAACCGGAGGCACTATATACCTCGCATATCCATCGATCTCCAAGTACGTCTGGACGATCACCACTTATTATCTATATTTCGGGATGCCTCCCAATCATGACATCAGTAACCATCCAACCGAGGTGAAGATCTCCGGTCTTCAACCACCGTCTTCATCATCGACTTCTTATCGCCGATCAATTATTTGAAATGAGATTTAACTCGGCCTTTTCAAATAATTCACGTATATTTAGAATTTAAATCAATTTATTTCAATGGTTAGATTATTCGACATCAATAATTCTATTCTTAAATGTAATTTTCACACCAAACACATTCAACCATCAAATATCTAATAAACCGGGTAAATTCGGTTTATTTTATTCCATATCGTTTATAATATTTTATAACGATTTATCGTTATTTTTATTCGTTTAAAAAAAGCCAATTCATTCAAAATACGTGTAACACCTCGAATTTCAATTAACACTAATGGTTAGTAATTAAAGTATAAATAATCACAGATGTGAGAATCAGGGGAAACGGGCTGCGTCATTGCGTTCGTCTCGGAAAAATACGCGAAATAGAGTCCGATTTTGCGTAAAACGGGTACCGTATGAAAGAGATATGGACGAACGAAGTTAGGCAGAAAAACCGGAAACAGGCCAGAAATGCACTGGCGCACTTGTGAAGTGCGCCAGTACAAAAATACACTGGCGCACTTGGGAAGTGCGCCCATGTCGGGACAGGGAACCTGCACAGTTTCTAGAGAGTTCTGTGGTTGGGTGCACCAGTTTGGGGTTTGGGCTTGGTCTTAGGGCTGGTTTCTGGAAGGTTCCGAAATCTAAGGGTCCTAATCTAATTTAGGGTTAATCTAAGGGCCTAAAACACTCACCTAATCTATAAATACACCCTAAACCTACCCTAATCCATACTAAAAATAGAATTGAGGGCTACATGCCGCCAAATTAAATCTTAGAAGGAGCCTCCACTAATTTATGAAGAGGGTTGCAAGCTAATCACTCTCTAATCAACCTCTAATCCATTCTAAGCATCTTAATCTTCTTCATTTGGAGTGCAAATTGGCTAGTTGTGAGTTTCTATCACTCTAATGATCAATTGCTAAACTAAGTAGATGAGATATGATGAGATCATATGGTTTTGTTTGGGGATTAATGGGTTTTAAGTCATATGACATGATGTTAGTTTGCTAATGTATGTGGGTTATGCAAGTTTTGTGCTTTGTGATCATATGTTAATATGCAAGTTACATGTATGATAATATGCAAGTTACATGTATGATAATTATGCAAGTTGTATGTTTCTTCATATGCAAGTTTATGAGTTCATATGCAAGTATGTAACATGTTATGCAAGTTCATATGCAAGTTTATGAGTTCATATGCAAGTTATGTAACATGTTATGCAAGTTCATATGCAAGTTATGTGACATATTATGCAAGTTCATATGCAAGTCATGTATTTGTTAATATGTAAGTTTATGTAACATGTTATGCAAGTTAATATGCAAGTTATGTGACATGTTATACAAGATTATATGCAAGTTATGTGACATGTTATACAAGATTATATGCAAGTTATGTGACATGTTATACAAGATTATATGCAAGTTATGTGACATGTTATGCAAGTTCATATGCAAGTTATGTGTTTGTTAATATGCAAGATGGCACCTTTGAAACATGTTCATACATATGCAAGTTGACACCTTTTATATGTGTTATGTCATGGGAACGAAATTTCGTGGGAACGATGGGGTTAATTAAATGCATATGTTAATAAGATTGTGTGAAATTAATATAATTATGCATAACATAAAATAAATGAACATAGTATGGGAATTTGCCTATTAAGTTAGGTGTACCCATACTATGTGTTGGGAATTTGCCTATTAAGTTAGGTGTACCCACACTTTGGAGTTGGGAATTTTCCTATTAAGTTAGGTGTACCCATATTCCTAAAATAAACATGATAATTAACACAAATTATGGGGGTGATTAATTAGGAGTAATTAATCGATTAAGACACGAGGTTGGACCCGTTTGTAGTGTAAGACTGCCCGGAGTTTACCGGCTTAACCAGGCATCTACAAATGACGGTCCAATGTAAGGGGTCTTAATCATAAATTAAATACGTAACAAGGGTAAATGACACGAGGTTGGACCCGTTTGTAGTGTAAGACTGCCCGGAACCTACCGGCTTAACCAGGCATCTACAAATGACGGTCCAATGTGAGGGGTCCTTTACACGGTTACGGTGTTAATCAATTAAGAAACACTTAACCAGATAAGCATGTAGTGGGGCATGGGGGTTAAGTGGGTACCTTGGGTGGTATGTGGAAATTGCTAGTGGTTGCCAACAGAAAATATGATAAAATACTTAACCAAGATGAAACCTGTAATTAAACATGATTAAAGGGTTAAGTGGGAAACACTAGTGTGTGGGCCAAGCTTAGGGGGGGATGGCTTGTGCTGGGGGCCCATTTCAACCAGTAACCCATACGTATCTTAGTGGGCTCGACCCATGTCGAGGACGGGACACGCATACTGGGCTTGACTATAAGAGGCCAAAATGGGTTAGCGGTGGCAATGCATGACCAACGGGTTTCATATGCGTGTGTGGACCCGGGCTGGTAAATAAGACGTTGTTGCATCGTGTAGATATAAGCCGTGCACCGTTAATTTTATCAGGTTGCCACGTTGGGGAATGGTACACCCCACGGTGGGGCCAGCACGGGTATCTACGTTAGGGAGCCGATCGAATGGAGAGTAGTGTGTACACCTAGTGGATTGTAGGGCCCCGTGGCGTCTACTTAGTCACCTAGGGGTACGCGAGAACTATTAAGTTAATTTTATAAGTCCATGGGTGGGATCAACCTTTAAGTTAGGAATGACTGGTGTGGTGCAGTTTAGTAATTTACCTTTGGAAGGGTAGATGCGTCTTTATCTTTTATCTTAGTTTAGTTGACTGCTTAGTGTAGCCATTCATCCCCATTAGTTACCGTATATCAGTTTATGTCTTCTCTGGTTACTTTAACGATTGTATTGTTAAAGTTATAGGACTCGCTCAGACTTATGTCTGACCCCGTTGTTTTTATCTTTTTTTTCCCAACCCTCAGGTCCTACGGTGGATCCTAGCAGTACTGGAGCTTGATCGAATTGCTGTTCCAGTCTTTAGGAGCTTGGATAGATGTAAAGCTCCAGTTACCCAGTTATCTTTTCTTTTGTAATGGCTATTGTATGAGAGTGGGATTATGTACTTCTTTATTTTGATGGATATTGTACTTGACTTTTATTGTGGTTTTATGATGTAACCAGACATGTTTTACTTCCGCTGTTATGAGATGATGTTTTAAATTTCAAGTACTATTTATATCTGTCTTGTTGTAATTTTTCTGTTCTATATTCACTAAAATACTCCACCGATGCTATGGCATTCCCTTAGTGAGTGATCATAGCGGGAGTGGGGTGTTACAATACGCTTCAGGCCATTACGCGGCCGTGGTGCTGTTTTTCTTCAGATTTGATTTACACATATCTGAAAATCTAACCGTTGGATCTTCACAAATTTTATATCATTAGAAAGATCTTTTCAAAACGAATCCAACGGTTTCAGTTTTGGGAAAATCCGACGGTCGTATCTCCCGGTACAATCGTTTGAAGTTACGATTTCACAATACGAACTACAGCGTCGTTATTCGATTTAATTTAATTTTATTTATATATATATATAATCGATTCAGGCGCTATTTTTCTTCAGATTTGAATTAGACATTCCAGACAATCCAACCGTTGGATCTTCACAAAGTTGGTGCCGCTGGAAAGATATTTCCAACGCGAACCCAACGGTTTCAGTTTCGGGAAAATCCGATGGTCGGATCTCCCGCACTAATCGTTTGAAATCACGGTTTCAGAACACGAACTGCAGCTTCGTTATTCGATTTATTTCAATTATATATATATATATATATATATAAACATAATTCATTTTTCGATTTCAAAACCATATTCATTTCACACATTTGATAAAAACGATACTTTTATCCAACAGCTATTTATTTCAACACATGAATTTTATTTCAACACATGAATTTCTATTCAACACATGAATTTTATTTCAACACATGAATTTTGTTTCAATACATGAATTTTATTTCAACATATGAATTTCTATTCAACAAATGAATTTTATTTCAACACATAAATTTCTATTTAACACGTGAGTTTATTTAAATACATGAATTTCAATTCAACACGTGAATTTTATTTCAACACATGAATTTTGTTTCAGCACATGAATTTTATTTTTAACAGTTCATATATATCATAAAAATGTGATTTTTATTGTAAAACAATTTATTTCAAAACACGATTATTTTATATAGTTTATACATAAGGTAAAAATGTTATTTTTAGTGTTAAAACAATTTATTTAAAACACTAATATTTTTTATAGTCTATATATATGATAAAAATGTTATTTTTATTTTTCAAAGAATTTATTCAATACATGAACTTCATTCAACACATGAATTTTCTATTTCAACACATGAATTTTATTTCAACACATGAATTTTGTTTCAACACATGAATTTTTATTTAAACACATGAATATGAATCAAACACATAAATATTTCAGATAATTTCGGCAGCATAACGGCAGAGTAGTTAAAACCGGCACCGTCCCTTGTACGGCTCCTCGCTCTACCTTAAAGCCTCGCAGCTTTTGACAATGGGGATTTTCAATATCTAGTTCGTACGCAGACGAATTTTCCCATATACTAATCCTATTGAGATTTCAATCACAATCAATCATTTCAAATCAACCATTCATGATATTCACCAAATTTTCACATCAACCAATAATCCAAACAATATCACAACCAATATATATCGTCCATGGTCTATGGACGAGGGGGGTATATATATATAGGTGTACGTATATAACTATATTTAGATTTCACTTCAATATCATTTCAATTTATTTCAACGCATATATTATTTTTACAACGCATATATAACTTATATATCAAACATACAACTTATACAATGCTTATACATGAGGTGTACAACGCTTATATAACTCATACTTCGACTATATAATTTATACATCGTTGTTTCCATATCGTTTATAATTCAGAAATCTCACATTGGGTTCCACTCCACCAAAAATTGTAGAAGGCTCAGAAAAATAACCGGTCTCTTCTAGAATGTAGAAGACGTCCACACGAGTCCACTGTCTCTTGTTTCACTGTATTTCGATCACACATGAAAAAGATATGATTTTTATTGTAAAATCATAAACTATAGCGCTTTAAAGTGCTATAAACAGTTCAAAAATTAAATAGTCATACCCTTTTTAGAAGCATTCAAAACTAGGTTTTGAATTATACTCCAATCCGCTGCACTAGGTTAAAATCGGACCTCGCCACGTCGTAGAGCTTCGAATTGTGGTCAGGCGCTTGGTGGTTTCATGTGGCTCGATGCGGCGGTGGCGGCACAATCTCGATCGACGCGGCGGCACTTTGTGGGCCCAAAACTCGAGAACCACTCAACTATCGGGGGTCAAAATCATATGGATTTGAAGAGGGAGGAGAGGGCTTCAAAAGATTGAACTGGGTCGGGGTCTAATGGTGACTGTGGCAGTCGGAAAGTGGACGGGAAGGTTTGAACTGGTAGCCGTCGTCGATCGTGAAGAGAACGAGGGTTTTGAGGGATTTTTTATATTTTTAATTTTATGAATGGAAAATTTCTATTGGTCGATGCTTTATTAAATTTTTAAAATAGTGTTTTCTTAAACAAACTCCTTTTCAAACCCAACGCCTGTTGCCCTTAGCTAAATACCCTCACTCCGAACACAATGGGATATGTTTCGTAGGCCCAATTGACTGTTTCAGTCAGTTTCTCTTCAAATTAAAATATAAAACATTCAATATTTGATTTGAACATACATTTCAATTTGTCGGGGCCACATACTGATCCCAAAAAATTCCCGAAAAATAAATCTAGCTATGTTTTGACGATACGGTCCCAACAAAACTAGTTTCGTTGAATTCTAAGACCATTTGAAAAATGGCAATTTTCTGGTCGATCCAATTTAACAGAAATCGACCAAACACATTTTCCTTTGCCGCACTCACATATTGACTTCAAAAATTATGGAATTTGAAACATAGCAATCATTTGACATCCTGGATCCAACAAAAGTGGTTTTGTCGAATTCTGAGGTCGTTTGCAAAAGGTCTATTTTCAGGGGCTATATATTCCCTATAGCGACCTTTCTGAAAATTCATTTAGCCATAACTTTGATTCCCGCTATGAAACTTCGATTCCCACTATGAAGCTTCGATTTTTCAAATTCGTTAAAAAGATATTCATAAACAGGTTTAAATATTTTTGGTTTCACTAAAATCCGTTTTGTTTTGAAACAGCCGCACCATTTCGGGCCTTGTTTATAATTAAAAATAATTATATTTATTTACAAACGTCGATTCAAACTTACATTTCGTCGTTATTAATTAAAATATTTATTTTAAATATCTAAAATTCACAAAAATAGCCAAATTAAAAATTTTAAATTGGCTCATATTTTCTTGGTTGTTACAATCTCCCCCACTTAAAACTTTTCGTCCTCGAAAAGGAACGAAGTCGAAAGTTGTTTAATTAACCAACTCAACTTCCATTCTAGCGCCCATTCTTCAACTTTTCAGTTTCTAAGAATTTTCTAGTTCTTCAAAAATTTGGCTAACACCCTAAATTTTCGAAAAATTTCTCCATAACCTCCTTTGTAGGGGGAGGGGTTTGGAAATTTATTGGGCCATATTAGGTAACCAATAAATCCTAATAAGCATGCACATATTTAAAGTGATATATTCCGGTGTCCACAAGGGAGTGTGTATATATCATAACTCCAGAGAATAAATTCTCGTCACCCTATAAATGGTTTTTGTGCTTAACGACCAGAGAGACGTGTTTATTGTCATCTCCGGACCCGTGTGGGGTTTTTATTAATCTTGCAATTTACCGTTACATTTTATATGGTCCATATCAGTCATCAGTTCAACCTATAATATATAGTCATCGCCATACAAGCCTCTCGCTCGTATGGTAAATCTTCAACCTCGTCACACAAGCCCCAAATGCTTATGTGGTATATGATGAAGTATGCCTATCTTCAAGAAGTATGTCATGTAGTGTAGTTCAAAACTAATTGTTACTATCCTACGACGACATTTATTATTACACACAGAACAACCAACACTGCGCATCCAATAGCATTCACAGGAGTTGATATAATAATAAAATTGCGCATCCAACTCATTAAGGTTTACCTATTTGTCGGGCACACAAATAAATTCTTTACTCAACAGCTAATCCATTTACCAGTTCAAACATACATAATGCACATGTATATATTTCTATCTATTTATAAATCAGTTCAATACTTGATTTAATTTCATAAATTTACCATCATTCTCTTCTTGATTAAATTAACTATCGTTCTAATAATTTAATTAATCAAATCCACTATCACACAACACAAACAACAATCAATTTGTTTTTAACTTTTCAAAAATATACTGATTAATTCATATACTCTTTTAAAATCATTCAGACTATAGAATTAAAAGTTTACATCCATGAAAAGAAAATAACAACAAAGTAGATAACAAAATGATAATGCAAAGTATGGTAAATGTACCTTGCACCAGAGTCAATCAGAGATATCCACCCTGCACTTAGGATAGGCTTTCCTAATACTCTCTTCAGTTTCCCAAGTACAATCTCGCGGATCTCCACTCCATTGCACTTTGACTAAGTGAACCTTCTTGTTTCTCAGTTCTTTGGTTTCTTTGCCAATTATCTTTAGCGGTTCTCTTCTCACAGCTAATTCTAGAGTAATTTCTATATCCCATTGCGCTTCTTCTTCCACGATCAAGTCTGGATCATGAACATGCTTTCGAAGTTGAGATACGTGAAATACATCATGCACTCCAGGCAACCAATCAAGCAATTAAACTCTATAAGCGAGAGTTCCAATCCGTTCAAGTATAGGGAATGGACCAATAAATTTGGGCGCCAACTTCCCAGTTTTGCCAAATCGAATTACTCCCCTCATCGGAGAAACCCTTAGATACACATAGTCACCAACAGCAAATGTTAAATCCCTCCTTCTCGAGTCTACGTAGCTATTCTGTCGGCTTTGAGCTGCTAGCAATCGTTTCTTAATGAAATCGACTTTATCCGCAGCTTCGCGAATCATATCTGGTCCTAATACAAGCCTATTTCCAGGTTCAACCCAACAAGCAGGAGATCGTTACGGTCTACCATATAATGCTTCGAATGGTGACATTGTCAGGTTCGCTTGATAGTTGTTGTTGTATGAGAACTCAGCCAAATGCAAATGGTCTTCCCATGATCCACCAAAATCAAGAACACAAGTCCGCAATAAATCTTCTAGTATACGATTCACCCTCTTAGTTTGACCATCTGTTTGAGGATGATATGCGGTGCTCAAGTTCAGTTTTGTTCCCAGTTCCAATTGAAATGCCTCCCAGAATTTTCTAGTAAATATTGGATCTCTATCACTAACTATACTGATCGGCACTCCATGTAGCCTAACAATTTCTTTAGAATAAATTTGTGCTAGACTTTGAGCAGTTCTATTGGATCTGACAGGTATAAAATGAGCAGTCTTCGTGAAGCGATCTACGATCACCCAAATACTGTCATTTCCTTTCTTGGTTCTGGGAAATCCATCAATGAAGTCCATGGAAATATGTTCCCACTTCCAACCTGGAATGTCCAATGGTTGCAACAATCCGGCAAGTTTTTGTTGGCCGCTTTTGACTAGCTGGGAAGTTGGACACTTGCTAACATATATAGAAATGTCCCTTTTCATAGCCTTCCACCAGAATGTTCGCTTGAGATCGTTGTACATTTTGCACACACCTGGATGGATACTCAGCTTGGACTTGTGACATTCATCTAACACTTCCATTTTGAGCTCGGGGATGTCGGGAACACAAATCCTTCCTCTCAATCTCAGGATCCCATCGTTATCTATTTGAAAACCTGAGGGTTTGCCTTTCTGAATCCTTTTGATCATATCCTTAATAAAATTATCATCCTTCTGAAGAATAGATATTTTGTCAATCAAGGAAGTCGTAATAATAAAACCGGCAATTATTGCGTTCTTTCGACTTAAAGCATTAGCCACAAAATTGGCTTTCCCTGGAGTGTACAAAATCTCAAAATCGTATGCGGCAAGAAATTCTAGCCAATGTTGCTGCCTCAAATTCAAGTCTTTCTGGGTGAACAGATACTTTAGCGACTGATGATCCGTAAACAGTTCGAATTTCTCACCCAAAAGATAGTGCCTCCAGATTTTTAAAGCAAATACAATGGCTAACAACTCAAGATCATGAGTAACGTAATTTTTCTCATGCGGCTTCCGCTGATGGCTAGCATAAGCAACCACTTGACCTCTTTGCATTAATACTGCACCAAAGCCTTCTCTAGAGGCATCTATCCAGCCTTTCAAGTCTTGATTGCCATCGATAATCGTTAACACGAGAGCAGTTGTTAATCTTAATTTTAACTTCTGAAAAGCCTCCTCACATTCGGGAGTCCACTTGAATTTTGCGTGCTTCTTCGTAAGATTTGTTAAGGAACTAGATATCTTCGAAAAATCTTTAACGAACTTTCGATAATAACTAGCCAATCCAAGAAAACTTCGGACTTCTGTGGGAGTACTAGGCTGTTTCCAATTTTGAATAGCGGTGATTTTACTGGGATCCACAGAAATCCCTTCCTTTGATACAACATGGCCAAGAAACTTGACTTCTTCTTGCCAGAATATACATTTGGAAAGTTTGGCCTTCAAACCATTCTTTCTCAGAATTTCTAACACTTATTCCAAATGTTTCGCATGCGCACTCTCAGACTTGGAGAAGATCAATATGTCATCAATGAAAACCAGAACAAATTTATTCAATACATTGCAGAATACTCGATTCATTAAATCGACAAAATAAGCTGGAGCGTTACAAAAGCCGAACGGCATTACTAACCACTCATAGAACAAATCGGGACCTCTGAATGCTGTCATGGGAACACACTCTTCGGCAATACGAAGCTGATGGAAGCCTGTAGCTAGGACCATCCTTGAAAATACTTGTGCACCATTCAATCGATCCAGCAAATCATCGATCCGCGGCAATGGATATTTGTTCTTTAATGTCTGTTTATTCAAGTCACGATAATCCACACATAGTCTGAGAGTACCGTCTGACTTTGGGACAAACACCACTGCTGCTCCCTAATCGGAGAAACTAGGCCTGATCAGACCCTTCCATACAAGCTGTCGAGTTTGATTGTCTAATTCTTCTTTCTCTTTTAGAATCATTCTACGAATAGCGTGCACTACTGGCCTTGCATTCGGAATTAAGACGATCTTGAAATCAATTTCTCTCTTCGGAGGTAAGCTAATAACTTCTTCAAACACGTCTGCATAATTCTTGACGACAGGAATATCTTTTATGAGGTCCGGAATATTCTCTGTGACTGCAGGGATATTTTTTATTTGACCAGGAGAAACATCAAGAGTTGACCAAAAGTCTTTTCTATCTAAGTTCGGACCTTCACATGGTATGGCTATATAGTTCCCTAATTCGGCCTTTTCCTTAACAACTCTCTCGGCACATTTAACCTCAGCTTTGTATTTGGTTAACCAATCCAATCCCAAAATAAGATCAAATTTAGTAAAATTCATGATGATAGAGATGGTAGGGAACTTATAATAGGAAAAAGAGACAGGCACCCCACAAATCCAAATAAGATTGAGGGAACCCCCAACCGGATTGTGGACAGTGATGGGTTCTTTGAGCTTTTTCAATTTCAAATCCAACTTCTTAACTGCATTCTTTGCAATAAAGCTTTGTGACGCGCCTGTATCAAACAATATTGTAACTGGAATATTTTTAACATTAAGCGTGCCTTCCAAAACATCAGACCTTTCCTGACTAGCTGAGGGTGCTGAAGTTTCTACCACTTCATTTACATGAACCTTTTCAGATTTCTTGAATAGCTGGTAAGCCTTTGAAAGTTGACCAGCCTGATGACATTGATGCATTTTCTATTCTCTTGAAATCTCTTTTTGGATTGAAGTCCACCTTTTAATCGCTTCTTTAAGGGTCCACAGTTTATCGCCAAATGCCCTTTCCGATTACAGTTATAGCAGGTGGCAGTTGTCACTGGCACTTCCTCAGATTTAACCTTCTTTTGATTGACTTTAAGTTTCTTCCTGATCCCAGACGTCGTATTGGCCTCAGGCTGCGCACCTGTCTATGGGCTATCAGTTTCAAACATCCTTTTATTGCTAGAACCGACTTCCTCTTCATCGACAAAAAGGCCTCGCTTATCTAGATCTTCATACTAATAAGCCATGTATATCATTTCAAAAAAAGGAAGTTTCACATGCCGCATTACACTACTTTGGTACTTTCTTTGAAGCCCATTAATAAACCTCAGATTCTTCCTCTTTGGATTTTGAATTAGCTGCAGGGCAAAATGAGAAAGTTCATTGAATTTCTTATGATATTCTGGAATGGTCATGTCACCTTGTATCAAATAATAAAATTCATCACATAATCGATCAGTTGCTTCTGGTGGAATAAATCTTTCACTGAAAATCTCTTTAAATCTATCCTAGGTAATATTACCTTCTGGATTATCCTTAATAATCAAGTCCCACCAGAACAAAGCTTCTTCTTTGAGTGCCCAAGATGCCAGTAATCTTTTCTGGTCATCTCTCAGCTTTAAACTTTCAAAGATTTTCTCAGCAGAACGAATCCAAGCTTGTGTTTCCATAATGGATTCTTTGCCCAAGAATGGTAATCCACCTAAATTTCGATACCTCTTTACTAGAGCCTCAATATCTGGTTCGGTATCCCTTCTTCTGTTTCTGACACTCATTTTCTAGTACCTCTGCAAATAGCAGACCAAGTGTCAGATCAACAGAAAAGATATTATAAAGCATAGAAACATATACTTGAATGTAAATGTGTCTATCAACGTGTATTTCATTCTGCTATACTCATACTAGGATACTACTAATCCTATCTATAATGAGTTATTCGTCCTAGAACACTACTGGTTCTATTTCTGACGAATTCGTTAATATGTTATATTCCAGAACTAAGCTTAACTAAAGCTCTGATACCACGTTGTGACGACCCCAAAAACCCCGTATGACGGTGGCAAGGGTAATCTTTGTAATATAACACATAAACAGATAACAGCAGAACAGAAATAATTAAATACACCAGATATTGTACAATAGAATACACTGGATAAACATAATCATCAGAGTTACTCAGTATACATGATCATACTTAGTACAAAATACATTTCAGCTATACATAAATGTCTACAACGGAAAACAAAACATAATATGTACAATATGAGCTGAGCAGCACAAAAAGAGATAAATGGTAGAATCCATCTTCAACTCCAGCTATCCAGAAAGAGCCTGCTATACAAGGCTACCCGTGTAGAAAAGGGGCACCCGAGTTTGCATGTGAAACAAACTACGAGTCAGTCATGGGACTGGTATGAGAAATCTACTTAACCTACTTTAATATATATGGCCAATCACAGGACTACGCCACTTTCGCGGAACGGGTTTACTCCATTGGATTGCTAATGCTTTAAAACAAGTAAATCTTTTAAACATCGCAATGCTTTATATAAAAATGAAGCCATTATAAGACTCAGTTCCCATCACACAATGCAACGCAAACCGGAGGATAGAGTTTTACCTTATAATGGCCAAAATATGCTTGATACGAATAAAAACAAAAGCATTTGATATTATTACTAGTGTTTATATGTTTCAAAAACAATTTCAAATCATAGGTA
The DNA here is from genome assembly GCA_030737875.1 of Allium sativum. Classification (NCBI taxonomy): domain Eukaryota; kingdom Viridiplantae; phylum Streptophyta; class Magnoliopsida; order Asparagales; family Amaryllidaceae; genus Allium; species Allium sativum. Next base: position 26,628,985 of record CM060912.1, on the reverse strand, counting down.
TCTATCATAGACGGCATTAATGCCACATACCACTATGTCGCCATATATAGGTATACAATCAAAACCGCATGGTGTCGTATTTGGAAATTGGATTTCCGTCATGAACCAAGGCAAAAGATGCTCTAGCTCGTGTCTCAGGATCAGAGCTCGAGTGTCCCTTGGAGCAACAGGGCCAGTCCACCGATGTGGATTAAAATGCCTGAACACTGCTTTTCCCCGCCCTTTGGAGGCGTCAATGAGCCAAATGACTCCATCGGCTCCACACAGTCACCGATATATCCGAGGCGCCTCGCAACAGCAACAACCATGCAGGTGAAAATAATATAAATGTCAGGGCTGGTAGGTCACTGACACCACCCTAGCTAGATGGAAACGCATGTCCTCCGTGAGGTCCTCTCCCGTTTCTGGTTCATACCGGGGTGTGAGGCTCACGAATTAACGTTATACACAAAGCTATGCCACACAGGTCATGCTTTGATCATTAACCACAAGACTTTGCTTTTCAACAGAAGCCTTGATCATCTGCCACTTAGGCATGCCACACAGGCAATTCACTCTATGCGACTGATTTCTATCGATATATAACCTCTGAGCTCGTAAGTCTTAGAGAAGGGCGTTAAGCAAGAGAATAAATTCTCCGCCGCCAAACAGATGTATATTTAATAGAGATCAATCAGCACAGAACAAAATCCAATGTCGGACACACAGTCCATTTACAAGTTCGTTCTGGGTCTGAACGAAACCGGAGGCACTATATACCTCGCATATCCATCGATCTCCAAGTACGTCTGGACGATCACCACTTATTATTTGTATTTCGGGATGCCTCCCAATCAAGACATCAGTAACCATCCAACCGAGGTGAAGATCTCCGGTCTTCAACCACCGTCTTCATCATCGACTTCTTATCGCCAATCAATTATTTGAAATGAGATTTAACTCGGCCTTTTCAAATAATTCACGTATATTTAGAATTTAATTCAATTTAATTCAATTTATTTCAATGGTTAGATTATTCAACATCAATAATTCTGTTCTTAAATGTAATTTTCACACCAAACACATTCAACCATCAAATATCTAATAAACCGGGTAAATTCAGTTTATTTCCATTCCATATCGTTTATAATATTTTATAAGGATTTATCGCTATTTTTATTCATTTAAAAATAGCCAATTCATTCAAACGACGCTTCAAGCCATAACGTGGCCGTGGCGTTGTTTTTCTTCAGATTTGATTTACACATATCTGATAATCTAACCGTTGGATCTTCACAAATTTTATACCATTAGAAAGATCTTTTCAAACGAATCCAACGGTTCCAATTTCGGGAAAATCCGACGGTCGGATCTCCCACACTAATCGTTTTAAATCACGGTTTCAAAACATGAACTGCAGCTTCGTTATTCGATTTATTTCAACTATATATATATATAATTCATTTTTCGATTTCAAAACCATATTCATTTCACACATTTGATAAAAATGATATTTTTATCCAACAGCTATTTATTTTAACATGTGAATTTTATTTCAATACATGAATTTCTATTCAATACATGAATTTTATTTCAACACATGAATTTCTATTCAACACATGAATTTTATTTCAACACACGAATTTTTTTTCAACACATGAATTTTATTTCAACATATGAATTTCTATTCAACACATGAATTTCTATTCAACACATGAATTTTATTTCAACACATGAATTTATATTCAACACATGAATTTTATTTCAACACATGAATTTTGTTTCAACACATGAATTTTATTTTTAATAGTTCATATATATCATAAAAATGTGATTTTTATTGTAAAACAATTTATTTCAAAACATGATTATTTTATATAGTTTATACATAAGGTAAAAATGTTATTTTTAGTGTTAAAACAATTTATTTAAAACACTAATATTTTATATAATCTATATATATATATGATAAAAATGTTATTTTTATTTTTCAAAAAAATTATTCAATACATGAACTTCATTTAACACATGAATTTTATTCAACACATGAATTTTCTATTTCAACACATGAATTTTATTTCAACACATGAATTTTGTTTCAACACATGAATTTTTATTTCAACACATGAATTTTATTCAACACATGAATATGGATCAAACACAGAAATATTTCAGAAAATTTCGGCAGCATAACGGCAGGGTAGTTAAAACCGGCACCGTCCCTAGTACGGCTCCTCGCTCTACCTTAAAGCCTCACAGCTTTTGACAATGGGGATTTTCAATATCTAGTTCGTACGCAGACGAATTTTCCCATGTACTAATCCTATTTGGATTTCAACCACAATCAATCATTTCACATCAACCATTCATGATATTCACCAAATTTTCACATCAACCAATAATCCAAACAATATCACAACCAATATATATCGTGCATGGTTTATGGACGAGGGGAGTATATATATATATACGTATATAACTATATTTCGACTTCACTTCAATATTATTTCAATTTATTTCAACGCATGTATTATTTTTATAACACATATATAACTTATACATCGAACATACAACTTATACAACGCTTATACATGAGGTGTACAACGCTTATATAACTCATACTTCGACTATATAATTTATACATCGTTGTTTCCATATCGTTATAATTCAGAAATCTCACATTGGGTTCCACTCCACCAAAAATTGTAGAAGGCTCAGAAAAATATCCAGTCTCTTCTAGAATGTAGAAGACGTCCACACGAGTCCACTGTCTCTTATTTCACGGGATTTCGATCACACATGAAAAAGATATGGATTTTATTGTAAAATCATAAACTGTAGCGCTTTAAACAGTTCAAAAATTAAATAGCCGTACCCTTTTTAGAAGCATTCAAAACTAGGTTTTGAATTATACTCCAATCTGCTGCACTAGGTTAAAATCGGACCTCGCCACGTCGTAGAGCTTTAAATCGCGGTCAGGCGCGTGGTGGTTTCACGTGGATCGATGCGGCGGTGGTGGCACAATCTCGATCGACGCGGCGGCACTTCGTGGGCCTAGAACTCGAGAACCACTCAACTATCGAGGGTCAAACCCATATGGATTTGAAGAGGGAGGAGAGGGCTTCAAAAGGTTGAACTGGGTCGGGGGTCTAATGGTGACTGTGGCGGTCGGAAAGTGGACGGGAAGGTTTGAACTGGTAGCCGCCGTCGATCGTGAAGAGAACGAGGGTTTTGAGGGATTTTTTATATTTTTAATTTTATGAATGGAAAATTTCTACTGGTCGATGCTTTATTAAAATTTTAAAATAGTGTTTTCTTAAACGAACTCCTTTTCAAACCCAACGACTGTCGCCCTTAGCTAAATACCCCCACTCCGAACACAATGGGATATGTTTTGTAGGCCCATTCGACTGTTTCAGTTAGTTTCTCTTCAAATTAAAATATAAAACATTCAATATTTGATTTGAACGTACATTTCAATTTGCCGGGGCCACATACTGATCCCAAAAAATAAACCTAGCTATGTTTTGATGATACGGTCGCAACAAAACTAGTTTTATCGAATTCTGAGACCGTTTGAAAAATGGCCATTTTCTGGTCGATCCAATTTAACAGAAATCGACCAAACACATTTTCCTTTGCCACACTCACATATTGACTTCAAAAATTATGGAATTTGAAACTTAGCAATAATTTGACATCCCGGATCCAATAAAAGTGGTTTCGTCGAATTCTGAGGTCGTTTGCAAAGTGTCTATTTTCAGGTGCTATATATTCTCTATAACGACCTTTTTGAAAATTCATTTAGCCATAACTTTTGATCCCCGCTATGAAACTTCGATTTTTCAGATTCGTTAAAAAGATATTCATAAACAGATTTAAATATTTTTAGTTTCACTAAAATTCGTTTTGTTTTGCACCCGGTATAGTCAGTCAAAGTTTGAATTCGAATTTTGAAACTGCCGCACCATTTCGAGCCTTGTTTGTAATTAAAAATAATTATATTTATTTTCAAACGTCGATTCAAACATACTTTTCGTCGTTATTATTTAAAATATTTATTTTAAATATCTAAAATTCACAAAAACAGCCAAATTAAAAAATTTAAATTGGCTCAGATTTTCCCGGTTGTTACAGTCTGATTTGTAAATGAATATTTATTTTATTCATATCAACGTTAAAAAATATACTTTTAATGATAAAATATTTTATTCAACATATGAATATTCAGTTCATTTATACAATAAAAATGATATTTTTATTGTTCTAACATATTTTTGGGAAATTTGGGCGGCATAACAGCGCGATACTAAAACCGGGATAAGGTCTAGCCTTATCCCTCGCCTAATAATGGCTCACGCCATACCCAAACCGAATCATATCAATTCATTATTCATCCCAAACCAAATTCAAACAAATATTCCAGTCAACCAAACAATCAAACAAGTCGTCCATGGTTTGTGGACGATGGGGAGCAGTTCATATATGTAGTTAAAAATAAATAACTATATAAAAAATTTCAGTGAGGAGATCTCACCTAGAAGCTAAACCAAACGCCGCGACTCTTCAAATGTAGAAAATCTTCGCCGCGTTTCCAACGAGATCTGTTTCATGCGGTGTATGTTAAAAATCGTGTTTTTAACATCGCTACCTCATTATAAAGATCAAACCTTTATATTTGCTATGAATATGATAAAAATTATATGTTTATTTCAAATCTATTTATATAAAAATCGTATTTTTATTTCGCTACATATATAAAAATTATATTTTTATATCACTACTTCATTATAAAAATTATATTTTTAATTCCCTACATACATAATAAAAATCCTATTTTTATTCTAAAATCATTTCTATAAAAAATATATTTTTATATCACTCTCTTTATAATAAAGATCTTATTTTTAAGTTGCTACTTCACACATAAAGTTCATATATTTATAAAGCTACATATACATAAAGTTCATATTTTTACTCGTTATTCAAACAAAGAAAAATCATATTTTTACTCTCTATTCAAACAAAGAAAAATCATATTTTTACTCTCTATTCAAACAAAGAAAAATCATATTTTTACTATAACAAAAATCCAGAAACTCATTACATTGCAAATTAATAAAAATAAAAATACATAAAAGCTTACTAGTTGGGTTTCGGGTGGTGGTGGGCGTCGGAGGTGCTCAGGCGGGGGGCACGACCTTCGATGGTCGGTGGCGGCTGCAAATGAGTTTGAGGGGAGTTTAGGGTTCGGATTTAGGGTGTTTAGGATGAGAGAGGGAGAGAGAACCGGGGCGCCGCCAGTGTGGGTAGGGGGCTCCGGCGAGCTGCGCCGCCGCCTAGCGGGGCATGACGTCGAGAAACGGGGGGGGGGGGGGGGACGGGTTCCCTTTTGCGTTTCTTTTTATTTCTGATTTGAACGAAGAGAGATAGGGGGAGGGGTGTTGACTTCTTCTTTTTTATTATTTAATTTATTGTTTTTAATTCTCTAAAAGTAACTTTTTATTTTGAACTCCAAATCGAACTCACCGACTATCGCCCCTAGCTATTTACCCCCATTCCGAACACAATGGGATATGTCCCGCAAGCTGATTCGACAGTTTCGATCAGTTTTCGTTTAAATCAAAATTTAAATCTATATATTCTATTTTAAACGTACCTTTCAATTTACCGAGGCCACATACGGACTCCAAAAAATTCAAAAAAATAAATCTGGTTATGTTTTGATGATACGGTCCTAACAAAACTAATTTCGTCGAATTTGGAGATCATTTGAAAAATGGTCATTTTCTGGTCGATCCAATTTGACTAAAATTAACCAAACATGTTTTCTTTTGCCACACTCACATATTGATTCCAAAAATTATGAAAATTGGAATCTAGCAATAATTTGACATTCTGAATCCAACAAAAGTGGTTTCGTCGAAAATGGAGCTCGTTTGCAAAATGGCTATTTTTAAGGGCTATATTTCCATAGCGATTATACTGAATTTTCAACTGGGCATAACTTTTTATTCCCGCTATGAAATTTCAATTTTTCGGATTTGTTCGAAAGATATTTTCGAACAAATTCAAATATTTTTGGTTTAGCTAAAATCCGGTTTATTTTGAATCCTGTACATTCATTTGAAATTTGAAATCGAATTTTCAAACTACCGCGCCATTTCCAATTCTTTTTATAATTAAAAAAAATATTTATATTCTAATATCGATTTATATAAATATTTCCGTTCCAATTCTATTTAGAATAAATTTCTCGTCGTTATTATTTAAAATAAATCATTTTAAATATTCAAAATTCATTAAAATTGCCAGAATAAAAAATTTAGATTCGTTCTGATTTTCCGGGTTGTTACAATCTCCCTCACTTAAAATCTTTTCGTCCTCGAAAAGGAACGGTGCTGAAAGTTGTTTAACTAACCAACTCAACTTTCAGTTTGGTGTTTATTCTTCAAATTTTCACTTTCTAAGAACTTTCAAATTTTTCAAAAATTTGGCTAACACCCTAAATTTTCAAAAAATTTTGCCATAACCTCCTTTGTATGGGGAGCACCAGGAAAATCCCCAAACCGCCACACAGGCCCTCTCATCTCAAAAAGAAAAAGAAAAAGCTAAGCGGCTAGCCAATCGGCTCGTAAAATCGTCCGAACCCAAGAAATCAGTAAATATGTACCTATTTGTCGGGCATACAATTTTATTTCTCTTTTCTAGCCTCCTTGCTATGACTTGTTCAATGTATATACATGTATATGCATGCAATTTCAAATAAATTCCAATTCAGTTCAATATTTGATACAATTTAGTTATATGTACCGTTCTTTCACATAGTGGTTTTATTAGATAACAAATAATCATATAACACAACCATCAATCAATATGTGAATTAATATTTCAAATTCATAATTTTGACATATATACAGAAAATCATGTTTTTGGTGCCAAATCACAACAATAACCCTATTAAGTTTTGGTTCTCACACCAGTCAATTGGAAATATATAGATATCCCACTTTTTGAAACTCGAACACAAATTCGGATGACATCCGGACGATCATCAGGATCATTCCCAGGCAACTAGAGTGTGATTCTATATCCATCCAGTATATTTGAGATTCCAAATACACGTGGATCAGACGTATATGAAAATCTCTATATACTGGATTGTCCAAATTCAATATAAAATAAATAAATATTCAAATACGTATAATATGGTTTAAATTTCAAAACTAAATTTGTTTCCATTTTTATTTTAAAAATAATACTCTTTCAATTCGTTCTAGGATACTACTGATCCCATCTCTAACGAGTCATTCTTATTGGATATTACTAATCCAATCTCTGATGAATTCTTTCGTTTGGTTCTAGTGTGCTTTGTTCTCCGAGCTTTGTAAACCAAAGGTTTGATACCTACTGAGACGACCCGAGCATCCCCGTAAAGGAAAGAACGGATTGCTTTGAGGACAAGACGAATTAGAACACAAACAGAAGAACATTTCATTGCTTATTACAACAATTCCATCAGAATACAAGAATATAACAAAGTATAAATGAATAATATACATCAGATCAGTATCAGAGATTTAAATTACATTAGCAGCGGAAAATAATACAAAACACTACTGAAAGAAATACACGGATACAGAGCTTTTCGAATATCGCTTCAGATGTAAATAAGGATCCTGTGAATATAATCTACAAAAAACGAAACTACTAGCTGCCCGTGTGGAAAATACGGGCACCCATAGTTTAGGTTAAAACAATAAACTTCGGGTCAGTCATGTGACTGGTGTGAGAAATAAAATAGTTATTCTTTTGATTTTAAAGTTAGGTAAATCAAGGGACCACGCCGTATAACACGGAACGGGTTTCCTTCCAAGAATACCAGTGCATAAAACAAACAACGCAATGCTAAATTAAGAACAATGAAACTATTATAAGACTCAGGTCCCATCACACAATGCAATGCAAGCCGGAGGATAGAGTTTTACCTTATAATAGCCAAAAATGCTTGGTACGTAAAATTTCATATTTTACTATTACTATAAGTGTATAATGTCACAATAATTTCAAATATAAATGTATCGATCATAGACAGCAAGAGTGCTCCATCCCACTATGTCGCCATACTAGGCTCTACAATCAAAACCGCAAAATGTCATATTGGAAGTTGGATTTTTATCTGTGAACCAAGGCAAGGGATCGTCCTTACCGCTTCGAGACAATCTAGCCCATGTCTCAGGAACAGCCGCTACTGCACCTTGGATCGTCAGGGCTGGTCCACAGGGAGTGGATTAAAATGCCTGAACACTGCGTTTCCCCGCCCTATGGGGCGTAAAATTGGTCTGTATAGAGACCATCCATCGGCTCTGCAGAGACCGAAATAACCGAGGCGCCTTTCTATCCATCATCCACATAAGTAAAACGTTAGGGCTTGCAAAACGCTGACACAACTCCTAGCTAGAAGGAAACACATGCCCTCCCTAAAGTCCTCGCCCATTTCTGGTTCACACCGGGGTGTGAGGCTTGTGAATTAATGCTGTCGTCTTCATCCAAACGATGTGAAGACCTCCGGTCTTCGACTACCGTCTTCATCCTCGACATATCGTCAAATCAAATATTCATAATGGGATAAACCCGGTCTTTCTGAATAACTCGCGTATATAATAAACAAGTGCTATAAAAACACAGCATACGCCTCATTCCAATCCAGAATACTCCTTTGTTCAAATATTATCATACTTTGAGAAAGGTTCCCATTAATTTTATCAAAGGTAAATTCTTTAAAATTTATTCTTTAATCTTCCTTCGGATATCAATTCGAACCAAATTATGGTTTATCCAAACTAGTCGGGATTAGCAAACCTTACTGAAATAATCATTTGTTTTAATTTCCCAATCCCAACCTATTCATCCCTGAAGTAAAACAGGTAATACTTCATATCTAACACCACGTTGTTATCGGTAAATTCAATTACCATTTCACGTTCAAACCTAATTAAAGATTTAACTATCGCCTGGAGTAAAACTGGTGGTACTCCATTCTCGAACATTTTTCGAATTTGATAATTTTAGTTATCAGATTCACCTTTCAATCTATTTAAAGATTCATTAAAACTCTATTTCAGCCTTAATTTCCAAAAATCATTATTTAATGATTATTCAAAGTTAAGAAATAAATCTTATCTTTAACTGGGTTAAAGAACTAATGTCATTTAAAACATAGCTCACGATAAACCCAAAATCACATTCCATTAACAATGGAATCTTCACGAAAAACAGATCAATATATATAATCGATATGAGCTTCCATATCCAACCGATAATATAAATGGAATAATGACAAATCCTCTTAAATTCCATATATAGTAACAGTCTTCCTCCACAGAAGTCCACTTCGATTATTACCACATCGAAGTCCATTCCATTCCAATTTATTTTATTAAATTGGAAAACTTCACTTTGGAAAATTTCCTTGAAGTTTAAACAAAATATTTATAAATTCCAAATCACATTTCACTGTAAATCGGGTTAAAGAACGAATGTCGTTAAAACATAGTTCACGACAAACCCAATTCACATTCCATTTTATTCCAATTATTAAATATAATGGGAAACTCTAACAATCTTAATTAAAGATTTATTCTCTTCACATGGGGTTCAAGAATAGTGTAACTGAAGACACCGTTCACGACAAACCCAAAATCCTATTTGAAATTAAATACAAGACTATGAATAGAAAATATATCGGCTTATATCCAATATCAAATTCTGAACTCAACAAACATCGTATTGTAATAACGATATATATATCTTCCAAATTCCTCCACAATGTTTGTATAATCACGGAATCCAATATCGAAATATTCCGAAGATAATTTCGATTCAAATCCATTCCAATTCATATATGGGAAATTCTAGTTATTTTTAAAACCATTCCAAATCCAATTTATTTATTTAAAAATAATTGGAATATAATTCTAGTTAATAACTAGTTCATTTCGATAAAAATATATTTTTATCCTTTCAAATATGGAATTTTTCATCCCAATTCTTTCTAAATCATTTATTATGATTTTACACAAATTATCGATATTTTTAATAATTTTTATCAAGGCCCCTACAGTCGATTTCCATAAACGATCATCGAACTGCACTTACAACGACCTTTTCCAATTTTGATTTGGACATAATTCCAAATCCAACCATTAGATTTCAAATCTCTAATATTCGTCAGAAAGCTCTTTTCGATACGAGCCCAACGGTTCCGGTTTCAGGGGAATCCAACAGTCGGATCTCCCATAATGTCCATTCGAAGTCAATGGTCGAAATTCACGAACTGTCGCGGCGCAGCGCGTTCTATTGAGGTCATTATATAATATATAATATATTTATATTATATATTTCTTTGATTTCCATTTAAAACATATTTTATAAATCGTTTTAAATTCGTTTTCAAAACGATTTCAACTTCATATTCAATTTCAAATCAAAATTGAATATTCCATATCACCGATATATAAATGATAGTATTTTCAAAACATTAGATTTTTAAAGTCAATTCCTTTTAGATATTCATTATAAAAATGAATAAAATCGATATAAATATCGTTCATGTCAAAATGGCATTAATCTAATCAAAACGGCTTTATATATTTAAATATATTCGTGCCCGTCCCAAATCGGACATCAAAATTAGATTTTGATCTTTTACTGAATATTATTTTAAGATATTCACTATTTTAAAATAAATCGTTATTTTAAATATTCATTCTTCATGAACTGGAATCAGACACAGTCAATTACCATATAATTTGATTTATATGGATTTCATACAATACACGCACACAACAACAATCAAACGCATTCAACCATCATCCAGAGTGCATTCTACACTGCATAAGCATTAAATATAAATATTTAACGCTTACAATAGCTTGTCAATCAATTGATCGACATACATCTAAACAATTGAGATTAGTGTACGTTAAATATCATCCCAACACCCGTGTGGGGTTTCAACCAACAAATACTGAATATTATTTGTGCAGTTGGGCGATGTGTAAAATATGTCGTCCCAATCCATATCAGTAAAATGGGAGTTCATAAGCAAATCGTCTGATTTGTAAATGAATATTTATTTTATTCATATCAATGTTAAAAATTATATTTTTAACGATAAAATATTTTATTCAACATATGAATATTCTATTCAGTTCATTTATACAATTTTATTATTCTAACATATATTTAGAAAATTTTGGCTGCATAACGACGCGGTACTAAAACCGGGATAAGGTCTAGCCTTATCCCTCGCCTAATAATGGCTCACGCAATACCATAATAAATCATATCAATTCATTATTCATCCCAAACCAAATTCAAACAAATATTCCAATCATCCAAACAATCAAACAAGTCGTCCATGGTTTGTGGACGACGGGGAGCAGTTCATATTTGTAGTTAAAAATAAATAACTATATAAAAAAATTCAGTGAGGAGTTCTCATCTAGAAGCTAAACCAAATGCCGCGACTCTTCAAATGTAGAAAATCTTCGCCGCATTTCCAACGAGATATGTTTCACGCGGTATATGTTAAAAATCGTGTTTTTAGCATCTCTACCTCATTATAAAGATCAAATCTTTATATTCACTATGAATACGATAAAAATTATGTTTTTATTTCAAATCTATTTATATAAAAATCGTATTTTTATTTCGTTACATATATAAAAATTATATTTTTATATCATAACTTCATTATAAAAATTATATTTTTAATTCCCTACACACATAATGAAAATCCTATTTTTATTCTAAAATCATTTCTATAAAAATTATATTTTTATATCGCTCTATTTATAATAAAGGTCTTATTTTTAAGTTGTTACTTCATACATAAAGTTCATATTTTTATAAAGCTACATATACGTAAAGTTCATATTTTTACTCTCTATTCAAACAAAGAAAAATCATATTTTACTCTCTATTCAAACAAAGAAAAATCATATTTTTACCACAACAAAAATCCAGAAACTCATTACATTTTTGTGTTTCTTTTTTGTTTTGATTTCTGATTTGAACGAAGAGAGATAGGGGGAGGGGTGTTGACTTCTATTTTTTATTTAATTTATTATTTTTAATTCTCTAAAAGTAAATTTTTATTTTGAACTCCAAATCGAACACACCGACTGTCGACCCCAACTATTTACCCTCATTCCGAACACAATGGGATATGTACCGCAAGCTGATTCCACTTTTTCGATCAGTTTCCGTTTAAATCAAAATTTAAATCTATATATTCTATTTTAAATGTACCTTTCAATTTAGCGGGGCCACATTCGAACTCCAAAAATTCCAGAAAAATAAATCTGGTTATGTTTTAATGGTATGGTCCTAACAAAACTAATTTCGTCGAATTTGGAGACCGCTTGAAAAATTGCCATTTTCTGGTCGATCCAATTTAATTGAAATTAATCAAACACGTTTTCTTTTTCCACGTTCACATATTGATTCCAAAATTTATGAAAATTGGAATCTAGCAATAATTTGACATTCCGGATCCAACAAAAGTGGTTTCGTCGAAAACGGAGATCGTTAGCAAAATCGCTATTTTTAAGGGTAATATTTCCATAGCGACTATTCTGAATTTTTAACTGGGCATAACTTTTTATTCCCGCTATGAAATTTCACTTTTTCGGATTCGTTGGAAAGATATTTTCGAACAGATTCAAATATTTTGGTTGCTAAAATCTGATTTATTTTGAATCCTGTACATTCATTTAAAATTTTAAATCGAATTTTCAAACTACCGCGCCATTTCCAATTCCTTTTATAATTAAAATAAATATTTATATTCTAATTTCGATTTATATAAATATTTCCATTCCAATTCTATTCAGAATAAATTTCTCGTTGTTATTATTTAAAACAAATAATTTTAAATATTCAAAATTCATTAAAATTCCCAAAATAAAAATTTTAAATTGGTTCTGATTTTCCGGGTTGTTACAGAGGAATATCTGTATATGTGATTGACTATGTTATTAATAGTGAATTGTAAATGGTGGAGTTAGAAATATATACTATTTCAAATGTTGATATAAAATATTTATTTGAATAAAAATACTGTTTGAATATTTAATTCTTATTTTTATTATATTTTTTTAAATTAATACAAATATCTATAGCAACATTTTTGGAATGTTGCTACAGACACCTAAGGCTGTTGTTATATACCAAAATAGGGGTCTATTGTAACAATATTTGCTATGTTGTCGTAGATAGTCAAAATGTTTCCTTTTAGGTCTACAACAACGGTAAAAATTGCATCACCCAAAAAAGTTGCCAAAGATCTAAAGCAACATTTTTTGGGCCTGTGCCAACAATTTTTTCTGTTGCATTAGGCCATTTATGGCGTAGTGTATAATAAAAGTTTATGAGCCTAACTCGTATAGTAATTAAGATGAGAAAGTAAAGAATTTGTGATTTGTAAGAAATTATGTGTAAAATAAATTTAATTTGTAAAGAAATATTTTTTTTTTATTCCAGCCCATGTAAGTGAATAATATATTGATGGTTTTAGTGAATATTGAAAATATAAAGTATTGATTAACAATCAATATTTGAGTAAAGATGTATTTTCAATATAAAGAGTTAAGTTGCTTTAATAAGATAATTGCTAATATGTGAATTTTTGTTTGGAAAATGTAAGTTGTTGAAATTAAAAAATAACATAAGACTTGGATTCAGAAAGAATGTTTTAAAATCTTATTATATGTGTCTAATTGACAAATTATGAGTGTTAAAATAATTTAATGGTGTAAATAAAATAAATTGGTGAATTATGTGAATAGTGGATTTTATTGAAAAATGTATCTTTAAATTTAAGTATGTTGTTAATATTGATTGGGAATAAGAATTTAAGTGTTTGAAATGTTTGAATAAGAATTTATGTTTATTTTAACTAAATAACTTAATTCATACAAATTTTTTTTGGAATTTTTATGAATTTTGAATTTTTGCATATTTAATAGTAAAATTGGATTTGAAATGTAAAATGGAGAGTTTTGATTAATCACAATGTATAACTTTGTTTTTGTTAAAATGTGAATTTCATTATGTGTAAAGTTAAAAAATGTTGTTTGAAAAGGTTTGAAATGTTTAATATGAACAAATGCATCTAAAAACATTTACCAGAGAATTAAAATATTATAAGCCTTGTGTTTGAAAATTATTTTGTGTTTAAAATTGTAAAATATAAATAAAGGAGGGTTAATTGTGATATTAGCTTACAAATAGGCCTAATCTAGTTTTTATTGTTAATTGGATCTAATCCTTCATCTCTAATTAGCATAAGAAAAATCTGGAGAAAAGAAAAAGATGAAGGCCATGTATATTTCTTCTTATAGCTAAAAATTTGTCCTTCATGAAGTTTTGCCTGAAAGAAAATGGCCTCTCTTCTTCCCTATACTTTAAAATTTTAAGTAATTTTCCAAATCAAAAATAGAAGAGTAGATTGAATCTTACAAGAAATTAATCTCCAAAATAAAAAATCCATTCTTTAAATAAGAAATCAAAGAAGAGTAAATTCGAGAACCGGCTTACAAGCTTGTGTGTCTCTGTTGTGTACTTCCATGAGTTCTGGAAACTTCGAATCATAGTTTTGCAAGCTCAACTTGCTAAAATATCTTTGAATCCAATATCAGGTGAGTATTGATAGACTTACACATTTTAGTTTAAGCATTTCCCTTTGTTCATATGCTTGATTTGGTTGAATTTGATGTTAAGATCAGTTTACTACAACTATGACTTATTTTAGTATACTTTCAGTCCCTAAAACCTTGTTTGGTTTGATGTTTAAAGCTGGATATATCTCTCATTATTTGTCAAAGCAACATTATTATTTTTCTATTTCGTAGTCTTGTTGTTATACTATGTTCTTGTCAGTTTTTATCACATTCCGCAGTCGTTTGATCATCTAAAACTCACTTGGAAGTTGAACACGATGCTAAAATGTTGGCTGTAGTCAAAATTTGTGAATGGGTTAACCTACCATCATTATGGGTCGACCCAATCCTCATATTGGTTAATCCAAAAACTCTAGGGTGGACCTAGTACGTTGCTTTGCTGATGTTTTCTTTCTGGACTTCAGTTTTTATGTTATAAAGGTGCCCAGGTCCAACTACGAGGCATGTATCTCCATCAATTTTGATCCTATTTGCATGACTCTTTTTGCGTTGTAGAGCCTGAATGTTTATTCTCTGTGCTTGTAAATTTTCAGACCATTCCGAGGTCGTTTGGTCATTCAAACCAAGTCTTAAATTTGATCCTGGAGAAGATTCCAGACCTAGCCAGAATTCAACATGTCCCGAGTCTAAGTTTGAGACTTCATATCTTTTTCAAATCATGTCAGAATTTAGTAGTTCTTTTTCCAATTGAAAGATATGGTTTCTAGTTTGTGCTTATAATTTTCAAACTACTCAGATATTGTTTGGTCATTCAACACTTACCTGAATGTTGAATCTAGATAAGATTTGAAACCTGGGTTTATAACTTATACCCCTACGTATTTTGTCGAAAAGTTATATTTTGTGTATGAATCGATATGCATATTTATTAAATCTAGCTGAGTTTTCCACGTTCCTTTGATGATCCTAAAGTAGATTCTGAAGTTAATTTTGAAAAGCTTGGATCCTATTTGGATAAGCTACATTCTACAAAGCCTATATTTTGGATTTTTAGTTTTTGAGTTGATTTGGTGTGTTGCTTTCATGTTGAAATTTCATGTTTTTGTGACACTGTTCATTTTTATAAAATGTTTTATAAGTAAATTAATATATATTTTTCCATCACCCTAAGACAAAGATGATTTCTTGAATTTGTTTGATGACCCGCTTTTTCGATTGTTTCGAGTCGATAATAAACCTAACTCAAATTATTCAAAATAATAGACTATTATTGCTTTGTGGTTAAATATAATTTCATTACAGAATTAGAGAAAAATAATAGAATAGAGTATCTCATAATGGAACAAATAAAATACAATATTAGTTCACGAAGCTATTAAATATGAAATTTCAAAATTTATACATAGTATCTGAGTTACAAAATTTATTGTAGCGAAAGTCTAAATACAAGGATTTCTAATACAAAAGAGATAATTGGAACTGATACAAAGAGATGACATCTTCAACAAACCTCCGACTCCGAGAGGTGAAATCTTAATACTGCAGTATTCGGTCTGACCTAAGCAATAATGCAAAGACAAAACACTCTGATGAAAACAAACGTTCTCATGAAAGTAAATCAACTCAAGTGAATTATTTAAATGAAATGCACATGTATCTTAAAGGTTGATTAGAATTCCCATCCTCTAAGGATTTGTTAAAGTAGATATTATATAATATAGTACACAATTATAATAGTGTCTACGACAAATATACTATTGAAAATAGCGTAAGCGGGATTACCGTTACTATCCCTACAACGTTTATAATACCATAGTCTATATAGATACTATATAGTTCACTGTAAACTGGTGGCTATTAGAGGGCACTCCATAGGTAAAAATCAAATTCGTAGGGGGTCGATTTGGATAATATGATAAGGCACCGAGCCTATACCTAACGGGAAGATTCTACCGGGTAGCGGACCCAAGTTGGTGGTAACGTAGAGACGCAACTACCGTCCACCTCAGACAACACTCCCATTATCAAAGGTATACCCAATCAATCAAATATTAAGAGATATGATATCGAAGAAGAATGTCCACTAAGAGAAGATAACTTAATTCGTTGGCGTATGGCTCCGGTTTAAGTCATTTTAATTATGACCCGAAAGTAAAGGCTATCCACCATCGTTCTCTCACTTCATTCTAAGCGTTCACCAAACCGACCTACTTCATTTTGAATTCTCACCATGTGAAAGTTGTAAGAGTGGTTCCCGATGGCAGAGAGTATGAGAATAGTCGGCCCCGGTCTCTTTAACAACCAAACGTTTACTTTTTTCACGCCATGCTCATTTACATTGGAAATCATATTTAAATGTCATAAATCAGTTTTACTTCAAGTATTGATTTCTTTAAATCATTTATTCAAACCATTAAGTATTGGATTCAGTTTAGAATTTCATATTATCCTCGTTATCAAGTTCAAAATTTGACTTTTATATTTCTATTTCACAAATATTATTCTTAGTTGAAATCTTAATCCTAAATCAATTATGACAAAATGGCTTGGATTGGAGATAACCTTTATTTAAAATAATAATATAGTTTTGAAAATGGTTTGAATTTAAAATAATATATATAATTAAATTTAATATAAAATTTGTTTTATTATATATAGTTTTTATTAAAGTAGTTTAAAAATTTTAATAGTTAAAATAGATATAAAATGGTTATAAAATTATAATAGATAAAACTTGTTTAAACCTAACAATCCAATCCATACAAAATAACTGTATTTCAAATTTGACTTATCATAAATTTAGATTAAAATTTCCATTCAAATTAACTTAAATTAAATTGATCCAAGTTTCAAATTTTGTGATTTGCAATTAAGATTCGAATTCTAAACCATTACTTTAGTTCGGTTTTAAACTAAAATTCTAAATTCATTTTGTTTTATCATATTATTCAAAACAACTATGATAGTTTGATTCTCAAGTTAATTTCTTTAGTCAAATTCTTCAACTTCAAAATTTATTAAATTCACAAATTTTCAATTTAATTCTTTAAATCAAATTCTTCCGATCATTTCATTTAAACAAAACTTAAACTGAATTCTTTCTTTAAATTAAATTTATTATATTAAATTAAATTTATTATATTAAATTAAATCTTAATATTATATCTAATTAAATTTTAAATTAAATCTTTTAAAACTAAATAAATATTTAATATTAAGTTTTAAACATTTTAAAATAAATTATTATATTGAATTAAGTTATATTATATCAAATTAGTTTACATTATAAAATTTTAGTTTACAATAAACTTTAACTTTGAATATTAAATCTTAGTTAGATATATAAATTAATTCTAAACAACATTTTTATTAAATCACCGTTAACTTGAATTCCTAAATTTAAGTTAAATATATAAAACATTAATTTAAACAAATATTTAATTTATAATTCAAAATCAATACATACTTATAAATTTATGAAAATAGTTTTTATTGACCAACTGTGTCCTTACATAATTTTCTATCCTATAGTTAAATGAATTAGGTGTGTATCATTTCAACCCATTTAGTTAAATTTCCGGGTATAAATCATTTCAACTTGTGTCCTAATTCAATATCAAAAGATATTATGATTCGGCTATATATCATTTCAACCAATAATGATTTTCCTAAATTTACAAGGAACTTGAAATGTGAGAACATAAATTAAAAATGTAACAATACTAATATGTAGCATAATAAGTTCACATCACGTCATTTGTGTCAATAGCAATCAAGATATATTATATATGTCACAAATAAAAATATATCACAAAATAGCACAATTTCATATTATGAATGCAAATTTAAATTTAATATAATGATCATGCAAACATAAACAATCCTAACGTTTCAATTTAATTATTCACATGTGTTGAATAATATTTTCACAAAATGTTAGTCAGGTGTGAGGTAAACTCACCTTTCGCGGTACTAAACGGAGACGACAAACGAATAGTTAGGGAAAACAAGATGCACAACTCTGGCTACAAGCATAATTACATGCTCTTTAGCACCATAACATGAATAAATTAACAAATCAATACCTACTAAATTTTAAAAGAAGAGAGTAGCGGGGTTTAGGTTAGAGAAGGTAGATTTTGATTTTCACAAGATTTACAAAATAGAACAAGATTTTTGACCTTTTTAAAAAAAATTGGACATGTTAACCACTGAATTTGTAAAAGGGGTCAATAGAAAAGTTTTAGGAATTATTTCTCTTCATTAAAAAAACTTTTTTTGAGAGAGAAATGAGTGATCCTCACATGGAGGAGAGCACGCAAGTAATTTTACTCCACACTTTAAAACAGAGCTATCAACAGACCTGACAGGTAGCAATGCCCACCCCTTACAACGAAAAAAACAGAAAAAGAAACCCCTAAACCTAATACTAGAGTCCAAGTATAGAATATAGGTAGGAAAAAAAAACAAAATATCTAAAATTAGAGTCCACAAAAAGAAAGAAAGAGAAAAATACTATCCTAAACCTATAACTGCAAAAAAGAAGCTCATAGAAATAGAATAATATGAACGAATATAGATAGAAGAAATTAAAAGGTAGCACAGATAGAACAAAAGATACGCAGATAGACAGAAAAAACTAATTAAAGAATCACATATATAAGCCGATAACAAACCACATAAGAGATCATATATAGTAACAGATTTATATGTATATATATACACATATCACCATAAAACATAATGGAGGACAACTGAGTAAATATGATATGAATAACCAAGTATCACAAATTAGGAATGGCAAACACTAATAATACATTGGCAATTAAATGGCAACGCAAATAGAACAAGAGATAAAAAGGCAATCAGAAAAACAAGTTAAACAATCATATATATAAGATTCACGAGAGGGCATTTTGAATCCAAAAATCTGGGCCTAAAAACAGGTATGGAAGATACATGATTTCGCAATTACGCTCTCGCGTATACGTAATACTCTTAACTCATTCTAGGGTATTACTAACCCCATCTCTAGTGAGCTGCTCATTCTAGAATACTACTAATTCCACCTCTTATGAGTTATTCTTACAGGATATTACTAATCATATCTCTGATGAATTCTATAATTATGTTCTAACGAGTTGTACCCCAAAGATTTGAAATAACCAAAGCTCTGATACCAATTTGTTACAACCCAAATTTTTTTGCCCTTCAAATCAGGCGTAAGATCCAATCCAAAAGTCGGAAATCCTCGGATTATTAACTTTGGGCGCACAACAACACTAGAAAAAACATAAAAGTCTTTTATTAACATCATTGAAATGTTACATCAGAGTACATCGATAATAATACAGCGGAAGACAAATTACAATAAATACAATATAATACATAGCGAAAACATCAACTGACATGGGGAAGACTATCAAATGCTCTAGACACAGCTTTAAGCTTCAATCCAGGATCCTGCTCAAGAAAAGTATCTGCAAAAAAAAATCACTCGACTGCCCATGTGGAAAATATGGGCATCTGAGTAAGCAAGGGAAAAACAAACTATGAGTCAGTCATGGGACTGGTATGAGAAACAAAACAGTTATATTTAACTCTTTTGAAAACAAGGCATATCATGTGTAACACCCCATGTCCGTTAATGTCACTCACAAAGGGAATGCATTAACTTCCATGAAGCATTATATGTAAACAGAACAGAATATTACAAGACAGATACATAAAGTAGTAATTGAAAAGTTTATAACTTTATTACAGCAGAAACAAAATAGTTATATTTAACTCTTTTGAAAACAAGGAATATCATGTGTAACACCCCATGTCCATTAATGTCACTCACAAAGGGAATGCATTAACTTCCATGAAGCATTATAAGTAAACAGAACAGAATATTACAAGACAAATACATAAAGTAGTAATTGAAAAGCTTATAACTTTATTACAGCAGAAACAGAAGTTAGTTTGGTTACATCTTTCAAAACCACAATATCGGAATTCAAGTACATAAATATCAGTCTTGTACAAAAGCCTTCAGAGTATGTAATTTTAAAGCCATAATCCCCAACAGAAAATGCCATAAATAGGTAGAATCAAAGCCAAGCAATACTTCAAGCATCTAGCACTTCAAGCAGAGAGAAATCTAAGTCAAGCTCTTACGTTCCCAACCTGAGTACCGGGGGGGGGGACGAAAGAAAAGAGGGGAAACAAACTAAGTCAGACATACGTCTGGTGAGTCCAGTGACTTTCAACATATAAACAGATAACAGTATCATGACATGTAAATAAAATTGGATGAGAGATAGCCGTAACAGAAGTAGCAGGTTAACTAAAGAAACAGAATGATATAGGCTAAGCTAAGCTAAGTACTTAGTTTTCACTTCTCTGCACTGATACTAGTATAACAGAATTAGGTGTTGTCCTATTGTCTAAACAGAAAACAGAATGATCTCTTCAGGAACACGATGCTGGAAATGGGCCTTTACCACCCGAACGGAGACAGACGGTACAGAAACAGAATCAGGAACGAAATCAGAGACAGAAACAGAATAATCCGTACGAAAACAGAATATTAGAGTTAGGTGTACACTAACAGACGGTACCACACAGAAACAGATAGGTGCAACCACCCCAACAGAAACAGACGGTACCCCAACAGAAACAGACAGAACTAAGTGTACCCTAAATTCTACCCCAAGCGATTGGCTCCCTAATACATAAATACCCTGTGTCGGCCCCACAAAAGGGTGTATCACTCCCTAAAGTGGCAACCTAAAGACACATACCTATTTACAGATGTCACGATGTCTTACATCCTCAGAGAAGACCGGATCCATGCACGTACATGACTCGGTTGGAATGCGCCATCAACACCCCTCGCCATTATCAGAGTGAACCCCTTACAATTAGTTCAGTAAGCGTGCCCAGGACCCTCTTAGTAATGGGTCATAGTTTTGATACCAGAAAGGGTTACTGACTAATATGGGTCCCAAACAACAGATGACATAAGTAATTATCCCTCCTAACCTTGTGTCCCCAGACTAACAGATTTCAGATTTACTTGTTTACAGATTTCAGATGTACAAAGTTCATATTAACTAGTTTTCAGATCAGACATACAAGTTAACAGGTTTTCAGACTAACGGATCAGATGTACAGATTAACAAGTTCTCAGGCTAACGGATCAGATATACAGATTAACAGACTTACAGATTGTTTTACCTAACTTTGTATTGGGCCTACAAATTCATGAAACGGGTTTATTAGATTCATCAGTCAAGTTGTTTTAACCCAATCCACCCAACACGTTTTAGGTATCATATTTATCTTAGATTTGCATTAATTAAATATTAATGCATAGACCACTCACATTAGGTCGGTAGCTTGTGGCCGCTGGATATGCCGGGCGGTTCCGAGTAGACTTCTGTCACAAGCCAGACCTAACCTCGTGTCTAAGCATACATATGCCTACGACCTGTCACATTAGACTGACAGTTTGTGGTTGCTGGTTAAGCCGGTTGGGTCCGGCCAGGCTTCCACCGCAAAGTGAGTCTAACCTCGTGTCTCAACATTCTTATTTGTAGCTAAAGTTTTCATTCACAGATTCTGCCAATATCAGATTAATTTTGCCAATTCAACAAATTAACTTCTTTACAAGTTACAGCAGATTATTCAAAGTTCCATTGACATGTTTTGCTCAATTTTAGATCGAGCCTACAGATTACATACCCAAATCACAGTATTCAATTCCAACAGATCTAACGGATTGGGCAATTTAATAGATTTAAACATATCCTAACGTTCTATTAACATATCTTGCCTAATCATAAACTAAGCCTCATTTTACATGCCCAAATTATGGTCATAATTCTCAACATAACATATGCCCAAATTTAGTTATATTTTCCACAATACAAAATATTCTCTAAAAGCCCCAAATCATGATATACAATCTGAATTATGCCAATTTATAGCCGTTGATTACCGCGTATGTCAAATATCCAAAAATCTGAATTAGGCGTATTCATATTAATAGTTATCCCTATTTTAATATAGGTTTTTCAGGCCTAAGTCACATATCCTTTTTCTTCCAAGTCATAGATCGTCATATAAAATATGCCCCAAATCTAGCTCTTAAATTACAACATGTATTATGTCCTCAAAATCAGATCTTGAATTATAACATGCATTATGTCCCCAAATTACAAGTCATATGTTGTCATACATTAATTCTCCTTCTTCCAAATCATAAACCGTCATATATAATATGCCTAGATCTAGATCTTATATTACAACTTATGTTGTGTTCTCAATTTAGTCATAAATTAGTTATGTCCAATTATGCATCATTCAATATTTTCCCCAAATTTAGCGTTCGCGTGTCAATCTCTTATGAGATTTGGCTCAGGCTCGTAGTAGCCTGGCTATAGAACAGAAGGAAGGAAGAGATACAGAATAGTTACAATAAGATAGATCTACACAGAAAAACAGATCTGATAAACAAGAATAAGATGGATCTACACAGCAAAACAGATCTGATAAACAAGAATAAGATAGATCTCCAATTCAGATTTATACCCATGTCAAGATCATAATTAAATTTCATAAGTGAAAATAACTGTACTCACAAATCGTGGTTTATGAAAGAGAAGAACGATTCTAGGATCTGATTTTCTGGAGTTGATTTAGCTTTCCGTTGATGTAGGCATTGATTTGTTATCTTTATCTTCTCTTTTGAATTGATTGATTAGGGTGGAGGCTAGGTCACTTTAGGTTTTAGGAGCATGGGGGCACCATTCCTCTTTGTTAATGAATTAGGTTTTTGGTTTAGGGTCCTTATATAGTTGTAGAGAGTGTTTTAGGACCATTAGATTAACCCTGAACCATGAGAACCAATCGGATGCCACATTTGCCTTAGAGCGAATCGGCCTACGGGTTGACAGCCAAACACCCTGAATCAACCCCTAGTCAACCCAGCGAGGCTCGGGTCGACCACAAAAATGGGTCGGTTCGGTTATTCCCCCTCTCGATTAGCTGTTTTGAACTTTTTTGCATATTTATTTATTTATATTTTTATATATATCTATATATATATTTCTCTCATATGCATACAAACTTCAAGGCTTAATAACATCTTCATAAGGTATATGTTTTGTGCAAACCAAATGTCTATCTTGACCCAAAATTTTGAAATGAACATAATAGCGCAACCCATTTAATTTAATTCTTCTTCTAAAAATTAAGTATACATTAATTTGTGAATTTCAATGTTATAAAATTACGGGGTGTTATATTCTCCCCTCCTTAAAGGATTTCGTCCCCGAAATCTCCAAGTTAAGAAGAATCCATCCTACTATCCAATCATCCATCTAATCAACCATCATCCACAAGCATCCATTGTCCTTAAAAGGTTTCTAATGTCATATGAACATATGCAGAGCGTGTGTTTATGTTTCTTATCTAATGCAAAATCAATCGGTCTACTGATCCAGTTAACCTCCTTAATGTGAATTATGTTAGTGCCATGAGTCCAATTATGTATGCAAGAAATCCTATTTAATACACATCATTTCTATACGAGTGCATAACCATTCATCCAAATGCAACATCCCTGTGATGAGTCAATCATTTTGCATCCACAAAAATTGAAAAATGCACACACATCCATATGCAGTATGAGAGTATTTTTGAGCCGATCTAGTGCCTAGTGTGTGTATATGCATCCGCGAGCAACCACTAGCAACCACTTGCATCCACTTGCAACCATCAAACATAACATGTCTCAAACACATGTTTACACCCATTAGTTTCTGCCTAAAGGTCGAAGACTCGATCGATAGGATTCAGCCGAGTGATAGAAGCAAGTATAATTAAAACAAAAGTTATGTTCCCATTAGACATCAGTTAAGAGAATAAATCCCTAAGTATCAACCCCGAAGACCGAAATCAACATCAGATTGACACCTAGAGAATTACTCCCATTAAACAATGTCAAAACTGGAAATATACTTCACGCTTGAGTAAAAGCCCCTATCCTTTTCAGAAATTTTCAGATACTTACATACTACTGGTACAGATCAGATTATCAAATGATTCTTAGGAAATAAGCATGATAAAACCCCACATATCCCACAAAAACCAGAATGTATGTGTCACAGTCAACTTAACGCTTAACACAGATACCTTCAAACCCCAACTTATCACGAACAGATGAGTCGTAACCCTTACGGGGTTTGAGACTATAGCGGGATCAGAAACAAGACTAGTATTAAAGTGCAGAGTCTCAATTACATAATCAAAATGCCAGAATCAAAAAGAGTTTTAACTCAATAATCATATAAGGAACTTAAATCTTCTACAGAAATTTTCCTGTCTCTATACTATCCACCAGCCACGAGAGCATTCGCCTGCCCTCCAAAAGTAGGTCCTGCCCTATGCCCTTGCCCTCGTTTCTTCGGGCAGTCCCTAGTGAAGTGTCCCATTTCTCCACAGTTGAAGCAAGCGCCCTACCTCTTTCTGCAATCCTTGTTCAGATGAGTCATGCTTCCACAAGTAAAGCACTTTTTCTCCTTCTTATCTTCAGACTTTTCATCCTTCTTTTGTGTTTCCTTTTTGGGCCACGCTTTCTTGTTTTGTGGTCCTTCGAGATTTTCCTCTTTCTTCTCACTTTTGGCTTCCTCTTCATGCATTAATGCCATGTCAACCAATTTCTCGAAGGTAGCCCCCATAGGAATGTGGGTCATAGCCAACCCGTGTAGCGGTTCATTCAAACCTTTAACGAATCTTAGGGCCTTCTTATCAGGTGTGTTCACCAAGTCTAAGCCAAATCTCGCCAATTGGTTGAACATGTTGACGTACTCCTTTACTGATAAATTCCCTTGCTTCAATGCTAAGAACCTCTCCATGTATAAATTCTCTTTTACTCGTTAGAGAAATTTCATCTCGAACCTATGCCTGAAATCCCTCCATGTCTCCACTGGACGCTCTCCATTCGTGACCTCCCGCCAAAACGAGGCTTTGTCCTTCATTTACCAAGCAGCTAGTTGGACCTTCCTTCTGTCTTCTATCTCAAAGATACCAAATAAATATTCCACCTCCTTAAGCCAATTTCGAGCTTCAACAAACGTCTCTGACCTGTGAAAAGTCCTTTACTGATAATTCCCTTGCTTCAATGCTAAGAACCTCTCCATGTATAAATTCTCTTCTGCTCGTGAGAGAAATTTCATCTCGAACCTATGCCTGAAATACCTCCATGTCTCCATTGGACGCTCTCCATTCGTGACCTCCCACCAAAACGAGGCTTCGTCCTTCATTAACCAAGCAGCTAGTTGGACCTTCCTTCCGTCTTCTACCTCAAAGATACCAAATAAATCTTCCACCTCCTTAAGCCAATATCGAGCTTCAACAAACGTCTCTGACCTGTGAAAAGGTTTCCCGCCCGTCGCCTGAAAGTCCTTGCATATCTTCGAAAAAGTATCTTCCACCTTCTTAAGCCAATTTCGAGCTTCAACAAACGTCTCTGACCTGTGAAAAGGTTTCCCGCCCGTCGCCCAAAAGTCCTTGCATATCTTCGAAAAAGTATCAACGCGTGGAGGGGAAGGAGGAGGAGGAGGATGAGGAACATCTACTGGGCCTACGGCGGTAGCCCTAGCCTCCAGATACCTTCGGAACCAAGTTGGTATCGTTATGCCCTCGGGTATCTCGGGTACCCCAGACATGCTGAAAAGAAAAAGGGAAGAGATTCAAAATGGAGAATCGAATGAAAGATATATGGCTTTTGGGGATTATGTTTTTCAAAATAAGCTCTACTTTTGAAAATACTTCCTTTTTAAAATCTTTTTGAAAATAGTTTTCAAAAACTTTTATCTAATCTGGTAACCTTTGGCTCTGATACCAAGTGTGACACCCCATGTCCGTTAATGTCACTCACAAAGAAAATGCATTAACTTCCATGAAGCATTATAAGTAAACAAAATAGAATATTACAAGACAGATACATAAAGTAGTAATTGAAAAGTTTATAACTTTATTATAGTAGAAACATAAGTAAGTTTGGTTACATCTTTCAAAACCACAATATCGGAATTCAAGTACATAAATATTAGTCTTATACAAAAGCCTTCAAAGTACGTAATTTTAAAGCCATAATCCCCAACAGAAAATGCCATAAATAGGTAGAATCAAAACAAAACAATACTTCAAGCACTCTAGCAATTCAAACAGAGAGAAATCTAAGTCAACCTCTTACGTTCCTAACCTGAGTACCTGGGAGGGAACGGAAGAAAAGAGGCAAAACAAACTAGGTCAGACAAACGTCTGGTGAGTTCAGTGACTTTCATCATATAAACAGATAACAGTATCATGACAAGTAAATAAAACTGGATGAGAGATAGCCGTAACAGGAGTAGCAGGTTAATAGAAGAAACAGAACGATATAGGCTAAGCTAAGCTCCATACTTAGTTTTCACTTCTCTGCACTAATACTAGTATAACAGAATTAGGTGTTGTCCTATTGTCTAAATATAAAACAGAATGATCTCTTCAGGAACACGATGCTAGAAATGGGCCTTTACCACCCAAACGGAGACAGACGGTACAGAAACAGAATCAGGAACGAAATCAGAGACAGAATCAGAATAATCCCTACGGAAACAGAATATTAAAGTTAGATGTACACTAGTAATGGGCCTTTACCACCCCCATAGACGGTACCACACAGAAACAGACGGTACCCCAACAGAAACAGACAGAACTGAGTGTACCCTAAATTCTACCCCAAGCGATTGGCTCCCTAATACATAAATACCCTGTGTCGGCCCCACAAAAGGGTGTATCACTCCCTAAAGTGGCAACCTATAGACACATACCTATTTACAGATGTCACGATGTCTTACATCCTCAGAGCAGACCGGATCCATGCACGTACATGACTCGGTTGGAATGCGCCATCAACACCCCTCGCCATTATCAGAGTGAACCCCTTACAATTAGTACAGTAAGCGTGCCCAGGACCCTCTTAGTAATGGGTCATAGTTTTGATACCAGAAAGGGTTACTGACTAATATGGGTCCCAAACAACAGATGACACAAGTAATTATCCCTCCTAACCTTGTATCCCTAGACTAACAAATTTCAGATTAACTTGTTTACAGATTTCAGATGTACAAAGTTCATATTAACTAGTTTTCAGATCAGACATACAAGTTAACAGGTTTTGAAATTAACGGATCAGATGTACAGATTAACAAGTTCTCAGACTAACGAATCAGATATACAGATTAACAGACTTACAGATTGTTTTACCTAACTTTGTATGGGGCCTACAGATTCACGAAACGGGTTTATTAGATTCATCAGTTCAGTTGTTTTAACCCTATCCACCCAACACGTTTTAGGCATCATATTTATCTTAGAATTGCGTTAATTAAATATTAATGCACAGACCTCTCACATTAGGTCGGTAGCTTGTGGCTGCTGGATGTGTCGGGCAGTTCCGAGCAGACTTCTGCCACAAGCCAGACCTAACATCATGTCTAAGCATCCTTATGCCTACGACCTCTCACATTAGACTGACAGTTTTCGGTTGCTGGTTAAGCCGGTTGGGTCCGGGCAGGCTTCCACCGCAAACTGAGTCTAACCTCGTGTCTCAGCATTCTTATTTGTAGCTAAAGTTTTCATTCACAGATTATGCCAATATTTGATTAATTATGCCAATTCAACAAATTAACTTCTTTACAAGTTACAGCAGATTATTCAAAGTTCCATTAACATGTTTTGCTCAATTTTAGATCGAGCCTACAGATTACATACCTAAATCACAGTATTCAATTCCAACAGATCTAGCGGATTCGGCAATTTAATAGATTTAAACATATCCTAAAGTTTTATTAACATATCTTGCCTAATTATAAATTAAGCCTCATTTTACATGCCCAAATTATGGTCATAATTCTCAACATAACATATGCCCAAATTTAGTTAGATTTTCCACAACGCAGAATATTCTCTAAAAGCCCCAAATCATGATATACAATATGAATTATGCCAATTTATAGCCGTTGATTACCGCGTATGTCAGATATCCAAAAATCCGAATTAGGCGTATTCACATTAATAGTTATCCCTATTTTAATATAGGTTTTTCAGGCCTAAGTCACATATCCTTTTTCTTCCAAGTCATAGATCATCATATAAAATATGCCCCAAATCTAGCTCTTAAATTACAACATGTATTATGTCCTCAAAATCAGATCTTGAATTATAACATGCATTATGTCCCCAAATTACAAGTCATATGTTGTCATACATTAATTCTCCTTCTTCCAAATCATAAACCATCATATATAGTATGCCTAGATCTAGATCTTATATTACAACTTATGCTGTGTTCTCAATTTAGTCATAAATCAGTTATGTCCAATTATGCATCATTCAATATTTTCCCCAAATTTAGCGTCCGCGTGTCAATCTCTTATGAGATTTGGCTCAAGCTCGTAGTAGCCGGACTATAGAACAGAAGGAAGGAAGAGATACAAAATAGTTACAATAAGATAGATCTACACAGAAAAACAGATCTGATAAACATGAATAAGATGGATCTACACAGAAAAACAGATCTGATAAACAAGAATAAGATAGATCTCCAATTCAGATTTATACCCATGTCAAGATCATAATTAAATTTCATATCTGAAAATAACTATACTCACAAATCGTGGTTGGAGAAAGAGAAGAACGATTCTGGGATCTGATTTTATGGAGTTGATTTAGCTTTCCATTGATGTAGGCATTGATTTGTTATCTTTATCTTCTCTTTTGAATTGATTGATTAGGGTGGAGGCTAGGTCACTTTAGGTTTTAGGAGCATGGGGGCACCATTCCTCTTTGTTAATGAATTAGGGTTTAGGTTTAGGGTCCTTATATAGTTGTAGAGAGTATTTTAGGACCCTTAGATTAACCCTGAACCATGAGAACCAATCAGATGCCACATCTGCCTTAGAGAGAATCGGCCCACGGGTTGACAGCCAAACACCCTGATTCAACCCCTAGTCGATCCAGCAAGGCTCGGGTCGACCTCAAAAATGGGCCGGTTTGGTTATTCCCCCTCCCGATTAGCTGTTTTGAACTTTTTTGCATATTTATTTATTTAATTATATATATATATATATATATATTTCTCTCATATGCATACAAACTTCAAGGCTTAATAACATCTTCATAAGGTATCCGTTTTGTGCAAACCAAATGTCTATCTTGACCCAAAATTTTGAAACGACATAATAGCGCAACCCATTTCACTTAATTCTTCTTCTAAAAATTAAGTATACTTTAATTTGTGGATTTTAATGTTATAAAATTGTGGGGTGTTACATCATGGGACAACACACATTCCAAATCATTTATAATAATTTAGAACGATTTTTTGCTATTTTTATATATATAAAAAAATGCTCAATTTAGTCGAATGATGTTTTAAGTCATTCAATTACACTGGCGTTGTTTTCATTCAGTTTTGAATTAGACATTTCTAAGAATATAACCATTTGATCTTAACATATTTATTACCGTTTGAAATATCAATACGAAACAAATCCAATGGTTCTGATTTCGGGAAAATCTGATGGTTGGATCTCCCGGTGTACTCGTTTAAAATTACAAGTCAAAAATGGGAACCACCGCTACGCGATTCGTTTAATTTAATTTATATTTAACGTACATAAATATAATTTGTTAAACGACTTCCAAACTATTTAATAAACCAAATATTTGGCTAACGCTTTAAATTTTCGAAAAAAATCGCCACAACCTCTTTTGTACGGAGTGCTCGAAAAAATCACAAACGGCCTTAAAAGGCTCCAATAAATCAATATATATATATATATATATATATATATATATATACATATATGTATGTATTTATGTATCAACCAAATTCCCATTGGGAGATGTGTACAAATTTATCTTTCCAATACTCGTGAGTGAGATTTAAAAATCATGTGAACATTCATTGTGACCTATATACACTAAAGGGAGATGTGTAAAAATTATCATCCCAAGACCCATGTGGGGGATTAGTCATGATCCATATGCCATACCTACAGCAAGAGTAACGTGTTTTTTTTTGTCATCTCCAGACCCGTATAGAGTGTGTTATTAAATCGTACAAATTCCGTTATATGTTTATTTAAGTTCATATCAATTCCAGTCTTCATTCGATGACCAATATGCCATATATCTGATCTCCGGTCATTTTTTCTCATCGTATAACATCAAATATTTGAATGCAATATGGTTCAAATCATATAAGCATCAAGAAACTACATGCTTATGTGGGTAAGCTATGTTATGCTATGCAATGCAGTCCAATACCTGTCATTATCCTATGGTGCACGATCAATTCATCCAAAAGGTCATCACACGCATCCAACTCTCGCACAATAGCCATAGATAACTAAATAAATCATCCAATGCCATTTAAGGCACCACAAAGTGTCCATCCACGTGGTATGAACTGTGAGTGTCGCATATCCACACAACGCTTCTAACAATAAATAAAAATCACATTTTTAGTGAACTATACGATGCGTAAAATATCATTGAGCTTATATAAGAAGTGATAAACATCATATAATCATGATTAAATATTTCTAATCAATAGCTAATAATTAAATTAAAATTTACTACACTACTTCGCCAATTCTAGTTTAACGCAAACTCAAAGAGTCACTTGCATAACGATAAAAATTAATATTTTTACATTGCCAATTGCTTGCTAACATCATAATAAATTATTATTATTACATGTTCATCATATCGCAGTTAATTTTATTTTTAACTACAATCGATTAACGCCTAAATCATTAATTTTATTTAATCCATTCAAGTTGCAATTCCATAATATCGATACGGTTTTCTTTGTATATTTCACGTATCCAATCTACATCGCATACATTAGTTAAAAATCATATTTTTAACTAACTAACAATTATTTCATCTATTAATAAATTTTATTTATTAATTTACACTAACTTTATAACTTAACAATTCATTTTCTAATCTACCCCTTTCTACAGTGAGTTTAGATTTCTCACATACTTAAACAAGTATACATATATCAATTTAAAATCATATTTTTAATATGCTAATCATAATTTAACATCCTAATAAACTTATATTATCAACCAATAATCATCTCATAACTCAAACAATTAACTAGCAAACAGTTAAATTTAATCCAGCCCTTTTTAATGAATAGTTTCTAACCAATGATTTCGACTCCACCAAATCTTTATGCGGAGGAATGCAACATTTCCGGTCTTCCACGCGGCTTCACGGAGCTCCAAGGAGCTCAAACTTCGCTTCTACGCTCACCAATACTCAGATACTAGTAGATCCGCGAGTATGGAGCTTAATGAAGGAGGAAACAGACACAAATAGTGGGGCTTGAGAAGGGGGCTTCGCTGTCCGGAAATGTACAGCGAAGGGGAGAGAGTTTTAGCAAGTTTAGAGGGTGCTAGAGGAGGTAGGAGGTGTATGAAGTGGTATAGAGTAAAAAAAGATGGAGTTTTGGAGCTAAAGGAGGCTAGCTTTTCGGGTTTGGGCTTGGGGGAGGCGGCGTCGACGTCGGGTGGTGGCGGGGTAGGTGCGACGGCGAGGTCAGGTGGTAAGGAGGGTGGTAAGGAGGGTGGCTCGGTGGGTGGAGGAAGAGAGGGTGGCCATTATTGAAGAGAAGGAGGAAGAAGGAAGGAAGAAGGAAAAGTGAGGAAGAAAAGGAAGGAAATGGACATATATGCAAACTTCTTCCTTTCTCTCGGATTGTCCGATCACGATCTAATTCCGTTTGCTATGATATTTTGGCACACGATAATATATGTAACTACGAATCCAAAGAACCAAGTTTTGTCAAATTCCGAGTTCGTTTGACCTTCTGTTTTATTTTTCGATCAGGTTTTAACTAGTTTCAAAATTGCGATTTTAGCGTATATTTTCTTCTTGCATGCCCACATGCTAACCTTAAAAGTTATGAAATTTGGAACTTGACCATTATTCGACGTTACGAATCCGAGAAAAAGTTTCTTCGAATTCCGAGGTATCTCAATAATGTTCCTTTATAAACTAATCATTAGTATTACCTCAGATGGTTTTATCGCGCATGGCCACACATTGACTTCGTTTGAAATCTAGCCATAATTTATTATTCCAAATCCAATAAAAAAAATCTCGTCGGATTCTGAGGTCGCTGGAAAAATTTCACTTTTTAAGGGCTATGCGATGATTTAAAAATCGAATTTTTAAATTCTGACATATTTTCTTATAAAATTATATTAAAAACAAGTTTTAAATTGGTTCCAAAATCTCAGGGTTGTTACTCTCCCCCACTTAAAAACTTTTCGTCCCTGAAAAGGAACGAAGCTAAGAAAAGAAGACAAATGCAAGTTTATTTTTATATCGCAATTACGGTCTCTCGTATACATAATACTCTTAACTCATTCTAGGGCATTACTAACCCTATTTCTAATGAGCTACTCATTCTAGAATACTACTGATTTCACTATTAATCCTATCTCTGATGAATTCTTTCATTCTATTCTAACGAGTGTACCCCAAAGATTTGAATTAGATACCAATTTGTAACAAACCAAATTTTCCCGCCCTTCAAATCAACCTTAAGGTCCAATCCAAAAGTCGGAAATTCTCGGATTATTATCTTTGGGCACACAACAACATCAGAACAAACATAAAAGACCTTTATTAACATCATTGAAATGTTACATCAGAGTATATAATATATCAGAGTACATAAAACAACGGAAGATAAATTACAGTAAATATAATATAATGCACAGCGAAAACATCAACTAACACAGCGGAAGACTATCAAATGCTCTAAACACAGCTTTAAGCTTCAATCCAGGATCCTGCTCAAGAAAAGTATTTACAAAACAAATTACTCGACTGCCCATGTAGAAAATATGGGCACCCAAGTTTGCAAGGAAAAAACAGACAACGATTCAGTCATGGGAGTAGTATGAGAAACAAAATAGTTACATTTAATTTATTTTAAAACAAGGCATATCACGGGACAACACACGTTCTAAATCTCTTATAATAACTTAAAATGATTCTTTGCTATATATATATATATATATATATATATGTATGTATGTATATATATATAGGTCAATTTAGTCAAACGACGATTCAAGTCATTCAACTGCACTGACGCTATTTTCATTCAGTTTTGAATCAAACATTTATATGAATCTAATCATTGGATCTTAACATATTTATTATTGTTGGAACGATCTTTTTGAAACGAATCCAATGGTTCTAATTTCGGGAAAATCTGATGGTCGGATCTCCCGGTATACTCGTTTAAAATTATGAGTCGGAAATGTGAACTACCACTACGCGATTCATTTAATTTAATTTATATTTTATGTACATAAATATAATTCGTTAAACGACTTCCAAACTATTTAATAAATCAAATATTTGGCTAATGCCTTAAATTATCAGAAAAATTCTCCATAACCTTCTTTGTACAGAGTGCTCGAAAAAATCACAAGCGGCCTTAAAAGGCTCCAATGAATCAACATATATATATATATATATATATATATATATATATATCAACCAAATGCTCATTGGGAGATGCGTAAAAGTTTATATTTCCAGTACCCGTGAGTGGGATTTAAAAATCATGTGAACATACATTGTGACCTATCACTCAAGGGAGACGTTTAAAAATTATCATCCCAAGAACCATGTGGGGGATTAGTCATGATTCATGTGTCTATCTACAACAAGAGTAACGTGTATATTTTTTTCATCTCTAGATCCGTGTAGGGTTTGCTATTAAATCCTACAAGTTCCGTTATATGTTTATTTAAGTCCATATCAAGTCCAGTCTTCATTCGATGACCAATATGCCATATATCTAATCTCCGATCATTTGTTCTCATCGAATAGCATCAAATATTTGAATGCAATACGGTTCACATCATATAAGCATCAAGCAGCTACATTCTTATATAGATATGTTATGCTATGCTATGCAATGTAGTCCAATATTTGTCACTATCCTATTGCGTATGTTCAATTCATCCAAAAGGCCATCACATGCTTCCAAGTCATGCATAGTAGTCATAGATAAATAAATAAATCATCTAATGCCATTTAAGGCTCCACAAAGTGTCCATCCACGTGGTATGAAATACGAGTGTCGCATATCCACACAACGCTTCTAACAATAAATAAAAATCACATTTTTAGTCAACTATACAATGTGTAAAATATCAGTGAACTTATATAAGCAGTGACAAGCATCAAATAAACATGATTATTTATTTCTAGTCAATAACTAATAATCAAAATAAAATTCACTACACTACTTTGCCAATTCTAGTTTAACGCAAACAATCACTTGCATAACGATTAAAAATAATATTTTTACATCGCCAATCGATCGCTAACATCATAATAAATTATTATTATTATTACATGTTCATCGTATTACTGCGCAATTAATTTTATTTTTAACTAAAATCTATTAATGCCCAAATCGTTAATTTTATTTAATCCATTCAAGTTGCAATTCCATGATATCGATACAGTTTTATTTATATATTTCATGTATCCAATCTACATTGCATACATTAGTTAAAAATCATATTTTTAACTAACTAACAATTATTTCATCACTTAATAAATTTTATTTATTAATTTACACTAACTGTTTAACTTAACATTTCACTTAACAATTCATTTTCTAGTCTACCCCTTTGTATAGTGAGTTTAGATTTCTCACATACTTAAAAAAGTATACATATATCAATTAAAAATCATATTTTTTTATATGATAATCATTATTTAACATCCTAATAAACTTATATTATCAACCAATAATCATCTCATAACTCAAGCAATTAACTAGCAAACAGTTAATTTTAATCTAGCCCTTTTGAGTGAATAGTTTCTCACCGACGGTTTCCACTCCACCAAATTTTTACCTAGAGGAATGCGACCTTACCGGGCTTCCAAGCGGTGTCACAGAGGTCCAAGGAGCTCGAACTTCACTTCTACCCTCACCAATACTCGGATACTAGTAGATCCGGAAGTATGGAGCTTAATGGAGGAGGAAACAGACACAAATGATGGTTTTTGAGAAGGGGGCTTCGATGTCTGGAAATGTACAGCGAAGGGGAGAGAGTTTTAGCGAGTTTAGAGGGTGTTAGAGGAAGTATAGAGGAGATATGAGGTGTATGAAGTGGTGTAGAGTAAAAAAAAAGGTGGAGTTTTGGAGCTAAAGGGGGCTAGGGTTTCGTGTTGGGCTTGGGAGAGGCGGCACTGGCGTCGGGTGGTGGCGGGGAAGGTGCGACGGCGAGGTCAGGTGGTGGGGAGGGTGGTTCGGCGGGTGGAGGAAGAGAGGGTGGCTATTATTGAAGAGAAGGATGAAGAAGGAAGGAAGGAGGAAAAGACAAGAAATGGACTTATATGCAAACTTCTTCCTTTCTCTCGGATTGCCCGATCACGACCTAGTCCTGTTTGCTACGGAATTTTGGCATGCGATAATATATATAATTGCGAATCCAACGAATCAAGTTTCGTTGAATTCTGAGTTCGTTTGACCCTCCGTTTTATTTTTCGATCAGGTTTTAACTAGCTTCAAAAATACGATTCTAGCGTATATTTTCTTCTTGCACATCCATATGCTAACCTTAATAATTATATAGTTTGGAACTTGACCATTATTCGATGCTATGAATCCGAAAAAAAAGTTTCGTCGAATTCCGAGGTTATCTCAATAATGTTCCTTTGTAAATCGATCGTTAGTATTACCCCAAATAATTTTATCGTGCACTGCCACACACTAACTTCGTTTGCCGTGAAATTGAAATCTAGCCATGATTTATTATTTCGAATCCAATAAAAAATTTCTTGTCGGATTCTGAGGTTGGTGGCAAAATTTCACTTTTTAAGGGCTATGCGATGATTTAAAAATCGAATTTTTAAATTTTGACGTATTTTCTTATAAAATTATATTAAAAATAAATTTTAAATTGGTTCCAAAATCTCAGGGTTGTTACTATTTCTATCTTTGAACATATTCATATGCTTGTACATGTGTTGTATTTTGTTATATGTATGCTAGAAAGCATTTTGTTTTCATTTTATGTCAGTCTATCATGGTTGTGATTTCACATTATAATTTCTTGTTATTATTGTTCTCAGCTCATTCATACAGTGTATTATATGGTTTATTAACTTGCTTATGTAGAATTCAAGTTCAAATTTGATTTTACATGTATTGAGAATGTAGCCTGAAGCAACATGTCAGCTACTCGCCATTGAATTATTTGTCCCAATATATAGTTCCAACATAAATAAAATCACAAATTTAGAATATAAAAAGCATATAAATTTAACCAAATAAAAATGAAAGTATTAAAATTTGGAAAAAAGTGATAACTAAAATGATAAAAGCATACATCATTTACAAAACCATAAGAAATTTTTAACAAAAAGATCCGTAAACAAACACACACAAACACACATACACACATATATTTACGTATATAGTTCCAATTGAGTACATGTAACAACCCGGATTCCAACGGACCAATTTTTTTTCAAAATTTCAATCAATCAAGACCCGAGTTGTTTTGCTCTGGTATCCTGCAGAAAAGACAGAGATAAAGAAACATGTCAGAACTCGTAAAGCACCTCATAGCGGAAGGAATAAAATATATGTAGTTAAAATATAGCATTACCTTAATAAACATACTGCTTAACCAGTATCCCAAGCTATCATATCTCTGTCACTACCTAACCTGCGAGTATGTAATGAGGAGGGGGCCAGAACATAGGTTCTGTGTGAATGGGTTTACACTACAAATGTTGAATAACCCTACATATACCGGTCTGTTATATTTTCATGTTTATTAGGTTATTTGTGTTAATAGCCCTTGTGGCCTGTACACACGATGTAACGTCCGGGAATTTCACTCGATCCGAACCAGTCGCTAAACCGATCAAGACCGTTCGAAATGCCTGATTGTTTCGAGAACACGACAAAATAGAACGCAGATAGAAGAACATTTCATTGTTTATTACAACAATTCCATCAGAATACAAGAATATACAGAGTATAAACAAATAATATACATCAGAAAAATATCAGAGATTTAAATACATCACAGCGGAAAATAATACAATACACAACTGAAGGAGATATACGGATACAAAGCTTTCCGGATATCATTCCAGCTGTAAACTAGGATCCTGCGAATATAAATCTGCAAAACCAAAACTACTAGCTGCCCGTGTCAAAATAAGGGCACCCAGAGTTTAGGTTAAAACAATAAACTCCAGGTCAGTCATGTGACTGGTGTGAGAACTAAAACAGTTATTAATCTTTATTTTAAAGTTAGGTAAATCAAGGGACCACGCCGTATAACACGGAACGGGTTTCCTCCCAAGAATACCAGTGCATAAAACAACAGCGCAATGCTAAATAAAGACAATAAAGCTATTATAAGACCCAGGTCCCATCACACAATGCAACGCAAGCCGGAGGATAGGGTTTTTACCTTATAATAGCCAAAGAATGCTTGATAAGTTTAAAATAGATTATTTTGATAGTACTATAAGTGTATAGAGTCAAAAACAATTTCAATCATAAGTATCAATCATAGGCGGCATGAATGCCCCATACCACTACGTCGCCATATATGGGTTTACAACTAAAACCGCAAAGTTTCGTATTGGAAATTGGATTTCCATCTGTGAACCGAGGAAAAAGATAGTCCTTACCGATTCGAGACGCTATAGCCTGTGTCTCAGGACCCAGACACAGGTGAGTCCTTGGAGCGACAGGGTCGGTCCACCGATGTGGATTAAAATTCCTGAACACTGCGTTTCCCCACCCTTTGGGGTGTCAATGAACTAACGAATGACTCCATCGGCTTCACAAAGTCACCGATATATCCGAGGCACCTCGCAATAGCAACAACCACATAAGTCAAACTCGTCAGGGCGTGCGAACCCACTGACGCCACTTCTAGCTAGAAGGAAACGCATGCCCTCCCTGAGGTCCTCTCCCGTTTCTGGTTCACAACCGGGGTGTGGGGCTCGCGAATTCACGTTACACAAAGCTATGCCACACAGGAGGTGCTTTGATCATCAACCACAAGACTTTGCTTTTCAACAGAAGCCTCGATCAATTGCCACTTAGGCATGCCACACAAGCAATTCACTCCATGCGTTTGATATCCATCCATATATAACCTCTTAGCTCGTATGTCTCAGAGAAGGGCGTTAAGCAAGAGAATAAATTCTCCACCGCCAAACAGATATATATTTAATAGAAATCAATCACACAGAATAAAATCCAATGTCAGACACACAGTCCATTTACAAGTTCGTTCTGGGTCTGAACGAAACCGGAGGCACCTAGTACCCCGCATATCCATCGATCTCCAAGTACGTCTGGACGACCACTAACTGATTCCCTCCACTTGGGTGTACGGCCCAATCAAGATCATCAGTAATTATCCAAACGACGTGAAGACCTCTGGTCTTCAACCACCGTCTTCATCTTCGACACCACGTCGAATAAGTTATTCATAATGGGATAAACCCGGTCTTTCTGAATAACCCGCGTATATAATAAACAAGTGTTACAAAAACCCAACATACGCCTCATTCCAACTCAGAATATTCTTTTATTCAAATATTCTTATACTATGGGAAGGGTTCCCATTAATTTTATCAAAGATAAATTATTTAAATTTATTCTTTAATCTTCTTTGAATATCAATTCAAACTAGTCGGGAATAGCGAACCACACCGGAGTAATCATTTATTTTATTTCCCAATCCCCACATATTCATCCCATGAAGTAAAACTGGTCATACTTCATATCTAACACCACAGTGTTATCGGTAAATTCAATTACCATTTCACGTTCAAATCTAATTAAAGATTTAACTATCGCCTGGAGCAAAACTGGTGATACTCCCTTCTCGATCTTTTCAATCTAATTAAAGATTCATTAAAACTCCACTTAGTTTTAATCTTTAACTGAGTTAAAGAATCAGTGTCATTTAAAACACGGTTCACGATAAACCCAAAATAACATTCCGTTAATTATCGGGTTAAAGAACAAGTGTTATTTAAAACACTGTTCACGATAAACCCAAAAATCAATACCAATTCAATTCCAATTAAATATTATTTAATTGGTACACTTCATTAAATCTAAATAAAAAGATTTAATCTTTTTCTCCACTGGGCTTAAGAACAGTGTTAATGAAGACACCATTCACGACAAACCCAAATCACATTTGATATTAAGTACAAGGCTCTGAATAGAAAATATATCGGCTTATATTCAATATCAAATTATACGACCAACAAATATCGTATTGGAAATAACGATATAAATATATCTTTCAAATTCCCATAACAATACCTGTATCGTCACGAAATCCAACATCGAAATATTCCAAAGACAATTTTGATTCAAATCCATTCCAATTCAATTATTGGAAATTCTGGTTATTTTTAAAACCCTTTCAAATTCAATTTGTTTATTTAAAAATAAATAGAATTATAATTCTAGTTCAAAACTAGTTCATTTCGATAAAAATCTATTTTTATCATTTCAAATATGGAGTTTTCATCCCGATTTTTCCCAAATCATTTCTTATGATTTTACACAAATTATTTCTATTTTTTTATAATTTTATCAAGGCCCGTACAGTCGATTTCCATCAACGGCCATCAAATTGAACTTACAACGACCTTTTCCAAATTTGATTTGGACATAATTCCAAATCCAACCGTTAGATTTCTAATTTCTAATATTCGTTAGAAAGCTCATTTCGATACGAACCCAAGGTTCCGGTTTTAGGAGAATCCGACGATCGGATCTCCCGTAATATCCGTTCGAAGTCAATGGTCAAAATTCACGAACTGCCACGGCGCGACGCGTTCTATTCAGGCCATTATATTATATATATAATATATATAATATATACTTCATCGATTTCCTTTCGAAACGAATTTTATAAATCGTTTTAAATTCATTTTCAAAACGATTTCAACTTCATTTCAAATTCAAATCAAAATTAAAATTTTCCTTTTAAATTCATTTCAAATTGTTTTCAATTCAAATCGATTTTTAATTCAATTTCAGTTCGTTTTCAATTCAATTCAATTTCAATTCGAGTTCATTCTCAATTCGAATTCATTCTCAATTCGAATTCATTTCAAATTGATTTACATTCAATTTCAATTCGATTCGAATACATTTTATTTTCAGTTCAATTCGAATTCTTTTTATTTTTAATTCAATTCGAATTCTAATTCATTTCTATTTAATTTAAGTCGAATTTCTTTTCTATTCAATTTAATTCGAATTCATTTTCTAAAATATTCGATTATTGAAATTACTTTTCAGTATTCATTAAAAACAAATAAAATCGATATAAATATGGTTCACGTAAAAATGGCGTCAATCTAATCAACACGGCTTCATATGTTCTATTTTCAAATATTCTATTTCAAATATTTCTTTTTCAAATAATTCTATTCAAATATTTCTTTTTCAAAACTGGAATGAGGCCCAATCAATTACCATATAATGTTAATTATATGGATTTTCTACAACACATGTATACAATAACAACGATGAATAATCAACCATCATCCAAAGTGCATTTTATACTATATAAGCATCAAATATAAATATTTAACGCTCATAACAGTTTGTCCATCAATCGATCGACATACAGCTAATTATTGGGACTAGTGTATGTCATATATCATCCCAATACCCGTGTGGGGTTTTCAAACAATCAAACACAGATTTTATTTATGCAGTTGGGCGATGTGTAAAATTTATCGTCCCAATCAATATCAGTCAAATGTGTGTATATAAACAAATCGTCCGATTTGTTTATATTTATTTCATTTTAAATACACGTTAAAAATTCTATTTTTAACTATAAAATATTTTTAACTATATAAATATTTTATTTCATTTCACATCACATCACACAATCAACTACACATCAAAATCAAACAAACAAGCATACAAGCCGTCCATGGTCTGTGGACGATGGGTGTCGGGTGCTACTAAACACCGTTTACATCCTAGTATATATTATTAACT
This sequence comes from Allium sativum, assembly GCA_030737875.1. Lineage (NCBI taxonomy): Eukaryota > Viridiplantae > Streptophyta > Magnoliopsida > Asparagales > Amaryllidaceae > Allium > Allium sativum. The sequence goes on along the minus strand of CM060912.1, from coordinate 26,587,138 downwards.
AGAAAACAAAATTAAAAGGTGAGGAGTTCTCACAGAGGGTTCCACTCTGCCGTGCTTTACTGTTGAACTGCTGAACCGTCTGGATCAGTTTGAAATTACAATGCAGTCATTGTCCCGCTGTTCAAATAAAAATTATATTTTTATTGCTTCATTTCAATAAATAAAAATCATATTTTTATTTCTACTTCATATATTTTTTCAACGCTCATTTTTATATAAAAATTATATTTTTATATTTCTACTTCATATATAAAGATCGAATTTTTATATCATCGCTATAAAAATCACATTTTTATACTTCTACAATATAAAAGATTATATTTTTATACTTCTACAATATAAAAGATTATATTTTTATACTTCTACAATATAAAAGATTATATTTTTATACTTCTACCTATATAAAAAAACAGATTTTTATTCATATACTTCTACAATATAAAAGATTATATTTTTATACTTCAACAATATAAAAGATTATATTTTTATACTTCTACCTATATAAAAATTATATTTTTTCCTTCACAAAAATCATATACTTTCCACTCATAAGAATCATATATTTTAAATTAATTAAACTTAAACAAAACAAATTAAACACTCACCTTTCTTCGAACTAGAGATCACTGTCGAGGGGATGGGGTTTTGCGAGATTGGAGGGCTGCCGGGGGTTGCTGCGTCGGAGTGGAGTCCTCCCTTGGCGGTCGGCGGCGTTCAGGGCAAGGGGCGGTGGGGCTTTCGCGATCGGAGCACATCAATTGATGAGGGGATTTCAACGGCGAAAGAAGGGAGAGAGGGCAGCGCGAGATAGGGGGAGATCGGAGTGCGGTGGCACTTCCACCGGGGTGGCGCGCGACGAGGTCGTCGGTGGGCTGGGGGGGCTAGGTCAACGTCGATGGGTTTTTTTATTTCTTTTGTAATGAACGATAACGGGGGGGGGGGAGATTAAAGGGGAGGGCCTAGTATATATTTTTATTATTTTATTATTTTAATTTCTTAAAAGTTACCCTTTCCATTCGAAATCAAAATCTAGCCCAACGACTGTCGCCAATAGCTAATTACCCCCATTTCGAACACAATGGGATATGTATCGAAGGCTGATTCGACCATTTCGATCAGTTTTCATCAAAATCAAAATATAACTCTATATATTGAATTTGAACGCACATTTCAATTTGCCGGGGCCACATACTAACTCGAAAAATCCTCAAAAAATATTTTCTAGCTTTGTATTAACGATACGGTCCTAACAAAACTAGTTTCGTCAAATTCTGAGACCATTTGAAAAATGGCCATTTTCCAGTCGATTAAAATCAACTGAAACTGGTCAAATGCGTTTTCCTTTGCCACGCTCACATATTGAATTCAAAAATTATGAAAATCGGAATTTAGTAATAAGTTGACATCACGGATTCAACAAAAGTGGTTTCGTCGAAATCCGAGGTCATTTGCAAAATTCCATTTTTAAGGGCCAGAATTCCATAGCGACAATTCTGAATTTTCAACTGGGCATAACTTTTTATCCCCGCTATGAAATTTCAATTTTTCGGATTCGTTGGAAAGATATTCACAAATAGATTCAAATATTTTTGGTTTCACTAAAATCCAGTTTATTTTGAATCCTGTACATTCATTTGAATTTTGAAATCGAATTATCAAACTACCGTGCCATTTTCAATTCCTTTTATATATATAAATAATTATTTATATTCTAACGACGATTCGAATAAATATATACATTCGAATTCTATGCAAAATAAATTTCTCGTTGTTATTATTTAAAATAATTCAATTTAAATGATCAAAATTCAATAAAATTGCCAAAATAAAAATTTTAAATTGGCTCGGATTTCCGGGTTATTACACACGTCGTACCCATCTACTCCCTAGTAGATCAACCTAATATAGTGTATATGTAGCTACCCCCAATTAAGGTATAGTGCACTCGCACGGTCTCCTCCGTATATATGCAGTCCCTTATCAAATGACACATATCGTACCGAATCTCATGTATATATATATATATATATATGTGTGTGTGTGTGTGTGTGTGTACCAACGCTACGTCTGCATAGAACCTTCGTTACTATATTACGTAAGCGTTTGGACTGCCTCCCTAGGTTCGACTAGGTTCCGTCATTGAGTAATGCCCTATAGCCTACGATACACCACCCAGAGTGATGTGTATGTACCTAGACCTTTTTCCCACGTACGTATTCGTCAATCGTACTTACCGTCTACTTGCACATGTTCTTTATATGTGCGAACCCGAGTCCCGTGGCAGGGCTAATCAAGAAACAAGCAACTTGGTCGGGAGCTTTATGGTATCTGCCGATGCAGATGCTAAGGTCTGCCTTTACAGTGGCTATGGTCCCACTAGACCCCTCCCTCAACTAACAAATGAAAGGCACCCATAAAAATTAAGAATGAGAACTTTCCCTGGCACAACTGCCTGGCCCTCTATGCCCTTCCCTATTGGCCTTACCTCACCCATAACTAGATAGCAAGTATATGGTCTTTTGGAGTTCTCTGCCTTTCCGCTTTTTTGTACTGACTGAAGATGGTAGGTAGACGACGAGTTGCTATCACAGGGCACTAATCAGTCTCGCCGACTCATGCTGGTCCATCCTAGTCTTTAGGTTGCTTCCTAATTATTGCAACCAAGGCATACTCTTGGTTCGTAACCGTGCAGACCTAACCTCTGTGAGCCCAGGTGGATCATCTGCATCCTCACAGAGGGATACCAAGAGTACCCTACTATATGTCCCCTGAAGCAGCGTGCTTCATATCCCAGTCCGTTGTAGTCTATCCGAGTTTCTAAATAGACGTGGGCTCCTTTAACTAATGTTTTGTACTTAGTTCTCTTAACTAAGGTTTTAAACTTAGTTCTCTTTAACTAAGGTTTTATACTTAGTTACCTTAACTAAGGTTCTGTACTAAGTTCTCTTAACTAAGGTTCTGAACTGACCAACTCTTATTATCGTTCATGTTTACACTGGTAAAACAACAATAACCTAAGTATCAACCCCGAAGACCGAAATCAACATCAGGTTGACACTTAGAGGATTATTCAATTCAACCAATCTCTTGCTGTGTTATTCTTGTGACTTATGTCATTCTCAGCAATTGATTACACCTTATCACTTTACATTAAGATAGGTTGTTAACATTCCTCATACTTCTTTACTTTTACACGATTATATTTGGTTAAGTGTTGTCTAAGCACCCAAGTTGACTTAACCCCCCCCCCCCCCAATCTACTTATCCAATCACAAATTACTTTGGTTGAGTGTTGGTTATTCATTCATGTTGATTTAACCCACTCACGCGTCATGTCATATTGGTTAAGTGTTGTTACTTAACCCTACCATACTTAGCATGTGTCATTAGCATTAATTTTTAACGCACCAACCTCTCACATTAGACCTATTGTTGCGGTTGCTGGATGTGCCGGGCGGTTCTGGGCAAACTTACACCACAACTCAATCTAACCTCGGGTTCAAGCATGATATGACTAACTTCTCACATTAGAACTTATTGTTTGCGGTCACTGGATGTGCCGGGTGGTTCCGGGAAGAATTACACCGCAAACTCAGTCTAACCTCAAGTTAGCCATGTTTCATCTTTAGCCAATTAACAGTTCATGTCAATTCTAGGTGTCGTATGCCCTGTTACCAAATTCACAAATGTGTTCATGTTCAAGTTATGCCAATAGTGTCAGTTTCATGTTTATAACCCAAATTTACCCACAAATTTTAAGTCGTATATTCCAAAACTCGCTTATAATCATATTCACGCCTATTCCATGTTATAATTAATTTTCCTAACCACATAGTTATACACACCAAATCTGCATATTACCCAGTCCCACGTTCATGCATATAATTTGGTCAATCCTTTATGTTTATCTTCCAAATTACAAATAACTTCACATCCCATGTTATCCAGTTATATGCCAAATCATAATAAATTAAACAAATTCCATATCTAATTTTTATTATACAAATTTACACAAGTTCCACATTTCAGTATAATCATACCGATAGTTTTGTTTCAAAATTTATACACCACTACTTCCAATCCATATTACGACCAACAATCCCTTTTCCGTTAATAATTTCTCGTTCACATTTAAAACGTACGTATCCATGATAGACGTAGGCTCGAGATAGCCTAATTATGAAAACAAAAAGGGGAAAGAATAAAAGGAGAGAATCTAACGTAGGCCTAAATAAAATAATAGATCTTGATGAATTAACATCATATTCATTATATGTAGACATGGGGAATGGCGAACGATATTAATAGCATTATAGAACAAATGTAATTTAAAGTCCACACACATTGCTTTACATCCCAAATTCTAGATCTGATTTGTTTTTTATTTACTCCCTTTTTCTTCTATAATTTATAGATCTGAATCTTCTCTTTTCTTGCGTAGTTTTTTTGGACATGAAACCTCATCGTTGTTTCCTTTGCGTTTGTGACAATCCTAAGTTTAATCTTTTTGATTTAAGAATAACTTTTGAAGAGAAAGAGGAGAAGATAGATCTAGTTTTAAGTGGAGAATAAGGTGAGTTTAGATTAGAGCAGAGCCATGGCGTCGCCATGGATTTTTCCGAGGATAACAATTGGATTAGAGGTCCTTTTATAGCAGCAAACCAACGAAACAAGCCAGAAAATCCGTCCAGGATCGATCAAAAGCACCCAGCCCACGTTCTGGCTGAATAGGTCGACCCCCCTAGGGAGGTCGACCTCCTTCAAGGGAGGTCGACCCCATGGTCGACCTCCCTTAAGGGGGGTCAACCTATTTGAGCGGGAGTTTTCCCGCCCACGTTCCTGGCCTGAATTCAAATTGTTTTGAACTGTTTTGAACGTTGGTTTGGTATATATATATATACGTATATAGTTTTCTGTGTGTATACAAACTTATATGGCTCATAACTTCTTCGTACATTACTCAATTTACTCAAACTTAGACTCTATCCTAAGCAGAATTCCGAGACGGACACAACGGTAACGTCCGTTTTACTTAATTCCTTATATTTAAATTAAGTATCCTTATTTTATTATCTTTTCCGCTATACACACTGTTATTGAAGAAATCTTTTACTAACTTTTATTTTTTTATATCACCATTACTTACCTATCTCTGCATAATTACACATATGTACATTTTTAATTACACTAAAAATGCGGGGTGTTACATTCTCCCACCCTTAAAGAATTTCGTCCCCGAAATTCGATAAAAGTAGGGTAGATAATCCCTTGCAATACTCATCCATCAAGTGTGCATCCAATTGTTGCGACCATTGTGTACATGTGCAAAGTGAAATACATTATAGTGAAGCATGTATGCCTAGTTGGTACCACCTATGTGTATGCTAATTTAAAAATTCTTTCAAAACATGATGCTCACATCCTAAATATACTTGCTGTTCTATATGAATGCAATATTTTTGAAAAATCAAAACTCTTTTTTTTCACCCAATTTTTTTTCCATACTCTTACAGAGTAAGAGCATAGTTCATCCAATTGTTGCATCCAAAATCCTACCAACCATTATTAAATTTTAAGATTTAGGAAAAATCTAATTTTCCAAATTTTGTTCCTTATGTGCTTAACGGAAAAATCTATATTTTCCTGTTTTTGCTTAGCATTCTAGTTTAGTAATCTTAGATTTCTCATTTTCTTTGCTTCATAAATATACATATTTAATTCTTCACGCCCACCCAAATTACAACAGGAAATTTTCTAATTAAACAACTCGTAGATTATGTCAAGATAAATTCTAGTACATTACTTCAACTAGATAAAAGAAAAGGGAACAACCATACATTATATAATAAGATACTACCCTACTAATACAGTGATAGAGGTCAGAACTCTATGGGAAGAAACTACGAATGAGATCCTCTAGGCCACCTATCTTACTATCCAGATGCTCTATAAGCTGTCTAGCCTCCTCCCTAACCTTTAACTGCAAGTCCTGTAGCCCAACCCCTAACTGATCATAGGAAGTGCCCATCTCCTGTAGCATCTGCTGTTGAGTCTATCCAAACTCAACCTGTGTCTGGAGCATCTCTTGATGGGTCCTCAAGATGTCCTAGTGATCCCTAGCTTACCGATCCTGTTGCTCACAAACTCTCCTCAATTCCGCCCTCCAGTCTGGTTCTCTGGAAACCCAAGGGTCCCACTCAGATGTACCGGAAGTACCCCATCCTAGGGCCAAGGAAGCCCAGCACCTTCCCGAGCCTGCTCTGTCTGATATGGGTTTGATCCTGCCGGCGGTACATACTGGGGTTCTTCCTCATACTCAGGTTGGTAATCACCACCCTGTGGTTCCTGCACATGCTCCTCGTGTACATGCTCCTCCTCCTCCCCCTCGTCTCCTCCATCATGCTCTATGGGTTGGGGCTCTAACAAATCACGTAGGTGGATATGCATCCTCGTCAGTGCAGCCAAATCCATAATACTGGAGGAATGAGAAGAAGGGGGTATAAAATTTTCCCTATGCAGAGGAACATGGCTTTGTGTAAAAACTACTGTCCATAAATTTCCGAAAGCAATGTTTGACTGCCTTGCCTCTCTAGTAGAGTCATAATACTGTAGGATAGTGCGAGCACAATTTATCTGAATACCCCCAAAAATAGCATATGTGGCTCGTTTAATGGGTTGTGATATCCTATCAAATTCTCCAGTCTGTCCAACAAGATTATACTGTAAAATCCGAATAACAAATCTAGCTAACGGATGTAGATGGGCATAATCCCAAGTCCTCTCATAAGCATCGTAGAAAATCCTATGCCACACGGTCAAGTCAGTCATCTCAAGATCCCCTAGCTCATGTCCCGTACCACGGATGTTCAACATTTCCCCAAACTATATTTCATTGAAACCAATGATGGTTCCCTTTACATCCGAATAATAGGTAACCAAACCCTCATTATCTACCCCAATTTCTAAATTAGCATCAAAAAGTCTTACTAACCTCTTGTAGCCCTTTCGCTCGACTACATTAACATCCAAAATTGCGATTAATCCCGCATCTACAAATAAACCCTCCAAGGGTGGTCCAACAAAATCACCAAACTTAACCGGACGACCTAACAACAACTTCAAACCCGTAGTGTTGACGTATGCCTCAACTACTTCTCTTCGAGTGTTGCACCAAGTGATCTCTTGAGGTGTGAGTTGGGGAAAAGAGGCAAGAAGGGAGGATGAGTCCGTCATGGAGAATTAAGCTTGAATTGAGAGGGGAAAGGTAGAGGAGGCTTCTAGCTTCGATTTGGGGGTATTTTTTTGCGAAACGGCGGAGATTTGGAGCGGTGGGAGGCGAAAAACGTGGCGGTGGAGGTGGGTTTCGGGCTTGCTGGGGAGTTCGACACTAGGGTCGACCAAGTTTTTTTTCTCATTATTATTATTCGTTCTGTCTCCTTCTTCGGTCGCTCACCTCCGTTTATTCATGCTAAATTGTAGATCTAAAACTTGCTATGTTTATTGGTAACCGTCCATGTTCCAACTCCATAAAATAAAAACTAAAGCGGAACATAAAATCTTAAATATCCATTTTTTGTACACCTTTTTCTTCCTCTTAAATGTTCAAAATTTCCCTTAGGTCCATTTTTGGTGTACGGGGGTAAAAGTCTCATATTATTTTTTTTCGAATCTATTTCTCAAGTGGCTCCCATACTAACCTAAGCTTATAATAGGTATATACTTATAATATATGTAATATTTATATTTTCCAAAAATACAAATATGTTCACTCATAAACTTTTCCCTAGGAAAACTAAACCGAAGCTCTGATACCAGATGTTACAACCCGGATTCCGACGAACCAATTTTTTTTCAAAATTTCAATCCATCGAGACCCGAGCTATTTTTCTCTGGTATCCTGCAGGAAAGACAGAGATAAAGAAACATGTCAGAACTCGTAAAGCACCTCATAGCGGAAGGAATAAAATATATGTAATTAAAATATAGCTTTACCTTAATAAACATACTGCTTAACCAGTATCCCAAGCTATCATATCTCTATAACTACCTAACCTGCGAGTATGTAATGAGGAGGGGGTCAGAACATAGGTTCTATGTGAATGGGTTTAAACTACAAATGTTGAATAACCCTACATATACCGGTCTGTTATATTTTCATGTTTATTAGGTTATTTGTGTTAATATCCCATATGGCATGTACACACGTCGTACCCATCTACTCCCTAGTAGATCAACCTAATATAGTGTATATGTAGCTACCCCCAATTAAGGTATAGTGCACTCGCACGGTCTCCTCCGTATATATGCAGTCCCTTATCCAATGACACATATCGTACCGAATCTCATGTATATATATATATATATGTGTGTGTGTGTGTGTGTGTGTACCAACGCAACATCTGCATAGAACCTTCGTTACTATATTACGTAAGCGTTTGGACTGCCTCCCTAGGTTCGACAAGGTTCCGTCATTGAGTAATGCCCTCTAGCCTACGATACGCCACCCAGAGCGATGTGTATGTACCTAGACCTTTTTCCCACGTACGTATTCGTCAATCGTACTTACCGTCTACTTGCACATGTTCTTTATATGTGCGAACCCGAGTCCCGTGGCAGGGCTAATCAAGAAACACGGAACTCGGTCGGGAGCTTTATGGTATCTGCCGATGCAGATGCTAAGGTCTTCCTTTACAGTGGCTATGGTCCCACTAGACCCCTCCCTCAACTAACAAATGAAAGGCACCCATGAAAATTAAGAATGAGAACTTTCCCTGGCACAACTGCCTGGCCCTCTATGCCCTTACCTATTGGCCTTACCTCACCCATAACTAGATAGAAAGTATACGGTGTTTTGGAGTTCTCTGCCTTTCCGCTTTTTCGTACTGACTAAAGATGGTAGGTAGACGATGAGTTGCTATCACAGGGCACTAATCGGCCTCGCCGACTCACGCTGGTCCATCCTAGTCTTTAGGTTTCTTCCTAATTATTGCAACCAAGGCATACTCGTGGTTCATAACCGTGCAGACCTAACCTCTGTAAGCCCAGGTGGATCATCTGCATCCTCACAGAGGGATACCAAGAGTACCCTACTATATGTCACCTGAAGCAGCGTGCTTCATATCCCAGTCCGTTGCAGTCTATCCGAGTTTCTAAATAGACGTGGGCTCCTTTAACTAATGTTTTGTACTTAGTTCTCTTAACTAAGGTTTTATACTTAGTTCTCTTTAACTAAGGTTTTATACTTAATTCTCTTAACTAAGGTTCTATACTTAGTTCTCTTAACTAAGGTTCTGAACTGAACAACTCATCTTATCGTTCATGTTTACATTGGTAAAAGAACAATAACCTAAGTGTCAACCCCGAAGACTGAAATCAACATCAGGTTGACACTTAGAGGATTATTCAATTCAACCAATCTCTTGCTGTGTTATTCTTATGACTTATGTCATTCTCAGCAATTGATTACACCTTATCACTTTACATTAAGAGAGGTTGTTATGATTCTCCATACTTCTTTACTTTTACATGGTTATATTTGATTAAGTGTTGTCTAAGCACCCAAGTTGACTTAAACCCCCCCCCCCCCCCATCTACTTATCTAATAACAAGTTACGTTGGTTAAGTGTTGGTTATTCATTCATGTTGACTTAACCCACCCACGCGTCATGTCATATTGGTTAAGTGTTGTTACTTAACCCTACCATACTTAGCATGTGTCATTAGCATTAATTTTTAATGCACCAACCTCTCACATTAGACCTATTGTTGCGGTTGCTGGATGTGCCGGGCGGTTCCGGGCAGACTTACACCACAACTCAATCTAACCTCGGGTTCAAGCATGATATGACTTACTTCTCACATTAGAACTTATTGTTTGCGGTCACTGGATGTATCGGGCGGTTCCGGGCAGAATTACACCACAAACTCAGTCTAACCTCGAGTTAGCCATGTTTCATCTTTAGCCAATTAACAGTTCATGACAATTATAGGTGTCATATGCCCTGTTACCAAATTCACAAATATGTTCATGTTCAAGTTATGCCAATAGTGTCAGTTTCATGTTTATAACCCAAAATTACCCACAAATTTTAAGTCGTATATTCCAAAACTCGCTTATAATCGTATTCACGCCTATTCCATGTTATAATTAATTTTCCAAACCACATAGTTATTCATACCAAATCTGCATATTACCCAGTCCTACGTTCATGCATATAATTTGGTCAATACTTTATGTTTATCTTCCAAATTACAAATAACTTCACATCCCATGTTATCCAGTTACATGCCAAATCATAATAAACTACACAAATTCCATATCTAATTTTTATTATACAAATTTACACAAGTTCCACATTTCAGTATAATCATACCCATAGTTTTGTTTCAAAATTTATACACCACTACTTCCAATCCATATTACGCCCAACAATCCCTTTTCCTTTAATAATTTCTCGTTCATGTATAAAACGTACGTATCCATGATAGACGTAGGCTTGAGATAGCCTAGCTATGAAAACAAAAAGGGGAAAGAATAAAAGGAGAGAATCCAACGTAGGCATAAATAAAATAACAGATATTGATGAATTAACATCATATTCATTATATGTAGACATGGGGAATGGCGAATGATATTAATAACATTATACAACAAATGTAATTTAAAGTCCACTCACATTGCTTTGCATCCCAAATTCTAGATCTGATTTGTTTTTGATTTACTCCCTTTTTCTTCTATAATTTATAGATCTGAATCTTCTCTTTTCTTGCGTAGTGTTTTTGGACCTGAAACCTCATCGTTGTTTCCTTTGCGTTTGTGATAATCCTAAGTTTAATCTTTTTGATTTAAGAATAACTTTTGAAGAGAAAGAGGAGAAGATAGATCTAGTTTTAAGTGGAGAATAAGGTGAGTTTAGATTAGAGCAGAGCCATGGCGTTGCCATGGATTTTTGTGAGGATAACAATTGGATTAGAGGTCCTTTTATAGCAGCAAACCAACGAACCAAGCAAGAAAATCCGTTCAGGATCGATCAAAAGCACCCAGCCCACGTTCTGGCTGAACAGGTCGACTCCCCCCCTTGGGAGGTCACCCTAGTGTCGACCTCCTTCAACGGAGGTCGACCCCATGGTCGACCTCCCTTAAGGGGGGTCGACCTCCTTGAGCGGGAATTTTCCCGCCCATGTTCCTGGCATGAATTCAAATTGTTTTGAACTGTTTTGAATGTTGGTTTGGTGTATATATATACGTATATAGTTTTCTGTGTGTATACAAACTTATATGGCTCATAACTTCTTCGTACATTCCCGATTTACTCAAACTTAGACTCTATCCTAAGCAGAATTCTGAGACGGACGCAACGGTAACGTCCATTTTACTTAATTCCTGATATTTAAATTAAGTATCCTTATTTTATTATCTTTTCCGCTACACACACTGTTATTGAAGAAATCTTTTACTAACTTTTATTTTTTTATATCAACATTACTTACCTATCTCTGCGTAATTACACGTATGTACATTTTTAATTACACTAAAAATGCGGGGAGTTACAGTACATCATAAATTCAACATATGTAAAATACACAAATTTTATTAAATAAAAATAAAAGTGCAAAAACTGAACCAAAAAGTTAAAATTGTTTATCATTTTAGAAAACCATAACTAAAGTTTGATAAAAATAGTCACAGACTAGCAATTAAAAAGTAAAACAAAAAAGTAATTAAAGAATATAAACAACTACAGTACCAACATAAATTAAAACACACAAAATATAAAATTTGATCTAACAAGAATAATTGTACTAAAAATTGAACAAAAATGATAAATGAGTTTATCATTTTATGAAATATTGCTAAAATTTAACCAAAAATGATAAACTAACAAAAACAAAGTAGATAAATAAAAATTGATGGAATAAAAATAATGGATCTACAGAGGTCTGACTATTCATTTAGACCTGGAACAAAGCTTGAAGAGGGGAAGTTTGTCTTGCCGGCTTCCAAGTGTAGGACACTATATATATATATATATATATATATATATATATATATATTGCTACTAACAGTTGTAAGATAGCCGGTTGTGCACGAAGTTAAAAAAAACAACTTGAACCTATCTCTTTTCATTACTTGTTTTAATTTTAGTTTAGAATCTACCATGTAATCTCAACTCAAATGAATACATATACGTTTAGATGCTGATATTTTAAAAGCTGCCCTCTAGCACCGTTTTAAATAATTTTGATAAATATTGCAAAATATACATCATTGTTGTAATATATATATATATATATTGTGAATATGTTTTTATTAGTTCTCTGTTTAGTCCTACATCATGGGAGAAAGTTAAACACCAGCTTCAAAGCCTATATATATATGAGCAAATGTAATAGAAATAAAAATATATTTGAATGAATAGAAATGTTTTTTCTCCCTTATTTCTTCTGTTTTGCGTTCATTTATAACATGTTATCAGCACGAGATTCTATTATAGTTATTTGTTGAAATCTTCTAGATCTACATCTTTGAATTTGTCATGTAAGTAATTTTTATTTGAGAATATCAATTCGTGGATTTCTATATTTGTTCTACAATTATTTTCTATTTGAGAATATTTGATCTATGGATCTATATACTTTTTGTAGATCTAGATTATGTTCCAGTGGATCTAACTTTTTAGATTTAATTATTTTTAACTTAGTGGTATCTGGATATCCACCTTCTTATATTTGATCTGGTATTATGGTATACCAAATATTTTTTTTAGGAAGATCCATTCATTTTCTTTTTATAATATTATATATGGATCTTTTACCCCATACGCCATACATAAAACATCTTCATTTACTACTTTATCTCTTTAATAACAGAGAAGCCATTGCTAATAGGTATGCATATATGTAAATAACAAGCTGCTTGTTAACCAACATATGTATTACTGTGGCCATTATTTTTGTTATGTAACATGGTGTATGGCTCCTTGACGGTTTGTATTATTTCATTATTTTAAGAAGTTCATTGTAAATGCATAGAGAAAGACTTGCAGATTTGGACATTTTTTTAATGATCCTGTGTCGTAATATATTCAATTTATTACATGCATGTCTACGGTCCTATTCTATTTTATGAGATCTGCATTTTTTTTATGATATAACAATACTACAATTTCATTGTTTTATCTGTTCGTTAATTTGTTAATTCGTTTTATAATTATAGAACATGTATACTGATATGTGGATTTTGTTTAATTAAGCATCTGCAATTATTATTTGTGTAGTTCACAAAAATGTCGAACACTAAATCCATTTACAATCTCAATACTTAGAGAATACCATTAAAAATGGTAATAATATGTCCCAGCAGGACAAAGCAAAGGCCCTGATATTTTTAAGAGGCCATATCCACGATGATCTAAAATCAGAATAATTAACTGAAATAAAAGGCCCTCTCCACTTATGGAACTCCCTGAAGGAGCATTATAACCAACAGAAGACGGTCATACTTCCAAACACAAAGCAAGAGTCGTTGAACCTAAAGTTCACATGCAAATGACTTGAAGCTCATATGATCTAAAGTCCATATAAAAATTCTTTCAAATAAGGAACCTGAAGTTCATATGCAAACAAGGAACCTGAAGTTCATATGCAAACAAGGAACCTGAAGTTCATATGCAAACAAGGAACCCGAAGTTCATATTCAAACGAGAAACATGAAATAAAGCATAAAAGCATATAATTGCATTTAATATTTGCATACAGCAAATGACCTGTAAAAGGAATGGATTTGAAAAATCAATGAAAGGAAAAATTTCAACAAAAAGGAAAAAGCCTTATATTCCAACTTTATGCTACATGTAATCACTTGAAGAAACTTATTATTGGAAGAGATCATTACATTTATAATAAATACTATTTTTGAAGAAAAATAGTAAAATGACTCTCATATGTGAAAAAAAGGCACTTTCTAGAAAAGTTGCTTCAATTTAAAATATATAATAAATATATGAATTATGATAAAACTTGAAGTTTTATTATAGTCATTTTAGAACATATCATATTTCCGGAAGAAATGTTTTTACCGTTTCTAAGGAAAAACTTTTATAAAGAAAATATGCATCCTGAAGATCATATTGAGTTAAGATCTAAATATTGATCTTAATTCTGCACACCGGAAGTGAATGCAAAAACTATTTTTGTCATTACATGGAAAATTTAGAACCTGCAGTTTCTAAAAAGGCAAGAAGCAATTTTTATATAAAAAGAAAGATCTAAAAGATCTTTATATGAGTTGTATAATTTAAAAAAAATGTAATTTTTATGTTTGTGAATTTTATGCATAAATTTACAAGTTTTTCAAATCATTCATATTGAAGAATGAGAAAAAAAATTGAATATGAAATATGTAGTTTATTTTTTGTTTATAGTTGTGAATTTTATATACAGATCTGTAAAATTTTGAACCATTCATGTTAGAGAATGTAAAATGTTGATTATGTGATTGATAAATATATTATATTACCTTATTGTCATAAATGCATTGAATGTTAGAGAATGCATTGTTATGATAATATATTATATTACCTTATTGTAATAAATGCATTGAATGCATTAATTATTGTTAGTTAATTGATGTATGTTTTGGAACATGAATAAACATATGTATTATTATCCGATGTATTTAGATAGTAATAACTAATGTTATGGAAGAAAGGATAGAACCACAACCTGAAGTTGTGCAAAGAAAATATTTATACTGGAAGTTGTATAACTCAAGGTCTTGGACCTGAAGTCTTGCATTATATATATATATATATATATATATATATATATATATATATATATATGTATGTATGTATGTATATGTATATACATAAACATTTTTGATAAAGTATACAAGTTTGAAATCTTGTCAATTAGCAAAAATGTAAAAGCTTCTAAATTAAAATTATGTTAAAAGATTGAGAACCAGAAGTTCATCATAAATTTATAAAATTGATATGCATATGTATGTGTGTATATATATATATATGCATAGGAACTCAAAGTTCCTCAGTCAATGAATTTGAAATACTTCATAATTTAGAAGCCTGAAGCTTTATTCAAATCGTATGAAATAATAACATTACACTTCTTAGTTAAATCATATGAGACAATAATAAAGCATCCAAAGATTGCACAATTTTCAAATTGAGTTGTATCTTGCTTATATATTTATATTTACATATCGTATTGAAGAATAAATTTTAACAACTCGAAGTTGTTATATATTTTATTTGAACCAGAAGTTCAACACAGTAGAACCAGAAGTTCAATACAGTGGAACCAAAAGTTCAATACAGTGGAATCATAAATTCAATATAGTTGAACCAGAAGTTCAACACAGTTTAACAAACTTGAAATTGTTTATATATTATTTGAACCAGAAGTTCAATATAGATAAACAACTTGAAGTTGTTCATATATTTCATTTGAACCAGAAGTTCAATACAGTTCCAA
The DNA here is from genome assembly GCA_030737875.1 of Allium sativum. Classification (NCBI taxonomy): domain Eukaryota; kingdom Viridiplantae; phylum Streptophyta; class Magnoliopsida; order Asparagales; family Amaryllidaceae; genus Allium; species Allium sativum. Next base: position 26,571,643 of record CM060912.1, on the reverse strand, counting down.
ATCAGATATTTTGGATATTATGATACGATATTTAAGAATCGCATTGATATTGCTTGATAAGCAAAAAATTAATGATTGGAAACTTATGAACAATTTGTTCTAAAGTAAGTAACTCGAATGAGAAAGAATATGCAAATCACTAACATATGTAATACGTGGACGCACGTATATACACATATATGTGAAAAATTTATTAACAACCTGAAGTTGTCATGAGCTCATATTATAAATCATGCATATACTATATTTCAGAAAGTCGATTAACATCAATAGTGAATGACCTGAAGTCATGTGCATATTCAAATGATAGAAAATTCCTCCAAGTCATTGGATCAATGAAAGGGAATAAGTAATGCAATATGAATGTATCTTATCAATTAATAAGAGCACTATCCTCCTACAATTGAAATACATCTAATATATTTGCTAGCTATGATTCTATAATGGATCAAAAATGAATCCAAAGTAGGTTTATTATTTAAAGTGATAATGTTTGTCAACATTGAGAGGGAGGATAAAGGAATCATTGATGTTAAATATTTTCTAACATATAGAATTATGCAAAGTGTTAAGTAACTTGCATAAATTATCAATTATGTCCCTAATAGACTTTCTCCAATATACATTTGAATCCCCGAAGGATCAAAAGGTGTAAATCACAGATGAATATGTGGTATAAAAGTCAGTTCAAAATATCTTTGGAGTAAGTCATAAAGATGCAAAATAAAGGAGGTAAGTGTTCCTGAAAAAACACTTAAAGGTGCTTTAAAAGAAACCCATGACATGCTTGTCAAAATAACCCCAGAAGTAGTTTAGGTACCTCAAGCATGATAAGTTTTGATATCTCAATAAATTATGTATAGAACTGACAAGAAATAATCATCGATGATAAATTAATAAATAATAAAGCGGTTATATTTATAAATGGATTAAAAATCCTATATTAGAGAGAAACATGATTGGCCATCATGAAATTCTCTTAAATAAGATATATGGACCTGTAGTCCATAAGATATGAACCTGTAGTCCATAAGATAATATAGAAATATAGATAATGACAAAAGCACATGGAAGTTACTGAAACACCATAGAGTGTCAAGTGCCATGAGCATTGTATTTTTCAGAGATAATTAAATTGATTAAAGTGGTAAAAGTGTTTAAAACACTTACAATACCCTGAAGGTATAAACGATGAAAGTATACAAATTCTAGAAGAATTTGAATAACTTTTGTAGTGATAAAGAGCAAGAAATGTAGATTACAACATTCTTTTAAGTATTGCTGTGATGAAAATCTTGAAATAATTCATGATGAGTAGATCACTTCCTGCTTTCAAGAATTATTGTAGTGAAACTCTTAATATCCATTGAAGTGGTAGTTGCAATATGCAAAAATTATTATAATATATAAGTTCCTGAAGAATATAAAGAATACAAAGAACATGTCCGATAGATTACAGCATTCTTCTAAGTATTGTTGTAATGAAAATCTTGATATACTTCAAGATGAGTAGATTACTTCTTGCTTAGTGTTGTTGTAATGAAAGTTGTCTCACTCATCAAATGTGTATTGCGATATTCAAGCCCGATTGAAACAGAAAATTATAAGCACCTGAAGTGTATTCATAAATGAATATTAGTATCATACAAATCACAAAAGGGAGACGTTTTAAATAAGAAAGCATTCCTGAAGCATGGAAATGCACATGAAGTTTTAAAAGAAAAACTTCATTAAGAAGTATTTGTAAGTAATTTGTGTTATTGAAAGAAGAATACGAATTCAGAGAAAATTATTAAATCAGGGGGAGCATCCATAAGTATGATATAATGCACTCTTTTTCCTTAACTAAGTTTTTCCCCACTGGGTTTTCTTAGTAAGGTTTTAATGAGGCATGGGTCATGATACAGAAGTATCAACCCAAAAGTAACATACAAAAATAAGTTATAATGTACTCTTTTTCCTTGTTTAAGTTTTTTCCCACTGGGTTTTTCTTAATAAGGTTTTAACGAGGCATAATATTGATCAAGAAGTATCATACTACTTTTGACTTAGTAAATATAACATTGTATGTTGTACTCTTTTTCCTTCACTAAGATTTTTCTCATCAGGTTTTTCTTAGTAAGGTTTTGACGAGGCAACGTTTTGATCCAGAAGTATCAAACATATTTTGATGCAGTAAACTATTATTTATGAAGAAGACAAGGCAGTTTGCATGGCTCAGATTCAAGTGAATCATATCAAGTATGAAAGGATGGAGCACATTTCTCCTAAATTTCTCTTCACATATGCATGAAAGGATAACAAGAAAGAGGAGAAACAAATTCAGTTTCAAGAAAAGAGGGTAGATCCGTTCTCAAAGGCAATTTCCAAATCAACATTCCAGAAGATGATATACAAAATTGGCATGCGTCAACTACATCAATAGACTAATTGAATAATGAGTTATAAATAAAGGGAGCATATAAAATTATGCTATAATGTACTCTTTTCCTTCACTAATATTTTTCCCACTCGGTTTTTGTTAGTAAGCTTTTTAATGAGGCATTATCTTGATCCTGAAGTATCAACCCTTACTGTAACATTGTAAAACATGTTACCTAAAGAGGAAATGAATTTGCACCCTTTTCCTTGTTTATGATTTTTCCCACAGGGTTTTTCATAAAAAGGTTTTTAATGAGACATTGTTTTGATCCTGAAGAATCAAACTCTTTTAAGGAATATCATTTTAATATGATATTCATAATGTCAGACGTTGTACTCTTTTTCTCGTTCAAGGTTTTTCCCATTGGGTATTCCTGATAGAGTTTTGAAGGCAACAGACAATAGTTGTATCGACTGAACGGATATACGCAAGCAAGATAATAATAAGGGGGAGCAATCATCATATATGTTTTAAAAGGGACAACTTCAAGTTAGCAGAGCATTCAAGTTTTTGAAGACGCATATTCAAGGGGGAGTGTTGTATATATATATATATATATATATATATATATATATATATATATATATATATATTGTGAATATGGTTTTATTAGTTCTCTATTTAGTCCCACATCATGGGAAAAAATTAAACATCAGCTCCAAAGCCTATATATATAGGAGCCAATGTAATAGAAATAAAAATATATCTGAATGAATAGAAATGTCCTCTCTCCCTTATTTCTTCTGTTTTGCATTCATTTTATAACAATCATGAAACTATTACAATTATAAAACCAATTAAAAACATGAGCTTACATCCATTGTCTTGGAGCCCATGAGTCCATGAATAGCAGCAGAACCAGCACTAGCTATTGCTACACTGCATCCAATAGCTCGAAGCCCTTCGTAAGTTTCACTAGGGTAAATGACACCATCTTTATTTCTATCGAAAAATGCAGCATATTTTTCCAATGGAGTCATGTCATCATATCCAAAGGCATGGGAAGAGGCTAAAAACATAAGAGAGAAAATAATACAGGATTGAAGTTTGAATCCTTCCATTTCAAATTTAGTTTATACGATTTTCTTTGAATATAATGTGTGTGATACATTATGAGTATAGTAGTAAAAGGAAGAAGGGATGGTGAGAACACTATACAATATACAGCCTATAGATAATTTTCTTTAATCCAAACCAAATTCACCTTGTAATAAGCAGTAGAAAGAAGGCATAAATCTTAAATTTAAATTTGAAATCTGTAACCAAAAAACGAATGCAGAAGAGATTAATATTGAGGTTGAGATTAACCACCCATTTACAGAATGTAGTTGACGTAAAAACTAATGATAATTTCGCATAAAATAATTTAATTTGTAAAAAAGAAGATAAAGGGATTAAAGTTTTGTATTGGGTAAAATAACGAACAAGAATGAATAGTGTCTTGGAAACTTATTTTTTTCAAACGCATGTCTTTTAAACAAATGTCGCATAAAGTTTGGTGATTGAAACCTTATTTCCAAAAAACAAAATAGTACCACTGAATAGTCACCTATATACAAAGTTTTGAGTTTACTTGCAGTTATGCGACAATTTCAATGCTGTTGGAGGTCATCCAACTCTAAACATAATTTACTTGAGTTACCTTATGACTAATTTTAACAGTGCTAAATATTATTTTAAACATCTATCAAAAATCACTTTTAAATTTTAGTAGGAGTGGTATTCTTTGAATTCTTCTTAATGTTTGTTTCTTCAAGATCTTCAAAAACAGACTCAGAAAAATATACTTATGTTTCTAGATTGTTTTTTATTTGGTTTATCATATTATGATATCCAATCTAATGATTTTTTTTTTCTTTCTTTCTAGCAGTGAATGAAATAGTTAAAAAAATATGTATAATCATATTAAGGTCAATATCAACTTGCATATTTCAGTTACTTGACCATAAATTCTGTTTAAATACACATACAGACACAACATAAATCCACAGTCCCACGCTTCAAAAAGAAAAAATAACAGGATGACACTGATGACACAAATTGCCGCCTACCTCCTCTCATTTGTAGCTTCTTCCTTCTTAAGCGTCGCGGAGGTCGGAGGAGGCTCCCTTGTAACACACTGGGCATAATGCATTATTTTCAATTAAGCCGAGAAGAAGAAAATTACCAGACAACAGCTACTGAAGTGCATTTGCCTGAAAAGCCATCGGAGTTAGGTACTGCTAATAATATGAGTTCATCTGAAGAAGGAGGCATCGTGGTCAATGATTATGGCAACTGTTAACAGGTCATATGACATTATTGTTGAGTGTGCACATGTACAACGTGCATGCGTACATGTTGTATGGCTGGGTATCATGTGTAAAGAGATTAAGGCTGATGTGGCATGTTGAGTGGCTATATATATATATATATATATATATATATATATGTGTGTGTGTGTGTGTGTGTGTGTGTGTGTGTGTGTGTGTGTGTGTGTGTGTTTGTGTGTGTGTGTGTGTGATAGCCGGATATACATAGTTGTTGAATGAATGAAATTTTACTGGTTTCATTACCTTGAAATTACTCACTCGTGCATTTCATCAAACATTCGTTCAAATTTCCCTTCTTTACAATTTTCTGCAACTAAACCCTAAAACCTTACCCAATAATCATTTCTTCTTCTTAAATTGAAAAAAAAATAAGAAAAAAGAACCTGCCAAATTTGGTATCAGAGCAGGATGATGATACATCACAACATCATCTCCACGATCCTACCTCTGGCGATCAAGAAGATAGTAACCTTTGTAATTATGATTCAGACGATGACAGTGAATTTCAGAAATGACAAGTGAGGATAAATTAATCAACCAAGATTGCACTTTGATAGATGCAAGAAGCAAAGTAAGAACTTCATGATTCCCTGCAAGAAACTTCCCAAGACCTGACCCTCAAAATAAATCAGATCACCGACACCTTAAACTCAGTACTGCAAAGGATAAAAGCACTCCAAAACAACCCACCATTAACGACCAGAAATCCCACCTATGTTCCTCCAAATCAAAGAAACGACTGAAACCTGAATAACCATCAAAATTCCCATGACCAAACCCTAGCTTTGACCTACACTCCCAAACTTCTCCAACACACCACCATAAAACTAGAATTTCCTAACTATGACGGATATGAAGGTATTATGGAGTGGATCGAACAGGTCATGCATCTCTTTGATTACCACCACACTCCAAAAGAAGAATGGGTTCCTATGTGTTCTCTCCACCTCAGAGGTGATGCTCAGAAATGGTTTAATTGGATCTCCAAGAACGTTAGAGATTACAAGCAGTGGAAGAATTTTAAAGAAGAGATCATTATTAGGCTTGCACCCCCTAAATTAAGTAATCTGTTTGGAGCATTTTCCAACCTGAAACAACTTACCAACATACAAGCCTACCTAACCAAATTTGAACAGCTACATGGGTTATTGGACCACTTACACTATACAGTATGATATGGAAGTTTTAACCCTACGTACTTTAGGGAAGGCGTGAAATATGCCAAGATTTTCAAAAGAAAATACAATTGTTTCAAGAAATCCCCCAAGTTGTTGACCTACCCTACCAACTATACCAAGAACAAATTGCCTAAACCTGATCAAAAACTTATTACTAACTACCCATAATCTGATCGTAAAACTTAGCTTAAAGACGTTGCCAAAAGAAAGGGGTTGACTCCCGGAGAATTGCTAGATAAGAGAACAAAAAATCTACGTTATGGGTGCAAAGAACCGTGAAATAATAGGCATTAATGCAAGAATAATTTTGTATATGTTCTTGAATGGGTTATGGATTTAGATAGTGGGAAGTGATAACCATGTTGAAATCCATCAAGAACCAAGTAATGATGAGTTGAACCCACCAGTTACTTTCCATGTTATGTGTGGCATTCCCATTTCCCATACTATTCGAGTTTCTGGTGTAATCCATGGAAAAACAGTGCAGATTTTGATAGACTCCGGATCCACTCATAGTTTCATATATGAAACCCTTTCCCAGAAATTGTCCCTACCTGTTGATGAATCCAAGAAGTATGACGTAGTAGTGGCTAATGGTGAAATGTTACATGGTGTTGGAATTTGTAAACATGTTATTCTAAAATGTTAAGGCTGTTGTAGACTTGTTATTGCTACCTTTGGACGGTTGTCAGGTGGTGCTTGGGGCACATTGGATGAAGTCATTGGGTGAAATCACTCTAAACTTCAATGAACTTCAAGTGAAATTCACTTATGAAGGGAGGCAATACCTATGGAAGGGGTTACAGCCTGATGAAATTCAGATGATCGATCAAAGTAAATGCCACAAAGAAAGCTATAAGGGACATATGATCTTGATGTTATGTGCAAGAGAAGTACTCAATACTAACCGTGAAACCATACCTTCTAATGTTGAGATGTTGCTTCACCAGTTTCCTTAAGTCACTACACCCTCATTAACCCTACCACCTAAAGGAATATTCGACCATAAAATACCTATTTTACCAAATTCCAGACCAATATGCCTCAAACCATATCGCCACTCACACCACATAAAGAACGAACGAGAGAGAACCATTCAAGAAATGCTGGATTCAAGAATTATTCGTAATAGTTGCAGTGCATATTCATCCCCAGTAGTTACGGTGAAAAAAAGGGATGGAACGTGGAGGTTATGTGTCGATTACAGAAGCTTAAACAAGATTACTACTAATGATAAATATCCAATACCACTGGTTGATGACCAGTCCGATGTATTGCATGGTTCAGAATATTTTTCAAAGCTTGATTTGAGGTCAGGGTACTATCACATTAGAATGAGCGAGCAAGACATACACAAGACTGCTTTTAGGACACATGAAGGCCATTATGGGTTTACTGTGATGCCCTTCGAACTTTCCAATGTGCCATCCACCGTCCAAGCCTTGATAAACTCAATATTCAAGCCATACTTAAGGAAATCCGTTCTTGTACTTATTGATGATATCCTGGTCTATAGCCGTAATATTTATGATCATTTAAAGCATTTGCAGATGATATTGCAAATATTGAAAGACCATTCATTAATTATTAAGCTATCTAAATGCACATTTGCTACTAATTCTATTGACTATTTAAGTCATATCATATCACATGATGACATTGCTGTTGATTCTCGAAAAATTGAAGCTGTTATGCAATGGCCCATACCTAAAAATCTAAAGGCATTGCTTGGATTCCTAGGGCTAACTGGTTAGTACTGGAACATTATGAAAAACTATGTAGTTATTGCTAAACCCCTTACTGAGTTGCTGAAAAAAGATGCATTTAACTGGAATGAGGGAGCTACTAAAGCCATGGATCAATTGAAGAGACGCCTAACTAATCCTCCTATGTTGTGCATGCCTCACTTTAACAAGCAATTTGTGGTCGAATGCGGTGCTAGTGGGATTGACATTAGAGCTGTACTGCAAAAAGATGATAAACCAATTGCCTACCTCAACAAAGCTTTGCATGGAAGAACCCTTCACTGGTCCACGTACGAGATGTAATTGCTTGCTTGGATTCTTGCCACCAAGAAATGGTCCCAATATTTGTTAGGCCAAAGGTTCATTATCAGGACCGACCACCAAAGTCTTAAGCATTTGCTGACACAAAAACTACACATAGGAATTCAAGCTAAGTGGATGGCTAAACTACATGGGTTTGAATATCAAGTATAATTTCAAGGTGGTAAAGAGAATATAATAGCTGATGCACTATTGAAAAGGGATGAAGAAATGACAAACAACAACTCTGAATGCATAGCGATATATTATGTGCAACCTGCATGGATAAAGGAGCTTAGAAGTACCTTACATCAATCCTCCTTTTACACTGAAATTATTAAAAAAATTCAAGAAGGACACAAGATAGCTGAAAAGTATAAATTGATGGATAACCTTATTTTTACACTGAAATCGTTACCCGTTTCCAGCCCTTCATGCTTCTCGGCGTCGGGATCGACGTCATCTGCAACGTCGCGTTCCCGGAGTGGTTGGTCACCGTTTTGTTTCCCGGGTGTATAGGGTTTTGCACCTGGAAGACTTTTGTGGCCGGGTTCAAGTGCTGGAAGAACGAAACTGACGAGGCTGTGATGATGAGGCTGGACGATCGTGACAATGGGTTGAAAGAGGGGTTGTTGTTGGAGAAATACGAGGGTGGGGACGAGGAGATTTTGGGGATCCCGTGGAAGAAGTTTGTGGTTTTGGTAATGGTTTGGATGTCCTTCTTTGGGTTTCATCTTCTTCTGGTTGATAACGGTGCTAAGGTACTGTGCCTTTTCTTTTAGCTCTTTCACTTTATTTTTGTATGCTGTCCATCGTAGCTATTAACAAAGGTATTATTCTGGCCAAATGACATGCATAGTTGAAACTCTTACTTGGTTAAATTTGTAGTTTTTGTTATTTGATTTTATGGATTGTTAGTGACTGATTCTATAACTTAGAATCCATAGAAATATTAGTCTCTGAAACTTTTCCATGCCGTAAGCTGCATTTAACATCCAAAAGTTTTTGATGCCTATGATTACAAGTAGTAGCACAAATTTAATGGTACTTTCAATATGTTTAAACCAAATATTTCGCAATTAGGGCAGCAAAAGTTAAAACTGGCTTGGGAAACCCAACGTTATGGACCGGTTCGTAAGTTATATGTGCACTTCTCCTGTTTTGATTTTTAAGCTATTTAGGCTGTCTTTTTGCAACAAGTCCTCAAACAGCCAAATTCAAATTAGGCACTTAAGTACTTTTGACTATGTATAAGGAGTTGTTAAACCTGTTCTAAGTATTGTGAGTAAATTGATTGCAGTTGTCCAGTGTAAAGTTAAGAATCGGCCTACAATACATAAATGTATACAAAATTTGCGGTAGTAAGTGTATGTGTGGTGGTAGAAGATTTTTTTAAGGAATTAATCATGGTTGTTCAAACATTTGTCAAGTTTTATGTAAGAACATGATAGTACTTGACATGATGGTAGAAGAGAAACTCAAATAGCGCTTGATTCATCTTTTAGTATAATATGAGCTGCAAAGGTAAACTTACATTATAAAACTTGACTAATGCTGAAAGTCTAGATGATTATATATGTGTGTTTATTCTTATATACCAACATAGTAAATAATATATAGGTATTCTTATAGTCTATTCAAGGTAGGGTTGTCAAAGGGTCGGGTTGGGTCGGATCAAGTCGTGTTCGGGTTGAATTTGGGTTGGGTCAGCTCAACCCATTTATTAAACGGGTTGGTTTCGAGTTGATCCATTTATAATCGTGCGAGTTTCGGGTTTGATTCGTGTAACCCATTAAGAAAATATTTGTATTAAAAGATGTGAATGAACATGAAAACATGAAAGAAGGGTATTGTCGTCATTCACTTGTTGCAAGCTAAGATAAGAATAAAGATATAAAAAGTTGTTAATATGGGAATAAACATGAAAATGTTAAAAATTGTTAAGTGTTAGTGTGTATGAATAATTGAATAATGACAACATCCTTCATTTTCAAGCTAAGACGAGAATTTTACAATAATATAGAGCCCATAAACGGGTTAGTCGGGTCAAATTCGGGTTTCGCGGGTCAACCCTAAACCCACCCGTTTATAAACGGATCAAAGTCGGGTCGACCCTTAAATGACCGGCTATTAAACGGGTCGGGTCAACCCGCTAATTTCCCGTGCGCGTTTTGGGTTGGGTTTCGGATCGTGTTGGAAAATCAAGTTAACATTGTTATCAATAGTGTTCATGGTTGTTTGGAAGAACAATTTGTTGTTTATATATTATTACTCAGGTGATAGATACTTTAATTAGCGAGCCCAACTTTATTTTTTTTTTGTTCATAGTTATATTGATAAGTGAGTTCTATAAGGGTCATGAAGAACATTTTTCTCAATCCTTATTTAGTGCTCTGATAAATTTGAATTCTCAGTTTTGACTTACCATTACATCCTCTGTTGCCTGGATTAATGGAAGGTTTATATGAGCCTAAAATTTGAATGCTTTGCTGCATTATTTTCCATTATTTGTATAAATGTCTTTTGGATATTTTTATTTACAAAAGTGTTATGAAAACACCGGAAAAAAAAATGGATGTCATACACGAATGAAGATGGGAAATTAAAATGAATATTTGTTTCTTGAATCATTTTAAACTTGGAAGTAAAAACTAATGGTATCATCTTATTTTTGAAAAGCATTTTTGAATGTATTAACCCACGATTAAGTCAATCATGATGATGGAGTTGGTGGCCGAATCTCATCCACTGGCATCAAATCTGTTTCGTACATGAGAGACAGGTCTGTGTGCTTACTTAAAAGGTTATATATATATATATATATATATATATATATATATATATATATATATATATATATATATATATATATATGATTGGTTTAGTTATTCATGTGTACAAGATATGCACATATTTTTTGGATGAAATCTGAACTTAAAATGGCGGTAGCGATAATGGGAGGGACAAAGCGATCTAGAGTCTTTAGAAAACGGATAAGTAAAAGAAACAAAAGGACTTGAAGTAAGCTGTCGAGAATATGGAAAAGAAGAAGAAGAAAAGTATAATGGAGAAAACTAGAGCTCTCAAGGGATGTTCCCAGTAGGATGTTAAATTATTCCAACATATTTATTCATTGTACCTAAATATTTTCGTGGATCTTACTTGTTTTATTATTAAATTCTTCTTATTGATTGAACATCATATGTGTGATATAAATATTTGTAGTTCTCTTTCAATTAAAATATTTGATTCTTTTCCATTTTTGATTGTTACATCAGTTATAATTATAAGCAATGATACTTGATATGCAGTAATAAACCATACAAAGTAAACATGGACAATGTGGAACAAACCTGTGTATTTTATTCCAGTTGAATGAATTGGTACATGAATACAACCCTGAAATCATGCAACCAAAAAATGAACTGTTTTAAGTACTAAAAAAAATGAAAAGAAAAAAGGTACGAAATTTAAATCCAGTTTTGGAACTAGAGAATAAGCGTTGGATTAATCATGAACTCTTTAACATAAAGAGAAAAACAAATTGTGATGGTGTAATGAATTCACAGTAAGACATTTAAGACTTCCTTGTCCTTGCTTGTGCCTCATATGTTATTTTCTCTTTCATCAAATGGTAAAACAATAAATGTCACTTAAAATTTTATCATTCTTCTCCCGTTGAGGATATAATTTTGCTGCAGTTATCTTGCTTTGATTTCTGCAGATTCAGCTTCTTTTAACAAATACTCTTCCTCCTCTAAGTTAGCCATTTCAATAGCAAGACAAATATTAACAAATCAATAACTAATCTCTGCCGTAAATAGTTATCCATTTTTTTTCAAAGAGGTGTCAACAGACCACTGAATTTCCAATGCCCACACGTGTTTATGGCTAAACACCCTAGAATTCAACCAAAAATTTAATATATTCTTAGTGATTCAGCTGTTTGTCTATTTTTGTTTCTTTAATTAAAATCATTTGCATTGGCTCGATACTGGGTATATTAACAATCCCACCCATTTTGTTCTCAAACACAAGCCATTGTATATTCATAGTGCTTTTGAACTTATGTCCTTGCCGAACTTTCTTAAGTTTTAATTTGACTCATCTAAAAGCCAAGGAGTTGGATTTTGGACAATGTTACATAATTCTCACTACTTCAGTTCTCTGCGACACTACGATTAATTCGATGTTCGAGGCTTATAGTTAATTTACCGTAAAAGCTTATTTTAGATATTGTTTCAATCGGGTGCTTTTTACTATCTAACTAATAACCATGTCATTCAGTCAATGTTGAATACAAACGAAGCAACATCAAATAAATGCAAGAGAAGAGTGTTGAATCTACGTATCTTTATTTTGATATTTATATGATAATTTATTGTAATTTTAGCCCAATTAATAAATTAAACCAAAAGATAAAAATTATGATATAAGTTAATTGTATTCTTAAGATTTAACTTAATTTCATTTCCCATGTGGTAGCATCTTTAGATTATAACTGTTAATTCTCAAGCTTGCCAAAGTATACTAGGTTGTGCATGGAATTTGAACTAGCTTATTTTAGATCAAATTCTACATGCGTGCATGTAAATATGGACAAGATACAAATTTTGTTTTATCTTTTTCATTAATAATTATATATTACTCAATTAAATAAAAAAAATCCATCAAATTTGGTTTACAATTAGAAAAGGCGAAAGGAATCTTTGTTCAACTTACATCTATTTGTGTGATGCACTTACGTTTATACTTTTATACTCTGTGGTATATGCATTATAAGTTGTCATAAATTAAACTACTAAAAGTACATAAGAAGAGGTAATTTATTTGCAAAGGGAAAAATGCCATAATGTTGGAAGCAAATTATGGGTGTATGCAATTGAATTATTTATAGAAAAATATAAGCAATCTAAGCATGCAAAATAATTTAGCTGTCACCATAATTTCACTGGCTAAGGATGTTGCTAATAGGTCAAAAATTGTTATGAGAGCGTTAGAATCTTACAAGGATGGCCATAAGTGAGATCACAGTATTTAGCTATTTCAAAGCAAATCTAAGTAGCTAGATGACGACTATCAACTATAGGGTACCGCTGTCATACTACCATGCATGGCTTTGTCAAGGCGACCAAGGAATAATGCATATTGTTTATGCATTACACAGAAGAAGTATGGAAATGGAATTTGTTGGAACTTTAAATATATTAATTCTCCACTTTCCAAGTAACTTAAGTTTTGCGTATCCTAGTAAGTTGTATTAGCTTAATTACTCTCTTGAAAATTACAAATGTACATTTATTGCTATTGTAAGTATCATGACTATAAATTAATATTGCTGCTGAGGGCAAAACAACAGAATTGACATATTCTGAAAAACTCGTCTCTCTCTTTTTCATTTCTTTTTTCAACATGGTATCAGAGCTTCTTATCTAGGGAACTCTACTTCCGCAAAGAATTATTGAGAAAAACTCGACTAGGGCACCACTTGTTGTTAAGTTATTCCAATTTAACACCATCTGTTTAGTTCCGTTTTTTTAGCAGCCATGGACGAGGAGCTTGTAAATTCATTTGCTCAAGAAGAAATTGAAAGAATGAAGACTTTCCTTAATAGATTGGAAAAAACAACAGGTGGTTGTACTTCGGCGTATTCAGGTGCTTCCATTTTCATTTGGATTTAATGTCTCAAACATACTTCCTACTTCCCTTTGGATCTTAGATTCAGGAGCCACCGACCATATGACACCTTCATCCAAGCATTTTTCCACATATTATCCCAGTCCTAGCAATAAGAAAATTTCCACTGCTGATGGTACTCTAGTAACAATGGCTGGTACTGAAGACATTCAAATAACTCCTTCCATTCTCTTAAAAAATGCCCTTCATGTTCCAATATTGTCCACAAATCTTATTTCTATACAAAAACTCACTAAAGATTTACCATGTAATGTCATTTTTCACATCAATCATTGTGTGTTTTAGGACAAGGATTCGGGGAGGATGATTGGACATGCTAAAAAAGGGATTGGCCTCTATTATCTTCAAGAACCAAATCAGTTTATTACAGGAAAAAAAAAATTCTCATCTTGCTCATTACTGTCAGAGTCACTTCTCACATGCAAAGAAAAAATTCTGCTTTTCCATTATCGATTGGGACATCCTTCTTTTGAAATTATCAAAATTATGTTTCCATCTTTATTTTCTGAAGTGAAAATTGAGACTCTTTACTGTGAAATATGTGAAATTGCAAAACATAAGCATGTACCTTTTCCTCTAAGTAATAAAGGATGCGTGTTTCCTTTTCAACTTGTCCATACTGATGTTTGGGGTCCATCCACTATTCCAAGTATGTTTGGGGCTCGATGGTCTGTTACTTTCATAGATGATTGTAACCGAGTTACTTGACTTTTCCTTCTTAAAAATAAATTTGATGTAAGTATTGCTCTCCCAAAAATTTTCTCAATAATAAAAAATCAATTTGGTACAAATATCAAAAGAATTAGATCTGATAATGGAAAGGAGTTTTTCAATCATGTCATTACTCCTTTTTGTGAAAAAGAAGGAATAATCCATGAGTCTTCTTGTGTGAAAACAGCACAACAAAATGGAATTGCCGAAAGGAAAAATGACCATCTTCTCAACCAAACTCGAGTGTTGATGTTTCAAAATAATGGTCCGAATTATCTTTGGGGAGAGGCTATTCTCACAGCAACATTCCTTATTAATCGGTTACCCTCTAGAGTGTTGGAGTTTAAAAGTCCTATGGATATTCTTTCTTCATTTTATCCAAACTTTTCCACCATTAATAATCTTGCATCACGGGTCTTTGGATGTGTCTCATTTGTTCATATTCATAGTCAAGGTAGGGAAAAGTTTGATCCTAGTGTTTTAAAATGTGTCTTTGTTGGGTATTCTACTACTCAAAAAGGATATCAGTGCTATCATCCTCCATCAAAAAAATTCTTTGTGTCCAGATATGTTACTTTTCATGAAGAACAAGCCTACTTCACTCAACCTTATCTTCGAGGGGAGAGTCTTAGTGAAGATAAAATAAATAATCTTGAAACTTTTAGTCTTCCTCACCTTGAAACAAACTCCCATGAGATAAAGTCAAAAGAAGTGGCTGGAAATGAATCTGAAAATAATCTTGAATCCGAAGCATTGGTTGGAAATAATATTGAATCTGAAGCATTGACTGAAAACAGAGCTGAAAATGACAAAGCTGAAAATAATCTTGAATCTGAAGTATTGGCTGAAAACAGAGCTGAAAATGACAAGTTTGGAAATAATTTAGTGTACACAAGAAGATTGAAGGCCATTCGTGAATCGACACATATCC
The DNA here is from genome assembly GCA_030737875.1 of Allium sativum. NCBI lineage: Eukaryota > Viridiplantae > Streptophyta > Magnoliopsida > Asparagales > Amaryllidaceae > Allium > Allium sativum. The sequence goes on along the minus strand of CM060912.1, from coordinate 26,556,347 downwards.
AAGAGACCAACCCAAGTCCTTCAATACATGTAACAAATTCTGATTTTTCAGATTTACATGATTTCCAGATTTACATGATAATATTTCATCCCCACAAAATGAAATAAAACAACCAATAATTGAAGATAGCCATGACCTCCCGATTGCTATTAGAAAGGTGGTTCGAGAATGTACAAAAAGGTCACTATATCCTCTCTCAAAGTATATTTGATATCAAAAAATTTCACATAACCATACATCCTTTCTTGCAAACCTATATACCATTCAAATTCCTATTAATGTTTTTGAGGCATTATCCAATAAAGATTGAAATCAGGCCATGGATATGGAAATAGAGGTGCTAGAGAAGAATAAAACTTGGCAGTTGGTTACCTTGGCGGAAGGGAAGAAACCAGTTGGTTGCAAATGGGTGTATACAGTAAAATACAGGTCTGATGAGATAATTGAAAGGTATAAAGCCAGGCTGGTGGCTAAAGGTTTCACACAAACCTATGGCATTGATTATTCCGAAACATTTGCCCCAGTGGCAAAAATGAATACTGTTCGTATTTTATTATCCCTTGCTGCCAATTACAGGTGGGAATTACAACAGTTTGGTGTAAAAAATGCATTCTTACATGGAGAGCATGAGGAGGAGATCTATATGGAGATTCCCCCGGATACGTAAAAAATGTTGCTGACAATTCTGTTTATAAGCTGCAAAAGGCATTTTATGGATTGAAACAGTCGCTTCGGGCATGGTTTGGAAGGTTTACTAAGGCTATGACGGTCTTAGGGTACAAACAAAGTAATGGAGATCATACACTGTTCATTAAACACTCTACTTCAGGGGAAGTAACAGTGTTGTTGGTATATGTTGATGACATCATTGTAACTTGGTGTGATTGGAAGGAACAACAAGTCTTGACTGAATATTTGGCAAAAGAGTTTGAAATGAAAACTCTAGGGAGACTAAAGTACTTTTTAGGAATTGAGGTGGCTCACTCAAAAAGAGGTATTTTCATATCTCAACAAAAGTATCATAGATCAGCTCAAGGAAACAGGTAAGCTAGCTTGTAAACTTATCGGTAGTCCTATTGATCCAAGTCATAAGTTGAATAAGGTGGAAGAAGGTGCAGCGGTGAATAAAGAAATGTATCAAATGTTGGTTGGGAGATTAATTTATCTTTCTCATACAAGGCCAGCCATTGCATTTGCTGTAAGTGTGGTTAGTCAATTTATGCACAATTCAAGGAAAGTCCATTTACTTGCAGCTCATAGGATTCTGCAATACCTTAAGGGAACTCCGGGAAGAAGGATTTTGTTTAAAAGGAACGAGAGTACTACTCTTGTGGCTTTTACCGGTGCTGATTATGCAGGTTCAGTCATTGATCGAAAATCCACTACAGGGTGTTGTACGTTTCTCGGAGGAAATCTTGTAACTTGGAGAAGTAAAAAAGCATAATGTTATGGCCCGTTCTTGTGCTGAAGCTGAGTTCCGAGCCATGACACAAGGTATTTGTGAACTACTTTGGTTGAAGATTATCTTAGAGGATTTGAAGATTAGGTGGGATGGACCTATGAAGCTTTATTGTGATAATAAATCAGCAATAAGTATATCCCACAATGCAGTGCAACATGACCGAACAAAATACATTGAAGTGGATAGGCATTTTATTAAAGAGAATCTTGATTGCGGTTTGATTTGTGCTCCTTATGCTACTTCACAAAATCAACTTGCGGATATCTTCACCAAAGGTTTGAACTGCCCAGTTTTTGAAAGAATTGTGTCCAAGCTGGGAATGAAGAATACTTATTCACTAGCTTAAGGGGGAGTGTTGGAACTTTAAATATATTAATTCTCCACTTTCCAAGTAACTTAAGTTATGTGTATCCTAGGAAGTTGTATTAGCTTAATTACTCTCTTGAAAATTGCAAATGTACATTTATTGCTATTGTAAGCATCCTGACTATAAATTAAGGTTGCTGCTGAGGGCAAAGCAACAGAATTGACAAAAACTTGTCTCTCTCTTTTTCATTTCTTTTTTCAACATAATTTATAGCTCAAGTCCACCGGTATGTACTAGCAAATCTGATGCAATGTCCAAGTGTTCAAAGTCAGTAGCAGTACACTACTCATAACATTTGTAAACTATTTTCTTCCTAGGCTATTAGTTCAAATTCGACAAGCATGTTTGATAATATAATATACATGATTATTTATAAAATCTTCTTTTATTACAGCAGTTTTATAAGTTTTCATTTTTAGTACTGTGTTATTTGTAGATAATAAAGGATATTGTTGATTATATACTATGATTAATCATCTGTTTATGTCCTGCAAAGACAAAGAAATAAAGCTTTTGCACAACCCAAACAAATTATTTAAAAATAAAATAAAACCATAGCATGGGTTCGCGTTGATAAATTATTAGGAGCAACACGTATTTATGATTGTATCGTTTTATCGAAATTTATAACCGCTATGCTACATAAGCTTCACCATTACTTAAGTGGATTGATTGATAAACATTTTTGATTGGTGTTCAACAATCAAAATAAACTCAGTCTACAAATATACAGTTTCATCTTTATATAACTGCAATCTAAAAACATATGACTAAGTAAAATTTTGCAAAATTTTATATGACTACAATAAACAGTATAACTTTAATCTACCACTTTAACTAACTTATATTTCCTTAGATTAATAGCTCAGAAGCCATCTCGATAGAAATTTAAAACTCAACCGTCGGGCATTCGTTTCCTACGCATCATCCTTCCTCTTTAGCGTCCAAAACAAAAATTACTGTTCTACCCTAAATTATTCCCTTCCACTCAACGTCGTCCCCTTCTGTAATAACACTCAACATCCTATATCGCTCTGAAGCTATGCTCAACCCTTGCAGTTCCGGCGATTGGTTTCTAGATTTGCTTTCTATTATCTAATTTATCGAATCAATGGCAAGGTTTCTTCATCAGTTTCTTTTTTTTTTTGGTTCCTGTAGTGTGCAATTAGACATCTCGCTGTTTTATTGCTACTGTGGTGATTTGTTCTTAAACTTGCCTTCCGGCATTTTTTGTACCATTCGTTATATTTTATTTTTCCTTTTTGCTCAATCTATGTTTGTCATTTACCTTGAATTGACACCTTTTAATGAAATTTTTGGTGCCGCAGGGTCTTAAAGAATGTTTATTCCATGCTTGCTTTTCCCATAAACTTAAACTGTCTATCCTAAACTCAATATCTCTATATTTCTATCCTTCAATGCAAGAATATTTATATTGATATTGGCAGCAGTCTCTGATGGGTTGAATTTGCTTTTTTTAAGGGCTTGGCAAACTTGACTGCTTGCTTTTCTGTCATGTATAATTCTCTCTTTGGTTTTTATAGCAACTGAACTAATGCATTTACATGTAGATAGTAGATTCTTATGGTGTGGCTTGGTTAATATCTTACTTCTCTTCTTCTTATTTGTTTGATGTTTGCTTGGTTGTTTGAAACATAAGTTGCTTTCATAAGTTATGCTTGCAATAGAACTGTTAATAAGTAATTTTTATTCATATGTATTTTTTCTTTCATTTTCAACAACAAACTTTCGTTCAAGCGACTTTGTACTTATCATCTTGACCACTGTCTATTGCTTTTTGCTGGTTTTGAATCTTTCAATCGAGGACAAAATAGTATGCGGATATCTGAATGTGCCAAAGCTAAAAGTTCACATGTTTTCTTATAACATTATTGTTCGCTTTCCAGGTATACACTAATGTATAAATGCTAATATGTAGCAGTACATCGAATTTTATACTTGCCTCATGTACAGAAGGCTCAATGAAAAAGTAACCTATTCATTACCGTATGCATGAACAAAATCCATAATTTCAAGATCGTGCCAGATCACAGTCTTTCAACATCTCAGGTTTTTAGATACTTTTCCCAGTTTCTGTGTCTAATGTTATCCTACCTGCTTGCTGTGCAACTAAAATTTATGCTAGCACAAAGAGCATTTATTTTTCCTTCATGCTACTTTTCGATTTTATTGTAACAAGGATACTTGCCACTGTCACTGTGATTTGCTCTTAATTGTGTTTCAGTTCCTTACATCTAATCTACTCTATGAGCCATGTATGTAGCAATCCAATATTTTTATTGTATCCTTTTGTGCCCTGAATTTTGTTTCCATATTCAGTTGTATACTACATTTATTTTCTCAAATGGACTTCATTCCCATTAATTGTCATTTTCCTGCTATATAATATTTAATTTTTGGAATGCATTTACATGCTATATTTATTTATTTATTTCCCATAATACATGTCAAACGCTATACGAAGTTGAATCCAGTCTACCTTTATTTTAACTTTTCAGAATGTCATATATTACATAGAAATAGCTAGCAATCTTAAGATATCCAACAACCGAGACCTAAACTACTTTCTTCTTCTCATCCCCTTCATAGCATAAATACAGCGCCTTGCAATGCCAATGCTGCAGCAAAACAGTAGGATGGCTGCTGCTGTACATTGCACTGCTATGATACTGTGTAGTAGCAGCATAGCTGCTTGATGCAGCCGAAGCACAAGCTACTTCTATGTATATCCCTTGAAATAGAAAGCTATATCCCTCAAAATAGGATGATAAAAATATATCTACTTTTGTATATGTATAGAAATGTTATATATTCGAGGCCATGTTTATTTTTGTTGCTAATATGACTTGATTATTTGTTTCTTATGCAGGATTGCTTAGAACACTTCTTCATCACCTTATTTTAGATGAAAACGAAATGCTTTAAGGTAACTGTTTATTGCGTATGCTCTCCATAATCCATTAAAGTTGCAATGCAACTATGTCTATTTGGATGCATTAAAATTGGTAGTATTAAATATAATAATGGTGTGAATTTTGAATTTTTTTATACTATTATATATTGAATTAACAATACTTTTTTTACTATATATTAAAAGTAAATATATATTATTGTATTTCTAATAGACATAAGGTGGTTGTTTTCAACCTATATATAGTGATCTTATCTATAATTTATTCCCTGTACCTTTTTTTTTGTTTTTTTTTTTTGTTTTTTGTTTTTGTGGAATTAGGGGTTTAAATTTACATGCCCAATGATTTATTTCCTCCTTGGTTTTTTAATATTTGAATTTTTTCCTTTTGAAATCGATACATTATGAAAAAGATAGAAAATCAATTATTTTTACGTAAAGCTATTAATACACGTATTATAATTTCAGTATGAAATTGTGTATGTTTTGTGTATTTGCTTGACCAACTCGAACAAGATTGCAAAATGGAGTCATAAATTAGTTACCGTAAACATAAATGAAGTTATGTGTCATGTGAAATAATTTTTTCTTGCTGGGTTATAATATAGGAAGTAACATGCGTTTGCGTCCCAATATATGTCTCTTTGTTATACAATAGGGAAATTCATATTAGTAACATATCGATATTTTAAATTTTGATAATGTAAAGTCACCAACAACATATCAATCCACTTTTAACAAATTTGGTGGTTTGATTTCATGCCGTTTTGCTGGTCGGTTCGATAATGTTACATAAATATTTTTTTGTTTTACACTATCAGTTGATGGTTCTTTACTACAGGCCTGTGGCCAGCATGGTCCTCCAAGTGATAATTAGTCGGTTTCTTCATTTCCACTCTTTTTGTTACTGTACACTAAGTTATAAGAAATTGAGTAAGAGGTCATGTTGCCCTATTGTGCATTTTTCCAGTAATCAGGTTGCAAATTCAGGGTCATACTCATTTTCACTTGGTTAATTTTCCACATTGTGATCATTATGTGTTTAGAGGTCTATAAATGTATTTGTACATGTATTTGAGGAAAACAACTTAGCCTTGCAGCACGATAAACAAAATGCAATAAAATAAATAAACATGCAGTTTCTTCCCCCACTTAACTTTATTGTCCAAGTCGATCAACTGTGATGATACTAAGCACTGTATATAAGAATATGAGATATTGGATGTTGAAGTTTTCAATTACCTTCACTGGTGAAGCTAATGAAGTGCATGATTCAATTATGGGAACATTGCATTGGTACAACAATAAAGGGAACACCCCAAATTCACAACATAGAAATCGACAAATGTGAAGAAACCATGATGCATGAGGTGAACACAAAGGAGGAGATAAGGAGGAAGCAGCTCCAGCAAGATTAGAAAACCTACAATGACGACAACGAAGGCCAATGTGGGGTTCAGAGGGTGCAATATGCCCAGTAGCGATGATCAATATTATATGTTGTCTTGCAGTCTTCTGGATCTGTTGTAGCCTAGGTAAGGTATATACTTTGAAGTTTGAATATGTTTTATGTTCCATATTTTGTCTTGTGTGCTTCCTACTTTTTAGAATGTGTTTATGCAACACTTGATTATTGCTTTGACTCAAACAACTATAATAAGAATATTGCTTTTGTTTATATGTTGAATATTTTCTCGGGCGAGCGTTTATATTTCTTGAAAAGAACAGAGATGGTAGAGAACGTAACTTCCATTATGTTTTTCAATATTCTCATAACAAATGATGTCAAATCAGATGTTAAAGTTAACAGAGAGATTGGTGTCTTGGTGGTTATCTGAATTTATGTGAACCTGTACTGTGCAGTTCATGGTTTGCTGTTAATTATCATTTAATTTTGTTTGATGTGTATGTCTATGTTGGGCCTTAGAAACGGAATTCAAGTTTGCCAGGCTTCTATAATTTCGGATGCTTGAACCTACCATCAACTCAATTTTAAGGTATGAGCCCTGTATAACTGACTCATAGTACTTTTTTTTTTTACTGTGTATACAGACGGTTGAATAAGATGATTAAAACTTTTTTAAGTCCAGGGTAATCATAGACAATTAAACTTTTTGTTGGTCATCATGTATAATTTGGTTCAGTCCTAATGATTGTTATTTTTTGGGATCAATAGTACAAGCATTGTCAGCAAGCATTTTTTTTGTGTTTGAACATAAGTTACAATTATATTCCTCATTGAATTAGACTAAAATTATTAAGATCACAACTATTCATAAATATTGAATGGTCTGTTTATGTTTCAGATTAAGCATAAAAACTCCAATTATAATTTTTTGGACTGCCACAGTTCTATGTCAATAACGATACTATATATAAGTTTATCAACAATAGGCATGAACTATTAAGATGAACTAAACAACATATTCTTGATATACATATTACATACTCGTAATGCAAGCATTATGACACGATTATCTAGGTGAATAACCTGACATCAAACATATGAGAATTGAACCATTGGAAATTAAAGACCGAAAAGGGAAATAATGCATTAGAAAAATGTAGGAAATAATAGTCTTGAACATGCCTGAAAAATGATCATTTATTCAATCAGGTATATTTTAGCATAGAAGTTTCAACCTTTGTATATTTCCAGACTATCGTTCAATCTGTGCGAAATTTCAACATACAATATATGGGAGTTTAGCGCAGAAAGTTTATAATTTACTGTCTAACTACAATATAGAACGCTGAATATTGAGACGATATTGGAAAGTTGGGCGATCACTGTGCCGTATGCATTTCGAAGCATTAGTCTGTGGAGGCATAGGCACGTTACCTCTCTAAGTCTACGCAAGCACTTTTATTGGTGGAATTAAAAACACCAACGGTATTTTTGGTGTTCTTTCCTTTATTCTCTATAATATTACTCTTATTCCTTTTGCCAATCTTGAAAGGTCCAAAAATAGAAATAGAAAATAAACCAAAGGAGTGATGATGTGCCATTAAAAGATCTTAATGCAAAGTCAACACCAAATAGTGTTACTCCAATTCAGAATTATTTTTTAATGGTAACTATATTAAATTATTTACAAACATTTAGAAACCAACCATCAACAAACACTACCTCCCACTCGCATCCATACACAAATGCGCTTAGTGAAGGAAATTACATAACTAATTACCAAAACATATTACCTCATTTTTCAACATTGACGTGAATTTTTACTTCCTATGTATATTCATTAAATACTTTAATTTTTGATTTTTTTTCCCTCAATCAAAAGTGTATATGCAGTAAATACTCTATTTTTTTGGCTTTTTCTCTCAGTCAAAAGTGTATATGTAAAGGAATTTGGAGGGCTACTTTCCAGCTTGATCCAGGTTCAGTGACAGACAATAAACCTATTTTTGGTTTGATAAAGCATTTCATTTCTTCTAAAAATCGTGGATGGAACAATTGACGTTTCCAATAGTTGAATGTAAATGAATCACCGATGACCAATCTATGAGTTTATTAAATACTCATATTTACTAGATTAAGCCGACTATAACAAAAGCACATTGCAATAAACAATGTATTCAATAGAAGTCTGTAACGTGAAGAACCATTAAGCATGTTTTTCACCTTTGATGGAAATTATATCGATTTGAATTACTTTTATATGAATTGTACATCACATTTTAGTTTTGTACGTATCCATGTATAATACTTTATAATGAACTACATAATATCTTGAACAATATCATTCACAATATTAGTGATATCCTTATCTACGAATGTTTAACAAACTCCGTATGCAAAGCACGGGTTCACGCTTGTTGTATCTGATTCTTGATGACTTTTATACAACTGTTGCTATATTTTATTCCTAATTATTACATTATCATAATAATCTTGTTTTTAATATGAGAAGAAATTAAAATTTAAAATGAAAAAACGAAATGAATAAAAAATGAGCTCATATATTGTATAATGGGTTACATTATCATAAAAAATGAGCTCATATATCTAGCTTAGGTAGTTGTGTCTGCAAATACTGAGGCGATGTCCTCATTCAAAACAGAGGCGATTGCCTCAGCCAAAACTTAAGTATCTGCCTCACTAAATATTAGTGTAGTCTTGATTGTTATTGATTTTGTCCTTTGTGAACTTGTCAAGATTTCATAGCCTGCTACAAGACTACAAGAAATGTTCAACAATTTTGAACCTTACAACTTTAACTACCTTGTTCACGGTGAACATTCTATAAACATGTCTTACTTCGGGAGAATTGTATAGCATTTATAAAAAAAATTCGTAAGTAATGATAAAATTTAATTATTGGTTATGCACTAATGTCTAAATCAACTCAATCTTGGTCCTATTTCCATAAATGTAGTGACAATTGCCAAAACTAATCTAATGCCTAGGATTGGCATTTCTCATTTTACATTGGCTAGAGGTATTATTTGAGTCAACATTGAAAAATATTTTCATTCTGAAGTGTAATATACAAACCATAAATTTAATCCGCTGTTATCTTATATCCGTGTTATCTCAATGTGGTCATACTACTTGTTTACTAAGCTTCGTCAAACTGTTATTTCGGTTGCCCAAATGAATATACATCTTAATTATTCCTTGTTCGTGTAAAATATTGTTTTTATATATTGAAGACAACTAGATAAAATTACTGATACAATTACAAGGTATGTTTAGTTTCCAACACTTAAGACATTAGCATAATATGAAATGCCCCAGTTAATCATATTTGTGTCCTAATATTACATTGCTGTCCATTTTCCGTGAATATTTCCTATATTAAGGCCTTAGAGTTTGACGCTTAGTGTTGATCAGATATTCATAACTGCATTGGAAATTAACTAGCCTTACAGAGCTCGATGGTAAACTTAATATACTAAACTAGTTTCCAGACTACTACGTTTTCAGGTCGCTTCGTTTTCCTAATTTCAAGATGAATTGTGTTTTCACCTGCGCTTCTTGGATTACCAAAAAGCTAGAGAAATATTATCCTCATACATTATATTTTAGATCCATTTTTACAAACTGTGTTGATTAGCATAGCTAAAGGTTGTTTGCATAATAATTCCTACTCCTATCTTGTTTGCGTTGTACTTGTGGATCCATCTTTAATTGCTTGCACTTTATTTTAATGGGCATATGCCTTACTATTTATATGATCCTATTCTTTGAGCTGTTAAATTGTTGTTTTCTTATTTGAATTCATATGTGTCTCAAATTATTGTTTATTAGCAAGGAAAATAGAATAAGACTTTCAATACTTCTTATTAATCTTGATATACAACTTTTGCAGGTAGTTGTTCATGTAGTTAGTTGATAAAAACTGGAATTAGCGTTGGATTCATGTGTACTGCCGGGTTTTTTTTTTTTTTTTTTTTTTTTTTTTTTTTTTTTTTTTTTGGGGTCCTATTCATCTTTATGTACATCACTATCAACATATCTATGTCATGTTATGAGTACAATTTGCACTCTTTTATGTCGATAAATTTGTTACACTTTGTCTGTTCATTCATGCTGAAATGTAACCTGTATGTAATATGGTGTTGCAGGCACGTACCATTATATGTTATGATGATTCTAAGTTGTGTGTTATGATCATGGTTGTTATGGCGTTAAGTCGAGTCGAGTTGACAGAGGTCCAATTAGTCGACTAGTAGACTAGTCGTAGACTGATCGATAAATAAATAGATGCATAGAATATTAGTAATGACCATGGTTATTACGGCGGTAAGTCGAGTCGACGGAGGTCCAGCTAGTCGACTAGTCGTAAACTAGTCGTAAACTAGTCGTAGACCAGTAGATAAATATATTGTTGCTACTGAACAAAGCAAATAAACAAAATGATGCATAGAATTTAATAAAGTGCAAACTGCAAAGAAAATACAAAATGATGTTTCGACAAGCGTACTATAATCTAATAAAGTGCAACATAAAAAACACAAATGATGCTATTAACTCAAAGATGGTCATCTAGCTCCACTTCTTCATTTGCCTTTACTGGAAGAGCAGCGAATTTTGGATGCTTCGAACTTCTAGAGTTCGACTTCGACACTAGCAGGTGACTTTCGATTTCGAGTTCGAATTTGAAGATTAAACCTTTTGATAATCGATTTCCAGGTCGTTTTTTTTAGTTCGAACTTGAAGGATGGGGCTTTTTTTTTTCCTTCGATATAAAGAATCGCTTCTAATCGTTATTTCTTATATGAGTCGATACTGCATAGGGCTCGTGTTTTTTTCTCTGAAACCTAGCGTTTTGAACCAGTCGACAGTCAAGTCGACATAGTCGAGTCGACCAGTCGAGACCTGTCGACAAATTTCGATAAGTCGGCCGATATTCTTACAAATAGCCCAGTCGTGGTTTCAAGTCGATGGTTTGATCTCGACTAGTGTCCGACTAGTCGAGCGTCGTGATAACAGTGGTAATGACACTTGATAGTGAATGTAACATGAATGTAGTGACAGCCATGTTATATTTGCTACCACTAATATTATGCATAGAATTTAACAGACTGCAAATTGCAAAGGAAATACAAACTAAATTGAAGTTTCAATCTAACAGATTGCAACATAAAAAACACAAATGAGGCAATCAATTCAAAGATAGTTATCTTGCTCGACTTCTTCATTTGCCTCACAACCACTAGTTTCGTGAATGGTAGTCATAATTTTTAGTATATGGCTGCACTGGAGAGGCAACAATAACACTGGAAGGGAAACAATGTCTACGGTAAGAGCATTGTAGATGTTTTTCTTCAACTTCATATGATTGTTTATATTATTAGCTTAACATAATAAGATACCCGTGGTTACGCGCAATTCGTTGGTTCGAACACAAATGGAAATATGAAAATTTCAATAATGTATATATCATACCTATGTTAGAGAAATATGATAAAAATTGCATTTTTATTAAACTAGAATACATAAGTCAGCGACATACGGTAACGTAAACAAGAAGAGACATTTATAAAATACACTCTTTAAATTTTGAAATACACGGATGTTCTTTTTCAAAAACATGTTTAAAAAACACTATTACTTTTAGTCTTACCCAATCTATGGATAATTGTAGTAAAAACAAGAAATAATTCCGTTGTTGCAAAGAATAAGATTTATGAAAAAAATTCAAAAAAAAAAAAAAAATTGTTTATAAAAACACGAGATTAAGAACAAAATTAAATTTTGAAATAAAATAAAAAATAATAGCAAAAAAGTATCAATGAATTCATCATGCAGTATAAAATTATGGTTTTTACAACAAAAAACCTTAATGTTAAAACTCCCACAACCGTTTACCCAAGTATCTCAACTCTCTTCTAATATTTCATATTTGAGAAAATTGACTTTCGTGAAGAAAATCCAAAATGAAATGTTTATAGAAACATAAGATTAAGAACAAATTTAATTTTTGAAATAAAACAGAAAATAATAGCAAAAGAAGTATCAATAAATTCGTCATGCATTAAAAACTATGTTTACTTAACAAAAAACCTTAGTTTTAAAATTCTTACAACCTGCTGTTGAAGTATCTCAATTCCCTTCTAATATTTTATATTTAACTTTATATTTTTGAGTTAATCATGATTCCTAAAACTATAATTAAATTTGGTAAACTATTAGTTGTTGATGTGTCAAATAAATCATAAAAATATGAATTTTTCATATTTGCATGATATTCATATTAACAAATTCATTTGAATATACAAATACATCAGTCACATAACATAATTATATACGAAAGCAATAATTGCATATTTAATTTATGATTTGTATATATTACATTAATGCATTACATCATAAATTATTATTTAAGCTGAAGTGTTTACATTTCGAAATTTCTATAGTTGCTTATAAAACCTTCTATAGTTGCTTACAAAACCAACCTCAGTATTACATAATTTTGTATATTTACATCATTATATTTTTAATTAATCGTGTAATATTGATTTTAATTTATTTGAACATTTTTTTCTTTTTTATAAATAATAACATACCAAAAGGGAGAATCTAGCCATTTTCCAATGGCTCACATAAACGATTTCTGAATAACAGAAACCGTGCACACACAAACTAGAGACAAAACCGATATACAACAAAAGGTAAAAAGCAATAAACAAAGGAAAGAAGACGGCTCCAATCAAATCCTTGGGCGAAGCAGAAGGATCGTCAGCATACAAAGGAACGACGATGAGACCAAGTCTTCAATGGAAGAAGAGCTCATGAGTAGTGGACATGCCTCCAAGAAAGCTAAAAAACCATGGCTGAGAAAACCCCATAGTCATCGAAGTAACTCTGACATCTCAAGATCCGTTAGCTTCCATAGCTCCCACAAAAGTTGGGCCCCAGAACCCATAAGTCGTCTGGTCTTCCAATACTCCAGCAGTACCCCAGCAGAACCTGCTCCAGAATCTGAAGGCAGAAGGACCCACCAAGCTCCAAAATTTAATTAATAAATATTCATTAATATATTTAATAAATCCTTAGATGTGACAGTTTCAATATGCGTATCATATTCATATCAAAATAAATAATCGAATAGATTAGTCACTTAAATATTAAAATATACAATTCAAATTTCATAAATAATATGCATGAATGACGTTAACAAAACTAATTTATTATTCATTCATCTCAATAAATTTATTTGCTTTGTAGAATTTCGTTTTTAACTTCAAATATTCATATTTGACATTTCTATAGCTATGTACAACTTCGTCGACTGTTTTCTAACCTTTCATGTTTAGATCCATGTATCTATATTGCTTAAAAAATTCTCAAAGATGTTTTAGTAATCTATACGTAAGTCGTATATGTATACACATGCTAACAAAAACCATAACAAAAATTTGTGTTTAACTGTATAGATATACAGATCACATTCATACATTTATGTACACAAACAACAATAACAAATATAATTTATAAATTAACTGTAATCATTTATGTATATAAATAATAAATTTATCACACACTACGTTAAAAAATTATATTTTTAACTTCATAATAAGATCTCTGTAATTTTGTTAAAAAATCTTTCTCGGTTTATTCATATTATTTACTCCTTGGTCAATATATTTTAACTGATTGCATAATTCTAAATTTAACTTTTTTCAAAGAAATAAGTTAAATAATATTTGTTAATTTATCTAAAATAATTAAAATATGTCAGTTTTAACATGAATATCTGCTCATATAAGAACAATAAAATTATTATTTTTATTTTAGAGAAATACAAGTTACATAATGCATACTATTTTTAACAATGGCAATAATAATTTGTAGTATATTTATTTTGTCGGATTTATCGCGTGTTATATAATAAAATTTCAATTTTGATGTTAAAATTTTAAATGCTGTATTTTATAATATTATCGTGTGCAACGCACGAGTTACACACTAGTTGTATACAATGTTATGATCGTCGCTCATTACCTAATAATTACTTTTTCTTTTGCAAATTGAACTCCACAGGTAAACAACTGGTAAGTAGTGTCAACTTCAGTTGCTTTAATATTATTGGATTATGAGTGTGAGTGCAAATGAATTTGGATAAATTATTGATTAATGTCATTGCTTGCAGATTTTTCATTTGCTATTAATGGCTGGAGAAACAGAAGACTGCATTAATTATCAGGTTGATTACCTTTTACTTTTTGGAATAATTCTTCGTTGAGATTTAGGAATGAATGCAAGTGATTTGTTGAATTTTAAAGATGAATTCAGGTGATTGACTCGAATCGATCCATCCTTTTGCTTTGAAGCTGTTGATAATGGCTACTTCTGACGAGAACTTGGTGGTTCTAAACAGTGCTGTAGCATGGTTGATTATGGATCCAACATAAAATCTTATACCACTTAATAAATAAAAAATTGTATTTAGATAAGGGTTATTTATTATTTAATTTCTGCATTAAAGAACTTGGTGGTTCAAAGAAGCAGGCTTCCATGATTTTTGATGTTAAGTGTTCCAGTTGATAACTTTCTGCGTTGAAGGATGAATACATATTATATACAATGTTATGATCGTTCATTACCTAATAATTACTTTTTCTTTTGCAAATTGAACTCCACAGGTAAACAACTGGTAAGAAGTGTCAACTTCAATTGCTTTAATATGTTGGATTATGTGTGTGAGTACAAATGAATTTGGATAAATTATTGATTAATGTCACAGCTTGCAGATTTTTCATTTGCTTTTAATGGCTGGAGAGACTGAAGGCTGCATTAATTATCAGGTTGATTACGTTTTACGTTTTGGAATAATTCTTCGTTTAGATCTAGGAATGAAAGTTGACCAAAAAAAGTAAGATGTAGATGTATAAAGCATAAACTTATTATTTTTTTGTTATGATGCTTTTGTCTTCTTTTAAAGATGAATGCAAGTGATTTGTGTTGAATTTTTTAGTAGTTATACAGTTGTTACTTGAAAGGCAACAAATAAACAAAACAGTACCACTGAATAGCCATCTGTATACACAGTTTTGAGTTTACTTTGCAGTTATGGGACATTTTCAATGCTGCTAGAGGACATCCCACTCCGAAGATGATTTACTAGAGTAACCTTATGACTTATTTTAACAGTGCTAAATATTGTTTCAAATATCTACCAAAAATCAATTTTAATAGGAGTGATATTCTTTGAATTCTTCCCAATGCTTGTTTCTTCAAGATCTGCAAAAACAGGCTCAGAAAAATGTACTCGTGTTTCTAGATTGTTTTTTTGTTTGGTTTATCATATTATGATGTCCAATGATGTTTTTTTTTTCTTTTTTTCTAATAGTGAATGAAATATATTTTTAATCGGTATAATCATATTAAGGTCAATATCAACTTGCATATTTCAGTTACTTGACCTTAAATTCTGTTTAATTTTCCCTAAATGTAATAAATAAATTCCTATTATCTCTTGAATCTCAAATATTAATGATTTGTTTCTTAGCATCCTAATTTGCTAACAGTGACGCTACGGATGTACAAACAGTTGTGTATAAATACACATGCAGACACAGCATAAACCCACAGTCAGACACTTGGAAAAAGGAAAAATAACAGGATGACACTGACAAGACAAATTGCCGCCTACATCCTCTCATTCGTAGCTTCTTCCCTCTCAAGCGCCGGAGGGGTCGGAGGAGGTTCCCTCTATGTCTCCATCATCAACCTCGTCGCCAATCTCGACCTCAAGTCCGCCAGCGCCTTCTCTGCCTTCATGGTCACCGGCGGCTCTCTCTCCACCGTCATCTACGACCTCTTGTACTCCAAGTCCTCAATCGACTACGAAATCGCTACCCTTTTCCAGCCCTTCATGCTTCTTGGTGTCGGGATCGGCGTCATCTGCAACGTCGCGTTCCCGGAGTGGTTGGTCACCGTTTTGTTCGCAGGGTTTATAGGGTTTTGCACCTGGAAAACTTTTGCAGCTGGGTTCAAGTGCTGGAAGAATGAAACCGACGAGGCTGTGATGATGAGGCTGGACGATCGTGACAATGGATTGAAAGAGGGGTTGTTGTTGGAGAAATATGAGGGTGGGGAGCAGGAGATTTTGGGAATCCCGTGGAAGAAGTTTGTAGTTTTGGTAATGGTTTGGATGTCCTTCTTTGGGGTTCATCTTCTTCTGGGTGATAATAGTGCTAAGGTACTGTGCCTTTTTCTTTTAGCTCTTTCACTTTATTTTTGTACGCTGTGCATCCTAGCTATTAACAAAGGTATTATTCTGACGAAATGACATGCATAGTTGAAACTCTTACTTGGTTAAATTTGTAGTTTTTGTTATTGAAATATTGGTCTCCGAAATTTTTCCATTGAAATATTAGTCTCTGAAACTTTTCCATGCTGTAAGCTGCATTTAACATCCAAAAGTTTACGATTGATGCCTATGATTGCGAGTATTAGCACAAATTTAATGGTACTTTCTATATGTTTAAATCAAATATTTCGCAATTAGGGAAACATAAGTTAAAACTGGCTTGGGAAACCCAACGTTATGGACCAGTTTGTAAGTTATATGTGCACTTCTCCGGTTTTGATTTTTAAGCTATTTATGCTGTCTTTTTGCAACAAGTCCTCAAACAGCCAAATTCAAATTAGGCACTTGTAAGTACTTTTGACTATGTATAAGGAGTTGTTAAACCTGTTCTAAGTATTGTGAGTAAATTGATTGCAGCTATCCAGTGTAAAGTCAAGAATCGGCCTACAATAGATAAATGTATACAAAATTTGCGGTATTAAGTGTATGTTGTTGTGATATACGATACATATATATGTGTTGGATTGGAGAGCACGAAAACAACTTCGAGTCAGAGGTGACCGTTCGCAAATCGGAGTTCGCACGTGGAAGTTATAAACTGTAAGGTGCAGGTTTTCTATGCGCATGTGCGACAGACGTCTGTCGTATGAGATGATAGATGTCTGTTGTCAGGGTTGCATTTTCCCGAGAGCTCAGACAGACGTCTGTCATATTGGGGACTGACGTCTGTGCTGAGTGCAGGAGCCCAATAAATTTCCAGAAGTGGACAGACGTCTGTCAGGAGGTTCGGCAGACGTCTGAGCGGGTTCTGGGCTATTTTCGGGCTGGAAATTAGCAAGCTAATTTGTGATTAATTCGGGGGCAATTTGGGTAATTGGCCAACATCTATATAAGTCATTTTCTAAGGTGAATTAGGGAGAGCTTGAAGACTTGATTTGGGATCAAGGGTTTATTCTCAAGGGAGAATTAGGGTTTATAGCCTAATTCCAATTCTTCAATTCTATTCTCCTCAAGTTCTTTTCTATATTGAAATATAGTGATTATTGTTGGATATTTGAGGATATTTTGATAGAAGAGAGAAAGAGAAAAATGACTGATAACAATATGCTTTCCCTTTTTATTCATACAAAATGATAGTAGGCTATATATAGAGAGCCTTACATGACAATTCATCCTAATAGACATCACATTTTACCAACTGACACTAATTAAATAGAAACACAAACTTTGATATGACTCTTTGACTAATAAATAGACACATTACTTAATACTAGGGACAACACTTAATACTAGTCAAAACACTTAATTAAACACAAGTTTACTTTTCCAACATCCCTTTCTAAACTTGTGTTTTGATAACTCCAAGTCAACTTAATTTGAATTTTTTCTTTCTTACTTCTTTTGGATTTAGCGGCTCACATTCCATAGGTTGTAGCTTCTTCCCAATCAAGATTCTTTCTTTCTCATTCTCATGGCTTGCTTTATCAATGTCGTTTGTGAAAACGTCAGCTGTTTGTCCAAAGAGTGATGCATTTGCACGTCTAATTATTTCGTTGAAATTATTGAACTTAAGAATGGACTGAACGTATCCAAATCTCTTCTTTTGCAATGACCATATCTTCCTTGACATATGAGAAAACAGTGGTTTGAATATAGAACTCTTCGCTTTCAATTTTCTCATCCCCAATAACAAGGGATGCACCACCAGCAACCCCTAATTTTATGTAGTGCGGGATCTTATTGAATTGCTCGTCATCAATCTGAGGAGCTTTCGACTTCTCCTTTTCTTTTGGTTCCTCTTTCTTCTTTAATCCTCTATATTCATGTGCCATCATCACATTTTCGCGAGCATCCTTTTCTATTGAGTTATCATCGACCTCAGCATCGTCAGCGTCAGTCATTTCGACCTCTTCATTTTTACTATCATCTTTGTCTTTAGTTTCTGCAACCTCTTTTATTTCAGGATAACTTTCTTTAACGTCTTCCTAAGTTGTTGCTTTTACATTTTCTGCAAAATGATTTTCTAATCTCTTCCAAGCTACTTGTGCGGTTTTTGCACTTATGATGAGTGGAAGAACTGATCGACACATTCCTTGAAATATAAGAGACAAGGCTTTTGCATTATTGACCTTGTTCTCTCAATATTTTTCCTTCTTTGCAGCTGACATTGCAACCACTTCTTCTGCTGTATGCGATGTAAATCCCTCTTCTACAATATCCCATAATTTTTTTGATATGAGGAATGTCTTCATAAGAACATTCCATAACTTGTAATCGTTTTCAAGAAGAATAGGAACTCCTCGAAGTGTAAATGTGAATGCTGGAACATTGTTGTTTGAGGAGGTCATTTGCTCTGGCTCTGATACCAATCTGTTGGATATTTGGGGATATTTTGATAGAAGAGAGAAGGAGAAAAAGGACTGATAACAATATGCTTTCCCTTTTTATTCATACAAAATGATAGTAGGCTATATATAGAGAGAGCCTTACATGACAATTCATCCTAATAGACATCACATTTTACCAACTGACACTACTTATTAAATAGAAACACAAATGTTGACATGACTCTTGACTAATAAATAGACACATTACTTAATACTAGGGACAACACTTAATACTAGTCAAAACACTTAATTAAACACAATTTTACTTTTCCAACAATTATTGGATCAATTTCTTGTATTCCTTTCATCGTGGTAATAAAATACTCTCTCCAAAGTGGATGTACACTAACAAGAAGTTAGTGGAACCACTATAAATCCTTGTGTGATTTATTTTTGCTACTTTGTCATTAGTTTCTTGCTTGTGATTGAGATTTGGATTGTTCGTTATTGGTTGATATTGGTTTTGTGACTAGAGTTATTGCTTTGGTTGTTTTTGCAAGTCTAACAACGATCTAGTCTTCCGCTAGCACATTGTGGTTTAGATATCGGATTCGAGTGGTCTTGAATCGGATTAATCACAACGGTTACAACAGTTGGTATCTGAGCTGCTTTGGTGCTTGTTAGGTGTTTGTGAAAATGCCGGAGACAGATAGTAGCTCGGTAAGTCCTTCAACCGGAAGTCCGAATAGTGTGGCGCCTTATGTACGGGGTTTGTATGCGGCGTCGGGTTCTCAATTGGTTATTGACAAGTGGAATGGTGATAGTGACTTTGAGAAGTGGCAATGGAAAATGAAAGCGGTTCTTAGGAGGAATCGGGTGCACCGAGTAGTATTTGATACTCACTTATTGCCAAGTGATATCTCGGATGTTGAGAGAGAGAGAAGATGGAGGAATGGGCTTACACTACTCTTCAACTTGCTATGGGGGAGAATGTGATCTCCGAAATTAGTGGTGAGACTACCGCTAAAGGTATTTGGGACAAGTTGGAAGAAATTTATATGAAGAAGTCACTCACTAATCGTTTGATGTTGTTGCGAACGTTTTCCACCTTCAAGATGAAGGAGGGTAATTCGCTTAAGGCACATTTGAATGCCTTTGATGACTTGCTTATGAAGATGAAGGCCGTTGATTTGAAAATTGAGGAAGAGAAAAAGACGATGATATTGTTGTGTTCATTGCCGGACCGCTATACGAGTTTCTCAAATAGTTTGATCTATGGCCGGGATACCTTGACTCTAGATGATGTCAAGACGGGTCTTCTTAGTGAGGAGTTGAGAAATCAAATGAAGGGGAGATGAGTGAGGGTAGTAGTGGAGCTAGTAGTAGTCACGGGGTGTTTGTGGAGAAAGAAAAGAATGTGAAGAAGGGAAACCGGGGGCGTTCTAAATCAAGAAAACCCGGTGGAAGAGGTAAATCGAAAAAGAGAAATGACAAGTGCTTTATATGTAAGAAACCGGGACATTGGAAAAATGAATGTCTGGACAAAGATAAGAAGGAAGTAGCGTCTTCATCCGTGACGGTGGAGAGTGGAGATGGTGAAGTAGATGAGAATGCGTTGACGGCGGTAGCAACGGGTGTTTCGGATAACGAAGGGGTACTCGATTCGGGTGTGTCGTATCATATGATGCCAAATAGAGATTGTTTTTCGTCCTTTGAGGTCAAAGAGGGTAATGCAATTGCTATGGGAAATGGTGCTATTTGCAAGTCAATGAGTAGTGGCTCCATGCAAATAAGGATGTTTGATGGAGTTGTTCGCACGCTCACCAATGTTCGTTATGTTCCGGGACTTAGGAAGTCGCTTATATCTTTGGGGCAATTGGATTCTCTAGAATGCAAGATCACTATCGAGAAGGATTGCTTGAGGGTTTCGAAGGGAGCGCTTATGGTTATGAAGGGTGCTAGGATTCATGGTATATATTTGCTTCAAGGTGAGACTTGTGTGGGTGTTGATAGTTCTCGTGACTTGGATGCGACGCGGTTGTGGCATTTGAGATTGGGTCATGTCTCGGAGAGGAGTTTGGATATTCTTCGGAAGCGGGAGATGATCGAGGGTGAGAGTTTCAACAAACTAGAGTTTTGCGAGGAATGTGTCATGGGGAAACAAACAAGGGTATCATTCGATGAAGACAAACATGACTCAAAGGAGGTTCTTGAGTATGTTCATTCGGATGTTTGGGGACCGGCACCGGTTGCTTCTTTGGAAGGAGCAAGGTATTATATCTCTTTCATTGATGATTTGTCTCGCAAGGTATGAGTGTATGTAATGGGGGCCAAGTCGGAGGCATTTGTTAAGTTCAAAGTGTAGAAGACTCTTGTTGAGAATGAGAGTGGTAAGACTTTGAAGGTGTTAAGGACGGACAATGGCGGCGAATATGTCTCGCGTGAATTCTTGGAGTACTGTAAGCATCATGGGATCCGGAGACATTTTACTACACCAGGAGATCCGCAATCTAATGGAGTAGCGTAGAGAATGAACCGAACTCTACTTGAGAAAGCTCGATGCTTGAGATTGACATCGGGTTTGTCTAAGAGATTTTGGCCGAAGCTTTGTCAACCGCGGTGCATATTGTAAATCGAATTCCGTGCTCGGCCATTGGTAACAAAATTCCGGAGGAAGTGTGGAAAGGGAAGAGTGTGAACTTGAGATATTTTCGTGTGTTTGGTAGCTCGGTTTATGTTCATGATCCGGGGAATGATAAGCTTGGAGCTATGACATTCAAGGGGATCTTGCTTGGTTTCACGGATGGCGTGAAAGGCTATCGGATTTGGAATCCAGAAACGAAGAAGGTTGTTAATTCTTGTCATGTCACTTTTGATGAGTCGACTTTATTCAAGGTGAATGAGAGCTCATCAGACGTTCCGGATTTGGTTCATGGTGAATCAAAGGAGAATGAAGTCATTCTCACATTCCGTCCAAGTGGTAGTAGAGTTGAATAAGCTCGTGGGGTTGAAGTGGTTGATGAAACATCACATAGTCCACATGGTTCCTCTAGTGATGATGTTGGTGATGTACATGATACTAGAGAAGTTTCGATTCAAGGTGGAGCCGAAAGGGGTTTGGGTGATAGTATTGCTACTCGGGTTGGTCGACGTGCAATAAGGTCTCACGAAAGATATGGTGATTGGAACTACCTTAGCTTTAGTGATCATTTGGACTATGCTCTCAATGTAGTCCAAGATGAGCCGATGGACCTTGATGACTTCATGGAGTCGAGAGAGAGCTCGAAGTGGATTTGCGCCATGGAGGAAGAGATGCAATCGCTTATGAAGAACCGAACTTGGGAGTTGGTTCCACTTCCTCAAGGAAACCGTGCTATAGGGTGCAAATGGATTTACAAGGTGAAGGATGATGGAAGGTACAAAGCAAGGTTAGTGGCAAATGAGTTCTCACAAAGGAAAGGAAAGGAATATGATGAAATTTTTGCACCGGTGGTTCGTCATACATCTATCCGAGTTTTACTAGCCATAGTTGATGTCCATGACTTGGAGTTGGAGCAACTTGATGTGAAAACCGCCTTCTTGCATGGAGACTTGGATGAAGACATCTACATGGAGCAACCGGAAGGGTTTGTTGTAGATGGTAAGTCTAATATGGTTTGCAAGTTGAAGAAATCACTATATGGGTTAAAGCAATCGCCTAGACAATGGTACAAGAGATTCGATCATTTCATGCTTGAAAGTGGCTTCCATCGAAGCATCAAGAATACTTGCATATATTTCAAGAGGTTGGGAAATGATTGTTGGGTGTATTTACTCTTGTATGTGGATGATATCCTCATTGCTTCCAAGGATAAAAATAAAATCAACAAGTTGAAGATGCTTTTGAAATCGGAATTCGAGATGAAGGATCTTGGAGAAGCAAGAAAAATCTTGGGCATGAAAATAGGAAGGGACTAAAAGCGTTTTTAGTTAAGATTGACTCAAAAGGAATACATTAAGAAAGTGCTTTGCCGGTTTAGCATAGAGGATGCGAAGGCGTTAAATACACATTTATCTTTGCATATGAAGCTTTCGGAGAAGGGATCATCTATCGGGGATAAGGACAAGGCTTATATGGCAAGTGTGCCATATGCAAGTGCGGTTGGTAGTTTGATGTACGCAATGGTGTGTACAAGGCCCGATATTGCAAATGCCGTCGGAGTGGTTAGTCGGTATATGGCTAATCCGGGGAAATCGCATTGGGAAGCCGTGAAGGCTATTATGAGATACTTGAAAGGCACAACATCTCATGGACTTGTCTTTGGCGGTAGTGATGATAGGAGTTGCAAGTTGGTTGGTTATTGTGACTCAGACTACGCCGGTGATAGGGATCGGAGGAAATCAACTTCCGGGTATGTCTTCACACTTGGCGGGACAGCCATTAGTTGGAGATCGCGATTGCTAACCGTAGTTGTTTTATCCACTACGGAGGCAGAGTTGATTGCCGCTGTGGAAGCGGCCAAGGAGGCACTCTACTTGAAGCGATTGTTGTGTGACTTGGGTTTCGAACATGAAAGTGTTGATGTTCGATGTGATAGCCAAAGTGTTATCCATTTGGCGGAGAATTTGGCATTTAGCTCACGGACCAAGCATACTGAGGTGAGGGAGTCATTTCTTGTAGCCATAGACGAGGGTAAGCTAGTATACCTTCGGAAAGTGCACACAAAGGATAATGCGGCGGATATGTTTACGAAGGCATTGCTGTATTCGAAATTTGAGCATTGAGCGAACTTAATTCGCTTGTTGAGTTGCTAGGTGCCACGGGGTGGCACGAGGTGGAGAGAGTGATTTTGAGTTTGATGGAAAGGAATAGCGGTGAGAGATTGAAAATCTATCTTCACGGTAAGTACTCGTTACACTCCCGAGTACATTGTCTTTTGGTGAGACGGTTTGTAGTTTGAATGTTTTCAACACTACATCGACGGGTGGGGGCTTTGCCTGAACTCGTTGGTGTAGTGCAATGGGCGGTGGTCATGCCGGAGCTCATTGGGAAAACATTCAAGTTTGCTTGGTCGAAGGTAGAAGGAAGTGCATGGTGCATTGGAGTTTGAAGTTGAGATGGTTATAGTATCGAGGTGGAGTGTTGTGATATGCAATACTATATATATGTGTTGGATTGAAAAGGACGAAAACAGCTTCGAGTCAAAGGTGACCGTTCGCAAATTGGAGTTCGCACGTGGAAGTTATAAGATGTAAGGTGCATGTTTTCTGTGTGCAGATGCGACAGACGTCTGTCGTATGAGATGACAGACGTCTGTTGTCAGGGTTGCATTTTCCCAAGAGCTCAGACAGACGTCTTTCATATTGGGGACAGACGTCTGTGCTGAGTGCCAGAGCCCAATAAATTTCTAGAAGTGGACAGACGTCTGTCAGGAGGTTCGACAGACGTCTGAGCGGGTTCTGGGCTATTTTCGGGTTGGAAATTAGCAAGCTGATATGTAACTAATTAGGGGGCAATTTGGGTAATTGGTCAACCTCTATATAAGCTATTTTCTAAAGTGAATTAGGGAGAGCTTGAAGACTTGATTTGTGATCAAGGTTTTTTCTCAAGGGAGAATTAGGGTTTATAGCCTAATTCCAATTCTTCAATTTTATTCTCCTCAAACTCTTTTCTATATTGAAATATAGTGATTGTTGGATCAAACTCTTGTATTTCTTTCATCGTGGTAATAAAATACTCTCTCCAAAGTGGATGTACACTAACAAGAAGTTAGTAGAACCACTATAAATCCTTGTATGATTTATTTTTGCTACTTTATCATTAGTTTCTTGCTTGTGATTGAGATTTGGATTGTTCGTGATTGGTTGATATTGATTTTGTGACTAGAGTTATTGCTTTGGTTGTTTTTGCAAGTCTAACAACGATCTAGTCTTCCGCTAGCGCATTGTGGTTTAGATATCGGATTCGAGTGGTCTTGAATCGGATTAATCACAACGGTTACAACATATGCGTGGTGGTACAAGATTTTTTAAGGGATTAATTATTGTTGTTCAAACATTTGTCAAGTTTTATGTAATAACATGATAGTAGAACAGAATCTCAAATAGCGGTTGATTCATCTTTTAGTATGATATGAGCTGCAAAGGTAAACTTACATTATAAAACTTGACTGATGCTGAAAGTCTAGATGACTGTATATGTATGTGTGTTTATTCTTATACCAACAAAGTAAATAATACATAGGTATTATTATAGTCTAGTCAAGGAAGTGGACAAAATCCTGCATGCATGCGTATAAATATAATGGCAGCAGGTGTATATACTGTATAAAGTTATTTTAAGATTAAAAAAAATATCATCATGTTCGAAATATCTTATAACAACTGACTTTCCTAAATT
Organism: Allium sativum; assembly: GCA_030737875.1. Taxonomy (NCBI): domain Eukaryota; kingdom Viridiplantae; phylum Streptophyta; class Magnoliopsida; order Asparagales; family Amaryllidaceae; genus Allium; species Allium sativum. Next base: position 26,531,109 of record CM060912.1, on the reverse strand, counting down.
ATTATAAACTTATTTTGAGATATAAATGTCAACTTTGTTCGAAACACCTCATAACAACGGCAGCATAGTTTATTCAAAAGAACCATCTCTACTTGATTATAAAATTTAGTAGTGGACAAAGTAGTTTATTAGCAAGGGAATCATGTGGATCAGAGTCCATTCATAGCTTGAAAAGCCTAGAGCGACCATAATTATCCTATAAGAGACATTTTACTGGGACCTTAATCCATGTTTGTAATAACTAATAAATTAAATAAACCACCTCTGCCCTATGGATATTTTTGTTTGATATATAGCTTTTAGCCTCACCGAAATGGAGTTTGATCCTATCTTGATAGGCTGAATTGAGTTTTAATAAACTTCAATTTTCGTTGATATTTACAATCAAAACTTACCAGCATAGTTGTGAAGACCGAACCGTACGTCAAACCATGGTAGTGTAAGGTCCAAGGTTTTCGTGGTTCAACTGGTCAGACCACGAGAACCGCACTGACAGTTTATTTCTATTTTTCCGATTTAAACGTAAAATTAGATATAAATAAAATTTAACCAATTATGATAAACACCTGTGTCCAAACTGGTTGGGACACCTTGACATGATCCAAGAAGTCATGAGCTCAATTTTTGTCTTCAACTCACTTATCATGTAGTATGTTATATGCTACCTAATTGGAATAATTATTATAACAATTTATCATTGGAAAGTTGTAAATTTACTAATTTTTTTTATAGTAAAAGAGGATTAGTTCAACAATAATTCCTAAAAGGTACATAATAATGAATTATATCATCCACAATTTTAATGATAATCCATATGAAATTATTTGCTAAATTTATTATGTCAAAAAATGAAGAGTGAATCAATTATTTTTTCTCAAATTCAAAGAACCGTGAGGTTCAAAGAGGTCGGTCCAGAGGTTTTTAAAGGGTTTTAAGGTTAAACTGTGGGTCTGTGCACGTGCAATGTTATTTCATTTTCAGAGCCATGACGCTCTAAGGTCGAAGGTTAACCGTGCTCGAACCGAGGTTGGGTTGAGTTTTTAAAACACTGCTTACAAGTACGACTGAATTGTATTAATTTTAAACGTTTTGCACACGATATGGTACGAATTAGGCCATGCAGATTTGGGTACTGGCTCACCACATTAATACAAGTCCCTCTTGTTCTTGGTTTCACAGCGTTTATTCTGTGCACGAATAAAAAAACATAGCATATAGTCTATGATCAAATCTTACATGACTCAGTTATATCATTTTTTCATGTACAGAGTATGATACATATTAGACCATGCGGAGTAGGCTACTGGCTTATCACATTGATACAAGTTCCTCTTGCTGTTGGTTTTACAGCACTTATTCTGTACATGAATCGAAAACCACAGCATTTAAAGGTCGATGAAGATCAGGAAAACAATAAGGTTAGCTTGAATTATCGTTTAAATTTCCATGATATTAATCTATTTTACCTATTGAATATAATATTTGTTAACTATTACGTGCAGGAAATTGTAGTTCAGACTCGTTGTGATGCACTTCCTATGGTTCTTTTTCCATCAGTAGCTCTTCTATCCGGCATTCTAAGCGGTCTATTTGGAATTGGTGGTGGTATTCTCATAAACCCTGTGCTCCTTCAAATTGGGATCCCACCTCAGGTACTTAACTATTATCTAACAAAAAGTTTTGCATCTGATGTTATAGAAACAATGATCGTTGTTGCTAAGTGAGCTCTAATCCAAAAATGTATGTTAAATTTGTTAAGAATGTTACCTATTTCAAAAATGTCTTGTTTTATAACTTTCTTTCTTTCTGTTTTAGTTAAATCAACAAATAAAAGTATAGTATTATACTTTTATTAGAGCGTCTCCTGTAGTTGATATTAAAACTAGCAGTGATCTCACAAAATTAAGCTGTTCACATTCCTCCCCCCCCCCCCCCCCCCCCCTCTATTTGTAGGATCCAAAAAGTCTGCTTTTATTTCAAATGGGAAACTTCAAATGAGTGAGACTTGCACGTTTATTTTCTTGTCCCATAATCAGTTAAAAACTTGTGGTTTACAGAAAAATCTAGTTGGAACAACACTGCTGAAGATACTCTTTAAAAACAACATAATAAAGATGTAGTTCTTTATTTTTTAACTTTTTAAAGCTTTAACCAAGTCTATAGGAATAAAGTTATAAAAAAAAAGGGGAAATACTGCAATATGCAAATACTAAAATGAGTAATAACATAGACATCTATAATGATAGCTTATCCAATCAAGAATTTGAGCTGTCTCTATTACTGATAAGAGGACACCAACTCAGTCCATTTATCGGTAACATAGACATCTGTACTGATAGCTCATCTGTTCAAGAAACTGAAATAACACCATGAAGGTGGAAAATAATAGACTCTTGCTTGTAGGTCTAGTTAGTGCCAACAGGTTGTCAAATTTGAGTATTTTGAAAATTTTATACCTAAATGGTAGTACATACTGCATATTTGTATTACAAGTCAACATATGTCCGTAGTTTGAATTATGCTACGTAAGATTCAAACCTGTAATTACCCAAACTAAAATTAGAGTGTCTTATACTGAGACTGTTGCTGAACAGACACATATGTTTAGCTTTTGGCGATAACTTGCTATGTTTTAAGGATATCGATGCTATTTTCCCAGGTGACGGCTGCAACAACATCATTCATGGTGATTTTCTCGTCTTCCATGTCCATGGTGCAGTACTTGATCATCGGCATGGAAGGAGTTGACCAAGCATTCACCTTTGCTTTTGTATGCTTCGTTGCTTCCATATTCGGGTTGATTCTAGTGCAAAAAGCGATAACTATGTCAGGAAGAGCTTCTTTGATCGTGTTCTCGGTCGGTATAGTCATGGCCTTGAGCACCGTATCCATCACTTGTTTTGGAGCGTTCGATGTTTGGAAGGACTACATGAGTGGAGAGCATATGTGGTTTAAACCCTTTTGCTAGTTTGATCTATCTTAGCTGTGGGTTTTTCATAGCGGTAAAGTTGTGATCTTGTACGTACGTCTATTTTGTAATTTTTGGTTTTAGTGAATATTCAGTGTTATGTTGGATCTAGATTAACCCTAGAGGGGGAGGGGGGGGGGGGGGGGTGAATAGGGTTTATCACAGTTTTTAACTGAAATGAAAAAAAACTGACAGGATATTAAAATAATAAACAGATCACAGAGAATATCAGAAACTGAAATGCAGAAAATAAATCATACACAGATATACCCAGCTTCGGCAAAACACTGCCTACTGCTGCATTTCTAAGGTTTCTACTAGGTGATAGAACAGTTCCCGCATACAAGACCATGTACACTCGCAAACCCCTGCTCCTATTCTAACCCTACGCTCAAACCCCTAGACTGATCGATATCCCCTCGATCAGATTTGCCCTGATTACAATCCCGTAAACAGTAATCCTAGATTTACAGACTCTAGTGGACTGGCAGTCAACTCCTTGACTGATTTCCTAGAATTTTACAGACCTCTAGAAACTGTTCTGATTGGTTTTTACAACACAAAAAAAACAACAACAAAAAACAAAACAAAGGTAAATAAATATAAACCCTTAGGAAATTAAATAAGGGGTCATCCCCTTCTTATCCCTTAAGCAAAGTGGCCGGCCCTTCTCAAATTAGTTCAGCCCGTTCCTCCTTTCTCTGAGAAATAAAAATGACGGCTAGGGTTTTCTGAAACTTCCCCAAATCGTGACGCAGTTGTTTGATTGTTGAAATTTGGCTCTGGAATTAATCTCTGGTGCTTGAGTTAGATGCTCCTTCGTCGTTCGATTTGGTCCCTCTATCTAGCGATCGAAAACTGTGAGTAAAAATTGATTTTGAATCTTTGTTGCTCTCGAAATTGTGGTTGATTTTCGATGCCGATGTTTGGTTGGTTTTTCCCCATATGTCGATGATGAAATGGTGTGTATAATATAGGGTAGAATTCAAACCCTAAAACTCTGATTTCACCATAAATGACTTGACTGTTTCTGCGGTTTCCCCTTTTGGTTTGTTGCCTGATTTTGCTCGACTTTGAATGGAAAAAATGAGCCTCGAATTCTTTATGTCATATACTCCAGAGACGTTTGCTTTGTGAATTTGTGATGTTTCCTCTTTTGATAAATTCAGTTTTGAAATACTTTGCTTTGATGGCTCTTGTGATTGACTCTCCTTGGCTCCTGTCGAATTTGCTGGAAGAGTATAAAATGATTTGTTTCCTGTTTTTGCCTTGATTGCCTGTCCCTAGAATAAGTCCATCCTTGATTTATGCTCTGCTATGAATTATTCTCTTTGAACACACTTGCAGAAAAAAAACTTGATATAAATCATGAGTCATTTCAGATTTATTTGCCAAAGATTTTCCGAATAAAATGCCAATTCTAGAAAATGTTTTAAAACATGCCAAACTAAACCTTTTCAAACTTGGAGCCAAATTATCTGTCCAAAAATGATGTGTGACTCATAGTTGATTTGTGGAATAATTTTCTTTCCAATTTGATTCCTTTGATTGCACACACTGTGTATGCAAAAATAAATTGTTTGGACATTTTCCATATATTCATGGACTGATTTTTAGGCAAATTCCAATGCTTTTTTAAAAAAATGGAAATAATATTCCATTTATGTTTCCTTGATTAAATTTAATCCATGAAAACTGTCAAAAGGATTTATTGCTCAAAGCTGATTTTCGAAATGAAATTTTGCCAAAACAAATGTTGAAAAACAGGAAATCAATTTCTGATTTTAAAAAAAAACTTTTGCCAAAAACTGTTTGTTCCCTGATTCCACTTGTAAGGCTCGACTTGATCATTAGTGTTGACAATGACCATTTCAGAACTGAGAAGCTTTTCTTGCTTGTGCTTGTATGCATGTTCATACATAACTGAACTGATGCACCCACTTTTCTGAAATGAACTATGGTTCATTTTGCACCATCTTGTGCTTCATCTTGTATGTTGATTCATCATTAATTTGCTGTAGTATGCACCATTGTATAGCACTACCATATATGTACCATGCTCATTTGAATTCTCCATATTTAGCTGCTGAAGTCATTGCTGCTGCACCCTTTGACTTTGAGCTGCCTTGACCAATGGTTGAACTGTCATGTTTGTCACTTGTTCTCTGAATTGTTTGCACCACTTTTGTCTTTGTGCTTGCTTATGAGCTTGTCAATCATGCTTGAGTTTTGCCGTGTTGTTTTTGGGCTGCACTATCCAGTTTGTTTCTAAGTTTGCTGTAGACTCTTTTACACCACATGCTCGACTTGCTTATGAACTTGAACATGCCTTGAATTTGCTCTCTTGTGCTGAATCATATATACGTGCTTCTTGACTTTGATTACCACTGATATGTCACGGTGCTTGGCCATTGATGTTGAGCATCATCACATTGGACCCATGACCTTGTACATATGAATATGCTGTGTTGTGCTTGTATTTATTTCTTGATTTGTGCCATGTAATCATGTACTTGCTCCACCATGCTACTTGAAATTGACTTGCTGTGTTGTACTCATGCTGACATCTGCTTGACAACATTTTGGCCTTGTTTTGTTGAGCTGCTTTTCTTCTTGTATTTACATGTTTGGTTTCACTGTTTTGCACCTGAAATATGAGTATACCATCTCTTGTGCTAGACCATTTTGAATTTTCATGTTTGACATTTTGTTTTTAAGATATATCAGCAGACTAGTCACACTATGTTGAGGCTGATCAAAAATCAGCAAACTAGTGTGATTATGTCGAGGCTGATCAAATCAGATCGAGTCAGAAAAATGATGAGAAACACACCGAAATTCTGAGGCAAATAAATTTTTTAAAATAAAATAAAATTTATATTTGCATGAATTCTGTTTTATTTCTATTGCAGTGTACTGTGCGTGTGTTTCTGTGAATGACAGGTATGAAGACGATGACTGGACTGACAGTGACTGGACAGACTGAAGACTGAAGATAACACTGTGCAATTTGTATATGTATATGAGTCAGTAAAGAAAAATGTAGCGAAGAGCTGATATGTAAATGAAATTCAGTGATGTACAAATAGTGGAGTTATAAATTTTGTACTGTATGGAATGTTGAAATAAAATATTATATTTAAATAAAATACTGTTGAATATTTGAATTCGTGTATAGTCGTATTCTATTTAAATATAGATATTATATTTCTGTCTGTGATGTGATATAACAATACAAAAACAAACACATTTATAATAATATATATTTGGTTGTTATCATCAAACAAAAATCATATAATTGTGTATACAACTGCGTTATATACAACAATCTCCCCCTTTTGATGATGACAAACAAATATGGAGATTTTGAATCAGATAAATGTGTTTGGCTGTGAAGAACTGAACTCCCCCTATTTGAATGCTCCCCCTACAACTAAACTCCCCCTATAACTGTGCATGAGTGAAAAAGAAAGAAAATTGAACGAATTTTCAAAATTAAAAAATTTATAAAGTATTCACTCATAAATCAAAATCTCAACCCATTCTCCCCCTTTTGTTATCATCAAAAAAATATAGAATTTAAAATATAGATGAATAGTGACTAACAAATATAATTTCAGCATAAGAGGAAGAATGACCATCATAAATTTCAATCAGTCAAACAAAAATCATAATATTCTAGGAACAGGTGGCATATTTCACATTTTAGAGAATGACGGATATACGATGAATTTTATATAAAATGGAGAGAGTTTAAAAAACAATTCATTTTCGATTATTTTCAAAAAGATTTTTATAAAGATAAAGCACAAAAACAGTGATGGATTTGGACTATAATTATAAATTCAACTTAAGTGACAAAAACTGATAATCTCAAATCCCAATAGCTATCAATCAACAAAACATAATACTTCATAAGGTATTAACACATTTCACAGATTAGAGAGATGGATTGATAGGTTGATTTTTACACACCAAGGAGAATTTCAATTTTATTTCAGTTTTTAGCACATTTTTTTTTATTTATTTAAGAGCACACTGACCACGCATAACCAGAGCTTGGATTTTTAAATGAGGTCAGTCGCAGCTTAAATTATAAGTTGTCTCTTAACCATGCATGACCAGAGCTTGGATTTTTAAATGAGGTTAGAGACATACTTATATATTAATTATATTTATTATTTTCAGCATTTAAAGGAAAAAAAACTCCTCAGTATGTAAAACCAATATATGAATGATAGAAAATGGGGTAGGTACAGAGATGGCCTATGAAAATAAATTTCTAAATTAATTATATTATGAAATAAGCTCGACTGTACCGGGATTATTGAAAATTTCAATTATCACTAATTCTAAAAAATAATATAGTCCCATTTCTATCACAAATAATTTTTCACTGTTTTAAAACAAGATGATTTTTCTTTTTAAAAATAAACTCTCCACATTAATATAAAATCATGATGGATGGCAGACGGGTGATAGATAAAGGAGATGGTTGTGAAATATTTGCCAGTTCAAAGATATTATAATTAATATTCAACCATCATGAAAATCCAAATAAAATCTCCTCTTGTTGTGAAATATACTGCAGTCACAATTCATCACAATTTCAAAAACTGATAATAATTTTGATGAATTATAAACATAGCACAAATTGGATATTGATTTCAATTTCTGAATGAATAAGAAATAGATAATTTTAAAATTGAAAATCAATTACAAGAGGGAATTAAACATAAAAAAAAAATGAATATATACAGGGTGATAATTAAAAAAAATGAGTAAAAAAAAAAACTGATACCAAATGTTCTCGCTTATCGAGGAATTTAATTACACCCTGATGGACTATCATGGACATCTCAGGCTAAAGAAATTTAGACACAAACCCAGCCAGACAAATTTAGCACATTTGTTTGTATAAGAAAAAAAAATGTATGGATCTATACAAGGTGAAAATTTGAATCTCAGTACAGATGGGTGAAACAAAAAAAATGAGCACTTCTGATACCACTTGGTGTCTCTATTTACGAGGAATTTTAACATGATACTGAACAAGAATATCATAGACAAAAGAATTAACGAGATAATAGATTATGCACATGTATCAGAGCAGCAAGCATGTGATTCCAGAACAAACATTTTTCAAAACAATATCAGAGCAACACAGAACATAGTTTCAAATCATATTTGTCAGGATGATGGCCAGATTCATGATCTAATGATTAAAATACTGTTTACTTGAAATCATTTGAGGAATATGAAAATATCTGGATTTAATAAATCAATCACACCAATTAATAAATTTTTGAATTGAGATATGTGTGAGATTTAATAAATCAATAATTTCAAATGATTTTAAATAAACAAATACTTAAATCATATAACCATGAAATAACAGAGAAATTCAAGACCGGATTTTCAAAGAATTTTCACAAGAATTTTCTGACAAGTCTTCAAGAAATTTCAGATCATCTACATCAATTTTGTGAGATATTCATGATCCAAAGAATAAAAATAATTTATTTGAAATCATTTGAATCAATGTCAAATTTTGAGATATAATGAATCAGTCACACAAGGTTAATAATTTCAAATTTAAGTGGTGTGTGAGATTCAAAATATCAGGAATTTCAGATGATTTCAAACTAAACTATTTTCAACCATAATAATCATGAATAAGGATGAAATTCTAGATATATTACTGATTTAACCCAAATATTTTTCAAGTCAGAAATAATCAAGCCAATCTAAAAATTAATGAGATTATCACAACTGAGAAGTAACAGTGCTGTAATGAGTATAATACTTTAAGCGTTTCCAAAATGAATTGGAAGGGACTCAAAACCGTATAAGTGTGTGAAATTTCATTAATTATTCAGATCTTCAAAAATTTAGAATTCTAGTTAACAGTGTTCAAGATATGATATGAATGCATCAACACTGTTATGAATTCAAAAATCAGAAAATAAACTTCAAAACAATTGCAGATATATTCAAGTTCAAATTAGGGATATGGAAATAATTAACACATAATGATTTTATACAAGTAAGGCAAATTTCCAGAAAATCATTAATTCTGCAACTGGAAGTTTAAGAAGCACAGAATAGACAAAGAGATATGGAAGTGACAAATCAAATAAAGACAAATAGAAGAAAATAAAATAGAAAGGGGTAGAAGAAAAAAAAATAAAAAAATATTTACACAGATGAGTTTAGAAATCATACCAGACAGACGATGTAAAACAGAATTTCTAGCTCATCCAATCTTGGCCAAGGAACTGTAAAGAATACAAACAAAATGACAGCCTGAAATCAATCTCTTTTCAGCACAGCAGTTCCCCAGCCTTCTTCGGTACCTAACAGTTGAGAGGATCGAGCGGTCTAACAAAATTTGTGAAACCACTCACAGTTTTGTTCAAATCTTTTGGTACCCAAACATGTTTATATAGCAAACTATTCGAATCAACCTTTGTACCTTTCGGGACCCAAATCTGTTTGAATCTAGTTGAAGTCATTTTATTTTTATTTGGGATCCAAGATTGTTTAAATGGTTTGTTATAAAACAAATTCACATCATGTTTTTGATTTAAAAATCCTTTGAGATTATCAAAGTTTGAGTTTTCAAAAAGATTTTTTTCAAAGCATTTTGAAGGATTTTTCAAATCATTTGAATTTTGTTTTCCAAAAACATTATTTTTCCCGAAGCCAAGACCAGATTTATTTCCAATAGAAACTTGGTTTTGTAACAGCATATTCAACGATTTTTCCCCATTAGAAAATTTATCCAAAGTTGATTCTAATCGTTGAATTTTGGATTTTAGATTGCTATTTTCTTTTAATAAATTTGAGCAATTATTTATAGCGATCTTCTGTTCAGCATTGGACTGTTTCAAAACCAAATTCTCATTTTCAAGCAATTTAATTTTGGCTTGGGATTCATCAATTTCAGATTCAAAGACTTTTTGTTTTTCAAACTCAAATTTCTTGGATTTCTCAATCTCATTTTCCAGCCCTTTTAAAATCAAATCGGATTTCAACAAATTCTCCTTTTCAGCAATTTCAAATTTGGAATATATATCATTCTTAAAAATTTCAAATTCCTTTTGTAAAAAATTATTCAAACTTGATAACTCAATCTTGTTTTATTTTAAGATCAAAATTTCTTTTTCAAACTTTTGAATATTTTTATTGAGATGAACAAGATTGGTTTTCAGTTTCAAACAATTTTTGCAATCAGAATTTGAAGGATTTTTGAAATATTCAAGCTGTGATTCCAAATCATCAATTTTGCCGGTCAACTCAGAATTTTTAGATTTTAGACTTTTATTTTTAGATTGTAGTTTATCGACAGACTTAGTTAGATCAGCACACATATAAATTAAATCTTCGTAAGAGAAATTTTCTGTTTCACCATCTGTTGATTCTCCATCGTTTGATCTATCTGTTTCTCCTTTCAAGCGTTGATCTGAATCTGAGTTGATATTTCGGGATTTTGAGTAGTTGTTGTCAATTTGCCCATACTCCGTATTGAGAGCTGTCCAAATTTCCTGCGCAGTTAAACAATGGGAAATCAGACTGTATTGATTATCATCAAGATGAGAATAAAGAATATGTGTAGCACGAGAATTAAAAACTTTATCTACCATATCGTACCCATTGATAACAACATCCCAACATTTAATATTAACAGATTTTAAATAAAATTCCATTTTGGATTTCCAGTTTAAAAAATCTGTTCCAGTGAAAATAGTTGGAGATGAACTGGACTGACTCTCGCTAGACAGACAACTAGGGTTACCCATGACTCTAGAGTTAAAAAAAATACCTGCTCTGATACCAAATGTTGGATCTAGATTAACCCTAGAGGGGGGGTGAATAGGGTTTATCACAGTTTTTAACTGAAATGAAAAAAAAACTGACAGGATATTAAAATAATAAACAGATCACAGAGAATATCAGAAACTGAAATGCAGAAAATAAATCACACACAGATATACCCAGCTTCGGCAAAACCCTGCCTACTGCTGCATTTCTAAGGTTTCTACTAGGTGATAGAACAGTTCCCGCATACAAGACCATGTACACTCGCAAACCCCTGCTCCTATTCTAACCCTACGCTCAAACCCCTAGACTGATCGATATCCCCTCGATCAGATTTGCCCTGATTACAATCCCGTAAACAGTAATCCTAGATTTACAGACTCTAGTGGACTGGCAGTCAACTCCTTGACTGATTTCCTAGAATTTTACAGACCTCTAGAAACTGTTCTGATTGGTTTTTACAACACAAAAAAAACAACAACAAAAAACAAAACAAAGGTAATAAATATAAACCCTTAGGAAATTAAATAAGGGGTCATCCCCTTCTTATCCCTTAAGCAAAGTGGCCGGCCCTTCTCAAATTAGTTCAGCCCGTTCCTCCTTTCTCTGAGAAATAAAAATGACGGCTAGAGTTTTCTGAAACTTCCCCAAATCGTGACGCAGTTGTTTGATTGTTGAAATTTGGCTCTGGAATTAATCTCTGGTGCTTGAGTTAGATGCTCCTTCGTCGTTCGATTTGGTCCCTCTATCTAGCGATCGAAAACTGTGAGTAAAAATTGATTTTGAATCTTTGTTGCTCTCGAAATTGTGGTTGATTTTCGATGCCGATGTTTGGTTGGTTTTTCCCCATATGTCGATGATGAAATGGTGTGTATAATATAGGGTAGAATTCAAACCCTAAAACTCTGATTTCACCATAAATGACTTGACTGTTTCTGCGGTTTCCCCTTTTGGTTTGTTGCCTGATTTTGCTCGACTTTGAATGGAAAAAATGAGCCTCGAATTCTTTATGTCATATACTCCAGAGACGTTTGCTTTGTGAATTTGTGATGTTTCCTCTTTTGATAAATTCAGTTTTGAAATACTTTGCTTTGATGGCTCTTGTGATTGACTCTCCTTGGCTCCTGTCGAATTTGCTGGAAGAGTATAAAATGATTTGTTTCCTGTTTTTGCCTTGATTGCCTGTCCTTAGAATAAGTCCATCCTTGATTTATGCTCTGCTATGAATTATTCTCTTTGAACACACTTGCAGAAAAAAAACTTGATATAAATCATGAGTCATTTCAGATTTATTTGCCAAAGATTTTCCGAATAAAATGGCAATTCTGGAAAATGTTTTAAAACATACCAAACTAAACCTTTTCAAACTTGGAGCCAAATTATCTGTCCAAAAATGATGTGTGACTCATAGTTGATTTGTGGAATAATTTTCTTTCCAATTTGATTCCTTTGATTGCACACACTGTGTATGCAAAAATAAATTGTTTGGACATTTTCCATATATTCATGGACTGATTTTTAGGCAAATTCCAATGCTTTTTAAAAAAAATGGAAATAATATTCCATTTATGTTTCCTTGATTAAATTTAATCCATGAAAACTGTCAAAAGGATTTATTGCTCAAAGCTGATTTTCGAAATGAAATTTTGCCAAAACAAATGTTGAAAAACAGGAAATCAATTTCTGATTTTAAAAAAAAACTTTTGCCAAAAACTATTTGTTCCCTGATTCCACTTGTAAGGCTCGACTTGATCATTAGTGTTGACAATGACCATTTCAGAACTGAGAAGCTTTTCTTGCTTGTGCTTGTATGCATGTTCATACATAACTGAACTGATGCACCCACTTTTCTGAAATGAACTATGGTTCATTTTGCACCATCTTGTGCTTCATCTTGTATGTTGATTCATCATTAATTTGCTGTAGTATGCACCATTGTATAGCACTACCATATATGTACCATGCTCATTTGAATTCTCCATATTTAGCTGCTGAAGTCATTGCTGCTGCACCCTTTGACTTTGAGCTGCCTTGACCAATGGTTGAACTGTCATGTTTGTCACTTGTTCTCTGAATTGTTTGCACCACTTTTGTCTTTGTGCTTGCTTATGAGCTTGTCAATCATGCTTGAGTTTTGCCGTGTTGTTTTTGGGCTGCACTATCCAGTTTGTTTCTAAGTTTGCTGTAGACTCTTTTACACCACATGCTCGACTTGCTTATGAACTTGAACATGCCTTGAATTTGCTCTCTTGTGCTGAATCATATATACGTGCTTCTTGACTTTGATTACCACTGATATGTCACGGTGCTTGGCCATTGATGTTGAGCATCATCACATTGGACCCATGACCTTGTACATATGAATATGTTGTGTTGTGCTTGTATTTATTTCTTGATTTGTGCCATGTAATCATGTACTTGCTCCACCATGCTACTTGAAATTGACTTGCTGTGTTGTACTCATGCTGACATCTGCTTGACAACATTTTGGCCTTGTTTTGTTGAGCTGCTTTTCTTCTTGTATTTACATGTTTGGTTTCACTGTTTTGCACCTGAAATATGAGTATACCATCTCTTGTGCTAGACCATTTTGAATTTTCATGTTTGACATTTTGTTTTTAAGATATATCAGCAGACTAGTCACACTATGTTGAGGCTGATCAAAAATCAGCAAACTAGTGTGATTATGTCGAGGCTGATCAAATCAGATCGAGTCAGAAAAATGATGAGAAACACACCGAAATTCTGAGGCAAATAAAATTTTTAAAATAAAATAAAATTTATATTTGCATGAATTCTGTTTTATTTCTATTGCAGTGTACTGTGCGTGTGTTTCTGTGAATGACAGGTATGAAGACGATGACTGGACTGACAGTGACTGGACAGACTGAAGACTGAAGATAACACTGTGCAATTTGTATATGTATATGAGTCAGTAAAGAAAAATGTAGCGAAGAGCTGATATGTAAATGAAATTCAGTGATGTACAAATAGTGGAGTTATAAATTTTGTACTGTATGGAATGTTGAAATAAAATATTATATTTAAATAAAATACTGTTGAATATTTGAATTCGTGTATAGTCGTATTCTATTTAAATATAGATATTATATTTCTGTCTGTGATGTGATATAACAATACAAAAACAAACACATTTATAATAATATATATTTGGTTGTTATCATCAAACAAAAATCATATAATTGTGTATACAACTGCGTTATATACAACATGTTACAACCATGAGTAGAAAAAAATGAGCAAAAGGGAAGTTGTGCAATCCAAGTAATCTTCAGTCGTCAATTCATATCGGATAAATCGGGTAGAAACTCTAAATAGAATTGAGAAGAAAATAAAGGTGCAGATCACCTGGATAACCAAGGATGTTACAAATCAATATCATCCGAGACCAACATAGATAGAAAAATACTGTGGTGGAGGATGTATCTCTTTAACTTACTTTCATAGTAAGGCTTAAAAATGTACCAATACATTTATTGTATTTCATGTGAAGTTACCATGACTGAGTTATGCCTTCAAAAATTGGCTTTAGACAAGGACAAGGACAAATTACGTTAGGATACTTAACAAACAAAAATGCTACCGTGACAAAAACAAGATTTTGTAAAATTGTACGTCAAAAACATAAGCGCTTTAAATTAATATACTATCCTCATGAATTCCTCGAAACTTGCTAAAATAATTTGTTCTTACCTTTTGATACAAAAACTGTTTTGTTATTCAAGTAAAACTCTTTAACAGAAGGGCATGTGTTTCTTCTCTTTAAGGACGAGCTTAAACCCCTTTGTTCAAGCATGAATTCTGTCGTTCAAATGCTCATTCGATGAAGGCTCAACTTCTTTGTTCCTCAAATCGACCTATTTCTCGTGTTAATCCTCCCAGTTTTCATTCCCTAGCTTTTGTTCTGTTTCTCATTTTCCTGATCATTCGTTATATTTTCCTCTTCTTGCACTCCACTCGCTCTATCAACTTTATGTTCTACTCCCCGTCAGCGTCTTCTCTGAATCATCCAACTACTATTTTTCCATTATCCTTTTTACGCCATGCTACGGCCCGAGTAGATTAAGTTTGAATACAACCTTCTGTTTTTTTTACTAGAAGATGATGGAAATTTAATGCAACACATGTGCATTTGAAAAGGAACTAAAACTGATATTATGTATCTCTCTTTTTTTGTCATGATATAGACAAATTTATGAATTCACCTTTAATGCAGTATTTCTGCATTTGAAATAATATTTGTTAATTATTTTGTAAAAAATTACATATTCAATGTCATGTATACATGAGTGATATCCAGTATCTCTTTATATAATATGATGTTGTCATATGTGTAAAAATGATACTCAATAGTTGTTTCATATAATATGATACTCTCAAAAAACTTATACCTGCTACATATATACATATATGATACTCGGTATTTGTTTCATGTAATATGGTGCTCTTGCAAAACTGATACCTATGCATGTGCAGGAATGACACCCAACAGTTGTTTCATGTAATACGATGCTTTCAAATTTTAATTGTTTAGTTAACTGTCTTATATGACAAAAGTGGTACCAAAACAATACAAAACCATATACGGTAGATGTTTCGTTTGAATTTATTCTAACAACACGGAATTTTGAAACCAATTTAAAATTATTTTTAATTGATTTAATGGAAATTAAATATTTTGAACGATTTATTTTGAAAATAAACGACTTAGAATCTATTTAAAACGAAGTTTGAGCGTATAAATTTATAATTTAATTAAAACGAGCTTGAAATGTCGCGTAGTTTGAAAATTTAGTTTTGAACTTTAAATGAATGTATTGAATTCAATATAAGTCAGAGTTTGACAAAATAAGAAACATTATGATCTATTTAGTTATGTCATTCTAACGAATGTGAAAAGTTGGGATTTTGTTTTATAAATTGTAAGTTATGTCCAAAATAAAATTTCAAATAGTCGTTATGAAATAGTTTATAAAATATAACGATTTATTAAATTGAATAAAAAGGTTTTTATGTAAAATGAAAACCGTTCGATTAGAAAATTGTCATATCGAGTTATAAACTCAAGTACGTTTATTTTACAATTGTATGACATTTCATTTGGATATATGCGATAATAATAATTATTTTATTATTAATTTGAATAATGTTGGAATTTAATATTACATAGCCTTAAAAAATGAACATTTTGCAAACGATCTCTTTTTCGACGAAACTAATTTTGTTGGATCTGGAATATTAAATTATTGCTAGATTTCAAATTTCGCGCCAAACAGACTTATTAAGTGGTCAGACACGATAACATCGTTCGATGTAATAATTTGAGCAGTTTTACAAAGAAACATTATTGAGACGACCTTGGAGTTCGATGAAACTTTTTTTATTGAATCTGTAGCATTAAATAATGGTAGGAGTCCAAGTTTTGTGACTTTTAGAGTTAGTATGCGACCGAGTGTGATTTTACAATCAGAAACAGTCAATATTTTCACTTTAAAAATTCGCTGTTTGAGCAAATGGATTCAGAATTCGACGAACCTCGTTTTGTTTGGTCCATAATGTCGAAGAGTAGCTGCACGTCAATTTTCATTGAAAACAGGATCCGTATGTGAGCATACGGATTTTTAAATGTTGAAAATAAGCAATATTTTAGCCTCTACTATAAATTGTCTCAAACACTTCTAAACCTAAACCTAATCTCAAAACACACACAGCCCCTTTCTTCATCCCTAAGCCTAATTTTGCAACATTTAGAAAATTATAACAAATCCAAAACAAATCCTAAAATCACAAAACAAGTATCTTTGGATTCCTGGGAGTATCCTCTACCTCCTACATGAGTTTCATTAGGTGCGACATCAATTTGGAACACTGTAAAATTTTCAGCGTGAGCCTCTTGTGTTTAGGGTTCGGATTATTGGAGAATTGAAGTAATATTTTGTGTTTTAGTTGTTGTAGTTGGATTAAGAGGTTGAAATCAAGCTTGTATGCAAATTTTGAGTGAATTCAGTGATAAAAAGTGTCGAGAGGAAAATGGAGCAGCAAGGAACGTGCATGACCTGGTGCGTGCTATTCATTTGGGGTAGAAAGGGTTAGAGGAAGAGATTAGAGAAGGTTAGCAGGTTAATTAATTAATACATGTTAAGTTAATGACATGTATATGTTCATGAATCTTATAAAAATCGTAACTTTTTCATATAAACTCGAAATTCTGCGATTCGTCGGAACCGTATCGACGAGAGCTTCGCAATGAAACTGATTTGGAAAGTTTTGGAGCTCGTGGCAATTTTTGGCGGAAGAAAACGTCTGATTCGGTCAATTGACCGTTTACAGTTATTTAGCGACAAACAATCAATGTGAGAACTCTCTCACTCAACTATTTTGTTATGTTATTATATTCATATTTCAAAATATATTAATTGCCATAGTGGATTTTTATCTGTTTAGTTATCATAAATTGTTATACGGTGCATGATAGCTCACATCACAATTGTTTGCAAACCAGATGAATGATTTGTTGATTGTTTATGTTATGATTCGAATGTGATTTTCAAATAATTAACGTGTTAATAAAAACAATGTTAGATTATTTGTGGTAGTTGAAATTGGATATAAATATCCATTTATAATTTAAACGGTGAATTTATTATCAATTGCTTAAGTATAATTGGTTGGATTGAAAAAAAAATTATAATGAATAAATAATTTATTAACCAATTATTTATTGGTTGAAAACCCCACACGGGTATTGGAATGATATTTGATTTACACTAATCTCAAGTGTTTAGATTGAATGTTAATCGATTGATTGACAGACCAATATAAACGTTAAATAATTATTTAAGGCTATTATGGATGTAAGTGCACTTTGGATGTGAACTAGATGTTTAATAGTTGTTTATAATTATTGTTGAGTACATGTGATGTATGAAATCCATATAACTGAAATTATATGGTAATTAGTTACGTCTCATTTCAATCTAGAATAATACGAATATTTTAATATAATATTCAATTAACAGTTGAAGTTTGGTTTTGATGTCCGATTTTGGATGGACACAAAAATATTAAAATTGACTGAACAGTGAAATGTGCAATTTTAAAGATAAATGGTTGAAACGGGTTTTGAAAAATGATTGTATATAATTTATAAAAAATTCTTTTGACGAGTTTCGATTTGTAATTAAAATTTATAAATCGATTCGGGGTTGAATAGGACGCGTTGCACAGAGACAGTTCACGAACGTCAACCCGTAACTTCGAACTGACGTACCGGAGATCCGACCGTCAGATTCTCCTGAAATTAAAACCGTTGGAATCGTAATGAAATGAGCTTTTCAATAAAATGAGAGTTTTTGAAATCCAATGGTTATATTTTAAAATATGTCTAAATCAGTTTTGAAAAAGGTCGTTATGGATGCAGTTTGGTGGCCGATATTGGAAACCGACTATAAGGGCATTAATAAAATTATTAAAAATATAAATAAATTATGTAAAATCATAATAAATTATTTGAAAAGATTTTGGATGAAATATTCCAAGCTTTGAAAAGATAAAAGATATTTTTATCTGAATGAACTAATTAATAACTAGAGTAATAATCCAATGATTTTAAAAATAATAAATTGGATTTGTGAACGGTTTTGTCATAACCAGAAGTTTCCAACATATATAAGTTGGAATGAAAATTATCTTCGGATATTTTCGATATTGGATTACATGATTATACGGATATCGTTGAGGAATTTGGAAGATATTGATATCGTTATTCCAAAACGAAATCTATTAGTTTCAGAATTTGGTATTGAATGTAAGTCAACATGATTTCCAGTTAAAGCCTTATATTTAATATCGAATTGGATTTTGAGTTCGTTGTTAATGGTATCTTAAATAATATTGTTCTTATACCCACTTGTGAAAGGTATAAATCTTTTAATTAGGATTTAAGAAAGTTTTCTAGTTTATTTAATTAAATTGGAATTGAATGGAATTCGATTAATAATAATCGAAATGAGCTTCCGGAATGGAAGACATTTACTATTTATGAAATTAAAAGGTTTGTCGTTATTCCACTTACAGTATTAGTCGGATACGGAAATTTATATCGATTATAAATTGTTCAGATTTGCATAAAGATTCCATATTAAGTGGAAGATGATTTTTGGTATATCGTGAATAATGTTTTAAATGACATTTGTTCTTTAACTCAGTTAAAGGCAGGATCAATTTCCTAAAAGTTAAGAAATCATTAAGTGATGATTTTTGAGATTAAAACTAAGTTGGAGTTTTAATGAATCTTTAATTAGATTGAAATGTAAAAAGAGGTAATTAAATGTACCAAATTTGAGAAATGCTCGAGATGAAGTACCACCAATTTTACTCCATGCGATGTATGAATCTTTAATTAGATTTAAACGTTAAATGGTAATTAAATTTACCAATAACACTATGGGTGTTTAATATGGAGTGATACCAGTTTTTCTCCATGGGATGAATAGGTCGGGATTGGGATGATAAAATAAATGATTACTTCGGTAAGGCTCGATAATCCCGACTAGCTATATAAACCTTAATTTGGTTTAAGTTTTTAAAAGATATAATAAAATCTTTTGAAATGATATCCAATGGAAGATTTAAACAAGTTTAAATGATATGAATCTTTGATAAAATTAATGGGAACCTATCCCAGAATAATGAATATTTGAATAAAGAATTCTGGATTAGAATGAGATGTGTGTTATCTTTATTTATCATTTGATTTTAAAGATGCGTGAGCTATTCTGAAAGACCGGGTTTAACCCATTCTGAATAGCTATTATGATGATTAAAAGTCGAAGATGAAGATGGTAGTTGAAGACCGGAGATCTTCACATTGTACGGATGATTACTGATGTCTCGGTTGAGCGGTACACCCAAGACGAGGTAATAAGTGGTGATTGTCCAGACGTACTTGGAGATCGACCGGATATGCGAGGACCTCTCTCCTGTATTGGACATATGGGACGAGGAATAGGGTGCCTCCGGTTTCGTTCAGACCCAGAACGAACTTGCAAATGGATTGTGTGTCTGACATTGTATTTTGTGCTATATTGATTGATCTCTACCAAATATATATCTGTTTAGTGGTGGAGAATTTATTCTCTTTGCTTAACACCCTTCTTTGAGACGTACGAGCTCAGAGGTCATATGTTGGTAGACATCAGTTGTATGATATGAGTTGACAATGTGGCATGTGAGATGCAATGATCAAGGCTTTTGTTGAAAAGCAGAGCTTTGCGGATGATGATCAAAGCATGACTTTAATATAGCGTAGCTTTGTGTATAGCGTTCATTCGCGAGCTTCACACCCCGGTATGAGTCAAAAACGGGATGAGGGACAGCAGGGAGGACGGACGTTTCTTTCTAGATGGGAGGGATGACATGGTATGGAGCCCAGACATTTTACTTATGTGGATGATGAAAAGCGAGGCGCCTCAGATATGGATGGAATAGACCCAGATTGGTCGATATACTGACCAAGTGACAGGTCTGATAAGACCGGAAAACGTATCGTTCAGGAATACCAATCCACAAGTGTAAGTGTGGACCAGTCCTGGCGCTCCCAAGGGTTACCTATGGTGTGATCCTGGACATCTTGTTATAGGTGATCCGAAACCGGTGAGGAAGATCCCTTACCTCGGCTCATAGATGGAATCCAATTTCCAATACACAGTTTTTACAGTTTTAGTTGTAAACTTATATGGCGACATAATATATGCTACTTATGCCGTCTATTATTGATACATTTATATTCAAAGTTGTTTTCTACACTATATACTTATAACAATAATATCAAAAACATTTGTATTAAGACATACCAAACATGTTTGGCTATTATAAGGTCCGGCTTGCGTTGCATTGTGTTACGGGACCTGAGTATTATAATAGCTTCATTTTTTCCCAAAAAGCATTGCGTTGTATATTAATTGTTTTATTCAAAGTATTCGTGGGAGTGAACCCGTTCCGTGATATACGGCATGGTCCTGTGATAGGCCCTGTTTTAAATAAAGTTTAATAATTGTTTTAAGTTCTCACTCCAGTCACATGACTGACCTAGAGTTTATTGTTATTCATTTAAACTCTGGGTGCCCATATTTTCCACATGGGCAGCTAGTAGTTTTCGTTTTGTAGATTTCTATCTAATAGGATACTGGTTTACGACTGGAGCTATATTAGGAAAACTTTATATCCGTGTATCTCTTTCAGTTGTGTTAGTTGATGTATTTCCACTGCGCGTTGTATTTATAAATTTTTATTATTTTTCCGCTGCTATGTAATCTATTCTCTGATATTTATTTTTCTACTGTGTATTTATTTATTCGTACTTGATATTCTTGTACTCTGATGTAAATTATTGTAATATCAATCAATTTTTTTTGTTGTTTTGTGTTCCGATGCGTCGTGTTCTCAAACAATCCGTGTTCTCGCTCGGTCTAGACCAGTTGGGGATTTCGGGTGTGATATTTATGCTTGGTTATTTTGTAAAATATGTACATGTTACTTACAACAAAATCGATACCTGCATATATGCAAAATGATACCCAAATAGCTGTTCTATATAATATAATGCATAAATTTTATTATTTAATTCACTAGCGTGCATGACAAAAGTAATATCAAAACATTACAAACTTACATATAGTAGTTATTTGATTTGAATTCATGTCTAGTTATTTTATGAATTATATTAAACATTATTTACAACAAAAATGATACCAACATGCATGCAAAAATGATACGAAGTAGTAGTTTTACATAATATGATACTTTATAATTTTTATTGCTAAGTTCAATGTTATGTATAACAAAAGTTATATGAAAAAGTAAAAACTCATATTTAGAAGTAGCCTGATTCGGTTTCATGGTTATTTATTTTGTAATAATTGTTTTTCCAACAAAACTAACACCTACATGTATGCAATACCAACATATGTGCAGAATTGATATCCAGAAATTGTTCAATAGAATTCAACAACAACCCTATTGCAAATAACAAGTTAACACACTACAATAAAACATGTTTTTAAGACTTCAATTTTAGGGCTTTTAAATATGGACTATTTAAGATGGAATCATGTAATCTTAATAAAATATGGAAGAGACCCACAAATGATTCTTTAATGGGCCTTTAATGATAAAATAAGAATCCACGCACAAAATATTTAGATCCTCATCATTCAATCATTTAGCTACAATTTCATTATCCACTTCATCTGATACTCCTAACCTAACCATCTCATGCGCTTTAACCACACTACGCCATAGATTGCATACTGCAACACTAGAGAAGTGATGCAGAAAGTGCTAAAATATATTTCGATAGGCAAAAAATGATCTGTGGCAACACTTTCTCGGTGCAGCATTTTGCCACGTTGCCATAGAGTCAAAGGTAACAACTTTGCGCCCCAATGACGACATTTTCATGGTGATGCCGCAGATACTAATTTTACTTAAAAATGGGCTCAACTTTATCTATAACAGCACTTTTACCATCCAATGGCAAAACTTTTACCGGGTTAAATATTTATTTAATAAAATACTAATGCATAGAATTTGAATTCAAACAATCTTCTATTAAATAAAATATTTTATTCCTACAACTGGAATAGTACAAATTTTTGACTCCAACTATGTACAACTCAATGATTTACTACAACACTGATTATTCACATATATAGATATTCCTCACTACATCACCCAGTTCATTAATTACATATGCAATTTCAATTTATACAGACACTAACACTTACAAATATATTCCGAGCCGATGGCGAGCTGAGCGCCGAGCCAAAGGCAAGCCGTCAGTGGGTCTGGGGCGCAGCGCCGGTGGGGGTCCGGGGCCCCACAGACCCGGTGGCAATCAACCTAGCCAGTTTGGTCGAAAAAGTGGACACCTCCCGATTTATCCCATTTCAGAAGACCAAGCCTTCTTTGAAACACCAAGTCCATCATCTCCTAAAGCTATAAAAAACAACAACAAACATTAAACTTCAAAACTTCCACTTCTGTAACACACTTACATCCTCTCCGACCACAAACACCTTGTGTCCCCTTGATTGCACTTATCCTTCTTCAGAACCACCTCTATATTTGATCTGCATTGATACCTGACCCAACCAAGCATATGCAGATTTATGCATTCCTGTAATTATCATGAGTAAGAGATCAACATTTGATCTATATTGATGTCCAATCCAACCATCATCTCTGAAAACATGCATTCTCTTTGATATTAGTAATAGACAGTGGTTTATATTCGGTAATGGTGATGCTTTACACTAATATCTAAACTACTATGGATGTGGATTAAAAGTTGCACATATTAAGGAAGAAGGCAAGTGGTTTTCACTTGTTAAAATGGAAAAGAAAATAAATGAAAAACAAGGACAATTATTTGAGGTTGGAGAACATTACCAGGTTGTAAGCATTCTCAATATGAATTCAAATAGTTTTCAACCTCATCTCTACAATACATCAAGCACCTGCAGTGCAAAACATTAATGTTGTCTCAATCATCACCGACAACAGCAATCTGGGAAACCTGAGCAATTGTTTAGAATATGCAGCTCATATAAGGTCGATGGTCAAATTGTTCACAATCACACTTCACTAGGAACTAAAGTTCTTTGTTATTAAATTGATTAACAACTCAATAGTTGCTCAAAGAACATTTCAGTGAATTAACATATAAAAGCACCCCAAAATACCATTTGGATTAAAACCTTTTTGTAATCAAGGTAAACTGCTGTACATTACTTGAATGCAATTGTTAATTATTTTACTGAATCATACCTTTCCTTCAAGATGCCTTCCTGTTATATTCATCTTTGCATGAATTCCAAGTCCTACTCTTTTTCGTTGTTGGATTTCAAGTACGCAATCATATCTTTAGATGATAAAAAATTCATTCCAAGCTCAAGGAGCAACAAATTAACAAATTCGAAATATAAAATAACTGATCTCAAATCAAGATTTTTGGAACTTTCAAAACTCACCTTAAAAATTCTGAAGGAGATTCAATTAAAGAATTAAAGAAGCTGAAGTCGCGATTTTTTCATCCCAAGCTAAAGTCGCGATTTTTTCATCTCGAATTAAAGAAATAATCGCAATTTGTTGAAGAGAGGAAACCCTAATTTTCCGTCGCCATTGAAAAGGAAGCGGCTGTGTTTTTTCTCAAGTGAAAAATAGCGTGAATTATGTTCAATGGGAAAATGAAAATTTGGAGCAAAGGAGTTGAGGCGATGAAGGAAAATCAGAATGACACGGATCAGTAACGTGGACTGTTGGATCGTGCTGATGCGGATTGATAATTTTATTCACGCGGCAACTGGAACACTTGGTTGGTATTCATGTTAACACATTGAAATGTGTGTTGCAATAGACAAAAACTAAGATAGCTATGGCAGTATTTTAGCTTGCAAACACCTTGAATTTTCGTTGTAGTAGGCCATCTATGGCGTTGTGCCAGTTGAGGCACGGATCCTTGTCGATATTCAAATTTTTGCTGAGCATAAAACCAATTGTTAAAGGGATATGATAGTAAACTATAAACCTTATGATTAATTTCTTCCTTGTATGTCTACATAAAATGTGTGATGTTTTTCTATTAGTTTTGTGTGTAAATTTCATATTTGTTTAAATGACTCACTCGTGTTTTCATGTTCTATTTTCATTGTGTTATAACAAGCATGCAAGAGAAACCCACACATATAATTTGTCTATTCTGAGCATATGATGCATGTAGAAGTGAAGTTTTATGAATTTAAGTTTAAACTCCTGATGTGCACTCAAAGAACTTTTAATGCTGTAGAAGTAGTAAAATCCAATGCCACTCGGAATATATGGAGATTTTTGGATGAAAGTAAACAACCGAACCAAGAAAACCTTTATATTTGTTATAAATCTCTTCAATTTGCATTGAATCTGCTGTAGCTTTAATTTTTGATTGATTGTAGAAATAATCAAAAGCTGCTCTTTCTATACGCCAATCACTTGCTTTAAGTGCTTGATAAGCAACCTTTCTACTGGAATGGTATAATTGCAAGAATGTTAAACTAGTAGTGAATACGCATAGTGCTCTACAATTGAATGGAGAACATTACTTGATGTGCTTTAGAAATTGAATGGAGAACATTACTTGATGTTGAGAGTTATCATAAATAGATTATGGATGTGACAACAAAATAAAATAAACTCTAAAACAAAAATTGAATAAATCTAGTTTTACCATCAGATTCTCCTTATGTTAATTGTAAATAAAATTTAGAGAGAAACAATTGCATTATATCACATTTGGATATTAACATAGATAAAAAGACGACAAAGTATATAAAAATTCAAGTTGTAAGTTGTATTCTTATTTGCAATAAAAAATTTGTATTCAAATATTTAATAAAATACCTTTTTTGAACACCCAAGAGTTCAGGTTTTTCGGATGCATTTGGAGCTTGGGAGAGGAGCTAAATTCCATGACGTATTTTGGTAGATTCTTATTTTCGCTGTGCTATTCTGTTCTTGTGTTATATAGTAGTTTGGACAGGTTGTTATAACTGTTCAGGTTTGTATTTGTGGTCTACTCTAATTATTGTATATGTATATTAAATAAAAGTCCTTTCAGTTTTGTAAAGGCTTGCTATATATAATATATTATTCACTACGATTGTGAGATTCTGTTCTATCTTATTTTTCTTTATCCCCTAATGATTTGGTTTTTCAACACTTGGATGTTCGGTCGTGAATGTATTGTTGTCGACTCTGAGGGTCGACTTTGAATAACTACATAAACTATTTGTAGTTAAAGCTATAGATAAAACAAAGGTTATCATATTGCTATATTTATTTAACCTTGTCTAAGAAAAGAAGAACATCATAAGTCACATAACAAGTATTCACTTTGGTAATATTAATTAATATTCCATGTTTTACACTTCACGTGGTAGTAATAATAACGATAGTGGCTAAACAAAAGAGTACTACTACTTTACTAGTTAGTGTTACTTTTTATTTTTAACTCTTTGTTTAGGCACTAATCTATCTTTATTATTTTTACAAGTACAAATTTGTAGGGTGGTCTTAAAATGATTTTTCAGTTGTCATAATGTGAGTCATGGTCAGGCAAATAATCATGATTATATTCATGCTACAAAATAATATGAATAAGAAGCCTAGTAATTTGCAATAATATCAACATTAAACAAGCATTAACCTCTACTTATTCAACAAGACGATGTAATATCAAATCATTCACCATTAATTGAGTTCAAATATATTTTTTATTACAAAATCGAACTAACACAAAAGAAGGTCATAGGTTGGAGCTTGTAAACTCCGTACCAAAACAGAGACTTACCAATTGTAAACTCCATACACAAATTTACAAATCGTAATTCCCATACTTTGGAATTGTGGATCAACAATTTTGAATAATAACTATTGTTGTAATAAATTTTCAACAACATACTATAGCAATAACAACAACAAAGTGTTGTGTTAAACTATAATGATAAACAAACGCTGTACTACTCTGTAGATATAACACAACTTCTAACCAGGAAGATTACAAAATGATGTATATATATAAACAAGAAATCTAACTGGCTGAAGAAAGAAATTTCGTCTGAGGTTTGTTGTAACAATTTTCTTAAGACTTTATTCAAAGTCTCCCAAGATGCAATAGACGTGATTTGCTCGAGATTATGGTGTGCATGAACTTCTGTGATATGCAGGACCGCTTGGATTTAGAGATTTGGACATCAAAGAAGGAGAGGAAAAATTGATGGATTATGATCAGGCTTTCGTACTTCTTTTATAGGAGGATTCCTAACGGTTATACCTGTTGGAGGAAAGACACGCCTCTACGTTTTGCATTGCTTAATTCTGGTTGGAAACAGTCATTCTCATTCAATTTGCAATGGGTATTTCCATTTGAAAACAGACGTAGTCATTCAATTTGCAATGGCTATTTCCATTTGAAAGCAGTCCCGTCTGTTCATTTTGCAACAGCTGTTTCTTTTTTAATATCCATGTTCATTTATATATTTGTAACAGCGGCTTCTTTTTTAATTTTGAATAGTATAAATCCTTTCATTTTTGTGCAGTAAATATATAACATGGTCCACCTTTTTTGTACTCGTGCCTGACCTGGCTAGGTTCAGTACAGGACGGGTGGAAGGCGATGCACACGTGTGTTATTCCATGTCTATATAGGTCGTCCCCTCGCACAAGATTACCTAACTCTAAGGGCCTATATAGGTTTAAGGGAAGTAGTATATAAGCATGAATACTAACTTATATTTCATGAATATAAGCATGAATATTAACGTATATAAGCATGAAGTAACATCTTAAAACTTTATTGTTTTCACTAAAATAAATATGGTGACAATTGAATTATCTGCAAACACTGCTGCTCGCAACAGGCCTAATCTATTTAGAGGATATGGTGACGACTTCTTGACATGTCAGGATCAAATGATATTTTATATCACCACATTAGGGTTACAAAAGTGCATTGAGGAGGATGAACCAAAGCTCAAAGACGAACAAATTAAAGAAAAACATGCATATGTTTTTCTTAAGATTGACTCATGGAAGCATTCAAATTTCCTATGCCAAAACTGTGTTATAAACTATTTCGATAGTGCATCGTACAAAGTGTATCAACCATAGCTAAATCCCTTTCGACTGCACTTGCAAATAAATACAAAATGAAGAATGTTGTTTAAATATGTTCATAGTAGATAAATTTATGGAATACAAGATGGTGGATTCCAAATCTGTAACTACTCAAGTGCAGGAACTTCGACGCATAATCCTTGAACTTTAGTCGGAAGGACATCAAGTTCGAGAGTCTTTTCTTGTTGAAGTAATCAAAGAAAAATTACCATTGTCTTGGAGAGACTGATGCAACTATCTGAAACACAAGAAAAAGGATATTTCATTAGAAGATCTCGTCGTCAAATTAAAAATCGAAGTAGATAATTGTGGAATAACACAACCCAAACGTGAAGAGACATTTGCTATAGAAGGATTAAAGAAGAAAGAAAATTTCAACAACAAAAAGAAAACTTCTCCAAAAAGAGCAAGCACCAGATAATCAATTCAAAGATAAGCAAACCAGGAAGTTTAAAGATGAATGTTAAGTCTGCAGAAAGATTGGGCATGCCACGAAAATTGCAGGCACAAGAAGATAAATGACAAGTCGGTGGCAAATATAGTGGAAAATTTGAGTTCAAACATTGAAGAGTTAAACTTTTCAGGGATATTTTTGGAATGCAACTTATACATAACCTTAGATAGCAATGGGTAGACACATGTACTACTTTTCATGTATGTCTTGACATATCTATGTTATCCACGACCAGAATGAAAAACTCTACATAGGTAATTTTGGAGTCTCTATGGTCGAAGATAATGGCACCAACATTCTCTAATTTACATAAAGAAAAACCATGACATTAAATGAAGTTCTTCACATTTTAGATATATGCAAGTATCTTATCTCTGGTCCCATGCTCTTAAAGAAAGGATTCTGAATGGTCTTCGAGTCAAATAAAGCAGATCTGTCTAAGGTTGGACTTTATATAGGAGAGGTTATTTATGTTAATGACTTATTTAAGACAAATGTAGTCGTGGTCGGCAATAAACTGTGTTATGATTGTGCTATTAATAAAAATATGAAGTTTCTTATTTCGTTGAGCATGAGATATTACTATGGCATGATAGATTAGGGCACATAAGGTTCAAAAAAAATGAAAAAATTATCAAACTTGGGATTCATTCCTAAATTTCAAGTAGATAAAAATTTCAAATATGATACATGTGTAAAAGAAAAAATGGTTAAAAATCCATTTCATACAATTGATAGAAGTACTGAACCACTAGGTTTGGTTCGTACGGATTTATGTGTTTTTAAATCATTACTTACAACAGGTAAGAAAAAGAATTTTATCACTTTTATTGATGACTATATGCCATATTGGTATGCATATCGTTTAGCTAGTAAATATGGAGCAATTACATCATTTATAAAATATAAGGCTTAAGTAGAAAATTAGTTAGATAAAAAGATCAAAATATTGAGATCTGATTGAGGTGGAGAATATGAGTCACCATTCGAACAATTTTGTGCAGAAAATAGTATAATTCATCAAACAACAGCCTCATACTCACACATCAAAATGGTATAGCCGAGAGAAAGAATAAAAAGTAGAAGATATAATTAATGCAATGCTATTGACCTCTGGCCTACCGACAACCTTGTAGGAGGAAGCCTTAAATATGTCTAATCACATATTTAACAAGATTTCTCTCAATAAAACATGAACAATTCCATTTAAGTTATGGAAAGGACATATAACAAGTTTCAAATACCTCAAAGTGTGGGGACGTTTGGCAAAAGTTCGAGTTTTGCCGTCCAAGAAAGTTAAGCTTGTACTAAAACCTGTAGATTGTTATTTTAGGGCCAACCCAAAATAGTACAGGTTTTGATATTTAGGTATGATATAGATGATATCGATGTAAATACAATCATAGAGTCAAGAGATGGCTCATTCTTTGAAGATGTGTTTCCGCACAAAATGAATGAGGGAAAGTATGTCCCTAAAAGGACAAGAGAATAATCAAGAAAGTCACATAAAGATAAAACTCTTTGTGAAATTAAGAAAGTTGAATCAAGAAGAAGTGCAAGGTAAGAACTTCCAAGACATTTGGTTTGGATTTTTTTACATTCCTATAGAACATGAACCTCAAACGTACAAAGAAGCAATGTTATCTTCTGGATCGTCATGTTGGAATGAATCAACAAAAAGCGAAAAAAAATTCAATAGTAGGTAATAAAATGTGATGACCCGGAATCTCAACCCTAAAAAAATGGCACTTTAATACTTTCTTGTATTCAAAATGCCAGAGATTCAAGTGTCAGATTCCTTGTTGTTTGGGGATATAACACACTAGAACAATCATAATGACAAAAAACAACTTCTCATTCATATATCATTAGATTATATCAGAGTTTACAATGGATTCAATATCAGAGTACAACAAAATCCACAACTACAGGATAAAAAGAACATCAAAAACTGACTAAACAAGGTGAATCCAAAAACTGACTCCATCTTCACCTAAGTAGCTTCAATCACAGATGCCCACAAAACAAGATGCTATAAAGAAAATAGCTAAGATATTCCATGGCAATATCAACTCCACAAAAGAAAAAGGCACATTAGAAAAAGCTCCAAGACATAACTCCAAATAATGCTACTAAACCTGACACTAGGCTTCCCATTTTGAAAATTATGGGCACTCAGAGTTTTATGTGGAACCAAAAAACCCCGAGTCAGTCATAGACTGGTGTGAGAACTCATTATATTTGTTTGCGCAATAAAATTCACAATGCTTTTTGGAGAATGAAACTAACATAAGGTCTCGCGGCACACACATAATGCAAACACACACTTGCGCGAGGTTTCTTTTTTATGATAGTAAAAAAAGCTTTAATACGCGAAAACCATTTTGATATTATTATTAGTGCATATTGTGAAAATCAATTTCAAAAGTAAATGTATCAATAATAGCTAGCATAATGCCACATCCCATCATATTGATGTATTCCTACCAGTAACCAGCAGGCTATACAATTAAAATCGTAAAGGCTCGTAATGGAGATTAGGTTTTCTGACTAGGGAAAAGAACTTCCTTACCGATCCGATGGGTACACCTCTAGAGCGACACCCCGAGAACCAAATGGGCTCTTTACCAACACGAGGTCGGTCTCTCCCTTACTGGATTGATTAGATCGCACCTAAGTAAGTCATCCTCCGATCATTACAAACCTTTAACCGGGTGTCCGCACAACAACAACCACAGAAGTAGATGTTTTCCACATAGGTTAATACCTGGGATCCATACCATGGTAAACCATTTATCTAGACGGGAATGACTACCCATGTCCTCACGGCATCTTTCCTTTTCGGCATTTTTTACGATGTGCTGCTTATCGAGGTCACGATATAGACCAAGCTACACTTCAATAAGCCATGCTTTGGTCATCACTAGCTCATCACTTAAATATGCCACTTATCTATTCATCACATCTAATTGATATCTATGAATATATATTCTCTAAGCTCATACGTCTCAGAGAAGAGTGTTAAGGTAAGAAAATGAATTCTCCGCCGCCGAATAGATATATAAATTTAATAGAGATCAGTTGCGACACAATTAATAACAATTTCATACACATAATCCATACAAGTCCATTCTAGGTCAGAACGAAACCAAAATCCGGAATTCCTCCAAATACGTCCGGACTACTTATCACTTAACCGATATAAAATGTACCTACAAATGGGAGCTACCCATTCGAGATATTCAACAAGCCACCCTTTCGATGTGAAGGGTCCCGATCTTCAAATACGTCCGGACAAGTCCATTCTAGGTCAGAATGAAAACAAAATCCGGAATTCCTCCAAATACGTCTGGACTACTTATCACTTAACCGATATAAAATGTACCTACAAATGGGAGCTACCCATTCGAGATATTCAACAAGCCACCCTTTCGATGTGAAGGGTCCCGATCTTCAGCACCGTCTTTATACGCTTATTTTCTCAAAATGTCATTTTATCATTCGAAATAGTTTATAGATCCAATTTATGATCCCGGTCTTTTCAAATAATAAGTGCTATTTGAAAATCATAAGGATATACAAGACCAAATCAAGTCTCAACCTATACTCAGTGTTTTGAAACTCCAGTTATCATTTAAAACACTTTATTATCCATTAGAAATCATTTACTAAAGTTTGAAAAAGATTTACAGAGTTAAATCCCTTTAAAACTCAATATTGAAATAAACGTGTTACGAAAGCATTACAAAAGGTGTTTCAAAATTCCAATATTAGCTAGTTTAAGTAAAATTACCTTTATATTATCCAAAACTTCATAATTTCAACATAAATCAGTTTTAAATAACTAATTATGATTTTTAAAAAATTATTTCCATATTTTTAAATAATTTATATCAACTGTTCATCGTTACGGTCCACAAACTACACTCAAAGCGACCTTTTTCAAACTGTTTTGGACATAACTTGAAAATTATACATCAAAACTTGAAAATTATTTTTTCATTTGAAAGCTAATATGATTTTAAAATAATAATTTCTGGTTCCAGGAAAACCTGATTTAAATTGCTCAAGTTATAGCCATTTAAAGTTAGCAGTCAAAAATTGCGAATTGCCGTTGCGCGACACGTCCTATTCTAACCGCAATACAAATTAATATAAAAAATATTCCGAATCACTTCATATTACATTAGAAAACCATTATACACTTATATAAACTATTTTTAACCATTTTAAAACAATATTTCCGCTTTTCAAATTTCTGTTACATTTAAATGAATAAAATATTCGTTTTATTACCGAATTGGTCCGAGACTTTTCTAGTACCCATATAAATCCACATCTGTGTGTATAACAAGTGTATTGCACATACTATCACTAATAACAACCATGAAACAACCATTCATCCATCACACAAGCATAGATAACAATGTATACATGTGTATGTATAAGTGTTTTGTCAGTAAACGCTTACGTTGTAATTATTACTAATAAACCACATAATTAACAAGCATTCACACACCATCAATTGTATAACACGAGTTCTCACCTTGGGGTTCCACTACGCCAAACTCTATTACCAGACTTGTAACGACCCACTTTTTGGTACAGTTTAAGCCGACATTTATCAAACCATGTCAACTTAAATTATACAAAAAAGCAGATAGCTATCAAAAAGAAATTAGAAGGTGAGATAAGAAAGAAATAAATATTAGAATAGAAGAAGAAGAAGAACCAATATAACACAGAGTCTCACATCGCAGCAGAACAAAATATAATATAGAAATATTTTTTTTACTGAGAGCTTGAAATAGAACTTACAATCATCAGAGTACATCACATATCCGGACAGTTATATAAACATGTCCTCATATACACACACAGCGGAATAACAATAATATATCGAATAATATCATACGTCTGAACACATCCAGCTCGACTCTGGACTTCGCAACATCTGATAACCTGGACCTGTACACCTCGGTCTAACCCGAGCATTACAAATACTGGGTCAGTCTGGCGAACCAGAGTGAGAAAAACACACTACGTTTAAAGGTATCACACAACTTGATTTTAACGTCAAAATCTTTTCAAAAGAAAAGGATAATCGTAAGACCAAATCTACACATAAATACGAATGGTTTTTACCTTATGATAACCCAAAACATTTTTGAAATCAATATCTTTTCCGATATTATAATAGTGTCTAAATACAAATAAAAATCAATCTAGGAGAGCGCTTGCATCTCACGCTCTACATATATAGTATACAATCAAAACCGCAGGCGCTTATTGGAGAATGGATTTCCTGGAAAGATATCAGACAACCTTCCCGACAATGTACCTCTAGAGATGAATACATTGGGGTTCAACAAGAACATCTTGCAACCAGACTAAACGTGATCGGTCCCTCACTTTCTCTTGAGAGTACTGAATATATCACTACCACGATTGGGGGCCAGCCAACCGAACCGATAGCGTACATACATAAATAAAAAGGGACAACTGATGGCATTTAATTTCACCAGATCAGGTAATGATATACCCTTTTGATGGGTGCGACCCACATAGCCATGCAGCCTACCCGATTTTATGCCATTTCTAGTTGATGAGGCTAGAGGTTAAGCTTATCCTTCAGAATGGCGTATCTCCATTCACTTTGAATGCCACATCGTCAGATCCATCAAATCACTAACTGACATCCACAAAAGTATTCTACAGCCAATAGAAATACGTTTATACAAATCAATGTATGTGATCCATAAAATTACTTTGTCAGACACTCGTCCATACAAGTCATCCAGGAACAGGATGAACCAAAGGCACCCTCCTACCACATTCTAGGTATCACCCTATAGATCGGTAGCGAGACGTCCTTGCAATCCGTAGATTCCAACCATGATAGAACTCCAGTATATCTCTGTCCGCTAAACCATAGATTTTAAGTAGTTCTTCCGCTTTATGAAAATCAACGGTCTTCAATGCTCCATCTTCAATCTTTGTACTTTCATATTTGTTGGTTCGGAATGGTTTTCGAATATACATTCGATCCTGGTCTTTCCATACCAACAACGCATTTGGCCAGATTTTTGATAGTCGGTTATTTAACTATCAAATAA
This sequence comes from Allium sativum, assembly GCA_030737875.1. NCBI lineage: Eukaryota > Viridiplantae > Streptophyta > Magnoliopsida > Asparagales > Amaryllidaceae > Allium > Allium sativum. Next base: position 26,497,019 of record CM060912.1, on the reverse strand, counting down.
ACAGTTTTTCAGTTATGAAAATAAATGAGTCCACTGGTTCAGTATTCAGCACCACTTGCCCTTTTTAATTAAAAATAATTAACAAATAATTCATTAAAAACTGAGGCACGTGCTTCGTACACGGTGTATTTTGGCATAAAAATGGTAATTGTTGGTTAAATTAATCAATATGTACGTAGTGGTTAAAATACTGTATTTACTTCTTATTTTAATATACTAATGATTTTCGAGACCATTTCATTATAATACTTAGAAAGTATCTTAAAACCATATTCAACTTCCATTTAACTCTATTTAAAACATTTGCTCCATCATTCTTCCTTATCTACAATTGTGAATTAATTCACATCATTCGTAAAACAACATTACAAAATCCCTCTTGTTTCATTACTTAGAAACAATAACCAATGCACATTCTTTTAGAACAAACCTATTTTAAAATTCAACTTTGTATTTCCCTTTAACTCGAAAATATAGTTATATTTTCATGTAATTCCCATTAATTTTCTTTAACTATGGAAACATCATTTATGTCATCAAATCGTTTTAATTTCCTTTACTTCGGAACACTCATTTTATATTCTTCAAATCTTCACCACTAGTGTTAAATTATTATTTCTCTAATGGAAATAATAAATTATTACTCCTCTTTACCATTACAACACATATCATCTCAGATAATTCTGAAATCGTTCTAGTTGGGGTATTTTAATTACCTCTCAGACCTAGATCAACAACGTTCTTATCTTAAGATAGAAATGAGTTGTAATTTAAAAATTCAATATCTCAATTTAATATCAAAACAAATCGCATTTTCTATTTTATTTAAAACATGGTTTTATTAAACCTTCTTGCTTTTGAAAATCTCTTCTCAAATATAATCATTATTCCTTAATTCTCTGATTAAGTAATTGGTTATTAAAACATCACCCTTTAACTTCTACCTCTTTAACAATTCGTTTTAACACATATTTTTGTTACAAAATCCTATCACTCGCTCCTTTACCGAATTCACTTTAAATAATCCTTTTTCTAATCCATTTCACCCATTTTCAACGTTGAAAAACTTATTCCAATTCCGTTCATTCTCTTAATTCTATTATTAAGCAACGTTAAATTTAAAATTAACATTTTAACCCCTCTTCTCTTTTTATAAACTTTATTTCATTTAACTCTGGTTTAATCTAACCCTTTAATCCCCAATTTCCTTTTACTTAATTCAAACATTAAGTAACCATTTAATTTAGGCCATCGTATTTGCTTTAAAAACCCTTTTATAATTTCATTATAAAAACTTGGGTTCTACAAATAAAAACTGTGCATAAATTTCTTTCACAATCCAATTAGATTTCATTTCAACTTCAATTGCTTTCTAATTGAATTTCAATTAAAAATTAAGCTCCTAATTAAATTATTATTCAATATAATAATTTATTCCAATCCTTAACTATTGTATGAGTAGTTAATTCCTTTATTAATTAAAATAAACAATAAATTCTCCTTTTAAGATCTTATTAAAATTAAAACAATATTTGTAAAACATTTCCTTAGATTAACTCAAACAAACAAATTAATAATTACTCTCACTTTGAACGGTTGACTTAGTCAACCCAAAACACAGTTATTTCATTAATTGATTCCAATTACTCCTTTCTATAAATTAATTAATAATATAATTAATTTAAATAATTCCATTTAATTATTAATTAAAATAATTATTCAACTCTTAATCGATAGGTTATTCTTCTGCTCTTTTGCTTACAAATCTGATTAATTTCATAATTTACTTTATAAAAACAATTAATAATTAATTATAAACTTAAATAATAAATAGTAGATATTTATTTTATTTAAATAACTTTTAACAAAAATAAAGATTTAAAAATCCGCCTTCAGTCATAAAATTAATTTTATAACTTCATTTATATTGATTTGCCTGACGGTAAATCAATATTCAGAAACCGATTGATTTATAGGCCATATACTGCCAATTACTTAACCAATATCACCCATTGGTTTAAACAAAACAAATGTCGATATTTAGTCAACGATCAACAACCAACTCAATCATTAAATCCGTACAGTTCATATAGTGATGATATGAAAATAAATAACATTTAATTTATTTGAGGAATCCAGTTGGATCCCTCCAAACTGTTCTTCCCTGCATATGTTATTTCATATAAAACCATTTAACTGATTATTTCTATAATGGTAAATAACGACTATTTTACATCAGCAAATAACAGTTCATGAAATTAAACACGTTTGTATTATAAACGTGACCAACATGGTAAGTTACCTTCATTGGGTCCAATTGTTAAAATAACGATTCGGTTTTTCGCTGAAATTAAACAACGTTTAATTTCAGAACTTCAATCAATATATGAGTATATATTTAACATACAGTCAACCTAAGGCAACCATAGCACACGAAAATAAAAACCCGACTTATATAAAATATAAGTGGGAAGTATGGAGTGAGTTTAACTCATCTTTGATCTGATTCCGCTGAAATAGTTGGTTTTAATTAAATTAAAACAGTGTTTAATTTGATTAAAAATTCTTGCTGATTCCAACTCTGTCCAATTCTATTCCAAAGCGTAGACCTTGGCAAGACGATTCCAACATATCTTTGTTTGTCTGATTTTGTTTGTATATGCATGAGTTATAGTCATTTTAAATTATACGATATAAATTAACTAATAACTCTTAATTAAACTAATCATATCACTAATCAAATATTAATTAATTAACCTTTTAACTAACTAATTTAAAATATCATTTCGTTTTAAAAACATGGGCCTGATCTATCCCAATAATAATGAGTTAAATATCCGGGGCCAATCAAAATTATAATATTTACTAAATTAATCCATAATTTTGCTTAATTATAAACCAATATGTTAATCATGTTCTAATTACTTTGTGATTAAGGATTAATAGGCTGATACATCTGTTCACGTCCACTGCTTCTTCACGCTTGTTTTTCGTATGAGCCCAACATGTTAATATTGATCTCTATTCAAAGATTGACATCAGTATATTTCCCTTAACTAAAAATTTACTAAGTTAAATACACTTAAGTCAACACTCAACCCAAATTGTTTTCCAGAAACTTGTTCTTTCGAATCACAGTTCGGTCCTCGTTCCAGCTACCTGAAGACCCTACGCTGCCTTCAATAATCCATCCAACGCACATCATTTGATCCACTCGAAGCCAATCAGTGATGACCAACAGGTGTGCCTTGACATCCTCTACCTCCACCGAAGACCCCGTCTCGCCAAACTTCGCCCATCGCCAGATGTTCAGTCCGAACCCTCGTGCCTTCATTACAACGCTTCGACCACTAGACGCCTCTAACACCGATCACCACCGGTCATCCTTTAGATCTCGTCTAGATCTAGATGTAAGTTGTTGGGAGGATTTGACTTTGATTTCAGAATTAAGAGAAAAATCGAATTTAATATGGGGAGTTTTCAGCCTTTGACGATTAAGAACAGCGGTTATAAGAGTTGGTTGACCGCGTGAATAAGTTTTGACCAATGTTTAGGATTGCGTTAGGTTATTATATAGTGATGGGCAAAATTTATTAATACTTTATTATTCTAAAACTTAACTGCGAATTAATCTTTAAAACTACCACATACAACTTTTGTTTTTCGATAAAAATGCTAATACTAACATAAAAAATATATTCCGGACTCGATGGGACAGGTTTCGTTGAATTCCGAGGTCGTTTGTGAAAAGTACTTTATAAACATGATTGGCCCTTCACTTTACCTTGAGAGTACCAAATATATCGTTACCACGATTGGGGGCCAGCCAACCGAACCGATAGCATACATACATAAATAAAAAGGGACAACCAAAGGCATTTAATTTCACTAGATCATGTAATGATATACCCTTTTGATGGGTGCGACCCACATAGCCATGCGACCTACCCGATTTTATGCCATTCCCGGTTGATGAGGCTAGATGTTAAGCTTATCCTTCAGAATGGGGCATCTCCATTCACTTTGAATGCCACATCATCAGATCCATCAAATCACTAATTGACATCCACAAAAATATTCTACAGTTAACAGAAATACGTTTGTATAAATCAATGTATGTGATCCTTAATAAATACTCCGTCAGACACTCGTCCATACAAGTCATCCATGAACAGGATGAACCGAAGGCACCCTCCTACCACATTCTAGGTATCACCCTATAGATCGGTAGCGAGACGTCCTTGCAATCTGTAGATTCCAACCATGACAGAACTCCAGTATATCTCTAGCCGCTAAACCAGAGATTTTAGGTAGTTCTTCTGCTTTATGAAAATCAGCGGTCTTCAATTCTCCATCTTCAATCTTTGTAGTTTTGTATTTATTGGTTCGGAATGGTTTTCGAATATACATTCGATCCCGGTCTTTCCGTACCAACAACCCATTTGGCTAGATTTTTAATAGTCGGTTATTTGACTATCAAAATAAACAATTTTTCTATTATGAAAATAAGTGAGTTCACTGGTTCAGTATTTAGCACCACTTGACCTTTTTAATTAAAAATAATTAACAAATAGTTAATTAAAAACTGAGGCACGTGCTTCGTACACGGTAGATTTTGGTACAAAAATAGTGATTGGTGGTTAAAACAATCAATATATATGTGGTGGTTGAAATACTGTATTTACTTCTTATTTTAATATACTAATGATTCTCGAGTCCATTTCATTATAATACTTAGAAAATATCTTAAAACCATATTCAACTTCCATTTAACTCCATTTCAAACATTTGCTCCATCATTCTTCCTTATCTACAATTGGGAATTAATTCACATCATTCATAAAACAACGTTACAAAATCCCTTTTGTTTCATTACTTGGAAACAATAACCATTGCTTATTCTTTTAAAACAAACCTATTTTAAAACTCAACTTTGTAATTCCCTTTAACTCGAAAATATCGTTATATTTTCATGTAATTCCCTTTAATTTTTTTTAAGTATGGAAACATCATTTATGTCATCAAATCATTTTAATTTCCTTTACTTCAGAACACTCATTTTATATTCTTCAAATCTTCACCACTAGTGTTAAATTATTATTTCTCTAATGGAAATAATAAATTATTACTCCTCTTTACCATTACAACAAATATTATCTCAGATAATTCTGAAGTTGTTCTAGTTGGGTTATTTTAGTTACCTCTCTGACCTAGGTCAACAACGTTCTTATCTTAAGATAGAAATGAGTTGTAATTTCAAAAGTCGATATCTCAATTTAATATCAAAACTAATCTCATTTTCTATTTTATATAAAACATGGTTTTATCAAACCTTCTTGCTTTTGAAAATCTCTTCTCAAATATAATCATTATTCCTTAATTCTCTGATTAAGTAATTGGTTATTAAAACCTCACCCCTTTAACTTCTACCTCTTTAACAATTCGTTTTAACATGGATTTTTGTTACAAAATCCTATCACTCACTCCTTTACCGAATTCACTTTAAATAATCCCTTTTTCTAATCCATTTCACCCATTTTCCATGTTGAAAATCTTATTCCAATTCCGTTCATTCTCTTAATTCTTTTATTAAGCAACGTTAATTTAAAATTAACATTTTAACCCCTCATCTCTTTTTATAAACTTTGTTTCATAACTCTGGTTCAATCTAACCCTTTGATTCCCAGTTTCCTTTTACTTAATTGAAACATTAAGTAACCATTTAATTTAAGCCATCGCATTGCTTAAAAATCCCTTTTATAACTTCGTTATAAAAACACGGGTTTTAAAAATAAATCCTATGCATAAATTCCTTTCACAATCCAATTAGATTTCATTTAAACTTCGATTGCTTTCTAATTGAATTTCAATTAAAAAGTAATCTCCTAAATTATTATTTAATATAATAATTTATTTCAATCCTTAACTACAGTATGAGTAGTTAATTCCTTTATTAATTAAAATAAATAATAAATTCTCCTTTTAAAATTTTATTAAAATTAAAACAATATTTGTAAACCATTTCCTTAGATTAATTGAAACAAACCAATTAATAATTACTCTCACTATGAACTGTTGACTTAGTCAACCCAAAACACAGTTATTTCGTTAACTGATTCCAATTACTCCTTTCTTTAAATTAATTAATAATATAATTAATTTAAATAATTCCATTTAATTATTAATTAAAACAATTATTCAACTCTTAACCGATAGGTTAATCTTCTGCTCTTTTGCTTATAAATCTGATTAAAATCATAATTTACTTTATAAAAACTATTAATAATTAATTATAAACTTAAATAATAAATAATAGATATTTATTTTCTTTAAATAACTTTAAATAAAAATGCATATTTAAAAATCTAGCTTCAGTTATAAAATAAATTTTATAACTTCATTTATATCAATTTACTTGACGGTAAATCAATATTTAGAAACCAATTTATTTATAGTTCATATACTGCCAATTAGTCAACCAATATCACCCATTGGTTTAAACAAAACAAATGTCGATATTCAGTCAACGATCAACAATCAAATCAATTATTCAATCTGAACAGTTCATATAGTGATGAAATGGAGATAAATAACATCTAATATATTTGAGGAATCCAGTTGGGTCTCTCTAACCTGTTCTTCCCTGCATATGTTATTTCATATAAAACCATTTAACTTATTATTTCTATAATGACAAATAATGATTATTTTACATCAACCAATTTGTTGAATTCAAATAATTCAAACAGTTCATGAAATTAAACACGTTTATATTATAAACATGACCAACATGGTAAGTTACCTTCAACGGGTCCAATCGTTAAAATAACGATTTGTTTTTTTTACTGAAATTAAACAACGTTTAATTTCAGAATTTCAATCAATATATGAATATATATTTAACATACAGTCAACTATAAGCAACCATAACACACTAAAATAAAAACCCGACTTATATAAAATATAAGTGGGAATTACTGAGTGAGTTTAACTCACCTTTGATCTAATTCCGCTGAAACAGTTGGTTTTAATTAAATTAAACTGGTGTTTAATTTAATTAAAAATTCTTGCTGATTCCAACTCCATCCAATTCTATTCCATAGCGTAGACCTTGGCAAGACGATTCCAACGTATCTTGGTTTGTCTGATTCTATTTATATATGCTTGAGTTATAGTCATTTTAAATTATACGATATAAATTAACTAATAACTCTTAATTAAACTAATCATATCACTAATCAAATATTAATTAATTAACCTTTTAACTAACTAATTTAAAATATCATTTCGTTTTAAAAACATGGGCCTGATCTATCCCAATAATAATGAGTTAAATATCCGGGGCCAATCAAAATTATAATATTTACTAAATTAATCCATAATTTTGCTTAATTATAAACCAATACGTTAATCATGTTCTAATTACTTTGTGATTAAGGATTAATAGGCCGATACATCTGTTCACGTCCACTGCTTCTTCATGCTTGTTTTTTGTATGAGCCCAACATGTTAATATTGATCACTGTTCAAAGATTGACATCAGTATATTTCCCTTAACTAAAAATTTACTAAGTTAAATACACTTAAGTCAACACTCAACCCAAATTGTTTTCCAGAAACTTGTTCTTTCGAATCACAGTTCGGTCCTCGTTCTAGCTACCTGAAGACCCTACGTTGCCTTCAATAATCCATCCAACGCACATCATTTGATCCACTGGAAGCCAATCTGTGATGGCCAACAAGTGCGCCTTGACGTCCTCTACCTCCACCGAAGACCCTGTCTCGCCAAACTTCGCATATCGCCATATATTCACTCCAAACCCTCATGCCTTCATTATACCGATCCGACCACCAGATGCCTCCAACACCGATCACCATAGGTCATCCTTCAGATCTCGTTTAGATCTAGATGTAAGTTGTTGGGAGGATTTGACTTTGATTTCAGGATTAAAAGAAAAATCGAATTTAATGTGGGGAGTTTTCATCCTTTGATGATTAAGAAAGGCTGCTGTAAGTGTTGGTTGACTGCGTGAATAAGTTTTGACCAATGTTTAGGGTTGCATTAGGTTATTATATAGTGATGGGCAAAATTTATTAATATTATATTATTCTAAAACTTAACTGTGAATTATTCTTTAAAACTACCACATACAACTTTATTTTTTCGATAAAAATGCTAATCCTAGCATAAGAAAATATTCCGGACCCGATGGGACGGGTTTCGTTGAATTTCGAGGTCGTTTATGAAAAGTTCTTTACAAATATCAATGAAAAATCAAGTGTTTAAAATTCCTATAATTACAGAAAAAAATCCAATAAATCTGATGCCTTGACATTTTTCTAGACCTCTTCCTAACTGATCCAATGAATCTTGTTTTACTAAAATTGGAGTTTGTTTGAACAGTCGTCTATTCATTAAAAGTTACCTCTGTCTAAATAATCTAAACAATTAAATAGAAATAGAGATGTTTTTGGCCACCGAAGTCACATACAATATTGGTTTGCCACGAAGTTTGATTTTCTTACAATAATTTAATGATACGGCTCCAATGAAACTAATTTCATCGAAAACTGAGACTGTTTGCAAAAATGGCTATTTTTAACGCTAAAAAAATATCGAATAAAATATTATTTAAATTCTAAATTAATTCAAATAAATCATAATAAATTATTTTTATCATATATATCCAAACAGAATATATATACAATTCCAAATATAATTTACACAACTCAATAACGTCAATTTTGAGTTAAACGATTTAAATTTCCTTTTTAAATATATTAAATAAATGTTATATTTTAATAATGATTTCTATTGCGACTATTTTAAAAATTGAATTGGACATAATTAACAATATGTAACTTGAAATCTGAATTTTTCTCTACCATATGAAAATTATAATCAACAAGATTCACACGTTTCTTGTTTCACAGAAATCCGACTTATATCGGATCCTGTACATCCAATCAAAGTTCAAAACTCTATATTACAACTGCAGCGCCATTTCGAGCTCGTTTCGATATTATATATAAATTTAACGTCCAAACTTCGTTATATAATTGAAATATATATTTTAAATTCATTTAAAATAGTAAATTAAATTAAATATTTAACTACCAAAAATACGGGACATTACAAGACTGTTATACCAACTAAAGTTATCCCAAACTGACTGTTCAACGTCACCGACTTCTCAGCGTATATATATTATACTTAAACAATAATTTTTTGTATTGGAGGAGGTAGAGGCCGAGCTTGGGGAGGAGGGTGGTCGTGGTGGGGGCCGTGGAGGAGGGGTGATGTGGCCGAGTGGTAGGGGCCATGGGCTGACGTGGAAGGCCGAGGGGGAGGGTGGTAATGGAGTGAAAAGGGAGGGAGGATGAGCTTTTGGGCATGGGAAGGAGGCGGTGAGGGGGAGGCTAAGGCCGAATTTTAAGGAGGAGGAAGGAAGGAAAAAAAAATGGAGGAAAGAGGAGGGGATTAGAGTAACATGGAAGCTATGGTCGTAGCTCAAGAAAGGAGGTAGAAAAAGAAGAGAGATGAATGAAAATGAAGGAGAAAGGGTGTTTATTTATAGTAGTGAGGAAGGGGGATAAATGAAGTTTTCCAAGGGGCTTATGCAAAATTTTCCAAGGAATCACCATGGGCTTAAGGAAGAAACCATGTTCCTTTGAAAATCAAAACCATGGACTAGTGTATATGGTTTTTCTATGGCATTGCCTGCGCTTAATTGTAGCGATTTGGAGCATTACGAAATGGTTATGCTTATATATCACTATATTTCAACTTCTATTCAATTTTGAAAATTCTAATCGAACGACCAATAATGCCTACACATCCTGAGCTTATTATTAATCATTTTAAAATGAAAATAAGTCTCGAATTAGTTTTAATTTTTTTATTAATCTTAATTCCTTTAAATTGGGTCAAAATTCTGGTTACTACTGACAAAATTTAGGAATGTTACATTCTTTCCCCCTTAAAGAAGTTCCATCCTAGAAACTGAATAAGAAAGGAATACAAAAGGAAATAGATAAAAGATAGGAGTTTACCGAGGGTTAGGCTAAGTCTCAATATCGATTCGACAGTCGGGGAAGACTTTCTTCAAATTCTCTTCCATTTCCCAGGGATAGTCATTTGGATCACCACTCCATTTTACCTTAACAAGTTTCACAATCTTGTTCCTTAATCTTTTCTCACCTCAATCCATGTTCTGTACGGGCTCCCTTTTAACTGCTAAATTGGGTGTAATCTCCCAATCCTGTCGAGCAGCTTCTTTAATAATCTTGTCTGGGTTATGCACATACTTCCTAAGATTAGATACATGGAGCACATCATATACACTAGACAACCACTCTGGTAATTGCACTTGATAAGCTAATGGCCCAGTTCTCTCCAGAACAGAAAATGGTCCAATATACCGCGGAGCTAACTTTCCCATTTTCCCAAAACTAGTAACTCCTTTCATTGAGGACACTTTAAGAAATACAGAATCTCCAACCGCAAATTCCAAAGATCTTCTCCTTCGATCAGCATAGCATTTCTGTCGATCCTGCACCGTTTTTAGCTTCTTCTTAATGAAATTCACCTTCTCTGATCATATCCGATCCAAGAACAAGTCTAAATCTAGACTCAATCCAACATATTGGTTATTTGCATGAACTCCGTAGAGTGCTTCAAGAGGTGTCATCTTAATGCTAGTTTGGTAACTATTGTTACACAAAAATTCAACTATTGGAAAATGATTTTCCCATGAACCTCTGAAATCGAGAACACACGCTTACAATGAATCTTCCAAAATCCTATTAATTCTTTTCGTGTGTCCATCCGATTATGGATGATAGATAGTGCTAAAGTTTAACTTAGTTCCCAGAGCATCTCGAAAAGCTCCCCAAAAATGACTGGTGAAGATAGGGTCATGATAACTCATGATGCTATTTGGAATTCCATGTAACCGAACAATTTCCCTGATATATAACTCTGCTAAACTATCACAATCCTAGTGGGTTTTACTGGAATAAAATGGGCACTTTTAATTAGGCGATCTACAATAAACCATATTCCTTCATTTCCTTTACAAATGCGAGGTAAACCATCGATGAAGTCCATCGAAACTTGATGCCACTTCCATTTTGGTATTTCCAGAGGCTGGAGTAATCCTAGAGTCTTCTTCTCAATACTTTTTATTTGCTGGGAAGTGGCACATCAACTAACATAGATAGATATGTCCCTTTTTATCATTTTCTACCAAAAAGTATGCTTGATATTATGGTATGTCTTTTTGATTCTTAGATGGATGCCAAACTTGGACTTGTGGCACTCATCCAACACCTCCTACTTGAGCTTTTTAATATTCGGGACATATATTCTCCCTTTAACCTAATGATACCCTTATCATCAATTTCAAACTTGTTTTTTCACCTTGCTAGAATCTTTTAGAAATTCATTGTAGAGATTTGTTGGCTAGCTTTTGGACCAAGCCACCAAGGTTCACACACAAAGGAAATATGAAGCCTCGCACGACAAAACCCTTAAACACTCGATCGTGGTCACATCGTCCTCCCCGACTTGTGGCGCCTATCAGCGATCGCGACTCCTTATCACGATCCGATCCCTCCACGCTAGCTTTCCACGACCCGATCTCAGGAACCAAAGGATATTAACCATGACTTGGTCTACCACAATCCGAAAATGCAGGATATAAGGACACCTGTCTACAACCGTCATATTGACCACTTCTCCATCAAGCTATGAATCAGTCTGAGATCCTCAGGATTTGTGCCATGTGTGACCACAAACCGTCTGTAGATTTCAGCTATAAATAGCCATGTAGTTGGCTTTTTCACGATCTTTCGGCAGTTCTGAGTGTTGTTGCCACCATTACTGTTTCTTCATTATTTCTTATCAGTATTAATTCGAAATCATTTAATGAATCAACATTGTAAAAGTAATATTAAGAGAGAATCACTGATTGTACCTGAACCTTACGTATAATCATAGATATAAAGTGGACTTAGGCTCATTAACGCAGAACCACTATAAATCTCGTGTGTTTTCTGCGTTTTCTTGCATTTCTAGCCATTAATCTCTGCATATTTAAATAATTTGGGTGTTAGAGCCAAATCTTGGTCTAACATTTTGGTGCTTTCACTGAGAACGAAGTCTCAGCATATTGGATTGTTGTTCTATTGTTTGGATAGTCAGGTCCAAAGAAAACAGTCCAAAACCCCACTGTTTTGATCTTTGAAGATTTCAGCAAATCCAATGTATTGTGGCTGGAAAGAAGTCCAAGGATGTACGAGCTTCGCAGGCCGATGAAGTTACAAACGAAGCTCATGACGATAGTGTTCAGGAGCAGGTCGAGGTTGATTCTACGGATCATGACGTGGAGGGGGCGATCCAACCTGCTGGAGGTACCACGAACCGTGTGACTGAGGGCGTAACCACCCGTTCTCAAGATAACGCCACCCTCCTTCCTATCAATGCTCCCATGATCCGAACCCAGGAGACCACCACGAACCGATGCCAAGAGGGAATCACAAGCCATCAGCCCATGGGGACCACGGTCCGAAATGAAAATCAGACTACTACTCGATTTGGGAAGGAGATTATGGCTCGTTCCGCTCGTGCTAGTACTTCTGCTCGACCTAGCTCGAGTTCCTTGCGTATAAGAGAAGATGATAATGACCAGTTCAACCCTTCTGCCCCAGCTACGGAAGGAGATCTCTCTCACATAATTGAAGCATTGGACAGACAAAATGATGAATTGGCCGCTCAAAGGCGGGTAAGCTCGTTGCTACGTCAGAATATTAGTACCCTAGGCAGACGAATTGACGATATTCAAAGGCAGGTTTCGCCACCGCCATCTCACCCTTTTTCCCAGGAACACATATCCTCGTCTAAAGAACCTCGAAGAAACCGGCGATGACCTCCGTTAGAAAGGGCTGAGAATATAGAGCAGCTTCAATTTGGGACACTTCCTTCTCGAGAAGAAGAGGCGCTTAATCAGAGAACTAATAACCGTAATTTAAGTGAGCCCATTCTACCACCTAGGAATGGAGACGTCGTTGACCCTGGTCATAATCAACCCATTCCTCCTGCTCATCACGTGACTGACCGCGACAACAGGGGGAAACGGAGTTCTTCTCAGGCCCCAGGCTTTGCAGCAGCACGTCAAAGAAATGCTGGAGGGGCCCGTATAGCAAGAAGTGCTGATCCTGAATCCACCCTGACCCATGCAGATGTTGAGGCCATGATTAGATAAATGATGGTAGAAAACAGCGGACAAAGAAATGAAGATTGGGGTATAGGCCGCAGTCATACGCCCTTTACAGATGACATATTAGAGGTTCGATTCCCCAGGAAATTCAACATGCCACCTATAAACCACTATATAGGAAGATGGATCCAGTCCAGCACCTAATGAGATATTCATGGTACATGAATGCAGCTGCTGCCTCCGACGTTGTAAAATGTAAGGCATTCCTGATATTGCTGGAGTATATGGCGTTAATGTGGTTTACTCTTTGCCAGCGCGATCGATCTCCAGTTTCATGGAATTAAGCGAACAGTTCATGAATCAGTTCCGGCTGCATACTCAGAGATCTAAGAATGTCATCGAATTATCCCTCATTAAGCAACGATCGGACAAATCTTTGAGGTCCTATCTAGGTCGCTTTAATCTAGCAGTCACGGAGGTTAGAGATCCCCATGAACAAACTGTTTTGATGGCCTTGATTGACGGAGTGGATAAGGATACTGAGTTTGGAAGATACCTGGCCGGTAGACCACCGTTGACCAGAGAGATATTTTACGAAAAGGCCAACATCTGCCTGCGTCGAGAGGGAATTTACGCCAACCGAAAGAGGAAGGCTATTGATAAGGAAGATATCCAAAGTAATATAGCCATCAAGCAGATAGGAGACAGCTCGGGAAAGGTTGAAGTCAATGTCGGGAACAAGAATCAAGGTAGTGGTCGCCAATCGGGGAATAACAATAATAACAATAATCGGAAGAGAAACCGAGGGAATGACTCTCAGAGAAGATCTCTAGCTAGGCCATTTGAGAGTTTTACACCGTTAAACGATACTTTGTAGAATATCTTCCTGGATACTTACAACGTTCTCCAATATAAGAGGCCTCCTCCGAGAGATTCGACGGAGAAGGAACATGAGACTGGAAAATTTTGTCTTTTACACCAAACTCATGGTCACACCACAAATGAATGTCATCATCTGAGAGATGTGGTCGAAAACCTACTCTGAGAAGGAAAGCTTGATGAATATAAGGTGACTCCCAGGGACAGGGAGCAAGCCGCACAAGCCCCCAACCAAAGCCAACCTGCTACCAGACCAACGGCTCAGAAAAAAGGAAAAAATATCGTTATCAATACCATAGTTGGTGGGCTTCATCTGGCAGGGCACAGTTTCAGGGCTATGGATCAGTATGTGAACGCGGCTAAACAACATTTTGAAGTGGGAGAATGTAGCAATCTCGAGGACAATGCCTCGATTAAGCAACAGAAGACGATGTCTGATGACGTCATATTTCGTGACCGAGGGAGTATTGGAGTCCACTCCCCAACTGAAGACCGATTAGTGTTCACCGTCACCATCGGTCCAGCTATAGTCCATAAAGTTCTAGTGGATAATGGGAGTTTGGTTAACATTCTGTTTAAGAAAACATTCAACCAAATGAAATTCGAGCCAAAGGATTTGAAACCATGCAAGGGTCGGATACGTGGATTTAATGGAGCCTCAACCGCTCCGATAGGATACGTGGAACTGTCAGTAACCCTTGGTGAAGGAGAACGCCAGAGAGTGAGGATCCTCCCCTTTGTGGTTCTGGATATTGAGTCGCCGTACAATGCCTTCTTGGGCCGACCGACCCTAGCAAATTCAGGGCCTACATCGCACCTTGGTGCTTATTGCTGAAGTTCTCGACGGATGCCGATGCAGATATAGTCAGATGAGATCAAGTTGTTGCACGAGCATGCTACATAGCGGAGCTGAAGTTGCTCTACAAAGGAAGAGATGTAGAAACAAAGGGCGCTTCTTCCCCTCCAAGCGAGGAAATATCATAGCAATTAAAGAAAGTAACTCCGGGAGGGTCGCCCAGAGAGTTGCCTGAGGATATAGATCCCAGAGAGGATGAAGAGCCGAGGGAAGAATGACGACTCCCAATGAAGCGACTGTGGACATACCAATCGATGATAGTGACCCAGAGAAGGTCCTGAAGATTAGATCCCAGTTAGACCCTGTCCGAGCCAAAGAATTAACAAATTTCTTGAACGCTAACTTGCATGTATTCTTGTGGACCCATGTGGACATGTGTGGAATATCTCCCTCGATTATGAGTCAGTAATTAAGCATCAACCCGAAACATCCTCCCGTCAAACAGAAAAGGCAAATGCTTGGCCCAGAGAGGTCTGCTGCCTTAAAGGAAGAAGTCGAAAAGCTGAGAAGTAATGGGTTCATTAAAGATTCAACATACCCTAACTGGATTTCAGACCCGGTTTTGGTAAAGAAGGCCAATGGAAAGTGGCACACATGCATTGACTTCTCAAACCTAAACAAAGCCTGCCCAAAGGATAGCTTTCCTTACCTAGAATTGATCAGCTGGTGGATTCAATGGCGGGTCATGAGCTTCTTTCTTTCATGGATGCCTACTCAGGGTACAACCAAATCCCCATGCACGTCCCGGACCAAGAGCATACCAGCTTCATTACAGATTTGGGATTATACTGTTATGTAGTGATGCCTTCCGGTCTGAAGGATGCCGGTGCTACGTATCAGCGATTGGTGTATAGGATATTCTACAACCAAATCGGGAAAACGATGGTGGTATACGTCGACGACATGTTGGTAAAGTTCAGACAATCATCCGACCATACTGCCAATTTAGCAGAGATGTTTGAGATTTTCCGGAAATATGGGATGAAACTAAATCCTTCAAAATGCTCATTTGGGGTAGCATCTGGAAAATTCCTAAGATTCATCGTCAGCTTGCGTGGAATTGAAATCAATCCAGATCAAATTACAGCAATCCGAAATATTCAAGAACCAAGGCAGATTAAAGATGTGCAAAGCCTCGCTGGAAAAGTGGCACCGCTAAGTAGATTCATCTCCAAAGCCACAGATAAATGCATCCTGTTTTTCGAGCTGATAAAGCGAGGCAAGCGCAACTTTAAATGGACTCCTGATTGTATAGAAGCGTTCCAGAACCTATTGAATCATCTGGAAAGACCCCCGATGTTGTCTAAGCCCGTGGATCACGAGGATATATTTATGTACTTGGCAGTGTCATCCCACACGATCAGTTCGGCTTTGGTAAGAGAGGAAGACAAGGTGCAAAGACCGGTGTACTATGTGAGTAAGAAATTGGTGGCAGCCGAATGAAACTACCCAAGAATAGAAAAGCTTGCGTTTAGCTTACTGATCGCATCTAGAAAGCTTCGCCACTACTTCCAGGCTCATCCCATTACTGTGTACACTGATCACCCGCTCAAAAAAGTTCTGCAAAGGCCAGAAGCATCAGGAAGACTGCTCAAGTGGAATATTGAGCTAAGTCTATTCGATTTGAACTTCCAACCGCGACGATCGATAAGGGGGAAGGTACTTGCAGACTTCATAGCAGAGTGTACCATCCCAGAAGATGGTGTAGTAAGTGAAGAAACCGATCCACCAAAACTACACCTTGACCCCAGTGCCTGGAAATTGTACACTGACAGAGCTAAGAACGACAGACGTTCTGGTGCTGGAGTGGTGCTTGAAACTCCAGAGAAATGGCTAATATACTACGCTCTTAGATTGGACTTCCACACCACTAGTAACGACTCTGAATACGAAGCTCTGATTGTCGGGTTGAAGCTTGCAAAGGAGTTGGAGATCACAAGGCTGGACATCTTTTGCGATTCCAAGATAGTCGTGAACCAGGTCATTGGAGAGTTTCAGGCCAAGAGTCCAAGGTTGATATCATATTCGGAAAAAGTGAAGAAGTTGCTGGACAGTTTTGATCACCATAGCATATCTCATATTCCCTGAATGGAGAATCAAAAGGCAGACAAGTTAGCGAAGATGGCTAGCTCTGATAATCCTGAAGATACAGAGCTAGTCCCGATTGAAGTGCTACAGTCCCCAAGTGTAGATCTGATGGAAATTGATTCGGTGCTAGAGATTGAATCCGAGAGGGAGTCATGGATGACCCCACTAAATAATTTTTTGATGAATGGAACGCTTCCAACAAAGAAAAGTGAGAGGCGTGTAGTTATCCGGAAGGCTTCCCGATATGTGTTGCAAGGCGAAGTCCTGTACAGACAGGGTTTCTCGATGCCCCTCCTTCGGTGCATTGGCTATGACGACATCAAGCATGTACTGAAAGAGGTCCACGAAGGTGAATGTGGCGACCACACTGGAGGGAAAACATTGGCAAAGAAGATATTGCGATATGGCTATTTTTGGCCCAACATAAACAAGGATGTAGCCATGTATGCACGACATTGTGATGCATGCCAAAAGTTTTCCAAGATCCCTAGGGAACCTCCTGGCCAGTTGAAGACGATGATGATCCCGTGGCCCTTTGCTGTTTGGGGAATCAATATTATTGGAAGCCTCCCCATAGCTAAGGGCAGAGCAAAATTCGCCATTGTGGCTGTGGATTACTGCACTAAATGGGTCGAGGCTGAGCCATTGACCACGATCACAACCAAGTGAGTGATCGACTTTGTCGTTAGGAACATTATATGCCAATTCGATATTCTGAAAGTCATCATAACCGATAACGGACTCAGTTGGATAGCACCGAGTTTTGAGATTTCTGCCAGAAGTATCATATCGAGAAAAGATACACCTCCGTGGCACATCCACAATCTAACTGGCAGGTCGAGACGGCGAACAAAGTGATTAAGTCTATTCTAAAGAAAAGATTGAAGCAGGCCAAAGCCATGTGGGTTGATGAATTACCCTTAGCACTATGGGCCTATAGGACAACATACAAGTCGACAATGGGTCACACACCCTTTTCCCTCGCTTTTGGAGCTGAAGCGGTCATCCCGGTTGAGTTAGAAGTACCATCTCGTTGAATAACTTATTATGACCCGATGACCAACAATAAGCTGCTCCTTGAGTCTCTGGAAATGGTTGAAGAAAAGAGGGACGAAGCCGATCTACGCGCCTTGAGACACAAGCAACAGGTCGCTCGGTATTACGACAAAAAAGTCCGAGCTCGAACCTTTGAACCCGGAGATTTGGTCCTGAAACGCGTCTTTCCACCCCTAGTACACATGGGCCCGAAATGGAAGGATCGTACTCCATTTTACGAAGGCTTGATAATGGAACCTTCAAGCTAGCAACCATGGATGGAGATGAAATCCCCAGAGTGTTGAATGAATGCCCAGCATCTGCGGCCTTATCTGACGTGAAATTGTCAATTTTACTCTTTTGTTTTTAGGACCATGTAAAAAGGCATGACTTGCCCAGAATAGTTTGGTTACTTAAGCAAAAGATTATAAAGTGGACGTAGGTCATGATTCGACCGAACCACTATAAAAATATCGCGTGTCATTTACCTTTACTGCACCGTTTCTTATCTGCTCTTTTATTTTTAACTAACATCAATCATTATCATTTCGAGATTTGTTATAAACTATACAGTGATTTCGAAACAACCTAATTCAAAGTTCCACATATCAAATTGGAAGGCTAGCGATAACCAAAGTTCCAAAAGGTGCAGCGAGGTAAATCAGACTACTACTTGCACTCTAACTCTCGAGATTGGAGAGAGAGTATAAAGCAAGCAGAGATAACGTCCCCAAGGCATGAAGGTGCACCATGATAAAAGCGCCTCGATAACACTCTACCCCGCTGAAGGATCGGGAGAGTATAAAGGCGCTAGAGACTTAGCGCCCCCAGAATTTCTGCCCCGCTAAAGGATCGGTGAGCAAACTAAGAACCGAGCTCGAACTCTAACCCGCTGAAGGATCGGGAGAGTATAAAGTGCTAGAGACTTAGCGCCACGAGAATTCCTATCCCGGCCAAAGGATCGAGAAAGTATAAAGGCGCAGCAACATATGCCAACAAATGACTCGAACCCCTCATTTCTGAAAATGAGGGACATCGCACACATGACTCTAATCAATCCTCAATGAGCCATAGCCAGGCATCATATTAATGATTGATTGGGGGCATATATACACACATATTTGTGCAGTCACAGAAATTTTGAAATTTTTTGTTGCTTGAAATTTTTGTTGCAATGCTTCGTGGTTTGATTTTAACTTAGTTAGGATCTAAATGTTTATGACTAAGTACAATAAGTTAAACTTGCAGGCACGCAATGGTGCAAAAGAAACAAATTTTCATTCACTAAAAGCAGGTTTACAAGACCAAGAAGCTAAATAAAAGTGAGGGCCATTCTCACAACTACATTTCTTGGCCAGTGGAAAGCCTAAAAGCAAAAATATGAGCTAATAAGTGCATTCTATTTACGCTTGGGAGACAATTTTGATTTCTTCTCCTACTTCTGTTTATCCAACTCCTCCTTGTCAGCATCAGAGTGGTCACCCTTCTTCCTCTTACTCTTATCAACAAGAGACTCTTGGGGAGAATTAGAAGGCAGGGAGGCAAGCTGTGAAAGTATTGATCTGGAGGTGTATTTTATGACCAGCCCAGTTCTGGGGTCAACCTCCGAAATTAGAGGCACATATAGAGGGTCCTGGTCCTCCTTCTTCAAAGGCAATTGTTTCCCTTTCCTAGCCTACATACCAGCCAAGGTCTCGTTATCGTCATTTTTGATTTCTTCTGTGATGACTACGTCACCATCTTCATCTCCATGACCACCAACGGTGTATTGCAAAGCCCCAATGACTTCGGCATCCGCAGGAGCATCAGTGCTAGGTGCCACAATATCCTTCTCACTTATTGCATCCTCGGTTTTCTTTGGAACCTCAGAGACTTCAGCACCAGCACTTGAGGGGACACTAACTTTCTCTGCCTCTGCTTTCTCTTCCGCATCCTTCTCGATCGGCTTGCCACCTATGTCATGGGAAGCAAGTGTTAGTGATTTGGGAGATAATGTGGTCATCTCAGTTTTCTGTCCCGCGATACGATGACAAGTTATAACTGCTTTGGCGAACTGTGGAGAGAATATGGGGATACCTTCAACCGACTCCTCGCCCAGATTTGTGATAACAGCTCCGAAAACTGAGGGGGTGGGAGCCAAGGGAATCAACGGATCATCCGGATTGTATTCCTCGATTTTGGAGGCCTTGGGATCCACAACCGAGCTAGAGCCTTTGTCAATTTTATCCCTGCCCTTGAGTTTTGTTCTCTCTTTCTCGATTTCCTCTTGGATCAAACGTCTACCTATCTCCAAAGCCTCAGTGTAATGTCCCATATTTTTATCGGTTTGAATTTGAATATTTAAATCAGTTTAAATATTGAATTATTAATATAAGTGGATGTATATATTAATATAAACGAAGTTGAACGTATAAAAATTCATGTTAATTATAATCGAGCTCACAACGACGCTGCAGTTCGTAATTTAACGTTCTGAACTTCAACTGAGTGTACAGGACTCATTTTAAATCGTATTTCTGCGAATCAAGAAACGTTGGAATCCGTTGAACTGTATTTTTCTAAAAGAAGTGAAAAACCAAGATTTCGTCATATAGATTGCAAGATATGTCCAAATCAAATATTCAGAGTGTCGCTATGAAATTGTATATCGACCGTAATGGTTATTTGAATATATCTAAATATCGGTTTCAAATTTATACAAGGTTCTTTTGAGGCATAGTGATAATTTAATTTTTAGAATTTTACTGTAATTTTTAATTAATTAAATATGCAACTTTTTATTTGGAGTATTTCGCACCCTATATCAATATTTGAGGTTTCAAAATATGAGTTAATCTACCGGTATTATTATATTTTTGGGATCATGGGGCGTTGGTTGATAATGCGGTATTTTTATTGCTGTCGACAGAGGTTCCTAAATGATAAAATTTCGTATAGTCGATACCCTAAATTTTCTAACTATAAGATAAAAAAAACCTTCGGCAAACATTTTTCAAAACCTACCCAGTCGTTTTCAAACCTTACCATATAGCTCAGCATGGATTTCAGCAGTAGAACATGGAGTACCTTAACCTTATAAATCTAAGTTAAACCTAAGGAAATATCTCTGATATTGCACGTTCCCATTTCCTTCATCATGAAGCCTTTCCCATTATAAATTAAACTGCTACCTATCCTAATCTAAACACATGCACCTATTGCTTTGTATGTAAGCAAACAAATTATACTTCTCGTATTCATTAAATGAAATAACACAAACCATACCCTATGAATTAAATAACGTACTACCCTATACAAGCTAATACTTCGCTGTGAAGTTTTGAACCCTTATAAATACAAAGAAAGCGTGCTCCTCTCTTCACAGAAAACAAATAATAAAAACACAAGCTTAGTCGAATGATTATCAGAACCAAAGTAATGGAGGTGTTCACGGATTTTTCTTGAATGGGGGCGCTACAACGACATGCGAGCTGGGGATGCACATGGATGGCTTACAAGCGGGTGCAGGCAGTATTATTTCGGTCATGATGTGCAAAAATACAGGAAGTTGCGGGTACTTTTGGAAATGGATGTGAGGAGTTTGTTTTAAATGGGGAGGTGGTGGTCATTGAAATAATGTGATGGCAGCATGTAATTATGGGATTGAAAGGAGCAACCAATGAGTTGTTTAAGTGAGTAGGTCATTTTCTTGAAGGGGTAGCATGTCAACTAATAGTCAGAGGGTGAAGCGTTGTACTCTAGCATGGCTCCGGTCAGTGGTAGAAGAGGAGAAAGCGGCCTCCTTGGTGAGGTCAGCTCAGTTGGGTACTGGATGAATTTTGTATCGCTTGTGTTAAAGAATAATGATGCAAGTGGACATAACTTGAGCGATGTTCGAAATAATGTGTTGCGATGGAGCAGGATATGCGAACTGAAGGGAGCGATTTACAGAAGGAAGTCCACACGTTAGTTGTATGGTGAAAGGAGGCGGATGATCGGTCACTGGGAGAAGAAGGTGGCGGTACAAGTAAGTTCTAAAATGATAGGGTGGTCCGGTAATATAAGCAAAGCCCAATAAAGAAAATAAAAGGGAAATTGGCGTAAGGAATTAATGAGTCCCAAGATTGAAAAATGAAGTAACATGTTTGGGCACTGATGTAAAGAAGATGGAATGCTATCGTTACTATTCAGGGCCCTTGGAGATGATGGTGTCGATAAGCAGGGTTCGAGTATGTAATGAGGAAGACCGAGTTTAATCTCGCGACTCGAAGAAGATTGTGCAGCCTAATTAAGATCTAAACGAAGTTGAACGCGACCAGATCCAATGTGACGACGAGACCTTAGTTGTGGAACCGACATGGTTGAAAATGGTAGCAGCTGGAATTTCGAGATAAAACACTGGATTCATATCTATCAACTGACGCAAATCGTTATTTAACGGTTAACTCGCCATGGTGAGTAAATTCACTCACTCTGATCTATTTTAAAATATTTTAATTATATTTTAGTATTGGTTGAATACTGTGTGATGTTCGCTTAGGTAGATTACTATAAAATGGTTAAATAATATATATCGTTGCATATATACACATCACGGATTGGATACTGATTCCATCGGTTATAAGATTCCATAGTATGAAATTAGTGTAGATTGTATGGACTAACATCTGTGGATGCAGAAAACCGGTTGGAGGAATCCAGCCTGATTACACGATATTTAACTGTACTGTTGGTTTTATATTATTTATATAAGCGTGACTGTTATGTCGAAATTAGTTATAGAGGTGGATATTATAGCGTATGACAAGTCTTTGAACTATAGCGATAAAATAAACGTTGTTGACTAGGCTTAAGCGTGACTGTTATGTCGAGATTAGTTATAAAGGAGAATATTACAGCGTATGACATGTTTTGAACTATAACGATAAATTAACGCTGTTAACCAAACTTAAGCGTAATTTTTATATATAGCAGCACTAACAGTTTAGTTTGAAATACACTTATTCGAAAGTAATAAGTAACGATGTTGTAAGAAAATATAAGCATTAGTTTAGAAAGGGAAATTGGAGAATCGTGTTAGAAAACGATGACAGCATTTCAATATTCGAAATGTGATTAGAATTAAACCATTACGATTTGGAACTATAGTTCGACGATGTCGAATGAATTATTTTTAGGAATTATAATCTGATAGGATAATTAATATTTAGTTTTAAACCAACGAATTATAATAGGATATGTAATCAATATGTAGTTATAAACTTGGTATTGATTTAACAAGGAGTTGACTTAGAAACAGAGTTTATAAAATGTAATAAATGGGAATATTTCCAAGAAGTGTGAAAAGACTAAAACGGGTTTGGGAAATATCTGGTAAGATATGGGAATGCGAATAATTAAATGAATGTTAAATAAAAAGTGCCCGTGATTGTGTGATGTTAGTTGAATGAATGTTGTTTTTACTTCGATAGTTAAAGAACCGGCTATCGAAGTGTTTGACCATCATTGTCGATACGGAGAGACCAGTTGGATATATTATCCGAAAACCACTCCATATAGGCATAAGCGCTGCAAATTATATTATGCTGAAGGAAATCGAAGACAGAGTAAAATGCAAGGGTCATCCTGGTCCAAAATGTTGTTTTCTGTTTGTCCAGTCCCAGGACAACTTGTATGGACGAGTGTCTGACAGAGTATACCTAACAAATCACGAACGGTTGATCTTTTAAAGGTATTACGTCTGGTGGCGGAGGAATTCGTTCCTCTTAGCTTTTTATACCTGTGATATTTTTGGAAATCGATTAGTGAATTAACGGGTTTGACGATGTGGCATTCAAAGTGAATGGTGATCAGATATTCTGAAGATAGACCAAGCCTCTAGCCTCACAGCCGGGAAATGACAGAAGTTGGGCTAGGCAGCATGGCTAGTTGGGTCATACCCAAGTAGGGTGTATTGTCACCGATCTAGAGAAAATTCATATTTGTCTTCTTTTCGATTCTGTATCTTCTGATTACGGTTGGATGGCCGACAACCGTGGGTGGCAATATATTCGCGACACTCAAGCTAAATGAGTGAGCGGTCATGTATGGCCGGGTTGCAAGACATTCTTGTTGAACCCTGAGTGTATCCTCTCTAGAGTACACTGATCGGAAGGTGCTCCCATACCTTATCTGTTGGAATCCAAACTCTAATAAGCGCTCTGCGGTTTTTTTGATTTTTATACTATATACATGTGGAGCTGAGATGCAAGCGTTCTGCTACTTGGATATTTATTTGTTTAGACATTATCATAATATCACTGGATTTGATATCAAATATATTTGGGTTATAGTAAGGTAAAAACCGTCCATGTTTATGTGTGGGCTGGTCTTACTATTATCCTTTTGTTTCAAAAGGATTTTTCAAAGTTAAACAGTATGGTTGGAATTTACTCACACCAGTCCCATGACTGACCCAGAGTTTATTTGTTTGTGTTTTCCTAAACTATTGGTGCCCAAATTTGTACGGGCAGTCAAGTGTTTCAGGCTTTGCAGATTCACTTGGAGGAGCTGGAAGTAGAAGGCTTCACCATTAGTTATTTAAAGATTATTTCCACTGTGATATGATGGGTACTCTGATAATGGCATGTATATACAATACAGTTTTGTATTTGAAAGTTATGTTATAATACATGTTGTTCGTTTCGCTGTGAGATTCATGTTTACTTTGATTCTGATGTTCTTCTTCTTCTATTCTATTAGTTCTATCTTTTCTTTCTCATCCTCTAACTTCTTTCTATTAATGATCTGAATTTTCGTGCACTTTGAGTTGAATGTGTAGGATATTAGTCAGCTCAAATTGGTACGGATTTTCGGGCCACTACACTCAGGCTCTTCACCTTTGTGGTAAGTCTGTATGAGCGGTTTTTCATCAACTTTCTCGGATTTCAATCGATGCTTTTCTCCCTCAACGATCATGTCCCACACATTGGCCAAAGTAATGTGATAATCCTGAATCCACGAGATGTCTCGGGTCTCAATGACTTGGCCAAAGAAGTCGAATAGCAGTTCTTCGAAACCTTCTATCTCTTTTTTGGTTGTAGCAAGCTCATCAGCAGTGGCGGAGGCCGATTCAAGAGCATTATTAGCATTACTTTCAGTGAGAGATGCGCGCTCTTCGGCTTGGACAAGTCGATCATTCAAAGTTGCTTTCTCTTTTTAAACAAGGTCGAGACTGTCCTTTAAGCTCGCTTTCTCTTTCTCCCAGAAAGCCTTCTCAGTGGAAAAATGTTCATGTGCTGTCTTCAATTCAGTGTTGATTATCCTGAGATCCTCCGCTTCTTTTTTCAAAGAAAAATGTTCTTGGCTATTTGAGTCGAGCTCAGTGTGAAAACGCTTCCTAGCACTCTCTAGCTCTGATTTGTAATTTTCCGCATCCCACTGAGCTAAAGCGAGCTAAGCTTGTGTATCCTCTAGCTCCTTTTCCATTTTTCTCCTCACCCTACCATCGTTGTCAATTTTCACTCTGGTTCTGGCTGCTTCCATCTCTAGGTGACGGATGGCAGCAGAAAGAGTGGCAGCATGCTTCTTCATCGCCCTATATTGTTTGGCTACATGACTCACTTGCCCTATGACCTCTACATCCCAGTCATTGGGAACCGGTTCAAGATCTGGAACAAACATCATCCTTTCGAAGAAAATTTCAGGGAACGGCTTTCGCAAACGCTCCAGCTTGACCTGATTCTCAGAGGTGTAGACAACATCTTGTGCAGCGGTAGTATCCAAATCGCGCTGGCTACAGGGGACAATAGCTATTTTCTCCTTTTATAAATCCTTGCTCAGATCTTTGTTTTTATCTTTTGGCTTATGGTGTTTCTTGGAAGACTTGCTATGAGAGGATGTACTTTTCGGAGGAGTCAAATCTTTGGGAAGTTGCTTACCCCCAGACGGTGGCACTAGACGACCGTGGGTCTCCCAGGATCTTGCTTTGATGGAGAACAAGATCGTGTAGAATGATATTGATAAGAGTCACAAGGTCGGTAACTATCTCTCCCTCAACTATCACCGCGAGCATGCTCGTGATCAGAAAGGAGCCTCGGTGTGCTTGCTCGGAGAGAGCGGTAAGAATAGGATTGTTTACGAGGCATTTTCCCTGCAAAGAAAACAAATGTGTATCATAATCATGAATACTAGTGGTGTAGAAATGTTGTGACGAGTGGTGCAAGTGATTTGTGCATCCCGTGTAATCCCCCCTAACAGACCAAGGCCCAAAGTCTGTCTCGTCTGTTTGTTTTCTTTTTCCTCAACTTGAACATTCACTTCATCAGAGATAGGAAAGAATGGTTCCCCTTCGAAGTCTTCTTGTGTGTAAATGTCGTCTGGTAGAGGAATCTTGCTCAGTTCCCCGAATATATGTTCCTCTGTTAATTCATCATGAGAAGGAGGCTCAGGTGGTGGTGAAGTCCTTAAGGGAGATTGTTCCTTAGAGTCTGGGACTTTCTTTGGCTCATCGGCTCGGACCTTGCCTCCTTTATATACATTCAAATCCTCATCATCCTGATCGATCTTTGGTGAGGGGCTCTTGCGAAGTTCAGTGGTTTCCGTGACCCCCGAGGTCCCTTCTCCTTCAGTCGAGGGCACATATTTATAAGGAATACCACCCTCTCCAAGTCCGAACCTTATATCCAGAAGATGGTGCTTGTGAAGATTCCCGTCGGTGATACATTTCTTGATTTTTAAGAAGTTTGATTCGCTCTTGAGAAGGCGGGACAGTCGATCATCATATACCGAGCCCTCCATTTTTGGGAAGCTATGATCTGTATAGAGAAAAGAAACATGTCAGTGCTTTGGTTACGTAAGCAGGTCACACATCTAGAGGCTTAAAGCTCACTTGATTTTAGCCACTTCCTTGCGCACCCGGCTTGGTGTTTTATATAGAACCAATCAGCTTTGGGATCCCCTATGCTGTTGTAACCCTCTGATAAAACCTTCTTATTGGCTACCGATTCAAAGAAAGAGAAGTTTGGAGTTGCTATGGAATGGTGTTTGAAGAGATAATAGAATTTCAAATCTTTGAAAGTGAGCTCAGTCTATATAATCTCTGCATACGCAATGCATAAAGTGTACAAGGCTGTGTAAGCATTAGGATGAAGCTGCATAGGGGCAATGCGCAATCTTCTTAAGGTCTCAACAACAATTGGTGGAAATAGAGGAATAGCGCCTACCCAACACATTAGCCTACTAACGGTCATGTACCCTGGCGGGGCAGAATAAGGTCTATCCTCACTTCCTGGAGTCTTAACATCGTCCCAGGGGATCCCGTGTCTTATGCATATTTTCTTAAGCTTTATGTCATCTAACTTGGAAGCCAGAGAATCAGTGAGTTTGTTTTCCTCAACTTCCTCAACACCTGGGATCTCGTCGGGAGCCCAATCATCTTCTTCTTCCTCGTCTTCCAGAGATGTACTTTCAGAAGTCGTTGATTCAATATCGGTGTCGGTCTCATAATCGGGGTCGTAATGTTCCCAATCTGAATCTGTGAGAAGCACATCGAGATCATAATGCTTTGATGACTCAGATTCTGTATCTCTCTCTGACATTTCGGTTGACTGCTTATCTGACATAACTGTGTTGGCGAGAAAACGTGAGAAGTTAGAATACAATTACCTATTTCCCGTGTGTGTAAGTGCAAGCGTGTGCCTGTGAGTACATTAAAGAAAAATATGAAGTTAGTTAAATAAGTGGGATATTGGTCGTTGTATGCTGTAAAGTCATACTGTTGATTAGTCTAGAAAGTTCATCTCGAAGGCTCTAACCTAGCTATCTGTTAATATACCAGAATTATTGTGCATTTTTGGTCAATATGTGTATTGGCTCGTGAGGCTTGGTCCGACTCGAGATGTGAGGCTGGTTCGTGATATAGGTCAGGACAGTGGAAGAACTTCGACTCGAGAGAATGGCCTCGGCTCATAGTGAGGTCTTCGGATCGTGGGACGACCCAGCTCGTAAGACCAAGACGGATCATGAATGACCCCCACGATCCGCTCCATTATCCATTTCCACGATCTGCTCCATTATCCATTTCCACGATCCACTCCGTTATCCATCTCCTTGAACCGCCGCTCTCCCATTCTCACAACCCGATCCACTGACCATTTTCATTGCCAGTACTACGCCTTCATCTCTAATCCCTCCATCTCACTACAACCACGGCCCGAGCCTCTACCCCATTCACGAGCCAGCCCGGTGAAGTTCGTCTTCCTCCTCGCCATCTCCCTTCTTCCTCCATAAACCCATTAACACTGTCGCCATGCCCAAACTCTTACCACCACCATCGTCGTACTAGTAACAATTCAAGAGGAACAAGGAGAAACGAGAATGAAATCACATGGGAGTACTTTTAGCGCAATTACCTTTTTTTTAATTATGAGATGAAAGTGTTTTCTAGAAATTGCGATTAGGGTTTTAGAGATGAAGAGGAGGAAGGCAGCGGCAGTGAAATAACGAGAAAGAATAAAGGAAGGAGAAGAGAGTAGGTTATATAGTCAAACCAAAAGTCACTTCACATTCCCTTTTTTGTCGCGACTCGATCTGTGAAAGACCACGGGCCACGAGTGTTTGTGAAGGCCCATTAAAGCCTGGAAGGTGGTTTCCTCCAATGATTGATCCGTGATGTGTATCGTGGTCACGAACCGTACGGGATTGCAATGATTTGAGTTCAGGAATGGCCACTAAAATCAAAGGTACATAAATACTCGTGAGATTCGAAAGATTACCTGACGAGTCGATCGCAATATACTTTGGAATTCGGAAGATGAAAATCAACTAATGAATAAAGAAATGATAGGAGAATTAACTTGATACTTATACCAGTCTAGGGTCGCAACCTCCTGAAGCAGTACGACAATTCAAATTGACACGACCACTGATTCACATCGCTTCGTGAAAAGATAGATCAATAATTTCGAAGCATGTTCCATCCTTGATAAAACATACTACGAGGGGGCAAAATGTTAGCTAGCTTTTGGACTAAGACATCAAGGTTCACACACAAAGGAAATATGAAGCCTCGCATGAGAAAACCCTTAAACACTCGATCGTGGTCACATCGTCCTCCCCGACTCGTGGCGCCCATCAACGATTGCGACTCCTTACCGCGATCCGATACCTCCACGCTAGCTTTCCACGACCCAATCTCAGGAACCAAAGGATATTAACCACGACTTGGTCTACCACGATCCGAAAATGCAGGATCTAAGGACACCTGTCTACAACCGTCATATTGATCATTTCTCCATCAAGCTACGAACCAGTCCTCGATCCTCGAGATTTGTGCCACGTGTGACCACGAACCGTCTGCAGATTTCAGCTATAAATAGCCCTGTACTTGGCGTTTTTCAGGATCTCTCGGCAACTCTGAGTGTTGTTGCCACCATTACTGTTTCTTCATTATTTCTTATCAGTATTAATTCGAAATCATTTAGTGAATCAACATTGTAAAAGTGAAATTAAGAGAGAAATCACTGATTGTACCCGAACCTTACGTATAATCATAGATATAAAGTGGACGTAGGCTCGTTAACGCCGAACCACTATAAATCTTGTGAGTTTTCTGTGTTTTCTTGCATTTCTAGACATTAATCTCTGCATAGTCAGATAATTTGGGTGTTAGAGCCAAATCTTGGTCTAACAAAATTCATCCTTTCTTTGCCTGCAAGAAATCTTCTTTAAGAGAGTCGGAGTGATAACGAAATAGGAAAGGACAACATAATTCCGACTTAGGGCATCTGCAAGAACGTTGGCTTTTCCACAGATATACTGGATATCTAGATCGTAAGATGCAAGGACTTCTAACCATCTTTTCTGTCTCAAACTCAAATCCTTCTGAGTGAACAGGTACTTCAGGGCCTTGTGGTCAGTGTACAACTTAATTTTTTCTCCAAGCAGATAGTGTCTCCAAATCTTCAAAGCGAATATCACCATGAGTAGCTATAAATCATGCATCAGATAATTCCTTTCATGTTGTCTCAGTTGTCTGCTTGCATAGGTGATTACTTTGGCTTCTTGCATCAGAACAACACCAACTCCATTCTTTACAAGCATCTGTATAAATGGATAATCCTTTAGTACCATTAATAATAACCAGTACAGGCACGGTGGTTAATCTTTGTTTCAACTCATCGAAAGCATCTACACATTTGAGGGATCAATTAAATTTAGCATTCTTCATGGTTAAATTTGTCAAAGGAGAGGCTATTTTGAAAAATCTTGGACAAACCTTCAGTAGTATCAAACCAATACTAAGAAACTTCTTACTTCCTTCGGGTTCGTAGGCTGCTTCCAATTTGAAATAGCAGAAATCTTTCCTAGATCCACTGAGATTCTTTTTTCAGATATAGTATGCCTGATAAATTTTACTTCTATTTCCAAAAGTGACATTTGGAAAATTTAGCTTTAAACGCATTATTTCTTAATATCGCAACGACAATCCTCAAATGCCCAACGTGTTCTTCCTCGGTTTTAGAATAGACCAGAATGTCATCAATGAAGAATAAAATGAATTTATTCAACACATCATGGAATACTCGAGTCCTTCGGTCCGCAAAATAGGCAGAGGCATTCATCAATCCGAATGGCATTACTAACCATTCGTAAAAGGTATTGGGTCCACGAAAAGTTGTCAAATGGATACAATCCTCTGTAATTCTCAATTGATGGAAACTGGTAGCCAAGTCCATCTTTGAGAAGAATCGGTCACCACTTAACTGGTCAAATAGGTCGTCTATACGAGGTAACGAGTGTTTATTCTTAAGGGTTTGTTTATTAAGGTCTTTATATTCAACGCATAATCTCACTGAACCATTGGATTTAGCTACGAATATTACTGTTGATCCCCAACTTGAACGGCTAGGTCGAATGAATCCTTTCTTCAAAAGACCTTGGATTTTATTATTCAACTCTTCCCTTTCTTTTGGGGCCATTCTATGAGTGGGATGGACTACAGGTCTAGCATTAGGTACTAATTCGATTCTAAATTCAGCTTCTCGGTGGGGAGGAAGGCTATTGACTTCTTTAAATATATCGGGAAAATCCTTGATGATGGGTATAACTTTTAGGTCAGCGCTAGGTAACCCGAAATTTACATTAAACTGTCTATTTTAGGGATAGTGCGTACACAAGATAGTCCGATAAAATTCCCAAAACTCGCTTTTATCAGTGATTTTCTATTTACACAATCTAATTTTGGTTTCATACTTATCTAACCAATCCATTCTGAGTATAATCTCAAATTCGTCGAAATCGAGGATAAATAGATTTAAAGCGAACTCATAACATAAATAAGAGATGGGGATATCTTCACAATGCAAACGTAAGTTAGTGGGTCCTACTACCTGATTATTTACACACATAGGTTCATCAACAAATTTAGATTTTAAATTTTAGTTTTTCTACGAGTGATTTTGAAATGAAACCATGTGAGGCACCAGTGTCGAATAGAACTTGAAATAAACTATCGAAACAAAAATATTAACTTCTAAAACATTTTTCCCTTTATCACCTTCAAAAACATTTTTCTACCCCAGAAGTTGAGGGCTCATCCTTGACAGCATAGACATTTGCCACTTCAGCCTTCTTCATCACAGGACAGTCTCTAATCTTGTATCCTAGTTTGTGCAATAGAAACATTTTGGGGTTCCTTGGTTTGGCTTCCCCGACTTCTTAGGCTTCTTACAATCACGAGAATAGTGACCTTTCTCTTGGCAATTGTAGTAGGTGACTTTGTTAAGATAATCTTCTATAACTCCGGGCTTTGCTTTGTTCTGCCAAGGCTTCTTTTCATCGAACTTTCTCTTCTTCTCGTTTCCATCACTATTTCCTTCCTTTGCTTCAGTACCAGTCTGCTTGTCAATGGTGGCATACCTATATCCCATGTCTACTATGTCAATGAATGATTGCTTGATGTGCGCGGTCATCCTCTCGTGATACTTCAGATTCATTCCCTTAATAAACCTTTCATTCTTCTTCAGTGGGTATCTATCAATGTAGGTCCAAAGCGAGAAATCTCACTGAACTTATTCAGGTATTCTTCAAACAACATATTACCTTGCTTAAGATTCATAAATTCTTTTGCTAAAGGCATGTAATGTTCTTCAAAAATTTCTTTTAAATCTTTCCATGAAAAGTCGTCCTCTAATTTCCCTTGGACGATAGTCTCCCACCATGCAATAGCTCCTTCTTGTAGTTCTTGTAATTTCCATGTAGTTAGCAACCTCTTCTAGTTATCTTCTAGATTATGTCCTTTAAAAATCTTCTCGCATGTGTTAATCCGGGATTATGCTTCCATAACATCGTTTAGATCCCTTAAACGATTTTCCACCCAGTTTCACGTAATTCTTGTGCAGAACTGAAAGGCTAGTTGGAGTTGGGGCTTGAATCATAGTCTTATTAACTACCGTAGCATCATGACCATTGTTGGTGGTATTGTTTCCTCCTCCACGTCTACCTCTACTTCTCATTTTCTATTATTTGAATATAGTATGAAAATGCTGTTAGACATGCAGACGAATTACCTAAGGAGTCATGAAACAGTTTAAACTATTTTCATTGGATTCTACTTATTCTAGGGTATTACTAACCTCATCTCTAATGAGTTATACTCCAAAGAGTTGTATAAACCAAAGCTTTGATACCAACTGTGATGACTCGGAATTTCGACACTCGAAAACCAGCACTTTAATGACTTCTTGTATTCAAAATATCGGAGATTGAAGTGTCGGATTCCTTGTTTTTAAGTTTTGGATTCTTGGTTGTCTGGGGATATAATGCAATAAAACAATCACAATGAAATAAAATTACTTCTCATCTATATATCATGAGAATACATCAGAGTTTACAATGGATACAATATCAGAATACAAAACAATCCACAACTACAGGATAACAAGAACAGCTGAAACTGACTAAATAAGGTGAATCCAAAAACTGACTCCATCTTCACCTAATTAACTTCAATCATAGATGCCCAGAAAACAAGGCGCTCCAAAGAAAATAGGTAATATATTCCATGACAATAGCAACTCCACAAAAGCAAAAGACACATCCAAGACATAAGCTCCAAATACTGCCACTAAACCTAACACTTGGCTTCCCTTATGGAAAATTATGGGCACCAAGAGTTTCGTGTGAAACCAAACAACTCCAGGTCGGTCATGGGGCAGGTGTGAGAACTCATTATAATTGTTTATGCAATAAAATTTGCAATTCCTTTTGGAAAATAAAACTAACATAAGGTCTCGCGGAACACACACAATGCAAACGCACACTTGGGGGAGGTTTCTCCTTATGATAGTCAAAAATGCTTTAATATGCGAAAACCATTTTGATATTATTATTAGTGCATGGTATGAAAATCAATTCCGAAAGTAAATGTATCAATCATAGCCAGCATAATTCCCTATCCCATCATACTGACGTATTCCTACCAGTAACCAGTAGGCTATACAACTAAAATTGGAACGGATCATAGTGGAGATTGGGTTTCTAGCAAATGACTTGGCAAAGGAACTTCCTTACCGAACCGATTGGTACGCCTCTAGAGGGACACCCCAAGAAGCAAACGGGCTCTCTACCAACACAAGACTGGGCTCTTCCTTACTGGATTTATTAGATCGCTCCTGCGTAAGCCATCCCCCGACAGTTACCAACCTTTAACTGGGTGCCCCCATAACAACAATCACAATAGTAGATGTTTTCCAAATAGGTTAATACCTGGGCTCCATACCATGGTACAATTTTTGTCTAGAAGGGATTGGTAACCCATGTCCTCGCCACGTCTTTCCTGTTTCGGCCATTTTCTGGGATTTGAGGCTTGTCGAGTTAACGATGTACAAAAAGCTACGCTTCAATAAGCCATGCTTTGATCGTCACTAGCTCATCACTTAAGTATGCCAAATTGTCCATTCACCACATCTAACCGATATCTATCAATATATAATCTTTAATCTCATACGTCTCAGAGAAGGGTGTTAAGATAATAAAATAAATTCTCCACCACCAAATAGATATATATTTAACAGAGATCAGTTGACATACAGTCAATTACAATGTCTGACGCACAATCCATACATGTCCTTTCAATGTCTGAATGAAACCAAAATCCGGAATTTCTCCAAATACGTTTGGACTACTTTCCACTTAACTGATATAAAATCCATCTGCAAATGGGAGCATTCGAAAAATTCAGCAAGCCGCCCTTTTGATGTGAAGGGTCACGGTCTTTAACACTATCTTCATATTCTTATTTACTTTAAACATCATTTTATAATAGGAATGGTTTTCAGATACAATTTCTGATCCCGAGTTTTCTGAATATTAAGCGCTATTTTAAAATCATGTGGATATACATGATCAAATCAAGTATCAACCCATACTCGGTATTTGGAAACTCCAATTATTATTCAAAACGCTTTATTATTCATTAGGAATCATTTACTTTTGAAAAGATTTATAAAGTTAAATCCCTTTAAAACTCAATATTGAAATATACAACGTTACAAAAGCTGTTTCAAAATACCGATATTAGCTAGTTTAAGTAAAATGACCTTTATTTTACCTAAAACTTCATAATTTCAACATAATTCACTTTAAAATAATCGTTTATGATTTTACAAAAAAATTCCATATTTTTAAATAATTTATAACAGCCGTTTACCGTTACGGTCAATGAACTGCACTCACAACGACCTTTTTCAAAATTGTTTTGAATATAACTTGAGAATTATATGTCTAAATTTGAAAATTCTTTTTTAATTTGAAAGCTAATGTGATTTTAAAACAAAATTTTCCAGTTTATGGAAAATCCAATTTAAATTGCTCAGCGGACAAAAATCGCAAGCGACACGTCTTATTCTGGCTGTAATATAAATTAATATAAAAATTGTTCCGAATCACTTCAAAATACTTTAGAAAACCATTATATACTTATATAAACTATTTTTAAATCATTTTAAAACAATATTTTAACTTTTCAAATTTCACCTTACATTTAAATGAATAAAATATATATCACTATATTGCAACTTCTATTCGATTTTGAAAATTTCGATCAAACGACCAGCAGTACCTACACATCCTGACCTTTTTATTAATCGTTTTAAACTACAAAAAAGTCTCCAATTTATTTAAAAAAATTATATACTTATTAAATTTAATTCTTTTAAATTGGGACAAAATCTCGGTGTACTTCTACCAAAATTCAGGATGTTACACAAAACTGGGAAATAGTTTATCATCCAGCCAGAATAAAACGGATTGGTTGTAAATAGATCTTCAAAAAAAAGATGAAACTAAATGGCTCTATGGACAAATATAAAGAAAGACTAATAACAAAAGGGTATCACCAAAAGGAAGGCGTAGACTTTTTTGATACTTATTCACGAGTAACACGAATAACCTCTATAAAAATGTTAATAGTAGTTGCATCCGTCTAATATTTAGAGATTTATCAAAAGGATGTAACAACAACAATTTTAAATGGAAACCTTGATAAGGAGATTTACAAGGGGAAATCTGAGGGTATTGTTTCCAAAGGAAATATATAACAACCCGGAATTTTGACAATAATTAATTTACTTATTTAATTAGATTTCAAAAATAAAATATTTGAAAATGATGGAATTTGGCCATGAAACTTGCACGGTTGCTTCATGAAAGAATCCTAGTCAATTTTCATGTTTGAAACTTCGCGAACTGAATCTGTATGAAAAAGTTACGGAGGAAATATGAAAATGGATGGATCTTTATAAAATTAAATCTAATGGGCTCAGGTCATTTCTACTACTATAAATAAAAAGGGTAGATCCCACTTTCTTATTCGTATATTCTGTAGGCAGCAGTGAAGCTCTGCCATTTCTAGTCCTCCAATTTCTTCTAAAACATAAATTATAGACATATACAAATCAGATTAAAAGGAATTAGAGAGATTAGATCCAGATCTATGAAAAAGAGGTAGTTCTACGAACATGCAATTTATATTATTGAATTTCCTTCTTCGTTTTCTATTTTTCTTTCAGGTCTACAAATCTAAATCTTCGTTTGTAAATCCCTTTTGGAAATAAATTGTAGATCAGATTTGGGAATTTTAGACTTAAAGCTGTGTTAGATTCTGACTTGGATAGCTTTCAAGTAAGTGGGAAATTGTATATGTTGCTTATAATAAACTTATATAATTCTTTTTTGTTGAATTTGAATTATACGCCCAAAAGTTATCAGATTTTTTTATTTTGTCAAATTTAAAATGTTATGAATTTAGATTGAGTGTTAACTTGTAGGCCTTTTAATTTATTATCATCTTATTACCTATAATTATTCTTAAGTTGTATATGGTTATTGTAAATATCTCAGATCTGGAAATCAATCCCAAAACCATTATTAGATTTGTAGCTTTATTCCAGATTCATAAGATTGGGTGTTGATTTGTAGTTTATGCAGTTTTGGTTAAAATAATAATGGTAATCCTACTATGTTTGATATTGTTTATAGTTTTACTTGATTATTGCAATTTCCCCCTTTTTTTGGCAAGGTCGACTGGTTTTTATAGTCGACGGGCCACTTAAATTTCCCCCTTTTTCTTTTGCAATAAAAAGCATTATTTGAAATCTACAAGGAATATGGATAAATCAAATAAGAAGAGATGCGCAAATTTACAAATTTTTGTGTATGTGGTTTTCAACATCTATTCTAAATAAAATATTAATTTGTTTCCTTGGGATTTGAAACAATGTCAGTTTTCCTCATTTATGTAGTTTCGGAAAAATTAACAATAATTACAGTAAATAACCTTTTATAAGATTTTGAATCTTAAAACAAGATTAAACACAAAAAGGTTGTTTTTAACGCTAGTTTAGAAATAATAGTAGAGTATAAACTAGTAATTACGTTAAGTCCACGTTTGAATTATAAATATAAATATATATTAATCTTATCCATCCACCTCTATGTAAGTAACGTTA
Source organism: Allium sativum (assembly GCA_030737875.1). Lineage (NCBI taxonomy): Eukaryota > Viridiplantae > Streptophyta > Magnoliopsida > Asparagales > Amaryllidaceae > Allium > Allium sativum. The sequence goes on along the minus strand of CM060912.1, from coordinate 26,459,973 downwards.
TTATAATAAATGTTTATTGTTATGTGTTTGAATAGTTTCCCGTTTTTATGAGTACGAATATGGAAATATAACCCATATTGAATGGAAATAATATTATGAACATTATAGCAATAAATGTAATTGATTTTCTACATAAATAAAACGGGCCATAAGTAAGGTAATAAGTATTTTAACCATATATGTTTAGGGGAATTAATTGAATATGATAAATATGCCTAAATAGTTACAATTAAAATTAGTATTTAAGAATAGAGATTGTAAATCCAACTAGGAAATAAATAAATAACAAGCTTATATATATACATATATTCATATAAGAAATAAAATTGTAGTAATATTTGGGAGTTACAATAATTAAATTAGAATTCAAATGGGACTAATATAACTGACATTTAATAGGATAATAAATGCCTTTGGAAAATATGACCATTAGTGTCATAAATGATAGACTGTTTAGATAATAGAAATAAATGGAATTAAATGGGGAATCATTGGAGATTGATTAGCATAGTAAATGCTAAGTCCAATAAGGAAATTAATAATCAAACATCCTAGGAAAGGAAGTTATAGGTTTTCCTTATTTTTATTCTATTTAATCTAGAATTAATATAACTAAGAATAAGGATTGGGTTAGTAGTTTAATAATGCGAGGTCAGTTGCCTTATTCAAAAGAAGTTTGCACTTTCCAGGAGTCGGATATATGTACAACTGATACGAGATATCATTAGCCATAGGAACCTGTGACAATAATTAATTGCGTAGTGAGGATTATTTCCTAAAATGAGGTTTATTTCAAGTGTGAGGTATTAAGTGGTTTTAGGACCGGTCTCCCGCCCAAAAGAGGAAATCTTAAAACAGAAATAATTTATAATGCTTTAGGATAGAGGTATTAGTTAGTTAGATCCACCCTTAGAAGGGTATTAGCGATCGCGTAGCTCGCCTCCTCATAAATAAGAAGTATTAAATGGCTATTGGGTTAGGCCTGCTTCCTCTAGGTAGTAAATGACTAGGGTGAGAGTCCGTCTTGGGATTAGGTATTAAATGAAAGTTAAGGAGGTAACATGGGTCTTCCTATCCTACTGGAAGTAATAAATGGCTCGGCGATTATCTAATAAGATCAACTAGATTGTTAAATGGTGGTTCGTCAGGAGGTTCTTAAATGGTGTCGCGCTCCAACTTAAACCTGGTATTAAGTGCCACTTACCATAGGTTTTTGTGTATTTGTGTGAATGATGGTAGCCTTAAATTTGCAGGACTTAAGAGCTATTGTCCCCTAATTTATATTAGTGTAGAGTAATCCACTGAATAAGGTATTAAATGAGTGATAGGTCCGCCTTGAGTCTTAAGTGATAGAAAGGATCCACCTTAATCTTATATTGATATGAGGTCTTAAGTGGCTATATAGAAATAATTAACCTCCTTATGGATTAGTGAGAAGTTGCGAGCCACCTGTTAGTCTTTGGTAATTGGTTGAATGATGGCTTAAAGGCTTCATACTTATGCGTAAACGTTCTATCTCAGCATTAATATCGGTATCTTGGGGAAGACTACCTTGTTGGATCTAGATTAACCCTAGAAGGGGGGTGAACAGGGTTTACCACAGTTGTTCGATGAATTAAAAATCTGACAGGATATTAAAATAATAAATAGATTACAGAATGCAGCAAAAATAAAAATGCAAAAAATAAATCACACACAAATAAACCCAGCTTCGGCAAAACTCTGCCTAATGCTGCATTCCTAAGGTTTCTACTAGGTGTTAGAACAGATCCCGCATACAAGACCATGTACATTAGCAAACCCTGCTCCTATTCTAACCATACGCTCAAAACCCTAGACTGACTGATATCCCCTCTACTAGATTTTTCCCGAATTACAAACCCGTAATCCGTAATCCTAGATTTTACAGACTCTGGTAAACTGCTAGAATTTTACAAGCTCTAGAACTGTTCAGAATTGGATTACAGATGGAAAAACAAATATAAACTAAACAATACAAAATAAAATAAACTAAGAAAACCCTTGTTTGCGAACAAATTATACAATTGTAAACAACTGTAAAATCCGTTCGGCTTTCCTAAACAACAAGGATTGTTGTAGAGGGTGTCGAACTCTGGGACCAAAAATATTTTAATTAATAAATCCAGTCAAGTTATTCCAAGATTATGATTGATTGAAAACACAGAAAATAACAGCAATTAAATAAAGAAGAGAGATTTATCTAATAAGAGAAAGCAATTAGGGGATAATGACATAGATTAGATTCACACTCATCAATAGCCAACAAATAAATATACATCTAATTCATGTTTTTGTCACAAACACGAATCAACAATAAATAGATTCTTAGAAACAAATAAGTAAATAACGATAAGCATAGCCTATGCAGGAGCTGAGCTCTTAAACAAACATAAACTATCAGGATAGATTCACCAATTAATTTCTAAAACCCTAAGATTAGATCTAAATCTGATAACTATTAGATCGAACACGAATATACCCTGTGAAGGAGCATAGCTCTTAAACGACACAAAATATGAAGGTTCAGATCTAACCCTTGATTCAGATCCAGATCTACATATAAAAGTCCTCATCTATTGGCTATGTGATTCATGTTGAATCATATCTATTAGCGTCATCACCCCCTAATCAAAGGGGATTAGCTAGACATAGCTAAAGAAGAAGAAAACCAGAAATTAAATAACATGAACATAAATAAAACTAAAACTAAATAGAATAGAGGAAGAAGAGTTTTATTCCAATAGAAAGATTACAGAATAAAACTAAGTGTATTTTACAATGAATGAGATAAAGTGTATTTATAGCTGATATGACAAAGGCTACTAGGCAAATTCCATAATGTGGGACTAAAGAATTAGCCCCACTAACACATAAGCTAGTGTGAACGCAGCTGTAGAGTGAGTGGCCTTGCAAATGAGCTAATGTGAACGCAATATGAGTCTTTATTAAGCCAAATCTACCCAACTGAACTCTATTTGCAACCGTTCTTCAAGCTTTAAACTCTTCAAGCTTTAGTAATTTCAACTTCACTCTTTTTAAGCAAATTCTTCATGCTTTATCCATCAAATGCTCTAAACCAAGCTTTTTATCAACAATCTGAAAACACAGCTATAAATACACAATATTAATTATTTTAAATAGAAAACTAGATAAATAAGCGGATAAAATATACACATTTACGTGTATATCAAATACCCCCACACTTATCTTTTTATTCGTCCTCGAATAAACTAAACTAAGATATGTCACACTTTCGTAGGAAACACGATTGCATTTAGCGTATGCAACAAGCCGTTAAACCTCTGGGTGTCCCCAGTAGGACGAATGTTGTCTCGTGAGGGTTTTCAGCGGATACTACCCACAAACTCCAAAGCGTCTTGAGTACGCAGATTAATCAAACAATATATTTAAGGTCTTTCACATTCCAAGGATTTCACCTAGCTTCAATAATAACGGTTTAGCCCCAAATTGTCCATCCCATAATTAGTGCAAAAATGAATAAAATTTTCAAGCTGAATCATAATTCCTTGATAACACTGTAATTGTCTTGAAGGTTAAGAGCGTGGTGTCAACCAAAGTTCTACACATCGACAATGTGCACCCAATCATTTATTCAACTTTTTTTTTGAATAATTTTGCACCAGTGTAACTGTAATGTATTGGATATGAGTTATGCATAGATGAAGGAAAATTTTGTAAGTTCTAAAAATATTCTAGATAAGAGGGCAAGTGTATTAGTTGAATTTCAAGCTACAAAAGATAAAGTAATACTAAGGCACATATGGACGTTTTGTTTCCTTTCATCTCCTCAACTACAATCCTTGCTTCTAAGTACGGTATGATGGATGTGGATGGAATGGAAATGGATGCTTCATAGTCAAGAATGATGAAGACTATTTTATTCAGAGAGACTCTCTCTTTATTTCATTTTTTTTTTTGCATGATGAATGATGAATGGAGATGGAATGGAATGATGCCGTACATTATTTCATTTGATTCCTCCTCTACTAAACCAATACTTCATGAAAGGAAAGTTTTGTGCCCTAGTTACTCTACTTCTATAACCCTAATTCAACACACAAGTCTGGATTGACGTTATACAAAAAGCTGAAAGGAATGATAAGAAAAGTTTCGTAAGATAGATAACCCATATAAAATAAGATGTGGTATATGGTTATTCTACCTTATAACAAGTACGGAGTGGGTAGTGTAATATTGGTATAAAAAGTGACGTTTCTGAACCTTTGAAAATAAATCAGTACAAGGTTCTTGAGTATACCAATATAAGATAAACTTGTCGAAACATGGATGTAAATCGACTAAAACTTGGGTTTGAATAATGTGGGGTATCGAAGAAGAACGCTACAATGAGTCATTTCTCCTTCATTGGGCCAAGTGGACTTTAGAACTTACGATTTTGAAAATTTGAGTGAAAAGAAAATATTATGCATGAAAACGAACTCAGAAAATCCAATCAAATGTAAATGCAAAATCATTATTATTTGATTTTTTTTTATTATTTTTACTTGCACATTCTAACATGTATAACAAAGGTTGACACGCTTACTCCAGAACACGACTAACGTCTGCACAGTCTCAAGCTAGCATCTTAAAAAGACACATTACGATTCACTGAATAAATAATGTTCATTCCCATCACCCAACAATTCAACTTATCAAACAAGAACCAAGGTGTTATTTATGAATTTTAAGTTAATCCTTGTTCAATGAATGACCTACTTAATAAAATTTGATTGCTGATGTAATGTAAATTCCCCCCACACTTGGGTGTGACTGTGTCCTCACAGTCATTATTCAGACATATCTTAGTGAAAGGGAAATAAATAAGAGAATATTTACATATGTACAAAAGAGGGTTAGTGCGTCTTACCGAATGTAATGTGGCTCATGGAGGACCATGAGCTCTTCCTCTTGGTTGGGTATTGGTTCCAAGTAAGGTTTAAGGCGTTGACCATTGACCTTAAAGGATGATCCATCGGTTGGATTCTCAATTTCTACCGCACCATATGGAAAAACAGTCCGTACAGTGCAATTGAGTCGCGCTAGCGCATTCACACCCACTTGGTGTGCAGCCGCTCCAACCCTGAATAGTCCGCTGTTATTTTGTTGTTGTCGCCTCCTATTAATTGCTTGACTGCGCTGTGGCACGGATTTAGGCTAGGATCCCAAAAAAAAAATTATGACCATTTTCAAATTACCGCTGTACCTGTTTTCGAAAAAATCCCTCAAATTTTTTTTTAAAGAGAAAGGAAACTATCAAAGAAATAGATTTTTTTTTAAATGGAGAAGAAAATAAGGTCAAAATAAAACAATGGCAATTTACAAGAATATCGAATGAAAAAAAGAAAACAAACTACCTCCTTTTTTTCTTGAAAGAGAAATAACAGAACAAAGGGTAAAATAAAATCACAAACACTAAAACTGTTTCACAAACTTAAGGCCTGCAAGCAAAAAAAAATTATATCACTTGAAATTCGCAAGCCCAACAATCAGTCCTCAGTAGCCCAATAACAGGCAACCTTCTCGAAATCAGATAAGACCATAACCTCCTACCGTCTTTTTCAAAACCAAAGCCGATTTTTTATTTAAAACGCGAGATTCTTGTTTCAAAACGCAAAAAGTAATTCACGTCGTGGATTGATCGCAGTGGGTGCTTTCGGAATTAGGGATTCTACTTGATGCGGTGGGGTTCGACTGCTCTTGAGGTGGTTTCGAGTTATGGATCTAAGAAAGGGGGTTCAGATTTGTTTCAGGTGCGTGTATGGGGGAGAAGAAGAGGATGGGCGGTGAGATGTTATCAGGACTAGTTGATGTTGCGGGTGATTTTCTGTGAACAAAAGGAGACGGGGTTTCGCGTTGGTTTTGTTGAGGCTGAAGGTGAAATGTTTGTGACTGCGGAGGGTTTGCGTGAAGAGCTGGAGCACGGAAGTGCTGGTGAGGTGTATTTTATTGGATCGAGTAGGGTTCCGATCTGGTGTGGCTGCTGGGATTTGCGTGTATGAGAAGTGGTGGTAACGCAAGTTTTGGTTTGGCGCAGTGAAGATGGAGGTTGGCTTGTGTTGAGGACGTGATTTGTTGTTCAGGTGAACTTTCACCCTCGCGGTAGAAGATGTTTGATGTTCAGTCCTTGTTTTTTTTCTTTGATTGTTTGGGAATCCTTTGATTTCTGCACAGTGGGGTTCGGAACTTTGGTGTTTGCGGTTTTTGAACGTTGAGCAGATGAGGCTTTGGGTAGAGCTGTTTATATGGTTAATGAAGGGTATTGTTTGGCTGATGGTGCTGTGAGCGTGTGTTTGGAGGATGGACTTTTGTGAGGCTATGGACTGGTTTGTGTAGTGATTGTGCTTGCTGAGTGATCAGTTAGAGGATGACTGATTGTTAATGAGAGGAGGGTGGAGCAATGGTGGTGAGATGGGTGGTAAAGGAGTTTGTAAGAGTAGTTGATGTAGAGGAGGAGTTTGGCCAAAAAAAATAATTGATATTGCCGTATGACAGTGGATGTATGGTGAAGTTAGTTACTTGGCTTTGCTGTAGTAGTGAGGATTGGTGATGGAAATTTGCGGATGATCAGGAGGGCTGTGGGTATGATGGGTATGGTGAATCCGTATGGTTTTTATGAAGATGATTGAAGAAGATGGATGTGGGAGTTAGTGAATTGACGAATGGGAAGAGGTGGATGTTGTGCTACAGCGTGAAGTATGTGGAGTGGATCTGGTGAGGACGTTGGGTTTGAAGATGGCAAGGGCAGAAGTGTGGACGTGGTGATTGAAGACGTGATGTATTTATGGTTTTGAAAATAGAAGAAGAAAATAGAAAGACAATCTTCTGTAAAAAAGTTTTTTTTTAATAAGAATCTTGTAATAAGGAAAGAGATTTGTACAAAAATCAGAAAGAAATCAATGAAAAACAGAGAAAGAAATTGAAAACAAAATCTGGCAAGAATATTTTCTCTTATATGGTAGATTACGGTATCACTGATGACATACCAAATCAACTAACAAGATTTTTTTTATTTTTTTCTATCTATGCTACAAAACAAAGGAAACTAAATAAAATAATTTTTTTTTTGAAAAACTAAAAATAAAACTAAAGAAATAAAAATAAAACTAACAATTTTTTTAGTGGAAAAATAAGAAAACTAAAAATATAACCCAAAGGATTTTTAAAAAAAATTATTTTGATCCCAGGCAACAGCGCCAAAATTTGTTTGCGAACAAATTATACAATTGTAAACAACTGTAAAATCCGTTCGGCTTTCCTAAACAATAAGGATTGTTGTAGAGGGTGTCGAACTCTGGGACCAAAAATATTTTAATTAATAAATCCAGTCAAGTTATTCCAAGATTTTGATTGATTGAAAACACAGAAAATAACAACAATTAAATAAAGAAGAGAGATTTTTCTAATAAGAGAAAGCAATTAGGGGATAATGACATAGATTAGATTCACACTCATAAATAGCCAACAAATAAATATAGATCTAATTCATGTTTCTGTCACAAACACGAATCAACAATAAATAGATTCTTAGAAACAAATAAGTAAATAGCGACAAGCATAGCCTATGCAGGAGCTGAGCTCTTAAACAACCATAGACTTTCAGGATAGATTCACCAATTAATTTCTAAAACCCTAAGATTAGATCTAAATCTGATAACTGTTAGATCAAACACGAATATACCCTGTGAAGGAGCATAGCTCTTAAACGACACGGAATATGAAGGTTTAGATCTAACCCTTGATTCAGATCTAGATCTACATATAAAAGTCCTCATCTAGTGGCTATGTGATTCATGTTGAATCATATCTATTAGCGTCATCACCCCTTAATCAAAGGGGATTAGCTAGACATAGCTAAAGAAGAAGAAAAACAGAAATTAAATGACATGAACATAAATAAAATTAAAACTAAATAGAATAGAGGAAGAAGAGTTTTATTCCAAGAGAAAGATTACAGAATAAAACTAAGTGTATTTTACAATGAATGAGATAAAGTGTATTTATAGCTGATATGACAAAAGCTACTAGGCAAATTCCATAATGTGGGACTAAAGAATTAGCCCAACTAACACATAAGCTAGTGTGAACGTAGCTGTAGAGTGAGAGGCCTTGCAAATGAGCTAATGTGAACGCAATATGAGTCTTTATTGAGCCAAATCTACCCAACTGAACTCTATTTGCAACCGTTCTTCAAGCTTTAAACTCTTCAAGCTTTAGTAATTTCAACTTCACTCTTTTTAAGCAAATTCTTCATGCTTTATCCATCAACTGCTCTAAACCAAGCTTTTTATCAACAATCTAAAAACACAACTATAAATCCACAATATTAATTATTTTAAATAGAAAACTAGATAAATAAGCGGATAAAATATACACATTTACGTGTATATCAACCCTATGAGTTAAGAATAAAGGGTTATCCCCTTTTATATTAAACTTTGCTTAGTCCAACTCAAAATAAATCGGCCTGCTCATCATTTCATTTGCCCGATGCTTTTCTCTTTGGAAAACTAGAAATGGCGGCTCTGATGATTAGAAAAAAAATCTTGGTTTCTCTCCAAATCGATGATATCTGTTCAAATTAGATTCTCTGTTGCTCAAATCTTCGAAGGCTTCTTTATCTTGCTTGATCGATTTGGGATTTGATTCCTTGTCGTCAATTTTGTGATCGAAAACCCTATGGAAAATTGTGAGTATTTTATTTCCTTTTGTTCTTCAATCTGTGATGCTTGGATTTGATTTTCGATTGAATTGTTTGTTGTTTCGATCACCTCGTTTTCCTGTGATGATATGCGTGTTAAATAGGATTATAGAAAATCCTAATTCCTAATTTCACTCAATGACTTGGCATGGTTTGTTTGATGTTTCCTGTTTTTGGTTCCCATGATAAAATTGGCTTAATTGATTTGGCACATATGTAGATTTGAAATAATGAACCTGGACATATAAAATTTCTCCCTTGACTTTCCAGTGTTGAAACCATGCCATATATGTATTTCTGAAACAAATCTTACAACATTTTATATTCTATGTATTCTGGAAGTACATGATCTCTTGCTAAAACTGTGTTTCCGAAAATACCTTGATTAAAAGACTGAACCATTTCAGATTTTTGATTTGAATTTCCTGCTTAAAAAAAAATCTTTTTGTTGCCTAAAATTGTTGCCAATCTTTACATGTATATTTATGGAACCATTTTGAAGAATGAAACTTGCCCAAAATATAGTGTGATATCCGGAATATTTGAATTGATTTGTTTTCTGGACCCTGTAAAGTTTTGAACAAATTCTGGAAATATATTTGTGCATTGCTGGAATAAAATCCTGTCCAAAAATGGATTTATAAAATCTGAAAACAATTTCTACTGTCTTGCCATTATTTGGAAAGATTTAAGACTTAAAAACATTTCTGGAAACAATATAAAATTGTTTCTTGGCAACATTTTAAAACCTTTCCAGTTTGAAATGCATTTGTGTTTTGTATATGTTACTTATGAGGCTCGACTAAGCTATTGCACTTATTGATGCTGAACTTATTCATGCATACCTAATACTTATATTTGTTGAGCTGAGTTTTTCTTGAACCTGAGGTTTGAACATTTACTTTAACCTTGTTTCGTATACATACACGCTGGTTTCACTTGGCTCGACCATACATCATCCATGTATATAAACTAAACTGCTCCAATGTGTGACATGATCATTATGAACTGCTGAGAATACTGAAATCCATATTGTAATTTTTCTGAATTGAGATGCACACAGTAATATGAATTTATCTGCCATGCTTTGTTATGTATATTGATCCCATACTGATCTGGCCGTGCTAATACTTGATCTTGCTTGAAAAACACTTGCATTTGTGCATGCTGACTTGTTGTTGTTGCCGAAAATGTCAAAGCTAGTTTTTCTATCATACTTGCATTTCAGGAAACAAATTTAAAACTTGAATGCTGATTAACACCTGAAATGAATGAATAATATACATATGTATCTGCTTGTTCATTTTCATATGCTTGACATTGTCTCTTTATGCTCTTGCAATTCTGTTGCTCGAACTAGTTTGAGTTCACTGATGTTTCCATTCATTTGAACTTCCCATCTTGCGAACCATGCTGAAACATGCTTAATCAAACTTGTCCATGCTATTTGCTATTGTTTTGTTCCACCACACTTGTCCATGCATTCACACTTCATGTTTTGTACCATGTTGAGCTGCTTTGCCATGTTGCTCCACCAATCATGTATTACTTGCATTGCTTGTTATATGAGCTGCCTCGACCAATGTTGATTTGCATTTTACATGTTTTAACATCCTTGGCTCGACACTTTGGTTGTTGTGTTCACTTGTCCATTTCACTGTGTCGAGCTTGGCCCATGTGACTACTTCACAGCTGCATACATTGATTGGCGAGGCAGTGAACACGTGTATATTCATACACGTGTGTACAAGCAACCATCAGACGAGTTTTTATGTCCCTGCACAGTAATATGTGTATATACATACACATGTATGTGCGCGTGCTACATTCTCAAATCATATCAAGTCATGAAAAATGATGAGAAACACACTGAAATTCTGAGGCAAATAAAATTTTAAAAATAAAATTAATATTCACATGAATTCAGTTTTATTTCTGTTGCAGTATACTGTTTTTTTTCATGTGATAGGTAAGCATGAAGATGACTAGACGATTGTGAGCAGTGAAGACTGGATTGACAGAAGATGAATATTGATGAGGTGATGAGTCAGTGTGTCAGTATATGAGTCAATGTGAATGTATATATAAAATGTAACTGTGTATCTGTTGTGTATGTATAACTGAGTGACAATGAATGTACTAAGTGATGAATGAACTGTAACGAGGAGCTGTGAGAGAATTATACTGATATATGTGATAAAAAGATTTGATTGAAATAAAATATTATTTTATTGTTGTCTAACAAACTTTCTATTGTATTTAGTTTATTTACAAGTACAAATTCATGTGAAGTGTTTAAATAGTGGAGTTACAAATAGTTGTACTGTTTGAATGTTTCAAAAATAATATTTATTTAAATAAAATACTGCATGAAGACATGAATATCTGTACAGTCGTATTCTATTTAAATATATATATTATATTCATGTCTGTGATGTATATATAGAACAGTACGATAACAAACACATTTAAAATAATATTTATTTGGTTGTTATCATCAAACAAAAAACATATAATTATGTATACAACTACGTTATATACAAAAATCTCCCCCTTTTGATGATGACAAACAAATAAAAGATTTTGAGCACCATAAATGTGTTTGACAGTGAATTTTGAACTCCCCCTATTTATTAGCTCCCCTACAACAGAAAACTCCCCCTATAACTGTGCATGAGTGAAATGAACTGAATAATAATGAATTTTCAAAATTAAAAATATTTATAAAATATTCACTCATAAATCAAAATCTCAACTCATTCTCCCTTTTTTGTTATCATCAAAAGAATACAGAAATTATAATATAGATGAAAAGTGACTATAATTATAATATCAGCATAAGAGGAAGAACGGTCATCAAAGATCTCAATCAGTCAAACAAAAGTCATAACAAACTGAGAATAGGTGGCATATTTCACGTTGTAGAACGATGGATTTACAATGAATTTTATAAAAATGGGGAGAGTTATAAAGAATGAATATTTTCCAATAAAAAATTATAACAAGAAGCACAAAACAGTGATGGATTCAGACTATAATTAATAATTCAATTTAAGTGACAACATCGTATAATCTCAAATCCCAATACTTATCAATCAACAAGTCATAATACGTCATAAGATTTCAACACATTTCACAAATAGAAGATGGATTGATAGGCTGGTTTTTATACACAAAGGAGAATTTCATATAAAAATTTATTTAGCCAATTTATTCCTTTTTCTATTTCTTTTTGTTTAACAACACACTGACCATGCATAACCAGAGCTTGGAATTTTAAATGAGGTCAGTCGCAGCTTAAATTATAAGTTGTCTCTTAAGCATGCATGACCAGAGCTTGGATTTTTAAATGAGGTTAGAGACACACTTATATATTAATTATATATTTATCATTTTCATCTTTAAATAGAAAAATTCCTCGGTATATACAAACAATATGAATGATAGAAATGTGGTAGGTACAGAAATGGACTGTGAAATAAATTTGTAAATTAATTATATTATGAAATATGCTCGACTGTATCGGGATCATTAAAAAAATTCAATTATCACTAATTATGAATAATAAAATAGTCCAATTTCTATCACAAATATTTTCACAATTTATTCAAGATGATTTAAAAAATTCAACTCTCCACATTAATATAAAATTACGATGGAAGGCAGAAGGATGATAGATAATGAAGATGATCGTGAAATAATCACCAATTCAAAAATATTATAATAATTATTCAACCATGAAAATCTAAATAAGATCTCCTCTTGTTATGAAATATACTGCAATCACAATTCATCACAATTTCAAAATCTAATCATAATTTTGATGAAATATAAATACAGTTCAATTTGGATATTGATTTCAATTTCTGAATGAATAAACAATAAGTAAATTTAAAAATGAAAATCAATTACAAGAGAGATATGAAGGTCTATACAAGCCAAGAGGGATTTTATATATATATATATATATATATATATATATATATATATATATATATATATATATATATATATACAGCAAAAAATATGCAGCACTTCTAAACTGATACCACTTGATGTTTCTAATCATGAGAATTTTGACATGGTACTGAACAAGAATATCATCGACAAAAGAATTATTAAGTACAAGGCCCAAGCAAACAAGATAACAGATTATGCACATGTATTAGAGCAGCAAACAGATGACTCTAAAACAAACATTTTTCAAAACAACATCAAAGCAGCACAGAAAATAGTTTCAAATCATGCTTGTCAAGATGATGGTCACATAAGATGATTTATGATCCAATGATTAAAAATACTGTTTACTTGAAATCATTTGAGGAATATGAAACTCTCAAGATTCATTGAATCAGCCACACTAGAATATTAATTACAGAATCAAGATATGTGTGAGATTAAATAAACCAATAATTTCAAATGATTTTAAACAAACAAATATTTATATCAAATAAACATGAAATAATAGTGAGATTTAAGACCATCTTTTCAAAGAATTTTCAAAATTATCTTTGACAATCACAAGAGAAATTTCATATCATTTACATCAAGATTGAGTAATAATTTATGGTCCAAAAATAATGGTTTATTCGAAATCAGTTGAACAAATGTAAATCATGAGATACAATGAATCAATCACACATAATTAATAACTTCAGATCTGAGAGGTGTGTGAGATTCAAAATATCAGAAATTTCAAATGATCTCAAACAAACAAAAATCTTAACCAGATGATCATGAATAACGGTGAATTTCAAGATGTAAGCAATGATTCAAGACAATTTAAAATATCCAAGCCAATCTGAAAATCAATGAAATTATCACAACTGATAAATAACAGTGTGCCGTAATGAGTATAATATTTCATGCTTTTCTAAAATGAATTAGAAGAAACTCAAAGCAGCAGAGGTGTGTGAAATTCTATTAAACTTTCAGATCTTCAAAAATTTAGAATTCGAATCAACAGTGTTCAAGATATGACACGAATACATCAACACTGTTATGAATTCAGAGAATCAGAAAACAAACTTCAAATCAATTGCAGATATTTACAAAAATAAATTCAAGATCTGGAAATGATTAAAAACATCAGAGTTTTATAAAATGAAGCAAATTTCCAGAAAAAATATGAATTCTGCAATTGGAAGTCAAGAAAGTCCATAATAGGCTACAATGATATGACAGTGACAAATCAAAACAAAAAAAAAACAAAGAAAAATAAACAGAAGGGACAGAAGAAGAAATAAACAAAGAAAAAAAAACTGAGAATATTTACAAAGATGAGTTTAGAGATTATGCCTGAAATCGATGTAAGCAAATGAATCTCTAACTCTACAGATGTGGCTAAGGAACTGTGAATGATTCTGTGATATGTAGCACCAGTTTGAATCCAATTTTAGCTATGCAGTTCCTCAGCCTCCTTCAGTACCTAACTGTTAAGAGGATTGAGTGGTCTAACAAAAGTAGTAAAACCACTCACAGTTATATTCGTACGTTTTGGTACCCAAACCTTTTTGTATAATAATCCATTTGAATCTACCTTCGTACCCTTTGGAACCCAAATCTGTTTGAATTTAATGAAGTTTGTTTTATTTCTTTTTGGGATCCAGAATTGTTCAATTGGATTATTATAAAACAAATTCACATCACGTTTATGATTCAAAAATCCTTTATGATTATCAGAGTTTGAATTTTCATATCGATTCTTTCCAAAGCAGTTTGAAGGAATTTTAAAATCATTTGAATTTTGTTTTCCAAAAACATCATTTTTTCCAAAACCAAGACCATGCTTATTTTCAGAAGAAAATTGGTTTTTCAATGACATATTTAAAGATTTTCTCCATAAGAAAATTTGCTCAAATTTTTTCCAAGTTGTTGAATTTCAGTTTTAAGATCACCGTTTTCTTTTATTAAATCTGAACAATGATTTTTAGTGATCTTGCACCTTTGAAAATATGATTGCCAAACCAAATTTTCATCATTAAGCAATTTAATTTTTGTTTGTACTCAACAATTTCAAATTCAAAATGTTTTCGACTTTCAGATTCAAATTTCTTGAGTTTTTCAATCTCAATTTCTAGCTCATTCAGAATAGACTCAGCTTTAAACCAGCTTTGATTTTCAGCAAAAATACATTTGGAATTTTCAGTCATTTTAAAATTCTTTTTGCAAACAATTGTTTGTGCTTTCAAGCTCTATCTTGCTCTCTTTTAAGATTATAATTTCATTCTTAAGTTTTTGAATATTTTTATTTTGATGAACAAGATCATTTTTCAAATTTAAACAATTTTTGCAATTAGAATTTGAAGACTTCTTAACGTTTTTAAGCTTTGATTCCAAAAGATTATTTTTGCATATCAACTCAAGTTTTTCAGATTTTAGAATTTTATTTTTAGATTTTAGATTCTCAATAGATTCAGTTAAATCATTTAAACGATGAGTTAAATTTTTATTAGAAAGATCTGTTCTTGAGTCTACATCTGAATTTCCATTTGTACAACCTGTTAAGCCCAAATCTGAAACTGAGTTGACATTTTGGGGTTTTGAGCCGTTGTCTTCTTTTCCATATAGCGTGTTGAGAGTTGTCCAGATTTCCTGCGCGGTCAAACAATGGGAAAAAAAGGCTATATTGGACATCATCAATATAAGAATATAAAGTGTGAATAGCACGAGAATTAAATCCAATATCATTTCTACTAACAATATCAAATCCATTAATAACAGTATCCCAACATTTAATATCAACAGATTTTAAATATAACTCCATTTCTAATTTCCAATTTAAAAAATCTATACCATTAAAAATAGATGGAATATGACTGGACTGATTCTTAGAGGACTGACAATTAGGATGACCCATTACTCAAGAGTTAATGAAATAACCTGCTTTGACACCAATTGTTGGATCTAGATTAACCCAAGAGGGGGGTGAATAGGGTTTACCACAGTTGTTCGCTGAATTAAAAATCTGCAGGATATTAAAATAATAAACAGATTACAGAATGCGCCAAAAATAAAAGTGTAGAAAATAAATCAAATACAGATACACCCAGCTTCGGCAAAACCCTGCCTACTGCTGCATTCCTAAGGTTTCTACTAGTTGATAGAACAGATCCCGCATACAAGACCATGTACACTCGCAAACCCTGCTCCTATTCTAACCCTACGCTCAAAACCCTAGACTGACCGATATCTCCTCGATCAGATTATTCCCGAATTACAAACCCATAATCCGTAACCCTAGATTTTACAGACTCTAGTAAACTGCTAGAATTTTACAGACTCTAGAATTGTTCAGAATTGGATTACAGATGGATAAAAAACAGAAATTAAACAATACAAAATAAACTAAGAAAATCCTATGAGTTAAGAATAAAGGGTTATCCCCTTTTATATTGAACTTGGCTTAGTCCAACTCCAAATAAGTCGGCCCGCTCATCATTTCATTGCCCGATGCTTTTCTCTTTGGAAAACTAGAAATGGCGGCTCTGGTGATTAGAAAAAATCTAGGGTTTCTCTCCAAATCGATGATGTCTGTTCAAATTAGATTCTCTGATGCTCAAATCTTTGAAGGCTTCTTTATCTTGCTCGATCGATTTGGGATTTGATTCCTTGTCGTCAATTTTGTGATCAAAAACCCTCTGGAAAATTATGAGTATTTTATTTCCTTTTGTTCTTGAATCTGTGATGCGCGATTTTCGATTGAATTATTTGTTGTTTCGATCACCTCGTTTTCCTATGATGATATGCGTGTTAAATAGGATTATAGAAAATCCTAATTCCTGATTTCACTCAATGACTTGGCATGGTTTGTGTGATGTTTCCTGTTTTTGGTTCCCATGATAAAATTGGCTTAATTGATTTGGCACATATGTAGATTTGAAATAATGAACCTGGACATATATATTTGCTCCCTTGACTTTCCAGTGTTGAAACCATGCCATATATGTATTTCTAAAATGAATCTTGCCACATTTTCTATTCTGTGTATTCTGGAAATACATAATCTCTTGCTAAAACAGTGTTTCCGAAAATACCTTGATTAAAAGACTGAACCATTTCAAATTTATGATTTGAATTACTTGCTTTAAAAAAATCTTTTTGTTGCCTAAAATTGTTGCCAATCTTTACATGTATTTTTCTGGAACCATTTTGAAGAATGAAACTTACCCAAAATACACTGTGATATCTAGAATATTTGAATTGATTTGTTTCTGGACCCAATAAAGTTTTGAACAAATTATGGAAATATATTTGTGCATCACTGGAATAAAATCCTGTCAAAATGGATTTATAAAATCTGAAAACAATTTCTACTGTCTTGCCATTATTTGATAAGATTTAGGACTTAAAAACATTTCTGGAAACAATATAAAATTGTTTCTTGGCAACATTTTAAAACCTTTCCAGTTTGGAATGCATTTGAGTTTTGTATATGTTGCTTGAGAGGCTCGACCAAGCTACTGCACTTATTGATGTTGAACTTATTCATGCATACCTGATACTTATATTTGTTGAGCTGATTTTGTCTTAGACCTGAGGTTTGAACATTTAGTTTCACCTTGTTTCGTATACATACACGTGGTTTCACTTGGCTCGACCATACATCATCCATGTATATAAACTGAACTGCTCCAATGTGTGACATGATCATTATGAACTGCTGAGAATATTGAAATCCATATTGTATTTTTCTGAATTGAGATGCACATAGTAATATGAATTGATCTTCCATGCTTTGTTATGTATATTGATCCCATACTGATCTGGCTGTGCCAACACTTGATCTTGCTTGAAAAACACTTGCATTTGTGCATGCTAACTTGTTGTTGTTGCTGAAACTGTCAAAGCTAGTTTTGCCATCATACTTTCATTTCAGGAAACAAATTTAAAACTTGAATGTTGATTAACACCTAAAATGAATGAATAATATACATATGTATCTTCCTGTTTATTGTCATATGCTTGACACTGTCTCTTTATGCTCTTGCAATTCTGTTGCTCGAACTAGTTTGAGTTCACTGATGTTTCCATTCATTTGAACTTCCCATCTTGCGAACCATGCTGAAACATGCTTGATCAAACTTGTCCATGCTGTTTGCTATTGTTTTGTTGCACCACACTTGGCCATGCATTCACACTTCATGTCTTGTACCATGTTGAGCTGCTTTGCCATGTTGCTCCACCAGTCATGTATTACTTGCATTGCTTGTTGTATGAGCTGCCTCGACCAATGTTGAGTTGCATTGTACATGTTTTAACATCCTTGGCTCGACATTTTGGTTTTTGTGTTCATTTTTCCATTTCACCGTGTCGAGCTTGGCCCATGTGACTTCTCCACAGTTGCATACATTGATTGGCGAGGTAGTGCACACGTGTGTGTGTGTGTGTGTGTGTGTGTGTATATGCACTTGTGTACATGCAGCCATTAGACAAGTTTTTATGTCCCTGCACAGTAATATGTGTATATACATACACATGTATGTGTATACATGTATGTGCGCGTGCTACATTCAAAAATCATATCAAGTCATGAAAAATGGGGAGAAACACACCAAAATTCTAAGGCAATTAAAATTTTAAAAATAAAATTAATATTTGCATGAATTTAGTTTTATTTCTATTGCAGTATACTGTGTGTGTTTTTCATGTGACAGGTAAGCATGAAGATGACTGGACTGACTGTGAGCAGTGAAGACTGAGCTGACAGAAGATGAAGATTGATGAAGTGATGAGTCAGTGTGTCAGTATATGAGTCAATGCGAATTTATATATAAAATGTAATTGTGTATCTATTGTGTATGTAAACTGAGTGACAACGAATGTACAGAGTGATGAATGAACTGTAGTGAGGAGTTGTGTGAGAATTATACTGATATATGTAATAAACAAATTTGATTGAAATAAAATATTATCTTATTGTTGTCAAACAAACTTGTCTACTGTATTTAGTTTATTTACAAGTACAAATTCATGTGAAGTGTTTAAATAGTGGAGTTACAAATAATTGTACTGTTTGAATGTTTGAAAAATAATATTTATTTAAATAAAATATTGTATGAAGATATGAATGTCTGTACAATCGTATTCTATTTAAATATAAATATTATATTCATGTCTATGATGTATATATAGAACAGTACGGTAACAAACACATTTAAAATAATACTTATTTGGTTGTTATCATCAAACAAAAATCATATAATTGTGTAACAACTACGTTATATACTACATACCTTGGGTATGGTAGTTTGTCATCATTCGTAAATCTTTACAAGGTTTGGTTAGAATTATTACCCTTGTTAGACATATGTTTTGTTTCTAACAAAACTAAATACATTCATGTATTGTAGACAGTATTATACGTTTTCTACTCAAGAGGGCTTGTGCTAACCTCTCTTCTCATAATAACTCTCAAGTTCCTCTCGGGGGAGATAGGTCTTAGCAGGTGTTCAGTTTGGTTTTTTGTTCTCATTCTCTCATGCTCAATATCTATGTGGCGATATGTTTTAAAGTAGCAGCTTTAGTGGTATTAGTTATCTTATTTTGTTTCCGCTGTGAGTTAGATTTATTTATGTCTGATTATGATCGTGTTCAATATTTGCAGGTATTAAGTCTATACTCTCCATTCTTGGATGGGTTTGATTTTTGATTTTTATCGCAACTCGGACTCATAAAAGTATGGGGTGTTACATTTGGCATCAAAGCTTTGGTTTATATGATCAGAGGAATTAATAAATTAGGATTATTGAAGGAACATATTCAAATTCCTTTTCAATTTTCACTCGTCTTTCTTACCTAACTCTAAATTATTTTGACGATGAGATAGTCGTCAGCCTCCTTAATTAAGATAGATTTTAAACGACTGCAAATTAGAAGTATTTTGAGTTCGAGATTCGGCCAATCCCGATTCACCCTTAAGTGCGTCAAGCCACTCATGCTATTATTGGCGACGTAGCCATCAACTATGGGGGCACATTGATGATACACCTCTCTGAGTCTTCAACGGGTACTCTAAGGACCCACTTTCTAAATAGCCAACTCCTCACTCGTGCCTTCCATCACTTTCAAGTGAATCTTCATGGGAATCAACGGCTAAGAAGACCCTAGCCGCCATTGATCGTGCCTCTCTCAAGAGGATATGCATCTAGCTGCCCACAGCTCCTGCCCCATTTCCTGCTCCAGTTCCTATACCCGTAGATCCTATAGAGAAGCAGCAGCTAGCCACAACAGGCTAGAAGAGCCATAAGCTTGCTGCCCTCCGTCAGATCCAACCAGAGCACCGTGAAGTTCGTATGGAACAACGTCCACAGGCGCATGAGGTTAGATGTATTTCTTCTTTGCTATGTTCCTGGCGTGGAAGTGGCAATGGATAGAGTTCCATCCATGGTGCTCGACCTTCTCGTAGCCTGTAGGCAATATCTTTTATGTCTTGTATCGTGTATATCTTTCGCTTTCCAGCATTTTGCCTTTGTTTCAGTAGTTGTGTTTGTAATGATTAGTGTTGTTGTTCCTTTAAATTGCACAACGATGTAATGGATTTCATGTGTGTTTGTTTTTCACGCCCCGTTGTATTTGAATTAGAAATGAAATCTCATTTCCTTATCTAACTAACAGTTGTCTTAGAGTTGGAAAGTATACATTTAAGTAGTGGATAAATTTTAGCGAATGACAGGTTCTAGCATTGTTTCATCACTGTTATATTTATTTTATCGCCTATACCTTTTTGAGCTAATTTTTTTAAGGTTTTTGTGTATGGTTTTGGTTTCACATTTTCCGCGTGACCGACTTCCTTCCGCGCCAACATGTGACTTGAATCGTTTAAGTTTCTACAAGATATATTTTTTAAACTTTTTGCAAATGTTGTTTGAAAAAAATCCTTCCTAAATTTTTTTTTTCTGATTTACTTCCTTTTAATCTTAAATATGAAAAAATAAAGATTCGTGTACGGTAGTTTACATATGTTTAAACTTCTATTTAATATAAAAATAGATGGTTTAAACATAGTAAAGCGTTTGGTACCAAAATTTTGTTTTTATGAAAATTTGATAAGGAAAGTAGAACGGTATCAAAAGATAATTTTTACATAATAATTTAAAGCAGAAATTTACTTTTTGTTGAAATTTTCGATTTTTATAGCCACATGTAAAGTGTAAAGAAGATTTTGGATGATTTATTTGTGCGTTTTAATAGTGCAATAGGGACGACGATGCGAAAAGACGATAATGGTAACAAGGGAAAGGTTGTTTTAGGCATGGAAACGTTGTTTTCATACCTTTTTGATGATGCGCACGAGTTATTATTTAACTCATTTCACATTTTATAACTTATTTTAAGCCTACTTTGCAGTCTACAGTTGGAAATTTTCTGAGTATTCTGGGGCTATTGAGGTAAAATTTCACTATAGGATGGGAATTGAAACATTATAAGCGGAAAGAATGTCGAATTTCTCTGTTTTGATTTCATTTTTCTCAATTAGGAGAAATTAATAGAAAACGGTTTAGATACGATGATGTGTTGGATGGTAGGGTTTGGAAGAAAATATGATGCTTCACGCTTTTATTTATAGTCTGTGAAAATTTGCATTCATATAGAACTTCCAGTATATTTGAGGATGTTTGCATCATGTTTTCAAAAGTGTTTTCAAAATGAAATGCATACATTTATGAGGATCCGATTTAGAATCATTATGCATGCATATTTTGTGGTTACAACTAATTATATATATATACTGTGCACCTGCGCCCATTGGTTACAAAATTGGATGTACACTAATTGGTTGTGTAGTTTAGGAAAATCAGGTGCAACACCATGACTTTGTCATTGGTAAAAAAAAATAGGGATGAAATTTCTTTTACCGAGGGGAGAATGTAGCAACCCGAATTTTTGGTGATAATTAATTTAGTTATTTATTTAGAATCCAAAAATAGAATTTTCACAAACATTGGAATTTAGCCATAGAACTTGCACCCTCGTGTTAATGATGGAATTTTGGTCAACATTCACTTTTGGAACTTCGTGGACGGAGTCCCTGTAAAAAAGTTATGGATGATACAAGAAAACGAGCAGATCTTTATAAAATTAAATCTAACCCCACTCTCTTATCCATATATTCTAGAGGTAGTAGCGAAGCTCTGTCATTTTCAATTCTCAAATTTCTTCTAAAATATAAATTATAGACATATACAAATCATATTAACAAGAGTTGGAGCGATTAAATTCAGATATATGAAAAAATTGGTTCAACGAATAGGTAATTTATTTTACTGAATTTCCTTCTTCTTTTCCTAATCTTCTTTTAGATCAACAAATCTAAATCTTTGTTTGTAAACCCCTTTTGAAAAAAATTGTAGATCTGTAGGATTTCAGAATTTTAGGTCTAAAAGTTGTGTCTGATTTTGATTTGGATAGCTTTTAGTTAAGTGGGAAATTGTATACATTGTTTATAATAAACTTGTAATTTGTCTGGTTGAACTTGAATTATATGCCTTAAAGTTATCAGATTTGTTTATTTTTTCAAATCTGAAATATTATGAATTTAGATTGAATTTTGATTTGTAGGCCTTTTAATTTATTATCATCTTCTTGTCTACAATTATTCCTTAAGTTGTTTTTGATTATTCTAAACACCTCAGATCTGGAAATCAGTACCAACACCATTACTAGATTTGTAGTTTATGCAAGATTCAGAAGATTGGGTGTTGATTTATAGTTTATGCAGTTTTGGTTAAAATAATAATAATTATTATCCTATTGTGTTTGATATTGCTTGTGGTTTTACTTGATTAATGTAATTTTGTCTTTTTTGTTCTTTTTGCAATAAAAATCATTATTTGAAATCAACAAGGAATGTGAATAAATTAAATAAGAAGAGATGTGCAAATTCATTTATTTTTATCTACGTAGTTTGCAACATCTATTCTAAATAAAATATTAATTTGTTTTCTTTGGATTTAAAATAATGTCAATTTTCCTCTTTTAAATAGTTTCGGAAAAATTTACAATAATTACAGTAAATAACCATTTATAAGATTTGAATCTTAAAATAAGATTAAACACAAAAAGCATTGTTTTGGCCTTAAACTAGAACATAATCAAAAATAATAATAAGTATAAATTAGTAATAATGTTAACTTCGCGTTTGAATTGTAAATATTTCTTAATCTTATATGTTCAAATCTATGTAAGTAATTTTATTATAATAAATGTTTGTTGTTATGTGTTTGAATAGTTTCCAGTTTTATGGGTATGTATACAGACATATAACCCATATTGAATGGAAATAATATTATAACCGCTATATCAATAAATGTAATTGACTTGCTATATAAATAAAAAGTGTCATAAGTAAGGTAATAACTATTACAACCATGAACGATTTGGGGAATTAATTGAATATGATAAATATGATTAAATGGTTACAATTAAAATTGGTCTAGGAATAGAGGTTGTAACTCCAACTAGGAAATAAATAAATAAATAACAAACTTATATATATTTACATAAGAATTAAATTTATAGTAAAATTTGGGAGTTATAATAATTAGAATTCAAATGAGACTGATATAAATGGCATTTAGTAAGATAATGGATGCCTTAGGAATATATGACTGTTAGTGTCATAAATGACAGATTGTCTAGATAATAGGAATAAATGGAATTAAAAGAGAAACCAATGGAAATTAATTGGCGTAGTAAATGCCAACCAATAAGGAAATTAGTAATTAAACATACTAGGATTGGAAGTTATAGGTTTTCCTTATTTTATTCTAGTTAATCTAGAATTAATATAATTAAGAGTAAGGATAAGGTTAATAGGTTAATGATGCGAGGTCAGTTGCCTTATTCAACAAAAGTCTGCACTTTCCAGGAGTAGGATATATACACAACTGATGTGAGATATTATTAACCATAGAAACTCATGATGATAGTTAATTGCATAGCGAAGATTATTTCCAAAAATGCGGTTTATTTCAATTGTGAGGTATTAAATGATTGTAGGACCCACCTCCTGCCCAAAAGAGGGAACCTTAAAAAGGAAATAATTTATAAGCGTAAGCCTGCTTTAAGATAGATTTATTAAGTAGTTAAATCCACCCTTGAAAGTGTATTAAGTGATCGCGTAGCCCGCCTCTCTATAAATAAGAAATATTAAATGGCTATTGGGTACGAATTGGGTAATCCCTGCGTAGTTCCTCTTCCTCTAAGCAGTAGGTCACTCGGATGAGATTCCGCCTTAGGATTAGGTATTAAATGGTAGTTAAGGAGGTACCCTGGGTCTGCCTATCCTAAAGGAAGTAATAAATGGCTAAGGGATAATCTAATAAGGTCAGCTATATTACAACATGGGGGTCCACCGGGAAGGTCTTAAATTGTGTCGTGTTTCTTCCTAAACCTGGTATTAAGTGGTCAGTTACTACCTCTCGCCTTATGTTGGGGTTTTCAATATTTATGTGAGTAACGGAAGCCTTAAATTTGTAGGACTTAGTAGCTAGTGTCCTCTAATTTATATTAGTTTAGAGTAAACCACCGAGTAAGGTATTAAGTGATCAATAGGTCTCCTTGGGTCTTAAGTGATCGAAAGGATCCACCCTTATCTTATATTGATAGTGAGGTCTTAAGTGACTATTCAGAAATAACTTACCTCCTTATGGTTTAGTGAGTAGTTGGGAGCCCGCCTCTTAGTCTTTGGTAATTGGTTGAATGGTGGTTTAAAGGCTTCATACTAATGCATAAATGTTCTATCTTAGTATTACTATATCGTTATCTTTGAAAGGCTACCGTGGGTATGATAGTTTGTTGTCATGCGTAAATCTTTACAAGGTTACGTTAGAATTACTAGCCTTGTTAGACGTATGTTTTGGTTCTGACCAAATGGGATACATTTGTATATTGTAGACAGTGTTATATGTTTTCTACTCACCAGGAATTATTGTTCTAACCTCCTCTTCATAACAACTCTCAGGTTCCTCTCGAGGAAGACTGGTCATAGCACATGTTTTGTTTGGATTTTGGTTCTCGTTCTCTCATGCTGGATATCGATGTAGCAATATGTTTTAAGGCGCCTTAGTTGGTGTTAGTTATCTTATTTTGTTTCCGCTGTGAGTTTGTTTTATTATTCTCTGATTATGCTAATGCTTATTATTTGAATGTACCAAGTCTATGTTCTATATTCTTGGATGAATTTGAGTTTTGATTTTTGTTGAAGTTCAAGATCAGAAAAATGTGGGGTGTACAAAATAAATCAAAGTATGTAGATTCATCAAATCATTATGCAGACTAAAACAAGCTCCAAAACAATGGCATGCAAAATTTCATAGTGTCGTAATGAAAAATGATTTTTTTTATAAATGAATGTGATAATTGTGGTTAGTATAGACAAGTGACAATCATACGTGATGATTTACCTGTACGTAGACGATATGCTAACCTTTGGTCTGAATAGTAAGGTAATAGAGACTATAAAGAAGATATTGATCAACAATTTTGATATGAAAGACTTAATAATTGTAGACATTATTTTGGGAATCAAAATAATAAGAGCACCTAATGAAATTGAATTATCTCAGTACCATCTGAACAAATTGACTAAAATATTTCAAAATTTTGGAATTAAAGGAGTAAGAACACCTTTTAATCCATTAGCGTTACTACATAAAAACGCTAATAAAAGTGTATTGCAACTGAAATATTCAGGCATAACAGGATGTCTAATGCATCTCATGGATTGCACAGAACCACATATATCTTATGTAATTAGTTGATTGAGCAGGTATACAAGCAACCCAGGGAAGGAACAGTGGAAAGCACTAATGAGAGTGTTAGGATATTTAAATACTATAAACTTTTCTTTGCATTATGGAAAATATCCTGCCGCCTAGAAGGATATAGTGATCCAAACTGGACTGCTGATTTTAAGGAATCAAAATCAACTTGTGGACATGCCTTCACCCTAGCAGGAGCAACAATGTCAAGGAAATCTACTAAATAAACGCGCATAACTTGATCCACTATGGAATCAGAGTTTATATGTTTAGACAAAGCAGGCAAAGCAAAATATCTTTATCATTTTTTTGAAGATATTCCATTTTGGCCAAAACCTGCATTGGCAACATGCATACACAAATAACCAAGCGATTAAGAAGAGCGCGAAACTTTGTGTATAATGGAAAGTCACAACGCATTTGTCGATGCCATAACACAGTTAGGTAGTTACTCTCAAATAGATCTATTTCCATTGTTTATGTGAGAACAAATGATGACCTAGAGGATTCATTTGCTAAAGGTTTATCAAGAGAGGAAATTGACTGCGCATTGAGGGAAATGAATTTATATGCCTAAACCAATAAGAATTATCTTATATGGAAACATATCCTAGCATTCGAAGATCCCACGGACTATGATCAATAGACAAACGAGTTTTGAGTAACTCAAGTAATGCATTTGTTTGGACTTAGCCCTGGTCCATTCCTATGATGCACAATAGAATGCATGCATATAAAAGTATTAAAAGGTTAAGCTTATGTTTTTTTAGTGATGACCATATTTTGAAAGTGGGTATATGTAGGATACTTTTAATGGTTGCAATTACCTATGCTAATGCGAGTTGGGTTGGCATTATGAGAATATTAAAGGCTTTTATTCTCTATAAACACTTGTATAACCAAGAATTATTCATGAACAAAATAAACATAACCAAAAGATTGGATGTGAAGGGAAAAATACTTTATAAAGCTTATCGTCTGGTTATACACAAACGACTAATGGTTCAAGATGAAATACTTCACCATTTAGCCAATTATATTTGATGAGTTTTTACTAGGGAAACTTCAAAGTGAAATATCTATTTGTCCTCAATATAGCATTATTTTCACATGAATTACGTGATATTACACTTTGTGTAGGGGATACATATATCTTCGTTCATGTGGAGGATTTTTAGAGGCCTTTATGGGATAAATGAGATAATTGTTATATATTATGAAATATAAGTTAATATTTATGCTTATATACAACTTCCCTCAAACTTATATTGACCAATAGGGTTAGGTAATTTTGTGCTAGGGGAGGATCTATATGGTCATGGATTAATGCATGCACGACTCTGCCCGCCTGCCTACCCAATCCATACCGGATTTAACTGGGCCGGGTTGGGTGTGTGCCCAAAATGAATAGAGTACGTTATGTTTTTGTTGCATGAATATGAATGGTTTTTTACTGTTTAAATTCAAAAAAGTAACTATTGTTGCAAATATACAAATGGACATGCATATTAAAATAGAAACAACCGTGTAAATTGAATGGACACGACCATTTTCCAGTTGAAATAGTAGATGCAAATTGAATGATCGCAGCTGTTTTCAAACGAAAATAGCCATTACAAATTGAATGGGCACAACTATTTTCTAACAGGAATAATTGCAAAACGAAGAGACCGACTTTTCACCAATAGATATAACCATTTGGAATCTGCCTATAAAAGAAGTACGAAAATCTGATCATAATCCATCAGCTTTTCTTCTTCTTCTTCGATGTCCAGACCTCTAAATCTGATTTGTGCTATATCTACGAATTAGTACAACATTTGTTTATCATTATAGTTTAACATATCACTTTATTTTGTTATTGATATAGCTTGTTGTTGCAAATTCATTATGACAATAATTATTTTTCAAAATTACTGATCCATAACTCCAAAGTACTAAATTTCTAATTTGTAAACTTCTGTAAGGAGTTTACAATTGTTAAGTCTCTATTTTGGTATGCTAATCGTATAACACTGCTATGCTAAATGCCTTTTACCATAACCATTATGTCGTAATGGTATCTTTGGAACTGCTTTGCTAAATGCCTCCCATTGTTTGATGTCAAACTTATATGTGTAATTGTTGTAAATGTTTTAAGAAGTAAATTTATTAAAATAATTTAATAAAACATGTTAATAGTTATTTATAAATGAACCATTATTATAATTGGATCATTTCAAGTTTACAATAGTAATATATATTTATGAATCATTATTGTAATCGATCCGTTGTAAGTTTATAACAGTAATATATTTATGAATCATTATTATGATTGAGCTATTAAACTTGCACAACAGTAATACATTTATATGACATTATTATTGAGCCATTACAAAAGCTATTAAACTTGCACAACAGTAATCGATCCGTCAATTTTTTTAGTGTTTGTAATTTCCATTCTATCGGTTTAAACTAAAGATAGAAAGAAGAGAAATGACAAGAAATACACTTCTTTTTCTCTTCCTTCAAGAAGAGAATAATAGACATGTTATTTTCTTTCTTCCACCAACAAAACTAAATACCTTGAACGGTATTTTAGAGTGTGAATCAGAATCAACTTTGTCAGTGCAAGCAGATCGATATTTTTCAGATTAGAGAGGTTGTTTTATCCTCGTGGCGGTGGCGTTTGTTTTTCCAGAACCTCTTTGCACCTTTGAGCATAACAAAGAAATGCATTCAAGAAAGTGATAACATACAGAACTTAGCCAAAGGCAATATCCAGATAACAATGACTTCTGCTGCGACTGATGTATGTTTTAAATTGAATGTTGAATGTAATAAAGTGGTTGCTTCTGCTTATACGGTTTGTTATATTAATACCTAACACTCTACATTATGTCATATGAATAAACAAATTATAAAGTGCATGACTGTCTTAGTTTTGATTCCTAATATGTCATTAGATGATTCTAAAATTTGTGAATCGTGCAACCAAGTAAAAATAACAAAAACTCCTCATAAATATGTAATTAGAGAATCAAAAACTTTAGATTTGATTTATTCTGATATAGTTGAGTTTGATGATAATTTGACTAGAAATGGACACCACTACTTTATCACTTTCAATTATGACTGCTATGATTTAACTTAGGTATATGTTATCAAAAATAAAAGAGGTGTATTTGAGATGTTTAAATCTTTTATAACAGAAATTGAAAATCAGTCTGCTAAGAAAATAAAAAGATTGCGCAGTGATAGAGGAACAGAATATGAGCTGACTTTGTTTATTGATTTTTATAACTCACATGGAATAATACATGACCATATTGTACCATATTCATCTGAAATGAATAGAAAGGCTGAAAGGAAAAAATAGAACTTTAACTGAATTAGTTATTGCTATTTTACTTAATTCTGGTGCATCAATGAATAGGTAAGGAAACATACTGTTGATTGTATGTTATGTGTTAAATTGAATTCCTAAGTTAAAAAGCAAAATTTCACCTTTTAAAATTCTAAGAAATTTTAAATAGAACGTGTCTTACTTTAGAACTTAGGGAAGTTTGGCATATTTTCGTATACTTGGAACTAAGAGAATTAAAATTACAGTTTGAGCATATGAATGTGTATTTGTTGGTTATGTTATTAATAATAAAGCATATAGATTTATGATTAGAATACACATAACATTATAGAATTTAATGATGCTGATTTCTTTGAATTGAGATTTATTTTAAATTATGGAATAATGGGGGCACATCTAGTAATACTATGCCTAATAGGACAAAACCTACTACGACTTCTAAACATGAACCTAAAAGAAAGCAAAAGAGCAAGAACTGCAAAAGTTTTGGTTTGGATTTTTTTCTTTCTTACTATAGAGGAGGATCCCATAAACTTTTTAGAAGCCTTATCTTCATTAGATGTCGATTTTTGGCAATAGGTTATAAATGATGAAATGGATTTTTTAGAATCCAATATGACTTGGTACTTAGTAGATTTACACCTGTTTGTAAATCAATAGGCTATAAATGGGTGCTTAAAAAAATTAAAACCTGATGGCATTGTTGGTAAATATCAAGACCATCTACTAGCTAAAGATTTTAAGCAAAGAGAAAATGTTGACTTTTTGATACTTCACCTGTAACTGGAATTACATCCATTCAAGTATTAATTTCCCTTGCGTCTATTTATGATTTGACTATACACTAAATGGACATCAAGACTTGTAACGAACCAACTTCTGAACACCTCAAAAGTCATGTCATTATATAAGAATAAAAGATAGGTAGAAGAGAAAACTAAAGAAAACATCAAAATAAGATATTATGATAATGTCTAGAGTTTCCACAGATAATTTAAAATCTATTAGAACGTTTTCATCTCACATTTCTACTTACATAATATACAAACAAAACCGCTTAACGCTTATGGATAATGGATTTCTAACTATGACATGGTATGGAAGCACCTTCTGATAGTGTATCTCGAGAGAGGAATACACTGGGTTCAACAAGAACATTTTGTAACCCGGCCACACATAACTGGCCACTCATTTCACTTAAGTGTATCGGGTGTATATTACCAACGGTTGTGTACGACAACCATTTCCCGAATGGGACAACATCGATAGAATAAGGAATAAAAGAAATACCTCTAGACAGGTGATAATACACCCTAATGGAAGCTACCCACATAGCCACTGCCCGATTTTTGTTATTTCCTGGTTGTGAAGCTTGAGGCTAAACTTACCCTGAGAAACACTTTTTATTTGCTTTGAATGTCACATCATCGAAACTCGCTAGTCAATAATTGACTTCTCCAAAAATGTATTACAGGTATAAAGCAAGAGAAACGAATTCCTCTAGCACCACTTAACTACGATTGAAAAGATCAATGTATGTAATTAGTTAGGAATACTCTGTCAGACATTCGCCCATACAAGTTGTCCTAGGACTGGAAAAACCAAAGACTTTATTTTTAAACCCATCTTAGGCAATTTCTACATAGGATTTATAAAACAATTCTTGCATAATTCCATCTTTTATTATCTTTGATAATCTTCGGCTTGCAACGTAAAATTTGAATCGAAGTGGAATATATATTCCGGACTCTTCGAAACGATCGACTTTAATATCGTTTAGGGATAATTATATTTAAATGGAACAGATTACGATATAAAATTTGATCTTTAATATTCACTTTTATATATCGTTAATTTGATTTTTAAATCATTTCCTGATATATAAAAGATTTATCGACTTAAGCCGATAAAATTATATTTCGATGTTTATTCAAACATTTGAATTAACCACCTTCTCTTCATTCAATTATCAGGCTTTATTTATTTAATTAGCATTGGAATGATTTAATAAAACATTCCCTTTTTATTTGATTGAATTATTTATATGAATAATTAAGCTTAAACTAATACAACTTATATTTCAAATATAAATATATTTGTAAGTGTATATAAAATCTCATTCATTCTCATTATTCTTTATACCGTTTAATTTATTTTTATAAATTTAGCAAGGTTATAATCATAAATTTATCAAACAAATCATTTTAAAGTTATTTAGAATTTTACTTAAAACAATGTCTAAAATATAACTAAAAACCAAATTTCCCTTCTTATTAAACACTTTATATTTTTAATTAAACATGCCCGTTAAAAACCTCCAGCCCATTACTTCTTTAACTTCTTTAACTTTTCCTTTCTATTTTCCTATTTAAATGTTAACCCTATTTTCGTAGGCCCACTAAGCCCATTTTCTTTTCTTATATTATATTTTATTTTAAACTGTGAGTGGCCCAATTCAGCTATCCCCTAAAGCCCACGTCAACCTTTAATTCTAACGTGGCCTGCAACCATCCTTGGAATGAAAAACCTGCTACTTAAATTTTGTTTTGCGGAGACTGCTTCCATAATTCCCATTTGCCTAATTCTTTCCCACTTCCACTTTCCACTTCTATGCTTCCTCAGTTCTTACATGGTTTATCTCCAGCTCCGGTGGCTTATCTCCTCAGTTCTTCAAATGTTTACAGACCCCGATGCCACTTCTTAAATCACAAACCCATGTTTCCTTACTTTCCAAAGCCTGCTATGTGTATTCATCCCAAAGCTTTGCTCCCCACTTCTCTGTTAAACCGATACTCTTACTTGTCCTTGCTGCCGTGGATTGTTGCACCTTCACCACGCCTTCCAGTATATATGAACTGTCGACTGATCCGCGCGCCATCCATCATTTCAGACCACTTCACTGAAGCCTGCGCACCGTGGATTGTTTCCAAGACCTGCTGTGTTTGTTTGCTCCAAGCATTTTGTTTCCACTTCCTATTTTTCCTGTATTAAAAACATAATCCCCCATGTGCTCGTCTTTAGTGTGCACATGCGCACTCGAAATGAACCATAACCAAGTGTTGAATGGTGCTTCAAAGTTGTCCCACATCGGGAAATGCTGAACTAAGATCCTGGATATAAACTAAGATGTTCCTCATCACATAGCCAATTGGTTTTGTGATAATAAGGGGATTAATAAAAAAAACTAATATGGTATCAGAGCTCAGGATTTTCAGTAAGTGTTGAAGAGAAAGTGCTTCAACAATTGAAGGTGATGAGAAAGTGCATCACAAATCGAAGAGAAAGTGCTTCGATCTCAACAACTTTAATAAAAAAACTAATATGGTATCAGAGCTCAGAATTTCAGTAGAGTTGAAGAGAAAGTGCTTCAACAATTGAAGGTGATGAGAACGTGCATCACAAATCGAAGAGAAAGTGCTTCGGTTATCTAACAACTTTGAAGCAAGGGGGTGTGTTGAACACTTTGTTGGTTTTTTTAGAGGAGGAAGAAGAAGAAATTAGAAGAAAGAAGAATAATTAAGAAAATTTCATTGCTTCATTTTTTTCATACCACAAATTGAAAGATTACACTTACATTTATAGCATTACAGGGATTCTAGAGTCTTCTTCTCTAGAATTGTCCTTCACCCCTAATTTCTAATTTCCTTAACATATCAAATTTCATTTGATATCTCTTACCATTTATTTTAGCCTTCTATTAATACAATAATTAACTTTATTACATAATGTTTCCTATTAAAACTAAATTTATTTGTTTCCTTAAAACCAAGTTTATTTCCAACATCCTCCCTTAAACTTGGTTTTACTACTCCAAACAGATTCCTTGATTCGAAGCACTTTCTCTTCGATTTGTGATGCACTCTCTCACCACCTTCAAAAATTAACGAAGCACTTTCTCTTCGATTTGTGATGCACTCTCTCACCATCTTCAAAAATTAACGAAGCACTTTCTCTTCGATTTGTGATGCACTCTCTCATCACCTTCAATCTTTTTTTTTTTTTTTTTAAATATTGGAGCACTTTCTCTCCATGGTGCACTTTCTCACCAATAATTCTAAAATAAAATTTTTTCCACGGCCACTTGTGCCATGTTCTATTTCTCTTCATTTGGTGCATCAACATCTTCTACAATATCATCTTCAATCTTCTTCTCAGTCTTCTTCTTCATCTTTGATCTTCTTCCTCTTAATCTTCCTTCTGATTTTTTTTTTTTTTTTTTTTAATCTTCTTCTCACTCTTCTTCTTCCTCTTAATGTTCCTTCTGATTTTTCTTTTTTGGCTTCCTAGAGATCTCTCTATCCTCCCTCGTTAACCTAGCTCTGAAACCACTTTGTTGGTTTTTTTAGAGGAGGAATAAGAAGAAATTAGAAGAAAGAAGAATAATTAAGAAAATTTCATTACTTCATTTTTTTCATACCACAAATTGAAAGATTACACTTACATTTATAGCATTACAGGGATTCTAGAGTCTTCTTCTCTAGAATTGTCTTTCACCCCTAATTTCTAATTTCTTAACATATCAAATTTCATTTGATATCTCTTACCATTTATTTTAGTCTTCCATTAATACAATAATTAACTTTATTACATAATGTTTCCTATTAAAACTAAATTTATTTGTTTCCTTAAAACCAAGTTTATTTCCAACACCAAGCCTCTTTACTACTCCCACACGGGCACGATTTGGACTGGAGCTATCTCCCGTTGTTCGACCACACCTTTTGATCGTCGGAATCACAAAAATAAGTTTTGACTTTCACTAGAAAAAAGACACACGCACCGACGGTCAAAACAATGGTCTACTATCGTGAACCTACACCATTGATGAAACCCATACTCTCGCCATGCATTGCCGATACTATGGCCGCACTCTGTCCTGAGTTTCTCGACACTCGGTCGTCTCCAAACTAAATAGTTCAAACTGATTTTTTCTGTTATGTATTTTAAAAAGGCATATACATATTTTACATTATAGTGTTCTATGTTTAATGCTATAAACAAAACCTGAATGGTTATCTTTCACTCATGGAACTAAAGTTTAATCTACCCTTAGCAACCAATTATAAGAATTTTATACAAAACAGAGAAATGTTTTCATTATGATAAACAGTTTGTATTACAGGGTGGACTCGACCGAAACCAAACATAGCATTGTTCCAATACAATCATGATGAGCCAAAACTTGTTAACTACATAACAACTCACTCATTAACAAAACCGATGATCTAACTAACCAGTTTTTCATGAAGAGATCACCAGTTTTCATGAACTAGAACAGAACTTCGAGAGTGACTAGAAAGCAAAACAGTGCATACTTACAATGGGCAAATGTCACCGGTTTAAAGTATAAGCATATATGATTTCAACAGGGTTTTAAATCATATCAAACAACTGCTGCATGTACATCACAAGGTAAAATTTACTAACAGAGTCATGGCATTATTAAACAGAGAAATATCTTTTAGTGTATCGATTTCTTCATCACAGAGGTCTCAGTTGTGATCAATACATGAATCAGCCTTAAGGTTCATTGCTTCAACAAGTAGCATAGACATAAGTAAATAAACTTGCATAGTTCTACAGAAAATAGTAGTGAGTGTTTACTCACTTTGTTTCCCTTAGCTACAAATGTTCTCTGGTCTGTTTCTTCTTAGATCTTGTGCAGAAATATATGTAAGTGTGCTCCTATTTATAGATGCAATATAATATTAAACTAATAATGTACATTAATTGCTTGCATGGGAAAGGCACTCGTTTAATAAGCAGGAATGTCCAGTGATTATAAGTAGTGAAATTTCAGGTCTCTGTTTCTGTTTTTGACACAAAACCTCCTATGCTTTTATAGCTGTTGTCTAGTTTGTACATGAATATAACATGCACATGTTTACATTTTAGTACTTAATATGTTGTATAACTATATATTGTCCGTTCTTGTTTGAAGTAAGCCAAAAATAGTTAATGCATATTGTACCTTATGGAAATAAAGGCGCACTCTTCTTACACAGTTGATGGGAAAGATTGTTCCTTCTAGCTAGAGCTAGTTACTGCTTTGTTTTCTCATCATTCGGCAGCAAGTGTTTTGCAAACAAATATATATATATATATATATATATATATATATATATATATATATATATATATATATATATATATATATATATATATATATATATATATATATGTGTGTGTGTGTGTGTGTGTGTGTGTGTGTGTGTGTACACTTTTGGATTTATCCACTTCCTTAGCTGCTAAGTATTTCTACTCTTAAGTGCTCTTAATCCAAAAGTGTACATCCTTTCATGAATGAAAGCAAACCATACTCTTCCGTCAATCTTATTAAACACTTTAAGTGTTTATCTTTCTTGTCACCCTTTTTCTTATACATGAAGCAACATGTAATTTCTTTAGTTAACTTAGTATTAGATAAATTAGATTTAACTTAGTATGTGAAACTAAGATGCTTATTTACTCATTTTGATAATGTCCTACATACATAAGTTAGATATTTACACATAGAGAGATGCATATGTATGTAGTTTTAAAAGATTACTTACATTTTTCTACAAGTAATAAAATCAATTTCTATTAATTAAATTATTTATTAATGAAATCATTGATTTACAGTTTAGCAAATGGTAGTTAAAACCCTAGGATATTACAAGACTACTTTTTTAAATGGTTAATTAGAAGAGGAAATTTATGTGGACCAACCTGAAAAATTTATTGTTCATGGTCAAAAACAATTATTTTGCATGATTGATAAATCTTTATATGGTTTAAAACAAGAATCGAAGAAATGACATGAAAATTTTGGTAAAAATTAATGATTTCACATGGGTTCAATACTAATGAAAGTGATAAATGTATTTATCAGAAATTTAAAAATGAGATTTGCAATATTTTGTGTTTATATGCGGATGATCTACTTATTTTAGGATCAAGCATTCATGCCATAAAGATAGTTAAATCTTTGTTAAGTGTCAATTTTGATATGAAAGATTTAGATGAAATTACTACTTTGAAAAGGGACTTTCTTTGGATCAGCCTCACTATACCAAGAAGTTCATAAAGAAATACAATTACTTTAACTGTAAGCTTGCTTGTACACCATACGATCCAAGTGTAAAATTACTTAAGAACACAGGTGAAGATGTAAGACAATCTGATTATGCCAGCATCGTTGACAACCTTCAGTATGTCATTGATTGTACTAGACCCGGCATTGCCTATGCTGTAGGATTATTGTGCAGGTTTACTAGAAGACCTGGTATAGAGCATTGGCACGCTATTGAGAGGGTCATGAGATACCAAAAACAAATCATGAACCTTAGATTACATTATGGAAAGTTTCCAACTAATCCAGAAGGTTATATCGATATAGGCTGGAATACTTTATTTGATGATTCAAAGCCAACCAACGGTTATATTTTTATCATTGTTGATGGAACTGTTTCTTGGAAATCTAAGAAACAGGCTATTTTGACTTAGATGGAGTCTGAGATGATAGCACTAACTGTGGCTAGTGAAGAAATATATTACTTCAGAATTTTTCTCGATGAGATTCCTATATAGGAAAAATCGATACCTGCTGTGATGATCCGTTGTGATAGTATCGCGGCTACTGCAAAAGTATAAAATTGCTATTACAACGATAAGAGATGACAAATACGTCATAAGCACAACATTTTTAAAGAGCTATTATGATGACCGCCCCGTACCTCCTGCACAAACTAAGTAGAAGTGTACTGTATGACAAGCCAGGCCGATGCAGAACGATCATTGGGAGTAGAATAACACAAGCAGAAACCTGTCGCGTAACTCACAGCGCATGTGGAAAATATGATAGAACATATGCAACATGAGATAATAGTGAAGCATGATTGAGCAAGATCTAAAAACTTTCAAAGCATCATGAAAATATCCATACATCAAACTGAATTACATCATCAGAGTCTGTACAGGAAGCTTCACTACAAATCACTCAGAGTAGCACACAACATCAATATCAACGGAAACAATAATATGTATAGCAGGAAACTAATACGTAAACCTCCAGCTCATCATCCTCATCAAGATCTACTACCTATTACATATTACTCAGTCTGCCCATCCACAATCAGATGAACAACCCAAGGTAATAAGAGGGAAACATAAAACCTTGAGTCAGACAACAGTCTTAATGAGAGACAAAATAGCTATCAACAATATCATCGATAGAGTATATGAGAAATGGGCAGATTAATCATCTAATCTACCAACATATCGAATGATAAGAACCCCAACCTATCTCCTCCACAACCGATAGTGATAGCCTTTCCCAAAGATAAGAAGAGAATGAACAACACATCCATAGCAACCAATTACAAGCATAGACCATCCTAAATGAGTTCAACATTCCCCAAGCACAAGCCTTGAAGGACTAAACCAACATCATACAAGCACCCAAGTGATTTCTTGAAACAGCCCGCATTTTACGTATCAGAGCAACGTAAAATATTTTTATTTTATTCCCTAAGGGTTGGACCATTCTCATCTCTTAGTATGTTGCTTACAGAGATGTGAGACATTTTGGACATGTCCATAATTTTTACCAATTTTGTTTGTGACCATTTTGCCCCTGTCAGCCTTGAACAGGGCATAACTTTTGACTCATGTTGAATCAGAGGGTGAGACCTGTGCCATTGGAAAATAATTGATGATTGCCTTTCCGAGAGTTGTTACATTAAAGATTTGGCTTAGTGATTTGGGAGAAATCGCTTTTTTAAGGTTTCACAAATTTTTTCTAGGTTTTATTAATTAAAATATGCGATGATTTGTGGGGCCCGCTAAGGGTTGGTTTTTTGGCTATAAATAGGGGGAGGGAGCTATGAAGAATGTTTTACTTTCTCCATTCTCTCATTTGAGATCCTCCATTTCTTCATCTCCTCCATCTTTCCACCATTAAAATCAAGATCTACGAAGAGGGATTGAAGATCTACACCAAATCAAGCGAGATCTACATCAATCAAAGGGAGATTTCATCAAATTGAGAGATTTAGAGAAGGATCTTCACTGTCCGGATTCGTTTAACATTGATTTAAAGCCAAATCGAAGAAGGGGTGAGTGATATGCATCTCTCACGAAAATTCAATCGAGTTTATGGATGGTTTTATTATTTATTCATCATTTTGTGATGTTTTCATACAGTCTAATCAGTGTAAGTATGATTTCAATGTTTAATCACCATAGGATCTAAATCTAGCAACTTTTGGAAGGTAATTTCTTATGTTTAGTCTATGTTAGATCCGTTTAAGTGTTTGTTCATTTTATTATGATGTTTGTTGAGTATTGTTTGAATTGACGGTTGAATTGATGATTGACTGTTATTTTAGTTGAATTATTATCGTTGAAAAGTTGAATGATTGATCCGTTTCAAGTATCGAGTTAATCACGAAAATTTGTTGAAGTCTTGGCTTTTTTTGGCGTTCGAATCATCAAGTTTGCTCGGGTCGGATGGTTTCATGATGCTCGGGTAGGACATTTTCAGGATGCTCGGGTAGGACAGTTTCTAGACGCTCGGGTAGGACAGTTTCTGGATGATCGGGTAGGATAGTTTCTGGATGCTCGGGTATGACAGTTTCTGGATGCTCGGGTAGGATAGTTTCAGGATGCTCGGGTAGGAAAGTTTTTGTATGCTATGTTATGACAGTTTTTGGATGCTCGGGTAGGACAGTTTCTGGATGCTCGGGTACGACAGTTTTTGTTTTGAGCTAAAGCTGCATGTGTAAAGATTCGGTGAAGTTTTGAAGTGGAATAGATGAAGAAATCGGCCAAAATAGTTTGAGAGGATTCGGTTCAAACAGTTTGAGAGGATTCGGATCAAACAGTTTGAGAAGGTTCGAGTCAAACAGTTTGAGGAGATTTAGGTCAAACAGTTTTGAGAGGGTTCGGGTCAAACA
Source organism: Allium sativum (assembly GCA_030737875.1). NCBI lineage: Eukaryota > Viridiplantae > Streptophyta > Magnoliopsida > Asparagales > Amaryllidaceae > Allium > Allium sativum. Next base: position 26,421,183 of record CM060912.1, on the reverse strand, counting down.
GTTTTTCAATTTTTTCACAGATTGATCCGAATCGATCCAGGATCGGACAAAAATGATACGGTAGCATTTCCGAAAAGCTATAAAAGGCAGTTTTGATGAAAAATCCAGTTTTCACAGAAATTAAGTAGGAAATACAATGAAATGCAGTTTCGACCAAACAAGGGCTGTTTTGAGTCGACGATGGTTGTAGCTTCGACGAATTTAAGTAGGAATTGTTCGAAGCATTGTGAAGTGTTCGTTGATCGGGGAGATGCGATGAATGTGGGTTTAACTCAAAGGTTATGGGTTGAAGAATTGAAGTGTTCGTTGATCGGGGAGATGTAACGAATATGGTTTCAACTCAAAGGTCGAGAGTTGGTGAATAATAGTTGCTCGAGAAGGTTGCTTGAGCTATGGATAGCTGTCAAGAAGGACGACTAGGGGTGTTGGAGACTGAGAGATTATCTTGTCGTAGGTTCTAGTGGGCCCAAAGCAGGGGTACAATAGAGGCATCAAAAAGGCTAGAAGGTTGTTGGTCGAGTACTCTGGGCATCGCTGCAAAAGCTAGAAACCAGAAGGTTGCTTGTTGGGTTTCTACTAGAACCGGGGTTACCATTAGCCCTTGACATATGGTAAGGTTGGCCATCATATGATTACGGTGATTTCGAAGCAGGGTTCGGCAGTGATAGCCAGAGTCATGGATTATTGTTTGTTTTGCTTATGCTTTCCTATGTCGATTGTTCGAAGTCAGGAGAGATGTCTCTTTGTTGCTTGTCTGATGTTGGTTTCGACCTTCGGGGATTGTGCTTAAGGGATGTTGGTTTCAATTATGGTTTCGATTAGGGCTATTTACACAGGACTTAAACTGGTTGATATGATTACTACTGCTTGTATACTTCTGTTTGATGTAAAGGCTATCACTGTCAGGTGTGGGGAAGACAGATTTGGAGTTCTTCTTTGTTGATGTTGGTAGATTGTGTGTTACTTTCTGCCTACTTTCTTATACCCTATTGTTAATGCTTGATAGTTGTTTTATCGCTCACTAAGACTGTTCTAACTCAAGGTATTATGTTTCCTCTTATTACCTTGGGTTGTTCATCTACGGTATTGTGGATGGGCAGACTGAGTTATAGGTGGTAGATGGTAGATCTTAGTGGACGATGATACTTACCGAAGACGAGAAAAGGCTGACGTTTTGTTTCTCATATTATACCTATATGGATGTTCCACTGTTGTTTGTTTGTACTCTGAGTGTTATGTAGTGAGGTTATCATGTAGAGATTTCTACAGTTGTTCCAAAGTTGTATGGATTTCCCTCTAGATGATATGAAAGTTTTAGTTCTCTGTTATGTGATGCTTTACTACTCCTACCTATTGTATATGTTCTATTATATTTTCTCCTTGCGCCGTGAGTTCTACGATAGGTTCTACGTATGTTTACCTAATTAGATGATCATCCATAGCTGCCGGGCACACCTTTCATGCATTATTCCTCTTGAAAAGTGTAGGGGTTATGGGCGATCATCACATTTGGTATCAGAGCTCTAGTTAATTATTTTAGCCAAAATTCTAAGACGTAACTACGTATGAGTGACGTACTTGTAGATTTCAGTTGGATGCTTACTATATATATTGGCATACATAGTAGAAGCGGTTGTATCTCTTTAGAAGTTTTTCTCGAAAGTGGCTAATTATTTTAGATTGCATATTTAGAATGCGTAGACGGGAATCAAGACACGCTGCTAAGGGAGCTAATACTGGAGGGGGAAATGGCGGTGAACCAAATTACCCGGCGATGTTTGAAGCCATGGTAGAAGCAATCATGCAAAGGGTGCCCGCTCCAGTAGTAGCAACGGTAGATGTAGGTGTGCGGGTTCCTAGAGTAGTAAATTTTGCAAAGTTGTGTAAGGATCATACATCTCTAAGAGGAAAACCATTCAAAGGAACTGAGCCAGCTGAGGAGGTTCAGAGGTGGATGGACACTTGCGTTCGTATCTTTGGAGATTTGGGGTTGGATGATGCAAATAAGAGGAAGCTTGCATCAAGGCAGATGCAGGGCATGGCCATGGAGTGGTGGAATTCGGTTACGCTTGAGACTCCAGAAGAGGGGATTTCATGGGAGCAATTCCAAGCTAAGTTTAAAGCAAAATTTATCTCCACTGCTCAGAAATCCATTCTCTTCAAGAAGTTTGTTGAGTTGAAGCAGAACGACAAATTAGTTCTTCACTATATTTCTGATTTCGAGGCCTTGTCCATATATGCTCATTCATACATTAATACACCCTATCAGAAGAACGAGAAGTTCATTATGGGTTTGGATACCTATACTGGAAGGCCATTAGTGGATCGTCTTGACGATTCATTCGAGAAGATTATGGAAAAAGTTGTTCGCCATGAGAGCTTGTTTCCTAAGGGAGCTAATGTTTTTACTGCAACCAAGAAAGTTCAGAAACCACAGCAAGGTGGTAATAATAAGAAGAGGAAGCAGCAACAGCAGAAAGGAAAGGATGGCAAGAAGAAGCCGAAAAGTAAGGTGGTTTGCTTTAACTGCAAACAGAAAGGTCATTTTGCTAATGAGTGCAAGAATCCCAAGGGTGAGAAGAAGTGCTACAAGTGCGGGAAGCCTGGGCATGAGAAGAAGGATTGTCTAGAATCAACTAAGGGAAAGCAGGTTGTGAAGGCATATTCTTTGGAAGTCATGCTATCTTCTTCAAGAGCTCCTACAATAGAGGAAAAGGGAAAGGGTGTCATGGTGCAAGGTACTCTTTCTGTTAATGGTGTTTCAGTTCATGTGTTTAACGATACTGGAGCATCGCATTCTTTCATTTGCAATGAGCTTATGTGCTGCTTGGGTTCGGAACCCGAGATTTGTGATAGACCTTTCGTAGTAACTAACCCAGTTGGGGGTTCGTCCAATCTTTGCATGATTTGCCATGGTTTAGTGTTGTCGAGTCATGGTTTCTCTTTTATGTGTGATTTCTTTGTTCTTAACTTCGCTGGGTTTTGGGATCATCCTGGGCATGTATTGGCTCAAGAGGTATGCAACAAGGGTAAATTGCAAGAAGCCATAGGTGAGAGTCGGGTATGTGGAAGGGCAAAAGGTGTTGATTAGATGTAAGCACGAAGAGGATGTCTTCGTGAGCTATCTATATTCGCTTGGGATTCCACAGGAAGACTTGCCATCTGTGCTAATCACTAAGGAGAATGAGGATTTCTTTGACGAGGTCAAAGGGTTGCCGCCGCATCGTGAGATTGAGTTTAGAATCAATTTGGTCGAGGGTTCTAGACCAATCATTATGCCTCTTAGGCGGATGGCGCCTAAAGAACAACGAAAGTTGGAGGTGCAAGTTCGTGACCTTTTGTCATTCAGAGGAGTGTATCTGACTGGGGTGCACCAGTCATGTTTGCAACCAAGGCAGATGGCTCGTTGAGATTGTGTGTGGACTATCGTGAGCTGAGTAAGGTGACTAAGAAGAACAAGTATCCATTGCCAAGGATTGATGACTCGTTCGATCAGCTTCACGAAGCCAAAGTGTTTTATTAGACGGATTTGGCAATGGGATTTCACCAGTTGAGGGTGGCGAAGGATAGTGTGCCAAAGACTACTTTTAGGACACCATCAGGTTTCTTCGAATGGTTGGTGATGCTATTTGGGTTGACTAACGTGCCAGCGCATTTTGTGGATCTTATGAATAGGGACTTCAGAGATCAGTTGAATAAGTTCGTACTTGTATTCATGGATGACATTGTGGTCTATACACGGAATGAGGAAAAGCATAAGATGCACTTGAGGATTGTGTTGGAAATCTTGCGAAAGCATCAGTTAAGAGCCATGTTTTCAAAATCTCACTTCTGGAAGAGTGAAGTGAGGTTCTTAGATCATGTAGTTTCCGGTTGTGGGATAGAAGTTGACCCCACTAAAGTGGCAGCAATCCAAGATTGGAATAGACCTAAGAATGCGACAGATGTGAGAAGTTTCCTTAGGTTGGCTTCGAAAGCAAGGACGATTAGTTGTTCCTGATATTGATGGATTGAGAGATGAGGTTCTGAGAGAATGTCATCACTCGAAGTTGACAATTCATCCCGGTGGTAATAAGATGTATCAGGACATGAAGCTAGTCTACTACTGGGAAGTGATGAAGCGGGATATTGGGAAGTTTATCTCCAAGTGCATGAACTGTCAGTTGATGAAAGCTGAACAGAAGAAGCTGAGCGGTTTGCTTCAGCCATTGGATGTTCCTACATGGAATTGAGAGCAAGTTCGATGGATTTTATCGATGGAATACCTAGAATTAGGGCAGGAAACGAAGGGATTTGGGTCATCGTGGATCGCTTGACCAAAAGTGCAAGGTTCATTCTTGTCAATTCGACTAGGACGGCATTGAAATTGGCTGAACTTTATGTGAAATGGGTAGTTCGATTCCATGGTATCCTGAAGAGCATAGTCGGTGACCGAGATCCCTTATTCACGAGTGGATTTTGGAAGAGTCTACAAGAAGTTTTGGGAACCGAGTTGTGGTTAAGTACGACTTATCATCCCCAAACTTGATCAAACCGAAAGGGTTAATCGAGTTTTGGAAGATCTTCTGAGGGCTTGTGTGTTAGATTTCGGAGGATCATGGGAAAACCATCTGCATCTAGTTAAGTTCGCATATAATAATAGCTACTAATCTAGCATTGGGATGGCACCATACGAGGCATTGTATGGGAGGTCGTGTACTTCTCCAGCTTGTTGGATAGAAATTGGAGATAATTTGGTACTTGGGCCAGAGATGATTAGAAAGACCTCAGATTATATCGAGATTGTTCGGCAACAAATGAAGGCCGCTGTAACACACCACACCCGCTAAGGTCACTCACTAAGGGAATGCCTTAACTTCGGTGGAGCATTTTAAGTGAGTATAGAACAGAAAAATTACAACAAGACAGATATAAATACTTGAAAATCTAAAACATCATTTCATAGTAGCAGAAGGTAAACATGTTTAGTTACAACACCATAAAGAGTCAAGTACTAAATATCCATCCTGATAAAAATATAAGTACATAATTCCACTACATAAACAATAGCCATAAAAGAAAAGATAAACTGGGCTTTACATCACGGTCCAAGCTCCAAGAGATAGATAAAGAAATCTGATCAAAGCCCACTAGTCTAGGCCCAACCTGAGGACCTGAGGGGGAAAAAGATAAAAACAACGGGGTCAGACATAAGTCTGAGTGAGCCCTATAACTTTAACAACACAATTATCAAAGTAATTAGGGTATGATATAAACTTGGTACGGGATGACTGGGGATAAATGACTACACTAAGTAGCCAACTAGACATAGGATGAACTAAGATAACGGTAAAGACGCATCTACCCACCCAAGGGTAATTACTAACTGCACCACACCAGTCATTCCTACTTAAAGGTTGATCCCACCCAAGGACTTAGAAAATTTACCCAGTAGTTTCGTGTACCCCTAGCTGACTACATAGGTGTCGTCTGCCCCTATCTCCACTAGGTGTACCCACTACTCCCAAGCGATCGGCTCACTACCGTAGATACTCGTGCTGGCCCCACAATGGGGTGTATCACTCCCCAAAGTGGCAACCCGATACAACAAATGGTGCACGGCTTATATCTACACGATGCAACAACGTCTTACCTACCAGCCCGGGTCCACACACGCATATGAAACCTGTTGGACTCGCGTTGCCACCACTACCCCGTTTTGGCCTCTTATAATCAAGCCCAGTACGCGTGTCCCGTCCTCGACATGGGTCGAGCCCAATAAGATACATATGGGTTACTGGTTGAAATGGGCCCCCACAAGCTACCACCTAAGCTTGTCAATTTATCTAGTGCATCCCACTTAACCGTTTAATCATGTTTAATTACATGTTTCCACTTGGTTAAGTCATCTAATCGTATTTTCTATTGCCACCCAAGGCAACCCACTAGATTTCCTCATGCCACCCAAGGCACTTACTTGATTTCCACATGCCACCCAAGGCACCCACTTAACCCTTCATGCCCACTACATGCTTATCTGGTTAAGTGTTTCTTAATTGATTAAAAACGTAACCGTTGTAAAGACCTCTCACATTAGACTATCTTTTATGGCAGCTGGATTTGCCGGTTGGGTCCGGGCAGCCTTACGCCATAACCGAGTCTAACCTCGTGTCTATACACTTGTCACGTATTTGGTTTGTGCCTAAGACCTCTCACATTGGGCCAATCATTTGTAGCCGCTGGATTTGCCGGTCGGTTCCGGGCAGTCTTACGCTACAAAAGGGTCCAACCTCGTGTCTTAGTCGATTAATTACACCAAATTAATCACTCCCGAATTAATTTTCCCTAATTAATTCCAATTTTAACGATGTACATAATTGACTCAATTATGTCCATCCACTTTGTGGTATGCATAATCATACCAACTTCACACAATTTCATTAGCATGTTTATTAACCCCATCGTTCCCCATGTAATTCGCTAACATGACATAAAAGGGAAGATTCATCACAAATACAATGGGTTCAACTTGCATAACACATTAGCATCAACATTGGTTTAAAGGTGTCAACATGCATATAGCATCAAACCCAACTAGCATAAATAATCAACCCAAACTTGAATGAATCACATATGTCATAAAGAGGTTAACTTGCATAAGTTTCTTATGTCATACAAAGGGGTAAACTTGCATATGTATGTATGACATGTAAAGGGGTTAACTTGCATATGTATGCATATCATACTAAGGTGTAAACTTGCACATGTCACTTGCATATAATCAAACACCATACTTGCATAACATGTCATATGTGAACTTGCATATAATCATACACCAAACTTGCATACATATCATACATGAACTTGCATATCATCATACACCGAACTTGCATAATCATGGTGTCATAGTGGATCAATGTTTATCATAGCAACTAGCATCATGAACACTTGCATAACTTGCATAACATCATGATCATATAGCATATAGCTTGCATAACTTGCATAACATCATGAACATGTAACATGTGACTTGCATAACTTGCATAACATCATGAACATGTAACATATGGCTTGCATAACTTGCATAACATCTTAAACATGTAGCATATTACTTGCATAAATTGCATAACATCACAAACACGTAGCATATAACTTGCATGACATGCATAACATCATTAACACATAGCACATAACTTGCATAACATGCATAACATCATTAACACATAGCATACAACTTGCATAACTTGCATTGATCCACATTCATAGCCATAACCTCATTATATCCTATCATAATCATTTCAATAATTGGTCATTAAGGCTATAGAAAACTCACAACTTGTTGATTAGCACTCCTAAGAAGAAGATTAAGTGTCTAGAGTTGATTAGAGATTGATTTGAGATGCTATCTTCTTCTACAAATTGATGGAGGCTCCTTCAAGTTGCATTTTGACGGCATGACGGCATTGTATCTATTTTTAGTATGAATTAGGGTAGTCTTAGGGTGTATTTATAGAGTAATTAGTTGTTTTAGGCCCTTAGATTAACCCTAGATTAGATTAGAGCCGTCAGATCATGTCCTAGCCACCAAAACACAGCCCAAAAGACAAGCTGGTGCACCCAGGTCACCTGGGCTCGACCAGGGAGGTCGACTCCCAGGTCGACCCTAGGGTCGACTCCCCAGTCGACCTGGGGGGGAGGTCGACTCCCCAGTCGACCCCCAGGTCGACCCCCTGGGTCTGGCAGGATTTTTCCCGCCACTTCTGAAAATTGAAATTTTTGTTTTAAAATCTGTTTTTAAATTTCTGCAAACTTCCTTGGGCCTTATCAGGGTCATACGGACTCCGATTTTCGAAAACTAGGACTCTATTTCGCGTATTTTTCCGAGACAAACGCAATGGCATAGCCCGTTTCCCCTGATTCAGATTTTAATATTTAATTCTGTCCTGTTTTATATTATAGCAAGTTATTCAACATAGGGGGTGTTACGTTCTCCCCTACTTAAAGGATTTCGTCCCCGAAATCTCTAAGTCAAGAAGAACGTATCCTACCAACCAAACAACCATCTACTAAACCATCAAACACTAGCATCCATTGTCCTTAGAGTTTCTAATGCTGTATGAACATATGCAAAGAGTGTGTGTATATGTTCCCTGTCTAATGCAAAATCAGGCAGCCTACTGATTCAGTTGACCTCCTTAATGCAAACCATGATAGTGCCATGCATCCAATATGTATGCGAAAGAACCTTATCGACACATACTATTTCTAGATGAGTGCACAAACATTCACCAAAATGCATCATCCATATGATAACACAACCATTATACATCCATTAATATAGCTACCTACACACATTATATGCAATATGCAATATGAAGTGATTGAGCCGATCTAGTGCCTAGAGTGTGTGTATATGCATCCACGAGCAACCACTAGCAAACACTTGCATCCACACGCATCCATCAAACATAACATGTCTCAAACACATGTTTCAACCATAGGTTTTACCATATCTAAAGGTCAAAGTTACTAATGAGAGGACATACTAAAGATAAGATAAGTATTAGACAAACGATAAAGGAGAAGTTAAAAGACATACCCTCAAAAAGGAATGGGTATAGGGAACACATCTTCGCTTCTGTCTCCCAGGTAGCATTGCTCTCATCTTCTCCCCATTGCACTTTGACTAGTCACACCTCTCTGTTCCTCAACTTCCTAATCTCTGACCCAAGGATGCGAGTAGGAGCTCGTCGAATAGTTGCATCACGCTCTACCTCCACCTCTTTTAGCAAGCTCGGCTCTACCACCTCTGCGGTCTCATGTAGGCACTTCCTTAAATGTGACACATGGAATACGTCATGTACCCCACTAAGTCTCTCGGGTAAATCCACCCTATATGCCATCCGTCCAATCCTTTCCTTAATAGGAAACGGTCCTACAAATCTTGGAGCTAACTTCCCAACGGACCCAAAGCGAACTACATTCCGTAATGGAGATACTTTGACAAAGACCATGTCCCCAACATCAAACTCAAGATCCGTCCTCCTCTTGTCCGCATAAGATTTCTGTCTGTCTTGCGCTGCTTTCATCCTTCTTCGAATCAAATCAATCTTTTCCGAAGTCTCTCTAACCATATCAGGCCCAAGCAAGATCTTATCCGTAGATTCCCACCAACATGTAGGTGATCGACAAGGCCTTCCATAAAGAGCTTCAAAAGGAGCCATACCAATACCGGACTGAATGCTGTTATTATACGCGAACTCCACCATTGGAAGATGCTCTTCCCTTGTACCTCCAAAATCCAAGATACAAAGCCTCAAAAGGTCTTCCAGAACACGATTCACCCTCTCGGTCTGGCCGTCCGTCTGAGGATGATATGCGGTACTCAAACACAACTGAGTCCCTACCGCCTCTTGCAAACTCCTCCAAAACTCGCTAGTGAAGATAGGATCTCGATCACTCACTATGCTAGAGGGTACCCCATGCAATCGAACTATCTCTCGAAGATAAACTGAAGCTAGCCATGGAGCAGTCCTCTTGCTCTTCACGGGTATGAAATGGGCGCTCTTAGTAAGTCTGTCTACCACAACCCAAATTCCCGTATTACCCTTCCTCGATCTAGGTAACCCATCGATAAAATCCATCGAGACGCTATCCCACTTCCATTGCGGAACTTCCAATGGGTGAAGCAACCCACCTGGTTTCTTTTGCTCCGCTTTCACCTGTTGGCACACCAAGCATCTAGCGACATACTCGGCCACATCTTTCTTCATACCGGCCCAAAAGAAAACTCGCTTCATGTCTTGGTACATCTTGTCCCCACCGGGATGAATGGTCATCCTAGAACGGTGTGCATCATCAAGAATAGCCTTCCTCAAACCCTCGTCTTGCGGTACACAAAGTCTACCGTCTCTACGCAAGCACCCCCTATCGTCTAGGGTGTACCTACTCAAATGGCTGGACGACTCCCCCCCTTATGAGCCTCTCTACTAACTCAACCAACCGTGGGTCGTCCCTTTGTGCCTCGCCAATCCATCCCAAAAGAGTAGGTCTGACCTCCAAGGATGCTAGCAAACCGGGTATATAGTCAACGGAAGGTCTGAAATCAAACATCGAGATAAATTCCAAGCTTCGTCGTTCCACGAACAATGGACTCAAGGACAACCTTTTTCTGCTCAAGGCGTCCGCCACCACGTTACCCTTGCCAGGGGTATACGCTATCTCGAAATCATAGGATGCTAAGAATTCCATCCACCTTTGCTGTCTCAAGTTCAAATCCTTCTGAGAAAACAAGTACTTCAATGATTTGTGGTCAGTGAACAACTCGAACCTCTCTCCCAGAAGATAATGGCGCCAAATCTTAAGCGCAAAAACAATAGCGGCCAACTCTAGATCATGGGTAGGGTAATTTTTCTCATGTGCTCTCAACTGCCTTCCACCATAGGCTATTACCCTTCCCTCTTGCATTAAGACTGCGCCCAGTCCAGTCCCACAAGCATTGGTATAGACAACAAATGGCTTACTCCCATCTGGCAACACTAAGACTGGAGTTGTGGTTAAAGCTCTCTTTAACCGTCGGAACGCATCATCACAATTTACGTCCCATACGAAGACTAGATTCTTCTTCGTCAAGCGAGTTAATGGGGCTGATATCTTCGCGAAGTCCTTGATAAACTTCCAATAATGGCCAGCCAACCCCAAGAAACTCCTCACCTCGGTAGCATTCTTCGGAACCTTCCAATCTTGAATAGATACTACCTTCGCGGGATCCACAGCTATCCCTTCCTTGGAGACCACGTGCCCCAAGAACCGCACTTCCTTCCTCCAGAAGTGACATTTAGAAAATTTAGCCTTAAGGCTATGCGCTCGAAGAGTCTCCAACACTTCCCTAAGATGTAGGGCATGCTCCTCTTCACTCTTAGAAAAGACTAAGATGTCATCCACAAAGACCACCACGAACTTGTTAAGGAACTCCCTGAACACCCTACTCATCAAATCAACAAAATATGCAGGGGCGTTCGTCAAACCAAATGGCATCACCAGCCACTCATAGAAACCATCCGGAGTTCTAAAGGCAGTCTTGTCTATGCTATCCTCGGCCACCCTCAACTGATGAAACCCCGTGGCTAAGTCCAACTGAGAAAATACTGAAGCGCCAACCAACTGATCAAAAAGATCATCAATCCTCGGCAATGGGTGTCTATTCTTCTTTGTGAGCTTGTTGAGTTCTCTATAGTCTACACAAAGTCTGAGGGACCCATCCGCCTTCGTAGCAAAAACTACTGGAGCACCCCACTCTGATATACTTCGTCTTATGAACCCCTTCTCACGCAACTCCCCTACTTGCTTATGGAGTTCCCTCCTCTCACGAGGAGCTATGTGGCACACTGGTAAAGATACTGGTTTAGCATTATCCACCAGATATATTTAGAAGTCTATCTCCCACCTCGGAGGTAAGCCCTTCACCTCCTCAAACACATTCGAGTATTCCCGGACCACTCTAACAGATCGCAAACTCTCGACCGAAGCGTCAAGCGATTCAAGATAACTTAGCATAACAGAATCCCTGGGATTACAAGAAATCTCGAGAGTGTTACCCAAGCGGGTCATGAGCCTAACAACTCTCCTTTCGCAATCAAGAACGGCACCGTTACTGGATAACCAGTCCATGCCCAAAATCAACCCATAGCCCGTGAAGCCCAAAACAAAAGCATTACATCTAAACTCAATGCTAAGTATAGAAATCTTCAAACCCAAACATATCATGGACAAATAAGTGGAGCCCCCAATTGGGTTTGAAACAACCAAGGGATCATCTACTAGACTGGTGTCTAAGTGCAGTGACTCAACTAATGATGATAAGATAAACGAATGCGATGTGCCAGAATCAAACAATGTACGGACAGGATGATCAAATAGAAAAACTAGACTTTCAACGGAAATAGTTCTACCTCTTTCCTGAATCGGTGGAACCGCGAGAGCCTGAACTTGCCCCCTTGCCTGACCCGGTGCCATAAGAGCTTGCACCTGTCCTCCTGAGGTAGATCCCGTCCTTTTCCCCTTCTTAGGGCAGTCCTTCACCAGATGCCCTGCTTCACCACAGTGATAGCAGCCATTCTTCTTCTTCTTCCGACAGTCTTTACTTATGTGGCCTGCTATCCCGCAATTGAAGCACTTCTTCTTCCCCTTGCCACCGTTGCCTTTCCCACCTTTGTTTTGTTGCTATTGAGGTCTCTTTTGATCTCCCTTCTTCTCGGGTGCCTTATTAGCATTGGGACCCTTCTCTTCCTCATGCATGAGTGCCATGTCAACTAGCTTCTCAAAGGTGGCCCCCATAGGGATATGAGTCATAGCCAATCCATGCATTGGTTCATTCAAGCCTTTAACGAACCTCAAAGCCTTCTTCTCCGGTGTATTCACCATGTCTATGCCAAACCTTGCCAATTGATTAAACTTGTTGACATATTCCTTCACCGAGAGATTTCCTTGCTTTAGAGTCAAGAACCTTTCCATATACAAGTTTTCCTCCGCCCTTGAGAGAAACTTTGCCACAAATCTTTTTCTGAAATCCGCCCAAGAGTCAACGAGGCGTTCTCCGTTAGTGACCTCCCACCAGAATGAGGCCTCTCCCTTCATTAACCAAGCAGCCAACTTGACTTTCTTTTCTTCTTCCATCTCAAAGATATCTATCAACTCTTCCACCTCCTTAAGCCAATCTCTAGCCTCCACAAAAGTTTCTGATCCTTGAAAAGGTTTCCCTCCCATAGCCTTAAATTCCTTGCAAGTCTTAGCGAAAGTATCCATGCGAGGAGGAGGAGGGGGAGGAGGAAGATCGGGTGCTACGGTTGGTGGAGGAACATTTGCTGGACCCGCAGTGGCGGCTCTAGCCTCCATCAATCTCCTATACCATACTGGTATCGTCACACCCTCCGGAAAGTTAAGATCTTCAGCCATGCTGAAACGAAAAAGGAAAGATTCAAAACGGAGAATTCGAAAGATAAAGGTATGGCTATTGGGGATTATGCTTTTCTTTCAAAAACTTTTCTCTTTAAAGACATGTTTTTGAAAATACTTCTTCCAAAAATGTTTTTAGAAAATAGTTTTCTAAAATTTTTATCTGTTCTGGTAACCTTCGCTCTGATACCATGTGTAACACCCCACACCCGCTAAGGTCACTCACTAAGGGAATGCCTTAACTTAGATGGAGCATTTTAAGTGAGTATAGAACAGAAAAATTACAACAAGACAGATATAAATACTTGAAAATCTAAAACAACATTTCATAGCAGCAGAAGGTAAACATGTTTAGTTACAACACCATAAAGAGTCAAGTACTAAATATCCATCCTAATAAAAACATAAGTACATAATCCCACTACATAAACAATAGCCATAAAAGAAAAGATAAACTAGGCTTTACATCACGGTCCAAGCTCCAAGAGATAGATAAAGAAATCTGATCAAAGCCCACTAGTGCTAGGCCCAACCTGAGGACCTGAGGGGGAAAAAGATAAAAACAACGGGGTCAGACATAAGTCTGAGTGAGCCCTATAACTTTAACAACACAATTATCAAAGTAATTAGGGTATGATATAAACTTGGTACGGGATGACTGGGGATAAATGACTATACTAAGTAGCCAACTAGACATAGGATGAACTAAGATAACGGTAAAGACGCATCTACCCACACAAGGGTAATTACTAACTGCACCACACCAGTCATTCCTACTTAAAGGTTGATCCCACCCAAGGACTTAGAAAATTTACCCAGTAGTTTCGTGTACCCCTAGCTAACTACATAGGTGCCGTCTACCCCTATCTCCACTAGGTATACCCACTACTCCCAAGCGATCGGCTCCCTACCGTAGATACCCGTGCTGGCCCCACAATGGGGTGTATCACTCCCCAAAGTGGCAACCCGATACAGCAAATGGTGCACGGCTTATATCTACACGATGCAACAACGTCTTACCTACCAGCCCGGGTCCACACACACATATGAAACCCGTTGGACTCGCGTTGCCACCGCTACCCCGTTTTGGCCTCTTATAATCAAGCCCAGTACGCGTGTCCCGTCCTCAACATGGGTCGAGCCCAATAAGATACATATGGTTTACTGGTTGAAATGGGCCCCCACAAGCTACCACCTAAGCTTGTCAATTTATCTAGTGCATCCTACTTAACCCTTTAATCATGTTTAATTACATGTTTCCACTTGGTTAAGTCATCTAATCGTATTTTCTACTGCCACCCAAGGCAACCCACTAGATTTCCTCATGCCACCCAAGGCACTTACTTGATTTCCACATGCCACCCAAGGCACCCACTTAACCCCTCATGCCCACTACATGCTTATCTGGTTAAGTGTTTCTTAACTGATTAAAAACGTAACCGTTGTAAAGACCTCTCACATTAGACTATCTTTTATGGCAGCTGGATTTGCTGGTTGGGTCCGGGCAGCCTTACGCCATAACCGAGTCTAACCTCGTGTCTATACACTTGTCACGTATTTGGTTTGTGCCTAAGACCTCTCACATTGGGCCAATCATTTGTAGCCGCTGGATTTGCCGGTCGGTTCCGGGCAGTCTTACGCTACAAAAGGGTCCAACCTCGTGTCTTAGTCGATTAATTACACCAAATTAATCACCCCCGAATTAATTTTCCCTAATTAATTCTAATTTTAACGATGTACATAATTGACTCAATTATGTCCATCCACTTTGTGGTATGTATAATCATACCAACTTCACACAATTTCATTAGCATGTTTATTAACCCCATCGTTCCCCACGTAATTCGCTAACATGACATAAAAGGGAAGATTCATCACAAATACAATGGGTTCAACTTGCATAACACATTAGCATCAACATGGGTTTAAAGGTGTCAACATGCATATAGCATCAAACCCAACTAGCATAAATAATCAAGCCAAACTTGCATGAATCACATATGTCATAAAGAGGTTAACTTGCATAAGTTTCTTATGTCATACAAAGGGGTAAACTTGCATATGTATGTATGACATGTAAAGGGGTTAACTTGCATATGTATGCATATCATACTAAGGTGTAAACTTGCACATGTCACTTGCATATAATCAAACACCATACTTGCATAACATGTCATATGTGAACTTGCATATAATCATACACCAAACTTGCATACATATCATACATGAACTTGCATATCATCATACACCAAACTTGCATAATCATGGTGTCATAGTGGATCAATGTTTATCATAGCAACTAGCATCATGAACACTTGCATAACTTGCATAACATCATGATCATATAGCATATAGCTTGCATAGCTTGCATAACATCATGAACATGTAACATGTGACTTGCATAACTTGCATAACATCATGAACATGTAACATATGGCTTGCATAACTTGCATAACATCTTAAACATGTAGCATATTACTTGCATAACTTGCATAACATCACAAACACATAGCATATAACTTGCATGACATGCATAACATCATTAACACATAGCACATAACTTGCATAACATGCATAACATCATTAACACATAGCATACAACTTGCATAACTTGCATTGATCCACATTCATAGCCATAACCTCATTATATCCTATCATAATCATTTCAATAATTGGTCATTAAGGCTATAGAAAACTCACAACTTGTTGATTAGCACTCCTAAGAAGTAGATTAAGTGGCTAGAGTTGATTAGAGATTGATTTGAGATGCTATCTTCTTCTACAAATTGATGGAGGCTCCTTCAAGTTGCATTTTGACGGCATGACGGCATTGTATCTATTTTTAGTATGAATTAGGGTAGTCTTAGGGTGTATTTATAGAGTAATTAGTTGTTTTAGGCCCTTAGATTAACCCTAGATTAGATTAGAGCCGTCAGATCACGTCCTAGCCACCAAAACACAGCCCAAAAGACAAGCTGGTGCACCCAGGTCACCTGGGCTCGACTAGGGAGGTCGACTCCCAGGTCGACCCTAGGGTCGACTCCCCAGTCGACCTGGGGGGGGAGGTCGACTCCCCAGTCGACCCCTAGGTCGACCCCCTGGGTCTGGTGGGATTTTTCCTGCCACTTCTGAAAATTGAAATTTTTGTTTTAAAATCTGTTTTTAAATTTCTGCAAACTTCCTTGGGCCTTATCGGGGTCATACGGACTCCGATTTTCGAAAACTCGGTCTCTATTTCGCGTATTTTTCCGAGACAAACGCAATGGCATAGCCCTTTTCCCCTAATTCAGATTTTAATATTTAATTCTGCCCTCTTTTATATTATAGCAAGTTATTCAACATATAGGGTGTTGCAGCCGCCCAGGATCGTAAGAAGTGTTATGCCGATAAGCATCGAAAAGACTTGGAATTCAACATAGGCGATATGGTTTTTGTGAATATTTCGCCGTTGAAGCATGTGGTTCGATTCAGAAATAAAAGAAAGTTAGTTCCAAGGTTCGTTGGACCATATTCGATAGTCGAGTGAATTGGAAAGCTCGCATATAGATTGGAGTTACCCGAGAAGATGTCGGGTGTGCATAATGTTTTCCATGTGTCATTTCTATGGAAGTTCATGCATGATTCGAATGTGATGGTATCTTCGGAGCAGTATGAAGACCTAGAAGTAGAAACCGCAGTTACAAAACCTCGTAAGCCACTTCGTGTTGTGGGGAATGACACGAAACAACTTAGGAGGAAGACAACTAAGCTAGTTAAGGTACAATGGAGTGAAGAGGAAAACGATAGTACATGGGAGATGGAAGAGAGCATGAGAGCGACTCATCCACAACTATTCATCGGTAGGACTCTTTGATCGTATCATCATTATATCGTGGTATCTTGTTGTTGGTTGATAAAATTCTGTGTGCTAGGATAAGGCTACGGGTGCACGGCTGATGGTTGCTAGTTTGGATGATAGAATTGGCTTCTCATTGATGATAAGCATGCAGAATTGTTGTGATTGTTTGTGTTTGGAATTTCGAAGGCGAAATTCTTAAGGGGGGAGAAGGTAACAGCCTGCATTTTACGTATCGGAGGATCGAAAAATATTTTTATTTTATTCCCTAAGGATTGGACCATTCTCATCTTTTGATATGTTGCTTATGGGGATGTTAGACATTTCCGTAATTTATAGAGATTTGGTTTGTGACCATTTTGCCCCTGTTTGCCTTGTACATGGCATAACTTTTGACTCAGGTCAAATCAGAGGGTGAGACTTGTGTCATTGGAAAGGAATTGATGATTGCCTTTCCGTAGAATGGTGACAATAAAGATTTGGCTCAGCGGTTTGGGAGAAATCGTTGTTTTAAGGTTTCACAAATTTTGTCCAGGTTTTATTAATTAAAATATGCGATGATTTGTGGGGCCCGCTAAGGGTTGGATTTTTGGCTATAAATAGTGGAGGGAGCCTTGGAGAATATTTTACTTTCTCCATTCTCTCATTTGAGATCCTCCATTTCTTCATCTCCTCCATCTTTCAACCATTAAATCCAAGATCTACGAAGAGGATTGAAGATCTACACCAAATCAAGTGAGATCTACATATATCAAAGAGAGGTTTCATCAAATCGAGAGATTTAGATAAGGATCTTTACTGTCTGGATTCGTTTAACATTGATTTAAAGCCAAATCGAAGAAGTGTTGAGTGATATGCATCTCTCACGAAGATTCAATCGAGTATATGGATGGTTTTATCATTTGTTCATTATTTTGTGATGTTTTCATACAATCTAATCAATGTAAGTATGATTTCAATGTTTAATCACCATAGGATCTAAATCTAGCAACTTTTGGAAGGTAATTTCTTATGTTTAGTCTTTGTTTAGATCTGTTTAAGTGTTTTTTTCATTTTATAATGATGTTTGTTGATTATTGTTTGAATTGACTGTTGAATTGATGATTGATTGTTGTTTTTGTTGAATTATTATCGTTTAAAAGTTGAATGATTGATTTGTTTCAAGTATCGAGTTAATCGCGAAGATTTGTTGAAGATTTGGCCGTTTTTTTGGCTTTCTGATCATCGAGTTTTCTCGGGTCGGACAGCTCCAGGATGCCTGGATAGGACGGTTTCTGGATGCTCGGGTAGGACAGTTTCAGGATGCTCGGGTAGGACAATTTCTGGATGGTCAGGTAGGACAGTTTCAGGATGCTCCAGTATGATAGATTTAGGATGCTCTGGTAGGACAGTTTCTGGATGCTCGGGTAGGACAGTTTTTGGATGCTTGGGTAGGACAGTTTCTGGATGCTCGGGTAGGATAGTTTTTGTTTTAGTTAAAGTTGCACATGTAAAGATACGGTGAAGTTTTGAAGTGGAATAGTTGAAGAAATCGGCCAAAATAGTTTGAGAAGATTCGGGTCAAACAGTTTGAGAGGATTTAAATCAAATAGTTTGAGAAGGTTCGGGTCAAACAATTTGAGAAGGTTCGGGTCAAACAGTTTTGATAGCATTCGGGCCAAATAGTTTTTCAGATTTTCACAGATTGAAACGAATCGATCAGGATCGGACGAGATGACACGATAGCATTCCAGAAGCGCTGTAAAGGGCTGTTTTGACGTAAAATCCAGTTTTCACAGGAATTAAGTAGGAAGTGCTATGAAATGCAGTTTCGACCAAACAATGGCTGTTTTGAGTTGACGATGGTTGTAGCTTCGACGAATTTAAGTAGGAATTGTTCGAAGCATTGTGAAGTGTTCGTTGATCGGGGAGATGCAATGAATGTGGGTTCAACCCAAAGGTTGTGGGTTGAATAATTGAAGTGTTCGTTGATCGGGGAGATGCAACGAATATGGATTCAACTCAAAGGTCATGAGTTGGTGGATAATGGTTGCTCGAGAAGTTTGCTTGAGCTATGGAAAGTTATCAAGAAGGACAACTAGAGATGTTTGATAAAGGTCGTGAGTTGTTTGTTTTGCTTGTGCTTTCCTATGTAGATTGTTCAATGTCGGGAGAGATGCCTCTTGGGTACTTGTCTAATGTTGATTTCGGCCTTCGGGGCTTGAACTTAAGGGATGTTGGTTTCTATTAGGGCTATTTACATAGGACTTAAAGTGGTTGATATGATTACTACTGCTTTTGTACTTCTGTTTGATGTAAAGGCTATCATTGTCAGATGTGGGAAAGACAAGTTTGGAGTTCTTCTCTGTTGATGTTAGTAAATTGGGTGTTACTTTCTGCCTACTTTCTTATACCCTATTGTTGATGCTTGATAGCTCTTTTATCTCTCACTAAAACTATTGTCTGACTCAAGGTTTTATGTTTCCTCTTATTACATTAGGTTGTTCATCTACGATATTGTGGATGGGAAGACTGAGTTACAGGTGGTAGATGGTAGATCTTAGTGGACGTTAATGCTTACCGAAGACGAGCAGGAGGCTGACATTTTATTTCTCATATTATACCTATATGGATGTTCCGCCGTTGTTTGTTTGTACTTTGAGTGTTATGTAGTGAGGTTATCGTGTACAAATTTCTACAGTTGTTCCAAAGTTGTATGGATTTCCCTCTAGATGATGTGAAAGTTTTATTTCTCTGTTATGTGATGCTTTACTACTCCTATCTATTGCATATGTTCTATTATATTTTATCCTTACGCTGTGAGTTCTACGACAGGTTCTGCGTATGTTTACCTAATTAGATGATCGACCATTGCTGCTGGGCACACCTTTCAGTGCATTATTCCTATTGAAAAGTGCAGGGGTTATGGGCGGTCGTCATATTTCTCCTTCGACGTCGAACAGTCCACACAAAACGATACAAGCAAATAGTAGCATCCATAAGTCTGGCTATTACCACCTGCCTTGCCTTGAAACCATCGTTAATCGTATGACTGGCCTACCTTGCCATCCGTCAGGGGATAATGGTAACCCCAGTTCTAGCAAAACTCCGGGCGCCATCGTGACTCGTATCTAGGCCCATCGTGACTTCCCAGGGTACTTGACCTATTTGATCTCCGGGTGCCCCCATTACACCCTTTCTTTGAGTTCGCTAGAACCTCTGACTAAAGATGATCCCTCAGCCTTCAATTACTCAAGCCATCCACCTTGATGACTATCCATAAGCTCAAGCGCCTTCTCGAGCAACCATTATCCACGAGCTTAAACATCCTTGAGTCGTCTTCACAACTTCATTGAATTTCATCAATCAACGAACGCTTCACTTTGCTTTGAATATTCCATCTGAATTTACCCGAAGCGATGCCCATCGTCGAACAAAAATAAGCATCGTTTGGTCGTTATTTGATGAATCGTCCACCGATCAATCACTAGATCGCACCCGATTCATTCCTGGATCGCACCACCATGGATCACATCTGACTCTTCATGTGGCTTGCAACCTGCCTCTTTTGTTTCCCCAACCGATTCATATGCATCTGACCCATGTGATCTATTTACAGCTGAACGATGCGATCCATCACCAAGCCAATCCATGCGGTCCATCTATACACAACCCATGACTGCCTTGACCTTATATTTTAATCACGACCGATCTATCCTCGAGCCGATCCATCATTGATGCGACCCGATCCATGCATTTGTGCAATCCATCGATCCACCGCTTCCCCTTTGCCTTGTGTGATGCTTCATTCGATTGCTTCAACAATGCTCGGCCGATCCATGGTCCTCTGATCCATCAACTGGCGATCCATCTCTATGCTAACTATGACTGATCCATCACCAGATCTCTTCCTAGCCGGTCGAACCATTTCTTGCGCATAAACCCACCCGGTCCATGCTTTCCACGTCACCACCGAGCGATCCATCCTTTTTGTCAAACGATCTGTGCTCAGATCCACTTTATACTAAATGATCCACACCATCTACACATTAACGACGAACATATATGCATCCATCTCATCCAAATCGACCAATTTCATCAAAACAATCAATAGCACAACAATCAATCATCGAAAACCATTAACACACCAATAATCATCATACATTCATATGAAATGCACCAAATCATGACAAAACGATTAAAAAAATCAATAAATGGATCTAAACTTGCATAAATATAGAATTAGCATGTGAATTTACCGTTATAATCGTACTAGATTAGATCCTATGGTGATTTGAATGAAAATATACTTACCTTGCTTAGATATAGGTGAAAACGACTTGAAATGATAAAAATAAGATCAAACAAACTCATATACTCAATTGAATTCGTGTGGGAGATGCTTATCACTCACCAAACCCACAAAATAGTTTGAAATCAATGAATCTCTAATCTGGACAACGAAGAACGGCCTTTGAATCAATCAATTTGATGCGATTTAACCATCTTTTATGTAGATCTTCAATCTTCTTATGTGAAGCTACGAATTAAATGAAGTGGAGGTGTATTTGGTTGAGCCGGAGAATTAAAGTCACCCAACCAAATAAGAGAATGGAAAAACTAAACAATTCTCCTTACCTCTATCCTCCTATTTATAGCCAACATCCCCTAACCTTAATGGGCCTCACTAATCAGCCTACTAGTGACTAATTAGTCTGTCAATAAATTGTGTAACACTAGAACAACGATTACTCCCAAACCGTTCATCCAAATCTTTAATGCGACCACTCTAAGGAATTGAAAACACCATTTCCAATCCAATAAAATTAATCCCGACACTTGATTCGATTCCTGTCAAAAATTATGACCTATACAAAACTAACAAGGGCAAAATAGTCACAAATAAAATTGATAAAAATCATGGATATGTTTCACATCCACATGGACCGCATATCAAAATATTGGAATGATCTAACCCTTTTCGAATTAAATAAATATTTTACGATCCTCCGATATGTAAAATGCGGGTCGTTATAGCTACTCTCTTCAGGAGCTATTAGAATGGATTATACACGAAGTAATGAAAATTTTGACAGAACTTTTGATGTAAGATTGACTAGAGAGAAAGTCCATATAACTTCTCAAGGAATAGGGCTACTTCTCTAAAAGTTTTTAGTCAATTACAACGGTAACCCGACCTAATGATCGGAGATTCCAAAAACTAGGTTCAATGGTTAAATACAAGTTAGGAAGTGATATGAGCAGAACATGCTATTTGCTATTTTAAAGCATGTATTCTTGAAGCGATTAGAGGATGAGTTAGTAGAAACTCTTAATGAAATCTATATTCCTATATGGAGTGAAGTACCTACTATCAAGAGTGCTTTTAATAGGCTCACCTATAGAATGTGCAAATATGGACGTTTCCTACAAAATTTTTAGCAAAAATCCCACAACATTCACTAAACTGGGATAGACATGTATGATCATAAATGTGCAATCGTATTTTGATTGCTTCTAGAAAGGTGTGCTTGGTTTGATGTCCGAAATAGAGTCTAAGATTACGCGTCACTTTAGTAAAAACTGAATCTTATTCACTACTCAAAGATTCAAGTTGAAATACACCTTTGTTTATGCATAGTCTTATGTTTTTAGCAACTGCTTGGAAAGTATATTTTAAAATATTCAAGTAAGTGTTTGTTGGAAATGTTTTTATGAAGTAAATTTATTAAAAGAAATTGAATAAAAAATAGGTTAATGGTAATTTATTTATGAACCATTATTATAATGATTCGTTTCAAGTTTAAAAAGGTAATATATATTTATGAGTTATTATTATAAATGAATCATTGCAAGTTTATGACGGTAACATATTTATGAATAATTATTATAATTGAGTTGTTACACCACCACAACGATGATATATTTATGTGACATTATTATTGAGCCATTACAAAATTTCATGTTATTGCCATATTGTTTTTAATGATAATAAACTAAAATCCATTAACATTTCATCGATTTAGTAACGTTTACCATTTCCATTCTGTCTATTTAAACGATAAGTAAAAAGAAAAGAAATGACAAGAATAATAGACACATCGTTTTCTCTTCCTTCAAAAAAGAATAATAAACACATCTTTTTCTCTTCCTTCAAAAAAGAATAACAAACACTTCGTTTTGTCTTCCTTCAAAAGGAGAATAACATACATTTTTATTTTCCTTCTTCCTCCAACAAAACTAAATACCTTGAGTAGTATTTCAAAGTGCAAATCTGAATCAACTTTGTCAGTGCAAACAGGTCGATATTTTTCAAATTAGAGAGCTTAGCTTATCCTAAAGGCAATGACGTTTGTTTTTCCAAAAATTCTTTGCACCTTTAATCAGAACCAAAACATCTTTAAGAATGTGTAAACGTACATGACTCAGCCGAAGACAATGTTCTCAATAGCAATTACAACAACAAAATTCATTTTTTTCATGTGATTGGTAGCAAATAATGAGAGGCGCAATATTGAAAACCAAACGATACCAAAATAAAAACAAAGAGACAAAAGGAAAAGAAATGTAGCAAATGCATAAAGCAAGTAATCAATCATTTTTTTACATAGGCAGGGGCTTAAAGTTCTTTAGTTTTATTTCCAAGCAATCTAGATAAGGCACTATATAAATGTTAAAAATGCAATCTTATATATATATATATATATATATACATATATATATATATGTGTGTGTGTGTGTGTCTGTGTGTGTGTGTGTGTGCATGTGTGTTATAGATAAGGATTTATTTATGGATATACTAGGAGTAGGAAGTAGCGAAACAATTCTTGTCAATTTGTAGTTTCATACTAATTCCTATTGTTAATGTTATTTTTGTGAACACCGAAAATAAGGATGAGGATGTGGACCTAAAGGATCCAAGGGATTATTTAGTTTCCACAATCTTTAGTTAGTTCGCCATTTCCTAGATATCAGAATTTGATCCCGAAGATTAATTGCCCTTCCTTCAAAGACGTGAGTATCACAATTACGCAACTCAAAGACCAACAATTACCATGGGATAAGGTTTCCCTAAGCGCAAAACAAGTTAGGAAGCTAAACGGCTTATGGAAGGTTATTTCATAATTAGGCTTATGTGTGAAGGTTTGTCATGGGGATGGAGATAAGAAAATAAGTGATGCAAGAAATAAGTAAATGCATGAAATTGATATCCAGTGTTGATACTCTCTTTATTGATCAATTTGTTGAGTACATAGGAATTTCTAAGTAGAAGAGCCAAATTAATTAATAAATTAGGCTTTACTCTCTAACAAATATTAAAAAGATTTGAGAATGAAACAAGTCCCCTAAAATGAGACCCTTGGGGTCTTATTTATAGGGAAATTGAGCCACCTTTTGGCTGTGGTCAATAGAAGCCCGGTTTTGAGTTCTTTCGGCTTAGACAACTGTCATTTACTGGCAGTATCGACCCACTATTACTTCCGAGGTGTCGGTCTCGATTCTAATTGCTTGTACTCTGGCGCCACCTCTGTATAATGTATAATTACTAAGCAAATTTGTATGGATGTATTCCTTTTTTCCTTTTGGTCTCGATCACAAACTTCTGTTCCAATAGCAATTGCTCCGATAGTAAATACCCTAGGCTCTGCCCTACCTTAGTGGCTTTTTAAGTAATATATTTGTAATTTCTGATGATTTCTATATCGATGTCGACACTAAGCACGTTAGTGAGGATGACCTTCCTTGATGACTTCGAAACTACTTCTTGGTAGCGGTATCAATACCAAGTATATTGGTACTGATAGCTCTCTGCTTAATCCCAAACTGGTTTCGTGCTTTCTCTTTTGTAGCTCTATTTTTTAATATCGGACTAAACGTTTTCAGAAGTGGGATCTGGTTTATTTCTTTTGGTGTCCTCTGGGTTGTACTTTGCTTGCTTTCATGTTGGTTTCAGCATTACCTTGCCGCTATTTTTCCTAAGTCGATACCAAGCTTCCGCTGCCTTCATTGGTATCGATAACATGTGGTCTGAATTTCCTCCCTTTTTTCTCAGGTATCGATTATCTTTGGTACTTTGGTGCCGATTGTATGCTTCCGGAGTCTTCTCCTGGTGCTGATTGTATTCTGAAACCTAAGGGTGTAAATCGGTCGGACCGGACCGGACGGAGGTGTGTTCAGTTTCTATCCTAAAAAAATTCGAACAGAACATGGACTGGACGAAATTTTTTCTCGGACAAAACTTCTTGTCCTAATTCGTGTTCTAGATAAAATTGGTCAGACATGGACATACATTTTTCGGACACGGACACGAGCGGACTCGGTCGGACATGGCTAGTTATATCATATTTTATACTTTTTTAGGTTTTCTATCAATTGTATATCAAATTACAAGGAAATCGGACGAATTCGGACGAACTCGGACCGGACATATTTTTTCTCGTACAAATTTTGTTGTCCTAACTCGTGTACTAAATGAAAATCGTACGGACTCGGACGGATGTATTTTGGTCACGGACACGAATGGACGTCGGACATTCGTACAAAATTTACAGCCCTATTGATACCTCTTCACCTCTATTTGGTTTCAATGTTGAAGTCTGGTAGTAACATTTGGCCCTTCTTGTGAAGGGGCATTTTTGACTTTTCATGTCAAAACTCTAGTCTTTGTGTTGTTCTATCTTGAAAGTATAGGATTTCTCGCCTCTTGCTACTTTGGAATCAATCTTGGTTATTGATCCATAACTGTTTGTGTTGTCTGGATTGAGAAGTGCTTTTAGTATATAAGTTCTTCCTTTTCCTTTTTATTTCTTTGCCTGTAAGAAATTATTTTCACACAAGATTACTGTTCATTGAAATTTTCAAGCTTTTTGAAATTATAAATTCGAACACTTCTCTATGAGTATTTAACCGATTCAAATTAAGGTTTAAATATCGTTTATCTAACTTTATGAAATTGACCGGGTTTTAACAGCTTTTAATTTCTATTAAAATGGATTCAAATAATAGTATGCAACTCAAATAGGCATTAATGGAAGATATCATATATTTATCATTTACCCCATGACATGTTTATACAGGTTTAATATGTAAACCTCATATATGATGGGTTTTAACTCTTATTATGAAAATGAACCTTTCTTAATGTCGGTTAAGTTTCTGGTGTCGATACCAAAATATTTGGTTTCGGCTAGGTCGATACCAAGAGTTCGGGCTATCTTCATTTTGGCTCCGCCGATACCAAAGTATTTCATTATTTTTGGTTTTATTGTCGTAACAACTGATATGAATGACACCAAGTACTTAACATTTTTTAGGCGTATGCATCATGCATGGCTTATAGGAATCTTGTTAAGAATTTGACTCTATTGACACATAATGTGTTCCAAATTTTGTCGGAATATTGGGAAACTAACGTCAATAGGTTTTCATGATGGTCTTAAACTTATAAACAGTTCATATTTATTTATACTAAGTTATTGTAATAATATGTTTCTTAATATCACCTGGCAGCATCATGTCTAGGAAGCAAAGCATTGGTGGATCGAACCCAGATAGTTCTTTTACTCCTAAGTTAACGAAGGAAGGCATCTCACAACATTCTCTTGTTCGAACTCAAGATAAAGTGAAAGATATTCTTGAGAGCTTTGGTATGACTGGAGTTGACACAATCCTTGTCTCCGAAAAAGATACTATTTAGAATCCACTCAAAGGGTTCTTTGCTTATTCAGCCATCCATATCTGGCATGGTGGTTTCTTTCCATTTACAGATTTCATTTCAAGATTCTTATGATATTTAGGATTAGCTCCCATTCAACTGACTCTAAATATATACATAAGTCTCCTATGCCTCGAACTTTTAGCACTTGAGTCGGGGTAATCGTCCCTCAAGGCTCACCTTCTTCATCATTTTTTATGACTATCAGAAGTTAAGGGAATGAGCCCACCTATTCTTCATATGAACCCTTAGAAGAAACTGATCGGTGATAATGTCAACCAATTCCAAGATTGGTTGACAGAATTCTTCTGTATCAAATGTCCTCCGGGTATCTCAGACACCTTTGTTACACCTGATGGGTTTTATTCTTCTATATTTATTGCGCCATTTTTGTGCTTTATTTAATCTTTGTTTCGTTTCGGCCTCTGCTCCCACGAGGAAATGCTTAAGCACAGAGGAAGCTCATGTTATTGATGCCATTTATAAGGCTTCCGAGAAATTGGGAAGGCGATCTCTCTCGTTGACCTTGATAACCTCTGGAAGTATGCTTTTCTTTCCATAGGACAAAATATTTTAGCGGGACAACCCCTTTATTTTCCTGGTACTAAGCATGTATCCTTGGGTTCCAACATATTCACATTTTTAACCCATATTTCTCCTGGAACTTCAAGTAAGATAGTCTTTCATCATAGTTTCGAAATCTTATTCCACATTTAACCCTTTTAACTTTGTTTTTCTTAACATGAATACTTTGATCAGATGCCTAAGCTCTTGATGGGGGTTCTGCCGTAGATGCTTTGGCCCGATCTAGAACTGCGACCAAGAGAAGTCTTGTTACCATCATTGATGACTAGGTTCTAAAAGGCAAAAGGGATGAAACTTCGGTTTCTCCTTCCAAAGATATCATTTCTAAGTCTACCAATCATCGCATTCCTGATGTTGTTGCCCTTTCTACCGGTGTTTCCCCTGGCGCTTATTCTCCCCAAAGAACGACCACAAATAGTGAATTTCTTAAACGTGTTCGAATACCTAATTCTCTAGGATCCTTAAACTTGGTGGAATAAGAGTTAAAGGAGCATTCTTCTCACCAACATGCCAGTTGCTCTAAACCTCCTCCAATGATTCAGGACTTTGATGAAATTGTAAGGCTTGCTTTTCCCAGTGATGATATTGTCAACATTTCACTGTCCTCCTGGTCCTCTGACTTAATGAATTTGTGACGATCTCTTGTCAAACAAAAACTTTTGGTACAACACTATTTTACTCACTTTCTATGATCTTTCACTCTTATATGAGTATTGGTTATATTTTATTTTCTCCGGATTGTTAAGAAATGGTTCTTCCCTCAAGAGATGATTACTTTGCCTTCTTCTGAAGTTGCAAAACTTAAAGAAGAGAAGGATGACAAGGAGTCTAAAAATAAATCTCTGACGGAGATCATATGAAAGAATGTGCGGAATTAAAGATGTCTCTAAGAAGGGCTAATTCAAAGCTTGAAGATGAGAGAAAAGCTAAACACTTTCTGACTGATCAAGTCTTAGCTCTTAAGTTGTCTAAACAGGAACTTGAAGATGAAAAGATCAGAATGGTAGTTAATCATATAGGAAGGCTGAAAGAGAAAGACGATCGGCTTTCCAAGGTTCAGAACGCAATCTTTAATGATTGAACATAGTTTATTATGCCAAAAATAAAATTTCTTCATTTCTGAAATCTTATTTTGCGAAGGTGATGTTGAGAACCTTCAAAGATGCTCTTTTGTTGGTGTATTTTGACGTTTTTCAAAAGTACTCAGAACTTAAACTTCCTTCAATTGATTCTTTCATTGTTGGTTGAGTGATGCACAACATTGAACAACTCAAGCAGGGGATTGATGTTCCCGAGGAAGGTATAGTGAAACCCGAAGATCTTTTATACATTGAGGAACTTCCAATTGATATTGAACCATGTGATGGAGAAGACATAATTGGTGATGTTGATGACGAGTGGGATGATGATGGTGACGATCACAGCTCTAAAGGCAAAGAGTATCACAATGATCTAAGTAGAGGAAATGTAATCCCTCCTTCTTTCGCTGGTGGTACTCATGTTTTCAAAGAGATAAGTCCTGATCCTCTGAGAGCTTCTTCTAATCAGGATTTAGCTGAAACTCTTTCCAAAGACAGCGATCTCTCTAATTAAGGACAGAAAAGAAAAGAGCATCTTGCTCAACCTGAATCTTTTATTTCTCAGGTATGACTTTTATTTCAGAAGTATTCTCTTCCTTTTCAGTCCAAGGTAATTGATTCCCTACAATAACACATGGATGAGAAAAAACATTGTTCCATAATATAAGGCAGGGTTAGATAATAGACAACCTAAAATAACTAAGCCTTGTTTAGGATAGGTGAAGTTGTTGAAAAGATTATAATGTTTTTGATGATAACATCCCGTATTAATGATTTCTTATTTCTTTCTTATTGTGGCAGAACTTCACTTTACTTAAAGACGCATTTCCAAAAGATACTTTATACTCATTTTCTCGACTAACGAGGGAGAACTCATGACAAATTATTTCTCAAACAACATATGGACCAGGACGGGCCGCTTTATTATGTGATCTTCGACGCATGTGTATGAAGTATAGACTTTCCCTAGACTTTCTAGGGGATGACCAGAAGATAACCTTAAAAGAGACTTAGAACCTAACTTGCAGAGTTGACAGTAAACAATATATGCTTTTGACCAATATGGCCATTCTTTGTAACTCTTAATGTGTGTGTATTCTTAAGATAATTCAAAGCTTGTTTGGATAAGTCTTTAAGTTCTTGTTGTAAACCCTTTTCTCAAATGAAAGTATAATTTGTCAATATCATTATTTCAAAGTAGAGTTTGTGAATGATTGTGCTTTGTCTAGTTTATAAATAGGAGAATCAATTCAAATTTCCATCTTCCAAACCAATGGAGTGTCATTAGCAATTGTAGAAAAGAAGGGTATGTTCAAAGAGGCTCCTTCCGAAGGTCTGGAAAGGGCGTTTTATCTCCAGAAGGTGATCATCAAGAATCCGAATGATCAAATATCCCCTTTAGAAGGCCGAATGAGAGAAAAAGACGAAACTATTCTTGAGTAGGCAGCTAATGGCTAATCCTTCTACCAATCCCGATGAAGAGATGCATAAACTACTTCAATGAATTAGCAAATTAGAGATTAAATTGGATGATACTAAAGCAAGTTATAAATCTTGGGAGTTTACTTTGCAAAATCATGATTCCGATCAAAAGACTTAGTTATCGAGGTATTTTCTCACTTGGTTAATCTTACTCAAGGATTTGATGAATCGATTGTTTCTTGGAGGTGCAAGTGAATCAAGGCTGACATCCATACTTATTACCAGGCAAAGTGTCAGGATGGTATTGACAGGAAATGTAGGGTACCTGATGTCACGATGGTGCTAATATCTAACTTTTGTACTTTGACAACTAGTGAAATGCATATAGATGGCTTTGTAAAGTAACACTGTAGATTGTATAAATATCACCTTATGTGCAGCCCTTACTGTATTTTGGACGTTTCCTTCTGGGATTTCTTCTATGTTATTCTACATAAGATTCGTCATACAAGTTTTCATGTTAGTCTTTTATTAGTAATAATAGTAAGCTATAATTTGCTTAGTTCACATAAATCCCTATTTAAGTTGTAACCAAGAAGTAGATAACCATTTGCGATAAGTTAATGTGATCATTTGTGTTATATATTTTGCTAGAATAACAAATATCAATTATATATGCTTCAGGTTTAGAACATCTCCCTGAGTGAGATATGAGAAATCAAGACCTTTCCGTTAGAAGGTGTTAATTTAGGAGACTTGAGATACCATCCTAGGTATTATTTAACACATCTTTTTTTTGGAAGTGAGAATTATAGTCTAGAGATCCAGATTTGGGGATTAAAGTATTAATCTAGAAACCTTCTTTTGGAAGTATAGATAGGAGTTCTATGACCCATACTCTGGCATTGGTTACGAAAGACCAAAACTTTCTTTTTAGGAACAAACAGAAGTCACGATCTAAAACCAAATTCAGGCATTTAATAGAAGACCGGAAAACCTTTTCTTGTATTTAATAAAAGTCCCGAGTCAAACTCAGACTCGAGTAGTTGACAGAAGACCAGAAATCCACTTGTGGTATCTAATACAAGTCCCGAACCAAACCCAGATTCATGTATTTAACAGGAGAACAGAAAACCACTTCTGGTATTTAATAGAAGTCCCAACCAAACCCAGACTCGGGTAGTTGATAGAAGACTAGAAATCCACTTCGGATATTTAATAGAAGTCCCGAACCAAACCCAGATTAGGGTATTTAATAAGAGACAGAAAACCAATTCTGGTATTTAATAGTAGTCCTGAATCAAACCCAGACTCAGGTAGTTGATAAAAGACCAGAAATCCACTTTTGTTATTTAATAGAAGTCCCAAGCCAAACCCAAATTCGGGTATTTGTTGTTATTTGTTCCAATCGAACGCTTATTCTTTGAAGGAGAGGTTGTACATGTTTTAAGTTCTCTTCTTTCGAGATTTTGTTCCTTTTCCATGGATCTTGATGTAAACAGAGGCGACTGCGTGCTTAGAATGCTCCGTCAGAGCTTTTTTCCCCTTTGCGTGACTAGATATAAGCAAAGGATTTATGTTCTTACTGATCCACTCTATGGGCTTTTATTGTCAAAGTAGAGGATGCACGCGCTTTGTTAGCCCCTCTCTTGGCTTGTGTGTACGGCGTGCTTGGCTAGCTTATTCTTAGGCAGGGTCTAAGACTTACCTGACCTCCCTCCAGGAGGCGCCTTACCCTGGCCATCATAGGCAGTGATAAGGTCTTAGATGCGTTAACATAGCCATCGTAGGTGCGGATACAGTCTAACTCTTTCGATGCTATACCCTAGCCATCATAAGCATTGATAGAGGCTTACACATCACCCCCTTCAAGGGGTGCCTTAACCTGCCATCGTAGGTGAAGATATGGGTTTTCGATGCTTTACCCTGGCTCTTTCTGATTTTAACATGGATAAAGGCTTACACTCACCCCCTCTAAAGGGTGCCTTACCCAGGCTGTCATAGGCGGGAGTAAGGGTTTTAACTGCACTGCCATGGGGACGTAGGCTTACACTTTCGATGCTTTAACCTGTCCCTTTCTGAATTGGACGCGGCTAAAGGCTTATACACTACCCCCCATCCGAGGGGTGCCTTACCCTGGCCTTCTTGGC
Organism: Allium sativum; assembly: GCA_030737875.1. Classification (NCBI taxonomy): domain Eukaryota; kingdom Viridiplantae; phylum Streptophyta; class Magnoliopsida; order Asparagales; family Amaryllidaceae; genus Allium; species Allium sativum. The sequence goes on along the minus strand of CM060912.1, from coordinate 26,389,485 downwards.
GGTGACAAGAGTTTTCTACCATCATAGATATCTTAATCTGTTTCAGGTGGTTCCATGTTTTAAGGATTTCCATACTCCTATCGATGTAGACATTCTTTCTACAAGCAATCCTTTGTTGTCATCGATTAAGCCTTTTTTTCATATCTGTATAGCTGGCCTTGATTAAAGAACTTGATGATCATCCCTTCAAGGACTCTTCAGTTGTTGGTTTCGTTCCCATTCATCATGTGGTTGTGGCATTATGACCCTCCTAGTTTTCTTTTATACTTGGGTTTCTTCTTTGTTCATGGCCAAAAGTAAAGCTCGTATTTGGTTAGGAAGTAGACTCTCTCGGTTGATGTGATAAGGTTGCATTATTTAGGCAGTCATGACTAAAAGAATCATTTCCACGTTGGAACTTAGCCCTTTTATTACTAGTCCTTATTGCTTCATCTTTATCCTCAAACCTTCTTTTCAATGTATCTTGAGTCTAAAGTGCCATTCTTTTAGACCATTTAGAAGTAAAGCATTTGAAATCGCACATTATTCCTTATTCAAATATAGTTCCCTTAGTCTTTGCATGGATGTCTTCTTTATGTGAGAAATAGGTTATGTAACTTTGATGTAGAACCACTTAAAGCAAAGGCCGCGATTGGTCATATGTGGAAAGGTTTAATGCTCCAACGGTTAGGATCGTATTGTTCTACTTCCTTTTTATCGTTTGATTTTTAAAGCTTCCACTCTCAGCCTTTACTCTTCGATAATTATTGGATCGCCGATGCCTGACTTAGCTATTCGAGATTCAGAAGACCCTTGTCGAGACCTTTAACTCATGGTTTTGCTACTTCAAAGCTTAGTCCAATTCAGGATGAAACAGCTAAGGATGTGGTAAGATTATCTAAAGGGTCGGAGGTTCAAGCCCTCCTTTTAGCGCCAAAATGTTAACATTATTTTTCGTCAACACTGAAAACATGGATGAGGATGTGGACCTAAAGTATCCAGGGGTTATTTAGTTTCCACAAGCATGAGTTTGTTCACTGTTTCCTAGATATCAAGATTTTGATCTCGAAGATTAGTTACTCTTCCTTCAAAGAGGTTAGTATCACGCTTATGCGACTCAAATACCAACAATTACCTTAGGATAAGGGTTCCTTAAGTGCAAAACAATTTATGAAGCTAAAAGACTTGTGGAAGGTTATTTCAGTAATTAGGCTTATTTTTGTGGCTTTACGCAGGATGGAGATAGGAAAATAAGTGACACAAGCAATAAGGAAATGCATGAAATTCATATCAAGTGTTGATTCCCTCTTTATTGATTACTTTGTTGAGTACATAGAAATTTCTAAGTAAAAGCCCCAAATCGATTTACAAATTAGGGTTTACTCTTCAAGAAATAGTACAAGATTTGAGAATGAGAAAAGGCCCCCTAAATGAGACCCCAAGGGTCTTATTTATAGGAAAATTGGCTCCTTTTTCGATTGCGGTCGGTAGAATCCCGATTTTGAGTTCTTTTGGCTTTAGTAGCTGCAGTTTAGTGATGGTATTGACCCACTTTTGCTTCTGGGGTGTCTATCTCGATCTCTAGTGGCTTATAACTCTAGTGCCGCATCTGTATAATGTATCAAAATAAATTGGTGTGGATAGCTTCATTTCTTGCTTTGGGGCTCTATGACATGTTTCTGTTTTGATAGCAATTGCTCCGGTAGTAAGTCCTAGGCTCTTCCCTACCTTGGTGGCTCTTTAAGTATTGTCTTTGTATTTTCTGATGATTTCGATATCAGTGTCAACATTGAGCATATTAGTGTGGATGACCTTCCTTAATGACTTCGAAACCACTTCTTTGTAGTGGTATCGATACTTAGTATATTGGTGATGTTATCTATTTGGTTAATCCCAAACTGGTTTCATGCTTTCATTTTTGTGACTCTATGTTTTAGTATCAGACCAAACGCTTTCAGAAGTGGGATCTGGTCGATTGCTTTCGGGGTCGTCATTGACATTACTCTGGGTTGTACTTTTCTTGTTTTTAGGTTGGTTTCGGCACTGCGTTGCCGCTATTCTTCTTATGTCGATACCAAGCTTTCACTATCTTCGTTGGTACCAATAGCATGTGGTCTGATTTTCCTCCCTTCTTGCTTTAGGGATCAGTTATCTTTGGTGCTGATCATATGCTTCCGGGGTCTTCTCCTGGTGTTGATTGTACTCTGATACCCGTTTACCTCTATTTTGTTTCTGTGTCGAAATCTGGTAGTAATGCCTACATGTTTTAAACATATGAGCATGGTTGATTAGTTGTTTTATTAGAATATTTTAGATGTCATATAGATTACCTTTTTTATTTTGAAGCAAAAATATTTTATATGTTATTATGCTTTTACGGTAAACTTGAAATATTTATTTCTAGTGTACACCCATGGAGGTGGGATTTTATAGAGAAGCTACAATCTTTTCTCCTTCCTCCTATGTAGCATAAGTATATATTGGATTTTCTTACATATGTCTATGCACATTTCATGTTTTCATGTCCTATAAAGATTTTAATTGCATACTCTGGGAATATATATATTTACAGAAGTTAAGAAAAACAAAATAACTTACTGAGCTTAGCCTTTTGTTTCTTTCAAGGTTACTTTTATATGTTATCAAAATAAGGCGTGTCAGTGGAAATGCCCTTTTTTTTTACAATGTACGCAAATTTTTGCAAAAGTACCATACATACTTCCAAGAAATCGATAATTGTAAACAAGTCTATTTTGTTCTTTTATCAAACTAGTTGTACTGGCTATATAAATGTATGAAATGATTCAAAAATAATTTGATTTTTTCTATAATAAGTGATATATTATGAAATGTAATGGCGTAATATATTCACATTTGTTAGCATCCAAGCAATGACTAATTCTAAGGCAATACATTATAGTGAATAGTTTCACATGTAGTCATCCTGTTAGTTTATATAGTTGTGTAGACTAAAAGACTTTTAAATAAGTTTCTTTTTAATTTTCTATGATTTTTGAAATTAAAGCATAAATATTTGTTTCTAATGATAAGAAGTAACAGAAATCAAAGTATAACCTTCTAGGTTTTGTATAAATTCATGGATGGAAAGAAACAACAATTATAATTTTGTTATATAGAATCTGACTTGCAAAAGCATCATTTCATTTGTTGAATCATTTGAATTAACAAAAATGGCTATATCTAAATATGAACATGTATAGTACTAGATTACTATTATGATGTCGTAAGATAGCCAACAATGTCATTGAATTTCTTTATGATAAGACTTTGTTGCATGATTTTGCTTATCAATATTAATTTTTGCAATACACAGATGTTACATGTATATCTAAATACATACGTACATGCATACATATACATATATAAATACATATATATATATGTGTGTGTGTGTGTGTGTGTGTGTGTGTGTGTGTCTCTGTGTGTGTATGTGCGCGCGCGCGTGTGTGTATCGATAAAAAGAATTGCGTAGATAATAAGATATAAACAAACAAATTGTTTTGATATGTTTTGCACTAAATATCCATAATTGGCCACAGTTAAAAAAATGATGTGTTATGTTTTTGTTGAATTTTACAATTTCATAATGACAAAAAATTAAGTGGTATTCACAATGTTTGTTGGATGGATATCAAGATGAACGGTCGGTCATGGATGTATATTAGGCTTAAAGACGGGTATTTAAATATAGATTTTGTTGATGGTGCCAACAAATTTGTTGATTTTGCATATCTACAAATATAATTTGGAGGAACTATTTGATGTCTATAATCTGTGTGTACCAATAGAAATTTTTCAAATAAAGGATGAAGTCACTTAGTATTTATTACAAAAAGGTTTTCTTCCACTTTATTCTGCTTGAATTTTTCATGGAGGGGAGGAAATTGATGGGCTTAACACTATTTGAATCACAAGCCAGTGGTTTGAATGATGAAAACTTATATAGGGATATGGTTTTAGATGCGATGGGTGTTGAACGGTTGATCACAATGTGGAAGAACAATTGCCCACTGTCAAAGCTTAGAAATTTTTAGATGTGCTAAAAGCCGCTGATGAACCTTTATGGAAAGGATGCAAAAAAGACAAAATTATCTACATGTGCAAATATGATGACCCTTAAATATCTAAGAGGTTTGACTGAGGCAAGTTTTAAATATATGAGTATATTGACGGTAATGAGTTGAATAAACTAGTCCATAATTTTTATAAAGCTAAAAAAATGTTGAAACCTCGTAGGCTTGGACATGGAAAAATTGGTGTTTTCGCAATTTTACATGTTTTATTACAAAAATCATTGCAATTTTTTTTTAGATTTGCGAAAGTCCTCGATAAAGATGCTCAAAATAAGTTGAAAGATATTTTTGAAAAATAAATTTGCTGCTTTATGACCAACCCAAGGTTGAAAAAGCTATTCATGTCACCAAAACATGCTAAAGACTTGACTTGGCACTATTATAATCAATCTACTGATATACAATTGCTTGTCTAGTTGATGGTGAGACATGTAAGGAGTTTGATTTACGATCCATAATTTGCTTCTTCTAAACAAAATGTTCAGTTAGGCTTATGTACCAATGGTTTTTACCCATTTGAAGTTTCTACAAAAGTTTATTTATGTAAGCCAATAATTTTGACCATTTATAGTTTACTTCCTTGGAAGCACATGAAGCAACCATTTTTATTTCAAACACAAATATTCTAGGACGTAAATATCTTGGAAAAAATTTAGATCTACTTTTACGTCCTTTGATTGATAATTACAAGAAATATGGATTGGTCAGTTTATGATGTGCATAAAAAAAGATAACTTTATTCTTAGAGCAGTTTTGATATGGACTATTGACGACTTTCCTGTATAAGGTATGTTATCCGATGGAAGTACTCATGGAAGATTAGCGTGTCCTTATTATATGGGGAAAATAAAGTAATTCACTCTTGATCCTAGTGGAAAAGCATGTTTTTTTATTGTCGTCAATGGTTCTTGCCCTTCGAACACTCATTTAGAAGACAAAGGGATAAGTTTAAAAGAACTAAAAAATATATATCACCATCTCAATGTTCTCATACCAAGATGAAAAATATTGTATCAAGCTTTCCTAATATAGCATTTGGATTTAAACTAGGAAATCTAAAAGGGTAGGATTCAATAAATCACATAGTTGGGAACAAATGAGTATTTTCTTTTTGGAATCTTCTTTGTTGGGACTCAAATTTAATTCATCAAAATTTAAATGATATGCATGTCAAAAAAAATGACAACATATTCGGCACATCAGTGAACACAAACAAGGCAAAAGATAACTTACATGACAGATTCAATCTTGGAAAATTCTGCAGCAAATCACAATGGATAAGCTTAATTCAACATTCAAATGGAAATTACTACAAGCCAATTCCCCTTAATGTCTATCAAAAAGGACAAAAATAAAACCGGTGAATATTCGCTTAGATCATTCCCAACACTAGGTGGGAATACGACTTGTATACTGTTGTTTAAAGCGGATGCTCCTCCCACCGGTGGGCGGGAGGACGCTGGGCACTTATTTTTTAAATTAATATTCCTTAAATGGTTTTCTGAAAACTATTTAAGACTTAAATGGTTTTCTTAAATCTATTTAAGGTTTAAAAAATATATGGCACGAGCTATTTTTACAGAAACATTCGTCTCTATAAAAATAGCTCGAGCTATCCATGGAAGCCGATTTTTAAACCCTATTCCTTAAATTCATTCAAAAATTCCAAAATTAGTGTTAAAATCAAAACCAATCAATTTTCTGCTATCTCCCAACTTTAGCACATTCAATTTCTTCATTCAATATTTATAAAAACCCAATTTTCAACTTTTAGGGTTAGCATATTGGTTGTATTATTGAAGATGGAAGAGGAAGGTATTGAAGGCTCTAACTCTATGACCGATATCCATAGAAAAAAAGCATCACGAAGGAATTGAAAAATGATTAAAGACGAAGAAGGTGGATATGGAGTAAGGATGGACATAATGATTGAGCGACATTTCCATTTAGGTTGATCACTAGTCTACATGAAGGAGTTCAACATATTTTCAACAAAGGAAAAGAACTTACATTATATTAACTTTTTGTTATAAAGCGGTAAATCATTTATTATTCTATATGGAAAATAATCTACATGATTTATTTTTATAAATAGAATCGTGATAACATGAGATGTCATGGAGCATTCACTACAATGTTGAAATCGTGGAGGAAACTGGATGTTCATCCTCAAATAGGAGATCTGATTGTGAAAATATTTGGTAGATTTATGGATATTGAATTGAAAAACATTGATAACAGACTTATACATGATATAGTTGAGTGTTGATATCCGACCACACATACTTTTTTATTTCATAGTATAGAGATTTCCTTTACACAATTAAATTTTACCACGCTGACGTTCATACCTATAGGAATGAATACTCAAACAATACCGTATAATGAGAGTTGGAGTCAATTTGGCAATGCAAGTCAATTTTTGGCACTACTTGAGCAGAAAGATATTAGGATTGGAAACGCTGCCCTCTCGCATCTTGTTAAGTACTTTCATGATGTGCGGCCAATGATAATAAATTTCATATTGGTCGAATATTTGTTTTATACATGATGGGAACTCTTTTTTACGACTGTAAATGATACGATTGGTCTTGGATATTTGGAGGCAATATTTGATTTTGACCTAGCTCAACAGTTTGATTGGTATTCATTGATTACGAGTTATCTTTTCTAGAGTTTGGACCTAGCTATAACTAAGAGAGGTCACCTTACCGGTTTTATCGAGCTATTGCAGGTATAGCAAATGATAGTAAGCACAAAATAATTGTTTTTGAATGTTTATTTGTTATATTGCTCACTACTGCATCTTTGTGATTTGTAGTATTGGTTCTTCGAATCTATGATAGTGTGTGGTTTATATTATGAAAGAAGAGGAGAAGCAATCTTTTTATCCCAGATTGATAGTATGGGAGGAGAGCATGGAAAAAAAATAGACTCCTTACTCATGATACTTCAGCCCATTTGTTTTCTAGCACATGGTATCATATTGATCATTGAAATTCAAACCATATAAATTGGAATCCTTGGCATAATTCAGTCGCATTCGCTTTTGCTGAGGTTGTTCATGCACATAACTTATCGTTGTAACGGTTGCCTTTAATTGTTCCACTGGGTGAATTTTTTGAGATGTTCTTAGGAGAGAGGTGCATGCTTCAACTTGTAGGATGGGTGACTATTCCTATGGATCCTCCCTTGCATATGACCCGCATGGTGACATATTCAACTTATGTGGAGATACAACAAGCCCTCTACTAAGATGACTGTCAACAGTACATATATCTAGAGCCAGACATGGATTACAACACATATTGGTAGTCAGTCGGTAAAGATGTTGGTCTATTACTAGATGCTTCATTGCATATTGGTAACATGAATTTTTGTGTGCCTACTGCTTTGAAGGCAAGTATTGAAGCCCCTATAGTTATGTCTTCAAAGGTCAATTATGCGTCTCAGTTTTATCAACAACCCTAACAAGGTGATTGGGTAGAGGATCCTAGATGAAACATGAATTGAACATAATGAGATCCATTCCTCATTTAATGGATATACTGTCAGTTTTGTCCCACTACACCATCAATAGTTATAGGAATTGAATATGCGAATGTGACAATTAGCTCTTCAACAGCCAAGGTATTATGAAGAAGGTCTGAACAAGATTAATACAATTACATATTCATTTTTAAGTTATTAACTTACTTTTTAATGCATGTTTTATATTGTGTGATTGGTATTTTAAATTTAGCTATTGTGTTTGTTCATGAAATTTACACAGAACATGGAGATTATTAGGGAACTTGTATTAGGATGGGGACTAAATTGGCTGATCGACCAAATGCCCCCCCCCCCCCAAAAAAGACACTAGTATAGATGGAAGCAGAAGAAGAAGATGAGGGTGACTAATATGAAGAAGAAGAGGAAGAGGATGGGGGTGATGAGGAAGACAATGAAGAGGAGGACGTTGAAAATGATGATGAAGACGACGATCATGGAGGCGAAGAAAGTGGTGCATGTACTAATAAATGTGGTGTTAAATTTAAAGGTCCAAGCACATCATCATCCACGCCGGGTAATTCTTAATTTAGTTTTTTGATTTTAACTGTCTACTTTAACTTTATATGTAATTGTAACTTATTAATTTCATATGTAATACATATAAAATTTGATGTGAATAACCTAATTGGCTTATGGTCGGCTTAATAGATGTGTATATATTTTAGTTTTAATTTTAATTTCTTATGTCATTTAAAATTTAAATTACAAAGTATAAGAAATTAAATTACCAAGTATAAATTACGGAGTATACATTTTAAGAATATATTACTTGTACTATTAGTTTAAGAACTCATAAACTACAACTGCTCTTTCACTTGATAACGAAGCATTAACTTTAGAAGTTGGTTGGTTACATTAATTTATGTGTGTTCAGGTAAGAGCTTAGATAAAGGTAACCAGAAGTGCAGTGGATTAGTAAGCAAGGTAAAATCCATGTTTAAGGGAAAAAGTAAGAAGAAAAGTTGTGGGATTACCTTTCCAAGCCTGGAGGACTTTAATTGAAGTTTGAAGTGATCATTCAAGTTTGAAATCAATATATTGTTATGTTTGAAGTGCTAATGTATATTTTGGGAATGTTAGTGGACTAGATCATTACTATATTTGCTAATCTATATATGTATTATGAAGTTTGAGTTAATTTTGTTGGTCCGTGGGAATTAAGTAGCATACATTTCATTGTAGCTATTTGAACTATTCTGTTTCAGAAATGGATGAGCTATTTCATTGTAGTACCCATTTCACTGTAGCTATTTCCATGAAATATTCATTCCATTGAGTGCAAAGTGATGAGCTTTTCTGTTCTAGAAATAGGCCAAAAATTGTTGCAGTTCGAGCTCTAAACGGTTTTTGCAAAACCGTTTAGATGTTAAAATGTTTTCATGAAATCGTTTAACCCCTAAACGGGGTTCAAAAAACCGTTTAGGGGTAAAAGGACTTTTAAAAAACCATTTTTCTTTTTTAATTGTAATTTACTTGCTCAACATGTACATTGCAAAATTATTGAAACTATGAGCTTTAAACTGTAACTAAAATAATATAGACGTTGATTGAAGATTAAACTAAAATTAATTTTTATATATATATAACAATTGTTAACGAATATAAAAATATAAGTTATCTATATGCAGCCATTGACGAATATAAAAATATAAGTTATATATATGGCCGTTGACGAATATATAAATATAATTTATATATGTATTGTCGTCCACTGATATAAAAATATAATTTATATATATAGCCGTTAACGAATATAAAAATATAATATAAATTTATAGCCATTGTCAAGTATAAAAATATAATTTATGTACGTATAGTCGTTCCCTGATATAAATATAATGTATGTAGTCATTAACGGATTTAAAAATATAATATATACTTATAGTCATTGTAGAATATAAAAATATAATATATACTTATATCTGTTGTAACTTAAGTTAGAAGCGGCTATACAAACTGGTATAGTTTATACACATAGATTAACCTTACAAAAATGTCTCAGGATGTTTTTAACGACGATGGAGTTTATGAATCAGATGTGATGATTGAGTGTTCATATAACATGAGCCAAAATGGTGCTGATGAAAGCAACTTCGATTCTGATGAAGGCGATGAAGTGCTGAGACATACAAATTTTCTTTATCTTTTTTTCGACAGCAAGACTAATAGCGATGAGTTAGAAATGTTGATGCAAGCTATTACCATTTAACAAATAAAGATTCACCAATTCCTAACTAAAGGATCATCTAGTGGTACACGAGGTGGTAGTGTGTTTGCCCGTGTAGACAAAAGGAAAATGTGGGATCATCAAGCAGGTACAACAAGATTACTTAAAGATTATTTCAACATCCCTAGTTTTTATGGTCATTAAAACTTTCATCTTCATTTTTGTATGAGCAAGAATATATTTATGTGCATTTTCATTGGAGTTGTTGGGCATGATAATTATTTTGTCCAGAAACTTAATAGTGCTGGAACTTTAGGTTGTTCACCTTACCATAAAATTATAGGTGCATTACGTGAAATAGCATATCGTTTGATGAGATTGTCAAAATGGGTGAGAGTACTATTAGTTTAAGTCTAGAAAGGTTTTACATAGCCATCATGGATTATATGGTGAGGAGTATTTGCAATCTCCAATGCAAAGTGATGTTAATAAATTGAAAAAGTTAGGAGCCAAAAAAGGATTTCTTGGAATGTTAGGTAGTCTGGACTGTATGCATTTGAAATGGAATAATCGTACTACAACATGGCATGGCCAGTTTGTTGGACATTACTCCAAAGCGACAATGATACTTGAAGCTATTGCTTCATATGATCTATGGTTTTGGCATGCATTTTTCGGATGTACTAGTTCCATGAATGATATTAACGTACTTCACCAATCATATTTGTTTAAGAACCTTACACATGGAAAAGCACCTGCATATAATTTTATATTGCAGGAAATACGTATAACATGGGGTACTATTTAGTAGATGGCATGTATCCATAGTGGGGTACCCTCGTTTAAACTATTTCAAACCCAGGAACTGAGAAAGAAAAATATTTTGCTAAAAGAAGAAGCTAGCCAGAAAAGATGTAGAACGTGCTTTTGGGGTTCTGTAAGCAAGGTTTCCATTGTTAAAAACCCTATCAAATTGTTTAAGCCATAGGTTTTGAGCAACATATTGCGAGCATGCATTATACTATGCAATATGATCACTGAAGAAGAAAAAGGGAAATTCCCATCTTATTTGAGTTATGATCCCGATAACACCGCAACGATCATTGCTGATAGAAATCTAGCTATTATTGAGGTCTTTCTGAGCCGTTTGCGTAAAATAAGATCTAGGGAGATACATCAAAATCTGCAAGATGACCTCGTTGAACATTTATGGCATCTGAAAGGGAATGCTCAGATATAATCTATGCTTTTGTTGAACTATTTTTGTTGTTGTAGTACTTGATTATTGTTGCCTATTATATTATGTTGTTTAGTTAAATATATTTCATAACTATTTTTTGTTGTAGTACTTGATTATTGTTGCCTACTACCTATTTTTTGTTGTAGTAAATATTTACGATTAAATAGAGGACGACCCGAGTTTTATAACTCATTCAACATTGAATAGGAGATGATTCGGATTCAAAACATCCAAGTACTGATGGAAATGACTACTCACACCAACACATCTATCAATATTCATTCATGACTTTATTTAATGCCTGCATGATATTGGCTACTCATGTCAGTGCATCTTTCAATATTCACAGAAAGACTTGAATTATTCCCAGCAAGATACATGAGTATTTTTGTCAGAAAATCTTTAAATATTCACAAACTACTTGAATTGGTGCCAGCATGGTACTAACTGCTCATATCAACGAATCTTTTAATATTCACAGTTGATAATGAATACTGATATGAAATTTATTATATTATTCATTGTATTTATGAGTTTTCAGCTATTTAAATAAGATTGTGTAACTTATATTTCATAGTAAAACAATGTCTATTTCTCTTCCTACATCATACTCCTATGAAGGTCCCATAGATTATCCGCAACCCTTAAACCCACCATCACCAGAAAATGATATAGATTTATATATACAAATGCAGGAAATACACTATGAAGATTAACGCGAGCACGAACTAGAACAAGAAGAACTCCAAAGACAAAACCAAGAGCAAAGATGACGTGAAGAAAGACTATAATGATAGTAAAGACGCGCTACCTTCCATCAGTAGCAGCAAGGCAATCAAGTGGAAAATGAACAAGAAGTTAACACACTAATTATAATATGTAATTGTGGGTATGCCACTGTTGAAGATGTTATTTCGATGATAGATAACACTAGTCTTTGTTATGTTTATTCAACAGGGTGTACCTTTTGGCAGCGAATTGACGAACTGTTTCCTAGTCATGCCGCTGACTATGCAAAAGAATTATAGTATCAACTAATAGTGTTGCAAGCTCAATCTGTTGCTTGGCAAAATGAAATTAGCAGACTTCAAAACCAGCTTCATGGATTTAACATTAGAAGGCAAAATTAAAGTATTGTTTCGTCTTTGTTCCTAACTTTATCTCAGCTCCAGTAATTTAGTTTGTTATTCCAGAAGAAAAGCTTTATATTTCAATAAATTACTCTACGAATAGTGATGAATATAAAATATCACTCTAAAGATACATTCCAACGTTCCAAAAACATATAACAAGAGATACCTGTTGGTGTCAGCACACAATCTAATGATTTACTCAAACTGTATAATATGGTTGTACCATAACTCTTATGCTTCGTAACCGACGAAGTACGAATAGTATATGAAATGGTAGAGTGAGTCATGCATTGAGCATGACAGTTGGAAAACATCCTCCTTTTTCACCTCATCTATTATTTTGTGGTAATTCACACAATCTCTACTAAATAAGCAGAATGCACTTCTTGTGGCTAATTTTGTTCTCATTAATCTACAACCAGGAAGACTGTTGTTCTTTTCATTGAGGGTTACCCAAAAATCTTGATCTACTTCTTCTTCCATATATATTATATCTGCTTGAATGTAAGCCTTTATCAAAATGAAGTAATCCAATGCAGTCCAGGTTGCAGATGCCATTTTGATGTGTTAAGGAAAACAGAAGTTGCATTAGATTATATAACAAAAAAAAGTAAAGTTGTTCAATAAGCTACGCTAACCAACAAATTTGAAAAATAAATTCACAGTGCATGATTAACAAAGTTACTGTTATAGCACATCAATCGATAAAGTAATTTACTATCTTTGAAGTAATCCTTCCCCATATGATTTGACTACATAATGCTTGTTACTGTATGCACGACTATCAATAAAGGAAACTACTGAAATTGTCTTATTAGCCAACACCATTAAGGTGCACCAACCAACAAAGTTGAACGGTACACTTACAGTAAATAATGCACAAGTTTACTGTTATAGCACATCAACCGATAAAGTATATCATCTTCAATGCAATCTTCACATTTGATTTGATTGAGAAATGTCAGTTACTGTACGCACAACTCCAGATAAGTCTATGCCTATACAATAAAGAAAGGCTACCATATCAAACCTTTGATTTGATTATATATTCCAGAATAATAGTTAGCTTCTTTTACTAGCCAAGACAAGTTTCCTCCTTTATCTCAATAGATATGGGGTATTTTTTGGTGTTGCTTCTTACTTGCAAACATATTCAGGGCTAAATAAAATAAAAAACAAGCAACAATGGTCGATTCAAATAACAAAGATGTCTCTAACTTCAATGATAATAACTTTGCTAATTTTACAAGTTTACTATCATAAGCTGAAGCCCCGTCAATTATTCCATCTCCTTTTCCAACTCTGCAACAAAGTAAATATCTCTACCAATTAAACCTCGCACAGTAGTATGGTACCATGTACAGTCAAATTCCTCAAAACAGCAACTACTTTAGTTCACAACCCATGATTCCTACTTGAGTTACAAACCAAGAGATGGATTCGCCGACCCCTATAATCGGCAAAGGAAAAACTAAGTTAAAACGGTTGTATGGCAAGCAAAAGCCCAAGGAATCTCATGGTCAAGGTAGTGTGGAAGCAAGTGCAGGTACCGGTAAGATGTGTAAATCACACGACTATTAAGTGTTAGCAAATGCATGGGTAGGAGCATCCTTGTTCTAACAGGACGATCCAGCGGAAAGTCTTTCTATTGTGGGTTAATGAGCTATACCATGAAGATCTTGAATGCCTGACAAGGAGAACATTTGAAAGCACACAGACTGCATGGTACAATCTGAATGGCATGTGTACCAAGTACAAGGGGATAGTAACACAACGGGGGGATAGAATGAGAAGTGATCAATCTTTTAGGGACTTGAAAGAAGATTACGAAATGATCTATCGTGAGACTTATAATTGTGAATTCATTATGAGATCAGAATTTGAAATTCATTCATTGATACCACGTTGGGTCACTCTAGGAGAAACATATGCTGTAGAACTAGGAGAGACCAAAGATTCTAACGTGAGAAATGCAACTTTAAGATTTTCGATGGATTTATCCCCGGGAAATTCATATGTATCTCCTATGCCTACAGACGAAAATGGGAACAACATCAGTCCATTGACTCCTAATTTGGGAATGCTATATGGTTGAGTTGATACAAGGCCGGAAGGAATAAAATCAAGCAAGAGAACATTGTTAAGAAACAAAGAAGCAATCGACTTGGTAGCATCTAGTGATAGGCTAACCTCGTTGTTGAGTTATATATCTGTTGCCTTAGCCATAAAAAAAAAGAATGTAACAAGCTGAAAGAGAAGCAGTTAAAGATCATGGAGATGCAGCTTCAGCAAGATGCTGATAGAACTGGAGCTCTCAACAAAAAAATGATTATAAAATTAGACATGAAAGACGTTTCATTATATCAAATCAGTGAATTGGCAACATTTATTTTTTCAATTGCCAACACTTATAAATGTTACAAGACGACAACAGTAAAAGGTGCTATGATACATGAAAAAGTGTTGGCAAAAATAAATGCGTTTTTATATAAATTTTTTATTATATTAATTATGGTTAATAATGCAAATAAGTGTCACCCTCGTTGCCCCCATTTGTAATTTTATACAATCTCACACTTACCTATTCCAGGTCGCTTATCTTCTCTTTTATTTTCCAGATTAGGGTTACGTGTATCAACAGCTCCGACAACATCGCATCTCTCTCTCTTCTCCAATCCATTAAATCACCTAAAATCGACATCGGCGACAACATCAGATCACCATAAATTTAGATGGCTTAAGAAGGGGAAGTTAAATAGGTGCAAGGGGTGACAACAATCGCCAAAGGTGAAAATACGTTTTGATTCGTTCTTCTTCACATGAAATTGTTTTATTTACTTACTTTTTTCAACCGATTAAATCGGCTTTGGAAAAGATAAAAAGGGCAAGGACAAGTAAATTGTCCATCCATGAATTATCTCGAGAAACTTCACTGAGCGTTGATCAAATGAGTGTCGTCAGTAAATGGATTTAAATTTGGGGTTTTTCCATATTTATTGTTTTCAACAACTTGCATAAGATAGTATGGCATGAAGTCACTGAATGCTTTACTCTCTTGGTTTCCCATCATAATTATTTTGTGCTATTCAGATGTAAGAAAAGGACATTCTCTTCAAGCTTTCTTTCTTTGTTTATTCACAGAGAGCTACATGAAGTGACTGTCTATGTGGAGACAATACGCTCAAATATCGCATCCAAGGCACTTAGAGTTTCCACCCATCAGTTTTTCTCTTCGATTCTAAAAGCTATTTTTCAAGTAAATTTGTGAAAATGCCTCCTACACTCGAGATCAAGAGAAAACTACCGCAAAGATCAGAAAGAGTGAAGTCTGTCGATTTGCATCCAACAAAGCCATGGATTCTTGCAAGTCTTTATTCAAGAACCGTTGGAGTTTACAATTATCAAACAGAGGCTATGGAAAAATCATTTGAGGTTACTGAGCTGCCAGTGCGGTCGGCAAAATTTATCACACGCATGCAGTGGATTATAACTGGAGCTGATGATATGTTCATTCGAGTCTATAGTTATTATACAATGGACAAAGTCAAGTTTTTTGAGGCGCACATTGATTACATCACGTGTGTCGCAGTTCACCCTAACCTTCCATATGTTTTGTTGACATGTTAATAAAATTTTGAGATTGGGAGAAGGGTTCGTTGTGTACACAAATTTTTGAAGGACATAGTCATTATGTGATGCAAGTCGCATATAATCCGAAAGACACTAATACCTTAGCTAGTGCTTCTCTAGATCGCACAATAAAGATATGGTACCTTGGTTCTCCAGATCCAAACTTTGCACTAGATGGTCATTCAAAGGGGGTGAATTGTGTTGATTATTTTACTAGTTGTGATAGGCTATATTTAATCACTGGTTCTGATGATCACACTGCCAAGATCTGGGATTACCAAACCAAGAGCTGTGTTCAAACTCTCAACAGTCACACATAGACACAATGTTTCTGCTGTCCTGAGTTACAAATAATTATAACTGGTTCGGAGGAAGGAACTGTTCGATTATGGCATTGAACAACATATAGGCTTGAGAACACTTTAAATTACGGTCTCGAAAGAGTTTGGGATGTCGCATACACGAAAGGTTCAAAGAGAGTAGTACTTGGTTACGATGAAGGAAAAATAATGATAAAACTTGGGCATGAAGCACCTATGGGAAGCATGAACAACATTGGTAAAATCATATGGGCAAAACATAATGAAATTAAGACTCTCAACATCAATTCTGCTGGGACAAATATTGAGGTTGCAGATGGAGAAGGACTGCCACTAGCTGTTAAGGAATTGGGTAGCTGCGACCAATATCTATAAGGCTTAAAGAATAACCACAATGGTAGATTCATGGTAGTTTGTGGAGATGGGGAACAGGGGCGGATTCACGCATTGGCCAGCAAGGGCCAATGCCATACCTCAGTTTTACAAAACCAGTTACCACAAATCAAGTTTTTACAGCTGGCCCTAGCTGGATTTCTGATTGGGCCATACCTCAACTTCCAGCCCATGCTTCTCTTTGACTCTTTCTCCCTACATCGGTTAACAGCTGCTCTCAACTTACGTTTATTTCTTTCTTCCTTCCGTTCTTTCAGAAAATCAATTTCCGTCGATAATCAATTTCCAGCCTACTGCCTACATGGCTACATCCGTTTCATTCTTCCTTTCGTTCTCACTTCCGCAGGCCGCTCCGCTACAGCATTTAAAGGTAAACAATTTCCTATTAAATCTCAGCTTATAATTTTCAGTTCAAGTGTTCAACCCAATTTGGTTTGCATAAATCTCCTTTCTTAGATTTCTACTTAAAGTTGAAATATGGGGCTGAGATGCTTGTGAATATGACTGTGTGAGCTAAAAAGTTTCACTTGGCTGTATAATGAATGATAAATCAGTTTCAATGTTCAAAAATATAGGATTGAAAAGTGATTTACAGAATACTGAAACTTGTTTGTTTATTTGCAGGTTTAAACCCGAATCAGAGCTTGATTGATAGAGAATATGAAGAATTATTTTAGCATAGTTTCAAGTATGTGATTCTTTAATCTTTACCGCTGATTGTTTTTCTATTTGTACATCAATTTAGTTGGGCATTCCATATTATTCAATAATTTTCAATGTTGAATTGTCAATCTAAACAATTGGGCAAACTAGAACAAACTTGCTTATGATAAGTGTTATATTTCAGAAAATTCAAGCATACAACATGAAGATGTTGTAGAGTCATCCTCTAAAAAAGCACGTATGGATATTGAAATAAATATTTCCAACCTTCCTACCGATCCCGGGGAAAGATTCCGAATTTCTGAATACGGAAATCGTCAAGAAGAGGTCCGAAGAGCTTACTTATTAAAGGGGCCTTGTCAACCTTTAAATCATTGTTTTCCAAGAAATACGAAGACGAATGATAATAGACGATTTAATCCGAATTGGTTTAGTCAATATCCAGAATGGTTAGAATATAGTATCAAACAAAATGCCGCGTATTGTTTGTTTTGTTATTTGTTTAAGCCAGATCAAGGTGATCAAGGTGGAGGTGGTTGTTTTGTAACAAAAGGTTGGCGAGCATGGAAAAATAAATCCGTATTGGACACACATGTTGGAGATCATGGAAGTTTGCATAACCAAGCTCGCCACAAATGTGAGGCCCTTATGAATACAAAACAACATGTTAGTACATTACTTGATGGTTTCTCCGAGCTACAAGTTAATGAATATCACATCCGATTGAAAGCGTCTCTTCATTGTGTCAAATTCCTACAACAACAAGGGCTAGCATTCCGAGGACATGATGAGTCTAATGAATCTAATAATCACGGTAATTTTTTAGAGCTTTTACAATTTGTTTCGGATCATAATGAAAAGATAAAAAAAGTTGTGCTAGAAAATGCTCCATCTAACAATAGAATGGTATCTCCAAACATTCAAAAAGACATAGCGAATTGTATTGCCGAGGAGACCACAAATGTAATAATCAAAGATCTCAATGATTCCTATTTTGCCATTTTGGTCGATGAATCAAGAGATATTTCAATCAAAGAACAACTAGCATTAGTGATTCGGTATGTTAACTCTCATGGGTGTGTGGTGGAGAGGTTTTTAGGCATCGTTCATGTTGGTGATACAAGAGCTTTAACATTAAAGCTAGCGGTTGAACATTTGTTAACTATACATGGATTATCATTATCAAGAGTTCGTGGTCAAGGTTACGATGGAGCAAGCAATATGAGTGGTGAATTAAATGGACTCAAAACTCTTATCTTACAAAACAACCCTTCGGCGTATTTCATTCATTGTTTTGCACATCAACTCCAATTAACTTTAGTTGGAGTTGCCAAAAACCATGTTCAAATAGGGATTTTCTTTAACACCCTGACAAATATATTTAATGTGGCCGGGGCTTCTTGTAAACGTAGAGATATTCTTCGAGAACAACAAGCTCTTCAAGTTTCAGAGGCACTTAATAGTAATGAAATTGCTAGTGGTCGTGGAAAACATCAAGAGCTTGGACTCAAACGACCTGGAGATACTAGATGGGGTTCACATTATGCATCCATAATAAACTTGATAAATATATTTTCAGTGGTTAATATAGTCATCAAGTCGGTAGAGACTGATGCAGTAAGATCTGAACAAAAAGCCGAAGCGAGTACTTTATTTGATGCAATCAACACCTTTGAATTTGCTTTTAACATGCATTTGATGAAGAATGTATTATGCATAACCAACGAATTATCTCAAGCATTACAAAGGAAGGACCAAGATATTGTAAATGCGATGAATTTGGTTGATGTATCAAAGACATGTTTGCAAGAAATGAGAGAAAGTATGTGGGGTAATTTATTATCTGAAGTTAATGAATTTTGTGAAAAGCACAATATAGAAGTTTTAGATATGAATGGAATCTTTATTAATCCCGGTCGTTCAAGAAGAAATCAATTTGAAGTTACAAACGTGCATCACTACCAAGTGGGCTTGTATTATACCGTTCTTGACATGCAACTATCGGAATTAAATAGTCGATTTACGGTGACTACTACCGAATTATTACGTTGTGTAGCATATTTGGATCCGAAAGATTCTTTCTCATCTTTTAGCAAAGATTCTTTATTGAAGCTTGCTCAATTCTATCCAAGGGAATTCACGGAATCACAAATTTCAATGTTGGATGGTCAACTTCAAACTTATATAATTGATATGCGTATGGATGCAAGATTTGCAAATTTGAAATGTATTGGAGATCTTTCCGAAAAAATGGTGGAGTTAAAGAAATCTAATACATTTCAATTAGTCTATTTACTTTTGCAACTTGCTCTGACTTTGCCTATAGCTACATCAACAGTTGAAAGAGCTTTTTCCGCAATGGGAAGTGTCAAAACCCGACTTAGAAACTCTATGGGAGATCAATGGCTAAATGATAATCTAGTTGCGTACATCGAAAAAGATATATCCAAAACAATTGAAGATGATGTTATAATACAACGCTTTCAAGCAATGAAAAATAGACGTCTACAAATAAAATGATCGGATGATGCATTTTGGTGAAACTGCTTAGTTTTTGTGATAATTTTGGGCTTTTGATGTTCCTTTTGTACTAGTTTGTTTATAAGTTAAAGCTATAATATATATGAAAGTTTGTTTAAAAAATATCGCTCTTGAATGGAGGCATTTATAAGGGGTAATTCTCTGGTTTGTGGTTGTTTTGGGTCTTTAATTATGTTCTGTTGTTGTTGAGCAGTATTTTATTAAGTTAGTTAGGCATGAAGCTAAACACTGAAAGGCAAATACTGTAAATCATAAGTGTTTTGGTTTTGTTTGTCAAGGCTGAAAAAGCAGAGGTTGGCATAGCTGATATACCTCTTATGAAGGTATCCAAAAAAGTAAATATGATATATTTGGTCTGTTTCGCCAACTATAAATGATCATTACAAGTGGTAAAGTTTTAACCGTTGTTTTTTTTTTAATTGTTCAATGTTTTATAGTTGGAAATATATTTAACTTTACTGTATGTTTTTTATTAGATGTTTTAATCCATAGTTTTAATTAGATGTTTGCTGCTTGACTCGGCAATACAACGTGACAACTATAAAATGTAAATGGCTTCTACCATCTAAAATAAATTAAATAAACTAACATAAATTCCAGCCAACAAATATGATTCAATGTGACAACTTTGTTCTTCCTTGTGAAGTTCCTCATCATGCAACTGCTTTTGGCTTTTGCAGGTGCGTAGATTAAGGATACAGCAGAGAAAGGCTGAAATGAGCATTTGGGAGAGCTATGAGCTACTGAACGAGATAGTGGATGAAAGCTGAACATAACAGAAATGGCCCTATCTGAAATCAGAAGCTGGATCCGCCCCTGATGGGGAATATATAATTTACACATGCATGGAGAAACAGATCTTTTGGCTCTGCCCTTGAATTTGTTTGGTCAACAGATGGTGAATATGCTTTTAGTGAAAGTACATTAAGAGTAAAAATAATCAACAAAAGTTTGCCTACAGTAAACGGTGAGTAAAATGTGATTTTTGTGTTGCACAACTTAGACATGCATTTACTATTCTTTATTGACACTTTTCATCATTCAATATTAAAAATAAAAAGGAGATTCTCCGGTAAACAAGAATTTTAAAGGTGTATCGTACAACCGTAGGGAAGTTTGCCTAGTATGGTCCTTCAAAAAAACTAAGTTGTGTGGAGACTAACGAAAAAAATACATGTTTTCAATGTCTATTTAGATCGTTCAGTTATATTTTATTTTTTAAATTATTACCATTTGGCATTTATTTAAAGTTAATGAAAAAGCACGTTAATATATTTCTTTAAAAATATGTGATTACAAGGTTGGTTCTCACCATATCATGGTTGTACTAGTGATGTAAACAGTTGGTTAATGTACTAATTAATGATTTTAGATCAAATACTGCACCAACCTTAGGATCATGTATAGAGTCCACAGTCACTTGAGATGAAACATAAGCTTAATTTGAGTAATAATTTGTAAATAGTTATGGGACTGTGCTCTCTAGTCTTAACAAGAGGATATAAGATTAACTAGACAGTTGGTTTGGTTTTTATTTTATAATATTAAAGCACAAGGTATTGACTGATTGGATACTATATTTTGACGTCACAAAGTGAAGAGATCGCACCAACAGGAATTTACCATTTATAACAGTTCTTTTAATTATACTATTTCAATGAGTTATTGCTATTATTGTGATTTTATGCAACTCGTCTTCTAGGTTACTATTAAGATGCAAATTATTATCATTCTTTATAATATTAGGAAAGTTTTTTACTACACAATATTTAAAATTGGCATACAACATTTCATACATTCCTGCTTATTTTATTTTCTAGTAACAGTGCTAGATTCATGTGTAACTAGCTACATGTACGAAATTTGCTATTGATTTTTTTTAATATATACATACGTATATGTGCAAAGGAGAAGAATAAAGATGGCAGTATTTAAAAGGATATGGAGAATAACTAATTGAATAAGATATAAACTTTATTGTATAGTGATTGGGGTAACATTAGAGTACCTCGCATGTAATTTTGAAATAGTTAGATCATGAAACTGCTTAGAATTTTTTTTATTCTAGTGATTAACTAACTACAACATCTATAAAAGCCTGAAAACTGATCTAGAAGTTTAATACATATTGCTCAAAATTTGGAAAACACAATTTTTTGGCTATTTTATTGAATGATATTCAGGCACCCACCTGTATCTCATTAGTGACATTTAATAAATCAATCAATTTAATTAGAGAGAGCAGCTTCAATTTGCAGAATGTGGCTACGCGTTATGCTAATCTCATTAGTGGCATTTAATAAATCAATCAACTTAATTAGAGAGAGTAGCTTCTCTCTTGAATTAAAGCGAAATCTTCCCATAATTAATTATGAGTGAATATGCTTTTGTCATATTCTGTTTAGTCCCACATTGTGGGCTAAATTTTACTCCAAGCTTCCAAGCCTTTATATAAGGAGCTCATGTATTGTAAATAGTGTACTAATTGATGAATGAATAAAAAGTATCCTCTTTCTCCTCTTCTAATGGCTTTCTTATTTATTAGCATTTTTGTTCTCTCTAATGGCTTCTTGTTTAACATATGTTCTGTTTTATTTTATAACACGTTATCAGCACGAAGCTTTATTAGAGCTATTGTTTGAAATATTCTAGATCTATATTTATGGATCTATCATATAAGTTATTTTTTTTAATGTTTTGAAATCATATAGATCTATATATATGAACTTGTTGTATCTTCTACTTAGATGTGATCCATACTTCTAGATCTCTTTTCTTTTTCATTTTTTGTAGATCTAGATTCTATTTTAGTGGATCTAACCTTTTAGATCTAATTATCTATTCTGATCCTAAATATGTGTAGATATATTCTTTCAATTCTTTGTGGATCTAATTTTGAGTTTCTAAATCCAAATGGAGATTTGATCATATATGTATCGTTTACATTATTGATGATGTAGAGGCAGATCTAGTTTTATCCTTTCCGATTTACTATTATTCTTCGTATGTGATTCTTTTGGATAGACTAAAGACAAATATCTCTTCAAATTTTTTTTTATGTATATCCAACAGAATTATGGGTATAAAATATAATGATATAGCATTTAAATTCAATAGCAATATTTATTTATCACTGGAAGTGAGATTAAAAACACATGATGTAAACCAATTAGGAACCTGAAGTTCATATGTAAATGACCTAAGTTCATATGACATGAAGTTCATATACAATTTTTTTTAAATAAGGAAACTGAAGCTCATATGTAAGGAACATGAAGTTCATACGCAAATGAGGAACCTGAAGTTCATATGCAAATGAAGAACCTGAAGTTGATATGCAAATGAGAAAGATGAAACAAAAGCCCGAAGCTTTCTTAAAGGTTGTGACATAAAAAGATTGTACTTCCATAAAAAGTTAAAAGAGACAAACGCATTATAATATGTGATAAAAACATTAGATTCAATAGAAAATCTGTAAACATGTTTCATTTAACTGACATCTTTCATGTACAATTTATATTAACTGAATATCCTGAAGATATAGTATACATATTAATCTCTTGAAGAGATGTTTTAGA
This sequence comes from Allium sativum, assembly GCA_030737875.1. Taxonomy (NCBI): domain Eukaryota; kingdom Viridiplantae; phylum Streptophyta; class Magnoliopsida; order Asparagales; family Amaryllidaceae; genus Allium; species Allium sativum. The sequence continues at coordinate 26,366,195 of CM060912.1, read as the reverse complement.
GATTTAATTTTATATAGCAAATCCAACATCCTAGAAGAGATGTTAGAAACTTTTTTTTGTTGCATTGCAATTGCATAAGTAAAAGAAATGTTCCCTGAAGAAATATCATACACTCCAGAAGTAGTGATTTCTTTTCTTTCTTGGATCTTATTTTTATTTAACGCATCTAATTTTGTTAATGCATCTAAGGTTTGAATATATTTTTGTATATTGATAAGACGTTTCAATAGTTTGTATATATTTATCTCTGGAAGAGATAAGTTCATCCCAGAAGTGGTGATAACAAAATATCTTTAAAGGATATTTGTATATTTGAAAATGGTAAAATATCGTGGTGATAACAAAATATCTTTAAAGGATATTTGTATATTTGAAAATGGTAAAATATCTCCAGAAGAGATCTGTTTATTTGAAAATAATAAAATGTAATGACCCGCATTCTACGCATCGGAGGATCGTAGAATATTTATTTCTTTCTCATATGAAGTCGTATGGTCATGTAACTTTGGGAAACATCCATTAGAGTCATTTCCCATGTTCATGATTTTTGTCGATTTTTAAATGACCATTTTGCCCCTAGTTGGTACTGTTTCGGCCATAACTTTTGGTTGGAAAGGAGTTTTGACCTGAAACCACTTCCATTAGATTCGTTTGATGGTTTACCTTTCCGTAGAGTGGTCATAATAGCCAAACGGACTTACCGTTTGGGAGATATGGCTGAAACAAGGTTTGGAGGGTGAAAAACTGCTTAACCGGGCCAAATCGGGTGATTAGCGAGTAGGCCCATAACCTATTTCGGGATTAGGGTTATAGGAGGGCTGAAATGAGATGGAGAATCATTCCATTTCAGTTTTCTAGCCTCCACTTATCACCAAGGATCCCTAAAAATGGCCTCTAACCTCTAAATCACCTCCAAATCATCTTTTGGTCAAGGATTTGGCTTAGCAACCCCTAATCAAGGAAGATCTTCACCAAATCAACATAGGAGCTGCTGTTGGCATTGAGATTCACATCAAATCAGAGAATTATTTCAGATCTTAGTTTATTTGTGGCTAAGGTGAGTGATTTGCATAGTTTTACACTAATTATGGCTAATTAGGGGTGATTAGTGCTAATTAGCGAATTTAAGCATGGTAAAATTCGGGAAAAATGTTCATAAATTCCTAAATGATGTTTTGGACCTCTGATATGAATTTGGGTTAATTTGGTTAAGTTTTGCTAATCCTATCATTAGTTTCACCTAAACATGCTTAAGGGGAAAATATGGGATTTGGGTATGTTTGATCCATTTTAACCTATGATATTGGTGTGAATGATGTTTGTGGTTGATTATGCATGTTGCTATGACTGTATGAAATGCTTTGTGATTGATTCCAATAGTTAGAATGGTCGAAAACGTCGTCGAATGGCGTAAACACTTGCTGGAACAGTTTCAGAAAACGGTGCAGGGTTCGGATCGGATCGGACATATGGCTCGGATCGGATATGTTGAACTGAGCAAAGGACCCGATCGGATCGGAGCCCAACACTTGGGAAAAGTGGCAAAAAGGAAGGCCACGCTAGCTGAACTGGGATCGGATCGAATAGAGGAAGACGGATCGGATCGAGGAGGACGAATCGGATCGGAAGCACGAAGGCGAATCAGAGCAGGAGCACGAAAGCGGATCGGATAGGAGCATATGAAGGGAGCATGAAGACGGATCGAAAGCACGAACCAAGAAGGACTCGACCCGACCCGAAAGGAAGCACCGACCCGACCCGAAGAAGAAGAAGTATCTGACTCAAACCCAGAGGAATGCCGACCCGAACCGCACCAGAAGGGGGACCCGACCCGAACGGATGAAGAACACCGACCCGAACCGATAACTTGAGGAAGAACCCGACCCGACCCAGTATTGACCAATAACCCGAGATGCAAAGGTAGTCCAATAGGGGAAGTTAGAGCTCAGGATCCCAGAACCAGTTGGGAACCAATGAGTTCACTTCATGGTTGGACTTTGCTGCGGGACGTGTGCTAAGGGGTTGTTGACGTTCATAACTTCGATTCACCACTAAAAGGAATGACGGGCTACTTATCAGTACAGTAGGGTCATTACGACCTGAGGGGCAAGGTGATGGTAGCAAGACTACGTTATCAGTGCAGTAGGGTCATGACCCGAGGGGCAAGGTGATGCGTAGTAAGACTATGAGCTAGTGCAGTGGGGTCCTTGTGACTCCATGGGGCAAAGTGGACATAGTAAGGATTGATAAGGCTATGAGCCAGTGCAGTGGGGTCCTTGTGACTCCATGGGGCAAAGTGGACATAGTTAGGATTGATAAGGCTATGAGCCAGTGCAGTGGGGTTCTTGTGACTCCATGGGGTAAAGTGAACATAGCAAAGGATTTGTGGCTACGTTATCAGTGCAGTGAAGCCATTTATGACTTCACGGGGCAAAGTGATCGTAGCAAGGAATGTTGGGTTTTTGAAGTGGTGAATATCGTATGCTTTATGCACTGAGTGAGAGATGTGAGGATGGATGCTATGCTTGATTGTTTGCCATCATTATGACATGCACACCTCCCCCACCTCCGTATCTTTACACTGTTTGATATGATACCTTAGAGTGTTGTACAGTATGTAGTGCTAACTCTTTGGTTGCAGGTCCAGGTTCAGGTATGTTTTTAGTCTACCTGTTATTGTTCACTTTAGATGCTTATCGCTCATACCAGGCTTTATGTCTGACCCATAGTTTTATGTCTCCTCTTATTACTCTGGGTGCTCACACGAGCAGACTAGAGAAAGGTTAGCTGGTGATGCGCGAGTAGCTGATTCGGAGGCGGGCAGGAGGCTTCCACGTATTATATATATATATATACACACATTCTCCCTGTGTCGTTAGTGGTCGCTACTTGGGCATTAGTAGTGTACCTCATTTATCTTACTTTGCTTAAAGACAGTTGAAAAGTTTTAATAAGCTGTATTTTGGATTTCCGCTGCTATGATGTTTAGTTCTGATTTTCAGCTTATGCACTGTCTCGCCTGTTTTATGTCAAGTATGTTATTATTATATTTTATCCTATGCGCTGTGAGACATTCTACAGGTTCTTTGTATGTTAATTTCCTCCTTCCTTTTCCTTCTGACGACCCGTTCCGTGCTAACTGGACACGTGTACAACGCACTTTTGGAGTAAATGTCGGTTGGTGCGGGGCGGGCCGTCACACTTGGTATCAGAGCTCTAGGTTGCGTAGTTAACCTAGGGAAAGACACCAGGGAGAGATAGTACGTATATGAGAGCGCGTATTTGTGATTACTTTGGTTTTCAAAAGCTATGTATGTATATACTATTAGTAGTATAAAAATGAAGTCGCACTGCACTAGCACCACTATGGGGTCGTTAATCGTTTCCCTTTTTCAGATTAACTATGAGCCGAGACACGAGAGGTGTTGGTAGAGGGACCAACCAAGGGAATGCCGCTGACATGAGGGCAATGTTTACTAACCTCATGAGAGACATGCTTAGAGAAGTGCAAGGAGCAATTCCCAATCCCGGAGTTGGTGTTGGCCCAGTAGTGCAGGCGCCTAGGGTCGATTTCGCCAAGTTGTGCAAAGATTACACTAACCTTGGTGGGAAGCCGTTCCACGGGACGGAGTCGGCCACGGATGTTCAGGACTGGATGGATAGCTGTGACCGTATCTTTGATGACTTGGGTCTTGAGGATGCGATGAAGAGAAGGCTAGCGTCTCGTCAGCTGCAAGGGCGAGCGATGAATTGGTGGAATGCCATTAGAACAACTACTCCAGAGGATCAAGTTACTTGGGATCAGTTCAAGGCTCGCTTTAGCGATAAGTTCATTCCAGCTGCCCAGAAGTCAGTGTTGTTTAAGAGGTTCTTGGAACTCAAGCAGAACGCAAGGGCAGTTTCTGATTATATTGCTGAGTTCGACACCTTGTCGAAGTATGGACTGTCTCTTATCGATACTCCTAAAAAGAAGAATGAGAAGTTCATCACTGGTTTGGATGGGTACTTGGGGGAAAGGCTTATCAACCACATCGATGAGACTTTTGAATCGATTGTGGGAAAAGCTTTGAGATCAGAGAGTCTTTACCCTAAGTCAAAGACTGAGGCTGCATCTGCAGAAGGGCCAAAGCCGCAAGCAGGCGGTGGAGGCAAGAATAATTCTCAGAATAAGAGGAAGCAGGACCAATCAAAGGGTGGCCAGAAAAAGAGCAAGAAGGATGTTGAGTGCTTCAGCTGTGGAAAGAAGGGCCATTATGCTAAGGAATGTCGGGCCAAGCCAGCGGAAAGGAAGTGCTACAACTGTGGTCAAGTGGGACATCAGAAGGATAAGTGTTCGCAACCTCTTAAGGAGAAGCAGATTGTGAAAGCATATGCTATTGATGATGTCCCTTCTTCGTTGAATGCCCCAACTGCGGCGGAGAAAGGAAAGAATGTTGTTATTCAAGGTATGCTTTCTATTTATGATATGCCAGTTCGAGTTTTGTTTGATACTGGGGCTTCCCGTTCCTTCATATCTAGTGACCTGGTAGATAGGTTGGGACTGGAACCCGAGATAGTCGATAGACCATTGATTGTGACGAACCCGATTGGTGGTTCGACTAGCCTTAGTATGATTTGCAGGAATTTGGTCTTATCGAGTCATGGATGTATGTTTGTATGTGATTGCTTTGTTTTGGGCTTTACTGGGTATGGCATTATATTGGGAGTCGATTGGCTCCAAAGATACGGGGTGGTGGTAGACTGTGAGGGCTTTTTGGTGACAGTGAGGGCGGATGATGGGCGGAGAGTAGTGTTTGGTAGTCTACCCAGTGATGGGGTTATGGCTAGTTTTGTAAATTCCCTCGACATCCCGCAGGATGAGTTGTCAGATGTGCCCGTGGTTGGCCAGTATCCGGACGTCTTCGAGGAGGTGACCGGGCTTCCACCACACCGAGAGATTGAGTTCCGTACTGATTTAGTGAAAGATGCCAGACCTATAGTGATGCCACTTCGTCGTATGGCACCAAGGGAGCAGCGAGAGCTCGGGGTGCAAGTCAGCAATCTTTTGAAGAAGGGATTTATTAGAAGGAGTGTCTCCGAGTGGGGAGCACCAGTTGTGTTTGCCACTAAGGCAGATGGTTCCCTTCGTTTGTGTGTGGACTATCGCGAGTTGAATAAGGTGACGAGGAAGAATAAGTATCCTCTACCGCGGATAGATGATTTGTTTGATCAGCTGGAAGGAGCTAGAGTGTTCTCCCAGTTGGACCTCGCGACAGGATTTCATCAGCTTCGAGTAGCAGATGAGAGTGTTCCGAAAACGGCATTTAGGACGCCGTCTGGATTTTATGAGTGGTTGGTCATGCCATTTGGGTTGACCAATGCACCAGCCTATTTTGTGGATCTTATGAATCGAGTATTCAGAGATCAGTTGAATAAGTTTGTTCTTGTGTTCGTGGATGATATCCTTGTTTACTCAAGGACAGAGGAGGAACACAAGGGACACTTGAGGATAGTGATGGAGGTGTTGAGGAAACACCAATTGAAAGCGAAATTCTCTAAGTGTCATTTTTGTAGAAGGGAAGTGAGATTCTTGGGTCATGTTGTTTCAGAGAATGGTATTGCCGTGGACCCTGCGAAGGTGGCTACGGTACAGGATTGGCCTACGCCCAAGAATGCTACAGATGTAAGAAGTTTCTTGGGATTAGCTGGATATTATCGTAAGTTTATCCAGGACTTCTCCAAGATAGCAGCACCGTTGACTCAGTTGACTAAGAAGAATCAGTCCTTCGTCTGGGACGGAGTGTGTGAGGATGCCTTCAAAAGTCTAAAGGAGAGGTTGACGCATGCGCCAGTATTAGTCATTCCTAAAGGGAATGAAGAGATGACGGTATACACGGATGCTTGTGGTACCGGACTGGGTGCTGTATTGATGCAAGGAGGTAGGGTTGTAGCTTATGCTAGTCGACAGTTAAAGCCGCATGAGAAGAAGTATCCTACCCATGATTTGGAATTAGCAGCGATTGTATTTGCGCTAAAGATGTGGAGACACTATCTCTTGGGAGAAAGATTTGAGCTGTTTACCGATCATAAATCGTTAAAGTATCTTTTCTCCCAGAAAGATCTGAATCTCCGTCAGCAGAGATGGTTAGAGTTCTTGGCTTCGTATGATTTTGATATCGCATACACACCTGGGAAAGGTAATGCGGTAGCCGATGCCTTGAGTAGGAGACATGCCAGCTTAGGGGCAATGTTTCTTGAATGGAAGCAACTGGAGTATATTGCGGGGTTTGATTTCAGACCGAAGTGCGAGTTGGATCCAGTTATGCTAGCTAGTTTGACGATCAGACCCACTTTGATAGAGCGGATTGGTTCTAGCCAGAGGGACGATCCTAATCTATTAGAAATCATCTCCAAGTTAGAGATGGGTATCGATGAGGAGATGAATGTGTATGGGCTTGATCGAGATGGATGGCTTCGAAAGAATGGAAGACTAGTTGTGCCCAACGTGAATGGTTTGAGAGATGAAGTGCTTAGAGAATGTCATCACTCAAAACTGACTATACATCCCGGTGGTAATAAGATGTATCGAGACATGAGATAGACCTACTACTGGGAAGGGATGAAAAGAGACGTTGGGAAGTTTATATCCAAGTGCATGAATTGCCAGCTAGTTAAAGCCGAGCAAAAGAAGCCTAGTGGGTTGTTGCAACCATTAGAAATTCCCGAATGGAAATGGGAGCAAGTCTCGATGGATTTCATCGATGGCCTACCAAGGACTAGATCGGGATATGATAGCATTTGGGTAATTGTGGATCGATTGACTAAAAGCGCAAGATTTATACCAGTCAAATCGACCAGAACGGCGGCCAAGTTGGCCGAATTGTATATGAAGTGGGTAGTGAGATTCCAAGGAGTACCCAAAAGCATCGTGAGTGACCGAGACCCGTTGTTCACTAGTGGGTTCTGGAAGAGCTTACAAGAGGCTCTAGGGTCAAGATTACATCTCAGTATCGCATATCATCCTCAGACCGACGGTCAGACGGAGAGGGTGAATCGTATATTGGAAGACCTCTTGAGAGCTTGTATATTGGATTTTGGTGGATCATGGGATGACCATTTGCATCTAGTAGAGTTTGCATATAATAATAGCTACCAATCCAGTATCGGTATGGCTCCATATGAAGCTTTGTATGGAAGACCGTGCAACTCACCATCATGTTGGATAGAGACTGGCGAGAAGTTTGTGCTTGGACCAGATGTGGTGAGGGAAACTTCAGATAAGATTAAGGTCATTCAGCAACGAATGAAAGCTGCTCAAGATAGGAAGAAGAGTTATGCCGATAAGAGGAGAAGAGACTTGAAATTCTCCGTTGGTGACTTGGTGTTCGTCAAGATCTCTCCGTTAAAGAGCGTGATTCGATTTGGCAGGAGAGGCAAGTTGGCACCAAGATTTGTTGGCCCATTCCCTGTTCTTGAACTAGTCGGGAATTTGGCGTATAGAGTTGGCTTACCAGAGAAAATGGCGGGAGTTCACAATGTATTTCATGTTTCCCAACTGAGGAAGTTCGTTCACGACTCAGATGTGACTATTTCACCTGATCAGTTAGAGGACTTCGAAGTAGAACCCGAGGCGGTTGGGAACCGCAAGCCGATTCGTATTGTGGGGCATGATACGAAGCAACTTCGAAGGAAGGCGGTGAAGCTGGTCAAGGTTCAGTGGGGCGAGAACGAGAATGATTGTACTTGGGAGACAGAGGAGAGCATTAGGAAGGCGTATCCAGAACTCTTTGCCTGGTAAGACTTACTTCGTAATTTAGTTTTTCCGCATGCTAGGGTAGACTTGTTTTGCATGTTTGATTGTTGTTTTATGATTGATAGGCATGCAGGACCTTTGTGTGTGCTTTGATTAGGGAATTTCGGGGGCGAAATTTCTTAAGGGGGGGAGAGTGTAATGACCCGCATTCTACGCATCGGAGGATCGTAGAATATTTATTTCTTTTTCATATGAAGTCGTATGGTCATGTAACTTTGGGAAACATCCATTAGAGTCATTTCCCATGTTCATGATTTTTGTCGATTTTTAAATGACCATTTTGCCCCTAGTTGGTACTGTTTCGGCCATAACTTTTGGTTGGAAAGGAATTTTGACCTGAAACCACTTCCATTAGACTCGTTTGATGGTTTACCTTTCCGTAGAGTGGTCATAATAGCCAAACGGACTTACCGTTTGGGAGATATGGCTGAAACAAGGTTTGGAGGGTGAAAAACTGCTTAACCGGGCCAAATCGGGTGATTAGCGAGTAGACCCATAACCCATTTCGGGATTAGGGTTATGGGAGGGCTGAAATGAGATGGAGAATCATTCCATTTCAGTTTTTTAGCCTCCACTTATCACCAAGGATCCCTAAAAATGGCCTCTAACCTCTAAATCACCTCCAAATCATCTTTTGGTCAAGGATTTGGCTTAGCAACCCCTAATCAAGGAAGATCTTCACCAAATCAACATAGGAGCTGCTGTTGGCATTGAGATTCACATCAAATTAGAGAATTATTTCAGATCTTAGTTTATTTGTGGCTAAGGTGAGTGATTTGCATTGTTTTACACTAATTATGGCTAATTAGGGGTGATTAGTGCTAATTAGCGAATTTAAGCATGGTAAAATTCGGGAAAAATGTTCATAAATTCCTAAATGATATTTTGGACCTCTGATATGAATTTGGGTTAATTTGGTTAAGTTTTGCTAATCCTATCATTAGTTTCACCTAAACATGCTTAAGGGGAAAATATGGGATTTGGGTATGTTTGATCCATTTTAACCTATGATATTGGTGTGAATGATGTTTGTGGTTGATTATGCATGTTGCTATGACTATATGAAATGCTTTGTGATTGATTCCAATAGTTAGAATGGCCGAAAACGTCGTCGAATGGCGTAAACACTTGCTGGAACAGTTTCAGAAAACGGTGCAGGGTTCGGATCGGATCGGACATATGGCTCGGATCGGATATGTTGAACTGAGCAAAGGACCCGATCGGATCGGAGCCCAACACTTGGGAAAAGTGGCAAAAAGGAAGGTCACGCTAGCTGAACTGGGATCGGATCGGATAGAGGAAGACGGATCGGATCGAGGAGGACGGATCGGATCGGAAGCACGAAGGCGAATCAGAGCAGGAGCACGAAAGCGGATCGGATAGGAGCATATGAAGGGAGCATGAAAACGGATCGGAAGCACGAACCAAGAAGGACCCGACCCGACCCGAAAGGAAGCACCGACTCGACCCGAAGAAGAAGAAGCATCTGACTCGAACCCAGAGGAATGCCGACCCGAACCGCACCAGAAGGGGGACCCGACCCGAACGGATGAAGAACACCGACCCGAACCGATAACTTGAGGAAGAACCCGACCCGACCCAGTATTGACCAATAACCCGAGATGCAAAGGTAGTCCAATAGGGGAAGTTAGAGCTCAGGATCCCGGAACCAGTTGGGAACCAATGAGTTCACTTCATGGTTGGACTTTGCTGCGGGACATGTGCTAAGGGGTTGTCGACGTTCATAACTTCGATTCACCACTAAAAGGAATGACGGGCTACTTATCAGTGCAGTAGGGTCATTACGACCTGAGGGGCAAGGTGATGGTAGCAAGACTACGTTATCGGTGCAGTAGGGTCATTATGACCCGAGGGGCAAGGTGATGCGTAGTAAGACTATGAACCAGCGCAGTGGGGTCCTTGTGACTCCATGGGGTAAAGTGGACATAGTAAGGATTGATAAGGCTATGAGCCAGTGCAGTGGGGTCCTTGTGACTCCATGGGGCAAAGTGGACATAGTAAGGATTGATAAGGCTATGAGCCAGTGCAGTGGGGTTCTTGTGACTCCATGGGGCAAAGTGAACATAGCAAAGGATTTGTGGCTACATTATCAGTGCAGTGAAGCCATTTATGACTTCACGGGGCAAAGTGATCGTAGCAAGGAATGTTGGGTGATCGAAGTGGTGAATATCGTATGCTTTATGCACTGAGTGAGAGATGTGAGGATGGATGCTATGCTTGATTGTTTGCCATCATTATGACATGCACACCTCCCCCACCTCCGTATCTTTACACTGTTTGATATGATACCTTAGAGTGTTGTACAGTATGTAGTGCTAACTCTTTGGTTGCAGGTCCAGGTTCATGTATGTTTTTAGTCTACCTGTTATTGTTCACTTTAGATGCTTATCGCTCATACCAGGCTTTATGTCTGACCCAGAGTTTTATGTCTCCTCTTATTACTCTGGGTGCTTACACGAGCAGACTAGAGACAGGTTAGCTGGTGATGCGCGAGTAGCTGATTCAGAGGCGGGCAGGAGGCTTCCACGTATTATATATATACACATTCTCCCTGTGTCGTTGGTGGTCGCTACTTGGGCATTAGTAGTGTACCTCATTTATCTTACTTTGCTTAGAGACAGTTGAAAAGTTGTAATAAGCTGTATTTTGGATTTCCGCTGCTATGATGTTTAGTTCTGATTTTCAGCTTATGCACTGTCTCGCCTGTTTTATGTCAAGTATGTTATTATTATATTTTATCCTATGCGCTGTGAGACATTCTACAGGTTCTTTGTATGTTCATTTCCTCCTTCCTTTTCCTTCTGACGACCCGTTCCGTGCTAACTGGACACGTGTACAGCGCACTTTTGGAGTAAATGTCGGTTGGTGCGGGGCGGGCCGTCACATAAAATATCTCCAGAAGTGATTTCAAAAATTAGGCGATAAATATTTGTAAAAAAATGTATTAAAACTCCATAAATGGTGTTTATGGAATATCCCAGAAGCAATATTATTTTCTGATATGTCTATAAAAGAATTTGCATTGAAATATTTCCAAATATCAAAAATGATGATGCAAATTTAATGACTAAAGAAAATATGCATCTCGAACATCATATTAAGTTAAGATCTAAATATTGATCTTAATTTTGCACATCGGAAGTGAATGCAAAAGTAATTTTTGTTATAAAAATGGAAAACTTAGAACCTGCAGTTTCTTTGATGGTAAGAAGTAATTTTGATATAAAAAGAAAGATCTGTCTATGGATAGTATAATTTGAAACATGTAATTTTTTTTTATGTTGTGAATTTTATGTATAGATCTACAAGTTTTTCGAATCATTCATATTAAAGAATGTAAACTCTCGGTTCTATAATTATGCATTTCTACTCAATTTTGGATCAGCTATTATGCATGTATATGGTATATTAGAAAATATGCTTATTGGGAATGCAGTACAATTATAAGTTATTTATTTCTGTTTTGATCAGTACTGTAGCTAGATCCAAATTTTGTTATGTTGTTTTAAGTAAAATTTAATTATTTGATTCATATATTTAGACTGTATAACGGTTATTTCCGTTATTTTTATAATAAATGCATTATATGTATCGTTATGGTAATATATATTGTATTAACATATTATTATAAATGTATTAAAAGCATTATTTATTTAAGTTAAATGATGTATGTTTGTATTTGAAATAAGAATAAACATATGTATTATTATTTGATGTATTTAGCTAGTAATAACTAATGTTATGGAAGAAAGGATATAACCACAACCTGAAGTTGTGCAAAGTAAATATTTATACTGGAAGTTGTACAACTCAAAGTCTTGGACCTGAATTCTTGAATTATATATATATATATATATATATAAACATTTTTGATAAAGTATACAAGTTTGAAATCTTGTCAATTAGCAAAAATGTAAAAGCTTCTGAATTAAAAGTATGTTACAAGATTGAGAACCAGAAGTTCGTCATAAATTAATAAACTTGATATACATATGCATGTGTGTGTATATGCATAGGAACTTGAAGTTCCTTAACCAATGAACTTGAAATACTTCATAATTTAAAATCCTGAAGCTTTATTGAAACTATGTGAAATAATAACATTAATAAAACTGATATCCAAAGATTTCACAATTTTTAAAATGAGTTGTATCTTTCTTATATATTTATATTTACATATTATATTAAAGAATAAATTTTAACAACTCGAAGTTGTTATATATTTTATTTGAACCAGAAGTTCAAAATAGTGGAACCAGAAGTTCAATACAGTGGAACCATAAGTTCAATACAGTGGAATCATAAGTACAATATAGTTGAACCAGAAGTTCAATACAGTTTAACAAACTTGAAATTGTTTATATATTATTTGAACTAGAAGTTCAATATGGATTAACAACTCGAAGTTGTTCATATATTTCATATGAACCAGAAGTTCAATACAGTTCCAAATCAGATATTTTGGATATTATGAAACGATCTTTAAGATTCACATTGACATTGCTTGATAAGCAAAAATTAATGATTGGAACAATATAAAAAAAATGTTTTAAAATCTATAACTTGAAATAGAAAGAATATGCAAATCAATTACATATGTAATACATGGACGCACGTACATACACATATATGCGATATTTAATTAACAACCTGAAGTTGTTATGAACTCATATTATAATTTATGAAATTGATTGACATCAATATTGAACGACCTGAAGTCATGTGCATATTCAAATGATAGAAAATTCCTCCAAGTCATTAGATCATTGAAAGGGAATAAGAAATACAATATGAATGCATCTTATCAACTAATAAGAGCATTATCCTCCTACAATTGAAATACATCTAATGTATTTGCTAGCTATGATGCTATAATGGATCAAAAATGAATCCAAAGTAGGTATTTATTTAAAGTGTCAATGTTTGTCAACATTGAGGGGGAGGATAAAGGAATCATCGATGTTAAATATTTGCTAACATATAGAATTATGCAAAGTATTAAGTAACTTGCATAAATTATCAATTATGTCTCTAATAGACTTTCTCCAATATACATTTGAATCCCCGAAGGATCAAAAGGTGTAAATCACAGTTGAAAGTGTGGTATAAAAGTCAGTTCAAAATATCTTTGGAGTAAGTCATAAAGATGCAAAATAAAGGAGGTGGGTGTTCCTAAAGAAAGACTTAAGGGTACTTTGAAAGAAACCCATGACATGATTGTCAAAATAACCGCAGAAGTGGTTTAGGTACCTGAAGCATGATAATTTTTGAGATCTCAATAAATTATGTATAGAACTGAAAAGAAATAATCATCGATGATAAATTAATAAATAATAAAGCGCTTATATTTATAAATGGATTAAAAATCCCATATTAGAGAGAAACATGATTGGTCATCATGAAATTCTCCTAAATAAGATATATGGACCTGTAGTTCATAAGATAAAAATAGAAATATATATATAATGACTGAAGCACCATAGAGTATCAACAACATGTTAAGTGCCATGAGCATTATATTTTCAGAGATAATTGAATTGATTAAAGTATTTAAAATACTTATAATACCCTGAAGGTATAAACGATGAAGGTATAGAAATTCCAAAAGAATTTAAATAACTTTGGTAATGATAATGAGAAAGAAATGTAGATTACAACATTCTTTTAAGTATTGTTGTGACGAAAATCTTGAAATAATTCATGATGAGTAGATCACTTCCTGCTTTCAAGAATTTTTTTGTAATGAAACTCTTAATATCCATTGAACTGGTAGTTGCGATATGCATAACTTATTATTCTATATAATTTCCAGAAGAACATAAATAACATTTGTTATTATAAAGACTACCAAAAACTTGGACGATAGATTACAACATTCTACTAAGTATTGTTGTAATCAAAATCTTGGTATATTACAAGGTGAGTAGATTACTTTATGCTTAGTAATGAAAGTTGTCTTATTCATCAAATATGTATTGCAATATGCAAGTCCGATTGAAACAGGAGATTATAAGCACCTGAAGTGTATTCATAAATGAATATTAGTATCATACAAATCACAAAAGGAAGGCGTTTTAAATAAGAAAACATGCCCGAAGCATGGAAATGCACATGAAGTTTTTAAAATAAAAAAACTTCACTAAGAAGTATTTGTAAGTAATTTGAGTTATTGAATGAAGAATACGAATTCAGAAAAATTATTAAATCAGGGGGAGCATCCAGAAGTATGATATAATGCACTCTTTTTCCTTAATTAAGTTTTTCTCACTGGGTTTTCTTAGTAAGGTTTTAATGAGGCATGGGTCATGATCCAGAAGTATCAACCCAAAAGTAACATACAAAAATGAGTTATAATGTACTCTTTTTCCTTATTTAAGATTTTTCCCACTGGGTTTTTCTTATTAAGGTTTTAACAAGACATTACATTGATCCGGAAGTATCATACTGCTTTTGACGTAGTAAATATGATGTTGTACTCTTTTTCCTTCACTAAGATATTTCCCATCGGGTTTTTCTTAGTAAGGTTTTGATGAGGCAACATTTTGATCCAGAAGCTTCAAACATCTTTTGATGTAGTAATCTATTATTTATAAAGAATACAAGGTAGTCTGCATGGCTCAGATTCAAGTGAATTATATCAAGAGTGATATGATGGTGCACATTTCTTCTAAATTTCTCTCCACACATGAATGAAAGGATAACAAGAAAGAGGAGAAACAAATTCAGTTCAAGAAAAGCAGGTAGATCTATTCTCAAAGGCAATTTCCAAATCAACATTCCAGAAGATGATGTACAAAATTGGCATGCGTTGACTACATCAATAGACTAATTGAATAATGAGTTATAAATAAGAGGGAGCATATAAAAATATGCTATAATGTACTTTTTTCCTTCACTAATATTTTTCCCACTAGGTTTTTGTTAGTAAGGTTTTTATAAGGCATTATCTTGATTCTGAAGCATCAACCCTTACGACAACATTGTAAAACATATTACCTAAAGATGAAATAAATTTGCACTCTTTTCCTTATTTATGATTTTTCCCATAGGGTTTTTTCATAAAAGGTTTTTAATGAGGCATTGTTTTGATCCCGAAGCATCAAACTATTTTAAGGAATATCATTTTTATATGATATTCAAAATGTCAAACGTTGTACTCTTTTTCTCGCTCAAGGTTTTTCCCATTGGGTTTTCCAGATAGAGTTTTGAAGGTAATAGATATTAGTTGTATCGACTGAACGGATATATTCAAGCAAGATAATTATAAGGGGGAGCAATCATCATACATGTTTTAAAAGGGACAACTTCAAGTTAGCAGAGCATTCAAGATTTTGAAGATGCATATCCAAGGGGGAGTGTTGTAATATATATATGAGTGAATATGCTCTTGTCATATTCTAATTAGTCCCACATTATGGGAATAAGCCTAACATCAGATCCAAAGCCTTTATATAAAGGAGCCAATGTAATAGAAATTATGCACACTTAAAGTGATAGAAATAAAAGTCTCTCCCCTATCATTTTTGTTCTCTCCAATGGCTTCTTGTTTAACATATGTTATGTTTTATTTTATAACAATGAAGATTTTATTTAAAATATTTTCAATTGAATCTAATATCCATTTAGGCCTCGTAAACTTAACTAACATCAAAATGATTTTTCTTTTCAAACTCGTCCATTTAACCCACTTTTGATTAGCTCAGTTTACTTAAAAAATAAGATAAAGCTCGAATAATGAGATGAAAAAATAACTTTAAACCCTATCCTTGATATAGAAATAATAGTTGTAAATACTTGTACATGATTTACTTATGCTATTATTCATGTCGATGAATCGCAATTATAGAATAATGAGGGCAAAACCCGTTTCGTGCTTCAGCTACATAGTCTTATTACAGTATTGCTCATACCAGGTTTCTATATCCAACCCATGTTGCTATTACTATTTTCCCCATAAATTCATGGGTATTCAATTGATCAGGTTGAGTTTATGGACTTTGGACGAATAAAATAGGCCAAAGACAAAACATATGATTAGAGGCAAATAAAAATGTTTGATTTCCACCGTTAGGTATTCATAACGGTATCTTTATTTTTCAGGCTGACACTCTATTTATATTCTATAATTTTTTACCGCTACGGTGGCATGGTTTTAGAATGTATGAAAAATTTAAAGACTCTTAAGATAGTTATGCATAATAAATGATTCATTCAATCGCTTTATTTACTTGGACTGTTATTTACACACATACACACATACTTTTAAAGTGAGGTATATCCACCATAACTACTAATTTTGATTATATTACATTAATTACAAGAGCTTGATTACAAGAGAAATATTGCATGTATGCAAGAACTGAAAATTCTATCCCTATACGCATGCATGTAAAACTATATTTGTAGCAGCTAAAAATCTACTTTGAATAGGTAAGACTCAGGCCCGGCACTTTAGCTGGGCAACATGGGCAGCTGCCCAGGGCCCATATTCCAAAGGGGGCACTGCCACATATGTTTTACTTTTAACCTATTCTCTAGATTTCCTTTTCCAATCAATATTCACGCATCGGAAATCATTCAATTACACGCAATATTCAATTTCAGGCATCGGAAATCAAAATTCAGCAGAAGCTGAAGTGATCTACGCGACTTCCGATTTTCGATTTCGGATTTTCAAAGCAACTGCTCGATATTCAATGGAGATAACGTTCTTCTCCGTATCTCCTTCTGATTCAGTCTTCTTTCCCCCTTCTAATTTCATCAATCTTACCATCTATAAAGCTCTTAGACTAACATTTCAAAGCTTATCAGCACCACTAGATTCAAATCAAGTTCGACTTCCTCTGTATTTCAGACTTCAATCAGAAGGTATGCTTTTGAATTTACTGTATTTACTGTTTTTTTATACTGATTGAAGAAAAAAAATTAAAGCCTGTAACGCCTAAAAAAATGTTTTTTTTTCCAGCAAACTACATCCCTATCAATTCTACTGCGACAACAAAGCTTCTTTTGTGGCTTGAATATCATTTGTTGTTCTTTTGCTTTCAGGTTTGTTTTAATTTTTAATTTTTAGTTTCAGTATTTTTGTCTACTGCTTGTTAATTGAAACTTAATGTTGACCGTTTTTATCTGATTAAGAAAAAAAATCAAGGAATAACATTTTAATCTTGTTTATTAAATGCAGTTTTCTGAGATTAATATCCCTTTGCTGGATGGAAGAATGATATGTCATGATGGGATTCGATTATTTGAAGAATGGACAAGAACTCATCTCATGAATCAGGTTGTATTGCTCTAGTTATTAATTTTTACTATTTTTAAAGTTTTATTTAGCAGTTTGTATCATCATGAACAGGCCCGGCCCTTTAGCTGGGCAACATGGGCAGCTGCCCAGGGCCCATATTCCAAAGGGGGCACTGCCACATATGTTTTACTTTTAACCTATTCTCTAGATTTCCTTTTCCAATCAATATTCACGCATCGGAAATCATTCAATTACACGCAATATTCAATTTCAGGCATCGGAAATCAAAATTCAGCAGAAGCTGAAGTGATCTACGCGACTTCCGATTTTCGATTTCAGATTTTCAAAGCAACTGCTCGATATTCAATGGAGATAACGTTCTTCTCCGTATCTCCTTCTGATTCAGTCTTCTTTCCCCCTTCTAATTTCATCAATCTTACCATCTATAAAGCTCTGAGATTAACATTTCAAAGCTTATCAGCACCACTAGATTCAAATCAAGTTCGAATTCCTCTGTATTTCAGACTTCAATCAGAAGGTATGCTTTTGAATTTACTGTATTTACTGTTTTTTTTATACTGATTGAAGGGAAAAAATTAAAGCCTGTAACGCCTAAAAAAATGTTTTTTTTTTCCAGCAAACTACATCCCTATCAATTCTACTGCGACAGCAAAGCTTCTTTTGTGGCTTGAATATCATTTGTTGTTCTTTTGCTTTCAGGTTTGTTTTAATTTTTAATTTTTAGTTTCAGTATTTTTGTCTACTGCTTGTTAATTGAAACTTAATGTTGACCGTTTTTATCTGATTAAGAAAAAAAATCAAGGAATAACATTTTAATCTTGTTTATTAAATGCAGTTTTCTGAGATTAATATCCCTTTGCTGGATGGAAGAATGATATGTCATGATGGGATTTGATTATTTGAAGAATGGACAAGAACTCATCTCATGAATCAGGTTGTATTGCTCTAGTTATTAATTTTTACTGTTTTTAAAGTTTTATTTAGCAGTTTGTATCATCATGAAACAATTATCTGGATCTCAAAAAAGGAAAAAACGACAAAGACAAGAACTTATAACTCAAAGTTTACAAGGCTCTCTAAATAAATATTTCAACAAACAATCGAGTTCATTAGTTGAATCTGAACAACTAATTAGTATCATAGAAAATGAAAATGACGATGAATTGGTAAATCCACTTGAGGTAAAAAATGATACTGAAAATTCGAAAGAGGAAGATAGTGATGAATACGAAGAAATATGTGAAAAAGGTGAAGATACGGTTAAAGTAATCGATGGTAGTGATATTAACAATCATCATGAAAACAACCGTATTGTCAATAATTATAAGCGTTTCGAAAATGATTTGAGTTTAAACATTTATGACCCTAGAATTTGGGATAATCTTCAAGGAGAACTTAGAAACTTGCTTATTGAAAATGGGCCTAAACGGGAAACTAATATTAATTTTCCAAAAGATGAATACTCAAGAAGATTTTCTTTGAACTATTATATTCAAAATTTACCGAATGGAGAAACTCGTGATAGAAAATGGTTAGTGTATTCAAGAGATTTAGATAGAGTTTTTTGTTTTTGTTGTAAGCTATTCAAAACCAAACCGTCAAAAAGTCAATTAGCAAGTGAAGGAATTAAAGATTGGAAACATCTTAGTAAAACACTTGAACAACATGAAAATAGCATCGAGCATCTTCAAAACTTGAAATCATTGAAAATGCTAAGACTTGGGTTGAAAAAATAAATCAAACTATAGATAAAGAATTGCAAATGCAAATTAGAAGTAACACGCTACATTGGAAAAATGTAATGGTTCGAATTATTGTTGTTGTAAAATGCCTTGCGATAAATAATTTGGCTTTTCGTGGAACAAACGAAACAATTGATGATGATGCTAAAGGAAATTTTTTAGGCCTTATTGAAATGATTTCAGAGTTTGATCCAGTAATGCAACATCATTTTCAACTCATTAGAAATAAAGAAATTCATCATCATTATCTTAGTCATAAAATTCAAAATGAACTGATAGCCATTCTAGCGTCCAAAGTTAGAAATGTTATAATTAACAAAATTAAGGAGGCAAAATATTTTTCTGTCATTCTTGATTGTACACCCGACTCAAGTCATAAAGAACAATTGACTTTGATAATAAGATGTGTTGATGTGTCGTGTTCTCCGATAAAAGTAGAAGAATTTTTTTTAGAGTTTATAAATGTTGTTGACACTACTGGACTAGCTCTTTTTAATGAATTACAAACTACATTAAAAAACCTTGGACTTAATATTGATGACGTGAGAGGGCAAGGGTACGATAATGGATCTAATATGAGAGGGTGACATCAAGGTGTACAAACACGATTACTTGAAATAAATCCAAGAGCATTTTACATGCCATGTGGTTCTCACTGTCTTAACTTAGTATTATGTAACATGGCAAATTGTTCTCATAAAGCAAAATCATTTTTTGGAGCATGTCAATGCATATATCTAGCTTTTTCTAACTCAACAAAGCGATGGCATGTTTTAATTGATCATATAAAAGGTTTAACTTTAAAACCATTATCTAACACACGATGGGAGAATCATATTGAAAGTATTAAGGCGATAAAATCTCAACTTTTTGAAATTAGAGAAGCTTTATTCAAATTAGCAAAAATTACAGGTGATGCGAAACTAAGTAGAGATGCTCAAACTTTAGCTACATGTGAGCTTTCAAGTTTTGAATTTATATTATCTTTGATAATTTGGCATGATGTTTTAAATAAGATAAATGTGGTAAGTAAAAAGTTGCAATCAGAAGATATGCGCCTTGATATTGCTGTTAAACAATTAGATGGTCTTGTTTCTTTTTTTGAAAAATATAGAGAAAATGGATTTAATTTAGCGATTGAAGAGGCGAAGCAAATAGCCATAGATATGGATGTTGAGCCAACATTTCCTACAAAATGACGAATTCAAAGAAAAAAACATTTTGATGAAACTGTTGATAATGATAGAGAACAATTGTCTGCACAAGAATCATTTAGAATTGACTATTTTATTCATATAGTTGATATCGCTCTCTCCCAGTTAAGGACCAGATTTGAACAAATGAAACTTTTCGAGTCTATATTTGGTTTCTTATTTGATGCTCAAAAATTAATGAATTTAGATGATCGAGAATTACTAATTGCTTGTGTAAATCTTGAAAATGCTCTAAAAATGGATGAAATTTCTGATGTGATTGGAAAATATTTATGTTCTGAACTACAGGTATTGCAAGTAATGTTGCCAAAGGAATCATATGAAACTGACAAACCATGGACTTCGACAAGAATGATTGAATTTGTGAGAGAAATAGACATGTTTCCGAACGTGATGATCGCATACAGAGTATTATTAACAATCCCTGTGACTGTCGCATCTGCAGAACGAAGCTTTTCCAAATTGAAATTGCTAAAATCATACTTGCGAACTTCTATGTCTCAAGATAGGTTGAATGGGTTGGCACTTCTATGCATCGAAAAAGACATTTTGGAAAATATCGAGCAAGATGATATAATCAATGATTTTGCTTCAAAAAATGCATTAAGAGCAATTTTTAAATAATGTTGTTGGACTTAACCGTTTATCTTCTAATGATCAGAAAGTTGTAAGTTTGATGTTTTTGGAGATGTAATGAATTAATTAATTAGCTTTTAAGAAAATCATTGTTATGTTTAATTTATGTGTTTGTTTTTGTTTTGAAGTGTTATTTGTTTTTATAAGAAAGGGCTCAAACTTGAGTTTTGTCCATGGCACAAAATGACCTAGGACCGGCCCTGGTAAGACTGAAGTGTCGGCCCCTAGGAATTCTCTGGAAGTTAGTGAATTTGTAATTTAACTTGGTCATCAGATGTGGAACGCACTTCCCATTATCAGATTTAACGGACGTACTCTCTTCAAAGTGTGAAACAAAATGACTCTTAAAGTAACTTAACTTGGTCACCGTTCGAAGTGTGAATAAAAAGTAGTGGATGACTACAATAAACATGCAACTGAAGAAAAATTGTTGCAAAAATTAAACTAATTGTGAGCAAAAATGGCTACACTGTTCCTGTACATAATGCCAAGGCAATAAATGCACATTTTGCTAAACTGAAGTAAGTTTCATTCTGATGTTTGCTGGGCCAAATTCAAAACATTAAAGTTCATGATTGTGCACATCAACGTATGATTTATTTGCATAAATTTTGGCTTTAAGTCTCACTAACATGTGTAGGTGTCATCAACATATGATTTATCTACACAAAATTTTCTACTACAATGAATTTAACTCAAATAAAATGGTTATTCCTTCAGGTTATAAGGAAGGAAGAGCATGTCAAACAACAAGATAACTTCCTCTACAAGAGGATTTTTAGTCTCTCAACTCCTAAAAATATGCTACTTATTTTTATTTTTGTTCCATTTATACAGAAAAAACTACGATGATTTGCTGCACTTGCTGCTTTAGGAAATGCATAGAACATTTGGCAAGTAAAAACAATTTATTTGTGGTAATTTTTCATGTATGATATTCATTAATTTTCCATTTTGCGAGTTTACTTTATTGATATGTTGCCCCTTCTCGTCATCTACTTTTCATTTCCAAATAAACCACAATATGTTTTAAAAGAAAGTATAATAATATTTTATTAATTATAAAAAATACAGTAATATATCTATTGCTTGTGGCGATTTAAAATCCCAAAATCTTGTTGACAAACTACCACACTTTCTTATATTAAATTTCATGAATAAGTACTTTGCTTTACAATGATAACATGACTCCTAGGCTAATTGTATATAAAGTTGAATTTTTCAATAAAATTTCGATTATCCAAGTATTTTCTGGTACGCATACTAGAAAGAGCATTATAAAGGCATACATGGTCTCTTAGCTTTCTCACGCATAATGATCCACTGTTTCCCCTTAATAGCTTCCATATAACTACCATAAGAATATATTTTAAAAGTAGAAACTATGGTAATCTTTCCTTCCTAGGTAATCCATCTCTAAAATAATCAAAACAAAAAAAGCAACAACAAAACCATGCATGGAAGTTATTAATTGAAAGATTTAGCTGAATAAGAGGTGCTTAATGAGTAATTAGTGTCAGGTAACCAAATTTATTATGTCATAGTAAATGGAATTATATATAAGGGAATAAAAGAGTGAACATGCTTAATTATTATGCTCTGTTGGTCAAAGTGCAACAACAACCAACATGTAAAGAAATTTTAAATATTTGCAACAATTATCAACATCTGTTGGGTGAATGATTATGTATGGGGTCATATCTTTAAATATTTGCTTACATATCAACTTATATATGTCTATGTTGCAAGTAGTGTTTTCGAATATAATAATATATCGACATATCTATTTATTTCACATTGCTATTGTTTATAGCATAGTTCCTGGTTTTGCTTTATGAGGTCTTCATTTTGGTGTGAGGGTTTATTTTCTACTGTATGCAATTTTGTTATGTACAACGTTAGGTAAGCTATTATGGCTTTATTTTTTTCTTTGTTATTTGTTTTTGCTGCTACTTTCTGCTCCTAAACGCTACACCTTCAAATGTTTCCAATGCTTCATTTGCGCGTGTGCATTTGTTTTGTCGTAGATTGATAATCGAGGATATGCTTTTTACTAAATATATATAACAGAGTACTATATCCAATATTTCAATGCCTCTTCTGATTTTAACTATGCTGGCCTTCTTATTAATATTATTTACTATTGCAAGTTCTATGCAACCTTGAATTTATCAATGACTCTTACTGTCCTTTTACATGCGTTTGTTAAATTAAACAATTTCATAAATGGTCGTCTTTGTTCATTTAGATGCCCTGCTTTAAATTTTTAGTTAGCCAAATTAATATAAATTGGCATATATTGCCAATATATAAAGTTACTATTTCTTCCTTACAGATTTATGCTGTTATTTTGACTAGGAATATTTTTTAGAAACATCTATTTGTTAATATTTGGTTGAACTCTGTCATGAACTTTTTATTAATCTTTCTTCAGAGTGATCCGACAACGCTGTTTTGAATGCCTAGGATTTTTGAGAACTCTTGTTATTATCAACAACTCGACTTTAGTCGATAAAATTTACTTGTCATATTTTGTTTGTTGTTTGTATATGTGGCGTGTGCTAAGATGTTTAATGTTATTTGAAACTTTCTCACTTGCAGGTTGACTAATATGTATATACATTTACATATGATTGGAGGAAG
Source organism: Allium sativum (assembly GCA_030737875.1). Classification (NCBI taxonomy): domain Eukaryota; kingdom Viridiplantae; phylum Streptophyta; class Magnoliopsida; order Asparagales; family Amaryllidaceae; genus Allium; species Allium sativum. Next base: position 26,342,882 of record CM060912.1, on the reverse strand, counting down.
TAGACACAAAATGTTTTGAATCAACCAAGAATTGCACCACAAGTGTTTGACACCTACAATTTCCACTTCCATGCGACCATTCCTTTTTCCCCAAATTGACTCAAACCTTAACCATTAATGTTTTGAAAAAGCAGGAAGAAGGAGAAAACTTATGACCCTACCCGCACCGCCTCCTCTGAAAATACCATGAAAGTCAACAGCCTGACCGCTCGCTAGTGAATCTCTTCAGGATGAGCATCCTTCATGGTTTTAGCTTTTAAGGGTAATGTAATAATGTATCAGGAATTTTATCATGAAGACGCTACCATTGTTTATCTTAAAAATGTATTGAATTTTTTATTTTGTGGGTGTTATCATTATTTCCCTTGACCAGTTAGTTTAACAATGTTTCTTGTTGTAGGTTAAGAAAAATCCGAAGATGAAAGTTACAAGAACAATTGTTTGGAAGGAGGCACGTAATCTGGACAAGTTATTTCATCCGCAACAAAAACCTTTGTTAGTTTTTTGCCAACATAAAGCTTGCTCATTAGTGTAAATATGTAAAAAATGTACTTTAGTAAAGCTTTTTATTCGTGCCAGTACTTCTGGATGCTAATTATTTTGTATTGCTATGATGTTAAAAATTAGTTAATATTTAACTTTGTCATCTTGATGGTATTAGTTTGTCTACTATAGTTTATTATCTCAATTTACTGTCATACTCTGCAGCAGCCTTTTAAAGAACAGTTTCAAGAAATACACATTATTCAAACTTATAGTATCGAGATTGTTTACAAAGTATGCTAGTAAATCTTTTGGTTTACAATTTAATTTCCATGCTTACTGCAAACCAGAAAAAAATACATTCCGGGTCCATTTTTGTCTGCAAATTATAAGACAATAATGGTTTGGATTTGCAAGACATAATTACTGAGTTAAACTTGGAACTTGCTAGAAATTTGTGTTGTTGCGCTACTTATTTTGAATCCATTTACACCACATATTATTAGTAAAACATAATTGCCAAAAATTAGATTTACATTTAAGGCCATGAGACGTTCAAAAGAAAAAACATCTCGGGCCCATCCTTTTCTGCGTAGCTTAGCCCATGCAGTTTATATCTCTTGCTTTCCCAAGAAAATTAGCATGTATGTTGTTAAGTTTTATCAATGTAGCTATGGCATATTATACACTAGTAACTGGATAAAACCACAAGTAATATGGATTAATTCAGCCCTCCCTACCAAAGAGAATAGTTGTTATCCCGGTTATGAAATGCGGCCATTTTTTTTTTGGCAACCGGTTGCACAATCTGCATTATTTAAATACTTATCTGGTAAAGGCATCCCTAAATACCTGATTGGAAAAGATGCTTCATGTTAAGCATTTCCAGTAGTCCACTTTTATTTCGCAGCTATTATTGAAATATATCTTGCTTTTCATTTGGATTATGCTTAACTTTGCATCTCTCCCAATTATGTGTCTCGTGTTTAATGCATTGTACACATTTTCTTCCTGTATGGTAAATAACTTTACATCATTTGCGTATCACTTGTGAGACACAAAAAGTTGTATGGTATTAATAGGTGTAATGACTCTTCTTCTTACAGCTTTTTCCAAGTTTAGACACCTGAGTATCTGGCTGTTGAGTTTTCCCAATTATGTGTGTTGTGTTTTAATGCATTGTACACATTTATTTTGCTGTATGGAAAAATAACTTTACATTATTTGTATATTACTTGTTAGACAGATAAAGTTGTATGGTGTTAATAGGTGTAATGTCTCTTCTTATTACAACTGCTTTCAAGTTTAGACACCTAAGTATCTGGCTGCTGAGTTGCTAGCTTCGGGAAACTGAGCGGCTGTGACTCAGTTCGCAGCGAAATTGAGAGTCGCAGCAACTCAGTTTTTGCGAACTGAGTCTGCGACTCAGGTTTTACAAACTAAGTCCGCGACTAAGTTTTGTCATTTATAAACACACTTTTATTTATCAGTTTTGCAACTTGTTATTTTTGTAAAAATGAGTGCATTTATATTTTGTAGGCACTTGAGAAGGAGAAAAAAAAAAACAGAACTTGGAATGTAATGGCAACGAGAAAGCAAATATGTGTGACTTTCACAATGATCCTATCTCTAAAGTTTTTGGCTCTGATAAAAAGAGAAATTATTATCATGCAATTAGCTTCACTTCTTCCGTAAATCAAGTAAAGATGATATAAGCTTCAAAAGAAATTTCCAACAAGAATAAAAAGGAAGATTTTCGTGATATGGTTCATGTTTCGCCTTCGCAGTATCTAAAATTCTATGCATCTTCAATAAAACTTTGTATTGCTTTTTGTAATTTAAACTTGATATTATGGTATTTTGAAATTGGAAGCATGTAACGAATATTTGAGCATTATGCGAATGTGCCATTGCTGATTTTGAAAAATGGAAGTGCACCGAATCTTACATTGAATTGATATGTTGAATTATATATGTGATTGGAAATCATAAAAACATGTTATACTCATTTATAAGTGTTAGAAATTTATGTATGCCAACATTTATAAGTGTTAGTAGGATTATGGTACTGACATTTATAAGTGTTGTTATATCTTATAGTTCCAACGTTTATAAGTGTTAGCAATAGATATGTTTGGAACACTTATAAGTATTACCATATCTTATGGCTCCAACATTTATAAGTGTTAGCAATGAATATTTTGTAACACTTATAAGTGTTACCATATCTTATGGTTCCAACGTATATAAGAGTTAGCAATGAATAGGTTTGTAACACTTATAAGTGTTACAATATCTTATGGTTCCAACATTTATAAGTGCTAGCAATTATTTTGTTTGTGACACTTATAAGTGTTACAAATACGGCTGGATAATTCCTTACATGCTATTGGTAACACTTAAAAGTGTTACAGAAATTATTTATAACACTTATACTCGTTGGGAATCCTTTGTTTTGGTGGGCGGAAGAAAAAGAGGAGTATCTAGCAAAAGATGTATCTCAACTAACCGGAGAGGCTATGGAGTATGCTTTATCCAAAAACGTAGTATTTTGAGGGCTCAACAGCTACGACACCAAGAAGAAGAAGGTACACTATGCCATAGATGGCCTACGCCAACCCCAGAGAAATGACGTAGTAGGTGCCAAATAGTATTGGTGCAGGCAAAAAATGATATGCGGTAACACTTTTTTGGGGTTGCCTTTCGCCGCGTTGCCTTAGAGTCAAAGACAACACATTTTCGATCCTAAGGCAACATCAGCACAGGTGTTGCCACATGTACTAAATTTACAAAAATGTGGGACCCACTATAATCTATAACCCGGGTTTATGGAATCGCCACTAAAATCTGTAGCCCGGGTTCACAGAATCCAGTTGTGGGGCCCACAGGCATTAATCTATGGCAACAATTTTACCACCCAATGGCAACACTATATCATAGTTAGGCAACATTTAACATCACATACTGCAACATTATATCATATATATGGCAACATTACATAACATAACATAACATCAAACTGAAATTAACAAAGAACTTTTTATTTTAAATTAACCAGCAAACACAAGTAGTACTTAGTCAACTACAAAATAACAAAACGTAGCCACTATATTCAATTTTACAAACATTTCAAAAACAAACACAGCAAGTCCTAAATTCATGTTTACATAAAACTAAAACTGTTTCAAAATATAGCGCAAGCCTTCAATGCGTTCAATGCCTCTACTGCATCGTGTACCTCTAGTGCCTTCATTAACAAGTTCTTGAAAATCATCATCACTGCCTCCTTCACCTGCATACATCAGTTGCATTTTAGCACAAAATAAGAGGTATGCATGCCTCAATTGCATTTCAGCACAAACTATGGTCATAGTATAACCGAGTTTCCTTTCAGCACAAACTGAGTTTCATAACTGAATTCCATTTGCATCAGTATAACATAGTATACTGATCTAAACAATGTGTATAAAAGTGTACTAATCTAAACAATGTGTGAGTTACATAACTGATCTAAACAATGTGTATACAAGTGTATACTGATCTAAACATAACCGAGTTTCATTTGCATTTGCGTTTCATTTACATAACTGGGTTACATAACAGAGGCACAATGTGGATACAAGTGTACTGATCTAAACATAACCGAGTTACATAACTGATCTAAACAATGTGTATACAAGTGTATACTGATCTAGGCAATGTGTATACAAGTATATACTGATCTACAATGTAGCAAAAAATATCACTAATCTACAATGTGACAAAACTTAAAATTATACCTAAAAAACTGCTCATGCATGCTATTTCATGTTACTTCACTGCTCTACATTGCCATAACAACACACAAAAGAACTCCAAACATGATCCAAGACATAGTTAAAGCTTTTGCAAAGAATTTTTCTCCTGTCTCGTGTTTTCCACATTCAATGCGCATTAGGGCCAACTCTTCCTTCAAATATGCCACAAATTCATCGGCTTTTGCCGTCTTTTGCTTTTGCTTCAGCAGCTTTTCTTCAATTGTCTTCTTTTCCACGAGCAATTGCAATATAGTCTTTTCTTTTTCCATCAATTTAACAGTAGTGTCATCCAATTCAGAATTGTTGTTGATTTCATACACTTCGTCATGCTACATAAAATACCCGCAATCGCCAATCTGCACATATATTAAATTCTCGAGTAAAACAACAATGAAAGATATGATAATCGACCTGGAGCAACCAAAAAAAACCTAATTTATACTTTTTTTTTCAAGGAAAGAATATGTCATAACAAAAGGGAGAATCTAGCCATTCTCCAACGGCTCACAAAAACGGAATCTGCATAGAGCAGAAACCGTGCACACATGCGAAAGACAGAAATAAAATACAATAAATAACCAAAAAGGATAAGGTGGTAAGCACAACAAGCGAAGAACCGTGAACCGTCGAGTAGCGGTCGTCTCCTAGCCATAGAAACTGACAAGGATCTCAACAACCAAGATGGCAAGAGAGTACATATAAGCTCAAAACATGTCCAAGATCTCGAATAGCCAATGAAGATCCAGAAGTCCGCACTAGCAGAGGAAAGCATCCAGCCAGTATCACTAAGCAAATCCAACCTTGCTACCTGAAATCTAGAACCTGAACAACTAGCAAACGAAATCAGTAACGGGTGGGGGGGGGGGGGGGGAGGTGATGGGGGACTACCAAAGAAACAAGACCACAAGTCAAACAAAAGTAGAATCAACCAACACCTTGTCTTGGAGTGACCGTTAGCGTCGAGATGTCAAAGCTAACAGCCAACCTCCTAGACCGAGAACTAATCGAACCTCTGAACGGCCTACCCCGGAAAGCCAGGAAGACATCATTCCTAATTTTCCGGATGATGGCCGGAGGGTCCATAGCCACTTCCTCAAAGATTGCCTTGTTCCGGGCGCACCAAATTTATACTTGTCGGCCACATGGAGCAACCAAAATACTTCTTTCCAGCATTCGACCCTACCTTCACAGTCCTCATCTTCGCTGGGATATTGTGATGGCAGTTCTTTCTCGCAGCCGCTGTTGACGAATTTGAAGTAGAAATTGATATCCGCATCATGCAATATTCAGTGATGTCCGCAATCCGAGACTTAAATCATGGTTTTGCTCCCAAAATCTATTAGTGGACATTCTTCATGAGTTTTTATCTCCAAAAATCAACATAAAACAAATTTGTGACAATGTGTACTCTTATAAGTACCAACAAAGACTCCATAATATATATATCGAATAAACATAAACTATAGGATGAAACATCAATTACATTCCTGAAATTTGCATAAATGTGGATATGATAAATGCAGTGTGTACTATATGACATCTAACAAGGGCTAAATAAACACACACTTACTGCGTCGAAGGAGATCTCACTGGTTGAGAAGTAAAGGTAGAAACCCCAAAAAAGAATAAGGGCGTTAAGCTCGGCTTTAAAGAGCAATGATTATGATTCTGATCTGATCAAAACAAGGCTTCCTGGATTACCTAAATTTTGCTTTGCATCCTGCCCGAGCGAAAAAATTCACTTCTATATGGGCCTTGGAAGCGAAAGTGCCTCTCTGAATTTGGCATTGTCACATACTGCCTAGTGGAACATTATCCAGAGAACTTTTGTACTCACAAGCATTGCCACATTCTACCTCCATTCTCCGGATAATGTCCCACCAGTCACTATGGTGGACAACAAAATCTACCACTCAAAGAATTACGATTTCTACTGGTGCTCACAAGCTGGAATGATAGGCATAACCCAAAGAAGTACTTTTCTGAAACAACATATTTAACGATGTAGGTTTGAGGGAAAAAAAGACCTAAATGGCTAGGGAATACCTTCATGTTAAGCCTAAAACAGATTAGCCTAAAAAATGAATGTACAGACTGACGAAGTATAACACTATGGATCATCGAAAAAAAGTAATTTGAGATCAAAAAATTCATTTACAGTACCTTAGGGTAATGAAAGTAGATCAGCAGCGAAGCAATTTCGTGCAAAATCGGATCTTTATTTGGTAGCGAGCAACGTAATTAGTGGTTGCCTCATCGAATTTTGTTGCAGTGAGAATTAAAATGATAGGAGAAGGAAGAAGTGGTTTTTTTTTTAAAGGAAGGAGAATTTAGGGAAGAAGAAGGGCAACAAGAATTGGGATTCCCCACGATAAGAATTGGGATTTTAGTTTAGGGTTCGAACGATTTAGGGTTGAAAGTGGAAAAGTGAAAACAACGAGAATTATATTATTAATTTTAAGCGGTAAAATGAAAATTTAGGGAAAAGAAAGTCGGTCATAATTTTCTCAAGTGAAAACAACCAGAGAATTATTTTTCAGTGGGAAAATAAAAATTTGGGTAAAAGATCACTGCGGTGTTGAAGGAAATAAGATTGATGCGGATCACTAATCTGGACCGTTGGATCGTGTTGACGCGGATTGCTAATTTTATTCACGCGGCTACTGCAACACATGTTGATATCTATGCTAACACATTGAAGCGTGCGTTGCAATAGAAAAAAACATCTTAGCAATGGCAACATTGTAGCTAGCAACATCATGGGTTTTCGTTGCAATAGGCCATCTCTGGCGTAGTGGTAGTTCTGAAATGCAGATGAATTCTATGTTGCTATTTCAAGATTGTTGTTTTATAATTTTGATTTTCTATGTTGGATGTAATGTTTTGTTGGTTATGAAACAAATTATCTCCTACTATGAAATATATATATTTAGTTTTGATGCATATTAGGGTAATTCTTTAATATGATTTTTTTTTTAAACTAACCAAGAAAGGAAATAAAAGAATTTACAAAGATTTGATATGCGTATACAATTTTACATTAAAAAAAGGAAATAAAAAGTTAGTGATAATTCTTTGATAAGAAAACAATTTGAGAACTAAAAAAACCTAAATATAAACATTTTTAAAATCTTTAACATGAAAACAATTTTAAAACTAAAAAAAATGGGAAATAAAAAAAATTACGCATCTGCCTTTTGAAAACGGACATATATAGGTCGTTTAACATGAAAGAGTTTTTTGAAAACAGTATAAGCTTTATATGGTTTTCATAATACCGTTTATAGTGTAAATGGTTTTATGAAAACCGTTTAAGCTGTATATATGGTTTTCAAAAGACTATATAGTATCGCCACTCAATAATTAGATATGCTAATTGTCCCCGTTCCTAATTGCTCCCCAGCATCGTTTCGACACTGCTGCAGTGCCAGTTTCTCCTTTCTCCCCCATTTCTCCCATTTCCCACGCTGTTGGGAATTCTCCCAGAAACCATCAAAGCTTCAAAACATGGCAGCCAGTTATATTTGGCAATCCTCTTCGAATATTTTGTCACTGCTACACTTTCCATTCCTTTACGCCTCCTCGTCTGACTCCTACGCCTCTGCCTCCCTTTCATCCAAAGCCATTTTTCCTTCTCTCCCATTTTCTATCTCTTCCTCATGGCGAAAAACTGGAAAGACAAACCTAAATTGGCAGCAAATGTCAACGCGAGTCAGTTTGGACAGCCTTTCTCTACCCTATATTCTTCGATCCTTGACCCTGTGGTGATTTCGCTTCCATCTTGCTACTGGTAACATTCCTGATTCGGGTATTATTCATAAAGGTAAATCTTTATTGTCCGATCTTTTGGATGAAACCGTCCAAGCTCAATCTGGGTAGGCGGACAATAATGTGGAACAATTCGTAACTGAACCTGGGGATGTAAATTCGACAACAATTGAGAGTGTGGTACATGCTATTTTTGGATGTAAATATGAACTTAAACGACGGTCTGGGTGAACTGCTATATGCCGAGCAGGTCCATATTGTAGTTGTGCCTTCCAATTCTTCCATTTCAGTTAGGCTGAACACAAATGACGAACGCCCGATTCTATTTGTGAAAGAAGTGGACATCACTCTTTTATTCCTTTCCTAGGGCTACTGGAGTTTATTTTCCATGTGATTTCGACTACCTTGATGTTAGACCAAAAAGTGGCATTAACACCCAAATGCAGTGTGAAGTCCTCCCAGTCAAAAATCATAGATCACAAAATGTAGAAAACAATAAATAATAGGGGATACACAATATTTTTATAGTGGTTCGGCTCAGTTTAAGCATACGTCCACTTTATAATCTTTTATTAATATTGACAGATCAGAAGAGAAATCGGTATATTCGTAAGAAAGAGGAGAAAGAGAGCTGTTAATACACGAAATCCTCGTGTTTAACTGAGTGGAATTGGCCTTGATATGCACACAAAATCCTTGCGTTGATGGTGGAGGCCGTGTATGAGAGTGGCCTAAAGATCTTTTAAAATTCCTTCAAATGGTGTATTTACTAGTATGGAGGCTTCTGCGCGTTTCGGATCAGATGCCACTTGGCACGCATCCCAAGAATCTCAAAATAAGGTGGAAAACATGGAGAAATCCTCTCTAGATCGTGCTATGCCAAGTGTAACTCGATCCGAGTTAATAGCAGTCAAAATAGCCAAGAGAATACGTCAAATTCCATGCGTAGAAAATGTTCCAAGCGGGTCAGGTCTCGCCTTATCCGACCCGAGCCAGTGTCTTCGATATAAAGGCGAAATGCACTTCTGCGCAGCTCATGTCTAAGGCGAGTTGGGTCCCATTCGTCCGACCCAATCCCATGATGCTTAAGGATTCCAAAGTCGAGTAGCTCCAGCGTCATGCCATCGGGTCGGGTTCATGCCTACTCGACCCGCTCCACGCGATCCGAACCGTCGATCCAGGGTTTTGCCAATGCCAAAATCCAAGTTTTCAATGCTTCGTCACTCCATCCTTATGATCGCAGATTAATGTCAATTTATACTCAGGTCCTGAGGTGTTCTTCTGAACGCATTTATGGAAACAAACATAACTTCCAAACCGCAAGGCCGTTTGGGTCAAACAAAAGTTTTACCTGAAGATAATTCAGAGGGCTACAGGAGTTACCATGCAAGGCATCGTAATTGATATCTTCGGGCCCAAAAGAGGTCATCTGATAGGAGTTTTGGGCTATTTTATATTTGTGATGCGACTTTGACCAAATCACTTCATGTTTTCGGGTGATGTTCTCAATGCTTAAGCACGCTGCTAACCAGAAATCTCATGTGTGAAAGCTTTGACTGAAAAGCATGACAACACATGATGATGATATGCCCTTGGATGACAACGTTAAGATGCTATTAATCGACGGAAGGATTTCCTTTTTGGTTTTTATCCTTGATTCTGAAGCTACATACTTTCAAGTTCGTGAACACTACCGGGGAAGATGGAATCTCAAAGGGGGTTTGCGTGTTTACTACATTGATGGAGTGTTTTATTTTAAATTCTCGTAGACATAAGAGGGAAGACACTTTCTAGATTTTGATCCCTCCATCACTGATGGAAATCCATTTATAGTCACCTCACCTCGTTGAACTCGTCAGTTAGTCGAGCTAGAGAACAAAGTACTGTCTATTCCATTTTGGGCTAACCTCAATCAAATCACTACGGTTCTTCAGACTTTAGCGTGGTTAATTGGTTGTCTGATCGTATTGGTAAACTCAGATGCTTCCATGCTAGAACTATGAATATAGAATACATTGTTTATGCATGTGCTTTGATTGAAATCTCTCCAGACAGGCAGCTCCCCAAACAGAACAAGGTCTACGTCGATGTCCACGTATCTTATGTTGACGTTACATACAGTTTGGAAGCCTGATATTTGCTTGAAATACCGCTTATTTGGTCACATCGCTATAATATGTAAACATGCTAGTAATGCTCCTATTCATGAGAAGTCTCCCCTTTTATGACCTCCTCTTAGGAAGTGGGTTGCTAAGACGCCTCTTCCATCAGTTGCCTTTCCTGCTGTCTCTGTCACTTCTGTTGTTGATGAAGTTGTTCAGATGGTGACTCCATATCTAGTTACTCATATTACTGATACTGTTCCCCCTTCAATACCTATTGCCTTTGGGTAAAAAGTATAAGCTTTCCCGATGGTTATGCTTTAAACATCAAAAGAGTATGTCAAGGAGTCTTAAAGTAAAACAAGTAGGTTTAAAAATAATGCATGTGTCCATCAAAGACTTCTTCCAATTGCATTTTGTCCATCTTGATCAAAAAAAAAGGGGAAATGTTAACTGGACTTAGTAATTGCTTTCATAATGATTGCACAAAAAATTTAAGTGTTGAAAATACGAATTCATTGGTAAAAACATTATTGAAATATTTTGTGTACTTAAAAAGATATTTTCCTCTTCTTTTTTCAACCCTGCAACGTATTGTCCATTCATTTTCCTTACAAAGCTAAAGTAGGCAGTCCCGCTCAATATCGTTAGATGTATCCTTTTGAAAGAAAGTTCACTTGTACAACCTTTTTATATAATGTAGGTATGTGCTTTTATTAAAAAACAGTGGGTAATAAAGAGAATCTTGACGGCTCTATAGCCGAAGCATAACTTATTGATGAGCTTTCAAACTTTACATCATGTTATTTTGGTCCAAATATTAAAACAATTTGGAATCAAGCACCAAGAAATAATGATGGATGAGAATTTATGTTTGATAAATGATTATGAATTTTTCATCATGTGGGTAGAATATTGTCAAATGCATTCGTTAAAAGGAAACTCAACCCCAAAGAACACACTGCTATACATAAATATGTGTTATTCAATTGTCTTTACTCAAAAAATTTAATGATGTAAGCAGTGCAAAGTTTTATTATAATGTAATATATAATTAAATAATTTTGTTAACAAAATTATTTTATGTATATAAAATGCAAAGAAGAACAAACGGAGATAGCATCCCAATAAAGATGAGAATTTCATTGATACATTGTTAGAAACATTATTTCCTGATTACTGTAAGTTCATTTTTTGGATAGAAAACTAAATTATTTTTTATAGCTTGTGAAATATTACTTGCTAATGTTAATTTAAATCTTTTTTCGATTGGTTCAATTTTGTCCTAATGATGTAAAGCATTAATCGTATCTACTTGCACGAGGGTCGAATTTTGTAGTCGAGTGATAGAATGGCTTTTTGGTAAATCGTTTTAACTTTCTTATAATGCATCATGGAAAGAATAAAAAATAAAATGAATAGTGGTGTATGTGTGAAAGGAACCTATTATGATGATTTGAAAAGAAATTATCGTGGGATGTTTAAAGGAATTATTTAGTTGACATATCTTGAGGAGAAAAATGAACTATTTTTGTTCAATTGTTAGTGGTTTGACACAGTGTTAGGAGATGGAACGAGGGTGGACCATACAAACGGGTTGATTGAACTAAGGAAAAATTCCATACTTCGCATAGATGATGTGTTCATCTTTACTCAACAATGCTAATAAGTTACGTATTGGATGGGATTTTTTATTTGATATTCTCCTTGGATGATGAAACGCAAGGAGTTTTGGAAGATGCTCCTAAAAACCGTTCATAACAATGACATGGAGTGTCTCTGTGGACAAGGCCAGAGAGCAAGTTTTATCGATCCCAGTTTGGACCCAATTTATCCATAGTTTGGACCCAATTTACCCACATACTGTCAGTTCTCCGTCCTCTTTATCGGTCTTAAGTGGTTAGATCTCCACACTGGCAAGTTAAAGTCTTTTAATGCAAACACGGTTGCTAGAAGGAATCTGGTTTATTCTAGAAATTTGATCGAAATAACCTCGGATATCCCTCGTAGATTAAGGTATCCACTGAGGACCGTACTGTTTTTGTGGATGTGAAATACAAGTGGAAACCGAATATCTATACAATCTATAGGTCTTTTGGTCACATTTACGAGGTTTGTATAGATGTAGTTAATGAGCCTCCTAGAGTAAGATACCGCACCCAAGGCTTCTAGTTAGAAAGTGGACCCCCAAAGCCAAAATGCCTGCCACTGTCAGTCCCCCGTTGGATTGAAACTTTGATCGAAGCTAATATTGTTGATTGAACCTATCATTAGTTGGAGTGTTTCTGAGAAGGCCTGGATGCACTGAGAGCTAGTTTGTTGACTCGTTTAACTGGAATCATCATAACACCACTAACGGTGAGTGGTGTATGATTGGAATTTAATAAGAGAAATTCATGGGGTAATCACAACAACACACCACTAACACCGTTAGTGGTGTCATGGTGACCCCCGTTAAAATGGGGTTAACAAACTCGTATCGGGATGCATTTGAGCACATAAATGTATTATAACAAAAAAGGCTATTTTTACGAGTTTGTTGGAGAATTAGCGATACTGATAGATAATTTTACCGGTCAGTACATGATGAGTTGACGATGTGGGATGAACGTGGGATTGGTGAAGACAATGATAATGTTCTTCAAGACAGTGATTGGGATAGGAAACACATATACTCTACTATCTCAGATGATTACGTCATAGACCTTGCTTATAGTCTGATTTTTATGATTGGTATATGATGGCGTCTTTGACTTTTTCTACTGATGTTTCTTCACGTGTGGAGTCATAGGTCATATGGTAGTAGTTGGGATGCATGCCCCAACTGCTGTTTTTATTATAAGTTGTTAGGCACGTAAGACCAGTTTCCCAGAAGTAGAAGCCTTCTGCTTTTCTCATGTGTTGTACTTCATCGTTCTCACACTTCAACAAACCAGTCTGGGTTTTCTATGCTTGTACATATCATTGTTTTCTCTTGTTCCATTTCTAATAAATAGTGGTATGACCCACTATAAATACAACCCGTGCCAAAAAAATAGTGCTAACAAGTCTATTTTACTTGTCAGCCTAACGGATCAAGTGAACGGTTAGTTTTTATTAAAACCGCTATTAGAACTCGTTTTGCACTTAATGTACTCAACATAGAGGAGGATGTATATGTGGATCAAGTATATGAGATGTATCAACCCTCCACCGTTCACTTTGACGATAGTCTTGATTAAGCAGCAATATTTGTATATTATGATGTTGTTGATAATGAAGAACTTGATCTTGCAATGGAAAACAACAACGAAAAAGAAGATAAGTCAGAAAAGGACATAGAAGTTGATGACGACCATGATGAATTTGAAGAGAGGGACGATGATAGATTAGAAAGGGATGATGAAGTTACTATTGAAGATGAATATTCTTCCTACTAGTTCAAGAATAATATCATATGATATTATGAGTATTATTTTGTAATTTGGTGGAATTGAATAAAAACTGCGTCAAATTTTGGGGTTTTACTTCTGAATGCACTAATTCTTATAGTCAATTTATAAAATTTGACACTATTGTGTACGTATTCATTTTTCAGTATTCGTGCATAAAATTTATAAAGTATCATATCTCTATTGATATGCGATCAAGTTTCTATTGTTCTTTAATATAGTATGGGGTTAAGGTTTCACAATAATATCCAATGTTACACATATTTGATTGCTTTGTAATTTCAAGTTTCTAAATTGGATTTCAAACTCATTGAAAAACCTAAAAAATATTTCATTGCAAATGGTTCAATTTTCAGGTTAACTAGATTTAAATATCTTTACTTTATTAAAATAATTATCATATATGGTGCGCTCGCACGATTTTTTTGTAATAGTGTGCTAATATATTTTGATCCTTTTAATCCGAATAGAAGCACAGATGCAATAACTGGGATGCATGACAAGAGTCCATAAGTTGTATATGAAGAGGCGAAGAGGGATTTAAAGAAGTAAAAGTGATGGGAAACAGTCCATTACGAATTGATGAGGATAGTGTAGAAGTGAGAGAGGCAGAAGACCCCAAAGTTTATCGGAGGGGCTATACACCAATTTAAGGATATGACACTCTAGGCCACCCAATTACACAGAAAACCACTTGTATGGAAAGGAAATCAGTAAGATTTGATTATGCTCCTTTATGTATTTTGTCCTATAAATGTCCTAAGAAATATTTCAATATCTTGATTAGATTTAGAAACAAATATGCAGCGCGTTTTAATGGAATTTGGAACTTAAGATTCACGAAACTGTGGTATGCATTTTCTAGACTACTCCATGAAAAAGGAATAATGGTGTTTAACGAATTTAAGGTATGTTCATGTCCTTTTCGTTTAAATTATTGAATAATTTCTTATACTAAAAAATATTTAAAATACAATTATAATGAGCATACAATATGTGCAATTTATGAGTTAACGGTGTTTAGATTTGATCAAAAATAGCTTCCTCGATCCAAAAAAACAAACTATATCATGCACGAAAAAAGACGAAATAGTTAAGACAAACAATTAGGATGGCTAATTGTAGGGATACACCATCAAGTTAGATTCAAACAAATATTCAGAATCATATGATTGATATAACAAATATTAAGAATCAAATGATTGATATGGAATGACACAAAAGTACATATGACGATAAAGGAAACATGATGAGAAATAATCATTCAACATTAAAAGAAGGGACTCATATGCATCATACTATCGGTTCGATGTTTATTGTGTCACATGATGCGCAAGTGTTAAGCCAGATTTGTTTTTCATACTCATTACATAAGAATAATGACACGTGTTAAGCTAAAATTATTGTTTTTATCATTGCATAGAAGTAATGACATATATAAACAATTCAAATTTACAAACTTTTTTATTATTTATTAATACCAAACGTTGATGGCTGACTTCTTCTTAGTCCTTATGATATGTTTTGGATGACTTAAATTTCTTGTATAGTAGCCCTTTTTTTTCGCATGTTAGATATGATCAACATTCGTAGACTTTCTTTATTGTATCTTCAACCATGATTATTATTTATAATAAATCGTTTTAATATTTATTTTTAAAGGAACATGAAATAAGCCATTTGGTATCATTTTTTGATGATTACTGCTACTAGCATATTAAAAGAGAGAGAAGAGCAAAGCGAAAGAATCATCAGTACCCATTAGTTCATTTGTTGATAGAAAAAATAAATCATGTAGTTTCTTTGTTGGAAATTTAGCAGTTAATTATCTTTATTGATGATTGATTAACTTAACATAAACTTATAAGTAATTAGAATATTGGATACATTATCCTTTGGCTACAAACACATATATAGTAGTAATGATGAGTGTAGTGAAATTTATGTAAATTTGAGTGGAAGCGTTATTATTTTATCAGGATCTAGTATTGTCTATTTAGGTATCAATGAAACATAAAAAGAAATGAATTATGTAACCTCACATAAACAATAGCAGAAATAAGAGACATAAAAGACTTAACGTGGTTCAGATATGACTATCCTACGTCCATGGAGACCATACAACTTCTTTTATTTTTCTTCAGTTCAAAAGGTAGTATAATTGATACAAAAATAGGGATCTTATTGAGGATATATAGAGCACTATTGGCTTGTGATGAAAAAGATGAGGAAATACCTCCCTATTTTTTTTAGTAAGGATGAAAACTTTCATGAAGACAAGGATGAAAAATTTCCTGAATTCCTTGATTTGATTTCAACACAAACCTTGCATACTTGTGATTATTTACAAGTATAATTATATTTGATTGATTCGTCAAATCAAATAATATAACTTCTAATTTCATCCAAATTTATTGCTATATATATATATTTGATTTGTATATCAAGTCAATTAATATCTCTTCTCATATCTTTCAAATTTGTTGCCCACAATTAATTAATAACGGAAATCAATTAAAATATTCTCCATTATAAATTTTCCATAGATTTAAATCATCCAAATTCAACACTCCACATCCATTTAAATATATTCGGCAATCAATATAATTAGTAATTGGATCAGTGCCCCATGGCGCTCAAGTAGCAGGAAGCTAACTGATCAAGTTTGAGTAATGCTCGAACTTGTCTTTAGGAAGTGACTTTGTCATCATATCTGAGGGATTATCCAAGGTACTCACCTTCACTAACTTGATCTTGTTTCGTTCTTCTTCAAGCATAAGAAAGAAATCTCTAACATCAATGTATTTCATCCATGAACTATAAACTTGATTCTCTGTAAGAAGAATCACACTCTAACTGTCTGAAAATAGCTCTAATATCCGCTGTGTTATTAAAAGATCATCCAACAAATAAAGTAAGTATAATCCTTGCTTTATTGCTTCCACAATCAATATCTACTCTGCTTTGGTACTTGACAAAGCTATGATAGACTGCAGCTTTGATCTTCATGAAATCGAGCCTATTCCAAGTGTAAAAACATAGCGCGACAATGACTGCATAGCATCTCTATGCCCAGCATTACCAAAATCACATTATCCTTTAAGAGAGATTTCACCATCTACTCCGCTTTATAAAAAGCTCATCGAAGAAGAGCCTCAAGCATATCTAAGAATCTACTTCACTGCTTGCCAATGCTCTTTGCTCAGTTAGACATATATCGACTCACAACACCCACTACATGGGCTAAATTTGGTCTTGTGCATACCGTCTCATACATAAGACTACCAACATCACTAGAATAGGTTATAGTAGCCATATACGTTTTGTCTTCTTCCATTGAGGGAGATAAGTCTTTTGATGACTTGAAATGAGAGTTAAATGGAGCACCAACCAGTTTAGCTTTCTTTATTCCAAACCGAGCGAGGACTTTCTCGATGTATTACGCTTGAGTGAGCATTAACTTTCTCTGCTTTATATCCCTAAGTATATCCATACCCAATATTATTTGTGCCTTTCCCTAATCCTTCATGTCAAACTCTGTAGTGATATGCACTTTCGACTCCTTAATTCTGAACATACTCTGAGATGCAATCAACATATCATCAATATTTAACAACAAATAAATCATATCATTATCACATCTCCTAAAATAAACACATTGTTCTTTGAAACTTTTAGGGTCTCCTTATGAAAGCATAAACTTATCTAACTTTTTATACTATAGCCTAGGAGATTAATTCTGTCCAAATAGAAATTTGTTGAGTTAGCAAACATATCTGGTCTGCTATTGTTAATGAACCCTTCTGGCTGCTTAAATATATTTCTTGATCCAGATCACCATGCAAGAATGAAGTTTTGACATCTAGTTACTCTAATTCCATATCATAACGAGCAATTAATGCCAAGAGAATACGAATAGAAGTATGTCTAACAACTAGAGAAAAGATATCATGGTACTCTACCTCTATATTCTGAACATACCCCTTTGCAACTAATCTTGCCTTATATCTTAGATTAACATTTTCTCCGTCTTTCACTCTATAAATCCACTTACATCCAATAGCTCTCTTGTTAATGGGAAGAGACACTAAATCCCAAGTACGATTTCTCAACAATGATTCAATCTCCTTCTCTATAACAACTTACTAGTTGGAACTATTAACTAATGCGATAACTTACCAATTGGAACTTCGTATCTATGGTAGTATAAGTTGTGCGGTTGATGAGGAAAGCTTCCACGGATAAAGCTTCAGCCCAAAATCCCTTTTTCAATCGAGCTGTCAGTCTAAAGCATCTTGTTCTCTCCAATAATGTTTGATTCATCCTTTCCGCAACTCCATTAGACTGGGGGTCACCTGGTGCGGTGTAATGCCTCTTAATTCCTTCAAACTCACGATAATCAAAGAACTCATGTGATACAAAATCATCGCCATTATCTGAATGAAGAACTTTCAATTTCTTCCCTTACTACTTATCAACCATAGATTTCCACTTTCAAAATCGGGAAAAGTTTAACTTTTTGATTGAAGAAAATATACCCATACTTTACAAGAGAAATCATCTATAAATGAATAAAACACATGGATCCACTTAAATACTGACAAGGCGAGGGACCCCAGACATCTGTATGAACATACTATAGGACAATTTTTGCTTTATGTTCTCCTATACCAAAAGGAATCTTCATCTTCTTTCAAAGAGTACACTCTCCATGAAAACCAATTTTCAAATGATGAACTCCATTGATTAATCCTTGTTTTCTCAACAATTCCATGTTGCGCTTACCGATGTGGCCCATCCGTAAGTGCCATAATCTAGAAGAATCCAAATTAACAGATGTACTGGAAGTTGATTCACCAACTACAATAGTTCGTTTTAATAGATAAAGATATGCTACCCTCACACCTCTCATAACAACCATGGAACCCTTTGATATCATCATTTTCTCTTCTTCCACTACAATCTTCAAGTAAATTCTACTCAATTCCTACCAGAAATCAAGCTCCTCCCCAAATCAGGTACATGTCTAACATCAGTAATCGTACAAATAATGCCGTCAAAAATCCTAATTCTCACGCTACCAACATTAACCATACAACAAGAAGCATCATCACGCATTAGAACTTCTCCTCCATCAATTTCATGATAAGTGGAAAAGAAGTTCCTATCAGGTGTCATATGATAGGATGCGCCATAGTTAATCAGCCATAAGTTGCTCTTCCCAAAAGAGCCAAAACTATAAAAACATTGGTGCCATTTTCTGTATTTGATTTCTCTGTTGTAGAAGCTGAGGCCTGCTTTGGATCTTTTCTTCTACCTTCAAGCTTGGGACATTGTGCTATGAAGTGCCCTTATTTGTTACAATAATGTCAAGTCAACTTCTTAGCCCCTATAGACTGAGACCACGAAGAACTTCGTCTTCCACGTTCCTTCAACCTGCTTGCCAATGTACCTCTTAATACTTCATTATGAAGATCAACCTTTACATCAGATAGGCTAATTTTACTACGGCCATAAATCATGGAATTAACAAAAGTAATATACTACATAGGCAAGGAACATAAGAAGATCAAGGCCTGATCCTCATTAATTATTTCAACTTATGTTGCCTTCAGATTCATAATCAAAGTGATCAAAGCATCTACACTCTCCATGAGATCAGCTCCAGGCTTCATCATGAACGAATTGAGTTGTTGAAGAATAATCCAATTAGTGAAAGACTTGTCTTAACACGCATCTAAAAATGTATCCTGTAGTTCCTTTACCGTCTTCTTCTGAGAGAATTCTCTAAGAACTTCATCTAAAAGACTCAAAAGAATTATTTTGAAAGCATCATCTCCCATCTCTTCCAAGTCAGCTATGTCCATATCTTTTAGTTTCTTAGGTAGAGAATCAACTTTATAAGTTTTATCCTTCTTACACAGCTTCCGTCTTAATCTTCCAAGTACACAAATCTCCCTTTCCATCAAAACTTGTAACTCCATAATTAACACCAGATCTACTAACAGACTTACTCGGAATAACCATTAATATTCAAACAGGAACAATAACACTAGCTCTGATACCAAATTGCAGTGAAATTTATGTTAATTTAAGCAAATGTGTCATTATTTGATCGGAATATAGTATTGCCTATTTAGATACCAATAGAACTTGAAAAAAAATCAATTATGCAGCCTCACAGAAACAATATCAGAAATAAGAGACACAATAGATTTAATGTGGTTCGGATATGAATATCCTACATTCGCGGAGAACCAAGAACTTATTTTATTCTTCTTCAGTTCAAGAGGAAGTATAATAAGAGAAGAATACGAACACTTAATTGAAATTTCTCACCCTATAATTGATACAGAAATAAGGATCATATTAAGGATATACTGAAAAAATCACTTTTGGTGTAACAACCCGGAAAATCAAAACCAATTTAAAAATTTATTTTAAGGAAATTTTGTTAGAAAATGCGTCAGAATTTAAAATTTCATTTTTAAATAACAACAAATCCTTTAAAAATAGCCATTTTGCAAACGACCTCCATTTTCAACGAAACCACTTTTTTTAGGTCTGGAATGGAAAATTATTGCTAGGTTTAAAATTCCATAATTTTTGGAATAAATATGTGAGCGTGGTAAATTAAAACGCGTTTGGTAATTTCAGTTTGAATTGGATCGACCAGAAAGAGGCCATTTTTCAAACGGTCTCCAAATTCGATGAAATTAATTTTGTTAGGACCGTATTATCCAAACATAGCTATATTTATTTTTCGGGAATTTTTGGAATCAGTAAGTGGCCCTGGTAAATTAAAATGTATGTTTAAATTCAATATTGAACATTATATACTTTCACTTAAAGAAAAACTGATTGAAACAGTCGAATGGGCTTACGAAACATATTCCATTATGTCCAGAATGCGGGTATTTGCTAGAGGCGACAGTTGTTTGGTTTAATTTGGAGTTCGTATGGATTAATAGGTATTTTCGAAATTAAAAGAATTAAAAATATAAATATAAATATATGTATATATATATAAATATATATTAACCAATCCTATATTTTATAAAACCCTCGTTCATTAACTAATCGCGCTGCCTCTCTTCCTGATAGGATGACGGAATTGCTTCAAATCTTCCCCCCTCAATAACTTTCAATCCCCTCAATGAAATCACTTGATTCTTAAGGGAATTTTGTAGAGAGTCTCCCCATCTTCAAAACCATACTGGTTTGGGATCCTATTGTTGTGTATTTGGATCGGAATCTCATCAGGAAGTAATGTCGTTCGAACGTCTGCTGCTCCACCCAGGCGCCGTCGAGCTCGATGTAACCACCAGGCGCAGGAAGCTCTCTCCTAACTCTACAACGTAGCGCCACCTGATCGTGCCCTCGTGCATCGGCTTGCGCGAAAAATCACGACCTAGTTTTGAATCATTTGCTGAGGCAACGGGTTTATAAATTTTAAAGCTCTACAACATTTAAAAGTGTAGCTAACTCGATTATTATTTATAAAAATTGTATCTTGCTCATACATTGTCGAAATATAGTGAAACAAGAGAATTGGACTCGTGACAGCGTACACTACATTCTAGAAGTGACCGGAGGAATTTTAGAGCTAGCCATCAATTAAGGAGGAGTGGAACCTAATGTGATATTTTTAAATTCAAATAAAATGGGAAAAATATAATTGGTTGCAAACAAGGCTTAGTTGCTCCTGTCACTACTTTCTGTTAAACCATGGATGATTGTGGAAATTGATTGTGATATTAAATATATATATATATATATATATATATATATATATATATATATATATATATACGCTATATAAAATACATATATGCGTTGTATAAAATTGGGATTGATTGATTGTGGTTGTGATGAATTGTTGGATTGAATTGTGGAATTATTGAATTGAATGATTATGTATGGTGCAAGCCTACGTTAGAAGAGGAGCAATGCTCAGACACTGTGCCGGTGCTACAACACCCTGCCGTTGTAATGCCGAAATTTTCTGAAATGAACTATATAAAATTATTCATGTGTTGAATAAATTCTTTGAACAATAAAAATATCATTTTTATTTTATATATGAACCATTAAAAAATATTCATGTGTTGAATAAATTCTTTGAACAATAAAAATATCATTTTTATTGTATATATGAACCATTGAAAATATTCATGTGTTGAATAAATTCTTTTTTAAAGGCAGACAAAATATATTACATAGTAAGAATTACAATAGTAGCGAACTATTACAAACAGAAACAATTAAAAAGACTATACAACTGCATACTTTATTAGAGAGAAAAAACACTATGATATATACATGTAAACCAGAAAAAACTCTAATCACTGCTAAAAGAACCAATTCCAAAAGTGCATGCATATCCTCAAAATAAACTTCAAACCAAGCTTCTCAATCAAACTCCTCTACCATTTAACTTCTTCAGAATTTCCCCTTGAACAACAACATATAGCTCATTAGCATTCAAAGAAATTGCATTGAAAATTCTCCTATTCCTTTCGGCCCAGACTTCATAAATAAAAATCTTCAATATGCTTAATAGAACACCGCTTCTGTTAGTTCTCCACCTTGTAGCCTTGAACATGTTGAACCATTCAACCCTACTCACCAACGATGGTCGATGATAACCACCATTCAAAAGAATCCTGCACCATATATGGTTTACATAACCACATTCAAAGTATAGATGAGTATTACACTCAGTAGCCGCATGGCACAAAACACATGTATCTTCTTGAATGATTCCAATTTTACAAAGTTTATCCTTGGTATTCAAAGCATTCGACATAACCTACCATAAAAGAAATTAACCTTTGCAGAACTCTTCATATTCTGAATTCTGTTATGCCATGGAAATATTCTTTTTCACCTTGAAGGATATCATATACATGCTTAATCATATGCTTTTTGCCATTCCAAACTAGCTGATCATCACTACAGACAATATATGATTTCTCAATTTCTTTCCATAATGCCCTTAAACTTGTAGAACTACTATATGGCAAATGCAAAACCCCATCATGACAGTGATCTCTTACTAGTGCCTTATCTGGAATACCACTCAGCCTTCTTAGATCATAACTAACCACTTTACTTAATATTAATCCTCTACATGACCATAGAGAATACCAGAAAGAAACCTCATCCATTCTTTTAATATTAATTTGGATAAAAGGCAAAACAGCACTCCTCAACTTTAAAATCTGCCGCCAACTCCAACTACATGATTGTGGAATATCCATTGTCCAGAAACATTTATTCCCTATTAGATTATTTTTAACAAACTTAACCCGTAAACTATCTCCTTCGGTGATTAACTTGTCTATACAGCCTGATATAGCATCTTTATTCCACTGTCTCAAATTAATTAAGCCAACTCCTCCCTTATCCTTACTATCATGTAGTTTGTTAAATGCTATAGGAGTTAATTTCTTTGCGAAAGGATCCCCATGCCACAAAAAACTGTTCATTGCACTAGTTACCATATTAACTAATTTCATTGGAAGAATGTAATGCCGAGCATAATAATTGGTCATGGCTATAACAATGGATTGTAAGATTGTTACTCTACCATCTTGAGAAACCCTACAAGCAGGCCATTGTAACAACCTCCCAATAATCTTCTCAAATAAAGGCAAACATTTATCTTTTGAAACTCTAGAAGTGAATAAAGGAAGGCCAAAAATAAGATGAATTTTGAGGTAGTTCGCTTAATCCATAGGTACTAATAATTTCCAACCTTTTAACCAATGGTAACCCTGCTATCTTAATATGAGATTTATTAATATTTATTTGCAGACCAGGGATCTCATAGAAAGTTTGCAATGTGGATAGAATACAACTAATATTATTCAAGGATGGCTTAGTGAATATTATCAAATCGTCTGCAAAAAGCAAGTGAGTGATTAAAGGATTCTTACAACGTGGGTGAAGCTCCAATCTTTTCATCCTTACTTGTTCTAGAATCAAAGAATTAAGCAACTCCATAACTAATATGAAGAGTTAGGAAGATATAGGATCCCCTTGCCTAACTCCACACTTGCCTTTGAAAAACCCATGCTGTCCTCCATGTCTTGAAACTGAGAATACTGGAGAGGATATGCATGTATATATCCATGCTAAAAATGGCTTCGGAAAATTCCTTCTAGATATGATGGCAAAAATAGAATCCCATGATACTGTGTCAAATGTTTTTTTTTAATATCCAACTTGAGCATACATCGTGGAGAAATATGCTTCCTATCATAACCCAACAATAGTTATTGAGTGAGAAGAATGTTATCAATTATTGTTCTTCCCTTAATGAATGCTGATTGATTATTAGAAATCACAAATAAAGAACACGCTGAAGCCTATTTGCAATGACTTTAGAAATAATTTTGTAAAAAACACTACAACATGAAATGGGTCTGAAATATGAAACTGATGAAGAATTAGCAACCTTTCGGAATTAAAGCAATGGAGGTAGCTCTTAATTATTTGGCAAAAAATTCATCTTGAAGAAAAATTGAACAACATCAGTCACATACCGCCCAATCACTTGCCAGCTTTTTTGCAAAAAATGAGCATTATAACCGTCTGGACCACCACAACTATTCACATCAAGTTTAAAAACTGCATCTCTTGTTTCCTCCTCTGTAATAAATGCAATAAGCTTAAAGAATACTGATCAGGAACAGTTGGAAGTACCAATTCGAACAGTGGCTTTAAATTAGAAGAATGGACATTGATAGGAGCAAGTATATATTTAAAATAATTGACAAAAGCATAATCTATACTAGATTAAGAAGAATGAATATTATCATCAATATCTTTAATCATGAAAAGAACTTCCTTGACTTTCTGAAGCTTTAAAGAATTGTGAAAATACTTGGTATTTCTGCCTGCATCCAATTCTTTCCTAGGAGAAGAACTCTGCTTGGCCATTTGTAATTCAAGGTCCATAGTGTATTTCAGTTTATTAAATAGCTCCTTCTCTTCATTAATCAACTGCATATCAAAAGGCTTCAAATTCAATGCTTTCTGCACTTTGAATAAATTCTTTTTGAATAAAGCAGACCAATTTGAACCATTCCCAAAATGAGTGGAAGACCAAACTTTAAGTTGTTACTTCAATAATCTCAATTTACTCAGTAGTTTATCCATTGAATTGCGACCAGAACGACTGAGCCAAACCTGCAATAAAATGCTAAGATAATCTTTGTTATTAGTCCAAAATTTAAAAAATTTAAAAGAGGGCTTCCCTTTGCTAATATTGTTGTCTAATCCCCATTTGAGAAGTAAAGGATTGTGATCAAAAATAGATGGAGGAAGGACAAGATAAAAAGAATTAAGCCATTTCTGAATGAAAGCTGGATTGACAAAGATATGATCCAATTTACCCATGGTGGGGGTGCCAGAGTGACTTCTATAGACCAAGTATAATCAGAGCGAAAAAGATTGATAAGAGAAAGATTGGATTTGAGAAGGGACCGATTAAGAGGAGCTATATGTTCAAATGAAAGAGCACTACCCCCCCATTTATGAACTGATGAAGACATACAAATAAAATCTCCTCCTAATAACCAAGGGCTTGTGGAAGGATCAATATTACTCAAGGAAGATAAGAAATTTTGTCTCAAAACAACTGAGTTGTGTGCATAGACAGATGTCAAATAAAAGATGGAATTAGAAGGAAAGTGTGTATATTTGTAATGAAGAAATTGATCAGATGAAGATAATTTAACAAGGTTGAAAATAAATGGATTCCACAAAGTTAAAAGTCGACCAAAACAAGCATCTGCCAAATTATGATCAAACTGCCCACTATGGGAAATGAAGGAAGCTGATTGTAATGTTGATTTAATGTCTACTTTTGTTTCAGATAAACAAAGTAAACGGATCTTTTGATCTCTAATAAAAGCTTTAATCTCACTTTGATTGGAAGATAAATTCATTCCTCTAATATTCCAGAATGCTATACTTTGCATCATCATTTGATAGATAAAGGTTCAGTTAAAGGTGCATGATACTTCCTTTTATGTCTCTTGGATGGATACTTTGATCACTAGATGGTTGAACCTGTTTAGGCTTGAATTCAATTCCTCCATCAAGATCATCAACAATCTGATTTTTTTTTTGGCCTTTTTCTTCCTACCTTTAGCTGATTTTTTATCTGATTTCATTTTAGAATTCTCATTATGCTCAATCTCTGAATCTTTAGAAGCATTTCCAGAAGCAAGATCTGATGGATTAGGAGAATTTTCATGATTTACAAACTAAAAAAAAGGATTAAGAGAGGGTTTAAAAGAAGATGAAGGTAATATGGAAGGTGGAGGAAGAATAAAATGATTGGGAGGAGATAGATGGGGGTATGGAGATGCATTGGTCTTATATTAGGGCTCAAATCGTAACTGAAGGATGATTTAGCTGGAATATTGAAACTGAAGGAAGAATCACCTGATGTGGATTGCATGGTGGAAGAGGAATTCATGGAAACAGAACTGGATATTGCATTTTAAGGGTTTGAACTTGTAGAAGCTATGTTTGAAATATCACTCAACACGTCAAAAGGATTAGAGACATGAAAATCCTTATCAATTGTTTCATTGGTAGTAGCTTCTAAATCTTTGCCATTTATCTGATCATCTATTAGCACAGATTTGCCTTTATAATCTGATGTATTTTGCATTGTACATTTGCCCATTTCATCAACTATTACCACTTTTCAATTATCCCTCTTCAAGAATATTATTTCTCTCGTCCATTTGCACTTCATTGTTGATCTAATTATCTGGATAAACATTCCCAATTACATCGACAACTTCTTCCACAGGCTTTTCAATATCATTTGCCATGTCAGACTAAAAAAAAATTCCCTGTTCTTCTCCATACTTGCTTCTTTTTGCTAACTACTTTTGTCCATCCTTGACTAGGCTTATTGAAAGCTACCCTTGTCTTACATTACTTTGCACAATAGATTCTTTAACTTGATTATTTGTAATTGGAATGTCTTGATGTCTATCTTCCTTATTATAACTTCCTTTAAGAAAATCTTCACGGTATGAAGTAGCATGCCCAAACACTTTACAATTAGTACACACAGCAAGTCTCCAATCATACGAAACAGGGACTGGAGGAAACTTTTCATCAAAACCACCAATTTCAATACAATCAGGTAGCTCCTGATCTATAGATATTTCTACTAACACCTTTGCATATTTGATTCTTTGCATTCTCTCTGTGTTATTGTCAAAACAAACGAGTTTTCCCACATGGCATGCTAACCAATTAATACCAATTAATGTCCAGAGAAGCACTGGAATTCGATGCAAATGGATCCAAATTGGTACTTTCATAATTTGTAGCTGAGCATTTCCTATGGAAGGGTTACATGATGTATTGATGAACATTCTCCCATTTATGAATAAGGGATCTGCTTTCAAAACTTTATCCCTATGCATATCATTTGAAAAATTGAAATAGAAATTCCCTCCATCCGATTTAATATCTAGTTCACCAATCAATTTCCAGCGATTCCTTAAAAAATTATCCACTGTTAAGTAGGAAAGGGTACCATAAAAAAAGACCAAGTTAGTCTGCCAGTATTTGATACCCTCTGACTTGACATGATCTGGAGGAATATTTGGAAATCCATTTCTTTCAATTACAAAATCAATAGGTTTGTAGCTACCAGCATTGCGAGGTAAGGTATTGAAAAGAGAAAGATAGTCAGTTTTGGGGATTTAAGGGAGACAAGATGATGGATACCTTGGAGTTCATGACGAAAGATTGAGAGAGATTAGGTACAGGTTTACATGGAACAGGAGGAACAGGATGATCAAGATTAGTAGAATTATGATCAACAGATCCAAGATTTTCTTTACACAGAGAAGCATTTGAATTGTTCGACAAAATGCCAATCAAAAAATCAAAAATCAGAGGGTTGTCAATAGTGGAAAAATCAACAGGTTGGTGAACTGAAACATTTGAATGTACACTATTTAACCCAGAAGATCCATCATTCTTAAACCAAATGACAAATCTGGATTATCAACAAAAACAGGATTTGCAAGATTTACTGAACAATTGTTATTAACTTCAACTTTACCATTCAAAGCATTCAAAGAATCAGGATCTAAAGACATGCAATCAAAATGAGAAGAAAATATACCATGATTCTGATCTCCGATAATAGAAGCAAGATTAACATCATCAGAATACTCAAGTGATGGAGAAGAATTGGCGGGGGATCTGGAGGGACAGGAGGAGGAGGACGAATAGGAGGAGGGAAATTAGACGAAAGAGCAGGAGTCGAATCAAGGGATGAGGAAGACAGATCCGACATTAGCAAGGGATGAGCCAGTCGGATTATTATCGACTATTTTTTTTAACAATAAAAATATCATTTTTATTGTATATACGAACCATTAAAAATATTGATGTGTTGAACAAATCCTTTGAACAATAAAAATATCATTTTTATTGTATTTATGAACTATTAAAAATATTCATGTGTTGAATAAATTCTTTGAACAATAAAAATATTATTTTTATTGTATATATGAACCATTAAAATATTCATGGGTTGAATAAATTCTTTGAATAATAAAAATATCATTTTTATTGTATATATAAACCATTAAAAATATTCATGTGTTGAATAAATTCTTTAAACAATAAAAATATTATTTTTATAGTATGCATGAACCATTAAAAATATTCATGTGTTGAATAAATTCTTTAAACAATAAAAATATTATTTTTATAGTATGCATGAACCATTAAAAATATTCATGTGTTGAAATAAATAATGGATTGTAAAAATATTATTTTTAACATGTATATGAAGTGTTCAAAATAACCATGTGTTGAAATAAGTGTCTGTTCATTGGAAATATCATTTTTAACATGTATATGAAGTGTTAAAAATAACCATGTGTCAAAACAAATGTTTGTCCATCAAAATTATTATTTTTGACATGTATACGAAGTGAATAAAATTGTCATGTACGGAAATAAATATTTTTTCGCTAAAAATATTATTTTTAGCTTAGATATGCATATATATATATACACAAACGTGTTGAATAGGTAAACGGATTCGCTGTTGAGTAAAAAATTAATTTGCGTGCCCAACAAATATGTAAACCTTAATGAGATAGCTGCACAATTTTATTTATTATACAATTCCTATGAATGACATTGGATGCGGTGTGATGGTTGTTCTGTGTGAGATAATAAACTACGCCATAGGATAGCAACAATTAATTTTGAACTACCATACATGGCATATTACGTGAAGATAGCATACTCTATCATATACCATATAAGCATTTGGAGCTTGTATGACGAGGTTGAATTACCATACAAGCGAGAGGCTTGTGTGGCAATGACTATGACTACATTTTAGGTCGAGCTGAAGACGTATTATTGATGTCATAGCATATCATATTCCATGTAAGCAATAGGTACTTATATGACAAGGTGGAGATTACCATACGAGCGAGGCGCTTGTATGGCAATGATTGAATTACAGGTTGAACTGAGGATTGATATGGACTAAATAAAATATAACGGTAAATTGCAGGAATTAATAAAAATCGCAGACGGATCTGGAGATGACAATAATTCATGTTTGTCTTGATTTTAGATACGACACATGGATTATTTATTTTTCAATACTGGACAAGGTGACAAGAAATATTCTCTAGAGATATGATCTTTACATTCTCCCTTGGGCATAGATAGGTCACTAAAAATTGTGTATGCTTTTTCTAGATTTATTGGGTGCCTAATACGGCCTAATAAATTTCCAAAACGCTCTCGAACAAAGGAGGTTATGGTGAAATTTTTCGAAATTTAAAGGCATTAGCCAATTATTTGAAGTATTAAATGGTTTCGAAGTCATCAAATAAATTATATAATTTATATATAATATAAATTAAAATTAAACGAATCACACATGGTTGTTCGTGTTTTGGAATCGTAACTTTAGACGATTATACCGAGAGATCAGACCATCGGATTTTCCCGAAACTAGAACCGCTGGGTTCGCTTTGGAAAGATCTTTCCAACGATGCTAAATTTGTTAAGATCCAACAAAAAGATTTCGAGAAATGTGTAATTCAAATCTGAATAAAAACAGCGGCAATGCCACGTAATGACCTAAATCTTCATTCGAATTAAATGGGCTATTTTCATACAAATAAAAATAGCGATAAATCGTTATAAAATATTATGAATGATATGGGATGAAAAGAAACCAATTTCACTTGGTTTATAAAATAATGTGGACGGTTAGATTCATTTGACATTAATTTATAGAATTGAATTGAGTTTAACAAAGAAAAGAAATGATTTGAATTATATATATTCGTAAATTATTTGAAAAGGCTGATTTAAATCTCATTTCAAGTAATTCAATGACGATTAAAAGTCAAAGGAAATGAAGACGGTGCAAGACCGGTAATCTTCAAATCAATTTGATAACTACTGATGCTCAGGATTGATTAGCTCTCAGAAAGAGGTTATAGTGGTAGTTGTCCGGACGTATTTGTTGATTGTCTGGATATGCGAGGGCATATCTTCCTTATTGGACATATGGAATGAGGAATAAGGTGCCTCTGGTTTAGCTCAGACCCAGAACGAACTAGTAAATGGATGTGTGTCTGATATTGAATTTTATTCTATGTCGATTGATTTCTATTAAATATATCTTTTTGATGGTGGATAATTTATTCTCTTTATTAACACCCTTCTCTGAGACATATGAGCTTAGAGGTTATATATTGATAGATATCAGTCGCAGGGCATGAATTGTCAATGTGGCATGCTGAGATGCAAGTGACCAAGGCTTTTGTTGAAAAGAAAAATTGGCGAGCCTCACACCCAGTATGAGTCAAAAACGGGATAAGGGAACCAAGGAGTGCACGACGTTTCTTTCTAGCAATGGGTGGTGTCATGGTATAGAGCCCAGACCTTTATTTATTTTTACCTGTGTGGATGATGGAATGTGAGGCGCCTCGGATATTGGTCCCTAGTGGCCAAGTGATAGGTCCGATAGGACTGGGAAACGTGTGTTCAGGAATAACTAATCCTCAAACGTAAGGGAAGACCGGCCTTGGAGGATCCAAGGGTTCAGTGCGGGGAATCTTGAGGCATTTGCTAGAGTGTCTCGAAGCCGGCGAGGAGTACATCTCTTGCCTTGACTCATGACGGAAATCCAATTTCCTATACGTGACATTTCGGTTTTAATTGTAAACTAGTATGGCGATATAGTATATGGTAGCTATGCCATCTATGATTGATACATTATGATTGAAATTGTGTTTGAAAAATATATGCACTAGTGATAATATCAAATGATTTTGTTTTATACGTATCAAGTATATTTTGTCCATTATAAGATAAAACCCTATCCTCCGACTTCCGTTGCATTGTGTGATGGGACCTGAATCTTATAATGGCTTCATTTTTATAAAAAGCATTGCGTTGTTTAAATGATTTACTTTATTTATGCACTGGCAATCCAATGGAGTAAACCTATTCCACGTTAGCGGCCTGGTCCTGTGATTAGCCTTATTATTAAATAAGTTAACTAAGATTTCTCATACCAGCCTCATGATTGACTCTTAGTTTGTTTTCACCTGCAAACTCGGGTGCCCCTATTTTTACATCGGTGGCCAAGTAACAGGTAGCTAGATTTATTTGGATATGCATCATAGCATGGGGTGCTCTTTTGGCTGAAGACGAATACTATCTTTTATCACTTGTTTTGGATATTTAGACATCACTTTATGTATGATGTATTTGATGATGTTGTAGACTTATTATCTACCTGTTGGAACCTTTTATGTACTAAGTAGTATCCTGTATCTATAACTCTTATGATGATGACATTAATGATTCCGCTGTTATTATGATGACGTATATTATTCTATGATTTCATGTATTATGCTATTATCTGTAATCTACTGATGTGATAAGTTTGTTATATTCCAATGGTAACCGTTGCCAACGTGATACGGGGGTTCGGTTTGTCACAAACGTGGTATCAGAGAATTGGTTAACCTTAGTTCTAGATTTAAACATATTGAACAACTCGTCAAAAATAGAATCAGTAGTATTCTAAGACGAGAAACACATTAGGGATGGGATTAGTAATGTTCTAGAATGCGCGCAGCAGAATAACATTATAACTTGATCATCACATCATTAATTATGCACGTCTTTATGCCTTTAGCATTCCTTAAGATATCTTTCATGTGGGCCTGACTTTTTTCTTAAATTTGCAATGCTAACAAAACATGAGTGGAAGAGGAAGAGGCCGAGGAAGGGGTGAGATCCCCGCTGCTCCAAATCAGCCCAATCTTGAAGAAGTAGAAACAGATAACAACATTGAAGCTGCAGTGCCACAACAACCCCCACAATCCATGTTTGATCTTGATAGGATTGCTAAGAAGTACAATAATCAGGTGGTGTGCCATTTACTGGCCGTGGAACAGTAATCGAGGCTCAAGCTTGGTTAAAGTCGTGCGAACGGATCTTTGCGGGCCTAGATTTGGAAGGCCATAGGAAGAGGTTCATGGCATCTTGGTTACTCAAGGATGAGGCTATAATATGGTGGGAGGCAGTGACTGTCGGCGACGTTGATGTTGACATGACATGGGCTAGGTTCAAGTATATTTTAAATGAAAAGTTTGTCCCTCCACAAGAAGTCGAGCGCTTGCATGATGAGTTTGCTAATCTCCAGCTAGGGGATCAGACCATTCATGAGTATGTGAACAAATTTGAAGGGTTCTCTCGCTATGCACCCGAATTGATTCAAGACCCTCTTCAGAAGAACAAGCGGTTCATACAGGGTCTTCTTAGAAAGTACCACAACTGAGTGACTGCATACATTTAGCTCCCATTTACCAAGGTGATTGAAATAGCTTGTAGGTATGAGGGTATTGACAAGAAGAATTCTCAGGAAGATCGCAAGAGAAATCAAGCTAGTAACAAAAGAAAATATTCTGGGAAGAAACCTGAAACAAGCAACACCGAAGCAGCAAAGCCTCAGGAAGGCCGGAAACCAAATGGCAAATGCCATAACTATGGTCAAAGTGGACAACGGGTAAATGAATGCAAGGCTCTAAAGTGGAAAAGGACAAATCAGTCTGGTCCTAGTCAGAACCCTCCTGATAATAGAGAGTGCTTCAATTTCCGTAAGAAGGGGCACATCAAGCCAAACTGTCCATTGCTGAAAAGTTCCCAAGTGGCTCATCTGCAGATGGGGCGGATACGCCAGCTTCTTCAGTAGGATCAGGTACACCAAATATTTTGGGAGGTACCCTTACTATTAAAAATATTTCTGTTACAGTATTATTTGACACTGTTTCATATCTAGTAACATAGTTAAAAAGTTAAAATTAAAACAAAGAGATCTTAAGGAATCGATTAGAGTTCATAATCCGGTAGGAGTTTCTCTTGCTCTCGGTTTATACTGTAAAGTGCCCGTCTTCTATTCTTTTTACTGGTTTCCTTTTAGTTGATCATTATGGATTTTTCGGAATTTGATATTATTCTTGGACTGGATTGGTTAACAAAATATGAGGCCAAAGTTAGATGTGCCAAAAGAATTGTTAAAGTTAAAACGAAGCTGGGTAATATTGTCATACCATGCCAAGGCTCAAATTCAGATAGAAATGAATTTTGGTCTGCGCTAGAAGTTATTCCCACTTTATTAGAAAAGATTCCTATCGATAACAATTATGCGGATGTGTTTGAAGAAGTAGATAGCTTACTTTTCCGAAGAGAAATTGACTTCAAGATCGATTTAATTCTGAATGCAAGGCTAGTAGTGCATGCTATTCGGAGAACGACGTTAAAAGAGAAAGAAGAATTGGGATATCAAACTCGACAATTGCTATTGAAAGTTCTAATCAAGCGTAGTTTCTCGTGCTAGGGAGTAGCAGTGGTATTTGTTCCTAAGTCAGACGGTACCCTCAGACTATGTGTTGATTATCGAGATTTGAATAAGCATACATTTAACAATAAATATCCATTACCCTACATTGATGATCTATTGGATCGTTTGAATGGAGCGCAAGTGTTTATCAGAATGGACCTACAGGTTTCCATCAACTACGTATTGCCGAAGAATGTGTTCCTTTGACAGCTTCCAGAGGTCCAGACTTATTTTATGAGTGGTTAGTAATGTCTTTTGGCTTATGCAACGCTCCTGCATATTTGGTTGATTTAATGAATCGAGTATTCCATGATGTCTTGAATAAATTTGTGCTAGCTTTCATTGACGACATTTTGATCTTCTCTAAGTCAGCCAACGAACATGCAAAGCATTTGGAACAAGTGTTGGAGATTCTGAGAAAGAACGTTTTAGAAGCCAAATTTTCTAAATGCATATTCTGGTAAGAAGAAGTAAAGTTCCTTGGTCACGTAGTATCAAAGGAAGGAATCTCAGTGGATCCAAGCAAAATTACAGCTATTCAAGATTGGAAGCAGTCTAATATGCCCACAGAAGTCCGAAGTTTTCTAGGATTGGCTAGTTATTATCGGGAATTCATTAAAGATTTTTTGAAGCTATCTAGTCCATTAACGAAGCTTACCAAGAAGCATGCAAGGTTTAATTGGACGACTGATTGTGAGACATCTTTCCAAGAGCTGAAATTAAGGTTGACTACTACTCCAGTGTTGACTATTATCGATGGAAATCAAGATTTGACAGTCTGTGCAGATGCTTCTCTTGAAGGTGTTGGTGCGGAATTAATGCAATGAGGCCAAGTAGTTGCTTATGCTTGCCGTCAATTAAAGCCACATGAGAAGAGATATGCTACTGATGATCTTGAGTTGTTAGCCGTCGTGTTTGCTTTTAAAATAGGGAGGCACTATCTTTTGGGTGAGAAGTTAGAATTATATACAGATCACAAGTCATTAAATTATTTGTTCACTAAGAAAGACTTGAATTTGAGGCAGCAGCGTTGGTTATAATTTCTTGTAGCATAATATCTAGATATCTTGTATACTCTAGGGAAATCCAATGTTGTAGCAGATGCACTTAGCAGAAAGAATGCTATTATCGCTAATCTCGTTATTACGCCTTCATTGATTGATAACATCTCTGTTTGTCAAAAGGATGATAATTTATTCAGGGAATTAGCAAAATATTTTAGGAAGGCGAACCCTTGAGTTTCCAGGTTGATAACAAAGGAGTTCTGAGGTTATTAGGCTGAATTTGTGTTCTGAATATTCCTGAGCTCAGAAGGGAAATAATGGATGAATGTCACAAATCCAAACTTAGTATCCATCCAGGAGTGAGTAAAATGTATCATGATCTCTAGCGCACGTTCTGGTGGAGATATATGAAAAAGGAAATTTCTGTATATGTTAGCAAGTGTTCTACTTGCCAACAGGTCAATAGTGATCAACAGAAACTCGCCGGATTGTTGCAACCATTGGAGATTCCAGATTGGAAGTGGAATCAAATTTCCATGGATTTCATAGATGGTTTGCCTAGAACCAAGAGAGGAAATGACAACATATGGGTGATCGAAGACCACCCATTTTATTCCTGTCAGATCGAATAGAACAGCTCAGAGTCTGGCACAAATATATTTTAAAGAAATTGTTAGACTACATGAAGTGCCCAGCAGTATTGTTGTAACACCCCACGTCCATTAATGTCATTCACAAATGGAATGCGTTAACTTCTATGGAGCGTTTTAAGTGAGTATAGAACAGAAACTTAACAACAAGACAGATATAAATAGTACTTGAAAAATTAAAAAGTTTATTTCATTACAGCGGAAAATACATATGTTTGATTACATCATCAAAACCAGAGCCAAGTACATAATATCCATCTTGAATAAATCAAAGTAAATAAACTGGAAGACATAATCCCCAATACCAAATAGCCATAAATAAAAGGGAGGCTGAACTTTACTTCAGCGATCCAAGCAATCTTCAAAAAGCAAGAAGCACAGCTATCCAAAATCAAGCTCCACCGGTGCTAGTTCCAACCTGATCACCTAGGGGGGGGGGGGGGAGGAAGAAAGAGGAGGAAACAAAGTGGGTCAGACATAAAGTCTGGCGAGTGCGATAATTTTAACAATATAATTACCAAAGTAACTAGGCTAAGGCATAAGTTGGAAAATCAGGAAATGACCATGAACCATTGAGTATGGCAGAGTAAACAAGGAAACAAGATGAACAACGATATCGTTAAAGCGCACCTAAACCACTATAAGATAATTACTAAACTACACCAACACTATAAGGTAATTGCTATACTGCACCACCACTAGTCACCCTAAGGTTGATCCTGCCTACAGAATTTAATAATGATATTGGTAGTTTCGTGCACTCCTAGCCGCCTTCATAGGTGCCGCTTGCCCTTATCACCACTAGGTGTACCCAATACCCCCTAAGCGATCGGCTCCCTAACTTGTAGATACCCGTGCTGGCCGCACAGTGGGGTGTATCACTCCCCAAAGTGGCAATCCGTTACCACAAATAATGCACAGCTTATACCTACATGATGCAACAACGTCTTACCTACCAGCCCGGGTCCACACACGCATATGAACCTGTTGGACTTGCGTTGCCACCGCTAACCCATTTTGGCCTCTTACAGTCAAGCCTAGTATGCGTGTCCCGTCCTCGACTTGGGTCGAGCCCACAAAGATACGTATGGGTTACAGGTTGAAATGGGTCTCCATTACTTGACACAAGCAATCCACCTAAGCTTGGTCCCCTCTAGTACATCCCACTTAACCCACTCTTATTCATGTTCACTTACATGTTTCAATATTGGTTAAGTATTTCTAATCGTATTTCAAATGCCACCCAAGGCACCCACTAGATTCCACATGCCACCCAAGTCACCCACTTAGGCCCCTCATGTCCTACTACATGTTTATTTGGTTAAGTGTTTCTTAATTCATTAAGACCGTAACCTCATAAAGACCTCTCACATTAGACTGGCATTTGTGGCAGCTGGATTTGCCGGGCAGGCCCGGGCAGTCTTACACCACAAACGAGCCTAACCTCGTGTCTTTACAATTGTTACGTATTTAATTTGTGCCTAAGACCTCC
The DNA here is from genome assembly GCA_030737875.1 of Allium sativum. Lineage (NCBI taxonomy): Eukaryota > Viridiplantae > Streptophyta > Magnoliopsida > Asparagales > Amaryllidaceae > Allium > Allium sativum. Next base: position 26,306,204 of record CM060912.1, on the reverse strand, counting down.
CACATTAGACTGACATTTGTGGCAACTAGATTTGCCGGACGGGTCCGAGCAGTCTTACACCACAAAAGGGCCTAACCTCGTGTCTTAGACGATTAATTACTCCTAATTAATCATGCCCCAATTTGAATTACTTTCACTATTCAAATTATCAATCATTTCCAAATTTAACAGTGTCCATAATTGACTCAGTTATGTCCATCCATTTATGGTATGTAAAATCATACCAGTTTTCATCACAAATTTATTTTATGCCTTTTAAGGCATTTATGCCAATTAAATCTTTTAATATTACCCCCTTTTACCCCACGTTGTACGTCTATTCGTTTAACGTAAAATATACGTTAGACTCGAATAGTCTAACTCATAGAATAAAGAGAAAACATTGCAACATTGTAACAGCCCGCATTTTACGTATCGGAAGATCGTAAAATAATTTATTTTATTCCCTGAGGGTTGGATCATTCTCATCTTTTGATGTGTTGCTTATGGGGATGTGAGACATGTCCATAAATTTTACCGATTTTGTTTATGACCATTTTGCCCCTGTCAGTCTTGTACTGGGCATAACTTTTGACTCAGGTCGAATCAGAGGGTGAGACCTGTGCCATTGGAAAGGAATTGATGATTCCCTTTCCATAGAGTGGTTACATTACGGATTTGGCTCAGCGGTTTGGGAGAAATCGTTGTTTTAAGGTTTTTCAGTTGGCTGTTCAGGTTTTGGAAGGCTAATGGGCTGATTTGGAGAAGGCCCATTAGAGGGTGGGTGAAGACTATAAATAGGGGGTAAGGGGTATGGAGAAAGGTTGGCATTTTCCATTCTCTTATGGGGAGGCTTTGATCTCCTTCTTCCTCTAACATCTTTCCACCATTAAAATTCCAAAATCCAAGGAGGAAAATCGAAGATCTACACCATAAGAGGCTAAATCTACATCGTTTCAAGGGCGAATTCATCGGATTGAGGAGTTTGATTCGAAGTGTTCGCTGTCCGGATTGCTTTTTCATTGTTTTTGCATCGATTTGAAGAATTGGTGAGTGATTTACATCTCTCATTCGGATGCATGCAAGTATATGGGTCTTATGTTGTTAATTTCATCATTTCCATGTTGTTTTCCTTAGTTCTACACCATGCTAAGTTTATTTTACATGTGAATCACTTTAGGATCTGATCTAGATAATTTAAATGGTAAGTTTCATGTTATTTCATGAGTTTATGCAAGTTAGATCTATATTTGTGTTCGTATGTTCAATTATTATGATTTTGGGAAATTTATGTGTTTTGATGGAAATTGTTGGATTGATGATATTGTTGGTTGCATAACATGTTTGTGGTTGCATTTGGATGAATCGGATAAGCCGGTTTCGTCGGATTCGTCGTTTGGCGAAGTTTTGGTCGAAATCAAAGTCGAAATGGAGCTGTGCAGGTTTCTGGTCGGTTTTAACAGGGTCTTGGAGCTGGTCGGTCTGATCGGTCCAGAAGGTTGAGAAGAGAGTCTGGTCGACTCAGGAGGGTTCTGGTCGGTCCAGAAGTACCAGAGGGAGTCTGGTCGGTTCAGAATGGGTCTGGTCGGCATTTCTAGTGGAAATTTCTGATCGGGCACTTCTAGTGATGACGTAACTTCGAGGTGGTTCAAGTAGGAAGGCTCGAAGTGGTGAATGTGTTCGTTGATCAAGGTGGAACAACGAATGCGGTGACAACTCAAAGGCCGTGAGTTGGTGGATAATGGCTGCTCGAGAAGGTTGCTTGAGCTATGAAACATCGTCAAGGTTGGACGATTAGAGATGCGAAGGCCGAGAAGTCATCATTGTCGTAAGTTCTTGCAGGCTCGAAGCAGGGGTACGATGGGTATCATTGAAAGGCCCAAAAGACCGGTTGTTGGTCGAGTACCCTGGGTCTTTCTGGTTGGGGAAAGGCCTAGTGTCAAGGTTGGACATTGCCAAGGTTGGGCATATGGAGTTCATGCTAGAACTGGGGTTATCATTAGCTCTTGACATATGGCAAGGTTGGCCATCATACGATATTGATGATTTCGAAGCAGGATTGGCGGTGATAGCCAGAGTCGGTTATGGATGATTGTTTGTTCTGTTTGTACTATCTCACATAGATTATCCAAAGTCGAGGGAGATGTTCTTTGAGTGCTTAAGTGATATTGGTTTAGACCTCTGGCGAGGGTACTTGAGGAATGTTAAACTCGATTAGGGTTGTCTGTGTGAGACTTATATAATCTGGATGTTATGTGTGTTCTCTATGGTTGAATGGGTGTTCTGGGTTCTATGGATGAATGGTTGAAATGCTTGGCGTACAGGCTATCACTTTCCAATGTGGGGAAGATAAGGTTGAGTTCTTCTCTGGTGATGTGCGTAGATAGGTTGTTCATTTACCCATTCTCATATGCTTTCTTGTTGAAGTTTGTTAGCTGTATTATCGCTCACTAAGACTATTGTCTGACTCAAGGTTTTATGTCTCCTCTTATTACCTTGGGCTGTTCATCCGGTTGTGGATGGGCAGACTAAGTAGCAGGTTACAGGTAATGGAGCTTAGTGATACGAGGAAGCTGAACGATGACGAGCAGGAGGCTGGCGTACCAGTTTTATTCTATCTAGTATTTCTGTTTTCCGCTGTTTGAGTTGCTTGAGAGTTGTAGTGAGGCCTTATGTACAAACTTGGATATCAGTTGGATGATCTTTCTGGATGTTGAAAGAGTTTCAAAAGTTTGCTATATGATACCTCATTACTATCACCTGTTGTATATGTTCTATTATATTTTATCCTTGCGCTGTGAGTTCTACGACAGGTTTCGATGTGTTCACTTACTATGATGATCGTCCATAGCAGCCTGGCACGCCTTTCAGCGCATTATTCCTCTTGTTTAGTGCGGGGGTTATGGGCGGTCGTCACATTTGGTATCAGAGCTCTGGTCAACGATCTTGGCCAAAGTTCAAAGACGTAATTGCGTATGAGAGACGTATTTGTAGATTTCAGTTGGATGTTACTATATATATTAGCATATATAGTAGTAGCGGTTGTATTCTTTTAGCAGTTTTCTTGGAAGTGGCTAACTATTCTAAATTTCATATTTAGAATGAGTAGACGACCATCAAGGCACGCTGCTAGGAGAGCTAATACTGGAGGGGGAAATGGTGGTGAGCCAGATTACCCGGCCATGTTTGAAGCCATGGCAGAAGCAATTATGCGAAGGGTACCCGCTCCAGTTGCGACCATGGTAGATGTAGGGGTGCGAGTTCCTAGAATAGATTTTGCAAAGATGTGCAAGGACTTTATATCTCTAGGAGGGAAACCATTCAAGGGAACTGAACCAGCTGAAGAGGTTCAGAGGTGGATGTATTCAAGTGTTCGAATATTTTGAGACTTGGGTATTGCAGATGCAATGAAGAGAAAGCTTGCATCAAGGCAGCTGCAAAGCAGGGCCATGGAATGGTGGAATTCTGTTATACTCGAGACTCCGGAAGAGGAGATTTCATGGGAGCAATTCCAAGCTAAATTTGAAGCAAAGTTTATCTCCACTGCACAAAAGTCAGTTCTCTTCAAGAAGTTCGTAGAGTTGAAGCAGAATGGCAGATCAGTTCTTGATTATATTTCTGATTTTGAGGCTTTGTCTAGATATGCTCGTTCATACATTGATACGCCCTATCAGAAGAACGAGAAGTTTGTCTTGGGTTTGGATGCACATATTGGGAAGCCACTTGTGGACCATCTTGATGATTCATTTGAAAAGATTGTGGAAAAAGCTATTCGCCATGAGAGCTTGTTTCCCAAGGAAGCAAATGTTGTCGCTGCAACCAAGGAAGCTCAGAAACCACAGCAGAGTGGTAATAAAAAGAGGAAGCAGCAACAACAGAAAGGAAAGGATGGTCAAAAGAAACCCAAGAGTGAGGTTGTTTGCTTTAACTGCCAACAGAAGGGACATTATTCGAATGAGTGTAAGAATCCCAAAGCTGAGAAGAAGTGCTTCAAGTGTGGAAAGCCTGGGCATGAGAGGAAAGATTGTCCAGAATCAGCTAAGGGCAAGCAGATTGTGAAGGCATATGCTTTGGACGCTGTGCCATCTTCTTCAAGAGCTCCTACTGCGGAAGAGAAGGGAAAGGGTGTCGTGGTGCAAGGTACTTTTTCCGTTAATGGTGTTTCAGTTCGAGTTTTGTTTGATACTGGAGCATCACATTCATTCATCTGCAATGAGCTTGTTTGTCGCTTGGGTTTGGAACCCGAGATTTGTGATAGACCATTGATCGTGACTAATCCAGTTGGGGGTTCATCCAGTTTGTGCATGATTTGCCGTGGTCTAGTATTATCGAGTCATGGTTGCTCTTTTATGTGTGATTGCTTTGTTCTTAACTTCGCTGGGTATGGGATCATCTTGGGCATGGATTGGCTCAAGAGATACGCGGCAAGGGTGAATTGCGAGAAGCTAGAGGTGAGGGTCGGGGATGTGGAAGGGCGAAAGGTGTTGATTAGATGTAAGCGCGAAGACGGGGTCTTCGTGATTTATCTATATTCGCTTGGGATTCCACAGGAAGACCTATCATCAGTGCTGATCGCTAATGAGTATGTAGATGTCTTTGACGAGGTCAAAGGGTTGCCGCCGCATCGCGAGATCGAGTTTAGGATCGATTTGGTCGAGGGTGCGAGACCAATTGTTATGCCACTTAGGCGGATGGCGCCTAAGGAACAGCGAGAGTTGGAGGTGCAAGTTAGAGACCTTTTGGGAAAAGGTTTCATTCGGAGGAGTGTTTCCGAGTGGGGTGCACCAGTCGTGTTTTCAACTAAAGCAGATGGCTCGTTAAGGTTGTGTGTGGACTATCGTGAGCTGAACAAGGTGACTAAGAAGAACAAGTATCCGTTGCCAAGCATTGACGACTTGTTCGATCAGCTTCACGAAGCCAAAGTGTTTTCTCAGATGGATTTGGCAACGGGATTTCACCAGTTGAGAGTAGCTAAGGATAGTGTGCCAAAGACTGCTTTTAGGACGCCGTCCGGATTTTTCGAGTGGTTGGTGATGCCATTCGGGTTGACTAACGCGCCAGCGTATTTTGTGGATCTTATGAATAGAGTGTTCAGAGATCAGTTGAATAAGTTCGTACTTGTGTTCGTGGATGATATACTGGTTTACTCCAGAAATGTGGAAGAACATAAGACGCACTTGAGAGTTGTGTTAGAGATCTTGCGAAAGCATCAGCTTAAAGCTAAGTTCTCAAAGTGTCACTTCTGGAAGGATGAAGTGAGGTTCTTAGGTCATGTTGTTTCTGGAAAAGGTATAGCGGTTGACCCCGCTAAAGTTGCAGCAATTCAGGACTGGGATAGACCTAAGAATGCAACGGATGTTCGGAGTTTCCTTGGATTGGCTGGTTATTACCGAAGGTTTATCAAGGATTTCTCTAAGATGGCTGCACCATTAACAGGATTGACGAAGAAGAACCAAGTGTTCGCATGGGATGCGAAGTGTGAACAAGCGTTCGAAATCTTGAAGCAGAGATTGACGAGTGCACCTGTGTTGACCATTCCAAGTGGGAATGAAGAGATGGTGGTATATACTGATGCATGTGGTACTGGACTTGGAGCAGTGCTAATGCAGAAGGATAAAGTAGTGGCTTACGCAAGTCGATAGCTAAAGCCACATGAGAGAAACTATCCAACTCATGATTTGGAGTTGGCAGCGATTGTGTTTGCTCTGAAGATGTGGAGACATTACCTGTTGGGAGTACGATTCGAGTTGTTTACGGATCACAAGTCGTTGAAGTATCTTTTCTCCCAAAAGGATTTGAATCTTCGGCAGCAACGATGGTTAGAGTTTCTGGCATCGTATGATTTTGGGATAGCCTATACTCCTGGCAAAGGCAATACAGTTGCAGATGCATTGAGTCGAAGACACGCAAGTTTGGGAGCGATGTTTTCGGAATGGAAGGGCCTCGAGTATTTGGCAAGGTTCGAATTCAGGCCAAGGTGTGAGTTGGAACCTGAAATATTGGCAAGCTTGTCGATAAGTCCTACTCTTATCGAAAGGATTGGCGAGGGCCAAAAGAAAGATACGAAGCTTGTCGAGTCCATTCAGAAACTGAAACCAGAGGATAAGGAGTTCGAGGTCGACCGAGAAGGCTGGCTTCGAAAGCAAGGATGATTAGTTGTTCCTGATGTCGACGGATTGAGGGATGAGGTTCTGAGAGAATGTCATCACTCGAAGCTAACGATTCATCCCGGTGGTAATAAAATGTATCAGGACATGAAGCGAGTCTACTACTGGGAAGGGATGAAAAGAGATATTGGAAAATTCATTTCCAAGTGTATGAACTGTCAGTTAGTGAAAGCTGAACAGAAAAGCCGAGTGGTTTACTTCAGCCATTAGAGGCTCCTACGTGGAAGTGGGTGCAGATATCGATGGATTTTATCGATGGACTACCTAGAACTAAGGCAGGGAATGAAGGGATTTGGGTCATTGTGGATCATTTGACCAAAAGTGCGAGATTTATTCCTGTCAAGTCGACTAGGACAGCATCAAAATTGGCTGAGCTTTATGTGAAATGGATAGTTCGATTCCATGGTGTCCCAAAGAGTATAGTAAGTGACAGGGATCCATTGTTCACGATTGGATTTTGGAAAAGTTTGCAAGAAGCTTTGGGAACCGAATTTGCTTAAGTACGGCATATCATCCCCAAACTGATGGTCAGACCGAGAGAGTCAACCGAGTTTTAGAAGATCTCCTGAGGGCTTATGTGATAGACTTCGGAGGATCGTGGGAATACCATCTGCATCTGGTTGAGTTTGCGTATAATAATAGCTACCAGTCGAGTATTGGGATGGCACCATACGAGGCGTTGTATGGAAGGCCGTGCCATTCTCCAGCTTGTTAGTTAGAAACTGGAGATAAGTTGGTACTTGGGCCCGAGATGATTAGAGAAACCTCGGGTTGTATCAAAATTGTTCGGCAACGAATGAAAGCGGCCCAAGATCGTCAAAAGAGTTACGCCGATAAGCATCGTAAGGATTTAGAATTCGACGTAGGTGATATGGTTTTTGTGAAGATTTCACCGTTAAAGCATATGGTTCGATTTGGAAGTAAAGGGAAGTTGGCTCCTAGGTTTGTTGGACCATTTCCGATAGTTGAGCGAATAGGAAAGCTCGCATATAGGTTGGAGTTACCCGAGAAGATGTCGAGTATGCATAATGTTTTCCATGTGTCGTTTCTACGGAAGTTTTTGCACGACTCGAATGTGGTGGTATCTCCAGAACAGTATGAAGATTTAGAAGTCGAGACCGCAGTTGCGAAACCTCGTAGGCCACTTCGTGTTGTGGGAAATGGTACGAAACAGCTTAGGAGGAAGACGGTTAAGCTAGTCAAGGTACAATGGAGTGAAGATGGCGACGATTGTACATGGGAGACGGAAGAGAGCATGAGGGCGACTCATCCAGAACTCTTCGTCGGTAGGACCCTTTGATATTGTATCTTCGTTGTGTCATTGTATCTTGTTGTTGTGTGGTAGAATTCCGCGTGCTAGGATAAGGCTATGGATGCATGGCTTGATGGTTGCTAGTTTGGATGATAGAATTGGCTTCACATGGATGATAGGCATGCGGAATTGTTGTGGTTGCTTGGAATTTCGGGGGCGAAATTCTTAAGGGGGGGAGAATGTAACAGCCCGCATTTTACGTATCGGAAGATCGTAAAATATTTTTATTTTATTCCCTGAGGGTTGGATCATTCTCATCTTTTGATGTGTTGCTTATGGGGATGTGAGAGATGTCCATAAATTTTACCGATTTTGTTTATGACCATTTTGCCCCTGTCATCCTTGTACTGGGCATAACTTTTGACTCAGGTCGAATCAGAGGGTGAGACCTGTGCCATTGGAAAGGAATTGATGATTCCCTTTCCGTAGAGTGGTTACATTAAGGATTTGGTTCAGCGGTTTGGGAGAAATCGTTGTTTTAAGGTTTTTCAGTTGGCTGTTCAGGTTTTGGAAGGCTAATGGGCTGATTTGGAGAAGGCCCATTAGAGGGTGGGTGGAGACTATAAATGGGGGTTAAGGGGTATGGAGAAAGGTTGGCATTTTCCATTCTCTTATGGGGAGGCTTTGATCTCCTTCTTCCTCTAACATCTTTTCACCATTAAAATTCCAAAATCCAAGGAGGGAAATCGAAGATCTACACCATAAGAGGCTAAATCTACATCGTTTCAAGGGCGAATTCATCGGATTGAGGAGTTTGATTTGAATTGTTCGCTGTCCGGATTGCTTTTTCATTGTTTTTGCATCGATTTGAAGAATTGGTGAGTGATTTACATCTCTCATTCGGATGCACGCAAGTATATGGGTCTTATGTTGTTAATTTCATCATTTCCATGTTATTTTCCTTAGATCTACACCATGCTAAGTTTATTTTACATGTGAATCACTTTAGGATCTGATCTAGATAATTTAAATGGTAAGTTTCATGTTATTTCATGAGTTTACGCAAGTTAGATCTATATTTGTGTTCATATGTTCAATTATTATGATTTTGGGAAATTTATGTGTTTTGATGGAAATTGTTGGATTGATGATATTGTTGGTTGCATAACATGTTTGTGGTCGCATTTGGATGAATCGGATAAGCCGGTTTCGTCGGATTCGTCGTTTGGCGAAGTTTTGGTCGAAATCGAAGTCGAAATGGAGCTGTGCAGGTTTCTGGTCGGTTTTAACAGGGTCTTGGAGCTGGTCGGTCTGATCGGTCCAGAAGGTTGAGAAGAGAGTCTGGTCGACTCAGGAGGGTTCTGGTCGGTCCAGAAGTACCAGAGGGAGTCTGGTCGGTTCAGAATGGGTCTGGTCGGCATTTCTAGTGGAAATTTCTGATCGGGCACTTCTAGTGATGACGTAACTTCGAGGTGGTTCAAGTAGGAAGGCTCGAAGTGGTGAATGTGTTCGTTGATCATGGTGGAACAACGAATGCGGTGACAACTCAAAGGTCGTGAGTTGGTGGATAATGGCTGCTCGAGAAGGTTGCTTGAGCTATGAAACATCGTCAAGGTTGGACGATTAGAGATGCGAAGGCCGAGAAGTCATCATTGTCGTAAGTTCTAGCAGGCTCGAAGCAGGGGTACGATGGGTATCGTTGAAAGGCCCAAAAGACCGGTTGTTGGTCTAGTACCCTGGGTCTTTCTGGTTGGGGAAAGGCCTAGTGTCAAGGTTGGACATTGCCAAGGTTGGGCATATGGAGTTCATGATAGAACTGGGGTTATCATTAGCCCTTGACATATGGCAAGGTTGGCCGTCATACTATAATGATGATTTCGAAGCAGGATTGGCGGTGATAGCCAGAGTCGGTTATGGATGATTGTTTGTTCTGTTTGTACTATCTCACATAGATTATCCAAAGTCGAGGGAGATGTTCTTTGAGTGCTTAAGTGATATTGGTTTAGGCCTCTGGCGAGGGTACTTGAGGAATGTTAAACTCGATTAGGGTTGTCTGTGTGAGACTTATATAATCTGGATGTTATGTGTGTTCTCTATGATTGAATGGGTGTTCTGGGTTCTATGGATGAATGGTCGGAATGCTTGGTGTAAAGGCTATCACTGTCCGATGTGGGGAAGATAAGGTTGAGTTCTTCTCTGGTGATGTGGGTAGATAAGTTGTTCATTTACCCATTCTCATATGCTTTCTTGTTGAAGTTTGTTAGCTGTATTATCGCTCACTAAGACTATTGTCTGACTCAAGGTTTTATGTCTCCTCTTATTACCTTGGGCTGTTCATCCGGTTGTGGATGGGCAGACTAAGTAGCAGGTTACAGGTAATGGAGCTTAGTGATGCGAGGAAGCTGAGTGATGACGAGCAGGAGGCTGGCGTACCAGTTTTATTCTATCTAGTATTTCTGTTTTCCGCTGTTTGAGTTGCTTGGGAGTTGTAGTGAGGCCTTATGTACAAACTTGGATATCAGTTGGATAATCTTTCTGGATGTTGAAAGAGTTTCAAAAGTTTGCTATATGATAACTCATTACTATCACCTGTTGTATATGTTCTATTATATTTTATCCTTGCGATGTGAGTTCTACGACAGGTTTAGATGTGTTCACTTACTATGATGATCGTCCATAGCAGCCTGGCACGCCTTTCAGCGCATTATTCCTCTTGTTTAGTGCGGGGGTTATGGGCGGTCGTCACATTTGGTATCAGAGCTCTGGTCAATGATCTTGGCCAAAGTTCAAAGACGTAATTGCGTATGAGAGACGTATTTGTAGATTTCAGTTGGATGTTACTATATATATTAGCATATATAGTAGTAGCGGTTGTATTCTTTTAGCAGTTTTCTTGGAAGTGGCTAACTATTCTAAATTTCAGATTTAGAATGAGTAGACGACCATCAAGGCACGCTGCTAGGAGAGCTAATACTGGAGGGGGAAATGGTGGTGAGCCAGATTACCCGGCCATGTTTGAAGCCATGGCAGAAGCAATTATGCGAAGGGTACCCGCTCCAGTTGCGGCCACGGTAGATGTAGGGGTGCGAGTTCCTAGAATAGATTTTGCAAAGATGTGCAAGGACTTTATATCTCTAGGAGGGAAACCATTCAAGGGAACTGAACCAGCTGAAGAGGTTCAGAGGTGGATGGATTCATGTGTTCGAATCTTTGGAGACTTGGGTATTGAAGATGCAATGAAGAGAAAGCTTGCATCAAGGCAGCTGCAAAGCAGGGCCATGGAATGGTGGAATTCTGTTATACTTGAGACTCCGGAAGAGGAGATTTCATGGGAGCAATTCCAAGCTAAATTTGAAGCAAAGTTTATCTCCACTGCTCAAAAGTCAGTTCTCTTCAAGAAGTTCGTAGAGTTGAAGCAGAATGGCAGATCAGTTCTTGATTATATTTCTGATTTTGAGGCTTTGTCTAGATATGCTCGTTCATACATTGATACGCCCTATCAGAAGAACGAGAAGTTTGTCTTGGGTTTGGATGCACATATTGGGAAGCCACTTGTGGACCATCTTGATGATTCATTTGAAAAGATTGTGGAAAAAGCTATTCGCCATGAGAGCTTGTTTCCCATGGAAGCAAATGTTGTCGCTGCAACCAAGGAAGCTCAGAAACCACAGCAGAGTGGTAATAAAAAGAGGAAGCAGCAACAACAGAAAGGAAAGGATGGCCAAAAGAAACCCAAGAGTGAGGCAGTTTGCTTTAACTGCCAACAGAAGGGACATTATTCGAATGAGTGTAAGAATCCCAAAGCTGAGAAGAAGTGCTTCAAGTGTGGAAAGCCTGGGCATGAGAGGAAAGATTGTCCAGAATCAGCTAAGGGCAAGCAGATTGTGAAGGCATATGCTTTGGACGCTGTGCCATCTTCTTCAAGAGCTCCTACTGCGGAAGAGAAGGGAACAGGTGTCGTGGTGCAAGGTACTTTTTCCGTTAATGGTGTTTCAGTTCGAGTTTTGTTTGATACTGGAGCATCACATTCATTCATCTGCAATGAGCTTGTTTGTCGCTTGGGTTTAGAACCCGAGATTTGTGATAGACCATTGATCGTGACTAATCCAGTTGGGGGTTCGTCCAGTTTGTGCATGATTTGCCATGGTCTAGTATTATCGAGTCAAGGTTGCTCTTTTATGTGTGATTGCTTTGTTCTTAACTTCGCTGGGTATGGGATCATCTTGGGCATGGATTGGCTCAAGAGATATGCGGCAAGGGTGAATTGCGAGAAGCTAGAGGTGAGGGTCGGGGATGTGGAAGGACGAAAGGTGTTGATTAGATGTAAGCGCGAAGACGGGGTCTTCGTGTGTTATCTATATTCGCTTGGGATTCCACAGGAAGACCTATCATCAGTGCTGATCGCTAATGAGTATGTAGATGTCTTTGACGAGGTCAAAGGGTTGCCGCCGCATCGCGAGATCGAGTTTAGGATCGATTTGGTCGAGGGTGCGAGACCAATTGTTATGCCACTTAGGCGGATGGCGCCTAAGGAACAGCGAGAGTTGGAGGTGCAAGTTAGAGACCTTTTGGGAAAAGGTTTCATTCGGAGGAGTGTTTCCGAGTGGGGTGCAACAGTCGTGTTTGCAACTAAAGCAGATGGCTCGTTAAGGTTGTGTGTGGACTATCGTGAGCTGAACAAGGTGACTAAGAAGAACAAGTATCCGTTGCCAAGGATTGACGACTTGTTCGATCAGCTTCACGAAGCCAAAGTGTTTTCTTAGATGGATTTGGCAACGGGATTTCACCAGTTGAGAGTAGCTAAGGATAGTGTGCCAAAGACTGCTTTTAGGACGCCGTCCGGATTTTTCGAGTGGTTGGTGATGCCATTCGGGTTGACTAACGCGCCAGCGTATTTTGTGGATCTTATGAATAGAGTGTTCAGAGATCAGTTGAATAAGTTCGTGCTTGTGTTCGTGGATGATATACTGGTTTACTCCAGAAATGTGGAAGAACATAAGACGCACTTGAGAGTTGTGTTAGAGATCTTGCGAAAGCATCAGCTTAAAGCTAAGTTCTCAAAGTGTCACTTCTAGAAGGATGAAGTGAGGTTCTTAGGTCATGTTGTTTCTGGAAAAGGTATAGCGGTTGACCCCGCTAAAGTTGCAGCAATTCAGGACTGGGATAGACCTAAGAATGCAACGGATGTTCGGAGTTTCCTTGGATTGGCTGGTTATTACCGAAGGTTTATCAAGGATTTCTCTAAGATGGCTGCACCATTAATAGGATTGACGAAGAAGAACCAAGTGTTCGCATGGGATGCGAAGTGTGAACAAGCGTTCGAAATCTTGAAGCAGAGATTGACGAGTGCACCTGTGTTGACCATTCCAAGTGGGAATGAAGAGATGGTGGTATATACTGATGCATGTGGTACTGGACTTGGAGCAGTGCTAATGCAGAAGGATAAAGTAGTGGCTTACGCAAGTCGATAGCTAAAGCCACATGAGAGAAACTATCCAACTCATGATTTGGAGTTGGCAGCGGTTGTATTTGCTCTAAAGATGTGGAGACATTACCTGTTGGGAGTACGATTCGAGTTGTTTACGGATCACAAGTCGTTGAAGTATCTTTTCTCCCAAAAGGATTTGAATCTTCGGCAGCAACGATGGTTAGAGTTTCTGGCATCGTATGATTTTGGGATAGCCTATACTCCTGGCAAAGGCAATACAGTTGCAGATGCATTGAGTCGATGACACGCAAGTTTGGGAGCGATGTTTTCGGAATGGAAGGGCCTCGAGTATTTGGCAAGGTTCGAATTCAGGCCAAGGTGTGAGTTGGAACCTGAAATATTGGCAAGCTTGTCGATAAGGCCTACTCTTATCGAAAGGATTGGCGAGGGCCAAAAGAAAGATACGAAGCTTGTCGAGTCCATTCAGAAACTGAAACCAGAGGATAAGGAGTTCGAGGTCGACCGAGAAGGCTGGCTTCGAAAGCAAGGACGATTAGTTGTTCCTGATGTCGACGGATTGAGGGATGAGGTTCTGAGAGAATGTCATCACTCGAAGCTAACGATTCATCCCGGTGGTAATAAAATGTATCAAGACATGAAGCGAGTCTACTACTGGGAAGGGATGAAAAGAGATAATGGAAAATTCATTTCCAAGTGTATGAACTGTCAGTTAGTGAAAGCTGAACAGAAGAAGCCAAGTGGTTTACTTCAGCCATTAGAGGTTCCTACGTGGAAGTGGGAGCAGATATCGATGGATTTTATCGATGGACTACCTAGAACTAAGGCAGGGAATGAAGGGATTTGGGTCATTGTTGATCGTTTGACCAAAAGTGCGAGATTTATTCCTGTCAAGTCGACTAGGACAGCATCAAAATTGGCTGAGCTTTATGTGAAATGGATAGTTCGATTCCATGGTGTCCCAAAGAGTATAGTAAGTGACCGGGATCCATTGTTCACGAGTGGATTTTGGAAAAGTTTGCAATAAGCTTTGGGAACCGAATTGTGCTTAAGTACGGCATATCATCCCCAAACTGATGGTCAGACCGAGAGAGTCAACCGAGTTTTAGAAGATCTCCTGAGGGCTTATGTGATAGACTTCGGAGGATCGTTGGAATACCATCTGCATCTGGTTGAGTTTGCGTATAATAATAGCTACCAGTCGAGTATTGGGATGGCACCATACGAGGCGTTGTATGGAAGGCCGTGCAATTCTCCAGCTTGTTAGTTAGAAACTGGAGATAAGTTGGTACTTGGGCCCGAGATGATTAGAGAAACCTCGGGTTGTATCAAAATTGTTCGGCAACGAATGAAAGCGGCCCAAGATCGTCAAAAGAGTTACGCCGATAAGCGTCGTAAGGATTTAGAATTCGACGTAGGTGATATGGTTTTTGTGAAGATTTCACCGTTAAAGCATATGGTTCGATTCGGAAGTAAAGGGAAGTTGGCTCCTAGGTTTGTTGGACCATTTCCGATAGTTGAGCGAATAGGAAGCTCGCATATAGGTTGGAGTTACCCGAGAAGATGTCGAGTATGCATAATGTTTTCCATGTGTCGTTTCTACGGAAGTTTTTGCACGACTCGAATGTGGTGGTATCTCCAGAACAGTATGAAGATTTAGAAGTCGAGACCGCAGTTGCGAAACCTCGTAGGCCACTTCGTGTTGTGGGAAATGGTACGAAACAGCTTAGGAGGAAGACGGTTAAGCTAGTCAAGGTACAATGGAGTGAAGATGGCGACGATTGTACATGGGAGACGGAAGAGAGCATGAGGGCGACTCATCCAGAACTCTTCGTCGGTAGGACCCTTTGATATCGTATCTTCGTTGTGTCGTTGTATCTTGTTGTTGTGTGGTAGAATTCCGCGTGCTAGGATAAGGCTATGGATGCATGGCTTGATGGTTGCTAGTTTGGATGATAGAATTGGCTTCACATGGATGATAGGCATGCGGAATTGTTGTGGTTGCTTGTGTTTGCTTGGAATTTCGGGGGCGAAATTCTTAAGGGGGGGAGAATGTAACAGCCCGCATTTTACGTATCGGAAGATCGTAAAATAATTTTATTTTATTCCCTGAGGGTTGGATCATTCTCATCTTTTGATGTGTTGCTTATGGGGATGTGAGACATGTCCATAAATTTTACCGATTTTGTTTATGACCATTTTGCCCCTGTCAGTCTTGTACTGGGCATAACTTTTGACTCAGGTCGAATCAGAGGGTGAGACCTGTGCCATTGGAAAGGAATTGATGATTCCCTTTCCGTAGAGGGGTTACATTAAGGATTTGGTTCAGCGGTTTGGGAGAAATCGCTGTTTTAAGTTTTTTCAGTTGGCTGTTCAGGTTTTGGAAGGCTAATGGGCTGATTTGGAGAAGGCCCATTAGGGGGTGGGTGGAGACTATAAATAGGGGGTAAGGGGTACGGAGAAAGGTTGGCATTTTCCATTCTCTTATGGGGAGGCTTTGATCTCCTTCGTCCTCTAACATCTTTCCACCATTAAAATTCCAAAATCCAAGGAGGGAAATCGAAGATCTACACCATAAGAGGCTAAATCTACATCGTTTCAAGGGCGAATTCATCGGATTGAGGAGTTTGATTCGAAGTGTTCGCTGTTCGGATTGCTTTTTCATTGTTTTTGCATCGATTTGAAGAATTGGTGAGTGATTTACATCTCTCATTCGGATGCATGCAAGTATATGGGTCTTATGTTGTTAATTTCATCATTTCCATGTTATTTTCCTTAGATCTACACCATGCTAAGTTTATTTTACATGTGAATCACTTTAGGATCTGATCTAGATAATTTAAATGGTAAGTTTCATGTTATTTCATGAGTTTATGCAAGTTAGATCTATATTTGTGTTCGTATGTTCAATTATTATGATTTTGGGAAATTTATGTGTTTTGATGGAAATTGTTGGATTGATGATATTGTTGGTTGCATAACATGTTTGTGGTTGCATTTGGATGAATCGGATAAGCCGGTTTCGTCGGATTCGTCGTTTGGCGAAGTTTTGGTCGAAATCAAAGTCGAAATGGAGCTGTGCAGGTTTCTGGTCGGTTTTAACAGGGTCTTGGAGCTGGTCGGTCTGATCGGTCCAGAAGGTTGAGAAGAGAGTCTGGTCGACTCAGGAGGGTTCTGGTCGGTCCAGAAGTACCAGAGGGAGTCTGGTCGGTTCAGAATGGGTCTGGTCGGCATTTCTAGTGGAAATTTCTGATCGGGCACTTCTAGTGATGACGTAACTTCGAGGTGGTTCAAGTAGGAAGGCTCGAAGTGGTGAATGTGTTCGTTGATCAAGGTGGAACAACGAATGCGGTGACAACTCAAAGGCCGTGAGTTGGTGGATAATGGCTGCTCGAGAAGGTTGCTTGAGCTATAAAACATCGTCAAGGTTGGACGATTAGAGATGCGAAGGCCGAGAAGTCATCATTGTCGTAAGTTCTAGCAGGCTCGAAGCAGGGGTACGATGGGTATCGTTGAAAGGCCCAAAAGACCGGTTGTTGGTCGAGTACCCTGGGTCTTTCTGGTTGGGGAAAGGCCTAGTGTCAAGGTTGGACATTGCCAAGGTTGGGCATATGGAGTTCATGCTAGAACTGGGGTTATCATTAGCCCTTGACATATGGCAAGGTTGGCCGTCATACGATAATGATGATTTCGAAGCAGGATTGATGGTGATAGCCAGAGTCGGTTATGGATGATTGTTTGTTCTGTTTGTACTATCTCACATAGATTATCCAAAGTCGAGGGAGATGTTCTTTGAGTGCTTAAGTGATATTGGTTTAGGCCTCTGGCGAGGGTACTTGAGGAATGTTAAACTCGATTAGGGTTGTCTGTGTGAGACTTATATAATCTGGATGTTATGTGTGTTCTCTATGATTGAATGGGTGTTCTGGGTTCTATGGATGAATGGTTGAAATGCTTGGTGTAAAGGCTATCACTTTCCGATGTGGGGAAGATAAGGTTGAGTTCTTCTCTGGTGATGTGGGTAGATAAGTTGTTCATTTACCCATTCTCATATGCTTTCTTGTTGAAGTTTGTTAGCTGTATTATCGCTCACTAAGACTATTGTCTGACTCAAGGTTTTATGTCTCCTCTTATTACCTTGGGCTGTTCATCCGGTTGTGGATGGGCAGACTAAGTAGCAGGTTACAGGTAATGGAGCTTAGTGATACGAGGAAGCTGAACGATGACGAGCAGGAGGCTGGCGTACCAGTTTTATTCTATCTAGTATTTCTGTTTTGCGCTATTTGAGTTGCTTGAGAGTTGTAGTGAGGCCTTATGTACAAACTTGGATATCAGTTGGATAATCTTTCTGGATGTTGAAAGAGTTTCAAAAGTTTGCTATATGATACCTCATTACTATCACCTGTTGTATATGTTCTATTATATTTTATCCATGCGCTGTGAGTTCTACGACAGGTTTCGATGTGTTCACTTACTATGATGATCGTCCATAGCAGCCCGGCACGCCATTCAGCGCATTATTCCTCTTGTTTAGTGCGGGGGTTATGGGCGGTCGTCTCATTTGGTATCAGAGCTCTGATCAACGATCTTGGCCAAAGTTCAAAGACGTAATTGCGTATGAGAGACGTATTTGTAGATTTCAGTTGGATGTTACTATATATATTAGCATATGTAGTAGTAGCGGTTGTATTCTTTTAGCAGTTTTCTTGGAAGTGGCTAACTATTCTAAATTTCAGATTTAGAATGAGTAGACGACCATCAAGGCACGCTGCTAGGAGAGCTAATACTGGAGGGGGAAATGGTGGTGAGCCAGATTACCCGGCTATGTTTGAAGCCATGGCAGAAGCAATTATGCGAAGGGTACCCGCTCCAGTTGCGGCCACGGTAGATGTAGGGGTGCGAGTTCCTAGAATAGATTTTGCAAAGATGTGCAAGGACTTTATATCTCTAGGAGGGAAACCATTCAAGGGAACCGAACCAGCTGAAGAGGTTCAGAGGTGGATGGATTCATGTGTTCGAATCTTTGGAGACTTGGGTATTGAAGATGTAATGAAGAGAAAGCTTGCATCAAGGCAGCTGCAAAGCAGGGCCATGGAATGGTGGAATTCTGTTATACTCGAGACTCCGGAAGAGGAGATTTCATGGGAGCAATTCCAAGCTAAATTTGAAGCAAAGTTTATCTCCACTGCTCAAAAGTCAGTTCTCTTCAAGAAGTTCATAGAGTTGAAGCAGAATGGCAGATCAGTTCTTGATTATATTTATGATTTTGAGGCTTTGTCTAGATATGCTCGTTCATACATTGATACGCCCTATCAGAAGAACGAGAAGTTTGTCTTGGGTTTGGATGCACATATTGGGAAGCCACTTGTGGACCATCTTGATGATTCATTTAAAAAGATTGTGGAAAAAGCTATTCGCCATAAGAGCTTGTTTCCCAAGGAAGCAAATGTTGTCGCTGCAACCAAGGAAGCTCAGAAACCACAGCAGAGTGGTAATAAAAAGAGGAAGCAGCAACAACAGAAAGGAAAGGATGGCCAAAAGAAACCCAAGAGTGAGGCAGTTTGCTTTAACTGCCAACAGAAGGGACATTATTCGAATGAGTGTAAGAATCCCAAAGCTGAGAAGAAGTGCTTCAAGTGTGGAAAGCCTGGGCATGAGAGGAAAGATTGTCCGTAATCAGCTAAGGGCAAGCAGATTGTGAACATATGAAAGAAGTGTGTGTATATGTTCCTTATCTAATGCAAAATCAGGCGGTCCACTGATTCAGTTGACCTCCTTAATGCAAACCATGATTGTGCCATGTGTCCATTATGTATGCGAAAGAACCCTATCAATACATATTGTTTCTACATGTGTGCACAACCATTCACCAAAATGCCGCATCCATATGATAGTGCAACCGTTATACATCCAGTAACTTAAATATGCACACACATTTATATGCAATATGCAATATGAAGTGACTGAGCCGATCTAGTGCCTAAAGTGTGTGTATAAGCATCCACGAGCAACCACTAGCAAACACTAGCATCCATATGCATCCATCATACATAACATGTCTCAAACACATGTTTCAACCATAGGATTACCCTATCTAAAGGTCAAAGATACTAGCTAGAGGACATACTAAAGATAAGATAAGCACAAGCTAAGCGATAAAGGAGAAATTAAAAGACATACCCTCGAAAAGAAAAGGGTACAATGAACGCATCTTCTCTTCCGTCTCCCAAGTAGCGTTGCTCTCCTCATCTCCCCATTGCATTTTGACTAGCTTGACCTCTCGATTCCTCAACTTCTTAACCTCCGACCCAAGAATGCACGTAGGAGCTCGTCGAATCGTCGCATCACGCTCAATCTCCACCTCTCTAAGCAAGCTCGGCTCTACCACTTCCGCGGTCTCGTGCAAGCATTTCCTCAAATGTGATACATGGAATACATCGTGTATGCCACTAAGTCTCTTGGGCAACTCCACTCTAAACGCCATCCACCCAATCCTCTCCTTAATAGGAAACGGCCATACGAACCTTGGTGCTAACTTCCCAACGGACCCAAAGCGAACAACGTTCCGTAATGGAGACACCTTGACAAAGACCATGTCCCCAATATCAAACTCAAGATCTGTCCTCCTCTTGTCCGCATAAGATTTCTGCCTATCTTGCACCGTCTTCATCCTCCTTCGAATCAAATCGATCTTTTCCGTAGTCTCTCTAATCATATCGGGCCCAAGTAAGATCTTATCTGTAGACTCCCACCAACATGTAGGAGAATGACACGGCCGTCCATAAAGAGCCTCGAACGGCGCCATGCCAATGCTAGACTAAAAGCTGTTATTATATACGAACTCCACCAACGGAAGATGCTCCTCCCATATACCTCCGAAATCTAAGACACACAACCTCAATAGGTCCTCTAGAATACGATTCACCCTCTCGGTCTGGTCGTCCGTCTGAGGATAATATGCGGTGCTCAAACACAACTGAGTCCCTACCGCCTCTTGTAGGCTTTTCCAAAATTCGCTAGTAAAAATAGGATCGCGGTCGCTCACTATGCTAGATGGAACATCGTGCAAACGAACTATCTCTCGAATGTATACGGAGGCTAACCATGGAGCAGTTCTCTTGCTCTTCACGGGAATGAAATGGGCGCTCTTAGTAATTCTTCCTACCATGACCCAAATCCCCGTATTACCCTTCCTCGATCTCGGTTACCCGTCAACAAAATCCATCGAGACACTTTCCCACTTCCATTGTGGGACCTCTAATGGGTGTAGTAATCCTCCGGGCTTCTTTTTCTCTGCTTTTACTTGTTGGAACACCAAGCATCTAGCGACAAACTCGGCCACGTCCTTCTTCATGCCAGCCCAAAAGTAAACTAGTCTCATGTACGTGTACATCTTGTCCCCACCGGGATGAATGGTCATCTTCAAACGATGTGCATCATCAAGAATGGTCTTCCTTGGGTCCTCGTCTTTTGGTACGCAAAGTCTACCATCCCTACGTAACCAACCCTTATCATCTAGGGTATACCTACGGAGATGGCTCGATGACTCCCCTCCTTTGAGCTACTCTACTAACTCAACCAACTGTGGGTCATCTCACTGTGCCTCACCGATCCGTCCCAATAGCGTAGGTCTGACCTCCAAGGAAGCTAGCAAACCAGGTACGAAGTCAACGGAAGGTTTAAAGTCAAACGTAGAGATAAACTCTAAGCTTCACCGCTCAACAAACAACGGACTCAAGGACAACCTTTTTCTACTTAAGGCGTCTGCCACCACGTTACCCTTGCCAGGGGTATATGCTATCTCGAAATCGTAGGATGCTAAGAATTCCATCCACCTTTGCTGCCTTAAGTTCAAGTCCTTCTGAGAGAACAAGTATTTTACCGATTTGTGGTCAGTGAATAATTCGAATTTCTCGCCAAGAAGATAATAGCACCAAGACTTAAGTGCGAAAACAATAGCAGCCAACTCTAGGTCATGTGTAAGGTAATTTCTCTCATGCACTCTCAATTGCCTTCTACCATAGGCTATTACCCTTCCCTCTTGCATTAAGACTGCGCCTAATCCTGTTCCACAAGCATCGGTATAAATGGTAAATGGCTTACTCCCATCCGGCAACACTAAGACTGGGGCTGTGGTCAAAGCTCTCTTTAAATGTTGGAACACATCACCACAATCTACGTCCCATGTGAAAACTAGGTTCTTCTTCATCAAGCGTGTTAATGGAGAAGATATTTTTGCGAAGTCTTTGATAAACTTCCTATAGTAGCCAGCCTACCCTAAGAAACTCCTCACCTCGGTAGCATTTTTAGGAACCTTCCAATCTTTGATGGCCACTACCTTTGCGGGATCCACAGCTATCCCTTCTTTGGAAACCACGTGCCCTAAGAATCACACTTCCTTCCTCCAAAAGTGACATTTAGAAAATTTAGCTTTAAGGCTATGTGCTCGAAGAGTCTCCAACACTTCCCTAAGATGTAGGGCATGCTCTTCCTCATTCTTGGAAAAGATCAAGATGTCGTCCACAAAGACTACCACGAATTTATTAAGGTACTCCCTAAACACCCTACTCATCAAGTCAATAAAGTATGCGGGGGCGTTTGTCAAACCGAAGGGCATCACAAGCCACTCAAAGAAACCGTCTGGAGTCCTAAAGGCAGTCTTGTCTATGCTATCCTCAGCCACTCTCAACTTATGGAAACCCGTGGCTAAATCCAACTGCGAAAACACTGAGGCGCCAACTAACTGATCGAAGAGATCGTCAATCCTCGGTAGTGGGTGTCTATTCTTCTTAGTAAGCTTATTAAGTTCTCTATAGTCCAAAAAAAGTCTAAGGGACCCATCTGCCTTTGTGGAAAATACTACTGGAGCACCCCACTCCGATATACTATGTTTGATGAACCCCTTCTCAAGCAATTCTTTCACGTGCTTACTGAGTTCTCTTCTTTCTCTTGGAGCCATGTGGCGCACTGGCAATACAACTGGCTTTGCATTATCTACTAGATATATTCGAAAGTCTATCTCACGTTTTGGGGGTAAACCCCTCACCTCATCGAAGACATCAACATATTCACGGACTATGGGAATTGAATGTAAATCATCATCGGATGCATCAAGGGATTCTAGGTAGCTAATCATTACTGGACCTCTAGGGTCACAAGAAATATCTAGGGTCTTTCCAAAACGAGGCAACAGTCTATCTACCCTTCTTTCACAATCTAGGATGGCCCCATATCTTGTTAGCCAATCCATACCTAGAATTAAACCGTAGCCCATGAAGCCAAGAACAAAGGCATTGCATTCGAACTCAACGCCCAGGATAAACACTCTCAAATCCCGACAAATCATAGAAAGATGAGCCGAACCACCAATAGGATTTGAGTCTACAAAGGGATCAGTAACAAGACTAGTATCTAGGTGTAGTGTTTCAACTAATGATGTAGAGATAAATTAATGTGATGTGCCAGAATCGAATAAAGTATGGACATGATGATCAAACAGAAAAACTAAACTTTCAACGGAAATTGCTCTACCTCGTTCTTGCAGCGGTGGGACCACGAGAGCCTGAACTTGTCCCCTTGCCTGCCCTGGTGCCATAAGAGCCTACACCTGTCCTCCTAAGGTAGACCCTGCCCTCTGCCCTTTCTTTGGGTAGTCCTTTATAAGATGTCCTGCTTCGCCGCAGTGGAAACAACCGGTCTTCTTTTTCTTCCTACAATTTTGCTTAGATGGCCTGGTGTCCCACAGTTAATGCATCTCTTCTTTCCCTTACCATTATTGCCTTTGCGACCTTTCTTATTCTGTTGTTGCTGTTGCGGCTTCTTTTGATCCCCTTTCTTCTCGGGTGCCTTATTAGCATTGGCGCCCTTCTCTTCTTCATGCATAAGCGCCATGTTAACTAGCCTCTCAAAGGTAGCCCCCATGGGGATGTGGGTCATAGCTAACCGATGAAGCGGCTTGTTCAAACCCTTAACAAATCTCAAGGCCTACTTTTCAGGAGTATTCACCAAGTCCAAGCCAAATCTTGCCAATTGATTGAATTTTTAACGTACTCTTTCACCGATAGATTCCCTTGCTTCAATGCTAGAAACCTTTCCATGTATAGATTCTCTTCGGCCCGTGAGAGAAACTTCGCCTCAAACCTCTACCTAAAATCTGGCTATGTATCGACTGGACGTTTTTCATTAGTGACCTCCCACCAAAACGAGGCATCATCCTTCATTAGCCAGGCTGCTAACTGGACCTTTCTTCCATCATCCACTTCAAAGATTCCAAATAATTATTCCACCTCCTTTAGCCAGTTTCAAGCTTCAACAAATGTCTCCGTTCCGTGAAAAGCCTTCAACCCATTGTCCTAAAGTCCTTACATATCTTTGCGAAAGTACCGACGCGAGGAGGAGGAGGAGGAGGAGGAGGAGAAGGAGCATTTGCTGGACCTGCGGTGGCGGCCCTAGCCTCGAGATATTGACGAAACCAACCGGGTACATGAACATACTCTGGTATCTCAGATGCTTCAGACATGCTGAAATGAAAAAGGAAAGATTCAATACAAAAGAACCGAAGGAAAGATATATGGCCATTAGGGTTATGCTTTCTAAAAAAATCTTTTCTCTTGAAAATACTTTCCTTAAAACATACTTTTGAAGGTACTTCTTTATAAAAATTCTTTTTGAAAAACAGCTTTTCAAAATTCATATATGTTCTGGTAATCTTCAGCTCTGATACCACGTGTAACACCGCATGTCCATTAATGTCACTCACAAAGGGAATGCATTAACTTCTATGGAGCGTTTTAAGTGAGTAGAACAAAAACTTAACAACAAGACAGGTATAAATAGTACTTGAAAAATTAGAAACTTTATTTCATTGCAACGGAAAATACATATGTTTGATTACATCATCAAAACCAGAGCCAAGTACATAATATCCATCTTGACTAAATCAAAGTACATAAATTGAAAGATATAATCCCTAATACAAAATAGCCATAAATAAAAGGGAGGTTGAACTTTACTTCAGCGATCCAAGCATTCTTCAAAAAGCAAGAAGCAAAGCTGTCCAAAATCAAGCTCCATTGATGCTAGTTCCAACCTGAGCACCTGGGGGGGGGGGGGGAAGGAAGAAAATAGGAGGAAACAAAGGAGGTCAGACATAAAGTCTGGCGAGCGCTATAATTTTAACAATATAATTTCCAAAGTAACTAGGCTAAGGCATAAGTTGGAAAATTAGGAAATGACCATGAACCATTGAGTATGGCAGAGTAAACAAGGAAACAAGACGAACAATGATATCGTTAAAGCGCACCTAAACCACTATAAGATAATTACTAAACTACACCAACACTATAAGATAATTGCTATGCTGCACCACCACCAGTCACCCTAAGGTTGATCCCGGCCACAGAATTTAATAATGATATTGGTAGTTTCGTGCACCCCTAGCCGCCTTCATAGGTGCCGCCTGCCCTTATCTCCACTAGGTGTACCAACTACCCCCCAAGCGATCGGCTCCCTAACTCGTAAATACCCATGCTGGCCCCACAGTGGGGTGTATCACTGCCCAAAGTGGCAACCCGATACCACAAATAATGCACGGCTTATACCTACACGATGTAACAACGTCTTACCTACCAACCCGGGTCCACACACGCATATGAACCCGTTGGACTTGCGTTGCCACCGCTAACCCGTTTTGGCCTCTTACAGTCAAGCCCAGTATGTGTGTCCCGTACTCAACTTGGGTCGAGCCCACAAAGATACGTATGGGTTACTAGTTGAAATGGGCCCTCATTACTTGACACAAGCTATCCACCGAAGCTTGGTCCCCTCTAGTACATCCCACTTAACCCACTTCTTATTCATGTTCACTTACATGTTTCAATATTGGTTAAGTATTTCTAATCGTATTACAAATGCCACCCAAAGCACCCACAAGATTCCACATGCCACCCAAGGCACCCACTTAACCTCCTCATGTCCCACTAAATGTTTATCTGGTTAAGTGTTTCTTAATTCATTAAGACCGTAACCTCATAAAGACCTCTCACATTAGACTGGCATTTGTGGTAGCTGGATTTGCCGGGCGGGTCCGGGCAGTCTTACACCACAAATGAGCCTAAACTCGTGTCTTTACAATTGTTACGTATTTAATTTGTGCCTAAGACCTCCCACATTAGACTGGCATTTATGGCAGCTGGATTTGCCGGACGGGTCCGGGCAGTCTTACACCACAAAAGAGCTTAACCTCGTGTCTTAGACGATTAATTACTCCTAATTAATCATCCCCCAATTTGAATTACTTTCCCTATTCAAATTATCGATCATTTCCAAATTTTACGATGTCCATAATTGACTCAATTATGTCCATCCATTTATGGTATGTAAAATCATACCAATTTTCATCACAAATTTATTTTATGCCTTTTAAGCTTTTATGCCAATTAAATCTTTTAATATTACCCCCTTTTACCCCATGTTGTACGTTCGTTCGTTTAACGTAAAATATACGTTAAACTCGAATAGTCTAACTCATGGAATAAAGAGAAAACATCACAACATACATATAATTAAAACTAGATCTAAACATAAGGGGTGAACTTGCATGTGTGAATGATGTTCTACATCTAAAACTTGCATAGGCCAAAGTTATAACTTGCATAAAATTACATATGTCATAAATCCAAATCTAAAGGTGTGAACCTGTTTAGATAATGGTCACAAACTTGCATAAATCATGTATGTCATAGATCTACATCTAAAGGTGTAAACTTGCATAGGCAGTAACCACAAACTTGCATAACATGAATCATTTTAAAACACATGTATTCATCTAAACTTGCATATGTGATTTATGCAACATAACAATGGTATAAACTTACATCTAAACATGTAAACTAGCATGTAGAATTTGGCATATAACTCACACATGTCATAGCCTAACTTTAGATCTAAAATAGATGTCATGAAGCATATAAGGTTACATATAATTTTCCCCAACTTGCATATGATTCATGTCTTAATAAAAATCTAAACTTGCATACATACTTATGATTTATCATATGAATCAACATACCCAAACTAACATATGAACAACATGGTGATTCGATTATACATAAGCCAATCATAAAATTACAACATAGATGATCACAACTTTACAAGATAGCATCATAGAATTTACAACATAAACATCACAATTTTGCTACATGAATAATAACATGTGGTCAATAATTCACATCATATCCAAATGGTCCGCATCATAACTCAATCCAATTAATTTGCTAATTATTTTATTAAAATTATCGAACTCACAATTCAGAAAAGGTCTTGAATTCTGAATTCTGAGTTTTGAAGTTGTAATAGCTTTCCCTTGAAGAAGATTCGTTGTTTAAGTTGAAAAGGATTGAATTAGATTAGCTTTCTTCCTCTCTAATTGGTGGCGGCTATGCTGAGTTGCTAGGTGATGGCATGGAGGCCATGAATCTAATTTTGTTTTGATTTTAGGGTTTGAGTCTACATGTCTTTTAATAGAGTTTAGGATTAGTTTAAGCCTCCAATCTACCAAAAATTAATCCCAGCCAACCAGAGCTTATCAGAAACCCTAATGAGTCATCGTCTAGTCATTAACAGGTCATAAATCAAATCTGCCTGGGAGGGGGAAGGGGGAGGTCGACCCCCAGGTCGACCCTATGGTCGATCTGGTCAGGGAAGGTCGACCCCCAGGTCGACCCTATGGTCGACCTGGCCCTGGCGGGAAAATTCCCACCTAGCCCATCTGACTCTGAAATTTTGAAATCTATTTTGAATTTTCTGAAACTTCCGATGGCCATAACTTCTTCATATGAAGTCCACTTCACGCAAACTCGGACTCTATCTCAACCAGAATTCCGAGATGAACACAGGGGCGTAACCCGTTTCCCTTAATTCTCACGTCTGAGATTAGTTATTCTTTAATTTGTGAACATTAGTGTTAACATAAATACCAGTGATAGAGATACGATCTTCGCTGCTAAGTTCTGGGAAGCATTTCAGGAAGAGTTGGGAACAAGGCTGAATCTTAGCATCACCTATCATCCTCAGACAGACGGCCAAACTGAGAGGGTGAATCGTATATTAGAAGATTTGTTGCGGGCATGTATTCTTGATTTTGGGGGATCTTGGGAAGATAAACTACATTTGGCAGAGTTCTCCTATAATAAGAACTATCAAGCGAGCTTGAAAATGTCACCATTCGAAGCATTGTATGGTAAACCATGTAGATCTCCCACATGTTGGGTAGAACCAGGCAATCGACTAGTATTGGGGCCTGATATGATCCCAGAAGCTTCAAATAAAGCCGGTTTCATCAAGAAGCGACTGCAAGCAGCTTAAAGCAGACAAAAGAGTTATGCAGATTCTAGAAGAAGAGATCTGGCCTTTTCTGTTGGTGAATATGTGTGTGACAACCCCAATTTCGATAGACCAATTTTTTTTTGCAAAATTCCAATCTATCGAAACTCGGATTTGTTTGCTCTGGTATCCTACAGAAAAGACAGAGACATAAAATATGTCATAGCTCAGAAAACATCTCACAGTGGAATGGATAAAATATAATACAAATCAAAGTATTGCCTTACCGCATTAATAATACTGCCTAACCAGTATCCAAAGATATAATGTCTCATGTCCCTGCCACAAACCTAACCTGCAAGTATGTTACGAGGAAGGGGTCAGAACAAAAGTCCTGGTGACTGGATTTAAACTATACACTTTGGATAATCCTACATATATTGTTCAATCATATTATCTTATTTATTAGGTAACTTGGGTTAACAACACTCAAGGCTTACACACACGTCATACCCATTTACTTCCCAACGAATTAACCTAATAAAGTATATGTGTAGCTACCCCCAATATCGAGGTACACCCCATGGAACACCACTCGCACGATCTCCACCGTAACACTATCGCAGTATACACAGTCCCTCATCCTATGCCGTAGTGATGTACGGATAATAATATTACGTTCCGCATATATCTACCATTACTATTCTACGCAAACGTACGGATTGCCACCTTTGTTCGAATCAGACTCCATAACGGAGTAACGCCCTCAAGTCTATGATACACCACCCAGAGCCGATATGCATGTATCTAGACTGTCCACCGTACGTATCTTCATTTTTAGCTCGATGCCTCAATCGCATGTCCCTTATTGTGCACCGAGTTCCGTGGTAAGGCGACACAAGAAACATGGAACTCGGTCAGGAGCTTTTCCATATCCGTACGGGCCCGTCTTCAAAGAACCTCTATATATAGACATACCTAGGGTCTATTTTCGTGGTGGCTATGGCCCCACCTCGTCCACTCCCTCAACTAATAAAGACTATCAGAGCTAAGAGACCTCCTCTATGCAAACAATCTAAATATCCATGTGGCCTTTCTCATGGTATCTTTGGTTTAGATCGAGTCCTTTCGCATCCCACTGGCTGCCGATGACGGGTGTCCGACTATCTACTATCCTTGGTTGTGGCCTTTCTCTCTCTGCCTCCTCTTGAGGCAACCGCTAAACTACCCTGGTGTCAGCACGTCACAACATTTTGACTGCATAACTATATCTGCAGTCAAGGCCCGCCCACCTAGTAGTTACGCGTAGACCCAACCTCTACGAGCACAACCTAAGACTTCTGTCACCGCACAGAGGACTACTAGGAGCACCTTACGTATCTCAGGAAGTCGCATGCTTACTCTTCCAGTCCCTTGGAGCCTTCAGAACAATCAGATGAATGTGCGCTCCCCTCATTCTTTATAACACCTCGATGATCTACCCCGTTGGTTTATTCACCCTCACCCGTATGGAGTGGTCTAAGCACCTTACTTTAGCATGTTGTTGGACCTTATGTCTAAACATTCTTTTATGCGCTTACCTCACCTCACTAAGTTTCCAGTTTACTTGGTTAATCCCATTTGTATTGAATTCTTATTCAAATTACCAAGTTTCTCTTGCTTATTAATTTCAGCCATACAGCTTAATCCATTTAAGTTTATTAATAAGCCCCAACATGTTATTCTCTAGATAGTGGCCCAAGGTCTATAATCTACAATCTCTTTTATATTCTTGTTTGATTTCATCATTACAATAACATGTTTTACTTAATATGTAATTAAGTATGTCCAATTCACATGTTTTGTAATTAACATGTCACTTACCATTTATGATTAAATATAACTTATTTTATTTCATAAGTTTTCCTCATTCTTTCTCATTTAATCGTAATTCCATTTTACTTTGTAATACAACTTATCATTGTTTACTTATTAACTTAGTTCAATTAACTAAGGCCCATTAATAAGTTTCTCTACCCGTTTATTATAACCTATGTTATAATTTCCTCTTGTCCCTAAAACATTCTTTGTGACGACCCGTACTTCCCCGGTCTCCGAAGAGAAGAGAAAGAACGGATTCTCCGAGAACACAACAAAGCAGAATAGAAATAGAAGAACATTTCATTCCTTATTACAACAATTTACATCAGAGTACAAGAATATACAGAGTATGAACAAATAATATACATTTGATAAATATCATAGATTCAAATTACAAAGCAACAGAAAAATAATACATAACCCAACTGAAAGTGATACACAGATACAGAGCGTTCCAAATATAGCACCAGCTGTAATTCCGAGATCCTGGAAAAGAAATAATCTGCAAAACCAAAACTACTAGCTGCCCATATGGAAAATAGGGGCACCCAGAGTTTAGATTAAAACAATAAACTCCAGGTCGGTCATGTGACTAGTGTGAGAACTAAAACAGTTATTTAAAACCTTACTTTAAAATGGAGTAATTCAAGGGACCACGCCGTATAATACGGAGCGGGTTTCCTCCCAAGAATACCAGTGCATAAAATAAATAACGCAATGCTTTTTGGAAAAATGAAGCTATTATAAGACCCAGTTCCCATCACATAATGCAACGCAAGCCGGAGGATAGGATTTTCCCTTATAATAGCGAAACATGCTTGGTACGTTTAAAACAAATCATTTAATACTATTATAAGTGCATAGTGTATAAAACAACTTCAAATATAAATGTATCAATTCTAGATGGCATGGATACCATATATCATGTCGCCAATACTAGGCTCTGCAATCAAAACCGAAATGTCATGTATTGGAAGTTGGATTTCCAACCAAGGCAAAGGGATCATCGTGTGCTCATTCGAGACAATCTAGCCTACCATGTCTTAGGCTACAGTCGCAACTGCACCTTGGACCTTCAGGGCCGGTCCTCTTTTATGTTTGAGGATTAGTAATTCCTCAACAATGCGTTTCCCCGCCCTATGGGGCGTAAATGAGCCAGATGACTCTATATCCATCGGCTCCATAGTAACCGATATATCCGAGGCGCCTTGCAATCCAACAACCACATAAGTAAAACTGTCTGGGCTCCATACCATGACACCACTCCTAGCTAAAAAAAACGCATGTCCTCCCTGCAGTCCTCTCCTGTTGCTGGTTCACACCGGGGTGTGAGGCTCGTGAATTAACGCTTTGCACAAAGCTATGCTATATTAAAGTCGTGCTTTGATCATCAACCACCAGACTCTGCTTTTCAATAGAAGCCTTGATCATTTGCATCTCAGCATGCCACACAGGCAATTCACGCTATGCGACTGATGTCGATCGATATATAACCTCTGAGCTCGTACATCTCAGAGAAGGGTGTTAAGCAAGAGAATAAATTCTCCGCCACCAAACAGATATATATTTAATAGAGATCAATCAACACAGAGTAAAATCCAATGTCAGACACACATCCATTTACAAGTTCATTCTGGGTCTGAATGAAACCAGAGGCACATTATTCCTCGTCCCATATGTCCAATACAGGAGAGAGACCTTCGCATATCCGGTCGATCTCCAAGTACGCCTGGACGATCACCACTTATTACCTTATCTTGGGTGTATAGCCCAATCAAGACATCAGTAATCTTCTAAACGATGTGAAGACCTCCGGTATTTAACCACCATCTTCATCGTCGACTTATCGTCGAATCAGTTATTCAGAATGGGTATAAACCCGGCCATTCCGAATAACTCGTGTATATCCTAAACAAGTGTTATAAAAACACGACATACACCTCATTCCAATTCTGAATATTCTTTTAGTTAAATATTTGTATCCTTTGGGAAAGGTTCCCATTAACTTTATAAAAGATAAATTCTTTAAATTTATTCTTTAATCTTCCTTCGGATATCAATTCAAACCAAATTAAGGTTTATCCAAACTAGTCGGGATTAGCGGATCTTACCGAAGTAATCGTTTATTATATTTCCCAATCTCAACCTATTCATCCCATGAAGCATAACTGGTAATACTTCATATCTAAAACCACGGTGTTATCGGTAAAATTAATTACCTTTTCACGTTCAAATCTAATTAAAGATTTAACTATCGCTTGGAGCAAAACTGGTGATACCCCACTCTCGATCATTTCCCAAATTGATAATTTAGATTATCACATTCGCATTTCAATCTAATTAAAAATTCATTAAAACTTCACTTGGTTTTAATCTTCCTAAAAATCAATATTAAAGATTATTTAACTTTGGAAAATCAAACATGCCACATCGATAATCTACACCGTGCTATTGATTTCTGCCGATATATAACCTCTAAATTCGTACGTCTTAGAGAAGGCTGTTAAGCAAGAGAATAAATTCTCCACCATCAAACAGATATATATTTAGCAGAGATCAACCATACAGTTCGAAATACAATGTTAGACATGTAATCCTATCTTTAATTGGGTTAAAGAACTAATGTCATTTAAAATACAGTTCACGATAAACCCAAAACACATGCCAATTATTTATGGAATTTTCACGGAAAACAGATCAATATATAATCGATATCATTTCCATACCCGACTAATAATATAAATGGGGTAACGACAAAGCCTTTTAAATTCCATATATATTAACAATCTTCCTCCACATAAGCTCATTTCCATTTTTGCCAAATTGAATCCCATTCAATTCCAATTTAATATATTAAATTGGAAAACTTTACTTTGGAAAGTTTCCGTTAAATACTAATAAAAAGATTTATAAATTCCAAATCACATTTCACTGCAAATCGGGTTAAAGAATGAATTTCGTTAAAAATAGTTCACGATAAACCCAATTCACATTCCATTTTATTCCAATTAAATGTTAATTAACTGGAAACACTAGTAATCTTAATTAAAAGATTTATTCTTTTCACATAGGATTTAAGAACAGTGTTATTTAAGACACCATTCACGACAAATCCAAAATCCAATTCTTTTATTCAATTCCGATTAAATATTAAGTAAATGGAAAAGTCCACTAAATCTTAATTTGAAGATTTATTCTTTTCTCAACTGGGCTTAAGAATAGTGTTAATGAAGACACCATTCATGACAAACCCAAAATCCAATTCAATATTAATTACAAGGCTCTGAATAGAAATTATATCGGCTTATATTCAATGTCAAATCCTGAGATTAACAAATATCGTATTGGGAATAACGATATATATATCTTCCAAATTCCTCCACAATATTTGTATAATCATGGAATCCAATATCGAAATATTCTGAAGATAATTTCGATTTAAATCCATTCCAATCCATATATTGGAAATTCGGGTTATCTTTAAAACCATTTCAAATCCAATTTATTTATTTAAAAATATTGGTTTATGATTCTAGTTCATAATTAGTTCATTTTGATAAAAATATATTTTTATCATTACAAACATGGAATTTTTCATCCCAATTCTTTTCAAATCATTTATTATGATTTTACACAAATTATTAATATTCTTAATAATTTTATCAAGGCCCGTACAGTCGATTTCCATAAACGGTCATCGAACTGCACTAACAGCGACCTTTTCCAAATTTGATTTGGACCTAATTCCAAATTCAACTATTAGATTTCAAATTACTTATATTCTTTGGAAAGCTATTTTCGATACAAACCCAACGGTTCTGATGTTAGGAGAATCCGACTGTCGGATCTCCCGTAATGTCCATTCGAAGTCAATGGTCGAAATTCTCAAATAGCCACGGCGCGGTGCGTTCTATTCAGACTATTAAATATATATAATATATATATATATAAATTACATATATTTCGTCGATTTCCACTTAAAACGTATTTTATAAATCGTTTTAAATTCGTTTTCAAAACGATTTCAACTTCATATTCAATTTTAAATCAAAATTGAATATTCCATATCATTAATATATAAATGATAATATTTTCAAAACATTAAATTTTGAAATCACTTCCATTTCGATATTCGTTATAAAAATGAATAAAATCGATATGAATATTGTTCACGTCTAAATGGCGTTAATCTAATAAACACGGCTCCATATATTTAAATATTTTCATGTCCATCCCAAATTGGACATCAAAACCATATTTTGGTCCATTATTGAATATTATTTTAAAATATTAGTTATTTTAAGATATTCATTATTCATCATTTTAAAATATTCATTATTTTAAAATATTCGTTCTTTCCGAATTGGAATCAGACATAGCCAATTAACATATAATTTTATTCATATGGATTTCATACACACATGTACATAACAATAATCCAACATAGTTAACCATCATCCAGAATGCATTACACAACTGCATAAGCATTAAATATGTATAAATAACGCTTACAATAGCCTATCAACAAATCGGTTGACATACAACTAAATATTGGGATTAGTGTATGTTCAATATAATCCCAACACATGTGTGAGGTTTCAAACAACAAACACTCATTATTATTTGTGCAGTTGGACGATGTGTAAAATATATCGTCTCAATCAATATCAGTCAAATGGGTGCACATAAACAAATCGTCCGATTGGTAAATGGATATTTATTGTATTCATATGCTCATTAAAAATTATATTTTTAACTATAAAATATTTATTTCAACACATGAATATTTTATACAGTTCATTTATGCAATAAAAATGATATTTTTATTGTTCAAATATTTTATTCCATACATGAATATTTTACACATTCTATTCATACATCACAACACAACACAATACAATACGATACAGTCCAAAACAACCATTGTTTCAATCAAAGGTGTCAGGTGCTGCTAAACACCGTCTGCATCCTAATATATATTTTACTGGAAAATAAATACAGTGAGAAGGAGTTCTCACCTTCTGGTTCCACTCCGCCGTTTCATTTCTGAATTTCTGAACAGTTTGGATTCCATTCAGCTTCTAGTCCGTTCCATCACAATCTGTTTCACGCAGTATATATATTAAAAAAATCATATTTTTATAATGCTATACATATATTTATAAATCAATTTTTTTATAATGATATTATATATATATAAATCTAATTTCTATTCTAAAATGATATATATAAAGAATCATATTTTTACGATGCTATATATAATTTTATAATGATATTATATATATAAAAATCTAATTTCTATTTTAAAATGATATATGTATATATAAAAAATCATATTTTTATAACGCTATATATATATATATATATTTATAAATCAAATTTTTATAATGATATTATATATATATATATAAATCTAATTTCTATTCTAGAATGATATATATAAAAATCATACTTTTATATTTCCATTTATTTAATAAAAATCATATTCCATTCAATGCCATTTATATAAAAAAATCAGGAATTTAAAACAACTTTTAAATTAAATAAACAAAAAACTTACCGCTGGTCAGAGAGGGGCTGAGGAGGAGCGGTGGATGTTGATGGTGGTGGCTGGAGGTTTCACAGTTGGTGGTGGTACCCGGGGATGGCGGCGGTGGTCACATTTGGGTGGTGGGGTTTGGGGGGGGGGGGCGCGGTTTCAACGGAGGAAGAGGGGAGAAGGTGTATCAGAGAAGGAGGGGGGAGGGGCGGCGACTCCGGTGTGGTCGGAGCTGGAGGCGCGACAACCTAGGCAGCCGCAACGGCGATGATCCTTCCCCCCCCCCCCCCGTGTTGCGTTTTTTTTTTCATTTCTTCTCTCGATCTAATCGGAAAAATAAAAGGGAGGGGGGTATGTGTAAATATATATATTATATGTTTTTCCAAAAATGTTGACTTTCCATTCGACCTCCGAACGAGACCCAACAACTATCTCCCCTAGCTAATTACCCCCATTCTAAACACAATGGGATATATTTTGTAACCCAATTTGGCAGTTAAGATCAGTTTCCGCTAAGTTTAAAATATACATCATTATATTTTAAATTCGAACGCACATTTTAATTTATCGAGGACACATACTGACTCCAAAAATTTTAGAAAAATAAATCTTGCTATGTTTTGAAGATACGGTCCTACCAAAACTAATTTCGTCGAGTTTGGTGATCGTTTAAAAAATGGTCATTTTCCAGTCGATTAAATTCAAACTGAATTGATCAAACACGTTTAAATTCACCACGCTCACATATTGATTTCAAAAATTATGAAATTTGTAATCAAGCAATAACTAGACATTCCGGATCCAACAAAAGTGGTCTCATCGAAAACGGAGGTCGTTTGCAAAATCGCTATTTTTAAGGGTTATATATTTTATATAAATTCCATAGCGACTATTCTGAATTTTCAACTGGACATAACTTTTTATTCCCGTTATGAAATCTGGATTTTTCACATTCATTGGAAAGATATTTTCAAACAGATTCAAATATTTCTGGTTTCATTAAAATCCGGTTTATTTTGAATCCTGTACATTCATTTGAAATTTGAAATCGAATTTTCAAACTACCGCGCCATTTCCAATTCCTTTTATAATTAAAATAAATATATATTTTATAACTTTGATTTAAATAAATTTATACATTCTAATTCTATTCAAAAAAAAATCTTATCGTTATTTTTTAAAAAAATCATTTTAAATATTCAAAATTTGTTAAATTTGCCAAAATAAAATTTTTAAATTGGTTCTGATTTTCCGGGTTGTTACATTCTTATCAACGGGTTTCGGACTTCCAAGCATACAGATCACTTAATTTATAATTAAGTACAATATATTTTCCCCCTTTTCTTAACTGGTTTCATGTTTCCCACTTTACTGATTGCTTAATTTACAATTATGTGTTCCTTAACTCAATTCACAAGTTATCCCATCCTCTCACTATTTTATTATAACCTAAGTTATAATATTCACTTGTCCCTAGGACAAGTCTACCTATTACACAACATTTTCATTAATGTTTTTTTTAATAATAGGTTATTATCATTCCCCGTTTAAACCATTTTCTTTTACTGTTGTACTCCAGTATCCTTCATTCACTATAATATATATAAATATATATATTCCTTATTTTAATAAAGGAAAACACTTCATGCACCTTATCAGTTTGATAGAAGGAATCAGTGATTTATTTTCGTAATGTATTCCCATCTAAATCTGTGGTAGCAAGTAATTTATTTACTCCTCTTACTTTAGTTACTGTGGCCTACTTGCAACCACGTTCTCAGAAATAGGTCATTTAGGGAAATACATCACTTTCCTTCGTATCACACTAACTCAGTTCATTACATCCCTTCCTTTCTTATTTTCTGAGTTACACATTTAATTACCATTATTGTCATTTATTCATATCTTGTTATACACACACATATATATAAGCACTAGACCTCTCATATTAAGCCTACATTTGTAGATGCTGGATTTGCTGGGCGAGTCCGAGCAGACTTCTACCATAAGTTAACTTAAACTCGTGTCTTAGCACCATTACATTTTTTTAAATTTTGCACTTAGGCCTCTCATATTAGGTTCAACATTAGTGGCCGCTGGATATGCCGGTCGGGTCCGGGCAGATTTCTGCCACTAATGCAACCTAACCTCGTGCCTTACGTGCAGTTACAATTTCTAATTAAAATCCTAGGCATATTCATCTTTATTCAATCATTAGTGTTCATATCAAAATTTCACTCCCAGATTAAAGTCTCAAAACATAATATATGCTACGCTCCGAAAATTCCTCTACAATTCATTCCCATTTCATGAAAACTTTAGGCGTATTATCTTTTTTAATGCAATCTAGTTTACAATAATCTAATTTTGCATGTCGTCCAAATTTTGTCTATATTTCATCGCATGTCCTTTTTAACATATGTTTAATCCTATTTTGACATGTAAACATTCAATCGGCTAATTATTCAAATCCATCAATCTAAACATGTCATTTATTCTATTATATGTTGCAAGTGAAACATATAATTATAACAACAACAGTTATTGCCCATGTTCTAACCGTTTCTAACAAGTTGTTTTATTTCCAACATGTAATCATTCCAATAATTTTATAGATTCAACATATGAATTTCCTGATCTATTCATACTAACGTCGCAACTTGTTATAACAACCATTTATAATTAAACTAAAAAATTAACAATTTATTAAAAGGGGAATGCTAAACGATAGTCATAACATTATCTAAAGGCTATAATTTAAACCCATGCACCTTTAAGCTTTCCCCAATTTTTGAATCCGATCATTCCATCATCTATGGTTTCCCCTTTTCCCTTCGATTAGATTCACAACCTTTCTTTGAATAATCTTTTATTAACGTTGACCCTCTCCTCCAGATTTGGATTCATAATTTTCTAGGCTAATATTTTAATTTCAGAATATATTTGAGAAGAGAGAGGGAGATAGAGACATGGCAGAGCTCCAGCATAACCGCCAAATTATATGGTTTAGGGTTAGGCTAAGGTCTTATTTATATGAGTATGGAGCAACCAGGACCCTTAGATCTAAATAAAACTCCATCAGAGCTAACCACATCATACGACCAATAGGAAATGGCCACGTCGTAACAAAAACAAACGTTCACTAATCAAAACACGCCACATGTGCTGAATGATGCTCAGGGGTTGACAGCACTGCTTGTGTGTCGACATCCCTATGGTGGTGTCGACACCCCTGCCGTATATATATATATATATATATATGTGTGTGTGTTTGTGTGTGTGTGTGCGCGCGCGCGTGTGTGTGTGTGTGTGTATATATCTTTTTTTCTATTTATTTGAAATTTGGTTTATTTATAATACATGTAATCTTCTTGCATATAAATCAAATTTCAAACATTCCTTTTGTTTGCTTCTTTGTTCGCGCGCAACCCTTAATTTGAATTACGTTCATTTGTATTCAACTATTATGTGTATGCTAATCTTTTATATGCGAGCAATTATTTATCTCAAACCAATTAATATATATATATCCTCTTTCGAAACATTCTCCCAATTAAACCTCTTATTAACCCTTTTCATATTAAACCGCTGTTTTATTAAACCGCCTTCCCACAAAGCCACTTTTTAGCCATTCCCTTAAAAAAATATGGCACTGGCGGGGATCGAACTCTGAATCTCTTGTATGAAAGTCACATGATCCAACTAACTGAGCTACTTGGTCTTTTGTTAACAAGGCTTAGAACAGTGCTAGACATTATTCTTTTCTCAATCCTTTTTTTTCATGTTTTGTTGCAATAATTAATTTAAAGATATCTCTTTCATTTTAAATCAGTTTTATGTAAACTATAGGTCAAAATTAACCAGGTAATCGCCATAAACACAATGACGCTAATTTCGTGACAAAATTCTGGAAGCTCTTCAAATTTTACTATTTATTTCTTTTTAAATGTTCGCATGCAATTTCAGTTATATTGTATTTCTTCTCATTTCAAGTATTGCATGTAATTTCTTGTATTAACCTTTTTCTTTTTCACCGCATGAACTTACTACATGCAATTATATTATTATTTAATTTTTCCTTTAAATATATTTATGCATATAATATGGGAAACTCTAGTTAGACACAAAATGATGACACAAAATTGCACACAATAAACCTCAAACACTGGTTCCTTCCATGAATTTCACTTTCCACATAAAGACAAACAAATCCAACGGTGGATGCTTTGTGTCTCTCTCTTTGTGTTTAATTTTGTGTCCAAATAGCCGACCCATATACTATATATATATATTTATATACATATATGCATATTTTTATATTTTTAATTGCATTAAAAATGTGGGGTGTTACATTCTCCCACCCTTAGGAAATTTCGTCCCCGAAATTTTATAAGGGTAAAATAAATAATCCCTCGCATAATATCCA
Organism: Allium sativum; assembly: GCA_030737875.1. Lineage (NCBI taxonomy): Eukaryota > Viridiplantae > Streptophyta > Magnoliopsida > Asparagales > Amaryllidaceae > Allium > Allium sativum. Next base: position 26,267,213 of record CM060912.1, on the reverse strand, counting down.
CCCATCATGTATGCATCCAATTTTTGCAAACATAGTGCACATGTGCAAAGTGAAATACATCATAGTAATACATGTATGCTTAAGCGGTACCTCCTATATGTACGCAAATTTTTCAAAAATCCTTTTTAAAACATGATGCTCACATCCTAAATATACTGGCAGTTCTATATGAATGCAATATTTTGAAAACCAAAACACCTTTTTCATCCGAATTTTCCCACACTCTTACTGCTTAGGATCGTAGTTCGTCTAATTGTTGCATCCATAATCCTACCAACCAACTTTATTTTTCGAATTTCAGAAATATCTAATCTTCTAAATTCGATTTCTTCTGTTACGAAAAGGTGGAAAACGGAAAAATTCGCACCTCCGTTTTTCTTTTTCAACCTTTTTTTAACCGTACTTGGATTTTTATGCATCTATTTATAAAGAGTCCATATTTTCCTATCCAAGCACAACCCACATAAGAAAATTTTCTTTTGTTACTGATTTCCTCTTCATCTTATCTTGGAAATTTTCCATTCTTATTCATCTTTTCCCATAATTTTCCATTTTTTTTGCTTTACTAAATTTTCCGTTTCTTTTTCAAATCACAAAACTGGAGTACATACGGCCAACTATTTTCTCAATCAGGTTTATAACTTGTTCTTACCTATAAGGCCAGTTTTGTCTCTTACTACAAGGTGCCAACATCTACTCTATTCTTATTTTCTACAACTTCTTTTGTCCACCTACAGAATTATCTTAAAATAATTTATCAAAAAGGGTTATTATAAGAATAGATATTTCAAATCTTTCTTTATTACAAATTCCTGTATAAAATGTTAAAAAAAACTAGCGCCTTTTACTGAGAAAATTTTACTTTAGATAAAGTTTTCGCAAGAAACCACTATTTACAAAATATATACCCCATTTTACTTCAAAACTCAATATTTACTACTTTACATATTTAAAACTGTAACTTTTAAGATTAAAACTTAAAAACACCATAAACCGTTTTCCCGAAACTTTTCTAATTTCAAGTTTTTAAAAGTTAACAATGGGGTCAGACTTGCTGGATCTATATTAACCCTAGAGGGGGTAAATATGGTTTATTGAATTTTAGAGAGTTATTAAAAAAATCATAGATCACAGAATATAGCAGAAACAGAAATGCAGAAAGTAAATTTTACAGGATATACCCAGCTTCGGCAAATTCCTGCCTACTACTGCATTCCTAAGGTTTCTACTTGGAGTTAATAACAGATCCCGCTTACAGACATATAAACTCGCACTCTCTGCTCTGGTACTAACCCTATGCTCAAAACCCTTTACTGATCTAAACCCTTAGATCTGATTTCCCCTAACTACGATCCCGTAACCAGTAACCCTAGTTTTTACAGACTGTAAACTGTCAGTTAACCCCTAACTGAATCTCCCCTAGACTTTACAGACTCTAGAACTGATCAGACGGTTTACAATACAAATTCAAAAACAATACAAAAATTAAAGAAAAAATAATGAGAAACCCATATAGTTAAATTAAAAAAAGTTATCCCCTTTTGCTTTAAAGATGGCTTGGTCGCCCCATTGTAAAATGTGTCCAACCTTCCTTGTCTTGCCCAATCACTTTGGTTTTGCAATAAAAAAATGGTGGCTGATTCTTCCTTCTTCTGGAAAATTAAATTGGTGGCTTCAAATTGGGGATTAGGATTACTTCGTCCCTGAAATCGATCGATTGATGTTGATCTGGATTTCTCTTTGGTGCTCGAAACTATGTGGCTCTATGATACTTCGATTTGGGATTTGTTCTCTATTGAAATTCTAAAAAGTGAGCTCTCTGATTTATTTCTCTTTGAATTTCTTACGAATTGTTTTGTGGTTTTCGATTTTTTTGTGCCTGTGATGAAACGGTGTTATGTATAGGGTATAAAAACCCTACGATTAAGCTCTGATTTCATATTAATGACTTGGTCGATTTACTTGATTTCCACTTTTGAAGTTTTGATTGAAAAAATGATCCTGGACTTGAAATGATCTTGCGTGTAACTTGCGATGAAAGATTCTTGACTGCTGTCTTAATTTGAATCCAAGAATTGTTCTTCCTATTTCTGGAATGATTTGAATCAAAAGAAAAAACAGTTGCCAAAAATAAACCTTTTGATTTAATTGACAAAATCCTTTCCAAACAAAATACGAACTTATTTCTTGAGCAAATGGATTTCTTGCTAAATTTCCATCGTGATTAATAAAGTTGCTGTAATTTAGCTCACCAAAAAAACTTGCTAAATTTTTGGAACCATAATATTTGGAAAAAAACATTTCTTGCCACAAAAAATCCTTGAATGAAAACTGGAAACAAATATTGCCACTCATGTATATTAGCTCCATCACGTTGGTACTTTGGCTTGACTAAAAACTGATGAGAACAGATTGCTTGCTCTTATGCCATAGAACATGTTTGACCACATGTTATACTAATAAGAATAGGTGCTACTAACAGTTCACCATTTTCACATTCCCACTTTTTATACATGCTAATTTGAACCATATGAAAGATGCTTTTGACCAAAGTGAATTTTGCAATTCTGAAAGATTTCTGAAATCTTGTCATATTTTGCATTTTCCATGTACATGCTGATTTCCTGCATCTCCTTAATGTGACATGATACTATTTAAGCACTTGTGCTTCCCTCCTGACACAGCTGCACCATTTTTATTATTCTGCTACACTGTTTGTTGTAGGGCTGTTATGGTAATGGTAAAATTACCGTTACTGTACCGTAACCGAGGAATTTCTTACGGAGAACACAGCAAAACAGCATACCGTTACAGTCGGTTCGGTAATGGGAATATTAGCCTTCGGAGCGGTAAAAACAATGGTAAGTTATTATTCCAACCGTTGGTATCGGTAAATTACCGAAAGTTTACGTTTTAATTATTTTATATACAACATTTTGGGCCAGATTCATATTATAAACTCCTCAAACATAAGCTGCAGCAAAACCCCTAATGGAGACTAGGTCTCAAACACAGCCGCCTCTTTTTTCTTGTCTCCCCTTTTCCCTTTTCCTTTCCTCCTTTCTTCTCGTCGCTTCCTCCCACACTTGCCTGCTTTCTCTATTATGGTTTTTTGGCTGATAGCTCTACAGCATAGCATTTCTCAAATCCTTTAATCGATTCTCCTTAGTCGCTCAAAATTGATGGATCTGATTAACCAGCAATGATCGATGCTGGCGAGAACTCACGGATCTACTCGACTGACGAACTTCTCTTTACCGTTGATTGGTTTTAGTTTCTAAGTCAGTTTCTATGTTGGTTTTGGGACTGTTTATCCATGTGCTTGTTCTGTGGAGCTCCTTCCCATTCGCCTCTAATCAAGCTAAAAGTTCTACTTCAGTTGGTAGAGATCGTTTTTGCGGGATGTTGGGTTGATGTTTTATCTTTGCATCCATTCCCCTATCCATGATGTTGAAGGTTATTTTGGTTATGTTACTTAGTTTGGCTATCTGTTGCATTTTTGCTGTTCAACTGCCTTTTGATGTTATCCACTTTGGTGTTTATTCAAGGTGATTTATCTATGTAACTATTGTTCTATGCCATGTTATGTTTGGTTATAAAAAAGACATTGGCTTGTAAAGCAGTTGTATTTTTAGCCTTAATGTGGAAGGTTACTGACGTAGTGATGCTAAGTGCTGAATCTTTGACATAAAAAAATTGCAATATTTTTAATGTTTCAAGTAACGGTAATTTACCGTTACCGACAACACGGTAACCGATGTTTCGGTATACCGACGATACGGTAACCGACAGTATCGGTAGCGGTAAGCATTTTTGATTTATCGACGACGACGGTATGATAACGGTATTCGCATAATGGTAACGGTAACCGTTACAGCCCTGGTTTGTTGTATGGACTTTGCTGAGATGCATAGATTCCATGCATGAATGTGTTTCTTGCTTGTATCTTGGACAGTTTGATTTCGACACATTTGTATTTACATATGCTATATCATATATTTTGTTGATGTACAAAAACCATACAGTTCTGTATCGCCCTAATTATTGTGGCCTGATGCTTTGACATAACTTTGAGCTGACTTGAAATCATGTTACACCACTTTGTTTAATAGCTACTCCATGCAACATATATATATACACACACACACACACACACACACACACACATATATATATATATATATATATACACACACATACTTGAACTTGAATTTCATATTGGCTAGATAATACATGCAGCCATGTTGTCATTATTGCCATTTGCTATAAACCTAAAACATTGCAAACTGATTTGCATTGTACACACTGACTTGTGGATATTGAAATACTTGTGAATCCTTGTGTTTGAGGAGCTCGACCATGTGTTGACTGCTTTGCACTTGAATGTAGTGTTGACGTTGTGCACTTGTTTGCTTAGCCTTAATCATTGCCTTGTCCATGTTTAAACATACTTGATCATACTTGACTTGTGCTCGTACACTTGAATACTTGTTTACTTTACCATTGCTACTTGACTATGCTGTTGTGCCCACTGCTCCATTTAATTGTCATGTTACTGAGTCGTATGTATACATATATGAATATATACACGTGTGTGTGTATATATATATGTGTGTGTGTGTGTGTATGCGTCTATTCGAATATATATCAGCAGACCGCTACACTGTGTTGTGGCTGTTCAGAATCAACTGGTTGATCAGTAAACCGGTGTAGTGTGTTGAGGCTGATTAGTAAGCACTAGAAATATATATATATATATATCAGATCAAGTCATGAAAAATTATGAGAAACACAATGAAATTCTGAGGCAAATAAAATTTTAAAAATAAAATTTATATTTGGGTGTATTCTGTTTTGTTTCTATTGCACTGTACTGTGTGTGTGTGTTTCATATGTTACATATAAGCAGATGATACTGGACTGATTGTGAGCATTGAAGATTGAAGACTGAAGATAAAAGACAGTTTATAAGTTTGTAAATGAGAAATGAAAAGTGTAACTAAGTGTTGAGTGTAGTAGTGAGGAGTAAATGTACAGAATGTGAGAATTGTACTGATATTTTTAGTAAACAAATTTGATTGAAATAAAATATTATTTTTATTGTTTTCAAACAAATTTTCCCTATCGTATTTAGTTTATTTACAAAGTACAATATCACGTGAAGTATCTATGAATGTGTACAAATAGTGGAGTTGTAAATCCGTACTGTTTAGTTATTGAAATATAATTTTTATATTCAAATAAAATATTGTGTGAATGTTTGAATTTCTGTATAGTCGTATACTATTTAAATATAAATATTATATTCCTATCTGTGATATAAAATAACAGTACAATAACAAACACATTTAAAATAATATTTATTTGTTTGTTATCATCAAACAAAAATCATATTTGTGTATACAACTGTCATATGCAATAATCTCCCCCTTTTGATGATGACAAACAAATAAAAGATTTTGAGCACAATAAATGTGTTTGACAATGAATATTAAACTCCCCCTGTTTTACACTCATAAATCAAAATCTCAACCTATTCTCCACCTTTTATTATCGTCAAAAGGATATAGAATTTAAAATTTAGATGAAAAATGACAAAAAGAATAAAATTTCAGCTTAAGAGGAAGAATGATCATCATAAATCTCTGTCAGTCAAACAAAAATCATAATATTCTAAGAATAGTGGCATATTTCACATTTTAGAGAATGACGGATTTATGATAAAATTTATATATAATGGAGAGAGTTTCAAAAACGTATATTTCCAATTATTTTCAAAAGAATTTGATAAATCGAGCAAAAAAATAGTGATGGATTTGGACTATAATTATAAATTCGATTTAAGTGACGCAATCATATAATCTCAAAACCCAGTAGCTATCAATCAACAAATCATAATACTTCATAAAATATTAACACATTTCACAGATTAGAAAATGGATTGATAGGATTGTTTTTACACACCAAGGAGAATTTCATATAAAAATTTATTTAGCCAATTTATTCCTTTTTCATTTTATTTAAGATCACACTGACCACGCATAACCAGAGCTTGGATTTTTAAATGAGGTCAGCTGCAACTTAAATTATAAGTAATCTCTTGACCATGCATGACCAGAGCTTGGATTTTTTAATGAGGTTAGAGACACACTTATGAAAATTATATATGTTTATCATTTTCTGTTTCAAAAGAAAAACTCCTCAGTTTATAAAACCAATATGGATGATAAAAATGCGATAGGTACGTAAATGGTTTGTGAAATAAATGTCTAAATTAATAATTTTACGAAATATGATCAACTGTACCGAGGTCATTGAAAATTTTCAATTATCACCAATTCTGAATAATAATATAACCACAATTGCATCACAAACATTTTCATTGTTTATTCAAGATGATTTTTAAAAAATAATAATATAAACTCTCCACATTAATATATAAAAAATGATGGATGGCAGAATAATGGTAGATAAAGAAGATGGTCGTGAAATAATCGCCAATTCAAATACATTATAATAATTATTCAGACATCATGAAAATCTAAATAAAATATCCACTTGTTGTGAAGTATATTGCTGTCATAACACATCACAATTCAAAATCTGATGATAATTTTGATGAAATATAAATACAGTTCAATTTGGATATTGATTTCAATTTCTGAATGAATAAAAAATAAATAATTTTAAAATTGAAAATCAAATATAAGAGGAATTTAGAGAGATATATACAAGACAAAAAAAATATATACAAAAAAAAGTCAGCACATCTGATACCAAATGGTGTCGTTATTAACAAATTTTAATCACAAATCCCAAACAGACAAAATTAACAAATTTGGCACATTTATCAGAGCCGCAGACAAGAACAAACAGTTATTTGAAAAAAAGTATCAGAGCAGCAAACCGATCATAAACAAACAATTTCCAAAATATTTTCCAGACAATATCAGAGCAGCACAAGATATTAGTTCAAAGCAGACAAGTCAAGATGATGGTCATAAAAGATATTCCATGATCCAAGATTATAAAATATAGTTTATTTTAATTCATTTTAATGAATTGTGAAGATATAAGGATTCAATGAATCAATCACACGGTTATAAATTTCAGATTCAGGATATCTGTGGGATTCAATAAATCAACAATTTCAAATGATTTTAAACAAACATATATTCAAGTCAAATAATCATGAAATAACAGTGTGTTTTGAGACCGAATTTTCAAAGAATCTTTCACAAGTATCTCTGACAAGTACAAGAGTAATTTCAAATCATTTACATCAGACTTAAGAGATATTCATGATCTAGAAAATTAAACAATAATTTATTTGAGATCACTTGAATCAATGTCAAGGTTTGAGATATAATGAATCAATCACACAAGATTGATAATTTCAAATTTAAGAGGTGTGTGAGATTCAAAATATCAGGAATTTCTGTTGATTTCAAACAAAAAATTTCCAAATAAAATGGTCATGAATTTAAGATGAATAAACAATGTGATTCAAGACAACTCAAAAAATATCCAAGTCAATCAAAAAATCAATGAAATTATCACAACTGAAAAATAGTAGTGTGCTATAATGAGATAATATTTCAAGCCTTTCTAAATTGAATTAGAAGAAACCTAAACCAGCAGAGGTGTGTGGAATTTCATTAAATATGTAGATCTTAAAAAATTTAGAATTCAAATCAACAGTGTTCAATATAGGACAAGAATACATCAACACTGTTATGTATTCAGCAATCAGAAAATAAACTTCAAAACAATTGCAGAGATTTACTGGATTAAGTTCAAGATCTGTAAAAGATTAAAAAACATAAGAGTTTTATTATAAAACAAAATTCTAGAAGATCACGAATACTGCAATTGGAACTTTAAGAAAGCACAAAAGAAGTTACAATGATATGACAGTGACAGATCAAATCAGAAAAATAAAAAAAGAATGGGAATAAAAAAATAGGTAAAATAAAAACAGAGAATATACAAAAGAAATTGTGTGTTTAGAGATCGTACCTGAAAATGATGTTTGCAAAAGAATCTCTAACTCAACAAGCTTGGCCAAGGAACTCTGAAAGATACAGAAAATATAGAACAACTTGAAAACAATCTCTTTTCAGCACAGCAGTTCCTCAGCCATCCTTTGGTACCTATGAAATTATAGGATCGAGTGGTCTAACAAAATTTGCAAAACCACTCGTACTCTTGTTCACATATTTTGGTACCCAAACCTATTTGTATAACAACCCAATCGAATTTACCTTCGTACCTTTTGGAACCCAAATCTGTTTGAATTTAGTTGAATTCTCTTTATTTGTTTTCGAGGTCCAAAATGGATTAAATAGATTGTTATCAAACAAACTCTTATCTCATTTGTGATTCAAAAACCCTTCGAAATCCAAATTTTCAAAACATGCATTTTTAGAGCAATTTGAGGAATTTTTGAAATCACAAGAATTCAGTTTTTCAACATCATTTGTTTTCCCAAAACCAAGACAATCTTTATTTCCTTGAGAAAGTTGATTTTTCAACAACATATTCAAAGATCTTTCTCCTATTGAAAATTGTTTTAAACTCAATTCAAGATCATTGACTTTGGATTTAAGATCAGAATTTTCTTTCATCAGATTTGAACAACGATTAATGCTAATCTTTCTCCTTTCAGTATCATTTTGTTTCAACATCAAATTTTCGTTTTCAAGCAATTTGATTTTGGTCTTGGATTCGAAAATTTTAGATTCAAATTTAATTTGCTTTTCAAATTCAAGCTTCTTGAAATTTTCAATCTCTTTTTAAAGCTCATTTAAAATCAAATCACTTTTCAATAAGCTTTCTTTTTTAGCAATTTCATGTTTGGAATTTTTGATGGTCTTAAAATTGTTAAATTCTTTTTGCAACGATTTGTTTGTCTCTTTAAACACAATCACATTATATTTTAAAATCATAATTTCTTCTTCAAGCTTTTGAATGTTTTTATTGAGTTGAACGAGATTAGTTTTCAATTTCAAACAATTTTCACAGTCAGAATTTCCTAATTTCATGGGATTTGTAAATTCTGATTCCAAACAATTAATTTTGTTACTCAACTCGTGATTTTAAGATTTTAAAGGTTTGTTTTTAATACAGCGATTATGAACGATTTTTGTTACACATATAAACCAAATCTTCATATGAGAAGCTTTCAGTTTCATTGTCCGTTGAGTCTCCATCATCTTATCTGCTTGAATTTTCATCTGTTTCTTCTTCCAAGCATAGATCTGAATTTGAGTTGACCATTTTGGGTTTTGAGCCGCTGTTGCCAATTTTTCCATATTTCATATCGAGAGCATTCCATATTTCCTACATAGTTAAACAATGGGAGATAAGGCTATATTGAACATCATCAATATATGAATATAAAACATGAATAGCATGAGAATTAAACCCAATATCATTTCTACTAATGATATCATATCCATTAACAACAATATCCCAACATTTAATATCAATGGATTTTAAATATAACTCCATTTCTAATTTCCAATTTAAAAAATCTGTAACATTAAAAATAGATGGAATACGATTGGACTGACTCTTAGAGGACCGACAACTAGGATTCACCATTTCTCTAGAGTTAAAAAAAATACCTACTCTGATACCACTTGTTGGATCTAGATTAACCCGGGGGGGGGGGTGTGAACAGGGTTTATTGAATTTTAGAGAGTTATTAAAAAATCACAGATCACAGAATATAACAGAAATAGAAATGCAGAAAGTAAATGACATAAGATATACCCAAATTCGGCAAATTCATGCCTACTAACGCATTCCTAAGGTTTCTACTAGGAGTTAATAACAGTTCCCGCTTAAAGACACTGTAAACTCACACTCCTTGCTCCTGTACTAACCCTACGGTCAAAACCCTAGACTGATCTAAACCCTTAGATCAGATTTCTCCTGATTATGACCCTGTAACCAGTAACCCTAGTTTTTACAAACTCTAGTAAGATATCAGTTAACCCCTAACTGAATCTCCCCTAGATTTTACAGACTCTAGAACTGATCAGACGGTTTACAATACAAATTCAAAAACAATACAAAAATATAAGAAAAAACAATGAGAAACCCTAGGAGTTAAATTTTAAAAAAAAGTTATCCCCTTTTTCTTTAAAGATGGCTTGGTCGGCCCTTTGTAAAATGTGCCCACCCTTCTTTGTCTTGCCCGATCACTTTGGTTTTGTAATAAAAAATGGTGGTCGATTCTTCCTTCTTTTGGAAAATAAAATTGGCGGCTTTAAATTGGGGATTAAGGTTTCTTCGTCCCTCAAATCGATCGATTGGTGTTGATTTGGATTTCTCTTCGGTGCTCGAAACTATGTGGCTCTATGATACTTCGATTTGGGATTTTTTTCTCTATCGAAACCCTAAAAAGTGAGCTCTCTGATTTATTTCTCTTTGAATTTCTTACGAATTGTTTTGTAGTTTTCGATTTTTTTATGCCTGTGATGAAGAGGTGTTATGTATAGGGTATAAAAATCGTAAGATTAAACTTTGATTTCATATTATTGACTTGGCCGATTTACTTGATTTCCTCTTTTGAAGTTTTGATTGAAAAAATGATCCTAGTCTTGAAATGATCTTGCGCGTAACTTACGATGAAAGATTCTTGACTGTTGTCTTAATTTGAATCCGTGAATTGTTCTTCCTATTTATGGAATGATTTGACTCCAAAGAAAAAACAATTACCAAAAATAAACCTTTTGATTTAATTGACAAAATCCTTCCCAAACAAAATACGAACTGATTTCTTGAGCAAATGGATTTCCTGCCAAATTTCCACTGTGAATAAAAAAGCTTTTATAATTTAGCTCACCGAAAAAAACTTGCTAAATTTTTGGAACCATAATATCTGGAAAAAAAAACATTTCTTGCCACAAAAAATCCTTGAATGAAAATTGGAAACAAATATTGCCATTCACGTATATTAGCTCCATCATGTTGGTATTTTGGCTTGACTGAAAACTGATGAGAACAAATTGCTTGCTCTTATGCCATAGAACATGTTTGACCAGATGTTATACTGATAAGAATAGGTGCTACTAATAGTTCACCATTTTCACATTGCCACTTTTTATACTTGCTGATTTTAACCATTTGATAGATGCTCTTGACCAAAGTGAATTTTGCAATTCTGAAAGATTTTTCAAATCTTGTCATATTTTGCATTTGCCATGTATATGCTGAGTTCCTGCATCTCCTTAATGTGACATGATACTGTTTAAGCACTTGTGCTTCCCTCCTAACACAGCTGCACCATTTTTATTATTCTACTACATTGTTTGTTGTATGGACATTGTTGATATGCACAGATTCCATGCATGAATGTGTTTCTTGCTTATATCTTGGACAGTTTGGTTTCGACACATTTATATTTTCATATGCTATATCATATATTTTGTTGCTGTACAAAAACCATACAGTTTTGTATCACTTAATCATTATGGCCTGATGCTTTGACATAATTTCGAGCTGACTTGAAAACATGTCGCACCACTTTGTTTAATAGCTACTCCATGCAACATATATATATATATATATACACACACATATATATATACACACATACTTGAACTTGAATTTCATATTGGCTAGATAATACATGCAGCCATGTTGTTACTATTGCCATTTGCCATAAACCTAAAACATTGCAAACTGATTTGCATTGTACACACTGACTTGTGGATATTGAAATAGTTGTGCATCCTTGTGTTTGAGGAGCTCGACCATGTGTTGACTGCTTTGCACTTGAATGTAGTGTTGACGCTGTGCACTTGAATGTACCGTTACCGAGGAATTTCTTACCGAGAACACAGCAAAACAGCATACCGTTACAGTTGGTTCGGTAATGGGAATATTACCGTTCGGAGCGGTAAAAACAATGGTAAGTTTTTATTCCAACCGTCGGTATCGGTAAATTACCGAAAGTTTACGTTTTAATTATTTTATGTACAACATTTTGGGCCAGATTCATATTATAAACTCCTCAAACATAAGCTGCAGCAAAACCTCTAATGGAGACTAGGTCTCAAACACAGCCGCCTCTTTTTTCTCGTCTCCCCTTTTCCCTTTTCCTTTCCTCCTTTCTTCTCGTCGCTTCCTCCCACACTTGCCTACTTTCTCTATTATGGTTTTTTAGCTGATAGCTCCACAGCGTAGCATTTCTCAAATCCTTTAATCGATTCTCCTCAGTCGCTCAAAATTGAAGGATCTGATTAACCAGCAATGATCGATGCTAACGAAAACTCATGGATCTACTCGACTGACGAACTTCTCTTTACCGTTGATCGGTTTTAGTTTGTAAGTCAGTTTCTATGTTGTTTTTGGGACTGTTTATCCATGTGCTTGTTCTGTGGAGCTCCTTCCCATTCGCCTCTAATCAAGCTAAAAGTTCTACTTCAGTTGGTAGAGATCGTTTTTGCGGGATGTTGGGTTGATGTTTTATCTTTGCATCCATTCCCCTATCCATGATGTTGAAGGTTGTTTTGGTTATGTTACTTAGTTTGGCTGTCTGTTGCATTTTTGCTGTTCAACTGTCTTTTGATGTTATCCACTTCGGTGTTTATTCAAGGTGATTTATCTATGTAACTATTGTTCTATGCCATGTTATGTTTGGTTATAAAAAAAGACATTGGCTTGTAAAGCAGTTGTATTTTTAGCCTTAATGTGGAAGGTTACTGACGTAGTGATCCTAAGTGCTGAATCTTTGACATAAAAAATTGCAATATTTTTAATGTTTCAAGTAACGGTAATTTACCGTTACCGATAACACGGTAACCGATGTTTCGGTATACCGACGATATGGTAACCGACAGTATCGGTAGCGGTAGCGGTAAGCATTATTGATTTACCGACGACGACGGTATGGTAACGGTATTCGCATAACGGTAACGGTAACCGTTACAGCCCTGGTTTGTTGTATGGACTTTGCTGAGATGCATAGATTCCATGCATGAATGTCTTTCTTGCTTGTATCTTGGACAGTTTGGTTTCGACACATTTGTATTTACATATGCTATATCATATATTTTGTTGCTGTACAAAAACCGTACAGTTCTGTATCGCCCTAATTATTGTGGCCTGATGCTTTGACATAACTTTGAGCTGACTTGAAATCATGTTACACCACTTTGTTTAATAGCTGCTCCATGCAACATATATATTTATATATACACACACACACGCTTGAACTTGAATTTCATATTGGCTAGATAATACATGCAGCCATGTTGTTACTATTGCCATTTGCTATAAACCTGGAACATTGCAAACTGATTTGCATTTTACACACTGACTTGTGGATATTGAAATACTTGGGCATCCTAGTGTTTGAGGAGCTCGACCATGTGTTGACTGCTTTGCACTTGAATGTAGTGTTGACGCTGTGCACTTGTTTGCTTAGCCTTAATCATTGCCTTGTCCATGTTTAAACATACTTAATCATACTTGACTTGTACCCGTACACTTGAATATTTGTTTACTTTACCATTGCTACTCGACTATGCTGTTGTGTCCATTGCTCCATTTCCCTGTCATGCTGCTGAGCTGTATGTATATGTATATACACATGTATGTGTATATATATGTGTGTATATATACGCGTATATTCGAATATATATCGGCAGACCGCTACACTGTGTGGTGGCTATTCAAAATCAACTGGTTATGATCAACAAACCGGTGTAGTGTGTTGTGGCTGATTAGTGAGCACTAGAAATATATACATATCAGATCAAGTCATGAAAAATGATGAAAAACACACCAAATTCTGAGGCAAATAAAATTTTTATTCGCGTGTACTCTGTTTCATTTTAATTGCAGTGTACTCTGTATGTGTTTCATTTGTGACAGATAAGCAGATGATACTAGGCTGACTGTGAGCAGTGAAGACTGAAGACAGTTTTTAAGTTTGTAAATGAAAAGTGTAACTGAGTGTTGAGTGTTGTAGTGAGGAGTAAATGTATAGAATGTGAGAATTGTACTGATATTTGTAATAAACAAATTTGATTGAAATAAAATATTATTTTTATAGTGTTGAAACAAATTTGTTATAGTATTGAGTTTATTTACAAAGTACAATATCACGTGAAGTATCTATGAATGTGTACAAATCATGGAGTTGTAAATCCGTACTGTTTATTTATTGAAATATATTATTTATATTCAAATAAAATACACTATGAATGTTTGAACTTCTCTACAGTCGTATACTATTTAAATATAAATATTATATTCATGTCTGTGGTATAAAATAACAGTACAATAACAAACACATTTACAATAATATTTATTTGTTTGTTATCATCAAACAAAAATCATATAATTGTGTATAGAATTATGTCATATACAACAAGACTCAAAGCTGGTTTCCAATTTTCTAGGCTTTCCTAGACACTCCCTAAGTTCAATTCTATTAACTATATATATTCCTAACCTATTTTTCTCCTTTCAACTTTTTCCAATTTATTAGGTTTTCAAGCACACTAACCCAAAATACTAATCATATGGGATTCACTTTCCTTCCTAATAAAGTATATTGTACACTCTCTACCCAATTTACCTAAGGGTCTCAAATTTTCATATTCATTCCTTTAGTGTACAAAACAACATCCCATTTCTAATCATATCGCGCTCTTTCTATTTAGTGGGTCCCTTTATGGATTTAGGTATATAATATATATTTATATTTTTGAAAATACAAATGCGTTCACTCACTATTTATATAGGAATCCTAAACCTAAGCTCTGATACAAGATGTGAGAAACCCAATTTCGACAGACCAGTTGTTTTTTTTTCAAAATTCCAATCCGTCGAAACTCGGATTGGTTTGCTCCGGTGTCCTGCAGAAAATACAGAGACATAAAATATGTCAGAGCTCAGAAAACATCTCATAGAGGAATGGATAAAATATAATATAAATCAAAGTATAGCCTTACCGTGTTAACAATACTGCCTAGCCAGTATCCAAAGCTATAATGTCTCATGTCCCTGCCACAAATCTAACCTGCGAGTATGTTATGAGGGGGGGGGGGGGGTCAGAACAAAAGTTCTGGTGACTGGATTCAGGGCTGTCAACGGATAGTTTCGGATATGGATAGTGTTATATCTGTATTCGTATCCGAAACTATTTTCGGATATAGGATATCCTTATACGCGGATACGGACGGATATCAGATAATTATTCTATTCGCTATAGGTCGATAATTAAAGAAACATAAATTGAAATTCTAGGATTAAATTGATATTTTTTTAATGTGATGATTTATAGAAGTATAAAAATCAATAAGTAAAATGATAATAAATAGTTTTGAGCAGTTAATATGCCTGAAGTGCATAAAATGTAAACTACTAACTTAACAAAAAATAAATTATCATTGTTTATTATGCCAAAATACATATAAAATAAGCTATAGTTTTGAAAAAAAAAAACGAAAGGATAATTTTCGGATGCAGATACCATAGTATTCATATTCGCATGCAATTTTTCGGATATTGGATATATCCGTTTTTTCGGATACGGATGCGGACGGATTTCGGATTTTTTGGGTATTCATTGCCATCCCTAACTGGATTTAAACTATACACTTTGGATAATCCTACATATACCGTTCAATCATATTATCTTATTTATTTGGTTACTTAGGTTAACAAAACTCAAGGTTTACACACACATCATACCCATTTACTTCCCAATGAACTAACCTAATACAGTATATGTGTAGCTACCCTCAATAATGAGGTACAACCCATGGAACCCCACTCGCACGGTCTACGCCTTAACACTATCACAGTATACGTAGCCCCTCATCCTACGCCATAGTGATGTACAGAAAACAATATTACGTTCTGCATATATCTGTCATTACTATGCTACGCAAACACATGGACTACCGCCTTTGTTCGAATCAGACTCCATAACGGAGTAATGCCCTCAAGTCTACGATACACCACCTAGATCCGATATGCATGTATCTAGACTGTCCACCATACGCATCTTCATTTTTAGCTCGATGCCTCAATCACATGTCCCCTAATGTGCACCGAGTTCCGTGGCAGGGCGATACAAGAAACACGGAACTCGGCCGGGAGCTTTTCTATATATGTACGGGTCCGTCTCTAAAGAGCCTCTATATATAGACATACCTAGGGTCTATTTTTGTGGTGGCTATGGCCCCACCTCGTCCCCTCCCTCAAGTAGTAAAGACTATCAGAGTTAAGCGACCGCCCCTACGCAAATAATCTTAACATCCATGTGGCGTCTCCCCTCAACCCCGTACCCTGATAGTGAAGGGTGAAATGGTATCTTGGGTTTAGCTCGAGTCTTTCTGCATCCCACTGGCTGTCGATGACGGGTACCAGACGATCTATTATCCTTGGTTGTGGCCTTCCTCTCTCTGCCCCCTCGTGAGGCAACCGACAAGCTACCCTAGTGTCACCATGTAACATCATTCTGACTGCATAGTTACATCTGCAGTCAAGGCCCACCCACCTAGTAGTTACGCGCAGACCCAACCTCTGCGAGCACAGCCTAAAACATCTGTCTCCGCACAAAGGACTACTAGGAGCACCTTGCGTACCTCAGGAAGCCGCGTGCTTCCCCTTCCAGTCCCTTAGAGCCATCAGAACAATCAGACGAATGTGCGCTCCCCTCGTGCTTTATAACACCTCAATGATTTACCCCATTGGGTTATTCGCCCTCAACTGTATGGACTGGTCTAAGCACCTTACTATAACATGTCGTTAGACCTTATGTCTAAATATTCACCCTCAACCGTACACGCTTACCTCACCTCACCAGATTTCCAGTTTACTTGGTTATTCCCGTTCATATTGAATTCTTATTCAAATTACCAAGTTTCTCTTGCTTATTAATTTCAGTCATGCAACTTAATCCATTTAAGATTATTAATAATCCCCAACATGTTATTCTCTAGATTGTGGCCCAGGGTCTGTAATCTACAATCTCTTTTATATTCTTGTTTGATTTCATTATTACAATAACATGTTTTACTTAATATGTAATTAAGTATGTTCCAATTCACATGTTTTCTAATTAACATGTCACTTACCATTTATAATTAAATATAACTTATTTTATTTCATATGTTTTCCATATTCTTTCTCATTTAATCATACTTCTATTTTGCATTGTCAATACAACTTATCATTGTTTACTTATTAACTTAGTTCTATTAACTAAGGCCCATTAATAAGTTTCTTTACCCGTTTATTATAACCTATGTTATAATTTCCTCTTGTCCTTAAAACATTCTTATCAACGGGTTTCAGACTTCCAAGCTTACAGATCACTTAATTTATAATTAAGTACAATATATTTTCCCCCTTTTCTTAACTGGTTTCAGGTTTCCCCCTTTACTGATTACTAAATTTACAATTAAGCATTCCTTAACTCAATTCACCAGTTATCCTATCCTCTTACTGGTTTATTATAACCTAAGTTATAATATTCACTTGTCCCTAGGACAAGTCTACCTCTTATACAACATTTTCATTAATGTTATTTATTTATAATAGGTTATTATCATTCCCTTTTAAACCATATTCTTTTACCGTGGTATTCCAGTATCCTTCATTCACTGTAATATATATATTCCTTATTTTAATTAAGGAAAGCACTTCATGCACCTTATCAGTTTGATAGAAGGAATCAGTGATTTATTTTCATAACGTATTCCCGTATAAATCCGTGGTAGCAAGTAATTTATTTACTCTTCTTACTTTAGTTACTGTGGCCTGCTTGCAACCACGTTCTCAGAAATAGGTCATTTAGGGAATACATCACTTTTTCTTCGTATCACACTAACTCGGTTCATTACATCCCTTCCTTTCTTATTTTCCGAGTTAGAAATTTAATTACCATTATTGCCATTTATTCATATCTTGTTACACACACACACACACACACACACACACATATATATATATATATATATATATATAAGCACTAGACCTCTCACATTAAGCCTACACTTATGGATGTTGGATTTGCCGGGCGGGTTCGGGCAGACTTTTACCACAAGTTGACTTAACCTCGTGCCTTAGCAACATTACATTTTTTTAATTTTTTCACCTAGGCCTCTCACATTAGGTTCAACATTAGTGGCTGCTGAATATGTCGGTCGAGTTCGGACAGACATCCACTACTAATGCAACCTAAGCTCGTGCCATACGTGCAGTTATAATTTCTAATTGAAATCCTTGGCATATTCATCTTTATTTAATCATTAATTTTCATATCAAAATTGCACTCCCAAATTAAAGTCTCAAAACATAATATATGATGTTCCAAAAATTCCATTACAACTCATTCCTATTTCATGAAAACTTTAGGCGTGTTATCCTTTTTACTGTATTCTAATTTATAGTAATATAATTTTGCATGCCGTCCAAATTTTGTCTATATTTCATCGCATATACTTTTTAACATATGTTTAATCCTATTTTGACATGTAATCATTCAATAGATTAATTATTCAAATCCATCAATCTAAACATGTCATTTATTTTATAATACGCCGCAAGTGAAACATATAATTATAACAACAACAGTTATTGCCCATGTTGTAACCATTTCTAACAAGTTTTTTTTTCAACATGTAATCATTCCAATAATTTAATAAATTCAACATATGAATTTCCTGTTCTATTCATATTAACGTCCCAACTTGTTATAAAAGCAATATATAATTAAACTGGCAATTTCACAATTTACAAAAAGGGTAATGCTAAACGATATTCATAACATTTTCTAAAGGCTACAATTTAAACCCACTCACCTTTAAGCTTTCCCCAATTTTTGGATCTGAACCGTTCCATCATCCATGGTTTCCC
Organism: Allium sativum; assembly: GCA_030737875.1. Taxonomy (NCBI): domain Eukaryota; kingdom Viridiplantae; phylum Streptophyta; class Magnoliopsida; order Asparagales; family Amaryllidaceae; genus Allium; species Allium sativum. Next base: position 26,248,322 of record CM060912.1, on the reverse strand, counting down.
CTTTCCCCTTTGATTAGATTCACAACCTTGCTTTGAATAATCTTTTATTAACGTTGATCCTCTCCTCCAGATGTAGATTCATAACTTTATAGGCTAATATTTTAATTTCAGAATAGATTTGAGAAGAGAGAGAGGGCCATGGCAGAGCTCCAGCGTAGCCGCACGATTATATGGTTTAGGGTTAGGTTTAAGGTCTTATTTATAGGAGTATGGAGCAACCAGGACCCATAGATTTAAATAAAACACCATCTGAGCCAACAACGTCGTATGACCAATTGGAAATGTCCACGTCGCAACAAAAACAAACGTTCACCAATCAAAACACGCCATGTGTGCTGAATGATGCTCAGGGGTTGACACCCCTGCTTTGGGTGTCGACACCCCCACCGTGTGTGTATATATATATACACACACATCTTTTTTTTCTTTTGATTTGAAATTTGATTTATTTATAATACATGTAATCTTCTTGCATATAAACAAATTTCAGACATTCCTTAATTTGCTTCTTTGTTCGCGCGCAACCCTTAATTTGAATTATGTTCATTTGTATTCAACTCTTATGCATATGCTAATCTTTTATATGCCAAAAATTATTAATCTCAAACCAATTAATATATATATATATTTCCTCTTTTGAAACATTCTCCTAATTAAACCACTTATTAACCCTTTTCATACTGAACCGCTGTTTAATTAAACCGCCTTCCCACAAAGACACTTTTTAACGGCTTTCATACTAAGCCACTTTTTAGCCATTCCCTTAAAAAAAATATGGCACTAGCGGGGATCGAACTCTGAGCCTCTTGTATGGAAGTCACAAGTTCCAACCAACTGAACTACTTGGTCTTTTGTTAACAAGGCTTAACGCAGTGCTAGACATTATTCTTTTCTCAATCCTTTTTTTCATGTTTTGTTGCAATAATTAACTTAAAGATACCTCTTTCATTTTAAATCATTTTTCTGTAAACAATAAGTCTAAATTAACCAGAAAATCGCCACGAACGCAATGACGCTAATTTCGTGACCAAATTCTAGAAGCTCTTCAAATTTTCCTTTTTATTTCATTTTAAATGTTCGCATGCAATTTCAATTGCATTGCATTGCATTTCTTCTGATTTCATGTATTGTATGTAATTTCTTTTATTAATCTTTTTCTTTATTTCACTGCATGAACTTAATACATGCAATTATCTTATTATTTAAAATTTCCTCTAAATATATCTATGCATATAATATATATATATATATATATATATATATATATATATATACATATATACATATATGCATATTTTTATATTTTTAATTGCATTAAAAATGCGGGTGTTACAATGTGTATTTAAGAGTTTCTCCGATGAGAGGAGTAGTCTGATTCGGGAAGATAGGGAAGTTGGCACCAAGATATATTAGTCCGTTTCCTATGCTTGAAAGAATTGGAATTCTTGCTTACAGGGTTCAGTTGCCAGACTGGTTGCTCGGAGTACATAATGTATTTCACATTTCTCATCTTCGAAAGCAAGTACATGATCTAGACTTGATTGTGGAGGAGGCCACGCAATAATATTTGGATATTACTCCAAAATTAGCAATGAGAAGAGAGCCACTGAAAATTATTGGCAAAGAAACAAGGGTTCTAAGGAATAAGAACACCAATTTAGTCAAAGTGCAATGGAGCGGAGATCCTCGAGACTGTACATGGGAAACAGTAGATAGCATTAAACAGGCTTATCCCAAGTGTAGAATGGACATCTCTGATTAGCTCTGGTGCAAGGTATATTTACAATATATTCTATTTTGGTTTTGTTTCCTACTTTACTACTGTTTCCTTTTCGGGGACGAAAAGTTTTAAGTGGGAGAGATTGTATCAACTCGAAAAATCAGAACCAATTTAAAATTTTATTTTAAGGAAATTTTATCAGAAAATGCGTTAGAATTTAAAAATTCCATTTTTAAATAACAACAAAGCCCTTAGAAATAGACATTTTGCAAACGACCTCCGTTTTCGATGAAACCACTTTTGTTAGGTCTGGAATGTCAAATTATTGCTAGGTTTAAAATTCGATAATTTTTGGAATTAATATGTGAGCACGGTAAATTAAAATGCATTTGGTAATTTCAATTTGAATTGGATCGACCAGAAAAAGGCCATTTTTCAAACGGTCTCCAATTTTGGTGAAATTAATTTTGTAAGGACCGTATCGTCCAAACATAGCTAGATTTATTTTTCGGGAATTTTTGGAATCAGTATGTGACCCTGGTAAATTAAAATGTATGTTCAAATTCAATATTGAACGCTATATATTTTAGTTTAAAGAAAAACTGATTGAAACAGTCGAATGGGCTAACGAAACATATTCCATTGTGTCCGAAACCGTGGCATTTAGGTAGAGGTGATTATCGTTGGGTTTGATTTGGTGTTCATATGGATTAATATGTATTTTCGGAATTAAAAATAATATATATATATATATTAACCAATTCTGTATTTTATTAAACCCTCGTTCATTAACTAATCATGTCACCTCTCTTCCTGATTGAACGACGGAATTGCTTCAAATCTTCCCCTCTCAATAACTTTCAATTCCCTCAATGAAATTGCTTAATTCTTAAGGCAATTTTGTAGAGAATCTCCACATCTTCAAATCCATACTGGTTTGGGATCCTATCATTGTGTATTTAGACCGGAATCTCGTTAGGAAGTGACGCCGTATGAACTGCCGCTGCTCCACCCAGGTGCTGTCGAACTCGACTTGAACACCAGGCAAAGGAAGCTCTCTCCTAACTCTACATCGTAGCACCAGCTGATCGTCCCCTCGTGCACCAATTTGCAAAAAAATCACGACCAAGTTTTGAATCATATGCTAAGGTAACGGGTTTATAAATTTTAAAGATTTAGAACACTTAAATGTGTAGCTAACTTAATTATTATTTATAAAAATCGTATCTTGCTCATACTTTGTCAAAATCCAGTGAAACAAGCGATATTGGACTCGTGACAGCGCACACTGCATTCTAGAAGTGACCGGAGGAATTTTAGAGCTAGCCATCAATTAAGGAGGAGTGGAATCCAATGTGAGATTTCTAAATTCAAATAAAATGGAGAAAAATATAATAGGTTGCAAATGGGGCTTAGTAGCTCCTGTCCCTACTTTCTGTTAAACCATGGATGATTGTGTGGTGGAAATTGATTGTGATTGTGATATTAAAAATGTATATATGCTATATAAAATACATGTATGCGTTGTATAAAATTGGGATTGATTGATTATGGTTGTGATGAATTGTTGGATTGAATTGTGGAATTGCTGAATGGAATGACTATGTATGGTGCAAGCTTAGGTTAGAAGAGGAGCAGTGCTAAGACATTGCGCTGGTGCTACAACACCCTGCCGTTATAATGCCGAAATTTGCTGAAGTGAACTATATAAAAATACTCATGTGTTGAATAAATTCTTTGAACAATAAAAATATCTTTTTTATTGTATATATGAACCATTAAAAATATTCGTGTGTTGAATAAATTCTTTGAACAATAAAAAATATCATTTTTATTGTATATATGAACCACTAAAAATATTCATGTGTTGAGTAAATTCTTTGAAAAATAAAAATATATTGTATATATGAACCATTAAAAATATTCATGTGCTGAATAAATTCTTTGAACAATAAAAATATCATTTTTATTGTATATATGAACCATTAAAAATATTCATGTGTTGAATAAGTTCTTTGAATAATAAAAATATCATTTTTATCGTATATATGCACCATTAAAAATATTCATGTGTTGAATAAATTCTTTGAAAAATAAAAATATCACTTTTATTGTATATATGAACCATCAAAAATATTCATGTGTTGAATAAATTCTTTGAACAATAAAAATATCATTTTTATTATATATATGAACCATTAAAAATATTCATGTATTGACCAAATTCTTTGAACAATAAAAATATCATTTTTATTATATATATGAACCGTTAAAAATAATCATGTGTTGAACAAATTCTTTGAACAATATGTAACACCTCAAAATTTTAACGACACTAAAGATGATAAATTAAAGAATAATTAATGTGAAATACACTATTAACAATGAATTAAGAAAAACTTAATTAAATATTCAGAATTAAGTAAAACGGACAACGCCATTGCGTCCATCTCGAAATTTTGGTCAAGATAGACAATAAGTTTACATAAAATGGACTTTGTATAAGTTATTAAGGTTTGAAGTTTGTATGCATATAAGGAGAATATATATATATTAAGTCAGAATTCAATATTCAAAAATCAGCAAAATACAAAATCGACGCGCCAAACAGGGAAAGGGTCGACCGTTTGGGGTTGACCCAAGACCCTGTTGGGTCGACCCCAGGGTCGACCCAGGCTCTTTGGGGTCGACCCAGGGGTTGACACCCATGTAGGGGGGTCGAACCCCTGCAGATCTGGGCAATACATGATTTTCTGAACTTGGACCGATTTTGGAGCTAGATTCGTGAACCCTAAGCTATATAAAGGACCCTAAACCTAGTTTTATTCATCTAAAAAATAATGGTGATGGCGAGGCTCTGCTGCAACCTCAATTAAATTGCCTATTCTTCTCCAAAATCAGGTTTAAAAAATTTATGCGTTTCAACTATAAATCTGAGATTCTTCACCAACAATTTCTTTTCTATCTTCTAAAATCCAAACACGGTGAGTTAGTTACTTTTAGATTTAAATGATTAAATGTAAACGTGATATGACTATGATTTGGATTTGTTATAAATCATGAATCTATGACATCCTTGAATCTTAAATATTATCATATCATGTTAGATCTAATTCATTTGAGTTTAATTTATCATGTCATGTTAGATCCAATTAGTTTGTGGTTAATTTATCATGTCATGCTAGATCTACCTTTTTAGATCTAATTCGCTTGTGGTTAATTTATCATATCATGCTAGATCTACCTTTTTAGATCTAATTCGCTTGTGGTTAATTTATCGTGTCATACTAGATCTACCTTTATAGATCTAATTCGCTTGTGGTTAATTTATCATGTCCTGCTAGATCTTTTTAGATCTAATTCGCTTGTGGTTAATTTGTCGTGTCACAATTGTGGATCTTAAATTATTATCATGCAAGATCTACCTTTATAGGTCCAATTCGCTTGTGCTTAGTTTATCATATCACATCTACTTATGGATCTAATTCTTGATTAGATCATTTGGTGTTTATCATGTTGTGGATAATTTAGATCTGTCAATAATTGGACATATGAATCCTTATTTATTCATGCCTATTATGACATTCTTAGTATGTTAGATCTAGTTTCATTATCACATGCTCACTAGATCTATTTTTATATGTCCACCTTATCACTATGCCAATTACATGTTTATGTCACTTTTGTTAAAATAATCACTATTGTCATCTTTCCCTTTTATTGTTATGGCTAGGCTATTTTCTTGCCTAGACATGACGCCAAATATATGTAAATGCTTTAGTTAGGGAACGGAGAAAAACATTAGAATTGGCATAACTTGGGTGATGAATATGAATTTGGATATATAATCCATTATGAATATAATTGGGCAAATGGGCATGAACACCTATAAATACATAGGTATAACTAATTAGTTAATAATTAAAATGCCAAGGATTATAGTAATTAGAAAACTATAATGGCACTTATGACACGTGGTTAGATTGCATTTGTGATGGAAGTCTATCCGGACCCAACCGGCATATCAAGCAACTGCAAATGTTGAATCTAATGTGAGGGGTCTAAGTGCACAAATACGATATGGGCTAAGACACGAAGTTAGGCCCAACTTGTGGGAGAAGTCTGCCCGGACCCGACCGGCATATCCAGCATCCACAAGTTATAGGCCTAATGTGGGAAGTCTAGCCTATTATAACCATAAATGGACGTGGTAACAAATTGGAATACTTAACCTAGATGAATCCATATTGATTGTATGAACGTGTTAACTTGAATAGGGGTTAAGTAAACTTGGTTGAAACACTGGGTGGGTTAAGTAAATCTTATGGCGGTGGGTAGTATTTATATATATATAGGCCCACAAACTTAACCTATTTTATACTTTGGGGTTATGCAACTTTGTTAAGTAAACTTGATTGGATCAGTGAGGGTTAAGTAAATCTTGTGACGGTGGGGTATTATTTACATATATAGGCCCGAAAACTTAGCCTGTTTTATATGTTGGAATGTTAGGCATAACCAGTTGAAATCCTATTATTGGGGATGCAAGCCTCGGGGAGCTTTACATCTTGTATGTGGGACCCAATTCAGTTAGTAACCCATCTAGGTATCAAGCTAGTACTCTGAACTAGGTCGGAGTAGGGGCGCACTTACTGGGCTGATTGTAAGAGATCCAAAACAAAGGGGCGGTGTCAACAGCGCAGGAAACCAACGGAGTCATGTGCGTGCACGGGTCCGGCTTGCCATGGGAATTAAGACGTCATGACATCAGTAGATATGGTTGTGCACATTTTGAAAATGAAGGGATTCCACTTTAGGAAGTGATACATTCTACTATGGGGCCAGCACAGGGTATCTACGGAGTAGGGAGCCGATCGATTAGGGTAGTAGTTAGGGTACATCTAGACTCTGGTAAGTTTAAGAGTCCTTTATTAGGGTTGCATGTGGATTGTATGGGGTTAAAACCTTACACCAGAGGTATGCCTAAGTCTACAGATTCATACATGTTGGGGATCATATCATTCTGGTTATACTAGTAGTAGTGCAGAGTAATCACTAGAGAAGGGTATACACCTTATCATGTCTACCTTGTCACACCTGCCTTTTATGTATTAATCTCTGTTATCCATTTTATATGCTTATCATGCTACTTTTATTTATTTACTTGCTAAAAGTAGCTAGGCTCGCCAGACTTTTTGTCTGACCCTTTTTGTTTCCTCTTCTTTCTTCCATTCACCCCCAAGGTTCTTAGGGTGAGAATACTTAGGCTTAGTTTCTCTGTTATCATCTTGCTCGGAGTTTCTTTCGAAGTATGGCTCAAGTTCTTATTTCTACTATAGCTTTGTCTCTTTTTAGGGAATTATGTTTTCTTTTAAGTATTTATGTAATATGATAGTACAAGACCGTAGCTTTTATGTTGCAATGGGTTTTTGTATTTTAGACATATGAATTTTTGGACCACGTTGTTTTATGATAAATAAAGTTTTTATTCCGCTGTTATTTTATATATCTGTCTTGTAATATCTCTGTTTTGTTTACTTATAATGCTTCACGAAACTTAATGCATTCCCTTTTGAGTGACATTAACGAACGTGGGGTGTCACACTTGGTATCAGAGCTGAAGGTTACCAAATTGGATCAAGTTTTTGAAAATTATTTTCAAAAAGATTTTAAAAGAAAGCATTTTCAAAAAGAAAAGTCTATTTTTAAAAACATATTCCCGAGAGCCATATCTAATATCTCTCGATTCTCCTCTTGATTCCTTTTTCCTTTTTGATTGGGGAACCGGTTCTTCTCGAAAGGTGTCCCCATTACTGCATGGTTCCATAGGCACGATAAGGCTATGGTACATGTCGAAGGCCAATGAAGTGCCTAACCTCCATCTGTAGCCATAGTGGTTTCACCTACGGCTAATTTTCTCTCAAAGTTAGTAAGGACTTCCATGCAATGGAGGCAGCTTTTGAGAGGCATGTTAGCATGTTGCACAAGGACGGTAAAAAGGAGAATAATTGAGTTAAGGCTAGGGAGCGTAACCCAAGGATGGAAAAAGAAATGGTGGCCATAGAAGAGAACATAGATGAAAGAAGGAGAGCCTGATAAAGTTCAAATAAAGACAAGAAGAAATGTTATGAGCACTTGGGTCATTTGGTCAAGCAATAAAAGGAATAACGCTTGCAAAGTCATACATTACACTAGGTAGTGCCCGAAGAAGCAAGGACAAGACCAAATGGCAGGATCTTTTGGAGGGCAAGTATATGCTCTCATATCCATTGTACCAGATAGAGGTAGGAAAGTTTTTTTTCTCTCTTTCCCATCATCCCGTTAGGACTCTTTTGATTTGGGCGCTTTGCATTCATTTACATATGATTCTGTGGTTGAGTCTCTACACCTTAGTACTAGTATAGTAGTGGATCTCGTTGTTGTCTCAAACCCCATTGGTGGTTTGGATCATTTGTCCATGATTTGTCGGGGTTTGAGAATATCTGTGTTAGGCATCGAGTTTGAGTGCGATGCATATGTGCTTGGTTTTATGGGCTATGGTTTGATTCTAGGATTGGATTGGCTAGCCATGTATGGTGCCATTCGGGATTGTTAGAGGAGGGTCGTTAGACTTTTGACTTGCCATGGGAGGACCCTCGAGATTTCTTGTGACCCTAAGGGGTCTGTCATGCTTAGTTTCCTAGAGTCACTTGATGCTTCTATCGATAATCTGCAATCTATATCAGTAGCTCGTGAGTATCCTGATGTCTTTGATGAGGTTTGGGGTTTACCCCAAGGCGCGAGATCGATTTCCGCATATATTTAGTTGATAATGCAAGGCCAATTGCATTTCCTATGCGCCATATGGCTCCAAGAGTAAGTAGGGGAGCGAAAGGGTTTTCTTTTGGGATGGGATGAAGAAAGATGTACTAGAGTTTGTTTCTTAATGTCCGATTTTCCAGCAAGGCAAAGCTGAGCAAAGGAAGCCTGGTGGTTTACTTCATCCTTTAGAGGAATGGCAGTGGAAGTAGGAGAGCGTCTCCGTGGATTTCACATATGGTTTTCCAAGATCAAGGAAGGGCAAAACTAGCATTTGGGTGATAATAAATGGGCTTACTAAGAGCGTTCATTTCATACCAGTTAAAAGTAAAAGGACGGCAGCAGTTTACGTTCGTAAGATAGTCCGCCTTCATAGAGTACCTTCCAGTATCGTAAGTGATCGAGATCCCATTTTCACTAGTGAATTTTTGGAGGAGCTTGCAAGAAGCATTAGGTACACAATTATGTTAAGCACCACTTATCCTCAGATAGATGTACAGACGGGGAGAGTGAACAGAGTTCTAGAGGATCTTTTGAGGCTGTGTATCCTAGACTTCGGAGTGACTTGGGAAGAGCACCTTCCTTTAGTAGAGTTTTCCTACAACAACAGTCATCAAGCAAGCATTTACCTGGAACCCTTCGAAGCATTATATGGACGACCCTGTAGATCGCCAACTTGTTAGTGGGGATCTACATAAAGACTTTTACGTGGATCGGAGGTTAAGAAGCTACGCAAACAAGAAGTCAAGTTGGTGAAGGTTCAGTGGGGAGACAATAAAGCAGATGCAACTAGGGAGACCAAAGACAAGATTTTGCGCTACGTACCCTTTTCTTTTCAAGGGAATGTTCTTAACTTCTTTTCCAAAGCTTTTATTCACACTTTCTTCTATCATCTGAGTATATCCTATCAATTGAATCTTTGACCTTTAGGTAGGAAATCCCATGATTATAAACATGTGTTTGAAATATGTTATGTTTGATGGATGCAAGTGGATGCAAGTGTTTGCTAGTGGTTTCCTGTGGATGCATATATACACACATTAGTCACTAGATGAGCTCAATCATTCTCATACTGCATATGGATGTATGTGCATTTTTCTTTTCTTTTAATGGATGAAAATTGATGTATTATCAAATGGATGTTGCATTTGGACGAATGATTGTGAACACATATAGAACTTACATGTTATAATAGGATTATTTGCATATATGTTCGATTCATGAGACTAACATACATTACATTAAGGAGGTCAACTGAATCAGTGGACCGCCTGATCTTTTGCATTAGTGTTGGGACATATACACACACCTTGCATATGTTTATATAAGCATTAGGAAATTTTGAGGTCAATGGATGCATGTGAATGGTGGATGAGTAGATAGATGGTGGATGATAGGATACATTCTCCTTAACTTGGAGATTTCGGGGACGAAATCCTTCGAATAGGGGAGAATGTGACACCCCAAAATTTTAACGACACTAAGATGGTAAATTAAAAAATAATTAATTTGAAATACATTGCTAATAATGAATTAAGGAAAACTTAATTAAATATTCAAAATTAAGTAAAATGGACCACGCCATTGCGTCGGTCTCGAAATTTTGGTCAAGATAGACACCAAGTTTGCATAAAACGGACTTCGTATGAAGAAGTTATCAAGGTTTGAAGTTTGTATGCATATAAGAAGAATATATATATTAAATCAGAATTAAGAATTCAAAAATCAGTAAAATACAAAATCGACGTGCCAAACATGGAAAGAGCCGACCGTTTGGGGTAGACCCAGGGGTGGACACCCATGTAGGGGGGGTCGACCCCCTGCAGATCTGAGCAATATATGTTTTTCTGAACTTGGGCCGATTTTGGAGCTAGATTCGTGAACCCTAGGCTATATAAAGGACCCTAAACCTAGTTTTATTCATCTGAAAAATAATGGTGACGGCGGGGCCCTACTCAACCTCAATTAAATTGCCTATTCTTCTCTAAAATCAAGTTTAAAATGATTCAAGCGTTTCAACAATAGATCTGAGATTCAACACCAACAATTTCTTTTCTATCTTCTAAAATCCAAACACGGTGAGTTAGTTACTTTTAGATTTAAATGATTAAAAGTAAACGTGATATGACTATGATATGGATTTGTTATAAATCATGAATCTATGACATCCTTGAATCTTAAATATTCTCATGTCATGTTAGATCTAATTTGTTTAAGGTTAATTTATCATGTTATGTTAGATCAAATTAGTTTGTGGTTAATTTATCATGTGATGCTAGATCTAACTTTTTAGATCTAATTCGTTTATGGTTAATTTATCATGTCATGCTAGATCTACCTTTTTAGATCTAATTCGTTTGTGATTAATTTCTCATGTCATACTAGATCTACCTTTATAGATCTAATTCACTTGTGATTAATTTATCATGTAATGCTAGATCTTTTTAGATCTAATTTGCTTATGGTTAATTTGTCATGTCACAATTGTGGAACTTAAATTATTATCATGCTAGATCTACCTTTATAGATCCAATTCGCTTGTGGTTAATTTATCATGTCGCATCTACTTATAGATCTAATTCTTGATTAGATCATTTGGTACTTATAATGTTGTGGCTAATTTAGATCTGTCATTAATTGGACATATGAATCCTTATTTATTCATGCCTATTATGACATCCTTAGTATATTAGATCTAGTTTCATTATCACATGCTCGCTAGATCTATTATTATATGCCTACCTTATCACTATGCCAATTACATGTTTATGTCACTTTGTTAAAATAATCACTATTGTCATCTTTCCCTTTTAGTGTTATGGCTAGGCTACTTTCTAGCCTAGACATGATGCCAAATATATGCGAATACGTTAGTTAGGGAACTGGGGAAAACATTAGAATTGGCATAACTTGAATGACGAATAAGAATTTGGACATATAATCCATTATGAATATAATTGGGTAAATGGGCATGAACACCTATAAAGACATAGGTATAATTAATTGGTTAATAATTAAAATGCTTAGGATTACAGTAATTAGAAAGCCTTAATGGCATTTATGACACGAGGTTAGATTGCATTTGTGGTAGAAGTCTATCCGGCCCCAACCGACATATCCAGCAACCACAAATGTTGTATCTAATGTGAGGGGTCTAAGTGAACAAATACGAGACAGACTAAGACACGAGGTTAGGCCCAACTTGTGGAAGAAGTTTGCCCGGACCCGAACATCGTATCCAGCATCAACAAGTTGTAGGCCTAATGTGGGAGGTCTAGCCCATTATAACCATAAATTGACTTGGTAACGAATTGGAATACTTAACCTAGACGAATCCGTAGGGATTATATGAACGTGTTAACTTGAATAGGCCCACAAACTTAACCTATTTTATACTTTGGGGTAATGCAACTTTGTTAAGTAAACTTGATTGGATCAGTGAGGGTTAAGTAAATCTTGTGGCGATGGGGTAATATTTACAGATATAGGCCCAAAAACTTAGCCTGTTTTACATGTTGGACTGTTAGGCATAACCAATTGAAATCCTAGTAGTGGGGATGCAAGCCTGGGGGAGCTTGTATCATCTTTTGTGTGGGACCCATTTCAGTCAGTAACCCATCTAGGTATCAAGCGAGTACTCTAAACTAGGTCGGAGTAGGGGCACACTTACTGGGCTAATTGTAAGATATCCAAAACAAAGGGGCAATGTCAACAGCGCAGGAAACCAACGGAGTCATGTACGTGCACGGGTCCAGCTTGCCATGGGAATTAAGATGCTGTGACATCAGTAGATATGGTTGTCCACATCTTGAAAATGAAGGGTTGCCACTTTAGGAAGTGATACATCTTACTGTGGGCCATAACATGGTATCTACGGAGTAGGGAGCCGATCGATTAGGGTAGTAGTTAGGGTACATCTAAACTCTGGTAAGTTTAGGAGTCCATTATTGGGACTGCCTGCGGATTGTATGGGGTTAAAACCTCTCACCAGAAGTACGCCTAAGTCTACCATTTCATATATGTTGGGGTTCATCTCATTCTGGATATACTAGTAGTAGTGCAGAGTAATCATTAGAGAAACGTACACACCTTATCCTATCTACCTTGTCACACCTGCCTTTTTTGTAGTAGTATCCTTTATCCACATTATATGCTTGTCATGCTACTTTTATTTATTTACTTGCTAAAAGTAACTAGACTAGCCAGACTTTATGTCTGACCCTTTTTGTTTCCTCTTCTTTCTTCCGTTCCCCCAGGTTCTCAGGGTGAGAATACTCAGGCTTAGTCAGGACTCGGTTATCATCTTGCTAGGAGCTGCTTTCGAAGTATGGCTCAAGTTCTTATCTCTACTACGGCTTTGTCTCTTTTTGGGGAATTATGTTTTCGTTTAAGTATTTATGTACTCTGATAGTACAAGACAATAGCTTTTATGTTGTAATGGGTTTTTGTATTTTAGACATGTTAATTTTTGGACCACGGGTTTTTATGATAAATAAAGTTTTTATTCCGCTGTTATCTTATATATATATGTCTTGTAATATTTCTATTCTGTTTACTTATAATGCTTCACGAAACTTAATGCATTCCCTTTGTGAGTGACATTAGCGGACGTGGGGTGTCACACAATAAAAATATCATTTTTATTGTATATATGAACCATTAAAAATATTCATGTATTGAATAAATTCTTTGAACAATAAAAATATCTTTTTTATTGTAAATATGAACCATTAAAAATATTCATCTGTTGAATAAATTCTTTGAACAATAAAAATATCATTTTTATTGTATATATGAACCATTAATAATATTCATGTGTTGAATAAATTCTTTGAAAAAAAAATCATTTACCATTATAAATATTCATGTGTTGAAATAAATATTGGATTGGTAAAAATATTATTTTTAATATGTATATGAAGTGTTAAAAATAACCATGTGTTGAAATAAGTGTTTGTTCATTGGAAATGTTATTTTTAATATGTATATGAAGTGTTAAAAATAACCATGTGTTGAAATAAATGTTTGTCCATCAAAAATATTATTTTTGGCATGCATGAAGTGAATAAAATTGTCATGTATGGAAATAAATATATGTTCACTAAAAATATTATTTTTAGCTTTGATATGCATATCTGTACACATGCTGAGCGGGTAAATGGATTCACTGTTGAGTAAAGAATTAATTTACATTCCCGACAAATAGGTAAACCTTAATGAGTTATATAAACTACTGTGAACGACACTGAATGCGGTGTGATGGTCTTTTTGTGTGAGATTATAAACTACGCCATAGGTTAGCAACAATTAATTCTGAACTACCCTACATGGCACACTACGTGAAGATAGCATACTCTATCATATACCATATAAGCATTTGGAGCTTGTATGACGAGGTTGAAATTGCCATACAAGTGAGAGGCTTGTATGGCGATGACTACATTTCAGGTCGAACTGAAGACGGATTATTGATGTCATAGTATATCATATTCCATATAAGCAATAAGTGATTATATAATGAGGTTGAGATTACCATACGAGTGAGACGCTTGTATGGCGATGATTAAATTACAGGTTGAACTGAGGACTGATATGGACTAAATAAAATATAACTGTAAATTGCAGGAGTTAATAAAAACCCCACACAGGCCTGGAGATGACAATAATTCGTGTCTCTCTTGATTTTAGATATGGCATATGGATTATTTATTTTCCAACACTAGACAAGGTGACGAGACATAATCTCTAGGGATATGATCTTTACACTCTCCCTTGGGCATAGATGGGTCACTAAAAATTGTTTATGCTTTTTCTAGACTTATTGGGTGCCGAATACGACCCAATAAATTTCCAAAACACTCTCCGAACAAAGGAGGTAATGGAAAAAAATCGAAATTTAAAGGCGCTAGCCAATTATTTGAAATATTAAATGGTTTCGAAGTTGTCGAATAGATTATATAATTTATATATAATATAAATTAAAATTAAACAAATCATGTGTGCAGTAGTTCGCGTTTTGCAGTCATAACTTTAAACGATTATACCGAGAGATCCGACCGTTAGATTTTCCCAAACTGGAACCATTGGGTTTGCTTTGGAAAGATTATTCCAATGATACTAAATTTGTTAAGATCCAACGGTTAGATTTCGAGAAATGTGTAATTCAAATCTGAATAAAAACAGCGCCAGTGTCGCGTAATGACCTGAAACGTCGTTCGAATTAAATGGGCTATATATATATATAACGATAAATCGTTATAAACGTTATAGGATGAAAATAAACCAATTTCACTTATTTGATAAAATAACATGGACGGTTATATTCATTTGACATTAATTTATAGAATTGAATTGAATTTAACCAAGAAAAGAAATGATTTAAATTATATATATTTGAAAATTATTTGAAAAGGCCGAGTAAAATCTCATTTCAAATAATTGAACGATGATTAAAAGTCAAAGGAAATGAAGACGGTGCAAGACCGGTAATCTTCACATCGAATGGATTACTACTGATGCTCTGGATTGATTAGCTCCAAGGAAGGGGTTATAGTGGTGTTGTCCGGACGTATTTTTTGAATGTTCGGACATGCAAGGGTCTCTCTTCCTTATTGGACATATGGAACGAGGAATAAGGTGCCTCTGGTTTCGTTCAGACCCAAAACGAACTAGTAAATGGATGTGTGTCTGACATTGGATTTTATTCTGTGTTGATTGATTTCTATTAAATATATATCTGTTTGGTGGTGGAGAATTTATTCTCTTGCTTAACACCCTTCTCTGAGATGTATGAGCTTAGATGTTATATACTGGGAGATATCAGTCGCATGGCATGAATTGTCAGTATGGCATGCTGAGATGAAATTGATTAAGGCTTTTATTGAAAAGCAAAGTCTTGTGGTTGATGATCAATGTACGGATTTAAATAGAATAGCTTTGTGTATAGCGTTAATTCACGAGCCTCACACCCGGTATGAGTCAAAAATGGGATAAGGGACCTAAGGAGCGCCCGACTTTTCTTTCTAACTATGGGTGGTGTCATGATATGGAGCCCAGACATTTATTTATTTTTACCTGTGTGGATGATGGAATGGGAGGCGCCATAGATATTGGTCCCCAGTGGCTAAGTGATAGGTCTGATTGGACAGAAAAAATGTGTTATGGAATAACTAATCCTCAAACATAAGGGAGAACCGGCCTTGGAGGATCCAAGGGTTCACTTCGGCGAATCCAGAGGCATTTGCTAGAGTGTCTCGAAGCCGGCAAGGAGTACATGCCTTGCCTCGACTCATGACGGAAATCCAATTTCCGATACGTGACATTTCAATTTTAATTATAAACTAGTATGGCGACATAGTATATGGTAGCTATGTCGTCTATGATTGATACATTATGTTTGAAATTGTGTTTGAAACATATATGCACTAGTCATAATATCAAATGATTTTGTTTTATACGTATCAAGCATATTTTAGCCATTATAAGGTAAAATTCTATCCTCCGGCTTGCGTTGCATTGTGTGACAGGACCTGGGTCTTATAATGGCCTCATTTTTATAAAAAGTATTGTGTTGTTTAAAAGATTTACTTTATTTATGCACTGGCAATCCAATGGAGTAAACCCGTTCCACGTTTGCAGCGTGGTCCTATGATTCTCCTTATTATTAAATAAGTTAAGTAAGATTTCTCATACCAGTCCCATGACTGACTCGTATTTTGTTTACACTTGCAAACTCGGGTGCCCCTATTTTTACACGGGCAGTCAAGTAATAGGTAGCTGGATCTATTATGGATATGCACCATAACATGGGGTGCTATTTTGGCTGAAGACGAAGACTATCATTTATCACTTATTTTAGATATTTAGACATTACTTTATGTATGATGTATTTGATGATGTTGTAGACTTATTATCTACCTATTGGAACCTTTTATGTACTAAGTAGTATCTTGTATCTGTGTAACTCTAATGATGATGACATTTATGATTCCGTTGTTATTATGATGATGTATATTATTCTATGATTTCGTGTATTATGTTATTATCTGTAATCTGCTGATATGATAAGTGTGTTATATTCTAATGATAACCATTTCCACCGTGGTATGGGGATTTGGGTTGCCACAAACGTGGTATCAGAGCATTGGTTAAGCTTAGTTCTAGAATTACACACATTAAACAACTCGTCAAAAATAGAATCAGTAGTATTCTATGATGAGAAACTCACTAGAGATGGGATTAGTAATGTCCTCGAATGAGTGCAGTAGAATAGCATTATAACTTGATCATCACATCATTAATTATGCACATGTCTTTAAGTTTTTACCATTCCATAAGATATCTTTCATGTGGGCCTGACTCTTTTTTTAAAATTTGCAATGCTAACTGAACATGAGTGGAAGAGGAAGAGGTAGAAGAGGCAGAGGCCGAGGAAGAGGTGAGATCCCCGCTGCTCCAAATGAGACCAATCTTGAAGCAGGAGAAACAAACAATAACATTGAAGCTGTAGTGCCATAACAACCCCCACAACCCATGTTTGATCTTGATAGGGTTGCTAAGAAGTACAAGAATCTGGGTGGTGTGACATTTACTGGCCATGGAACAGTAACCGAGGCTCAAGATTGGTTAAAGTCGTGCGAACAGATCTTCACGGGCCTAGAGTTGGAAGGCCACATGAAGAGGTTCATGGCATCTTGGTTACTTAAGAATGAGGCTTTAATATGGTGGGAGGCAGTGATTATCGGTGACATTGATGTTGACATGACATGGGTTAGGTTCAAGGAAATTTTTAATGAAAAGTTTGTCCCTCCACAAGAAGTCGAGCGATTAAATGATGACTTTCCTAATCTCCAGCAAGGGGATCAGACCATTCATGAGTATGTGAACAAATTTAAAGAGCTCTCTCGCTATACACCCGAAATGATTCAAGACCCGCTTCAGAAGAACAAGTGGTTTCATACAGGGTCTTCTTAGAAAGTACAACAACCGAGTGACTGCATACATTGAGCTTCCATTTACCAAGGTGATTGAAATGGCTTGTGGGTACAAAGGTATTGACAAGAAGAATTCTCAGGAAGACTGCGAGAGAAACTAAGCTAGTAACAAAAGAAAATATTCTAGGAAGAAACCTAAAACAAGAAACACTGAAGCAGCAAAGCCTCAGGAAGGCTGGTATCCAAAAGGCAAATGCCCTAACTGTGGTCAAAGTGGACATTGGGCAAATGAATGCAAGGCTCCAAAGCGACAAAGGATAAATCAGTCTGGTCCTAGACTGAACCCTCCTGATAATAGATAGCGCTTCAATTGCCCTAAGAAGGGGCACATCAAGCCAAACTGTCCATTGCTGAAAAGTTCCCAAGTGGCTCATGTGTACGACGGGGCGGATACGCCAGATTCTTCTGCAGGACCAGGTGCATCAGATATTTTGAGAGGTACCCTTACTATTAAAAATATTCCTTTTACAGTATTATTTGACATTGGTGCATCACAAAGATTCATTTCTAGTAACATAGTTAAAATTAAAACGAAGAGATCTTAAGGAATCGATTAGAGTTCATAATCCGATGAGAGATTCTCTTGTTCACGATTTGTACTGTAAAGTGCCCGTCTCCTATTCTTTTTAATGGTTTCCTTTTAAGTTGATCATTATGGATTTTTCGGAATTCAATATTATTCTTGGGTTGGATTGGTTAACAAAATATGAGGCCGAGGTTAGATGTGTCGAAAGAATTGTTAAAGTTAAAACGAAGCTGGAAATATTGTCATACGATGCCAAGGCTCAGATTTAGATAGAAAAGAATTTTGGTATGCACTAGAAGTTATTCCACTTTATTAGAAAAGGTTCCTACCATTAAAAATTATGCGAATGGGTTTGAAGAAGTAGATAGCTTACCTCCGCGAAGAGGAATTAACTTCAAGATCGATTTAATTCTGAATGCAAGGCCAGTAGTGCATGCTATTCGGAGAATGACGTTAAAAGATAAAGAATAATTGGGCGATCAAACTCGACAATTTCTATGGAAAGGTCTAATCAGGCCTAGTTTATCGTGTTGGGGAGCGGCAGTGGTATTTGTTCCTAAGTCAAACGGTACCCTCAAACTATGTATTGATTACCTAGATTTGAATTACCAAAACATTAAAGAATAAATATCCATTACCCCCACATTAATGATCTGTTGGATCATTTGAATGGAGCGCAAGTATTCCGTGATTATGAGTAGTTAGTAATGCTTTTTGGCTTATGTAACGCTCTTGCATATTTTGTTGATTTAATGAATCGTGTATTCCGCGATGTCTTGAATAAATTTGTGTTGGTTTTCATTGACGATATTTTGATCTTCTCTAAGTCAGCTAGCGAGCATGCGAAGCATTTGGAACAATTGTTGGAGATTCTGAGAAAGAACGTTTTAAAAGCCAAATTTTCTAAATGCATTTTCTGGCAAGAAGAAGTGAAGTTCCTTGGTCACGTAGTATCAAAGGAAGGAATCTTAGTGGATCCAAGTAAAATTACAGCTATTTAAGATTGGAAGCAGCTACTACACCCACAGAAGTCCGAAGTTTTCTAGGAATGGCTTGTTATTATCAGAAATTCTTTAAATATTTTTCGAAGCTATCTAGTCCATTAACGAATCTTACCGAGAAGCAAGGAAGGTTTAATTGGACGATTGATTGTGAGACAGCTTTCCAAGAGCTGAAATTAAGATTGACTATTGCTTCAGTGTTGACTATTATCAATGGCAATCAAGATTTGACAGCCTATACAAATGCTTCTTTTGAAGATGTTGGTGCGGTATTAATGCAAAGAGGCTAAGTAGTTGCTTATGCTAGTCGTCAGTTAAAGCCGCATGATAAGAGATATGCTACTCATGATCTTGAGTTGTTAGCCATCGTGTTTTCTTTGAAAATATGGAGGCACTATCTTTTGGGTGAGAAGTTCGAATTATATACAGATCATCAGTCATTGAAGTATTTGTTCACCCAGAAAGACTTGAATTTGAGGCAGCAGCTTTGGTTAGAATTTCTTGCAGCGTACGATCTAGATATTTTGTATACTTCATGGAAAGCCAATGTTGTAGCAGATGCACTTAGCAGAAAGAATGCCATTATCGCTAATCTCATTACTACACCTTCACTGTTTGATAAAATCTATGTTCTTCCGAAGGATGATAAATTTATTCAGAGAATTAGCAAAAGAGTTCACGAAGGCGAACCATTCATTTTTATGATTTCAAAATATTTTCCGTTATCATAAGGTAGAAACCATCCATGTTTATGTGTGGATCAGTCATACGATTATCCTTTTCTTCTAGAAAAGATTTGTTTTGACTTTAAAATCAAGTCAGATGATGTTTATAAACTTAGTAGGTTTTCTCACTTTGGTTCACTATACTGATCCGATGTTTGTATTGCATGGGTTAGACTGGGTTTTACATGTTCAGCTTAGGAAGCTATGGACTTCAGAAGACGTGCTGGAGGAGTTCAAACCGTATGATATATATCTCATGTGTATTCCGCTGCGTATTGTATATGAGTACAAATCGTTATAACTGTCCAGAGGTATTGATATACTCTGATGATTGTAAGTTTTATTTCAAAGCTCTCAATAAAGTTTTTATTTCTATATTATATTTTATTACACTGCGATGTGAGACTCTGACGTGGTTGTGTTGTTCCTTTTCTTCTTTTTCTTCTATTATAATATTTCTTTCTTTCTTGGCTCACCCTCTAATTTCTTTCTATTAACTATCTGGTGTTTTCGATACTTGAGTTCTGGCAAGTAATATGGGTTTAAGTATTATTGTTGGAATTCGGGCATCGAATTCCCTAGGCCGTTACAGTGGTATCAAAGAATAACGTTTAGTAATAACCTTGGCTCTGTGCATAACTCGATAGAGATAGGGTTAGTAATACCTTAGATTAAGTTGTGTGTATATGTATGAGAGCGTATTTGTAGATTTTATATACAAATGTTTTGTATTGTATTGTTTGATCGGTTCAAGTTAAACTGGCAATTGATACAATATCGTTTTGTAAAGAGGGTAAATGAAATAGTTTTGCTTGAAATATATTTTCATATGGTAAAGAAATAATTTTATAAAATTATTATGATATTGAGTTGTTTGTTTGATTCAATGGGATTCAAATTGGATCGAAAATTTGAAATGGTTTAATATAACCAAAGAAGACTTCACATATGAAATTAGTAAATGAGAATTTTAACTTTAAATTAAAATGAATCATTTAAAATAGAGATTTAACTTGAGTTAGATTAGAACATCTATGAATTAAAAGTCAAAATTCCTATTTACATAAGTTTATAGGATTGAATAACATCGAAATTCGGATTTTTAAATGGAAGTAAACATATCTGAGAATCAATTGGTTAATTGAATGTGGAGATGTGACTTAACTTGGTTAAGCGGGGTTGATTTAAGAATGGATATCGGAATTGACTAAAATAAATTTGGAATTTGAAAATCAAATTGATAATAATTGAATGGAAATCAATCGGATATTAGTCGATTGATATTTAAAAAAGTTAAACCTAAGAAAATGGAAGAAAATGAATACTAATATTGAATATTGATAGTTAATAAAAGCTGAATGGTTGGTTAAGTTGATTGTTTTTTACTAGTATGAATATAAATCATCAACGGTTTAATATAAAGGGATAAATGAATTGAAAATTAATTCCAATATTATAAATTGGAATGGAATTGCATATGAATTGGAATTAATAATTTAATCCTATATTTGCATATGAGTGCAATATATTTGATTGTGGGGATTTGTTTAATTATTGTGGTTAATTAAATGAATGTTACCTAGAATTTCATGTACTTATTACTTACATGTTGAATTGAGTTGAGTACAGGTAAAAAAAGACTTAAGAATAGATCTTGGTTGTGTTGATTGCACGTAAATTGAGAAAGTATGCACAATAATGCTTATAAAAGGTATGCCTACGCGAAAATATAATTTTTGGGTTTTGACATTTGTTTTCTGACCGTATGGGTCGATGTATATATATTAATTGTTCCTGCGATATCGCAGAAGTCCCTCCATACAAGGGAGACTCTGCTGAATTTTTTCGGGAATTTATGTGCTAGAAATTTTTCAGTATTTTTGAAAAGTTTTATTTATATCAATAAATTGGTTCTCGATTTAAAATAAATTGGATTTTTGAAAAGATAATGGGATTTGTAGCATTTTTCCTACCTTAGTAATTTCAAGGACGAAATTCTTTTATGGGGGAAGGAATGTAACATCCCGCATTTTTGGTAGTCAAACATTTAATATAATTTATTATTTTAAATATTGATCGGAATAATAAATGAATTTATAATATATAATTCATTTATATAACTAAGTTGAATGTTAAAATTTATATATAATTATAAAATGAGCACGTAATGCGCTATAGTTTGTAATTTACGACTTGAACTTTAATTGAATATACATAATCTATTTTAAGTCGAAATTCTTTGAAATAAGAATCGTCCAGTATTTGATTATAATTTTCTAATGAAAGAGAAAATTGTAGATTTCATGTTGTAGATTGTGAGTTATGTCCAATTCAAATTTTCAAACAGTCGCTACGAAATCGGTTATAAATTATAACGATTTATTTATAATTTGATTTGTAAGGAATTCATTGATAACTCGAGATAATATCAAATTAAGATGAGAAACGAATTCTGCTGAATTCGAATTGACGTTTAGATTCAGGATAGATATATATAGTTTGTTATTTTTGGAGACAAGGTAATTTGGTTTCCAAAATAGCGTTGTTTTATGTGTAAATTAGCATAACTGCTTTTCAAACAACTTCGGTTTTGAAAAAAACAAATTTTATTTAATCCATGATGATTAATTGTTGTAGTGATTCAAGTTTCAAGTAATTCGAATTTATCTTGTGACCGTGGGCAATTTAAACACATGATTTTTCTCCTGTGAATTACAAAGGGATTTTCATAAACGACCTCGGAATTTGACGAAACATGTCGCATCTTGTCCGGAATATTTTTCTATGCTAGGATTAGGAGTTTCATCTCGATTGGACATCATATGTGGTAATTTTTACACGATACTTCAAGACAAAGTTTCATTAAATATTATTTCATTTAAAACCATACCCTATATAAACTTGTTAATACCCTCATCTGCACGTCAAACTTCTTCTCTGGTCAACACAATAATGTGCCGCCATCTAACCATTGAACGACAGAAATGATCCCGGGTTCCTTCCTTAAAATATTGAAACTCGTTCATCGAATTAAAATATGTTCAACAACAAATATAAAGAGCTTGGAAAGCTCTACAGTTGGATGGTTGTGATCTGACTTGGAGGACCCTGGTGGTTGGTATTGAGGTGGGAAGCTCCGGGGGTTCGCGAGCTTCTGTAGGCAGTTGACGCCTTCGATCATGGCGAGGGCGAAGTCAAAGGCCGAGGTGACTCATACGCAGGTGGTAGTTGTGTCTGATAGCTATCAGGATGAAGGTGGGTGGTGCGATGTTTAGTTGATGGAGTCGGCATGTGTTTTATCAGGGAAAAAAGGGAACGATGGAACCTGGAAGAGGCAATTACGAGAAAAAATGTTTAATCGGACCTGGGTTGCAAATTTCTGAAGTGTAGGCCTAATGATAGTTAACATAGTAAAGTATTTAATGTTATAACTTAAAAAAATATAGTTAATCCTAAGAAAATGAAATATTTACTGAAATGTGAATTTTGCAGGCGGGTTGGCATTACTGTACATGGAGTTTGTGGGGTATATAAAAGTTGGGTTCATGGTATTATGTTGGCAGCAGAAGGTTGCCTAACGTGAAGACGTGGATTTATGAAGTGGAAGCAAAAGTCATGCAATGGAAAAGAATTGGTTCAGGCTCAAAAACGTGGCTACATGGTGGAACATGCGTAAAGAAGGCCTAAAGGGAAATGGGAAGGAATATTGAATGGGATTCGTGAAATCTAAATGGGGAAGTTTCAATCGAGATTTTCTTTTTAATTTGAACAGTAGGAAGCAAATTAAAGTTGGGTAGATGACGACAAAGGTCGGCGCAGGAGAAAAATTACTAGATCTCTTTTCTTCAATTCTAAAATCTAAATAATGAAAATATGGTATTATAACTAACGTTAATTAATGGTTTAATTAGGAAAATTAATTATTTAATTGAATCATTAACTTATATCATTGATAATTATTGATTTCAAGGTGCGAATCCGATGAAAACAAATTGCATTGGGATCGTGGTGGCAAGCAAAATAATTATGCAACTGATTTGGATGGAAACGGAAACAACAGAAATTTATGGATAAATTGAACGATTGTTTAATTTAACCATAACTGAAGAGCTTTAGAAATAGATGGAACAAAGTGAGTATAACTCACTCAGTTTTTACCCACTTATATTTTATATAATTCAGGATTTAATTTGTGTGTTATGGTTGATAATTGTTTGTTGTGTGCTGAATATTAATTATATATATATATATATATATATATATATATATATATATATCGGATGAATTGGTTGATTTAAAATTGTTCACTTTAAATGAAATCAAATCGTTATTTTATTGATTATTTCCAAACTGTTGGAGAATGGAATTTTGATGATAACAACCTTATTTCAATATTAATTGATTATAAGATATATACTAACAATTTTATTTAGTATATATATATATACACACATATGCAGGATTTATATATAGGAATTAATACTGAAGACTGTACAGTTTTAAAGATATTAGAGATTCAGAATTCAGAGATGATTCAAGACTCATGAGTACTCAAGATTTCAAGAGTTCAAGATAAATATAGTAATAGAGTCTAGTTTATTTTGTGTAAGACTCTGAATAACACTCCAGGTACAAATTCAAATTCTGATTTCCAATTTCTGATTTCAAATTCTATTTTCAAATTCTATCTTCTCTATTTTAATTTCTTACTTTATTTTTTATTTTAAATTCGAGTTTTATAGTCTATATGCTTTATATATTATATACTTTATATGTATATAGTTTTAAACTCTGTAATTCTATAAATATGTTCATATATTTTATATTTCTGTTTTTATACGATTTTCTACTTTATAATATTCATTTATAAGACTATGTTTTAATTCAAGAATTTCCAGAATTATATATATATATATATATATACATATACATATATATCAAAACACTTGAAAAATGCTCAAAATCAATTTGGAACTAGGTTATGTGGACATATATATATATATATATATATAGGTTTATATCGACGTATAACTGTCATTTTTTTTAAAATTAAAAGGAAGTGTCTTTCCACTATTAAGCGTTGCAACCTTTCAAATCTTATAAATTGGGGCTGATTTCGAATTTTTCATCATGCTTCTTCTCCATCTTCATCTCCTTTCTTTACACCATTATATTTTCTTATCTTTATGATTTCTACACTTATACTCTACCTGAATTCAATTCTATTTATATAAAACTTCTTCTCTTCTCACTCTCTACTCATTACTCTCTAAATCGAAGTGCTATGGAAGAGTTACAGGGTTATTGTAATCATTTGGGAAGTGTTTGGGTAATCAGTGTTTTCCTTATAGCCTTGAAATCAAGGAATGGGAGCGTTGTTACCCTTGTAGCTGTGAAATCAAGGAGAGTATAGTTGATCAAGTATGTGGAATCGGTGTTACCCTTGTAGCCGTGAAATCAAGGAGGTTGTACTTGGATATCGATCGTACTAAAACTTTGCGCAATCCATCTTTGCATGGGACTGGACGTAGGAGCAATTTCGAACCAGTATAAAATCCAACGCGTTCTTTCCTTTTTTGCATTTTATTTTTGTTTTTCTTTATGTTTATGTTTGATTTTGTGTCTGTTATTGTTTCTATGGTGTTTGATTCATATAATAGATCATATAAGTTTCAGATCTTGTTTAAATTCTCAAAAAAACTATTCACCCCCTTCTTGTGTTAGTTTTGCCTTAACTATCCATTCCGCAATCCCAAACAATTGGTATCATAACAAGGTCTTTAAAAAAGTACATAATCTAGTTTTTGAGAATAGTGTTAATGGCAACCAACATTGGTAGCAATAATAGTTCTTTTGTAGAGTGTCAGTCCACTATTTAATGGTATTAATTATTCATAGTGGGCATGTAGAATGAAAATATATTTACAATCAGTAGGATTAGACACATGAAATAGTACAAAAAATGAGTTTGTGGAACCCACAACTGGTTTTTTACAATGGACAACTGAACAAAAGGCTGCTACACAAAGAAATTCTAAAGCCACGAATATGTTATTCTGTTCATTAGATAGGAATGAGTTTAATAGAGTGTTAGTATGTAAAACTGCTTATGAAATTTGGAGAACTTTACAAGTTACTCATGAAGGAACTAGTAAAGTTAAACAAACTAAGATATTAATGTTAGTTAATCAGTTTGAGTTATTCAAAATGGACAAGAATGAGTCTATCTCTGATATGTATTACAGATTTCAAGAGATAATGCATTCATTAACGGTACTTGGAAAACTTATTCTGAAGAAGATTGAGTCAGAAAAATAATGAGTTCATTGGCTCTATAATGGGATCAGAAAACATTGGCAATTGAAGAAGCCAATAATGTCAATGAAATGAAGATTGAAGGGTTAATCGGAAATCCGACGTCTTTTGAAGTCCAATTACAAAAAAGAAAGGAAAACAGTCAACTGAGAAAAAATCCATTGCATTAAAAGCTTCAACAAATGATTCTAGCTTGAGTAGTGAAGAAGATGAAGAAACAGCCCTTATGACAAGACATCCTAGAAAATTTCTGAAATACAGAAGGAAAAATTGTTTTCAAAATAACAACCAAGGAAATTAAAGAAGAAATGATGATCGATGTTATAACTGCAACAAACCAAGCCATATGAAGAGAATGCGTCTATATCCAGATAAATCAACTCAACAAACAGACAACAACAATTCGTCAAAGGAGAGAAAGAAAGCGTACACAGCAACATTAGATGATTCAAATTCATTATCAAGTAATTAAGATTCAGAAACTGGAAATTCAATTATGTGCTTCACAGCAAGTCAAAATTCAGAAAATTTCGAAGAAAAGGATCTAAAAACCGGGTATACCTTAATTAATTTTTAAATTTTCTTTAGTTGAATGGTTGCTTTGCTTGATTGCTTTGTTTGTTTTGGATTTAAAAATTCAAAGTTTAAAATTCAAACTTGAAATTTAAATTTGAATTATGAAATTCAAAACAATAATACAATAATAAATAATAAATAAAACAATAAAATATATTTTTTAGATGTTTGTTAGGGTTAGAATTATTTTAGGAAATCGATAAACCTGAAATATAAATCGATAATTTAAATCATATTTCAGAAAAAACAAAATTCCTTTGAAACTAGGTACATATGTCGACATACATATGTCTATATGTCGACATATCTGACCAGTAATTTGAAATTTAAATTTCGAATTTCAAAGGTTTAAACTTTCAAACTTCCCTCCAACTTTTCACCAACTCCCAAGGTCTGAAAAGGTGTCATTGACTTCTGAAAATATGTGCCTATTCAATTCATATCCATTCAATTTATATATATATATATTCTCTCTACCTTTTCATTCACAATTCAAAACAATATTCTTCATATCTATTCTCTCCAAAACTATCAAGTCAATGGCTTTCTCAAGTTCATCTCAGAAATTTAAATTAAACAAAACCATCAACGGTTATCTTCATAATGACAAACAAGCTATCAAAACCTATGTAGCAAATTCTAAAGTTAACATGGGAGTGTTCGCCGTCTTTAGCGATTTTCCTATTTATGATTTCATCTCTCTTTCAACACAATGAAGTCTTGAGTCTATAAGACTCACGGGATAATGTTGAAGTTTGTTATTTTAAGCTTGTTAAGATGTTCTACGCAAATCTTAATCGCTGATTATACGAAGGCAACGAAGACCAAATTTGGAGTTGCGTGCATCAAAGACATGCAAATTGTTCTTGATGCCGAACTCTTAGGCACTATTATAAATTGCTGAAGCACAGACTCGGATTTTTTGGATTTCAAATTCTATGAAACCAATTTATAGACTTATCACGACATATTTGAAGACGGTGCTTAAATGGAATTCAAAAATGCTTTTGCCATCCAAAATCAAGAATCGTCAACCTTCCCCTCCAACATGTAATAACCCATAATTTCTAAACCAATTTAAAATTTTAATTTTAGCTATTTTAATGGGTTTTGAATATTTAAAATGATTTATTTTAAATAATAACAACTAAAATTTTATTTTAAATGAAATTTGAACATAAGAATATAAAATTTAATCAAAACAAGCTTGAAATGGCGCGGTAGTCTGAAAATTTGATTTTCAACTTCAACTGAATATACAAAATTCAGTATAAGTCGGATTTCAGTAAAACAAGAAACATTGGAATATTTTGAACTGTAATTTTCTAACGAATGTAAGAAACGGAGATTTCACTTTATAAATTGAATGTTATGTCCAGTTTAAAATTTAAAATAGTCGCTATGGAATTTATTTAAAATTTTAATATATATAAAGCCTTTAAAAATAGTAGTTTTGCAAATGACCTCCATTTTCGATGAAACCACTTTTATTGGATCCGGAATACTAAATCATTGCTAGATTCCAAATTTTGTAATTTTTGGAGCTAGTATGTGGTCGTGTGCAATAAATTGTGAATCGATTAGTCATTTAATCCAAAGCCGGAGCTTTTTGAGCAAACAGACTTGGAATTCGACGAAACCAGTTTCTATGGGATCGTATCATTAAGACATAGTTGCGTGTCAATTTTCGTCACCATTTGAGTTCGTATGTGATCGGGGCATCGATAAGTGTCGATTGAGAGGGCGTGAACTAAAAGGATTGATAAAATAACATTTTGAGACACTACCTATATAATATTTCTTCCTCCACAATACTTATTCACTCTCTCCTTCCTTAAATTGGCAGCAACCCCTTTCCTCTCCGAAAACACTTTGCAATAAAGTCCACTTTCTTAAATTAATTTATATCTCCCAATCCGTAAATAATTACCCAAACTCATAAAAGAGAATTTGTAGACTATCTTAATCTCCACCTACCACAAAAATTTCATAGTCTATCATCACATGGATTCGCCAGAATCGATGGTCAAAGCCAGAAAATGAATTTCAGATTTTGACGAATTGCACGCAAACGAATGAGAATTAGATGATAGCACCAAAGAGAAAGTTGTAGAGGGGACGATGATTGATGACATTTCTTTTGGGTATTTGGTCTGAATCAGATCATGATTGCTGGAATTTAAAGATTAACATCCTAGGTGATTTTGGCAAAGCTTGGAACAATTATGGACGAATTCCGCCAAGATCGACGTCATGGGGAAAAGCTTGAAACAAATATATATATATGGTAGTGGAAATAGGATTACACATCCATTTACAAGTCGGACGACTTGTTCATGTTCGCCTATTTATGTGACATTGATTGGGATGATAAATTTTTACACATCGCCCAAGTGCACAAATAATAACCAGTATTTGTTGTTGAAAACCCTACATGGGTCTTGGGATGATATTCTATCCACACATCTCCCTTGTGATTAGTTGTATGTTGATCTATTGATTAACAGACGATTATAAGCGTTATTTGATCATTTAATGCTTGTACAGTTGTAGAATGCACTTTGGTTGTCATTTGGATGGTAATGATTATTTATCATTACTTTTGAATACATACGATGTATGACATCCATATAACTAAATTTATATGGTAATTGATTGGGTCTTATTCCAGTTTGTAAATAATGAATATTTTGATATAATATTCAGTAAAGAATTAAAATTATGATTTTGATGTCCGATTTTGGATAGACAAGAAAATATTGAAATATACGAAGCTGAGTTAAGTAGTTAAGCGTGACTTTAACTCGAACAAATTTTATATCGATTTTATTCATTTTTTTAATGAATATTGAAAAGATGTGATTTCAAAATCTGATATTTTGAAAATATTATCATTTTATTATAATGATATAGAACATTCAATTTTGATTTAAAATTGAAAATGAAGTATAAATCGTTTTAAAAAGAATTTATAAACGATTTATAAAAATATGTTTTAAATGGAAATCGGCGAAATATATTATTATATATTTAATGGTTTGAATAGACCACGTCGCGCAGCGACCGTTCACGTTCAACCATTGGTTTCAAATTGATGTAACCGGAGATCCGGCCATTGGATTCTCCTAAAATCGAAACTATTGGTTTTGTTTCAAAATGACCTTTCAATTAAATATATGAGATTTAAATTTGAATTGTTATATTTAAAAATATCTCCAAATCAATTTCGTAAAAGGTCGCTATGAATGCAGTACGGTGGCCGATATTGGAAACTGACTGTAAGGGCATTATTCAAATTTATGAAAATATAAATAAATTGTGCAAAATCATAATAAATGATTTTAAAAGATATTGGATGAAATATTCTACGTTTGAAAAGATAAAAATTTATTTATCAGAATAAGTTGTTTATCAACTTAAGTAAAGAACCTAAATGAATTGAAAGGATTTTAGTATAACCAGAATTTTCCAACTTATAAATTGGAATGGATTTGAATGGAAATAATCTTCAGAATATTTCGATTTTGGATTCCGTAATTATACGGATATTGTTGAGGAATTTGGAAGATACAGATATCGTTATTCCCAGTATGATATCCGTATGTTTCAGAATTTGATATTGAATATAAGCCGATATTATTTTATGTTCTGAGCATTATATTTAATACCAAACTGGAATTTGGTTTTGTCATGAATGGTGTTTTTAATAACACTCTTCTTGAACCCAGTTGAGAAAAGAATAAATCTTTTAATTAAGATTGATGGAACTTTCCAAAATAAAGTTTTCCAATTTAATATATTAAATTGGAATTGAATGGAATTCGATTTAATAATCGAGATGAACGTCTGTAAAGGAAGATCTTACTATTTATGGAATTCAAAAGGCTTTGTCATTATTCCATTTATAGTATTATTATGATACGAAAATTTATAATATACTAATCAGAATTCCTTGAAGATTCCATTTTAATGGAAGCTAATTTGGGTTTATCGTGAACTGTGTTTTAAATGACATTGTTCTTTAACCCAGTTAAAGACATGATTATTTTTCCTATATAGTGAATAATCAGTAAGTAATGATTTTTGAGATTAAAACCAAGTAGCAGTTTTAATGAATCTTTAATTAGATTGAAATATGAATAAGGTAACTAAATCTATCAAATTCAAGAAATAATCGAGAATGGAGTACCACCAGTTTTACTTCAGGAGATTGTTAAATCTTTAATTAGATTTGAAATGTTGAATAGTAATTAATTTTACCGATAACATAATGGGTGTTAAATGGAGTACTACCAATTTTTCTCCATGGATGAATAGGTTGAGATTGGGATAATATAATAAATGATTACTTTGGTAAAGCTCGATAATCTCAACTAGTTTTATAAACCTTAAATTAGTTTAGAATTGTGAAAGGATAAAATAAAATCTTTTGAAAACGATATTCAAAGGAAGATTAAAGAAGAAGTTTAAAAGATTTTATCTTTGATAAAATTAACGGGAACCTTTTCTTAATGATGTGAATATTTGAATAAAAGAATATTCTGAATTGGAATGAGGCGTATGATGTGTTTTTATAGCACTTGATTTTAAGACACGCGAGTTATTCGGAAAGACCGGGTTTAAACCATTCTGAATAACTGATAGGACGATTAGAAATCGACGATAAAGACGGTGGTTGAAGATAGGAAATCTTCACATCGAATGGATGATTACTGATGTCTTGATTCAGCCGTACGCCCAAGACAAGGTAATAAGTGGTGATCATCTAGACGTACTTGGAGATCGACCGGATATTTGAGGGCCTCGCTTTTATGTTGGGCATATAGGAAGAGGAATAAGGTGCCTCCGGTTTCGTTCAAACCCAGAACGGACTTGCAAGTGGATCATATATCTGACATTATATTCCTTTATACTATATTCATTAATCTCTGCTAAATATATATCTGTTTGGTGGCAGAGAATTTAATCCCTTTCTTAACACCCTTCTCTGAGACATATGAGCTTAGAGGTTATATATTTGTGGAAATCAATGGTACGGTATGGATTGACAATGTGGTATGCTGAGTTGCATGGATCAAGGCTTTTGTTGAAAAGCAGATTCTTGTGGATGATGATCAAAGCATAGCTTCGTGTGTCGAGACGTGACTTCGACGATTTTCACAACCCGTGAATGATTGAGGCAAGACAATAAACGGCACAAAGGAATCCGGTATCTGGGAGCATCGATAAGGGTGATTCTTCATTGAGAGCGCGAAGGATATATAGGATCTGAGATCCCCGATAAGGGTAATTCTCCATTGAGAGTTGTGTAGTATACTGATTCGCCCCTACAAAGGCAATGAATGTGAACATAGAATGCATGTCGTTATGAAATCACTATTCCGAGCCTTGGATTTAATGTAATAATTGAATGCATGTCAAAATGATTTCTATTTTGGCTCTTTGATTCAATGTAGTGATGGCAAGAAAGCCTCAGTCATTGATAGAATCCATTTCTAATACGACCCCGGTTTTTAATTGTAACCTATGTAGTAACCTATGTATGTAGTTGTAGTACGCTACGTCTGCTATGATTGATATATTTATTTGTAAAGGATGATTTTTACACTAAGCTCTAGTAATAATTAAAAAGGATTATAAGTATGAAGCATTTTTGGCCATTATAAGGGAAAACTCTATCCTCCCATTTGCGCTGCATTGTGTGATGGGATGGAGTCTTATAATGGCTTCATTTTTCTTAATTTAGCATTGCATTGTTTATTTTACGGTATTCTTAGGAGGAAACCCGTTCCGTATCATACGGTGTGGTCCCTTTATTTACCAACATTAAAATAAGGTTAATAATTGTTTTAGTTCTCACACCAGTTCTATGACTGACTAAGAGTTTAATGTTTTCGCCTAAACTCTAAGTGCCCATATTTTCCACATGGGCAGCTAGTAGTTTTGGTTTTTGCAGATGTTTCTTTACATGGGATCCTGGATTTATAGCTGGAGCTATATTCGGAAAGATTTGTATCCGTGTATTTCTTTCAGTTATTGTGGTTGATGTCTTACACAACACATTATACTCATGTATTATATTTTCCGCTGTTTTGTTATTTGTAAATCTGTGATAATTATTTTTCCGCCGTATATTACTTATTTATTCTCTAATGTTATTGTACTCTGATGTAAATTATTGTAATAGCAATGAAATGTTCTACTGATTGTGTTCTGATGCATCGTGTTCTCAACGCAGTCCGCGTTCTCATTAGGTCTAGGTCGGATGAGTATTTCGGGACATGTCAGTTTGGTATCAGAGCTTTGATTTACTAAGCTTGAGAACAAGACACATTAGAACCAATGGGAAGAATTCATCAGAGATAGGATTAGTAATATCCTATAAGAGTGACTAGTTAGAGATAGGGTTAGTAATACACTAGAATGAGTTTGAAGAGTGTTATTTCTAAAAATGAATTTAATTTTGAAAATTATATATTATTGTACGTATTTGAGTATTTTATTTTATATTGATTTGGACCATCGCATATAAGGAGATTTTTAATATACGTCTGATCCATGTGTATTCGAAGTCTTAAATATACTGGATAGATATAGAATTACGCTCTAGTCCCCCAGAGATGATTCTGATGATAGTCTAGACATCATCAGTGTTTATGTTCGAGTTTAGAAAGTAGGATATCTATATATTTCCAATTCACTGGTGTGAGAACCAAAACTTAGTTAGGTTTATGCTTGTGATTTGGCATTGAAAACATGATTTTTGATTATATAAAAGTTATGTATGTTTGAAAAGCTAATTAACCAATTTATTGCTGATTGTGTTGTGTGATAATTAATTTAACTAATAAAATTATTTAAATGATAAAACCAATAAAAGAAGGATAAATAAAGACAAATCAAATACAAGGAAGAACTGAATTGAAAATTTAGTTCGAACTGGATTTATATATTGATAAAGATGCATATATATATATATGTATGTATGTATGTTGAGCAGGTTATGAATTCGCTATTGAGTAAAGAAATAAAATGTGTCCCCGACAAACAGGTGCACCTTAATGAGTTGGTTGCGCAATTTTATTATATTATAAACTATTGTGACTGAATTTGGATGCGTTGTGATGGTTGGTCTGTTTGAAATACAACGTACGCCACATGATAGCAACAAATAAATTATGAGCTGCACCGCATAACATACATCATAAAGACAACATATCATATCATATTCCATATAAGCTTTTGGTGTTTATACAACGAGATTTGGATTTCCATAGGGGCGAGATGCTTGTATGTCGAGGACTGAGTTACAGGTTGAAAGAAGACTGATTATGGATTTAATAAACATATAAAGGTGCTTGGGGGAAGGATTTAATAAAAACCCTACATAGGTCCGGAGATGACAAAAATTTACGTCTCTCTTGCTTGTAATTACAACACATCGATTATTTTATTTCCAACACTGGGGCAAGATATGAGATTTCGGCTTTTTACATATCTCCCTTGGGCATAGATAGGTCACAAAAGTTGTGTACGCTTTTTATTTATATATTTGGTTCCTAATGCGGCCCAATAAATTTTCAAACCCTCACCGTAGAAAGGAGGTTATGACGAAATTTTTCGAAAATTTGTGGTGTTAGCCAAATTTTTGAGAAATTAGAAAGTTCTTAGAAACTGAAAAATTGAAGAACTGGAGTCAAGCGAAGGTTGAGTTGATTAAGTAAACAACCTTCAATACTATCTTCTTTTTCGAGGACGAAAAGATTTTGAGCAGGGGAGATTGTAACAACCCGGAATTTCTGAACCAATTTAAAATTTTAATTTTAGCTATTTTAATGGGTTTTGAAATTTAAAATGATTTATTTTAAATAATAATAACTAAAAAATTATTTCTAATGATGTTTTAACGTAAGAATATAAAATTTTAATAAAAACAAGACTAAAATGGCGCGGTAGTTTGATAAATTGATTTTTAACTTCAACTGAGTATACAGAATTCAATATAAGTCGGACTTCAGTAAAACAAGAAACATTGGAATATTTTGAAATGTAATTTTCTAATGAATGTAGGAAATGGATATTTCACTTTATAAATTGAAAGTTATGTCCAGTTTAAAATTTAAAATAGTTGTTATGGAATTTGTTTAAATTTTAAATATATATAAAGCCCTTAAAAATAGTCATACATAATCCCGTATTACTTGCCAAAAACTTAAGTATCGAAAACATCAGATAGTTAATAGAAAGAAATTAGAAGGTGAGATAAGGAAGAAAGAAATATTAGAATATAAGAAATAGCAAACGACCTCTATTTTCGATGAAACCACTTTTGTTGGATCCAAAATATTAAATTATTGTTAGATCCCAAATTTCAAAATTTTTGGAGCTAGTATGTGGTCGTGTGCAATAAATTGTGAATCAATTAGCCATTTAAACCCAAATCGAAGCTTTTTGAGCAAACAGACTTAGAAGTCGACGAAGCCAGTTTCTATGGGACCATATCGTCAAGACATGGCTACATGTTAATTTTCGCCACCATTGCAGTTCGTATGTGTTGGGGCATCGATAAGTGTCATCTAGAGAGGGCGTGAACTAAAAGGATTGGTAAAATAACATTTCCAGACCCTACCTATATAATATTTCTTCCTCCACAACACTAATTCACTCACTCCTTCCACAAATTGGTAGTAGCCCCTATCCTCATCAAAAACACTTTGCAATAAAGTTCACTTTCTTAAATTAATTTATATCTCCCAATCCATAAACAATTAGCCCAAACTCATAAAAGAGAATTTGTAGATCATCATTATCTCCACCTACCACAAAAATTTCATAGTCTATTGTCACACGGATTCGCCGAAATTGATGGTCAAATCCAGGAAATGACTTTTGGATTTTGGCGAATTTCACACAAACGAATAAGAATTAGATGATGGCACGAAAGGGAAAGCTGTAAAGATGAACGTCGTAAGTGATTTTGGCGAAGCTCGAAACAAATATGGATGATTCCAACCAAGATCGACGTCATGGGGCTTGGGGCTCTGAAGGGGATCGGACGGCGGTGGCAAGCCAGTTCTTTCCTCGGGGGCGTGCGAGATGGCATGGTCGGTGGGTGGAGCAATCGCCTGTGAGGCAGAATTGGGAAAACTGGAAATTCAAGGCGACGATGGTGAACTGGGGGGAGCGCCGACCGGCGATGGAGCGACGTGGATGGGGGAAGGGCTCGGTTGTGTCGATCGACGTCCAGGTGGACGGTGGTGGCGGCGCTGGGTTATTTGAGAAGAGGAACCACGGTGAAATTAATTTATAAGGTTAATTAAGTTTTTAATTTAATTAATTATTTAATTTATGTAATTTAAACCTCGCGGGTTAATAACTTTTAGCTACGAACTCAGAATCGCGCGAAATAAGATCCGCTGCAATCATGGAGTCGAGAGCTTCGCATGGACACCAATTTGGAGCTAGTTAGAATTTGGAGCAGATTTAAATTCAAATTGTCAATTAAAACTGGCGGAGTGGAAACTAATGTGAGAACTCTCTCACTAAAATAATTTTTGTTATGCTATTATATCATAGGTTGTAAATGGGGCTTAGAAGCTCCTGCCACAGTTGTTTGAAACCATGGATGTTTGGTTGATTTTTTATTATTGGTTGATTGTTATTGTATATGGGTTTGGCAACCCTATTAAGGAATTTTTGGATAAAGATTGTTGTAGATGGCACAAGCCAGTATTAGAAGAGCGATAATGCATAGACATTATTCCGGTGCTACAAAATAGCACCGTTATAATGGCGAATTTTTTTTGAGACATGTTAGAAAAATGTTAATATATTTATGGTAGTGGAAACAGGATTACACATCCATTTACAAGTCGGACGACTTATTCATGTTCGCCAATTTATGTGATATCGATTAGGATGATAATTTATAACTCATCGCCCAAGTGCACAAATAATAATCAGTATTTGTTGTTGAAAGCCCTACACGGGTCTTGGGATAATATTCTGTCCACACATCTCCCTTGTGATTAGTTGTATGTCGATCGATTAATTGACAAACCATTATAAGCGTTATTTGATCATTTAATTCTTATACAGTTGTAGAATGCACTCTGGTTGTTATTTGGATGGTTAATGATTATTTATCATTATTGTTGAATACATGCAACGTATGAAATCCATATAACTAAAATTATATGGTAATTGATTGGGTCTCATTCCAATTTGGAAATAATGAATATTTTGATATAATATTCAGTGATGAATTAAAATTATGACTTTGATGTGCGATTTTGTATGGACACGAAAATATTGAAATATACGAAACC
Organism: Allium sativum; assembly: GCA_030737875.1. Taxonomy (NCBI): domain Eukaryota; kingdom Viridiplantae; phylum Streptophyta; class Magnoliopsida; order Asparagales; family Amaryllidaceae; genus Allium; species Allium sativum. The sequence goes on along the minus strand of CM060912.1, from coordinate 26,211,340 downwards.
GAGTTAAGTAGTTAAGCATCATTTTGACTCGAATGATTTTTATATTGATTTTGTTCATTTTAATAACAAATATCGAAAAGATGTGATTTCAAAATCTGATATTTTGAAAATATTATCATCTTAATATTATAATGAAATAGAACATTAAATTTTGACTTAAAATTGAAAATAAAGTATAAATCATTTTAAAATAAATTTATAAATGATTTATATAAAATACATTTTAAATGGAAGTAGACGAAATATTTCAGTTATATATTTAATGGTTTGAATAGAACGCGTCGCGCAGCGACCGTTCGCGAATTTCAACCATTGCTTCAAATTGATGTAATAGGAGATCCAACCATCGGATTCTCCTAAAATCGGAATCGTTGGGTTCGTATCAAAAAGATATTTCAAATGAATATATGAGATTTAAATTTGAATGGTTAGATTTTGAAATATCTCCAAATCAATTTCATAAAAGGTCACTATGAATGTAGTAGGGTGGCCAATATTGGAAACCGACTGTAAGGGTCTTACTAAAATTTATAAAAATATAAATAAATTATGTAAAATCATAATAAATGTTTTTGAAAGATTTGGATGAAATATTCCATGTTTGAAAAGATAAAAATATGTTTATCAGAATTAGTTGTTTATCAACTTAAGTAAAGAACTGAAATGAATTGAAAGGGTTTTAATATAACCAGAATTTTCCAACATATAAATTAGAATGGATTTGAATGGAAATAATCTTCGGAATATTTCGATTTTGGATTCCGTAACTATACGATTATTGTTGAGGAATTTGGAAGATAAAGATATCATTGTTCCCAATACGATATCTGTTGGTTTCAGAATTTGATATTGAATATAAGTCGATATTATTTTATATTCAGAGCCTTGTATTTAATATCAAATTTTATTTTGGGTTTATCGTGAATGGTGTTTTTAATAACATTGTTCTTAAACCTAGTTGAGAAAAGAATAAATCTTTAATTAAGATTAATGGAATTTTCCAAAGTAAAGTTTTCCAATTTAATAAATTAAATTGGAATTGAATGGAATTCGATTTAATAATCAAGGTGAACGTCTGTAAAGGAAGACCGTTACTATTTATCGAATTTAAAAGGCTTTGCCATTATTCCATTTATAGTATCAGTCTGATATAGAAATTTGTATCAGCTATATACTAATAAGATTTCCGTGAAGATTCCATTTTAATGGAAGCTGATTTGGGTTTATCGTAAACTGTGTTTTAAATGACATTATTTTTTAACCCATATAAAGACAGGGTTAATTTTCCTAAAGAGTGAATAACCATAAAGTAATGATTTTTTAGATTAAAACCAAGTAGGAGTTTTAATGAATCTTTAATTATATTGAAATGTGAATAAGGTAACTAAATCTACCGAATTCAAGAAATAATCGAGAATGGAGTACCACCAGTTTTACTCCAGGCGATAGTTAAATCTTTGATTTGATTTGAAACGTTGAACGATATTTAATTTTACCGATAACACAATGGGTGTTTGTAACACCCCGTAATTCTGTAACACTAAGATTCACAAATCAAGCCATAATTAAATTTTAAAATAAAAATCAAGGGAAGCAGGTTGCGCCATTGCGTTCGTCTCGAAATTCTGCTTGAAAACGAGTCCGAGTTTGCGAGAATCGGAGTCCGTATGAAGAAGTTATGACTCTCCGAAGTTTCAGGAATTTTTCAGAACAGAAAACAGCTCGAAATTCGAATTCAAATCCAGAGGCGGGCTGGGCAGGAAAATTCCCACCCAGGACCTAGGTCGACTGGGGAGTCGACTGGGTAGTCGACCCCCCCTGACCAGGTCGACTGCCCAGTCGACCTGGGTGTCGACCTGGGTGCAGAAACCCACTTTTGGGCCTGGGTGCATTCTGATGTACCTGGTCTCGTTTTCTGCCTAGATTCATCCGCCTAATCCTATATAAACAGCCCTAGTCTCCTTCACTATTCACAAATCTTCTCTAACCTTATGCTGCAAAGATTCTTGGTGAAAATGGCTTCTTCTCCTCCTCTTAATTAAATAATAAATAAAATAATACGTAAAATAAAGCAAGACGAGGAAATGCTGCTCAAGACTTTCAAGAGAAGATTCAAAAACAAGCTAGGATTCAAGTGAAGATTCAAACGACTTCAACGACTGTTTTTCTATGAATCTAATATAATCTCTGTAAGTCGGTTACTTTTTAGATTTGAACGTTTTTTTATTCGTGACATGAAATTAAAGGAATAAAGGAATATTCCAAATCTTTCTATTCGAATCAGTGCTTATATCTTTGGACATAATTAAGAACTGTTATGATTTGATGACCAATAAGACTGTGATTATGATACTATGGACCTTAAAACCATATGCCTCTTTGACTATGAACATTGCCTATGACTATGAACACTACCTACGACTGTGACTAATGAATATGAGAATTATTTCCTTGACTAAGAACACAAGCCTATGCCTTTGATTAGGAAACATAAACTATTGCCTATGACATAACAAAGACAACTGTGACTAAACACCTATGATTCATGTAGGAAAGTGTTGCTTAAGTTTTGTGACTGTGAAACCGGGTCTAAACCCGATTATCTATTCTGTCTATTCTTGTTTTTCTTTGGATTTTGATCTTGAGAATTTACCTACTAAGTTAGGTCTACCCATGTTCTTGAACCAATACTATTCAACCTTTTTTTCATGTCGTAATATTACCAGATCTATATGCCTGTGAATTATCCTTTTATGCCAGTTATTATGTCTATCTTTTCATAGCATCTTTGGTTCATTACCTTTTTATCCACGAATCTAGATTTATTTATAATCTAGATTGAATCACGATTATACGAACGATGGAAATACGATTTGGGCAAAATATGAAATTTACTAAAGCATAGTTATAAACTTGGAAATTGGCATAAATTGGGAACATGTATTATGGCATGTTTATAAAAATGCAAATTAGATAAATTTGACATGAATTATAGGATGTGTAATTTGAATCTAGTATTGACTTGTAAATCTAGCATTTACATGAACTGTGAACTAGAATAATAAGTCTAGTTTGACATGAACTGTAATTAGAATGTTAAATCAGAATTGGATTAGCTAATTTGGCACAATAAGTATATTGGAATAAATTAGAAACTGGCCATAATTGGGAATAATTGTCATGTTTAGCAAAATCATGGTTAGTGACACTTAATTTGGTATAGTTCACATACCAAAAAGAATAAATATGATATAGAGGGGGAAACGGGCCATAATAATAAATGTTGACAATTTACATTAAAAGAGTAATTAGGAAATAAGTAAATTAGGAATAATTTACTTATAGAATTTGTCCTAAATGAGAAAATGTAAATATAGACAAATTAAAGGTTTATTAATGACATCTCTTTTAATAATACACCAGAAAGTTCTAGGGTGACACAGAGGATAGTGTCTAGGCTTGGGTTTGGAAAATACAAGTTTCCTGCTCTCCCTGGCTATCCCTAACTGATCCGACGGACGGGATGGTTACTTTCAAAACCTGATTTGAAACTTAATCAAAACCCTTTGAACTTAGAAAACACGAATATGCCTAACCCGAGATTAGACCGAGTTGCGATGTAAACCTGCCCGGAACCAACCGGCACATCCAGTAATCGCAACAATATCTATCTAATGTGAGTGGTCGCGGCTTTAATTTATTTAGTTAACGCTAGAACAAGAATGGTAGGGTTAAGTTAACTAAGACACTTAACCAATTCGACATGATAACCAAATCGATGGGTGTGGTTAGGTTCATACTGACACTTAACACAGTTAAGCTAGAATAGGAGGGTTAAGTCCATAGGAACACTTAACCAACTTAACATCGTAAGAAGACAAGATTTGTAGGGGTTAAGTAAAGTTAATACACTTAGCCAAATTAACATGTTAACTAGACTAGAGGTTGGGGCTAAGTAAAATTTAATACACTTAGCCAAATTGATATGTTAGCTGGACTAGACTGTAGGGTTAAGTAAACTTGAACACTTAACCATCAGATTGTGATAAAGGAATAGGGTTAAGTCTAAAACATGAAGGGACAATACTTAACCATTAATAAAATGTTAGTTAAAAATAGATGGGCAAGGTTAAGTTAAAAAGAAGCACTTAACCGATACAGGATGAATGGGTAGGGTTAAGTAATAAGAAATACTTAACCAATATAACTTGGTTTGTTGTAGGGTTAAGTCAACATGAATTACTGATAACACTTAACCAGTTTAACAGGATAAATGAAGAGGGTTAAGTTAGTTTGAATTGACTAATGACACTTAACCAATCCAAACTGACGAGAAAGAGAACTAAGTAGAAAACCTTAGTTGACTAAACAACGATTCTGGAAACTAAGTGGTAAACCTTAGTTAGCAAAACTAAGTAGTAATTCTTAGTATAACACGGGAAGGAGCGAACGTCCGTCTGATTAAAACGAAGGCTCCAACGAATTGGGTTACAAAGCCCGAGGCTTCGAGGGGACGTGGGGGTACTCTTGGTATCCCTCTGTGAGGCTGCAGATGATCCTCTTGGGCTCACAGAGGTTAAGGTCTGCGGTAGAAGAACCAAGGGTATGGCTTGGTTGCAAAATATGGCAACCTGAAGACTTGGATGGACCAGCGTGATTCGGCGAGAAACCGGTAGCCCTGTGATAGCAACTCGTCGTCTACCATCCATCTTGAGTCAATCGAGATACGTGAAGCGGAAAGGCGGAGAACTCCAAAAGACCATATACTTGCTATCTAGTTATGGGTGAGGATGGCAATAGGTTAGTGGGGCATAGGGGGCCTGTGTATAGTTCTCATTTTTCAAGGTGTGCCTTTCATTAGTTGAGGGAGGGGTCGAGTGGGACCATAGCCACTGGAATAAAAATAGACCTTAGCATCTGCATCGGCAGATATCTGAAAGCTACCGACCGAGTTCTATGTTTCTTGATTTGCCCTGCCATAGGACTCGGGCCGCACATTACAGGACATGTGCATCTAGACAAGCGATAACGATTCGCGATACATGCGTGGTGGAGTCTAGGAACATATACCACTCTAGGTAGTGTGTCCTAGACTAGGGGCATCGTTCGACAGGTAGCATAATCCCTAGTTGGACTAGGTGGCATAAACCCTGAATCCGAGAAGCGTTCAGTAGATAGCGTAAATTCTAGTTGAATCTAGAAAGCACTTGATAGAAAACGCTAGATTAGATCTAGGTAATAAATAATAAATGTATGCCTGAAGGCAATGGAAACTACAAGGATTGAGATCACGTTATCGTTACTAGTTGGGACACTAGTTAGGTGGTGCAGAGATATAGAAATCAGTATAACAAGGAAATAGCGAAGCGGCGAAAGTATTAGAGCATATCCAGTTTATCTTATCTTAGCATATCTTGTGTTAATCTTGTCTAATCTTGCTGACCCTATCATCATGGTGTTATCTTGTATTCAGTTAATTCATGTCGTTTTGTTTTTCCATGTTCACATGCTAGAAGTAACTGAACTTACTCAGGCTTTATGTCTGACTCTGTTTTTCTTTCGTCTTCTTTCCTTCCGTTCCACCCCCCCAAGGTAGTAAAGGAGGGACTAGTATAGCTCAAGTTAAGTTGGACTGTCATTCTTTCCCAAGCTTGAAGATTCTTGGACAAAGTGCTTTGGACTCTCCTTTTCGCTGCTATGGTTGGCTTATGCTACATTGGGGAATATAAAAGTATTTTTATGCTTCTTTATTTTGTAAGACAGATGATACTATGATATTGGAAAACAATTGGTGTACAAACTATCTTATCAATAAAGTAAAGTTTATTTTCCGCTGTTTAATTTCTGTCTGTCTTGTAATTTATCTGCACCTTTTACCCTAAATGCTCCACAGAACTTAGTGCATTCCCTTTGTGAGTGACACTAACGGATGTGGAGTGTTACACATGGTATCAGAGCTGAAGGTTACCAGATCAGATAAAGGATTTGAAAAATTATTTTCAAAACGGTTTTAAAAGAAGAATTTTCAAGAGAATAGATTTGTTTTAAAGGCATATTCCCCAAAGCCATACGCATTATCTTCTCTTCCTCTGTTTAAATTCTTGTCTCCTTCTTTCTTGAATCTCTAGGGCTCCTAGCTTTCTGGGAGGTAACCTCATCGATGGGCGAAGTCGTGCCTAGCTTCCATCCATAGCCATAATTGTTTTACCTACGACCAGTTTTCTTTCAAGCTTTGTAGGGTTTTCTGTACGATGGAAGAAGCTTTCGAGAGATTTGTCAACATGACTACACACGGATGAGGATGAGGAATTCATGGATGTAGATTTAGCTCACAAAGGAGGAAGGAATTATAAAACCTAAGACAAGAGGAAGTATCTTTACTATGGTGTAATTAAGGGCAAAGGACAAGATTTTCAGAAGGGTAAGTACCTACTTTCGCCACCAAGCGTACCTAGGAGAAAGGGAGTAAAGTTCTGTTGGGAGAGTCTAGTTTTGCTGTTCATACTCTTTCCTTTGGTCTTAGCGCTTCGCATTTGTTCATATCCACTTCCATAGTTGAGTCTCTGCACAATAGTACTTGTATAGTAGAAAGATCCCACTAGAGTCTCAAATCCAATTGGTGGTCCGACCAGTTTATTTTTGGTTAGTAGGGATTTGAGAATAGCTATCGAGTTTGCTTATATCATCTCATGTAGATCGTCTAAATTCGGAGGAGATATTCCTTGGGTGCTTGTCTGATATTGGTTTAGGCCTTTGGGGCTTGTACTTAAGGAATGTCGAGTTCGACTAGGATGGTTTGCGTAAGAGATGAATAGTTGTGGCAAGCACTCTAAAAAGCACGTAGTGACCTTTCGACCCTTATAGTTATGGCATGGTGGATAAGAGGGAGACCTCTAATCATCTTAGTACATACGCTTGGTACCGTGATTGACATCTGTTTATTTTGGAAATGGAGGTCAGAAACTTCACAATCATGAAGTTAAATTAGTTAAGATATAGTGGAGTAAAGCTCAAGAAGGCTAGATACTAGCATCATACCCTTTTCCTTAAGGGTGCATCCTTGATTTCTTTTTTTAGGAGCTTTACGCATAATTGTTTCTCTCTTTCCAAAGTATATCCTCTAGGTCGTTTCTTCGATCCTTAGGCAGAAACTCTTTTGGATGTAAACATGTATTTGAAACATGTTATGGTTGATGGTTGTGAGTGGTTGCTAATGGTTGCTCGTGAATGCATATACATACATATTAGGCACTAGATCAGTTCGGACGCTTTCATATTGCATTTACAGATATGTATTTTGAACTTGATATGTTATCATATGGATGTTGCATATGGATGAATGGCTATGCACACATGTAGTATTTACATAACTAGGGATGCTTGCATACATGATTGGACGCATGGCACTGACATGATTCGCATTAAGGAGGTCAACTGAATCAGTAGACCGCCTGATTTTGCATTAGATAAAGACATGTACACACACTATGCATATGAACATTAAAGCATTAGAAATCTTTTAAGGACAATGAATGCCTTTGATTGAATGGTTGAGTAGATGGGTGATTGGATGGTAGGACACATTCTTCCTAACTTGAAGATTTCGGGGACGAAATCCTTTTAAGTGGGGGAGAATGTAACACCCCGTAATTCTGTAACACTAAGATTCACAAATCAAGGCAGAATTAAATTTTAAAATCAAAATCAAGGGAAACGGGTTAGACCATTGCGTTCGTCTCGAAATTATGCTTGAAAACGAGTCCGAGTTTGCGAGAATCGGAGTCCGTATGAAGAAGTTATGACTCTCCAAAGTTTCAGGAATTTTCAGAACAGAAAACAGCTCGAAAATCGAATTCAAACCCAGAAGCGGGCTGGGCGGGAAAATTCCCGCCCAGGACCCAGGTCGACTAGGGAGTCGACGGTGTAGTCGACCCCGTCTGACTAGGTCGACTTCCCAGTCGACCTGGGTGTTGACCAGGGTGCAGAAACCCACTTTTGGGCCTTGGTGCATTCTGATATACCTGGTCTCGTTTTCTGCCTAGATTCATCCGCCTAATCCTATATAAACAGCCCTAGTCTCCTTCACTATTCACAAATCTTCTCTAACCTTATGCTGCAAAGATTCTTGGTGAACATGGCTTCTTCTCCTCCTCTTAATTAAATAATAAATAAAATAATACGTAAAATAAAGCAAGACGAGGAAATGCTGCTCAAGACTTTCAAGAGAAGATTCAAAAACAAGCTAGGATTCAAGTGAAGATTCAAACGAGTTCAACGACTGTTTTTCTACGAATCTAATATAATCTCTGTAAGTCGGTTACTTTTTAGATTTGAACGTTTTCTTTATTCGTGACATGAAATTAAAGGAATAAAAGAATATACCAAATCTTTCTATTCGAATCAGTGCTTATATCTTTGGACCTATTTAAGAACTGTTATGATTCGATGACCAATAAGACTGTGATTATGAAACTATGGACCTTAAAACCATATGCCTCTTTGACTATGAACATTGCCTATGACTATGAACACTGCCTATGACCGTGACTCATGACTATGAGAATTATTTCCTTGACTAGGAACACAAGCCTATGCCTTTGATTAGGAAACATAAACTATTGCCTATGACATAATAATGACAACTGTGACTAAACACCTATGATTCATGACTAGGAAAGTGTTGCTTAAGTTTTGTGACTGTGAATTGGGTCTAAACTTGATTATCCATTCTGTCTATTCTTGATTTTCTTTGGATTTAGATCTTGGGAATATACCTATTAAGTTAGGTCTACCCATGTTCTTGAACCTATACTATTCAACCCTTTTTCATGTCGTAATATTACCAGATCTATATGCCTGTGAATTACCATTTTATGCCAGTTATTATGTCTATCTTTTCATAGCATCTTTGGTTCATTCCCTTTTTATCCACGAATCTAGATTTATTTATAATCTAGATTGAATCACGATTATACGAACGATGGGAATACGATTTGGGCAAAGTATGAAATTTACTAAAGCGTAGTTATAAGCTTGGAAATTGGAATAAATTGGGAACATGTATTATGGCATGTTTATAAAAATGCAAATTAGATAAATTTGACATGAATTATAGGATATGTAATTTGAATCTAGTATTGACTTGTAAATCTAGCATTTACATGAACTGTGAACTAGAATAATAAGTCTAGTTTGACATGAACTATAATTAGAATGTTAAATCAGAATTGGATTAGCTAATTTGGCACAATAAGTATATTGGCATAAATTTGAAATTGGCTATAATTGGGAATAATTGTCACGTTTAGCAAAATCATGGTTAGTGACACTTAATTTGGAATAGTTCACATACCAAAAAGCATAAATATGATATAGAGGGGAAAATGGGCCATAATAATAAATGTTGACAATTTACATTAAAAGAGTAATTAGGAAATAAGTAAATTAGGAATAATTTACTTATAGAATTTGTCCTAAATGAGAAAATGTAAATATAGACAAATTAAAGGTTTATTATTGACATCTCTTTTAATAACACACCAGAAAGTTCTAGGGTGACAGAGAGGATAGTGTCTAGGCTTGGGTTTGGAAAATACAAGTTTCCTGCTCTCCCTGGCTATCCCTAACTGATCCAACGGACGGGATGGTTACTTTCAAAACCTGATTTGAAAATTAATCAAAACCCTTTGAACTTAGAAAACACGAATATGCCTAACCCGAGATTAGACTGATTGGCGATGTAAACCTGCCGGGAACCAACCGGCACATCCAGTAATCGCAACAATATCTGTCTAATGTGAGTGGTCGCGGCTTTAATTTATTTAGTTAAAGCTAGAACAAGAATGGTAGGGTTAAGTTAACTAAGACACTTAACCAATTCAACATGATAACCAAATCGATGGGTGGAGTTAGGTTCATACTGACACTTAACACAGTTAAGCTAGAATGGGAGGGTTAAGTCCATAGGAACTCTTAACCAACTTAACACAGTTAAGCTAGAATGGGAGGGTTAAGTCCATAGGAACACTTAACCAAACTTAACATCGTAACAAGACAAGATTTGTAGGGGTTAAGTAAAGTTAATACACTTAGCCAAATTAACTTGTTAACTAAACTAGAGGTTGGGGCTAAGTAAAATTTAATACACTTAGCCAAATTGATATGTTAGCTGGACTAGGCCGTAGGGTTAAGTAAACTTGAACACTTAACCATCAGATTGTGATAAAGGAATAGGGTTAAGTCTAAAACATGAAGGGACAATACTTAACCATTAATAAAATGTTAGTTAAAAACAGATGGGCAAGGTTAAGTTAAAAAGGAGCACTTAACCGATACAGGATGAATGGGTAAGGTTAAGTAATAATAAATACTTAACCAATATAACTTGGTTTGTGGTAGGGTTAAGTCAACATGAATTACTGATAAAACTTAACCAGTTTAACAGGATAAATGAAGAGAGTTAAGTTAGCTTGAATTGACTAATGACACTTAACCAATCCAAACTGACGAGAAAGAGAACTAAGTAGAATACCTTAGTTGAGAAAACAACGATTCTGGAAACTAAGTGGTAAACCTTAGTTAGCAAAACTAAGTAGTAATTCTTAGTATAACATGGGAAGGAGCGAACGTCCGTCAGATTAAAACAAAGGCTCCAACGAATTAGGTTACGAAGCCCGAGGCTTCGAGGGGACGTGAGGGTACTCTTGGTATCCCTCTGTGGGGCTGCAGATGATCCTCCTGGGCTCACAGAGGTTAAGGTCTGCGGTAGAAGAACCAAGGGTATGCCTTGGTTGCAAAATATGACAACCTAAAGACTTGGATGGACCAGCGTGATTCGGCAAGAAACCGGTAGCCCTGTGATAACAACTCGTCGTCTACCATCCATCTTGAGTCAATCGAGATACGTAAAGCGGAAAGGCGGAGAACTCCAAAAGACCATATACTTGCTATCTAGTTATGGGTGAGGATGGCCATAGGTTAGTGGGGCATAGGGGGCCTGCGTATAGTTCTCATTTTTCAAGGTGTGCCTTTCATTAGTTGAGGGAGGGGTCGAGTGGGACCATAGCCACTGGAATAAAAATAGGCCTTAGCATCTGTATCGGCAGATATCTGAAATCTCCCGACCGAGTTCTATGTTTCTTGATTTGCCCTGCCACAGGACTCGGGCTGCACATTACAGGACATGTGCATCTAGACAAGCGATAACGATTCGCGATACATGCGTGGGGGAGTCTAGGAACATATACCACTCTAGGTAGTGTGTCCTTGACTATAGGGCATCGTTCGACAGGTAGCATAATCCCTAGTTGGACTAGGTGGCATAAACCCTGAATCCGGGAAGCGTTCAGCAGATAGCGTAAATTATAGTTGAATCTAGAAAGCACTTGATAGAAAACCCTAGATTAGATCTAGGTAATAAATAATAAATGTATGCCTGAAGGCAATGGAAACTACAAGGATTGGGATCACATTATCGTTACTATTTGGGACACTAGTTAGGTGGTGCAGAGATATAGAAATCAGTATAACAAGGATATAACGAAGCGGCGAAAGTATTAGAGCATATCTAGTTTATCTTATCTTAGCATATCTTGTGTTAATCTTGGCTAATCTTGCTGACCCTATCATCATGGTGATTTCTTGTATTCAGTTAATTCATTTCGTTTATTTTTCATGTTCACATGCTAGAAGTAACTGAACTTACTCAGGTTTTATGTCTGACTCTGTTTTTCTTTCGTCTTCTTTCCTTCCGTTCCCCCCCCCCCAGGTAGTAAAGGAGGGAATAGTATAGATAAGGTTAAGTTGGACTATCATTCTTTCCCAAGCTTGAAGATTCTTGGACAAAGTGCTTTGGACTCTCCTTTTCGCTGCTATGGTTGGCTTATGCTACATTGGGGAATATAAATGTATTTTTATGCTTCTTTATTTTGTAAGACAGATGATACTCTAATATTGGAAAACAATTGCTGTACAAATTATCTTATCAATAAAGTAAAATTTTATTTTCCGCTGTTTAATTTCTGTCTGTCTTGTAAATTATCTGCATCTTTCACCCTAAATGCTCCACAGAACTTAGTGCATTCCCTTTGTGAGTGACACTAACGGATGTGGGGTGTTACAGTGTTAAATATGAAGTACTACCAGTTTTGCTCCATGGGATGAATAGGTTGAGATTAGGATAATATAATAAATGATTACTTCGGTAAGGCTCGATAATTCCGACTAGTTTTATAAACCTTAAATTGGTTTAGAATTGTGAAAGGATAAAATAAAATCTTTTGAAAACGATATCCAAAGGAAGATTAAAGAAGAAGTTTAAAAGAATTTATATTTGATAAAACTAACGGGAACCTTTCCCTAATGATGTGAATATTTGAATAAAAGAATATTCTGAATTGGAATAAGGCGTATGATATGTTTTTATAGCACTTGATTTAAAATACGCAAGTTATACAGAAAGTGTAACACCCCGCCTCCGCTAGGGTCACTCGCAAAGGAATGCACTAGCTTTAGAGGGGCATTATTGGTAAACATGCACAGAAATATCACAAGACAGAACATATAAAATAGCGGAAGTAAAATCGAACTTTCATAAATTCAATAATTAAGGTCTAAAGCCTTTTACATCAGAGTACATCAAAACCTGTCTTGCAATAGTAAAGAAGCATAAAGACTTTTTAATAAATTCTTCCCCAAGTAAAAACAGTAAAGTAGCCATAGCCAAGAGAAGTCCAAGCCATCCATGATGACCTTCAAGCAGAAGAAGTCCGAACTAAACAGCATTGTTTCCTCCCTGAAACCTGGGGGGGGAAACGGAAGAAAAGAGGCGAAACAAAACGGGTCAGTCAAAAAGACTGAGTAAGTCCTATCTACTTCCAGTATAAAAATAGGTAAAGGTAACATGACATGCATAAACTGAAAGTAAATATAAGGATAACTACAAGATAGATAAACTAAACCAGGGTAGCCGGTTGAACTACAGTGGCAAGGTAAACAAAGGTATCATGATAAACTACGGTGTTATGATAAGTCAAGGTATCACATCATCAGATTTCTATCGAGTACATTATCCCAAGGTATCTGCCCCGTCTAACATCTCGCGGTATCTATTACGTATATTCCTCCTAGTTCTAACATGTCTATTTGCTCTGCACCCTCCGTACTAGTATCCCAGCCTTGTTATGTGTTAACCATGAATGTCCCTTACTCAAAGTCGTGTAATGGTCCATGTCAACCTAATATATCGCATATATAGGTTACTCAAATCATATGTTTCTTTCCATGTATATAAGTTCAGTCCTTTGCCGTACCTCGTACGGGCTTCCTCATGTCGTATTATCCTTGAAATCGTTTGGACTGTCACCCTTGTTCTAGCTAGGCTCTTCCATATGAATCGTCGTTTGAACTACTAGGACTTACGCCACCTAGCACCACTAGGGATTACGCTTACCTATTGCACGCTTTCGTATTTCGGTTTGGGTTAAACCACCTAGGCCACTAGGGATTACGCTAACCCTCAACCGCGCCCTTTTTCCCACGCATTCATCGTGAATCGTTTTTCTATAACTGTATGAACATGTGTCACATCGTGCCATCCGAGTCCTGTCACAGGGCAAAGCAAGAAATACAGGACTCGGTCGGGAGCTTTAGATTTATCTGCCGATGCAGATACTAAGGTCTGCTTTTCTACACGTGGCTATGGTCCCACGAGACCCCTCCCTCAACTAGTGAAAGGAAACACAAGAGAAAATCTTGCATGAGAACTACACTCCGGCTAGCCCACATCCTACGGCCTACCTCACCCATAATTAGATAGCAATTATGGTCTGTTGGGTGTTCCCTGCCTTTCCGTACGCACACGCTTGACTCAAGATGGTAGATGATCGACGAACTTGCTATCTCGGGCACCTTATGTATTCGCCGACTCACTGCCATTCACCCCAGTCTTTAGGTCGCTCGCATAGCAACCAAGGCATATTATTGGTTCTTCTACCGCAGACCTCAACCTCTCATGAGCCTGGTATACTGACCTGGCAGCTCACAGAGGGATCCCAAGAATATCCTCACGTTTCCCGAAGCCGCTGCTTCGTTACCCAGTTCGTTGGAGCCTTTATCTAAATCAGATAGCCTGCTCCTACACGCATACTTAAACGTTGACCTAACGTATCGGGTTACTAATCTATCTAAGAAATGGTCCAAATTTCCTTGACTAAGAATTATTACTTAGTTTCCCTTAACTAAGGTTTACCACTTAGCCTTATTTCCATAATCCTTGTTAACTATGGTTATTTACCTAATCCTCCGAATTAAGGTTTATCTGATGGGTTAAGTGTCACTTAAGTTCATAACTTAGCCCGTCTACAAACCATGTCAAAATTGGCTAAGTATCCAAGTCCAAGACTTAACCCTACAAACCATGTGTCAAGTTGGCTAAGTATATTAAGCAATCCATAACTTAACCTCGTCTAATTATCATTTTAGATTGGTTAATTATATAAATTAACTTGACCTTGTCTAATTACTGAGTCAAATCAGTCAAGCGCATTCAAGTGAGTCGTGACTTAGCCTTATCATGTTTTCACGTTAGATTGGTTAAGTATAGGTTAACTTAACCTCATCAAATTAACGAGTTAGATTGGTTAAGTATAGGTCACTTAACCTCATCAAATTAACGAGTTAGATTGGTTAAGTATAGGTCACTTAACCTCATCAAATCAACGAGTCAGATTGGTTAAGTATAGGTCACTTAACCTCATCAAATCATCGTCTTAAATTAGTTAAGTGTTTAACTTAACCCCATTAAATTACCAAGTTGGATTAATTAAGTCTAGGCTAACTTAACCCCATCCGATTACCATGTTTAGATTAGCTAAGTCTAATCTTAACCCCATCCATTAACTGTATTATACGGTTAAGTGTCTTTAAGAAAATTTACTTAACCTTATCACGTTATCGTGTTGGATTGATTAAGTGTTGGTTAACCTAATCCCGTCCACAAGTCGTATAAAAATGGTCAAGTGTCATTAGGAAAATCAAGTTACTTAACCTACCCAAGCTTATCATGTTTAGTTAAGTATCATTAGCCTAATCAAATTACTTAACCCATTTGTCCATGTCATATTTGGTTAAGCCTCATTAATCAAATTAACTTAACCCTATTATGTGGCATTAATTTAATTAATGCACCCTCAACCTCTCACATTAGACCTTGTTGTGGTTACTAGTTAAGCCGGGCGGGTCCGGGTAGATTTACACCACAACCTAGTCTAACCTCGGGTCTGAAGCGCGACATGACCAACTTCTCACATTGGGTCCTATTGTTTGCAACTACTAGTTAGGCCGGTCGGTTCCTGGTAGTTTTACGTTGCAAACTCAACCCAACCTCGAGTTGGCCACACTTATATTATCTAAGTTCATCATGTTTCCAAAACATGTTACAAGTTTTTCAAGCATTTGGGTAGACCTAACTTAATAGGTAAATTCCCAAAGGGTAGACCTAACTTAATAGGTAAATTCCCAAGCTCATGCTTTTATGCATACTTACATGTCAACTTCCATGTTATCTTTCAAGTCATGTTTTCAAGTATAAACACGTGTCTTATTCAAGTTAAGATTTCGCGACATGTTCATGTTTATCTAACTACCCAAAATTGTGTTTTCCCAACGCAAGTAAAGCGAGTCAACATAGTAAGGACACTATGTCACATATTGGTCTCAAAACATGCATGATGCCAAGAAGGGTTTGGCTTCCACATGCATAACATCATAAAGGGATTGGCCATAAACATGCATGATAGAGTCATATAGGGATTGACCATAAGCATGCATACTATCATATAGGATTTGGCCACAAACTTGCATAATATCATAAGGAGGTTTTTGCCACAAACATGCATGAAACATAAGGGGTTTGTGTTCATATGCATGCATAAGCCCCAAGGTCAAGTATTTGGCTATGTTTCACAAGTCAAATGGTTCCTAAAGGTTCATGCTAGCATTTCATGCATAAAGATCCAAACTTGCAAGTTAAACTAGGTTATGCATAGCATGAGAGGCATGATCAAGTCACTCACATGGCCTAAGATCATAAACATGAACACAAGAGGCAAGGTAAGGTTCATATAGGTTCGCATAATCATGTTTAGCCTCATTTTATCCCATGTCATTATCAAAACTACCGTTTCCATCTAAAAGTAGCTAGAACTTACATAGTTAGGCCTAGGGGAAGAAGCATGGATCATCTTGGCTAAGAAAGGTGGCTCCTTTGATGAAGAACCATCATGAAACTCGCATAGCAATGTTGATTTGGCCTTGATTTGGTGTAGCAAGCTTGCACCTTTTGATTTGAACCCGATTTGAATGCATAGGCTCTAGGGATTGGAGATGGAGGCCATGATCAAAATTGATTTTGGCAGCACTTAGTTGCTAGGTTTGATTTTTAGGGATTTAGGTTAGGTTTAGGGTCTTTTTATAGAGATTAGGATAGTTTTAGGCCCTTAGATTAACCCTAGGACCAACCTGAACCGTCAGATTTCAAACCAGGCCCAAGAACAAGACCAGGTGAGACAAACAGGTGCGCCAGGCAGCTTGCCTCGGCCACCCCCTGTCGACAGGCAAGTCGACAGGCAAGTCGACAGGGCTGTCGACTTGGTCTGGGCCCAAGTCGACAGGCCTGTCGACAGCCCTGTCGACATGGCCTAGGCGGGAAACTTCCCGCCTGGCCCCAGATCTGATTTTCAAAACTATTTCCGAAGTTCAAATTTCCAGAAATCTTCTTTGGGCCTTTAACGGGTCATACGAACTCCCATTCTCGAAAACTCGGACTCTATTTCGCGTATTTTTCCGAGACGAACGCAATGGCACGGACCGTTTCACTTGATTCAGAATTTATAATTTAATTCTGTCTTGATTCTTGATTTAACGTGTTGTAAAATTCGGGTTGTTACATTCTCCCCTTCTTAAAGGATTTCGTCCCCGAAATCTCAAAGTTAGGAAGAACATATCCTACCATCCATCATCCATCTACTCAAACCATCATCCACAAGCAACCATTGTCCTTAGACGACTCCTAATGCTTTATGAATGTATGCAAAACGTGTGTGTACATGTTCCTTAGCTAATGCTAATGATCAGGCCTGAAAAATCTTTCGAATGCAAAAATATGTTTAGTGCTATGAATCCATCATGTATGCAAATAGCCCTAGTCATATACACTATATGCGTGCACAAACATTCAACCATATGCAACATCCGCATGATAACACATTCAATTTCATCCATAAACAAGTATAAATACTCGTGCAAATGCAATATGAAATGTGACCGAGTCGAGCTAATATCTAATGTAAATTCGTGCATCCACGAGCAACCACTTGCAACCATTTGCAACCATATCAACCATAACATGTTTCAAATACATGTTTACATCCATAGGGTTCTACCTAAGATTCCCTGAAACAGGGTCGAGAAGATGAACAAAACAAACTCCGTACGGGGTTTGTAACAGAAAATAGGACCGAGAGGGTGTCCACAAAAGATAGCCTACAAGTAAGCTCTACAGAAACAGGGATCAAGGAGATACTCCCAAAAAGAGATATCATGCGCGTATCTGGTCTTTGACCATCAAAGTCGTACTTCCTTGAGCTCAATTCCATTGTGCCTTGACCGTCTTTTAACTTCATGATTTCGTAGTTCCTTGCTTCCTATTTTCAAGGTGTGAGTGGAACTCATTTCACTGTCGCCTCTCGTTTCACTTTCACTTATTCTTCCCCTAGTATGCTCGGCTCACACATGTCTGCGTACTCATACAAGCTCTCCAAAATTCACTAGTGAATTCTGAATCTCGTTTTCCGATGCTAATCCATGTTGCCAAGGGTTCTTACTAAGGTGATTCCCATAACTCATGCATAATCGAAACGAACCATCCGCCTTAGCAGTGAATTCTATTCGAGCGGATTACCAACAACTGCATCCCGGGATTCTAGGTAACTAACTATGACAGAACCCAAAAAGGTTACACGAGACTTCGAGGGTATCATCAAGATGAGTCGAGAGTCTAACTACCCTCTTTCCAAAACCGAGAATGGCACCCCTTATTGGGTGACCACTTTATCCTTAGAATCTATCCGTAGTTGAGACATGTCATTCTCAAATCCAACAAGTCATGAAGGAATGGACCAACTCTCCAACTAGATTTTTGGGACAAAACTGGGATCCTCTACCATGCTAGTACTAAGGTGCAGAGACTCAACTATCTAAGCAGACTTAAGTGATACGATGATCAAAACGAAGTCTGGACAGGATGATAGAGAAGAAAAGCTAAACCTTTAACAAGATCGTTACTCTCCTTCTGAGGTACCCTAGAAATGAGAGCATACTATTGCCCTCCGAATGAAACTATCCGTCCCGTTTCACCATGCCAAAGGTACTCTCTCTTCATGGGTTTCATTGTTCATCTTTCTCCCTCCTTTTAGGACTCAGCCATACCAACATGTTGCTTATCCCTGAGCTCGTATCCTTTATCCTTGTTCTTACTATCCTTTCATGCATAACTCTGCAATGGTCTCTCGAAAACCACCTCCATCGTACGGGAAACACTTACGCAGCTAGAAAGACTAGTCGCAGTCAAAACCACTGTGACTACAGATGGAGGAAAGAAAGGAAAAGAGATTCAATCAAGGAAACAAGGATAATGCTAATGGCCTTTGGGGAATAGCCTTTTTCTTTTTCAAAGAAAATTTTCTTGAAAAATGCTTCTTTGTAAACGGTTTTTCAAATAATTTTCAGAAGGTCTTTAAAAACTTTTGCCCAGCCTGGTAACCTTCTGCTCTGATACCAAATGTAACACCCCGCCTCCGCTAGGGTCACTCGCAAAGGAATGCACTAGCTTTAGAGGGGCATTATTGGTAAACATGCACAGAAATATCACAAGACAGAACATATAAAATAGCGGAAGTAAAATCGAACTTTCATAAATTCAATAATTAAGGTCTAAAGCCTTTTACATCAGAGTACATCAAAACCTGTCTTGCAATAGTAAAGAAGCATAAAGACTTTTTAATAAATTCTTCCCCAAGTAAAAACAGTAAAGTAGCCATAGCCAAGAGAAGTCCAAGCCATCCATGATGACCTTCAAGCAGAAGAAGTCCGAACTAAACAGCATTGTTTCCTCCCTGAAACCTGGGGGGGGGGGGGGGAAACGGAAGAAAAGAGGCGAAACAAAACGGGTCAGTCAAAAAGACTGAGTAAGTCCTATCTACTTCCAGTATAAAAACAGGTGAAGGTAACATGACATGCATAAACTGAAAGTAAACATAAGGATGACTACAAGATAGATAAACTAAACCAGGGTAGCCGGTTGAACTACTGTGGCAAGGTAAACAAAGGTATCATGATAAACTACGGTGTTATGATAAGTCAAGGTATCACATCGTCAGATTTCTATCGAGTACATTATCCCAAGGTATTTGCCCCGTCTAACATCCCGCGGTATCTATTACGTATATTCCTCCTAGTTCTAACATGTCTATTTGCTCTGCACCCTCCGTACTAGTATCCCAGCCTTGTTATGTGTTAACCATGAATGTCCCTTACTCAAAGTCGTGTAATGGTCCATGTCAACCTAATATATCGCATATATAGGTTACTCAAATCATATGTTTCTTTCCATGTATATAAGTTCAGTCCTTTGCCGTACCTCGTACGGGCTTCCTCATGTCGTATTATCCTTGAAATCGTTTGGACTGTCACCCTTGTTCTAGCTAGGCTCTTCCATATGAATCGTCGTTTGAACTACTAGGACTTACACCACCTAGCACCACTAGGGATTACGCTTACCTATTGCATGCTTTCGTATTTCGGTTTGGGTTAAACCACCTAGGCCACTAGGGATTACGCTAACCCTCAACCGCGCCCTTTTTCCCACGCATTCATCGTGAATCGTTTTTCTATAACTGTATGCACATGTATCACATCGTGCCATCCGAGTCCTGTCACAGGGCAAAGCAAGAAATACAGGACTCGGTCGAGAGCTTTAGATTTATCTGCCGATGCAGATACTAAGGTCTGCTTTTCTACACGTGGCTATGGTCCCACGAGACCCCTCCCTCAACTAGTGAAAGGCAACACAAGAGAAAAT
Source organism: Allium sativum (assembly GCA_030737875.1). Taxonomy (NCBI): domain Eukaryota; kingdom Viridiplantae; phylum Streptophyta; class Magnoliopsida; order Asparagales; family Amaryllidaceae; genus Allium; species Allium sativum. Next base: position 26,191,203 of record CM060912.1, on the reverse strand, counting down.
CTTGCATGAGAACTACACTCCGGCCAGCCCACATCCTACGGCCTACCTCACCCATAATTAGATAGCAATTATGGTCTGTTGGGTGTTCCCTGCCTTTCCGTACGCACACGCTTGACTCAAGATGGTAGATGATCGACGAACTTGCTATCTCGAGCACCTTATGTATTCGCCGACTCACTGCTATCCACCCCAGTCTTTAGGTCGCTCGCATAGCAACCAAGGCATATTCTTGGTTTTTCTACCGCAGACCTCAACCTCTCATGAGCCTGGTATAATGACCTGGCAGCTCACAGAGGGATCCCAAGAATATCCTCACGTTTCCCGAAGCCGCTGCTTCGTTACCCAATTCGTTGGAGCCTTTATCTAAATCAGATAGCCTGCTCCTACACGCGTACTTAAACGTTGACCTAACGTATCGGGTTACTAATCTATCTAAGAAATGGTCCAAATTTCCTTGACTAAGAATTATTACTTAGTTTCCCTTAACTAAGGTTTACCACTTAGCCTTATTTCCATAATCCTTGTTAACTATGGTTATTTACCTAATCCTCCGAATTAAAGTTTATCTGATGGGTTAAGTGTCACTTAAGTTCATAACTTAGCCCGTCTACAAACCATGTCAAAATTGGCTAAGTATCCAAGTCCAAGACTTAACCCTACAAACCATGTGTCAAGTTGGCTAAGTATATTAAGCAATCCATAACTTAACCTCGTCTAATTATCATTTTAGATTGGTTAATTATATAAATTAACTTGACCTTGTCTAATTACTGAGTCAAATCAGTCAAGCGCATTCAAGTGAGTCGTGACTTAGCCTTATCATGTTTTCACGTTAGATTGGTTAAGTATAGGTTAACTTAACCTCATCAAATTAACGAGTTAGATTGGTTAAGTATAGGTCACTTAACCTCATCAAATTAACGAGTTAGATTGGTTAAGTATAGGTCACTTAACCTCATCAAATCAACGAGTCAGATTGGTTAAGTATAGGTCACTTAACCTCATCAAATCATCGTCTTAAATTAGTTAAGTGTTTAACTTAACCCCATTAAATTACCAAGTTGGATTAATTAAGTCTAGGCTAACTTAACCCCATCCGATTACCATGTTTAGATTAGCTAAGTCTAATCTTAACCCCATCCATTAACTGTATTATACGGTTAAGTGTCTTTAAGAAAATTTACTTAACCTTATCACGTTATCGTGTTGGATTGATTAAGTGTTTGTTAACCTAATCCCGTCCACTAGTCGTATAAAAATGGTCAAGTGTCATTAGGAAAATCAAGTTACTTAACCTACCCAAGCTTATCATGTTTAGTTAAGTATCATTAGCCTAATCAAATTACTTAACCCATTTGTCCATGTCATATTTGGTTAAGCCTCATTAATCAAATTAACTTAACCCTATTATGTGGAATTAATTTAATTAATGCACCCTCAACCTCTCACATTAGACCTTGTTGTGGTTACTAGTTAAGTCGGGCGGGTCCGGGTAGATTTACACCACAACCTAGTCTAACCTCGGGTCTTAAGCGCGACATGACCAACTTCTCACATTGGGTCCTATTGTTTGCAACTACTAGTTAGGCCGGTCGGTTCCGGGTAGTTTTACGTTGCAAACTCAACCCAACCTCGAGTTGGCCACACTTATATTATCTAAGTTCATCATGTTTCCAAAACATGTTACAAGTTTTTCAAGCATTTGGGTAGACCTAACTTAATAGGTAAATTCCCAAAGGGTAGACCTAACTTAATAGGTAAATTCCCAAGCTCATGCTTTTATGCATACTTACATGTCAACTTCCATGTTATCTTTCAAGTCATGTTTTCAAGTATAAACACATGTCATATTCAAGTTAAGATTTCGCGACATGTTCATGTTTATCTAACTACCCAAAATCGTGTTTTCCCAACGCAAGTAAAGCGAGTCAACATAGTTAGGACACTATGTCACATATTGGTCTCAAAACATGCATGATGCCAAGAAGGGTTTGGCTTCCACATGCATAACATCATAAAGGGATTGGCCATAAACATGCATGATAGAGTCATATAGGGATTGACCATAAGCATGCATACTATCATGTAGGATTTGGCCACAAACTTGCATAATATCATAAGGAGGTTTTTGCCACAAACATGCATGAAACATAAGGGGTTTGTGTTCATATGCATGCATAAGCCCCAAGGTCAAGTATTTGGCTATGTTTCACAAGTCAAATGGTTCCTAAAGGTTCATGCTAGCATTTCATGCATAAAGATCCAAACTTGCAAGTTAAACTAGGTTATGCATAGCATGAGAGGCATGATCAAGTCACTCACATGTCCTAAGATCATAAACATGAACACAAGAGGCAAGGTAAGGTTCATATAGGTTCGCATAATCATGTTTAGCCTCAATTTATCCCATGTCATTATCAAAACTACCGTTTCCATCTAAAAGTAGCTAGAACTTACATAGTTAGGCCTAGGGGAAGAAGCATGGATCATCTTGGCTAAGAAAGGTGGCTCCTTTGATGAAGAACCATCATGAAACTCGCATAGCAATGTTGATTTGGCCTTGATTTGGTGTAGCAAGCTTGCACCTTTTGATTTGAACCCGATTTGAATGCATAGGCTCTAGGGATTGGAGATGGAGGCCATGATCAAAATTGATTTTGGCAGCACTTAGTTGCTAGGTTTGATTTTTAGGGATTTAGGTTAGGTTTAGGGTCTTTTTATAGAGATTAGGATAGTTTTAGGCCCTTAGATTAACCCTAGGACCAACCTGAACCGTCAGATTTCAAACCAGGCCCAAGAACAAGATCAGGTGAGACAAACAGGTGCGCCAGGCAGCTTGCCTCGGCCACCCCCTGTCGACAGGCAAGTCGACAGGGCTGTCGACTTGGTCTGGGCCCAAGTCGACAGGCCTGTCGACAGCCCTGTTGACATGGCCTAGGCGGGAAACTTCCCGCCTGGCCCCAGATCTGATTTTCAAAACTATTTCCGAAGTTCAAATTTCCGAAAATCTTCTTTGGGCCTTTAAAGGGTCATACGGACTCCGATTCTCGAAAACTCGGACTCTATTTCGCGTATTTTTCCGAGACGAACGCAATGGCAAAGACCGTTTTACTTGATTCAGAATTTATAATTTAATTCTGTCTTGATTCTTGATTTAACGTGTTGTAAAAATTCGGGGTGTTACAGAAAGGCCGGGTTTAACCCATTCTGAATAACTGATACGACGATTAAAAGTCGATGAAAAGATGGTGGTTGAAGACTGGAGATTGTCACGTCGAACGGATGATTACTGATGTCTTGATTGAGTCATACACCCAAGGCAAGGTAATAAGTAGTTATCATCAAGACGTACTTGGAGATCGACCGGATATGCGAGGGCCTCTCTCCTATATTGGACATATGGGACGAGGAATAAGGTGCCTCCGGTTTCGTTCAAACCCAGAACGGACTTGCAAATGGATAGTATGTCTTACATTGCAATCCTTTATACTATATTCGTTGATCTCTGCTATATATATCTGTTTGGTGATGGAGAATTTATTCTCTTGCTTAACACCCTTCTCTAGGACGTACGAGCTTAGAGGTTATGAGATCAATGGTACGGTATAGATTTACAGGTGGTATATTGAGTTGCATGGATCAAGGCTTTTGTTGAAAAGCAAAGTCTTGTGGATGATGATAAAAGAATAGCTTTAATATATCATAGCTTTGTGTGTCAAGACGTGACTTTGACGAGTTTCAAAACCCATGAACGATTGAGGCTGGATAACAAACGGCAAGACGGAATTTGGTATCTGGGAGCACCGATAAGGGGGATTCTCTGTTGAGAGCGTGAAGGATCTATAGGATCTGAAACCCTGATAAGGGTGATTCTCCATTGAGAGCTGTAAAAGATATAGATTCGCCCCTAAAAAGGAAACGAATGTGAACATTGAATGCATGTCTATATGAAATCACTATTTCAAGCCTTGGATTTAATGTTATAATTGAATGCATGTTGATATGATTTCTATTTTGAGTTTTGGATTCAATGTAGTGATGGCATGTGTTAGCCCACTTTGTGAACTGGGCAACACAAAGTCAAGATGTAAAATGTTGAAGAACTTGAAAAACTTGGGAAGCACTGAAGTTGTTCGGATCGGAGTAGTGTAGCGGTTCGGATCGGATAAAGTTTTCTGTTCGGATCGGTGAACTATTGCTGAGGAAATTAGAAAAGCACAGCTGTTCGGATCGAGGGGCAATATAATCTCAATTGGATCGGAAAGCCACTTGATTGCTACAGAGATAGATCGGAGCGGAGCGGAATAAAGAGAAGAGAGAGTTGTTTCCAAGTCAATCCAGGTCGGATCTGATACCCTGATCCGAACCCCTTGTACATGTCCCTCCGACACGAACCCATTTTCCACATCACTCCCCTGCATGAGCGCCTGGAGATCCGGATCGGCTATGACCAGTTCCTGCCCACAACGTTCATTACTCTGATGCGTTGTCAACATAGAAATCCATCCGAACCCGAGGCTGATGGGATGGATGACACGTGGCTCCGATCCGGATCGGGTTCTGAGCAAATTCACACCTATAAATACCCCGTCTGGAGACAAAGAAAAGGATCTTTTTTCTGGCACTTTGAAAGCTCAACCACCTTGATAACCTGAATTTCAGCAATCCCGGAAAATCCAAATCTTCTTTCATTATTTGCTTTCAGACAATTGAGTGATTGTAAGTGAGTTGTGAGAGAAATCAAGTGAATATTTCATTGTACTTGCAATTAAATCAGAGAAAATAGTGAAAGACAAGTGGACGTAGGCATTTCTTCGCCGAACCACTATAAATCCTGTGTGTTCATTTTTATTTTTGATTTCATTTCTTTCTACTTTTAATCAATTCTGGTGTTAGAACCACTTTTTGGTCTAACATTTTGGTGCTTTCACTGAGAACTCATCTGAATTCTTTGTTTTTCGGGATTATCATTCTATTTTTTGGACCGTTGAGTTCAAAGAAGTTAATCCTCAAGTTTCAACGCCCTTGGATATTTGTTGAAGTGATTGTCGAAGAATCATGGCCAAAGGAAAAGGCAAAGAAGTTCAATCAGGTCGAGGAAATGGAGCTGGCGAAGATCAGCAAAATGCGGTTGTAACAAGGTCTCGTGGGAAAAGTTCAGCAGCAGGACGAACCAATGCAGGAAATCTGAACCGTCTTCAGGGGGAGAGCTCCGATCCGATCCGGGTAGGAGATTCTGAAGCAGTGCATTCCCCCAATCTGAACCGACCCGAGCAGCTTGCCATGTACCGACCCGACCAGACTCCCCAGCTCCGAACCGACCCGACTTCCCATCTCCGATCCGATCCGACTCTTGGTGATGTTGGAACTTCTACTCGAGTCCCTACAAATGCTCCGATTCCAGCTGCCAGGGTCAGTGATCAGGTCAATCCATCTGCGCCCATTACTCAAGGAGATTTCTCGCGCCTACTTGATATGCTTGAAAGTACTAGGGAGGCTATGAAAGTCCACGAGCGCACCAACCTCATGATGCAGGAAAATATGAGGCTCATGAGTAGGGAGATCAGCGAGCTCCGTCGACAGAGAACCCCATCACCGGTTCGTCACACACCAGTGGATCAGTCTTCATCTTCCGAGGAAGAGCGGCCCCGTGAACGAAGGCCGCTCGAACGACCTCAGAATGTGGAGCAGCTGACATTTGGATCTTTGGGGTCTCGCGAGGATATTGCACGAGCACTAGGAAACAATGATCCCACTCGGGGGCAAAGGCTCCAGTCCCCTCCTCCCGAGACCGACCGGGAGCGTAGGGAACGGAATAGAGCAGAAGCAGCTCGAAGAAGAAGGGCATCTCCTGAACAAGGGCCCAGAAGGAACCCGGATACTAGGGCCAGGGAACCTGAGCGGCCCCTGACTAATGCTGATATACAGGCAATGTAGCGCCAAATCATGTCCGAGAGCCGGAACTATACAAATGAAGATTATGGCATTGAGCGAAGCCATACTCCTTTCACCGATGATATCCTCGACTTCCAGTTTCCCCGGCGTTTTAACCTGCCACAGATGGACAAGTACAACGGGAGAACTGATCCGGGACAACATTTGATGTGATACTCGTGGCTTATGAATGCTGCTGCTGCCCCTGATGAAGTGAAGTGTAAAGTATTCCCAATCTATTTAGAAGATGTGGCACTGTTCTGGTTTACCCGACTTCCCCTTCGTTCAATTTCGAATTACAGGGAACTGAGCGAACGTTTTATGAATCAGTTCCGACTCCATGCCCGAAAGTCCAAAAGTGTTATTGAATTGTCAAGAATTAAGCAGGCACCAGGAGAGTCTTTGAGGTCGTATCTTGACCGCTTTAACTTAGCTGTGACTGAAGTTAGTGACCCGCATGAGCCCACCATTCTGATGGCATTAAAGGAAGGAGTCGATCCTGAATCTGAATTCGGGGATTACCTCTCTGGGAAAACACCCTCCACAAGAGAGATATTCTATGAAAAAGCCGATATTTATTTAAGGCGAGAGGAGGCTAGGGCAAACCGAAAGAGAAAGTCTGAAGCGGCTTCGAAAGAAAATGTGCAGATTAACGTCGCCGTGAAGCAGTCTGGGGAAAGTTCCAGAAAGGTTGAAGTAAATGTGGGAAACAAGGGTTGAAACAACAATGCTGGAAACGGGGGTAACAACAATAACCGTAATACGAACGGTAACAGAAGAAATAGAAATAGGGGAAGTGATCCTAACAAAAGACCCCGATTCCAGAACTATGAGAATTATACACCCTGTTTGCGTTGCATTTTATGATGGGATGAAGTCTTGTAATGGCTTCATTTTTCTTTATTTAGTACTGCGTTGTTTGTTTTACGATATTCTAGGGTGGAAACCCATTCCATGTCGTACAGCATGGTCCCTTGATTTGCCCAATATTAAAATAAGGTTAATAATTGTTTTATTTATCACACTAGTCTCATGACTGACTTGGAGTTTATTGTTTTCGTCTAAACTCTGGGTTCCCATATTTTCCACACGGGCAGCTAGTAGTTTTGGTTTCTGCAGATATTTCTTTACACAGGATCCTGGATTTACAACTGGAGCTATATTCATAAAGCTTTGTATCCGTGTATTTCTTTTAGTTGTTGTAGATGATGTCTTTCACTGCACATTATATTCATGTATTATATTTTCCGCTGCTTTGTAATTTGTAAATCTATGATAATTATTTTTTCCCTGTATATTATTTATTTATTCTTTGATGTTCTTTTACTCTGATGTAAATTTTTGTAATAGCGATGAAATGTTCTATTGATTGTGTTCAGTTGCATCGTGTTCTCAACGCTGTCCGTATTCTCGTTCGTTCTAGGCCGGATGGGGATTTTGGGACGTGTCAGTTTGGTATCAGAGCTTTGGTTTACAAAGCTAGAGAACAAGACACATTAGAACCAAATGAAAGAATTCATCAGAGAAAGGATTAGTAATATTCTATAAGAATGGCTTGTTAGAGATAGGGTTTGTAATACCCTAGAATGAGTTTGAAGAGACATTTCTAAAAATGAATTTAGTTTTGAAAATTATATCTTATTGTATGTATTTGTGTATTTTATTTTATATTGATTTTGGACTATCGGGTATAAGGAGATTTTTAATATACTCTGATCCACGTGTATTCAAAGTCTTAAATATACTGGATAGATTTAGAATCATGCTCTAGTCGCCCGAAGATGATTCTGATGATATTCTAGACATTATCAGTGTCTATGTTCGAGTTTGGAAAGTAGAATATCTATATATTTCCAATTGACTGGTGTGAGAACCAAAACTTAGTTAGGGTTTATGTTTGTGAATTGGCATTGAAACATGATTTTTGAGTATATAAAAGTTATATATGTTTGAAAAGCTAATTAACCAATTTATTGCTGGTTGTGTTGTGTGATAATTAATTTAACTAATAAAAATATTTAAATGATAAAACTAGTAAAAGAAGTATAAATAAAGCCAAATCAAATATAAAGGAAGGACTGAATTGAAAATTTAGTTCGAATTGGATTTACATATAGATAGAGATGCATATATATGTATGCTGAGAAGGCTATGGATTTACTGTTGAGTAAAGAAATAAAATGCATGCCCGACAAACAGGTTCACCTCAATGAGTTGGTTGCGCAATTTTATTATATTATAAACTGCTGTGAATGAATTTGGATGCGCTATGATGGTTGCTTTGTGCGAAATACAATGAACGCCATGGGATAGCAACAAATAAATTATGAACTACACCGCATAACACACATCATGAAGACAAAATATCATATCATATTCCATATAAGCATTTGACGCTTATATGACGAGGTTTGGATTCCTATACGGGCGAGATGCTTGTATGGCGAGGACTGAATTACAAGTTGAATAGAAGACTGATTATGGATTTAAGAAACATATAAAGGTGCTTAGGGCAGGATTTAAAAAAAAAACCTACACAGGTCTGGAGATGAAAAAATTCACGTCTCTCTTGCTTGTAATTACAGCACATGGATTATTTTATTTCCAACACTGGGGCAAGGTATGAGATTTCGACTTTTTACACGTCTCCCTTCAGCATAGATAAGTCATAAAAATTGTGTATGATTTTTATTTATCTATTGGGTGCCCAATACGACCCAATAAATTTTCAAACCCTCCCCGTACAATGGAGGTTATGGTAAAAAAATTTGAAAATTTAGGGTGTTAGCCAAATTTTTAAGAAATTAGAAAGTTCTTAGAAACTGAAAAGTTGAAGAACTGGAGTCAAGCAAAGGTTGAGTTGACTAAGTTAACAACCTTCAATACTGTCTTCCTTTTAGAGAACGAAAAGATTTTGAGTGAGGGAGATTGTAACAATCCGGAATTTCTGAACTAATTACAATTTTATTTTTAGCTATTTTAATTGGCTTCGAATGTTTAAAATGATTTATTTTAAATAATAACGACTAAAAATTTATTTAAATGAAGTTTGAACGTTACAGTATAAAATTTAGTTAAAACAAGCCCGATATGGCGCGGTATATTGAAAATTTGATTTTTAACTTCAACTGAATATACGAAATTCAATATAAATCGGATTTCAGTAAAACAAGAAACATTGGAATATTTTGAACTATAATTTTCTAATGAATGTAAGAAATGGAGATTTCACTTTATAAAATTGAAATGCTCAGTTTAAAATTCAAAATAGTCGCTATGGAATTTATTTAAATTTCAAATATTTATAAAGCCCTTAAAAATGGTCGTTTTGCAAATGACCTTCGATTTCGACGAAACCACTTTTGTTGGATCCAGAATATTAAACTATTTCTAGATTCCAAATTTCATTATTTTTGGAGCGAGTACGTGGCCATGTGCAATAAATTGTGAATCGATCAGTATTTTAAGCCCAAACTAGAGCTTTTTGAGCAAATGAACTCGGAATTTGACGAAACCAGTTTCTATGGGACCGTATTATCAAGACATAGCTGCATATCAATTTTCGTCACCGTTGGAGTTCGTATGTGATTGGGGCATCGATAAGTGTCGATTGAAGAGGGCGTGAACAAAAAGGATTGATAAAATAACATTTCCAGACCCTACTAATACAACATTTCTTCCTCCACAACACTAATTCACTCTCTCCTTCCTCAAATTGGAAGTAACCCCTATCCTCTTCAAAAACACTTTGCAATAAATCCACTTTCTTAAATTAATTTATATCTCCCAATTCGTAAACAATTAGCCCAAACTCATAAAAGAGAAGTTGTAGATCATCATGATCTCCACCTACCACAAAAATTTCATAGTCTATCATCGCATAGATTCGTCATAATCGATGGCCAAAGCCAGAAAATGACTTTCAAATTTCGGCGAATTGCATGCAAACAGATGAGAATTAGATGATTGCCCCAAAGGGAAAGTTGTTGAGGGGACGATGCTTGACAACATTGGTTTTGGGTGTTTAGTCTGAGTCGGATCGTGGTTGCCGGAATTTAAGATGAAGGCCGTAGGTGATTTTGGCGAAGCTCGAAACAAATATGGATGGATTCCAGCCAAGATCGACTTCGTGGGATTGGGGGTCTGAAGGGGATCGTTCGGCGGTGGCGAGGCGGTTCTTTCCTCGCGGGTGCACGACGCTGGCATCGTCGGTGGGTGGAGCAATCGCCTGCATGGCGAAATTGGGGGAAACTGAAAACTCAAGGTGACGGTGGCATTCTGGGGGGAGCGGTGGCCGACGGTGACGCGATGTGGACGAGGGAAGGGCTCGGTGGTGTCCGTTGGCGTCCAGGTGGACGGTGGTGGCGGTGCTGGGTGATTGGAGAAGAGGAACCACGGTTAAATTAATTCAGAAGGTTAATTAAGTATTTAATTAATTAATTAATTAATTTATGTAATTTAAACCTCGCTTGTTAATTACGGTTTGCTACGAACTCAGAATCGTGCGACACAAATATGTTGCGATCATGGAGTCGAGAGCTTCGCATGGACACCAATTTGGTCAAATTTGGAGCAAGTTAGAATTTGAGGCAGATTTAAATCCAAATCATCAATTAAAGACTGTCGCAGTGGAAATCAATGTGAGAGCTCTCTCACTCAAAACATTTTGTTATGTTATTATGTCATAGGTTGTAAATGGGGCTTAGTATCTCATGTCACAGTTGTTTGAAACCATGGATGTTTATTTGATTTTTGATTATTGGTTGATTGTTATTGTATATGGGTTTGGCAACCCTATTAAAGAATTTTTGGATAAAAAACTGTTATAGACGGCGTAATCCAGTATCAGAAGAGGGATAATGCATATACATTATTCCGGTGCTACAAAATAACTCCATTATAATGGCGATTTTTTTTGAAAGATGTCAGAAAAATGTTAATATATTTATGGTAGTGGAAATAGGATTACACATCCATTTACAAGTCAGACGACTTGAACATGTTCGCATATTTATGTGATATCAATTGGGACGATAAATTTTTATACATCGCCCAAGTAGACAAATAACATTCAGTATTTATTGGTTGAAAACCCTACATGGGTCTTGGGTTGATATTCTGTCCACACATGTAACAACCCGTATTTTCAATAACCTGTTATAACATAAATCGAGGCAGAATTTAATCCTAAAATCTGAATCAAGGGAAACGGGCTATGCCATTGCGTTCGTCTCGGAAAAATACGCGAAATAGAGTCCGAGTTTTCGAAAATCGGAGTCCGTATGACCCAGTTAAGGCCCATTGAAGTTTTCAGAAATTTCCATAGTAAAAACAGATTTAAATTTTAAATTAAAAACAAGGATTAGGGCTAATTGGCGTCAGGCGGGAAAAACTCCCGCCAGGACCCCCATGTCGACAGGCATGTCGACAGGGGTCTTAGGGTGTCGACTGCCCTGTCGATAGCCCTGTCGACACGGGGTGGCCAGGCAGTTTTGCCTGGCGCACCATTTTGATTTGGTTTTGGTCTTGTGGCTTGGTTCTAGAGAATTCCTAAATCTGACGGACCTAAACTAAACTAGGGTTAATCCTAGGGCTAAAAACACTCTAATCTTCTATAAATAAGCCTCTAATCCTACCCTAAAACCCCATTATTCATACTAGCAACCAAACTATGTCAAATTGATTTCTCAAATAGCCTCCACCTAAAAACCCTAGCCTCCACTCTCTTCAATAATCAATTCTATGAAGGTTTTGATGTTCATACAAGCATTTCTAAGTTGTATGAATGATCATTAGCTTGCATACATCATCAAGTTGAAAGCTTCATTTGCTAAGCTAGAGTTTTTGGGATTTTTGTTAATTGGAGCTTTGTTTTGGGTTTTTATATGCTTGCATAAAAGGGCTTCTCAATCTTTATTAGTAGATTTGTGTCTTCATAATATTTGTAAGCCCTCTTACCTTCATTTTAGAAACTCTAAAGTTAATATGTGATGAAAGTTGAGATTTATGCATGTTTAATAAGTTATGCATGCTTATGCGAGTTCACTATGCTACGTTATGCATGTTTAATAAGTTATGCATGCTTATGCGAGTTCACTATGCTATGTTATGCATGTTTAATAAGTTATGCATGCTTATGCGAGTTCACTATGCTATGTTATGCATGTTTAATAAGTTATGCATGCTTATGCGAGTTCACTATGCTATGTTATGCATGTTTAATAAGTTATGCATGCTTATGCGAGTTCACTATGCTATGTTATGCATGTTTAATAAGTTATGCATGCTTATGCGAGTTCAATATGCCATGTTACACATGTTTGATGAGTTATGCATGTTTATGCAAGTGCACTATGCCATGTTTTGCAAGTTTAACAAGTTATGCAAGTTCACTATGCCATGATTTGCAAGTTTAACAAGTTATGCATGTTTATGCAAGTTCACTATGCCATGATTTGCAAGTTTAACAAGTTATGCATGTTTATGCAAGTTCACTATGCTAAGTTATGCAAGTCCAACATGTTATGCATGTTTATTATGATATGTAAGATTTATCATAAATGTTGTGCCAAGTTCCCTCTTTCTATCCTTTATGCGTTATGACGAATATGTAAGCGATAGAATGACGTTGGGGGGGGGGGGGGGGGTTTGGGTAAAACTTAAAATACATGAAAATATAAGATTGGGAATTTACCTATTAAGTTAGGTCTACCCCTTGGGAATTTACCTATTAAGTTAGGTCTACCCAAGTATTTGTTAAACTTGTAATTATGGTTTGAAAATAAAGTGGACATGACACTTAGAAAACATGTGTGGCCAACTCGAGGTTGGGTTGAGTTTGTAGCGTAAACCTACCCGGAACCGACCGGCTTAACTAATTGCTACAAACAATAGGACCCAATGTGAGAAGTTGGTCATGTGTACCTTGGACCCGAGGTTAGACCAAGTTGTGGTGTAAAGCTACCCGGACCCGCCCGGCTTAACTAGTAACCGCAACAAAGTCTAATGTGAGAGGTTAAGGTACAATTAAATTAATTAATGCCTCATGATTAGGGTTAAGTCATGGCCCACTAATACTTAACCAATTTTGGGGATGCGAGGGGTTAAGTGGTGAACTGTTGGTTACACTTAACTAATTTAATCCATGATTAGTGAGGGGTTAAACCACACTTAACCCTCTTAGAAAACCCTAGCAACGTGGTCTGTTCCAGCAGTAATCCCAGTTTGGTATCATTCACAACCCTAGAGGCTAGGCTAGGGCGGGGCACGATTACTGGACGGATGTAAGCGACCAAAGCGACGGCTGAGTGGTACAGCGGTGCGGGTCCAGGCGGGCTACGGACGTGCACGTAGTCCGGTGTTGGACAAACTCGAGGCACGGGTACCAGTAGGTTTAGACTGTGCATTATTGCTTAAGTGTCTGGGGTTGACACCCGAAGGCTTGATACACCCGAAGGTGGACCCAGCACAGTCTGACTACAACCATGGTGGGCCGTATGGATACCAACACTTGACGTGTTAGGATTATAGGGAGCCGATCGACTAGACCGTTGGGCTGGGCCTTGCATTAAGGTCACCTCATGTTATTGGGCCAAAGTTTGGGCTGAGGGATCAATACCTGTTATGTTAGTTTGCTAGTACACTGTGGTGCAAAGCTTAATCTTCTCTATGTGATGACACCTTTATCTATTGCCAGTATGTTTATCTCAGTTTCCATCATGATGTTAACTTTATTAGTTTATAGACTGATCGTAGTAGGGCTTACCAGTCTTTTCGACTGACCTGTTTTCTTTCGCTTCTTTTCTTCCGTTTCCCCCCCCCCCCCAAGGTTCTCAGGGAGGGAATAGTGGTGCTTAGCTTGGATCGCTTGCTTGTTTGCTGGATAGCTCATGTATGACTGGACATTGAGCTCGCTATGGTTTATCATCTTTATTTTGGGGATAGTACTATGTATTTCAGTATTTCTGTTTATGATGTACTAGACATGTTTATTTTGGCAGTTGACTTTATGATGTACTAAACTTGTTTTTGAGATGGTTTGAGATATTCCGCTGTTTTATTCTCACTTACTCTGTTTTACATATATATATATTTATGCTCTTGTTCTGCCTTGATATATCATTATGCATGCTTACCCAGTTCTAACGCCCCCCAGAAGCTAGTGCCCCCAAAAGAGTGACCCTAGTGGAGGTGGGGTGTTACAACACATCTCCCTTGTGATTAGTTGTATGTCAATCGATTGATTGACAGACTGTAACGACCCGCATTCCACGCATCGAAGGATCGTGGGATATTTATTTCCTTCACATGCAAAGTCGTATAGTCATGTAACTTTGGGAGACGACAATTGGGGACATTTCCCCTATTCATGATTTTTTCCGATTTTTAAATGACTGTTTTGCCCCTAGCTGATCTTATTTCGGCCATAACTTTTGATTGGAAAGGAGTTTTGACTTGAAATCACTTCCATTAGATCCGGATGATGGTTTACCTTTCCGTAGAGTGGTCACTTCAGCCAAACAGACTCATCGTTTGGGTGATATGGCTGAAACAAGCTTCAAATTGTGAAAAACAGCTTAATTGGGCTTAACCGGGTGATTAACAGCTAAGCCCACTAGGGGATTTCAGGATTAAGAGTATAAGAGGGCTGCTAGGGTTTAGAAAACGAATTTTACTTCATTATCCAGCTGCCTAAAACATTCCTCTCTACCTAGCAATGGCCTCCACTTGCTAAAACACCACAAATCACCTTCTAATCACTAATTAAGCCAAATCTACATCAAATCCAAGCGGATTAGAACAAGAATCGAGGTAGAACTGCTGTATACCCTTGGGAACAGCGCCAAACAGAGAATCATTTTAGATTTGGTAAATTTTTTACGGTTAAGGTGAGTGATTTGCATAGTTCCTCACTAATTATGGTTAATTAAGGGTAATTAGTGATAATTAGCGAAATTATACATGTTAGAAATCTAGAAAAATATTGATAAATTTTGAAATATTGTTTTATACCTCTGTTAGAAAATTTGGTTAGTTTGGTTAAGTTTTACTAATCTTATCATTGCTTAAGGGAAAATATAGGATTTTGGCTGTGTTTGATCCGTTTTAACATATCAAATTGTTGCTTTAGTGTTTGTGGTCAATTATACATGTTGCTATGACTGTTTGGAATGATTTGTGATTGTTTAGAAAAGTTAGATTGGTCTAAAACGCCGTCGTATGGCTAAAACAATCGCTGGAAAGGTTGTAGGAAAATGTGCAGAATTTCGGATCAGATTGGGTTAGGGGGCCCGGATCGGATTGTAGACTGGGCAGAGAAATCGAACCGGATCGGAACCTAGCACTAGAGGAAAGGCATGGCAATAAGGAAGGCTATTTGGATTGTGTTGGGGTTGGGTTGGAGCTTGGCACGGGATAGGATCAGATCGGATTGACTGGAGGGCAAAAGGATCGAACCAAACAGAGACTCGAGCACCGAACCGAACCGCTTCAGAAGTACCGAACCGAACAGAGGAAGAGCACTGAACCGAACTGAATGGGGAACTCGAACATCGTGAATCCGAACCAAACTGAGGGGAGCAGACCGAACCGAACAGGAAGCTTGAGCGTGGTATATCCGAACTGAACTGGATGAGTACTCTCATTTCTACACGATGATTTTTCTGATGACCAACGCCAATTCGACCAAAACCCGAGATGCAAAGGAAATCCAAATAGGAAGTAGAACTCGGGGTCCAGTTGGGAACCAATGAGTTAACTTCATGAGTTGGGCTTTGCTGCGGTATGTGTGCAAAGGGGTTATCGATATCTATAACTTTGATCCACCACCAAAATGGATGTTAGGCTGCGTATCAGTGCAGTGTGGTAGTTACTACTCCATGGGGCAAAGTGATCGTAGCATGGCTATGAGCCAGTGCAGTGGAGTCGTCATAACTTCATGGCGCAGAGTGGACATAGCAAGGATTAGTGGCTATGGATCCGTGCAGTGGTGTCATTATGATTCCATGGGGTTGAGTGATCATAGCGAGGAATGTGTGGTCAGAGCGGTGGGTGTCGTATGCTTTACGCACTGAGTGAGAGATGTGAGGATGGTTGCTATGCTTGATTGTTTGCCATCACTATGTCATGCACACCCCCTCCTCCGTATTCTTTATACAACATATTAGTGGCACCTTAGAGTATTGAGCGGTATGTTGTGCTAACTTTTGGTTGCAGGTCCAGGTTCAGGTATGGTTTAGTATGCCTGTTATTGTTCTGTTTTGATGCTTATCGCTCATACCAGACTTTTGTCTGACCCAGAGATTTATGTCTCTTCTTATTACTCTGGGTGCTCTTCAACGGGCAGACTAGAGACAGGTCAGGTGACGATGCACGGGTAGTTGTACCGGAGACGAGAAGGAGGCTCCCACGTATGATATATATAGATATTCTCCTTGTGTCGCTGTTGGTCACTACTTTGGGCATTAGTAGTGTACCTTTCCTTTCTTTTTCTTTAGAGACAGTTTCAAAAGTTGTAATAATAATGATGTGGAACATAAGATGTATTTGGATTTGCCGCTGCTATGATATTTAGTTTTTAGCTTATGCACTGCCTCACCTGTTTTACGTCAAGTATATTATTATTATATTTTATTCCTTGCGCTGCGAGACATTCTACAGGTTATTTGTTAGTTCACCCGTATGTTCTCTTCTTTTCCCTTTCTTTGGCGACCGTCCTGTGCTGGCTGGACATCGGCACAGCGCACTTTCATGGGAAATGTCGGCTGGTGCGGTTCGGGCCGTCACACTTGGTGTCAGAGCGAGGTTATGTAGTTAACTAGGGAAAGATACCAGGGAGAGATAATACGTATATGAAAGCATGTATTTGTGATTATTTTGGTTTTCAAAAGCTATATATATATTATTAGTATAGCTAAGGATGAAGTCGCACTGCACTGACACCACAAAGAGGATAGTTAATCGTTTCTCTTTACAGATTTAACAATGAGACGATATACGATGGGTGCTAGTAGAGGAGCCAACAATGGGAATGCTCCTGACATGAGGGCTATGTTTACTGACTTCATGAGGGAGATGCTCAGAAATGTGCATGGAGCAGTTCCCAATGCTGCAAATGGTGGTTGTGTAGCGGTGCAGGCGCCTAGAGCCGATTTTGCCAAGTTATGCAAGGATTACACTAGTCTTGGTGGAAAGCCGTTCCACGAAACGGAATTGGCCACGGAAGTCAGAGTTGTTTAGGAAATTCCTGGAGCTCAAGCAGAATGGTAGGGCAGTCTCGGAGTACATTGCAAAATTCGATGCTTTATCGAAGTATGGATTATCCCTCTTTGACACTCCCGAGAAGAAGAATGATAAGTTTGTAACAGGCTTGGATCAATACCTGGGGGAAAGGCTTATTAACCACACCGATGAGACATTTGAATTGATTGTGGGGAAAGCTTTGAGATTAGAGAGTCTATACCCCAAGTCAAAGACTGAGGTTGCAACTGCGGAAGAGCCAAAGCCGCAAGTAAGCGGTGGAGGCAAGAATGGTTCTCGGAATAAGAGAAAGCATAATCAAACCAAGGATGGCCAGAAGAAAAAGAATAAGAAAGATGTTGAGTGCTTCAGCTGTGGTAAGAAGGGCCACTATGCCAATGAATGTCGGGCCAAGCCAGCGGATAGGAAGTGCTTCTACTGTGGCCAAGTGGGACATCACAAGGAAAAGTGTGTGCAACCACCTAAAGTAAAGCAGATTGTGAAATCATATGCCATCAATGTTGTTCCTTCTTCGTCAAATGCCCCAACTGCGGTGGAGAAAGGAAAGAATGTCGTTATCCAAGGTATGCTTTCCATTTATGATGTTCCAGTTATAGTATTGTTTGGTACCGGAGCTTCCAGTTCCTTCATATCTAGTGTCCTGGCAGATAGTTTGGGATTGGAGCCCGAGATTGTCGATAGACCTTTAATAGTGACGAACACGATTGGCGGTTCGACTAGCCATAGTATGATTTGTCGTAATGTGTCCTTATTGAGTCATGGATGCATATTTGTTTGTGATTGCTTTGTTTTGGACTTTACTGGGTTTGGCATTATTTTGGGAGTTGATTGGCTCCAAAGATACGGGGTGGTGGTAGGCTGTGAGGGCTTTTTGATGACAGTTAGAGCGGATGATGGGTGGAGGGTAGTGTTTGGTGGTCTACCTAATGATGGGGTAATGGCTAGTTTTCTAAATTCCCACGACATCCCGCATGATGATTTGTCAGATGTGCCTGTGGCTGGCCAGTATCCGGACGTCTTCGAGGAAGTGACCGGACTTCCACCGCGCCGAGAGATTGAGTTCCATATTGATTTAGTGAAAGATGCCAAACCTATATTAATGCCACTTCGTCGTATGGCACCAAGGGAGTAACGAGAGCTCGGGGTGCAAGTGAGCGATCGTTTAAAGTAGGGATTTATCAAAAGAAGTGTTTCTGAGTGGGGAGCACCAGTTGTGTTTGCTACCAAGGCAGATAGTTCCCTTCGATTGTGTGTGGACTACCGCGAGTTGAACAAGGTGACGAGGAAAAATAAGTATCCTCTACCGCGGATAGATGATTTGTTTGATCAGTTGAGTGGTGCGAGAGTGTACTCCCAGTTGGATCTCGCGATAGGTTTTCATCAGCTGAGAGTGTAACTAAAACGGTCTTCCGGACGCCGTCTGGATTTTATGGGTGGTTGGTCATGCCATTCGGGTTGACCAATGCACCAGTATATTTTGTGGATCTTATGAATAGAGTATTCAGAGATCAGTTAAATAAGTTTGTTCTTGTGTTCATGGACGTTATACTTGTTTATTCAAGGACAGAGGAAGAACACAAGGAACACTTGAGGATAGTGATGGAGGTGTTGAGAAAACACCAATTGAAAGCAAAGTTTTCTAAGTGTCACCTTGGAGGAGGGAAGTGAGATTCTTGGGCCGTGTCGTTTCATAGAATGGTATTGCCGTGGATCCTGCGAAGGTGGCTACGGTACAAGATTGGTCTATGCCCAAGAATGCAGCGAACATAAGAAGTTTGTTGGGATTAGCCGGATATTATCGCAAGTTTATCCAAGACTTCTCCAAGATAGCAGCACCGTTGACTCAATTGACTAAGAAAAATCAAGCTTTCGTCTGGGACGAAAAGTGCGAGAATGCATTCTAGAGTCTAAAGGAAAAGTTGATATGTGCACCAGTGTTAGTCATTGCTAAGGGGAATGAAGACATGACAGTATATACGATGCATGTTGTACCGGACTAGGTGCTGTACTGATGCAAGGAGGTAGGATTGTAGCTTATGCAAGTCGGCAATTGAAACCGCACGAGAGAAGATACCCTACCCATGATTTGGAATTAGCAGCGATTGTGTTCGCGTTGAAGATGTGGAGACATTATCTCTTGGGAGAAAAATTCGAGCTATTTACCGATCATAAAACATTAAAGTATCTTTTCTCTCAGAAAGATCTAAATCTCCAACAACAAAGGGTGTTAGAGTTCTTGGCTTCCTATGATTTCGATATCGCATACACACCATGAAAGGGCAATGCGGTAGCTGATGCATTGAGTAGAAGACATGCCAGTTTTGGGGCTATGTTTCAAGAATGGAAGCAACTGGAGTACATCGCTGGGTATGATTTCAGACCAAAGTGCGAACTGGATCCAGAAATGTTAGCAAGTTTGACGATCAGACCCACTTTGATTGAGCGGATTGGTTCCAGTCAAAGGGACAATCCTAACCTATTGGAAATCATCTCCAAGTTAGAGATGGGTAGCAAGGAAGAGATGAACAAGTATGGGCTTGATCGAGATGGATTGCTTAGAAAGAATGGAAGACTTGCTGTGCCCAATGTCAATGGATTGAGAGATGAAGTGCTTAGAGAATGTCATCACTCAAAACTGACTATACATCCCAGTGGTAACAAGATGTATCGAGACATGAAGCAGACCTACTACTGGGAAGGGATAAAAAGGGACGTTGGGAAGTTTATATCCAAATGCATGAATTGCAAGCTAGTTAAAGCTGAGCAAAAGAAGCCTAGTGGGTTGTTGCAACCATTAGAAATTCAAGAATGGAAATGGGAACAAGTCTCAATTTATTTCATTGATGGGTTGCCAAGGATTAGATCGGGCCATGATAGCATTTGGGTAATTGTAGACCGATTGAACAAGAGTGCAAGATTTATACCCGTCAAGTCAAATAGAACAGCAGCTAAGTTGGCGGAACTATATGTGAAGTGGGTAGTGAGATTTCATGGAATACCCAAAGGCATTGTGAGCGACCGAGATCCACTGTTTACTAGTGGATTTTGGAAAAGCTTACAAGAGGCGTTAGGATCAGAATTACATCTCAGTACAGCGTATCATCCTCAAACCGACGGACAAACAGAGAGGGGAATCGAGTGTTAGAAGATTTTTGCGAGCTTGTGTATTGGACTTTGGTGGATCATAGGATGACCATTTACATCTAGTGGAGTTCACATATAATAACAGTTATCAATCCAGTATCGATATGGCTCCATTTGAAGCTTTGTACGGAAGATCGTGCAACTCACCGTCATGTTGGTTAGAAACTGGTGAAAAGTTTGCGCTTGGACCAGATGTGATAAGGGAAACTTCAGACAAGTTTATTCAACAGCAAATGAAGGATGCCCAAGATAGGCAGAAGAATTATGCTGATAAGAGGAGAAGAGATTTAAAGTTCTCCATTGACGACTTGGTGTTTATCAAGATTTCTCCATTGAAGAGTGTGATACGATTTGGCAGGAGAGGCAAGTTAGCACCAAGATTTGTTGGTCCATTCCACGTTCTTTAGCAAATTGGGAATCTGGCATATAAAGTTGAATTGCCGGAGTAGATGGAAGGAGTTCACAACGTATTTCATGTTTCTCAGTTAAGGAAGTTCGTACACGATCCCGATGTGACTATTTCACCTGATCAGTTGGATGATATCGAGGTTGAACCCGAGGCGGTTGGGAACCGCAAGCCTATGTGCATTGTTGGGAACGATACAAAGCAACTTCAAAGGAAAGCGGTGAATCTAGTCAAAGTTCAGTGGGGCGAGAATGAGAATGACTTTACTTGGGAGACAGAGGAGAGCATTAGGAAGACGTATCCAGAACTCTTTGCCAGGTAAGGTTTTGACTGCGATTTAGTCCTTCCGCATGCTAGGATAGGTTTGTTATGTTTGTTTTGCATGTTTGATTGTTGTATATGGCTGGTAGGCATGCAGGATACTTTGTATGTTTTGGGTTAAGGAATTTCGGGGACGAAATTTCTTAAGAGGGGGAGAATGTAACGACCCGCATTCTACGCATCAAAGGATCGTAGGATATTTATTTCTTTCACATGCGAAGTCGTATGGTCATGTAACTTTGGGAGACGACTATTGGGGCCATTTCCCGTATTCATGATTTTTGCCGATTTTTAAATGACCGTTTTGCCCCTAGTTGATCTTATTTCGGTCATAACTTTTAATTGGAAAGGAGTTTGACCTGAAACCAATTCCATTAGATCCGGATGATGGTTTACCTTTCCGTAGAGTGGTCACATTAGCCAAACAGACTCACCGTTTGAGAGATATGGCTGAAACAAGCTTCAGATGGTGAAAAACAGCTTAATTGGGCTTAACCGGGTGATTAACAGCTAAGCCAACTGGGGGATTTCGGGATTAAGAGTATAAGAGGGCTGCTAGGGTTTAGAAAATGAATTTTACTTCATTTTCCAGCCGCCTAAGACATTCCTCTAAACTTAGCAATGGCCACCACTTGCTGAAACACCCTAAATCACCTTTTAATCGCTAATTAAGCCAAATCTACATCAAATCCAAGCGGATTAGCACAAGAATCGAGGTAGAACTGATGTATAGCCTTGGGAACAACGCCAAACAGAGAATCCTTTCAAATTTGGTAATTTTTTGTGGCTAAGGTGAGTGATATGCATAGTTCCTCACTAATTATGGTTAATTAAGGGTATTTAGTGATAATTAGCGAATTTATACATGTTAAAAATCTGGAAAAATATTGATAAATTTTGAAATATTGTTTTAGGCCTCTCTTAGAAAATTTGGTTAGTTTGGTTAAGTTTTACTAATCCAATCATTAGTTTTGCTTAAATATGCTTAAGGGAAAATATAGGATTTTGGCAATGTTTGATCCGTTTTAACATATCAAATTGTTAATTTAGTGCTTGTGGTCAATTATACATGTTGCTATGACTGTTTGGAATGATTTGTGATTGTTTAGAAAAGTTAGATTGGTTGAAAACGCTGTCGTATGGCGTAAAACAGTCGCTAGAAAGGTTGTAGGAAAATGTGCAGGGTTTCAGATCAGATTGGGTTAGGGGGCTCGGATCGGATGGTGGACTGGGCAGAGAAACCGAACCGGATCGGAACCTAGCACTAGAGGAAAGGCATGGCATCAAGGAAGGCCATTTGGATCGTGTTGGGGTTGGGTTGGAGCTTGGCACGGGATAGGATCAGATCGGATTAACTGGAGGGCAAAAGGATCGAACCAAACATAGACTCGAGCACCGAACCGCTTCAGAAGTACCGAACCGAACCAGAGGAAGTGCACCGATCCGAACTGAATTTGGAACTCGAACATCGTGAATCCGAACCAAACTGAGGGGAGCAGACCGAACCAAACAGGAAGCTTGAGCGTGGTATATCCGAACCGAACAGGACGTGTATTCCCATTTCTACGCGATGATTTTTCTGAAGACCAACTCCAATTCGACCGGAACCCGAGATGCAAAGGAAGTCCAAATAGGAAGTAGAACTCAGGGTCCAGTTGGTAACCAGCGAGTTAACTTCATGAGTTGGGCTTTGCTGCGTGACGTGTGCAAAGGGGTTATCGACGTCTATAGCTTTGATCCACCACCAAAACGGATGTTAGGCTGCAAATCAGTGCAGTGGGGTAGTTACTACTCAATGAGGCAAAGTGATCGTAGCATGGCTATAAGCCAGTGCAGTGGAGTCATCATGACTTCATGGGGCAGAGTGGACATAACAAGGATTAGTGGCTATAGATCAGTGAAGTGGTGTCATTATGACTCCATGGGCCAGAGTGATCGTAGGGAGGAATGGGTGGTCAGAGCGGTGGATGTCGTATGCTTTACGCACCGAGTGAGAGATGTGAGGATGGTTGCTATGCTTGATTGTTTTCCATCACTATGTCATGCACACCCCTCCCCCGGATTCTTTACACAACATGTTAGTGGCACCTTAGAGTATTGAGCAGTAATTTGTGCTAACTCTTTGGTTGCAGGTCCAGGTTCAGGTATGGTTTAATATGCCTGTTATTATTCTATTTTGATGCTTATCGCTCGTACCAGACTTTTGTCTGACCCAGAGTTTTATGTCTCTTCTTATTACTCTGGGTGCTCTTAAACGGGCAGACTAGAGACAGGTCAGGTGATGATGCACGGGTAGCTGTACCGAAGACGAGCAGGAGGCTCCCACGTATGATATATATAGATATTCTCCTTTTGTCGCTGCTGGTCACTACTTTGGGCATTAATATTGCACCTTTCCTTTCTTTTTCTTTAGAGTCAGTTTCAAAAGTTGTAATAATAATGATGTGGAACATAAGTTGTATTTGGATTTTCCGCTGCTATGATGTTTAGTTTTTAGCTTATGCACTGTCTCACCTGTTTTACGTCAAGTATGTTATTATTATATTTTATTCCTTACGCTATAAGAAATTCTACAGGTTCTTTATTAGTTCACTAGTAAGTTCTCTTCTTTTCCCTTTCTTTGGCGACCATCCTATGCTGGTTGGACATCGGCACAGCGCACATTCATGGGAAATGTCAGCTAGTGCGAGGCAGGCCATCACACAGACCGTTATGAGCGTTATTTGATCATTTAATGCTTATACGGTTGTAGAATGCACTCTGGTTGTTATTTGGATGGTTAATGATTATTTATCTTACTGTTGAGTACATGCGATGTATGAAATCCATATAATTAATATTATATGATAATTGATTGGGTCTCATTCCAATTTTGAAATAATGAATATTTTGACATAAAGTTCAGTGAAGAATTAAAATTATGATTTTGATGTCCGATTTTGGATGGACACGAAAATATTGAAATATAGGAAGTCGAGTTAAGTAGTTAAGCGTTATTTTAACTCATACGATTTTTATATCGATTTTATTCATTTTATAACGAATATCGAAAAGATGTGATTTCAAAATTTGATATTTTGAAAATATTATCATTTTAATATTATAATGATATAGAACATTTAATTTTGATTTAAAATTGAAAATGAAGTATAAATTATTTTAAAATGAATTTATATACGATTTATAAAAATATGTTTTAAATGGAAATCGACGAAATATATTATTTTGATTAAGATTTATGGAATTTTAAAATAAATATTTTAATTAAGATTTATGGAATTTAAAAGGCTTTGCCGTTATTCCATTTGTAGTATTAGTTTGATACGGAAATTTATATCAATTATATACAGACTAGATTTCCGTGAAGATTCCATTTTAATGGAAGGTGATTTGAGTTTATCATGAACTGTGTTTTAAATGACATTGTTCTATAACCCAGTTAAAGACAGGATTAACATTCCTAAAGAGTGAATAATCATTAAGTAATGATTTTTGAGATTAAAACCAAGTAGGAGTTTTAATGAATCTTTAATTAGATTGAAATGTGAATAAGGTAACTAAATCTACTGAATTCAAGAAATAATCAAGAATGGAGTACCACCAGTTTTACTCGAGGCGATAGTTAAATAATTAATTAGATTTGAAACATTAAATGGTTATTAATTTTACCGATAACACAATGGGTGTTAAACATGGAGTACTACCTGTTTTGCTCCATGGGATGAATAGGTTGGGATTGGGATAATATAATAAATGACTACTTCGATAAGGCTCGATAATCCCGACTAGTTCGACAGCCTTAAATTGGTTTCGAATTGCAAAAGGATAAAATAAAATCTTTTGAAAACGATATCAAAAGGAAGATTAAAAAAGAAGTTTAAAAGAATTTATCTTTGATAAAATTAACGGGAACCTTTCCCTAATGATGTGAATATTTGAATAAAAGAATATTCTGAATTGGAATGAGGCGTATGATGTGTTTTTATAGCACTTGATTTTAAGTTATGCGAGTTATTCAGAAAGGCCAGGTTTAACCCATTCTGAATAACTAATACGACGATTAAAAGTCGGCGATAAAAAAGGTGGTTGAAGTCTGGAGATCGTCACATCGAATGTATGATTACTAATGTCTTGATTGAGTCGTACACCCAAGACAAGGTAATACTTTTTAATCATCAAGACGTACTTGGAAATCAACCGGATATGCGAGGGCCTCTCTCCTATATTGGACATATGGGACGAGGAATAAGGTGCCTACGGTTTCGTTAAAACCCAGAACTGACTTGCAAATGGATGGTATGTCTTACATTGTATTCCTTTATACTGTGTTCGTTGATCTCTGCTAAATATATATCTGTTTGGTGACGGAGAATTTATTTTCTTGCTTAACACCCTTCTCTGGGAAGTACGAGCTTAGAGGTTATATATTGGTGGAAATCAATGGTACGGTATGGATTGACAATGTGGTATTCTGAATTGCATGAATCAAGGCTTTTGTTGGAAAGCAGAGTCTTGTGAATAATGATCAAAGCATAGCTTTAATATACCATATCTTTGTGTGTCGAGATGTGACTTCGATGAGTTTCGCAAACCGTGAACGATTGAGCCCGGATAATAAATGGCAAGAAGGAATCTGGTATCTGGGAGCACCGATAATGGTGATTCTCTATTGAGAGCGTGAAGGATCTATAGGATCTGGGTGCCCCAATAAGGGTGGTTCTCCATTGAGAGCCGTGAAGGATACAGATTCACCCCTAAAAATGCAATGAATGTGAACATTAAATGCATGTCAATATGAAATCACTATTTCGAGCCTTGGATTGAATGTAATAATTAAATGCATGTCGATATGATTTCTATTTAGAGTCTTGGATTCAATGTAGTGATGGCAAGAAAGCCTCAGTCGTTGATGGAATCCATTTCCAATACGAACCTTTGCGGTTTTTAATTATAACATATGTATGTAGTCATAGTGCACTACGTCTGCTATGATTGATATATTTATTTGTGAAGGATGAATTTTACACTAAGCACTAGTAATAATAAAAGAGGAATGTAAGTATCAAGCATTTTTTGCCATTATAAGGGAAAAATCTATCCTCCTGTTTGCATTATGTGAAGGGATGGAGTCTTATGATGGCTTCATTTTTCTTTATTTAGCATTGCGCTGTTTGTTTTATGGTACTCTTAGGAGGAAACCCGTTCCATGTCATATGGCGTGGTCCCTTGATTTACCCAACATTAAAATAAGGTTAATAACTGTTTTAGTTCTCACACCAGTCCCATGACTGACTCGGAGTTTATTGTTTTCGCCTAAACTCTGGGTGCCCATATTTTCCGCACGGGCAGCTAGTAGTTTTGGCTTTTGCAGATATTTCTTTACATAGGATCCTGGATTTACAGCTAGAGCAATATTTGGAAAGCTTTTTATCCGTGTATTTCTTTCAGTTATTGTGTGTCTTCCACTCCACATTATGTTCATGTATTTTACTTTATGTTGCTTTGTAATTTGTAAATCTCTGATAATTATTTTTCTGGTGTATATTATTTATTTACTCTCTGATGTTCTTGTACTCTGATGTAATTTGTTGAAATAGCAATGAAATGTCCTGCTAATTTTGTTCTAACGCGTCGTGTTCTCAACGCAGTCCACGATCTCGTTCGGTCTAGGCCGGATGGGGATTTTGGGATGTGTCACAACATACGATCACTCCTCATTCCGTAAACTTTAATAATCCAACTCTCAAAGTTTAAAAGTCCTCTTTGCTATTATGGGTGGCTACAACATCAATTGGGCAGATATGATCTTAAAAGAGATCAAACCCATAGAATTGTCATTGAGAGAAATCACTCTCTACTATGGTGTTTATCTCGCCAGCATTTTCAAATACTTTGGAGTTGATCTTCATGGAGAAGAATTTGGGCTAAGAAAAGTGTTTGACTCATCAAACATACATCTCATGAAAATTCCTCTCAGTTTCTAACCATATGAGACATTCAAAGCCAAATAAGCCCGAAGGCAACAAGAACGGGCACCTATGGAAGCCAAAAAAGAAGAAACTTTGTTAGAAAGTTTTGAGTGTCCAACCAACACTAGACACATTTCCAAAGAGGTGATTGTTCAAAACCAAGTGAAGATTGCCAATGATCAAAAGAAGCTTAAAAAGAATTTTTCAAAGATGACCAAGTTCATGGTCAAATTTTGAAGAAAACTTGGAATCTCATCTTCCTCATCATCATCCGCTGAAAACTTGTCTATCTAGTTTTATTTATCTTTGTATATTTGCTTTCGAATCTCGTATTTAGTTTGTCTTAATTAGTTGGATGTATTTGCTTTTTATGAAGTAATGAATAGAGTTTTAGTTATGTCAAAATCATCTTTAAGTTACTGTAAAAACTTTAGAATTAATTATAATATAATATAATATAAGATCAAAAGATTCAAAATTTGAAAATTTTCAAAAAAAATAATGGGATATGTCGACATACATAATTGTATATGTCAACATATAACTGGCAGATTTTCAAATCTTTTCAAAATTTAAAATTAAATAACTAACTCCTATCTATTCAAAATCCAACGAATTCCAAACACTATTTAAGCCTATTTCTTCTAGAAAAAATCGTTATTCCATTTCTCCTTCTTCTCTATTCATTTCCTGTCAAAACTATGGCAAATCAATTCATAATCTAGGCAAAAATCTTGAAGAAACTTTGAATTCCTTTAAGAAAATCCTCTCCATAGTACTGAGAAATCAGCGCCATCTAGAATTGATTCAGATGAGAATGGTTGAATATCAAGCGAAACATTTTGATGTAATTCATTGGTCAATCTCTTCTCATTTCAGAGATGAAAACATCAAAGCTCCACTCACTAATGAAGAAGAATGGACGGACATCAAGAAGAACCCAATCACTGCACAAGATGAATGGGTAGAAGTGCCAAGAAACGTTTAATTGTTTGGTATGATTTGATTGATTTGTTTTAATTTGTTTGTTTGGATTCTATGACTAAAAACTTGTATATATTAAACATATAGTTGGTGTGCTTGATTTGGTTTGTAAATATAACTCGTAACATATGTAATTATGTTATTTGATTGGTTTGCATAATTAGTATTGATTATTGTATAATCTTGAATTTAGGAATTATCATTATAGGATAGATTTAGAATTCAGGGAGAATATTTTGGTTTAGCATAAGGATTATATAGAATTACATGGAAGTACTCTACTTTAGTATAGGAATTATTTAGTCAGTTATGTGATTTAGGAGGAGTAGTTTTAGAATTTCTTTTTGACAATGACAAAGGGGGAGAAATTATAAAATATAGAATTAGTTTATAGGATTCATATACATAGGGGTAGTATATAGAATTAGTTTATAGGATTTATATAGAAAGGGGGGTATTAGAAGGATCATCATCAACAGATATGTACAGGTATGACATTTTATTAACTAAGGTTGTCATTATCAAAAAGGGGGAGATTGTTGGAGATTGGAGTTTTGATGACAACAACCTTGTTTCAATATTAATTGATTATAAAATATATACTAACACTTTTATCTAGAATATATATGTGTGTGTGCATACATATGCAGGAATCCATACTTAAGACTGTATAGTTTTAAGTATACTAGAGAATCATAATACAGAGATGACTCAAGACTCGTGAGTACTCAAGATTTCAAGAGTTCAAGATGAATATAGTAATAGAGTCTACTAATAACACTCCAGGTTCAAATTCAAGTTCTGATTTCAAATTATATCTTCAATCTTTATCTTCTCTATTTTATTTTCTTACTTTACTTTTGATTTTAAACTCAAGTTTTATAGTTTATAAGTTCTATATGTTATATACTTCATTTTAAAATAGTTTTAAACTCTATAATTTTGTAAATATGTTCATATAATTTATATTTATGTTTTCATATATTTTTTACTTTATAACATTCATTTATAACACTATGTTTTAATTTAAGAATTTTTGGAGTTATATATATATTTCAAAGCACTTGAAAAATGCTCAAAAAACAATTTTGAACTAGGTTATGTTGACATATATATATATATATATATATATATATATATATATATGTCCACATATAACTGCTAGTTTTTAAAAATTGAAAGGAAGCGTCTTTTCCCTATTTGTAATGTTTCCGAAGCATTGCAACCTTTCAAATCTTCTAAATTGGGCCTGATTTCAAACTTTTTCATCATTCTTCTTCACCATCTTCATCTCCTTTGTTTACACCATTATATTTACTTATTTTTATGATTCTGCACTTATACTTTGCCGAATTCAATTCTATTTATATAAAATTTCTCTTCTCACTCTCTACTCATTACTCTCTGAATCGAAGTGTTATTGAAGAGTTATAGGGTTATTGTAATCAACTGGAAGTGTTTGCATAATCGATGTTTTCCTTAAGAGCCGTGAAATCAAGGAACATGAGCGGTGTTACCATTGTCACAGTGAAATCAAGGAGAGTATACTTGAGCAAGCGTGTGGAATTGGTGTTACCCATGTAGCCGTGAAATCAAGGAGGTTGTACTTGGATATAGATATAGTAATAAAACTCTGCGCAATCCAGCGTTGTGCGGGACTGGACGTATGAGTAATTCCGAACAAATATAAAATCTGGTGTGTTCTTTCTTTTTCTGCATTTTATTTTTGTTTTTCTTTGTGTTTGTGTTTGATTCTGTGGCTGTGATTGTTCCTGTGGTGTTTGATTAATACAATAGGTCATATAAGTTTTAGATTTTGTTTAAATTGTCAAAAACATTATTCACCCCTCTAGTGTTAGTTTTGCCTTAACGACCCATTCCACAATCTTTAACACAAACGAGGTAACTTACCTTGTTGGCTACATTTATAATAATATAAACGTATTGAATTTAAATATGGGTGCTTGAATTGCTGTTATTGATTGTTTATAAAATATTATATCTATTTATTGAATTGAATAATATTATTTGAGGTAACGCATTTGGATGCATGGAAAACTGGTTGGTGGGATTCAAATGGATTCCTCATATTTATTTTTATTTTCATATTACAGTTATATGAACTATTTAACTAGTCTGACTAGATGATTGATTTGGTTGTTGACCATTGAACTAAAATTCAACATTTGTTTGCAATGGACAGTATTGGTTGGGTAATTGACATCGGGTGGCTTATAATCAATCGTTTTATAAATATTGATTTTCCGTCTGGTAAATTGACCGAAACAAAGTTATAAAATTTATTTTATAACTAAAGAGAGATTTTAAAATCTATTATTTTAAAGGAAGGTTATTAAAAAGGAAATTAATATTTATTATTATTATTTAATTTTATAAAATAATTAAATAAGCTTATAAAACAATTTCTTATATTAATAAGAATTATAAACAAGTGAATAGAGATTTAACCGAAGGGTTAAAAGTGGGAATAATTAAGACGATAAAGGGGATTTATATAAATTAATTATATTATTAGTTTATTTAAAGGAATGACTAATTGAGGTTGATTAACGAGATAATCATGGTTTGAGTTGACTAAAGTCTATTATTTTAATAGAAATTAGATTAATTTGTTTTAATTAATCTAATGAGATAGTTTAACGAATAATTATTTGACTTTAATAAGGCTTTAAAAAGAAATTTATTATTTATTTGAGTTAATAAAGGAGTTAGCTACTTTACAGTTGTGAATGATGAAGTAAAATATTATTTTCATTTAAGTGATTACTTCTTAAATGAAAATCATTTAAGTAAGAAATCTAGTTTGAAATGAAATATAGTTAAATCGTGAAAAGTGGATATGATCGGTTTTTACATTAAAACCCATTTTTTTATGAATTAAGTTATAAAAACAATTTTAAGCAAATGCAATAGTTTAAAGTAAATAGTTACTTAATAATGAAATTAAGTAAAAAGAAATCGAGATAAGAAGGTGTTTATATTAAACTTGAGTTTTATAAATAGGATTTATAAAAGAGATGTGAAGTTAAGATATTGATTTTTAAATTAGCGATACTTAACAATGAAATTAAGTAAGATGAATGGTATTGAAACGAGATGTTTAAAGCGGAAAATGGTTAAGGGGATTTGAAATGGAATAACATGGGTTGATAAGGAGTAAAGATAAGAATTAGAACCTAACTGGAGACTGGTTGAGTTGAGTACTTTTCTGAATGTTAATCTGATGTTGATTTTGATCTTAGGGGTTGATACTTAGGAAATTTGTTCTCTTGCCAATTATGGTCAGGGACTAATGGAGGTTGAAGTATAGAAATGTATGAATAAGAAATGGGAATGTTTCAAATTCGAAAAAGGGCTTGAGAATATAAATTATGTTTCCAAAGTAAAAGGAAATAAAAGGAGATTTTGTTAAAATATAATGATATATTCAAGTTAAAAAGGAAGCGAAGAGTTGACCTTGGAATACGCTATTCTAAAAGGTTACGTGTTGGATTTTCTTTTCAAGTAATGAAATAAAAGAGATTTTGTAATGATTGTTTTACGAGTAATAAGTTAAATTGATTTTCCAGTTATAGATAATGAATAATGCTCTAATAAAGATTTTGCAAATGATGGTCGATTGGAATATTGGATATTATTATAATATATTTTTATATGTATTTAAAAGGGAATTGTTTTGCGAATATTGGTAAGAGTTGAATGTTGTTTCCCAACTATTGGAATGTTCAAATTAACCATTTGTTAAGTATAAAAAGCCAAGTGATGATGAGTACTGAACCAATAAATCTATTTTTATTTTTATGATTAAATCATTACACCAAAATAGCAAATTTGGCACACCTGGATGCAGATTTTTGATACGTCTTTAAGCCATATCAAATTTGGTAGGACTTATAACTGTATCAAATTTCCTCTTGCGATCTACACCACCTCCAACACCTTAAATCTAACCCTACATCTCTAAAGTTTCTGGTCAGTTCATTTGATACGTCTTTAAGTCGTACCAAATCCGCATTAAAATTTCCTCGTTCCTTCTCCCTTCTGTTTTTCATTTATCCCTCTTCACTTTCACACTTCGGCCGAAAAAAAATCTAGACCAAAAAAAAAATTCACAAGCATAAAAAATAGTGTTCCTCAAAATCGTCATGCCTCTCCCTTCTTCTCCAAATCAAAACTGCGTCCCCAAATTCACATCCTCCCTCAAATCAATTCACAAACGTCCCTCAAATTTTGCCTATTATTCGATTTCCACTAGAGTTCCCGCTCTAATTATGTGTTCAAAGTTCAGGTGGCCCAAGTTCCCTTTTTTTAAATTTATTTGATTCACGATTTTTAGGTTTATTCGATTCATTGTAGCGATTGTAGGTAGTAATTCTAATTGTTGATTTTTCTTGCATATTGCAATGCATGAAGAGACTGCTGGGCTGATGGTGAATGATGCTGTTTTGAGGATCACAAGGTAGTATCATTACTATACCGATCACATCCAGCAAACGGATCTTCCTTTTTACTTGAATGATGTTTTTGAAATGCAAGCCTAAGCGATGTGTTCCCAATTTCATAGCTTGATACAATAACTTTGTGATGCAAAGAAAAATGCTGGGACATTCTTTGTGTACAAAAAAATTCATGATCTGTGTAGTATACTGACAATTCGCCTATTGGTATATCAGTTACCTTTTATGGGTGTTGAAAATTTACCATTAACTTGAAGTTATATGTTGATTATTTGACTGCTAGATTAGACAACTTCTCCATTAACAATACAGTGTCTAATAATGTATACATAAGTATACTGATATTATAGATGGCTTGGAATTTTAAATTGATTCATCATAAGCATCCAAAGATATTGGAAGTTCAATTAGAAAGGGAAAAATAATAAAAGAAGCATCATAGTAAACAAGATTATGAAATCATAGAAATGGACCAAATATCATCTTAAAATACCATTTATGTAAAACAACTAATAACCAAGGCTGACAAAATAAAATATAGGAGTATAAAATTGTTTATGAATTTACGATTATCAAAGATTTCATTATTTATTACTGTTACTACCAAAATTAAATTTGACCAGCTGACAATGAAAGCGTATCGGAACAACACAAGCATAGAAGAATCTTCCGAAAGCAAGAATCCAAGTAATAGAAAGAACCGCAAGCGTGATAGAATAATCGAAGAACAGCGAAAACCGGCACCTTCTCGGAGGGAAGGTGCCCAAAGTATATTGAATATCGACAAGGTGCATCCGATAGGGTCCATCCGACAGGACCTATCTGACAAGAAGTTCCGTAGAAAAAGACCATCTAAGTCAGAAACTAAGAAAGAAGAAGACATGAGCTCCACTCATCAAAACCCGGAAGGGTTATCGGTGTTAACCTGCTTAATACCGATACATCAGAAGGCATCGAAGGTACCAAAACGGATGTACGCAAGGATCGTCCGGAACCCAGCTTCCGAAAAAACTATTGCACATGTACCAAAAGATAGCGTTAAAAT
Source organism: Allium sativum (assembly GCA_030737875.1). Classification (NCBI taxonomy): domain Eukaryota; kingdom Viridiplantae; phylum Streptophyta; class Magnoliopsida; order Asparagales; family Amaryllidaceae; genus Allium; species Allium sativum. Next base: position 26,157,663 of record CM060912.1, on the reverse strand, counting down.
ACAACAGAAACATCACCAGAAGCTACCTTCCAGAAAACTAGATTGTCCCAAAAGCTCCACCGGAAGGCTAATTAGGACCCAAGCAGAGATACGGGCTACCTGTACTAATCTACCTAGTACAGAGACCGACGATGGCTTCAAACCGGTAGTTATCTACATACATCATGAGGGCAAGCTCCTCGAAGTATTCACGATAAAGCCAGAAGCCTACATTCGGAAGCTTACATTCGAGAACCTACACTTAGGAACTGCTACCAAGGGTTCAAATGCCATCCTAGGGCCACTACATGGACAAGCCCATATCAATCCTAAAGAAGCGCAAATTGACCGGGACCCCCATTTCGAAGACTATAATTAGCACTCCGAAGACGGCGGGAAGCCAAACACCCGAGACCAAAGAAAAGCGGCCATCAAAGGCCACTATAGGCCCAATAGTCCAACAGAAGAAAGGCCCCGAATTCTCTATAAATAAAACCCTAAGAGCTATATAGAGGGGGACGGGTTTTTAATTTCTCAATCTTGTTCTTTTTTCTTTGAGAAGAGTAAACCTTAATTCCCCAGGGCGGATTAAGGATTTCTTCAACTTTTGTAAAACATCTAAAATTTATGAATGGAGAATTCCAGGGCTTAAACATCTTGCAATTTGATAATATTGTTGTGCTTTTACAATGAAACATGGAGTTAACACTAACATTTCATACGAGAATGTTGATCACGGCACCTTCGTGTAAGAAGGAGGGCTTCATAGAAATTCGAAGTTCTCCTCCTTCCATTTTTGAGGGTTTTGCAATGTTGATCAATGCTCTCATAATGAGCCTAATTATTTTTGATCTCTAAAAGGAAGTTGTCCGCAGGCTTATAACTTGGTTCTTGATGCGTCCAAGGCCCTTTTGGTAGATTTGATGCGGAATGATCATCTGAGTTAATAAGCATGGCGGTGCTTTCCTTCCCGAGTATGAAGAAGAATTAGCCTGTTTTCTTCTTATCACAATATATATCATTGTATTCGTGATCCGGGAATAATTGATCCTATGAGATCTTGATTGTATCAAGCTATGTAAATCTTCTTCGGGTTATTTTGGGACTCCACTGTATTATAAGTGGAATATTCATCCCTTGAGGAAAGGATATATAATCTTCAGGATTGGGGTTCCGATCACTACACCAAAAAGCTCATTTTGGCAGTGCTCAAATCCGTATCAAATGCAATTTGGCAGTGCTCAGATCCGTATCAAATTAATGCGTGTTTGTTACTTAGGCACGCCCTAGAGCCGTATCAAATTAGTAATTTGATACGCCTAACCCGTATCAAATTTACCAGTTTGATACGCCCTAAACCCGTATCAAATTTCAAATCGACACGCCTTAAAGCCTTATCAAATTATCAAATTTGATACACCTTTTAACCGTATCAAATTATCATATTGACACTCCTTATAGCCTTATCAAATTATCAAATTGATACGCCTTATAGCCTTATCAAATTAGTGGATTGGTACGCCTTAAGCGTATCAATCCACTAATTTGATACAGCTATAAGGTGTATCAATTTGATAATTTAATACGGGTTTAAGGAGTGCCAAATTGATAATTTGATACGGGTTTAAGGAGTGTCAAATTGATAATTTGATACGGGTTTAAGGCGTATCGAATTGAAAATTTGATAAGGCTTTAAGGCGTATCGAAATTTGATACGGGTTAAACGCGTATCAAACTGGTAAATTTGATACGGGTTAGGCGTATCAAATTACTAATGATCATCCAGATACGTATCTAATGTACGCTACTTCACCCATTGATATATACATATATATATATATATATATATATATATATATATATATATATACACAACAAAGAAAATACGATGCACCCATGTAACAGTACATAAAGAAAATACACAAAGCATAACTTCAATTAATACATAAAACATAACTTCAATTAATACACAAAGCATAATTTCAGTCAGTACACAAAGCATAACACAATTTAGACAAAGCGTCGTGTTCGATCGAAGTTCTTGCTCTGAAGAAAAAAATTGGAGATAACTAAACTGCAGTAGTCGAGCCGCTTGTTCCAACACCTGTAAAAAAAAAAAAAATATGTGACTGTTAAAATTGGAGATAACTAAACTGCAGTGTTTGGAGGTTCTTCTAGTTTACCATACATTATATACATGTCTAACAGAAAAGTCTACACAATCAAACATGTATTAATATGTGTACTGTTATAATTTTTTTACAGCCTTTGGATAGTTTCATGTATCAGGTACATATAAGCTGCATATCAGTTCATTGGTAATTATCATATTATAATGACTATTACTTTAAACATGGTTTATTCTATATTACTTTTTTCATTTATCATAAGTTCATAACCCTAAATGGACGACAAGATGATGCCATTTTAATTTCCCCCACTCTTGTTCTTCTGAAAGTCCCGTTATTTTTGTTTTTCCTTTTCTGCATGATTTTCCCCACTGGTTTTCAATTTTTGGTACCTTTAAATATGGTTCAATTAGTACTATAGATTGTTTGATTTTAATTTCTATATTCCAGTACTCATGCTACATCTTTTGAATAATAGCTTTTAACTTTTTACACAGCCCTTATACTACCTTTATTATTTATTTATTCGTTATTACAACTAATAAATCAGTGCGTTGCGTAAATACACCGCACTTTTTATACCAAAGAGCTTATTTTACTCTATAAAAAATTATATGTATTCAAAAGGACACCAATAAAGTGCACACATCGACTTATTTACTTTACATTCATATATGTATGATTCTTGTTTAAAATTGTATGCTTATTTTATGAAATGATAATGAGTTACACAAATAAATAAATAAAAAATTAACTATCATATATTACCAAAGGAGTACGAATAAATGAAACAACTTGATAAAAGTAAGACAATAAATTACGAAAATGTAAATAACTCATTGAAAGAATAAATTTTTGGATATTAGTTGTAATTAGCAGCTATAGAGATAAAAGGTTAATAAAATATTTTAAATGAAAATTTTCCATTTTAAAAACACATAGTTGAACTATGTGAAATGTGTTTTCTTTGCCAATGAATACTGTCATTAGTGTCTCAACACTTTTTGAAAGAAACATCCGAAGATGGCCTAGTCGAGTACTATGTCACTCTTTTTAAGACGTTTCTCCATTTTACCTAGATTTGTAAATGGCAAACCAGAAGCAGTGCCGCTACCAGAATAAAACCGTCATAAATTGTTCGAAAAGCCTCTGCGTAAAAGTTGCCGATCGAATTTGTACCCTCTGGTTTAAAAAACATTGTTCGGTTTTTCAATTTTTGAAGAAAGTAAGGAGGAGAAGAAGATGCAAAGAGAGCATCAGCTCTGTACTTTCTGTTTCGTCCGCTTGTTAATTAAGTTGATCATTGCAATTGCAGTTCGAAACTGGAATTGCTTGATGTTCCGAACAGCAAGCTCTTAGGCTTGCTGTTTCGGAACAGCAAGCCACTGCTGTTCGGAACAGCAATGGCTTGCTATTCTGAAACAGCAGGCCTAAGAGCTTGCTGTTCCGAACAGCAAGCAATTGCAGTTCCAAACAGCAAGCTTCTTGCCAAGTATAACACATTAAACCACTTAGGATTAAATGCAGTTCTAGTTGAGAGAAACAACAGAACAAAGAATTCTGTCCAGTCACAAGACTGAAAAATCTTAAAGATTGTATACTCCAATTATCATTAAAAACGCTGCCTTCTATTAATTAAAAGATCATTTGGATCCCATCAAAAAATATGAAAGATCTTTACTATATGTTTAATACCTTTTGCTATGAATTTGAAGTCCACAAAGACTATTAATTTATCAATAAGATAAAATTTGCTAGACCCTTAAGTTTAAGAACCTTTGAATTATGCAAGCCAATATTATCTTCAATGACAAATATGTCTTTTCTGAATGAGGCAACCATACAACTTTTAACATGCATTTGTACAAATTGGCTGCTCCTTTTAACATGCATTTGCAGACCATGTTCACAGAATCATTGTAGGAAACTTATGGAAACAAACACTGATTTTATCATAGTATTAAAGTACTGCTCTAGGAAACCAAACATTGATTTTAGCTTCATAAACAAATGAGTCTAATATACTTCTTGACATCAAATAATCGATTCTTTTGTAAATATATCAGTAAGATGAGGTTTTATATAAGAATATGTTAAAACATAGAAATACAAAATATTTCATGAGCTGAGTTAATTTCTATTTTAAGCCTCGAAATGAGCAGGATTTATAACAATCCGCAGCACACATTTGATTAATTAACAAGCAATGTATCCTACATCATAAATATGGTTCAGACCAAGGTTCAATATTTTGATTTTTGTTTCATTCATTTCATATTTTCTCAAGTTCAATCATGAATCTGAATCAAAATCTGGTACTTTTATTCTATAAAGATTCATCGATTGATAACACAGTTGTATATGCTTATGAATTTATTGAATTGTGTTCATGTCAAACAAGGTAATTCAATATCATTCATCATAGTATTAATGGAAGAACAAAATACCTTTGTAATTGCATTTTCGAAGCAAAGTAGCAATAACCTGCCAGGTATAATTATCTCCTTTAGTCAGCAGAACTCTCAAAGACCCCATCGAAATAAAATCTTCAAATTTCAGCCTTGTCTCCCTTTTCTTCTTTCAGTGTTCCCAAAACTGCTGCTCTCTTTTTCATCTTCTTCCATCACAACCTGAACTATCTTTAGATAAAAAGCCTGAAAGCTTATTTTCTTGTAGTTCTGACAGCACAAAAGAGGACATATTTGTGAATGGTTCAGGCACCGAACTAGTGAAGTTGTTAAACAAGATATTGAAGTTTTAAAGGTTAATAGGTTTACCCAATATTTTAGGGATTGGTCTTATACAGCTGCAATATGAAACCAAAAACCGATGCATAGAAGTTATCAAATGAATAAGAAATCGAAGCAGAGAATAAGTTGGCAGTACTCAAAAAAGAACCATGTCTTGTAAAAAAAATTTACCTTGGGTTAGTTTGGTTTTAATTGAAAAAAAAAATCACTACCAAAATACTAGTGTTGCATATTCCATATCATCTAACATTTGTTACTCATATTATAAAGCATACTCTTAAATCATTTCCCTTAGCTATATATGAAAAACAGTCGGTAATAATGCAAATAAGAGTTATCTACTCCACTAATAATGCAAATGTAACTGATAGTAGAAGAACTGGTGCATGCACTACTAGTAGAACGTGCTCAAGTCTTCTTGTTATTCCTTGTGCCTATTCCAGCTCTGCATGTCAAGCACTTTAATTTTCTAATGAATGAAATCGAGTATTAATGAAGGTCTTTGTTCTTTCTATAATTATACGCATATACTCTTTGTTCTTGGAACAAAAAACAAGGGTGCTCATATGCAATTAAAACAAGGGATTTCATCTTAGTTTAACGCGAGTGCCTCAGGAGAACTAAGACATTTGCCTTGGATTTCAACTGCGGATTTCTCATAACCAACTTGTATTCTTTGATGTTACCAAATATCTCTATACTCTTATGCACCTTTAGTGATATATTCTTACTAGCTCATTTAACATTCTCAAATTTTGTTTTCTACCTGCCATTTAGTTAAATAGCGTTTTACGCTTATTTCGCCCATTGAATAGCGTTTAAACCCTACAGTCTTGGAGCATTCATGTGGACATCATGCGGCAACACTATGTAATTTTGCTATAAAAACTTAATTTTGTTGTAGCTGTATTCTATATAAAGGATTTTTTCAAATAATTTATTCTTCACCATTCTATCAAAAAATGGCATGTACTAAAGCTTTAGTGTTGCACACGTCACTAAAATACTAAAAAGGTCGCAATACAGTAACATCGGAACAAACAAATAAATTACTGTTATTCATATGTGTAGCCCATAACTAACTTCCATCCTAAAACTTGCATGTGAAAATATACAGGAAGAAAAATAACTTGGATACAAAAGAGATTGTTAAATTTCTGTATATATTTAGTTATAATCCATCAAGTTGTGCAACAAATAGACATGAAAAAAAAGATGTACCATTAAGATTCTTCAACTATTTGTGTTTAATCGTTTTCCCGTTAACAACTATAGATTAGATACAACTCTACACCATGTCGCATAGAGTTTTAAACATGGCAACACAAATTGTTTGTATCATCATCGATACGTTCGCATTAAATAGCAATTATATATACTGATAATAAAATTACAAATATATGCTCCACAAATACTTTTTTATGTTGTATGCATAAAAAAATTTATTTTGATTGAGGTAACGAAGTTTAATTTTATACTGATAATTTTATGAAACTGTATTGTACCACATCCACTCTTTTTTGTTTGGCTTTTTAAATTTGATATGGGTACATTTTGATGGGGTTTTATTTACTACTCTTCTCCGGTGGACAACCGTACTTCGAGCGAAAGTTAAAATTTGCTTCATAAGAGTATGAGGATCCAAGATCAATGGTAGCAAACATGGTTTCAATTCCAGGTCTAATAAAAGAAATCATCTTTGTTTTCCAGTGGATAAAATTATATTATTTGTTGCAAACACTTTGTTAATCCAAGCTATGAATAAAGACTAACATTCTTTTCCCACAACAGGAAATTATAAATAAAAACTAACATTAAAATCAAAATTAAGAGTGGCCTAAGCACTCGTGCTAATTGTTAATGCATATATTACAGGATTCTTTGATTGATATTATCTAATCTTATGCTTCCTAGTTCATTTAATGGGCGCAGAATGCTTTACTGCCGCTTCGTTTCAATAGAATACAAGGTCCCAGGGGTTTATTTGATGATCACTGGTACAACAAAAGTAGGACATTTAAGCTTTAGTTATCAAAATTCAGAATCTTACCATTTAAAAATTGATGTCCCAACCAATCGCTTCTGCCCTTTCTTTTATCCAAATAGGCTCAGGACAATACTCCAGCACAACGAAGGCAGCTTCACATTCGAACCTCTTTGCTGTTACATGTAACCAAATCATCCCATCGTTGAATTTGTGTTTCTTCACCGTTGAACCTCTCCGTCTAAGCATCCACCTATTGAAAATTTAATTGCAGGCGATCAAGGTTGAACTTCGCATTTGTTAGTTCAATTAATGTGGATCGGTTCCTCTCTTTTCTGCGAGTAATCACATCTGCCCTTTTGGTGGCGATGCGTCAATACAAAGTAAAAAAAAGATAAATGACTATAAACTAGGGTTAACATCCATCACCAGTTTCACCGATTTCATCGATTTCACCATGATACTTTGCAATTTCCGACTCAACTAAAAACTAGGGTTAACAAAATAAAAGCTCACCAGTCCCACTAAGTTTAGGGCAATCAAACGCAGGTTCGACAAGCACTGATACGGATTGAAATTAAAATGGATGATTTCTAGAGCAAACGAATAGATATTGGATGGAAGGGAAAATGGAAAGGGAGAAAGGAATTTGATACGGATTTGAGAAAGGAAAAAATAGCGGGGTGGATCGAAAATATGATGCGAAAATGAACTGATCCGAGGCATTCTTCATCTACGGTCAGATTTTACTAGTTTGGGGAGGCATGGATCGCAAAAGCAAATTGATACGGCTATAAGCAAATTAATACGGCTATAAGCACTATTAAATTTGATACGGCTTAAGGCCGTATCTAATCTTTACATCCTGGTGTGCCAAATTGGCTGTTTTGGTGTAGTGGATGCTTAAGGAAAGGCATACTTAGCTTAATAATCTGGTTTTTGGATGTTCTCCAGCAACCCTGGGCCATGAGTGCATCAAATTACTTGAACTCATGTCCGACATAACTTAATCCAGGTTTAGACGGAAAATAACATTAACATTTTGGCACTAGAAGGAGGGCCTGAAACTCTATCCTTACGGTTAATCTATCAAAAATTAACTTGGAAATTTTATTTCCCCATGGCGGGAAAGATGAAATCAAAAAGATTGGAAGAGAGAAACAAGGAACTGACTCTTGATGCAACCCTTGAAGGAAACATGGATCTAACACTTAATCTCAACATCGGCGAAAGAGTAGCCTCATCCAACCCAGCACAAGCATTAAATGCCATGGAAGATAATGCCGCAAGAATCATGTCCTTGAAGAAGAAACTCCAAGAGATACAAGCTCAGATGAACGATGTGCAAGCACAGAAGTCTACGAGACTCATCCAATCCAGTCAGAGAGAAACGAATGAGTCTCCGAAAAGAAAGGCTCTCATTCAACATTCTAAAGCAAAGGAGAAGATCAAGGCGACTTCCTCCAAGAAGAAGAAGTGCCATCTGACAGAAGTTGACTATCAAGGAAATCAATGCGAGTAGGAGCAGTCTAGAAGTTCCACTTCCAAAGGTTATGACCCCAAAAGGGCAAACTATGACAACACAGAGGCTTATCTTAAAGATATCGCTCAGAAGACCGTAAAGGACTTGCTAGGAAGCAAAGGGAAGAGGACCCAAGATGACATAATTAACGACAATGAAAGGGTAACTCCTTTCATTGATGAAATTATGAACACCACAATACCATCAAGAGTGAAGGTTCCAACCATAAAGTATCTTGGGACAACTGAGCCCGATGATCACCAAATAGCTTTCAACAGCCAGATGGATCTCTACAATGCTTCCGGAGCCGACAGATGTCACCTTTTCCCGGTGACCTTTCAAGGGGCTACAGCAAAATGGTGTCGCCAGTATATAGAAAATACCATTTACTTATGGAAAAAAAATTCTCCTATGAATTTTCCGTATAGTTTTGCGTTTGCAAAGATCCAACGATTCACTACACAGTTATCGCTAACATCAAACAGAGGCAAGGACAGTCTCTAGGAGATAATCTAAAGAGGTTCAACATTGAGGCATTAAAAGCCAAGGACATGAACAACCATGATAAATTGATCGCCTTGCATTCTGGGTTAATCGAAAACACCCCCTTCTGGAAGGAATTATATATTAACGACTGCAAAGACTTACAAGACTTCCATTACCAGGACGACAAGTTTATTCGCGTGGACGAATCGTACTTCAAAAAGAGAAATTTCGGGCCTCGGGGGAAGGAGAAAGGCCAAACTTTGGATGAAAGCCCCCGAAAGGAAACCAAAAGAGATCAAGGAGGGAAGATTCTAACACCATCTCAGTTGCTCTAAACAAGTCCATCTCGTTCGTGTATGTTGTCGCAAGAGAAAGAGTTAATAACTTTGTCGTCTCGTTCAAAGCAAAGAATTACCTCGAACCTTATTCCGGCGGCAATTATTGTGAATTCCACAAAACCAATGGATATAAGACTGACGAGTGCTAGGTATTGGACGGGGTTATTCAAAAGCTAATCCGAGAGGGGCATCTGAAAGAATTCGTTTTAAACAAGACAACCTAGGCTCAACATACAAATGGACAACGTAAAGTTTTGGTAAATGCGATAGAGGCTACTATGGAGAACGAAAACCTAAACTTGGTTCCGCCCATAAATTGGATCAATCTGATCTATGGAGGGCCATACCCTGCCGGAAACTTCCCGAGAGCTAGGATTCGATACATGAAGGAAGCCATGGAGGGTATCTTCTCCATTCAAGAAGAACCATCGTCGAAGAATGCACGATATGCTCTCAAAATGCACAACCTAGTGATCTCTCCGGAAGAGATGAAAAAGGGGGTCCGCCGCACACATAATGATCCCCTTATGATAACTGCGCAAATAGGGCTCTCGGTTGTTTCCAAAATCCTTGTGGATACTGGAAGTGTTGTCAATGTTATCTTCAAGCACGCTTTCGATCAGATGGGAATTTTTAAGAAGAAGTTAGAGACAAGCAACAGACCAATCTTCGTCTTCAACAACAAGGGTCGACTCAGGTGGGGAAAATCAAACTTCTGGTTCAAGTTGGACTGTCTCCACTTCATAGGACCTTCAAAACTCTCTTCGTTATGATCGATCAACCATCCTATTACAACGCCTTCTTTGGAAGACCGGCTTTGGAGGAGATGGACGCTTTTGTTTCTTCCAAGTATCTTATGTTAAAATTCCTAACCAAGCAAGGATGGGATACCATCAGGGGAGAACAGTTTAGCTCTCGCGAATTGTACTTTGCAATGATCAACGAATACAAAAGGGAGTGTTTTTCGTACTTTGATTCTTCTACTATTTTTACACCTTCGGATATGGGATTCTCACAACCCACATTCGAAGCTAAAATAAATAAGCCTACATTTCTTTGAAAAGAAAGCGGAAGAGATCTGATGATGTAAACTTGACTGAGGAAGGGGAAATCGTCATGGACTTAGATACTAGAGGGGATATTGAAAGAATAAAACCAATAGATGACGTGGAAGAGGTAAATGTTGATTCAAAGGATAAATCGAAGGTCGTCAACATAGGTAAAAGTCTGACAGAGCCCCTAAGGAGCAACCAATTCCTACAACTCAACAAGGATGTTTTCGCTTGGACCCATTCAGACATGACCAATATCACCCCTCTATCATGAGTCACGCCTTAAACATTGACCCTTCGATGATCCCGATTCGGCAAAAGAAAAGATAATACAATAGAGACTGGTTAAAAGCCTTGAAGGAGTCAGTCAAAAGATTAAAAACCAATGGGTTTATCCGAGAAGTCCTGTATCCGAAATGGTTAGCCAATCTCGTGCTAGTGAAGAAGTCCAATAGGAAGTGGAGAAAGTGTGTTGATTACGCGGATCTAAATAAGGTTTACTTGAAAGTCTGTTATCCCCTTATGTGGATTGACCAGTTAGTTGATGCCACGAGTGGTCACAAGATACTATCCTTTGTGGATTCTTACTCAAGGTACAATCAAATTCTGATGCATAAAGCCGACGAGAAGCATACAAGCTTTATCACTGACTGGGGAACATTTTTTTATATAGTGATGCCCTTCAGGTAGAAGAACGCAGAAGAAACATACCAAAGACTAGTAAACAGGATGTTCCAAGAACAAATAGGGCACAATATGGAAGTATATGTGGATGACATGCTAGTGAAGTCCACCAAGACAGAGAACCATCTAAAGGACTTGGAGGAAATGTTCAATGTCTTAGGGAGTTACCAAATGAAATTAAACCCACAAAATTGTTCTTTTGGAATTCAATTTGGAAAGTTCCAAGGATATGTGGTAAGTGAGCATGGGATTAAAGTTAGCCCTGACCAAATCCAAGCCATAAGAGATATGGAAGAGCCTAGGACAAGCAAAGAGGTCATGATCCTGAACCAGAAAGTAGCAGCCCTCAGTAGGTTCATTTCCAAATCCACTGACAAGTGTGTCAATTTCTTCGATGTTATAAAGAAAAAGAAGAATTTCGAGTGGAACGGAGAATGTAGGAGGGCATTCCAAGAATTAGAAGTTTATATGGGAATGCCTTTGATTTTATCCAGTCATGAGAAGAGAGAAGATCCATACATATATATAGTTGTTTTAGAACATGCGGTAAGCTCAGTCCTAATAAGAGAGAGTAATGGGACTCAGTACCCTATTTACTATGTTAGCCGAAGGCTAAAGGACATAGAAACCTGATGCCCTGTGATAGAGAAACTAGCGTATCGCCTAACATTTATCACATGAAAACTCAGAGGATACTTCCAAGCTCACCTTGTTAAGGTCTTAACTAGTTTCCCGCTCAAACAAGTGTTCAGTAAAACGGAAACCTCGGGAAGGTTAATCAAATGGGGTATCGAACTTAGCCAATATGAAATTGAGTCCTTCCTCGGGCGACAATTAAAGGACAAGCTCTCGCATACTTCATGATTGAGTGCACAAGCTTCATTTCAAAACAATTAGTTAAAGAAAATGATTTAAAGGCCAAGTGGCAACTTTTTGTAGATGGAGCTTCCAACGAACAGGGAGCAGGGTATTTTTAATTACCCATGATGGATATCGCTTGCACTACGCCATGAAGTTAAGGTTCCCGGCGACTAACAACGTAGCCGAACATGAGTCAATGACAGCTGGTTTAAATTTGGCAATACAGTTGAAGATTCCTCAGATAGAAATATTTAGTGATTCACAACCCATGGTAAACCAAATAAACAAACTTGTCAAACCAAGGATGCATGGTTAATTCTATACGTGAAGAGGGTTTTAAAGATGCTTTCCCGGTTTGAGGATTTCTCAGTTCACTAAATACGTCGTGGGGAGAATAATCAAGCGGATTCACTAGCCAAATTATCTAGTTCTCGGGGGTCCCCCGAAACTCGAGTGATTCCCGTAGATTATTAGGAAAGGCCTAGTGTTGGACATGAAGAACTGAAAACGGAGAAAGAATTATTAGTCTTAACTAGGTAACAAGCCTTGAGAAGGGGAGATGAAAGAAACAAAGAGGGAAACTCCAATGGGGAACCTCCCTTAGCGGAAACGAATTGCCATCATAAAAATACATGGATGACTCTCATAGTGGATTATGTCCTAAATGAGACTTTCCCCCTTAGTAAGCAATACACGAGAAGGATAAAACACCAAGCTCCTACATTTGTGATTGCGTATAATATACTCTATAAAAAGGGACATTTACTTCCTTACTTAAAGTGTGTAAGTTCTGAAGATGGGCTTAACCTCTTGGAGGAAGCTCATGAAGGATGGTGTGGAGACCACTCCAGTGGAATTAAGCTGATTAAAAGGGTCATGCGACAAAGTTACTATTGGCCATAGATAGTTAGTTAATTAGTGGAGTATGTCAAAAAAAAAGTGATAAGTGTCAAAAGTACTCTAAAGGTGCCCCGGCTTCCGCCTAGCGAACTAACCACTGTATCAAGCCCCTGGCCATTTAACGTATGGGGAATAGATTTAATTGGACCCTTACCAATCTCCAAAGGGGAGCAAAGTATGATATAGTATCCATCGACTACTTCACCAAGTGGTGGAGGCGGATCCCTTTCCGATAATCACATCCAAAAAGGTGTTTAGATTCGTAATAAAGAATATTGTTACCCACTTTGGAATCCCTCACAAAATCATATCTGATAACGGAACAAAATTCGAGAGCGAAGAAATCACTCGGTTTTGTGAGAAAAATGGAATCACCAAAAGTTTCTCCTCGGTAGCCCATCCAAAGGCTAACGGAGCAATGGAAGCTACCAACAAAACCATAAAGATAATTCTTAAAAAGCAACTAAACCAAAAGGAGAGTTAGTTTTACGAAAGGTAATAGCTAACACAAAGAATCCAGCAGATGGCCCACTCGGCCCAAATTGGGAAGGACCCTTGATCATCCATCAAGAAATTAGGCCCGGAGCATATTGACTATGCAAACCAATGGCGACCTTATTCCGAGAACATGGAACTCGGAATGTCGAAGACCATATTTCTCAATGATAAAGGAATAAGAGAAAGGGCTTTCCTCCAAAGATGATCACATAACCAAGGGCACGGAAACCCTTCCTATAGCTTAAAAGAGACCCAAAAGGGGTCATGTTGAAAAAAGGGTCAAATCCCTTGTCATTATGACGAGGAATCCCCAGGAGGGGAAAGGTGTGTTAGTCTTTTTCTGTGCCCAAATCAGAGGGAGCTAGGTTAAAGCATCAAAAGCGTAAGCCTCCATTTCACACCAGCAATTTTCTTGGCGGTGCATATAAAATTAGCACGCCCTGCCTCTGCTCGTAGAAGAGTACGCCCTTCCTCTGCTAGAAATAAGCATGTCCTACCTCTACTCGCAAAAGAGCACGTCCTACCTCTGCTTTTGTTCTGCGTTACCCGCAGAAGGGAACGCTAACCCTTGTCACCACCTACGATGATCAGGATAGGGCACCCATCAGAGGGGGTGGCGTGTAAGCCTCTATTAGTACCTACGATGGTCCGTATAGAGCATCAAAAGAGTAAACCTTAGTTCTATGCCTACACTAGCCCCGTCTAAGTTTCTAAAACCTTTTCATCACTTACTATGGTCAGGATAAGGTGCCTCCTGGAGGGAGGTCGGGTAAGTCCTTGGGCCTGCTTGTGAATAAGGTAGCCAAGCGCACCGGGCGCACCGGACGCACAGAGTAGCCAACAAAGCACATACATTTTATGCTTTGACATCAAATCCCAGAGTGTGGCTCAGGAAGGTACAGCTTCTGCTTCACAAATCAAATCAGTGGGGAATTCCAAAATCATTAATACCGGAAGGGGGTTTCCGGTCCTTAATCTTCAAATACACGAACCTAGGTTGATTCAGCTCTGCATTAACACTGGAAGGGGTTTTTGGTCCTCAATCTTCAAATATTCGAATATGGGTTGATTCGGCTCTACATTAGTACCGAAAGGGGTTTCTGGTCCTCAATCTTCAAATACCCGAATCTGGATTGATTCGGCTCTTCGTTGATACCTAGAAGGGTTTCCAGTCCTCAATCTTCAAATACCTAAATCTGGGTTGATTCGGCTCTTCATTGATACCGGAAGGGGTTCCGGTCCTCAATATTCAAGTACTCGAATTTGGGTTGATTCAGCTCTTCATTAATACTGGAAGGGGTTTCCAATCCTCAATCTTCAAATACCCGAATCTGGGTTGATTCGGCTCTTCACAAATGCCAGAACGGGTTTCCGGTCTTCCATTTATATCAATACCCGAGTCTGTGTCGGTTCAGTTCTCCACAAACGCCGAAAGGGGATCTCTGATCTTCAAATCTTCAGGTTATCCGAGTTTCATGATGTAATCCAACATCAAGAAACAACTCACAAATAAATAGAAAAGAGTATGGAAAGAGAAGTTCGACCTGAAAAGTCAAAGATGCCTGTTCACTAAAGGGGCAATGTTACTGCCAAAATTAACTCCGAGGCCAGCTGACAATGAAGGGGTATTGAAAGAACATAAGCATAGAAGAATCTTCCGAAAGCAGGTAGCCAAGTAATAGAAAGAACCACAATCCAGAGATAATGATCGAAGCACAGCGAAAACTGGCACCCAAAATCTGCCGAATATCGACAAGCTGCATCTGATAGGGTCCATCCGACAAGACCTATCCGACAAGAAGTTCCATAGCAAAAGTCCATCTAAGTCAGAAACTAAGACAGATGAAGACATGAGGTCCACTCCTTAAAACCCGAAAGGGTTATCAGTGTTAACCTGCTTAATATCGATATATGATAAGGCATCGAAGGTACCGAACCAGAAGTACGTAAGGATCGTCCGGAACCAGCTTCCAAAACAACTTCTACGCAAGTACCGAAAGGTTGCGTTAAAGACAATAGAAACATCACTGAAATCCACCTTCTGGAAAACTAGACTGTGCCAAAAGCTCCACCGGATGGCTAACGAGGACCCAAGCGGAGATACATACTATCCGTCCTAATCTACCTAGTACAGAGACCGATGGCGGCTTCGAACCGGTAGTTATCAACATACATCATGAGGGCAAGCTCCTCAAAGTATTCATGATAAAGCCGGAAGCCTACATTTAGAAGCTTATGTCCAACAGCCTACACTCAGGGACTACTACCGAGGGTTCAAAATCCATTCGAGAGCCACCACATCAATAAGCCCATATCAATCCCAAAGAAGCCCCAATTGACCGGGACTCCCACTTCAAAGACTATAATTAGCACTCCAAAGAAGGCCGGAAGCCAAACGCCTAAGACCAAGGAAAAAGCGGCCGACAAAGGCCACTGCAGTCCCAATAGTCCAATAGCAAAAAGGTCCCCGAATTCTGTATAAATAAGACCCTAAGAGCGATATGAGGGGGACAAAATTTTCATTTATCAATCTTGTTCTTTCTTCTTTGAGAAGAGTAAACCCTTATTCCCTAGGTCGGATTAAGGATTTCTTCAACTTTTGTAAGGCGTCTACAATTTATGAATGGAGAATTCCAGGGCTTAAACATCTTGCAATTTGATAATCTTGTTGTGCTGTTATGATGAAACAGGGAGACAACACTAACCTTTCATATGAGAAAGTTTATCATCGCACCTTCATGTAAGAAGGAGGGATTCATAGAAATTTGAATTTCTCCTCTTTCCATTTTTGAGGATTTTGCAATGCTATCAGCGCTCTCATAATGAACCTAATGCTTTTTGATCTCGAAAAGGAAGTTGTCCGCAGGCTTATAACTTGGTTCTTGACACGTCCAAGGCCCTTCAGGTCGATTCTATGCGCAATGATCATCTGAGTTAATAAGCATGGCGTTAGCTTGTTTTCTTCTTATCACAATATATATCATTCTATTCGCGATCCGATAATAATTGATCCCATGAGATCTTGATTGTATCAAGCTAAGTAACCTTCTTCAGGTTATTTTAGGACTCCACTGTATTATAAGTAGAATATTCATCCTTTGAGGGAAGGATATCTAATCTTCAGGATTGGGGTTCTGATGCTTAAAGAAAGGTAGACTTAGCCCAATAATGTCGATTTCCAGATGTTCTCCAGCAACCTTGGGTCATGAATGCATCAAATTAGTTTAACTCATATCCCATATAACTTAATCTGAGTGTTGACAAAAAATAACGTTAAAATTACTATTAAATTTTCTGTTGATATTTGTAAATTTATTATTAGCAATTATGAACCATTTAGTTTATTGTCATTTATCAATGACTCTATAATGATACATTAACAGTAAAATAAATTTTACCTAACAACCTTATATCCATTTGTGTCTCTACTTATAGATAAAATTAACAGAACTATAATCTTTTTTCCTTCTGATATCAGGCTATATTCCAGAGTTGGAGGTCAACATATCATGGCTTAAAGGAGGCTATCCTTTGCCTGATATGAGGGAGCTATCAATAGAAGCTAGCGAGAGGTTAAGGCTAATGCTTGACCAACTTAAAGCATCCTAAGGATAAATCACTTAGCGATTCACTTACTATCGTGCTTGTAAAAAGGTTTGCATGTTTTCATCATATCATTTGATGAACCTTTCAGAAATAAATTTGGCCCCTACCTGCAAAGTCACAAAAAGTACGGTGTTACAGAATTAAAGATATTGAATATATGGGGTGTGAACTGAAAAAAATGAACTTATAGTTATACTTGGCATAATTTCATAGCCGAAATGTTAGATTTTTATGTTTGTATTAGACTAGATTAAAGGAAAAGTTTCACAGGAATCCTGCAGCTATATATGAACCATGTTCATTATTATTATTTACTACCATTCAATGCATAAAAATTAGAAATACAATCATGTTTCTTGTTTTATTTGACACTATAATTTTTTATTAGATCACTACAGGGACTTTTAGTCCAAATGGCTAGAGATACGATGTTTTAGTCAAAGGTTTTAGATGTCATGGGTTTGAGCACCTAAGACATTATAATGGGTGCTCTGTTTAAATAGAGTATCACTATAGTTATCAGTGTTTTTTCCTCAATTAGATACCTTTATTGTTGGTTGCTGTTCTAGATTTCAATAATTTATGGAAGGAGGCAGTAGTTGATATGCTCAGCTTATAGTTTGAAGCTTGTTGCAAACATGTTTTTATGTCGTGATTGGTTATTCCTAAGAGAAAATAACCATGGGAATAATTTCAGTCTTCATTTTCATATTTACTCTCTATTGAGTTCGTGGTAACATCACTTTAGGATTTCGATTGATTGACTTATTTAGATTTTTACATGATACTTTTAATGAAAATTTCCAGTTTTTTAGCAATAGCAAAGTGAAGGCCTTCTTTCTATGGATGCATATTGTCAGTCTTGCTATCTTTAATCCTGGCAAGTACCGTTATTCGAGGGTGAGAGTTTTCACACTGTAATGACTTTCTTCTGACTATATCACTCCTGCAATCCCTTAGTAGTTTTGCTACTTGTAGTACAACATTCATTTCATTCAATACTTTAACAGATCTTGTTTATCCCTTAAAAATCGTATGCACATTGGATGATTAAATCTGTGTTGAAACCATAAGACAAGTACTCATATCGGTGAAGCACCACAAGGCTCGCACGCTCATGTCTAGGTCGCACATATAAAGGTTGGTCGTACACATACAGGTCAAGCTAGAGGTAAATGTTGGTCGCACACAACAAGGGTCGAGCACAACATAAGGGATTAGTCGTTCATGGCAGAAGTCAGTCAAGCATAACATGGTTTGTACACTTCTTAAAAGCTCGCTCGCACATAGTCCAAGCATGCGGTCATTCGCACAAGCATCATGCTGGCTCGTACAAGTGCAGTGTCTAGATACTAGGACCAATTATTCAAAATTAACTTAGTCGCTTGTTCAGATATAACTACTTCAGTCAGATGCTACGTATCGGTCGACCAGAGAAAGGCCTATGTTAATACCTAGTTAGTTACTCTTATACCTACCTTGTAGCTCTAATCAGTCGCCCAATGCATTTACCATCCATTCGCCCATTCAACATGCTCGAGCATATGAAGTTCGTTTGCACGAGACAGCTGTTGACAGTTGATTACAGCTAGGCGGTGGCATTTTCGTAAATAAAGAAGCGCGTGACCCGTAGCTTGCATATATGAATCTCAACTCATTTCTTCATGGGAGCTCACCTATAAAAAGGCCCTGGCTTCCATACCCAAAGGGAATCGACTGCTGGCCACCGCGAAGTGCTGTCGGATTCTTCCTACCGCCATTCCTTAGCAATTCAATCATCATCATCTCCATTTGAAGATATTTCATCCAATTGGCCATGACTTTCATTAAGATCATTTAAGTAGCCAAGAGATTGAAGATTATCCTTCATCCTCTTTACATTTGAAGACATTCTCCTTCTCCTCCACTGATCTCTATTTCTTCTCCGTCGATCTTACCATTTCTCCATCAAATTCCATGAATTCAAGTGAGATCTATATGTGTGTGAGAGAGAATATATTGTAAGAGAGAGAAGATGAATGTACAAAGAGAGATTTTATGTCTTGTAAACATTGTCCTGATAATGCAAGCTACCTACATAGTGGATGTAGGCCTAGCTTAGGGCCGAACCACTATAAAAATCGTCTTCATTTTACTTTCTCCGCATTTTTTTACTTTTAACCTTTTGTCGATTGCGGCTCCATTTATTTTCTAACCATATTGGTAAAGTATGGTTCACGTACCTTTGGTGTTAAACCATTTTTGGTTTAAACATTTTGGCACCCACCATGGGGTTGCTTTTGCTCTCTACGAGGTCCATAGCCTTGGTGGTGTCTTGAAGTATTCTATGCAATCCTGCTTGCTACGATAGGCTCCAAAAGCCTAAAGGGTGGGCCCATCGAAGAATTTGTTTTAATGTTCAAAAAGTTATCAGAAATCATGGCCGCTTCAAAGAAAAATAGCAAATCTGCTAATGCTACTACGAGTAACGAAAATGCTTGTAATAATGAAGTTACACCACAAACTTTGAACTGAGAAGTTGGAGAGTCTTCGAGGCCGCCTGTAACTTGAGATGAATTGAGCGTGGTTGTAACTGACATGAATGAAATAATGGATGCTACGAATAAAATGATGATGGAAAAGCTTGATGCTTTGCTTAATGCTCAAGCCAATCCCCCGCCTCCAAAAGTCATGGTCAATGTTGACGAAAAAGAGGACTCTTCTGCCTCAGACCCTGGTCTATCCCACTTCTCAGTGGAAGACAAGGGAGAGGCCGGCGTTGAGGACTCTAAAGTCAAAGCACTATAGCATGATGAGAAACGTGCAACTTGGAGTGCCACAAGTCGCACCAAAGGGGCACCTCCCAAAAGAGGTACAAGGCATCGGAACTTAAACCGTGATCATACCTATAAAATGACTGATGCCTGCTCCGTGGAACGAACTGGTAATGAGGAGTGCTTTTCGGACATGATCCAACGAATAATGAAAGAAAACATGGCTCATTAAGATGACGAGAAGGAATGGGAGTTTTCGGCAAGCAAGAACCACTACAACAAAAACACCATATTACAACTTTAATTTTACAACGGTGATAAAAGCACCGTTGTAATAAATGTTTTTTACAACATTTTTACAGAAAAGTTGTAATAAACTTATTTTTAACAACTGTGTTATTTCGACAGTTGTAATAAAAGCCTATCACAACTTTTATTTTTTGACTGTTGTAATATATGACTATATTTTAATATAATTAACAACTAATAATTAATACATTTATATTGATTATTTATAATTAATAACTAATAATTAATATTAATAATCAATTAGGAAGTAATAATTAATAATCAATCCGTAATATTTAATACTTAGCAATTAAGAAGAATAATAAAAAAACATTTAATATTACATAATTACTATTAAATAGTTTATAAATTAAATATAATAATTAATTATAATCATGAATAATCAATGATTGCTATTAATAATTAAGAAGTAGAGATTAATAATTAAGAAGAAGAGATTAATAACTAAGATTATATTTAATAATTATTTAGAATAACGAACGATTAATAAGAAATCTTTAATTAATAAGATTAGTAACTGATGTTAAATAAAATAATTAATGGAAAGTTAATTTAGAAGCTTTCCTTAGATTTAGAAATAAATTTTCTGCTAATAATTACAGCGTTCCTACGCTCCTAATTCATCTAAATTTTTATTTCCCGCTAGTCGTTTCTTTTTTATTTTCAACTACCGCTTTTCTGGCCTATGTAGCACTAAATTCCCAATCCCACCACAGTAAAGTTCCTCTCCCACTACATCTTCAGCCGCCGCCAAGCCCTTAACCCTAAACCTAATTACCTTTCTCCGTCTTTCTACATATTAACCCCTTCGCTATCGCTTTCCTTCTCTCAAGCGAAGTCTACCTCAGTCGCCCTTCTTCTCTCTTCCTCTATTGAGTTGCAGTTATGGATTTGTAGGAATGGCAATCAGCGAGAGTTACCAGTGGCAAACGATTGTGTACTCATACATCGTTGATTCGATTTCCGTTAATCACAGGTACTGATTTGTACTTGATTTGATATATGTTAAAGTCAATTTTGATTTCCATTCAATTCAGATCTGATTTACTCAATTTGTGCTTGTAGATCTGGAAAGGTTTTTTGTAGAAACATTAACTTAATCAATCCTGAACCGGAACAACCATTTGTGAAATTGTTGTGACCATGTAAGATCCATGGTTAGTGCCTTGATCTTGCTCATTGACATGGTCTATTAGCAGACATTTTATACCATTTGAATAATAATTGTTTGAAATGTGTGTGCTCTATAAATGTCTAGTTACATTTACTGTCTATATGAAGATATTAGATATTACTGGGTTTCAACTTTTAGTGCTAAATGAGATCCAAAAACCTTTTTAGTGCAATAAGTGTGTTACAGGAGGTCAGGAACTCTTTTAAGTGCCAAATGGGTTACAAAAACCTGTTATAAGTGTATAAATCATTATCATTATTTATTATTCCATTTAAACGGTTTTGGAAGATTCATTTGAACTGAATGTTTTTCATATAAATTTTGAATTGCTGCAACTTTCAATTATATTGCTCGTCAAGCTTGAGTTGAATTCTAAATCATTACCATAAGAGTGTTTTAGCACTTGACTCATGTTTTTATTTCAGAGTAGTCTGTATGATATTAAGTTTCAAAACTCTATTTTTACCCTATTCTCAAACCATCTACAACACAACATTCCGACTATTATGTAACTTTACCCCCAAATGCAGTTAAAAACAGTATTAACAAATTTATCTTTACAACAAAGCTCATACTCCAAATATTCCACCTAATATTTTCCCTGCATGAAATTTGTGAACTAATCAAAGAAAAATATTAAATCAAAAATTGGACTAGCAGAATTTATAAAAATAAACAACATGAATCAAAGAATCTGCTGTGAGTCGGACAAACATATTATGCTCCAAAGGAAGAATATAAAAGTCATTCGTGCGAACTTTTTCCACAACAGTTGGAGATAGCATACAAAAAATGTTCGTTAAAGGACCAAGGTCAAATTGAAGAATTTGCAAATGGTAATGGTGGTGGTCTCCATACTGTTAGGTCTTATTACACTTATTCATGTGTCTTATTATTTGAGTTTGAATATTGGTTAATTTTATATACGGTTATGGTTTTCAAACCATGCCTCACACACAAGCACACAAATATATGTGTATGTTTGTGTGTGTGTGCGTGTGTGGGCATATACGTGTGCACACACACACGTACGTGTGGAAGTTCTATTGGAGCATAAATTGTACACAATGACTAATTGACACAATAAATCTCCATTATTAGATTATAACTTAATTTTCACTTTCCATGTCAAGAAAAAAAAATCTAATGATCCATATTTATTGTGTCAAATTTTGAAACGCACATGCACAGACGCACTTCCCCAGCTTTTAAGACAATATTCATTTTTTTAGCATAAAGAACATGACACCATTTTCATATGTTGCACGATAATTTCGCTGTGTCACTACTTCCCAGTGGCCTAAAGAAGGCAGTGTCTTTACACATTTATAAATCATATAATTGATACTTTTGTAAAGTCAATGCATTCTTTCATCAGCAACCAGCTAATTGTAATCATTGTAAGTATTTTGGTGTGGAAGCTGAAATGAATACAAATTAAAAACATGTTTATATTTTAAGAAGTGATGTTCATGAGCTTTATGATATTAGTATATGAAATAAGGGATGGGTCCAGGTACCGTTATATAGTTAATTGGATAATCATTACATGCTTACATTTTGAAGGAACTGTCTAAACAACAACAACACATGCAACAACAGCAGTCATCGGATCCGGAGTCTCAGCCTTGCCTTGGAGCGTTGCTCAGTTGGGATGAATTATCGGTCCTGCAGCACTTATTGCTTGTGCCTATATTACTTATTACACCGCTGTCTTGCTTTGTGTTGTCTAAAACTTATTGTTTGTAATAATGAATATTGGAGTATTTTAATAAATTAGTTTGCAAATAACTGTAATATTGGATTTGCTTATGGAGTATTGCTATATTTAGTGTATTGTTCTTTTCAGTTGCAAAAGATGTTTATTTTTTTTAAAATCCAAATGTCAATCACAACGGTTCATAACAGTTGTAGTAGATTTTATTACAAACGGTGCATAACTGTTGTAATAAAGTTTATTACAATCATGGAAAAAAGTTGTAAAATATACATATTACAACGGTGTTGTAACAGTGCAAAAAAGTTGTAAAAGATATTAGTCTATTACAACTTCTTAATACACGGCGGTTTGCCCACCGTTGTAAAATGTATATTACAACGGTGTTCCACCGTTGTAATAGGGTCATTTTATTGTAGTGAACCCATTCACAGAAAGGATTTATCAAGCGAAATTCCCTATGAAATTCACACCTCCAACAACAGCACCCTAAAGTGGGACCGGAGATCTGAACATCTTTGTGTTCAAATACGATTAACACATGAACGGGGCTAGGGTCACTTACAAGATAAAATGCTTATACTTCCCCATATGCTTGGAAGGGGTAGCTTCACTATGGTTCACTAGACTCCCCCTAAATTTGTCAATTAATTTGCTGATTTGGCAAGAAGATTCCAAGACCGGTTCCGACTACAAACTACCAAAGTAAGGGATGTAATGTCGCTTAGCGAAATGGAGCAAATGCCTGGAGAGACGATCAAAGATTTTCTTACAAGGTTCTACGCTGTGGTAGTTGAAGTTATAGAACCAGAACCTTGTTACTTACTAGCAACATTGAAAGGTGCTACTGATAAGAAATCTGAATATGGGAAATGGCTCAAGATGAAAAATCCGAAACTCTGAAGAAGTTTTATAAGAAAGATGAAGAGTATATGGGCGTGGAAGATGATCCACCCACTGTCCGGAAAGTTATATAAAGTGGTGCTACCGGAGAGAGGAAAGGCAGCTAGGTCCAAATTGAGCAAAAGAATGACTCTGGGAAGAAAAGTGGAAATGAAGGGAAGCATAACAAAACCCATAAGAAGGCGCAATTCTTCGAACATTCAGAGTTGACTCCCCTAAATGAAACACCAGAGAGGATTTACTCCGCTACAACGTATTCGGGTATTTTTCCTTAGGTAAAGCCGCCGAAGATTATAGAGCAGCAAACCAACTCCGTTAATTTTGTCGCTTTCATATCCAACCTGGGCACAACACCAATGAATGTCTGCACCTGAAGAGCCCAATTGAGGAGCTCATCAGAAAGAACCAGCTTTAGCAATACGTGAGGAATCCTCAAAATGCTCCAACTGCCCAGGGGCAGAGTAGTACTACCAATCAACCCGACTCTGGTGAAAAAACTCAAGCTCCTGTTGACTTACGACCGTTAATCGACTGACAAACGCTAATGTTGACTCAACATCTATGCTCAGAATAAGCAGACGTCATCACCACTGCTTTATTTTCATGCATTATTTCATGCTTTGATTACTGCTATATTTGGAACTTCCTGCAAATATTTGAGATAGTTTGTAATAATCTGCAAGTGATGCACTAAACATTTGCTCTACAACTAAGAGCATATCTGTCTAAATGAATGTCTAAGCTTGCAAAATTTCATGTCAAATCAAAACTTGATTAAAAATTATTTTATATTGCAGGTCATCTATCGAGCGCTTGTTCCTTCAGAATCCAACGAAACATAGCGACCCCAACAAATCTAATTCAAGCGCTAGAAGCTGTAAATATTAGCATGCACAAATGCAAAAATAGAAAAGCATCACCTTGGGAAGAGAATGGGAGACGTCGCAAAGATTCAAACAACGAACAAGCGTCACGACAAACGAACAAGAGTGTTGTAACTTTCATTAAAAGGGACACTCCCCAAAGTGAGAGTTCCAAAGTTCTAGTTCCTAATCTGAGATAGCCCGCCAAATCAAGCTGCTAGCAAAGGAATTGGAGCCAACCCAATCTGGCCAATAAGAAAAAGATTGCAAGTTCCATTGCAGAGGCACCTTCTTAACTAAAAGGTTCAGGACACCAGTTCTCTAAATCGAAAACTTGATAAAAGAACTTCTTTCTGCCTCGTGGGACGAAGCATAATGTCGTAAGGATACACAAAACCTAGGCTGGAAGTACTAATCTATGTCAGAAGGGCCGGAAACAAGCTGAAAGTACCAGCAGTCAGAAGGACCGACAAAATCTAGACTGGTATACCAGTCCCAGTGCCGGAAGCACCGACAACAAGCTGGAAGGACTAGTAGTCAGAAGGACAGACAAAACCTAGGCTGGAAGTACCAGTCCTAGTGTCGAAAGGACCGACAACACAAGCTAAAAGGACCAGCATTAACAGAAATCCAAGCCGAAAGGGGGTATCCAGTTTAATCTTCCCGGTTCTGAGTTAATCAGAACGGACAAGACATAAAATTGGATTAAACTTACGTGTATTTAAACCTAATCACCAAAGGGCCTAGACTGCCAGGTTAGCGAGAAATACGGTTGAATATATATACATATATATATATATAAATCCTTCTTCATAGGCATGTATTTAAGTCTAATCTCCAAAGGGCCTGGACTGTCAGGTTCGTGAGAATGCGACTGAATGCACAACAAGCATAAAACCTCCTAAAAGGTGGCATTGGAGAAATGGCATGAATTGATCAACTAAACTGAATTATAACTATGAGTAAGAGAATTTAGAAAAGATGATTGCTTTCAGCCTGATAAAATTGTAACGAACTTTAGTATGGGGACGTAACCATAACATCAAAATTAAACCAACAATGCTAATTTTATGAACCATAAGTCCGTTACAACCACGTAATCGACAAAGAATACTGTGACACAAGTGTATCGTGATGCAAGTGCAACACAAAGTGTACAAATAAAAAGTACAACAAAGTTGAATAAGAAGCTGCAGTACAACAAACGAAAACACTGTCTCATGCAAACAAAACAAAGCACAGTTCCATCGTAGAGTCACAAATCAGTCATAGGGTCAAAAAGTCGACAATATAAGCATAAAGTAGTAAGCCAGGACTGGCACTCGCATATACAACCAGTCAAAGTATCATCATTTTCTTTGCCATCTCCGGCACACTGATTGACGGTGTCCTCTTGGACTGCAGGCTCCTCGGTAGAATGAGCTTCCGTAGCATTTTTATCAGTATGGATTCGAGGAAGGTCCGTAGGAGAAGTTTGAGAACTTGAAGCCTCAACATTGTCAAGGCAGGATGAAGCTTCAACTGCGGTAGCATCCGGTGTCTTCTCCCTGAAGGATTGAGCTCTTTCATCTATTAGTATCTTCCTACCCTTAGCCAAGGCATCACGATCCTCTTCTTCTAGGAGAGTCTCATAAAGAACACTAACTTCTCCGCTGTTTGAGTATATAAGCACTTGTTCCTATACGAGAGCCAGAGTTCGTGGAAAGTTGTCTTTCAAATAGATTGAACTTCCACGAATCATGATGCTATAAAATTAAAATTGAAACAAAGTGTCATCAATTTTAACCTTTGCCTTTTCAAGAGCACTGGTCAGTTTGGTTTTATCTTCTTCTAGAACTTTAAGAGCTTTTCTCTGGGAAATAATCTTGTCTTCAAGAACTACCTTTTCCTATTGATAATAAGCCTTCGCTTGCTTTTCCAAAGCCAATTGAGATTCAACAAATTCTTGGGCAAATTCAGCTTCTTGAACTTGCTTTCTAACAGCTTCAACCCCTCTTCTAAGCTTTTCATTTTTGGCTTCTAAACTTCTTACCCTGGTATTTCCATCCTTTAAAGATGTAAATTTAGATTCTTGGGTCTTAATCACATAGACCAGTTCGGCCTTGGCATTTTCCAAAGTTTCAATATGCTCAAGATGTCGGGTGTTTAACCTCTGAAACTTGTGGCCAAATTTGTTCCACGACCCAAATCGTCTTCTGGTTGTGTTTATGGCCTTATATTACAGCGTTTCATTTTGACTCTTGGCAATATTGAGTTGGGTAGTCATGTAACTCTTTATAGTGCTTAACTCTTTGACAGCATCCTACCTGTCATTTGGGTGTAAATCCAAATCAAAGTTCATTCCTCTTAAATCCCAACCTCCAAATCAATCCTTAAGCTTCGAATTCCATGGCAGAGTTTTATAGGGAGGCCTGCCAAGGATCATCTGGACTTGACTAGAAGTTGGAAAAATGGATTGAGAAGCTGCAAATGGTTGTTCCAAAGAAATGGGGAGATTAGGGTCTAAGAACTCAGTTGATTTATGACGTTTCAAGGTCTCATCCTCGCCTCGTTCATCATTGCTTCTCTCCTTTCCCCGGGTGTTGTTCCCTGTCCTTAGCACTTTTATCAGATACCTTTGAATGACCGTCCTTTCCTTTCTTCCATTGGTCAGACAATGAAGGTTCGGAAGTATGTTCAGACGGAGGGTCCAAAGGAGGTTGAGAACGCTTTGAGCAACGGGAAAGGCGAGACTATAAAAGATTTTGTGGGTCAACGAAACCAGCCTGTTGAGAAAAGCTGTCTGATAATGAATGCTTCATTCCTGAATCTGGAAGAAGGAGAGAGGAAAATTTTAGTAATTAAATTAGAAGAGTACTAGAGCAAAAAAGGGGGGCTTAAGAAGAGCATCAGGAATAAATGGTATAAGTAATAAAATGTGATAGTATGTATCTGTTAATGAACCAATCTTAAATGATGGTTCTAAGTTAATACCTAGCTTGGCGAGAAATTTTCCTGGCCTAGAAATGGGAGCTTTGAGTACACTAATTCATGTATTTACGGTCTGGGGTTTAAATGTTTAGACAACAATATCACCTTGAATAATGTCTCTAACCGAGTGAAGGTCACTAAGATCTTTAGAAGTTTCTGAAACACCTCTTGATTATCCCGAATAACAAGATTCCCATCAACTGCCTCGGCATCCAAAATTTCCTTAGAAATTACTCCAGCTTCAATAAACTGCTCATTCTCTGTAATCGGATCTGAAGATTTTTTTTTAAAGTAGTTTCATCTACATCATCCTGATCAGTTTCCTCAGTAGAACCCGAAGTAGTTTCCTCCATCTCGGTCTGATCGGATAAAGTCATAAGATTCTAACCCTCACGCCGCTTAGGCACTGCCTTCTCAATAGGAACCAACATGGATTCGGGAGGTGTTTTACTACACTTTGCAGGATTGGAACACTGCTTTTTTGAAGCCTTCTTAGCCGGAAACTTACTAACAGTACCTTCCTTGTTAGCTGAATCCAGTACGAGAGTTCGCGAGGAGGAAGTAAGTTACATCAACGAAGGAACTCTTCTGTAATTAAGAATTTCTTTTTCCTTTCGCCTTTACTAGCAGCAAGTAAAGAATTACAGAGGTCTGGATCAAAGGCAATACTCTGATCAGGGAACACTATAACATAGTTGAAGATTTAAGAATTGGATTAAGAAGGAAAGAAATAAAATTCTACAAAAATAAGGGTATTCACCTCCTTCTATCCAAAAAAACATAGAAGTTGGCAGGACATCGAACAAAGAAATACTGATTCGGGAATCCTCGAACACTATCTACTAGGCCAGTAATTATTTTGGAACCCCGGGTCTTGACGAAAATGAATGAAGACGAATCTTCTTCCTCCTTTTAAAGAATATAAAGGACATATATTTTCAAATGTAGGCGCACCTTGTCTCTCCCTCATAAAAAGCACACAAAGGATCACTAAAACAATACAGCCTTGGCACGGGGCAATAGCTAAGCGTCGAAGAATTATTTCTAGATAGGGATTAAAAGGAGGAATTTCCCCACTGGTTAGCATACCACGATTAATAGCAACATATCCAGTTGGGGGAATATCAACAAATTCACCCTTCCTAGGGAACTTGGCCTCTTCCATTTCTGAAATTCCAAATTGATTGCACAGCTGCTGAAATGGACTAAAAGAAAGTTCTGTTTCATGCCTTTCGCAAGGAATATTGGAAAGTGGATAGGGTGTAGGAAAGTTTTGATTGGCATACACTCTAGGGGAAGTACCTGATGTGGTTTGGGTAACTTGGTCAGAACCTCCAGCTTCACCAAACATAGTTCCTTCCTTGGGATCCTGATGTGATTGATGACGAGTTGGCATTTCTACACGAATGATTATGTCACTACAGATTAGTACTACAAAAGGGTTCAACGATCAATAAAATTTTTGACTTCAAAATAAATCAAGCATGGCCAAAATGGAAGAGGTTGTACGTGCCCAAACAAGGCAAGGTCGTGCACGACCAACCCCTACAACGACAAGAACGAACCAACCAAGTTTAAGCACAAACAGACTAGTAAGAGTTGTGCATGATTAAGCCCAGAAGGCATAACATGTCATATACGCGACCCATGATCAGTCATTCATAAAGGGTTCTAATCTGGTCGCCCCCCCCCCCCCCCCAAATCTTGGTCGCACATGGTTAGTTCACATCATTCGCGTACGCTCGAATCAAGGCGATCGCACATACTCGACCAAAGCAGGCTCATTCATAACCAACTCCATATAGGATTCGAGCAATAACGACCTTTGTCAAGTCAAACTTGAGTGACCACAGAGGTCGAGCAAGAGCGGCAAACGATTGAAGGACCGAAAGCTTCCAGGCCAAACACGAAATCAAAACGAATAAAAGAGACGTGCTAAACAATATGTGCAAATCCTCCAATTTTACAATACAAGTACACCTGTATTACAAGCTTGAGCAATGATCAACAAAATTCCAAAAAGTTGTATTAATGGTAACACGATCACAATAAAAAGTTGTCTGGGATATTTTGAGGAACAACTTACAGGCGTGTTATTGAAATCAGAAATTCAAGAGGTTTTATGTGATTAAGATTCATCAAATGCTTACACATACAATTCTAGAGCATTCTAATTCAAACCAAAAAAAATTCCAGTTATCATAATCTCAGAAATCCACCAAAAACCTCAATTGATATTCAAATTGTACAGACCATACCCCAAAATTCACGATTTCATGCTTTGGAACTAACCCAGAACAAGATAAAAGAGTGGAAATCACCTAAGATAGTCAGAATGCTTCAGATTCAAGGGAAGTTACTCCGATTTGCTTCGGCGATTGATCGATCTTTGTTAGAGAAAACCGAACACGGCAATGAATTGGGAATTGGTAGAGTTGATATGGCTGAAGTCTGAGAGGAATTTATCAAGAGTTGTGGTGCTTTGTGAAATCTTATAGAATGATGACGCCATTAATTTTTGTTCTTAAATAAAAGTTGCAATATGAAAATGAAACAAGGGATGGGAAAATGAAGAGGCAGTATATAACAAAGACTAAAGGACACGCACAAACCAGAATGACACATCAGCACGTTCAAACCCAAATAACCTGATCGACCATACCATGTGTCGACCCGAACAGTTAGACTCGATCGACCATGTTACAAATGAATGAACTTAAACTCAATTGGTTATGTCTATATGTAAGCAACCATGAGCTCGCCCGATCTTGTGTGTGCGAGTCACTTCCAAATGCGATCGCCCCATGGTAAACTTCCATCAACTGGTGCTACATATAATTATTTCGAAGCGTGTAATTTTTACAAATTAAAAATTACAAACTTAGAGGGGCAAATGTTTATCCCTTAAAAATCGTACGCATATTGGATGATTAAATATGTGTTGAAACCATAAGACAAGTACTCATATCGGTGAAGCACCATAAGGCTCGCACGCTCATGTCCAGGTTGCACATATAAAGGTCGGTCGTACACATACAGGTCAAGCCATAGGTAAAGGTTGTTCGCACACGACACGGATCGAGCAAATCATAAGGGATCACGCGTTCATGGAAGAAGTTGGTCAAACATAACATGGTTTGTACACTTCTGAAAAGCTCGCTCGCACATAGTCCAAGCATGCGATCATTCACACAAGCATCATGCTGGCTCGTACAAGTGCAGTGTCCATATACTGGGATCGGTCACTCAAAATTAACTTGGTCACTCGCTCAGATATCTCTGCTTCAGTCAGATGCTACCTATCAGTCAACCAGAGAAAGGCCTATGTTAATACCTGGTTAGTCGCTCTGACACATACCCTGCAGCTTTGATCGGTCACCCAATGCATTTACCACCGGTTCGCCCGTTCAGCCTGCTCACACATATGAAGGTCGTTCGCACGAGACAGCTATTGACAGTTGATTACAGCTAGGCGGTGGCACTGTCGTAAATAAAGAAGCACATGACCCGTAGCCTGCATATATGAATCTCAGCTCAACTTTTCGTGGGAGCGCACCTATAAATAGGCCATGGCTTCCACCATAAAAGGGATTGACTGTTGGCCACCGCGAAGTACTGTCGTATTCTTCCTAACGCCATTCCTTAGCAATTCAACCATCATCTCCATTTGAAGATCTTTCATCCAATTGTCCATTGCTTCCATTGATATCATCTAAGTGGCTAAGATATTGAAGATTATCCTCCAACCTCTTTGAATTTGAAGACATTCTCCTTCTCCTCTGCTGATCTCTACTTCTCCGCCGATCTTACAATTTCTCCATCAAATTCCATAAATCCATGTGAGATCTATATGTGCGTGAGAGAATATATTGTAAGATAGAGAAGACGAATGTACAAAGAGAGATTTTATGCTTTGTAAACATTGTCATGATAATGCAAGCTACCTTCATAGTGGACGTAGGCCTAGCTTAGGGCCGAACCTCTCTAAAACTCATCTTCATTTTACTTTCTCCGCATTTTTTACTTTTAATCTTTTTTCGATTACGGCTCCATTTAGTTTCTAACCATATTGGTGAAGTACGGTTCACGTAACTTTGGTGTTGAACCATTTTTGGTTTAAACAGATCCTATCACATCCACACTTTCATCTAACAATGTACTTATTGCAGATAATGCTACTTCGACTACATCATCATTTTAATGTTCTAGGCATCTTGATAGATTTTCAACTGCATGTGCTTCTAGCAACCAAAAGTTGATGCTCTTGGACAGTCCTCATTGTGCATTGGGCACAACTTCACCTGTTAACTCATTGGTTAGTTTAATATTCTGAGTTAAGTAGACTCTGCGCTTACTCAATATATCACCCTATTAAGATAAGGTTTTTGTTGGACTATGTGAATCTGTGTACGAAACATACAAATATTTAAGTACACCTCAAACAAGACAAAAATTCAAAGAGAAGAAGACACATATTGATATATTTTCCTTTCATGACCAAGCATATTTAGAATTTCAATTGACTCTGTTATATACTAAGTAATACTTCACTGAGTTGTTTATCTGTCCTCATTTGAAACCGTGGTACCTTAGTTTATTTTATTTTAATGGTATAACATCAATTTAGCAAGTCAAACCCTTCATTTTATTTTATTTAAATGGGAATGGAAATTGTTTGGATCCGGGGAAATGATCAATAAATGGAAATTGAATTCTTTAAGTCCATCTTCTGAATTTTGAGCATGAAAATATCAAATTTCATGTTATCAAAAGTTAAAATGGAAAATAATCAACATATTTCAAATATATTTGCATATATATCACACCTTATACAGTTCTAAACAAGGTCATTATGACGGCCCGCCCCGAACCAGACGACATTTCCTTCGAAATACGTTGTACCGATGTCCAAATAGCATGGGACAGTCGTCGAAAGAGAAGAAAAGAAATCAGAAGAAAGGAATTTCAAACTATGAACTAATAAGGAACCTGGAGTATCACTCACATCGCATGGAATAAAATATAATAACAACATAACTTTGACATAAAATAGGTGAGACAGTGCAGAAGCTGAAAACTAAATCATCATAGCAGCCGAATCCACAACACATCTTATGATCCAACATCATTACTACAACTTCAAATTTCTGTCTCTAAAGAAAAAGAAGGAAAATGTACACTACTAATGCCCAAGCAGTGACCAGCTACAACACAAGAAGTATATATGCATATCATACGTGGAAGCCTCCTCCTCGTCTTCATAGACATACTCGCGCATTACCACCGAACATGTCTCTAGTCTGCTCGTTTAGGAGCACCCAGAGTAGTAAGAAGAGACATATAACTCTGGGTCAGAAAAAAGTCCTGTATGAGCAATAAGCAATAAAATAAAACAATAACAGGTATAAACCAATCATACCTGAACCTGGACCTGCGACTAAAGATTTATCACAATAAGATGTACAGTACTCTAAGGTAATACTAACATAAAGTGTAAATGTAACATGGGGATGTGCATGTCATGGTGATAACAAACATTAAACATAGCAATCATCCTCACATCTCTCAATACGTTCATAAAGCATACGATATCCACCACCCGATCACCCAATCCTTTGCTACGATCACTTTGCTCCATGGAGTCACAATGACTTTAATGCTCTGATCCATAGCCACTAATCCATCTCTCAGTGGTGAACTAAAGTTATGGATATTGATAACCCCTTTGCACACGTCCCGCAGCGAAGTCCAACTCATGAAGTTAAATCGTTGTTCCCCTTTGGGATCCTAAGTAATAACCTCTCATTTGAACTACCTTTGCATCTCGGGTTTTGTTCATGATCCCCGTTCGTCCTTCAGTTCAGTTTGTGATCCTCCATATCGACTCATGGTGCTTCGAAGCTCCGGTCCGTGATCAACTTCCTCGGCTTGTGGTTTGCCCCAAGTATAACTCGTGGTTCCTCCTTCCGCTCGTGACTCATGACACCAAGTATCGGTTCATGGCCTGCTCCAGTTCGTGACATGTGATCGGATCGTGGACCACCTTCGGGTCGTGGGGCCCACTCGTGATCCCTATCTTGGTCGCGCTCTTCTGGCTCGCCATCCTAGGGGTTGCCCTCCCAAGGTTCGCCCTATTCCTCACGGTCGGGATGTGAGGGTTCTCCATCTTCCTCACGGTCGCGGTGTGAGGGTGCTTCACGATCCTAGGGGTTGGGTAGTGAGGGTGTTTCACGTTCCAAGGGGTCGGGTGGTGAGGATACTTCACCATCCTAAGATTCGGATTGTGAGAATACTTCGCCATCCTAGAAGTCGGGCTGTGAGGGTGCTGCATGATCCTAGGGGTCGTGGTGTGAGGGTGTTGCATGATCCTAGGGATCGTGGTGTGAGGGTGCTGCACGATCCTAGGGATCGGGTCGTGAGGGACAGGTGCTTCACGAACGGGAATGACCAGTTTCCTGTAACTTTTTCCAACAAGCAATTTACGCCTTACGACGGCGTTTTCAACCAATCTAACTTTTCTAGGCAATCACAAATCATTTCAAACAGTAATAGCAACATATATAATCAACCATAAACACCAAAACAACAATATAACATGCAAATATGGATCAAACATACCCAAAACTATGATTTTCCCCTTAATCCCCCTAATCAAGATTTAACCTTACGATTAGCAAAACAGGTCCAAATTAACCCAAATTTCTAACAGAGACATAAAATAATATTTAAGAATTTCTAAACATGTTTCCAGAAATTTTGATATGCATTATTTCGTTAATTAACACTAATCACCCTTAATTAGCCATAATTAGTGAAAAGCAATGCAAATCACTCACCTTAGCCAAAATATAAATTCAAATCTGAAATGATTCTTTAAATGGCACAAATTCCAATGCACAAAGCAGCCTTTGCCTCTAATTTGATGTTGATTAGACTTTGTTTAATGCTAATTAGCTTAGTCTTCAATTAGAAAGTGATTTGGAGGTGTTTTAGATAGTGGAGGCCATGGCTTGGGTTCAAGAGATGTAAGTGGTGGCTAGAAAACTGATTAAAAATGATTTTCCAAATCCTATCAGCCTCCCCATAACCCTAATCCCGAAATGGGTTATGGGCCTAGTTGTTAATCACTCTAATTAGGCTCGATTAAGCTGTTTTCACCTTCCAAACCTTATTTCAGCCGTATCTCCCAAACGGTAAGTCCGTTTGATCAATGTGACCACTCTACGGAAAGATAAACCATCATTCGAATCCAATGGAAGTGGTTTCAGGTCAAAAATCCTTACGATAAAAAGTTGTAGGCGAAACAAGATTCACTAGGGGTAAAACGGTCATTTAAAATTCGGCAAAAATCGTGAACATGGGAAATGACCCCAATAGCCATTCCCCAAAGTGACACGACCATACGACTTCATATGAAAAAGAAATAAATATTCTACGATCCTCCGATGCGTAGAATGCAGGTCGTTACATTCTTCCCCCTTAAGAAATTTCGCCCCCGAAATTCCTTAACCAAAACATACAAAGGTTCCCACATCCCTATCAATTATTTGCAATCAATCAAACATACATAACAAACACGACAAGCCTATCCTAGCATCCGATTTACTAACGAGGGAATAAAATATCACTATTAAAATCTTATCAGGCAAAGAGTTCTAAATACGACTTTCTTATGCTCTCCTCTGTTTCGCAAGTACAGTCTTTCTCATTCCCACCCCACTGGACTTTTACAAATTTCACTGTCTTCCTTCAAAGTTCTTTCGTATCATGTCCGATAATATGAATCATCTTGTCGTTCCCAACCACCTCAGGTTCTACCTCGATATCGGCCAACTGATTTGGTGAAATAGTCACATTAGAGTCGTGCATAAACTTCTTAACTAGGAAACATGAAATACATTGTGAACTCCCGCCATCTTATCTGAAGTTTCTCTTATTACTTCTGGTCCGAGCACAAATTTCTCACCGGTTTCCAATTAACATGATGGTGAGTTGCACGGTCTTCCGTACAAAACCTCAAATGGAGTCATACTAATACCGGACTGATAAATATTATCATATGCATGCTCAACTAGATGCAAATGGTCATCCATGACCCACCAAAATCTAATACACAAGCCCTCAAGAGATCCTCTAATACACGATCCACCCAAATACTATCATGATCCAATCTAGTCCTTGGTAAACCGTCAATGAAATCCATTGAGACTAG
This sequence comes from Allium sativum, assembly GCA_030737875.1. Classification (NCBI taxonomy): domain Eukaryota; kingdom Viridiplantae; phylum Streptophyta; class Magnoliopsida; order Asparagales; family Amaryllidaceae; genus Allium; species Allium sativum. The sequence goes on along the minus strand of CM060912.1, from coordinate 26,121,973 downwards.
TTCCCATTTCCATTTGAGAATTTCCAATGGTTGTAACAAACCACTAGGCTCCTTTTGCTCAGCTTTAACTAGTTGGCAGTTCATGCACTTGTATATAAACTTCCCTATAGGTCTTATTTATGTCTTGATACATTTTGTTACCATCGGGGTGCATAGTCAATTTTGAGTGACGACGTTCTCTAAGAACTTCATCTCTCGATCCATTAACGTTGGGTACAACTAGTCTCACATTCTTTCAAAGCCATCTTCCTTGATCAAGTCCATGCTTGTCATCTTCTCACTGTTGATGCCCATCTCTATCTTGGAGATGATTTCCAATAGATTAGGATTGTCCCTCTGACTGGAACTAGTCCGTTCAATCAAAGTCGGTCTGATCGTCTAACTTGCTAACATTTCTGGATCCAATCCATACTTATGTCTGAGATCATATCCCACGATATACTCCGGTTGCTTCCATTCAAGAAACAAATCAACTAAACATAAACTGTCATGTCTTTTATTCAATGCATCAGCTATCGCATATAGTCCGATGGCACAAGCATCCGTGTATGCCGTCATCTCTTCATTCTCTATTACCAGAATCCTACAAGTGATAGTCTACTCAAGGGAACAAAAATAGGAACAAACATAACAACCATAGCATCCACCAAATATGTCATATCTATCAACTGCTAAAGCCAAAAATACGTCGATACCTACCTGACTGGTCCAACCAATCCTAAGGCTAATGGAAGCCCAGCTTCCATACATATGTCGATGCCTACTTGACTGGTCCAACCAATCCCAAGGCTAATGGAAGCCCTGCCTCCAAATGGACTACCATACGTCCAACGTACGTTTATCCTCCAAGGATAACTAGATAACGTCCAACGGATCCAAGGTAACGGGTGTCCCCAGATACCCCTGCTTCGAGTCCGCCTAGAACACTCTAGGTATCGACGATTTCTTGGTACTCTCATCAGAAGAGCTACCCACATACTCTGACCCAGTCTTAAGTATCCATTACTGACAAATCTCAAGTCCAACATGAGTTGTCTCTTTATTCGTTGCACCTCCAAGATCAACAAACAACCATTTTTCTTTTACGAGTTCAAGTCCAACTTAAATCGTCCTAGCCCTAGTTGCATCTCCACGATCAACGAGCACATCTTATCCCTTCAAAGTTCTACCATTCTTGAACCAAAGATAACATCAACATTGGGTCCTAAACAATCCATTACCTTGCAGCTTCCTCAAGTCCCACTCGAGTCATCTCCTAGCCCTATCGAATCCAACTCAGGGCAGTCCATACCATTGAACAGTCTTATCATGCCACGGTTGCACATCACTCCTCAGGTAAGCTGAGATATCATTCAATGGAAATCACAATAACTACTTATATCTCATGCAAACCATCCTAGTCGAACTCGATATTCCCTAAGCACAAGCCCCAAAGGCCTAAACCAATATGAGATAAGCACTCATGAAACATCTCCTCCGAATTCAGACGATCTACATGAGATGATACTAGCAAAACAAAACAACTAAGCAATCACAAGAAAACATACATCCGTAACTCAATAAGACCACATTACAACAAATCATGCAAAGACTAGTTGAACCACCTATCGGGTTCGTCACAACTAAAGGTCTATCGGCTATCTCAGGTTCCAATCCCAACTTATCTACCAGGTCACTAGACATAAAGAAATGGGATGCCTCTCTATCAACAAAACTAGAGCAGAAACATCATAAATAGAAAGCATACCTCGAATAATGATGCCCTTTCCCTTCTCCTCCGCAGTTGGGGTATTCGACGAAGAAGGAACAATGTTGATATCATATGCTTTCACAATCTGCTTCTCTTTAGGGGGTTGCGGGCAATTATTCTTGTGATGTCCGAATTGGCCTCAATTAAAGCACTTCCTTTCCCCAGGCTTTTCCTGACAATCTCTAGCATAGTGGCCCTTCTTGCCACAACTAAAGCACTCTTTATCTTTCTTGTCCTTCTTTTTCTAACCACCCTTGGTCTGATCCTGTTTTCTTTTATTCTGAGACTCCTTCTTACCTCCACTACTTGCTTGCGGCTTTGGTTCCTCTACAGTTGCAATAACAACATCGGCCTTTGACTTAGGGTAAAGACTCTCCGATCTCAATGCTTTCCTCACTATAGACTTGAACGTCTCATCGATGTGGTTAATCCGCCTTTCCCCTAAGTACTCATCTAAGCCGATTATGAACTTCTCGTTCTTCTTCTCGGCAGTGTCGATAAGAGATAATCCATACTTCGATAAAGTATCGAACTCAGCAATATATTCTGAGACTGCCCTACCATTCTGCTTAAGCTCCAAAAATTTCCTAAATAATTCAAACTTTGAGCATTTGGAATGAACTTTTCGCTGAAACGAGTCATAAGCTGATTCCAAGTAACTTGGTCTTCAGGAATAGCTGCTTTAATAGCATTCCACCAATTCATAGCTCGTCCTTGTAGTTGACGTGATGCTAACTATCTCTTCATGGCATCATCAATTCCCTAGTCCTCAAAGATGCGCTCACAACTATCCAACCAACCTTGAACATCCGTAGCCGACTCCGTTCCGTGGAACGACTTCCCGCCAAGACTAGTATATTCCTTGTTAAGCTTGGCGAAATCGGCCCTAGGCGCCTGCAGTACTGCACCAATGCCGTTAGCAGCATTAGAAACTGCTCCCCGGGCATCCCTAAGCATCTCTCACATGAAGGTAGTAAACATCGTCCTCATATCAGGAACATCCCTATTATTTGCTCCTGAACCAGTATTCCTCGTATATCGGCTCATCGTTCAGTCTGTAAAGAGAAAGCGATTAACCATCTCAACGTCGTACCAGTGCAGTGCGACTTCCTCCTTAGATATGCTAATAGTATATATACATATATGTAGCTTTTGAAAACCAAAATATCACAAGTACCTTCTCTCATATACGTATACTATCTCTCCCTGATGTCTTCCCCTAGGTTAACTACGCAACCTAGAGCTCTGATACCAAATGTGACGGCCCGCCCCGAACCAGTTGGCATTTCCTTCGAAATACGTTGTACCGATGTCCAACTAGCACGGGACAGTCGTCGAAAGAGAAGAAAAGAAAAGAGAAGAAAGGAATTTCAAACTATGAACTAACAAGGAACCTGTAGTATCTCTCACAGCACATGGAATAAAATACAATAACAACATAACTTTGACATAAAACAGGCGAGACAGTGCATAAGCTGAAAACTAAATCATCATAGCAGTGGAATCTATAACACAGCTTATGATCCAACATCCTTATCCAACTACAAATTTCTGTCTCTAAAGAAAAAGAAAGAAAAGGTACACTATTAATGCCCAAGCAGTGACTAGCTACAACATAGGGAATATATATGTATATCATACATGGAAGCCTCCTGCTCGTCTCCAGATAGCTACTCGCGCATTACCACATAACATGTCTCTAGTCTGCTCGTTTAGGAGCACCCAGTGTAATAGTAAGAGACATAAAACTTTGGGCCAGACAAAAGTATGGTATGAGCGATAAGCAACAAAACAGAACAATAACAAGTATAATCCAATCATACCTGAGCCTGGACCTGCTGCCAAAGAGATAGAACAAAAAGATGTACAGTACTCTAAGGTAATACTAACATAAAGTGTAAAAGTAACAGGGGGTGTGCATGTCATGGTGATAGCAAACATCAAACGTAGCAATCATCCTCACATCTCTCACTCAGTACGTAAAGCATACGATATCCACCACCTGATCACCCAATCCTTTACTACGATCACTTTTCTCCATGGAGCCACAATGACTCCATTGCACTGATCCATATACACTAATCTATCTCTTAGTGGTGAACTAAAGTTATAGATAACCCCTTTGCACACGTCCCACAACAAAGTCCAACTCATGAAGTTAACTCATTGGTCCCCTTTTGGATCTGAGTAATAACCTCTCACTTAAACTATCTTTGCATCTCGGGTTTTGGTCATCATCCCCGTTCATCCTTCTGTTCTGTTCGTGATCCTCTATATCGACTCATGGTGCTTTGAAGCTCTGGTTCATAATCAGCTTCTTCGGTTCGTGGTTCGCCCCAAGCACAGCTCGTGGTTCCTCCTTCCGCTCGTGACTCATGACACCAAGGCTCGGTTCGTGGTCTACTCTAGTTCGTGACACGTGATCGGATCGTGGAACACCTTCGGGTCGTGGGACCCACTCGTAATCCCTAGCTTGGTCGTGGTCTTCTAGCTCGCCATCCTAGGGGTCGCCCTCCCAGGGTTCACCCTATTCCTCACGGTCCGGGTGTGAGGGTTCGCCATCTTCCTCACGGTCACGGTGTGAGGGTGCTTCACGATCCTAGGGGTTGGGTCATGAGGGTGCTTCACATTCCTAGGGGTTGGGTCGTGATGATACTTCACCATCCTAGGAGTCGAGTCGTGAGGATACTTCACCATCCTAGGAGTCGGGGTGTGAAGGAGATGCACGATCCTAGGGGTCGTGGTGTGAGGGTGTTGCATGATCCTAGGGGTCATGGCGTGAGGATGCTGCACGATCCTAGGGGCTGGGTTGTGAGTGATAGGTGCTTCACGAACGGGAATGACCAATTTCCTGTAACATTTTCCAGCAAGCAACTTACGCCTTACGATGGTGTTTTCGACCAATCTAACTTTTCTATGCAATCACAAAACATTCCAAACAGTAATAGCAACATGTATAATCAACCATAAACACCAAAACAACAATTTATCATGCAAATATGGATCAAACATACCCAAAACTATGATATTCCCCTTAATCAAGATTTAAACTTCTGATTAGCAAAACATGTACAAACTAACCCAAATTTCTAACAGGGGCATAAAATAATATTTAAGAATTTCTAAACATTTTTCCAGAATTTTAACATGCAAAATTTCGTTAATTAACACTAATCACCCCTATTTAGCCGTAATTAGTGAAAAACAATGCAAATCACTCACCTTAGCCAAAATATAAACTCAAATATGAAATGATTCTTTGAATGGCACAAATTCCAATGCACACACCAGCCTTTGCCTCTAGTTTGATGTTTATTAGACTTGGTTTGATGTTAATTAGCTTAATCTTCGATTAGAAAGTGATTTGGAGGTGTTTTAGAAAGTGGAGGCCACGTCTAGGGTTCAAGAGATGTAAGTGTCGGCTAGAAAACTGCTTAGAAATGATTTCCCAAACCCTGTCAGTCTCCCCATAACCCTAATCCCGAAATGGGTTATGGGCCTTGCTGTTAATCACTCTAATTAGGTCCGATTAAGTTGTTTTTAACCTTCCAAACCTTATTTTAGCCATATCTCCCAAAAGGTAAGTCCGTTTGATCAATGTGATCACTCTATGGAAAGTAAACCATCATCCGAATCCAATGGAAGTGATTTCAGGTCAAAACTCGTTACCAATCAAAAGTTATAGGCGAAACAAGATTCACTATGGGCAAAACGGTCATTTAAAATTCGGCAAAAATCGTGAACATGGGAAATGACCCTAATAGTCGTTTCCCAAAGTGACACGACCATACGACTTCATATAAAAAAGAAATAAATATTCTACGATCCTCTGATGCGTAGAATGCAGATCGTTACAGTAACATCCCATCTTTTTGATCGCTTCAAATCTGTAATTAAACCAACTCAAAACGTTCAAATCGAAGGATCGTTGTTTAGCTTACAGAATTTAACAACAGAATCAATACAAAAAACACATAATAGATAAACATCACAGTAATAGAACAATGAAATAAACTTTTATATATAAACCATAATTTTTGATACAAGAATTTTCTTCTATACAGCGGAACTGAAAAGAGGGTTTTGAATACAAGAAAATATGTTTACTGGTTTAAAATCAGAGTGTGTGCATCTTCGGATCCCCAGCTTCTCCAGTCTTCGAATCCCAGGCTTTAATCTTTAAATCTATACTGCTCAGGTGTGACCCGAGCGTTCCGTGCAAAAACATAAAATATTCGAGTCAGGATTAAATCATAGCTCAAGTAGATTAACTTCAATAGAATCTGAAATATAATGGTTAATCCTAACTTTGAAACATCGATGTCATGTGTAAAATAAGCAGTGGAGGTATCTGTTCATATCTTAGGGATGGATGGTTTTCTGGAGCTTGCGTGTATACACGCATATATTTATATATATGTGTGCACCGTCTCAGCATCACGAAACCGAATAAGAGACAGTATCATGTGTGGTTTCAGGAGCATGCTTATTGATTGACATAGAAATGTGTTTATTTTATGCTCTTATATCTTATCTTTTGTATATAAATAAATATTACTTGGGTATTGTTTTGTTACTTTTACAGATATTCCAACCCAGCCCGCATGCAACCAGAAATGTAGAAAAATAGAGTTCAATTTGCTGTGTATTTGCATTTTGAAGAATTGTAGATGAAGATATCACATCTAGTTGCTGTTGGACAAGAAAAGGATTGATAACAAGGCTTTGCACATCACAAATCAATGAAGAAGTGTCAAGGAAGCAAGAGGAAAAGAGAAAAGGCCCAAATTTGCTTTATTTATCTAAGGCCCATTTATGTTTCTCATTGTAAACAAATTAGTGATGTAATGACCAGGCCCAGTTATCATTAGGGTTAGGGTTAGGGTTTGGCTATCTACCCTATATATACCCTTGTAATGGCATTGTAGCCACCATCCTATCATATATCTCATTCTATACTCTTCTTCATTAATAAAACTCAATTTTCTTTTTATTTTATGCAATTTTCTATTTCTAAGCAATTAGTGTTGTCTACACGATTAGATTCGGTAGACCACTATTTGTATTTTGCATTTCTTTTCATTAGTGATTGACCGTCTGATTAGATTCAGTGGTAATCCTAATTTCATTTCCTGTTGTTATTTATATTCTGCACTTTTAATTTCTGTATTTTGATCGCGTTCATAGGTTAAATTGGATTTGATTAGATTTGAATCTGATTCATAGTTTCATTGCTTTTCCATTGAAATTGTGATTTGACCGTCAGTTCATGATTGACACTGAAAAGTGTTTATTTTATTACTCTTATGCTTTATCTTTTGTAAATAAATAAATGATACTTTGGTTACTTTTGCATGTTTTTGCAGGATGTCAAGAAATGCCTCCTTCAATTCAAATCAAAGGCCAACTACAAGAAAGAGCTACTTCCTCACATCAAATTCATTTCAATTGCAAAAGAAGTAGTAGCTCACTGGTAAAGGCATAGGAATTGGTGCTGAGAGACCTGAGTTCGAACCCCGTCAAGCTCACTTTTTGCCAAAGAAACGGAGCGCGTTCACACTGGCCCTTTGCTTTGAGAAATATCTGGATTAGTGTTATGTTATATATATACATACACATATTCATGTGTATGTATTTATGATGTGCACCAATTAACATCTCAGCAATAGCCATATTCTCATCATGGAAGTAAATTCAAATCATTCAATTTCAATTAGAAGAATTTCTGATTGAATTGTTGCCAAGAAGAAAAACCAATTTTGAAGATTTTATCTTATATTGCCTTTGGAGTCTGATAAGCGTCCTTGTTTGGAAGAATTAATTAGATGCAATCTTCTATCAATCAAGCCACATGGGAAAATTGAAAGATATGGAAAATAATTACCATGATATGCCCAGATTTTCTCCAATCAGGTAGTCAAGGAAGGCAAGAAATATTCATGAATGAGGAGGGCCATTTATTCATAGACCTAGTTAGGGTTTTCCCCTTCTCATCTATAAATATGTGATTGTAACCATTGTAAAAATCATCTCATAATTCTGTACTCTCTTTTAGTTTTAATAAAATTTTCTTGTTCTAGTTATTTACTTTTCTTTTAAAACAATTTGTGTATCTACACGATTAGATTCGGTAGAACACATATTGTTATTGTCCTTGTTACTGCATACTAGTGTTCACTGTTTGATTAGTTTCAACAGCAACTCTACTTTTAATTCTCTGTTATTGTTCCAGTTATTATTTACTTTTGTTGTTTTTGCTAGTACTTGTTATTTTCTTTCCTGTTGTTGAATTGATATACGTCTGATTAGATTCAGATTTGTAGCAGTTTCAATAACATTATTTCAACAACATTGAAAATAACCCCCAAAGTTCTATCTAACTCGCCTAAGAATAAATAGATAATAATTTTTAATTAAACCTCCCTGTGTTCGACCTGTATGCTACACGCCTGTATGCTTGCAGAATTTATTACAAATGTCGTGCTTTTCTAATTTATTACAAAAACTTGATCGACGCTAGTCTATGAATTAGAAAAGCGCGACATTTGTAATAAATTCTGCAAGCATACAGGCGTGTAGCATACAGGTCGAACACAGGGAGGTTTAATTAAAAATTGTTATCTATTTATTCTTAGGCGAGTTAGATAGAACTTTGGGGGTTGTTTTCAATGTTGTTGAAATAATGTTATTGAAACTGCTACAAATCTGAATCTAATCAGACGTATATCAATTCAACAACAGGAAAGAAAATAACAAGTACTAGCAAAAACAACAAAAGTAAATAATAACTGGAACAATAACAGAGAATTAAAAGTAGAGTTGCTGTTGAAACTAATCAAACAGTGAACACTAGTATGCAGTAACAAGGACAATAACAATATGTGTTCTACCGAATCTAATCGTGTAGATACACAAATTGTTTTAAAAGAAAAGTAAATAACTAGAACAAGAAAATTTTATTAAAACTAAAAGAGAGTACAGAATTATGAGATGATTTTTACAATGGTTACAATCACATATTTATAGATGAGAAGGGGAAAACCCTAACTAGGTCTATGAATAAATGGCCCTCCTCATTCATGAATATTTCTTGCCTTCCTTGACTACCTGATTGGAGAAAATCTGGGCATATCATGGTAATTATTTTCCATATCTTTCAATTTTCCCATGTGGCTTGATTGATAGAAGATTGCATCTAATTAATTCTTCCAAACAAGGATGCTTATCAGACTCCAAAGGCAATATAAGATAAAATCTTCAAAATTGGTTTTTCTTCTTGGCAACAATTCAATCAGAAATTCTTCTAATTGAAATTGAATGATTTGAATTTACTTCCATGATGAGAATATTGCTATTGCTGAGATGTTAATTGGTGCACATCATAAATACATACACATGAATATGTGTATGTATATATATAACATAACACTAATCCAGATATTTCTCAAAGCAAAGGGCCAGTGTGAACGCGCTCCGTTTCTTTGGCAAAAAGTGAGCTTGACGGGGTTCGAACTCAGGTCTCTCAGCACCAATTCCTATGCCTTTACCAGTGAGCTACTACTTCTTTTGCAATTGAAATGAATTTGATGTGAGGAAGTAGCTCTTTCTTGTAGTTGGCCTTTGATTTGAATTGAAGGAGGCATTTCTTGACATCCTGTAAAAACATGCAAAAGTAACCAAAGTATCATTTATTTATTTACAAAAGATAAAGCATAAGAGTAATAAAATAAACACTTTTCAGTGTCAATCAAATACCCCCACACTTATCTTTTACTCGTCCTCGAGTAAAACAAAAAAATGAAAAACTAACTAGATAGGTCGCACTTTCGTAGGAAACACGATTGCATTGAGCGTATGCAACAAGCCGTTAAACCTCCAGGTGTCCCTAGTAGGACGAGTGGTGTCTCGTGAGGGTTTTCAGCGGATACTACCCACAAAATCCAAATGTAATATGCTATGATTCTAATGAAACTACATGGATGCAATGGACATATGCAAAAATAAAAACGAAAAATGACAACACGACTTATTTCAGGAAGGTGGTATAACAAATTAAGTTAATAATTTCTAACCAGTTGATTTTATTTTAGATACCTCGACTTGTCACAAATTTTCAATATAAATCAAGTTTTCAAATGTTAAATTCCAGTTTGGCCAGTTGGTTCGGTTGATAACATAGTGCAGCCATGAAATAAATTCTTAGTTTGCTTGGCACAGTTTGCAAAGTTGTATTCTAATTTTCTTATGTATGGCTAGTCAAATCAATAAGGTCAAGAAGTGTTTGGGTATTATCGCTTATTCTTTATTCTATAAAAATTTTAAGATTTATGATTAAGTACATACGCCTAAAAAGACCAAGGTTTACCACCCATGCACTGCCTCGCGGACTAACGGAGAGTGGGTAAAGAGCTTGGCGGATTGTGCAGGCCGACTTTGACTTCGTCAACAACGTGTCGGTAATCCTTAGATGTCCAATCCCATAAAATGAGACCAAGATATTCCAACTTTGACTTTGTCAACAACGTGTCGGATAGAGCTTGGCGGGTTTGCACACCAACGCTCGATATACAAGCAATGTTGGATACCCTTGGAATACTATTATTATTATTATCGAAAATATAAGCACGAAAGAGAGTTATGCGAATTCAACTTAACACAACTTAGTTTTAAAGATTTGAAAAGCCAATATAAGTATTTTAAGTCCTCCACTTATTTAAACAAAGTCTACAATATAGAATAGATTTCATGGCCATCACCTAAGAATCTCCCTATGTACCGGTTACACTATTATCCCTCAAAATTAAACTTTTCATTATATTTCCTATTCGATCTAAGTTGAGAGAGAAAAATACTATCAACTGGCTAAAAATTGTAAACTTATTTTGCTGTATCAGTTGAAAATGAGTCGTATTTAAAAAAAAAATTATGGTATGTTGCTACAATCTAAAATGTATGATGGTCCTATTTAAATGGCTGAAAATAAAAAGAAATAAAAACAAAGAAAAATGAAAATGGATGAAATGCAGACTCCCCCCCACACTTGATTGAGACAGTGTCCCAACTGTCTAAGGCAGAAAAAAAAAATGAAAAAGAAAAATAAAAGAGAAAGAACGTGTACCACCTGATTTCATGGTGGATGATCATGCAGATCAATAGAGTCATCTTCGGCATATTGCTCGAATTCCAAAAATGGTTTCAGTCGTTGACCGTTTACTTTGAAGACTCTTCCATCCTTAGGATTTTCAATTTCAACCGCTCCATGAGGGTATACTGTTTTCACGACATAAGGTCCAGTCCATCGAGATCTGAGTTTTCCTGGAAACAAGTGAAGTCTAGAGTCGTATAAAAGAACTTTTTGACCTACGTTGAATTCCTTACGAAGTATGTTTTTGTCGTGTTGGGCTTTGGTTCTTTCTTTGTAGATTTTCGCATTTTCATACGCCTCATTTCTTAATTCCTCTAATTCAGAAATTTGTAACTTCCTATGTGAGCCGGCTTTTTCTAAGTCAAAGTTCAAAAATTTTATGGCCCAGAGAGCACGATGCTCTAATTCAAGAGGTAAGTGACAGGCCTTTCCAAAGACTAATCGATATGCTGACATCCCTAGATTGGTCTTATAAGCAGTGCAGAAAGCCCAAAGTGCATCAATCAGTTTTACAGACCAATCTTTTCTATTGGAATTCACGGTTTTCTCAAGAATTTGTTTGATTTGTCTATTGGAAACTTCTACTTGCCCACTCGTTTGTGGATGGTAGGGGGTCGACAGCTTGTGTGTGATTGAGTATTTCTTGAGCAAGGCCTCAAAAGCACGATTACAGAAGTGAGTGCCATTATCGCTGATGATAGCTCGAGGTGTGCCAAAGCGTGAAAAGATGTTTTCTTTGAGGAATTTGACAACAACCTTGTTGTCGTTGGTTTTGGTCGGAATGGCTTCAACCCATTTTGAGACATAATCTACTGCAAGCAAGATGTAAAGATTCCCAAAAGAATTAGGGAATGGTCCCATGAAATCGATGCCCCAAACATCGAATAACTCAATCACTAGAATGGGGTTGAGAGGCATCATGTTTCGCTTAGAGATTCGACCCGTTCTTTGACATCGCTCACATTTAGAGAAAAATTCGAAAGCGTCACGGAAGAGTGTGGGCCAATAAAACCCGCTTTGCAAAACTTTTGCAGCAGTTTTTCTTGCTCCAAAATGACCGCCACAAGCATGGTCATGTGAGAAAGAGAGAATACTTTGGTGTTCATGATCGGGCACACACCTTCGAATGATTTGGTCTGGACAGTATTTGAAAAGATATGGGTCATCCCAATAGAAATTTCGAACTTTTGAGAGAAATTTTTGTTTATCTTGTTTCGACCATTCAGCGGGCATTTGTTGTGTGACAAGATAATTCACAATGTCAGCGTACCAAGGGGTGTTAGAGATCGAAAGGAGTTGTTCGTCAGGAAAATAGTCATCGATTTGGGTGTCGTTATCACTTCCGTGCACAATTCGAGAGAGATGATCAGCTACGACATTTTCAGAACCCTTTTTATCTCGTATTTCTATGTCGAATTCTTGAAGAAGAAGAATCCAACGAATCAAGCGGGCTTTGGCATCCTTTTTAGAAAGCAGATATCGTAGGGCAGCATGGTCAGTGTAAACTATGACTTTGGATCCTATTAGATATGGTCTGAATTTCTCAAGAGCGAAGACAACTGCCAAAAATTCCTTTTCAGTAGTTGAGTAATTCAATTGGGCCTCGTTTAAGGTTTTGCTAGTGTAGTAAATGACTCGAGGGAGTTTATCAATTCGCTGACCCAAGATGGCTCCAATTGCAAAGTCAGAAGCGTCGCACATAAGTTCAAAGGGTTGAGTCCAATCTGGAGGTTGAATGATGGGAGTTGTGGTCAAGAGTGATTTAAGAGTTTCAAAAGATGTTTTGCACTCATTGGAAAATTCAAACTTTACGTCTTTGGCAAGTAAATTCGAGAGAGGTTTTGAAATCTTTGAGAAATCCTTAATGAATCTTCTATAGAATACCGCATGGCCAAGAAATGAACGAACATCTTTGACAGATTTAGGAGGAGGTAAATTAGCAATCAAATCGATTTTGGATTTATCGACTTCTAGGCCATCTTTGGAGACGACATGACCTAGAACTATCCCCCTTTTTACCATAAAGTGACATTTTTCCCAATTAAGCACGAGTGATTTCTCCTTACAACGCTTAAGGACGAGTTCTAAATGAGTGAGACATTGGGAAAAAGATGATCCATATATTGAAAAATCGTCCATGAATATTTCCAAGAAGTCTTCCACAATATCGGAGAAAATACTCATCATACACCTTTGGAAAGTCGCGGGGGCATTACAAAGACCAAAAGGCATGCGACGATAAGCAAAGGTTCCAAAGGGACAAGTAAAGGTGGTCTTATGTTGATCTTCTAAAGCAACAGGAATTTGGTTATAGCCAGAGTATCCATCGAGAAAACAGTAGTACTCATGTCCCGCTAAGCGTTCGAGCATTTGGTCAATAAAAGGCAAGGGAAAATGGTCTTTTCGTGTGGCTGAGTTAAGCTTTCGATAGTCAATGCACACACGCCATTTGGTTTTGATTTTTGTTGGGACGAGTTCATCACTGTCGTTTTTGATCACTGTGACTCCCGACTTCTTTGGTACAACTTGTACCGGACTCACCCAAGTACTATCAGAGATGGGATAGATGATGTTATTGTCTAGACATTTGATTATCTCCTCCTTGACCACTTCTCTCATGTTTGGGTTTAATCGCCTTTGAGCCTCACGGATGGGTTTAGCTTCATCAACTAAGTGTATGCGATGTTCCACAATTGATGGGCTAATTCCTTTTATATCGCTAATTTCCCATCCTAAGGCGTCCTTATTTTCCCGCAAGGTATCCAAAAGTTTTTCTTCTTGATCCTCGGTAAGATCGGAAGCCAAGATTACGGGAAAAGTTTTTGAAGAGTCTAGGTAGGCATACTTAAGGTCTGGTGGCAAGGGTTTGAGGTCAAACTTAGGAAGTTCTTGTGTATCAACTTTGGTCAACATTCCTTGATTAGATTCAGGTGACGAAGTGTCGGAGTCAAGAATTTTGTTTAGTTCAGAAATGTATTCGAGTTCATCGAAATCAGAGTCGAAATGGTCAAGACACATTTTTAAAGCTTCAGAAGTGTCATTAGAGGTTTCATCAACTGTGGTTTGAATCATGTCAATTTCATCGATCTCAAAATCCCTAGGCTGCTTGTTGAGATTAAAGATGTTTAGCTCAATGGTTAGGTGCCCGAAGGAAAGTCGAAGTTGACCATTCCTACAATTAATGACAGCATTAGAGGTTGCTAAGAAAGGGCGTCCTAAGATCAATGGTATTTGAACGTTGGGATTTGAGACAGGCTCTGTTTCTAGAACTATAAAATCGACGGGGAAGTAAAACTGTTCGATCTGTATCAAGACGTCTTCGATAATTCCCAATGGCTTTTTGACAGATCGATCGGCCAGTTGAAGTGTGATGTTTGTTGGTTTAATCTCCCCTAGTCCAAGTTGACGATAGACAGTATAAGGGAGAAGGTTGACACTGGCACCAAGGTCGAGTAGAGCACGAGAGATGTGAGTGTTTCCTATTTTACAATCAATCGTAGGGCAGCCAGGGTCTTTATACTTGACTGGGGCAAGATTCGAAAGAACAGAGCTTGTATTCGCAGTTAGGAAGGCAGTTTTTGGGACATTGGTCGCACGTTTTTGTGTGCACAATTCCTTCAGACATTTAGCATATTGAGGAATTTGTTCAATGGTGTCTAAAAGAGGAATGTTTACCCGGACTTGTTTGAAAATTTCCAAGATTTTATCGAAATTTGCAGTTTTCTTATTATTGAGTCTATGAGGAAAAGGAGCTACTGGTTTTTCGACTCTACGATCAGTTTCATCATTCGAAGAAGAAGGTGGTAGGGGTGTAGAAGATGAAATGTTGGGATTGCCAACATTGGTTTTCAAAGGTGGGTCGGGTTTGCCGACACAAGGAGAAGAACTGTTGGGATTGCCAACATTTAAGGGAACTTGAGGTTTAGAAGAATTGGCATTCGAAGCCAATGGGTGGTCATCAAGATTAGGGGTTTGGGTCGAGTTCGAAGGTTCGCCAGGGTTGCCCACGTTATTATCAATCCTCTTTCCAGATCGAAGGGTTGTAATAGCGTTGACTGGATTATGGTTTTCATCCTCACAAGAATTTACAGTACGAGAGTTATATTTTGGATTCACCTCAGGTTGACTAGGCAACTTCCCTTTCTCGTTATTTTTCGCTAGTTCCTTTATCATATTCATCATTTGTTCCATTTGTTTTTCTAAACGCACAATGTCTGGTGACGGTTGAGAAGATTGAGATGATTGGTTTGATGATTGAAAATTGGGGTGCCTATAAGGTTGTTTGGATTGAGGTGTAGCTTGAGAGGTTTGAGAATTGGGGGGTGGACCTTGGTAATTCGGATTGGGAATAAAGGGTTGCACGTGAGATGGGTTAGCCGAATTATTGGGGTTCGACCAAGAAAAATTTGGGTGGTTCCTCCAACCAGGGTTGTACGTGGATGAGTACGGATTATTTTGAGCTATGGCATTGGCTTGGTCTTGAGAGTAATAGTGGGGTAACCCTTCTCCGGTTTGAGGAGTTTGATTTTCTAAAGGAATTTGACTTGGGTCCACGACATGCACCCCTCTAGTAGAAGTACGAATGGGAACACGAATCGATTCCCACTGCATGTCCTTTTCAGAATAATCTTCTAAAAACCGCCAAGCTTCATCGGCTGTTTTAGACATAAAGTCTCCTCCACACATTGATTCTAGTTGAGTTCGAGTCTGATAGTTTAGCCCTTCATATGCAATTTGACATAAGTGATCCTTTAGAATTCCGTGATGAGGGCAACTATATAATAGCTGGTTGAATCTCTCAAAGTATTTTGAAAAAGTTTCCCCCTCATTTTGACAAAATTGGTTTATCTCAGTTCGAATTTTTAGAGTTTTATGGAAAGGGAAAAACTTTTTCAAGAATGCAGTGACAAATTCATCCCAACTTCTTATGGAATGTCGTGGAAGAGAATTTAGCCATCTTTTAGCGCTTTCAAGTAGTGCAAATGGAATTAGCCTTAGCTTGATCGATTCGTTAGATAGTTGTTGCATTTTTGTTGTGGAAGCGTACAATTCAAATTCACTCAGAAATTCATAAGCATTTTCAGACCCAGTAAATTTTGGTACCCCTTGGATAAAGGAATGTTTTACCTCAAAATTGTTTCCTTCAGCTGGTGGGAACACAATGACAGATGGTTGAACGGTCCTAGTAGGATAACATCGATCACGAAGAGACAAGGGTCTCTCCATTTGGATATTGAGATTTTGAAAATTTTGATTTATTTGATTTTGATCCCCGAAGTTTGGAAAGTTATGATTCACTCGAATTTGATCCAATTCGGGTGGAAAATTTTGGTTGATTCGAGAACCCCTAGGAGAATTTTGTTGGCTGACACTTTTTTCACTCATTGTTGTTAGATGCAAGCACAGAAATTAGCTACAATGAAGTTTTCTGTCCTTATTGGCTCTTAACCCAAAATTATAAAGTGATGCGTTTGATTACTTAGATCAAAAGATTTCTCAGCCAGTTAACGAACAGGAGTTATCGGTGCACCAGGAATCACCCTAGCAATGCAGCCGAAGGTTTAAGTACCTTCAGAGTAACAACCGATATAATATTTACGAATCACCGTAATATTTATAAACGGTTATTTCTTTGCCGTAGTCTAGACACCGAGAAATAATTCGTTCCAAATGAATCAACTATCACAATATAATTAAGCCCTAGATGAGCCCGTGACTCCCTTAAGTCCAATGTCTAACCGTTATTATTAGTCAGATTCTACGATGAAATGCAATTTGTGGGCTAAGGAAAGGGTGATGAAATCCCTCACCTTATGTGAATTGGGGTATTGCCCTTAACAGAATGAATAGAAGATGCAGAAACAACAGCAATCACACAAAATAATTGCAGAAATTAAAAATTGTACATTCAAAGCCGCTGCCCCTGCAGAAAATTTTTACAACAATTGTCTATATTTTTTTTCTTTGCAGCAGAGCACCTGTAGTGTTTTTTTTAAAAAAATTCACCTTGATCGGCAGTCCTCCAGTGAATTTGGGAAGCGCTAGCGCGTTCACACCCCACTTGGTGTGCAACCGCTCCAACCCATCTGAATCGTCCGCTGCTTTTTGTTGTTGTCCCCTTCTATTAATTGCTTGACTGCGCTGCGGCACTTGGTGTACCTGTTTTTGAAAAATTCTCTTTTTTTTTTTTTTTTGAACGAGAAGAGAAAGAAAAAAAATAAGTAAAATAAAAAACTCAAAAAATGACGGAAAAAAACTAAGACTCTACAAAACCAGGATAGGGCAAGAACTAAAACTAGACTCGACAAGAAAAACAAAAACAAAAATAAGAAAATACTAGGCTAAACTGACTCAAACAAAAGCAAGTAAACAAAAGGTTTTTTAAAAAAAACGATAAAAGGGAAAAACAATGAAAAGAAAAAAACAGAACAATTACGCCCCCAAACGAACGGCTAAAGGTAAGACACGTCACCACTCCTTTCTTTTCTTTTATTAAGAAACAAACCACACAATCATTTTTTACTTGTTTTCAAAAGAAAGGAAAGGCTAAGCCGCAGTCCTCATTTCAAAACAATTTCGAAAACACCCTTTTTTTTTCAACTTGGGGAATCAGCTTAAAAGAATTCGATTTTTGGTAGGGTGTTGTTGGTTGTACAGGCAATGGGTGTTCGGTGGTATGGTGAACGTGAGGTTGAAGTTCGGGTTTGAGAAGCCTTATGGGATTTGCGTGGAAGTTTGTGTGATGGCAGGCTGTATGTTGCTGCGTGGATTGTGGTAAGGATTGGGGAAAATTGGGAAAGTTTGTAAGGGGATGGAAGGGTGATGATACGGTGGTAAGGTAGACAGTTGCGGT
This sequence comes from Allium sativum, assembly GCA_030737875.1. Taxonomy (NCBI): domain Eukaryota; kingdom Viridiplantae; phylum Streptophyta; class Magnoliopsida; order Asparagales; family Amaryllidaceae; genus Allium; species Allium sativum. The sequence goes on along the minus strand of CM060912.1, from coordinate 26,104,225 downwards.
GCTTCAGATTTGTGGTTCGGATCTGGCGTGAATGATGAAAAAAAAACTGACGTTGGTTTTTTTTTTTGTCTTGTTTTCGTTTTTGTTTAGTTAAAAAAAAAATCTCAATTGGTTGATTGATGATGTCTGGACGTGGAGCGAGTTGGAAGATGGGTTCGGAAGCAGATTTTTTTCAGAGCGAATTGGTGGTGCGATTGGACTGGGGATGAGGAAGTGGTGTTTTGCGTGTGTCTGAAGGTCGTGGCTTTGTGGAAAGGGGGAGATCGATTGCTGTTTGGGTATTGATGTGGTTGTGACCGGTATTCCAATTGTGAAAGGAGATCTGGTAGTCGGAATTTGGGAGGGTTGAAGCGTGAACTGATTAAGGGATAGTTGCTTGGTTGACGGTGTTTGCACAGAAATTGGGGGAGGCTATGGATGTGGGTGACGGTGGAAGAATATCATGGTAAGAAAATACAGAAGAAAGAAAGAAAATCAGAAGAAGATTTTTTTTTTTTTTTTTTTGCTTCAGCTAGTTGCAAACAAAAGCCCAATGTATATGAGATGGATTGTAAGAGTAAAGGAAATAAATTTGAAAACGAAATGAATTGGAAGGAAATTAAAGAAAAATTAGCAGTTTTTTTTTTTGTATAGGTGATTACGGTATCAACAAATAACACCAAATCAGCTAATCAAGAATTTTTATCTATATATACAACAAAATAAAAGGAAATAAAATAAAATAAAAAACTAACACGAATCAGAAACTAAATAAATAATAAAATTTAATCGTTACCTCCCCGGCAACGGCGCCAAAAACTTGATCGACGCTAGTCTATGAATTAGAAAAGCGCGACATTTGTAATAAATTCTGCAAGCATACAGGCGTGTAGCATACAGGTCGAACACAGGGAGGTTTAATTAAAAATTATTATCTATTTATTCTTAGGCGAGTTAGATAGAACTTTGGGGGTTGTTTTCAATGTTGTTGAAATAATGTTATTGAAACTGCTACAAATCTGAATCTAATCAGACGTATATCAATTCAACAACAGGAAAGAAAATAACAAGTACTAGCAAAAACAACAAAAGTAAATAATAACTGGAACAATAACAGAGAATTAAAAGTAGAGTTGCTGTTGAAACTAATCAAACAGTGAACACTAGTATGCAGTAACAAGGACAATAACAATATGTGTTCTACCGAATCTAATCGTGTAGATACACAAATTGTTTTAAAAGAAAAGTAAATAACTAGAACAAGAAAATTTTATTAAAACTAAAAGAGAGTACAGAATTATGAGATGATTTTTACAATGGTTACAATCACATATTTATAGATGAGAAGGGGAAAACCCTAACTAGGTCTATGAATAAATGGCCCTCCTCATTCATGAATATTTCTTGCCTTCCTTGACTACCTGATTGGAGAAAATCTGGGCATATCATGGTAATTATTTTCCATATCTTTCAATTTTCCCATGTGGCTTGATTGATAGAAGATTGCATCTAATTATTTCTTCCAAACAAGGACGCTTATCAGACTCCAAAGGCAATATAAGATAAAATCTTCAAAATTGGTTTTTCTTCTTGGCAACAATTCAATCAGAAATTCTTCTAATTGAAATTGAATGATTTGAATTTACTTCCATGATGAGAATATGGCTATTGCTGAGATGTTAATTGGTGCACATCATAAATACATACACATGAATATGTGTATGTATATATATAACATAACACTAATCCAGATATTTCTCAAAGCAAAGGGCCAGTGTGAACGCGCTCCGTTTCTTTGGCAAAAAGTGAGCTTGACGGGGTTCGAACTCAGGTCTCTCAGCACCAATTCCTATGCCTTTACTAGTGAGCTACTACTTCTTTTGCAATTGAAATGAATTTGATGTGAGGAAGTAGCTCTTTCTTGTAGTTGGCCTTTGATTTGAATTGAAGGAGGCATTTCTTGACATCCTGTAAAAACATGCAAAAGTAACCAAAGTATCATTTATTTATTTACAAAAGATAAAGCATAAGAGTAATAAAATAAACACTTTTCAGTGTCAATCAGTTCAGTTAGATCTATTCTGAATCAAATTACAGTTTTAATTTTGTTTGTTTTATTTTCAAAATCAACCTCCAAAATTTTGTCTAACTCGCCCAAGAGATTAGATAAATTATTTGATTTAATTCACCTCCTTGTGTTCGACCTGTATGCTACACACCTGTATGCTTGCATAATTTATTACAAATGTCGCGCTTTTCTAATTCATAGGAAAGGGACGATCAAGTTTTTGGCGCCATTGCCGGGGAGGTAACGGTTAAATTTTTTTATTTGTTTAATTTCTGATTCGTGTTAGTTTTATTTTATTGTATTTTCCTTTTTTTTCTTGTATATTTAGAAAAAAAAATCTTGATTGATTTGATTTGGCGTTATTCAATGATGCTACAATCTTCATAACAAGAGAAAAAATAACATACCATTTTCATTGATTTTCTGCTCTTGCCATTTCTATTTTCTTTTATTTCTTTCTTTTCTTTCCTAATCAATTCCCTCCTTTATACAAATTTATTTCTTGTTTTACAAGGCCAAAAAAAAACAACTCTTTACAACTCCTTCTTGCAATCTTCTTTTTCTTCTTGCTTGATTCCTTATTTCTTTGCTTTTTCAAACTTCTTTCTATCAATCTTTTCTTCTTTACAAAAAAACAAAAATATATATATATATTTTTGCAGCTTTCTCTTTCCTCTTGCTTTGAGTTTCTGTTTTGCTACATCTCTCTGCCAAAGTTCCAAATCCCACAGCATTGCACGAACACCCAGCGAACCATACATCACGCCATAAAATCCATACTTCCGAACAAAACGACTTCGCCCCACCATTACTTCACACACCGTTCTCTACTGCCCTCCACAAAGACATCATTCATCTCCACGCCTCACCATCATCTTCACGTTCAAACCCTCTTTCTACCCCCACATCAGTCTGCCACAATTCCACCGCCCACACGTCCAACAGTCCCTCCTTCAAGCCCAGCTTCACCAACTTCCTGTCATCACGCAGTCCTCCAAAAAAAATCACCATACCACAACTGCCCCGCCCCCTTAACAAACCTCATCAAATCCTTCTCTGCACCAGTTTTCACCACAGCAAAAAAAAAAAAAAAATAATCCTCGTCAACCACTTTCATCCCCGAACCTGAGAACCCACAATAACCATCTCACGCATAGACCAATCCATACCACAACCTCCCTCAACATTACCAACGTCAAACACCCCAATCCTTTCAATACCATCACATAAGACCATCCTTCATCCACCATTTCAACCTATCAGCCGAGCTGAATTCATACCGCTGCACAGCGCAAACCTCTCCACGTCCTTCAAACCAAGCCTCCTTGTTCTGCAAAACGCTTCTGCTATTCCTTCTGCCTCAAGAGTTCGCACAAATTTCATCCCACCGTACTCCATTTTCACCAAAATTCCAACCAAATTTTCATCATCACTAAACTTCCCAAATCGGTCCTGCATCGGACTGATCAGCACCCACCTTCTGCACCTTCTCCTACTTCATCCGCCCTCACATACAAAAAAAAAACGATTTCAAGAACTCACCCAAACCCATTCGCATCGCAAAAACCCATCCTCTGCACCGCTGCAGACAATCCAAATCAGACACAAATCGCAAATCAAATTGCCAAAACCCCACTTCGAACAATCAAAACTCTCCATCCCAAGAAGCCCCTTCGAGCATCAGTTCGCTCCTCCTCCATCATTAGCATACTCGAAAAAACCCCAATTCGAACGCCTGCAAATCCCAATCGCTATTTTCAGAAACCCTGGCTTGTTTTGAGCGTGTTGTTTTAGACTTGAAAAGAATTGAAAAAAAAGAAGCTTGCGTTGGTTTTGAGAACAGAAAGGGGGCGTGTGATCTTGTTTTGTGGGGATTGTATTTTTTTGGGTTTTGAGGATTAATTGGTTTCTGTAGCCGTGTGTTATGTGGGGGCGGTGTTCTATTTATTTTTATATTTGTATGGTGGTGATTTGTTTCCAGAATCAAGGGCGTGAGTTGTATCATTTTGGGCTTGACTTATTTAGATGTGAAGCTTTTTGTTGGTTAGCAAAGGGAAGTTTGTTTTCTTTCTAGTTATTTATCGGGTCAATTCAGATTATATATTTTCAGAAATTGTTTTCTCTGCTTGATTAGAAAGATCTAGTTTCTCCTGTTGCTTGTGGAGTCTTGCCTTACTCTTATATATATATATATATATATATATATCAATCAAGCAGTTTCTTTTTTTTTAGATTCTTCCACTGTTTTTATTTTTGCTTTATAATTCAAAAAAAAAATCAAAAGCAACGAGAAGTGGAGAATTCAAACAAGCGATACAAGGAATTCAGAGGTCAACAGTGGGATTTCAATCGTGAGCACTACTCAAATTTTCTGGACGGACAGCCATACCCCACGGTAGTATTTTTCTAAACTCTACAGGTGCTGAAGCTGCTTTGAAAATATAGAAATTGCTTGTAAAAAAATCTTCTGCAGGGACAGCGGCGTGCTTGTACAATATTTAAATTTCTGTTATTATTCTGTGACTGTTCTGTGACTGATATTTCTGAATCTGTTTGTGAGGAACAGATTTACATACCTGACGCCATCACTCTCATCGATTTTCAAAACTTAATTTGATTTTCAAAATAATATAATTGAAAAGTGGTGCTTTGTGAAGTGACTGTCTTGTATAATTGGATCGCGGATATATAGTAGTTCAATTTATTGAACTATTAGCAAAAGAGGTTGCATACTACCCGTAAAACATTGGTCGTATCCCTTAGTATTTATACTATACGTGAACGGCCATAAGACCCTCTTCCCCCTTCCAATTGAGGCAGTTAATTAATAGAGCACAACTCATTCTTTTATATTGTTTTGAATTAAGAATAGTTTTTGTCTTCTGTTGATTTCATTTCAAATGTCTAATTCAAAGAAATATCTGAGGGAAATGTGGGATAATAATCGGAGTAGACGTCCTCTTGAAGAGTATGAGTATGAATTGCAACTCATGAAAAAAGATTTTCCAAAATTTCGGGAGCCCAATGTCAACAATTTTCAAAATTTTCCAACTGACCAACATTTTCAAAATCATGAATATGATCAAAATTGCGATTTCAATTTAAATTTCAATAACTTCGATTATGGGCCACATCCACATCAAGACGGTTTTGAATCACAACGTACCTTTGATCAACATCAATATGGGGTTGGAAACCAATTCGAAAATAATTTTGAAAATGATTTTCAAATCGAACAAAATTTTCAAAATTACAACCCATATCCACATCTTGAGAATGACCAAAATTGGAATTTTCCCACCAATTTTAACAGTTTTGGTTATGAACAAAATTTCTATGATCAAAATGATTTCCAATATCATTGTCAGTTTTCTAAAAATTCAAACAACTACCACATTGGGAATAATATTGATTGTGAAATTAATGTGGACTATAATTTTGAGAATCAAGAAATCCAAAACGAGAGCTCTCAAATCAACGATCGTCTTAACATTCTTAGAGAGAGGGAAGAAAGACTAAATAAAAAGGTCGATGAACTTCTTTGTTTATTGACATCCTTGAAAGAACAACGTGAGCAAGAAAATCAAATTCAAACAAGCCTTGAATCAGAAAATAATCCAATTTCTACTGACATTGAAAATTTTCAAATAACGACTTTGGAAATTGAGAATAATCATCTTGATGAAGTTTTTCAAAATTCAACAAACAAATTGGATTTCAACTCTTTTCAGGAAGAAGATTTAAGCTTAAATTTTGATCTTCCTCTTTCAGGCTGTGAGAAACTTGAAATTTTTTAAATTGAACCAAATGAAAATGTTGAATTTTTCAAAAACTCAGAAGTGGAAATGGATTTTAATGAACAGGAATTTCTTGATTTGTACGAGGATGAGTTGCCAAATGAGGACCAAGTAGATTCAAGTCACGAGTTCGAAAATTTTAACTTTGAGAAAATTTCAAACAAGCTTGAAATTGTCAGTGTCGAAAATACGTTGACAGTTAATGATCACATACTCTTGAACAATACTCAGATTTCAACTTTCACTGAATTTATATACGATCACAATTTTTTGGAAAATTACACTGACAAATTTGTTGAATACATGAATTATCTTTGGAATGCTGGTTTGGTTGAAAAACTTCATGTTAGGACGACCCTGGATATTTATCTCCTGAACTATAAATCTAGGTTCAAAGATGAGATGGTTTTCAAAAACTCTTGCTTGTTAGAAAACATGTCTAGACATAGTGGGAATGGGACTCATAGGGCTAGAACCAAGTGTGGGGGAAAAAGTTGGGGGAATTCTTTGCATCGCATGCATCGCAAACACATATATCATTGTACATATGATCCATTCTTACATATAGTTAGGCTGCATTTCATTCTGCAAATCATTTTGCATCTAATCCATTTATGGGTTTTATCTTTCAAATTTAGGAAACGTTTACAGTGCGGACACTGTTTAGTTCTAGTGTGGGGGGCAGTCTGCATTGCATTCTTTTAATTTTTCTTTCTTTCTTTTCATGTAGGACCATCATGCATTTAGATCATACTAACATGCCATTTTGTTTTTAAATACGACTCATTTTCAATTGATACAGCAAAATAAGTTTACAATTTTTAGCCAGTTGATAGTTTTTTTCTCTCTCAACTTAGATCGAATAGGAAATATAATGAAAAGTTTAATTTTGAGGGATAATAGTGTAACCGGTACATAGGGAGATTCTTAGGTGATGGCCATGAAATCTATTATATATTGTAGACTTTGTTTAAATAAGTGGAGGACTTAAAATACTTATATTGGCTTTTCAAATCTTTAAAACTAAGTTGTGTTAAGTTGAATTCGCGTAACTCTCTTTTGTGCTTATATTTTCGATAATAATAATAATAGTATTCCAAGGGTATCCAACATTGCTTGTATATCGAGCGTTGGGGTGCAAACCCGCCAAGCTCTATTCGACACGTTGTTGACAAAGTCAGCGTTGGAATATCTTGGTCTCATTTTATGAGATTGGACACCTAAGGATTACCGACACGTTGTTGACAAAGTCAAAGTCGGCCTGCACAATCCACCAAGCTCTTTACCTACTCTCCGTTAGTCCGCGAGGCAGTGCATGGGTGGTAAACCTTGGTCTTTTAGTTAGGTGTATGTACTTAATCATAAATCTTAAAATTTTATAGAATAAGAATAAGCGATGATACCCAAACACTTCTTGACCTTATTGATTTGACTAGCCATACATGAGAAAATTAGAATACCACTTTGCAAACTGTGCCAAGCAAACTAAGAATTTATTTCATGGCTGCACTATGTTATCAACCGAACCAACTGGCCAAACTGGAATTTAACATTTGAAAACTTGATTTATATTGAAAATTTGTGACAAGTCGAGGTATCTAAAGTACAATCAACTGACTAGAAATTGTTAACTTAATTTGTTGTACCACTTTCCTGAAACAAGTCATGTTTTCATTTGCATATGTCCATTGCATTCATGTAGTTTCATTAGAATCATAGCATACTACATTTGGATTTTGTGGGTAGTATCCGCTGAAAACCCTCACGAGACACCACTCGTCCTACTAGGGATACCTAGAGGTTTAACGGCTTGTTGCATACGCTCAATGCAATCGTGTTTCCTATGAAAGTGTGACCTATCTAGTTAGTTTTCCATTTTCTTTTTACTCGAGGACGAGTAAAAGATAAGTGTGGGGGTATTTGATTGACATAGAAATGTGTTTATTTTATGCTCTTATGTCTTATCTTTTGTATATAAATAAATATTACTTGGGTATTGTTTTGTTACTTTTACAGATATTCCAACCCAGCCCGCATGCAACCAGAAATGTAGAAAAATAGAGTTAAATTTGCTGTGTATTTGCATTTTGAAGAATTGTAGATGAAGATATCACATCTAGTTGCTATTGGACAAGAAAAGGATTGATAACAAGGCTTTGCACATCACAAATCAATGAAGAAGTGTCAAGGAAGCAAGAGGAAAAGAGAAAAGGCCCAAATTTGCTTTATTTATCTAAGGCCCATTTATGTTTCTCATTGTAAACTAATTAGTGATGTAATGACCAGGCCCAGTTATCATTAGGGTTAGGGTTTGGCTATCTACCCTATATATACCCTTGTAATGGCATTGTAGCCACCATCCTATCATATATCTCATTCTATTCTCTTCTTCATTAATAAAACTCATTTTTCTTTTTATTTTATGCAATTTTCTATTTCTTAGCAATTAGTGTTGTCTACACGATTAGATTCGGTAGACCACTATTTGTATTTTGCATTTCTTTTCATGAGTGATTGACCGTCTGATTAGATTCAGCGGTAATCCTAATTTCATTTCCTGTTGTTATTTATATTCTGCACTTTTAATTTCTGTATTTTGATCGCGTTCATAGGTTAAATTGGATTTGATTAGATTTGAATCTGATTCATAGTTTCATTGCTTTTCCATTGAAATTGTGATTTGACCGTTGGTTCAGTTAGATCTGTTCTGAATCAAATTACAGTTTTAATTTTGTTTGTTTTATTTTCAAAATCAACCTCCAAAATTTTGTCTAACTCGCCCAAGAGATTAGATAAATAATTTGATTTAATTCACCTCCCTGTGTTCGACCTGTATGATACACACCTGTATGCTTGCAGAATTTATTACAAATGTCGCGGTTTTCTAATTCATAGGAAAGCGACGATCACTTATTCACATGTGCATAGGTACACGTGTGCACTACCTCAGAATCCCATAACCACCAATAACTAGGATGGTGATGTTCATAGGATGCTATCAATATACAATCAAACTGGTAGCACACAGACCAACAAACGCCACACGAACATAATAGAAATCGGACAATTGATTGAGGAGTGTACAACAATAGTGCAGTAGCATAATGCTCAAGTTAACCAAGAAATCAAGGACTTTAATGGCAATAGCGGTGCAAATACATGCCAAATGCAGGTCCAGGAATACCTTTGTTTTAGGTTGACAACATGGGTGATGATCTAATAGTCAAATGCATGATCAAGGCCCAAAAATGGGGAGGTGGCGCAAGTCAGAATACTAACTGTCAATCATGGAAAAACAACGTAATTCAAAACATCCCAAAATTTTATGATATTCAGGTTTCCATGGATCAAGCACACCATGGTAGTGAACCCAACAATACTAATTAAAAAGGTGTATACATTCCTAAACCAATTTAGGGACATGCTTGAAGGAAAGGGAATATCTGTCCAACAACAACTTCTAGATATGCCAGTATATACATATATATATATATATATATATATATATATATATATATATTCTTTATAGAGTTCATAATCCCAAGGCACAGCAAGAGTACTCGAGTTACAGTGAACCAAAAGACCAGTAAAAAAAAAGGGACATAGGGACAGTAAGCAAGCAAGGTGAGAAAATTTCCACTTTCCAGTTTTCAACATATATCAAATAGTAAGATTTCATATAGTACTTCCAGCTTCAACATATATGCAAAGTGAATTTTAGCTAGGATAACTAGAGCTTATCGTAAGTATGTAAATATGGACTACACATACAACATGCTAACAACAGTGTGGCTATGTTTCCAAGCATAAGTTTCTGAAATTTACCAGCACATGAATATTCGTTTATTTACATGTGAATTAGTGTGTTCATGGTACAATTAAGACATGCAGTGGCATTGTTGTAGCCAAGCATGTTAAAATAGTGTAATGTTATCTTATATATGCATGAGATGAATTACTTATACGTTGCATGAAATGGTGCAAGTTTTTTTTTAAAACCATATATATATATATGTATTGAATAATACACTTTTCTCAAAGTATAAATGGGGAGCAGTGGAGTTAAATCTGAAATCAGTTTAGACAAGTGAAACATGACAAACATATAACATACTAACTGTAACAGCCTAAACTATAAATATGACTAACATACAACATATACTTTAAGAATCAAGTTATTCACTTCCACTTCCAATCCTAGTTTTAATCAATTAACACCTTCCTTAAATTCTTTTTCTTCATTGACTTGTTTATTCCAGTCACGGTATTACAGTTATGTACAGAAAGTAAGCCTAATGTAATGACTAACAGCAGGGTAAAACATTTATAAGGTTTTGTATTCATTTCAGAAGTAGTTTGGCACATATTTGAAGTATAAGGCAAATATCTGTCAAACCAAAAATTCTAGAAAAATGGCAACTTAGTGAGTACGGTTTCTGTGTAGGTAACAATTAAAATATCAACTCAAAAATGACAATATGTGAATATGACTGCCAACAGTAAGTCATAGCAACACAAAGAGACCCAAATGACAAGTGTAAATGGATCCGGCAAACTAGTAAAGTGCTACTAATAGCATGGTATACAGAAGGCAAGTCCAAATGCATGCTTAGTTTCAATCATGCTATGAATGTTTTAAACGCAATAAATTATATATGCATTCATATTCCAGATTTACTCGAGGTAGGGTATAAGAACATAGTGAGTAGCAAACCGAGGAGAATGGCTTCCAATGCCGCAGTTTTCAAGTCCAAACATAAGTGTATACTTACAAATACGACAGCAATTAAACAACAGTAAGATGAAAACCCAGCGAACCACACAAGCCACGATTAACCATTATAATTTCAGCTTAAACCAAAGTAAAAATACTTGAACACAAGATAATCTGTGATTGAGTTAAAACTCATCTTGAAATAGCAGTTAGCATAGAAATGAATTACATCAGAAGAGGGCTTCGGTTATGCCAGTGATGCTAGGGTTTCGATTTGAGCTTGTCGCGGTCGATGGTGAGGTGCAGCGATGAACTATGGTGGTGATGTTGACCCCGATTTTGACAGAGAAGGCGGCTTAAATTCTTGGAGGCGCTAGCTTCGAAAGGGCTGATTTTTGACCAGGGTTCTGCAGCCATTGTTTTTCTTTGGGAAGAAACGATTCTCACTTTGATTTTGGTGTGGAGCGGCTTTAATAGGAGGCGGCAGCCATGGATTTTGTTTGGGGAATGATTTGATTTTGGAGAAAAGAATAAAATTGGCATTCGGCCATTTATTAGGGAAAAGGAACAAAGAAATTTTCTTTGAAGGAAATGGGGAGAAGAGCGACATTTTTAAAGACGAAAACAATGCATAGATAAGAACGATGTAATATCGTATAGGATTAGGGTAGCGAGAGTTTTCAGATGATAGGTCGGTGGGTTTTTAACTGAGGAAGGATATATATTAGGGTATAATTATTTAGGGAGATTTTATCTATAGTTAATTTAATATTAAAACCCTGCCATGAATTACTACGGACACTCTACAATCGGACTGCCAACACCATCTCCAGACGCGACAAATTATATGTACCTCTTTGTCTTCGCATTCTAAATTCAATAAAATTAATTTGGTTGTAATCCAACTCCGGCTATATACGACATTATTTTAAATTTTAAAGTGTTTATCAATTCACCGATTTTGTTCTGTTTGTCCATAAAACAACTCTATTCGATTCCAAATATGAAACATAAATTTTTTATTTCTTTATATGAATACACAGATTCAATCCAATTCTCCATATATTTCAACAAATAACATCTCTAGTTTTTTTAACATCGACTATGTTTATTCAATCATTTATATCGAACTGCAAATCTAATTCGAACATTCAACCAAACTCAATCCAACATCTAACAGTAAATATTTGATTCTCAGCCGATAAAAATAAATTAAATATTGAATTCAAATTATACACAAAACCGTACATTCAATTTTTAATCCCAGTATACATACTAAAATTGATTATTAATCGTTAACTCTTTGATTAATTCCATATTCCAGCTGTCGAAATTTCCAGGACGTTAAAGTTACAATCATATAAAATTATTGCAAAATGATGTTGAGCCAGATACCTTATTTTCATATATTTTTTTAAAAGAAACATATCATAACTTGAAGCTACAAAGTAAGTGATCATGATTCTGATGATAGACAGTCAAGGAATACAGTCTACATCTGATGAGTATTTGGACTAAGCAGTTCATCATTACACATCTGCTGGACTGATTTTAGATATAACACCTACCATCTATAAAGCAATAAATTTGCATAGACAATACACCAATGTTAAAATAAAGACACTAGTTAGAAATAGCATAACTCTCTTAGATAAAAAAAGACAATATGTTGATTTATTGCTCTTGTTTTTTGTAGATGAAATTTAGATGTTATGTGATGAAATATCAATGTTTATTCAGAAATCACTTTCAATTTCTAAAACTTAATATATATTTTTTGAAAGTTAAGTGCGAAATTTTATTTCTACTTTTGAAATTACATGATAACACATCTAGTTAAGACATAGCAACTCTTACCACAACATGACTGAATACATATCTTACAAATCAAATATTTCAAAGTACACTGTTATGACAAACAAGATAGGAATTTGTATCTCAGTTGAACTTTCTATAACCAAACTGCCCAAAATGCAGGAGCAAGCTCCTTACTCAACTCTATATAGCATCAAAATAAGAAATGCTAAAATTGCCATAACCTGCAGCTTCATATGTGCTTCTACAATCTTCAGCAACAAGAACCCTGCACCAATATAAATGCTACAACCCAAAGAAAAACTTACAGATCAACTTCAATTGAGAATACGGTCAAAGAGAGGAGAAGGATTACTCCTTGTATGTCTCTTAGTAGATTTCATTTTACTGCTTAAAGGATAAACATCCTCAGCAGTATACTCCCTCCCATCATCCATATCATCCTAAAACTTCCCCTTAATCTTCTTAGCTTTTGAAGAAGGAATTGAACTAGTAGGTTCTGCAGAAGATAGCAAAGAAGGATCCACTACAGGAAATGTGAGGCCAGATCCAGATACCATAGGAGATGGCATATGTAAGTTAGAGGGTGGCCTTAGATGTCTATATGGTTATGCATTAGACTTAGCTGAAGTATTACTGCTCATGGAAGGAGAAGATGAACTGAAAGATGAAGAACAAAATCTAGTTGTGAAAGTAGAAGTCCCAACATATTTAGATTGAGATTTGCTCACACTAGATGATGCAGTAGCCACTAGGATTACCTTATCACTACTAAACCTATCACCAGCTTCCTCAAAAATATTACCTAATAAAGAATCATCTTCAGCATTCACTAGCATAGTCTTATAAATAAATGTTTTTTTTTCTAGAAACACAAAACGCATATATGTCTTTTTACTTTTGTATAATGTTCGCTCTTAAAATTACCCTTCTTTCTTTACTTCTGTATATGCTAGAAGTGGAATGGTACATTTATTTTTAGAATACTTCTTTTGAAAACATGCATATACTCTCTAAATTTTGGAATACTAAAATACTACTTTCTATGTATAAAACAAACTATCTATAATGCAGCGTGAAAATGGTCATCTGTAACCCCTTGAAATTGCAATTTAGGTCAGTGCTGACATGATCTTGAGCAGAGTATCATAATGGAGGATGGTATGTATTACTTGGCATGCCACTGAAAATATTACAGCTCCACAGACTGTAATTCATCTATATCCATATCTTTATGGGATGGTTCTTGAGCATTCCCATTTGTATTCTTTTTTTCACCAAAAGTAGTTAGGTTAAAATCATAAAAGTAATTAATGAATTCTTCACTTTTATAAATAAATGTTTTTTATAGGAGGAGCTAGTGGAATAGGCGTAGAGACCGCAAGAGTGTTTGCCCTTCACAGAGCTCATGTCATAGTCGCTGCAAGGAATATTAATACAAGAAATTGTCATCGTTATTGTTGCTTTTAAGCTTAGCTTCTCCATGCTTCATTTACGACACTAGATTACCAGTGTTGTTAAAAATTTGTTTAGTGTCTGTGCTTTGCACTTTGAACCACTGGAATCATGTTACAAGTATGGTTTGTGAATCTATAATAAGTTGATGAATCCTGTAAATATGCCTTTTTGAAATTGAAGTTGGTGTTTGCAGTATGAATGGTTATATGCTCTATAAAATCAAATGACTACGAAGTGGGATAACAGTAATATTATGTTACTATCATTGAATTTGCTATAATGAAGCCGCTAATTGTATTTTTAATTATTATTTTAATTTGATACGGTTAATGGCCGTATCTTTTTTTAAATTTGGTACTGCTATTAGCCGTATCAAATTGAGAGTTTGATAGGGCTAATGGCCCTATCAAATTTAAAAAATGATATGGCCATTAACTGTATCAAATTCTCAGTTAGATATGGCTAATGGCCATGTCAAATTGACAAAGATGCCAAAATTTGATACGGTCCTTGGCACTGCCAAATCGAATTAGATACGACCATGAGCACTACCTAATTGGAATTTCTGGTGTTGTGAGTAGTTGTTTATTTGATAGTTAAATAACTAACTATCAAATTTGGCCTATACGATTGTTGGTACGAAAGACCGGGATCGAATTTATATTCGAAAACCATTTTAAACTACCAAATACATAAATGTCAAAGATATCAAATGCTAATCGAGATAGAGTAATTGAAGACCGTAGATCTTTATAAACGGAAGAACGGCTTAAAATCTCTCTGTAGCAACGTAGAGATAACTGTGGTTCTGTCGTGGTTGGAATCTACGGATTTGCAAGGATTACTCGCTACTGATCTATACGGTGATACCTAGGATGTGGTAGGAGGATACCTTCGGTTCATCCTGTTCCTGGATCACTTGTATGGAAGAATGTATGAAAAATATTTCATAAGAATCACGTACATTGATCTTTACAAATGTATTTATGTTAGTGGCGGAGAATGGATGTTCTCTTAGCTTAACGACTAGACTATCTTTATGAACATCAATTAATGATTTGGAGGATCTAACAATGTGGCATTCAAAGTGAATGGTGATATGTTGTTCTAAATGTGATGTTAATCTCAAGCCTCTTCTACTTGGAAATGATAAAAATCGGGCTGGTAGCATGGCTAAGTAGGTCGCTCCCAATTTGGGTATATAATCACCTATATAGAGAAAATTCATTTCATTCTTTAATCTATTTCAATATTGTTCCTTTTCGGAAAACGGTGGTTTGAGCCCAACCATTGGTGATATAGCTCAAGCGAAATGAATGGTCGGTCATGTGTGATCGGGTTGCGAGATGTTTTTGTTGAACCCAGTGTATTTCCCTCTAGAGATACATTATTGCCAGGTGGTTCCATACCTTGTCATAGTTGGATGATGTTTATAAACTTTGTGGGTTTTCTCACTTTGGTTCACCAGAATGATCTGCCATTTGTAATGCTCGGGTAGAGCAGGTTTTACAGGTTCAAGTAAGGATGCTATGGACTTCAGAAGACATAGTGGAGGAGTTCAAGCCATATGATATATATATCTAGTGTGTATTCCATTGTGTATTGTATATGAGGACAGATCGTTATAATTGTCTAGAGGTATTGATGTACTCTGATGATTGTAAGTTTTATTTCAAAGCACTTAATAAAGTTTTTGTTTCTATATTCCATTTTATTCCGCTACGATGTGAGACTCTGATGTGGTTATGTTGTTCCTTTTCTTCTTTTTCTTCTATTCTAATATTTCTTTATTTCTTATCTCATCCTCTAATTTTTTTCTATTAACAATCTGGTGTATTTGATACTTGAGTTCTGGCAAGTAATACAGGTTTAGGTATTATTGTTGGAATTCGGGCATCGTATTTCTCAGGTCGTTACAATGAGAATCAATTAAAATCTTATCCATAATAAATTTGGCATAGATTTAAATTGTCTAATTTCAACAACGAACTTATTTATTCACCTTTGTTTTTTACAACCTTGTTCCAATAAATTGATAATTAGTTATGGTAACTTTTTAGAATCTAAACTCGCTTGATATGGATCGATCTGAAATATGCTTTAAATTGTTTGATTTGGTGTTGTTAACTTAGTAAGTTAAGGTGAATTTTTTTTTTATTATATGTCATGAAATTTCAGCGAGTGATAGATTAGTTATTACTCACAACACCCCTTATACAGACTAGTGTTGTTCAACCAATCATTTCCACAAGTTGTTGATGATAGTCTAGTAAGTCGGGTGAGAATCTCTATGCTGTGTGAGACTCAACTTCTTTTGCAAGCTATGTGAGAACCATAAAAATCACCTCCTTGCCTGCTGGTGAGAATCTCTACGTAGTGCTTTAAGACACAACAAGATCACCTTCTTGCACATGCACAAGTGAGTAACTCACCTTCTTGCATAAGCAGATAAGTAACATTACTCACTTATTCTAACACAAGCAGGTTAGTAGGTGGGTATAATTCTCACTTACACGCCTAATTGTGCAAGTAAGTAGAGTATAGTTCTCACCTGCTTGCTTTCTTTTGCACGTGAGTAATATCACTCACCTGGTTGCGAAGCAGGTGAGTATAACTCTAACCTACGCAAGCAGATGAGGATTTATTCCTTCTAATCTACTTGCACAGGTGAGAAGTGGTGTAAGAACCCGTAACTTCCCCGTGAAGGAAAGCACGAATACTTTGAGAACAACACACAAAATGACGCATACGGAAGAACATTTCATTGTTATTACAACAATTCCATCAGATACAAGAATATACAGAGTATAAATGAATAAATTACATTCGATAAATATCAGAGATTACAATAAATTACATAGCAGTGGAAAATAATACAAAAGCACAACTAGAAGTGATACACGGATACAGAGCTTTCCGAGCATCGTTCCAGCTGTAAATCAGGATCCTGCGAATATAAATCTGCAAAACCAAAACTACTAGCTGCCCGTGCGGAAAATAGGGGCACCCAGAGTTTAGGTTAAAACAATAAACTCCAGGTCAGTCATGTGACTGGTGTGAGAACTAAAACAGTTATTAATCTTTATTTTTAAAGTAAGGTAAATCAAGGGACCACGCCGTATAACACGGAACGGGTTTCCTCCCAAGAATACCAGTGCATAAAACAAAACAACGCAATGCTTTTTGGAAAAATGAAGCTATTATAAGACCCAGGTCCCATCACACAATGCAACGCAAGCCGGAGGATAGGGTTTTCCCTTATAATAGCCAAACATGCTTGGTACGTTTAAAACAAATCATTTGATACTATTATAAGTGTATAGTGTCAAAACAAATTCAATCATAGGCGGCATGGGTACCATCTATCATGTCGCCATACTAGTTCTACAATTAAAACCGCAATATCACGTATTGGAAATTGGATTCCGTCATGAGTCGAGGCAAGGGGCAAGCTCCTCTCCGCGTTCGAGACACTCTAGCAAATGCCTCGGGACCGCACACAGCAATCCCCTGGATCCTCCAAGGCCGGTCCTCTCTTACTTTTGAGGATTAATTATTCCTGAACACACGTTTCCCGGTCCTTACAGACCTATATCCGAGGCGCCTCATATCCAACAACCACACAGGTGAAAAGTATATAAATGTCAGGGCTGGTAGGTCACTGACACCACCCTAGCTAGAAAGAAACGTCGTGCACTCCTTGGGTCCGTATCCCGTTTTTGACTCATACCGAGGTGTGAGGCTCGCGAATCCACGTTATACACAAAGCTATGCCACACAGGCCGTGCTTTGATCATCAACCACAAGACTTTGCTTTTCAACAGAAGCCCTGATCAATTGCCACTTACGCATGCCACATTGGCAATTCACTCCATGCGACTGATGGCCATCGATATACAACCTCTGAGCTCGTACGTCTCGGAGAAGGGCGTTAAGCAAGAGAATAAATTCTCCGCCGCCAAACAGATGTATATTTAATAGAGATCAATCAACACAGAATAAAATCCAATGTCAGACACACAATCCATTTACAAGTTCGTTCTGGGTCTGAACGAAACCGGAGGCACTTTCCTCGCATATCCGTCCATCTCCAAGTACGTCTGGACGATCACCAACTGATTCCCTCATCCTGGGTGTACAGCCCAATCAAGATCATCAGTAATCACCCAAACGATGTGAAGACTTCCGGTCTTCAACCACCGTCTTCCTCTTTGACATCTCGTCGAATCGGTTATTCAGAATGGGTATAAACCCGGCCTTTCTGAATAACCCACGTATATAATAAACAAATGTTACACAAACACAACAAACGTCTCATTCCAATTCAGAATATTCTTTTATTCACAAAATCACATTCTTAGGGAAATGTTCCTATTAATTTTATCCAAGATAAATTCTTCTAAATTTATCCTATAATCTTCCTTTGGATATCATTCAAACTAGTCGGGATTAATGAACCACACCGAAGTAATTATTTATTTTATTTCCCAATCCCAACCTATATATCCCATGGAGCAAAACTGGTGATACTCCATATCTAACACCACGGTGTTATCGGTAAAATTAATTACCATTTCACGTTCAAATCTAATTAAAGATTTAACTATCGCTTGGAGCAAAACTGGTGGTACTCCATTCTCGATCACCTTTCAGATTTGATAATTTAAATTATCAATTCACTTTTTAATCTAATTAAAGATTCATTAAAACTCCACTTAGTTTTAATCTTTTCAAAAATCAATATCTTGCCTTTAACTGGGTTAAAGAACCAATGTCATCTAAAACACGATCCACGATAAACCCAAATCACATTTGATATTAAATATAAGGCTCTGAATAGAAAATATATCGGCTTATATTCAATACCAAATTCTGAAACCAACAAATATCGTATTGGAAATAACGATATAAAATATATCTTTCAAATTCCCATAACAATATCTGTATAGTCACGAAATCCAACATCGAAATATTCCGAAGATAATTTCGATCCAACTCCAGTCCAATTCACATATTGGGAATATTGGTTATTTTTAAAATCAATTTCAAATTCAATTTATTTATTTCAAAAATAAATTGATTTTAATTCTAGTTCAAAACTAGTTCATTTCGATAAAAATCTATTTTTATCTTTACAAATTTGGAGTTTTTCACCCCAGTTCTTTCCAATTCACATATTATGATTTTACACAAATTATAGATATTTTTAATAATTTTATCAAGGCCCGTACAGTCGATTTCCATCTACGGCCATCGAACTGCACTTACAACGACCTTTTCTGAAATTGATTTGGACATAATTCCAAATCCAACCGTTAGATTTCAAATTTCTAATATTCATTGGAAACCTCTTTTCGATACGAACCCAACGGTTCCGGTTTTAGGAGAATCCGACGGTCGGATCTCCCGCAACGTCAATTCGAAGTCAATGGTCGAAATTCACTAACTACCGCGGCGCGGCGCGTTCTATTCGGGCCATTATATATATAATATATATATATTATATATATTTCGTCGATTTCCTTTTAAAACGTATTTTATAAATCGTTTTAAATTCGTTTCAAAAACAATTTCAACTTCATCTTCAATTTCAAATCGATTGGATTTCAATTCAACTCGGATTCATTTCAATTTTATTTAATTCGAATTCAAATTCGTTTCAATTCAAATTGATTTCAATTTAATTTCGATTCGAATTCAATTAAATTTCAGTTCGTTTTCAATTCAACTTGAATTTGTTTTATATTCAATTCCCTTCGAAGTCCTTTTATATTCAATTCAAATTCGTTTTCTTTTCAATTCGAATTTGCTATAATATTCATTTCAATTTGAATAAAATCGATATAAATATCGTTCACGTCAAAATGGCGCAAAACTAATCAACACGGCTTTATATTTTTCACAACTTCTTTATTCTATTCAACAAATGAATATTTATCCCATTCAACACATGAATCTATATTTCTTTCAACACACGACTAATCTCAACACATGAGTACTGTCAACACATCACTATTGTTGTTATGTAAAATATTTTATAAAACTATGGTATCTATCGTTTGATTTTTAATTAGACTTCTACCGTAAAGTAGTTCTAATTTTAAATATGATAAAGATGTGAATTTTATTATTAAAATATTTCACTCAACACATGAACATCGTCAACACATGACTATTTTTATATTCAACACATGAATTTTCTTTTATAATATTCATTGTTTTCCCGATTGGAATGAGGCTCAATCAATCACCATATAACGTTAATTATATGGATTTCCATACAACACATGTATATAATAGCATTGAAAAATGATCAACCATCGACCAAAGTGCACTACACTGTATAAGCATCAAATATAGATATCTAACGCTTATAACAGCCTGTCAATCAATCGATCGACATATTTAATCAATCAGGATGAGTGAACTTCCAAATTTCATCCCAACACCCGTGTGGGGTTTCAAACAATCAAACACAGATTTTATTTGTGCAGTTGGGCGATGTGTAAAATTTATCGTCCCAATCAATGTCCTTCAAATAGGTGTACATAAACAAACCGTCCGGTTTGTAAATGAATATTTTATTTCATTCACTTCCACATTAAAAATTATATTTTTAACGATAAAATATTCTATTTCAACACATGAATTTCTATTCAGTTCATTTATTCAATAAAATGATATTTTTATTTTTCTAACATATTTTAGAAAATTTCGGCGGCATAACGGCACGATACTAGAAACGGAACAAGGCCTAGCCTTATCCCCGGTCTAGTGAAGGCCCACGCCATTCACACATCAATCAAATCCATTCCATTTCACCAAACAATTCAATTCAACCCAAATCATCTAACTAATTTATGCAACCAAACAAACAAGTCCATGGTTTGTGGACGATTGTGTCGGGTGCTACTAAGCACCGTCTGCATCCTAGTATATATATATATAACTAGAAAAAGAAGTTGAAGAGTGAGAAGTTCTCACCGAAAGCTATCCAATCGTCTTGACTCTTCTTTTATAGAAATCTTCTTCATTCTCGCCTTTTTATCATCTACGTTACCCGTAGTCACTACATATATAAAAATCACATTTTTACTTCGCTATTCAATATGAAAAAACCCAATTTTTACTTTGATGTCATATAGATAAAAATTCTATTTTTACTCAACGGTGTTCATATAATAAAGATTATATTTTTATCACGCTATTTTCTATATAAAGATTTCGCCTTTTCATATTTCAAAACTCTAATCTTTTATAGTTTAAAGATCACTTCTTTTATATTTTTATTTCGCCTTCATTCATATATAAAAATAATAATTTTCAACACACTACCTATATAAAAATGGTATTTTTATATCTTCTACTATATAAAGGTCATATTTTTAATACACTTCTATCATAAAAATCATATTTTTACACTAAAGATCATATTTTTAATTCTATAAAAATAAATTAAAAACTGAAATAAAACTCACATTGGTTGAAAGGGGCTCGCTACAGCATCGTAGAGGCACGGGGACTAAATAGCAAGCTTGGAACTCGATAAAAATTGTGTCTTTGGCTAAGAAAGGGGGTCCACGTGGTCGGAGGAGGTGGTGGCCGACGTCAAGGGGGTGCAGCAGGCGGAGGTGAGGCCAGGGGGGTCGCGGCGTCGGTGTAGGCGGTCGGAGGCGTGGGTTTCAGAAGAGGAGGGAGTGGAGAACGAGGGGAGGAGGTAGCGAGGTGGAGGAGAAGGGGGAAGAGGGGCGGAGGACCCCTGGGGGGTCGGCGCCAGGGCGCAGCGGCCCTGGTGGCAGCAGCGGCTTTGCCCCCCCCCCCCCCCCCCGTCGTTCGCCCTTTTTTTTCTTTTCTCTTTTTTTTCTGATCGGTATGAAGAGGAGAGAGAGAAAGAGGGGTGAGGTGTTATTATATTTAATTATTTTTAATTCTCCTTTAAGTTGACTTTTTATTTCGACCTCGAAACGAGGCCCACCGCCTGCCATCCATAGCGTTTCACCCCCATTCCGAACACAATGGGATATGTATCGCAAGCTAATTTGATCGTTTCGATCAATTTCCGTTAAAATCAACATATAACTCTATATATTGAATTTGAACGTGTGTTTCAATTTACCGGGGTCACATCGAACTTTAAAAATTCCAAAAAAATATTTCCTAGCTTCGTATTGACGATACGGTCCTAACAAAACTAGTTTCGTCGAATTCTGAGACCGTTGGAAAAATGGCCATTTTCCAGTCGATTAAAATCAACTGAAACTGGTCAAACGCGTTTTTCCTTTGCCACGCTCACATATTGATTCGAAAAATTATGAAATTTGGAATCTAGCAATAATTCGACATCACGGACCCAACAAAACTGGTTTCGTCGAAATCCGAGGTCATTTGCAAAATGTCCATTTTTAAGGGCCTGAATTCCATAGCGACTATTCAGAATTCTCAACTGGGCATATCTTTTGATTCCCGCTATGAAATTTTGATCTTTCAGATTCGTTGGAAAGGTATCATCAATTAGATCCTAATGTTTTTGGTTTCACTAAAATCCGGATTGTTTTGCACCCGGTACATTCAATTGAAGTTTGAAATCGAATTATCGAACTACCGCGCCATTTTCAATTCCTTTTATAATTATATATATATATTATATTCTAACGACGACGTATATAATATATACGTTCGAATTCCATTCAAAATAAATTTCACGTCGATTTTCTTTAAAATATTTCATTTTAAATGTTCAAAATTCGCTAAAATTGCCAATTTAAAAATTTCAAACTGGCTCGCATTTTCGGGTTGTTACAAGTGGGATGAGGCCTACTTGCTTTAGCTAGTGGGTCTATTGCCCACTATATATAACGTACAATCGCAGGTCTACCTAGGCCTAACAAAGAGGAAAAAACGTTAATAACCAAATTTCTTGGTTTGTCGCACTAGCATTTCACAAAAAAATTCTGAACTTTATATGGTTAACGATGTGGTATAATTTGTTAATATTCATAATCGTTCATGCACAATAGTTTATGTATTCTTTTATAAATTACAGTGAAAATGCTCCATTGTATGTAAACAGCTAGAAAATTAACATAGGTAACTAAAATCGCTGATATAAATGCAGAATATGCTTTCTTACTATTTTTAGGAAACATACATGATAATGCTAAGTTAAACGAAGATATAGTGGAATGGAATCCATGACTTTGGATGGAAGCTTTCGTAGGACTAATAATGGGCAGCGTATATAGAGCACAATTAAACAAAAGCTCTAATTCTTCAATTTTGGTAGGTAAAACCATTGGTTATAAAGATTCTATTATCAAATTCAGTCACAAGCATGTTGTTGACACCATATATTCGAAAATTAGTTGAAAATGAAGTATAATTGGCAATAAGTGGAAGGTATAGCTCTATACACCATCAAGCCACCATAGCCACAACCATCTTAACAAACTCTCCAAAAATGTCTATATCTTCAGCACGAGAATCAAGTTTCCCAAAAATCCAGACAAATTCCATAGTCTTTGCAACCATCAATTCGATATAACCAGACAACAGGAAGTTTTCAATCTATTTCTATGTTATGTCAATCAACTTTTAGAAACTTTGCACAGCCTGAGCCATTCACACGTCTACTTGGACCTATCGCAAATAAGTATAATTTGCAGCCTGGATTATATCGAGTAGCGACCAATATGGTTCTTTTCAACACTCTCTCAGTGTTGACAATATAGTGTGAAAATATATTTCTCTTCCTTCTTCAACATATTCTGTGTTTATATTTGTTTCGGCTTTGATTTGGATACTAACACAACTTGTATTTTGGCTTGTGTTAATGTTGTGAAGCTCCTAATTTTAATGACTACCCAGTTTTTTGTAGCGTACATGTTCATTTTATATTTTTTACTATTTTTGTATATGGCTTCTTTTTCATTGTTTATAAATTTGAACTATTATGCTATGAGCATTTATTCTTTGTGACATGCATGTGCAGCAATGAAGTTCTCATGTGTTGAAGTTGTACTTATATGTTGCACATGATTATTTTTATGTCTGATTGGATGGAGTTGCATGCTTAATATTCATTTCAACATGATATTGATGGGTTGTTTTATGTATGTTAAATAGGCAATTATTAAAAAGGTGATATGTGACTTCTTTTTCTCTACATTTATGGTTTTTACCATATAAATGAGACCATGTTAACATCTTTAAGCGTCTTAAACTTAGGGCCATATTTAAGACAAATTGGGTGGTTTTAAGTTTTATAAATATAAACTTTTTCGGTCCTTCAAAATTTAGAAACTTGACTTTAGAGATGATATAGTTCGTATTAATGGAGTTATAAAGATAAATTCAGGACTTTGTAGTTTAAACTAAGACCAAAATAGGTTGTCTCAAATCATTGTAATTTTTATTGTCATAGCTCTACATCATATATTTAGTTGAAAGTTCTTTACAATAAAATGATCAACATTATATATTGATGCATTAGCTCTTAGTATAAATAGTTCAATACTAACTAATCATTCCAGAAAAATAAAATAAAAATTACCATGTAAAAATGATGCTATTGCATACAAAAAGCAATGGCATAGTCATATATACCTCAAAACTGATATAAAAAAACATGCCAAAACACATAGTTAATTCGAAATGCATGAAACTGGTTCTAATTACATAAAAAACCATTACTATAATTTTACATGTCTAGAACTAATATTAATAATACCCCAAATTTACACTGAACAACATATAATACATGCGATATATATATATATATATATATATATATATATATATATATATATATATATATATATATATTCTATGAATAATAATCAATCAAAGTGATACTATATAACCAACAAGTTCAATTACTTAGGGAAAATTAATGTACATTTTAATATATACTAAACTACTATACTAAAATCACCAAATTCAGTTACATAAAATTTCCCTTAAAAAACATATAACCAAGTGTAAATCTAAAAAAAAAATCCATATCTTCTTAAAAGCTTAACAGTTACCCTTATTATGATCATATTACTTGCATATATCACATATATTTTGCTTATTTTGAAAGTATGAGAATTCTACTTTCCGTATAACCAAATACTAAAAGTGTTGTCGTAGAATACGAACAAAACTTGAAAGCTATTTTCCCCACTAAAAAATTAATAAAAGTTTTTATAAAATTATACTTCACTACAACAAATTGACCATATTACAACGGTGGAAAACAGTTGTAAAAGACTTTTTACAACTGTGGAGAAACTGCCATCTATTAAGAAGTTGTAATAGACTAAAATCTTTTACAATTGTGTTGCACTGTTGCAACACCGTTGTGAAATGTATATTGCAACTTTTTGCCACCATTGTAATAAAAGCTATTACAACTATTTTGCACCATTCTCATAAAACCTATTACAACTGTTATGCACTGTTGTGACTATTGAATATCACAATATGATTTTTGTTTGATTATACATTGCATCTCATATAGAAGTAAATATTTATATTGAATAAAATGTTATTGCATAGAATTGGTACTCAAACGATTATTTTATTCAGCTAAATATTTTATTTCAATATTTGAAATAGTACAACTTTCTGACCTCATTATTATACAACTCACTATTACATAATACAGTCAATCACATATACATTCCTCGCCATAGACTGATTACTCAGTACACTCAATTACATATACACTTCCATAAAAATGTACATACACACTTCCATATAGAAAACATGATATCACAAGTCACCTGGTTAGTTTTTGCCAAAGAAGAATCACCTGAGGAAAAATGCATGTCTGGATGGGTTCGCTTACATCTCGATCAATTTACTCAACAGTTTCGGTGTCCTACATATTAGAAAATGTAACGACAGGCATGTAGGATTACACATTGATTATTCTTCATTATTTGTATTGTAAAAACTGATAATGCACGAAATTTTAAATAAATGTCAATGTATGAAAAAAGTTAAGCATCAAGTAAAAAATAAAGGTATGCCCTACCCCCCTAAATAAAACAGTGACAATAAAGGGATATCCCCATATTAATTTCATATAAAGAATAATGAGTCGATGTGGTGCATTTCAATCAGTTTGCTTCACAGCGTTGATGTCCTGATGTTAGAATTCAATGTAAGAAAAGGTATGTTGATATGGGTCTACGTTCCATTGAAATAGGTAAAAATGAGAGAAGTAAAACATACCTGAACCTGAATCTGCCTAAGAGAAAAAACATGATAATGAGTTATCAAATGATATTGGCAGCTCACGCCATATGAAAATCATCCATGAAGTCGTACATGCATCTTTACATACCATTTCAGCATTGTTCAATTCACAAAATTTATCAAACATTTACATAAGGCACTATTAGTCAATATTGCTGTAGTAGTACTACATGATATGAAATGACATATTTACCTTCTGCACGTTTGGATTACTCCAAGTTCGCAACCTTTGAATAAAGCCAACAATAAAGTTCAGGAACATGGAGCTTAGAATTGAGTCATCAGCCTCGGCTTCTCAGCTATTTAAAGCTACATATGCAGTGATATCTGATAAGTTTAATTAGGAAATCATTTACAATAAACAATGTAAATTCATCATGGAAATAAGCCTTTTTAGTAAAATTCAGTGCGCCACTTATAATAGTAGTCTCGTCATAGGTAAGTTCCCCAGCTTTGCTAGCCTGATACATTTAAATCAATGATCCTTAACAATTACCAAACACAATAGTACTTGCTGTAAAAGTTGAAATACTTTAATTGTGTGTTGCATACAACCATAACAACCCATTATCTCTATCTAATTACCTGCAGGTATAAAAGAATGACTGCCTCTTTTCCATTCGTGGAAACAAAGGTTATCAGCAGAGCTAGAGAGCAAAATCATTAAATTGTTAAACTATCAACATAAAAATATAATGATAACATAAATTAACCATACCCGAATGGCGTGATAAACTTGAACCAAAATAATTCTCCAACAGCATAATAAAATCAATAAACCAAACAACTTTTCATTATTTAAAAAATATTAAACAACGTAAACGTTAAACAAAAGTAATGACACTTTTCCACTTTCTATTAGCTATTAATATATAGACACAATTAACATAGTACTGGAATTAAGACACCAGGATATTAAACGTTTGGTTTACGCACCAAACATCGGTTTACTATGAGTTATCAAAACTTAAAAAGAAATTAAATCAATGCACCAAGGTTTACACATCAAAACTTAAAAGAATACTGGAGCTTCTTACCGATAGCGTATTTTTCCAACCACTTACAGATAAAACATTTCAATCAGGAAGCCGGTTTTATTTTGATAAGAAAAATATGTTGTGACCTTTCTCTTTGCCGCTAAATTCCAATAAACATCCAAAATTCATGCTAATAGATTAATGGCTTCAGTAATATTTTCACTAATTATAACTATAAACACACTTACAATTAACGCAAAACACAACAAACAAAATTGAGCTTAAACTGAAATTAGCACTAAAATTTAAATACCTAGTTGAACATAGCTAACAATAATTACTTGAATTTTGGATTTAGGGAATGGAATGTCACCTACAGACGGATTATGGTTGTGTGCAGCATACTATGGCTTGGTGCGACAATGTATAGGAAAGAGAATGGTGCTAGATCTTGAATCGAACAGAGCAAGTGATGAAGAAGGACAGGCGATTTAAGATCTGGAACACGATTTAATTAGTCGAATTAACTGGAAATTTTTTTTAGTATAAATTAAAATAAACGTGTAACTGGAGTTTGGCGAGTTCATGAGCAGGGATTCGTCTCCTTTGCTCTTGAGCGAGTTTCATCAGTTTTGGATCCAACATTGCATTATACTGTCTTCTTCTTCAAACTCAAATCAATTATTATTCAGGGCCAAAATTGATTTATTTTGTTATTATCTTCATGGATCCATTATTGTGTTATACCGTCTTCACCGTAACCTAATCGGATCATCAGCTTAGGCGAGAAGTAGAGATATTTATCGTACCTGATTTGGGGAGGAAACATTTCAGGAAAGGCGGTCGTCAAATTGAAAAGGGGATATCGATTTTGTTATTTGTCCAGATGATTTTAGTTTAGGGTACAGTGAAGGAGGCCCGCCTAAATTTTCACGTTACCCACCTAAATTTTGATTTAGAAAGAATGTGAGCTCAACCAAAACTTCGATTTTCCGCCTAAAGCTTTTATTGCGTACTATATTACTAATAAATAGGGAGGTGAGCTTCCACCTAAAGCTTATTATGTTTATACTAATTGTTACTTATTAAACACTTAACATTAATTATTAAAAAATATTTACTACTTTTTTTTGGTAAAGTATAATTACTATTTATTAATTATTCTTAGATAGTAATATTATTAGTTATTAAATATTAGCTGATGTTAGTATCTAATAGGCCACTAATATAGCAAGTAGAAAAAAAGAACTGTTAAAAATAAGTTTGTACAATTTTCAAATAAAAATATTTTAATTATTCATTATTAATTACCAAAAATAAATGACTAAATATTAAATATTACTTCTTGATTATTACTTCCTAATTATTAACATTAATGATATTTTTTTAATAGTTATTAATTGTTAAAAATTATTTATTAATTATACTAATTATTAATATTGAAAATAGTCATCTATTACAACTGACAAAAAATAGAGGTTGTAATAGACATCTATTACAACAGTCAAAACAAAAGAGTTATTAAAGAAATGTTTATTACAACTTACTATGAAATACAGTTGTAAAAAATGTTTATTACAACTGTTGTTTTATGACAGTTGTAAAATTAAAGTTGTAATATGGTGTTTTCGTTGTAGTGCTTATATCTACTAAAACTGATACCAAAATCCGAATCTCAAATAAATAATTGAAAGTCTCAAATTTTTAAATATCTTATGCTAATAAAGAATTTTAACTACTTGATCATCTGTTTACGTTTTAAAACTTCATTTTTTATATACCAAAAGAAACTACAAAAACATCCATAGTATTGTAGTAAAAAATGATGTTAAGAAATAACAAAAATGATATCTAAAAACTGATCCTCACTAAACGTAATAATATATCTTAATCAATCCAACATGAATGCAGGAAAAAACATAACATAATAAATGTTTGCTTCGGTATGTTAGTTTATTGTATAATAATTATATACTTATACAATAATAATTACAAACATGAAAAAAAATACTTATAGTCTGTGAAATTAATACATAAAATCTTATATTTAATTGACAATAAAAATGGTACTCAAATAAAATTCATTGAATGTTTGATAATGATACCACATAATAATTTGACCTACTGGATTCTAATATTTACAATAGGCAAATCGATATACATATTATTATATGATAAGTAATATACTTATATTACCAAGTTCAGTCACATGAAATGCCAAAAAGACATACAATAACTGCATATTCACCATAGCGTTTTCTTGGAAAAACATAGTTGTCTAAAGACTTAACCTTTCAAAAATGCACAAGAGCATCATCGTCAATTCCACAAAATTAAGAGTGAACTTCTTCGAATTCGTAAATATTAACAGCCATATCATTTATCTGTAGTTTCAAAAAACTATGTCCATAGTGGAAAGCAAAAAAAAATTACAAGTAATAATTAAAAAATATCAAAATGGAATTTAATCAATTGTTAACTCAAAATATGATATCTAAAAACTACTACCGATAATTGAAAACTAAAACCTAAAAGTTGATAGCTAAATACTAATACCGAGAAGATTGTAAAAATATACTTAAAATCTAACATTGAAACGATAATAAAAAAAATTAATTGAATATGTGACACCATTGCACTTTAGTAAATGGTCGATGATCATTGAACCGATCAACTTAGTTACCCTATGTTCACTTTTCTTCTTCATGGTAGTTGGTGCGGGTAGTAGAGATTGAAAGTCAAGGTACGACCGAGGCTTACTATTACCTGGTCTTTTGTCCCGACTATCAGAAGCAATTTGGATTAACTTGACTTGATGATTGCAAGGCTAAACAACTCAGAAGCATCACCCAAAGGCCTAAAGATTGAGTTGAGATTTTGTAATGCAACTACGATAGTCTCAACTCATCGAAACAACTCCCAGATAATCACGAGCTTGTAGATCTATATGGATCCCCAACATGAATCTGTATGGATCCATTATTCCCAAAAAACTAAGCTCTCCATTTATAGAACTCATGGATCAGCATGGAACCTCTATGCGAATTAGTAGGAATCCACATCGTCTTCAATAAATTAACTCCCAAATAACTCCAACGTGGTTCGGTAGAACTCCCAACAAGTGGATCGGTGCAACTCTACAAGCCTAAATGACTTTGTAGCTTCCTAACTTCGAAGGATCCCACTTTTACATTGGCTAGTCAGATCACTACCAAGCTTCACACAAAGACAAAGGAAGAGGAGTAGGTGGAGTGCACATCAATCGAATCCCAAAAAACAACAAGTATGGAGATCAGTACTGATTTGCATGACTTGAGTTTTTAGGCCTTGGGTCGTTTGTACTCCTTAATATTTCGAATACTTCAAAATGCAGTTCAACTACAAATACCCTTGTATTCGACAAAATATGAATCTTTTGGCATTGTAACTACAATGTACTATCTTATTCATGATATATACCAATCTGTGCTTGTACTTCATGAAACTCAATAATAAAATGATTGAACTTGCATAGTGTACGTGGGTCGACTTATGCCTCACCACTATAAATCATTGTCTTCTTCATTTACTATATTTCTACTACTTCTTAATTGTTTCCATTTATTTTTGCTTAATGTTTGTTGAACTGTGCAAAATTTTGATGTCAACATTCTGGTGCTTTCATTGAGGAAAGAAAAACCTTTTTTTTCTTTTCTTCCAAAGCCTTCCAAATTTTGAAATTTCATAAGACTTCTCTATAGTCTAAATACAAAGCTAGACATAATGGTGAAGATAAATAAATCCTCAGTCATTGGACCTTCTCATGCCGATCGTTAAGAGGCATCGCTCCAACAACAACTTCTCCCAAACCTAATCTCCTAACCACAACCAATGTGGCAACCTCATCCAATCCTGATATTCTGGTCATTAAAACTCAGATGTTTGAGGTGATGAAAAAGTTGGAGAATATGCAGAGGGATTTCAATCAACAGATCGCCATAAACCCTGGAACTCATGGAGATGCTTCAACAATCTACCCAAAGGGATATTACATGCTTGGAAGAAAATAGGAGTATTCATTCTCCCAATGTCAACTGTGTCTCCAATATTCTTACCTGGATCCTACCAAAGCGACCAAAGTCATTGGAGGAGGACTTCACATGGTGGAACGAGAGGAAACATTAAAGAGGGAATGAGGCCGCTACTCATTTTCGGCTAGGTCCAGCTCTTAATCCAAGGGACTGAAGTTGCGCCCCGTAACACTCAAGCTCTTGTCACTTCCGCTCAGAACCTAGCTTTCGGAATTTCTGAAACCAGAGCGCTCATGCTCAACCTCCTTGGAATCAGGCTACAAATGTGGTCTAGTTTAAAGATGAAGTTGAGCATCCTCTAAGGAATAGTAGATATCGCTACTATGATATGAAGGATCATACGTGGGAACCAAAAAGGTGACACCAATGTCTGAGAAGCCAATACGAGAAACAATCCTTTTACTAAGCCCATGAAGATTTAATATGCCTGAACTTGTTGCTTGCTTGGGAAGGTCGATCCTTCAGAATTCCTTAACCGAGATGAGTGGCATATGGATTTTTCCCGCATTACCGAAGCAATGCAATGCAAATGCTTTCCATGTTCCTTGAAGGCATTGCTATTCTATGACTCTATCGACTAACGCCAATAACATATCTTCTTTTTACCAACTTTTAGGGAGTTGATAAAGTAATTCAGGATGCATGCAACGATGCAAAAGGACATCCTGAGTATCTCAAATATATTCCAAGGATCAGAGAAGACTTTGAAGAGGTACTTGAAAGATTCAATAATGCCTTCATAGAGGTCGACGATCTTGATATAGCTTTTGTGCAACTGCAACTAATCAAGGGAATATATCCGGACATGTAATTCGGAAAATTCCTACACCAAAAGCCTCCAAACTCTTTAGAGATCTTTTATGAAAAGTCTAGTGAAAAAATACGCTAAGAAGAAGAATATAGGAACAAGACGCTACATGTACATCCCCATAATCCACATCGTATCATGGCGTAAAGAAATGTTACCAATAAACTAACCAAAGAGCCTTAGGGAAGGTCAAAGGGAAATGCTTCCAATAAGCCCAAACAAAATGGAAACAACCAAAACAATCCTAATGGATGTGATAAGAAGAAAGAATCGACGATGAGGAATCGATTCCCAACAAATGTTTACAGTCCATTGAATTTTCAGTTAGAAATCATATACCTAGAAACATGCAATACTATTCAATACCAAAATCTAAGCCCACGCGAATTCATGGAAAGGGAATAGCAGTCAGGCGAGTACCACATGTTCTGTGAGATGTCTGGCCATAACACTAACGATTGTCATCATTACCAAGATGCAATATAAAAGCTCGTACACGAAAGGCATCTTGAGTCATACAAACAAGCAGAAACACCACAAGATGAAGCAATGGGTCCCTTAGCACTAGAGCACCTAAGCCTAAGAGTAATATTGAGATACAACATACAAGTATGACGACTGGAAATAATAGAAATACTAAAACATTTAGACAATTAAACGAGAAATAATACAACATACAAGCACGAACTTCACGGTATCATGATATATACACAAAGTTTTATCGTGTGAATCCAAATGCAAGGGCTATACTGCTAACATATTTGGCTAACATATGTAAAAATATAACATTTACAATCAACTAATCACTTCGAAGATCCACCTTTATTTCTTCCATCTGAATTTAGTGGTGGTGGCTTAATGTTTTTCCCATCCTTCCTCTTCCTCTTTGATTTTTTCCCCTTTATTGGAGTAGTCCAGGGATGGTCCTGAGTTCAAAATCTTTTCCCAAGTCCTTTTCACCAGATATCTCTGTTATTTTTGCTTGATCCAGATGAATGATTACCTTTAGAGGCTTAGAAGGACGATTAATGATTGCAATCTTTGCCTTCTGTGTCCTTCTTGAATTTCTCTCTAGCCTCTACCATCTCCTGCTTAGCCACGAGCCCGGCATGCAACTTCTCAGACATTTCCTTTAAGCTTGGCCCGCTCGACTCCTTACCGGTGCCAGTAATCATTATCTCTACTCCCGCATTCCTTTTCCTTGGGCCAATAACTCATCCATTTCCTTGAGCATTGCTTTGGTGCCAATCTCTTATGGTTGTAAGTATTTGATATCGAGGTGCCCAGATGCATGACTCTTTTGTATTAATTGACATCGAATGCAGCCACAGTCGTAGTTGTTGGCCCAATAGGGGTCTCCATCTCAAGAGTCCATGTACGTCTAAGACGATTTAGAGTTAGTCTTCTTACATTACCTGGTAACTCATAGAAAGCCGAGTGATCTCTCAAATACCTTGATCATTTTCTCAAATACTGGAGACAAGATTGGAATACTTTTAATATCCAACTAGATAGTTTCCATAATAGTGTTGCTTTTATCTATTGGTGACATGGACCCGCTGGTGCCCAACCCAGGACGATAAGGACTGTACCCCTCAATATTGGTAGTAATGAATCAATCATCAATGACGGCTGGTGGAATAGATGTAAATTATGAAGCGCTCTTTTCAATAGAATGAGCGATAATAATGCACTTAGTCATGACCATTTTGCTTTTTTGCTTTGGCTGCTTCTTCTCATACATCGCCTCGGCATGTTCTTCCAGCTATCGCCTTCTCTATGCCAATACTTGGTGCTCATCGTCCTTTAAATACTGAGCCATCAATGTTTCTTCATCCAACACCCCAACATCCAAAGCAGCGGCCTCATCAGCTCAAAGTTTCTCATAGTTTGAAGTAAGTATCGTCAGGTAATCATCGGCCTAGGAGATTCCGTGTTGATGAATGACTTGGGCCTAAAACATTAGGACAAATGAATCATATTTTCCTTAACCTCAACATCTTTCTATGCAATTTTGGCCCAGAGTTCCTTTAGCTGAGTCTTAAACTCATTACTTCTTCAATGTGCACCAGAACTTCCTTATCAGACGCCTCAATCATTGCCTTTTCCTTCCTTACTTCCTCCACTTCAATCTTGCTGGCCTCCAACAATTTTTTCAGATCTTCGTTTTCTTTCCTTAGCCGCTCGACCAGTTCATTATTTTTTCTGAGTCGTTGGGTCTCTTTAGTGAGATCCTTGTTACCCTTCTCAATGACCACAATCCGAGCAGACTGGGAAGGCATAGTTTCTGTATATTCCTCTCTTGCTTGAATGGTTGCTGCAGATGCATCTTCTCCCTTCTTATTAGCTAACCTCAACTGCTGTTTCAACTCCTTGATCTCTTTTTCCCTCGCCTTGATTCTATCCTGATAATCATTAGTTTCAAGTTCTAACCCCATTATTTCAAGATTCTTTTTCTCGTTTAGTTTGGATAGTTTCTTACCATAATTTGCAATAATCCTATATTGGTTATAAACATCAAAAATCTTGTCAACCTTTTCTTTAGGATGCGTTTTCAATAGCCAAATAAGCTCATCAAAGTAATATTCAGGAAAATGCTATTGTAAGTAAGTTTTACACTCTTGTAGAGTCATATCATCACCTTATGAAACTATCTCAATTTCTTTTCCTTCTCTTCTCTCTCTCCACTATGACTTATTTTAGTTGATGAGCTCCCGCTAGGCCTATCTTTTCTTGTGTCCTTAGGTTAAGGTGGTGGGGGCAAGTTTTTAGGAGGTGGGGAAGTAGTTAACAATTTTGTACTTCTCGAATTAGAGCCTTTTCCGGCTTCAATCGGCTTTGCAGCGGGAGGGGGACTCGAAGCGTCGCGGATAGGTTTCCTTTCAGCAATCACAAACGTATTCAATATTGCACTTTCGACACGACTCACATGCTTAAGATCTTATAGAAAAAGTTGCCCTTAATTTGGGTTGTCGGGAACAAGAGCTGCCCCGGCACGTGTCTCTTCCCCACTCTCTTCTTTATCTTTTGCCTTGTATCAACCTCATTCTTGAACCATGGTTCCTGCACAGGACGAAATTCAAGTCCGAAGAGATCAAATAGCATATGAATAAGTTTTGTGGCGTGTAATACTTACGAGTGTGTGTCCTAGTGTTCCAACCTCAATGGACTACATTTTAATTTTCTCGGGGGAGTTTTCTCTAGCACGCAATGGTGTCGATGCCATCTCAAATCTTGCGAGGAACCTTTCATAATTTACTCCACTCAGGCTGAATGTGGAAGTCTCTAGTGGAGTTT
The DNA here is from genome assembly GCA_030737875.1 of Allium sativum. Lineage (NCBI taxonomy): Eukaryota > Viridiplantae > Streptophyta > Magnoliopsida > Asparagales > Amaryllidaceae > Allium > Allium sativum. The sequence goes on along the minus strand of CM060912.1, from coordinate 26,068,999 downwards.
TATCCAAGCCTGGGAATTGACCTTCAACTCCATATATGTTACAGTGTTAATAGTAGTTATAGGATAAATCGAGGTGGTCACCCCTCTCATCTTTATCCGTATCGATAGAGAGGGAATGAGAGATAGCAACAAGTCCCCTTCTCTTATAAGATCATCATCATTGTTCACATCCTCATCGTCCTCCTCCTCCTGAGCTTCGGCTCCCACTTCTTCAATGGGGGCAAGGTCAGATGTATGATAGGGACCACACCTGCCTACCCCGACATCTTCATCATCATACGTCCGGCTGCAATCCAATAGTATATAAAGGACAATTAGAGATCAACGTCTTAGCGTAAAAGAATTCTTCTCTGACATATCTCTAGGCTAACACCCGATCCGTGTATATTTGTTATCTTGGTCGTGAAGGATTACATGTTCAAATCATATTTCAAGTTAGTCTAGAGCTTATGACTCGAGTAACTTAAGAGTAAAGTAATTAAATGTTAACACTCTAACGTCCTCCTAGCCATCTTCAAACAAATATCGGTCGATGCCATACATAGAACCAATCATGTTTGAATAGCTTAGTTTATTCCAGCCCCAACAAGATGATCCTGCTATCCTGCTGGGCCTCAAGGTAGATAAGCAAGAGTAGGTGCTACGATGCTTGAATGTGAAAAGGAATATGATGTCCTCCCTTATTGTCTATACAGTAAGATTTGCCACATATAGAAGATATTTGTCGAGAAGAAAAACATATATCCGCTTCAATGATGCTATGTTGGCACCGAACACATGAAATATAACATATCTCGAATAAATAGGCAAGAAGGGGGCATGCACCCGACATAACACATGTATCAATTACATGTTATGTACCCTTCTAGAGGTGCATGCACCCTATCTTCCTAGTCAGGGATCAAAATTTCATCTCGTAATATGCCACACTTCGGAAAAATTCTAGTTAGTGCACCATTATAGATTTTTGATGGGAGTGAATCGGGAGGATCCTCTAAAATGACAACATCCTTCAACTCTTCTGGCTTCAATGGAACACCTTAATGTTTTTCACCTACACCTTCGGCACCCTACGGGTCTGCTTCTACATCTTCTTATTCCTCCTCAATAACTTGCTCATCCTTAGACTGGTCTATTAGTTGATACCCCTTGGGTTGCTCCTCTTTATCATGTTTCTTCAACTGACTCAATTCTTGGGACGGATTTGATTCCTCAAAAGTCATGTGATATCTAATTGACGGGCTTGTACAATCTAACGAGTTGCTCGAATTCGAATTTAGGTCTGCGCTTTGTGCCTCATAATCTTGTATTCGTTGGGAGCTTCTCATCACGACAACTTACTATATTTGTTAAAATTCACAGTAGTTAGCACGATAAAGTCTATGCCACATATGCTAATGCAAATTAATGTGGAACATGGAGCATTGTGTGTACTCATGCAATTATAATAAACATTTCACAATGCGGTGATGATTTTCTGTTCCATAGATGAAACAACATTCATTGTTGACCATCCTCCCAACAATTGGGTTAGATCATTAGATTTCATCAGGATACGATCGGGAATCAGAGTTTAGGATTGGAAATTTAGTCATGTGTCCACAGTCTTTTTTTTTAACCTATATGTATGTATGAATTGTCGATTTGATACAACATTCTAGTTGTTTGGAGATGAAACTGAATCGAGACGGTAATTTAACAATGATGACTAAGTTTTATTACCATGAGCATAAAATTCAAATTGTAAATCATGCGATTTCGAAATGACATCGAACTAATCATTAAGTTATCAAAACCTGTCACATTCAGTCTCGACCGATCACGTGAACTCACAAATTAGTCCAGATCCTTTCATACTTCAAGTTCAAGCTCGAAAAATTCTAAGTCCACGGATTTAATGTTAAAATTTGGATCCCTAAACTTAGCTGATTTTTCATGTATTTCTTCTTTGACTTCATGTTTCACTCCCTCTAGATCTTCGTATCTAAGTTTTTCATATCCCTCGAATATCAATCCATACCTGCTTTCCATAAACTCCTTTCCTCCTCTCCACTTCAGATATGAAAATTTGGATTTGATCTGTCCTTCTTCCCTTTTTCTTTCTTCTTCTTCTCCTTCTCCTTTTTTCACATCTAGATCCCTTTAATTCCACACTTCCTTACTCCATATCACCACATCTCTAGGTAATGTTAAAAATTTATATGGAGGAAGAGGAACAAATTAGAAGAAAGTAGAATATTTTTAAGGAAGGAGAAAAAAATATTTTTATTGCTTGATTCTTTTTTCTTGCTTGATCATTGATTGGTATGACATATGAGAGAGTATCTATATATAACATGACAGTGTTCTACACTCTTCTCTCTCTAGACAATTCTATTGCATATTTTGATAGACCAAAATTTATTATCATTTATTTGATTTTGGTCTTTCCTAAAACAAGGATAGAATTTATTACATAATTGGCATTTACTTATAAAACCAAATTTGTTTGTTTCCATTTAAAACCAAGTTTACTTTTCAACATCCCCCGTAAACTTGGTTTTATTATTCTAAGCAAATTTCTCAACTTGATAAAATCTTCATACTTGAGCGGATTGGTGAAAATATCAGCAATTTGATCATTGGACTTCACGTACACTAGCTGCACTTCCTTTCTAGTGACGCACTCTCTAATGTAGTGATAGCGTGTGTCAATATGCTTGCTTCGATCATGAAAGACTGGATTTTTGGCCAAAGCAATTGCTGACTTGTTATCCACTAAAATCTTGATTGGCCCCTTTTGTTGTAAATTTAATTCTTTTAGCAAGTTCCTTAGCCAAATTGCATGACAAACACATGAAGTAGCCGCTACATACTCTGCTTCGCATGTAGAAAGCATGACAATTGGTTGTTTTTTCGATGTCCATGTGAAAGCTGTGTCTCCCATGTAGAACACAAAATCACTTGTGCTTTTCCGATCATCTATATCTCCACTCCAATCACTATCACTATATCCAACAAGTTCAGAATTATCAGAAACAGAGTAGTACAAACCAAAGTTTGTTGTCCCTTTAACATAGCGAAGAATCCTCTTTGCTGCCTTCAAATGTGTTGTGGTTGGATTCTCCATGTATCGGCTTACAGCTCCAATCGCATATAGAATGTCGGGCCTTGTGCATGTTAAATTTCTTAACCTGCCAACCAAGCTTTTGAAAGGTGTAGCGTCTACTTTTTCTCCTTCTTCGTACCTTGATAATTTGATTCCACTTTCAATTGGCGTTCAAACGAGATTAGAGTCATCCATTCTGAACTTTCTCAATATTTCCTTAGCATAGCCTTCTTGAGTGATTAGAATGCCTTCATCTTCTTGTTTTACTTCAATGCCAAGGTAATAAGACATGAGGCCAATATCAGTCATCTCAAACTCCTTCGTCATCTCTTTCTAAAATTCTTTAAACAAGCTTGGATTGCTACCTGTAAAAATCAAGTCATCTACATACAAACATACAATCAATGTATCACCATTTTGGATTTTAATATAGAGTGCATGCTCATATGGACATTTAATGAAGTTTCTCTCTTTCAAATACTTATCAATTCGAGCATTCCAAGCTCTTGGAGCTTGTTTCAACCCATAAAGTGCCTTCTTTAGCTTTAAAACTTTGTCTTCTTCTCCCTTGACTTTGTAGCCTTGTGGTTGCTCGACATAAACTTCTTCTTCAAGAATTCCATTTAGGAAGGTAGACTTCACATCCATTTGATGTATCTTCCACTTGTTTTGAGCTGCTAAAGAAATTATCAATTTTACAGTTTCTAATCGAGCAACTGGAGCAAATACCTCTTCATATTCAATGTCAGCTCTTTGAATATAGCCTTTTGCTACCAATCTTGCCTTGTATCTTTCAACTTCTCCTTTGGCATTTTTCTTTACTTTGTACACCCACTTGACACCAATCGCCTTATGCCCTTTCGGAAGTGAAGCTAGCTCTCATGTGTCATTTTTCTTGATCGCCTTAATTTCTTCGTCCATAGCGTCTCTCCAACTCTTCTGTTGCAAAGTTTCTTGAAAATTTATGGGCTCACAATATGCAAAAAGACAAAAAAGAGTAATATTGTCTTAGTTTTCTGTTACAGCATAAATTTCTTGAAGGCTTCTAAAACGAGGAACCCTTTCACTTGAGCTCCCATCTTCTTGACAATTTGTTGTTGGTGAAGCTAGAGGGGAAGTAGGCTCTTCACTTGATTGTTCGATCCTCGGTTGTTGTATCTCATCTTCTTCAAAATATAGAAAGAAGTTGTAATTCTCATCATACGATTTCCAATCCCATTCTCCTTCTTCATCGAATACAACATCTCAGCTAACTATTATCTTCTTTGTATCGGGATTGTAAAGTTTATAGCCTTTAGAACTTGGGTCATAACCAATAAAAATATATTTTTCACCTTTATCATCCAATTTGCTTTGCTTTTCATTCGGTACATGTACATGAGCTATGCTTCCAAAAACTCTTAGATGAGAAATGCCAGGCTTCCTTCCGCTCCATGCTTCTTGTGGTGTCTTCCCCCACACACTTCTTGTTGGAGATTGGTTTGATAGATAAAAGCGCATGCCACAGCTTCCGCCCGAAATTTCTTTGATAGTCTCTTACTTTTGAGTATGCTCCTTGCCATTTCAACAATTGTCACGTTCTTGCTTTCTGCTACTCCGTTTTGCTGAGGAGATATAGGCACTGTTAGTTGGCGTCGAATTCCATTATCTTCACAATACTTCTGAAATTCTCTTGATGTGAACTCTCCTCCACGGTCAGATCTCATGGCTTTTATCATATGGCCACTTTCCTTCTCAACATGAGCTTTGAACTTCTTGAAGTTCTCAAATACCTCTGATTTCTCCTTCAAAAAATACACCCACGTTTTTCTTGAAAAATCATCAATAAAAAGAAGGAAATAATTACTTTTACCTAGCGAGCTTGGCTTGATTGGTCCACACACATCTGTATGTATGAGTTCTAATGGTTTCTTGGCCCTTGAGTATGACTCCTTTGGAAAGCCCATTTTGACTTGCTTCCTAAGTAAACATCCTTCGCACAGTTGATTGGCATGATTTATGCAAGGCAATCCTCTCACCATTTCCTTCTTAAAGAGCAATTCCAGTCCTTTGAAGTTAAGATGTCCAAAACGAAGATACCAAAGCCATGAGACATCTTGGTAGCATGCCTTAAGACATTGGGCGACATCATGTTGAATGTTGAGCACAAACATTATATTTTTTGTCATTGGTACCTTAGTAATGAGATTGCTTGCACTGTCTCTTATGGAAAGGCTTTTATCCTGTAATTGAATATCATAACCTTTCTCTAAGAGTTGTCCTAAGCTCAAGATGTTACTTTTCATGTTTGGTACATAGTAAACATTAGAAATAAATTGTAACACCCCACCTCCACCAGGGTCACTCACAAAGGAATGCACTAGCTTTGGAGGGGCATTATTGGTAAACATGCATAATGATATAGCAAGGCAGGACATGACATATCTATATATATGTAAATAAACAGAGTACGTAAATAAAACAGCGGAAGATTTTTAAACTATTTCAAAAACAAGTCTGGTACATCAAAATGTCAATTTCCCAAATAAACAAGTCTAGTACATGAAGTAACATCATCTGAAACTGAAAAAGGAAAACATAAAAGTAGCTATCCCCAAAGTGGAAAAACCATAGCGAGCTCAAGTCCATACATGAGCTATCCAAGAAAGCAGCTAAGCTCCAAGCTAGGCTCCTGTATTCCCTCCCTGAGAACCTGGGGGGGGGGGAAACGGAAGAAAAGAGGCGAAACAAAACGGGTCAGTCAAAAAGACTGAGTAAGCCCTGCTACGATCAGTCTATAAACTAGTAAAGTTAACATCATGATGGAAACTGAGATATAGCTAACAACATACTGGCATGATAAAGTAACTACAAGATAGATAGAGGTGTCATCGCATAAAACAAGGTTAAGTCTTTGCACCACGGTGTACTAGCAAACCAACATAACAGGTAATGATCCCTTAGCCCAAACTTTGGTCCAATAACATGAAGTGACCTTAATAAAAGGTCCAGCCCACGGTCTAGTCGATCGGCTCCCTATAAACCTAACACGTCAAGTGTTGGTGTCCATATGGCCCACGTATGGATGTAGTTAGACTGTGCTGGGTCCCCCTTTTGGGCGTATCAAGCCCTCAGATGTCAACCCCAGACACTTAAGCAATAATGCACAGCTCTAATCTACTGGTACCCGTGCCTCGAGTTTGTCCAACATCGGACTACGTGCACGTCCGTAGCCCGCCGAACCCGCACCGCTGTACCACTCGGCCATCGCCCTTTGGTCGCTTACATCTGCCAGTAATCGTGCCCCGCCCTAGCCTAGCTTCTAGGGTTGTGTATGATACCAAACTGGGATTACTGTTAGAACAGACCACGTTGCTAGGGTTTCCCAAGAGGGTTAAGTGTGATTTAACCCTTCACTAATCCTGGATTAAACTGGTTAAGTGTGGCTTAACCCCATTCTAATCCCTTGAGCTCCCAAATGGATTAAACTAGTTAAGTGTAACCAATGGTTCACGACTTAACCACATTCTAATCCCTCGAATCCCCAAATTGGTTAAGTATTAGTGGACCCTGACTTAACCCTAATCATGAGGCATTAATTAATTTAATGCACCTCAACCTCTCACATTAGACCTTGTTGTGGTTACTAGTTAGGCCGGGCGGGTCCGGGTAGCTTTACACCACAACTTGGTCTAACCTCGGGTCTTGGCACCCCATGACCAACTTCTCACATTGGGTCCTATTGTTTGTAGCCACTAGTTAAGCCGGTCGGTTCCGGGTAGAATTACGCTACAAACTCAACCCAACCTCGAGTTGGCCACACTTATGTTTTGTAAGTGTCATGTCCACTTTATTCCAAAACATAATCACAAGTCAAACAATTACTTGGGTAGACCTAACTTAATAGGTAAATTCCCAAGGGGTAGACCTAACTTAATAGGTAAATTCCCAATCTTATATTTTTATGTATTTTAAGTTTACCCCAAAACCCCCATCGTCATTCTATCGCTTACATATTCGTAGTAACGCATAAAGGATAGGAAGAGGGAACTTGGCACAACATATATGATAAACTTGCACAACAATCATGCATAACATGTTAGACTTGCACAACTTAGCATAGTGATCTTGCGTATTACCATAAAACATGCACTTCTTGTCAAAACATGCACAACTTGTCATCTTAAACTTGCATAAGTATGCATAACTTGTCAAACTTGCACAACTTGTCAAAACATGCACAACTTGTCATTTTAAACTTGCATAAGTATGCATAACTTGCCAAACATGCACAACTTGTCAAAACATGCGCAACTTGTCCTTTTAAACTTGCATAAGTATGCATAACTTGTCAAACATGCACAACTTGTCAAAACATGCACAACTTGTCCTTTTAAACTTGCATAAGTATGCACAACTTGTCAAAACATGCACAACTTGTCAAAACATGCACAACTTGTCCTTTTAAACTTGCATAAGTATGCACAACTTGTCAAAACATGCACAACTTGTCAAAACATGCACAACTTGTCATCTTAAACTTGCATAAGTATGCATAACTTGTCAAACATGCCCAACTTGTCTTTTTAAACTTGCATAAGTATGCATAACTAAATGAACTTGCAAATCATGGCTTAGCAAACATGCATAAACATGCATAACTCATTTAACTTGTAAATCATGGCTTAGCAAACATGCATAAACATGCATAACTCATTTAACTTGTAAATCATGGCTTAGCAAACATGCATAAACCATAAAACATGTACAAATCCCAATAATCACCACATGATAACTTTAGAGTTTGTAAAGTGAGGGTAAGAGGGCTTACAATGCTTATGCGGACTCAAATGAGTTTAACAAATGCAAGAAACCCCTTATGCAACTAATTAAGACCCCCAAATGCAAGCAAACTTGATCAAGACTCCTCCTTTATGATACCAATTGAAAAACAAGCCTTTAATGCAAGCTAAGGAGGATCATACAAGCCTAAATATGCTTGTATGCATGGAAAATTACTTAGGAATTATTAATGAAGAGATTGGAGGCTAGGGTTTTAGGTGGAGGCCATGAGAGTTTTAGATTTTGGCATAGTTTAGTTACTAGGATGAATAATGAGGCTTTAGGGTAGGATTAGGGGTATATTTATAGAAGATTAGAGTGTTTTTAGCCCTAGGATTAACCCTAGGATAGTTTTGGCCCGTCAGATCTCGGAACTCTCTAGAACCAAGCCACCCAATCAAGCCCAAATCAGAAATGGTGCACCAGGCTAGACTGCCTGGGCACCCCCTGTCGACAGGGCTGTCGACAGGGCAGTCGACATGCCCAGGACCCTGTCGACAGGCTTGTCGACATGCGGGTCCTGGCGGGATTTTTCCCGCCTTGGCCCAGCTGGCCCAAATCCTAGTTTTTAATTTTAGATTTAAATCTGTTTTAATTATGGAAATTTCTGAAAACTTCCCTGGGCCTTAACTGGGTCATACGGACTCCGATTTTCAAAAACTCGGACTCTATCTCGCGTATTTTTCCGAGACGAACGCAATGGCATAGCCCGTTTCCCTTGATTCCCATTTTATAATTTAATTCCGCCTCAATTTATGTTATAACAGATTATTGAAAATACGGGTTGTTACATTCTCCCCTCCTTAAAGGATTTCGTCCCCGAAATCTTCAAGTTAGGAAGAACGTATCCTACCATCCAATCATCCATCTACTCAAAGCATCATCCACGAGCAATCATTGTCCTTAAAAGATTCTAAATGCTGGATGAACATATGCAAAAGTGTGTGTATATGTACTTATCTAATGCAAAAATCAGGCGGTTACTGATACAGTAAACCTCCTTAATGCATATGTATGTAAATCAGGCGGTTACTGATACAGTAAACCTCCTTAATGCATATGTATGTCAGTGAAATGAATCCATATGTATGCAAATTCCTAACATAATGTATAATATCTACATGCGTGCTCAATCATACATCCATATGCAACATCCATGTGATAGCATACGAATTTCATCCAAGAATAAGCATAAACACTCATGCACATGCAATATGAGGAGTGTGTGAGCCGATCTAGTGCCTAATCGTGTATAATGCATCCACGAGCAACCACTTGCAAACACTTGCAACCACTTGCAGCCATCAAACATAACATGTTTCAAACACATGTTTCATCCAAAGGGTTTCTACCTAAGGACCTCATGACAAGATAAACTAGATAAACTCCTTTTTGGATTACGAGAAATCCATTCAAACTTTGACATATAGTACTAACCGATGAGTCTTAACCCCCTTATGGAGTTTACAACAGAAATAAGATCGAGAATGGGACCGAGAGGATATATGCAAAAGACAGCTTGCAAGCAAGCTCCACAGGAAAGCGAGGATCAAGGATGCACTCTTAAAAAGGGATATGATGCGTGTATCTAGTCTTCACTCTTCTTAGTCACGTTTTCCTTGAGCTTAACTCCACTATGCTTTGACTATCTTCCACTTTATGATTCCTTGGCTTCCTAACTCCTATTTTCCCAAATTCGAGTCGGAACTCATTTCATTATTGCCTCTCGTCTTTCTTCCCCACTTATTCTTCTTTCTGTATACTTGGCTTAAACAGACTATAACCTCATGATTTCATGCAAGCTCTCCAAAATTCACTAGTGAATCCTGGATTTCGTCTTCTTACCATAAGGTATTCCATGCAGCAGAACTTTTCTTGGAAATACCACTCCACGTTGCCAATTGCCCTTATAAACGTGACTTCCTATAACTCGGGCTTCATCGACATGAACCATCCGCCTATAGGCCGTACCTAGATTCAGTTGCCTATCCATGGCTTCCTGGAGGCCATTTCAAAACTGGCCAACTTTTTGAGGATAAACCGTTGCTAACCATGATGCAGTCCTCTTGCTCCTCACCGGACTGAAATGAGCACTCTTCGTAAGTCTACCCACATACCCGTATTCCCTTTCTTTGATCTAGGTAATTTATCCACCTAGTCTATCGAGATGTTTTCACACTCCCCTTGCGAAACTTCCAATGGAGGCAATGGCCCACTGGGCTTCTATGACTTGGCCTCAACCTGGTGGCACAACATGTATTCCGAAACCAACTCGGCCACCTCCTCGAGTGATGCGCATCTTCAGGAACCTTCTTTACCAAGTCTTCCACTCGAGGAACACATAATTTCTCATCGCGCCTTAATCATCCTTTATAATATATCTAGCGAGGTGACTTAACATCTCGCCTCGAATCAATTGGTCCATGTTCTTGACTAACAGCGGGTCTTCTTCCTGTGAAACCCCCTTCTTGATCTAGAAGAGTAAGTCTAAGCTCCGGGAATGCTAACTAACTAGCCAAACGGAGAAGGTTTCTTACTTCAATTACCCTCCTCTGAGTTTTCCGGTTTTAAACCGCAAACAGAATCCACCGCTAGGCCTTACTTAGGAACTATGTGCCCAAGAAATCCAACTTCTTTCCTCCAAAGTGACGTTTGGAGAACTTGACCTTCCACTGGTGGCTCTAAGCGTATCCATCTCCTTCTTGAGATGTCTAACATGCTCTTCCTCGTTCTTTTGAGGAGATCAAAATATCGTCTACGACGACCACGAAAAACTTGTTCAAGGACTTCCTAGACACCCTACCCATCAAAATCACGTAATATGCGGGTGCCTTAGTCAAACCAAATAGCATGACTAGTCATTCTAAAACCCATCCAGAGTCCTAAACGCAGTCCTGTCAATTCCATCCTCAGCCATCCTAAGCTGATGGAATCCGGTAGCTAGATCAAAAGAAAACGGATGCTCCTATAAGCTGATCAAACAAATCATTGATCCTCGGTAACGGTTATCTATTCTTCTCACGAAGATCAACACATAAGCGAAACAAACTGTCCACATCAGTAACGAATACTACTGGAGCACCCTACTCGAGAATGCTTTGTCTCAGGAAGTTCTTCTCAAGCAACTCCTTGACTTGCTTCTTAACTCTCATCTCGTGAGGTCACGTGCCTAACCAGCCACGAAACTGGCTTGGCATTACCAACCAGATAATACGGAAATCTATCCCCAGATATCAGGATGTTCTCGGACCACCCTCACAGATTGCAAACTATCGATAGACGAGTTGAGGGATTCAAGATAACATAACATGACGGGACCCCTAGGGTTGCTAGAAATTTCTAAGGGTACGGCTGAGGCAGGCCATGAGCCTCACAACCCTATATACAAAAACCCAGAATGGCTCCAAAATAGGACAACCATTCCATGCCCAAAGCCAACCCATATTCCCCCGAAACCGAGAATATAAACATCCCACGAGAATTCTATACTCAAGACAGAAATTTTCAAATCCACTCAGACCACAGACAGGCGGGTAGAACCCCCAATTGGATTTGAAGCACATACGGGATCATCAACCAGACTAGTACTTAGGTGCAAACTTTCAACTAGATCAGATGAAATAAAACTATGCGATGTGCCAGAATCAAACAAAGTACGAGCAGAAAATGTAAACAAGATTTTCAACAGAAACACTACCTCTATCATGAGCTGGAAGAACGGGGTTGAGGGGATGAATTCGCCCTCCAGATAGTCCTGCACACTGAGTCTGACCTTGCCCTTGTTTCCTCGGGCAATCCTTGCTGAAATGTCCAAACTCACCACAATCAAAGCATTCGCCTCGCTTTCTCTTCTTCTTCCTACATTCCCTGGCTACATGTCCAACTTCACCACAGAAGTTACATTTCATATTCTTGCCCCGTTTCCTGGAATTTACTCTTTTGCCTTGAGACTCATTTGCCTTGACCTCTTTCTTATCGTTGCTACCTTCTTCCTGAAGTAGGGCCAAATTCACTAAATTCTCGAAAGTCGCCCCCAAGAGTATATGAGACAGGGCCAAATCACGTAATGGCTCGTTTAATCCTAGAGCAAAGTGTAGGGCCTTCTTCTGAGCTGTATTAACCAAGTCTAAATCGTCCTGAGCCAGTTGTTTAAACTTATCTATGTATTCCCTAATAGTCATGTCCCCTTGCTTCAGTGATAAGAATCTTAGTCCAAACCTTCCTCTAAAGTCATCCCAAGTCTCAATTGGCCTGGTCGCGGTGGTGACTACCCACCAACGTGCAGCTTCTTCCTTTAGCAACCATACTACTAGTAAAACTTTCCTGCGGTCACCTATATCAAAGGTGGATAAAAGATCTTCGGTCTCTTTCAACCAATTCCCTGCTTCTACAAGAGTCTCTGTTCCATTAAAATTCTTGCCACCCATCCTCTTAAAGTTCTTGCAAGTTTCCGCGAAATCCGCTTGTGGAGGCTGAGGGGGAAGAGGAACATCAGCTACGGGAGGAGAAGGAGGAACAGCGGCCTCGACTGGGGAGACAACATTAGGGACACCCGGGACCGGTGCCGTGACTTCCAAGTACCGACGAAACCAATCGGGTATCACTACTCCTCCGGGCAAGATGGGATTATCAGACATGCTGGAAACGAAAAGAAAAGAGTTTAAACGAGGAGTCAAAGGATAGTGCTGATGGCTTTTGGGGAATAGCCTTTTAAGAATAACTAGACTTTTCTTTGGAAAATACTTTATACTTGGTTTTGAAAATAGTTTTTCCTTTCAAAAAGTTCTAAAAACCTTTTTATCCCTTCTCGTAAACCATATGCTCTGATACCAAATGTAACACCCCACCTCCACCAGGGTCACTCACAAAGGAATGCACTAGCTTTGGAGGGGCATTATTGGTAAACATGCATAATGATATAGCAAGGCAGGACATGACATATCTATATATATGTAAATAAACAGAGTACGTAAATAAAACAGCGGAAGATTTTTAAACTATTTCAAAAACAAGTCTGGTACATCAAAATGTCAATTTCCCAAATAAACAAGTCTAGTACATGAAGTAACATCATCTGAAACTGAAAAAGGAAAACATAAAAGTAGCTATCCCCAAAGTGGAAAAACCATAGCGAGCTCAAGTCCATACATGAGCTATCCAAGAAAGCAGCTAAGCTCCAAGCTAGGCTCCTGTATTCCCTCCCTGAGAACCTGGGGGGGGGAAACGGAAGAAAAGAGGCGAAACAAAACGGGTCAGTCAAAAAGACTGAGTAAGCCCTGCTACGATCAGTCTATAAACTAGTAAAGTTAACATCATGATGGAAACTGAGATATAGCTAACAACATACTGGCATGATAAAGTAACTACAAGATAGATAGAGGTGTCATCGCATAAAACAAGGTTAAGTCTTTGCACCACGGTGTACTAGCAAACCAACATAACAGGTAATGATCCCTTAGCCCAAACTTTGGTCCAATAACATGAAGTGACCTTAATAAAAGGTCCAGCCCACGGTCTAGTCGATCGGCTCCCTATAAGCCTAACACGTCAAGTGTTGGTGTCCATATGGCCCACGTATGGATGTAGTTAGACTGTGCTGGGTCCCCCTTTTGGGCGTATCAAGCCCTCAGATGTCAACCCCAGACACTTAAGCAATAATGCACAGCTCTAATCTACTGGTACCCGTGCCTCGAGTTTGTCCAACATCGGACTACGTGCACGTCCGTAGCCCGCCGAACCCGCACCGCTGTACCACTCGGCCATCGCCCTTTGGTCGCTTACATCTGCCAGTAATCGTGCCCCGCCCTAGCCTAGCTTCTAGGGTTGTGTATGATACCAAACTGGGATTACTGTTAGAACAGACCACGTTGCTAGGGTTTCCCAAGAGGGTTAAGTGTGATTTAACCCTTCACTAATCCTGGATTAAACTGGTTAAGTGTGGCTTAACCCCATTCTAATCCCTTGAGCTCCCAAATGGATTAAACTAGTTAAGTGTAACCAATGGTTCACGACTTAACCACATTCTAATCCCTCGAATCCCCAAATTGGTTAAGTATTAGTGGACCCTGACTTAACCCTAATCATGAGGCATTAATTAATTTAATGCACCTCAACCTCTCACATTAGACCTTGTTGTGGTTACTAGTTAGGCCGGGCGGGTCCGGGTAGCTTTACACCACAACTTGGTCTAACCTCGGGTCTTGGCACCCCATGACCAACTTCTCACATTGGGTCCTATTGTTTGTAGCCACTAGTTAAGCCGGTCGGTTCCGGGTAGAATTACGCTACAAACTCAACCCAACCTCGAGTTGGCCACACTTATGTTTTCTAAGTGTCATGTCCACTTTATTCCAAAACATAATCACAAGTCAAACAATTACTTGGGTAGACCTAACTTAATAGGTAAATTCCCAAGGGGTAGACCTAACTTAATAGGTAAATTCCCAATCTTATATTTTTATGTATTTTAAGTTTACCCCAAAACCCCCATCGTCATTCTATCGCTTACATATTCGTAGTAACGCATAAAGGATAGGAAGAGGGAACTTGGCACAACATATATGATAAACTTGCACAACAATCATGCATAACATGTTAGACTTGCACAACTTAGCATAGTGATCTTGCGTATTACCATAAAACATGCACTTCTTGTCAAAACATGCACAACTTGTCATCTTAAACTTGCATAAGTATGCATAACTTGTCAAACTTGCACAACTTGTCAAAACATGCACAACTTGTCATTTTAAACTTGCATAAGTATGCATAACTTGCCAAACATGCACAACTTGTCAAAACATGCGCAACTTGTCCTTTTAAACTTGCATAAGTATGCATAACTTGTCAAACATGCACAACTTGTCAAAACATGCACAACTTGTCCTTTTAAACTTGCATAAGTATGCACAACTTGTCAAAACATGCACAACTTGTCAAAACATGCACAACTTGTCCTTTTAAACTTGCATAAGTATGCACAACTTGTCAAAACATGCACAACTTGTCAAAACATGCACAACTTGTCATCTTAAACTTGCATAAGTATGCATAACTTGTCAAACATGCCCAACTTGTCTTTTTAAACTTGCATAAGTATGCATAACTAAATGAACTTGCAAATCATGGCTTAGCAAACATGCATAAACATGCATAACTCATTTAACTTGTAAATCATGGCTTAGCAAACATGCATAAACATGCATAACTCATTTAACTTGTAAATCATGGCTTAGCAAACATGCATAAACCATAAAACATGTACAAATCCCAATAATCACCACATGATAACTTTAGAGTTTGTAAAGTGAGGGTAAGAGGGCTTACAATGCTTATGCGGACTCAAATGAGTTTAACAAATGCAAGAAACCCCTTATGCAACTAATTAAGACCCCCAAATGCAAGCAAACTTGATCAAGACTCCTCCTTTATGATACCAATTGAAAAACAAGCCTTTAATGCAAGCTAAGGAGGATCATACAAGCCTAAATATGCTTGTATGCATGGAAAATTACTTAGGAATTATTAATGAAGAGATTGGAGGCTAGGGTTTTAGGTGGAGGCCATGAGAGTTTTAGATTTTGGCATAGTTTAGTTACTAGGATGAATAATGAGGCTTTAGGGTAGGATTAGGGGTATATTTATAGAAGATTAGAGTGTTTTTAGCCCTAGGATTAACCCTAGGATAGTTTTGGCCCGTCAGATCTCGGAACTCTCTAGAACCAAGCCACCCAATCAAGCCCAAATCAGAAATGGTGCACCAGGCTAGACTGCCTGGGCACCCCCTGTCGACAGGGCTGTCGACAGGGCAGTCGACATGCCCAGGACCCTGTCGACAGGCTTGTCGACATGCGGGTCCTGGCGGGATTTTTCCCGCCTTGGCCCAGCTGGCCCAAATCCTAGTTTTTAATTTTAGATTTAAATCTGTTTTAATTATGGAAATTTCTGAAAACTTCCCTGGGCCTTAACTGGGTCATACGGACTCCGATTTTCAAAAACTCGGACTCTATCTCGCGTATTTTTCCGAGACGAACGCAATGGCATAGCCCGTTTCCCTTGATTCCCATTTTATAATTTAATTCCACCTCAATTTATGTTATAACAGATTATTGAAAATACGGGTTGTTACATAAATTGATGCTCTCCATTCTTCAATTTAATAAGAACATTACCTTTGCCTTTCACTGCTACCTTTGATTCATCTCCAAACGCCACATTGCCTTTTATTGTTTCATCAAGCTCTACAAATATATTTTTTCTTCCGCATATATGGTTGCTTGTGTCGCTATCTAGATACTATTAATTGTCCTCCCCTTTTTCATTTTCTTTATGGACCAATAATAATGTGCCATCTTCTACAATTCTTTCTTCAACATAATTGGTCTTCTCTTCAACTTTATTGTTTCTTGGAGCTCTACATTCAGAAGCATAGTATCCAAATTTGTTGCAATTATAGCATTTGATCCATGATTTGTCACTCCTTGAATTTGAGTTGCCTCTCCCACGACCTCTAATTGTGCTTTCTCCTCTTTGATTATTGTTGCTTTGATTGTTTTCATAGTTGGGCCTCCAACCTCGTCCATATCCATATCCGTGTCCTCTTCCTCGTTCTTGACCACGACTCCATCTTTGTTGGCTTTGACTACCTTCTTCCTTTTTTGAATCAATTCGAGTCTTAAGAACATGCTCCACGGTTTCTTCCTTCTTCCTTTTCTTTTCTTCGTATGCTTGCAATGAGCCTAAAAGCTCCTCTATAGCCATGGTCTCCAGGTTTTTTGTTTCTTCAATGATGGCGACAATATGTTCAAACTTTGGATCTAATGATCTAAGAATCTTCTCCATAACTCTGACATCATCTAATTTTTCACCATTTCTTTTCAAATTAATAGTAACAACTACTCTTGAAAAATAATCAGAAACAAGTTCACCTTCTTTCATATGTAGAGATTCATATTCTCCTCTTAATGTTTGAAGACACACCTTTTTGACTTGATTTGCCCCCTTGTAAGACACCTGAAGCTTTTCCCATGCTACTTTTGCTGATTTTGCTTCCGAAATATTTTCAAAAGTGTCATCATCCAATGCTTGATAAATTAGACTAAGAGCCTTCTTGTCCTCAAGTTTTCCAATTCAT
This sequence comes from Allium sativum, assembly GCA_030737875.1. Lineage (NCBI taxonomy): Eukaryota > Viridiplantae > Streptophyta > Magnoliopsida > Asparagales > Amaryllidaceae > Allium > Allium sativum. Next base: position 26,051,957 of record CM060912.1, on the reverse strand, counting down.
CCTTTTGGGTTTGAGATAGACTATTTTCATCTTCTGGTTCAGTATAGCCTTTCTCAACTATCTGCCATACACGATTTGCTCCAAGGAGGGCCACTATTCTTAAGTTCCAATTATCATAGTTGGTCTTAGTAAGCATTGGAACTGGTACGGGAACGTTGTTATTCGCCATCTGTTAGGATCTACAAGCTCCGATACCACTTTGTTAAAAATTTGTATGGAGGAAGAGGAACAAATTAGAAGAAAGTAGAATATTTTTAAGGGAGGAGAGAAAAATACTTTTATTGCTTGATTCTTTTTTCTTGATTGATCATTGATTGGCACAACATATGAGAGAGTATCTATATATAACATGACAGTGTTCTACACTCTTCTCTCTCTAGACAATTCTATTGCATATTTTGATAGACCAAAATTTATTATCGTTTATTTGATTTTGGCCTTTCCTAAAACAAGGATAGAATTTATTACATAATTGGCATTTACTTATAAAACCAAATTTGTTTGTTTCCATTTAAAACCAAGTTTACTTTTCAACAGGTAATGCCACTAAACAGTGAGTTCTATCCCAGCTCATCTACACATGTCACCGACATGATCATCATACATCCCCCTCAATTCAATCTCCTCCCTCATTTTACTCCTTACATACCCATTAAAACCGAAAAGGATTCGAATAAATGAAGGGCCAAATCCACTTAGTGCTGGTGATTCATGAACGACGAAGGTAGACTTGGCAGTGTTGGCAGGATGATGGTTGGAGTCAAAGAAGTACGATTGGAAAATTATGAAGTGTAGGATGCCTCGAAAATTATAAGGGATGGATGCGGAAAATAACAGAAGAAAAGAAATGAAAAAGGGAGTCAGATATTTATACAGGGGTGGAGTGGAAGACATGGAAGTTTAACTCGCGTAAAAGTATATGGTTGGGGTTAACACCGATCCCTACGAAGATTAGTACCAATCTATCACAATATTTATATAAAAAGGAGAGAGGAGGGTAGTTATTTATGTTGGAAATATTTTTATAAACATTAGATGAATTGTTAAAAATGTTGGAATAATTGTATGAATGACTCATGGGACTATACGGAAGAAGCAAGTATTTATACTTGTTTCTAAGAAGTCATGTTAGGGTCTTGGGCTCCCAATACATGCTTTGTTGTGAAGAGGGGGACCATCCATCATGACGACCACACACGCGCGACCGACCGACTTGACCCGACCTGGTTTGGTTCGGGCTTGGGTTTAGGCTTTGGCTTTGTGGTGTAGACACTTATATTTTTTGAACCAGAAAATCTTGCCTTTTTCAAACCGTTTTTAATTGAAAGTATTTCTAAGCTGACTTTTACATGAAGCGGTAAACTCTTGACTTGTTATTTCAGTAGATCCGATTTTCTCTCACTGCCCAGTATTTTCGTTCGGCCCTAATCCCCGCCTATATATTATATTCTGTTGTATATGAGAATATCCATCTAAAAACCATTTTCTTACCTCCACAATTAAAAAAAAGAGAAGGTTTTTTATATATATGAAAGTGCAAGTCTGCACTGATTTGTTGTGCTAGCAAATCATTTATTCTTTTTCAGAGGTTATTTTATCCGACAGGTGGCGGCGGAAGTACAAACTGGTTTGCACCACCGACCAGATCGTCGAATCGTCTTCAAGAAAGCGACCAAATATGTGACTCAGCCATTGTTTCCCAACAATTTTAAGATGAGCTAAAACAATGGCTTCGACATCAACCCTAGATGATGCTGCTCCTCCCTCTGCCTTCCAGATCCCATTCATGACTGCTGCTCCATTCAGATTCGAAGGCTTGCATTTCAAGCGATGACATCAGAAGGTGGAGTTCTATCTGACGATGAGAAAGGTGACTGCTGCTCTGACCACCGACAAACTGCAGTTTCCAGACAAACCTGACATAACTGATGAAGCGCAGATGGCCTCCTGGACTGAACAATCAAAGCAACTACAGATCTGGACTGAACAGGATTACTTGTGCAAAAATTTCATACTCAATGGCCTTAGCGATGATCTGTATGACTACTACAACTCGGAGGACAAGACAACGAACGAGATCTGGGAAGCGCTGAAGAAGAAGTATGATACAGAGGAGGCAGGGGCAAAGAAGTATGCTTTCAGCAGCTATCTCAAATACCCGATGACAAACGATAGGTTAGTAGAGATGTAGTCTCATGAGCTCCAGAAAATAGCTCATGAGATCATCTCTGATGGTATGACATTGGACGAACAATTTCAAGTTGCTGTCATTATTGACAAATTTCCCACAGGTTGGAAAGATTTTAAGAATATCTTGTGGCATAAGACTAAGGAATTTTCTTTAGAGAGCTTGATCACTCACCTCCGTATTGAGGAGGAGGCACGCAAACAGGACCAGAAAGAGGAAGTGCTGGTTGTCTCAAACAACGGCGCTAAAAAGAATAAACCCGCAGTTTTGAAACCGAATCAGAAGTCTTTTAAGAATCAGAACTGGTGCAACAAACAGAATAGGAATTCGCAAGGAAACCCAAAAGGACAACAAAAACTAGCCCAAAAAGAATGATTCTGGACGGTTGTTTCTATGTTACAACTGTGGAAAACCAAGTCATATGGCACGAAAATGTAAGAATATGCCAAGCTATGCACCGCAGGCGGACATGACTGAGGATCCACTTACGTCTATAATTACTGAGATTCACCTTGTTGGTGGATCAGAGGGTTGGTGGGTAGACACTGGTGCTTCTCGCCATGTCTGCTATTATAACGACCCGCATTCTACGTATTGAAGGATCGTAGAATATTTATTTCTTTTTCATATGAGGTCATATGGTCATGTAACTTTGGGGAAGGACTATTGGGGTCATTTTCCATGTTCACGATTTTTGCCGATTTTTAAATGACCGCTTTACCCCTAGCGAATTTTGTTTTGTCCATAACTTTTGATTAGTAAGGAGTTTTGACCTGAAACCACTTTCATTGGATTCAGATGATGATTTACTTTCCGTAGAGTGGTCACATTGATCAAAAGACATAAAGTTTGGGAGATATGGCTGAAATAAGGTTTGGAAGGTGAAAAACAACTTAACCGGGCCTAATTAGGGTGATTAACTGCTAGGCCCATAACCCATTTCGGGATTAAAGTTATGAGGAGGCTGAAATCAGTTGGGAGACGATTCTATTTCATTATCTCAGCCGCTTAAAACGTTTCTCTGACCCTAACAATGGCCTCCACCTTCTAAAATCATCCCAAATCACCTTCTAATCACTAATTAAGAAAATCTACATCAAATCCAGGCAAATCAACACCAATTTAAAGTTGGAGCTGCTGTGTTGTATAGGAGAACGCCCCAAAACAGTAGAGTTTCAGATATAAAGTTTTATTTGTGGCTAGGGTGAGTGATTAGCATCATTTTCACTAATTATGGCTAATTAGGGTGATTAGTGATAATTAGCGAAATTATGGCTCAGAAAAATCTGGAAAAATTTGTGAAATTCTGAAATATTATTATATGGCTTTGATAAAAATTTGAATTAATTTCGATTAAGTTTGTTAATCCTATTGTTAAAACATGCTTAAGGGGATTAAGGGGAAAATCATGCTTTTGGGGTATGTTTGATCTTAAATGACCTATATGCTTAATGTTTTGACCTTGTTGATTGATCTTATATGTTACTATTACTGTTTGGAATGTTTTATGATTGGTTAGTGAAGTTACAACGGTTGAAAACGCCGTCGTATGGAGAGAATGGACGAAAATTTGCTTGTTGGAAAATGTGCAGGGTTTCGGATCGGATCAGATATGGGGCTTATATTGAGAACTGGGCAAGGGGATTCGACTCGGATCGGAAATTGGCACTAGAGGGGCTTGGCAAGAACAAAGGCCACCCACATAGAGTTGTAGTTGGGACGTGGGATCGGATCGGAGTAAGTGAGATGGAGCAGGAGAGACGAACGGAACCGAGAAGCAAAGCACGAGTCAGACCAGAATTGCAAGCACCGAACCGAACCGGATGGGGATAGCCGAACCGAATGGAAGTGTTAGAAAAGGGAAGTAGACCAGAACTGAACCAATGAACACCGAACCGAACTGCATATGGAGGATGAACCGAACCGGATTTGGAACCACTTCTACGCAACGAATCTTCTAAAGACCAACTCCAATTCGACCAAAACCCGAGATGTAAAGGAAGTCCAAATAGGAAGTAGAACTTAGGATCCAGATGGGAACCAATGAGTTAACTTCATGAATTGGACTTTGCTGTGGGACGTGTGCATAGGGGTTATCGAGGTCTATAGCTTTGACTCACCACCGGGGAACGGATTATTAGCTATGGGTTAGTGCAGTGAAGTTGTCATGACTTCATGGGGTAGAGTGATCATAGCAAGGCTATGGCCCAGTGTAGTGGAGTTGTCATGACTCCATGAGGCAGAGTGGACATAGCAAAGGATTAGTGGCTATGGATCAGTGCAGTAAAGTCACTATGACTCCATGGGGCAGAGTGATCGTAGCAAAGGATTGGGTGATCTAAGTGGTAGATATCGTATGCTTTACATACTGAGTGAGAGATATGAAGATAATTGCTATGTTTGATGTTTTGCTATCACCATGACATGCATACCCCCACCCCATTATTTTCACACTATGTGTTAGTGTCACCTTAGAGCATTGTACATCCTTTTGTGCTAATTCTTTGGTTGCAGGTCCAAGTTCAGGTATGGTTAAGTATACCTGTTATTGTTCTGTTTTGCTGCTTATCGCTCATACCAGACTTTTTTTGATCCAGAGTTTTATGTCTCTTATTATTACTCAGGGTGCTCTTAAATTGGCAGACTAGAGATAGGTCAGGTGATTATGCATGAGTAGCTGTATCAGAGATGACCAGAAGGCTTCCACGTATGATATATATAAATATTCTCCCTGTGTTGTTGTTGGTCACTACTTTGGGCATTAGTAGTGTACCTCTTTCTTTTTCTTCAGAGACGGTATTTCAAAGTTGTAATAATGTTGGTTTGGAATAAGCTGTATTTTGGATTTTCGCTGCTACGATGGTTTAGTTTTCAGCTTATGCACTGTCTCGCCTGTTTTATGTCAAAGTTATATTATTATTATATTTATCCCATGCGCTGTGAGACATTCTACAGGTTCCTTGTTAGTTCAAATTCCTTTCTTTGGATACCGTCCCATGCTAGTCGGACATTGGCACAGCGCACTTTCATTGGAAATGTCGGCTGGTGCGGGGCGGGCCGTCACACTTGGTATTAGAGCTCGAGGTTGCATAGTTAACCTAGGGAAAGACACTAGGGAGAGATAGCACGTATATGAGAGCGCATATTTGTTATATTTTGGGTTTTCAAAAGTTATATATATACACACACACACACACTATTAGTATGTCTAAGGATGGAGTCGCACTGCAATGGCACCACTGAAGAGATGGTTAATCGTTTTCTCCTTATAGATTAAACGATGAGCCGATGTACGAGGAATACTGGTTCAGGAGCCAATAGTAGGAATGCTCTTGATATGAGTACGATGTTCTCTAGCTTCATGGGAGAGATGCTTAGGGATGTTCAGAGGGCAACTCCTAATGCTGCAAATACCGGTGGTACAACGGTGCAGGCGCCTAGGGCCGATTTTGCCAAACTCTGTAAGGACTACACTAGTCTTGGTGGGAAGCCGTTCCACAGAACGGAATCGACTACAGAAGTTCAGGATTGGCTTGATAGTTGTGAGCGTATCTTCGAGGATCTGGGAAGCGAAGACGCGATGAACAGGAAGCTAGCATCCTGTCAACTGCAAGGACGGGTTATGAATTGGTGGAATGCTAATAAGGCATCTAACCCTGCAGATCAAGTTACTTGGGATCCGTTCAAGGCTCGATTCGGTGATAAGTTTATCCCAATTGCTCAAAAATCAGAACTGTTTAGGAAGTTCTTGGATCTTAAGCAGAATGGTATGGCAGTCTTGGAGTATTTTGCTGAGTTCGATACTTTATTGAAGTATGGATTATTACTTATTGACACTCCCGAGAAGAAGAATGAGAAGTTCATAACAGGCTTAGATCAGTACTTGGGGGAAAGGCTTATAAACCATATTGATGAGAATTTTGAATCGATTGTTAGGAAAACATTGAGATAAGAGAGCCTTTATCCTAAGCCCAAGGCTGAAGTCGCTTTTACATCTGCAGAGGGGCCAAAGCCGCAGGCAAGCTGTGGAGGCAAGAATAATTCTCGGAATAAGAGGAAGCAGAACCAAGCTAAGGATAGTCAGAAAAAAATAAGAAAGATGTTCAGTGCTTTAGCTGTGGCAAGAAGGGCCATTATGCCAAAGAATGTCGAGCAAAGCCAGCGGACAAGAAGTGCTTCAACTGTGGCCAAGTGGGACATCAAATTGATAAATGTCCATAAGCTCCTAAACAGAAGCAGATTGTGAAAGCGTATGCTATTAATGTTGTTCCTTCTTCATCGAATGCCCCAACTACGATTGAGAAAGAAAAGAATGTCATCATTCAAGGTATGATTTCTTTTTATGATGTTCCTGTTCGAGTACTATTTGATACTGGGGCTTCCCGTTCCTTCATATCTAATGACCCGGTAGATAGGTTGAGACTGGAACCTGAGATAGTTGATAGACCTTTAGTGGTGACGAACCTGATTGGTGGATCGACTAGCATTAGTATGATTTGTTGAAATTTTGTCTTACCGAGTCATGGATGTATATTTGCTTGTGATTGCTTTGTTTTGGGCTTTACTGGGTTTGGCATTATTTTGGGAGTCGATTGGCTCCAAAGATATGGGGTGGTGGTAGACTGTGAGGGATTTTCGGTGACTATTAGGGAAGAGTATGGACGGAGGGTAGTGTTTGGTGGCCTACATAGTGAGGAGGTGATGGCTAGTTTTCTATATTCCCTCGACATCCCGTAGGACGAGTTATCAGGGGTTCCCTTTGCTGGCCAGTATCCAGATATCTTTGAGGAAGTGACCGGACTTCCACCACACCGAGAGATTGAGTTCCATATTGATTTATTGAAAGATGCCGGACCTATAGTGATGCCACTTCGTCGTATGGCGCCAAGGGAGCAGCGAGAGCTTGGGGTGCATGTAAGCGATCTTTTGAAGAAGAGATTTATCCGAAGAAGTGTTTCTGAGTGGGGAGCACTAGCTGTGTTTGCCAATAAGGCAGATGGTTCCCTTCGTTTATGTGTGGACTATCGCGAGTTGAATAAGGTGACTAGGAAGAATAAGTATCCTCTTCCACTAGTAGATGATTTGTTTGATCAACTGGAAGGAGCAAGAGTGTTGTCCCAGTTGGACCTCGCGATAGGATTTCGCCAGCTCCGAGTAGCAGCTGAGTGTATTCCTAAAACGGCATTTCGGACGCCGTCTGGATTCTATGAGTGGTTGGTCATGCCATTCGGGCTGACCAATGCACAAACTTATTTTGTGGATCTTATGAATAGGGTATTCAGGGATCAATTGAATAAGTTTGTTCTTGTGTTCGTAGACGATATCTTGGTTTACTCGAGGACAGAGGAAGAACACAAGGAATATTTGAGGATACTGATGGAGGTGTTGAGGAAACACCAATTGAAAGCGAAGTTTTCTAAGTGTCACTTCTGGAGGAGGGAAGTGAGAATCTTGGGCCATGTTGTTTCAGAGAATGGTATTGCCGTGGATCCTGCGAAGGTGGCTACGGTACAAGATTGGTCTACGCCCAAGAATGCAACAGACTTAAGAAGTTTCTTGGGATTAGCTGGATATTATCGTAAGTTTATCCAATACTTCTCCAAGATAGTGGCACCGTTAACTCAGTTGGCCAAGAAGAATCAAACTTTCGTTTGAGACGAAAGGTGTGAAAATCAAGAGCCTAAAGGAAAAGTTGACATGTGCGCCAGTGTTAGTCATTCCTAAAGGGAATGAAGAGATGATAGTATACACGGATGCATGTGGTACCGGACTCGGTGCTGTATTGATGCAAGGAGGTAGGGTTATAGCTTATGCAAGTCGGCAACTGAAATCGTACAAGAAAAGATAACCTACCCACAATTTGGAATTAGCAGCGATTGTGTTTACATTGAAGATGTGGAGACATTATCTCTTGGGAGAAAGATTCAATTTGTTTACCGATCATAAATCGTTAAAGTATCTCTTCTCTCAGAAATATCTAAATCTCCGACAGCAAAGATGGTTAGAATTCTTGGCTTCCTATGATTTCGGTATCGCATATACACCAGGAAAGGGCAATGCGGTAGTTGATGCATTGAGTAGAAGACAGCCAGTTTAGGGGCTATGTTTCTTAAGTGAAAGAAACTAGAGCATATCGCAGGGCACGATTTCAGACCAAAGTGCGAATTGGATCCAGAGATGTTAGCAAGTTTGACGATTAGTCCCACTTTGATTGAGTGGATTGGTTCTAGTCAGAGGGACGATCCTAACATACTAGAAATCATTTCCAAGTTAGAAATGGGTATCGACGGTGAGGAGATGAACAAGTATGGGCTTGATCGAGTAGGATGACTTCGAAAGAATAGTAGACTGGTTGTACCCAATGTCAATGGATTGAGAGATGAAGTGCTTAGAGAATGTCATCACTCAAAACTGACTTTACATCCCGGTGGTAATAAAATGTATCGAGACATGAAGTAGACCTGCTACTGGGAAGGGATGAAAAGAGACGTTGGGAAGTTTATATCCAAATGCATGAACTGCCAGCTAGTTAAAGCTGAGAAAAAGAAACCTAGTGGTTTGTTGAAACCATTAGAGATTCCAGAATGGAAATGGGAACAAGTCTCAATGGATTTCATTGATGGGTTACCAAGGGCTAGATCGGGCCATGATAGCATTTGGGTGATTGTGGACCGATTGAACAAGAGTGCAAGGTTTATGCCTGTCAAGTCGAATATAACGGCAACTAAGTTAGCGGAACTGTATATGAAATGGGTAATGAGATTTCATGGAGTAACTAAAGCCATTATTAGTGACCGAGATCCGTTGTTCATTAGTGGATCTTGGAAGAGCTTACAATAGAATTAGGATCAGAATTACATCTCAGTACCGCGTACCATCCTCAAACTGACGGTCAGACAGAGAGGGCGAATTGTATATTGGAGGATCTCTTGAGAGCTTGTATATTGGATTTTGAGGGACTTGGGATGACCATTTGCATCTAGTGGAGTTTGCATATAATAATAGTTATCAATCCAATATTGGTATGACTCCATTTGAAGATTTGTATGGAAGACCGTGCAACTCATCATCATGTTGGTTATAAACCAGTGAGAAGTTTGTGCTTGGGCCAGTGACAAGAGAAACTTCAGACAAGATCAGGGTTATCCAACAACGAATGAAGGCTGCTCAAGATAGGCAGAAGAGTTATGCTGATAAGAGGAGAAGAGATCTAAAATTCTCCATTTATGACTTGGTGTTTGTCAAGATTTCTCCGTTAAAGAGGGTGATTCGATTTGGAAGGAGAGGCAAGTTAGCACAAGATATGTTGGTCCATTCCCAGTTCTCGAAAAAGTTGGGAATTTAGCATATAAAGTTGAGTTGCCAGACAAAATGGCGGGAGTCCATAATGTGTTTCATGTTTCCCAGTTAAGGAAGTTCGTGCACGACCCCGATATGACTATTTCACTGGATCAGTTGGATGACATAGAAGTAGAACCCGAGGCGGTTGGGAACCACAGGTCGATCCGTATTGTCGAGAGCGATATGAAGCAACTTCGAAGGAAGGTGGTGAAACTAGTCAAGGGTCAGTGGGGCGAGAATGAGAGTGACTGTACTTGGGAAACAGAGGAGAGCATAAGGGAATCACATCAAGAACTCTTTACCTGATAAGATTTTAATATTGATAGTTTCTTTCCTTGTTAGTAAACCGCATGCAAGGGTAGGCTTGTTGTGTATGTATGATTGTTTGTGAATGACTGATAGGCATGCGGAACACCTTTGTATGTTTTTGGTTAAGAAATTTCGGGGTCGAAATTTCTTAAGGGGGGAGAGTGTAACAACCCGCATTCTAACGTATTGAAGGATCATAGAATATTTATTTCTTTTTCAGATGAGGTCATATGGTCGTGTAACTTTGGGGAACGACTATTAAGGTCATTTTCCATGTTCACGATTTTTTGCTGATTTTTAGATGACCGTTTTGGCCCTAGCGAATCTTGTTTTCTCCATAACTTTTGATTGATAAGGATTTTTGACCTAAAACTGCTTCCATTGGATTTGGATGATGGTTTTCCTTTTCGTAGAGTGGTCACATTGATCAAACGGACTTACCATTTGGGAGATATGACTGAAATAAGGTTTGTAAGGTGAAAAACAGCTTAACCGAGCCTAATTAGGGTGATTAATAGCTAGGTCCATAATCCGTTTCGGGATTAGGGTTATGGGGCGGCTGAAATCAGTTAGGAAATGATTCTATTTCATTTTCTCAGCCGCATAAAATATTTCCCCAACCCTAACAATTGCCTCCACCTTCTAAAATCATCCCAAATCACCTTCTAATCATTAATTAAGAAGATCTACATCAAATCAAAGAAATCAACACCAAATCAGAGTTGGAGTTGCTGTGTTGCATAGGTAAACGCCCAAAAACAGTAGAGTTTCAGGTATAAAGTTTTATTTGTGGCTAAGGTGAGTGATTTGCATTGTTTTTCACTAATTACGGCTAATTAGGGGTGATTAGTGATAATTAGCTAAATTATGGCTTAGAAAAATTTGTAAAATTCTTAAATATTATTTTATGGCTTTGATAAAAATTTGAGTTAATTTCGATTAAGTTTTCTAATCTTGTTGTTAAAACATGCTTAAGGGGATTAAGGGGAAAAATTCTTTTGGGGTATGTTTGATCTTAAATGACCTATATGCTTGATGTTTTGACCTTGTTGATTGATCTTATATGTTACTATTACTATTTGGAATGATTTATGATTGGTTAGTGAAGTTAGAATTGTTGAAAACGTCGTCGTATGGCGAGAATGGACGATAGTTTGCTCGTTGGAAAATGTGCAGGGTTTCGGATCGGATCGGATATGGGGCTCCGATCCGATAAGAGAACTGGGCAAGGGGATTCTATTCGGATCGGAACTTGGCACTAGAGGGCGCTTGGCAAGAAGGAAGGCCACCACAGAGAGTTGGAGGTTGGACGTGAGATCGGATCGGAGTAAGTGAGCTGGAGCAGGAGAGACGAATGGAACTAAGAAGCAAAGCACGAGCCGGACCAGGATTGCAAGCACCGAACCGAACCGGATGTGGAAGGCCGAACCGAACGGAAGCATTAGCAAAGGGAAGGAGACCCGAACCGAACCAATGAACACCGAACCGAACTGCATATGGAGGCTGAACTGAACCGGATTTGGAACCACCTCTACGCAACGACTCTTCTGAAGACCAACTCCAATTCGACTAAAACCCGAGATGCAAAGGAAGTCCAAATAGGAAGTAGAACTCAGGATCCAGATGGGAACCAACGAGTTAATTTCATGAATTGGACTTTGTTGCGGGACGCGTGCAAAGGGGTTATCGACATCTGTAGCTTCGACTCACCACTGGGGAACGGAATATTAGTTATGGGTCAGTGTAGTGAAGTTGTCATGACTTCATGAGGCAGATTGATCATAGAAAGGCTATGAGCCAGTGCAGTGGAGTTGCTATGACTTTATGGGGCAGAGTGGACATAGCAAAGGATTTGTGGCTATGGATCAGTGCACTATAGTCACTGTGACTCCATTGGGCAGAGTGATCGTAGCAAAGGATTGGGTAATCAAAATGGTAGATATTGTATGCTTTACGTAGTGAGTGAGAGATGTGAGGATGATTGCTATGTTCGATGTTTTGCTATCACCATCACATGCACACCGCTTCCCCATTATTTTCACACCATGTGTTTGTGTCACCTTAGAGTATTGTACATCCTATTGTGCTAACCCTTTGGTTGCAGGTTCAGGTATGGTTATGTATACCTGTTATTGTTCTGTTTTGCTGCTTATCACTCATCCCAGATGTTTGTCTGACCCAGAGTTTTATATCTCTTCTTATTACTCTAGGTGCTCTTAAACAGCCAGACTAGAGACATGTCAGGTGATTATGCACGAGTAGCTGTACCGGAGACCAGCAGGAGGCTTCCACATATGATATATATAAATATTCTCCCTATACAGTTGCTGGTCACTACTTTGGGCATTAGTAGTGTACCTCTTTCTTTTTCTTTAGAGATAGTATTTCAAAGTTATAATAATGTTGGATTGGATGATAAGCTGTATTTTGGATTTCCACTGTTATTGTAACACCCCGCCTCCGCTAGGGTCACTCGCAAAGGAATGCACTAGCTTTAGAGGGGCATTATTGGTAAACATGCACAGAAATATCACAAGACAGAACATATAGAATAGCGGAAGTAAAATCAAACTTTCATAACATGAGTAAATAAGGTCTAAAGCCTTTTACATCAGAGTACATCAAAACCTGTCTTGCAATAGTAAAGAAGCATAAAGACATTTTCATAAATTATTCCCCAAGTAAAAACAGTAAAGTAGCCATAGCCAAGAAAAGTCCAAGCCATCCATGATGACCTTCAAGCAGAAGAAGTCCGAACTAAACAGCATTGTTTCCTCCCTGTAACCTGGAGGGGGGGAAACGGAAGAAAAGAGGCGAAACAAAACGGGTCAGTCAAAAAGACTGAGTAAGTCCTATCTACTTCCAGTATAAAAACAGGTAAAGGTAACATGACATGCATAAACTGAAAGTAAACATAAGGATAACTACAAGATAGATAAACCAGGGTAGCCGGTTGAACTACTGTGGCAAAGTAAACTAAGGTATCATGATAAACTACGGTGTCATGATAAGTCAAGGTATCACATCGTCAGATTTCTATCGAGTACATTATCCCAAGGTATCCACCCCGTCTAACATCCCACGGTATCTATTATGTATATTCTTCTTAGTCCTAACATGTATATTTGCTCTGCACCTCTCGTACTAGTACCTCTACCCGCGTCATGTGTTAACCATGAATGTCCCTTGCTCAAAGTCGTGTGATGGTCCATGTCAACCTAGTATATCGCATATATAGGTTACTCAAATCATATGTTTCTTTCCATGTATATAAGTTCAGTCCTTTGCCGTACCTCGTACGGGCTTCCTCATGTCGTATTATCCTTGAATTCGTTTGGACTGTCACCCTTGTTCTAGCTAGGCTCTTCCATATGAATCATCGTTTGAACTACTAGGACTTACGCCACCTAGCACCACTAGGGATTACGCTTACCTATTGCACGCTTTCGTATTTCGGTTTGGGTTAAACCACCTAGGCCACTAGGGATTACGCTAACCCTCAACCGCGCCCTTTTTCCCACGCATTCATCGTGCATCGTTTTTCTATAACTGTATGCACATGTATCACATCGTGCCATCCGAGTCCTGTCACAGGGCAAACCAAGAAATACAAGACTCGGTCGGGAGCTTTAGATTTATCTGCCGATGCAGATACTAAGGTCTGCTTTTCTACACGTGGCTATGGTCCCACGAGACCCCTCCCTCAACTAGTGAAAGGCAACACAAGAGAAAATCTTGCATGAGAACTACACTCCGGCCAGCCCACATCCTACGGCCTACCTCACCCATAATTAGATAGCAATTATGGTCTGTTGGGTGTTCCCTGCCTTTCCGTACGTACACGCTTGACTCAAGATGGTAGATGATCGACGAACTTGCTATCTCGGGCACCTTATGTGTTCGTCGACTCACTGCTATCCACCCCAGTCTTTAGGTCGCTCGCATAGCAACCAAGGCATATTCTTGGTTCTTCTACCGCAGACCTCAACCTCTCGTGAGCCTAGTATAATGACCTGGCAGCTCACAGAGGGATCCCAAGAATATCCTCACGTTCCCCGAAGCCGCTGCTTCGTTACCCAGTTCGTTGGAGCCTTTATCTAAATCAGATAGCCTGCTCCTACATGCATACTTAAACGTTGACCTAACGTATCGAGTTACTAATCTATCTAAGAAATGGTCCAAATTTCCTTGACTAAGAATTATTACTTAGTTTCCCTTAACTAAGGTTTACCACTTAGCCTTATTTCCATAATCCTTGTTAATTATGGTTATTTACCTAACCCTCCGAATTAGGGTTTATCTAATGGGTTAAGTGTCACTTAAGTTCATAACTTAGCCCGTCTACAAACCATGTCAAAATTGGCTAAGTATACAAGTCCAAGACCTAACCCTACAAACCATGTGTCAAGTTGGTTAAGTATATCAAGGAATCCATGACTTAACCTCGTCTAATTATCATTTTAGATTGGTTAATTATATAATTTAACTTGACCTTGTCATCAAATCGGTCAAGCGTATTCAAGTGATTCGTGACTTAGCCTTATCATGTTTTCACGTTAGATTGGTTAAGTATAGATTAACTTAACCTCATCAAATTAACGAGTTAGATTGGTTAAGTATAGGTCACTTAACCTCATCAAATCATCGTGTTAAATTAGTTAAGTGTTTAACTTAACCCCATTAAATTACCAAGTTGGATTAATTAAGTCTAGGCTAACTTAACCCCATCCGATTACCATGTTTAGATTAGTTAAGCCTAATCTTAACCCCATCCATTAACTGTATTATACGGTTAAGTGTCATTAAGAAAATTTACTTAACCTTATCACGTTATCGTGTTGGATTGATTAAGTGTTGGTTAACTTAATCCCGTCCACTAGTCGTATAAAAATGGTCAAGTGTCATTAGGCAAATCAAGTTACTTAACCTACCCAAGCTTATCATGTTTTGTTAAGTATCATTAGCCTAATCAAATTACTTAACCCATTTGTCCATATCATATTTGGTTAAGCCTCATTAATCAAATTAACTTAACCCTATTATGTGGCATTAATTTAATTAATGCACCCTCAACCTCTCACATTAGACCTTGTTGTGGTTACTAGTTAAGCCGGGCGGGTCCGGGTAGATTTACACCACAACCTAGTCTAACCTCGGGTCTTAAGCGCGACATGACCAACTTCTCACATTGGGTCCTATTGTTTGCAACTACTAGTTAGGCCGGTCGGTTCCGGGTAGTTTTACGTTGCAAACTCAACCCAACCTCGAGTTGGCCATACTTACATTATCTAAGTTCATCATGTTTCCAAAACATGTTACAAGTTTTCAAGCATTTGGGTAGACCTAACTTAATAGGTAAATTCCCAAAGGGTAGACCTAACTTAATAGGTAAATTCCCAAGCTCATGTTTTTATGCATACTTACATGCCAACCTCCATGTTATCTTTCAAGTCATATTTTCAAGTATAAACACATGTCATATTCAAGTTAAGATTTTGCGACATGTTCATGTTTATCTAACTACCCAAAATCGTGTTTTCCCAACGCAAGCCAAGCAAGTCAACATAGTAAGGATACTATGTCACATATTGGTCTCAAAACATGCATGATGCCAAAAAGGGCTTGGCTTCCACATGCATAACATCATAAAGGGATTGGCCATAAACATGCATAGTGTCATAAGGTAATTTGGCCACAAACATGCATATTATCAAAAAGGGTTTGGCCATAAACATGCACAACTTAAAAGAGGGGATTGGCCACGAGCATGCATAATCTCATAAAGGATTTGGCCACAAACTTGCATGTTAGCATAAGGGGTTTGGGTTCATAAACATGCATAAGCCCCAAAATCTTGTCTTAGCAAATGTTTCACAAGTAAAGTGGTTCCTAAAGGTTCATGCTAGCATTTCATGCATAAAGATCCAAACTTGCAAGATAAACTAGGTTATGCATAGCATGAGAGGCATGATTAAGTCACTCACATGGCCTAAAATCATAAACATGAACACAAGAGGCAAGGTAAGATTCATATAGGTTCGCATAATCATGTTTAGCCTCATTTTATCCCATGTCAACATTAAAAATACCGTTTTGATCCAAAAGTAGCTAGAACTTACATAGTTAGGCCTAGGGAAAGGAGCATGAATCATCTTGGCTAAGAAAGGTGCCTCCTTTATTGAAGAACCTTCATGAAACTCGCATAGCAATGTTGATTTGGCCTTGATTTGGTGTAGCAAGCTTGCACCTTTTGATTTGAACTTGATTTGGATGCATAGGCTCTAGGGATTTGAGATGGAGGCCATGAGAGTAGAAATTTGGCCATAGTTTAGTTACATGAGTGAATAATGAGGGTTTAGAGGTAGGTTTAGGGTCTTTTTATAGAGATTAGGATAGTTTTAGGCCCTTAGATTAAACCTAGATTCAATCCAAGCCATCAAAGCATGTCTTGGGGAAGAAGTCAAGTGTAGGAACCATTTAGGGCCTTTAGATTAAAGATGAACCATGAGAACCATCCAAATGCAAAAGCTGCATTTGAGCGAATCGGCCCACGGGTTGACAGCCAAACACCCTGGATTAACTCCTAGTCGACCCAGCGGGCTCGGGTCGACCTCAAAAATGGGCCGGTTCGGTTATTCCCCTCTCCCAATTCGCTGTTTTGAACATTTTTGCATATTTATTTATTTAATTTTCAATATATATATATATATATATCAATATATATATATTTCTCTGCGCAACCCATTTCACTTAATTAAGTATACTTTAATTTGGGAATTTTTCGTGAAACTTCGCGAGGCCATATCTTGGTCATACGGACTCCGATTTTCGAAAACTCAGACTCTATTTCGCGTATTTTTCCGAGACGAACGCAATGGCATAGCCCATTTTACTTGATTCAGAATTTAAAATTAAATTCTGCCTTGATTCTCGTCTTTAATCATGTTATTGAAATACGGGTTGTTACATTCTCCCCACCTTTTAGGATTTCGTCCCCGAAATCTCTAAGTTAGGAAGAACATATCCTACCATCCATCATCCATCTACTCAAAACATCATCCACAAGCAACCATTGTCCTTAGATGATTTCTAATGCTGAATGAATACATGCAAAATGTGTGTGTACATGTTCCTTAGCTAATGCTAATGATCAGGCCTGGATAATCTTTCTAATGCAAAATATGTATAGTGCCATGAATCCAACATGTATGCAAATAGTCCTAGTCATATAGATACTATATGCGTGCACAATCATTCATTCATATGCAACAACCACATGATAATACATTCGATTTCATCCATAAACAAGTATAAATACTCGTGCATATGCAATATGAAATGTGACCGAGTCGAGCTAGTATCTAATGTGTATTCGCGCATCCATGAGCAACCACTTGCAACCACTTGCAACCATATCAATCATAACATGTTTCAAATAAATGTTTACATCCATAGGGTTCTACCTAGAATTCCCTGAAACAGGGCCGAGAAGATAAACAAGACTAACTCCTTACGGGGTTTGTAACAGAAAGTAGGACCGAGAGGATGTCCACAAAAGATAACCTACAAGTAAGCTCTACAGAAACAGGGATCAAGGATATACTCCCAAAAAGAGATATCATGCGTGTATCTAGTCTTTGACCATCAAAGTCGTATTTCCTCGGGCTTACTTCCATTGTGCCTTGACCGCCCTTTAACTTCGCGATTTCGTAGCTTCTTATTTCCTGCTTCCATAACATGAGCTGAAACTCATTTCTTCGTCGCCTCTCGTTCCACTTGCACTTATCCTTTTTCTAGAATACTTGGCGCAAACATGACTGCGTACTCATGATCTCATGCAAGCTTTCCAAAATTCACTAGTGAATCTTGGATCTCGTTTATATACTATAAGGCATTCCATGTAGAAGAACTTTCTCTTGAAAGTAAACAGATGTCAATCAGGTTATCATGCGCACTTACTAGGGTGATCTCTATAACCCATGCATAAATGAAGTAAACCATCCGTCTTATTGGCGAACACCACTCGATCGGGCTTCAAATTTCCAATAAAGGCATCAAGGGATTCTAAGTAACTAGTCATGACAGAACCTCAAAAAGGTTACCCGATACTTCGAGGGCATTACCAAGGCTAGTCAAAAGGTCTAACTACCCTCCTATCAAAACCGAGAGTGGCACCCCCTACTGGATAACCACTTCATCCCTAGAATCCATCCACAGCTTATAAGCATTATTTCCAAACTCAACACTTGGCATAGACATTCCCAAATCCAAACAAGTCATGTATAAATGGACTGATTCTCCAATAGGA
This sequence comes from Allium sativum, assembly GCA_030737875.1. Classification (NCBI taxonomy): domain Eukaryota; kingdom Viridiplantae; phylum Streptophyta; class Magnoliopsida; order Asparagales; family Amaryllidaceae; genus Allium; species Allium sativum. The sequence goes on along the minus strand of CM060912.1, from coordinate 26,033,811 downwards.
CTTTGAGACAAAAATGGGATTCTCTATTACGTTAGTACTTAAGGTGCAGAGACTCAACTACCGAAGCGGACTTAAATGATGCGGGGATCAAAACAAAGTCTTGGCGGGATGATAGAAAAGAATAACTAGATCTTCAACAAGGATGTTATCCCCCTACTCAGGTACTCTAGTGAGGGTATACAACGATGATCTTGTCCCACAATACTTAACTATCCGTCCCGTTTCACCATACCAAAGATACTTTCTCGTCATGGGTTTCATTGTTCATCCTTCTCTCTCGTCCTGGGCTGAGCCATACCAACAAGTTGCTCATCCTTAAGCTCGTATCCTTTATCCTCTTCCTCACTATCCTTTCTTATAACGCGGCCACTGGTCTCTCGAGAACCACCTCCATCGTAAGGAAAACACTTTCGTAGATAGAAAAGACTAGTCGCAGTTAAAACCACTGTGACTACAGATGGAGGAAAGAAAGGAAAAGAGATTCAATTAAGGAAACAAGGATAGTGCAAATGGCCTTTGGGGAATAGCCTTTTTCTTTTAAAAGAAAATTTTCTTGAAAAATGCTTCTTTATAAACGATTTTCAAATAGTTTTCAGAAGGTCTTTAAAAACTTTTGCCCAGTCTGGTAACCTTCTGCTCTGATACCAAATGTAACACCCCGCCTCCGCTAGGGTCACTCGCAAAGGAATGCACTAGCTTTAGAGGGGCATTATTGGTAAACATGCACAGAAATATCACAAGACAGAACATATAGAATAGCGGAAGTAAAATCAAACTTTCATAACATGAGTAAATAAGGTCTAAAGCCTTTTACATCAGAGTACATCAAAACCTGTCTTGCAATAGTAAAGAAGCATAAAGACATTTTCATAAATTATTCCCCAAGTAAAAACAGTAAAGTAGCCATAGCCAAGAAAAGTCCAAGCCATCCATGATGACCTTCAAGCAGAAGAAGTCCGAACTAAACAGCATTGTTTCCTCCCTGTAACCTGGAGGGGGGGAAACGGAAGAAAAGAGGCGAAACAAAACGGGTCAGTCAAAAAGACTGAGTAAGTCCTATCTACTTCCAGTATAAAAACAGGTAAAGGTAACATGACATGCATAAACTGAAAGTAAACATAAGGATAACTACAAGATAGATAAACCAGGGTAGCCGGTTGAACTACTGTGGCAAAGTAAACTAAGGTATCATGATAAACTACGGTGTCATGATAAGTCAAGGTATCACATCGTCAGATTTCTATCGAGTACATTATCCCAAGGTATCCACCCCGTCTAACATCCCACGGTATCTATTATGTATATTCTTCTTAGTCCTAACATGTATATTTGCTCTGCACCTCTCGTACTAGTACCTCTACCCGCGTCATGTGTTAACCATGAATGTCCCTTGCTCAAAGTCGTGTGATGGTCCATGTCAACCTAGTATATCGCATATATAGGTTACTCAAATCATATGTTTCTTTCCATGTATATAAGTTCAGTCCTTTGCCGTACCTCGTACGGGCTTCCTCATGTCGTATTATCCTTGAATTCGTTTGGACTGTCACCCTTGTTCTAGCTAGGCTCTTCCATATGAATCATCGTTTGAACTACTAGGACTTACGCCACCTAGCACCACTAGGGATTACGCTTACCTATTGCACGCTTTCGTATTTCGGTTTGGGTTAAACCACCTAGGCCACTAGGGATTACGCTAACCCTCAACCGCGCCCTTTTTCCCACGCATTCATCGTGCATCGTTTTTCTATAACTGTATGCACATGTATCACATCGTGCCATCCGAGTCCTGTCACAGGGCAAACCAAGAAATACAAGACTCGGTCGGGAGCTTTAGATTTATCTGCCGATGCAGATACTAAGGTCTGCTTTTCTACACGTGGCTATGGTCCCACGAGACCCCTCCCTCAACTAGTGAAAGGCAACACAAGAGAAAATCTTGCATGAGAACTACACTCCGGCCAGCCCACATCCTACGGCCTACCTCACCCATAATTAGATAGCAATTATGGTCTGTTGGGTGTTCCCTGCCTTTCCGTACGTACACGCTTGACTCAAGATGGTAGATGATCGACGAACTTGCTATCTCGGGCACCTTATGTGTTCGTCGACTCACTGCTATCCACCCCAGTCTTTAGGTCGCTCGCATAGCAACCAAGGCATATTCTTGGTTCTTCTACCGCAGACCTCAACCTCTCGTGAGCCTAGTATAATGACCTGGCAGCTCACAGAGGGATCCCAAGAATATCCTCACGTTCCCCGAAGCCGCTGCTTCGTTACCCAGTTCGTTGGAGCCTTTATCTAAATCAGATAGCCTGCTCCTACATGCATACTTAAACGTTGACCTAACGTATCGAGTTACTAATCTATCTAAGAAATGGTCCAAATTTCCTTGACTAAGAATTATTACTTAGTTTCCCTTAACTAAGGTTTACCACTTAGCCTTATTTCCATAATCCTTGTTAATTATGGTTATTTACCTAACCCTCCGAATTAGGGTTTATCTAATGGGTTAAGTGTCACTTAAGTTCATAACTTAGCCCGTCTACAAACCATGTCAAAATTGGCTAAGTATACAAGTCCAAGACCTAACCCTACAAACCATGTGTCAAGTTGGTTAAGTATATCAAGGAATCCATGACTTAACCTCGTCTAATTATCATTTTAGATTGGTTAATTATATAATTTAACTTGACCTTGTCATCAAATCGGTCAAGCGTATTCAAGTGATTCGTGACTTAGCCTTATCATGTTTTCACGTTAGATTGGTTAAGTATAGATTAACTTAACCTCATCAAATTAACGAGTTAGATTGGTTAAGTATAGGTCACTTAACCTCATCAAATCATCGTGTTAAATTAGTTAAGTGTTTAACTTAACCCCATTAAATTACCAAGTTGGATTAATTAAGTCTAGGCTAACTTAACCCCATCCGATTACCATGTTTAGATTAGTTAAGCCTAATCTTAACCCCATCCATTAACTGTATTATACGGTTAAGTGTCATTAAGAAAATTTACTTAACCTTATCACGTTATCGTGTTGGATTGATTAAGTGTTGGTTAACTTAATCCCGTCCACTAGTCGTATAAAAATGGTCAAGTGTCATTAGGCAAATCAAGTTACTTAACCTACCCAAGCTTATCATGTTTTGTTAAGTATCATTAGCCTAATCAAATTACTTAACCCATTTGTCCATATCATATTTGGTTAAGCCTCATTAATCAAATTAACTTAACCCTATTATGTGGCATTAATTTAATTAATGCACCCTCAACCTCTCACATTAGACCTTGTTGTGGTTACTAGTTAAGCCGGGCGGGTCCGGGTAGATTTACACCACAACCTAGTCTAACCTCGGGTCTTAAGCGCGACATGACCAACTTCTCACATTGGGTCCTATTGTTTGCAACTACTAGTTAGGCCGGTCGGTTCCGGGTAGTTTTACGTTGCAAACTCAACCCAACCTCGAGTTGGCCATACTTACATTATCTAAGTTCATCATGTTTCCAAAACATGTTACAAGTTTTCAAGCATTTGGGTAGACCTAACTTAATAGGTAAATTCCCAAAGGGTAGACCTAACTTAATAGGTAAATTCCCAAGCTCATGTTTTTATGCATACTTACATGCCAACCTCCATGTTATCTTTCAAGTCATATTTTCAAGTATAAACACATGTCATATTCAAGTTAAGATTTTGCGACATGTTCATGTTTATCTAACTACCCAAAATCGTGTTTTCCCAACGCAAGCCAAGCAAGTCAACATAGTAAGGATACTATGTCACATATTGGTCTCAAAACATGCATGATGCCAAAAAGGGCTTGGCTTCCACATGCATAACATCATAAAGGGATTGGCCATAAACATGCATAGTGTCATAAGGTAATTTGGCCACAAACATGCATATTATCAAAAAGGGTTTGGCCATAAACATGCACAACTTAAAAGAGGGGATTGGCCACGAGCATGCATAATCTCATAAAGGATTTGGCCACAAACTTGCATGTTAGCATAAGGGGTTTGGGTTCATAAACATGCATAAGCCCCAAAATCTTGTCTTAGCAAATGTTTCACAAGTAAAGTGGTTCCTAAAGGTTCATGCTAGCATTTCATGCATAAAGATCCAAACTTGCAAGATAAACTAGGTTATGCATAGCATGAGAGGCATGATTAAGTCACTCACATGGCCTAAAATCATAAACATGAACACAAGAGGCAAGGTAAGATTCATATAGGTTCGCATAATCATGTTTAGCCTCATTTTATCCCATGTCAACATTAAAAATACCGTTTTGATCCAAAAGTAGCTAGAACTTACATAGTTAGGCCTAGGGAAAGGAGCATGAATCATCTTGGCTAAGAAAGGTGCCTCCTTTATTGAAGAACCTTCATGAAACTCGCATAGCAATGTTGATTTGGCCTTGATTTGGTGTAGCAAGCTTGCACCTTTTGATTTGAACTTGATTTGGATGCATAGGCTCTAGGGATTTGAGATGGAGGCCATGAGAGTAGAAATTTGGCCATAGTTTAGTTACATGAGTGAATAATGAGGGTTTAGGGGTAGGTTTAGGGTCTTTTTATAGAGATTAGGATAGTTTTAGGCCCTTAGATTAAACCTAGATTCAATCCAAGCCATCAAAGCATGTCTTGGGGAAGAAGTCAAGTGTAGGAACCATTTAGGGCCTTTAGATTAAAGATGAACCATGAGAACCATCCAAATGCAAAAGCTGCATTTGAGCGAATCGGCCCACGGGTTGACAGCCAAACACCCTGGATTAACTCCTAGTCGACCCAGCGGGCTCGGGTCGACCTCAAAAATGGGCCGGTTCGGTTATTCCCCTCTCCCAATTCGCTGTTTTGAACATTTTTGCATATTTATTTATTTAATTTTCAATTATATATATATATATATATCAATATATATATATTTCTCTGCGCAACCCATTTCACTTAATTAAGTATACTTTAATTTGGGAATTTTTCGTGAAACTTCGCGAGGCCATATCTTGGTCATACGGACTCCGATTTTCGAAAACTCAGACTCTATTTCGCGTATTTTTCCGAGACGAACGCAATGGCATAGCCCATTTTACTTGATTCAGAATTTAAAATTAAATTCTGCCTTGATTCTCGTCTTTAATCATGTTATTGAAATACGGGTTGTTACAGTTATGATGGTTTAGTTTTCAGCTTATGCACTGTCTCGCCTGTTTTATGTCAAAGTTATGTTATTATTATATTTTGTCCCATGTGCTGTGAGACATTCTACAGGTTCCTTGTTAGATCAATTTCCTTTCTTTGGCGACCGTCCCGTGCTAGTCGGGCATTGGCATAGTGCACTTTCATTGAAATGTCGGCTGGTGCGGGGCGGGCTGTCACAGCTATGATCGTGATATGTTCACCGCATACACGGCCGTTGATGATCAGAAAGTGTTGTTAGGAGATTCTCACACCACTAAAGTTGCAAGGGTTAGAAATTTGGAAATCAAGTTTACCTCTGGAAAGACTGTGATTCTGAAAGATGTTATGCATACTCCAGAGATGAGGAAGAATCTGGTTTCTGGATTTCTCCTTAATAAGGAAGGCTTTACTCAAGTTATTGGGGCTGATTTGTATACCCTTACTTATAAGGGAACTTTTATGGGAAAGGGTTATGCTTGTGAGGTAATGTTAAAATTAAATGTTGAATCTAATAAAGTGACTACTTCTGCTTATATGCTGTGTGATTTTAATATTTGGCACTCTAGATTATGTCATGTTAATAGAAGAATAATTCATGACATGAGCACCCTAGATATGATTCCTAAAATGTCGGAATCTGAACCTGATAAATGCGAATTCTATACACAAGCTAAAATCACAAAGAAACCTCATAAATCTGTTGACAGAGTTTTTGAACCCTTAGACTTGATTCATTCTGATATATATGAGCTTGATGGCACTTTGACTAGACCTGGACATCGTTATTTTATCACTTTTATTGATGACTGCTCTGATTTCACCCATGTATATCTTATGAAAAATAAAAGTGATGCATTTGACATGTTTAAAACATTCAAAACTAAAATTGAGAATCAAACAAATAGGAAAATTAAGAGACTTCGTAGTGATAGAGGAACAGAATATGAATCTAGTTCAATTTTGGACTTCTATAAATTACATGGTATTGTACATGAAAGAACTGCACCCTATTCACCTGAAATGAACGGTAAAGCTGAAAGAAAAAATAGGACTCTTACCGAATTAGTAGTTGCCATCGTACTAAATTCTAGTGCAGCAAAACATTGGTGGGGGGATATTTTATTGACTGTATGATGTGTTCTGAATAAGATCCCAAAATCTAAGAATAAAATTTCACCTTATGAAATTTTAAAGAATTATAAGCCCAATGTCTCATACTTTAGAACTTGGGGTTGTTTAGCATATGTTCGCATTCCTGATCCGAAGAGAATAAAATTGGCAAGTAGAGCATATGAATGTGTATTTATAGGCTATGCTATCAATAACAAAGTATACCTATTTTATGACCTAAATACACATAATATAATTGAATCAAATGATACCGATTTTTTATGAAACAAAGCTTCCTTTTAAATTAAGGAATAGTGGGGGCACATCAAGTATGCCTATTATAATAGAACTTAATAAAAGTTCTGAAGCTGAACCCAGAAGAAGTAAAAGAGCAACAACCGTAAAAGATTTTGGTTCAGATTTTGGTTCTTTTACTATAGAGGAGGATTCCTTAAGCCTCCAAGAGGCCTTATCTTCTTTAGATGCCGATTTTTGGCAAGAGCCTATAAATGATGAGATGGATTCTTTAGAATCCAATAAGACTTGGAGTTTGGTAGATTTACCCCCTAGTTGTAAATCTATAGGTTGTAGATGGGTGCTTAAAAAGAAATTAAAACCTGATGGCACTATTGATAAATATAAAGCACGACTAGTAGCTAGACAAAAAGAAAATATAGATTTCTTTGACACTTTTTCACCCGTAACTAGAATAACATCCATTCGGGTATTAATCTCACTTGCTTCCATTCATAATTTACTAATACACCAAATGGGTGTTAAATCAGTCTTTTTAAATGGCGAATTAGAAGAAGAAATTTATATGGACCGGCTTGAAGGATTTGTAGTACATGGTCAAGAACATAAAGTATGCAAATTAGATAAATCATTATATGGTTTAAAACAAGCACCTAAACAACGACATGAAAAATTTGATAACTTAATCATTTCACATGGTTTTAAAGTTAATGAAAGTGACAAATGCATTTATTAGAAATCTGAGAATGACATTTGCACTATTATATGCCTTTATGTAGTTACCTACTCATCTTTGGGTCAAACATTCATGACATAAACTCAGTCAAATCATTATTAAGTGCCCATTTTGATATGAAAGATCTAGGTGAGACGAGTGTAATCCTTGGTATTAAAATTACTAGGTCAGAAAAGGGAATTTCTTTGGATCAATCTCATTACATTGAGAAAATATTGAAGAGATACAATTACTTTGGCTGTAAACCTGCTTGTACACCATATGATCTAAGTGTAAAGTTATTTAAGAACACTGGTGAAGGTGTTAGACAGTCTACTTATGCGAGCATCATTGGCAGCCTTCGGTATGCCACTAATTGTACTAGACCCGACATTGCCTATGTCGTAGGATTATTATGCAGGTTTACCAGTAGACCTAGTATAAAGCACTGGCATGCTATAGAATGGTTCATGAAATACCTTAAACGAACTATGAACCTTGGATTACATTATGAAAGGTTTCCAGCTGTACTTGAAGTATATTCTGATGCAGACTGGAATACCTTATCTGATGATTCTAAAGCGACCAGTGGCTATATATTTAGCATTGCTAGAGGAGCTGTTTCTTGGAAATCCATGAAACAGACTATTTTGGCTCAGTCCACTATGGAGTTTGAGATGATAGCACTAGCTACGGCTAGTGAAGAAGCAGAGTATTTGAGAAATATGCAAGCTGAGATTTCCTTATAGGAAAAACCGATATCAGCTGTGTTGATACATTGCAATAGTACCGCAGCTATTGCAAAAGTTCAAATCTGTTATTATAATGGTAAGAGATGACAAATACGTCGTAAGCACATCAATGTTAGAGAACTACTTTTTACAGGTACGGTTAGAGTGGATTACGTACGTAGTGATGAAAATTTGGCAGATCCTTTGATGAAAGGACTATCCAGAGAGAAAGTCCTTAATTCTTCTAAAAGAATGGGACTATTGCCCTTAGATTGTTGAGTCATGCATAATGATAACCCAACCTAAATGACTGGAGATCCCAAGAACTAGGTTCAATGGGTAAAAACAAGTTGTGTAGTGATAGGAGTTGAACATGCTATTTGATAAACCAAGAAGCATGTATTCCTGAAGTGATTAGAGGATGAGTTGATAGAAACTCTTAATGAGATTTATACTCTATTTGGAGTGGAGTATCTATCTTCAGGAGTACTCTTGATAGACTCACCTATGTGAATGTGGAAATGTGGCTGTTTCCTATGGAGTTTTGGGCAAAACTTCTAGAGTGTTCACTAAACTGCGATAGAGGTGCATGGCCATAAATGCACGGGATTATTTGATTGCACTATAGAAAAGGTTGTATGTGGTTTGATGTCAGGAATAGAGTTCAAGACTATGTGTCACTCTAGTTAAAACTGAATTTTATTCACTATACAAAGGTTCAAGTCTGATGACACCTTTATTTATGTACAATCTTATGTTTTTAGAAACGGATCGAGAATATTTTAAAAAATCAAGTGGGGGACTGTTGGAAATGTTTTTATAAACATTAGGTGAATTATTAGAAATGTTGGAATAAGTGTATGAATGACTTCTATATGTGAATAGTCCCACATCATGGGACTATATGGAAGAAGCAAGTATTTATACTTGTTTCTAAGAATTCATGTTGGGGCCTTGGGCTCCCAATACATTCTTTATTGTGAGGAGGGAGACCATGCACCATGACCACCACACATGCGCGTGCGACCGACTGACTCAACTCGACCTGACCGGGCGCGGTCCGGTTCGGTTCGGGCTCGGGTTTGGGCTTTGGCTTTGTGGTGTGGACACTTATATTTTTTTGACCAGAAAACCTTGCCTTTTTTAAACCGTTTTTTATGGAAAATATTTCTGAGCCGACTTTTACATGAAGCGGTAAACTCTTGACTGGTTATTTTAGTAGATCTGATTTTCTCTCATTACCCAGTATTTTCGTTCAGCCCTATTCCCTGTCTATATATTATCTTCAGTTGTAGACGAGAATATCTATCTGAACACCGTTTTCTTACCTCTGCCATTAAAAAAAGAGCAGTTTTTTTTTTTATATTCGAAAGTTAGAATCTACACTGATTTGTTGTGCAAGAAAATCAGTTATTCTTTTTCAGAGGTTGTTTTATCCTAGAGGCAGCGGCAGAAGTACGAACTGATTTGCATTACCGATCAGATCGCCGAATAGTCTTCAAGAAAGCTACCAAGTACGTGATTCAGCCATTATTTCCCAATAATTCACCAACTTACGCACTTTTTTATATGTTAGTTTTCAAAACTTAGACCATTGACACAATCCAAAACCGGACTTCATCGTCGATGTAGAACAGAACTGAATAATTACAAACTACACATTCAATGCTAGAGTCTACATAAATCTTGAAAATTGACATATACAATCATATGCATATACCCACGTTATTGTGCTTTCATTACAAACTCCAAATGCGTCGCACCATGCCACGAGCATGTGAATTCGTACGCACCTTTTAATCGACAATGACTTGCTTACACTCACGTGTAAGCAAGAGCCGTGAACTAATAGTTAAAATCTTGAATCGATAGAAATTAACCGGTTAATAATAAAATGGTTTCCGGTCCAGATGGTCAAGCTCAATCAGAATAAACCATTAAAAAACACCGGAAATCATTCACATTTATACCATTGGAGTTCGCCGAAACATTACAGCTCTGTGGAAGCTACGTGCCCCTTTTCTTACACAACTCAATGGAATAGTCAAAACCCTTCGGTAAACACGGCGTGAAGATTATTTCAAACATTAAGACTTGTTTCAATTCAAAGCACGTCGTGTTCATACAAGACGTACTTTGGAGGGCAACTGTTACCCGGCCTTTTGACTCGACTATTAAGAGCAATCTAGATCAACGCAACTTGACAATTGCAAGGCTAAATGACTTAGAAGTGTTACTCGAAGGCACAAACATCGAGTCTAGATAGTGTCACCTAACTATGATCATCTCAGCTCGTCGAAACAACTCTCGGATGATCTTGAACTCATGGATTGGTAGGGATCATGTAGTTACACTTGAATTTAAAACTTTAAAGTGAATTAAATTGCAATAAATTTGAATTATAAAAATTAAATAAATTTGATATATTGAAACAGTTCAACATACAATAATATTTTGAGATCCAAATGAGTGAAATTTATGATTTTGTCAAGCTTTCAAAAATTTATATTTTACATGTCAAAATTTGAAAGTTTAAAAATATTGAAATTATATATTTTTATTAGTCTACTTTAAACTATAAATTTATCTCTGTTTTTCGTTTCATGTAAATCGGTATATGTTTGCTCTATATTTGGGGTTTTTAGTTGATAAAGCATAAGTTTATGAAATAGTTGGTAGTGTTTGGTTTAAAATATATTTTGACTTTTGAATGAAAGAGTGATGGAGGAAATCACATAAAGGAGAGAGACGACAAAATGCTATACTATCTCATTTTCTTGAGTTAATTCTCAAAATAAAGAGAACAAATAAAAGTTGTTTTCAATTTTGTGTGTCAACTTTGTTTTTTGAAACGATTGTTTCGACGTTATGCATGTATCGTTCGTATTTTACTATGGACAAAAATTAAAAACTAAAAAACGTAGACCAAACACTGCCTTAGATTTTGGTTGTTGTCCCTTAGTTTGACCAAATTGCTAAAACTTGTTTTGCTAAGTTGAAAACCCTGGATAGTGGAAACCATTTTATTAAAACTATTTTTAGATGAGAGCACGGGTTTACCATGGTTTGCTGGTAACATGCTTAGTTTTGATTTTTTTTTCTTTGTTTGTTGTTTTGACCCTTTGGCTCACTTTGTCCTTGCACAAAACTTTTGTGAACAATGATGCTATAAAACTAGATAAGTTGAAAACCTTATTTTGCTAAAGCTATGCTTAAAAAAAAGGTGACTTTGTTAACTTTTGTGCATCATGTTTGGGGAAAAAAGTCATGGTATAAATTTTGTTGAATCTCAATTTGGAATGGAAGAATTGTCACTATAATCTGTGAGTTAAATCCTAGATTATTGAAGCTTTGTCGCTAATCTATATTATTGCGATTTGGTATTTGATGTGAGATAAGGTCATGTAACTTTTACCGTATTCAAATTCAATTGTTGTCATCTCCGACGAAAGTGAGTTCAACTCATGTTTGAATAAAATTTCTCAAAAGTGAAGTAAATAAAACTGGAAAATTGTTGAAATGATAGCATTATTTTTGCACATGTGACACGCTGACACCGTATATGAGTTGAATGAGAATGCATTGACCAGATATTTTGATAGTTCTTTTTCTGTTAATTCAATGGTTGAATCTCATCACTGTAGAGATTTAAAAAATAAAACAAAATCGTTTTGGAATGCGGATTGAAATAGTACGTACCTAGGATTCGAAATTAAATGGATTGAAATGATATATATGTGCATCATTTGACCTAGGTAGAAAATAATATACGAAAGCTGTTGTCTATTTTGAAATATTTTCTAACAATTATGAATTATTTTGTCTTAAAAGTTATTTTGAATTTAAGATTAAATTTATATTTTGAGTACATTTTATAAAGGTTAAGAGTAAGTTTGAACATAAATTTATATGTTTTTAGAAAACTTTTATTAATACAAGTTTTAAATCATAAATCTAAGTTTTACTTATAGAATTACTTAGTTTTAAATTTTTATTGAATATAGTGAAATAATATGGTCATAGGTAATTTAACAACTATTTTATCTAGAAAATTAACCTAAAACATATTGATTTTTATAATTACTTAGATTAAAAATAAGTTAGGAATGAATATGCAACTTAAATTTTGAGAATCTAAGTTGCAATAGGATTATGTATATAAAATTTTCCTAATTTAATGATTTTGAAACTTAAGAAATGATTAGATAACTTGTAATTTCAAAAGATAGTGTAGGATTTAAAATTAGTATTGAAGTTTAATTATTTTGAAATTTATGATTTATTTTAAAGTATGATTTTATAAACGACCTCGGGTGTGAAATAAATGTTTAGGTATTAAAAGGACTATAGTCGATATTAAAATACTCTTTGTTGACATTAATGTTAGTATAACAACTGTGTGTGTGGTGAAGAATATAGAATGAAGTTAGTTAGTTTGATAAACGCTACTGGAATGAAGTAATAGAATGGTGATGAAAGCCTTGACCTTTGGATCATAATTAAAATAATAAAACAGGAGCTATACTGTGATTAATTAAGGTAGCAACTCTTATCGGACACACTTCTTCGAAACCATATCTATTACTTTGTGATTTGATTGGTGCACACCTTTGATTATGAGTGTGTGTTTCGAGGTGAGTGGTAGTTGCGGCTGTGCATTACCATCGGTTCGGGAGTGTAACTAGTAAAACCTTAGTCTAATTATTGCATGTCTGCCTTGTCATATTTATCTTGGTCGGTCCCCTGCAATTTTGATTTGACATTGTTGCATATTGACACATCCTTATCCACCGACCATTTAACTAGTGTTTAGCATGTAATGTTTACGACGATGTTTATGGACGATGTAACGGTAAAAGATATAATTCCTCTTATGCTATTTTCGATAATTTATTCACGGTAAACACTATTATAATGGAATATTGTATATATGATATCTAGTTTAATGGTTCCTTTAAGAGTGGAGTACCAAACATTTATTAAGTTACTTGTGCATTTCTGCAACATTTCACTTGTGTTAATTTACTTACATGAAAATATTAGTCTTGACTCAAGTGTTTTGTTTGCATGATGCTCAGGCCAGCATAAGTATCACAACTTTTGGATACTTATCATGGAGTTAGAGATCCATTGGTGCTTTATCCATCTTTTAATTCTATCTATTACAGTCAGCTACTGTTATTATCTTCTTATCTATTAGCAGATATCTTATGTATTCAAGATCTCTATTGTACTTGATCTTTTAACTTTGGTATTATATATTTTCTTTGGACACTATGCATTTCATAGTAGCTTCATGAACTACTATGAGTTTTATTTTACTCCATTGTGAATTATTTTGCTTTTTCTATATCCTTGATTCTGTGACATGATTTTTTATTTATCCAAATTTATTAATAATCAGTTGTTTTGAGCAATTCAAATTTGATTATGTGGATTATTGTCGAGCTGAGTAGTTCTATTAGGTTGTTATGCTTGGTATCAGAGCCAAATTTAGGTAAATTTTAGCCTAATATAGATCGGTGTGGCTCCATTGTAGTTAAATATGCCTTTAAGTTTGTCTTCGACAATTTTTTCTGTTTTTCTAATGTTTCCTTATTGCACTCACTACCAGATTCTTTTGATTAGTCACAATTAATTTTCATACCATTCCTTCCCATGAATTTCATAATCCTTTCCTCTTATCCAACCATTATTTTTATAGCTTGGAGAAAGATGTTGAAATATATGGCATAATTTATCAGTGTTACGGAGAATTTGATGATTACTTCGATAATAGAGGTTTTTCATCACTTAGATAACACATTTAAAAAAGCATTAAGATTTGCAGACATAATAGTAGTTGAAGCCTTAACTTCAATGAAACCTAAGGTATTGACTGCTTAATCTCTCAATGATTGATCATTATGTTTTGTGACGTGCTAAAAGAAAGTGTGAACCTCCATTTTATAAATTGCTAGAATGCCTTATGGAATCGAAGCTCAAAAAAAGGGTTAAGAATGCTTCTCGAATCATAAAAGCATATCATCTTCAACTATCTTATGCACTAAAGAATTAAATTAAGTTTCTTTCATAATAAGAATAAGTTATAAGGTCCTTATAAGAAGAAATCTTTGAAAAGTTATAAAAATCATCTTTCAAAGTGGAAATAAATCACGTTGTCAATGAAATCACTGTAAATTTTCCTATGAAGATTCACATCTATTAATTATTAATGCAAAAATTGCTCGATCAGAATCAGCTGAATTTATCTATTTGTTTTATATTGTCTATACTCGATTGTACAAGATTGCATTGTCCTTGGATAATTAATTTAAATAATTTCCTTGACGTGTAGCCAAAGAAGATAATTATGGTAGTTTTCAGTGAATCCTTCATAGGATTCAAAAATATAATTTTTTTGTTATGAAAAAACAGTCATAAACCACCATGAATTTCCTATGTTATCTTTATATCAAGTGTAAACAAAAAAATTCATTAACACCTCAATTTGTTTAGAAGATGTTTACATAAACAAATAAATATTAACGAGCCTGGGGGCAAGGCCTTATCGATCAAATAAGCGTGATTCTAAGTTGGTGACAGTCGAAGAAATAAGTTTTTTATTTAATCACTTTATGATGTATAAGGGTCCCAAGAAATTTTTTTGCTAGAAATTAAAATTAAACCAATTCTTCCTAATTTGGTTTAGTTTAACAATTGCGTACTAAATTACAAAGGACATAAGGTTGACAGAGCCAAAAGAATCCATTCGTGGACAAAGTGCGCTTCTGTCTCTATTTATGGAGTCGTATCTATCCCTATTGATTTAATTGATAGTTATATTTCTTGACATCTTGATGCTTCCACCTCCTTGCTTCACTTCACCATTGTTGTCCTCATTGATTTGATAAGACTTCGGCGTATAAGAGCATCTTCAATAGACTTACGGGTCATAATATTACGACTCATAAGATTCAGGGGGAAGTGGGGTAATTTCCCCAACAGAAGCACTCTGGTTTTATCGGCGCACGGCGATAAAATCGGCTTGTAAGGTTAACGAGCAGATTTTATTGGCGCGCTACTGTAAATATTGTGTGAAAATGATTTTTTTACCCTTCTAGAGTTATTTAGTGTATAAGGCAGATATAAAACGTTTAAATGTACATATAATACTCACGATACAACTGATAATGCAGCAAAAGAAAACAGTTGACCATAATGATACAACTAATATTTCGCATAACGATAAAATTAACAATAAGCATACAGATGTAATAGATCATAAAGATATAACAAATAATGATACTAGATGTCAACTAAAACATCAAAGCAGACATAGGAAATAGTGACTCAAGCAAACTAGATGTTACGTCCAATCTCAAGGGAGTCTATAGCAGTTCTAAGTCGCCTAATCATTACAGTCAAACCGCAACTATTCAATAACATTTTGGAGACGTCTAATCTCTCGTTTGAGTTCGTTTCTAAATGCACTGACCTATACTGTTTCCATCTACTCGAACCACAAATTCAGCCGCAAAACCGTAGTAGCGAAAAACTAGATAAGATTCAACTTCCTGTTCATAAGAAAGTTGAACATGTGGTAATCGATATACCTCTACTTCTTGCCATGGTTGAGCGACCGACTGTTCATACGAAAGTTGAACATATGGTACTTGAACTTCATGTGGAGGTTGTACGTTCCCATATTCATACAATGGTTCATCTTGAGGTCTCATTAGGTTTAGATGTGGGAATTTTTCCGCAAGCTCCTAAAGTCTCATCTGTTTGTACGCCTTATTCATCGGAGTCTGTAGATGATGGCCAAGAAGGCATAGTTGTGGGAATGCAAAGAGTAGTTAGAAACAAAGTTGTTTGAGTGAGGTAAGTTGTGAGTAATTTGACAGAGATATATAGCCGCGTAGTGTACAAATGAATAAAACAAATAATGATGTAACCGGTCACTGTTACGCCTGTTCTTTACGTGCTGCCCAACATTATTTCGCCTAATGTAATACTGTAGGGAATCTTCTTTTCGTACTACCATGATGTAAACAGTCACTGGATCCACGTTGCTTTACATGTTGCGATTTCCAAAGCTTTTGTCAGCAATAATGCTCATGTGGATGAGTATGACATAACGCGGAATACAATACATATAATTAAGATATAGTGCCATATAACTAAGACCCTAGTTTCGGGACAAACCGTAGAAACCGTACAACATTTCAGCCTTTGCTGTAACATTCAACTTTTCCAAGCGACTTACCTCTACTTGTATCTCTAGAGCGTACTGGACACCCCTCTCCGTCAGTGGTGGATCAATCCACGAGAAAAATTACAACGTTCCAACCCCTATCGGTTAAGTGCAGTAATGTATGCTTTGCAACTGTAAAAGCGACGACTCACGTTACTTTGGCTTTTAGAAACAACCACATTACATTTCACTCCACATTAGCAAAGTGCTGAATGACCCGTCATGCTAGAGCTTGACATTTCTATGTTCTGTCGAGCTAGTACTTCCCTCAATCGAGCGTTGTGGGTTTTTTGAACTGGTTCAATACGTGGAACGACAACGTTCAGTTGCGTGGCACTGAAGAGTTCAGACTCCACTTCTCCAGCTTCCACTTGATCTTCAAATTGCGTTTCGGGCACAAACTTAACTGGTTGCTTATTTCTTTCATATTGATCATACATTTGGGCCATGGTTTCATCATCAGATTCCCAAGAAGACATTTTGAACTACTTGAAAAGTGGCAGCTAGATAAAATGAGTAATTTTACAAACCTAAGAATTCAAAAGAACTGAATTGAGGAAGAGGGGCTGGGTGGTCTTATAGGTTGCCAAGTCCGCTGATTCCATGCTTTGCTTTATTAAAGCAGTGAACATGTCATCTTTAATCAATACAACTTGTCTAGTCATGTTCTTTGTATTCGTGGTACAAGCTATAGCATGTTGCCCAAGTGTTGCAGAGTGAAGTAATGTCAACTATTCTACGGCAGAGCAATGGCAAACTCAACTATTGAGGATAGAGTG
This sequence comes from Allium sativum, assembly GCA_030737875.1. Lineage (NCBI taxonomy): Eukaryota > Viridiplantae > Streptophyta > Magnoliopsida > Asparagales > Amaryllidaceae > Allium > Allium sativum. The sequence continues at coordinate 26,016,799 of CM060912.1, read as the reverse complement.
TAGTCATGTCATACGTATCTATTCTACAGCTCAAATATTGATGACATAGCTTTATCACAAGCGACAAAATGTGGTACAACTATGACATATGGTATAAGAAGACCTCGACAATCACCCCCACTCGTTTAAATAGTTTATATTTCGTTCTCCAACCATAATTACAATTTGTGTGTTCTAGATCAGCCACGACATTAAGGTAAGAAACCCTTACTCTTTTCGCTTCTATGTGTTCAAGTAATTCTTTGTATAGATAATACATTTTTTGTTGTTGTGTAGCTTAAATGGACGAATGGGAAATCAGTGATGAAATCATGGATAAAGTGTTCGATAAGTATGAATGGAACAAGGAGGACGAGAAAGAGGGTGGATTCATTCTAGATGCACAAGTTGAAGAGGCATATAAACCAGTTCAAAATGAAATTATTCGTTGTACTCAACGAGTAGTTGAAGTTCAGAATCCAAAAGCACGTTCACGAAACAACATAGCGAGGCAAATGGTTAATCATAATCATCACAACCAAAGCAATGCTAGCTCATGTGCTACTACAACAGAATTCTCTCCTTAGGACTTACACTCTTAAAATCCTACATCGAAGTTGATCGAAGAGATTTGTTACTGATGCAAAATGGAGGGGGTCTAACCCATGAAAATTTTTGGTCCATGATAGCAAGATTACATAACAACCATCGTACCTGCACCACTACACGATCTTCTATTGAAATTCATATAGATCATCAACATCCCGTAGAAGTTTGTGAACCATACCAAAGACAGTTGAAGACGAAGACATATTTAAACTGACTAAGGCAACTTATGATTCTCTTACCTTACAGAGTACAACAATGATTTTGTTGGCCACAAAGTGTATAGACTACGTTATAGTTGGCTAACCCGATATGGGGCTGAATAGGCTAATGGTTTTGTTTACAAGTTGTAGATCTTTTCTTTTACTTAATGATCATATAAAAAATATGGAGTTCTCATAATTTTATACTTTAGTACACAGTATCAAACTATCATCTTAGGGAAACAGTAGAAATATAAATAAAGCATACATTGCATTTGTAAGAAAATTGTTGTTATAGTAGGAGATATAATGTTACTACATCAACATAATACAAGCAACTAGTAGTACAGATAGTGGTGAACAATCTACTTATAACTGAGGAAACCTTGACATTAGAATACGCTGTTTCATTCCCATCCAAAATTCCTTATCCAAGTCAGGCATTCCAGTCAGATCTTTGTTCATGATAGCATTCTCTTCTTGTTCTTTCTTATACGCTAACTCGCCTGCTAGAATTTGTGACCTCTTCTCTTTCAGATCAGCAAACATTTTCATAACTTCTATTTTTTTCCTTAACTTCCACACTTCTTTCTACATGTCTACGACCATGTTATTTGTGGCTTGCGTTCTATTTCCATCAAGCTCAATCGCAGTTTTACCCCTTCTTTTCGCAGCTTTGACTCCCTCGGGTCTAAAATCTTCGTCAATCGTGGTATTGAACTCATCAAATTTGTTTTCCCTTACACATTGAGAAATTTTGGCAGTTGACTCGCATAGACTGGAAGAATACCCAAATTTAGAAGATTTTTCCTTGCTCTTGCTAGCAGTTTGAACATCACGAATGCTCTTAGCAAGTTATGAGTTCCATTTTGGTTAACTATTAAGCAGTTCATAACAATGCACAAACTGATAATAATGTGGCCTTTTCGCGCCATTTTCTTTAGAAAAATCTTCTTGAACTCTACGTTTGCCAGTCGTTTCTAATAAAAATAGGGAATATGAATCATAAAAACAATCTACCAACTACTGAGTATGTAGTAAGGAAATATACCAGATAATCCTCTCCTCCCATCCCGCTTGGATTCACTATCTTTATTTTGTAAACTTGTGAATCATATAATGTTGTTTGACGTCTTATTTTGCTGAAACGACCTTGAATCGCCAACAATGTCTGTAAGCCTTCTGAATGCTTCTCAATGAAGGTGATCATAATTTTTTTCCAAAATGTTGCAGTTGATTGGTTATTCCCCGTAGCCGAATCTTATGAGAAATCACAATAGATGGTGCATAAATCGATATCCTCTTCGCCTGTCCATGGAATAGTTCCTTGTTTGCTTGATTGAGTACCCAGGACATTGTTCATATTGTCTTGCAAAAACTGGCTTCCGTCCATCATCCAATGTGAAAAATTTCTACATGGTGATGACATTATAGAGTTAAAGTTTGCTTAGAATAAAGAGATCGAAAGGAATTATGAATATGTTGTGATGTAGAACGGTAGAAAGGACCAATTTATAACTGCAAATATAGTCATTTAAAAAGTTTTGACTATTTTATAGCCGTTGGGAAAATAAGACCGTTTTATTGTTCTCTAGTTAAAATGCAACCATTAATTGCCGTTGGGAAGGTGAGTGTTGATGCGCTGATTTTATCGGCATGTCACGAAGCATGCCGAAAAAATCGGCATGCTACGTGACACGCCGATAAAATCGGCGCGCGGGGCCAATTCAAGATTCAGAGTTAGCCTCGTAATTTTCCCCTGATATATTCAGGGGAAGAATACCCGTTGGACACATATTTACCTCAATTCTTGATTAAGGGGCTGAATCCTCCCTTTGTTGGAGATGCTCTAAGTAACATGGTATTTGCAATGCTTTAACTAGGATACTACTTAAAGCTTAACGGTTGTTTGTTGAATAGATTTACTGTCCAGAAGATGTCGATTAGACTTCCAACTTATTGATGATGATAAGATTTGTAAGCCTGTAGTCGATGGTGGTAAGACTTTGAGATGGCGGTGACAAGTCTTCTTTCAATAAATGCAACAATAATGACAACTTTCTTAGGAGATTTACCTTCTAAGCCTTTAAAGTAGGATTATCGCAGTATTTAATATCTTTGATCATCCATTCGATAAGACGATAATAAAGCTACATTTGTTGGGCAAAGGCAATAAGGTTCCACTATATATGGTTCAAATGTTGATGAGTCCTTCTTTACCAGGAAAGAAAATAAACTTTGAGATCTTTTGGAAGCAGCAAGTTTTAGGAACCAATTACGTAGCTAAAATGATCAATTGGAAGTCTAATACATGGAATTTCTAATAAAATCGACCTATGCAGTTAAATGCTTAGAGATTTATAGTAGAGAAGGTGTAAAAAGGTTTTGCAGGGATGAAGTGGGGAAATAGTAGGGAAGTAGCAGAGGAGAAAAGATTCATTAGATATAAAACCAAATATTTAAATTAATTAATTAATTATTGTTCTCATATTACATGTGCATATAAAACTTATACTAATTACCTTATATGATAAGATCAAAGAATATCATGGTTATGAGCATTAGATTTCATGACTATAATAGATTTCTACCATATATCAGAAACTTATGCCATAAAGTTAGCTCTTTCTCTAACTTTGAACTACCCAAATCAAGCTTTGAATATTAATACTATTAAAATGGGTGATAAAAAGCCTTGATGTCTTGAATATAATGGAAAACAACAGGGCTAAAAGTGGATATATTGTTCATCAATGCTAAATTGAAATAACATAGTGGTTGAAGAGTGCTATGGATTGTTGTGGGGATATTGCGAGGTTTAAATAAGGCTTTAAATGTACAGAAACTAATAGAAATAAACAAAAATATTGGATAACCAGAAGAGATAGGTAGCTCTTCAAAATATCTTCATCTCTGAAAGATGGATCTTGAATACTATGTTAATTAGATTGACCGAGCATAAAATAAAACAAAACATTTAAGTCAGGGTTAACATTCTTATGTAAGTAAATCAACTCAAGTGGAATGTGTACAGGTGAAAGGGACAAGCAACCTAAAGGATGTTTGAGATCACTGCCCTTCGAGGATCTGTTAAAATATTTACATATAATACAATACACTATTATGGTAATGGCTATTGTAAATATACTATTGAAAATAGCGTTAACGCATTACATTTTTATCCTTAACATATTTTATAAGTACTGTAGTCTATGCAATTCCATATATGTACCATACTGGTATTATCAAAGGATACTCTAGAGAAAACATCAATAAATCGAAGTCAGAGTGGACACGATCAGGATAGTATAAAAAGACACATGAGGCAACACCCAACACAAGATTATACCATTTGTAGAGCTAGGATGGTGGTAATGCATAGCCACATCTACTTTCCATCTCGAACAACACTCTTAAATTCATGGATGTGCATCAAGTCAAATCAAATTAAAGGACTGAGATAGTAAACAAAGAGGTGTTTCCAATCGAGGGTCGCCATAGCTCCTTTTTTAGTCATTTCAATTATGATTTAAAGGTCAAGGCTATCCATTATCGTTCTCTTACTTCATTTCATTAAGTTCGATAATCCATCGGACTTCGTTTTGGATTGCTTATCACGTGCAACAAAGTGATTCAGTAGATAAATAATATGCTAATATCTGACCCTAGATATTTTTAACAACCAAATGCTTATTTCACACCCTAGGCATTTGTAATTAAATGTCATAAATTAAGTTTCTTAAAGTGCTGATTTTATTTTTTATTTATTCAGATCAAATTTGACATTTGTTTCAATTTCAAACTTCAGATCTTATAATTTAAAATGATTCACTATCAAAACTAAAATTTGGATTTTTGATATCAATATAATGAATGTCGTTGTTAAATGAAATCTTTATATTCAAGCAATTAGGACTTAACTGCACAGATTTTGAAAAGGAAGACAGCCCGACCAGTCTCAGCAATCACAGAAGCCATCTCACATGAAAAAACATAATAGTTAGATTTACAAAATATTTTAAATCAAAAAATAATTATAAATATATATAATAGTAGAAAATTAATAAACTAGTTTTAATTAAAATAGATAAATATATAACAGTTATTAAACAAAATTATAAAAGAGATATTACCTTAACAAAATAGTTTAATATAAAATAACTCTAATTTAAAACAATTTACTAAAATAATATGATCCAAACCAAATATCCGCATTTTCAAAATTCAACATAATATTAATTTAGATTTCAAATTTTGATTCAAATCAACTTAAACCCAAACGGTATAAATTTCTAATTTAAACAAAATGTTTAAATTGGTATATAACTTAAATTTCAATTCTGAACCATTCACTTTGATTTGGTTTGAAAACTTGATTCTAAATTCATCATTCATTCATTTTATTAGTTTAAAATAACATTCAAAGTTCAGTCATTAAGTTTTAACACTTAAATATAATTATTCAAATTTTAGAATTTATCATATTATCAATTAAACCATTAAAGGTTGATACAATCTTATATCAGTCCAGTCTCTGAATTAAATTACATCTTTTTATTCAATTGATTTAGACAAATTAAATCTTAAGACTTAACATAAAACCATTCATTAAATCAATTATTATTTTAATTCATAAATTCAAGTTTAATTATTTCAATCATTAATTTGAACTTAAAATATAAATTAAATTTCTAAATTATTTTGTTTAAATAAAAAATAATTGTAAACTACTTCTAAAAATAATTCATTTGATCAAAGATGTCCATATATAATTTTCTATCTTATGGTTAAGTGATTTGAGTATGTATCATTTTAACACATAGTGATTTGATTTTAAGATATATATCGTTTCAATTCATATTCCAATTCAATGTCATAATTGCTTTCATATACAGTATAAATAATGTTGGGAACTTACAGTGAGATATCAGGAATCATGTCAATATACAGAAACAGTAACATATAAATAAATATACATAAATTCAATCACTAACATTTCGTAATAATATAGTTTATGTAACTAAACATATGGATAAATATACATAAAATAAATTACGAACATTTCACATATTATCATCCAACATATAACAATGTGAAGATCAGTACTTGCAGATAAATATTAGTAATGAGTGAAATCCCTCCTTTTGTGGTTTAGATGGAGACACAAGACTGAATAAAAGTGAAGAACTGACGAATCAAGTAATAGCCACAACTTTTGTATGTATTATTTTCAATATAAGAAGAGGGCAATAGGGTTTGGCTACGGAAGCTGCTTAGGTTTTCATAGAATTTACCAAAATGAATGAAAATTTTAAATACTTTGAAATAGATTGTTAGATTTGTTAACTATTGACGGCAAAAAATGTCGTAACACCCAAGGATTCTTAATTACTTAAGAATAATGTTTTGTGTGGGAAAGAAAGTGCAAAAAGTAGTAAATAACATAGTGGATTTATAATGGTTCGGTCCTGCGAGGGGACTACGTCCACTTTGAAGGAGTTCGCTGATATTTTACTCACAATAACAGATTATAAGCTTTGAACATCATCTAGGCATTTGATTACAAGTGTTTCCATGCAATTTGGAGTCATATTTTTCATATATGAGTCTGGGGAAAAAGTGGTTTTTATGCTTCTTCTTACTCAAGCACTAGGATGATAATAATGAGTTCTTGGTGCTCTTAAGAGATGTCAAATCAACAAAAATCCAACCCCTTTGAAGTGTGAGTAAGGGGGTATTTATAGTTGAAGGATTAGATGGGAGCAGGTACAATTTGGGGACCACAAGGCAGTTTCTCGTATCCCTAGGAGGTGGTACCCGGAATTTCGACCCCCCTTAGCACATTCAGAGAAAACACGTATCCGTCTCTTGGGATACGTAAAGACATATCCACTAAGGGATATGATTATTCTGAAACCCAGCGGATACAAGTCTTTCGTATCCTCTGAGGGATACAAGCTTGTATCCAAAGGGATACGTTGTTTACATTACGTCGCAGGGTTCGAAATCCATAGTGTTGAAGGGGTCAAAATTTTAGGGGCTAATGAGTATGAAAACACGATTGTCATGGGACCTGAAGTTTTATGGAAGCAAGGGGGTCGAAAGCGCAGAGGTTCAGAACTTTTGGTATTTAAGGGACTCGAGTCTTCCGACATGAAGTGGAGGGGTACGAAGGCTTTTGACAAGGGATGGGAGTCGTGACTTCAGATACGAGATAGAGGGAACCGAGGGATACGAAACAGAGGGAGTCAAAACTCCTGGGAAGTGAGGGGTCCGAACTTTGTTTGGTGAGGGATTCGAAATCACTTAAGTGAGGGGTACAAATTTATGGTAGATGCACTATTTTGAGGAGTTTTGAGGCTTGTGCTTGCGCGACTTCTCTTGGTCACGAATCCTGGTGTTTTGGTAACATTTCAGGCTTTGGTGCCACACGATGCATTGAGCCGAGCGTGTCTGGTGTACTTTTGGGAACCAGACCAAAATCCGATTGACATTTTCCCTCCAAAGAATGTCTTGTCTTGACCTGATGTGCTTTGGGTTAAGAGAAACGTTATTGTCAAACGTCTTATTCCTGTTATATCACAAATATAAATGTTAGTCGTCGACTCTCGTTTACGTCGTAACATAAACGAGTTGTTATCTACATGGTGTCGCATGTATGCTTACATGTTTTCATGTGGTTTTGCGCGATGCAACTTGGAATGTGAAAATGAAATAGAATGCATATACACATGTAGGTGTGAATATATATATGAGTATGTGTTTGCGAATGTTTGATCGTTCGAAACGCAAAATCTTGAGTGTGAAAGATATGCATGTACATAACGTCATTATGCACGTACACAAATGTCGTGCATACTCACACACATTTTATAAACTAGTGTGTGACCCGTGCTATGCATACGGGCAGTGCCGATAATTATATGAACAAGTAATATTCTAATGAAACATAAAGCTTTAAAATAGAGTTATTTTATAGCAGAGAAAATTTTGTGGGAAACTTATGATATTATGCACATGGAAATGTCTTACATATGTTTGTTATTATTTTCGTGCATTGGTCTAACTAAGTGGTTTGATCCATATCCAACATTGAATTTATCAATGTATGCAGTAGTGATTACATATTGTGTGTTTCGATATGTGTAGTAGTCATTAGATAATTTTTGTTTCCAATATATGAAACGGGTATTTGATAGTTGAATTTCCACCATGCATAATGGTTTAATTATGTAATGGCTCGAATTTCCGTACCCCGTGGGTCGGCTAATAACACCACACGTCCAGCCCAAATTGCATTGAAATACGAATCATTATTAGAAAGAAGTTAGAGGATGAGAAATAGAAAGAAAGAAATATTAGAATAGAAGAAAACGAAGATCAAAAACTCACAAAGGAACGAATAAAATATATTAGATAACATAAACTTTGACATACGATTCAGTAACTTTGTATACGTACCATTATCAGAGCACAACATCTATTTCTGGAACAGTTATAAACACCTGTTTCCAAATACAAACATAATACACAGCGGAAAAATATGCTAGTTTATAGTTAACTGGCGAAGCCTCCCGCTTCAAACTCCTCCAAGTGAATCTGTAAAATCTCGACTACTTGACTGTCCGTACAAATTTAGGCACCCAAGAGTTCAGGGAAAACAAATAAAATAAACTCTGGGTCGGTCATGAGACCGGTGTGAGTAAACTCCAACCATTGGTTTAACTTTCAAAAAACCTTTTGAAAGAAATAACAACCGTAAGACCAATCCACACACAAACATGGATGGTTTTTATCTTATGATAACCAAAAATATTTTTGATATCAAAATCCAGTGATATTATAATAATGTCTACATCAAATAAATATCAATCTAGCGGAACACTTGCATCTCATGCTCCATATATGATATAAAACCAAAAGCCACAGAGGGCTTATTGGAGATTGGATTTCTAACATGAAAAGGTATGAAACCATCTTCCGATAGTACATCTCTAGAGAGGAACACACTGGGTTCAACAAGAACGTCTTGCAACCCGGCCCGGCCCACCTATGGTTGGCCACTCATTTAACTTGAGTGTACCGAGCATATTATCACCTACGGTTATGATCAGCAACCGTTACCGAAAGCATATAGCAGCGAATATAATAAGAAGCAAATGAAATTTCTCTAGATTAGGTGATAATACCCTAAATGGGAATGACCCACATGGCCATGTTGCCTGCCCGATTTCTGTCATTTCCCGGTTGATGAGGCATGAGGTCAAGATTCCCTTCTAAAACATCTTGTCACCATTCACTTTGAATGCCACCTTGTCAAATCCATCCATATATATTGTCCTGGGACTGGAAAAACCAAAGGCACCATTCTATTAATCCATCTTGGCAAATTTCTACCTAAGATTAACAGAGCAGCCCTTGCCCTTTACTCCCTCTTCAATTATCTTCAGCATAAGTTGATTCGTAATGCTTATGCCAATATGAAGTGGTTTTCAGATATTAAGCCTGATCCCGGTCTCCCCATATTGATAACAAAGATGTAAAATAAAGCAAAATTTTGATAGTCGATTATTTAACAATCAAAGAAACATCCATACAATCAATGGTCCTATTTTCGATTTGAAAATTCTATCGATCAACCATCAAACAATATTGGGCCCTTTTTAAATTAATTACTTATTAAATTATCATTTTCCATTTTCTTATCTTTTCTCAGCTATTTTCAAGGCTTTCTAATCTCCACGATCATTGGGAAACATTTCCATGTATCACAAATTATCCATTTTCCATAAAATATCACATATTATGGTTGGAAAACATTTCCATATATTCACAGATTCTTATTTTCAATACTTGGAAAATATATTTTATCCACATTGGAAAATATTTCCAATCACTATTTTTTACTTCTCATTAACCACATCATTTCATTTCCTATACTTCGAAAACAATTCAAATTTTATTTGGAAAACGTTCCCAAATTCCATTTATCTAGATTTAACCGATATTATATAAAATATCGTTATTTTAACTCAACCTATTAATCTTTCATTAACTAACTAACTCTCGCTACCGAACCATAACCATTTTTCAGTCAATCATGAAGTCAATCAAGCTGGGGTATAATTACCTCTCAGACCTTAATTGAACAACATTCTTAACTTTGAAATAGTCCAAGCTCACAACTTCAACAAAACATCGCTTACGCGTCTCTCAGATTCAATCTAAGAATCCACTTCTTTACGAAAAACATTGATTATAACAGTAGCGTTATAATCATTGTTTCCAAATATTTGATTTATAAACATTTATTTTAATAGTATCGTTAAAAGCGCTGTTTAGATTTATAAAACATTTATTATAACAATAGTATTATAATCACTGTTTAGATTTACAAAACAATTATTATAACGATAGCGTTATAATCGTCGTTTCCAAAGATTCAGTATGTATAAAAATATAACTTGTACTTAATAATTCAATTAATAAATAATTAAATTTGATTCAAAATGGAAAGTAAAAAACAATACTTCCCTAAATTCGATATAATCGAATTCCAATAAATAACTCTCTCTCTCTCAAATACTACATATTCAACTTATATTTCAAACTTCGGAATTTATCTACCATTTCAGGTTAATACAAATTCCAAATTCACATTTGAATTTATCCTTTCCAAATCATTACCAAATTCCTTTATAACCATTCCAGTCTACAAAACGTTATCACACTTTATTTTATATTCCGGATTTTGAAATAAAACTCATCATTTTCTTTTAAAACGATTACCCATTTCCCTTTTCATTCAATTTCCAATCTGGATTCTTATTTTAAATCTAAATTTCCTTTAAAGATATTTCATTTGCAAAATATTTCCTTTAAACCATTATTCACTTTAATCGTGAATATATTTCCTATATATACAATCAAATTAGTTTGATTTCATACTTATAAATAATATATTAAACCCAAATTCTATTTATAACTTTTATTCAGATTTTTTCATACCAATCTCATTTGTATTGCAATCATTTAAAATCTCATTTATAATTTCCTTTATATTTTGCTAAGTTCAAATCTCATTTCAATTATCTTTTTTGAAAACCAATCACAACATTTCCATATAAATTCAAATTTTGAATTTATATTTCAATTTATTTCAAAATAAATATTTTACTTTATTTATAAACATCGTTTATAAATTAGTCTTCTCAATTTATCTGTTAAAGCAGATTTCTATTTAAGATCTCCTTTTTAAAATCTTATACGATTCTATATTCGATTATAAAATATCGGTTTTAAACTAAATATTAATTTTACAACGATAATCCATAAATATCATTTATAATTTTAAATTATTCGCTTTGTTCGATAAACGAGTTTATATTCTCAAATCTATTAGAAATTCAATTTCCATTTTGGAAATAATTTCTTTTTCTTTTTGAATCTTAAATTCTTTTCTTTTATATTCGAAAATAGTTTATGGTATGATACCAATTTTCAAGGACCAGTGTAATTCAACACAATATAATCAATCATGGTATCTATGTCACAACATATATAACAAAAAACAGTAATATAAACGTTGAGAAATCCTGTTGGATCCCTCCAACCTGTTTCCCTGCATCCGCAGGTGTTAATCAACGTCAATTTCACATCAATATGAAATATTATGGTGAACAAAATTATAAATCGATCAATGATATAACTATATCAAACAATTCAACCAATTTTATCAACCATTCATCCAAACAAGCATCAAATAGTATAAATTAATTTTAAACAATTTAAAACTCATTTGTATAAAAATATAAACAAGGTAGAGTTAGTGAGTTTACTCACATTGGTCGCAGTTGACGATTCTGGCTTTTTGCTGCGTCTACAATCAAACAAAGGTTTGATTTTATCACGAATTTTCATTAGCTCTGTTCTCAGCAGAACCAAATCAGTTCTGCAATGTAGATTTTGTTGTTGCGATTCTAACGTAACCGACCTCGTTCAATTCTGTTCCCAAATGAATGATATAATATGTTCATAAGTTCTTATTTAAATTAAAATAATTACCTAACATAACCAAGATTGTCAAGGGTTAATTACCGGTCTAGATAAACTAAACCCGTTGCTCATTTCTTCGTGGCAGGAAATAAAAACTGAAGCTCCCATTCCTTTCTAAATTCGATGCAGTATTTCCCTTTCACCAATCACCAAAACATGCCTTCTACCTCTACTGTGTTTTTCCAAAACCACTGCCAAATTTATATCCTTCATCTCCTCTTTAATACGTTATTAGAGGTAACTCCAAACTTAAAACATTCAGTTTTTCCTCCATTCATGACATCCAAACGCATGTATTTCCCAGTTCGATTCTCCACGTTTTCTAGAAGCTGAGACTTGGACCCTGACTTTAACCCCTTTCCATTTATACTCCCTCTCTCCTATATATTTCCCCAGATCTGACGTTATCCCCTTCTTCCACAGACAATACTTCTCAGTGCCATAATTACCAATATGATCTATAGTTCAACCCATTTTCCAATATAAATTTTGATAAGCAATTTGCCAATACGATGTGAATATTATATACAGTATTTGGACTTCACCTCACCTGCTTGAGTGTTATCGTATTTCTTCCTTCTTGAATCCATGCATCTGTAAAACTCACCACCACATAAAATCATCCCTGACACCTCCTACCATCGGACCCAGCGTCACTTATCACTTCAACTTCGCCGCCCTCCTTTGATCCGGAACCACCATCCTTCAACTCGCCAACTCCTGTTACTTCCTGGTTCTCAGCTAAACCCATTCGCAAATGACAGACCACTGAATGAAATCAAATTGAACCCCCTTAATTAACCACACTAGATGTGGTTTAAATCCACGAATACCAAAACAAACTTCAACTTCATGAACTCCCTTTCAAATTTTGAAATAGAACGAGCCCTAGGGCTACTGAAAAGTTTCGAGTACTGAAAGAAATGAATTGCAGACAAAGAGATGTGTATATGGTGAAAGAATGGTTCAAATATAAATGTTTTAGATTTTATAGAAACTTACTGGAATTTTTTCGAGACTGGTTTTGATTTTTGATGGAAATAGAGGCTTTTGATTTCTTAAAAATGGATCAAAAAACTTAGAACAAAAGGGCACGATTGTATAAATAGAAAAGTAAGCTTCTATGAGAAGCTTCAGGGTGTCTTCACAGAGAAGGAATAGATTGGCTTCCAACGAAAGCTTTCATGGTCATTTTATTATAATATATATATGTTATATATTATATTTTTATAAGTCAACATATTCTATAGTAGCCGTAATGAATGAAAAGGGACATGGCATATAATTTAAATGTTTGTCAGGGTAAGGTTGGACTGTGCTTTCTCTCATTGGAAAAGAAACGAAGGAGTGTATAACATATGTTTTTCCTTCTATTTATTTACGTAAATATACAAGGCCAAGCCCTAGCTGTTAACAATACAAACATGCTGAGACTACCACGTGTCTTTATATGATTTTCCAGAGATTTGGCCTATGCTATAAGATTTTGTACGATATGAATTCTCTTTTCCATTCGTTGGTTTTCGAGATTGAAAGGTACGGGACAATCGAAGTAATTAAATTAAAGGTGAATCAACAATGTTAGGCATGTGCGGTAGGATATGGCTTTCCTTTGTCATTAAGTTTTAAGGTCGATCTGTATTATGTAAGGTCTGCGTTTAAAGGAACTACACAAATACACTTAGCTGTAAAGGTAAGGTAAGGGGCAATAATACTTTATCCTATATTTTATTCTATGTTGTCTCTTTTGTTCATGTGTTGACATCGTTTGAAAGTAAGGTCTCTTTTGTTCTAACGATGTTTAATTAAACAATTTCCTTATAAAAATCGATTTGTATTACCAATACAACATTTAAAATTAATTTAAATCTTTTAAAATTAACAGTGAAAAATCCGGGTCGTTACATTCCTTCCCCCTTAAAATAATTTCGTCCCCAAAATTTCTAAGCCATAAAAATGCTATAACTCTAATTCCTCATAACCTACTTAGTTGAAATCCTATATTCCATATCTTTATAATCTAGTTCTTACCAGACCTTTGAACTCTCATACTAATACTCGACCATTCATAATTCTTACCAAATGATCTGTCCACCATTTTTGGACAATCCATCATTACATTCTTGTCTTTTATCCATATGCTCTTCTGCATTTCCCCACTCATTCCAATTGATTCTAAATCCATTTATCAATTTCATTATTTCACTTGAAATTTTATTAACCAACTCTGGTTTTCTTATTTCAATTACAATTAACAACTCGATTTTAAATTATCAAAAAAAATTCTTGAAAATTTTCTAACTCTTTAAATCTTCGAAAAAATTCGCTAGCATCTCCATTGCATGGCTCAATTAGTACAACCACAACTCGCCTTTCCAGGCCTTCTCCAATCCAAAAGAAAATCAAAAAGCCAAGCGACTTGCCACATAGGCTCATAAAACCATCAAGCCCAAGTAATATTGTAAACATGTACCTTTTTGTCGGACATAAATTGCATTTGCTTCCATTCAATATTTGCTCAGTATGCATATATCCATTTCCAGTCGGTTTCAAATCAATCCAACTTCTAGTTTTTAACACTCTAATCAACTTCTAATTAGTTCATTTCCATTCAATCAATTCAAATCTGATTTATATTTAAGTTGGTCCACTTATTATACTTGAATCCAAATTTATCACTAATCAATTTCAATTAACAACATCCAATATATATTCAACTTGCTTATTCATAAGTTGAATTCATATTAATATTTCAAATCTTGACATTTTTATTTATTTAATTTCATTCGGAATTATTTCTAATCTAATCCATTTTTGTTTATCTTGAGTTAAATTTCAATTCCTTTGATACAATTTTACATTTCAATCTATTCAACTTATACAAATTAAATTTTAATTTCAAAATTCAAAATTTTCGGGTTTTATTTCAAATTAGTTTGAAATTATATATATTTATAATCAACTCAATTCAAAACATTTGAATTTCTAAAACATTTTGCCTTTTTCAAACAATTTTTCATTCCCAAGTTACTATGGTAGCAATCCGTCACTCAGAAACTTGAAAATGAATGCCGGTAATGTCACGATCCATTATCAGAATTATTTTCTCGCCACTGAAGTGATTTCAATGCTTAATCCCTTTAAAAATCCATTTAAACCATTTTTATCTAAAATACTTTAAAGTAATGTTATATTACCTTATAATATTTTAGAAAATATTTTCCAAACATACGGGATTTCAATTTAAATTCAAATTCTGGTCTGAACTCAGTCTTGGTTTATCTCATTTGTGCACATTATCCAAATATAAATTATATTTGGTTATATATATATATATATAACAATTTTAATATTTCATAATTTCATTTGATTTTAATAACAATCAGCACATTTATATATTATAATATCCCAGAAATTATTCATTTTATATCAAAATAAATTTTGGGCAAAATTATTTCATTTACCCATTTTAAAACAATACTGCATTGAATTGCTTTGTTCGAGAATTTAGAAACACCTATCGATACAGTTGTACATTCTGTATCAACTAGAATTCATAAATCACTCAACAAACCAACTAACACAATATAAAACAATTTTATATCAAATATACAAATACGCGCTCATATATATACACTCAAGCTCAATCTAGGGTATTACTAACCCCATCTCTATTAATTCACGCTACAGAGCCAAGGTTACTACTTAACCTTCAGCTCTGATACCAAATGTTATGGCCCGAATTTTCGTACCCCTTAGGTCAACTAATAACACCACACGTCCAACCCAGATTGCACAGAAATATGAATAATTATTAGAAAGAAGTTAGAGGATGAGAAATAGAAAGAAATAAATATTAGAGTGGAAGAAAACGAAGATCACAAACTCACAACGAAACGAATTAAAAAATATTGGATAACATAAACTTTGAAATACAATTTAGTAACTTTGTATACATACCATCATCAGAGCACAACATCTATTTCTGGAACAATTATAAACACCTGTTTCCAGATACGAATATAATACACAGCGGAAAAATAGGTTAGTTTATAGCTAACTGGTGAAGCCTCCTGCTTCAAACTCCTCCAAGTGAATCTGTAAAATCACGACTATTTGACTGCCCAAACGAAATTAGGCACCCAAGGGTTTAGGGAAAACAAATAAAATAAACTCTTGGTCAGTCATGGGATTGGTGTGAGTAAACTCTAACCATTGGTTCAACTTTCAAAAACCCTTTCGAAAGAAATGATAATCGTTAGACCGATCCACACATAAACACAGATGGTTTTTACCTTATGATAACCAAAAATATTTTTGATATCAAAATCTGGTGATATTATAATAATGTCTACATCAAATAAATATCAATCTAGCGGAACGCTTGCATCTCACGCTCTAAATATAATATAAAACCAAAAATCGCAGGGTGCTTATTGGAAATTGGATTTCTAACATGATAAGGTATGGAACCAGCTTCCGATAGTGTAACGTCCCGCCATTTTGACCGTTTCGAATTGGAAATTAAACCAACTTAAAACAACCAAACCAGCGGATCATTATTTATCTTACAGAGTTTTGAACAGAATCAACACAGAAATACAGAATAAATTATAACACAATATTGAACAGCGGAATAAAACTTTTATTTATAAATCAAAAATTTTGAATACAAAGATTTCTCTATGTAGCGGAACGAAAATAGAGTTTGAATACAAAGGAACACATTTACTGTTTTAAAATCTTCAGAGTGCGTGTCTCCCAGAATCCTCAGCTTTGCCAATCTTCGAATCCTAAATTTTAGTCTGTAAATCTGAAGTGCTTGGATCTGACCCGAGCGTTCCATGCAAAAACATTAAAACACTCGAGTCAGGATTAATCATTTTTTCAAGTAAATTAATTTCAATTGAACTGAAATAGTTGATCCTATCACATTATTAAACTTCGTGTATATCGAACACATGAGAAACTTTTTCGATATAACATAGCAACCTCAGACGGAACAAGTCATGATAGCATACGTATTCATACATATACACCTACGGTAGTATGTATATACGTGTATACATCGGCCTCCACATATATATACTAATAACCATGCTTATAAAATTTATACGGGCAAATAGTCATGGAGGCCTGCATGTACATACACGTACAGGTACACGTGTGTACTTCCCCAGCGTTCCAAGGACAAAAAAAATACAGGTGCAACTGAGATTATAAGAATAGTGGTGGTATATGGATATAATTAACAAATTGCACCACATCAGCATCAGACGTAGTAGCTCAAAGTGTAAGGCACATGGGTTAGCAACCAACACTGAAAATAAGTTAAAACCCGACAGCTCAAATGATCAAGTACATAGGAAATATATAAACCAAGAGTAAGGGTTAAAGTAGCTAGGCATATGTATATAACCATAAAATCATACTGCCAAAATATTTGGACAAATTCAAGGTGTTAATAACCCATATTCATGTATATATTTTTGGTCTCACTAAAATTGCAAATTTGGTGAACTGATGGAAAAACAAGTCAAAGATCAAAATAACACATGGCCTTCTAATGACAGCCTAAATACTAGTTATACTTTTTTTCAACTCTTTCAAATTAACAGGCGGTCTCGGAAATATCCTAGTTCTAGGGTAAACATATGAGCCATAAGTCTTTCATTATCAAGCAAAGGTGTGACGACCGCCCATAACCCCTGCACTAAACAAGTGGAAAATGCGCTGAAAGATGTGCCAGGCTGCTGTGGACGATCATCAGAGTAGGTAAACACATCGAAACCGGTCGTAGAGCTCATAGCGCAAGGATAAAATATAATAGAACATATACAACAGGTAATAGCAATGAGGTATCATATAACAAACTTTTGAAACTTTCTCAACATCCAGAAAGAGTATCCAACTGATATCAAAGTTTGTACATAAGGCCTCACTATAACTTTCAAGCAACTCAAACAGCGGAAACAGAAATACTAGATAGTAATAAAACTGGTACGCCAGCCTCCTGCTCATCATCGCTCAACTTCCTCGTCTCACTAAGCTTCATTACCTGTAACCTGCTACTTAGTCTGCCCATCCACAACGGGATGAACAACCCAAGGTAATAAGAGGTAACATAAAACCTTGAGTCAGACAATAGTCTTAGTGAGCGATAAAACAGTTAACAAACTTCAACAAGAAATTATATGAGAATGGGTAAATGAACAACTTGTCTACCCATAACACCAGAGAAGAACTCAACCTTATCTTCCCCACATCGGACAGTGATAGCCTTTACACCAAGCATTTCAACCATTAATCCATAGAAACCAGAACAACCATTTGTTCATAGCAAACAGAAACAATCAACAATAGCAATCATAGGATCAATATTATATATCTCATGCAAAATATCCAGCATACATGACAGACTCTGGCTATCACCGCCAATCCTGCTTTGAAACCATCGTTAATCGTATGACGGCCAACCTTGCCATATGTCAAGGGCTAATGGTAACCCCGGTTCTAGCATGAACTCCATATGTCCAACCTTGACAATGTCCAACCTTGATACTAGGCCTTTCCCCAAGACCCAGGGTACTCGACCAACAACCTTCTAGTCTTTTGGGTGCCCCAATCGTACCCCTGCTTTAAGCCTGCTAGAACTTACGACAACAATGACCTCTCGGCCTTCGCATCTCTAGTCGTCCAACCTTGACAATGTTTCATAGCTCAAGCAACCTTCTCGAGCAGCCATTATCCATCAACTCACGACCTTTGAGTTGTCACCGAACACATTCATCACTTCGAGCCTTCCTACTTGAACCACCTCGAAGCTACACCATCACCGAGCCCTCTGGGAGGACCCCAAAACCGACCCCTCCTGGGAAGACCCAAAACCTGCTCTTCCTGGGAAGACCCAAACCCAGCTCTTCCTGGGAAGACCCAAAACCGACCCTTCCTGGGAAGACCCAAAACCGACCCTTCCTGGGAAGACCCAAAACCTGCGCTTCCTGGGAAGACCCAAAACCGACCCTTCCTGGGAAGACCCGAAACCGACCCTTCCTGGGAAGACCCAAAACCTGCTCTTCCTGGGAAGACCCAAAACCTGCTCCTCCTAGGAAGACCCAAAACCGACCCTTCCTGGGAAGACCCAAAACCGACCCTTCCTGGGAAGACCCCCTTCTGGTCCTTCTGGACCGACCAGACCCTCTTCTGGTCCTTCCGGACCGACCAGAATCCTTTTGAACCACCCAGACTCCCTTCTGGTCCTTCTGGACCGACCAGAACCTTCTCTGCTCCTTTTGGACAGACCAGAACCTTTTCTGGTCCTTCTAGACCGACCAGAACCTTTTCTGGTCCTTCTGGACCGACCAGAAACCTGCACAGCTCCTTTTCGACATCGATTTAGACCAAAACTTCGCCAAACGACGAATCCGACGAAACTAGCTTATCCGATTCATCCAAACGCAACCACAAACATGTTATGCAACCAACAATATCATCAATCTAACAATTTCCATCAAAACACATAAATTTCCCAAAACATGATAAGTGAATCATATAAACATAAAAACGGATCTAACTTGCATACACTTGTGAAAAATCATGAAATTAACCACTTAAATTATCTAGATCAGATCCTAAGGTGATTCATATGTAAAATGGACTTAGCATGGTGTAGATCTAAAGAAAATAACATGAAAATGATTAAATTAACATTCTATAACTCACATACATTCGTGAATCCGAATGAGAGATGTAAATCACTCACCAATTCTTCAAATCGATGAAAAAACAATGAAATATGATTCCGATCAGCAAGCACCTTGAACAAAACCCTTAGATCCGATGAAATCCCCTTTCAATCGATGTAGATCTAGCCTCTTACAGTGTAGATCTAAGATCCTTCTATGTAGATCTTAGATTTTAATGGTGGAAAGGTGATAGAGGAAGGAGGAGCACAAGGCCTCTAAATGAGGGAATGGAAAAAGTAAAGTATTCTCCACAACTCTCATCCTCTATTTATAGCTTCTACCAAGCCCTTAATGGGCCTTCTCCAAATCATCCCATTAGCCTTCCAAAACCTGAACAGCCAACTGAAAAACCTTAAAACAGCGATTTCTCCCAAACTGCTAAACCAAATCCTTAATGTAACCACTCTATGGAAAGAGAATTATCAATTCCTTTCCAATGGCACAGGTCTCACCCTCTGATTCGACCTGAGTCAAAAGTTATGCCTAGTAGAAGACTGGCAGGTGCAAAATGCTCACAAACAAAATCGGTAAAAATTATGGACATGTCACACATCCCCATAAGCAACATATTATAAGATGAGAATGATCCAACCCTTAGAGAATAAAATAAAATTATTTTACGATCTTCCGATACGTAAAATGCAGGCTATTACATTCTCCCCCCTTAAGAATTTCGCCCCTGAAATTCCAAGCAAATACAAGCAACCACAACAATTTCGCATGCCTATCATCCATGAGAAGCCAATCCTATCATCCAAACTATCAACCATCAAGCCTTGCATCCATAGCCTTATCCTAACACGTGGAATTCTATCAAACAACAACAAGATACAACGATATAACGACAATACAATCTAAGGGTTCTACCGATGAAAAGTTCTGGATGAGTCGCCCTCATGCTCTCTTCCGTCTCCCATGTACAATCGTCGCCATCTTCACTCCATTATACCTTGACTAGCTTAACCGTCATCCTCCTAAGCTGTTTCGTGTCATTCCCCACAACACGAAGTGGCCTATGAGGTTTCGCAACTGCGGTCTCGACTTCTAAATCTTCATACTGTTCTGGAGATACCATCACATTCGAGTCGTGCACAAACTTCTGTAGAAACGACACATGGAAAACATTATGCACACTCGACATCTTCTCGGGTAACTCCAACCTATATGCGAGCTTTCCTATTCGCTCGACTATCGGAAATGGTCCAACAAACCTAGGTGCCAACTTCCCTTTACTTCCGAATCGAACCACATGCTTCAACGGTGAAATCTTCACGAAAACTATATCTCCTACGTCGAATTCCAAATCCTTACGATGCTTATCGGCGTAGCTTTTCTGACGATCTTGGGCTGCCTTCATTCCTTGTCGAACAATCTTGATACAACCCGAGGTTTCTCTAATCATTTCAGGCCCAAGTACCAACTTATCTCCAGTTTCTAACCAACAAGCTGGAGAATTGCACGGCCTTCCATACAACGCCTCGTATGGTGCCATCCCAATAGTCGACTGGTAGCTATTATTATACGCAAACTCAACTAGATGTAGAGGTCCTCCCATGATCCTCCGAAGTCTAACACACAATCCCTCAGGAGATCTTCTAAAACTCGGTTGACTCTCTTGGTTTGACCATCAGTTTGTGGATGATATGTCGTACTTAAACACAATTCGGTTCCCAAAGCTTCTTGTAAAATTTTCCAAAATCCACTCGTGAACAATGGATCCCGGTCACTTACTATACTCTTTGGAACACCATGGAATCGAACTATCCACTTCACATAAAGCTCAGCCAATTTTGATGATGTCCTAGTCGTCTAGATAGGAATGAACCTTGCACTTTTGGTCAAACGATCCACAATGACCCAAATATCTTCATTCCCTGTCCTAGTTCTAGGTAATCCATCGATAAAATCCATCGATATCTGCTCCCACTTCCATGTAGGAACCTCTAATGGCTGAAGTAAACCACTCGGCTTCTTTTGTTCAGCTTTCACCAACTGACAGTTCATACACTTGGAAATGAATTTTCCAATATCTCTTTTCATCCCTTCCCGGTAGTAGGCTTGCTTCATGTCCTGATACATTTTATTACCACCAGGATGAATCGTTAGCTTCGAGTTATGACATTCTCTCAGAACCTCATCCCTCAATCCGTCGACATCAGGAACAACTAATCGTCCTTTCTTTCGAAGCCAACCTTCTCGGTCGACCTCGAACTCTTTATCCTCTGGTTTCAGTTTCTGAATAAACTCGACAAGCTTCGTATCTTTCTTTTGGCCCTTGCCAATCCTTTCGATAAGAGTAGGCCTTATCGACAAGCTTGCCAATATCTCATGTTCCAACTCACACCTTGGCCTGAAATCGAACCTTGCCAAGTACTCTAGGCCCTTCCATTCCGAAAACATCGCTCCCAAACTTGCGTGTCTTCGACTCAATGCATCTGCAACTGCATTGCCTTTGCCAGGAGTATAGGCTATCCCAAAATCATACGATGCCAGAAAATCTAACCATCGTTGCTGCCGAAGATTCAAATCCTTTTGGGAGAAAAGATACTTCAATGACTTGTGATCCTAAACAACTCGAATCGTACTCCCAACAGTTAATGTCTCCACATCTTCAGAGCAAACACAATTGCTGCCAATTCCAAATCATGAGCCGGATATTTTCTCTCATGTGGCTTTAGCTGTCGACTTGCGTAAGCCACTACTTTATCCTTCTGCATTAACACTGCTCCAAGTCCAGTACCACACGCATCAGTATGTACCACCATCTCTTCATTCCCACTTGGAATGGTCAACACAGGTGCACTCGTCAATCTCTCTTTCAAAATTCCGAACGCTTATTCACATTTCGCATCCCATGCGAATACTTGATTCTTCTTCGTCAATCCTATTAATGGTGCAGCTATCTTGGAGAAATCCTTGATAAACCTTCGGTAATAACCATCCAACCCAAGGAAACTCCGAACATCCGTCGCATTCTTAGGTCTATCCCAATCCTGGATTGCTGCAACTTTAGCGGGGTCAACCGCTATACCTTTTCCAGAAACAACATGACCTAAGAACCTCACTTCATCCTTCCAGAAGTGACACTTTGAGAACTTAGCCTTAAGCTGATGCTTTCGCAAGATCTCTAACACAACTCTCAAGTGCGTCTTATGTTCTTCCACATTTCTGGAGTAAACCAGTTTATCATCCATGAATACCAGCACGAACTTACTCAACTGATCTCTGAACACTCTATTCATAAGATCCACAAAATACGCTGGCACGTTAGTCAACCTGAATGGCATCACCAACCACTCGAAAAACCCGGACGGTGTCCTAAAAGCAGTCTTTGGCACACTATCCTTAGCCACTCTCAATTGGTGAAATCCCGTTGCCAAATCCATCTGAGAAAACACTTTGGCTTCGTGAAGCTGATCGAACAAGTCATCAATCCTTGGCAATGGATACTTGTTCTTCTTAGTCACCTTGTTCAGCTCACGATAGTCCACACACAATCTTAACGAGCCATCTGCCTTAGTTGCAAACACGACTGGTGCACCCCACTCGGAAACACTCCTCCGAATGAATCCTTTTCCCAAAAGGTCACGGACTTGCACCTCTAACTCTCGCTGTTCCCTAGGCTCCATCCGCCTAAGGGGCATAACAATTGGTCTAGCACCTTCGACCAAATCGATCCTAAACTCGATCTCACAATGCGGCGGCAATCCTTTGACCTCGTCAAAGACATCTACATACTCATTACCGATCATCACTCTGTGGAATGCCAAGTGAATATAGATAACTCACGAAGACCCCTTCTTCGCGCTTACATCTAATCAACACATTTCGCCCTTCCACATCCCCGACCCTCCCCTCTAGCTTCTCGCAATTCACCCTTGCCGCATATCTCTTGAGCCAATCCATGCCCAAGATGATCCCATACCCAGCGAAGTTAAGAACAAAGCAATCACACATAAAAGAGCAACCAGGACTCGATAACACTAGACCATGGCAAATCATGCACAAACTGGACGAACCCCCAACTGGGTTAGTCACAACCAATGGTCTATCACAATTCTCGGGTTCCAAACCCATTCAATATACAATTTATTATAGGTAAAAGGTGACTATTCTCTAGTACCAAATAGAACTCAAACAACTTCACTAGCTGGAAGTACATCCAGACAACAACTTCTCCTAGTTCTCTTCATGAATACAATAAGAAATTGGAATAGCTTCCACAACACATGCTTCCTCCAGTTGCTTATTCTTTGGAAGGTTCAGGCAGTCTTTCTACTTATGTCCAGGCTTGCCGCATCGAAAGCACTTCCATTCTTCCTTACAATCCCAAGAATAATGGCCTTCTAATTGACAATTAAAGCAGAGCACATTCTTCTTAGATTTCTTCCTTTGGTGAAACACTAGGACCAATAGAAACTTCCTCATCCATTGGAGAGCAGTCCCTCTGCCGCTTAGCAAAATTCCTCAAGGGTTCTTGCATTGGAACGCCACGTCCTATTGATGCTTCTGGAACAGGCATCCCTAGCATGGCTACTGCCATCATGGCCGCCCCAAACATAACCAGGTATTCTGGTGCATCTGCTAAGAATCCCAATTGACTTCTTCCATCTCCTACTCTTCCCATCTCAGGCTCACTCCTAGAGATTTGACGACTCATTCTAAATCTACAATATAATGATTAGTCCACTTACAAGATAAACTGCTAAAGAGATACAACCGCTACTACTATATATGCTAATATATATATATATATAGTAAACATCCAATTGAAATCTACAAATACGTCCCTCATACGTGATTACGTCTTCGAACTTTGGCCAAAATCGTTGACCAGAGCTCTGACACCAAATGTGACGATCGCCCATAACCCACGCACTAAACAAGTGGAAAATGCGCCGAAAGGTGTGCCAGGCTGCTATGGACCATCATCAGAGTAGGTAAACACATCGAAACTTGTCGTAGAGCTCATAGCGCAAGGATAAAATATAATAGAACATATACAACAGGTAATAGCAATGAGGTATCATATAACAAACTTTTGAAACTTTCTCAACATCCAGAAAGATTATCCAACTGATATCAATGTTAGTACATAAGGCCTCACTATAACTTTCAAGCAACTCAAACAGCGGAAACAGAAATACTAGATAGTAATAAAACTGGTACGCCAGCCTCCTGCTCGTCATCGCTCAGCTTCCTCGTCTCACTAAGCTCCATTACCTGTAACGTGCTACTTAGTCTGCCCATCCACAACCGGATGAACAGCCCAAGGTAATAAGAGGGAACATAAAACCTTGAGTCAGACAATTGTCTTAGTGAGCGATAAAACAGCTAACAAACTTCAACAAGAAAGTATATGAGAATGGGTTAATGAACAACTTGTCTACCCACAACACCAGAGAAGAACTCAACCTTATCTTCCCCACATCGGACAGTGATAGCCTTTACACCAAGCATTTCAACCATTAATCCATCGAAACCAGAACAACCATTTGTTTATAGCAAACAGAAACAATCAACAATAGCAATCATGGGATCAGGATTATATATCTCATGCAAAACATCCAGCATACATGACAGACTCTGGCTATCACCGCTAATCCTGCTTTGAAACCATCGTTAATCGTATGACGGCCAACCTTGCCATATGTCAAGGGCTTATGGTTACCCCAGTTCTAGCATGAACTCTATATGTCCAACCTTGACACCAGGCCTTTCTCCAAGACCCAGGGTACTCGACCAGCAACCTTCTAGTCTTTTGGGTGCCCCCATAGTACCCCTGCTTTGAGCCTGCTAGAACGTACGACAACGATGACCTCTCGGCCTTCGCATCTCTAGTCGTCCAACCTTGACGATGTTTCATAGCTCAAGCAACCTTCTTGAGCAGCCATTATCCATCAACTCACTACCTTTGAGTTGTCACCGAACACATTCATCACTTTGAGCCTTCCTAATTGAACCACCTCGAAGCTACACCATCACCGAGCCCTTTTGGAGGACCCCAAAACCGACCCCTCCTGGGAAGACCCAAAACCTGCTTTTCCTGGGAAGACCCAAAACCTACTCTTCCTGGGAAGACCCAAAACCGACCTTTCCTGGGAAGACCCAAAACCGACCCTTCCTGGGAAGACCCCTAGGCCCAAAACCGACCCTTCCTGGGAAGACCCAAAACCGACCCTTCCTGGGAAGACCCCCTTCTGGTCCTTCTGGACCGACCAGACCCTCTTCTGGTCCTTCCAGACCGACCAGAATCCTTCTAAACCACCCAGACTCCCTTCTGGTCCTTTTGGACCGACCAGAACCTTATCTGCTCCTTCTGGACCGACCAGAACCTTTTCTGGTCCTTCTGGACCGACCATAACCTTTTCTGGTCCTTCTGGACCGACCAGAAACCTGCACAGCTCCTTTTCGACTTCGATTTCGACCAAAACTTCGCCAAACGACGAATCCGACGAAACCAGCTTATCTGATTCATCCAAATGCAACCACAAACATGTTATGCAACCAACAATATTATAAGTCTAACAATTTCCATCAAAACACATAAATTTCCCAAAACATGATAAGTGAATCATATGAACATAAAAACGGATCTAACTTGCATACACTTGTGAAAAATCCTGAAATTAACCATTTAAATTATCTAGATCAGATCCTAAGGTGATTCATATGTAAAATGGACTTAGCATGGTGTAGATCTAAAGAAAATAACATGAAAATGATGAAATTAACATTCTATAACTCACATACTTTCATGAATCCGAATGAGAGATGTAAATCACTCACCAATTCTTCAAATCGATGCAAAAACAATGAAATAAGATTCCGATCAGCAAGCACCTTGCACAAAACCCTTAGATCCGATGAAATCCCCTTTCAATCGATGTAGATCTAGCCTCCTATGGTGTAGATCTAAGATCCTTCTATGTAGATCTTAGATTTTAATAGTGGAAAGGTGTTAGAGGAAGGAGGAGCACAAGGCCTCTAAATGAGGGAATGGAGAAAGTAAAGTATTCTCCACAACTCTCACCCTCTATTTATAGCTTCCACCAAGCCCTTAATGGTCCTTCTCCAAATCAGCCCATTAGCCTTCCAAAACCTGAACAGCCAACTGAAAAACCTTAAAACAGCGATTTCTCCCAAACTGCTGAACCAAATCCTTAATGTAACCACTCTACAGAAAGAGAATCATCAATTCCTTTCCAATAGCACAGGTTTCACCCTGTGATTCGACCTGAGTCAAAAGTTATGCCCAGTACAAGACTAACAGGGGCAAAATGGTCACAAACAAAATCGGTAAAAATTATGGACATGTCACACATCCCCATAAGCAACATATTAAAAGATGAGAATGATCCAACCCTCAGAGAATAAAATAAAATTATTTTACGATATTCTGATACGTAAAATGCGAGCTGTTACAAAAGGGCGAGACAGGAAAGTGCATATACAAGTTAAACAAGAATGTCCAGGAATGCCAACAAATCAAACATATGTTTGGTTTCAAGTAGGCAAGGGACTCACACTTTAGTCAAAACTGAACTACCTAACATAACAAGTTTTATCATCATCATTGGACATATGTAAAGTGAACATATTTATCCCAGATTTTCGATGGTATCATAATTCATGCAAGTTAACAAAGGTGGCGAAATGATCATCAAATTTCCGTAATTACAATGTAGTCAATATTTAGTTAAAACGTGTAATATACAAGCTTTAGGAATTAAGATTTAAGGTAGCTTATAGCATAGGGGTTTCCAGTTTTCATGAAATCAGGTGAACCATGCGTAAATGCTAATGTAATAAAACTAGCATAACTTATACATGGTTTGCATATGAGCAAGGGCTACCTCAATAAAACCAGCATCACTAAATAAATGATTTGCATATGAGCAGGTGCTACTTTCACAGGATTAGATTCTAGGTAATTACTTTATGATAGGAAACATAATAACAGAGACAAATAAAACAGTTGATGGATTCGGTATATAAATGATTTGATATCATAATGTTCATATTTTGACGGGTGCAATATGCCTGGTCAATTAAAAATTAACACAATACTAAATTTCCTCAACCAAATACCTCCAAACCACTAAATATATTAGCATACATTTGAACAGTGCCCACCTAAAATGTATGATCTCTGCACTTATTTTACCCTTCCAATAACATCCATATGTGATGCACCATTTCACTATTCTACTCGTGAAATATATATTCAGAAATCAAGTTAGATGGAGTCGATCTGATCAAACATATAAAATCTTATAATTATGGAATTTACAAGAGGTCTTGAAAAAAAATAGGTTTCCTTGAACTACTATAGTATGAATAATAATGGATATATTTTATTTCTTAAAACCATAAATAATAATGTCACTTGCTAATAAATTTCCCAATTGATAAATAAATTATCTTGAGCTTATAGACACTACATATGCGCAACTGAGATATTTTCATTAAACAACACTATCTAAGTTGTTCGGCACAGGAAAGGCTCAACTTTAACATTTTCAAGGTAATCAGTTAAATAGCTAATATTGACTTACGGTTATAAAGAATTAGAAACATCAAATTTGTAAAACTTATAAGGAGACTCGTTTTTTTTCTTTCATTCTTTCTTTCATCTTGCTTGTATATAAATATTGCACCGAAGAAGTTACTGTTTTTGCATATATTAGAAGCTAGCCAATTGACATGTTCAATAGTATGAATGTAAGCCACAAATACATGGTAGTTAACAGCAACAACAATTCAAGTTTCCAAGTCATTTAAAACTTAATAGTCCCCATTTTCAACATACTGCAAATTTTCTGTAACACCCCACCTCCGCTAGGGTCACTCACAAAGGGAATGCACTAGCTTTGGTGGAGCATTGTCTAGGTAAACATACACAGAAATATTACAAGACAGAACATATTAAACAGCGTAAGAAGAACCAAATTTCATTGCTTTAAAATCTAGAAAGGTCTAAAGCCTTTTACATTAAAATGCTATTAAATCCATTACATCAAAATCTGTCTTGCAATAGTAAAGAAGCATAAAACTATAGTCATAAATCATTTCCCAATAAAGCAGCAAAGCAAGCCATAGCCAAGAGAAATCCAAGCAGTACATAAAAGAGCCTTGGAGCTTGGTAAGATCCGAACTAAGCTGTATTCCTACCCTGCGAACCTGGGGGGGGGGGGGGGGGGGGGGGCACGAGGCGAAACAAACTGGGTCAGTCATAAAGACTGAGTAAGTCCTAGTGGCTTTCAGCATAAAAACAGGTGAAGATAATATGGCATGAATAAACTGAAAATAAACATAAGCATGATGACAAGGTAAGCTACAGGCACGATGAATCAAGTATAACATTGCAAGGTTTTTATTAAGTATAACATCGCAAGATTTCTAAGCTTCACCATTCCACTATTTTCTTTGATTTTCTATATTCTCTGCACCAACTGTACTAGTACCCCAACCCATATCATCCTTTCCATGTATATCTACAGTCCCTTGTCATATATCGTACTGGTTTCATCACGTATTTCTATACTACTTCAACGTAGTGCCACCATTCTTGAAATCGTTTGGACTGCCACCCTTGTTCTGTCTAGGTTTCCTTATCATGAACTATCGCGTGTTCAACTAGGATTTATGCCACCTAGGACCACTAGGGATTATGCTACCTATTGAATGTTTTCTAGATTTGTTTAGGGTTTATGCCACCCAGGACCATTAGGGATTATGCTACCTAACGAATTCCACGTAACGATTTATTAATCGATCGGCTCCCTACAAGTCCTAGCTCGTTCATATGTCTGTGTCATACGGCCCAATCACGAATGTAGTTACCTGTGCTAGGTCCACCATAGGGTGTATAAAGCCCTACGATGCCAACCATCGACACGAATCAAACACACACAGATAAACCTACTGATGCCCAATGCCTGCTTTTTCTTCTCCGGAGTGTGTGCACGCCCGCACTCCGTTAGAACCTACACTGGCGCACCTATACAGCCGTCGTTCTGGTCGCTTACAATCAGCCCAGTAATCGTGCCCCACCCTGCCTATTTCCAGGGTACCATGATACATCTAGTGGGTTACTTCTGAAACGGACCGCGTAACTAGGGTTTCCGTCTAGTAGGTTAACTGTTGTCATTTAAATTTGAGACTTAACACCATCGGTCTAGGATGTCAAGTTGGTTAAGTGTTGTCATTCAAGTTCGTGACTTAACCCGTCTACGTGTCATGTCAAATTGGCTAAGTGTTGTCGTTTAAGTTCATGACTTAGCCCTACGAATCATGTGTCAAGTTGGTTAAGTATATTCAAGCGGTTCATGATTTAAGCCTATTAAGTCATCGTGTCAAATTAGTTAAGTATATTCAAGCGGTTCATGACTTAACCCTATCAAATCATCGTGTTAAATTGGTTAAGTATATTCAAGTGGTTCAGGACTTAACCCTATCAAGTCATCGTGTCAAATTGGTTAAGTATATTCAAGCGGTTCATGACTTAACCCTATCAAATCATCGTGTTAAATTGGTTAAGTATATTCAATTTGTTCATGACTTAACCCTATCAAGTCATCGTGTCAAATTGGTTAAGTATATTCAAGCGGTTCATGACTTAACCCTATCAAATCATCGTGTTAAATTGGTTAAGTATATTCAAGTGGTTCATGACTTAACCCTATCAAATCATCGTGTCAAATTGGTTAAGTATATTCAAGTGATTCATGACTTAACCTTATCAACTCATCGTGTCCAATTGGTTAAGTATTTCAAGTAATTCATGGCTAAACCCGCCCACATTTCATGCAAAGTTGGTTAAGTATTATCTATATGTTCCAGTTGACTTAACCCTGCCACGTGTCATGTTATATTGGTTAAGTGTCATTAGTCTAGTCATATTATTTACCCACCCATTGGTCTGATTAACTGTTTCATTGGTTAAGCCTACACTTGTAAGTTTTACATGTTCTTAACTCATATCGGTTAGGTCCACATATACATGTCAAATTTCCATGTTATCCCACCTAACCCTCTAACCATACCCACATCTTATTATGGTTAGTATTCCTTAACTCATTCATTATGACGAACGAATCATGACCTCTCACATTAGACCGTTCACTTTGTGGCCACTGGATTTGTCGGGCGGTTCCGGGCAGATTTACACCACAAACTGAGTCTAACCTCGTGTCATAAATCGTTACGCCTACAATTCGACCTTTGACCTCTCACATTAGACTGACACTTTGTGGCTACTGGATTTGCCGGGCAGTTCCGGGCAGATTTACACCACAAACTGAGTCTAACCTGGTGTCAAAGTTTCATTAATGGTCATATTACCCCCAAAGCCCCAATGTCAGTTCACGTGTTTAACATATAGAAATGTTCATGTTCGTGTTCAAGTCAATTATCCAATACACAGTCATTTTCATGTTTCAAATTCCCAACTTTACATATTAATAAACATTTGCCCAAGTTCCAAAATTACATTCCAATTTATATATATATATATATATATATATATATATATATATACCCAATTCTAGTCAGTTTGCATATGTCCAATTCTTGCCTATTTACATGTATGCCAAGTTTACGCTATTTCACCCATATCGAGTTCTAGTCAAAATTGCATGTATCATGCCCAAATAAACCCAAATCATGATTCATGATGTAGTTATCCCAAACTGTAATCTTTTTATTACAACACACGCCAACTACCCAAGTTCATAATACATATTTATGCCAATTGTCAAATTTACAATCGCTTTTATATTCAAATCCCCAATTCTACATATGCCCAATCGTAAGCCTAATCTTTTGATTTAATTTACATAGGCCCGAACTCGTGGTTTAATTTACATGCCAAATTACATACATGTTATATATACCAAATCTCATGTTACATTACATAGATCCTATTTGTGCCAAATTCCATGTAAATAATATTTATGCAAATTTGTTCATAACAAGATTATACCAAAATTTACAGATCAAGCCCAAACTTGCAAATACAATAATAATATCCAATTTCATGTTGCCAATTATTACATCATATTCATATAGGCAATAATCCCAAAATTCTCCCGTATACATATCGTACGCAAATCGCGATTTTAGGCCAAGGTCCGAAATTGACCAAGGTTCATGAAAAGAAAATAAATTGGGGGAGATAGAAATTGAATAAAAATGAGATCAGAGGAAAACATCATCATAGGCATAAATATTACAACTTGATGATAATGTCATAATGAATCAAGAAAACTGCTGAATAGATCATAAACTTGTCATGAACATAAAGATATACAAGTGCCAAAACAGAAGATTCAAAGAGCAACAGAAATAGATCAGAATTGATAAACATACTTAGATCCAATTCCACTTTATTTCATGTCTATATTATAATTAAATGTTTAAGTCTAAAAACAACTAGAGCTTACAGAGCATGGCTAGTGAATTAGGAACTGAAATTGTCATAGAACGTTGTAGTAGTGATGATTTATTGTCTTGAATCATTGTACAAGCTTTAATCTTCGAATTGGATTGAGTTTGAATGCTTGTTCTTTAATTTGGGGGCGGCGACCATGGTTCAAGAGGTATTTTAGCAGCATAATGGTGTAAGAATGATTGATATGAATTAGGTTAGGTCTAAGGGTGTTTTTATAGGTGTAGCAACTAGTTTAGGCCCTTAGATTAACCCTAGAATCAATCCGGACCATCAAAACACGTCTCAGGCTTCAAAAATGAGTTCTGGGTCAAACCAGGCTGACCAGGTCGACCTGTAAGGTAGGGGGGTCGACACTATGGTCGACCTGGGGGGTAGGTCGACCCTATGGTCGACCTGGGGGGGGGGGGAAGGGGTAGGTCGACCCCCTGGTCTAGTGCTACCTGAAAACTGCTGAAACTTGTACAGGCCATAACTTCTTCATCTGAACTCCGATTTTTGAAAACTCGGACTCTATTTCATGTAAAATTTCGAGACAAACGAAATGACGTTACCCGTTTCCCCTGATTCTGATTTTAAAATTTAATTCTGCCTTGATTTCTTGTTTTAACATGTTATAAAAATACGGGTTGTTACATTCTCCCCTCCTTAAAGGATTTCGTCCCGGAAATCTTCTAGTTAAGAAGAATGTGTCCTACCATCCAATCATCCATCTACTCAATCATCAATCACAGGCATCCATTGTCCTTAAGAGATTTCTAATGCTGTAAACATATATAGAAAGTGTGTGTGTATGTTCCTTATCTAATGCAAATGATCAGGCCTGATTGATCTTCTTAATGCAAAATATGTTTAGTGCAACGAGTCCAACATGTATGCAAATAGTCCTAGTCACATAAACGCTATATGTGTGCACAAACATCCATCCATATGCATCATCCATATGATAACACGTTCAATTTCATCCATAAACAAGTATAAACACACATGCATATGCAATATGAAAATGTGTCTGAGCCGATCTAGTGCCTAATGTGTGTTATGCAACCACGAGCAACCACTTGCAACCACTTGCAACCATCAATCATAACATGTCTCAAACACATGTTTCACCCAATTGTTCCTACCTAAAGATATAGCCGAATGATAGAAGCAAGTTAAAACTTTGTGCCCATTAGGCAATGTCAAAGCTGGAAATCTATGTCACATATATACTGAATAGGAGGAGAACTCCCTAAGCACCTGCCCATATCCTATAAAACCCAAAAAGTCTAGTCAACCCAACAGACACCCTCAAGCCCTAACATGTATTACTAACAGATAAGTCATACTCCCAATGGGGTTTGCAACAGAAATAGGATTGAGAATAGGACCGAGAGGTTATACTTAAAAGATAGCATACAAGTAAGCTCAACAGGAAAAGAGGGATCAAGGATATACTCTTAAAAAGAGATATGATGCGCATGTCTAGTCTTCAATCTTCTAAGTCGTATTTCCTTGAGCTTAACTCCACTGTTCTTTGACCATCTTTAACTTCACAATTTTGTAGTTCCTTAATTCTTGTTTCCAGAATATGAGTTGGAACTCATTCCACTGTCGCCTCTCGTTCCACTTTCGCTTATTCTCTTTCTAGTATACCCGATTCAAACATAATTGTGTACTCATGGTTTCGTGCAAGCTCTTCAAAATTCACTAGTGAATCCTGGATCTCGTTTACTTATTATAAGGTATTCCACGCAGAAGAACTGTCTCTTGAAAACAAACAAATGCCAACCATGTTGCCAAATGTACTTACTGAAGTGATTTTCTATGACTCATGCATAAGCAAAATAAACCACTCTCCTTAGTGGCGAACACTACTTGAGCGGATCAATAAATGTATCAAGAGATTCTAGGTAACTAAGCATGGAAGAACCCTAGGGGTTACCCTAGACTTCGAGGGCGTTATCAAGGCAAGTTAAGCGTCTAACTACCCTCTTTTCATACTCGAGAATGGTACCATTTTTGGACAACCATTGCATCCCTAGAATCAACCCGTAGCCCAAAAACATAAGCTTTACTTCTAAACTCAACACTTAGCATAGACATTCTCAAATCCAAACAAGTCATGAATAAATGAGCCGATTCCCCACAGGATTTGAGAAAAAAATGGGATCCTCTACTACGCTAGTACTAAGGTGCAGAGACTCAACTATCGAAGCAGAAATAAAAAGGATGCGATGTACCATAATCAAAAGGGTACGGACAAGATAGAAAGATAAACTAGGCTTTCCTACAGAAACATTTCTACCTTTTTGTTCTGAGCCTCTTTCGCCTTAATCACCCTTATCCCCTCTTATTAAACATGTTAATAGGTCTCTCGAGAACTACCTCCATCGCACAGCAACCCTTCAAAGCTTGAAATAAGGTTAGTCGTAGATGGAACTAATGTGACTACGGATGGAGGAAAGAAAGGAAAAGGGATTCAAACAAGGAGACAAAGGATAATGCTACTGGCCTTTAGGGAATAGCCTTCAAAAATAAAAGTTTTCTTGAAAAATGCTTCTTTGTAAATGGGTTTTGAAAACAATTTCAAAAGGTTTTAAAAACTTTTGCCCAGTCTGGTAACCTTCTGCTCTGATACCAAATGTAACACCCCACCGCCGCTAGGGTCACTCACAAAGGGAATGCACTAGCTTTGTTGGAGCATTATCTAGGTAAACATACAGAGAAATATTACAAGATAGAACATATTAAATAGCGGAAGAAGAACCAAATTTCATTGCTTTAAAATCTAGAAAGGTCTAAAGCCTTTTACATTAAAATGCTATTAAATCCATTACATCAAAATCTGTCTTGCAATAGTAAAGAAGCATAAAACTATAGTCATAAATCATTCGCCAATAAAGCAGCAAAGCAAGCCATAGCCAAGAGAAATCCAAGCAGTACATGAAAGAGCCTTGGAGCTTGGTAAGATCCGAACTAAGTTGTATTCCTACCCTGCGAACCAGGGGGGAACGGAAGAAAAAAAGGCGAAACAAACTGGGTCAGTCATAAAGACTGTGTAAGTCCTAGTGGCTTTCAGCATAAAAACAGGTGAAGATAATATGGCATGAATAAACTGAAAGTAAACATAAGCATGATGACAAGGTAAGCTACATGCACGATGAATCAAGTATAACATTGCAAGGTTTCTATTAAGTATAACATCGCAAGATTTCTAAGCTTCACCATTCCACTATTTTCTTTGATTTTCTATATTCTCTGCACCAACTGTACTAGTACCCCAACCCATATCATCCTTTCCATGTATATGTACGGTCCATTGCCGTATATCGTACGGGTTTCATCACGTATTTCTATACTACTTCAACGTAGTGCCACCATTCTTGAAATCATTTGGACTGCCACCCTTGTATTGTCTAGGTTTCCTTATCATGAACTATCGCGCGTTCAACTAGGATTTATGCCACCTAGGACCACTAGGGATTATGCTACCTATTGAATGTTTTCTAGATTCGTTTAGGGTTTTTGCCACCTAGGACCACTAGGGATTATGCTACCTAACGAATTCCACGTAACGATTTATTAATTGATCGGGCCCCTACAAGTCCTAGCTCGTTCAAGTGTCTGTGTCATACGGCCCAATCACGATTGTAGTTACCTGTGCTAGGTCCACCATAGGGTCTATCAAGCCCTATGGCGCCAACCATCGACACGAATCAAGCATGCACAGATAAACCTACTGATGCCCAATGCCTGCTTTTTCTGCTCCAGAGTGTGTGCACGCCCACACTCCATTAGAACCTACAATGGCGCACCCACACAGCCGTCGTTCTGGTCACTTACAATCAGCCCAGTAATCGTGCCCCACCCTGCCTAGTTCCAGGGTACCATGATACATCTAATGGGTTACTGTTGAAATGGACCGCGTAACTAGGGTTTCCGTCTAGTAGGTTAAGTGTTGTCATTTAAATTCGAGACTTAACCCCATCGGTGTAGCATGTCAAGTTGGTTAAGTGTTTTCATTCAAGTTCGTGACTTAACCCATCTATGTGTCATGTCAAATTGGCTAAGTGTTGTCGTTTAAGTTCAAGACTTAGCCCTACGAATCAAGTGCCAAGTTGGTTAAGTATATTCAAGCGGTTCATGATTTAAACCTATTAAGTCATCGTGTCAAATTGGTTAAGTATATTCAAGCGGTTCATGACTTAACCCTATCAAATCATCGTGTTAAATTGGTTAAGTATATTCAAGCGGTTCAGGACTTAACCCTATCAAGTCATCATGTCAAATTGGTTAAGTATATTCAAGCGGTTCATGACTTAACCCTATCAAATCATCGTGTTAAATTGGTTAAGTATATTCAAGTGGTTCATGACTTAACCCTATTAAGTCATCGTGTCAGATTGGTTAAGTATATTATAGCGGTTCATGACTTAACCCTATCAAATCATCATGTTAAATTGGTTAAGTATATTCAAGTGGTTCATGACTTAACCCTATCAAATCATCGTGTCATATTGGTTAAGTATATTCAAGTGATTCATGACTTAACCCTATCAACTCATCGTGTCCAATTGGTTAAGTATTTCAAGTAATTCATGGCTTAACCCGCCCACGTATCATGCAAAGTTGGTTAAGTATTATCTATATGTTCCAGTTGACTTAACCCTGCCACGTGTCATGTTATATTGGTTAAGTGTCATTAGTCTACTCATATTACTTAACCCGCCCATTGGTATGATTAACTGTTACATTGGTTAAGCTTACAATTGTAAGTTTTACATGTTCTTAACTCATACCGGTTAGGTCCACATTTACATGTCAAATTTCCATGTTATCCCACCTAACCTCTAACCATACCCACGTCTTATTATGGTTAGTATTCCTTAATTCATTCATTATGACGAACGAATCATGACCTCTCACATTAGACCATGCACTTCGTGGCCACTGGATTTACCGGGCGGTTCCGGGCAGATTTACACCACAAACTGAGTCTAACCTCGTGTCATAAATCGTTACGCCTACAATTCGACCTTTGACCTCTCACATTAGACTGACACTTTGTGGCTACTGGATTTGCCGGGCGGTTCCTGGCAGATTTACACAAAAAACTGAGTCTAACCTCGTGTCAAAGGTTCATTAATGGTCGTATTACCCCCAAAACCCCAATGTCAGTTCACGTGTTTAACATATAGAAATGTTCATGTTCGTGTTCAAGTCAATTATCCAATACACAGTCATTTTCATGTTTCAAATTCCCAACTTTACATATTAATAAACATTTTCCCAAGTTCCAAAATTACATGCCAATATATATATATATATATATATATATATATATATATGGATATATATATACCCAATTCTAGTTAGTTTACATATGTCCAATTCTTGCCTATTTACATGTATGCCAAGTTTATGCTATTTCACCCATATCGAGTTCTAGCCAAAATTACATGCATCATGCCCAAATAAACCCAAATCATGATTCATGATGTAGTTATCCCAAACTGTAATCTTTTTATTACAACACACGCCAACTAACCAAGTTCATAATACATATTTATGCCAATTGTCAAATTTACAATCGCTTTTATATTCAAATCCCCAATTCTACATATGCCCAATCGTAAGCCTAATCTTTTGATTTAATTTACATAGGCCCGAACTCGTGGTTTAATTTACATGCCAAATTACATACATGTTATATATACCAAATCTCATGTTACATTACAAAGATCCTATTTGTTCCAAATTCCATGTATACAATATTTATGCAAATTTGTTCATAACAAGATTATGCCAAAATTTACAGATCAAGCCCAAACTTGCAAATACAATAATAATATCCAATTTCATGTTGCCAATTATTACATCATATTCATATAGGCAATAATCCCATAATTCCCCCTTATACATATCGTACGCAAATCGCGATTTTAGGCTAAGGTCCGAAATTGACCAAGGTTCATGAAAAGAAAATAAATTGGGGGAGATAGAAATTGAATAAAAATGAGATCAGAGGAAAACATCATCATAGGCATAAATATTACAACTTGATGATAATGTCATCACGAATCAAGAAAACTGCTGAATAGATCATAAACTTGTCATGAACATAAACATAGACAAGTCCCAAAACAGAAGATTCAAAGAGCAACAGAAACAGATCAGAATTGATAAACATACTTAGATCCAATTCCACTTTATTTCATGTCCATATTATAATTAAATGTTTAAATCTAAAAACAATTAGAACTTATAGAGCATGGCTAGTGAGTTAGGAACTGAAATTGTAATAGAACGTTGTAGTAGTGTTGATTTATTGTCTTGAATCATTGTACAAGCTTTAATCTTCGAATTGGATTGAGTTTGAATGCTTGTTCTTTAATTTGGGGGCGGCGGCCATGGTTCAAGAGGTATTTTAGCAGCATAATGGTGTAAGAATGGTTTGATATGAATAAGGTTAGGTCTAAGGGTGTTTTTATAGGTGTAGAAACTAGTTTAAACCCTTAGATTAACCCTAGAATCAATCCGTACCATCAAAACACGTCTTAGGCTTCAAAAATGAGTTCTGGGTCAAACCAGGCCGACCAGGTCGACCTGTAAGGTGGGGGTGTCGACACTATGGTCGACCTGGGGGGTAGGTCGACCCTATGGTCGACTCTATGGTCGACCTGGGGGGGGGGGGGGTAGGTCGACCCTATGGTCGACCCCCTGTGTTGAGTCAACGGTTTCAATGCTTATTTTGATTAATGACAAGAAGGAGCTTCATGATTGACAAAAAGAAGACTCAATGTTTTATAGGTTAGAAGATGGTTATTTAGAGTTAAAATCTATCCTCAAATAATCATACTTCTTATTCTCTTCAAAAATATACATGAAAACTCAATCCTCAAATAATCATACTTCTTATTCTCTTCAAAAATATACATGAAAACTCATTTTTTTATGTATGTTGACAAAAAACTGTTGACCTGTTAATTTTAACCGGTTGACCTGTTAAGTTTAAAAAGCTGCTGACTTGTTAATTTTAACAGTTTTTTGAAATAACGGTCAAAAACCTGTCAACCTATTAATTTTTCCTGTCGACCTATTTTTGAATTTCATGAAGAGTCATCTTCTTTCTTGAAAAGTTGCATCCATTTCTCTTCATCAAGAATCATCTCTTTTGATTGCAACTTTTCATGAAGGATTGCATCTTCTCAAACTCTATAAATACATCAAGATTCAATCATTCAAATCACAGAAAACCGATTCTTGCTCTAATTTCTGATCTTACTTTTTAAATACTCTTGCATTCTAAAAGTTCCCAAATTCAAGTTACTTATTGAATCCTTGATAATATTTCTCATATTTTGATTCAAAAAGCAACTAACTTCCTTCAAATCATCGCATTCAATTCATATACTTGAGGATAAGATTATAGGAAGGGTGTACTCAATCGTTGGCAAATCAGTGTTGAAAGAAGAACACAATCAGAAGTCAAACTCTTGTAATTGTCCTGTGTGGGTAAGCTTGTAGCCCGTGAAATGAAGTGGGTAAGCTTGTAGCCCGTGAAATCAAGTGGGTAAACTTGTAGCCCGTAAATCAAGTAGTGTTGTGAACCTGTTCCTCCGGGTGAAGAGAGGGTGTTGTTTAGTGAAAAGCCGAAGGGGAGCTTCGGGACTGGACGTAGGACGGGAAGTCCGAACCAGTATAAAAATCTTGGTGTCGTTACTCTACGTTGCACTACTTTATTTATTGCATTTATAGTTATCTGTGATATATATTGTTATCATATCATATTCCGCATAGCCATATTAAAGATCCTGCACAAGTCGTGCACAACCGACTTTTCAATTGGTATCAGAGCAAGGTCATCATATAACCGTAACACAGTTATTTGATATATTCTAGTAATATGGAAAATAACGCAAGTACGAGTAACACCACTTACACTGAAGGTCAATCGACACAAAGACCTCCTTTCTTTAATGGCCTAAACTATAGCTATTGGGCAACACGTATGGCTTTTTATATGCAATCAACAAGTTATGACGCTTGGAATGCTACTCAGAAAGAAATAGTTAATCCAACAACTGAGTATGCAGAATGGACTCCTGCTGAGAAAACAGCAGCAACTGTAAATGCAAAAACAATAAATATGTTGTTTTGTGCATTAGACCAAAATGAGTATAACCGTGTTAGTATCTGTACCACTACTTATCAAATTTGGCAAACACTAAAGACCACTCATGAAGGTACTAACAAGGTTAAACAAGCAAAAATAGCTTTGTTGAAAAGTCAATTTCAAAATTTTAAAATGAAGCCGAATGAAACAATAAATGAAATGTATTCACGATTTCAAACTATTCATCATGCTCTTATTGGTCTAGGACAAAAATATTCCGATT
Source organism: Allium sativum (assembly GCA_030737875.1). Taxonomy (NCBI): domain Eukaryota; kingdom Viridiplantae; phylum Streptophyta; class Magnoliopsida; order Asparagales; family Amaryllidaceae; genus Allium; species Allium sativum. The sequence goes on along the minus strand of CM060912.1, from coordinate 25,976,376 downwards.
TTGATGTTGTTTCAACAATCCTACATTCTCTGACGAATGAATGGGAAGGAAAAGTATTAGCAATAGAAGAAGCTAATGATCTTTCCACCATGAAGCCAGATGAATTGATAGGAAATCTTATGTCCTATGAAGCTAACTTGCAGGCTAGGAAAGAACAAAAAGAAGAAAAGAAAATTGTAGCTTTTCATGCTGAAAAGGATGATGACATCTCAGATTCCAAAGATGAAAATCTAGCATTCATTGCAAAAGGATTCAAGAAATTCTTAAAGCAACGAAAGGCTAGTCGTTACAACAGAAAGAAGTTTGGATCAAATAAACCATCATCATCAAATGAAGAATGCTTTAATTGTCACAAGAAGGGACACATGCAAAAGGATTGTCTAGAGCAAAAGAAGAAGACAGAAAATGAGAAATTCAAACACAAGAAGGACAAGTCAAAGAAACGAGCATTCTCATTGACATGGGGTGATTCAGATTCATCCTCGTCTGATAGTGAAAGTGACTCAGACAATAAACAAGCAAATGTATGTTTTATGGCTAAAGAAGATGAGGTACAAATTCCTTCTTTTGAAGAAGTTCTTGATATAAATGCTGAATTGATATATAAATTCAAAGATATGAAACGACAATTCAAACAAGCTCAAACAGATTTACGTAGAGAAGAGTTGGAGCGTGATATGCTAAAAGACGAGAAGAAAATATTAGAGGAAGAACTTGAAAATTTTCAAGAGTCATCATCTAATGTTAATTCTCAATTAACTCTTTTGAGTCAAGAAATTGAAACTCAAAAAGAGAAAAATGATGCTCTTACTGCTGAAAATCATGAGCTTAAGGCAAAAGTCAAAATTCTAGACCTAGAAAAAGCTAGCTTACAAACTAAGTTAGATGACATTACTCAAAATGTTTCTAACTTCAACCAAGGTCGAGAAAATTTGACAAAGATTATTGAAAGTTCACAGTCTGCTACAAATAAACATGGTTTGGGGTATAAGAAAAAAGATACCAAGAAACATCTTGGTAATAAAAGAAAGAAAAAGGTGCAAGAAACTAAAGCTAAGAAAAATCATAGTTTGTTATATTCCAAGCCAAAACCAGTTGTGAATTTTCAAAATAAAAACGTCAAGACTATCAAAATATGGGTTCCTAAAACAAATAACAACTTGATTAGGAACAATTATATTCAGCAGTTCATGAATACAGTGCATCATGATTATAATTATATTTATAAAGGGGATACCGGACCCGTATGGATTTGGACTCCTAAGACCTGACTCTTAGGACCCTATAAAAAGGTGGGTACCATGGACTTAATCTTATTTTTGCAGGTACACCACAACAAAGAGAAGGCTATTCGGTACCTCTAAATATCTTTGAAAATTTAGCTTATCAAAAAGCACATGCTTTAATATTTCATCGTCATCGAGGACACAAAATTGATGGGATAGGAATTACAACAAAAATGAAGGCGGAAGCGGAAAATATTCTCCATGGGAACCAAGAAAATAATGATTATATTGGATCTAAGGAAATTTCTTTATATTCCGTTTAATAATGTTTTTAGTTCCTTTTTCATGTGTTTACTTCCTTTTATTATAATAAAAAGTTATTTGAGTATTGTTTTTATTCAAAATATAGCCGAAAAAACTGTTTTATACATATCCTGTCGACCTAAAATATAAAGCTGTCGACCTAAATAGATGAATTTCAAACCAGAGAGTTTTTAAGGTTGACCGGTCCAAAAATATAGGTCGACCGGTTTTGATTTTCCAGAGAAGTTTTCGGTCGACCGGTCATAAAAATTATGTCGACCGATTTCATATTCTTTTTAAACAGAGAAATTTTTGGTCGACCGGTATACTTTTTTAGGTCGACCGGTTTTGTTTCAGAAAGTAAACAGGTTGACCGTTTGAACATTTAGGTCGACCGGTTTGTACTATTTCTGTCATTTTCTCCTACCCGAAACTTTTTAGGTCGACCGGTCTCTATTATAATTTTTTTTATAAAGACACGTCGTTTCAAATTCCAAACTCAAACTCCATTTCTTATACTATTTTAAAATTAAACTACTCTCGATTATAGAGGTTATTATGATATTTATTCTTTTTAATCGACGACAAAGGGGGAGAAATATTTTACATATACTATTCAAAATATATGTGCTTAATATGGTAAAAGTATATGTGTGCTAACATTTGTTAATGCAGGAATCAAAAGGTAAGATTATTTACTAACAAATGTTGCAGAAACTCAGTGGGAGCTTTATATTCAAAGGGAGAAAATCCAAGGTGTTGTCATCAATCAAAAAAGGGGAGAATGTTGAGACACGAGAATTTAGATTGATAACAACAAAATAAAGATCAATGGAAATCATGACATGGAGCTAAGATTATGGATATATAGATGTTTAAAGGGAGACAGAGCTTATATACAGGGGGAGATAGCAATAAAGATTAAAATATCAAGCTATATTGTCATGAATCAAAAAGGGGGAGAATGTTGAGTCAACGGTTTCAATGCTTATTTTGATTAATGACAAGAAGGAGCTTCATGATCGACAAAAAGAAGATTCAATGTTTTATAGGTTAGAAGATGGTTATTTAGAGTTATTTATGTTAAAATCTATTCTCAAATAATCATACTTCTTATTCTCTTCAAAAATATACATGAAAACTCATTTTTTATGTATGTTGACAAAAAACTGTTGACCTATTAATTTTAACAGGTTGAACTGTTAAGTTTAAAAAGCCGTTGACCTGTTAATTTTAACAGTTTTTTGAAATAACGGTCAAAAACCTGTCAACCTATTAATTTTTCCTGTCGACCTATTTTTGAATTTCATGAAGAGTCGTCTTCTTTCTTGAAATGTTGCATCCATTTCTCTTCATCAAGAATCATCTCTTTTGATTGAAACTTTTCATGAATGATTGCATCTTCTCAAACCCTATAAATACATCAAGATTCATTCATTCAAATCACAGAAAACCGATTCTTGCTCTAATTTCTAATCTTACTTTCTAAATACTCTTGCATTCTAAAAGCTCCCAAATTCAAGTTGCTTATTGAATCCTTGATAATATTTCTCATATTTTGATTCAACAAGCAACTAACTTCCTTCAAATCTTCGCATTCAATTCATATACTTGAGGATAAGATTATAGGAAGGCTGTACTCAATCGTTGGCAAATCAGTGTTGAAAGAAGAACACGATCAGAAGTAAAACTCTTGTAATTGTCCTGTGTGGGTAAGCTTGTAGCCCGTGAAATAAAGAGGGTAAGCTTGTAGCCCATGAAATCAAGTGGGTAAACTTGTATCCCGTAAATCAAGTAGTGTTGTGAACCTGTTCCTCCGGGTGGAGAGAGGGTGTTGTTTAGTGAAAAGCCGAAGAGGAGCTTCGGGGCTGGACGTAGGACGAGAAGTCCGAACCAGTATAAAAATCTTGGTGTCGTTACTCTACGTTACACTACTTTATTTATTGCATTTATAATTATCTGTGATATATATTGTTATCATATCATATTCCGCATAGCCATATTAAAGATCCTGCACAAGTCGTGCACAACCGACTTTTCACCCTGGTCCAGTGCTGCCTGAAAACTGCTGAAACTTGTACGGGCCATAACTTCTTCATCCGGACTCCGATTTTCGAAAACTCGGATTCTATTTCATGTAAAATTTCAAGACGAACGCAATGACCTAACCCGTTTCCCCTGATTCTGATTTTAAAATATAATTCTGCCTTGATTTCTTGTTTTAACATGTTATAAAAATACGGGTTGTTACATTTTCTATTCCGAACAATTTCTGAATCAATTCAGTTTAATGAATCAAGCTAGTCGTTTGAGTAAACCAATTTAAATCAAGGTTCATGCTGACTATCTAATTTTCATTTGGGCTAAACAATTTCAGTTTGACAATCCACCCTTAAATAAGTTTACTGGTTGGAAACTCAACACTTTCCGATTTCAGTATCATAACAATTTAAACTTTTAACGTTTAATTGCACAAAGCATTTCAAAATATAGCGCAGCAAAAGAGCAAGGGAAAACAATTACATTTAGCATGAATTGAAATTAAATCACTTGAAACAAGGTTAATCATGAGTGAGAAGTTCACCTTAAAATGGTAGTGGCGGAAAAAGGGTTCAGGCGAGGGGTTGAGCTTCAGCGTAGCTATCAGAGACCGCTGCTTCGATGGTGGCAGCGACTGAACTCGGACGAGGTACTGTCGAACTCGCCTATGTTGAGACAGACTGGCGCAATTGGCTTCAGCGACGAGCTAGCCGAGTCTAGGATTTTCGCAGTCTTGATTTGGTGAAGGGCAAGTGGCGATTTGATCTTGGCTTCAATGGGGGACGCTCAAAATTGAAAGCGACGACAAGGTGGGAGCTTCGATTTTTTATTTAGGGGAAGAAGTGAATCAGTAGGCTTCGGCCGTTAACTAAGAAAAAGAGGAAAGGAAGAACATATTTTTTTCTGGATGGAATTGGGGGAAAAGGTGTTGTTTTATAGAAGGAGAAATAGGGATAAAACGAAGTCGCATCTGTAGGTTTTAGGGTTGCACGAGTTTTCGATGATAGGTCGGCGCAATGTTTACCAGGGGAAGGTTACATCCTAGTTTAATTAAATATTATTTTCTACCGTGAATACCCCTAACCGCTTAAAACTTGTACTGTCAACACAATTTCTGAACGCGACAAAATTTATATGTATCTCTTTGTTTTCACATTCAGAATTCAATAAAATTATCTTGCTTGTAAATCGACTCCGCCTGTTTACAACATTACTTTAATTTTAAAATTGTTTGTCGTTTCACTGTTTTTATTCCGTTAGTTTACCTACATTCCGTTTTATTCCAAATTTGAAACGAAAAATTCAATTTCTTTATATTCACAAACATATGCATAATCAAACCAATTCTCCATATATTTCGACCAATAAAATTTTCAATTCGTTAATAATGTATATTTACCAATTCAACCATTTATAATTTTCAATCGAATTTCAAACCAATTCAAATATTCAACAATAATTCTATTCAAATACTCATTACTAAATATTTGATCATTAATCAACCATTTAAATTTTATATTTAGCTCAATTCATATTCAAAACCATATACTCGATTTTAAATTTCCAAGTATCAGTACAAAAATTGATCATTAATAATCAAGTCTCTAACTAATCTGTTATTTTAGTTGTCGAAAAGGAGAGATCGCCCGAGTTATACCCATGTATACTTCAAATTCCCATATTCATGTGGAATTTCTTCATAACTAATTTTAAATATCGATGTTTAAGTCATTGAACTTTCTTTGTCTATTCATCATACTCAGTTAACTCTAAAAATCAAAGTTCCTTCACAACCAATTATTTTTAAATTTCAAATTCTACATAAGTTGGACTCACGCATCTCAAATTATAAACCTTATTTGTCGATGTTTACTCAACCATCGTTACACTTATTCTTTGCATTCCCAGTTCAACCAAATCTCTTTCAATCCATTTAATCTTTCCCATCACTCATTGGAGAGTGTGAATAACGCATCCAATTCAAGTTACAAATTTTTGAAAATTTCCAAAAATACGGAAAAAAAATTTATAATTTTTTTATACAAGAACTATTTGTATTATTATTCCGATACTCTTTATTAACTCATTAAATTAGATATATTTTAGTTTCAAATTATTTATTTGAAAATAATTTATAACTCGAAGTTTGACAAGTCTATTGTCGTTCTTAAAGATGTTAGGCATACGTTGGCCAGACGCACGGAAAACATCCATATTCGTAGGAAAACATCCATATTCGTAGGAAATCGCTTCCCTGCGAATTTCATCCTGGACAGATAAACGAAAGATATTTTCGAAAAAAGAAAACTGAGATCACTGAGCGTTGGCCGCTCTATTTCAGCATCACGAAACAAATTAGGAAAAATAAGTAAAGACACAAGGATCAATCAAGTCAAAAGGACAATTCACGTCACAAAGATGAGTCAGGTTATAAAGACATAGTGCTACATCAAACAGGTGGCTCTACATTACTAAGATATCTTAACATCGCATGGCTCCATTCTATCTTTAGTAACTTTAGTGGTTACAACTCTTTCACTTGTAGATATGCAATGTGGACTGCAGGTACACAATGGTTACACCTGATTCCCTCAGGAAACATCCATACCCGTAAGCTTAAACAGCTCTGCAGATTACGCCCTTATCACGACCGTAGATCGCAGCAGACATAATGGTTACGCTTGGCTTCCCCAAGAAACATCTATCTGCTGTAGGCCATCTACAGCCCTGCGAATTTCGCTACACGGTCGTGCTCTCTCAGGAATAATGACAACTCATGAGTTTTAAGTCCGAACAATCTACTACCACCAGCAGCATATCTCTACGGAGCTCGAATTCAAAGGAGAAGGAAGGTACTTTCCTTATTTTTACTTTGAAAACATATAATACTATATACATATAGTATTTTATTTCATAGTCCTCATAAATCATACTTATGTAACTAACATAAGATTTTCTTTCCAAATCACATTTTCAAACTTCTCTTTTTTATATAAATTTTGTTGTATAAAATTTATCTCAATTCATTACTTTCCAACCAATGGTTTCCGGATTTGTTATGTTCACATTATATTCCTCAAAAACTTCTATATCCAATATCTCAAATCGAATATCCTCAAGTTTCCATTCAAATTTCATATTTTCAATTTGATCTCTTTATCAATTCAGATATTTGATATCCTTCAAACTCAGATTTATGAATCGATTGGTTATAAACCAAAATCTCTTTCATCTTCCCCATTATCAAGTTCATCACCTTCTTCAAAAAAATTATACTCCCAAAATTTCAAATTTTTTACATTTTATCAAATTCCCATTCATGCATTATTACTCCATATTCACATTCTTCGACCGTAAATTAGCAAGTGAACAACTCCCTAAGCATCAATCCCAAAGGCCGAAACCAACATCAGATCAATACTTAAAAAGTCATCCAACTTGACCAATCTCCAGTCAGTTTTCAACTTTCTAGACCTCGTTTCTTAACTTCTTACCAAATCATTTTACGCGATACTCGAATTCAGTTTACGGATCTACTTCTTTAATGAAAAACATTAATTATAACAATATCATTATAATCTCTTCTTAGAAATAATTCACTTTCAAGATTTCAAATAACATCATACAAATGAGATTAAACCATTAATAGCAATTTCATAGAGTTCAAAAATTTTCATACCATTCTATTTAAATAATTATACATAGTCTTTATCTATTCAAAACACGCACGTAGGAGATTTAGGATTACAAATGATAGTACTACTAAATAGAGTTAGATTAATTAGGATTTACAATCTTCGATGTTTGTCTGCTTTTCGATCGATGATCCACATCTCGGCGTAAACTACTTTCATGATATTCATTTTTCTGGAGTCTCCACAAAAGGATTAGTGCATTCCTCATCCACATGACCCCACTCCTTGCAGTTCTTACAATAATACGAGATGGAGTCGTCTTTATCTACATACTTCACAGTTTTCTCTCTAGCGTCGTGCAACACTACCTGTTGTCCTTGTTGTCTCTCGCAACAGTTTCGAGCTATATATCCAACTTGCTTACAATGATAACAAGCGGTTGGTTTATCAGACGTCTCAGCAATGACAGGCTTCTTCTTTCTCACTTTAAGACAACGATTGCGAAAATGTCCCTTCTCTCAACCTTTATAACAAAAAATATTGGATCTGTAAATTTTTCCTTCTTTCTTTCCCTTGTCTCTCTTTCCGCACGTAGCCATGTAATGTCCCTTTTTCTGTCTGTAACAGATGACATTGTCATAGGGGCCAGCTGTCTGTTTTTCATTAATCCTCTTCTCGTATTCCAACATTACTTCTTCCCTTCTTTTACGTTCTACCGCTCTTCGTCCTCAACGTGCGGCTTTTTATTATTGAGTTCTTGCCATTCTGATTTATTATCAAAACCCGTTAATTTATCATATTCTTTTGAAGAACATTTCTGATTATCATATTTATTTTCTTAATTCAAGAAAATTTCTTATTACCATTGGAAAATATTTTCATGTATTCACACATCTTTATTTTCTATAGAAAATACGCTTTGTTCTCGGGGAAACATTTCTAAATTCGTTATTTGAATCAACACATATATTTAAGTAAACACTGCTATTTTCACTTAACTGCTAATACTCATTTACTTACTTCATTTAGCCACCCCTGCTATCTAACCTTAATGATTTCTCAATCAATAACGAAGTCAATCAAGTTGCGGTATATTTACCTCTCAGAGCTTAACTGAACAACATTATTTACTTCGAAACAGATAAAATTCACCACTTCAAACAACAACAAAACATTTATTTATGAAACGCCTGATTTTAAGTTAAGAATTTATTTCCTTTACAATTATCGTTGACAATAATTTACCCCTTCGAATTATTTAACTTTAAAATAAGCTTTATGCTTTAATCTGAATATATAAATAACTAATCAATGATATATTAAATTTTAATTAAAATGGAAAGTAAACGGTACTTTCCTGAAATTCGACATGATTGCCTCCCATAAATAACTCCCTTTCGAATAATCACTTATCCAATAGTATATTCCGAATTTTGGAAAAATCTCATTTGATTTATATTCTAAACTTCAGGATAACCACACCGTTCTGGTCGACTTCATTTCTTTTATCCCAAATCTACTTACACAATTTTTCTTTCATACGTTATTTACTTCTAAAAAGTAAATATTATTCCCTTTTTCGAAAGTTGAAATCGTCACATCAAATCAGCTTTTATTTATTTAAATATAGGTTCATATTATTTTTTAATCCTTACTCGCTTTTCGTTTCATTCATGTTCTCGTTTGTACTACGTTTATGACCCTCGTTTACCATTAACTTCTTTGCTATCGAATGTCCATATATTCGATTATACCTTATTGGTTTGAAACCCATTTGTAAATTATCTTGCTAAGTTTTGAATAGATTAGTAATTTCAATTATGAAGTTTTTTTTATTTTCCTTTCATAAATTTATATTTCGAATATCGAAATAAAACTCATCGTTTCATTTTTGAAACGATTTAGCGTTTCTCCTTTCCATTCAAATACCCATCTGAATTCATATCACAATAAGTTTCAATTATCTTTATTTGCTAAAATACACGATTATATAAATTTATTCATTTATCCTCTTATACTTAACTACCTTTGATACCACTCGATGAGGGGTTTGAGATTCAAATCTAAGGGGACTTATCGAAGATTAGCTCTCGCAATTCTGGATTCGAAGACTTCCAATGATTGGGGATTCCGGAAAGAATTTTAAATCTCAAGACCAAATTTTCATTTCCCGCTATATTAGTTTCAAAATACATAATATTTCCAAAATAATTTATCTTTCAAATCACTTTCAAAATCATTTACTTTTCAAAAATATTTATATTTTGAAATCTTTTATTTTCAAAATCAAATTTTCTAGTGCTGATCCTATTCATTTAAACCCGATAAGCTACGCTTGGAATAAACCAAAGCTCTGATACCAACTGTGACATCCCGCCATTCTGATCGTTTCGAATTGGAAATTAAACCAACTCAAAACGACCAAACCAACAGATCGTTATTTAGCTTACAGAGTTTAGAATAGAATCGACACAGAAATACAGAATAAATGATAACACAATATTGAACAGCGGAATAAAACTTTTATTTATAAATCAGAAATTTTGAATACAAAGATTTCTCTATTTAGCGGAATGAAAATACAGTTTGAATACAAAGGAAGACATTTATTGTTTTAAAATCTTCAGAGTGCGTGTCTCCTAGAATCCCCAGCTTTGCCAATCTTCGAATCCTAAGCTGTAGTCTGTAAACCTAAGGTGCTTGGATCTGACCTGAGCGTTCCATGCAAAAACATTAAAATACTCGAGTCAGGATTAATCATTTTTTCAAGTAAATTAATTTCAATTGAACTGGAATAGTTGATATATCACATTATTAAACTTCATGTATATCGAACACATGAGAAACTTTTTCGATATAACATAGCAACCTCAGACAGAACAAGTCATGATAGCATACGTATTCATATATATACATATGCCGATGCTATATATATACACCTACGGTAGTATGTATATACATGTATACATCGGCCTCCACATATATATACTAATAACCATGCTTATAAAATTTATACGGGAAAATGGTCACGGAGGCCTACATGTACACACGCGTATAGGTACACGTGTGTACTGCCCTAGCGTTCCAAGGACCAAAAAAATACAGGTGCAACTGAGATTATAAGTATAGTGGTGGTATATGGATATAGGTAACAAATTTTACCACATCAGCATCAGACGTAGTAGCTTAAAGTGTACGGCACATGGGTGAGCAACCAACACTGAAAATAGGTTAAAACCTGACAGCTCAAATGAACAAGTACATATGAAATATATAAACCAAGAGTAAGGGTTAAAGTAGCTCGGAATATGTATATAACCATTAAATCATACTGCCAAAATATTTGGACAAATTCAAGGTGTTAATAGCCCACATTCATGTATATATTTTTGGTTTCACTAAAATTGCAAATTTGGTGAACTGATGGAAAAACAAGTCAAAGATCAAAATAACACATGGCCTTCTAATGACAGCCTAAATACTAGTAATAGTTTTTTTTTTCACTCATTCAAATTAACAGGCGGTCTCAGAAATATCCAAGTTCTAGGGTAAACATAGGAGCCAAAAGTCTTTCATTGTCGAGCAGAGGGCGGGACAGGAAAGTGCATATACAAGTTAAACAAAATTGTCCAGGAATGCCAACAAATCAAACATATGTTTGGTTTCAAGTAGGCAAGGGACTCACACTTTAGTCAAAACTGAACTATCTAACATAACAAGTTTTATCATCATCATTGGACATATGTACAGAGAACATATTTATCCCAGCTTTTCGATGGTATCATAATTCATGTAGGTTAACAAAGGTGGCGAAATGATCATCAAATTTTAGTAATTACAATGTAGTCAATATTTAGTTAAAACATGCTATATACAAGCTTTAGGACTTCAGATTTAAGGTAGCTTATAGCAAAGGGGTTTCCAGTTTTCATGAAGTCAGGTGAATCAGGCGTAAATGCTAATGTAATAAGACTAGCATAACTTATACATGGTTTGCATATGAGCAAGGGCTACCTCAATAAGACCAGCATCACTAAATAAATGATTTGCATATGAGCAATTGTTACTTTCACAGGATTAGATTCTAGGTAATTACATTATGATAGGAAACATAATAGCAGAGACAAATAAAATAGTTGATGGATTCAGCATATAAAAGAGTTTGATATCATAATGTTCATATTTTGACGGGTGCAATATGCCTGGTCAATTAAAAATTAACACAATACTAAATTTCCTCAACCAAGTATCTCCAAACCACTAAATATATTAGCATACATTTGAATAGTGCCCACCTAAAAAGTATGATCTCTGCACTTATTTCACCCTTCTAATAACATCCCTATGTGATGCACCATTTCACTATTCTACTCGTGAAATATATATTTAGAAGTCAAGTTAGATGGAGTGGATCTGATCAAACATATAGAATCTTATAATTATGGTATTTACAAGTGGTCTTGAAAGAAAATAGGTTTCCTTGAACTACTATAGTATGAATAATAATGGATATATTTTATTTCTTAAAACCATGAATAACAATGTCAATTGCTAATAAATTATCTTGAGCTTATAGGCACTATATATGTGCAAAGGAGATATTTTCATTAAACAACACTATCTAAGCTGTTCGGCACAAGAAAGTCTCAACTTTAAAATTTTCAAGGTAATCAGTTAAATAGCTAATATTGACTTACGGTTTTAAAGAATTAGAAACTTTAAATTTGTAAAACTTCTAAGGAGACTCATTTTTTTCTTTCATTCTTTCTTTCATCTTCCTTGTATATAAATATTGCACCGAATAAGTTACTGTTTTTGCAGATATTAGAAGCTAGCCAATTGACATGTTCAATAGTATGAATGTAAGCCACAAATACATGGTAGTTAATAGCCACAACAATTCTAGTTTCCAAGTCATTTAAAACTTAGTAGTCCCCATTTTCAACATACTGCAAATTTTCTATTCCGAACAATTTCTTAATCAATTCAGTTTAGTGAATCAAGCTAGTCGTTTGAGTAAACCAATTTAAATCAAGGTTCATGTTGAATATCTAATTTTCATTTAGACTAAACCATTTCAGTTTCACAATCCACCCTTAAATCAGTTTACTGGATGGAAACTCAACACTTTCCGATTTTAGTATCACAACAATTTAAACTTTTAACGTTTAATTGCACAAAGCATTTCAAAATATAGTGCAACAAAAGAGCAAAGGAGAAACTATTATATTTACCACGAATTGAAATTAAATCACTTGAAACAAGGTTAATCGTGAGTGAGAAGCTCACCTTGAAATGGTAGTGGCGGAAAAAGGGTTCAGACGAGGGGCTGAGCTTCAGCATGGCTATCGGAGACCACTGCTTCGAAGGTGGCAGCGTCTGAACTCGGACGAGGTACTGTCAAACTCGCCTATGTTTAGACGGACTGGCGCAATTGGCTTCAGCGACGATCTAGCCGAGTCTAGGGTGTTCGCGGTCTTGATTTGGTGTAGGGAAAGTGGCGATTTGATCTTGGCTTCAATGGGGGATGCTCAAAATTGAAAGCAACGACAAGGTGGGAGCTTCGATTTTTGATTTAGGGGAAGAAGTAAATCAGTAGGCTTCAGCCATTAACTAAGAAAAAGAGGAAAGGAAGAACATATTTTTTTCCTGGATCGAATTGGGGGAAAAGGTGTTGTTTTATAGAAGGAGAAATGGGGATAAGAATGAAGTCGCATCTGTAGGTTTTAGGGTTGCACGAGTTTTCAATGATAGGTCGGCGCAATGTTTACCAGGGGAAGGTTACATCTCATTTTGATTAAATATTATTTTCTACCACGAATACCCCGAACCTCTTAAAACTCGTACCATCAACACAATCTCTAAACGCGACAAAATTTATATGTATCTCTTCGTTTTCACGTTCAGAATTCAATAGAATAATCTTGCTCGTAAATCGACTCCGTCTGTTTACAACATTATTTAAATTTTAAAATTGTTTGTCGTTTCACTGTTTTTATTCCGTTAGTTCACCAACACTCCATTTTATTCCAAATTTGAAACGAAAAAATCAATTTCTTTATTTCACAAATATACGCATAATCAAACCAATTCTCCATATGTTTCGACCAATAAAATTTTCAATTCGTTAATAATGTATATTTACCAATTCAACCATTTATAATTTTCAATCGAATTTCAAACCAATTCAAATATTCAACAACAATTCAATTCAAATAGTCATTACTAAATATTCGATCTTAATCAATCATTTAAATTTAATATTTAGCTCAATTCATATTCAAAACCATATACTCGATTTTAAATTTCCAAGTATCAGTACAAAAATTGATCATTAATAATCAAGTCTCTAACTAATCTATTATTTTAATTGTCGAAATTTCTAGGACGTTACAGATAGTGTGTCTCTAGAGGGGAATACACTGGGTTCAACAAGAACGTTTTGCAACCCGGCCCACACATGGCTGGCCACTCATTTAACTCAAGTGTACCGAGCATATTATCACCAACGGTTGAGATCAGCAACTATTATCGAAAGCATACAGCAGTGAATAGAATAAGAATCAAAAGAGATTTCTCTAGATCAGATGATAATACCCTTAATGGGAATGACCCACATGGCCATGTTGCCTACCCGATTTCTGTCATTTCCTGGTTGATGAGGATTGAGGTTATGATTTTCTTCTAAAACATCTTGCCACCATTCACTTTGAATGCCACCTTGTCAGATCCATCCATATATGTTTCCCTAGGACTGGACAAACCGAAGGCACCATTCTATTAATCCAAGATTAACAGAGCAACTCTTGTACTTTACTCTGTCTTCAATTATCTTCAGCATAAATTGATTCATAACGCATATGCCAATACGGAGTGGTTTTCAGATATTAAGCCTTATCCCGGTCTCTCCGTATTGACAACGGAGGTATAAAATAAAGCAAAACTTTGATAGTCGGTGATTTAACTATCAAAGAAACATCCATACAATCAACGGTCCTATTTCCCATTTGGAAATTCTATCGATTAACCATCGTACAATATTGGGCCCTTTTTAAATTAAATTCTTATTAAATTATCATTTTCCATTTTCTTATCTTTTCTCAGCTATTTTTCAAGGCTTGCTCATCCCCACGATCATTGGGAAACATTTCCATATATAACAAATTATCCATTTTCCAGAAAATATCTCATATTACGGTTGGAAAACATTTCCATATATTCACAGATTCTTATTTTCAATATTTGGAAAATCATTGGAAAATATGTCCAATCCCTATTTTTACTTCTCATTAACCGCATCATTTCATTTCCTATACTTCAAAAACAATTCAAAATTTATTTGGAAAACGTTCCCAAACTCCATTTATCTAGATTTAACTGATATTATATAAAATATCATTTTTATCACTCAACAAATTAATCTTTCATTAACTAACTAACTCTCGCTACCGAACTTAACCATTTCTCAGTCAATCATGAAGTCAATCAAGTTGGGGTATAATTACCTCTCAGACCTTAATTGAGCAACATTCTTAACTTTGAAATAGTCCAAGCTCACAACTTCAACAAAACATCGCTTACGCGTCTCTCAAATTCAATCTAAGAATCCACTTCTTTTACGAAAGACATTGATTGTAACAGTAGTGTTATAATCGCTATTTCCAAACATTTGATTTATAAACATTTATTTTAATGCTAGTATTAAAAGCGCTATTTAGATTTACAAAACATTTATTATAACAGTAGTATTATAATCGCTATTTAGATTTACAAAACATCTATTGTAACGGTAGCGTTATAATCATTGTTTCCAAATATTTGGTATTTATAAAAATATAACTTGTAATTATTAATTCAATTAGTAAGTAAATAAATAAATAATTAAATAATTAAAATTGATACAAAACGGAAAGTAAAAATACTACTTCCCTAAATTCGATATAATCGAATTCCAGTAAATAACTCTCTCTCGAATAATATATATTCAACTAACATTCCGAACTTCGGAATTTATCAACCATTTCAGGTTAATACAAATTCCAAATTCACTTTTGAATTTATCGTTTCCAAATCATTACCAAATTCCTTCATAACCATTCCAATCTACAAAACGTTATCACACTTTATTTTATATTCCGAATTTTGAAATAAAACTCATGGTTTTCATTTAAAACGATTACCCATTTCCCTTTTCATTCAATTTCCAAACTAGATTCATATTTTAAATCTAAATTTCCTTTAAAGATATTTCATTTGCAAAATATTTCCTTTTAAACCATTATTCGCTTTAATTGTGAATATATTTCCTTTATATACAATCAAATTAGTTTGATTTCATACTTATAAATAATATATTAAATCTAAATTCTATTTATAACTTCTATTCAGATTTTTCCATACCAATCTCATTTGTATTGCAATCATTTAGAATCTCGATTATAATTTCCTTTATATTTTGCTAAGTTCAAATCTTATTTCAAATATTGGTTTTAAAAACCGATTACCACATTTCCATATAAATTCAAATTTTGAATTTATATTTCAATTTATTTTAAAATAAATATTTTACTTTGTTTAAAAACATTTTTTTAAATTAATCTTCTCAATTTATCTATTAAAACAGATTTCTATTTAAAATCTCCTTTTTAAAGCCTTATACGATTCTATATTCCATTATAAAATATCGATTTTAAACTAAGTATTAATTTTACAATGAAAATCCATAAATATCGTTTATAATTTTAAATTACTCGCTTTGTTTAATAAACAAGTTTATATTCTCAAATCTATTCGAAATTCAATTTACATTTTGGAAATAATTTCTTTTTCTTTTTAAATCTTAAATTCTTTTCTTTTATAATCGAAAATATTTTATGGTGTTTAAAATACCAATTTTCAAGGGCCTGGGTAATTCAACACAGTATAATCAATCACGGTATCTATATCGCAACATATATAACAAAAAACAGTAATATAAATGTTGAGGAATCCAGTTGGATCCCTCCAACCTGTTTTCCTGCATCCATAGATGTTAATCAACATCAATAATATTAATTTCACGTCAATATGAAATACTATGGTGAACAGAATTATAAATCAATCAACGATATAGCTATATCAACCAATTTTATCAACCATTCATCCAAAGAAGCATCACACAGTATAAATTTATTTTAAATAATTTAAAACTTGTTTATATAAAAATATAAACGAGGTAGAGTTAGTGAGTTTACTTACGTTGGTCGCAGTTGACAATTCTGCATTTTTGTTGCGTCTACAACCAAATAAAGGTTTGATTCTATCACGAATTTTCATTACCTATGTTCTCAGCGAAATCGGTTCTGCAATGTAGATTTCTTTGTTGCGATTCTAATGTAACTGACCTCGTTCAATTCTGTTCCCAAATGAATGATATAATATGTTCATAAGTTCTTATTTAAATTAAAATAATTATCTAACTTAACCATGATCGTTAAGGGTTAATTACCGGTCTAGATAAACTAGACCCGTTGCTCGTTTCTTTATGGCAGGTAACAAAAACTGAAGCTCCCCCCACCTTTCTAAATTCGATACAATATTTCCCTTTCACCAATCACCATAACATGCCTGCTACCTCTAGTGTGTTTTTCCAAAACCATGGCCGAATTTATATCCTTTATCTCCTCCTTAATACGTTATTAGTAGATAACTCCAAACTTAAAACATTCGAACACATGTATTTCCCAATCCGATTCGCCACGTTTCTAGAAGCTGAGATTTGGACCCTGACTTTAACTGCTTTCCATTTATGCTCCCTCTCTCCTGTATATTTCCCCAGATCTGACGTTATCACCTTCTCCTACAAACAATACTTCTCAGTGCCAAAATTACCAATATGATCTATAAATCAACCAGTTTGCCAATATAAATTTTGATAAGCAATTTACCAATATGATGTGAATATTATATATAGTAATTGGACTTCACCTCTCCAGTTTGAATTTCATCGTATTTCTTCCTTCTTGAATCCACGCATCCGTAAAACTCACCACCACATATAATCATCCCTGACACCTCCTGCCATCAGACCTAGCGTTGTTGATCACTTCAACTCCGCCGCCCTCTTATGGTCCAACAACACCGTCGTTCAACTCGCCAACTCCTGTTACTTCCTAGTTCTCGGCTAAACCATTCGCAAATGACAGCCCACCAAACGAAATCAAACCGAATCCCCTTAAATAGCCACACTCAAGGTTTTAAATCTCGGATATTGGTCGTGTTTCATCTCGGGGATTTTATAGACTCGGTCTTGTATCGGGGCAGATCTCGGACGAGATGAGCCTAACTCGGGAGTTCGTCTTAGATTTTCATCTCGGGTCTGAAAGTTCATATCGGAACAATCTCGGGGTACATGATATGTTAAAAACGATATTTTAAAAAAATGATTTTTATGAATGCTATTAAAAACATAGTAACTTAAACTTAAAATGCAAAATAAATTTATTATTCTTTATTTTGAAAAAGATCATTCATACTCAAAATCGTAATATGCTAAAAACAGAAATATTGTTAGACAGGAAACATTAAAAGCATCGAAAACATTAAAGAAATCAACATAAATAGACCATAAAATACATAATTTCATAAGTAACATGTATGTAAAAATACGAATATGAAAATCATAAGCAATGTAAAACATGTATGAACATATAATACAGTCATTTAACATGCAAAATGTAAAATAATAAAAGATTGTTATGGCTAGATTTTAGTTTTTTAATTATTGTTCTAGTTCAGGCACATATTTAAATTTTGAGCAAAAAAACTAAGATCTCGGACGATATTCCAGTATTTCGTCTCGGTCAATATATCATTCGATATTGCAATATCTTAGGCGATATATTCGAAACAAGATTTAGAGTGATATTTGTTGTTTCGTTTCAGAAGGAGCCCAAAACGAGATCTCGGAGTAGATCTCAGGCGATATTTCTGAGACTTGAAACAGTGACCACACTAGATGTGGTTTAAATCCACGAATCCCAAAACAAACTTCAACTTCATGAACTCCCTTTCAAAATTTGAAATAGAATGATCCCTAGGGCTGTTGAAAAGTTCCATGTACTAAAAAAATGAATTGCAGCCAAAGCAATGTGTATATGGACGAAGGAATGGTTTGAATTAAATGTTTTATATTTTATTGAAACTTACTGGAATTTTGCTGAGACTGATTTTGATTTTTGATGGAATTAGAGGCATTCGATTTCTGAAAAAATGGACGAAAAAACTTAGAATAAAAGGGCAAGATTGTATAGATGGAAAAGTTGGCTTCTATAAGAAGCTTCACGGTGTCTTCACAGAGAAGTAATAGATTGTCTTCCAACGAAAGCTTTCATGTTCAATTTATTATATAATATATATATATATATGTGTGTGTGTGTGTGTGTGTGTGTGTGTGTTATATATTATATTTTTATAAGTAAACATGTTCTACAGTAGCCGTAATGAATGAAAAGGGACGTTGCATATAATTTAAATGTTTGTCAGGGTAAGGTTGGACTGTGCTCTCTCTCTCTCTCATTGGAAAAGAAACGAAAGAGTGTATAACATGTATTTTTCCTTCTATTTATTTATGTAAATATACAAGGTCAAGCCTTAGTTGTGGACAAAACAAACATGCTGAGACTACCACGTGTCTTTATATGATTTTCTAGAGATTTGTCATTTGCTAAAGGATTTTGTACGATACGAATTTTCTTTTCCATTCATTGGTTTTCAAGATTGAAAGGAACGGGACAATCGAAGTAATTAAATTAAAGTTGAAGCTACACTATTAGGCATGTGCGGTAGGATATGGATTTCCTTTGTCATTAAGTTTTAGGGTTGATATGTATTTAAGTAAGTCTACATTGAAAGGAACTGTACAAATACACTTAGATGTTAAGATAAGGTAAAGGGCAATAATACTTTATCCTCTATTTTATGCTCCGTTGTCTCTTTTGTTCATGTGTTGACTACATTTGAAAGTAAGTTCTCTTTTGTAATAACAATGTTTAATTAAATAATTTCCTTATAAAAATCAATTTATATTACAAATACAACATTTAAAATTAATTTAAATATTTTAAAATTAAAAGTGAAAAATCTGGGTCATTACAAATTAGATGTCTAAGCATAATGCAGTTGGTTTATTAGTTTAGTCTACCTACATCATTTAGTTTTCAACATACTTCATAGTGAATAGTAAAAAATACTTCGTTTTCCCACTTTTAATGAATAATATCATTAATCAATTCGTGCAAAAATTGTATCGTAAAGTTCGTAAGTAGTGGCATAATGGTAAGATACCTGGTTTTGTTAAAGGGGTCGCAGGTTCAAGCCCTGTCTGCCCTACTCTCATTCAAGGCACGGAGGTGGGTCCTTGTAAACCCAATAAACCGGTTGGGGACAAAAAAACCTCTGTGTTGGGATAATCAAAAGGGAACCACCCTTCGATTTTATCAGGTAGTTTATAAAAATGTACGGTATAGCATTTAAATATACCTATTTTCCTTCATTGAGCACCTAACATTTATTATATTCTAAACATTAGTATAAAAATATCCATATTAAAAAGAATTCAGCAATTATATTATTATTATTTTCAAACTAAGTACATCCTTTCTCTTAACCAAATAGTCTAGGTAAGATTCATAATATTGATAACTACGTTTAAATAGGTAATTTGGACTATCAACTGCCAATCTAAAATGGTATTTTTTAACAAATAATTTACTGGAATATAAAATAATAATTAGAAGTTAATGAGACATAATAATCATATGCTTATTTGTTTTATTTTTTGTTTTTGTTTTTATAATATAAGTAAGTTATCATTACTTATAGAATACTTCTTATCAACAGACTTTTTTTCCTAAGAGAACATATACATAGTTTCCTTATTTATCCTACAAACATATGTTAAAGTATTTACTTTGGTGTATTACAAAATGAATGTTTATACCCTGTGTGGGTTTATGTACAATATTTGCGCCGTGTCTATTTTTAGCCCATTATTTAATTCTCTGTTATATATAAACATATGCAGAGTTTTGTAAAATTCATTCATTAAAACATATTACACTTTTACATTTCAGAAATCACTTTTCTTTCATGGTATCAGAGCTCAGTTTGTGTAACAGCCCGCATTTTTTTAATACAATTAAAAATGTGCATGTAAATAAGTGCGCTTGGACCCAACTTGTTTCTGGGTGCATGTGTGCGTTTATGGTACAGCATACCTGGGTTAGTCTAGCCTATTCTAGAACATTCTTTTCTTTAGCGAGGTGTAAGGGTTAGAGGGATTCTATTATAATCCTAAGGCCCTAGTTGTTCTAAACTACCTATAAATAAAACTTTAAACTCAACCCTAAAATTCATAATCCCAAAGCAATGCTAAAGTTCTGCTTCTTCTTCCTCAAGAAATCTTCTTCTCCTCTAAAAATTAATGGTGACGTTGTAACACTGCTTCAACTCTAATTAAATTAATTATTCTTCTTCAACACAAGATAGATGAAGATCAAAGATTACATTTAGAATTCCTTCTAGTTCAAAATAAAGAGAAAAGGGATTTTGATCTACAATCTACGCCGCAAGAAAGGAAAGAACTTTGGATGCTAATCTAAATCAGACCTAGGAAAGCAAAAATCACTATGAGTGGATTTAAATTACCCTTGTTGAATAATAGTAGATATATCGTTTAGCAATTACCCAAGTTAATTTGTTTAATTCAATTGAAATAATTCAGATTTTATTTCATACGTATTCTGTTCTTCTTCTTCCCCATTCCTTTTTATTTTTAAGATTAGGCTAACTTCGAGCCTAATCCAAATCTTGCTGAAAAGCATGCGTACGAACAAAGATTGGAATAGTGAAAATGATGTTTGGGAATCTGGGATTAATTTATAATTGGAGAATTGTGGATAACATATAACATTACCTAAGATTGGAAAATTAGGGGAAATTGGCACATATATTAACCTAGAATATAAAAGAAAATATATGCGAATAAAATTGAGAACGATTAGATATGCTTGGGTATGTTGAATCAAGAATTTACGAATGAACTATATGTACATAACAAAAGTTAGAATTGAAGATTTAGACATATGGGATTATAAGTTGAATTAGGATTTATGCAATAAGAATGAGGGTTGACATGAATTATTGATGACTTTAAAGAACAATTAATTTGGGTATGATTAAGTATAACTTATATACATGAAAAGTTGGGCATAACATATAATAAGGATTACAGGCATAACTATGTAAGAGATTATGTAATCAAGGTAGAATTTATGTATCCAAATCAAATTGGAACCATAAACATGAATTGAGTTTAGAAGCGTGAACATGAATTATTGGATTGGGATAAACAGGCATACAAAACCTAGATTGAAATTGTAGTTAAGAGATGAACATGCCTAACCCGAGGTTAGATTGAGTTGCGGCGTAGGTCTGCCCGGAATTGCCCGGCACATCCAGCAACCGCAACAACAGGTCTAATGTGAGAGCTTAGCGCATTAAGCCTAAAACCCGAGGTTAGAACAAGTTTGCAGTAGAAGTCTGCCCGAACCGCCCTGCATATCGAGCAACCGCAAGCATCATGTCTAATGTGAGAGGTTGAGTGCATTAATAAAAAGATTAATGCTATGAAGCAAACATGTTAAATGTGCTAAGGTTAAGAAAACGGAGGCGTGTAGAAAAACTTAACAAACATAATAATGGGGAATGGCAGCAAAACTTAGTTAAGAAAACTAAGTAAATAACGATGGATTATGGCAACATTAACATATAGGAGTATAACTGAATGAGAAGATAATAGGTAAGCTTGCTACAAGACAAGTAAGAATAATAATGCAGGTTATAATGATCGATCCAAAGATGAAATAACTTATGAAAGAATGCAAGCCATACTTAATTGAAGATTAAGTAATCCGTGGGAACGGGAATAAAGCCACGAATAGGGAAAACATAAGTTATATGGGTAAAGGGGTAAACTTATTAGTAAACCTTAGTTAAGATGACTAAGTTAATAAGTAAACGATAAAGATAATGTGTTAGTAAACCTTAGTTAAGAGAACTAAGTAAACAATCATGGAAAGTCATGTTGGTAAATCTTAGTTAAAAGGACTAAGTAAACAGTTATAGAAAGTCATGTTTGAGCTTGTTAGTAAACCTTAGTTAAGAGAACTAAGTAAACAATTAAAAGATCGCAACTACATAAGAAATAGGGAAAGACATATGAAAAAGAAACATGGTAATTTAAGCTAAAAACTAATATGGATGAGATAACTAGGTTAAAAAGAAAACCTAATGAGATAGAGCAAGCGCATAATTAGAAGATTAGACTTAAGGGCTAATAACATGAAAGGGTAAGGCGATTGGACCAGTCCATACGATAGGGGATAAATTACCAAACACGGTAGATCATCACGATGCCGTAGGGCGCAAGGGGGAGCGAACGTCCATCTGATCATGCAGAAGGCTCCAAGGGACTGGGTTACGAGGCACGCGGCTTCTGGGGACGTGAGGGTACTCTTGGTATCCCTCTGTGAGTGGCAGATGATATGCCTATGCTCACAAAGGTTAGGTCTACGTGGTAAGAACCAATGAGTATGCCTTGATTGCAAAACAAGAAGCAATCAAAAGACTAAGATGGACCAGCGTGATTCGACGAGACTAGTTAGTGCCCTGTGATAGCAACTCGTCGTCTACCTACCATCTTAATTTAGTACGTGAAGCGGAAAGGCAGAGAACTCCAAAAGACCATATACTTTGATATCTAGTTATGGGTGAGATTGGCCAATAGGATAGAAGGGCATGGGGGCCCGGGTTACAGTTCTCATTCTTGATATTCTTCGGTGCCTTTCATTAGTTGAGGAAGGGGTCTAGTGGGACCATAGCCACTATAAAAGCAGACCTTAGCATCTGCATCGGCAGATATATGAAAGCTCCTGACCGAGTTCCGTGTTTCTTGATTAGCCCTGCCACGGGACTCGGGCGCACATATAGAGAACATGTTCAAATAGACATCGAGTACGATTGACGATACGTACGTGGGAAAAGTCAAGGTACACTCATGTCGCTCTGGGTGGTGTACCATAGACTAGAGGGCATTATTCGATGACATAATCTAGTAGGATCTAGAATGGCAGTCCAAACGCTTCCGTAACACAGTGATGATAGTTTTATGCAAACGTAGCATTGATATACATATGACATGCGACATTGGATAAGGGACAACGTACATATGGTTGATACCATGCGAGTAGAGTATACCTTAATTTGGGGTAGCTACATGTACACTATATTAGATTAATCTACTAGAGAGTAGATGGGTGCGACGTGTGTATAAGCCTTGAGTGCTAATAACACAAATAACCTATTAAATAAGAAAATATAATTGAACACTATATGTAGGATTATCCAAGAAGTTTAGTTTAAATTCGTTCACACAGAACTTATGTTCTGACCCCCTCCTCATAACATTCACAGGTTAGGTCCGTGACAGAGACTGTATAGCTTTGGATATTGGTTTAGGAGTATTATTACTAAGGTAAAGCTATGTTTAAACTACATTATATTTATTCGTTCCGCTGTGAGATATTTTCCGAACTCTGACATGTTTTATGTCTCTGTCTTTCCTGCAGGATACCAGAGCAAACCAACTCGGGTTTCGATGGATTGGGTTTTTGAAAAAAAACGGTCCTTTGGAATACAGGTTATTACATCTGGTATCAGAGCCAGGTTTAGGATCCTTATATAAATAATGAGTGGACGTATTTGTATTTTCCAAAATATAAATATATTATATATCTAAACCTAGATCCATAAGGGAGCCCATTAGATAAAAAGGGTAGAATGTGGAAAGAAATGTGAAAATGTTTTGTACACCAAAAGAATAAACATGGAAAGTTGAGACCCTTAGGTATGTTGGGTGGAAAGTGTGCAAAATGATTAGCATTAGAAAAAGATGTATCCCATACGATAGTAAATGAGATTAGTGGGTTTAGTAGGGAAATCTTAAAAATTTGAGAAAGGTTCAATTATGGAAAATGAATTAGGAATATATATAGTTGGGAGAAGTGATTTCGTGGATGAAACTAGGAAGGCCTAGGTAATTTGGAAACCCAATTAAGAAAATAGTTGTCCTTGTCTACTCCAGTTGTGTGATTTGAAAAAAAAAATGTTTTGCATTTTTTTAACATGTTTTTATGGTTTGGGAAAAGTAATTTTTAGACGAGAAAGTAAAAGTTTTAGCATTTTTTATTTTCAGAAGAAAAATGTAATGAAAAAAAAGAAAGAGGAAAGCCAAACCATGTTTTAAAAAGAATGGAGTAGGTAAGGATTAGTGCCTTGAAAGAACGAGAAGAAGTTTGAGGCTACAAGTAAATAGCAAGGACCATCTTGGAATAGTGGAAAATTCCTGTAGAATGTGTAAGCATTGCGAGGCATAGAGTTATTGCTTGAAAAAAAATGTGTAGGCTAGTAATAGACAGTAAGGACTAGTAGTGACTACTAGATAGTGGAAGGGCAAGTAAATGTTGAGAGCTGTGGTTGGACTTTTCTTTAGTGAAATAGTCTTATAATTCTTGGCCCTTGGTAGTAGCTATGTAGGATGTTGAAAGATGGAAAGGCTTAATGAAAAGATAAGCTAAGAAAGAGAATAGCCTAACAACGAATTTAGTAAAGCAACAAACATAACGGGAAAAGAAATGAAAATTTTAAGATGGATAAAAATGGAATTTTTCCAAGATAAATTGAAAAAGAAGAGAAAATTTTATTATGTAGTTGTGCTTGGATAGGAAAATAGGAATTCTTTATAGAGTAGTTACATAAAATCCAAGTACAATTGGAAAAGGTACATAAAAGAAAAATGGAAGAAGTGAATTTTTCCGTTTTATACCTTTTTGTAACATAAGAAATTGAATTTAGAAAATTAGATTTTTCTAAATTTCGAAATTTAATGGTGGTTGGTAGGATTTTGGATGCAACAATTGGATGAACTTTGCTTTTATTCTGTAGGGTGAAAAATATTTTGTTTTTTCAAAAATATAGCATTCATATAGGACTGCAAGTATATTTAGGATGTAAGCATCATGTTTCAAAAAGAGTTTTTGAAAATTTGCACACAAATAGGAGGTACCACTTAGGAATACATGTATTATTGTAAGGTATTGCACTTTGCACATGTGCACAATGTTTGCAAAAAATGGATGCATACATGATGGATGGATATTATGCGAGGGATTATCTATTTTACCCTTATCAAATTTCGGGGACGAAATTTCCTAAGGGTGGGAGAATGTAACACCCCGCATTTTTTTTAATATAATTAAAAATGTGCATGTAAATAAGTGTGCTTGGACCAAACTCATTTCTTGGTGCATGCGTGCGCTTATGGTGCAGCATACGTGGGTTGGTCTAGTCTACTCTAGAACATTCTTTTCTTTAGCGAGGTATAAGGATTAGATGGATTCTATTTTAATCCTAAGGCCCTAGTTGTTCTAAACTACCTATAAATAAAACTCTAAACCCAACCCTAAAATTCACAATCCCAAAGCTACGCTAAAGTTCTGCTTCTTCCTCAAGAAATCCTCTTCTCCTCTAAAAATTAATGGCGACGTTGTAACACTGCTTCAACCCTAGTTAAATTAATTATTCTTCTTCAACACAAGATAGATGAAGATCAAAGATTAGATGTAGAATTTCTTCTATTTCAAAATAAAGAGAAAAGGCATTTTGATCTATAATCTACGCCGCAAGAATGGGAAGAACTTTGGATGCTAATCTAAATCAGACCTAGGAAAGCAAAAATCACTGTGAGTGGATTTAAATTACCCTTGTTGAATAATAGTAGATGTGTCGTTTAGCAATTTCCCAAGTTAATTTGTTTAATTCAATTGAAATAATTCAGATTTTATTTCATGTGTATTATGTTCTTCTTATTCCCCTTTCCTTTTTATTTTTAAGATTAGGCTAACTTCGAGCCTAATCCAAATCTCGCTGAAAAGCATGCGTACGAAGAAAGATTGGAATACTGAAAAAGATGTTTGGGAATTTGGGAATAATTTGTAATGGGGGAGTTGTGTAATAACATAACCTAAGATTGGAAAATTAGGGGAAATTGGCACATACATTAACCTATAACATGAAAGAAAATATGTGCGATTAAAATTAAGAACAATTAGATATGCTTGGGTATGTTGAATCAAGAATTTATGAATGAACTACATGTACATAAGAAAAGTTAGAATTGAAGATTTAGACATATGGGATTATAAGTTGAATTAGGATTTATGCAATAAGAATGAGGGTTGACATGAATTATTGATGACTTTAAAGAACAATTAATTCGGGTATGATTAACTATAACTTATATACATGAAAAGTTGGGCATAAAATATAATAAGGTTTATTGGCATAACTATGTACGAAATTATGTAATCATGGTAGAATTTATGTAACCAAATCAAATTGGAACCATGAACATGAAATTGGGTTTTGAAGCGTGAACATGAATTATTGGACTGGGATAAACAGGAGTATAAAACCTAGATTGGAATTGTCAGTTAAAAGATGAACATTCCTAACCCGAGGTTAGATTGAGTTGTAGTGTAAGTCTGCCCAGAACCGCCCGGCACATCCAGCAACCGCAACAACAAGTCTAATGTGAGAGGTTAGCGCATTAAGCCCAAAACCAGAGGTTAGAACAAGTTTGCAGTAGAAGTCTGCCCGAAACCGCCCGACATATCCAGCAACCGCAAGAAACATGTCTAATATGAGAGGTTGAGTGCATTAATAAAAAGATCAATGCTATGAAAAAAACATGTTAAGTGTGCTAAGGTTAAGTAAACGGAGGTGTATAGACAAACTTAGCCAACATAATAATGGGGAATGGTAGCAAACCTTAGTTAAGAAAACTAAGTAAATAACGATGGATTATGGCAATATCAACAGATACGAGTATAACTGAATGAGAAGATAATAGGTAAGTTTGTTACAAGACAAGTAAGAATTATAACGTAGGTTATAATGATCGATCCAAGGATGAAATAAATTATGAAAGAATGCAATCCGTTCTTAATTGAAGATTAAGTAATCCGTGGGAACGGGAATAAAGCCACGAATAGGGAAAACATAAGTTATATGGGTAAGGGGGAAAACTTATTAGTAAACCTTAAATAAGATGACTATGTTAATAAGTAAATGATAAAGAGAATCTGTTAGTAAACCTTAGTTAAGAGAACTAAGTAAACAATCATGGAAAGTCATTTTGGTAAACCTTAGTTAAGAGGACTAAGTAAACAGTTACAGAAAGTCATTTTGAGCTTGTTAGTAAACCTTAGTTAAGAGAACTAAGTAAACAATTAAAAGATCGTGGCTACATAAGAAATAGGGGAAGACTTATGAAAAAGAAACTTGGTAATTTAAGTTAAAAACTAATATGGATGAGATAACCAAGTTAAAAAGAAAACCTAATAAGATAGAGCAAGCGCATAATTAGAAGATTAGACTTAAGGGCTGATAACACGAAAGGGTAAGGCGCTTGGACCAGCCCATACTATAGGGGATGAATAACAAAACACGGTAGATCACCACGATGCCGTAGGGTGCAAGGGGGAGCGAACATCCATCCGATCATGAAGAAGGCTCCAAGGGACTGGGTTACGAAGCACACAACTTATGGGTACGTGAGGGTACTCTTGGTATCCCTCTGTGAGTGGAAGATGATACGCCTATGCTCACAGAGGTTAGGTCTACGTGGGAAGAACCAATGAGTATTCCTTGATTGCAAAACAAGAGGCAATCAAAAGACTAAGATGGACCAGCGTGATTCGGCGAGACCAGTTAGTGCCCTGTGATAGCAACTCGTTGCCTACCTACCATCTTCAGTCAGTACGTGAAGCGGAAAGGCGGAGAACTCCAAAAGACCATATACTCTGCTATCTAATTATGGGTGAGGTTGGCCAATAGGATTGGAAGGCATAGGGGGCCGGAGTTACAGTTCTCATTTTTGATATTCTTGGTTGCCTTTCATTAGTTGAGGGAGGGTCTAGTGGGACCATAGCCACTATAAAAGAAGACCTTAGCATCTGCATCGGCAAATATCTGAAAGCTCCCGACCGAGTTCTGTGTTTCTTGATTAGCCCTGCCACGAGACTAGGGCGCACATATAGAGAACATATGCAAATAAACATCGAGTACGATTGACGATACGTACGTGGGAAAAGTCTAGGTAACTCATGTCGCTCTGGGTGGTGTACCATACACTAGAGGGCATTATTCGATGACAGAATCTAGTAGGATCTAGGAAGGCAGTCCAAACGCTTACGTAACCCAGTAATGATAGTTTTATGAAAATGTAGCATTGATATACATACGACATGCATCACTGGATAAGGGACTATGTACATACGGTGGAGACCATGTGAGTAGAGTATACCTTAATTGGGGATAGCTACATATATACAATATTAGATTAATCTACTAGAGAGTAGATGGGTTTGACGTGTGTGTAAGCCTTGAATGCTAATAACACAAATAACCTAATAAATAAGAAAATATAATTGAAAGGTATATGTAGGATTATCCAAGAAGTGTAGTCTAAATTTACTCGCACAGAACTTATGTTCTTACCCCCTCCTCATAATATTCGTAGGTTAGGTTCATGACAGAGATTGTATAGCTTTGGATATTCGTTTAGCAGTATTATTACTAAGGTAAAGCTATATTTAAACTACATTATATTTATTCGTTCTGCTGTGAGATATTTTTCAAACTCTGACATGTTTTATGTATCTGTCTTTCCTGCAGGATAACAG
This sequence comes from Allium sativum, assembly GCA_030737875.1. Taxonomy (NCBI): domain Eukaryota; kingdom Viridiplantae; phylum Streptophyta; class Magnoliopsida; order Asparagales; family Amaryllidaceae; genus Allium; species Allium sativum. Next base: position 25,947,330 of record CM060912.1, on the reverse strand, counting down.
AGCAAACCAACTTGGGTTTCGATGGATTGGTTTTTGAAAAAAATTCGGTCCGTCGGAATTCGGGTTGTTACAGTTTTCCCAAGGACAATTACTCTTGATCAATTTTTATGGCATCAATAGAGGGGAGTGGTTCTTGTCTCCTTAGTTAAGTTTCATCATCGGAGATCAAACCTCTCTGATCATGCAGCATCTGTTCTCATCTTGTTGTGCATGCCAGGCCAGAAATCTGTTTTGCGACGGCTACTACAGCTTTTCTTGTTCATCTGAGAACTGACGCGTCATCGTCTAACCTTCTTAGTGTGAATTCATCAGTTCTTGCATATTTTAAAGAAGCAAGAACCACCTTCACAACCTTATTCCTCCCACGTTTCTGCATAGGCTGCCACCCTCTCGAGCAGGTGGCCTTGTGTAATAACCCGAAAATCCGGGCCAGTTTAAAATTTTTATTTTGGCAATTTTAGCGAATTTTGAACATTTAAAATAAATTATTTTAAATAATTTCGACGAGAAATTTATTTTGAATATAATTAGAACGTATATATTATATACGTCGTCGTTAGAATATAAATAATTATATATAATTATAAATAGAATTGAAAATGGCGCGGTAGTTCGATAATTCGATTTCAAACTTCAATTGAATGTACCGGGTGCAAAACAATCCGGATTTTGGCGAAACCAAAAACAATGGAATCTAATTGATGATATTTTTCCAATGAATCCGAAAAATCGAAATTTCGTAGCGGGAATCAAAAGATATGTCCAGTTGAAAATTCTGAATATCGCTATGGAATTCAGGCCCTTAAAAAATAGGAATTTTGCAAACGACCTCGGATTTCGACGAAACCACTTTTGTTGGGTCCGTGATGTCAAATTATTGCTATATTCCAAATTTCATAATTTTTCGAATCAATATGTGAGCGTGGCAAAGGAAAACACGTTTGACCAGTTTCAGTTGATTTTAATCGACTGGAAAATGGCCATTTTTCCAACGGTCTCGGAATTCGACGAAACTAGTTTTGTTAGGACCGTATCGTCAATACGAAGCTAGAAAATATTTTTCTGGAATTTTTCAAGTTAGTATGTGACTCCGGTAAATTGAAATGCGCGGTTAAATTCAATATATAGAGTTATATGTTGATTTTGACGAGAACTGATCGAGACGATCAAATCAGCTTGTGATACATATCCCATTGTGTTCGGAATGGGGGTAAAACGCTATGGACGACAGGCGGTGGGCCTCGTTTTGAGGTCGAAAATAAAAGTTGCTTTTTGGTGAAAATAAAATAATTAAATAAATTAAAAATTAAAATCCTCTTTCCTCTCCCCTTAACTTCTCTCTGGGCCCCCCTTCTTCCAGGATTCATTCGAAAAAAAAAAGGGAAATCGAAATAGCGCAACCCCCTGGCGATCGTCGCCCCATCGCCGCCCCCCTACGCTCCGCCTAACTCCGCTTCCCCCTCCCTCCAGTCGAGCGCCGCGCCCCCTTCGCCTCCTCCTCGCAGCAAGGCCCACGACCACCGAACCCCCTCCTCCCCTCGCGCCGCCAGTAGCTGCTCGAGCCCCCTGCTGGCGTGCGACGCGACAACCCCCTCCCCCTTTCCACTTCGTACACGCACCTCGTAACCCCTCCTTCTCTCTCCTCCGCTGTACACCGCGCCCAGACCCGCAGCACCAGCCGCCACCTCCTCGACCCCAGCGCGCCCCTCCGCCTTCCCCTCTAGCGCAGTCAACGTCCAGGCCAGTAAAGGTGAGCTTTTTGTTTGTTTTTATTTTTAAATCGGATCTTGTTTATGTTAAAAATATAGTAGAAAAATTAATGATATGATTTTTATTAGTATAAAAACTGATTTTTATTTATTTAGAAGTTTAGGTTTTTATATAATAACATCGTTTAAATCAGTTTTGTTTATAGAAAACATTGTATAGAAAAATATAATTTTTATATTTTAGAAGAGAAAAATTCGATTTTTACTTTATAGAAGAGATGAAGGAATGATTTTTATAATGGAAAAGTGAAAAGATTATATCTTTGTAGTAGGAAAGATATGGTTTTTATATTATAAAAAGAATAAAAATATGATCTTTATAAAGTAGCGATAATAAAAAAATATAATTTTTATCGTATGTAAAGGTTGAAAATATATTTTTCATATTATATAAATAATAAAAATATAATCTTTTATATTGTAGAAGTATAAAAATATAATTTTTATATAGGTAAGATAGTAAAATTATCATCTTTGTATATGTAGCGAAATAAAAATCTGATTTTTATTATATATACATTGAAATAAAGAGGTAATTTTTATAGTGAAAGAAAAGGCGAAATCTTTATTTTAGAAAAGGCAAAATCTTTATATAGAGAATAGCGTGATAAAAATATAATCTTTACTATATGAACACCGATATGAAAATAGAATTTTTATCTATATAGTAGCGGTGTGAAAATAGAATTTTTATCCATATAGCGTGATTATAAAAATAGAATTTTTATATACATAGCAACGAAGAAAAAATTCGATTTTTATATATTTAATAGCAAAGTAAAAATTCGATTTTTATATATTGAATAGCAAAGTAAAAATTCGATTTTTATATATTTAATAGCGAAGTAAAAATTCGATTTTTATATATTGAATAGCAAAGTCAAAATTCGATTTTTATATATTGAATAGCGAAGTAAAAATGTGATTTTTACATATGTAGAGAATACGGGCAACGAAGGTGACAAAAAGACGAGAACGACGAAGATTTTTACAAATGAAGAGTCGTGGTGTTGGATAGCTTTCGGTGAGAACTTCTCACTCTAAATTTCTTTTTCTAGTTATATATATATATATATATATATATATATATATACTAGGATGCAGACGGTGTTTAGTAGCACCCGACACCACCCTCCACAGACCATGGACTTGTTTATTTGGTTGCATAGATTAGTTAAATTATTTGATTTGGAGTTGGTTGTTTGGTGAATTGAAATTGATTTGATTGATATGTGTATGGCGTGGGCCATCACTAGACCGGGGATAAGGCTAGGCCTTGTCCCGTTTTTAGTATCGTGCCGTTATGCCGCCGAAATTTTCTAAAATATGTTAGAGAAACAAAAATATCATTTTATTGAATAAATGAACTGAATAGAAATTCATGTGTTAAAATAAAATATATTATCGTTAAAAATATAATTTTTGACGTGAAAGTGAATAAATAAATATCTATAAACAAATCGTCCGATTTGTTTATATACACTGATTTGACTGATATTAATTGGGTCGATAAATTTTAAACATCGCCCAACTGCACAAATGAAATCTGTGTTTGACTGTTTGAAACCCCACACGGGTATTGGGATAAAATACGGCATACACTAGTCCCAATAATTAGTTGTATGTTGATCGATGGATCGACAGGCTGTTGTAAGCGTTAGATATCTATATTTGATGCTTATACAGTGTAGTGCACTTTGGATGATGGTTGATTATTTATCGTTGCTATTATATACATGTGTTGTATGGAATCCATATAATTAACTTTATATGGTAATTGATTGGGCCTCATTCCAATCGGGAAAATAAAGAATATTATAATAGTAAAGGTTCATGTGTTGACTGTACTCATCCGTTGAGATTAGTCATGTGTTGACAAAAATATAGATTCACGTACTGAATAGAATAAATATTCAATTGTTGAATAGAATAACGGAATTATCGAAATATATAAAGCCGTGTTGATTAGAGATGCGCTATTTTGACGTGAACGATATTTATATCGATTTTATTCGTTTTAAAATGAATATTGAAAAGTGATTTTGAAATCGAATATTTTGAAACGAATTTGATTTAAATTGAAAACGATTTCGAATTGAATTGAATATATAACAATTTCGAATTAAATTAAATATAAACCAAATCGAATTGAATTGAATATAGAATGAATCGAGATTTGAATTGAATTGAATAGAAAACCAATTTGAATTGAGTCAAACAGAAAACCAATTTGAATTGAATTGAATCGAAAACCAATTTGAATTGAATAGAAAGCCAATTTGAATTGAAATCAAATAGAAGTGGAAGTAAAAGACTTCGAATGGACATTACGGGAGATCCGACCGTCAGATTCTTCTAAAACCGGAACCTTTGGGTTCGTGTCGAAAAGAGCTTTCTAACGAATATTAGAAATTTGAAATCTAACGGTTGGATTTGGAGATACGTCCAAATCAAATTTGAAAAAGGTCGTTGTAAGCGTAGTTCGATGGCCGTTGATGGAAATCGACTGTACGGGCCTTGATAAAATTATTTAAAATAGCAATAATTTGTGTTCAATCATAAGAAATGATTTGGGAAAAATTGGGATGAAAAACTCCATATTTGAAAAGATAAAAATAGATTTTTATCAAAATGAACTAGTTTTGAACTGAAATTAAAACCCATTTATTTTTAAATAAATAAATTGGATTTGAAATGGGTTTAAATAGAATTGATGTGGGTTTATCGTGAACAGTGTTTTAAATAACACCAGTTCTTTAACCCGATAATAAATAGAATGCGATTTGGGTTTGTCGTGAATTGTGTTTTAAAAGACATTAGTTCTTTAACCCAATAAAAGGAGTTTTAATGAATCTGCAATTAGATTGAAATGTGAATTTGTAATCTAAATTATCAAATTTAGAAAATGAGCGAGAATGGAGTATTACCAGTTTTGCTCCAAAGCGATAGTTAAATCTTTAATTAGATTTGAACGTGAAATGGTAATTAATTTTACCGATAACACCATGGTATTAGATATGGAGTATTACCAGATTTGCTTCATGGGATGAATAGGTTGGGATTGGGAAATAAAATAAATAATTACTTCGGTGTGGTTCGCTAATCTCGACTAGTTTAGAAAACCATAATCTGGTTTGAAATGTCATCCTAAGGAAGATTAAAGGATAAATTTTAAAGAATTTATCTTGGATAAAATTAATGGGAACCTTTCCCTAAAAATGTGATTTTATGAATAAAAGAATATTCTGAGTTGGAATGAGGCGTATGTTGTGTTTGTGTAACATTTGTTTTTAATATACGCGGGTTGTTCGGAAAGGCCGGGTTTATACCCATTCTGAATAACCGATTCGACGATAAGTCGAAGATGAAGACGGTGGTTGAAGACCGGAAGTCTTCACATCGTTTGGGTGATTACTGGTGATCTTGATTGGGCTGTACACCCAAGATGAGGGAATCAGTTGGTTGTCGTCCAAACGTACTTGGAGATGGATGAATATGCGCGGAAAGTGCCTCCGGTTTCGTTCAGACCTAGAACGAACTTGTAAATGGATTGTGTGTCTGACATTGGATTTTATCCTGTGTTGATTGATTTCTGTTAAATATATATCTGTTTGGCGGCAGAGAATTTATTCTCTTTCTTAACGCCCTTCTCTGAGACGTACGAGCTTAGAGGTTATATATCGATAGATATCAATCGCATGGCATGAATTGCCTGTATGGCACGCTGAGTTGCATGGATCAAGGCTTCTGTTGAAAAGCAAAGTCTTGTGGTTGAGGATCAAAGCACGGCCTATGTGGCAGCTTTGTGTATAGCGTGGATTTGCGAGCCTCAAACCTCGGTATGAGGCAAAAACGGGATGAGGACCCAAGGAGTGCACGATGTTTCTTTCTAGCTATGGGTGGTGTCAGTGACCTACCAGCCCTGAGATTTATATACTTTTCACCTTTGTGGTTTGGATGCGAGGCGCCTCGATTATAGGTCCTATAGGGCCGGGAAACGTGTGTTCAGGAATAACTATTCCTCAAACGTAAGAGAGGACCGGTCTTGGAGGATCTCGGGGTTACCCAGAGTGTGTAGTTCCGAGGCATTTGCTAGAGTGTCTCGAAGCGGAGAGGAGCTTGCCCCTTGCCTCGACTCATGACGGAAATCCAATTTCCAATACGTGATATTGCGGTTTTAATTGTAGAACTAGTATGGCGACATGATATATGGTACCCATGCCGTCTATGATTTATATTTATGATTGAAATTGTTTTGACACTATACACTTATCATAGTATCAAGTGATTTGTTTTAAACGTACCAAGCATGTTTGGCTGTTAAAAGGGAAAACCCTATCCTCCAGCTTGCGTTGCATTGTGTGGTGGGACCTAGGTCTTATAATAGCTTCATTTTTCAAAAAAACATTGCGTTGTTTATTCTATGCACCGGTATTCTTGGGAGAAAACCCGTTCCGTGTTATACGGCGTGGTCCCTTGAATTACTCTCTTTTAAAGTAAAGTTTTAAATAACTGTTTTAGTTCTCACACCAGTCACATGACTGACCTGGAGTCTATTGTTTTAACCTAAACTCTGGGTGCCCTTATTTTCCGCATGGGCAGCTAGTAGTTTTGGTTTTGCAGATTTATATTCACAGGATCCTGATTTACAGCTGGAACGATGCTCAGAAAGCTCTGTATCCGTGTATTACTTTCAGTTGTGCTTTGTATTATTTTCTGCTGCTATGTAATTTATTGTAATCTCTGATATTTATCGAATGTAATTTATTCATTTATACTCTGTATATTCTTGTATCTGATGGAATTGTTGTAATAGCAATGAAATGTTCTTCCGTCTGCATTCTGATTTGTCGTGTTCTCAAAACGATCAGGGGTTTCGAACGATCTAGATCGGTTTAACGACTGATTCGGATCGAGCGAAATTCCTGGCTATCACATTTGGTATCAGAGCTTTGGTTTACAGAGCTCGAGAACAAGACACATTAGAACCATACGAAAGAATTCATCAGATATTGGATTAGTAATATCCAATTAGAATGACTCGTTAGAGATAGGATCAGTAGTATCCTAGAACGAGTGTGAAGAGTATATTTTCAAATGAAAACAATTTTGTTTTTAAAATTTAAACCATTTTATATGTATTTGATTATTTATTTGTTTTGAATTTGGACAATCCAGTATATAAAGATTTTGCATATACGCGTCATGAACGTATATTCGAAGTTTTAATACACTGGATAGATATAGGATTACACTCTAGTCGCTCGGAGATGATTTTGATGATGGAGCTCCATCACCAATATTTATGTTCATGTTTCGAAGGTGTGATATCTATATATTTCCATTAGACTGGTGTGAGAACCAAAACCAATATAGCTAGAACACATTGTTGTGAATCAGCATCAAAAACAAGATTTTCTGTATATATATCAAAATTATGAATTTGAAACGTTAAATTCATTAATTGATTGATGTTTGTGTTGTTTGTTTATTTGTTTGATAATTTTGAACCATTTAGCCTAATTGAACCAAATATTAAATTGTATTGAAAATTAGTCACGTTCGCTTGCATATACAAGTACTTACATTGAACAGGTCATAGCAAGGAGGCTAGAGCAGAGAATAAAATTTGTTTGCCCGACAAATAGGTACATGTTTACTATAATTTACTGTTTTGTTTGGGTGATGATGATTTTATGAGCCTATTGGCTAGCCGCTTGGCTTTTTCTTTTTCTTTTTGAGATCAGAAGGCCTGTATGGCAATTTTGGGATTATCCCGTGGCTCCCGGTGCAGGGGAGGTTATGGCGAAATTTTTCGAAAATTTAGGGTGTGAGCCAAATTTTTGAAAATTCTCAGAAACTGAAAAGTTGGAGAATGGAAGCCGGATCGAATGTAGAGCTGAATAATCAAACCACTTTCGACTTTGTTACTTTTCGGGGACGAAAAGTTTTAAGTGGGGGAGATTGTTATAACCCGAAAATCCGGGCCAGTTTAAAATTTTTATTTTAGCAATTTTAGCGCATTTTGAACATTTAAAATAGATTATTTTAAATAATTTCGACGAGAAATTTATTTTGAATATAATTAGAACGTATATATTATATACATCGTCGTTAGAATATAAATAATAATATATAATTATAAATAGAATTGAAAATGGCGCGGTAGTTCGATAATTCGATTTCAAACTTCAATTGAATGTACCGGGTGCAAAACAATCCGGATTTTGGCAAAACCAAAAACAATGGAATCTAATTGATGATATCTTTCCAACGAATCTGAAAAATCGAAATTTCATAGCGGGAATCAAAAAATATGTCCAGTTGAAAATTCTGAATAGTCGCTATGGAATTCAAGACCTTAAAAAATAGGAATTTTGCAAACGACCTCGGATTTCGACGAAACCACTTTTGTTGGGTCCGTGATGTCAAATTATTGCTAGATTCCAAATTTCATAATTTTTCGAATCAATAGGTGAGCGTGGCAAATGAAAACGCGTTTGACCAGTTTCAGTTGATTTTAATCGACTGGAAAATGGCCATTTTTCCAACGGTCTCGGAATTCGACGAAACTAGTTTTGTTAGGACCGTATCGTCAATACGAAGCTAGAAAATATTTTTTTGGAATTTTTCAAGTTAGTATGTGACCCCGGTAAATTGAAATGCGCGGTTAAATTCAATATATAGAGTTATATGTTGATTTTGACGAAAACTGATCGAGACGATCAAATCAGCTTGCGATACATATCCCATTGTGTTCGGAATGGGGGTAAAACGCTATGGGCGACAGGTGGTGGGCCTCGTTTTGAGGTCGAAAATAAAAGTTGCTTTTTGGTGAAAATAAAATAATTAAATAAATTAAAAATTAAAAACCTCTTTCCTCTCCCCTTAACTTCTCTCTGGCCCCCCCTTCTTCCAGGATTCATTCGAAAAAAAAGGGAAATCGAAATCGCGCAACCCCCTGGCGATCGCCGCCCCTCTGCGCTCCGCCTAACTCCGCTTCCCCCTCCCTCCAGTCGAGCGCCGCGCCCCCTTCACCTCCTCCTCGCAGCAAGGCCCACGACCACCGAACCCCCTCCTCCCCTCGCGCCGCCAATAGCTGCTCGAGCCCCCCTTGCTGGTGTGCGACGCGACAACCCCCGCCCCCTTTCCACTTCGTACACGCACCTCGTACCCCCTCCTTCTCTCTCCTCCGCTGTACACCGCGCCCGGACCCGCAGAACCAGCCGCCACCTCCTCGACCCCAGCGCGCCCCTCCGCCTTCCCCTCTAGCACAGTCAACGTCCAGGCCAGTAAAGGTGAGTTTTTTGTTTGTTTTTATTTTTAAATCGGATCTTGTTTATGTTAAAAATATAGTAGAAAAATTAATGATATGATTTTTATTAGTATAAAAACTGATTTTTATTTATTTAGAAGTTTAGGTTTTTATATAATAACATCGTTTAAATCAGTTTTGTTTATAGAAAACATTGTATAGAAAAATATAATTTTTATATTTTAGAAGAGAAAAATTCGATTTTTACTTTATAGAAGAGATGAAGGAATGATTTTTATAATGGAAAAGTGAAAAGATTATATCTTTGTAGTAGGAAAGATATGGTTTTTATATTATAAAAAGAATAAAAATATGATCTTTATAAAGTAGCGATAATAAAAAAAATTATCGTATGTAAAGGTTGAAAATATAATTTTCATATTATATAAATAATAAAAATATAATCTTTTATATTGTAGAAGTATAAAAATATAATTTTTATATAGGTAAGATAGTAAAAATGTCATCTTTGTATATGTAGCGAAATAAAAATCTGATTTTTATTATATATACATTGAAATAAAGAGGTGATTTTTATAGTGAAAGAAAAGGCGAAATCTTTATTTTTGAAAAGGCGAAATCTTTATATAGAGAATAGCGTGATAAAAATATAATCTTTACTATATGAACACCGATATGAAAATAGAATTTTTATCTATATAGTAGCGGTGTGAAAATAGAATTTTTATCCATATAGCGTGATTATAAAAATAGAATTTTTATATACATAGCAACGAAGAAAAATTCGATTTTTATATATTGAATAGCAAAGTAAAAATTCGATTTTTATATATTGAATAGCAAAGTAAAAATTCGATTTTTATATATTGAATAGCAAAGTAAAAATTCGAATTTTATATATTGAATAGCGAAGTAAAAATTTGATTTTTATATATTGAATAGCAAAGTCAAAATTCGATTTTTATATATTGAATAGCGAAGTAAAAATGTGATTTTTACATATGTAGAGAATACGAGCAACGAAGGTGACAAAAAGGCGAAAACGACGAAGATTTTTACAAATGAAGAGTCGTGGTATTGGATAGCTTTCGGTGAGAACTTCTCACTCTAAATTTCTTTTTCTAGCTATATATATATATATATATATATATATATATATACTAGGATGCAGACAGTGTTTAGTAGCACCCGACACCACTGTCCATAGACCATGGACTTGTTTATTTGGTTGCATAGATTAGTTAAATTATTTGATTTGGAGTTGGTTATTTGGTGAATTGAAATTGATTTGATTGATATGTGTATGGCATAGGCTATCACTAGACCGGGGATAAGGCTAGGCCTTGTCCCGTTTCTAGTATCGTGCCGTTATGCCGCCGAAATTTTCTAAAATATGTTAGAGAAATAAAAATATCATTTTATTGAATAAATGAACTAAATAGAAATTCATGTGTTAAAATAAAATATATTATCGTTAAAAATATAATTTTTGACGTGAAAGTGAATAAATAAATATCTATAAACAAATCGTCCGATTTGTTTATATACACTGATTTGACTGATATTGATTGGGTCGATAAATTTTACACATCGCCCAACTGCACAAATAAAATCTGTGTTTGACTATTTGAAACCCCACACGGGTATTGGGATAAAATACGGCATACACTAATCCCAATAATTAGTTGTATGTCGATCGATGGATCGACAGGCTGTTGTAAGCGTTAGATATCTATATTTTATGCTTATACAGTGTAGTGCACTTTGGATGATGGTTGATTATTTATCGTTGCTATTATATACATGTGTTGTATGGAATCCATATAATTAACTTTATATGGTAATTGATTGGGCCTCATTCCAATCGGGAAAATAAAGAATATTATAACAGTAAAGGTTCATGTGTTGACTGTACTCATCCGTTGAGATTAGTCATGTGTTGAAAAAAATATAGATTCACGTATTGAATAGAATAAATATTCAATTGTTGAATAGAATAACGGAATTATCGAAATATATAAAGCCGTGTTGATTAGAGATGTGCTATTTTGACGTGAACGATATTTATATCGATTTTATTCGTTTTAAAATGAATATTGAAAAGTGATTTTGAAATCGAATATTTTGAAACGAATTTGATTTAAATTGAAAACGATTTCGAATTGAATTGAATATATAACAATTTCGAATTAAATTGAATATAAACCAAAGTCGAATTGAATTGAATATAGAATGAATCGAGATTTGAATTGAATCGAATAGAAAACCAATTTGAATTGAGTCAAACAGAAAACCAATTTGAATTGAATTGAATAGAAAACCAATTTGAATTGAATTGAATTGAATAGAAAACCAATTTGAATTGAAATCAAATAGAAGTGGAAGTAAAAAGGATTTATAATAGAAAATTCAATTTTGATTTGAATTTGAAATAAAGGTTGAAATTGTTTTTGAAACGAATTCAAAACTATTTATAAAATTTTTTTTAAATAGTAATCGACGAAATATATATTATATATATTATATATATTATATATATAATATAATGGCCTGAATAGAACGCGTCGCGCCGCGGCAGTTCGCGAATTTCGACCATTGACTCCGAATGGACATTACGGGAGATCCGACCGTCGGATTCTCCTAAAACTGGAACCGTTGGGTTCGTATCGAAAAGAGCTTTCTAACGAATATTAGAAATTTGAAATCTAACGGTTGGATTTGGAGATACGTCCAAATCAAATTAGAAAAAGGTCGTTGTAAGTGCAGTTCGATGGCCGTTGATGGAAATCGACTGTACGGGCCTTGATAAAATTATTTAAAAGAGCAATAATTTGTGTAAAATCATAAGAAATGATTTGGGAAAAATTGAGATAAAAAACTCCATATTTGAAAAGATAAAAATAGATTTTTATCGAAATGAACTAGTTTTGAACTGAAATTAAAACCCATTTATTTTTAAATAAATAAATTGGATTTGAAATGGGTTTAAATAGAATTGATGTGGGTTTATCGTGAACAGTGTTTTAAATAACACCAGTTCTTTAACCCGATAATAAATAGAATGTGATTTGGGTTTGTCGTGAACTGTGTTTTAAAAGACATTAGTTCTTTAACCCAATAAAAGGAGTTTTAATGAATCTGCAATTAGATTGAAATGTGAATTTGCAATCTAAATTATCAAATTTAGAAAATGAGCGAGAATGGAGTATTACTAGTTTTGCTCCAAAGCGATAGTTAAATCTTTAATTAGATTTGAACGGGAAATGGTAATTAATTTTACCGATAACACCGTGGTATTAGATATGGAGTATTACCAGTTTTGCTTCATGGGATGAATAGGTTGGGTTTGGGGAATAAAATAAATAATTGCTTCGGTGTGGTTCGCTAATCTCGACTAGTTTAGAAAACCATAATTTGGTTTGAAATGTCATCCAAAGGAAGATTAAAGGATAAATTTTAAAGAATTTATCTTGGATAAAATTAATGGGAACCTTTCCCTAAAAATGTGATTTTATGAATAAAAGAATATTCTGAGTTGGAATGAGGCGTATGTTGTGTTTGTGTAACATTTGTTTTTAATATACGCGGGTTGTTCGGAAAGGCCGGGTTTATACCCATTCTGAATAACCGATTCGACGATAAGTCGAAGATGAAGACGGCGGTTGAAGACCAGAAGTCTTCACATCATTTAGGTGATTACTGATGATCTTGATTGGGCTGTACACCCAAGATGAGGGAATCAGTTGGTTGTCGTCCAGACGTACTTGGAGATGGATGGATATGCGAGGAAAGTGCCTCCGGTTTCGTTCAGACCCAGAACGAACTTGTAAATGGATTGTGTGTCTGACATTGGATTTTATCCTGTGTTGATTGATTTTTGTTAAATATATATCTGTTTGGCAGCGGAGAATTTATTCTCTTGCTTAACGCCCTTCTCTGAGATGTACGAGCTTAGAGGTTATATATCGATAGATATCAATCGCATGGCATGAATTGCCTGTGTGGAACGCTGAGTTGCATGGATCAAGGCTTCTGTTGAAAAGCAAAGTCTTGTGGTTGACGATCAAAGCACGACCTACGTGGCAGCTTTGTGTATAGCGTGGATTCGCGAGCCTCACACCTCGGTATGAGTCAAAAACGGGATGAGGACCCAAGGAGTGCACGACGTTTCTTTCTAGCTATCGGTGGTGTCAGTGACCTACCAGCCCTGACATTTATATACTTTTCACCTTTGTGGTTTGGATGCGAGGCGCCTCGATTTTAGGTCCTATAGGGTCGGGAAACGTGTGTTCAGGAATAACTAATCCTCAAATGTAAGAGAGGACCGGTCTTGGAGGATCCCGGGGTTACCCAGAGTGTGTAGTCCCGAGGCATTTGCTAGAGTGTCTCGAAGCGGAGAGGAGCTTGCCCCTTGCCTCGACTCATGACGGAAATCCAACTTCCAATACGTGATATTGCGGTTTTAATTGTAGAACTAGTATGGCGACATGATATATGGTGCCCATGTCGTCTATGATTTATATTTATGATTGAAATTGTTTTGACACTATAGACTTATTATAGTATCAAGTGATTTGTTTTAAACGTACCAAGCATGTTTGGCTGTTATAAGGGAAAACCCTATCCTCCGGCTTGCGTTGTATTGTGTGATGGGACCTGGGTCTTATAATAGCTTCATTTTTCGAAAAAGCATTGCGTTGTTTATTCTATGCACTGGTATTCCTGGGAGAAAACCCGTTCCGTGTTATACCGCGTGGTCCCTTGAATTACTCTATTTTAAAGTAAAGTTTTAAATAACTGTTTTAGTTCTCACACCAGTCACATGACTGGCCTGGAGTCTATTGTTTTAACCTAAACTCAGGGTGCCCCTATTTTCCGCACAGGCAGCTAGTAGTTTTCATTTTGCCTATTTATATTCACAGGATCCTGATTTACAACTGGAACGATGCTCGGAAAGCTCTGTATCCGTGTATTACTTTCAGTTGTGCTTTGTATTATTTTCCGCTGCTATGTAATTTATTGTAATCTCTGATATTTATCGAATGTAATTTATTCATTTATACTCTGTATATTCTTGTATCTGATGGAATTGTTGTAATAGCAATGAAATGTTCTTCCATCTACGTTCTGATTTGTCGTGTTCTCAAAACGATCAAGGGTTTTGAACGGTCTAGATCGGTTTAACGACTGATTCGGATCGAATGAAATTCCCGGCCGTCACAACTTGCCATACGCATTTCTCATTTCTGGACACCATGGCAGGACACATTGATGGGAATTCCTCTGCAAATTCAAGTGTGGACATTGTTGTACCAGTCTGCACCACTCTGACCCTCGTAAAGCCAAAGACTCAAGTGATAACCACCCCTCTCGATGAATAGAACTACTTCCTACGGAAGTTCCAAATTGAAACAGCCTTGAAAGGTTACGACCTTCAAGATTATGTCAAAGGAACAAGACCCATGCCGCTTGCAATGATCAATGATAAAGATGGAAACATGATCAGTAATCCAGCATACATACATCATCAGAAACAAGATAGTCTACTGTCCTCATGGCTTCTTTCATCCATAAGTTCCAGTTTATTGTCTCAAATCATAGGATGTAACTCATCTTATGAAATTTGGTCCACAATACAACAAATTTTTAACTCTCAATCGTCAGCAAGAATAATGCATTACAGAAGGGAATTTCAAAATGCAAGGAAAGGAGATTTATCCATGAGAGAGTACATTTATAAGGTTAAGACTCTATGCGACAAACTTAAGGCAGTAGGACATCATGTATCAGATAATGAACAAATTCTTACTCTTACAAACGGATTAGATGAAGAATATGAGTCGCTTGTTACCTTTATAGCCACCCAACCGATATTTCTAGATATCCAAATGGTATACTCTGCATTATTAGCACATGAGGGTAGAGTGGAACAAAGAAAAGCAACACAAACTGATTACAACATTAATCTTGCTTCAAACACAAGAAATGCAAACATGAATCAAGAAAGAAGTGCACCTGTTTTTGGGAGAGGCAACAATCAAGGGCCAAGAGGTAATCCAAATCAAAGAGGCAAAGGCAGAGGCAGATCCAACATTGCGCCAAGAATCAAGTGTCAGATATGTGATAAACCTGGACATTCAGCAAACATGTGTTATTTAGGTTCAACACAGATGTGAATAATGCACAACAATAGGGCTATCAATGGATACCCGAAAAATCCGAAATTCATCCGCATCCATACCCGAAAAGTGGATAAATATCCGATATCTAGGAAATCAGATGCGGATATATCCATATCCTCATCTGAAAATTACCCGTCTGCTTTTTTTCCGATTATAACTTAAATCGTATGTATTTTAACATAAATAAATATACTAATTTATTAATTTGCAAAATTTAAAGTCTACTAAACGCATGTTAATCGCTCAAAATTATATATTATCATCATATTTATTTATTTTTAGCACTTCAGTAATTAATTAGGTTGAAAAAGCTTAATATTAAGCTAAAAAAATCATTTATGTTCATTGATTTATCGATCATTGGTAGAGCGAATAATTATCCGATATCCGTCTGTATCTGCGAGTGCAGATATCCGATATCTGAAAATGATTTCGGATGCGGATACATATATGGCACAATCCATATCCGAAAGTATCCGTTGACAGCCCTAGTCAACAAAGCCAATTCAATCAAAGGGGAGCTAACATAAACATGGCACAAGGAAATCAAGGCAGGTCTAATGCAGAAAACTCTGCAATCACAAGCAACAGTGATGAACTTGGCAAACTTGATGACATCAACAGTGAGGATTGGTTTCCAGACTATGGAGAAACCAATCACATCACCAACAGTTTGCAAAATCTAAATCTTGGAAATAAGAACTACTCACGTAATCAAGTTATTCACACTTGCAATGGTGAAAAAATGAATATATCACACACTGGAACAGGTTTGATTGAAGGAAGAAGAATTTTTTTTCCTTAATAACTTACTTAGGGTTCCAAATGTCAAGAAAAACCTTATCAGTGTTTCCCAATTCACTAGTGATAATAAGATATATTTTGAGTTTCACCCAGAATATTGCCTTGTTAGAGACTATCTAAATAAAGACATATTATTATAGGGTAAATTGGATAATGGCTTATATCGATTCAGTAACTTGCAATCAAGTCTGGGGAATGATAAAAATACATGGTACTGTAATGCCAATATTCAATTTAACAATGACATTACCAAAGTTAATTATGATGATAATGATTGTAATTCTGTTAGGTATGACTGTAATAATATGAAAAATGATCTCGACTTTTGGCATTGTAAACTAGGACATCCTAGTTATGACATTGTGTTGAAAAATATTGAATGATAATAATATTTCATATAAGAATTTACCTGTTTCCACTCCATGTACACACTATCAGGTTGGCAAAATCCACAAACTACCTTTTAGCACATCTAAGACAGTGTATTCCAAACCCCTTGAATTACTAACAGTAGACCTATGGGGTCCTGCATCATTGAGCTTAAGATAAGGACATAGGTATTATCTATCTATAGTTGATGCATGCACAAGATACACCTGGATTTTCTTTTTGAATGCTAAATTTGATACACATGATAGTATGCTACAGTTTATCAATTTTATAGAAAAATAAGTAAATTGTAGCATAAAAATCATACAAACGGAAAGAAGCAGTGAGTTTCTACCCCTAAAAGGATTTTTTAATAATAAGGGGATAATTCATAGAACTACTTGCCCCTACACGTCTGAACAAAATGGCATAGTGGAAAGAAAATACAGGCATATTGTAGATACCGGATTAACTCTACTATCAAGGCATCTATGCCACTAAAATATTGGAATGAGGCATTTGACACAGCTGTATATTTGATAAACATCATGCCAACTAAAATTCAACAATACAAATGTCCTTATGAAATGCTGCAAGGCAAGAAGCCAGATTACAACATCTTAAGGACATTTGGATGTTTGTGTTATCCATGCCTCAGACCATATAACAGCCACAAACCTTCTCTAAGATCTAGTAAATGTACCTTTTTAGGGTATGGAAATAATCAAAAAGGGTATAAGTGCATGGATATTAAGGGAAAGGTTATAGTTTCAACACATGTGGTCTTTAATGAAGGTGTTTTTCCTTTTGCAGAGAAAGGGAACACAAATGAGAAAGAGCATGTTCAATCAAAATTGGAAATAGGGACAATTCCAATATTATCTGAACACAAAGTGCACACAAATGAAAAGGAAACATCACATCAGACACAAACTACTCTAACTGTATCAAGCACAAGGTCAGGATACAGTTCAAGTGAGCACATGACTGATGATGAACAATATGCAGATGACAACAGAGGCATTAACAGCAATCAGGATAATGGAAATAACACCACTGCATCAGATGACAATAATCAAAATATTGGAAATAACAATACCACAAAGATGACAGTAGCAGTGATAATGAAAGACAACAACCACAAACACGACATCATATGATCACTAGATCCAAAAGTGAGATATTCAAACCCAAAGTCTACAATGCAACAATCAAGGACACAAAACCTACTGATGAACCTCTCACTTTTAACCAGGCAGTAAAACATAAACAATGTGTGATGCTATGAATGAGGAATATGAAGCATTGGTTAGAAACAAAACTTGGAATTTGGTCATACCGCTCAAAAACAAGAATATTGTGGGGTGTAAATGGACTTACAAGCTAAAGAAAGATGCTAATGGGAGTAATATCTAAATATAAAGCCAGATTGGTGGCAAGGAGGTTTTCACAACAATACAGCTTTGACTTTAATGAAACATTTTCCCTAATACTCAAGCCTACAACCAAGAATTATTCTAACTATTGCTCTACATTATGGGTGGAATATAAGACAACTAGATGTGTGCAATGCCTTCTTAAATGGTGAACTAAGTGAAGAAGTCTATATGCAGCAACCAACAGGCTATGTTTGTAAAGGAAAAGAGAATTATGTGTGTAAACATCATAAGGCCATATATGGGTTAAAGCATGCTTCAAGAGCTTAGTACATGAAGTTAAAGAACATTCTTGGAAAACTAGGATATAAGAGAACAATACCAGACAACTCCCTGTACACTAAAATCAGTGATAAAAATACTACATATATTCTAGTGTATGTTGATGATATTCTAGTTACAGGGAGTGATAGAAAAGAAATTGATTATGTGATAAATCAGCTTGACCAGACTTCTGCAATCAAAGACATGGGGGAAGTTAATTCTTTCTAGGTATTCAGGTCCGAAGAAAGTCAAATACAGAGATTTTCCTTTCTCAAAAGAAATACATTTCTGAAATTTTAGGAGAAAATACATATATATATATATATATATATATAACACATACACACAAGCCTTACTGGATCAAAAATGTAAAAAGAAAAGATAGATTCATTAAAACAGACAATAACTAATCTGCTTGTGCACTAAGAACAGTTGATAAAATTATTTAAAACCTTCATATTTTGATAACCGTCAATACATAATTTAGTAAAATATGTGGAAAGGGCCTTCCACTTGCTTAGTTCACCCCAAGCTATTGTCGATGCCCGTAAAAAAGCCTGGGAAAAGAAAAAAAAGCACTACAAAAATTAATTACATAATCATTAAAGGCCTCTTAAATTTGTCACATTTCCAACTTTGTATGAATCTAGACTACTCCCACCAAACATGATTAAGCTTCAATATTATGTTTCTTCAAACCTAGGAAAGGCACAGACGCGGTTGTTGCCAAAATTCATCAAAATTATGTTTCCTCAAATTTTCTTTAGACTTTCTTATGCGTTAATATTATAAATAATTGGATTACCTTTTTTCTTCTTATATACTTGCTTATGTAACATTCTAGTGCTTTCTCAACCCCTTCAGCCCATTCAAACGCACCAAAACTTCTCTCGTTATAAGTCATTCGCAATGTTGGCTTCCATTGCATGTTATGTTCCCATATGGGATTGCATACAACCCTGCATTGTGATCATATTATATTTTCGTTTTGTTTATTGTAGTATGTGTTATATTATGGTAAATAGGAAGAAAGACGTAACATGATAGTATAATCTACTACTCTAATTTGGTTTAAATTTACCATAGAATTTTTAGGTAATATAAAAATAAATTAAGTCCATGAGAAATATGAATGTTATATAATAGTATTGATTTGTCATAAAACATCAATAAACAATAACCTTGGCATGATCTCCATAATTCTCTCTGTTAGCAGACAAAGTATGCCAGAATTCGAGTTAATGGAGTATAACTTTGCTGTGTATTTTTAACTGATAGGGAAAAGAATAGATTGGTATTAGTAAAGATTCAGATTGTAGGTACACATATTTTGCAAAAATATAAATTAATGTGATGAACTAATAGTAAAAAATTCTCTCAAAGTATGTCACAAAGAATATCAAAATCAGCTTTTTGTTTCAAAATCAGCATTTTAAGTACTTGTTCCTTTGGTGATTTCCATATAATAGAGTTCTTCGACTTGAAATTATATTATATTATACTAATCTTTGTCATTAGTAGTAAAAATTACATTATATTAAACTATAATTCATATTTGTCATCCATTATCATTCTAAAACTTATATCTTACAAAGTTCCATTTTACAATAATAGGATAAAAACTTGGCATCTAACAAAGTCCGAAGCATCATTTTGAGTTGAAAAATTAACAATAGAATACATTAATAACTATAAAAATAACAATTAATGGTTGCAAATAAACGTTTGCAAGCTATGTAATACTACAACAATAATGTTATAGTAAGGTTTTAATATCCTTTCAGTGTTATCAATCATGAATTACTTGCAACTTAATATACATGATTGTTAGCATCGAGGAGCGAAAATTAGTAGTTAAAAAAATCCAAGCTAATAAAGGCTGATCCAAAACTATGACAGAAACATGAACAATTTAATATTATTTGAAAGAGGTATCCCCCTCAAAAAACATACACTTTGGTTTATGATAATCATGTTTCACCTAGGAATAAACAAAACATATATCCAATAACAAACCGGTGTTCTCACTTGCATGCTACCACCACCATTAATCAATCATATATATGTTCTCAATAATACGTATACACTATAACATAGCAAATATCGGAATAGAAGAGCATCTATAGTGTAAATTTATACATAATTATGTGAGCATATAAAAACCCAATACAACAAAAAACACTTTTCGCAACAGGCAATATCTGTTGCAGTAGACCAATTGCAACAGGCCCATGCCTGTTGGTATAGCCGAAGTTGGAAAAAGTCTGCAACGTTTTCTGCCTGTTGCAATAAAACATTGCGGTTTACTTTTTTGCAACTAGCCTTTGTTGCTGCAACATACCATTTTGCAATAGTATATGCCCGTTGCAATAGATTCATAAATTTATATAAAAAATAATAATAGCTTATAGATACTACATATTAAATGTATTTTTTTAGTAATAGCATATATCACAGAATGAAATAAACAAATAAAATTTTTATTTTAACAAAGTTTTAATAGTACAAACAATTACAATAAAAGTTTCTATAACTTTCATACACCATTCATGACTAACAATTTCTACTCTCCCACAACATTTTTTTTCGAATGGAGTATTTTCTACTTATATTTCTACCCTATCATAGATATACTATAATAGAGAGTTATTAAGCCCAACCTGATAATTATTACCGATTAATCCACTCAACAATGGATTGGGCTCCAAAGTAGCACTAATATGATCTTGAACATAAGAAAGAATATCATACTTAATTTGAGGCATCGATGGATTAAGAGAAATATTATTGTTGCATGCAGTGCTAGATGGTGCTATGGACCAATTGGTTAATCTTGTAGGTTCCTCCTCCATCATGGTTGCATCATAGTTGTTATGTGATGAATAATCACTGTTTGGAAAATCCCAGTTGTTGTCCATCTTTTTCAAATAGTCACATGGTGAAGAATTGGATACTTCATTCTTGTTGACGATTCTTAATGATAGTGCTTTAGGGAAATTTGTTCCAACGTTGTGCAAGTTAGCTCCAACATTTCCAACACCACTGTCAATTAGCTCCAACATTTCCAACACCACAGTCAAAGTTAAGAAATGTGCACTGTTTCAATAGTTTGTCCCAAATAGAAGTACATTAAATTCATAAATTTCACATCGAAAGCAAAAGAAGCTACTAAAAATATTAACTAGGAAAAAGGCAGCTAGAAATTTGAAGATCATATGTCAAGTAAAATAGAAAACAAAACAACTCCAAATGGAATTCTATATAACTAATCTGAAATAATTTTCACAGATTGAAATAATGGATACATATATAACTACTTACAATAGAACCTTGTCCCACAACCGAGTTTTTGATGGTTCTCCGGGTAAATCAGCAGAAGAATCATCAATGCTAAGGCTGGATACTTTAGTAACACTACAATAAATTTACTAAGCTAAGGACTACTGATTACTTTAATGATTAATGGAATGGTAAAAGACTTACTTTTGAATCTCAACCTTGGACCGCAACTTCTTTCCATTTACTGCAGAATAAGACTTGGAAAATATATATTTTTGAGTAAATGCAAGGAAATTCATAGCATAGCATTTCTGTAAAAGCTCAATTTATAAGAGACCTGGAAAACTATGTTAAATATTGCATGTCCTTGTTTGAACATATCAAAGTTGAATATCATTTGAACAGTAAAATGAGAAGGCGTTTTGCTAACATTGAAAAAGAGAAAAAGCTATAAGCATTTCGTAAAAATATCATTAAATTAAAACAGTAAAAACTGGATCTTGTTTAATTACATTAAATCATTTAGTTAACTTTTGAAACTAAAATTTGAGCATGGTCAACGAGACTTCGGTTTTGGAAAGAAGAACTATTTTTTTAGTTTTCGTAGAATTGCTATGGTGTGGACACCAAATGTTGCCCTTCCCTTAACAATTAGTTAGTTCGTTGATCCTTTATAATTTTTGACTTAATTTTTGATAAACCATGGGTAAAAGGGTTTCACTGAACCATCATTGTTTATTTATGTTCATTAAATACTTAATATTTAACCATCATTTTTGACTTACATTTTACTTCAGCTATAAGCCTATAACCCATTCCAGCACAATTCAACCACAACAAAACCTGAATACCCGGGAAACAAGCAGTAACCTAATCAATAACAAATCCACTATTGGAACTCAAAATTTTGAGACTAAACTATGGTAAACCAATTACCCTTCATAATAACGAATTAGGTTTCCAATAGATAAACAAAATTCCCCAATCGCAGATGATTCTGAACAATAGGCGTAAGTACCTTTAGTGACATCTACTGCGCCAGGCTTCTCCGGTAAAAGAACTACCATTTCCATCAGGGATGCAGAGGCCGACACATCAACGACTTCGGCCCATTCTTTTGGAGCCGCACCCAAGATCGATTGTGGAACAATAGAGTTGACACGAGGTCGAGGAGCAATCGAATTTTTTTTCGTAGATCTAGGAGACGATGGTAGATCCATATGCGGATTTTGGGGCTTAGGTTTTTTTAGTTGTTACGAGACGAGAGCGAAGAGGAGGGGAAGGGGAGGGGAATCATTAGTGATGTTAGGGGCTGGGGATGGAAACGAAGACGGCGGAGGTAGAAAATTGAATCGCAGGGAAGGCAGCTGCCAATAAAACTTAATCATACGAGCTATTTTTTTCCTTTTGAAATTTGAGGCGATTGATAGGATTATTAGGGTTTTTTAAAGAGCGAAGGGACTTGGAGGGAAACGAAATGTTAGGCGCACATCGAAATGTCTAGCATCAAAACAAAATTTATTTACGCGGCTGTCGCACGAAGGAAATTTGAAACTGAAATTTTACTAAAGAAAAGTTAACAAATGATTATTAAATATTAAGTATATATTATTATTTATATATTTTCGTTTGTATATTATTATTCAAAATTATGGACTATAATTTAGTTGTCAATAACTAGTTATAATAAAAAAATTGTTACTAACTATATTTTGATTTACTTTGTAAAATTTCAAAATTTTCATTTAAAAATAAAAATAAATAATAAATATACCTTTTTATTATGATTATAAAGTATAAAATGCAAAATGTCACTTCTTATTTATTAAATTTTATTATTAATTACTAGTGTCAATTATCGCTAATAGTAATTAAATATATATATATAGTAGTTGTTTAACATTAAATACTAATAGTAGTTACTAAATAAAATAATTTATAATGATATAATATTAATTATATTTTCCAATTAATAATATATATGTAAATGTGTGCGTGTGTGTATATATGTATACACATATATTAACTATTATGCTTATAATTCTTATATTATAACCGAATATCACTTGGGGAAAAATAATTTTTAAAAGTTTTTTTTTGTCAGTGGCTTTACCTGTTGCAAAAAAATTACAGTTATAGCAACTGGTGAAAACATTTGTTATATATATAATTTTTTCAACTGATTTGAAAGTGTAGCTGCAAATAATATGTCTATTGCAACAGGAATAAAAGAGCAGTTGCTAAAAGTATGTTTTCGCAACAGACATGAAAGTGTTGTTGCAAAAAACATGCTTTTCGCAACAGGAAGGAAAAGCCTGTTGTTAAATCTTATATATTGCAATAGCTACGAAAGGTCTGTTGCTAAATATCGTTTACTGCAACTGACATTTGAGGCCTGTTGCAAATAGCTAGTT
Source organism: Allium sativum (assembly GCA_030737875.1). Lineage (NCBI taxonomy): Eukaryota > Viridiplantae > Streptophyta > Magnoliopsida > Asparagales > Amaryllidaceae > Allium > Allium sativum. The sequence goes on along the minus strand of CM060912.1, from coordinate 25,923,537 downwards.
GCAAAAGGGTATTTTTCTTGTAATGACAATGTTTGGATATTTATAAAAAAAACTTGATTTCATGACTTTCTCGATCCAGATTTTAGTCCAGCCTTCCATATTAATACATAGTCGTATTCGGGATTCATAGTCAATTTAAAAATGTTTGCATAACCCAACTTCTGAATGTCAATCTGTTAGAACCTTAAGGCTATTCAGACACTAGAAATATGAACTATATCAATTCAAATTCGAATCAAAATAAATAAGCTATAAAATAAAATGCAGTAAAGTAAACAACACTAGGATTTTTATACTGGTTTGGATTAACCAATTCCACATCCAGTCCTGCACTCCACCGTGCAGAATTTCACTATAATCGCTTGTTTTCCTCGGGTGGCAAGAACACCTTTATAATCTTTGATTTCACGGGCTATAAGATACACCTTCTCCTTATCAACATCAACAAATAATGGCAAGTAAACGTATCTTCAATATAGATTCCTGTAGATTTGGCACAATGATCCTATAGACCTCCAATGATAACATATTTTTGAATTCTTTGAGGAAATAAGATTAAATCACAGAGAGAGTGATAAAAATTCAAGGAAAACTCTCTGATATTGTGTGGCTTCCAAATAAATGAAGAATAGGAGTGAAAGAGAGTGAATTTGCAAGAGTAATAGGATAGTTTTCAATGGAATTTTGTAGAGAATAAATGGAGAAGAAGGAGTAAAAGAAAATGTGAATTTAATATGTAAAATTCGTTATCAGAGACCTTTAAATATTGTATGAAAGGATGTGTCTTTTGGTGAAAGGGTGGAGGGAAATAACTACCCAATTTGAAATTGAAAATCTAACCTGGCCGTTATATGTCGACATACAAAAAAGAGTACGTCGACATACTTGTGTTGCAAATATGCCAGCAACACTTATAAGTGTTTCAAAATGTGTTTTAGATTTTCAGCATTTCAAATTATCTTATATTTGTGAATTTTGGTGATTCGATTGAGGCCAATGGTTGATGGACTTCAAGTATAATAGCCATGGGATCTTTAACAAGATAATCTAAGGTTCAACCAACTCTTCGTCACTTCAAACACCTTTGCTCTTCAACATTCTTCTCTAATAGGCTTTGGTCTTCAGTTGTTCTGACTATCCTTCCATTGCTCTGATTAAACTTCTTATATAATTCCTCTTTTGTACTCTTGTATAAGTATCTCCATAATATATCTAATGTAACTACACAACTCAATGATATGTTAGTAGTAATGTTTATATGGTTGTTATCATCAAAACCAATACCTAGGGTATTAACAATCTCCCCCTTTTGATGATGACAACATATAAATATTCGAGATAAAATATAATACTTTTTATATTTGAATCCCCCTAACTCTGTGCACTCCCCCTATCATTTTGCCTAGTATATTTATACCTTTTCTCCCCCTTTGTCATCAACAAAAAGGGTAAAAAGAACTATTTAGATGAATGCTAGACAATATGTAGAGTTTGTATATATAAATGAAACAAGTGGGGAAATCAAAACATGAAATAAACTAAATAATCATATGAGTTTTAGAGTTACCGACTTTGCTGGTGCCAATTACAAATCCTTTTTATATTTATCCATGGTTCAATAGATTTCTCATCATATGCTTTAAGCATCGGGTATTTGGTTCTTGAAAAATTATAAAATATGCACACTGGTACCCTTTTTATTTCGAGGTCCATGGGGTTAAGTTTTGGGATGCCAAACCCATGAAGAGTTTGAATGACCTTTCAAAATATAATCATTAGATAAATGAACCTTATTAATAAAATTATGAATATATTTTTCTTTTTTAGTATTATCTAACCATTTTGGAACCCATAAATTAATGAACCTATTTGGAGGATCTAACTTTAATTTCCTAGGTTTTGTTTTGAACTTAGTGGCTTTAACAAACTTAGTTCATTGAGTACTAACTTTCTTTGATTTAGCCTCAGGGGTATATCCAAGCCCATGCTTATTCCTATTTTTTTAGATGCAGATAATAATTTCTCTAGTTTATCCATTCCTTTATTAAGTTTATCAATATCAGTTTTCATTTTATCAAAATCCTTACTACGGTTGAAAATAACATTGTCCAGAGATGTTATTTTCTTATTCAGATCAGTGATCTGTGACTTCATTGAAAGATTTTCAGACTTTAAGCACTCATTTTCACTTTTCAGTTTTTCAAAACTTACAAGTGTTAAATCCTTTCCATTTTTATGACTATTAAACCTTTCAATTTTCATCTTCTAGACATTGCTTTTCTTTACTCAACTTTTCATTAGATATTTTTAATCTATCTACTTCTGCCGAACTATTATTGTACTGTTTCCTAAGAATTTCATAACTTTGATGCATATCATTTAAAACTTTTATCATTTCTTTATCAAAATTCCATACTTGGTCATCCATTGTCATGAAGCATACATTGACATTTTCTATTTTTGAATCACTATCGCTTGATGATAAATCATCCCGGGTTGCATTCAATGCATGTTTCCTCTCTTTATTGAAAGTATTTGAAAATGCTTTGGTTTTCTCAGGTTGGGACAATCTCATTTCAAATGACCGAGTTTATCACATTTGAAACATCTAACAACATTCCCATTTCTGGAATTAGTGCTGTTATTTTTTCGAAGTTTCTTCATTATCCAGTACTTCAAAATTTCTTGATCTTCTTGATAATAAACTCGATATCATCATTAACAGTATCATCATCTGGTTCATCATTATCAATCATTGCATTATATGCCAATAATTTCTTCTCATTTCTTCGATTCTCTTTTCTAACCTGCAACTTCACTTCATAGGACATTAGGTTATAATTAATCCTTCTATTGACATAGCACTAATATCATTGGCTTCTTCAATTTCCAGAGTCTTCTGATCCTATTCACTAGGAAGTGAATTCAAGATCTTTCTGACTTGGTCTTCTTCAGTAATTTTCTTTCCTAATGTTATTAAGGCATGTACAATATCTTGAAATCTAGAATACATATCAGAAATAGATTCATTTGGTTTCATTTGAAAAAGTTGAACTGGTGAGGCAACATAGATATCTTTGTCTGTTTTACTTTTTACTTTATTTGTGCCTTCATGTGTGACTTTCAATATTCTCCAAATTTCATATGCAGAATTACATATAGACACTCGATTAAATTCATTTCTATCTAATGAACAAAATAAAATATTCATGGCCTTAGAATTATTAAGTGCTTGTGTCTTTTGATCTGGTGTCCATTTTGAAAACTTAGTTTAAGGCTCTTTGTATTCTACTTAGGTAATGTTCCAAATATCTAAACCATTAGACTGCAAATAAAATTTCATCCTACAAGCCCAACAAGTATAATTACTGCCATAAAATAGAGGTGGTCTAGTGGTAGATTGCCCTTCTATAAAAGAACTAATAATGGTGTTACTAGTGTCACTAGCCATTATAATTTCTCAAAAATCAGATTATGAACTTTTTGAAAGACCAGGCTCTGATACCAATTGTTAGGACCTTAAGGCTATTTAGACAATAGAAATTTAAACTATATCTATTCAAATTCAAATCAGAAATAAGCAATAAAATAAAATGCGGTAAAGTAAATAACACCAGTATTTTTATACTGGTTCAGATTAACCAATCCTACATCCATTCATGCACTCCACCGTGTAGAATTTGATTATAATCGCTTGTTTTCCACTAATGGCAAAAACATCTTTACAATCTTGATTTCACGGGCTACAAGATACACCTTCTCCTTATCAACAGCAACAAACAATGGCACTAGACGTATCTTTAATATAAATTCTTATAGATTTGGTACAATGATCCTATGGACCTCCAGTGGCAATATATCTTTGAATTCTTTGAGGAAATAGGATTAAATTGGAGAGAATGATAAGAATTCATGCACAACTCTCTGATATTATGTGGCTTGCAAACAAATGAAGAATAAGAGTGAAAGTTAGTGGATTTGCAAGAGTAGTAGGATAATTTTCAATGGAATTTTGCAGAGAATAAATGGAGAAGAAGGAGTAGAATAAAATGTGAAATTAATATTAAAAATTTGTTACCAGAGGCCTTTAAATAGTGTATGAAAGGATGTGTCTTTTGGTGAAAGGGTGGAGGGATATAACTACTCAATTTGAAATTGAAAATCTGACCTAGCCGTTATATGTTGACATACAAAAAAGAGTATGTTGACATACTTGTGTTGCAAATATGCCAGCAACACTTATAAGTGTTTCAAAATGTGTTTCAGATTTTCAGCATTTCAAATTACCTTATATTTGTGAATTCTGGTGATTCGATTGAGGTCAATGGTTGATGAGCTTCAAGTATAAATGCCACGGGATCTTTAACAGACAAACTAACATTTAACCAACTCCTCGTCACTTCAAACACCTCTGTTTTTCAGCATACTTCTCTAATAGGCTTTGGTCTTCAATTGTTTTGACTATCCTTCCATTGCTTTGATTAAACTTCTTATATAATTCCTCTTTTGTACTCTTGTAAAATATCTCCATAATATATCTAATGTAACCACACAACTCACGGATATGTTAGTAGTAATGTTTATATGGTTGTTGTCATCAAAACCAATACCGAGGGTACCTAGGTTATTAAAACAATCCACAAAATATTATAATTGAGTAACAATTCACATAAGATGATAATTGGGCAAAAGAATGCCATAGATAGATCAAAATGTAGTATAACCTAGTCAACTAATGTAGCATGGATGAGAACTATGGAAATGTAAATAAGTTTCAAATTCGTGTGGAAATATTGTTGCTAAGGATGGTCATCTATTTTTGAATTTCTTATCTTCCAACAGTGTTGTGTAAAATCATCTAAATGATTAACTGCTAATAATACCGAGTTTCCAAAAAAGTATATGTGGCACTAGATTGTTATGAGCATGCAAACATGTTAGCATACTTAATTCTAATGTCTATTCTTTATTTTACACCTTGCAATTGTTGTCTTTATGTAAGAATGCAAGTGATAACAAATTGAGAAAAATGAAAAGATAGCGTAAACAATGTAAGTGATATTAAATTCTTCCATTCAACATAAATTAACAAAAAATGTTTAGCATACCAAAATTTTTGTAAAAAAAACAAAGAAAATCTGACAATGGACAAATTTTCAAGCTTGTACGGAGCAATTCCAAAAGAAGAACACAAAATTATCTTAAGACATGATGTACTATAAGAATTGGGAAGTCAGTAAATTCTCATAAAATGGGGAGCATATAAGCAGGAAAATCGGTATCAGATTTTCCACATCCTCCACCCTTTGTTTATTCATTATTGTGCAACATACAGTTGCATTTAGCAGCATTTCCGTAAACTTAAGTTTTCAGTTGATTGGTTGATAAAGAACATGACAAAAGCTTAAACCCTTTTTTCAACTTCCCTAAAGTCAAGTGAATTTGTATGTAGCTAGTCACTTTGATCATTGGTGCCAATCATACCTACATTTAGTGTTATAACAGTAAAAACAACTGACCCATAAGATCATTATCATTTCAACGTGCAAGAAATCCTTCATCAATAATAGCGCGAATGAAATCAAATTCTAGATAGAATAATCATGAAAATAAAATATTATGACACAATGGCTTGGAAGTGAAAAATGGATTAATAAGCCTCACACACAATTATTTGGTAATATAATTCCATCCTTTAATGTGTATATAACTTAAACCGGTCTGTTGTAGAAGTTTACAGGATAATTGAAGAAAGATATGCAAATTTGAGTCAAACTAATTGGGCGTACCCCAATTAAAGGAAATATGAAAAATAATCCAAAAATATGCAATATGAAATGAAAAATAACCAATTTACTTCCTAGTGGTTTGATTCAATATATGTAATATGTGCCACGAATAAATTTAATAACTGACTGGTATACTTTGTAGTTGTTTAATTCAACATATACACCATGTACCACAAATTTGCATTATATATATACATTGTTTCGATTTGAAAATATCTCATTGAATACATAGATCTTTAAAGGATTTTTTTGCCTCATAAATTTAAATCCATTATTAAGCTATGATAATGAATAAAATAAAATAAAACGCTACTCTGGAACAACACCTCTGGCCAACCAAAAGCTCTTCATGCATTACATATAAGGTCAGTATTCAACAAATGAACTAAATAATCAATATTCTGATATAATGATTCTAGTCTTCACTTCAATAGTAAGTGACCAAAACTATTCACATCGATGGTGAAAGTACCTAAAAGACTGCCATTTGTAAAATTTTAAGCCTAATATTTTTGTATTTTTGAGATTTCAAACTTCTCCTTGATAGCAAGAGCGATAATTATTTCAAATACAACATTCAGTTTAATATCTCAAAGGGTTTTGATCCGACTACCTCTAGAATCTAAACCTAGAGTACCATGCTCCTAACTGGTAGACCTAGTAGCCCTTAACTTGTAGATTAAGAATTTGAATATGTTAAAATATTTTGAAAACATACATACGTAGAAGAATAGCAGTAGAGCTCTATCACTTGTACATTCACCATTTGTATACAAAAATCGTGATCCAGATATATAAGATTTATTATGACAATTTTTATAAGTGAGAAAAATTATCTGCTACTCTTTTCAAGTGTTGATACTGTTATTTGTTATATATTATAAGTCATAATGGAATTTGAAAATATTTCAGCAATTGAATTATATAATACGCATATATTATCAATGACACAAACTGTATATGTATTATTCAATGATATGCCTAAATACCTTTATCTTATTGAAATAAAAGTAAATTCAAAAGAGAATGAATGAAAAACATAAAATCTTCATCCAAAATTAATGGACTAATTTTTATTTTAACCCAGTTGCCTCTTGTGATTCATTTTGAGTGTAATTTTATTTTTCTTATAAAAATTCCCATGGATAAATGCACTCAACCAAAAAGGTACACCTAGACGCAGGATTAGATTAACCAAACTTGATGTCATCCACTTACAAAGGACATGAGAATATGACATATAAATTATAACCATAGACCCAAACTTAAAAAAACTTACATCGTTTTTAAAACATTGATTTTCATGTGAACACACATTTTGAACAAAAATCAAAATTCCGATCTCGAAACTTCATTGCTCAAAATATATATGCTAAAATCATTCTTTTGGTATTTTAAATATGGAAAATATTTGATATACTAAGGTAATCCTGAGAAATGTAATTAGGTCCAAATATAAAACATATATGTAGTAATCGTTTTGAAAATCTATACGTGATTAATTACTCGGTTCAACTTATCCTTCGAATTGTGACATTTTCAAAATTATCTTTCATCACGAAAGGTGGTAGAGCATTGTATTTATTTTGTAAGTCCCTAGTTTTGTTTGGAAGAGATGAATGCAGCTTCATTCGTTTAAAAGCTCGCAAAATAACATTGGATGAAGAATTCCCTCAAGTTAGCCTTTTTATTATGTTAAAAAACACAATCTTTATATTTCCTTAAGCTATAAAGAACAGTGCTAAGGTCATTAGTTTCTCTTATTTCTCTTTATAGGGAATATTGCAGGTCCTAGTAAAGATGCTCAAAATAAAAAATGCGCTAAATCATATTATAGTGGGAGAAATAAAAGAACAGTGTCAAAATTACCTATTTCAAATCCTAGGAGAGCAATTTTACCTAGTCCTCGGTCTAATATGAATACACATACGTCGAGTCGTTAGCACACGCCTTAGGTCATAGAAATCACTAAGTTGCACTATAACTTCTTTTCCTATGACATCTTGATAAAAATTTATGTGCTGTTGTTGATGCTTCATGTTCCATCATCTTTCTGATATATTCAGTGTTCTACTATTCAAGATAAGAAAGAATTAGAGTGAGAGCGAATGAAGGTACCAAATGGAGAATTCATGAAAAGATATCCTAGCCTAAAATTTTCATTATGCATTGAACCGTTAACTATACATGTATTGGTAATGTGAAAGATATTGCTTTTTCATTAACATCTTTTAAATCATCGAATATTTTCATTTACTTCTCAAGAAGAAACCAAATTTTCCATAAAACCAAATTTCATTTTTCAAAGTTTAGAATTAGGATAATATGGTAAATTATAATATACCATTCTCTTTTATTACTTCAAAATTGTCTCTTCTCCATTTCCAAATTTATAGCAAAGGTTCAGTCCAGCAGCTGCTATAAGGTTTTATCACGATAGAGAGATTGCATCCATAAATGCATCCAATATATATAGAAATAAATCATGAATTCAAAATTTTAAATTAGGCAACAAATACCAAGTTATGATAATCATTTTTTAAGACTTTAGTACTAATCATAACAACACCTGATTTGCATAAATCCAATCCATAAATGATTCAATTTCTTATGAAACGAAAATGATCAATATTAAATAATAAAAACAATGATTCACCCCCTTGAAGTGAGGTACAATAATGATGTTTTTGGAAGTTTGATGTATGTCAATAGATAAAATTAGGAGGTTTTAATATTTGATAGAACATTAATCTTTTATCATTACACACATATTAAAGTAACAAAAATATATGCAACAATGAAATAGTCTATTTATGATTACTGTCAAGTAAGTTTAAACAAGGATCCAATTTTAAGCATTTGATTCAAAAATTCATAAACAAATCAGATAAAAGCTCATCCAAAATATGTGACAAAAACTATAAATAATTAGCTTTTTACTGGATGATGATAAAATAGCCATACCATTATTGGGATTTTGGTTTCTCTGCCAGTAATCCATCCGCTTACCATATGTGGTTTTAGAATCCTTACCCATTCTATACAAAAGTGCATCCCACAACTTCTGTACTACTGCAGTAAATTTAGGCAAGAAGATTCAACTATCGTCGATGATCAATCTGAAAATTAATTTGAATAAGATTGTTTTTTAGCAAGAATAAATCGTAATGGATGTGACTAGGAATTAGAGAAGCAGTTACGAAATTGAAAATGGGAGAAAGGTACAAATCTATTTATAGTTCATCGTAAACTTGATAACAGAAGTGGTTGAGGATTGTAAGGGGAAAGAGTGAATGCGTAATGCCCCAAATTCTAATGCAACCATGGCTATGACCTTTCTTGATGAACTGGTGGATGACAGTGCCAGTTTTTATGGATTAGACGAACTCGAAGAAATAAGATATAGGTTAAGAGTGAAAGTATGAAGTGTAGGTTAGATGAATAGGGTTTAAGGTGTCGAACGGAGGGGAGAATAGATGAGATGTTCGTCTAAAATGGTGATAACAATAGCAAGAATAATGAACAAGATACAAGAAAGTAGAAGAATAATTGGATGTAGGAAACGGATCAATTTTATTTCTCCACATGTTGATTACAAGATATTGCCTTCTATATATAAGAATTGGACCCAACGATCACTAGATTAAATTAAAAGAATTGCATAACTGCCATTTATATTTTTCAGTTGTTAGTTACAACAAATTTCATGGCATGCACATTATTCTAAAGCTTGCACAATATATACATGTCTTCCATTGTTCCATCAAATTCCTTGTAAATAGCAGGCCTTCTCCTTCATTATCATGGCAGTATAAATGAATCATTACACTCCCTCCCACTTCAAAAACAACCTTGCCCTCAAGGTTGAGTGGTAGCAAAGGGGATGGCCATGGTGGTTTGTATGGGGTCTCATAGAAAGTGACAACTACAAATGCAAAAGTTCCTTTATCTTTCTCAATACAAATTGTGTTCGCTGTCTCGTTCCAAAACTCTAACACCCTTCTACATTCAAATAGATCACTTCCCGAGTCGAATATGAACATAGTTCCTTTATTACACTACTTTCCTGAGCATACAAACATGCTCGAATTTTTCATTCCTGCACTGCGTCTCAGTTGCAGAGTACTCCAAGATTTCATGGTTAGCAAACTAGAAAGAGATGTTAACTCTTGTGCTTTACAAGAATGGGGCTTCATAAATGGATGCTAAGGCAAACATGTTGTAATTTCAAATTTATGAAATTTAATGCCTATAGGATATTCTAGTGGTTTGTGTATCATTTGTGGCATTTTTCTCTATTATTCCATATCTTTTCTTTTGGTCTTTCATTTTCCATGGCCTGCTCATTTAATTCTTCATTCTTACATTGGTTCTCATTTGATTCACCACTGACTTTTAGGACAACTTGCTTGTCTTCTACATTAAACTTAATCTCATTATTGTTTAAGCTGAACTGAATATCACCTTCCACGACTGTATTATGCCCAACATTGAAATCTGAATTACTACTTTCGTCATGCAGTTTAGTTGCTAGAGAAGGTTGGGGTGGTGTGGCGGTCTCCTTCTTCATTTGCGCATAAGTTGAATCATGCCTGACATTATCATCACAAGAAGTAGCAAACATTGTAGATTTCTTTGAATAAACAACTGTATTTGAATTCTTTAATATTTCATCCAAGATTATAGCAAGGAGTACAAACTCATTAAGATCAACATTGTAACCTTCTGGGTACTTGTTTGTCAATCCGATGCAAATATTCCATATTTTATAAGGAAACCTAATGATCTTCTTCTTTCCAAATTCAAGTAATGACATGAGGGTAGGCTTCTTTCAAGGAAAGAAATGGTATCACCAATCTTTTTGTTGATAGATGTGGTCGACATCATTTTGTCGCTTAACATCATGGATTCCAACATCTTGATCGAATGCTCTAATTCTCCTATAAGCCATGAAGTTCATTCTTGAACCGAACTACGATCTTGAGATAGATGAGGGTCGGAAATTTTCTCATCTTGAGTCTTTGATACCATTTGTAATGCCCTAAATTCCAGCCATGGCTATGACCTTTCTCGATGAACTGTGTAACACCTTGAATTTTTTGTGAACATAAAATTTACATATTTAAGAATACTTAATTATTAAATGAGAATTGAGGAAAACGGGTTACGCCATTGCGTTCGTCTCGGAATTATGCTTGAGATAGAGTCCGAGTTTGCATGAATTGGACTCCGTATGAAGAAGTTATGGCCTTCCGAAGTTTCAAATTTCGAATGAATTAAATACATTTTAGAATAATAAATTTGAAATTCAAATTCAAACAGGGGAGCAGGATGGGCGGGAATTCTCCCGCCCAAGGGCCAGGTCGACCTAACCCCCCTCCCCGGCAGATCTGAAATGTGACGATTTCTGACTCCGTGCTTAGTCATTAGGGCTGATGTGGTTGTTCTAGATAACCCTATCTACTCTGGATGGTTGGGATTGTTCCTATGATAATCAAACAGCTTAGGTTGATTCAAACTTCTATAAAAGAGTGCCTAGACTCAAACCCTAAAATCAAAACAAAATTTGTCTCATGGCCACCATGTTGCTCCTAGGATAGTCTCCTTCCTAAAGCTTAGGATTTAACAAGTCAGAATTCCAATTCAAAAGACGAACAAATCATTCTCTTCTCTAACATATCTTTGTGAGTACTATTTCTTTCACAATATAATTATTAAATTAATTATGATGGGTTGTAATTGGATTATGAGAACATGTCTGTTGAATCGCATGATGTTGTTTAACTTTGTAGATCTATTTCATATATAACTTGATTTATTTTATGCAAGTTCGGGTTGTTAAGTCATATGTTAATTCATATGTGAATTTTATGCATATTTGGGATGTTAATCCATATGTGAATCTTATGCAAGTTTAGGTTGTTAAACCATATGTTAATTCATATGTGAATCTTATGCAAGTTTGGGTTGTTAAAACATATGTTAATTCATATGTGAATCTTATGCAAGTTTGGGTTGTTAAATCATAGGTTAATTCATATGTGAATCTTATGCAAGTTTGGATGTTAAATCATATGCAAATTCGTATGTGAATTTTATGCAAGTTTGGAATGTTAAATTGTATGTTAGTTTGAATTTGAATCTTATGTGAGTCTATATGTGAATTGTACACAAGTTTATATATGAATCAAGTATATGCATATGCTAGTTAATATGCAAAAATCATGTGATAAATTCATATGCAAGTTGTAGAAATTCATATGCAAGTTGTAGAAATCCATATGCAAGTTTAGGTGAAAAACTATATTCACATTTCTGGGTGAAAATTATATTCACATATGCAAGTTAAGCGAGACCCATAATTTATATATGCAAGTTCACAATTTCATGTTTAGATCTATATTTAGATCCATGGTTGTTTATGCTAATATATGATTCTATATGACATTGTCTATGCAAATTGTTGGCTATGAAATTTTATGTTAGAATTCCTATCTGCAAGTTAGATCTATTTTTATGTGTTATGCATGTTGTGATGTTCCTTTTTTTATAAGTTAGAATATTTGCGAGTCTAACATATCTCATATTTGAACGTTCGAATAGCGTGAGGAAGAATGGGAAAATACTAATTACGTAAATTGTGAATTGGCATAAAATGGCTTTAAAAGCATATAATTAAATTGAGACTTAATTGGTATATTTTTATACCTAAAAAGTATGGACATAATTTAGATGACAATTATGGACATAATTAATTTGGAGATTATTGGAAATTTGAATAGCGATAATTAATTCATATTAGGGTGAAATAATGTGTAATAATAAATGCATAAGACACGAGGTTAGACTCGTTTGTGGTGTAAGACTGCCCGGACCCGCCTGACAAATCCAGCAACAACAAACGGTAGTCTAATGTGAGAGGTCGAAGGCATAAATTAAATGCGTAATAGTTGTAATGGCATGAGGTTAGACATGTTTGCAGTATAAGACTGCCCGGACCCGCCCGACAAATCCAGCAACTGCAAACGGGAGTCTAATGTGGGAGGTCTTACAAGGTTACAGTTATAATGAACTAAGTAACACTTAACCAAGATAAACATGTGATGGGACATGGGGGTTAAGTGGGTGACATGGGTGGCATGTGAAATACGATTAAAAACACTTAACCAAATTTGAACATGTAAAGAAGACATGAATAAGAGGGGGTTAAGTGGAAAATTCTAGTGCGGACCAAGCATAGGTGGAAAGCTTGTGTCAAGCATGGGGGACCCATTTCAAACCAGTAACCCATTAAGTATCTTTGTGAGCTCGAGTTAGATCGAGGACGGGACACACTTACTGGGTTTGATTGTAAGAGGTCATACGGGTTAACGGTGGCAATGCAAGTCCAACAGGGTCATGTGTGTGCGTGGGCCTGGGCTGGTAGGTAAGACGTTGTTACATCGTGTAGATATAAGCCGTGCATCTTTAGTGGTATCGGGTTGCCACTTTGGGGAGTGACACATCCCACTATGGGACCAGCACGGGCATCTACGAGTTAGGGAGCCGATCGCATGGGGGTAGTGGGTACAACTAGTGGAGATCGGTGCAGGCGGCACCTATGAAGAAAGCTAGAGGTACACGAAACTACCATTAAGATTATGTGTTCAGTAGGCGGAATCAACTTTTAGGGTAACTAGTAGTGGTGCAGTATAGTAATTATCCTATATTGATTAGGAGCGAGATTAACACCAGAATGTTCCTCCTATTTGTTTCGTCTTGCCCGCTTGTTTCACAGTCATTCCTTGTTTTACCAGTTTATACCTTATCCTAATTACTTTAATAATTATATCGTTAAAGTTATCGTACTCGCCAGACTTTATGTCTGACCCCCTTTGTTTCGCCTCTTTTCTTGCTTTCCCCCCAGGTTCTCAGGGTGGGACCAGTAGTAGTGGAGCTTGATCTGGATCTTTCTCTCTCTTTTGGAAGTGCTTGAATTGCTGAAAGTAAAGTTCAGCTCATCTCTTTTATGGCTACTTATGTTGGGGTTATGCTTTTTATTTTATGTGCTCAGAAAACAATTTGTCAAGATGGCTACTAATTGTACTTGGTTTTTCTATTGGTATATGATGTTATTGTAATCAAACTATTTCTCTGCTACAATAAATGTTGTTTTGAAAATTTTCAAGTACCAATATATGTATTTGTCTTGTTATATTTTGTTCTATTCACCAATAATACCCCATGTAAGTTAATGCATTCCCTTTGAGAGTGAAATTAATGGGCGTGGGGTGTTACACGTGGTATCAAAGCCAGGTTAATAGAACAGATAAGAGATTTTGAAAAACTATTTTTTCAAAAGCGTTTTATAAAGAAATACTTTCAAAAGTATGTTTTAAGGAGAGTTTTTTCAAGGGAAAATTTTGTTTTAAAAACATAACCCCCAAGAGCCATATATCTTTCTTTCGAATTCTGCGTTTTGAATCTCTTCATTTTCTTTTCAGCATGTCTGGGTTACCTGAGATAACCGAGGGAATACCGATACCAACCTTGTTCAGAAGGTATCTGGAGGCTAGGGCCACCGCCGTAGGCCCAGCAGACATCCCTCCTTCTCCAGCTGCAGCCGCTCCTCCTCCTCCCCCTCCCTGTGTTGATACCTTTTCAAAGATATGCAAAGACTTTCGAGCAGTGGGCGGAAAACCTTTTCACAGATCAGAGACGTTTGTTGAAGCTCGAAATTGGCTTAAGGAGGGAGAAGACTTGTTTGGTATCTTCGAGGTAGAAGATGGAAGGAAGGTCCAATTGGCTGCTTGGTTAATGAAGGACGAAGCCTCGTTTTGGTGGGAAGTTACGAATGGAGAGGCAGGAAATCTAATTAAAGACTGCCCGAGGAAATAGGGACAAGGGCAAAGAACAGTGTCTACTTCTGGAGGACATATTCAGGCTCTCATGGCAAGAGGGCAAGTTCACGCCCTCATGGCACCAGGACAGGAGAGAGGTAGAAACATTTCTGTTGAAAGTTTGGTTTTTCTGTTTGATCATCCTGTTCGTACTTTGTTTGATTCTGGCGCTTCACACTCATTTTTGTCTGCTGCGTTAGTTGAAACACTGCACCTAAATACTTGTTTAGTTACAGATCCCATAGTAGTCTCAAATCCTGTTGGTGGTTCGGCTCATCTTTCAGTGATTTGTCGGGATTTGAGAGTGTCTATCTTGAGCGTTGAGTGTGAATGCAACGCCTTTGTTCTTGTCTTCACGGGCTATGGATTGATTCTAGGCATGGACTGGCTATCCAGCAAGGGTGCCATCCTCGATTGTGAAAAGAGAGTGGTTAGACTTATGAATCGCCTCGGCAACACTCTCGAAATCTCTTGTAATCCCATACATTCTGTTATGCTTAGTTACCTATAATCTCTTGATGCGTCTGTTGAAAACTTGCAGTCTGTTAGAGTAGTCCGTGAATACTCAGATGTATTTGAAGAGGTAAAGGGCTTACCTCGGAAGCGGGAGATAGACTTCCGCATATACCTTGTTGATAATGCAAAACCCGTAGCTCCACCCATTCGACACATGGCTCCAAGGGAGAGAAAAGAGCTCAGTAAGCAAGTCAAAGAGCTGCTCGAAAAGGGGTTTATAAGGCGGAGTATTTCTGAATGGGGTGCTCCAGTAGTATTCGCAACCAAAGCGGATGGTTCGCTTCGCCTATGTGTTGATTATAGGGAGCTAAACAAGCTGACCAAGAAGAATGAGCACCCACTTACTAGAATATATGACTTGTTTGATCAGCTTGTAGGTGCGTCTGTTTTCTCCCAACTAGATTTGGCTAGCGGATTTCATCGGCTAA
This sequence comes from Allium sativum, assembly GCA_030737875.1. Classification (NCBI taxonomy): domain Eukaryota; kingdom Viridiplantae; phylum Streptophyta; class Magnoliopsida; order Asparagales; family Amaryllidaceae; genus Allium; species Allium sativum. Next base: position 25,907,925 of record CM060912.1, on the reverse strand, counting down.
GAGTAGCTGAAGACAACATCGATAAGACCGCGTTTAGAACCCCAGATGGTTTCTTCGAATGGCTTGTCATGCCTTTCGGATTGACAAACGCAGCCGCTTACTTCGTTGATTTGATGAGTAGGGTGTTTAGAGAATTCCTTAATAAGTTTGTGGTGGTCTTCGTAGATGACATTTTGATCTTCTCGAAGAATGAAGAAGACCATGCTTTGCATTTAAGGGAAGTCATGGATACTCTTCGTACGCTTCAGTTGAAGGCCAAATTCTCCAAATGCCTTTTCTGGAGAGAAGAAGTGAGGTTTCTAGGACATTTGGTGTCCAAAGAGGGGTTAGCCGTGGACCCCGCAAAAGTAGTTGCGGTGCAAGATTGGAAGGTTCCACGGAATGCAACCGAAGTCCGAAGCTTTCTCGGGCTAGCGGGCTTTTACCAAAAATTCATTAAAGATTTTGCTAAAATCTCAGCACCACTCACAAGATTAATGAAGAAAAACCTAACTTTCGCTTGGGATTTGGATTACGATATTGCTTTCAAACGTTTGAAAAGGGCTCTAATAACATCCCCAGTTCTGACATTGCCGGATGGGAGCAATATGTTTACCGTATGCACGGATGCATGCGGTACGGGACTAGGTGCTATCTTGATGCTAGAAGGGAAGGTAGTAGCTTATGGAGGCAGACAGTTGAAAGTACATGAGAAAAACTATCCGACCCACGATCTAGAGTTGGTTGCCATTGTCTTTACGCTTAAGTCTTGGCGCCATTATCTCCTAGGTGAGAAGTTTGAATTATATACAGACCATAAATCGTTGAAGTACCTTTTCTCGTAGAAAGATCTTAACTTAAGATAGCAAAGGTGGATGGAATTTCTGGCCTCTTATAATTTTGAGATTTCCTATACCCCAAACAAGGGTAATGTGGTAGCAGATGCCTTAAGTAGGAAGAATCTGACCTTGAGTCTTCTCTTTATAGAAAGGCAAAGCTTGTCATATATAGCAAATTTTAATTTTAGACCCTCCTCTGAAATCGTGCCCGGTCTGTTAACATCACTAGAGGTGCGGCCTACTCTTTTAGACTCAATAGGAACCGGGCAACGAGAAGACCCTCAGCTAGTTGATGTGATGGATAAGCTAGTCAGGAGTGAGACTTCTAGTCACCTCAATAAATACTCCATCGATGATAGGGGTTGGTTGAGACGGGATGGAAGGCTATGCGTCCCGCAAGTAAGGTATTTAGTGAAGACGGTTCTCGAAGAGGCGCACCATTCTAAACTGACCATACACCCAGGCGGAGACAAGATGTATAAAGATATAAAAGGGTTTTCTTTTGGAATGGCATGAAGAGTGATGTTGCTGAGTTCATCTCCAAGTATTTGATATGCCAGCAAGTCAAAGCAGAGCAGAAAATGCCCGGTGGTCTGCTTCATCCTCTCGAGGTTGCACAGTGGAAGTGGGATAGCATTTCGATGGACTTTGTTGTTGGGTTGCCTAGGTCAAGAAGGGGCAATACCGGTATTTGGGTAATAGTGGACAAACTCACAAAAGCGCTCACTTTATACCTGTTAAAAGTAGAAGGAATGCCTCATCCCTAGCATCCATTTATCTTAAAGAAATAGTTCGACTCCATGGGATACCCTGCAGCATAATGAGTGATCGAGATCCTATCTTTACGAGCGAGTTTTGGAAGAGTTTGCAAGAGGCGGTAGGCACATAATTACGCTTAAGCACGACCTATCACCCCCAAACTAATGGTTCGACGGAAAGGGCGAATAGAGTATTAGAAGACCTCTTGAGATTGTGCGCTCTTGACTTTGGAGGGACATGGGAGGATCATCTTCCTTTGGTGGAATTCGCCTACAATGATAGCTACCAAGCCACCATAGGCATGGCGCCCTTCGAAGCTTTATATGGAAGACCATACCGATCACCAACTTGTTGGTGGGAGTCTACAGACAAACTCATACTTGGGATGGACATGATTAGAGAAACCTCAGAAAAGGTGGACTTGATAAGAAGACGGATGAAGGTTGCACAAGATAGACAGAAATCCTACGCAGACAAAAGAAGGACCATCCTTGAGTTGAAGGTTGGAGATAGGGTGTTCCTTAAAGTATCTCCTTTGAGGAATGTCATTCGCTTTGTGTCTGTAGGAAAGCTAGCACCAAGGTTTGTAGGGTCGTTTCCTATCATTGAAAGGATTGGTACGATGGCTTATAGAGTAGTGCTACCCGAGAGACTGGCAGGAGTTCATAATGTTTTTCATGTTTCTCAACTACGAAAGTGCTTACATGAATCTGCAGAAGTGGTGGAGCCAAGTATACTAGAGGAAGTAGAAGTGGAACGAGAAGCGACTGTGAGAAGAGTTCTAACTCGTATCTTGGGTACGAAAGTCAAAAAGCTATGCAACTGTGACATCGAACTAGTTAAAGTTCAACGGAGTGACGCCGAGGAAGATGCGACTTGGGAAACTAAGAGGAAAATACGCGTAGCCTACCCTTTTCTCTTCGAGGGTACCTCCTTGATCTCTTTGTCCATAAGTTTATTCATGCTTATATCTATCTTTTAAGTATATCTCCTCAGTCCTACTCTTAAGCCTTAGGTAGAAACCAATGGATGTAAACATGTATTTGAAACATGTTATGATTGATGGTTGCGAGTTGTTGCAAGTGGTTGCTAGTGGTTGCTCGTGGATGCATGTACACACACTTTAGGCACTAGATCGGCTCAATCACTTTCATATTTTATATAAATGTGTGTGCATATTTAAATTAATGGATGTATAATGGTTGTGTAATCATATGGACGCTGCATTTTGATGAATGGTTGGGCACACATGTAGAAGTAATGTGTACCGTTAGGATTCTTTTGTATGCATAATGGACGCATGGGACTATCATGATTTGCATTAAGAAGGTCAACTGAATCAGTGGACCGCCTGATTTTGCATCAGATAAGGAACATATACACACACATTTTGCATATGTTAATACGACATTAGAAATCTTGTAAGGACAATGGATTCCTGTGTTTGATGATTGAGTAGATGGAAGATTGGATGTTTGGATATACATTCTCCTTAACTTGAAGATTTCGGGGGCGAAATCCTTTAAGGAGGGGGAGAATGTAACACCCTGAATTTTCTGTGAATATAAAAATTTACAAATTTAAGAATACTTAATTATTAAAGTGAGAACTGAGGGAAATGGGTTACGCCATTGCATTCGTCTCGGAATTCTTCTTGAGATAGAGTCCGAGTTTGCGTGAATTGGACTCCGTATGAAGAAGTTATGGCCTTCCGAAGTTTCAGAATTCAAATAAATTAAAAACAGTTGAGAATAATAAATTTGAAATTCAAATTCAAACACGGGAGCAGGCTGGGCAAGAATTCTCCCGCCTAAGGGCTAGGTCGACCTACCCATACAGATCGACCAGGGGGTCGACCTACCCCCCCTCCTGGGAATATCTGAAATGTGACGATTTCTAACTTTGTGCTGAGTCATTAGGGATGATGTGGCTGTTCTAGATAACCCCATCTAGTCATGGATGGTTGGGATTGTTCCTATGGTAATCTAACGGCTTAGGTTGATTCAAACTTCTACAAAAGAGTGCCAAGACTCAAACCCTAAAATCAAAACAAAATTTGTCTCATGGCCACCAAGTTGCTCCTAGGATACTCTCCTTCCTAAAGCTTAGGATTTAACAAGTCAGAATTCCAATTCAAAAGAAGAACAAATCATTCTCTAACCTATCTTTGTGAGTACTATTTCTTTCACAATATAATTATTAAATTAATTATGATGGGTTGTAATTGGATTATGAGAACATGTCTGTTGAATCACATGATGTTGTTTAACATTGTAGATCTATTTCATATTTAACTTGATTCATTTTATACAAGTTTGGGATGTTAAGTCATAAGTTAATTCATATGTGAATTTTATACAAGTTTGGGATGTTAAACCATATGTTAATCCATATGTGAATCTTATGCAAGTTTGGGTTGTTAAACCATATGTTAATTAATATATGAATCTTAAGCAAGTTTGGGTTGTTAAATCATATGTTAATTCATATGTGAATCTTATGCAAGTTTGGGTTGTTAAATCATAGGTTAATTCATATGTGAATCTTATACAAGTTTGGATGTTAAATCATATGCTAATTCGTATGTGAATTTTATGCAAGTTTGGGATGTTAAATTGTATGTTAGTTTGAATTTGAATCTTATGCAAGTCTATATGTGAATTGTACACAAGTTTATATGTGAATCAAGCATATACATATGCTAGTTTATATGCAAAAATAATGTGATAAATTCATGTGCAATTTGTATAAATTCATATGCAAGTTGTAGAAATCCATATGCAAGTTTAGGTGAAAAACAATATTCACATTTCTGGGTGAAAATTATATTCACATTTGCAAGTTAAGCGAGAACCATAATTTATAAATGCAAGTTCACAATTTCATGTTTAGATCTATATTTAGATCCACGGTAGTTTATGCAAATATATGATTCTATATGACATTGCCTATGCAAATTGTTGGCTATGAAATTTTATGTTAGAATACCTATTTGTAAGTTAGATCTATTTTTATGTGTTATGCAAGTTGTGATGTTCCTTTTTTTTATAAGTTAGACTATTTGCGAGTCTAACATATCTCATATTTGAATGTTCGAATAGCGCGGGGACAAATAGGAAAATACTTATTATGTAAATTATGAATTGGCATAAAATGGCTTTAAAAGCAAATAAGTAAATTGAGACTTAATTGGTATACTTTTATACCTAAAAAGTATGGACATAATTTAGGTGACAATTATCTGCATAATTAATTTGGAGATTATTGGAAATTTTAATAGGGATAATTAATTCGTATTGGGGTGAAATAATATGTAAAAATAAATGCCTAAGACACGAGGTTCGACTCGTTTGTGGTGTAAGACTGCCCAGACCCGCCCGACAAATCCAGCAACCACAAACGGTAGTCTAATGTGAGAGGTCGAAGGCATAAATAAAATGCGTAAGAGTTGTGATGACATGAGGTTAGACACGTTTGCGGTATAAGACTGTCCGGACCCGCCCGGCAAATCCAGCAACCGCAAACGGGAGTCTAATGCGGGAGGTCTTACAAGGTTACAGTTACAATGAACTAAATAACACTTAACCAAGATAAACATGTGGTGGGACATGGGGGTTAAGTGGGTGACATGGGTGGCATGTGCAACACGATTAGAAACACTTAAACAAATTGAAACATGTAAAGAAAACATGAATAAGAGGGGATTAAGTGGAAAATTCTAGTGGGGACCAAGCATAGGTGGAAAGCTCGTGTCAAGCACGGGAGACCCATTTCAAACCAGTAACCCATTAAGTATCTTTCTGAGCTCTAGTTAGATCGAGGATGGGACACGCTTACTGGGTTTGATTGTAAGAGGTCAAAATGGGTTAACGGTGGCAACGCAAGTCCAACGGGGTCATGTGCGTGCATGGGCCCGGGCTGGTAGGTAAGACGTTGTTGCATCGTGTAGATATAAGCCGTGCATCTTTAGTGGTATCGAGTTGCCACTTTGGGGAGGGATATACCCCACTGTGGGACCAACATGGGTATCTACGAGTTAGGGAGCCGATCGCATGGGGGTAGTGGGTACAACTAGCGGAGACAGGGGAAGGCGGCACTTATGAAGACAGCTAGAGGTACACGAAACTACCATTAAGATTATTTTGTTCAGTAGGCGGGATCAACTTTTAGGATGACTAGCAGTGGTGCAGTATAGTAATTATCCTATAGTGATTAGGAGCGAGATTAACGCCAGAATATTCCTCCTATTTGTTTTGTCTTGCCCACTTGTTTCACAGTCATTCCTTGTTTTACTAGTTTATGCCTTATCCTAATTACTTTAATAATTATATCATTAAAGTTATTGTACTCGCCAGACTTTATGTCTGACCCCCTTTGTTTTCGCCTCTTTCCTTCCTTTCCACCCCAGGTTCTCAGGGTGGGACTAGTACTAGTGGAGCTTGATCTGGATCTTTCTCTCTCTTTTGGAATTGCTTGGATGACTGAAAGTAAAGTTCAGCTCATCTCTTTTATGGTTACTTATGTTGAGGTTATGATTTTTATTTTATGTACTCAGAAAACAATTTGTCAAGATGGCTACTAAGTGTACTTGGTTTTTCTATTGGTTTATGATGCTATTGTAATCAAACTATTTCTCCACTGCAATAAATGTTGTTTTGAAATTTTTCACGTACCAATATATGTATATGTCTTGTTATATTTTGTTCTATTCACCAATAATACCTCATGAAAGTTAATGCATTCCCTTTGAGAGTGACATTAATGGACGTGGGGTGTTACAAACTGGTGGATGACAGTGCTAGTTTTTATTCTTTAGACGAATTGGAAGAAATATGAGATATGTTAAGAGTGAAAGCAAGGGGGTGTAGGTTAGATAAATATGGTATAAGGTGTCGAAAAGAGGGGAGAATAGATGAGATGATCACCTGAAGTGGTGATAACAGCAGCAAGAATAATGAAAAAGATACAAGATAGTAGAAGAATAACTGGAAGCAAGAAATATATAAATTTTATTTCTCCACATGTTGATTACAAGATATTGCCTTATATATATAAGAATTGGACCTAATGGTCACTAGATTAAATTAAAAGAATTTACATAACTGCCATTTATATTTTGCGGTTGTTAATTACAGCACTCTTCCTGGCGTGCAAATGCACATTATTCTGAAGCTTACACAGTATATACATGTCTTCCATTGCTCTATCAAATTACTTGTAAACAACAGGTCTTCTCCTTCATAATCATGGAGGTAGAAAGGGGTCATTACAGAATGTGGAGGAAGGGATTGGTAAGCAAGTAGGTCGTACGGAATATAGCTGATTATAAACTAGTACCATTAGGAGTGATAAGGGTAATACACCATTGGAGAAGAAAAGGGAGAGATATCGGTGGTGGAATAAAGCATTGGAAGAGGGGAAAGAAGAGGTGGTTAAAAGGTGAATTGTATAAATCGAAAAATGCATGAAAAGGGAAAATGCGCGAGTCCATGAGGGAACGGATGTCACAACCTAATTGATTTGGTTTCTTCTTTTCAGTATAAGTAATACTCCCTCCAGTTCTTATTATTCAACGTTTTGTGAAGTTTTTTTTCTTCCAAATATAAGACGTTTTTACCCATAATAAGTTGTACCTACTTTATTGACTTGCGATGAAGTACTTCAACTGGCTCATGTGAGTAAGCGACTTCTTAGGAAACCCCAACAACTACTTTTTTGTACTTGGAAATAGAGAAAGTAACTTAACTTTGCATGAAAAAAAGGAGCCAACCCACCAAAAAAAGCATTTGATTTTTTTCTTAATTCCCGTGCAAATCTCTAAAATGATTTATATTATGAACCGAAGGGAGTAGATAGATGTATACATGCATATATACATATGTATATATATGTTTTGGCTCCGGTATCCCTTAGGGGGGTACGTCCCTTCGTATCTGTGCTTGGGATACGAAGTTCCGTACCTTTATATGTGGATACGGCGTTTTGTATCTCTGTGGGATGCGAAACTTTGTGTCCCACTGGGATATGAGATGTCCTTGTATCCCTTGTGTGGGATACGAAAATCGGCTCGGTTAGGCCCAAGCCCCTCCCCCAATAAATCTAAACCGACCATCCTACTCTCTCTCCTTCTTCTTCTTCTTCTCATTTTCCCAAGCACATGATTTAAGATACCAGAACCCGAGGACTTGATCATTTCGAACATCAAAACATAGGTGGGAGTTCGATTTGGGCCTCCGATGTTGATGATTGTGAGTCATGGTTACGTTTTGAATTGGATCTGGTATCAGTCCTCGAGTTGCCATCGACGGCATGCCTTAAATCAATTTCGAAGCCGTTTCGGCACTCAAATTTGAAGTTGGAGTTTGAGGGGGGAATAAAATTTCGAACCGAGTCCATCATCCTCCTCTTGAGTTGCCAATTCTGGATATGCTCATAGGTCCGATTTTGAAGCTTTGGGCAAAGTTTCGGAGAAGGAGTATAAGAAGCAATTGCGGAGGAGGAAAAAGGGAGTCGAAATCACTGAGGAATGGAAAATGTGAGAGGCGGTACTATAGGGGGAGCTAAAACTGATGGTTGGTGGTTGGAGATTTGTATCCCTTTATAGGGATATGAAATTTCGTGTCCCCGGAGGGATACAAAATTTTGTTCCCTGGGGAGATACGAAACTTTGTATCCTTGGAGGGATACAAGATTTCATATCCCTGGGGTGATACAAAATTTCGTATCTCTAGAGGGATACGGGATCCTCTGCTAGTCTGAGTGTTTCGTCCCAACTGTCGTGACGCTTTAGACTTCCTACTCGAGACTTGAACTTTCGACTCCCTGCCTCGGGATTGGAATTGTTTTCACAGCGTTGTAAGATCGAATTGAAATATACGTTAACCGTAATTTAGTCGACAATTCAGCCTGGCACATAGAACTAGAGCATTTAGACTTTGACTACTATTGAACTGTTGAATGCATTTTCCCGATTTTAATCATATCATAGTCACGACTCAACGCGAATATGGTAGCAGTGGTCGGCGATGAGGACTTGTCATCATCGTCGCGTCTCAAGGCATTAAGTTATAGTTGTATTATCCTGGCACTGCACTGCACACCAACAAGAGGGGTACAAGTTATACAATGTGATGTCTAGTGAAAATATATTGAAAGTATAGCTATCGATGGAGACGAGGTCTAAAAAACAGTGGACTCTAGAAGCTGAAGCTTCACAGCGCTCACTGTCCCAATCTAATTTAGCTAGCGATACTAGCTCAGAGGGCAGAGAGCTTGAGACCTCCAGAGAGTCCACTCCTTTCCAGCCGATGGGTCCACCGATAGCGCCCGATCGCAGAGTACATCCGGAAGGACAATAATCGTTGGTCGAGCATTCAGCAGAGCTACCGGCATAGGGAAAGCTTGGAATGACTGGAGGTGAGCATGAAGGGGAAGAGCACGTGGATATCACCGAGGGAAGCACTTTAGTGGTGTCAGACAATATGGTAGGGGTTATACCTTAGAACCCGCAAGATTCAGTGCCCTCGCATATGGATGAGACGACAATAAAGCACATGGCGACATGGTTTGGTATTCCCCTGGGAGATGTTCGTGTTCCCGGAAAAGGAGATAGGGCTCATGCTCCACCAGAAGGGTACACTTCCTGGAACAGGCAGACATGCATTTCTGGGTGCGTGCCCCAGCTAACAACTTCATCCGTGATATACTTCATTATTTTCACCTTGCACCATCTCAGCTCCACCCGAATGCATATGCTTCCCTCTTAGGTACCTGCGTTCTCTGCAAAGAGTACTTGTAGCTAGAACCCACCGGAGAGGGCATCCAATATCTTTTTCAGTTTAAGAGGAGAGCTAACGTTGCATCCTCTCAGTATTTTCTAGAGCCTCTTCCTAGCACTCGATTTTTCAATGGAAAATGGAACAAGTTAAGCGTGTATAAGCACGACTTGTTTTTCATGCATTGTCCTCCTGGGTTTGCGAGGAGGTGGCTGGAGAGAAGTAAGTATCTTTGACTGTATTGAGTTTGACTCTTGTTAGAGTGTCGGTTGAGAATTAATTAAGCTTTTTTATAACAGGAAATCCTTTTACACCTGTAGAACTAGTGTATTGGCAGCGTCTTGAGTCTTTTTTACTATCCCGGCCAGTGGTTGGTCGACCAATAATATTTTGGATCAGGAACAGTTTCGTTGTGCGGGCTCACATCTCGCTGTTCGTGTAATAATCAAACCGACCATTGTCGGAGGTGGAAAGAAAACGAAGAATGAAAGAGAAGAAGGTCCTCAGAGCCATAAAAGGAAAGCATCCCTCTCTGGTCTAAGTCGTACAAGGCTGCAAAGATTCAGGAGGAAGGCAACGGGGGTGAGACCGGCGATGAGTAGGCGGTTGTTAGGGACGAGGGGCCATTAGCTTCTCATGCTTTGCCCGCGGCAAGCGAGGCGAGGACAGAAGTGTCGACTTGATCGCAGCCTCCAGTAACTTCCTCAGAGATAGCCATCTCACTTGAAAAGGAGGGTCAGCTTGACAAGCTGAACAAGCTCCCACTTATTACATTCCTTTGGCCTAGTGCCACAAGTATAGAGAAATTAACTCTAGCCATTGGGGAGATCACTCATTTGAGTGAGCCGCTATCTGGTCTATTGAGATAACACTAAGGATACACACTCATAAACATTGCATGACATAGCATTTGTTTGCATGTAGAGAGTATTTGAATCAAATCTTGAATCTGTTCCTTTTGCAGATGAAATGACTAGTTGTAACAACCCCGAATTCCGACGGACCGATTTTTTTTCAAAAATCCAATCCCCCGAAACCCAATTGGTTACTTTGGTATCCTGCAGAAAAAGACAGAGAAAAGAGATATGTCAGAGTTCGGAAAACACCTCACAGCGGAAGGAGTAAAATATAATATATTTAAAACATAGCTTTACCTTAATCACAATACTGCTAAATCAGTATTCCCAAAGCTATAAGTCTGTCTAACCTGCGAATGTTATGAGGAGGGGGTCATAACATAAGTTCTGCGTGAATGAATTTAAACTACACTTCTTGAATAATCCTACATATACCGTTCAATTACACTTTTTTATTTATTATGTTATACGTGTTATTAGCTCTCAAAGCTTACACACACGTCGCACCCATCTACCCCCTAGTTGATTAACCTAATATAGTGTATATGTAGCTACCCCCAAACTGAGGTACACCCCGTGATACCCCACTCACACGGTCTCCTCTGTATCACCACAGTAATATGTGCAATGCCTCATCCTATGCTATAGTAATGTACAATGCTACATCCGCATAGAACCACTATCGATGTGCAACATAAGCGTACTGACTGCTATCCTCGAACTATTCGATCGAGTTTGGTTCCATCACCGAATAAGGCCCTCTATCTACGATACACCACCCAGAGCAGAAATGGTTGTACCTAGACTTTTCCACGTACGTATCATCAATCGTACTCGATGTTTCTACTGCACATAACCTCTACTTATGCACCCAAGTTCCGTGGCAGTGCTACACCAGAAAACACGGAACTTGGTCAGGAGCTTTTCTATATCTGTACTGGCCCACCTCTAAGAGTGTCCAATGTACAGATATCCCTCGGGTCTGGTTTTACTGTGGTGGCTATGGCCCCACCTCAGCCCCTCCCTCAACTAGTAAAGACCACACGAGCCAAGCGACCACCCCTAACAAGCTAAAAATCTAAACATCCAAGTGAGGTCTCCCCGCACCCGTCCCTTGATAGCAAAGGTTAACGATCTCTAGGGGTTAGCTCTTGTCTTTTCGCATTCCTTAGGCTGCTGGTGACAGGCGCCCGACGATCTTGCTATCGTTTAGTCTTGACCATCCACCTCCGCCCGAGGCAATCTCCGAACAACCCTTAATGCCACCGCGTATAGCATTCTGACTGCCCCCTACTTATGCAGTCAAGGCCCACGCACCTGGTAGTTCCGCGCAGACCCAACCTCTGTAATCCTAGCCCGAAGCTAAACCACTACAGAGGACTACCAGGAGCACCTTTAGCGTCTCAGGAAGCCGCGTGCTTCCCCCTTCCAATCCGTTGGAGCCACCAAAATAGGGAACGTGCGCTCTCCTCGTGCCTTATGACATCATCATGATCTACCTCGCTGGGTTATTCATCCTACAACGTACGGACTACTTCAAATGCCTTAAGTTTATATGCCATTAGACCTTAAGTCTAACCATTTATTTCACGCTTGTGCCACCTCGTCAACTTTCTCATTTAACTTGGTTATTCACATTAGCTTCCCTTTTTTCCCGTATTCACCAAGTTACCCTTGCTTATTAATTCCATTTATACTTAACCCACTAATTCCATTAATAAGCCCACAACATGTTATTTTCCAATCTCATAAATTATTCCCTTTTTGGGTTACAACAACATGTTATACTTAATTCATAGTTAAGTATTCCTTATCCCACATACATACTGATTAGGAGAATAACCCTCTAAACACCAGCCCCGAAGACCGAAATCAACATCAGACTGGCACCCAGAGAATTACTCAACTAACCAACATATATGATTCTAATTTACTTTTTTTCCACTCGTATAACTTATATCATTTTTAATTTCACATTTCCCCTTTCCAAACCACTTAATTTAAGTATATCTTTACGTATAAGTTATCTCGTCTTCCTTATCGTTTCCTATAACTTATCTTGTCCCATAAGTTATAATTTCCACTTATTATCCTTTCTTGCCTTATTCAAGTTTATTCATAATAGGTTATTTATCATTGCCCATTATTTCTTGTCATTAATTTTAGATTTGACTTATTTCATAGTATAAGTCGTCCCAGCCTTCAAGTCTTGTATTATATCTTAATTCATAGCCTTCCCTTGTCCGTATGACAAGTTTGCCTATTATTTAATTTTACATCACCGCAACTCAAGTTTATAATAGGTAATTATCATTCCCCCATTACTGTGTCATTAATTTTAGATTTGACTTAACTCTTCCTTTTACTTAGCCTGTTACTTAAACTTTTCCCAATTCAATTAATTTATGATACCGTTACGGGTCCCATTTGGTTAAGCATATCAAAATTCTGTTTCACATGTCACACGTGTCCCACTTAACTCTCTTTTTATTACAGTTTCCATGTCTTACACATGTTTTACTATGGTTAAGTCTACCTTGGTTATGTCATACATCACATGTCTCACAACGGTTAGTCCACATTTGTTATGCTTTACATGTCATTTATATCATCTACTTAACCCTCTAACCATACCCATGTCACGCACATGTCTTATTGTGGTTAGTATTTCTTAATTTATTTATAATGCCATAATGATGTATGAACTCTCACGTTAGACGTCCGTTCGGGGCTGCTGGATTTGTCGGGCGGTCCCGGGCAGTCTTACACCACAAACGCGCCTAACCTCATGTCATAAACCATTACGCCTCTAGTTCTTGCCATTGACCTCTCACATTAGATGTCCGCTTGTGGCTATTGGATTTGTCGGGCGGTTCCGGGCAGTCTTACACCACAAACACATCTAACCTCGTGTCATAGGCGTTCATTAACAATTAACTTTCACCCAAACCCCAAATTCATGTCATATGTTCCAAACTCAACTTAATTACATTTCATTTTTATGCCTATTTCCAATTTGCCATTCACTACACCAATTACATAATAGTTAGCCAATTTTCATATTACCCAAATTATCCAATTATAGCCAAATTCACTAATTCCATGTTATTCATACCCAAACATGCCAATTTCCAATATCCAATTGTACCCAATTTCATATAATCAATATTTTCCCAATATATATATCCCAACGTTCCCGCATTCATACATATAACTCTCCATGCTCACTTTTCAAGTCACGGATAAATTTCACCAATCCATGTAATCCAATTACATGTTGTTAATATTGAATTATACCAATTCCATATCCAATGACAATTATGTCAAACTTACATAAATTCAACATTATAGATTATATTCCTCGACTGCATAAAATAGATTATGCCCAATATATACAATAATAATTTTTATGTCGCAAACCCCAAAATTTCAGATTATATTCCAATATCCTCATATTCCAATCGTGTGTATTGTATAATAAGATTTCATCTAAGTTCGAGATAACCTAGATCCAAAAATAAAAGGGGAAAGGATAAAAAAGGAGAGAACTCAAACATAGGCATAAATAAAATAACAGATCTTACTAAATTAACATCATATTCATTATGGGGAAAGGTAAACGATAGAAGCAACATTATACAACAAATATAGTTCAATTCCACTCACTTTGACTGGATTATAGAAATAAGTGATTTGTTGTTGATGTAGAACGCTGAGTTAATCTTCTTATTTGATTATTGGTGAAGAGCATGAATTGTTGATGAAGAACTTTGCTTCTTGATTTGATTAAACTCCAAAGTTGATGAAGAACTTGCAAATTAATTTAGGGTTTTGAGGCGGCGGCCATGTTTGGTTGAAGTTTAGCGGCATGGAAGCGTCAGAAGGAAATGTTTATGAATTAGATTAGGTCCAGGCACTATTTATAGGTGTAGAGAGTGTTTTAGGGCCACTATATCGCCCTAGAAGCCATCCGATCCGTCCAGCACATCAAAAATCATCACTGCCCAGATCTAGAAAAAATCAGGGGGGAGGTCGACGCTAAAGTTGACCCCCAGGTCGACCTCCCGGGGTAGGTCGACCTCGCTTGGTAGGTCGACGCCCAGGTCGACCTCGCTTGGTAGGTCGACCCCCAGGTCGACCTGCCTGGGTATTTTCCTATGTAAATTCTGAATTTTTGTTGAATCTTCCGAAGGCCATAACTCTTTCATACGGAGTCCGATTTTCGCAAACTTGGACTCTATTCCAAACAGAATTCCGAGGCGAACGCAATAGTGATTTCCGTTTTACTTAATTCCTAATATTTAAATTAAGTATCCTTGTTTTATTGTCTTCTCTGTTACGTATACTGTTATCGGATTAATTTTTCATTATACATCACCATTATTTAACTATCTATGCATATACACATATTTTTACACATTTTTAATTATATTAAAAATGCAGGGTGTTACACTAAAGGAAGCAGAGGCCGTAGTTAAGGGTCTAGAAGTAATCGGCCCTCCAGGAATGTTTTCCTTTGTGATTTTAGAAGAGATGCTAGTTTTTTCGATGAGCCCCATTACTCTTGCGACCGTGGCAGTGAGTATTGGTAAAGAGAATGATCTCGGCGTTCTCAGTCTTCTCCCCATACACTCGATTGTCCATGACAGAACAAGATATGTTTCTGCCAGAGCTGGACATGCCTCTTCGACGATTCCTTATAACATTCCAGGCGCATTGTCGGTCACTTTTACTAAAGGAAAGGAGTTGATGCATACAAACAAGAGAAAGAAAGGAACGTCTAAGAAAAGAGGGCAACTGCTAGAGGAACCCAAAGCTCTAGAGCTTACCGTAGACCAATGGAAATCCCAACTAAAAGAGTGGTTTCCCAAGCTTTATTTTAACAAGAAAAAATGGCTCTCGGATATCGATCCAATTCCCCGAGGGAATAGAGAAATGGTATGGTAGGATGTATACGCGGGTTATTGTCAATGCAACGAGTACTACAAATATTTGGAGCACTTTCGGAGCTCATCATCAACAAGAATTTAAAGATTTCCAACCTAAAGCAAAAGTTCAAGGATGAGCAGGTGACTGTTCAGGATCTGTAAAAGTCACTACGTAAGATGATTTTTTAATTTGTTTCTATTTTCGCGTATTCAAGTCACATGTTTATATGCTCACTCTCTATTGCTGAAAAAGGTGAGCTGAAGGGGAGGTATGAGAAGCCGGTGAGGGAGTCAAAGCATGCTTCTTCAACTTTTAAAGATACCGTGGCATCGGTGTGGACTGAAAATGAAAGCTTAAGAAGGAGAACTCCTATTTGGTAAAGGAAAATGCCTGTTTAGTGAGGAGAATGAGAAGGTATTCTAGCTCTAGAAAGACAATGAGGCCTTGGTGGAAGAGAACAAGAGGCTGAAAGATGAGAATGAGGGAGTTGAGAGGCTACGGAGACAGAATGTTGAGTTGAGGAGACAACTGGAAGCGCTAGGAAGGAGAAAGAGGAAGCTGAAGCTAGTGACAAAGATGTACTAAGCTCGTTGGATGGGTTAAAGGATGAGCACCAAAGGGAAGTGGATAGGATTAAGGAGAAGAATGAGGATACTAAGGCCAGGGTGGAAGCATCTTTGGAGGATCCCATTAGGGGTATGTATGTCAAAGCGCTGAGATTTTGCAGAATTTCATGGGTTAAAGATTATCCTAGAGTGATGGCCCAGACATAGGAAAGGTTGTTGTGGTTTGAGGCCCGGTTGCGAAGGGTTGAGACGGTGGATGAGAACCTTCTTATGGTGGATCTTTTGACTGAGCTGGAGCGCAAGGTGTTGGAGAAGGGAGGACACTATTGCAGAAGGATGCCAAGAGTGCGAGGTTAGTGGAGCTTGCTTCCAAGAAAGGGAAGTTTGTGCCTAACGAGAGTGTGATTGTCACTCCCGATTTTGTAGCGGGGAGTTCTTGTCGGCCACAAGTCACGCTCTCTGCCAAAATTAGTGGTCCTACGGTCCCAACCCACGTTACAACCGAGTATCACCTCGATTTTCCAAATTTGGGATTGCAGGGCACCTCTCTAACTACATCTGCGGTGACTCTGCCTATTGCCCTTATGCCACAAGCTCTTGGAGGTAAAGTATCATTACCATGAACACTCAAAAAGGATATAAGCACTGAGTTAAAAGTGACTAAGAAGCCTTCTTCTTTGTTGTGCTGCCCCCTTCGGAGCGGAGGTGACAATGGGCTTTGCCCCCAATATTCCCCCAAATGCCTGAGTCTAGATTGGGATTGCAGGGAATATATATTAGTGAGGGATGAGGACATATAAATACGTTCTCAGATGTAGACTTAGCATCTAGTGTTTACAAGCATCTTCTTGAGAAAGGAGAGGTGAACGATGTACAGAGTATTCGTGTGACGATCTCGGTGGATGCGAGTGTACCGACGATGCACAACTTGGTGCAATTGCAGAAAGCCCAAATAGCGGAGAAATTCGAGGAGCAGGAAGTGAAAAGGAGGGTCGATGAGGCAGCCCTATATGAGGCTCAAACGAAGGATAGGAAGGATGCTGAGGAGAGATCTGATGCCGAGATAGCGAGAAAGAAGGATGTCGATGAGGCCGAGAAGAAGAGGAGCGATAAAGAGGCCAAGAAAAAGAAGACTGGTGAGTATGCCAAAAATAGATGTTAAGAGGCCCACAAGAAGCTGAAGGTGGATGCGGAGGCGCAACTTAAATCCAAAAATCTAGCTGACCAAAAGGTTGCATGAGAGGTTAAGAAGGGAGAGGAGCTGGAGGCCAAGAAAGCTCAAGGAGGCACCGAGGCTGTGCTGGCGCTTGCCACTGACATCCCTCTTAAACCGCTACAATTCATCATGCCTGGGGAGATCAAGTGATCGCAAGTGGTAAAGATGACAATGGGAAGCACAATTCATTGTTTAATGAATCCATATCCCTGGTTAAGGGTAAGAGAGGAAGAGGCAGCTTGGAAGGAAGAGAAAAAAACTGGTAATGACCCGCCCAGTGTTGAATCTCTTAAGAAGAAGAAGAAGGACAAGGCGTCCTAGTGATCTTTATAGATGTCATATATATTTTTGGTTATATAGGCCGATAGTACACACGAGTATGACTTTCCCTTTTGGAGGCATGGTATGGTTTTCATGTATGCCATGTAGTTAGAAAGATAGATAGATAGACTGATGTAGTTTGCTTTTGGCTATGAATGAAAGTGTTATTAACTTTTCTTATGTCATGATTCGTACTAAGTGTTTGAACGTTCATTTATGCTTTCCACTACTTGTGCTTTCACAAATGTACTTGTCGTTACACTTAAGCAAACATTGTTCAGAGCTTCGCTCCCAAGTTTCTCAGGTCATGCAAAAACTGTAAGTGCGGTCATCACTCTCAGGGCTTCCTTCAGTCAGGAGTCTCGAGTTGTGCAATGTTTAGAAGTGCGGACTATTCTTTTCCCTTGGTGTTTCCATTGGTCAGGAATTTCAAATCGTGCGAAGATTCGAGGCGTGGGCTTTGCGCTTGGTGCTTCCTTTGGTCAGGAACTCCGAGTCATGCAAATATTAGAAGCGCGGACTTTGCCCTCGGTTTTTCCTTTGGTCAAAAATTACGAATCGTGCGAAGACTCGAGGCACGGGCTCTGCCCTCAGTGCTTCCTTTTGTTAGGAATTCTGAGTCTGCGAAAATTGATTTTGGTGCCTTCTCTCTCAGGACCTCCCTGAGGTCATTGGCCCCAAGTCGTGAGAATGCATGGACGTCATTGATTCATCATTTATAATCTCCCTTCATTTCGTTCGGGTTAAAGTTCGAGGGCGTTGTCGACTCACCAATTGTTTCCCAGATCCAAACCTTTGGGTCATATGGAACCAAACGAGCGATCGGTGTCACACTTGTTTGGTGGATGGGCTGCCTACAAGTCCGAGGATTTGGGAACGAGGTCGGACATTCAAGTAAATGAACATCCTGATTTGTTTATACCCAGCCTCATCGTTGATTCGAGGATTGAGTCAGGTAGGATCAGTTCCACGTTCCTGGGTGCTGATCTAGTGTTGTGTTCCTTGCATGCAGTCAGTTATATGGTTGATCAAACATACTATGCGGGAAGTAAAACATCAAGAGCACAAAGAACTGAAAACTATCTCTACTAATAAATATGGTAGCTATGGCCTTTAAAATGCCTTGAATTTAAAGAAAAAACAAAACATTGTTCGAAAGCAATAAGTCTATACACTAAGTTATGTGAAGTAATGACAAAGATGGTCGATATTCCTTGCTCTTGAGAGTACGGTGCCATCAATGGTCGTTAGCTTGAAAGTTCCATCCCCAACCCTCCATTGTATGACGTACGGGCCTTCCCAGCAAGGACTGAAGCTAGTTGGTGTGGGAAAGATTCATTTGATGACGAGGTCGCCAATGTTGAGGCCCTTTGGTCGGACTCTGTAATTGAAGTATCTAGCGACTCGTTGGCACTGGGCGGAAGCTCTAAGTTCAACCTCATACCTTTTCTCTTCGAGTAAGTCAAGCGATTCCAGAAGGAGATCTTGGTTGGTCTTTGGATTGTAGTAAGTTACTCGGTGCGATTGGAATTTGAGCTCAATAGGAATGACAACTTCGGATCCATAGGTGAAAGCGAAGGGAGTATGGCCAGTTGCTGACTTACAAGTGGTCCGGTGGACCCATGGGTCCAGATGTAGATCATTTACCATAAGCCTCCGGCTTTTTCCAGATGCTTCTTAATGATGGACTTGATTACTTTATTGACAACCTCATCTTGTCTATTGGCTTGCAGATGAGCTACTGCAGAGAATCTCTTCTCGATATTGTGCTGGTGGTAGAAGGTTTTGAAATCAGCGCTCTCGAATTGGGTCCCATTGTCGAAAATGATAGCTTGAGGGATTCTGTATCGAGTGATAATGTTGCAAACGATGAACTTGATCACTTTCGTGGTAGTGATTATAGTGAGGGACTTAGCTTCAGTCCATTTGGTGAAGTAATCAACTGCGACGATAACATAGTGTGCCCTGCCTTTGGCCATTGGAAGAGTTCCAATGATATGTATTCCCCATATGATGAAAGGCAAAGGGCTGACCATCAGTTTTAGCTCGGTTGGAGGGGATTTTGGAATCTTGTAGAACTTCTAGTACTTATTGCACTTGTGGGCATAGCTTGCGGCATCTTGATCGAGCGTGGGCCAGAAGTAACCATATCGTGAACCTTTCTTACTAAGGTTTCCCCCTGGTGTGGTCACCGCACTCGCCTTCGTGCACGTCTGATAGCACAAAGTTGGTGTCGTTTCCCCTTCGGTAGAGCACTCCATCTTCGATGATGTAGTGAGATGATTTATGAGTGAGTGCTCCTCTTTCCTTGTAGCGCCCGAGGAGGGTTCCATGTTGTATGTAGCTCTTTATTGGCGACATCCTGGACTCAGGCTTGGTCTTTGTCTTTGCTACCGAATCAGTCTGCATCTGATCGATGCTCAGAGAATCGAGTACTTCGACTAGGGAATAAGCAGCGCATCCCCGAAGCTTGCCAATTATGCTAATGAATCAGCTTTTTCATTTTTCCGTAGGGGATATGCCTGATGATGTAGCAGTCAAAGTTGGCTAGTAGCTCACGAACCCAAGCGAGGTAGGAGCGAATTGTGCCCCCATTGACTTGATACTCCCCTGTACCTGGTGTACTGTGACTCACAGTGGATATGGATAGCCTTGATGTTATGTTCAATAGCAATTATGAGTCCAGCGATTAAGGCTTCCTATTCTGCATCATTATTGGTTGAAGGAAAGTCAAGCTTCAAAGCATAGCATATCAAGTGTTTCTCAGAAGTAATGTGTTGGAGAATAGAATTTTGATGACAATTGCTTGTTTCAATTAATAACATTATTATTTATAAAATATATACTAACACCTTTGTTCAGAATATATATATATATATATCTGTGTGTGTGTGTATATGCAAGATATAAATATTGAAGATTGTACAGTATTAGAGATTCAAGATATCATGGAACTCAAAACTCATGAATATCAAGATAATCAAGATTTCAAGAGCTCAAGATTATTAATTGATAGAGCATAGTCTATTTGTAAAATTCCAGTTGGCACTTTAAAATTCTATTTTCAAACTCCTTTTCAAATTGATTTTAAAACTATTTCAAACTCCTTCCCTAAAATGATTTCAAAATATTAAGATTTTACTTATGATTTTAAATATATATATATATACATGTTTATAGTTTATAAAGTTTAACAATATACATTTTTTATATTTTTCTATTACATAATTATATAAACATGTTTATATTATATCACTATGTTTTTGTATGTTTGTATACTTTAGAAAATTCATCTGAAACACTAGTTTTGATTTAAGAATTTCCAAAAAATATATATTGGTTTTGACACTCAAAAAAATGGTGTTAAAAATCAAAATAATAAACATACGTCGACATACATATTTCAACATGTCGACGTACGCCAGTGTCAATGTGAAGTTGCGCTTCCCTTTCCTGAGCAAGTCGGAAAAGGGAATGCACTTGCAATTAGCTTTCGAGATGAATCGACTTAGGGAAGCAACCTTCTCGTTTAAACTTTGAACATCTTTGATGCTCTGAGGGGCTTGGATATCTCAGATAGCTTTAATCTTATCTGGATTTTTTTCGATGCCCCGCGAATTTACAATGAAAGCCAGAAATTTTCTCAATGCAATGGCCAAAAATCATTTCAAGGGATTGATTTTCTTGCCATATTGGCGGAGGATACCGAACATCTCGGAGAGATCATGGACATGGTCATTCGATGCCCTCGTTTTCATGAGCTAATTGTCCACGTAGACCTCCATGTATCTCCTGATCTGGTCCTCGAACATGCGGTTGACCAGCCGTTGATAGGTGGCTCCAGCATTCTTAAGACCAAAGGGCAAGATGACATAGTAGTAGAGCCCAAGGTCGGTTATGAATGAAGTATGATCCTAGTCTGGAAGGTAAATTGTAATATGATTGTAGCGTGAGTTCGCATCCATAAAGGAAAGTCAATTTTTCGATTCCTAAGATTTGACATTTCTATTTGACTACAAGTTGCCAGGGGTTGATATTGAGCATGTGAAAAGTGACTCATGGATCAATGCTACACATGTAGGAGTGGGTCCAAGCAAATACATCGAGGTTGGCCCTTAATAATTCCATAATATCTTCCTTTATTGTGGGGGGTGGAGTTGCAATCCAACATTCAAGACCTTCGTCGGGTCGTCGGGGCTAATCGAAACATCCACCATTCGTTCTACCGGGGTAGCCCTCTCGAAATCGGGCTCTTCGTCTTCCCATGGATCATGATCGTCAAAATATAGCAGTGGCGCTAGAGCTAAGACAGACACCTTTGGTTGCTATGCAGTGACGGTCTAGGCGCAAGAAGGTGGGGGTTGCATTGTCCTTATTGTGTGCGTTCTTCCACTCTGCAAGGTAGCAAGCTCTTGTTGTTGCTAGGTCGCCTTTAACTGTGCCAATCGCATTCTCTGTCAAAATTTTCAGTAGAATGGACCAGGAGGACATGAAAACTTTGAATTCTATAAGGAAAGGGATGCCAAGGAAGACGTTATACGAAGAAATGATGTCGATGACCACAAAGGTGAGGATTTGGACCCGGCTCAAATCCCCTTCTTTGAGTTCTACCGAGAGGTCGACTATGCCTACGGGTTGGTTGGAAGAACCGTTGAAGCTGTGAATCGTGGCATGACAGGGCTTAAGTCTTTGGCCTATAGTTTTATTTGATCATACGCCGCCTTGAAGATGATGTTGACCAAGCTTCCTGAATCAATTAGGATCCTTCGAATAAGGCTAGGGAAAATCTGAGCAGAGATGACGAAAAGACCTATGGTCAGGATTTCAATTCCTGTAGATTCCCTCTCGCGGAAGACTACATCATCCCACATTGTCTTCTGGAGCTTGGCAGGGATAGATTCTTCCAAGTAGAGCATGCTTTGTAGATGGCATGCATGATGGAGTTAGCATATTCTTCCATCTTTCGGAAGCTTTCGTGTGCGAGTTAAAGTCCACCGCATATCGTGTTGATCATGATGCAACATGGTTTACAATCGGATGGCCTTAGGGACACATTACCGAGGGAAGAGTGAGCATTGACGGACCCACAGTAAGGACCCAGACTTCCCCGGTCTCTGAAGAGAAGAGGAAGGACAGATTGCTTAGAGAACATGACAAATCAGAAGATAAACAGAAGAACATTTCATTGCTTATTACAACAATTTCATCATAATACAAGAATATACAGAGTATGAATAAACCATATACATTTGATCAATATCAAAGATTTAAATTACATTTAAATACATAGCAGCAGAAAACAATACAAAACACAACTGAAAGTAATACACGGATACAGAGCTTTTCGAATATCGCTTCAGCTGTAAATCAGGATCCTGTGAATATAAATCTACAAAACCAAAACTACAAGCTGCCCGTGCAAAAAATAGGGGCACCCAAAGTATAGGTTAAAACAATAAACTCCAGGTCAGTCATCTGACTGGTGTGAGAACAAAAACAGTTATTAATCTTTATTTTATAGTTAGGTAAATCTAGGGACCACGCCGTATAACATGGAATGAGTTTCCTCCTCATAATACCAGTGCATAAAACAACAGCGCCATGCTAAATAAAGAACAATAAAGCTATTATAAGACTTAGGTCCCATTACATAATGCAACGCAAGCCGGAGGATAGAGTTTTTACCTTATAATAGCCAAAAATGCTTGGTACGTGAAATTTCATATTTTACTATTACTATAAGTGTATAGTGTCAAAACAATTTCAAATATAAATGTATCAATCATAGACAGCATGAGTGCCCCATCCCACTATGTCGCCATACTAGGCTATACAATCGAAACTGCAAAATGTCGTATTGGAAGTTGGATTTCCATCTGTGAACCAAGGCAAGGGATCGTCCTTACGGCTTCGAGACAATCTAGCCCATGTCTCAAGGTCAGAATGCATCGACCCTTGGATCGTCAGGGCAGGTCCACTCGATGTGGATTAAAATGCCTGAACACTAAATTTCCCTGCCCTATGGGGCGTAAATCTGGTCTGTATAAAGACCATCCATCGGCTCCGCAGAGACCGAAATAACCGAGGCGCCTCATAATCCATCATCCATATAAGTAAAATGTCAGGGCTAGTAAAACACCGACACCACTCCTAGCTAGAAGGAAACGCATGCCCTCCCTGAGGTCCTCTCCTATTTCTGGTTCACACCGGGGTGTGTGGCTCGCGAATTAACGCTACACAAAGCTATGCTATATTAAAGTTGTGCTTTGATCACCAACCACAAGACTCTGCTTTTCAACAGAAGCCTTGATCATTTGCATCTCAGCATGCCACATGGGCAATTTATGCTATGCAACCGATGTCTATCAATCACATAGAATGAAATCCAATGTCAGACACACATCCATTTACAAGTTTGTTCTGGGTCTAAACGAAACCGGAGGCACCTTATTCCTCGTCCCGTATGCCAAATACAGGAGAGAGGCCCTCGCATATTCGGTCGATCTCCAAGTACGTCTGGACGATCACCACTTATTACCTTGTCTTGGGTGTACAGCCCAATCAAGACATCAGTAATCATCCGAACGATGTGAAGACCTTCGGTCTTCAACCACCGTCTTCATCCTCGACACATCGTCGAATAAGTTATTCAGAATGGGATAAACCCGGTCTTTCTGAATAACTCGCGTATATAATAAACAAGTGCTATAAAAACACAACATACGCCTCATTCCAATCCAGAATATTCCTTTATTCAAATATTCTTATGTTTTGTGAAAGTTTCCCATTAATTTTATCAAAGATAATTTTTTAAAATTTATTCTTTAATCTTCTTTTGGTTTTCACTTTAAACCAAATTATGGTTTATCCAAACTAGTCGGGATTAGCACATCTTATCGAAGTAATCATTTGTTTAATTTCCCAATCCCGCCTATTCATCCCATGAAGCAAAACTGGTAGTACTTCATATCTAATACCACGGTGTTATCGGTAAATTCAATTAAAATTTCACGTTCAAATCTAACTAAAGATTTACCTATCGCTTGGAGCAAAACTGGTGATACTCCATTCTCAATCATTTCAATCTAATTAAAGATTCATTAAAACTCCACTTGGTTTTAATCTTCCCAAAAATCAATATCAATTATTGTTTAACTTGGGAAATCATATCATGTCTTTAACTGGGTTAAAGAACCAATGTCATTTAAAACATAGTTCACTATAAACCCAAAATCACAATTCATTCCATCAGTCTTTAACCGTAAATTAGCAAGTGAACAATTCCCTAAGTATTAACCCTGAAGGCCGAAACCAACATCAGATCAGCACCCAGGAAACCATTCAACTTAACTAATCTCCAGTTAGTTTCTGATTTTCTGAACTCCGTTGGGTCTAAGAACGGTATTATTAAAGATACCATTCACGACAACCCAAAATCTCATTCCATTATTAATCGGTTAAAGAACAAGTGTTATTTAAAACACTGTTCATGATAAACCCAAAGACCAATTTCAATTCAATTCCAATTAAGTATTAAATAATTGGTATACTTCATTAAATCTAAATAAAAAGATTTAATCTTTTCTCAACTAGGTTCAAGAACAGTGTTAATGAAGACACCATTCACGACAAACCCAAAATTGCATTTGATATTAAGTACAAGGCTCTGAATAAAAAAATATATTGGCTTATATTCAATATCAAATACCACAACCAACAAATATCGTATTGGAAATAACGATATAAATATATCTTTCAAATTTTCATAACAATATCTGTAGAATCACGAAATCCAACATCGAAATATTCCGAAGACAAATTCGATTCAAATCCATTCCAATTTATATATTGGAAATCCTAGTTATTTCTAAAACCATTTCAAATCCACTTTATTTATTTTAAAAAAAATTGGATTATAATTCTAGTTCAAAACTAGTTCATTTCGACAAAAATCTATTTTTATCTTTTTAAATATGGAACTTTTCATCCCAATTCTTCCCAAATCATTTGTTATGATTTTACACAAATTATTGATATTTTTAATAATTTTATCAAGACCCATACAGTCGATTTCCATAAACGGCCATCGAACTGCACTTATAGTGACCTTTTCCAAATTTGATTTGGACAAAATTCCAAATCCAACCGTTGGATTTCAAATCTCTCATATTCTTTAGAAAACTCTTTTCGATACAAACCCAACGGTTCTAGTTTTAGGAGAATCCGACTGTCAAATCTCCCGTAATGTCCATTCGAAGTCAATGGTCGACATTCGCGAACTGCCGCAACGCGGTGCGTTCAGTTCAGACCATTATACATACATATATATATGTATATGTATATATATATATATATGTATATGTATGTATGTGTGTGTATATATCGTCGATTTCCTTTTAAAACGTATTTTATAAATCGTTTTAAATTCGTTTTCAAAACTATTTCAACTTCACATTCAATTTCCAATCAAAATTGAATATTCCATATCATCGATGTATAAATGATAGTATTTTCAAAACATTACATTTTGAAATCAATTCCTTTTCGATATTCATTATAGAAATGAATAAAATCGATATAAATATCATTCACGTCAAAATGGCGTTATCTAATTAACACGGCTGTATATATTTAAATATGTTCGTGTCCATCCCAAATCGGACATCAAAATCACATTTTGATCTTTTACTGAGTATTATTTTAAAATTATTCCTTGTTTTAAAATATTAATTATTTTAAAATGTTCATTCTTTCTGAACTGGAATCAGACACGATTAATTACCGTATAATTTGATTACATGGATTTCATACAATACATGTATACAACAACAGCGATAAATAATCATCCATCATCCAGAGTGCATTCTACACTGTATAAGCATTAAATATAAATATTCAACGCTTACACAGCTTGTCAACCAATCGATTGACCTACAACTAACTATTGGGATTAGTGTATGTCCAATATCGTCCCAATACCGTGTGGGGTTTCAATCAACAAATAATGAATTTTATTTGTGCAGTTGGGATATCGTCCCAATCCATATCAGTAAAATGAGTTTTCATAAACAAATTGTTTGATTTGTAAATGAATATTTATATTTTTCACATCAACCTTAAAAATTATATTTTAACGATAAAATATTTTATTCAATATATGAATATTCTCTTCAGTTCGTTTACACAATAAAAATGATATTTTTATTGTTCTAACATATTTTAGAAAAAATTTGCAACATAACGGCGTGATATCAAAATCGGGTAATGTCTAGCATTACCCCTCTCCAGATATTGGCTCGCGCCATACACACATAACAATTCTAATCAATTCATTTTACCCAAACAACCAAATTCAACCAAATAATCTAATCAACCGAACTAAACAATCAAAAAAGTCATCCATGGTCTGTGGACGACGGGGAACAGTTCATATATGCCGTTATAAAATAAATAACTGTAGAAGAAAATTATAGTGAGGAGTTCTCACGTTTGAGATCCACTCCTCCGTTCTCTATTTCTGAACGGTTTGGACTTTGTTTTGATTTCAGCCCGTTCCATCGCACTCCTTTTCACGCGGTTCATAGTAAAAATCATATTTTTATTATTCAGTTTTATATAAAAATCATATTTTTACATCGTTGCTTCATTATAAAAATTATATTTTTATAACGCTGCTTTCTATATAAAAGTTATATTTTTATAATGCTAACTTCTATATAAAAATTATATTTTTATTTCTCTACTGAAACATTATAAAAATCACTACTTTATATTGTTATTATTATATATATATAATCACTTCTTTATTTGCATATCATATAAAGAGAAATCACATTATCATTTCAAAGCGATGCATATAAAAATCATATTTTGATCTTCATACATAAATAAAAATCATATTTTTATTTTCATACATATATAAAAATCATACTTTTATCCAACTAAAAATCGAATCTTTACACCTTAGACACATATGTAAAAATCGAATTTTCCTGCTTTAAAAACATATGTAAAATTCGGATTTTTCTCGCTACTTTCCAAATGAAAAACTAAATTTTCTACAATAAAAAATATAATTTTTTTTCTACAATGAAAAAGCTAATTTTTCTTCTATGAAAAATCAAATCTTTTCGTTATGAAAAATATCTTTATGTTACCATTTAACTATAAAAATCATATTCTTTACTTCGTTATTTCCATGATAAAATCGATTTTTTTATAAATCGTATTTCATATAAAAAATGATTTTATATTTTCCCATAGCCAAATAATTAAATAAACAAAATAAAATAAAATAAATTACAGCAGTTTAGGGGGGGTCGGATCTGCGGTGGTGTACTAGGAGGCCGACGGTGGGAACTCTGATGGGGGGCGGGGTTTCTCTTCTTGGGCGTTGGGTCTTCGAATTGGCCGAGGTGAGAGAAGGAGGAGGGAGAGAGAGGGGGCGCGACAGAGATCTGGTAAGGTGGAGGTGGCGATGCGGTGGCGGGTCTGGGTGAGGGAGCGGGGTTAATTTGGGAAAAGGGGGTTGGGTTCTTCAGAGCTAGGAAATGAAAAAGAAAAGGAGGAGGGGTTAAGTAAGTAAAGGGGTTATGTAATTATATATTTTATTATATTTAAATTTCAAAAAGCAAATATTTATTTCGAACTCCAAACGAAACCCATCGACTGTCGTCCATAACTAATTACCCCCATTCCGAACACAACGGGATATGTACGTAAGCCAGTTCGGCTGTTTCGGTCAGTTTTCATTTAAATTATAATATAAATCAATATATATTAAATTTAAACGTACATTTTAACTTATTGGGGCCATATATGAACCCCAAAAATTCCAAAAAATAAATCTGGCTATGTTTAGACGATACGGTCCTAACAAAACTAATTTCGTCAAATTTGGAGACCGTTTGAAAAATGGTCATTTTCTGGTCGATCCAAATTGACATAACTGTTAAAACATGTTTTACTTCACCACGCTCACATATTAATCAATAAAATTATGAAAATTGGAAACTAGCAATAACTTGACATCCTAGATCCAACAAATGTGGTTTCGTCGAAAACGGAGGTCGTTTGCAAAATGGTTATTTTTAAGGGCTATATTTTCCATAGCGACTATTCTGAATTTTCAACTGGGCATAACTTTTTATTCTCAATTTTTCGGATTCATTGGAAAGATAAATAGATTCTAATATTTTTGATTTTGCTAAAATCCAGTTTATTTTGAATCCTATACATTCATTTGAAATTTGAAACTGAAATTTCAAACTACCGCGTCATTTTCAATTCCTTTTATAATTAGAAATAAATATTTATATTCTAACGACGATACAGATAAATTTATACATTCTAATTCTATTCAAAATAAATTTCTCGTCGTTATTATTTAAAATAATTCATTTTAAATATTCAAAATTCATTAAAATTGCCAAAATAAAAAAATTAAATTGGTTCGAATTTTCCAGGTTATTACAATCTCCCCCACTTAAAATCTTTTCATCCTCGAAAAGGAACAGAGCTGAAAGTTGTTTTACAAACCACTCAACTTTCATAATTTTCATTATGGATTAAGTTCTTCAACTTTTCAGTTTCTAAGAACTTTTCAAATTTTTCAAAAATTTGGCAAACACCCTAAATTTTCGAAAAATTTCGCCATAACCTCCTTTGTACGAGAGCACCGGGAAAATCCCCAAACCGCCACATAGCCATCTCACCTCAAAAAGAAAAGGCCAAGGGCTAGCCAATCAACTCATAAAATCATCCAAACCCAAGAAATTTGTAAACATGTACCTATTTGTTGGGCATACAATTTTATTCTCTTCTCTAGCCTCCTCGCAATGGCCTGTTCTGTAACAACCCAGAAAAACTAAGCCAATTTAAAAATTTTATTTTGGCAATTTTAATTGATTTTGAATATTTAAAATGATTTATTTTAAATAATAACGACGAGAAATTTATTTTGAATAGAATTAAAACATACATATTTATTTGAATCGTCGTTAGAATATAAATATTTATTTTTATATATAAAAGGAATTGAAAATGGCGCGATAGTTTGAAAATTCAATTTCAAATTTCAAATGAATGTACAGGATTCAAAATAAACGGATTTTAATGAAATCAAAAATATTAGAATTTATTTGAAAATATCTTTCCAAGAATCCGAAAAATTGAAATTTCATAGTGGGAATAAAAAGTTATATCTAGTTAAAAATTCAGAGTAGTCGCTATGGAAAATATGGCCCTTAAAAATGGGAATTTTGGAAATGACCTCCGTTTTCAACGAAACCACTTTTGTTAGATCCGAGATGTCAAATTATTGCTAGATTCCAATTTCCATGATTTTTGGAATCAATATGTGAGGATGGCACAAGAAAACGTGTTTTAACAGTTTCAGTCAATTTGGATCGACCAGAAAGTGGCCATTTTTCAAACGATTTCCAAATTTGACGAAATTAGTTTTGTTAGGACCGTATCGTCAATACGAAGCTATAATTATTATTTTTTGTAATTTTTAGAGTTTGTTGTGGCCCCGGTAAATTGAAATGTATGTTTAAAATTTAATATGTGTGTTCGGAATGGGGGTAATTAGCTAGGGAAGACAGTCAGTGGGTTTGATATCGAGTTCAAAATAAAAAGGTACTTTTTGAAATTAAAAATAATAAAATATATATTATATAGTTCACCTCTCTCTCTCTCTCTCTCCCTATCCCCCGGTCAACCCCCCCCCCCTCATTTAATCAAAATCGAATAAGAAAAAAAAGAGCGACGAACGGAAACCGCCACTGCGATCGACCTAGTTAGCCGCCGCCGCTCCACCTCTGGAGTATTGCCGCCACCCTCCCCACGCCGTAGCAGCATCCTTCACCGTCCCTCCTCTCCCCCAATGCCCCATTTCCAAAACCCTAACCACTTCTCAGCCTGAACCGCCACTGCCATGACCCTGCGCCGCCCTCTGAAGTCCGCCGCCACCACTGGACTAGCTCCGGCCATCCTCAACCCTCCTCCTACCCCCTACAATCGATGAAGGTAAGTTTTAATTTGTTAAACCAAGCTTTAATTCCGTTTTTTATTTCATAAAAGACATAGTACATAAATTTAAATTATATATATATATTATATAGATAATAAAAATATGATTTTTATATTATAAAGATAATAAAAATATGATTTATATATTATAGAGACAATAAAAATATGATTTTTATATTATAGAGATAATAAAAATATGATTTTTATTTATGCAGAGTAGTAAAAATATGAATTTTATTATGAAGTAGCGAATATAAAGATTTGATTTTTATATGAGTAGGGGATTAAAAATAGAATTTTTATATTATAGAGAATATAAATATTTGATCTTTATTTATGTAGCGAAATAAAAAACCGATTTTTGGTATATATATATAGTGGAATGAAAATGTGATTTTTATTGCATTGAGATAAAAATGTGATTTTTTAACCTATACCGCATGAAGCAGATCGCGTTGGAAACACGACGAATATTTTCTACATAAGAAGAGTCGCGACATTCGGTTTAGCTTCTAGGTGAGAACTCCTCACTGAAATTTTCTTATATAGTTATTTATTTATAACTGCATATATGAATTATTCCCCATCGTCCATAGACCATGGACGACTTGTTTGATTTTTTAGGTTTAATTGACTAGATTGTTTTGTTCGGTTTGGTGTTTGGGAGAAATGAATTTATTAGAATTGTTGGGTGTGCATGGCGCGAGCCAATATCAGGAGAGGGGTAATGCTAGGCATTACCCGATTTTGATATCACACGTTACACCGTCAAAATTTTCTAAAATATATTAGAACAATAAAAATATTATTTTTATTGTGTAAATGAATTGAATAAATATTTTATAGTTAAAAATATTATTTTTAATGTGTATATGAATAAAATAAATATTCATTTACAAATCAGACGATTTGTTTATGAACACCCATTTTACTGATATGGATTGGGATGATAAATTTTACACATTGCCCAACTGCACGAATAAAATTCATTATTTGTTGATTGGAACCCCACAAAGGGTGTTGGGATGATATTTTACGTACACTAATCCCAACTGTTTAGTTGTATGTCAATCGATAGGTTGACTGACTGTTGTAAGCATTAAATATTTATATTTAATGCTTATACAGTGTAGAATGCACTCTGGATGATGGATGATTATTTATCACTGTTGTTGTATACATGTATTGTATGAAATCCATATAATCAAATTATATGGTAATTGACTGTGTCTGATTCCAGTTCAGAAGGAATGAATATATTAAAATAATGATTATTTTAAAATAACGAATATTTTCAAATAATATTCAGAAAAGAATCAAAATATGATTTTGATGTCCGATTTGGGATGGACACGAATATATTTAAATATATAAAGCCATGTTGATTAGATTA
This sequence comes from Allium sativum, assembly GCA_030737875.1. Taxonomy (NCBI): domain Eukaryota; kingdom Viridiplantae; phylum Streptophyta; class Magnoliopsida; order Asparagales; family Amaryllidaceae; genus Allium; species Allium sativum. The sequence goes on along the minus strand of CM060912.1, from coordinate 25,876,259 downwards.
ACGCCTTTTGGTCGTGAACGATATTTATATCGATTTTATTCGTTTTTATAATGAATATCGAAAAGGAATTGATTTCAAAATCTAATGGTTTGAAAATATTGTCATTTATATATCAACGATATGGAATATTCAATTTTGATTACAAATTGAATATGAAGTTGAAATCGTTTTGAAAACGAATTTAAAACAATTTATAAAATATGTTTTAAATGGAAATCGACGAAATATATATAATATATATAATGGCCTGAATAGAACGTGTCGGGCTGCGGTAGTTCGCGAATTTCGACCATTGACTTCGAATGGACGTTACAGGAAATCCGACCGTTGGATTCTCTTAAAACCGGAACCATGGTGTTCGTATCGAAAAGAGCTTTCTAACGAAAATTAGAAGTATGAAATCTAACGGTTGGATTTGGAATTATGTCTAAATCAAATTTGGAAAAGGTCATCGTAAGTGCAATTCGATGGTCGTTTATGGAAATCGAATGTACGGGCCTTGATAAAATTATTAAAAATGTCAATAATTTGTGTAAAATAATAACAAATGATTTGGAAAGAATTAGGATGAAAAATCTCATATTTGAAAAGATAAAAATATATTTTTGGCGAAATGAACTAGTCTTGAACTAGAATTAAAAATCCAATGTTTTTAAGTAAATAAATTGGATTTGAAATGGTTTTAAAAATAACCAGGATTTCCAATATATGAATTGGAATGGATTTAAATCGAAATTATCTTCGGAATATTTTGATATTGGATTCCATGATTATACGGATACTGGGGAGGAATTTGGGGATATATCATTATTCCAATACGATATTTGTTGATTCCAAAATTTGATATTGAATATAAGCCGCTATATTTTCTATTCAGAGCCTTGTATTTAATATCAAATTGGATTTTGGGTTGTCGTGAATGGTATCTTTAATAATACTGTTCTTAAACCAATTAGAGCTAAGAAAATTAGAAATTGACTAGAGATTAGTTAAGTTGAATGCTTTCCTGGGTATTGTTCTGATATTGTTTCAGCCTTCGGGGTTAACACTTAGGGAATTGTTCTCTTACTAATTTACGGTTAGAGGCTGATGGAATGTGAATTGGGTTTGTTATGAACTGTGTTTTAGCGACATTCGCTCTTTAACCGATTTACAGTGAAATGGGATTTGGAATTTATAAATCTTTTTTAAGATTTAAAGGAGATTTTCCAAAGTCAAGTTTTCCAATTTAACATATTAAATTTGAATTGAATGGAATTCGATTTGGTAATAATCGAAGTAAGCTTCTGTAGAGGTAGACGGTTAATATATATGGAATTTAAAAGGCCATGTCGCTATTCCATTTATATTATCGGTTGGATATGGAAGTTTATATCGAATATATTTATCGATTTGTTTTCCATGAAGATTCCACTGTTAATGGAATGTGATTTTGGGTTGTCGTGAATGGTATCTTTAATAATATTGTTCTTAGACCCAATAGAGTTAAGAAAATCAGAAACTACCTAGGGATTAGTTAAGTTGAATGGTTTCCTGGGTATTGATCTGATGTTGGTTTCGGCCTTCGAGGTTAATACTTAGGGAATTGTTCACTTGATAATTTATGACTAAAGGTTAATGGAATGGAATAAGATTTGGGGTTTATCATGAACCGTGTATTAAATGACATTGGTTCTTTAACCAGTTAAAAACAGGATATGATTTCCCAAGTTAAACAGTCGTTAATATTGATTTTTTTTTGGAAGATTAAAACCAAGTGGAGTTTTAATGCATTTTTAATTAGATTGAAATGATATCCAAAGGAAGACTAAAGACAAATTTAAAGAATTTATCTTTGATAAAATTAATGGGAACCTTTCCCAAAGTACAAGAATATTTGGATAAAGGAATATTTTGGATTGGAATGAGGCATATGTTGTGTTTTTATAACACTTGTTTATTATATACGTGAGTTATTCAGAAAGACCGGGTTTATCCCATTCTGAATAAATAATTCGACGATATGTCGAGGATGAAGACGGTGGTTAAAGACCAGAGGTCTTCACATTGTTTGGATGATTACTGATGTCTTGATTGGGCTGCACACTCAAGACAAGGTAATAAGTGGTGATCGTCCAGACATACTTGGAGATCGACCGGATATGCGGGGGCCTCTCCCCTGTATTGGACATATGAGGGAAGAATAAGGTGCCTCGGGTTTCGTTCAGACCCAGAATGAACTTGTAAGTGGATAGGTGTCTGACATAAGATTTCACTTTGTGTGATTGATAGACATCGGTTTCATAGCGTGAATTGCCTGTGTGGCATGCTGAGATGCAAATGATCAAGGCTTCTGATGAAAAGCAGGGACTTGTGGTTGATGATCAAAGCATGGCTTTAATATAGCGTAGCTTTGTGAAGCGTTAATTCGCGAGCATCACACACCGGTGTGAACCAGAAACGGGAGCGGACCTCAGGGAGGGCATGCGTTTCTTTCTAGCTAGGAGTGATGTTAGCGTTTTACTAGACGTGGAATTTTACTTATGTGGATGACGGATAGCGAGGCGCCTTGGTTATATTGGTCGATCTGGGACCAATGGTCTGGTCGGGGTATGACCAGTTTAGTCCCAATAGGGTGGGGAAACATAGTGTTCAGGCATTTTAATCCACTCCGTGTGGACCGGCCCTAACGATCCAAGGGTCACTCGAGCTCTGATCTTGAGACATAGTAGGCTAGATTGTCTCGAAGCAGTAAGGGCGATCCCTTGCCTTGGTTCACAGATGGAAATCCAACTTCCAATACGTGACGTTTGCAATTTTGATTGTAGAGCCTAGTATTGGCGACATGATATATCGTACCCATGTCGTCTAGGATTGAAACATTTATATTTGAAGTTGTTTTATACACTATGCACTTATAATAGTATCAAATGATTTGTTTTAACGTACCAAGCATGTTTGGCTATTATAAGGTAAAACCCTATCACCCAGCTTGCAATGCATTGTGTGATAGGACCTGGGTCTTATAATAGCTTTATTTTCCCAAAAAAGCATTGCGTTGTTTTGTTATATGCACTGGTATTCTTGGGAGGAAACATGTTCCGTGTTATACGGCGTGGTCCTTTGATATATCTGAATTAAAGTAAAGTTTTAAATAACTATTTTTAGTTCTTACACTAGTCACACAACTGACCTGGAGTTTATTGTTTTAAACTAAACTCTGGGTGCCCCTTTTTTCCTCACGGGCAGTTAGTAGTTTTGGTTTTGCAAATTTATATTCACAGGATCCTGGTTTACAGTTGGAATGATATTCGGAAAGCTCTGTATCCGCATATTCTTTTTAGTGGTGTTTTGTATTATTTTCCGCTGCATTATAACTTGTAAATCTCTGATGTTTAGTAAGTGTATATAATTTATTCATACTCTGTTATATTCTTGTATTCTGATGAAATTGTTGTAATGAGCAATGAAAGGTTCTTCTATTTGTGTCCTGATGTGTGTTGTTCTCAAAGTCAATCCGGGCTTTCCTTCACGGGGAAGTTCGGGTCGCTTCCTTTTGGTATCAGAGATCTGGCTTACAGAGCTTTAGAACAAGACACATTAGAACCAAACGAAAGAATTCGCCAAAGATTGGATTAGTAATATCCAATAGGAATGAATCATTAGAGATAGGATTAGTAGTATCCTAGAACGAGTGTGAAGGGTGTATTTTTGAAGATAAAAGTGAAAACAAATTTTGTTTTGAAAATTTAAATCAATTATTCATATTTGAATATTATTTTAATATTGATTTGGACAATCAAGTATATAAAGATTTTGCATATACGTCTGATCCATGTGTATTCAAAGTTTTAATATACTGGATAGATATAGAATCACACTCTAGTCGCCCGAAGATGATTCTGATGATTAAAGCTTCATCATCAGAATTTATGTTTGAGTTTCTAAAGTGGAATATCTATATATTTCCATTAGACTGGTGTGAGAACCAAAACTAGATAGGGTTTATTGTTGTGATTTGGCATCAAAAACATGATTTTCGGTATATATGTCAAAATAATGAATTTGAAACGTTAATTCATTAATTGATTGATGGTTGTGTTATATGATTATTTGTTATCTAATAAAACCATTATGTGAAAGAACGGTACATATAACCAAGTTGTATCAAATGTTAAACTGAATTGAAAATTGTTTGAAACTGCACACATGTACATGCATATATATCGAACAGGTCATAGCAAAGAGGCTAGAGAAGACAAAAAAATTGTTTGCCGGACAAATAGGTAAATGTTTATTGTATTTCTTGGGGTTTTTGATGATTTTATGAGCCGATTAGCTAGCCGCTTGGCTGTTTCTTTTTCTTTTTGATTGGAGAGGCCTGTGTGGCGGTTTGGCGATTTTCCCGGTACTTCCATACAAAGGAGGTTATGGCGAAATTTTTCGAAAATTTAGGGTGTTTGCCAAATTTTTGAAAAATTTGAAAAGTTTTTAGAAACTGAAAAGTTGAAAAACTTAAGCCATAATTAAAATAACAAAAGTTGAGTTGGTTTGTAGAACAACTTTCAGCTCCGTTCCTTTTCGAGGACGAAAAGATTTTAAGTGGGGGAGATTGTAACAACCAGGAAAATCTGAGCCACTTTAAAATTTTTATTTTGGCAATTTTAATGGATTTTGAATATTTAAAAGGATTTATTTTAATAACAACGATGAGAAATTTATTTTGAATAGAATTAGAACGTATATATTTATTTGAATCGTCGTTAGAATGTAAATATTTATTTTTATATATAAAAGGAATTGAAAATGGCGTGGTAGTTTTAAAATTCGATTTCAAATTTCAAATGAATGTACAGGATTCAAAATAAACCGGATTTTAGCGAACCCAATAATATTAGAATTTATTGAAAATATCTTTCCAACGAATCCGAAAAATTAAAATTTCATGGCGTGAATAAAAAGTCATGTCCAGTTAAAAATTCAGAATAGTCATTATGGAAAATATGTCCTATAAAAATGGGAATTTTGGAAACAACCTCCGTTTTCGATGAAACTACTTTTGTTGGATCCGTGATATCAAATTATTGCTAGATTCGAATTTCCATAATTTTTGGAATCAATATGTGAGGGTGGCACAAGACAACGTGTTTTAACCATTTTAGTCAATTTGGATCGACTAGAAAGTGGCTTTTTTTCAAACAATCTCCAAATTTGACGAAATTAGTTTTGTTAGGACCATATCGTCAATACGAAACTAGAAATATTTTTTCTATAATTTTTAGAGTTCGTAATTGGCCCCGGTAAATTGAAATATACGTTTAAAATTGAATATGTAGATTTATATTTTAATTTAAACGAAAACTGATCGAAACAGCTGAAACATCTGATGAAGCACATCTCATTGTGTTCGAAATGGGGTTAATTAGCTAGGCAAGACAGTCGGTGGGTTTGATTTCGAGTTCAAAATAAAAAGGTACTTTTTGAAATTAAAAATAATAAAATATATATTATATAATTCACTCTCCCTCTCCCTTATCCCTTAGTCAACCCCCTTGGTCATTTATTCAAAACTGAATAAAAAAAAGAGCGACGAACGGAAACCGCCACCGCGATCGACCTCCTCAGCCGCCACCGCTCCACCTCTGGAGCACCGCCGCCACCCTCCCTACGCCGTAGCAGCCTCCTTCGCCATCCCTCCTCTCCCCAACGCACATTTCAAAAATCGCAACCCCTTCTCTGCCTGAACCGCCACCGCCATGACCCTGCGCCACCCTCTGAAGTCCGCCTCCACCTCTAGACTGGCTCCGTCCATCCACAACCCTCCTACTACCCCCTACGATCGATGAAGGTCAGTTTTAATTTGTTAAACCAAGCTTTAAGTCCGTTTTTTTATAGAAGGCATAGTATAGAAATTTAAATTATATATATATTATATAGATAATAAAAATATGATATTTATATTATAGAGATAATAAAAATATGATTTTTATATTATAGAGATAATAAAAATATGATTTTGTTTATGTAGAGTACTAAAAATATGATTTTTATTATGAAGTAGTGAATATAAATATTCGATTTTTATATGAGTAGAGGATTAAAAATAGAATTTTTATATAATAGAGAATATAAAATTTTGATCTTTATTTATGTAGCGAAATAAAAATCTGATTTTTAGTGTGTGTATATATATATATATATATATAGTGGAATGAAAACTTGATTTTTATAGCGTTGAGATAAAAATGTGATTTTTTAACCTATACCATATGAAACAGATCTCGTTGGAAACACGACGAAGATTTTCCACAAAAGAAGAGCCGCGACATTTGGTTTAGCTTCTAGGTGAGAACTCCTCACTAAAATTTTCTTATACAATTATTTATTTATAACTGCATATATGAATTGTTCCCCGTCATCCACAGACCATGGACGACTTGTTTGATTGTTTGGTTTAGTTGATTAGATTGTTTGGTTGGGTTTGGGTGAAATGAATTGATTAAAATTGTCGGGTGTGCATAGCGTGAGCCAATATCAGGAGAGGGGTAATGCTAGACATTACCCGATTTTGATATCGCGTCGTTATACCACCAAAATTTTCTAAAATATGTTAGAACAATATTTTTTTCTTGTAAATGAATTGAATAAATATTTTATCGTTAAAAATATAATATATGAATAAAATAAATATTCATTTACAAATCAGACGATTTGTTTATGAACACCAATTTTACTGATATGGACTGTGATGACAAATTTTACACATCGCCCAACTGCACGAATAAAATTCATTATTTGTTAATTAAAACACCACACGGGTGTTGGGATGATATTTGATGTACACTAATCCCAACTGTTTAGTTGTATGTCAATCGATAGGTTGACAGACTGTTGTAAGCATTAAATATTTATATTTAATGCTTATACAGTGTAGAATGCACTCTAGATGAGGGATGATTATTTATCAATGTTGTTGTATACATGTATTCTATGAAATCCATATAATCAATTTATATGGTATTTGACTGTGTCTGATTCAAATTCAGAAAGAATGAATATATTAAAATAACGATTATTTTAAAATAATGAATATTTTCAAATAATATTCAGAAAAGAATCAAAATATGATTTTGATGTCCGATTTGGGATGGACACGAATATATTTAAAAATATAAAGCCGTATTGATTAGATTAACGCCATTTGGACATGAACGATATTTATATCGATTTTATTCATTTTTATAATGAATCTCGAAAAGGAATTGATTTCAAAATCTAATGATTTGAAAATATTATCATTTATATATCGACGATATGGAATATTCAATTTTGATTAGAAATTGAATATGAAGTTGAAATCGTTTTAAAAACGAATTTAAAACGATTTATAAAATACGTTTTAAATGGAAATCGACAAAATATATATATATATTATATATATATAATGTCCTGAAGAGAACGCGCTGCGGTAGTTCGTGAATTTCGACCATTGACTTCGAATGGACGTTACGGGAGATCCGATCGACGGATTCTCCTAAAACCGGAACTCTTGGGTTCGTATCGAAAAGATCTTTCTAACAAAAATTAAAGGTTTGAAATCTAATGGTTGGATTTGGAATTATGTCCAAATCAAATTTCGAAAAGGTCGCTGTAAGTGCAGTTCGATGGCCGTTTATGGAAATAGACTGTACGAGCCTTGATAAAATTATTAAAAATACCAATAATTTGTGTAAAATCATAATAAATGATTTGGAATGAATTGGGATGAAAAATAACATATTTAAAAAGATATAAATATATTTTTGGCGAAATGAACTAGTTTTGAACTAGAATTAAAAATCCAATGTTTTTAAATAAATAAATTGGATTTGAAATGGTTTTAAAAATAATCAGTATTTCCAATATATGAATGGAATTGTTTAAATCGAAATTATCTTCGGAATATTTCGATATTGGATTATGTGATTATACGGACATTGTGGAGGAATTTGGAAGATATAGATATATCGTTATTCCAATACGATATTTGTTGATTTCAGAATTTGATATTGAATATAAGCCGATATATTTTCTATTCAGAGCCTTGTATTTAATATCAAATTGGATTTTGGGTTGTCATGAATTGTATCTTTAATAATACTGTTCTTAAACCCAACGGATTTAAGAAAATTAGAAACTGAATGGAGATTAGTAAAGTTGAATGGTTTCCTGGGTATTGATCTGATGTTGGTTTCGGCCTTCGGGGTTAACACTTAGGGAATTGTTCTCTTACTAATTTATGGTTAGAGACTGATGGAATGTGAATTGGGTTTGTTGTGAACTGTATTTTAGTGACATTCATTCTTTAACCCGATTTATAGTGAAATGGGATTTGGAATTTATAAATCTTTTATTAAGTTTTAAAGGAGATTTTCCAAAGTAAAGTTTTCCAATTTAACATATTAAACTGGAATCGAATGGAATTCAATTTGGTAATAATCGAAGTAGAGGAAGACGGTTAATATATTTGGAATTTAAAAGGCCTTGTCGTTATTCCATTTATATTATCAGTTGGATATGGAAGTTTATATCGATTATATTTGTATCGATTTGTTTTCCATGAAGATTCCATTGTTAATGGAGTGTGATTTTGGGTTGTTGTGAATAGTATCTATAACAATACCGTTCTTAGATCCAACGGAGTTAAGAAAATCATAAACCAACTGGGGATTAGTTAAGTTGAATGGTTTCCTGGGTATTGATCTGATGTTGGTTTCAGCCTTCGGGGTTAATACTTAGGGAATTGTTCACTTGCTAATTTATGATTAAAGGGTGATGGAATGGAATGTGATTCTGGGCTTATCGTGAACCGTGTTTTAAATGATATTGGTTCTTTAACCCAGTTAAAGACACGATATGATTTCCCAAGTTAAACAGTCATTAATATTGATTTTTTTGGGAAGATTAAAACCAAGTGGAGTTTTAATGCATCTTTAATTAGATTGAAATGATATCCAAAGGAAGATTAAAGAATGAATTGAAAGAATTTATATTTGATAAAATTAATGGGAACCTTTCCCAAAGTATAAGAATATTTGGATAAAGGAATAATCTGGATTGGAATGAGGCGTATGTTGTCTTCTTATAGCGCTTATTTATTATATACGCGAGTTATTCATAAAGACTGGGTTTATCCCATTCTGAATAATTGATTCGACGATATATCGAGGATGAAGATGGTGGTTGAAGACCGGAGGTCTTCACATCATTTGGATGATTACTGATGTCTTGATTAGGTTGTACACCCAAGACAAGGCAATAAGTGGTGATCGTCCAGACGTACTTGGAGATCGACTGGATATGCGAGGGCCTCTCCCTTGTATTGGACATATGGAGGAGGAAAAAGGTGCCTCTGGTTTCATTCAGATCCAGAACGAACTTGTAAATGGATGGGTGTCTGGCATCGGATTTCACTCTGTGTGACTGATAGACATCGGTTGCATAGCGTGAATTGCCTGTGCAGCATGCTGAGATGTAAATGATCAAGGCTTCTGTTGAAAAGCAGGGTCTGGTGGTTGATGATCAAAGCACAGCTTTAATATAGCATAGCTTTGTGTAACATTAATTCGCGAGCCTCACACACCGGTGTGAACTAGAAACGAGAGAGGACCTCAGGGAGGGCATGCGTTTCTGTCTAGCTAGGAGTTGTGTCAGTGTTTTACTAGCCCTCGCATTTTACTTATGTGGATGATGGATAGCGAGGTGCCTCGGTTATATCGGTCGATCAGGGACCGATGGTCTGGTCGGGGTATGACCAGTTTACGCCCCATAGGATGGGTCAACGCAGTGTTCAGGCATTTTAATCCACTCTGTGTGGACCGGCCCTGACGATCCAAGGGTCACTCGAGCTCTGATCCTGAGACTTGGTACGCTAGATTGTCTCAAAGCAGTAAGGACGATCCCTTGCCTTGGTTCACAGAAAGAAATCCAACTTCCAATACGTGACATTTGCGGTTTTTATTGTAGAGCCTAGTATTGGCGACATGATATATGGTACCCATGCCATTTAGTATTGATACATTTATATTTGAAATTGTTTTATACACTATGCACTTATAATAGTATCAAATGATTTGTTTTAACGTACCAAGCATGTTGGCTATTATAAGGTAAAACCCTATCCCTCGGCTTGTGTTGCATTGTGTGATAAGTCCTGGGTCTTATAATAACTTCATTTTTCCAAAAAGCATTGCGTTGTTTTGTTATATGCACTGGTATTCTTGGGAGGAGACCCGTTTTGTGTTATACAGCATGCTCCCTTGATATATATGATTTAAAATAAAGTTTTAAATAATTGTTTTTAGTTCGCACACCAGTCACATGAATGACCTGGAGTTTACTGTTTTAACCTAAACTCTGGGTGCCCCTATTTTCCACATGGGCAGTTAGTTGTTTTGGTTTTGCAGATTTATATTCACAGGGTCCTGGTTTACAGCTGGAATGATATACAGAAAGCTCTGTATCCGCATATTCTTTTTAGTGGTGTTTTGTATTATTTTCCGCTGCATTGTAACTTGTAAATCTCTGATGTTTAGTAAATGTATTTATTTTATTCATACTTTGCTATATTCTTGTATTCTGATGAAATTGTTGTAATAAGAAATGAAAGGTTCTTTTGTTTGTGTCCCGATGTGTGTTGTTCTCAAAGTCAATCCGGGCTTTCCTTCATAGGGAAGTTCGGGTCGCTTCATGTTCAATATATATGCAAGTACATGCATGCATTTCCAAACAATTTTCAATACAGTTCAATAATTGGTACAATTTGGTTATATGTACCATTCTTTCACATGTTGATTTAAATAAATAATCACACAACACAATCATCAATCAATTAGTTGATTAACGTTTCAAATTCATAACTTTGATACATAGTCAAAAATCATATTTTTGATGCCAATTCACAACAATAATCCCTATCTAGTTTTGGTTCTCACACCAGTCTAATGGAAATATATAGACATCCCACTTTCGAAACTCGAACACAAGTGCTGATGATGACATGCCATCATCAGAACCATCTCCGGGCGACTAGAGTGTGATTCTATATCTATCCAGCATATTAAAACTTCGTACACACATTTGCAAGGCGTATATGCAAAATCTTTATATATTGGATTGTCCAAATTCAATACAAACAAAATATTCAAGTATATATCATAAGGTTTAAATTTTCAAAACAATATTTGTTTTCAATTTTTATTTTAAAAATAATACTCTTCACACTCGTTCTAGGATACTACTGATCCCATCTCTAACGAGTCATTCTCATTGGATATTACTAATCCATTCTCTGATGAATTCTTCTGTTCGTTTCTAACGTGTCTTGTTCTCGAGCTCTATATAAACTAGAGCTCTGATACCACTGTAAGGACACAGAACTTCCCCGGTCCCCGAAGAGAAGAGGAAGGATGGATTGCTTTGAGAACACGAAAAATCAGAACACAAATAAAGAACATTTCATTGCTTATTACAACAATTTCATCAGAATACAAGAATATATAGAGTATGAATAAATCATATACGTTTGATCAATATCAGAGATTTAAATTACATTTAAATACATAGCAGCGGAAAACAATACAAAACACAACTGAAAGTAATACACGGATACAGAGCTTTTCGAATATCGCTTTAGCTGTAAATCAGGATCCTGTGAATATAAATCTGCAAAACCAGAACTACTAGCTGCCCGTACGGAAAATAGGGACACCCAGAGTTTAGGTTAAAACAATAAACTCCAGGTCAGTCATGTGACCAGTGTGAGAACTAAAACAGTTATTAATTTTTATTTTAAAGTTAGGTAAATCCAGGGACCAAGTCGTATAACACGGAATGGGTTTCCTCCCAAGAATACCAGTGCATAAAACAACAGCGCCATGCTAAATAAAAACAATGAAGCTATTATAAGACTCAGGTCCCATCACATAATGCAACGCAAGCCGGAGGATAGAGTTTTTACCTTATCATAGCCAAAAATGCTTGGTACGTAAAATTTCATATTTTACTATTACTGTAAGTGTATAGTGTCAAAATAATTTCAAATATAAAAGTATCAATCATAGACAGCATGAGTGCCCCCATCCCACTATGTCGCCATAATAGGCTCTACAATCAAAACCACAAAATATTGTATTGAAAGTTGGATTTCCATCTGTGAACCAAGGCAAGGGATCGTCCTTACCGCTTCGAGACAATCTAGCCCATGTCTCAGGGTCAGAACGCATCGACCCTTGGATCGTCAGGGCCGGTCCACTCGAGGTGGATTAAAATGCCTGAACACTACGTTTCCCCGACTTATGGGGCGTAAATCTAGTCTGTATAAAGACCATCCATCGGCTCCGCAGAGACCGAAATAACCGAGGTGCCTCGCAATCCATCATCCACATAAGTAAAATGTCAGGGCTAGTAAAACGCTGACACCACTCCTAGCTAGAAGAAACGCATGCCCTCCCTGGGGTCCTCTCCCGTTTCTGGTTCACACCGGGGTGTAAGGCTCGTGAATTAATGCTACACAAAGCTATGCTATATTAAAGTCGTGCTTTGATCATCAACCACAAGACTCCGCTTTTCAACAGAAGCCTTGATAATTTGCATCTCAGCATGCCATAAGGGCAATTCATGCTATGCAACTGATGTCTATCAATCAGATAGAATGAAATCCAATGTCAGACACACATCCATTTACAAGCTCGTTCTAGGTCTGAACGAAATCGGAGGCACCTTATTCCTTGTCCCATATGTCCAATACAGGAGAGAGGCCCTCACATATCTGGTCGATCTCCAAGTACGTATGGACGATCACCAATTATTACCTTGTCTTGGGCGTACAACCCAATCAAGACATCAGTAATCATCCAAACGATGTGAAGACCTCCGGTCTACAACCACCGTCTTCATCCCCGACACATCATCGAATTAGTTATTCAGAATGGGATAAACCCGGTCTTTCTGAATAACTCATGTATATAATAAACAAGTGCTATAAAAACACAACATATGCCTCATTCCAATCAAGAATATTCCTTTATTCAAACATTCTTATACTTTGGGAAAGGTTCCCATTGATTTTATCAAAGATAAATTCTTTAAATTTATTCTTTAATCTTCTTTTGGATTTCAATTCAAACCAAATTATGTTTTATCCAAACTAGTCAGGATTAGCGCACCTTATCGAAGTAATCATTTGTTTAATTTCCCAATCCCAACCTATTCATCCCATGAAGCAAAACTGGTAATACTTCATATCTAACACCACGGTGATATCGGTAAATTCAACTACTATTTCACGTTCAAATCTAATTAAAGATTTACCTGTCATCGAGAGAAAAACTGGTGATACTCCATTCTCAATCATTTCAATCTAATTAAAGATTCATTAAACTTCACTTGGTTTTAATCTTCCCAAAAATCAATAATCTTGATTATTTAGCTTGGGAAATCATATCCTGTCTTTAACTGGTTTAAAGAACCAATGTCATTTAAAACATGGTTCACTATAAACCCAAAATCACATTCCATTCCATCATCCTTTAATCGTAAATTAGTAAGTGAACAATTCCCTAAGTATTAACCCCGAAGGCCGAAACTAACATCAGATCAACACCTAGGAAACCATTCAACTTAACTAATCTCCAGTTAGTTTTTGATTTTCTTAACTCCGTTGGGTCTAAGAACAGTATTATTGAAGATACCATTCACGAAAACCCAAAATCTCATTCCATTGTTAATCGGGTTAAAGATAAGTGTTATTAAAACACCGTTCATAATAAACCCAACGACCAATTTCAATTCAGTTCCAATTAAATATTAATTAATTGGTATACTTCATTAAATCTAAATAAAAAGATTTAATCTTTTCTCAACTGGGTTCAAGAACAGTGTTAATGAAGACACCATTCACGACAAACCCAAAATCACATTTGATATTAAATACAAGGATCTGAATTGAAAATATATCGGCTTATATTCAATATCAAATACTACAACCAACAAATATCGTATTGGAAATAACGATATAAATATATCTTTCGAATTTCCATAACAATATCTGTATAATCACAAAATCCAACATCAAAATATTCCGAAGACAATTTTGATTCAAATCCATTCCAATTTATATATTGGAATTCCTAGTTATTTCTAAAACCATTTCAAATCCAATTTATTTATTTAAAAAAAAAATTGATTATAATTCTAGTTCAAAACTAGTTCATTTCGACAAAAATCTTTTTTTTTTTATCTTTTCAAATAAGGAATTTTCATCCCAATTCCTTCCAAATCATTTTTTATGATTTTACACAAATTATTGATACTTTTAATAATTTTATCAAGGCCCGTACAATCGATTTCCATAAACGGCCATCGAACTGCACTTACAACGACCTTTTCCAAATTTGATTTGGACATAATTCCAAATCCAACCGTTACATTTCAAATCTCTCATATTTTTAGAAAGCTCTTTTCAATACAAACCCAACGGTTTCGGTTGTAGGAGAATCTAACGGTCGGATCTCCCGTAATGTCCATTCGATGTCAATGGTCGAAATTCGCGAACTACCGAAGCGCGATACGTTCTATTCAGGACATTATATATATATAATATACATATATATTATATATATTTTGTCGATTTCCTTTGAATATGTATTTTATAAATCGTTTTAAATTCGTTTTCAAAACGATTTCAACTTCACATTCAATTTCCAATCAAAATTGAATATTCCATATCATCGATATATAAATGATAGTATTTTCAAAACATTATATTTTGAAATCAATTCCTTTTCAATATTCATTATAGAAATGAATAAAATCGATACAAATATCATTCACGTCAAAATGACATTATCTAATCAACACGGCTATATATATTTAAATATATTCGTGTCCATCCCAAATCGGACATCAAAATCACATTTTGATCTTTTACTGAATATTATTTTAAAAATACTCCTTAATTTAAAATATTAGTTATTCTAAAATATTCATTTTTTCTGAACTGGAATTAGACACAGTCAATTACCATATAATTTGATTATATGGATGTATACAACAACAGTGATAAATAATCATCCATCATCCAGAGTGCATTTTACACTGTATAAACATTAAATATAAATATTCAACGCTTACACAACTTGTCAACCAATCGATTGACATACAACCAACTATTGGGATTAGTGTATGTCCAATATCGTCCCAATACCCGTGTGGGGTTTCAATCAACAAATAATGAATTTTATTTGTGCAGTTGGGCGATGTGAAAAATTTATCGACCTAGTCCATATCAGTAAAATGGGTGTTCATAAACAAATCCTCTGATTTGTAAATGAGTACTTATTTTATTCACATCAAAATTAAAATCTATATTTTTAACGATAAAATATTTTATTCAAGATATGAATATTCTCTTCAGTTCATTTTTACAATAAAAATGGTATTTTTACTGTTCTAACATATTTTAGAAAATTTTGGCGGCATAACGGCGTGATATCAAAATCGGGTAATATCTAGCAATACCCCTCTCCTGATATTGGCTCGCGCCATACACACATAACAATTCTAATCAATTCATTTCAACCAAATAACCAAATTCAACCAAATAATTTAATCAACCAAACCAAACAATCAAACAAGTCGTCCATGGTCTACGGACGACGGGGAACGGTTCATATATGCAGTTATAAAATAAATTCATGTATAAGAAAATTATAATGAGGAGTTCTCATCTTTGGGATCCACTCCTCCGTTCTCTATTTCTGAACGGTTCGGACTTTGTTTTGATTTCATCCCATTCCATCGCACTCCTTTTCACGCTGCTCATAGTAAAAAATCATATTTTTATTATTCAGTTTTATATAAAAATCATATTTTTGCATCGTTGCTTCATTATAAAAATTATATTTTTATAATGCTATTTTCTATATAAAAATTATATTTTTATAACGCTAGCTTCTATATAAAGATTATATTTTTATTTCTCTACTGAAACATTATAAAAATCACTCCTTTATATTGTTACTATTATATATGTATATATATATATATATATAAATCACTTCTTTATTCACATATCATATAAAGAGAAATCACATTTTCATTTCAAAGCGATGTTTATAAAAATCATATTTTGATCTTCATACATAAATAAAAATCATATTTTTATTTTCATACATTTATAAAAATCATATTTTTATATAATTAACAATCGAATCTTTATACCTTAGACACATATGTAAAAATTGAATTTTCTTGCTTAAACACATATGTAAAGATCGGATTTTTCTCGCTACTTTCCAAATGAAAATCTAATTTTTCTACAATGAAAAATATAATTTTTCATCTATGAAAAATCAAATCTTTTTAATGAACAAAATCAAATCTTTTCATTACAAAAAATATAATCATTATATTACCATTTAACTATAAAAATCATATTCTTTACTTCGTTATTTCCATGATAAAAATAGATTTTTTTATAAATTGTATTTCATATAAAAACTAATTTTATATTTTCCCATAGCCAAATACATTAAATAAACAAAATAAAATAAAAGAAATAAAATAAAATAAACTTACTGCAGTTTAGGCGGGTCGGATCTGCGGTGGCGCGCCAGGGGGTCGGCGGCGGTTCAGCATGCGGCGCGAACTCTGATGGGGTGTGGGGTTTTTTTTTCTCTTGGGCGTTGGGTCTTCGAATTGATCGAGGTGAAAGAAGGAGGAGGGAGAGAGGGGGGCGCGACAGAGATCTGGTGAGGTGGAGGCGGCGATGCGGTGGCGGGTCTGGGTGAGGGATCAGGGTCGATTTGGGAAAAGGGGGCTAGGTTCTTCAGAGTGTGGAAATGAAAAAGAAAAGGAGGAGGGGGCTTAAGTAAGAAAAGGGGTTATATAGTTATATATTTTATTATATTTATTTCGAACTCCAAACAAAACCCACCGATTGTCGTTCATAACTAATTTCCCCCATTCCGAACACAATGGGATAGGTATCGTAAGCCAGTTCAGCTGTTTCGATCAGTTTTCATTTAAATTACAATATAAATCAATATATATTTAATTAAAGCGTATGTTTTAATTTACTGGGGCCATATACGGACCCCAAATATTCTAGAAAAATAAATCTGGCTATGTTTAGACGATACGGTCCCAACAAAACTAATTTCGTCAAATTTGGAGACCATCTGAAAAATGGCCATTTTCTGGTCGATCCAAATTGACTAAAACTGCCAAAACACGTTTTACTTCACCACGCTCACATATTAATCCCAAAATTTATGAAAATTTGAATCTAGCAATAACTTGACATCCCGGATCCAACAAAAGTGGTTTCGTCGTAAACGGAGGTCGTTTGCAAAATGGCTATTTTTAAGGGCTATATTTTCCATAACGACTATTCTGAATTTTCAACTGGGCATAACTTTTTATTCCCGCTATGAAATTTCAATTATTCAGATTTGTTGGAAAGATATTTTCAAATAGATTCTAATATTTTTGGTTTTGCTAAAATCTGATTTATTTTGAATCCTGTACATTCATTTGAAATTTAAAATCGAAATTTCAAACTACCGCGCTATTTTCAATTTCTTTTATAATTAAAAATAAATATTTATATTCTAACGGTGATTCAAATAAATATATACGTTCTGATTCTATTCAAAATAAATTTCTCGTCGTTATTATTTAAAATAATTCATTTTAAATATTCAAAATTCATTAAAATTGCCAAAATAAATTTTTTACATTGGTTCGGATTTTTCAGGTTATTAAACCCACAACTGCTTCGAAGGGAGAGGGATCATGAACGTACCGCTCTAATCATTTCTTGCGGATGAATTTTACAATCGCATCCTTAATGTGGCAATAGTCGTTAGTGTTGTAGCCGTACATATCGTGGAATCTGTAATATTTGTCGGAGTTTTTCACTTGGTCGGTAGATTCCCTGGTGTTGGGCTTCTTATACTCATGAGTATTACAGGTCTCTAAGTAGATTGTCTCCAGATCTCGATTGAGTGGAGTGCAGTTCCAATAATTTTGGTAGTTGTCATGCTTCTTGGGATCAGCGGGAGCTTAGTTGTTGTTTTGACCGCTAAGTTTGTCATTTTTTGGCTTGGGAATTTACGGGACTGCCCCTTGCCCTTGTCAGAGGATTCTCTGACCCGTTGTCCTTTAACATTGTCTTCGACAGTGCCGACATATAGGTTGTCATAGTGGCTTCCCTGAGTAGCCTTGTTGCGTCAGGCATCCTTTTGACATAAAATTGCCTGATTTTCTCATAGAATGTTCCAAGATTCTTCGGTCTATCCATCCCCCAAATTTGGAATCAGCGAGGAAGCCTTTGTCGAGTTGGATGAGAACTGTGCAAGCTTCATGGTCGTTGATCTCAGCGAGGGTGGTATTGAAATGCTCGAGGTAGCTTTTGAGGGTTTCAGTCGGGGTCTGATAGAGGTTGGAGAGGGCAAGAGAGTTCTTTGGCGTAGTTTTTGAACTATCTAACCATCTCAATTGCCAGCTCGTCAAAGTTACAGATAGAATGGAGCAGAAGGCGAGTGAACCAAAGCAACATTGTGCCCTCTAAGATAAATAGAAATCATTTACACTTGAGGACATCGGTGACCCTCCTGAAGTCCATGTTCCACTCATAGCGCTTCAGAAAAGCACAGGGGTTAGTTGTTCCGCTATAGAGCCCCAGATGGGGCATATTAATGCATCGAGGCCACTCGGCTTCTTGTACATCTCTGGTGAAGGGGTTACATCTCAAGTGGATTTCCCACATGTCGTTGACGATCCCTTGCATATTCCGCATGATCGTTCAGACCATGATGGGGAGATACTCTAGATAAATATTTTTTGGCAGGATCCAACGATTGTTGTTTACTTCAGGGGTCCTGGTTTGTGGACGTCGTCTAGGATGGACATCAGGCTCGTCCTCATCCATGTCATCATCATGGTCGACTTGATTCTGGTATTATTGATGACATCGAGCGGGTTGATATCAATTCTGATTAGATAGGACTTGTGCATGTTGAGCTGATGTGTAGGCCCCAAGTTTAGAGTGGCAATAGCTGGGTGCTATCGAGGAGGAAGTCGGTTACTCGGACCTGGTTCATCATTGATAAAGAACCAGGAACGGTCACATTGACGCGTTCCCTCACTGATGGTAATGGTGGTTCCATTACTGTTGTCATTTGAATGGGCGTTATCATGGGCAGTGGCATTAGCGTTGAGAGTGTACCGCCTTCTTAAATTGCAGCCCCGAGTTTCGGAAGAGGCACTTTTAGAGGAATTGTGCCGAGGGTGAGCATTGTTCGGAGAAAGCTGGAGTCGAGCGATGAGGCATTGACTTTCTTAAAGCTAACGCATAAGGTTGGTATTTTTTTTCAATGCATCATTGAGCTCAACTGATCTATTATCCAGTCTTTTGTTAAGCGCGTAAATATGCACTTGAGTTGCAGGAGCATCGGGGTTGTAGGGAGAAGGATGTCTACTTCGACCGGGTTTCCCGCCGATTGAAGTTATTGAGCGGTAGTAGCTTTGGCTGCTCCCGAAGTTCCAATCATTAAGTTCTTTTCTCACTTTACCTTCGTAAGTGGACTCAAGCGTTAGGTTAGGAAGAAACCTGAGTAGCGTGTCGAAGTCAAGATAGAGATGTGCGATAAAGGATTTAGTCTAAAATCTTAGTGAAAGCACCAGAATGTTGATGGCAAAAATTGTCATAACACCTAAGGATTCTTAATTACTTAAGAATAATGTTTCGCAGGGGAAAAAAGTGCATAAAGCAGTAAATATCACAGTAAATTTATAGTGGTTCGGTGTCGCGAGGGGCCTACATCCAATTTGAAGGAGTTCATTGATATTTTATTTATAACAATATATTACAAGATTTGAACATCGTCCAGTAATTTGATTATAGGTATTTCCATGCAATTTGGAGTCATATTTGTCATATATGAGTCTTGGGAAAAAGTGTTTTTTATGCTTCTTCTTCTTTAAGCACTAGCCTCCCATTATTGTGTTCTTGGAGCTCTTAGAAGATGTCAAATAAGCAAAAATCCGACCCCTATAAAGTGCGAGCAAGGGGATATTTATAGTTGAAGGATTAGTTGGGAGTAGGTAGGATTTGGAGACCACACTGTAGTTTTCTATATCCTAGGGAGGTGGTACACAAAATTTCGACTCCCCCTTCGCACGTTCAGAGAAAATCCATATTCGTCTCTTAAGTTACAAAATGACGTATCCCCTAAGGGATATGATTATTCCGTACCCCAGGAGATAGGAGCTCGTATCCCAAGTGATAAGTTGTTTGCATTACGTCATGGGGTTTGAAATCCTTAGTGTTAAGGGGGTCGAAACGTTAAGGGCTAAGGGGTACGAAAACACGGCTATCATAGTACCCGAAGTTTTGTGGAAGAAAAGGGTCAAAGCACAAGGGTTCAGAACTTCTAGTGTTTGAGGGATCCGGGTCTTCGACACGAAGTGGAGGGATATGAAGGCTTTTGACGAGGGTAGGGAGTCGTGACTTCGGATACGAGGTAGACGGAACCGAAGGTTATGAAACAAAGGGAGTTGAAAATCCTGGGAAGAGAGGGGTCCGAACTGTGTTTAGTGAGGAATTAGATATCCCTCAAGTAAGGGATACGAAATCGTGGTAGAGGCATTGTTTTTAGGAGTTGTGAAGCTTGTGCTTGTGTGACTTCTCTTGGTCTTGAATCCCTAGTGTTTTGGCAACACTTCGGGATTTTGTGCTATGCGATGGGTTGAGTCGAGAGTGTCTGGTGTACTTTTGGGAACCGGACCAAAAGGTTGGTTAACATTAACCATCGAATTTGAAAAGGTGATCAAAAGAAAAGTTGTTGTAAATTCTTTTCTGTACAATTAAAAAATGACTGAAATTGAATTTTTATTTTATTTTTGACTGGGATATGGTTGAAACTGTAAAGGACATATTTGGATAAAAAAACGCAGGCTCGAAAGTTGGTCTAAAAAATTTGAATTTTTTGACATAATAAAGCTGAAAACTTAAAAATTGGTTAAAATGATATATGTCACCAACTTAATTACACTGATTATGAGAAAAAATTAATGTTAATTTAGAGCTTTTGATAGGGATTATGGCTATGGAAAGTAGTGCAAAAACATGTATAGAAAAGAATAGAAATTAAAGCATGGATTTTAGGTATTAGGGTAAGGGTTCTGGGAAGAAGAAGGCATCCTGGTGTGGTTTGTTGGTCGAGAGAAGGTTAGGCTAGTGAGCTCTGATTGCAGTTAGAGTGATATTGGTTGTAATTTTGGCGGCGACTAATAAAGAGGAGGAGGTTAGGGTTTGGGTTGAGAAGGAGGAAGAAATTTGTGAAGGTTGACTCAAATTTTGATTTGGTTTAGAGGAACAAGATGAAGGTAGAGAGGAGATAGGAGTTGATTTAGGTCTAAGGTTTTTGTAAGAAGGAAGGAGTAATGGAAGCTATAGATTAAATTGATAGAAGAAAAGGGACACAGAGGAATACATGATTTGTTTCTTGTTATTATCTTTCCGAAATATAACGTAGAAAATCAAATGAATTTAGGAAGTTAGTTCATATGACCAAATAAACAATGCATAAAACTCAAGAATAAAATGCATACCACTATGAAGTGAGGAAGAAGAGAGACGTAAAATATACATACAAACGCTGTTAGTTTTTCGCATTTTTGCAATGTAAATCATGAATTCGGAGCTCTTGAGATTAGATTTCCATGAAACAAAAAATTCTAGACATCTTAGAATTTATTCTACTACTTAAATTTTTTTATAAGACTTTTAAATTTTCAACTAAAAATTCAAAATTTAACCAAAACTGTTTTTTCATAAATTTTCTATTTTTGATAAATGTGGTCAGACATAATATTCAACAATACAAATTTGTTATTTAAATTTTAAAATTTAACTTAAATTCAAATAATAATAATAATTAAAATCATTTGGATTTGCAGGTTGCTACACTCTTCCTCACTCAAAACTCTTCGTCCTCATAAAGGAATGATGTAAAAAAATTACACATAGATATAGTCCAAACAAAAATTTTAACTAACAAAACTTTTATTAGTTTTCGACTTATTTGAAAAATTAAATGCAAGTTAAAGAATTTTTAAGTCTTAAAATTTTCTAATATTTGAAATTACAGAAAATTTCTGTAGCGTCGTCACATTTGCACGACTCAATTGGATACTTTTTACAACATATAGATTAACAAATATACATATCATCTCAATGATAAGGCAATCCAAAATATGGGAAAACAATATATATAATACCCAAGTACAATATATAATCTGAGATGAGTAACTTTTTATTATTTTAGAATTCATATTTTAATGATACAACACAAAATCGAAGCACACGCTATTAATACCTACTAAACACTTAGATGCAAATGAGAGCAAGTAAATGGGAAGAAAGAATATACATAACATAAGCAATACATGTCCACAACCAAACATAGCAAAAGCATGAAAAAAATATATAAGCAATACAATCATCCAATGTTAACATCTAATTTATATACACATTCATTCTATTAACATTCAATTCATAGTAATGTTTTATTCGATTGCTTCTAATTTGTTAATATTCACTTATTAACATTCATTTTATTTTCCATTCAATGGATTTACATTTTATTTTCTTTCAATTAATACAATTTCATGTTCATTGTATTTAATTTTTTTTGATTTAAATTTGATTTCATGATTCATTTTACGATCTCATTTCATTTGTAGACATTTTTATTTTAGTTAGATTCGTCTTCCTTAATTCACTGTCAAGGCACAATTAAATCTTAAGCATTCTTTGTCAAAATTTATTGTCATAATTAGATTTATCTTCCTTATGAAGTTTGTTTGCTTTCTTAAATTCATACCTATTTATCAAAGTAGTTTCCATCCGCAGCATTAGCCCAATGGATAAGGATTTGTGTCATGGTAACAGCGGCGCAAGTTCGAGACCCAGAATGGCATGCTAACGGTTTACCAAGTGCATACGCAAAGATCAACTGTTTATGTTGTACTTGCGGACCGGCTAAGTGCACTAGGGGGTTTTACGACTTCGGTCGGTTTCCCCTCTAAATAAATTTTAAAAAAAAATCAAAATACTCTCCTTATTTATTATTCAAATTTTTTTCTCATTAACCATTTCTCACATATCTAAAAAACTAGTTTTAAGTATCAACTCATCGCCTAAACATGAACCATAAAACTTTTTCACTTCTAAAATCTAAAAATAAACACTGTGTGACACCCCACATCCGTTAATATCATTCATGAGAGAATGCATTAACTTTCATGAAGCGCAATAGGTAAATAGTAACAGAATTTCACAAGATAGGTAGAAATAAGCAACGGAAAAATCAACTTTATTATTGAAAATAAAACATTGTCTCAAACCAAGTAACATCATCAAACTAGTTGCATCAAAAACCAAGAACTTCAATTAATCCATCTGTCTCATAATGAAAAATAATAGTGTGTAATAATATAAAACCAACCCTGATAGCAAGCCATAACAGAGTAGAAAGTAAATCAAATCGGTATATATGAAAAAGTCTAGATCCAAGCTAAAAGAGAAAGTCCTAATCACTGAGGAGTGCTATTACTCTAAGGACCCGATGGGGGAAGGAAGAGAAAGAAGAAAAACAAAAAGGTCAGACATAAAGCCTGGCGAGTTCCGGTGATTTTCAGCGTATGCGATATCAAGGCAGATAACAAGAATGCATGAGAAAGTACGGTAACATATAAGACAACAAGTAAACAAGATTAACAAGGAAGCAAGATAAACAGTGATCAAGTAAAGCTTCTCATTTACATTCTAGAAACAGGATTCTGCGCCAATACTAGTATAACAGGATTAGGCATTAACCTAATTACACAATAGGAACATGATTAGGTGTTAACCTAATTACTTAATAGAAATAGCAGGATTAGGTTTCACCCTAATTAAATAACAAGATTAGGTATTACCCTAATTAATACCCATGCGATCGACTCCCTACTACGTAAATACCCTATATCAGCCCCGTCAGTGGAGTGTATCAATCCCTAACCCAGCAACTTATATAACACAGACCTATTTACTGGTGTTACAACGGCTTAGTTTCCCTAAACGAACCCATGCACGCTCATGAATCCACCGGAATGTTCCAGTACCCACCTTCCTCATTTGAATCACTTACTATCTGGTTCAATAAAGCATGCCCTGGCCCCTACCTAGTGCGAGGCCCTCTAAAAAAATACCAACAGGGATACTGACCAATATTGGTTCCACACAGCAAGATTGACACAAGCCAAACCCCTTAAGCTTATGCCTCCAAGTAACTAGGATTAAAGATCCCCCAAAACTCGATACAACAGCAGAACGAGGAACCACTTTGTTTATTAATAATGAAGTTTAACTTAGCAGATTTAGGTTCATTAATAAGCGTTGTTGTAATATTACATGTTATCAACTGTGTACAATCCTTTCCCAAAACAAACACCTGTCCAGATGTACATAATTATCATAGTAATTTAGCTTACGTAACCTACATCTTGTACTTACATTATTTTAGCATGTCATTTACTTAATGTCTGTATTAAGTCAAATCTAACATATTTATACATATGCATATTATTCCTTTCAATTACATTTCCTAAATTACAACATGTACAGTTTATGCAAATTATCCCTTTTTATTATCCTCCCAGATTACAACAAGTACAAGTATAAGCATATTATCCCTTTCCCAAATTACCGTCAAAAATTCCTCAATTTATAATATGCCTATAGTCTCCTTTTTCATGTCATTTGTTATTATCCTAATTTTAATTACATGCAATCTCAAATCGTAAATGGCCTAGGCTTTCAATGGCCTAGGCTTACCGTAGGTAAACGGAAAAAATAGAAAGAGAAGAATAGAACTAAATCAAACTGTATAAAATAGGCACATTGGCAAAGCTGAAAAAAATAAAAATAGTAGAGATAGGTAAAAGGAAGATAGATACGCATAACTAATTAGTCAACTGATAGTAAAAGAACATATATTATTATAACAACGGCATAGATGAAACAGTAAACGAACAGGTATAACTTATAGGTACTATATGTTCTAGATCCACTTTTATTTACTGTCATGGTATGTTTCTAGGTATCAGATCTGAAAATAACATGAAATTCATAGCAGATCTTGGTGAAAAATAGATTATCTCTTTATATATATATATATGCCGTTGTAGAAAAGCCCACTTCTATGTTTTTGTTGTTGAGAAGTCCTAATTGTCCTTGCTATTTTATATTTCGGCAGCACCTCAGTAGTCTTACGTACATATTAATCTAAGAAAACGGTTCATAGGAAGAAGGAGGAAGAATGATTTTGTATGTGCAGAACAAAATGAGGTTGCATGCTTTTATAAGGACTACGTAGGATGGTACACGTAATACTGAGTCAGCAAACAAACCTAGCAAACAAAACAGACTAGGTGCAGAACACAGAATCGAGCTTACATGCGGGTGGGTCAACCCACCGATATACTGGGTTGACCCACTTTGTCTTGGGTCAACCCATGGGTGGACCTAGGCCAGGCATGGGTCGGCCTATGACTGTTGCTTCCTACGCAGATTTATTGGTTTTGATTTATTCATATATAATCTTCTTATACATATGCAAACTTCTAGGGTTCATAACTTCTTCATACATTATCCGATTTACACAAACTTGGGGTCCGTATGAATCAAAATTCCAAGATGAACGCAGGATAAATTCGGTTTTACTTAATTTTGAATATTATATAATATTCGTTTTATTGCCCTTTACAGTATGGTTATAGTGTATTAAATTTTAAGGTGTTACATTCTCCCATATTTAAATGATTTTGTCCCTGAAATCTTCAAGTTAAGAAGAATCGTATTACTTTAGCAATCACCTACAATCATTTACTCATCCATCATCCACTGGTATCCATTGTCTTTAAGAATTTCTAATGCTTGTTTGAACATATGCAAAAAGTGTTGTGTGTGTATGTCCCTACACTAATTCGAAAATCAGGCAGTTGACTGATTAAGTTGACCTCCATAAGGAAATATATTTATGTGCCATATATCCAATATGCATGCAAAAGAGTCCTAGTATAACGTATAAGCTCTATATGTATGCACAATCATTCACAAAAATGCAACATCCATATGCTGATTCACCAATTTCCATCCATAGAAAATTAAAAGGCACACATGCATTTATATGCAATATATAAGTGCTTGAGCTGATCTAATGCCAAGTGTGTGTGTGTATATGCATCCACATGCAACCACTAGCAAACACTAGCATCCACTTGTAATCATCAATCATAACATGTCCCAAGCACATGTTTCCAACCATTGGATTCTACCTAAGGATCGAAGGTCTGAATGATATGATAAACATACTTGAATGATAGAAGCAAATGCGAATTTAAAATCTTGGAAAAGAAATCAAGAATGCACTCTTAAAAAGAAAAGGATAAAAAGCACGAATCTTGTCTTTGGGTTCCCACATCGCATCTTTGTGGTCTTCTCCCTACTGTATCTTTACCGGTATGATTTCTTTGTTGCGTAGTTTCTTAACTTCAGATCTAAGAATATGAGTAGGAACACTTCTCACTGATGCTTCCTTCTCAACTTCTACATCTTCAAGTATGCTCGGCTCCACAATCTCTGCCACATCATGTAGACATTTCCTTAAATAGGAAACATAAAACACATTATGTACGCCTGCTAATCTGTCCAGTAGTTTAATACTATAGGCCATCTAACCTATCCCTACTGAGCCAAAGTGAACTACATTCCTTAGTGGTGATACTTTAATGAAGACCATATCTCCTACTTCGAATTCCAAATCGTTCCTCTTTTTATCGGCATATGACTTTTTTCTATCCTGAACTGCTTTCATTCTTCGGTGGATAAGATCAGTCTTATCGAAAGTCTCTCGAATCATCTCAGGTCCAAGTAGAAGTATGTCCATAGACTCTCATCAACAAGCCAGCAATCTGCAAGGTTGTACATATATTGCTTTGAAAGGCGCCATGCCTATGCTTGACTAGTAACTGTTGTTGTAGGCAAACTTAACCAATGGGAGATGCACCTCCCGAGTCTCTTTGAAATCTAGGAAACACAGTCTCAGAAGATCCTCAAGAAACCTATTCACCCTCTCAGTCTGTCTGTCGGTTTGAGGGTGGTATGTTGTGCTCAAGCGTAGTTGTGTACCTAATGCCTCTTGTAAGCTCCTCCATAACTCACTTGTGAAGATGGGTCATAGTCGCTTACTATACTGGAAGGTACCCCATTAAGTCGGATTATCTCTCGAAGATATACCGATGCTAGCCAAGTTGTCGATCTCTTACTCTTAATAGGAATAAAGTGAGTAATCCTCGTAAGTCTGTCTACTATCACCCAAATGCTTGTATTGCCCTTCCTCGATCGAGGCAATCCATTGATGAAATCCATAGAGACGCTCTCCCACTTCCATTGTGGGACATCCAAGAGCTGAAGCAATCCACCAGGCTTTCTTTGTTCGGCTTTTACTGGCTGGCAAGTAAAACATCGGGCCACAAATTCCGCCACGTCCTTCTTCATATCAGTCCAAAAGAAAACTCTCTTCATGTCTCAATACATCTTGTCACCGCCCGGATGGATAGTCATCCGAGAATGATGAGCTTCCTCAAGCACTGCCTTTAGCAATTCCCCAATTCTAGTGACACATAGCCTTCCATCTGGTCTTAGACACCCTTTATTGTCCATGGTATATCTAGCTAGTTGACATGAAGTCTCTCCTTTACCAAGCCTGTCCAAGATGTCTGCCACGTGCATATCCTCTCACTGCATATATCCAATACGCTCCATGAGAGTAGGTCGCATCTCCAATGATGCTAATAAACCCAATAGGAAATCCGTAGATGGCTTAAAATCGAATGTTGAAATAAAATCCAAGCTCCACCTCTCTACGAATAGAGGACTCACAGTCATCCTTTGCCTACTCAATGTGTCCACCACTACATTACCCATGCTTGGGGTATAAGCTATCTTAAAGTCGTAAGATGCAAGGAGGTTCATCCACCGTTGCTGCCTTATGTTAAGATCCTTTTGTGAGAACAAGTATTTGAGCGACTTATGATCTGTGTGTATCTCAAATTTATCTCCAAGTAGATAATGTCGCCAAGACTTCAATGCGAACACTATTGTAGCCCACTCTAGATCATGGGTAGGTTAGTTCTTCTCATGAACTCTCAACTATTTTCTACCATAGCATACTACGCTTCCTTCTTGCATCAAAATGACACCAAGTCATATGCCACAAGCATATGTGTAGGCCATGAACATGTTGCTTCCATCGGGGAGAGTCAGAACTGTAGCTCTTGTTAGATCCCTCTTCTATCTCTGAAAGGCATCCTCGCAATCAATGCTCCACGAAAAATCCAAGTTCTTCATTGCCAATCGGGTGAGTGGCGTTGATATCCTTGCAAAGTCCTTGATAAACTTTCTATAATAGCCTGCCAACCCTAGAAAACTTCTCACCTTCATCGCATTCTTCGGAGCCTTCCAATCTTGAACTGCGACGACTTTAGCGGGGTCCACTACTATACCGTCCTTGGAGACTACATGCCCTACGAACCTTACTTCCGTCCTCCAAAAGTGACACGTAGAAAAAAATTCCTTGGGTTGATGTGATTTGAGAGTGCGTAAAACCTCTCCTAGGTGCAGGGCATGCTCCTCCTTATTCTTTGAGAAGATCAGAATATCATCCACAAACACCACAAATTTATTCAGAAACTCTCTAAATACCATGGCCAACCACTCAAAGAAATTGTCTAGAATTCTGAAAGTAGTTTTACCAATACTATCCTCTACCACCCTCAACTGATCAAATCCTATGGCCAAATCCAACTACAAGAAATTGATGTGCCTACTAGCTAATCAAATAAGTTGTTAATCCTCGGAAGTGGGTGCCTATTCTTTTGGTGAGCTTATTCAGCTCTCTATGGTCCACACATAGATGAAGTGAGATGTCTGTCTTAGTTGCAAAGATGACTATAGCTCCCCACTCTGATATGCTTTGTCCAACAATTCCTTTCTTGAATAACTCCTCTACTTTCTTGTTGAGCTCCCTTCTTTCCCTATAAGCCATGCAGCACGCTGGTAGAGCGACTGGCTTCGCATTCTCTACCATGTAAATCCGGAAGTCTATCTCGTGCCTTGGAGGTAATCCCTTAACCTCATTAAACATGTCTGTATAATATCTGACTATGGGTATTGACCATAAATCGACAACAGTAGTATCAAGCGAATCTAGCAAACTAAGCATAACTGACCCCCGTGGGTCACACGAAATCTCGAGAGTTCTTCCTTGGCATGTCAAAAGCCTAACCACTCTCCTCTCACAGTCTAGTATAACACCATACATGGCTAGCCAATCCATATCCCATAAAGCCTAACATGTACGCGTCGTATTCAAAATCGACGCCCAAGATAGAAATTCTCAAACCCTACATATCATGGATAAATGAGTCGTAACTCCTATGGGGTTTGAGACTACTACAAGATCATAGACTATGCTAGTATTAGAGTGCATACTATCTACTAAAGAACCAGATATAAATGAATGAGAAGCGCCAGAATCAAAGAAGGTTCTAACAGGATAGTTAAAAAGGGAAATCAAAGCTTCAACAGTGACTTTCCTACCTCGTTAAGGTCCACTAGCCTTAAGAGCATGTACTTGTCCAGAAGATCATACTCCTTGTCCTTGCTTGCTAGGGCATTGATTATTGAAGTGTCCCACTTGACCACAATTAAAGCAGGCTTTCTTTGTCTTTCTACAATCCTTCACAAAATGACCTAATGCTCTGCAACCATGAAACTTGACATCTTTCCTGATTTGAGCCTTGTAAGGCTTTCTTCCTTTCTTTTATGCTCCTTTCTTAGGCCACCACTTATTTTTCTCGCCCTTATCCTGTATCTCCTCGGCCTTACAATCTTTCTTATCATCTTTTCCATCTTTATGCATTAGAGCCATGTCAACTAGCCTCTCAAACATCGCCCCTATTGGTATATGAGATAATGCAAGTTCTTGGAGAGGTTGATTCAACCCTCTTGCAAACCTAAGAGCCTTCTGATGGGGTGTATTAACCAAGTCCAGACCAAATCTCGACAGCTAATTAAACTTATTAACATATTCCTTAACAGACATGTTTTCTTGTTTCAAAGCCAAGAATATCTCCATTTATAATCCTTCCTCCTCCTGAGACAAAAACTTCATCTCAAATCTCTATCTGAAATCATCCCAAGTAGCTACTGGTTGTCCTGTCTATGTCACCCCCACCAGTATGAAGCTTCGTCCTTCAGTTGCCATGACGCCAACTGCATCTTCCTCCTGTCGGCGAGCTCAACAAAGACCAAATACGTTCTCCGTTTCTCTAAGCCAATTTCGCGCCTTAACAAAGCTTTCGGTTCTACGGAACGGTTTTCTTCCCATAGCGCAAAAGTACATATAAAGCTCATAAAAGTTAACTACTTGTTGGGGTAGAGCTACTACGGCTGTAGCTGGGGGTGGGCATCTGCTTGAACTCCGGTGGGTGCTATAGCCTCTAGATACCTACGAAATCATGTCGGTAGTGGAATGCCCTCCGAAGATTGGGTTCCCCAGACATGCGGAAAAGATAAGAAACAAAAGAATTAACAAGAGACCAAGAGAATATTGAATATGGCATATGTTTTTCAAAAACAGGTTTTTATTGAAAAAATTTTGCTTTTCAAACAATTTTTCAAAACTTTTCTTTCATCTTGTAACCTTCAGTTCTGATACCAAATGTGACAACCTACGTTCGTTAATGTCAATCATAAGAGAATGCATTAACTTTCATGAAGCACAATATGTAAATAGTAACAGAATTTCACAAAACAGATAGAAATAAGACACGAAATATTATTGAAAATAAAACATTATCTCAAATCAAGTTACATTATCATACCAGTTACATCAAAAAACAAGAACCTTAATTAATCCATCTGTCCCATAATGCAAAATAACAAAGTGCAATAATATAAAACCATATCCCTCATAGCAAGACATAACAGAGTAGAAAGTAAATCAAATAGATACATCGAAGAAAGTCCAAATCCAAGCTAAAAGAGAAAGTCCTTGTAACGACCCACCATTTTGACCGTGCCGAATCGACTAAACATGTCAACTCGAAATGCCCAAAACAACAGATCGTTATTAGCTTCTGGGTTAAATAGAATAAATCACAGAATCATAGATCACAAACACAGATACAGAGAAATATAATATCTCGTAGCGGAAAAATATAAAATACAGTAGTAGTTCATGAAGCTACTAAATGAATTTTTACATCAGAGTTTACATATATAATATATCGGAAGTCTAATATAATAAATTTTGATACATAAGTAAATGATAACAATATGAAACAATACAATGATAATAGCTGACACTGGAAAAACTGAATAGGTAGGCACAGGTGAGTGAAACCCTATATAAGCTCCAACTCCAAGGATGAATCTTGATCCAGAATAATCGATCTGACCCAAGCAATAATGCAAAACAAAACAACTCGGATTAGGACTAACATTCTAATAGAAGTAAATCAACTCAAATGAAATGCTCGATGAAATGCAATCAGTAACTTAAAGGATGCTTAGGATCACCATCCTCTAAGTATTTGTCAAACTAATACTATAAAATATAATACGTTATATACAATAGTGTCTATCAGTAATGTAAAAATATCAAAATAGCGTAAGCGGGATTACCCTGATTACCCTTACATCATTTATATATTCCCGTAGTATATACAGTACCGTAATTCCTCCGTAAACTGGAGGTTGATCAAAGGTTACTCCATATAAAATAGCACAAAACAATGTCGTAGTGGGTTTGTATAAGGCATGTGACAAGGCATGCAAGGAATGCCAGGGTGGATTCATCGTTTACAGAGTCATACTTGTAGTAACTCATAGTAGCTACTACCGCCCACATCGATACAGACTCTCATAATCAAAAGGACCCAAATCGAATCTCAACAGTAATAGAATAATATCGAAGAAGTGTGCTCGATAAGAAGTATGACCTCACTTGGTCCGTGCATAGCTCCTGTTTTAGCCACATCAAGAAGACTCAAGGTAGTCAGGGTCTCGTAATTAATATGAAATAAAATAAAATGGAGTCGTTCGCCAAATCATCCCCTTCATTCTGGAACTCCACCGCATACACAATTGTTAAAGTGGTTTTCCGTATTGGCATAGAGTATGACAATAGCCGATCCCGGTCTCTTTAACAACCAATCGTTTACATTTTCACACCATGGTCATTATTTTATAAATCACATTGTAAAATAGTTTATATGAAATCTCATATTCGAATTTGAAATCAAAATTAAATATCTTACTTCGAGTATATAAAATTTTGAAACCTATTCACTTAAATTGCTTAAATCGGATTGGTTTAGAAATCATATCATAAAGGTCCTAATTTCCATTTAAATCAATACCAAACATTTAAATTCAATAATATTTTTGGTTCGGTTTATATTGGCAAGAATTCAGGTTCGGAACAATTCAAATAATTCAAAATTTTCCTTTATAACAAATCATTTCAAGTCGATTCATTTAAATCTAACATTTTGGCTCGAATTCGAATATACAATTCAAGTCAAAACTTACATTTCCATCTAAACATATTATATCGTACTTATAATTCAAGTCATATAGTTCAAAATTATTACTTCTGCATTTTGAATCAAAATATTATATTTCCATTCAAACAAATTACATTTAAAACCATTCTTTTTACATCGATTTAACAAATTCTAAATTCAAACCAAACTACATAAGAATCAATTCTTCATATAACCTCTCTCTATCTATATTCCAATTCATGTTAAAACACTTAAAATTGAATTCAATTCATATCGATTATAAATTTAAAATAAATCAATTTATCCAATTCACATTCATTTCTAATCAAAGTTCATAATTTAAAACAATTCAAATTCAATTTCATATCAATTACAATTTTCATTTTAAACATCAGTTTATGCAATTCAGATTCATTTCTCAATATTTAATCATTTAAGTTCACATTCAGTTGATTTAAAATCAAATTCATCTCTACTAAAATTTCGTATCAATTCGAATTCATAACTTAATATGAGTTCATTCGTTATTCATTTTTCGTTATATAAATTTACATCTTTAAACTTCGAAAATCGCGAAATCAAACATATCCATCTTGAGTTTATTATTAAAGTTATAAAATATATATAAGAAAATTAATTTTGAAAATAGGTACGTATATATATAAGTTTATAAAATTCTAAAATTAATTAGAAATAGATTATAAACATATAAGTTTAAAATAATATAAAAATAAATTTAAAGAAATATTTGTTATAATAAATAAAAGTAAAATACTTACAGGAATGAATTATATGGTCTTAAATAAAAAAAATATAACTAAAATCTTAAATAAACATTTAAATCTATATTTACTCATTAAATCATTTTAAAACATATAAATTCAAAATTTACAAAATTTTAAGTTTAAAACAAATAAAATATTAAGTTATTATTTTAAAAATCAAAGTTCCAAATCACTTTAATTTGAAAGCATGACCAACGGTGTCCGTATATAGTTTTCTACCCTATGGTCAAGTGATACAGATATTTATCATTTCAACCCGCAATTTATAAAATTTCCACGAGTCTATCATTTCAAACCGTGATCCCAGATTCAGTAAAAGTCGTTCAGTTCTATCATTTCAACCCATAACGATTTTTCCCTATTCTAATGTCCATTCAGGTATGTATCATTTCAAGCCTTAGTGATTTTTCCTAAACTAGGGGTATCAACAACATAACAAATCATCACATAACATCAATTATATCGTGGATTCATATCGGTTCACCTACGTGTCATATGAATATATAATGTCACATATTGAAAGGTGTATACATATTAAACAGATAATTTCTACTAGTAGTCCTATACATTTCAAAATAGTTCAAATAGCTGGTCTAACATCCATGAAATAAATGTGAGTCAGGTGTGAGATAAGCTCACCTTTCGAGGCATAGTTTGGAAACAAAAGTTGAATCTGATACAGAAAGAGATGATGATATCCAGGCACGATTCAGAATGGGCTCATCTTGATGATTACTCAATATTTATTTTACTTTTCGTAAGAGAATGTCGGAAAATCACAATGGATCGGAACGGCTATTGGGACAGGTTTCGGAACTCAACACCATAGAAAATACAACACTTATTTAATTCCACAAAAAATAAAATAAAATAATTCTTTATCCAAAATGATATATATATATATATAACTTACTCCTACCAAAACCATTATATAATTATGTATATAATTTAAATACACGCAATAACCCAAGTAATGACTCAACACCACACAAAACGACCAACCGTTTAGACTCACTCACCCATCTTACGCACCCGATGGACTCAAAACCATTCTCCAAAATGTTTTAAATATAAACAGACACACATAATAATATATATAATACCATTTCTAAGCACACAGTATAACCCGTACATATAGATTTATAATAACTCACACAACCAAGAAGTCAAGGAGCGGTTTTGGCCTGTGGCAGCCGGCCGATGTGGTGGCGAATAACCGGAATTCGGTCAGATATGGGTGAACTCGGCTTCGTTCATGGTGTGGTGCAGCAGGGTTGGCATGCGATGATGGTTTCAGGTGGAGAGGTTTTCCGAGAAAGAAAGGGGTTCACGAGTTGGATGGAAGAAAGACGAAGCAGCTCAGATGGAGGGTCAGCTCGCCAGGTGAGTGGATTGGTTATATGGCGGCACAGGTGGGGTGGGCGCGAAGATCTTAGGGCATGGGCGAGGGTGTTGAAGTCGGAGCGGAGATCGAAGGCGACTTTGGTTCGGATTGGGTGAACTGTGGAGGCGAAGCGGATGTTTGGGGAGGAGATGCGAACAGGAGAGATTGGCCGTGGCGGAGGAGCAGGAAGTGATGGCGGAAGGGAGGAAGTGTTGGTTGGTTCGGCAGAGGGGGAGAGCATCGATAGCGCAGGAGAGAAGCAGGCTTTCACTTTCTTTTATTTGTTCATTTATATATATGGAGGTTTGCTGGCACTTTTAGTTCCTCATGAAATCACACGCTTGGGGAATGGAACAATTCTTTGGGATCTGCATCGTTATTAAAGTGAATGTGGCCATTCAAATGAAACCGTTTAGTTTTAAAAATCCAAAATGAATGAATGGAAGACGACAAGAAAGAATGGTTGCAAATTTGAGCGTTTTCCGATTGGAAACGTTTTCTTTTTTTTAAAGAAAAACAAAAGAAAACGAGTGGATTTTGAAAATAACAAGTGAACGAACGATATTTAAAATCAAAATGAAACGAACAATTCAAATTTGAACAGACAGTGAAATAGATCCATTCAAATATAAGTCGAATGATGTTTGCTATGACAACAATCAATACAAACTACTGATATACACGGAAAATATATTTGAAAATAAATTAATGATAAAATCTATAAATATCGGTAACAAGTAATGTAGTATTAGTAAATAAATTAAAATTTAAGTTTAGATATCTAAATGAAAAAATTTAGAATGACTACAATTCAAATAAACAACTCGATAAAGTAAATTAAATAAATAAGAATCTTAAATATCAAATACAGATATGCATTAATAAAATATATTCATATCAAGACAAATTCATTTACTATAAAAACCAAAACAAATTGAACTTTAAACAAATAAAATAAAATAAATCGAAATTCAAATTAAATAATTAAATAAAAATACACTAAAAATGCCGGTCGTTACATTCTTCCCCACTCAGACCTTTTCGTCCCCGAAAAGGAACGAGGCAGGGAAATGTAATTAAATAATGTATAAAAATATATTTAAACCAAATGGTTCATATTTATTCTAATACCTATATATATAATTTGAAATTAAAAATATCAAAAATTTCAAAATAGTTTTAAGTATTCACTCGACGTTTTGATTGGCAATATATAATCATCCCACTTTCGAAACTCGAAAATAAATATCGATGATGTCGCGGTCACCACCAGAATCATTTTCAAGCGACTAGAGTGTGACTCTATATCCATTTAATACACATAGGATTTAAAATATACGTTGATCAGACGTATGCCCCAATCACTAGGTATTCGATAGGCCAACTTTAACGTCAGGTAAGTACTCAAAACATTTTTTCTATATTTAAACAGAACATATGCAAAAATTTAAATCATATATTATAAATAATATATTTCAAATCATTAAAAAAAATTACATCTCTCCCTCGCTCATTTATTTATTAAAATTCAACCTAAATATTCAAATAATATTATTAAACCAAATATACAACAAAATTATTCAATCAAGAGAAAATTAATTTCTTACAAAATACACATCTTAAATCTCATACAAAGTAGATGGTTTAAAATAATCTGAAAGTATAAATATAAAATCATTACAAAATATTGGTATTCCCAAAACAAAAAGTTATTTACAAACATATATATATCTTCCACAAATATATCAAATTTCATATTATAAGAAAATATCATATTATAATACTTTTCAAAATACTAATTTCAAACCAATATTGAATAGGAATGAACTAGCTAGAAGACATTTACTCTCCCTCTAATCCTTACCTTGTTATGGACAAGGATAAGTCATAGAATTCGAGTAAAGGCTAAACAAATGAAAGAACCAAATCAAAGAGGATATACGAAGGAAGATAAATTCAAATGGAAGAGAAATTGCAGAAAAAGATTAAAAAAAATTATATCTAAAATATTTGTTAAATCAAATTAAAACCATTTTAAAACATTTATACTTTCCAAAATACGCTCTCTCAAGAAGGATTATGCGATGGATTCCACTCATTATATAGTATCGCTACCTTATCTCTAATGAGAGCTTTCACCTCATAAGCTAAAGCTTTGATAAACCAAAGCTCTGATACCACAAGTAACGACCCACCATTTTGACCGTGCCGAATCTACTAAACATGTCAAATCAAAATGCCTAAAATAACAGATTGTTATTAGCTTCTAGGGTAAATAGAATAAATCACAAATCATAGATCACATACACAGATAGAGAGAAATAT
Source organism: Allium sativum (assembly GCA_030737875.1). NCBI lineage: Eukaryota > Viridiplantae > Streptophyta > Magnoliopsida > Asparagales > Amaryllidaceae > Allium > Allium sativum. The sequence continues at coordinate 25,839,062 of CM060912.1, read as the reverse complement.
AATATCTCGCAGCAAAAAAATATAAAATATAGTAGTAGTTCGTGAAGCTACTAAATGAATTTTTACAACAGAGTTTACATAAATAATACATCGAAAGTCTAATATAATAAATTTTGATACATAAGTAAATGATGATAGTATGAAAGAAAACAATGATAATAACTGACATTGGAACACCTGAATAGGTTGACACAGGTGAGTGAAACCCAATATAAGCTCCAACTCAAAGGATGAATCTCGATCTGGAATAATCGATCTGACCAGACCAATAATGCAAAACAAAACAACTCTGATCAGGACTAACATTCTCGTAGAAGTAAATCAACTCAAATGAAATGCTCGATGAAATGCAATCAGTAACTTAAAGGATGCTTGGGATCACCTTCCTCTAAGGATCCGTCAAACTTATAATATATAATATAATACGCTACATACAATAGTGCTTATCAGTAAAGTAAAAAATATCAAAATAGCGTAAGCGGGATTACTATGATTACCCTTACACCGTTTATATATTCCAATAGTATATATAGTACCGTGATTCCTCCGTAAAATGGAGGTTGATCAAGGGGCACTCTATATAAAGCAGTACAAAACAAAGTCGTAGTGGGCTCGTATAAGGCATGTGACAAGGAACGCAAGGTATGCTAGGGTGGATTCACCGTTTACAGAGCCGGACTGGTGGTAACACATAATAGCTACTACAGTCCACCTTGATACACACTCCCATAATCAAAAGGACCCAAATCGAATCTCAACAGTAATAGAATAATATCGAAGAAGTGTGCCCGACAAGAGGTATGACCTCACTTGGTCCGTGCATAGCTCCTGTTTTATCCACATCAAGCTGACTCAAGGTAATCAGGGTCTCATAATTAATATGAAATAAAATAAAATGGAATCGTTTTCCAAATCATCCCTTTCATTCTGGAACTCCACCGCATACACAGTTATTAAAGTGGTTTTTGGCATTGGCAGAGAGTATGACAATAGCCGATCCCAGTCTCTTTAACAACCAATCGTTTACATTTTCACACCGTGTTAATTATTTTATAAATCACTTTATAAAATAGTTAATCTGAAATCTCATATTCGAATTTGAAATCATAATTAAATATCTAACTTCGAGTATATAAAATTTTGAAACCCATTCACTTAAATCGAATCGATTTAGAAATCATATCATAAAGGTCTTAATTTCCATTTAAATCTATACCAAACATTTAACTTCGATAATACTTTTGGTTCGGTTTATATTCGCAAAAATTCAAGTTCGAAACAATTCAAGTAATTCAAAATTTTCCTTTATAGGAAATCGTTTCAAGCCGATTCATTTAAATCTAACATTTTGGTTCAAATTCGAATATGCGATACAAGTCAAAACTTAAATTTCAATTTAAACAAATTATATCATACTAACAATTCAAGTCATATAGCTCAAAATTGTTACTTCTACGTTTTGATTCAAAATCTTATATTTCCATTTAAACAAATTACGGTTTAAAACCATTCTTTTAACATCGATTTAACAAATTCTTAATTCGAACCAAACTATATAAGAATCAATTCTACATATAACCTCTCTCTCTCTATATATATATATATATATTCCAATTCATGTTAAAACACTTAAAATTGAATTGAATTCATATCGATTATAAATTTAAAATAAATCAATTTACCCAATTCACACTCATTTCTAATCAAAGTTCGTAATTTAAAACAATTGAAATTCAATTTCATATCGATTATAAATTTCAATTTAAACATCAATTTACGCAATTCAAATTCATTTCTCAATATTTAATCATTTAAGTTCGTATTCAGTTGATTTAAAATCAAATTCGTCTCTACTAAAATTTCGTATCAATTCGTATTCATAACTTAATATGAGTTCATCATTATTCAGTTATCATTATATAAATTTACATCTTTAAATAGCGAAAATCGCGAAATCTAACTTATCCATTTTGAGTTTATTACTAAAGTTATAGAATATATATAAGAAAAATAATTTTGAAAATAGGTATGTATATATATAAGTTTATAAAATTCCAAAATTAATTAGAAATAGATTATAAACATAAAAATTTAAAATAATATAAAAATAGATTCAAAGAAATATTTATTATAATAAATAAAATTAAAATACTTATAGGAATGAATTATGTGGTTTGAAATTAAAAAATTATAACTAAAATCTTAAATAAACATTTAAATCTATATTTACTCATAAAATCAGTTTAAAACATATAATTCAAAATTTACAAAATTTTAAGTTTAAAACAAATATAAATATAAAATACTAAGTTATTATTTTAAAAATTAAATTTCCAAATCACTTTACTTTGAAAACATGACCAACGGTGTCTGTATATAGTTTTCTACCCTATGGTCAAGTGATACGGATATTTATCATTTCGACCCGCAATTTATAAAATTTCTAAAAGTCTATCATTTCAACCCATGATCCCAAAATCAATAAAAGTCATTCAGGTCTATCATTTCAACCCATAACGATTTTTCCCTATTCTAATGTCCGTTGGGTTTGTATCACTTCAACCCTTAGTGAATTTTCCTAAATTAGGGGTATCAATAGCATAACAAATCATCACATAACATCAATTATATCATGGATTCATATTGGTTCACCTACGTGTCATATGAATATACAGTGTCACATATTGAAAGGTGTATACATATTAAACAGAAAATTTCTACTAGCAGTCATATACATCTCATAACAGTTCAAATAGCTGATCTAACATCCATGAAATAAATGTGAGTCATGTGTGAGATAAACTCACCTTTTACGATGCATAGGTTGGAAACAACAAATGAATCTAGTACAAAAAGAGATGATGATATCGAGGCACGATTCAGAACGGGCTCGTCTTGACGATCGCTCAATATTTATTTTATTTTTTGTAAGAGGATGTCGGAAAATCACAATGGATCGGAACGGCTATTGGGTATTGGGATAGGTTTCGGAACTCAACACCACGCAAAACACAACACTTATTTAATTCCACAAAAAATAAAACAAAATAATTCTTTATCCAAAGTGATATATATATATGTATCGAAAATTTACTCCAGCCAAAATCATTATATAATTATATATATAATTTAAATATACGCAATAACCCAACTACACTACCAATTTTAAGGGAATTAGGGGCATCAAACTAGAGGCTTTTATAAAGTGGGGCCTCCAATAATACCTCATTAGAGGCATAACTAACATTAGCCCGTACTAATTAATTATTAGGGCAATTAGAAACGCACCGATAATTAACGAAGGCGGAATTCACTTTGGCCTCTGTTAGCACCTAGCAGGGGCAAAAATGAACGCCTCCGTTTTTTATCCAGTTTTGGCACATCTGGCGGTAAGGTTTCAGATACCCGCTAAACTTCACCTTATTTTTTCATTTTTCATCAATTCATTCTTTAGAAATTAATTTCTCGCTTGAAAAAGTCATTAATCACTCTTAGCTAAATTCGGACTCTTGCTGCGATTCGATGAAACTCTCCGATTTAATTGAACTGGTAAGTATTTACATGATATCCCGATGTGAATAATATCTAAACCCTATCAATTTCTGAGAAAACAATTTCCGTCCAACAACTTAGATGCATATCCTCAAATTTATTGTTTATTTTCTTCTTAGTTTGATGTCTATGTTGTTTTATATCATATTCTTTTAATTCTTCTTCCTTGTTGATGTTGAAGAATTTCGATTAAACGATTTGGGTCTAGCTTCCTAGAATTAGATGGCCATGGTTGTATTTCCCTCCACGTTAACTTAAAGTTTCAATTGTTAGTCTTCAGTATTCCTTTTTGCCTATATTTACATAAGAATTTCAGTTCAAAAAGGTCTTCTGTATTCCTTTTTTGCCTATATTTTGCATAAGGATTTCAGTTCAAAAATAGTTGCACATAAGCAGTATGTTTAAATGTTCAAACAAGCAAAGTGACTTTAATTTCACTTTAGTCAATTTATTTGAGCTTCAAAAAACAATTAAGAATAACCTCTTGATGAAATATTTTGCTTGTAATTGTTTGTTAGCATGTCGAATGACTTATTTATTGAAACTTGTAGTACATGTATGTTTGTAATTTAGATATTATTACTGATTGTATTTTTCTTCTTTTGAAAGGTACATGTATGTTGAAAATATTTTGTATTAATGGTATCTCATGCTTTGATTCAATCAATTTGGTTGACTTTCATGGGTTATATTGTTAGGAGAACTTGTAAAATTTGTACTTGGGCATTAACACCTTCTTATTGCAGTCGTTCTCTTTTCTAATATTGTTTATGTTAGGAAATAAAATAGACTGTAATCGTGCATTGTAGTTGTTCAACCTGTTTTCATATTGTTGCAATTCTGAACGTAATCGATTATCAAGGAGTTGAGCAAAATAACAAGTAGTATCCACTAAAATTCTAATATCTTTAAACAAAAAGTATGTAACATAATGAGTTAAATATGTGGTTGACCTTGGTTCCTAGTTCATGAAAATGAGTGAGAGCAGTTAGAATAGTTGAGATGCATTTGAAAATTTGGATACTAATAGTACTTAGCAACAAAATTATTTAATATGGTACAAAAAATGATTGAGCTTTGCATATGTATCATTCATTTCTGCAAATAAGTTTGTATAAAGCTTTCTTTAGTAGTTTTTAAGCTTTTTGTGGTCATAATGTCTAATATGAATAGATTAAATATTGGAAAGATAAAGAAATATTGAGAATGGTAGGGTATTAAATATATTAAAGACACCTTATTGAAGTGTTGTATTGATATAGAGAGTATAGTCAAGGCACACGCCTAATCACCAAAAGCTAAAGGTGCACTTAGTGGGCTTTTTAGAAATTCAAGGTGTAAGCATTAATGAAGACCCCCCCCCCCCCAATAAAAGATTTGAAGCGTAGAAGGTATGGAGCAATAAAAAGTGTGTTTTCCGAATATTCTAAAGTAAATTAGTCTTTTGAAAAATTATTTTGAAAATTTAGTTTTATTATCAAAATTGCACGTATAAGGATTCTCTTATTGTCTACATTGCATATGTAGTAGTAGTTTTGATTAATGCTTTGATAGCGGGGAGAGCGGGAAAAAAGCGCATCTAAGGCTCATAGAAAATCGCAAAGTAAACAAATTCGTAAGGTAGAAGCCTTGCACTTTTTCTCCATGTCTTCAGTGGCTATAGACAAACCAAAATGAGAAGGATATAAAATATTGTCGATCATTTGAAGTTAAAATATTATTTTGACATTGATACGGACAATCCAATAACATTCGGTCAATATGTATAGTAGTAACAGGATATGAAATATTGCCAATCATTTGAAGTTGCAATATTATTTTGACATCGATACAGACAATCCAATAACCTTTAGTCAATTTGTATATTAATGATTGGGTATGAAATATTGCTGGTCATTTGAAGTTACAATTTTATTTTGACATCGATATGGACAGTCCAATAATGTTCAATAAATTTGAATATACATTTTAATGTAATGTAGGAGTGTACATGTAATGATGTTTTTCTCTATATCCATTTTATAGATCATACAAGGCGAGGAAATTGAGTGGAAGCATTTCTGGCCTATAAGACCATGTGGAAGTGGTGATATTGGAAGGTGAATTTGCATATTCTTTACCTTTTAATATATAACACATATGAGCACTTGTGTTGATAGGACTTCATACCTCGGTTTATTATATAATTCCGTTTTTATTGTTTTCTTTAGTCATTAATGTTCACTTGGTGGAAGTAGAAGGTACTAGAGAGCTACTTGCAATGAAGGCGATGGTTAAAACATTAGTAATGAACCATAAGAAGGTTTGTACTTCATTAAGATACTCATTAAATGCATTAATTTTTTTAGTAAGATGGTCATCATTTTTTTTACTTAATAAACAAAAATAAGTAAACTGAGATTCCATTAAGAACACATTGGTAGCTAAAAATTTATTTTTGCATAAAATTTGTTGCATTTATTGATATATTGTCACTTGGTCAGCCTCATGTCTCAGATCAATCCTCATGTCTCACACCGGATTGATTAAGTAACAATACGTCAGGGAAAAGATGTTAAATGCATTCGATTTTATGTAAGTTTTCTTTATCACGCTTGTCTACAAGCTTTTGTACATCACTAGACAAATCAAAGTATCCTGCACTAAAAATGAATTAGATGTCTATGTTTTAATTATATACGTATAGGAGCATCGATCATGCAACGAGAGAGAAACATACTGTTTATTATACCAATCTTTTCTTCCAACGATATACACACTTTTTGAGGCTTAATTCTCCTTCTGTTATGGTTTTCTTTTCGCAGACTGGTCAGTTTTAATATTTATTTGGTTTTGTGCTATATCAGACTACAAGACATGTTTGTTTAATAACATATATTCGTCTTGAAGGAGAACTGTTTGCATTGCTTTATAGCCATCCTCTGAGGATATTTGAGAAGATGCTACTAGGTAAATATGAAATAGTTTAGAATGCAAATGATAAAAGATACACATAAGTCATTATATTTGGCACATCACTAAGTTCGTCGGTGATTAATATAGCATCCTTACACAAGCTAGCTAGCATTCAAATTAAAAAACACATTCGATTTTATGATAGGTATTAAGTATTTACATTTAATAGGTAGTTAAAACCCATGTCTTTTCCTCAGCTTAAAAGTATGTTCATATTATATTTACCTGGACCTATCTTCATTTTTTAAATCCTGCTGTGTACCAAATTGTTTCTGATTCATGCCGACTTTTATACAAATGCTACTGTATTTTATTCATGTTAATATGAGCAAATTTTAAAATATTATATGAGTAAAATGAAATGAACAAAAAAACGAGCTCTCATATTTGCATAATGGGGTGTATGCAAATACCGAGGCATCTACCTTAGGTAATCGTGTCTGCAAATACCAAGGCATTTGCAAATAGAGGCGATGGTCTCATTCCAAACTGAGGTGATTGCCTCAATCAAAAGCGAAGCATCTACCTCAATTAATACTCACAGCCACCTCAACTAATATTGACACAACCGCTCGAGTTAAAACTGATGCAACCACCCCAGTTAGTAAACATGCATACAAGTTAATATTAATGAGATTATGGCTCAGGTTTGAGATATAACTAATTTCAAAAGAAAAAAAAATCATTTCATGTAAAAACTAGCTGTCCCTTTTCCCATGTGTTTGGAATAACTAATATATTCCATCCTTTTTTTTTCTTAATGTTTTAAATCAGTCAACGGTCCAGGTTTGTGTTATACGTATTTACATGTTAATGTTTTTTTTTACTGATTACACATATGGATTGACATAAAAGAGAGCCATTCAACATCAGAAATAGCTACTTAACCTATGTGTAGGTCAATTCAAGAATTTGCCCGAAGTGTGGTTCTATAAGTTATGTCTTTATGAGTTTTAGAACTTACTATTTACAAATTCAATGGGACTAGTTGTCAACTGCAACAGAAGAAAACAAAATAAACAAAACTTGGTCATGTCAAAAATTATTATGGTGCAAGAAAAAGTGCAGAAATCAGATTATGCATTTTAAGTAGCAGCAAGCAAACATTAGGTAGCATTAAAAGCGGTACCATTTCAGCATGGTGAATTTAATAAAACCTCAAGGATGCTATTGGTTTTGAATTTTTTTGAACCAAAAAACTACTAAAGATTAAGGATGATGAAATTTGATGTATTCGGTTGATGGGTAAATAAATTAAAAAGGAAGTATATTAGTTCATGTCGGATCAATATATTTAAGAGACAACACATGCCTGGTCCATTGAAGTGCCAGTATAAAATGTTAGGGTAATCACCTATGCAAAGATATAATATTCTATATTGGAAGTTTGAAAACAATTATCTTGGTTCATATAAATAGATCAAAATAAACCAGTTTCTTCAGGTGAAGAAAGTTAGGTTGAATGTTAAAGAAAAACACCACATAAAATATTCAGTGTTGGGTACGCAAAGATTGATATCCAATTAATTATCCAACATCATTCGAAGACAAATTTACAGACTGAACAATTTTTCTGAACCGTCAATCATAAAGGAGAGAATAAATTTCAAAATTTAAATCGGTAAATTTCATAAAAGAGAAGATAAATCACAACAAAGAAAGGCAAAATAGCAACGCGAGGCTAGAAAAAATGAGGAATGGGAAAGGTGCGATGGAAGAGGAAAATAAAAATTGTGACTCTTGATTTTCAAATTCACAAAAAATATAACAGAACACAGACATTGAGAACACATTTATAGTATAAAATTATATATGTCATACTAAGTATGCTTTTTAAATTTTAATGTTGACGTATTACTAAACAGTAATGAGAACTAAACGTATAATCTAACATGCTAGTTATCCTTGTTTAGCTTATTAATTTTGATCTCGCATATATTACTGGATTTGGATGTGGTACAAGCTCCCAAGATTGAAACAAGCATTCGTATATGGGGGGAAAAGACGAGAGATGGTTTTAAGCTTACATGGGTGTGGCACAAGTGCCCAAAGATTTATCTTTATGATCCAAAGAAACCGTTCTCCAAACAAAGGTTCAAGAACTCGATTTCGGTCTCGGTTTCAACCGTTTGAAAATTTGTTAGTTTCGGCGGGTTTCATAAATTTTGGTAGTTTCGGTTTTGTTTTGATTTCAGTCCAGATTTCGGTTTTCAGTATTTTGGTTTCACACCTTGTAGAATACATTAGATGCAATCAAACTTTAAAAAAAAATTGAACATGCATTACACGATTAGTCCAAATCCATATTTACCCAAACTTAACACGGTACACGTTTTGAGAAGGCGGCAATTTTTCCCACCCCCAAACTTAACATTCAGTACACGTTAGCCCGAACCCACCGGTTGTACCCCTCCAACATATCATGTTTCTCGTTCCCCTAATTTACTCCACTATCCAGAAATGTTAACACACGAAAAGAAAAAAATCCGCTGCTTTAATCAATTCGAGAAGGCGGCAAAAAATTTGGACCGGCCTCCTACTTATTCCGATCGCGCGCGCTTATAGTTAGAGGAGATGGAAGAACTGACGCTGATCGGTTTTGAAGCTTGAAATGGAATCGCTGTGTTCTTCTCTTGATTTAATCTGAGTTTTTGCAGTAAGATTGAGTTTACTTTCACATGTTTCGATCTTTTCTACGCATTCAAAGAGATTCGAATCTTTTTTTTTTTTGCGTGCCCTAGAGACTGAAACCTGCTTCAGTGGACGGTTTCGGACCGTCAACCGCCGGCACCGGTCCGGTATACTCGAAATTTTGGGTGCCGGCGAGTTCTTGAACCATGCTCCAAACATCGCAGAGTTATGATTCAAACCAAGGTTTAAATTTCCGCTTTCCGTTTCCGTTCCGGTCATCTGAAAATTTCTAAATTTCGGTTCCGTTTCGGTAATTTCGGAAATTCCGCTATAATCCCGGTATACGAATTCCGGTATTTTCCATGATAATATGTTAATTAGTATAATTTTTGCACGTAAATTGGTTACACTTTGTACAGATTAAAAAATATCAAAATTCACATAAACTGTATACAGACCATTCTATAATAATTCACTAACATAAACCAATAATAGATCGTTTCATAATAATAAACGTCATGGAATAAACCACCTTTCTTGGCCTTTTTGTTGTCAGCCCATGTAATAAATCAATAATGCTCAAATTTTTTAACACGGCCCAACAGTTGTCCGTCGACATAATACCGAGCTCCGCCCTACATCTTCTCCATGAAACCACATCGCGAAAAATCTGAACGGCTAAATATAAACCCTAATTAAGCGAAAAATATGGCGATTCTATGCGTAAAACAACAGCGCGTTCTCTCTTCCAAGGTTGGTGCTCTTCTTACTGCTATTTCCCAATATAGATCTTTCTTTTTTTAAATTGCAGCCTCCGGAACGGTTTTTCAGGCGATTTCCGTTCCGTCCTCCACCGGAACCAGGCCGGATTGGCCGAAATTCCGCCTTGCCGGGCGGAATCTTGAACCATGATTCAAACACAAATTTCATTCTCCAATATCAATATTTTTTCAGCCCTGTTAACAGAAGTTCATCAGAATTTGCTTCAATAAGGTATTCCAAAAATTCATAGAAGTTCAAAGACCGGAATATCAGATATAACACTAAATAAAATTAATGCTAGACAATCACTACATACGAACAGATGACTCACTAACAATCTGCATCATACAACACAATCATGCTAAAGTTGCATGTGATTTGAAATTACCAGTTGGTGCTTCATATAAAATATTTCGTATCCCAGTTTGGTAAACTTCGGGACACAAACCATAGTATCATATCTACACCATTAAATTTAGATATATTTAAAGTGCTGAGATACAACATCATGTACGGAACACTCTGTAGAAGATTGTGTTGGAAAAATAACAATCACTGAAGAATTCAAGTACATATAAGAAAAATATTTTACTTTCCTAACTCAAAGTCTGAGGAAATCGTGATGGAGAACACCTAATTAGCGACATAGGAGTAGTATCAGATAAAAGAAATTCGCTAAACTCTGAAATCAACTGACCAGGTCCATAAATTTCTAAGGAAAAAAAATCAATCATAAACCCTGTAAAAAATAAACATCAATTAGTACCATTGGAAGTTAACATTAACATAAACCCGTAAGCCTTCTCAAATAGGAAAGAACAATCAAATTTACCAAGTTTGGTCCTGGAGTTTGACGGGAGATCAAGCAGGCTTTTGAGAACATTCGCAGTGATCATTTTGGAGAAGTAACCTTTATAATTAGGAGTGCAAAGCATGATTGAGTGGCTGAATTAAGTGTTGTTTATGCATCCATAACGCGCCAAAATATACCACCTTAATTATAATTGAGATGCTCTTCACGAAGTTATTCAATTTATTTTTTTTGCGCTCATTTATTGGCACCAAAATATACCGCCTTAATTATAATTGACACGGAGCGTTGCTAGCGGCGAAGCTCGGCGTGGAGCCCTCCAATGGATCCTCGTTAGGAGATTTAGATTGTACTCATTCCAATTACCAAACTCTAAGATCTCGATATTGTTATTTGTTTTCGCTACCTCCCGGTGTCACTAATTACATTCTGGAAATATAAATCGTGACTCTTGTAAAGCAAAACAGAGCACACACATTGTGAACACATTTACAGTATAAAATTATATATGTCATACTAAGTATGCTTTTTAAATTTTAATGTTGACGTATTACTAAACATTAATGAGAACCAAACGTATAATCTAACATGCTGGTTATCATTTCGTAGCCTACCACAAGCCTACAAAAAATGTTTAACATTTTGGAACCTTACAACTCAAATGATTTTGTTCATTGTGAACATGCTAAATAAATTATTCATGGCCTACTTCAGGAAATAGTAAAACACTTGTAAGTTATGGCAAAAGTTTATAGGCCATCCATCAATTGCTGAACCAACTCAGACTTGGTCTTATTTCCACAAATATAGTAACAATTGCCAAAGCTAATCTAATGCCTAGGTTTGACGTTTACCAATTTACGTTGGCTAAGAGTATTATTTGAGTCAACATTGAAAATTATTTTCAAAACTCTCCATCTTAATCTAACGTCATGGTAAGTATTTATACAAAATCCCATTTTGATTACTCTTTTAAACCCTAATCCCAAGTTGTCTGTTATGGAAAATCTACTATCTAATTAAACTGGATGCTAATCTTCTATCTATTTGACCTATTCTGTTGTCTTTATTATCAATGTTATCGGTATTCAGTGATGCATAGGCATATTGTAACTTGTTACTTCTGGGTAATTGGGTGTTTTTCTTTAAATATGTAAGAAGGGTAAATTAAAACCATTGGGTAATAACTTAAGGCGTAAAATGTCCAATAAAACTTATATATCAAAAGTTAAAAGTAATTTTATTGGATTTGAGTCATAAATGGTAATTTAAATTGCAATCCTCGTCTACATGACCTATTTTCCTATTATTACAACAACCAAGTCACTTTTATTTGATGGCCTTAAGTAATTAGTTATCATACAGTCTACTAGTTTGCCTTAGCATTGTTGTATAGTCAGGTTTCTTTTTAGGTTTTAAGTAATTTTTCTATGAAGTTCTTTAGGCATAATCGCTTCACCGACGAAGGCTCTTGGTTTGCATAACTTGAATGTTGACAGTTAGCATCATGGTAGTGACTAAAAAAGGAACTCTAAACTGCTAAATGGTGTCGGTGTGATTTTGCTTCTGACATCGATGTTTCTCTGTGATTAAATAATATGCACTTTGAGCAAGGTTTTATGATTGAGTAGTAATATTGGGACCATTTTCTTAAACTCAAGCATAATGTCATAAAGATGATAATATCATATATTGGACCCAGATGCATTCCATCTGTCTGTCTTGGTATAGTTCTTATATTAGATACCAATTGTGTTATAGGAATTACAATTATTTTTTACATTCTTTCATTGATGATTGATATGATTGTTGACATTAATGCCCTTTTTTCTCTAGTTATTTATGGAATAATATTTACAATATTTAAGTTGATTTGCAACAAGCTAAACAGATATGGCATGCATATGTGATATCAGTTATGGAATTTTTTTCATTTATCCACACAATAGCTGATAGGATTTATGAGACCCAATGCAAGCTCTTGTGACAAATTACGCAAAAGATGTTTTTTTGAATTCAAGATATCCTTGATTTTTTTTTCCTTTTGTTTTTAGCTAGAATTGTGGAGCACTTATGGTTAGTGTTGTACAATTCGCAGTTAAAACGTTAAAGTTACGAGAAGATCATTTATTTGCTAGTTTCTAATTTTAATCATGAGTGAATTTCTTGTTGATAGGTATTTTCACATTTTATTTTGCGTACCTATTTGCAGGTTAAAAAAAATACAAATGCATAAGCTTTTGAGTATTATAATTAGCTTGTTTCTTAGTTGATAATATATGTGTTGCTAATCCATTCTTGGTGTGAAATCTTACAAGCATAAATATTTTGTATAATGCTTTGAATTAATTTAAGCACCATTGCTACCTCTTGCAGAAGACAAGGAAAAGCAGGGGAACAATGAAGCTGAAATATAATTAAATTTATGAAAGCTAAGATGATGCAACCACATATATGGAACATCTTGGCTGTTAGTGCAGGGAGAGAAAAGTTGAAGCATAAAACCTTGAAATATTATGGTTCATATTCTGTAAGCTGTGCGTTTGGAAATTTTCCCTAGAAGTGTGTAAAGCACGGTTGATGCATTTCCATATACATTAACATAATTGTACTGTGCAAGCTGAATTGTTTCCACATATTGGTGTACTTTGTAATTGCAACGATTTACAGGAAATATACATCATTGTTACCAATCAAATTTCTATTTATGTTTGTCTATAACATGTCAAGTGTGGATGCACAAGTTTTGTTTTTGCTGTAATGATTGAATACATCATCTGGATAATTTGATTCTGTTCTTATTTATTCTAGTAGCATCTGCTGTGTTTAGATTTGAGATTCAATATAGTTTATATTGATATATCCATATATTATAGCATGCAGGTTCTATTTGATTTTTAGTTGAATTAATTTAATTAGGGGTATATAAAAGTGTCTTTGTTGCTTTAGTCTGAATCCATCATCCTTACGTGGCATATATATTATTAAGGGCAGTTCTTGGAATGATTACGCCCTTATACATTATTAGGGACGTGACATTCAAAGGCCTTTCTTATTTTGCCTCTCCTTCTTTTAAAGGCCCTTTTATTTAATTATTTGCCTTTATTGTTGACAATAGGAGCAATTGGATATGTCTCTACTATTCTTATTTTTTGTAGTGCTAATGATTCAACACCACACAAAATGACCAACCTTTTAGACTCACGCACCCATCTAACACACCCGATGGACTCAAAACCATTCTCCAAAATGTTTGAAATATAAACACACACATAATAATATATGTAATACCATTTCTAAGCACACAGTATAACCCATACATATAGATTTATAACAACTCAAGCAACCATGAAGCCAAGGAGTGGTTTTGGCCTGTGGCAGTCGGCCAACGTGGTGGCGAAAGACCGGACTTTGGGCAGATATAGGCGAACTCGGCATGGAGGGGTCGGCTTCGTTCAAGGGGTGGTGCAGTAGGGTTGGCATGTGCTGATGGTTTCAGGTGGAGCGGTTTTCCGAGAAAGAAAGGGGTTCACGAGTTGGAGGGAAGAAGGACCGAACAGCTCAGATGGAGGGTCAACTCGGCAGGTGATGGGATTGGTTCTATGGCGGCACAGGTGGCGTGGGCGAAGAGATCTTGGGCGTGGCCGTGGCTGTCGAAGGCAGAGTGGAGATCGGAGGCGACTTTGGTTCGGGTGGGGTGAACTGCGGAGGCGGAGCAGATGTTCAGAGATGGGGTGCGAACAGGAGGGAATGGCCGTGGCGGAGGAGCAGGATGCGATGGCGGAAGGGAAGGAAGTGTTGGTTGGTTCGGCAGAAGGGGAGAACATCGATGGCGCAGGAGAGAAGCAGGCTTTCACTTTATTTTATATTATTTGTTCATTTATATATATGGAAGTTTGTTGCCACTTTTAGTTCCTCACGAAATCATGCGCTTGGGGAATGGAACGATTCTTTGGGATCTGCATCGTTATTAAAGTGAATGTGGCCATTCAAATGAAACCATTTAGTTTAAAATCCAAAAAGAATGAACAGAAGAAGACAAGAAAGTACGGTTTGCAAATTTGTGCATTTTCCGATTACATTTTCTTTAAAAAAAAAACAAAAGAAAACGTGTGGATTTTTAAATTAACAAGTGAACGAACGATATTTAAAATCAAAACGAACTGAACAATTTAAATTTGAACAGACAGTGAAATAGATCCATTCAAATATAAGTCGAATAATGTTTTCAACGACAACAATCAATTTAAACCGCTGATATACATGGAAAATATATTTGAAAATAAATAAATGATAAAATCTATAAATATCGGCAATAAGTTATATAGTATTAGTAAATAAATTAAAATTTGAGTTTAGATATCTAAATGAAAATTTTTAGAATGACTACAATTCAAATAAACAACTCGATAAAGTAAATTAAATAAATAAGAATCTTAAATATCAAATACGGATATGCATTAATAAAATATATTCATATCAAGAAAAATTCATTTGCTATAAAAACCAAAACAAATTGAACTTTAAATAAATAAAATAAAACAAATCGAAATTCAAATTAACACTACGCCATAGATGAGATACTGCAACGAAAATCTAAGTTGTTGTTAGCTACAATGTTGCCATTGTTATGCTGATTTTTATCTATTGCAACGCACGCTTCAATGTGTTAGTATAGATATTAGTTGTGTTGCGGTAGCTATAGATATATTCTAACTAAAAAAATAAAATAAAAAAATTACACCTCACCAATCCACACCTTTAGTTAAATCAAAATCTCAAGCGTCCATCCATTATCCAATCCACTACCATCCACTATCTGCTACTTTTCATTTGTTCCCGCTAACATTTCCATTCCCGCTAACATTTTCATTTTGTTCACGCCCAAATCACTAATTCTAGGGTTCATTAAAAATAAAAAATGGAGTTGATTGCTGAGGCCTACAATTCAAGATCGATCGCCAATTGCTAATTTATTTGTTTCCCTCAACCAATCCTCCCTCTTTTGCAATAACGACATCTTCCACTAACATTATCATCGTCTCCTGTTCTAAACATTTAAATCTGGTTAACTAGCGTCAGGTTCTCAATCTCTGCTATGGGTTCAACATTTAAAGCAGCGAAACTGCTTATTGTCTCATAAATTATATGCTGCACCTTTTGAAGATGAAATCCTTGTAAGTTTCCATTTTTTATATCTGAGATTTGACCTCATGTGTTTGTGAGTTTATATGGCAGATTTGGAAATAGTGTGAAGAGGAAAAGCATTACTCTACATCTCAATCTCATATAGGCCATCAAGGTAGCGTTTTTCTTATTTACAGTTAACCAATTGTTGCTAGCTTACCTTATGAGAATCTGGATGCAAATTATATTTATTTTCTTGTCTTGAAGACATCTTTTCACTTTCCGAACTGAGCTTTAGAACTAGTAATCTACAATGTTTGTAATATGTTCATGATAAAAGATGTTTCTTTTCAAACTTATTCTATTCTGCACTCGTAAAAGGTTGCTGGTACTATTATCGCACTTTTATCATTGCCTACTGGTTTACAGGCCATTATCTCTTTAAAGAAAGGGGAGCATGTACTTAAATATGGTTGTAGAGTGAAGCCTTTTAACAAAATTCTGTCCTTTCAGAATTTCTGTGGTAAGCATCTTAATAATATTGATTACATATTTATGTCTGATACTAGCAATGTTAGGCAATTGAAATGATTAGCTTTTGAATACTTATTTCTTGAATATGTCTAATTTGGTTCACAAGATAGAAAAATGGTGGAATATGCTGGTTTCTGAGCAATGTTAAGTAATATTGAGGATACACATTACTTGGATATGTACTAGTCATAGTGTGTATGTATCAGTTCTTCATAAGTCTCAAAGTTCTGGAAATGAATGCAACGATTAAACAAAGAAGAGCTAAATTAAATTAAAAACAAAGTAGTTCTTTAATTGGGCTTTTGTGTTATTTTCTGCAGGATGAGTCTGCATTGATTTGGTATGTTGGAAAAGTTCAAAAACGTCTTATTTTAAATCAGGTTACTAAAATTATACCTGGGCTGCGTACATTTTGCTGTACAGTTCCAGCTCATTCATTAATTGGTATTTTGTGTTGTTTCTAGCTCATTCATTGCTGTACAGTTCCAGCTGAATGCAGTGTTGATCAAATTTATTTTGCTGTACAGTTCCAGCCGAAAGGTCAGCATGCATTCCCAATTCAAATGCCGTATCGACTGGTCTTAAGTTATTGCTTTCCCTTACTATTCTCTTCATTTAAGTTGTTTATATCTTCAGCTTTACTCACAGCTTTCCCTGCATATGCTTCACGCAGATCAGCAATCTTGCTGTCTTAATTCGGAAAGGCCTTGGATAAAAGGTCACTATCTTGTTGTATACCAACAACTTCACATTCTGCATTGATATTAGCTTTAGATAAGTCATCATACAAGTTTGCAAGCTCGGAGATGTTGTTCTTGTCATTAACTATTTCTTTGTCTTTCCCCTTAGAGTTCGATAGATAATTTGAGCTTGCAAGTGCATCATGAGCTGCTTTCTTCTTAGCAACAACTTCTTAGCACCGAGTCTGTGTGTATCAAAATCCGGGACTGTGATGTTTTCCATAACAGTTTGTGCTTTTTCTGTAGGCTATCAACCCAACGGGGAAGCTCTAATTTCATGCACGGACAAGCAGATTACGCCCCAATGCCACAGCATGATGATTCGGCAAAAGAATTCTCTACGCCAAGACGCTTATCAACAGTTGAAATTCCTCAATTTGTTGATGATTTCTGCGTTGCTGCCAGAAATGCTGTGGAAGGTGAGCATTTCATTCCAGTTTCATGTTCTTTATAAAATTTGGTTGCTCTAAGTTACCAACTTAGGAAATCTTTATAAGTAATTACACATATATATCTATATTGCCTAGCTAGTGCTAATGACTAGGATGTGGATGCACAATAAAGATTTTCTAAGAATTTGATGAGTATCAAAAGTTGGTTGTATTCAACTGATGACAGCTCCAGCTTGAGAAATGTCTAGTACTGCATACTAACTCGGCTATAATGAACTGTTATCAATCCTTGTTTCTGGTTTTCTGAGAATAATGAATTGCAGTATTTTGTTTGTCTTCATTTATGATGAGAAATTAATACCATACTTGTTTAATTGGATTTTTATTGTAAACTAACTTGTTTATTTGGCTTAGCAATTAACTGTGTGTGTTTTATAAACATGAACTGTGTGTATTTTTATAATTGATAGGTGTGCTGATGACTGGACAGATAGATATGAAAGTAGTTGAAGACTACATGAACATACCTGGTGTTGAAAGACTGCCGGTGCAACTGGGAGTGAACATGCCAGCACAAGCAAACCAGAAACTCGTACACAGCGATGATGACCCGACGTTAGAAAGCGATCTGTTTGAGGTATACGACGTAGTTCTTTATTTAGGAATCATCGAGTGACAATGTAGTGATGAATGTATGTAAATATGAATGATTGTGTAATATACGAGTGAATATACAATAGTGTAGTCAAAAAATTTGTACCATTCGAAATGTTGAAATAAAATATTTATTTGAATAAAATACCGTGTTATAATAATATATATTATAATATTATGAAATCTGTGATTAAAAGCAATTGAGGTGTAATTATTTTTAGCAGTTGTAAAGCAAATTTTAACAACTGCTAGAAACAGTTGCAAAAAAAGGTTGACTTTATTACAATTGCCAGCTGTACTAGACATATTACAACTGTTTTTGGCAGTTGCGAAAGGGTATTTTTTGTTGTATTGGTACCTGTGGCAACACCTGTACCGATATTGCCATAGAGTCGCAAAGGCGTTGCCTTTGACTCTAAGACAACGCGGCAAAAGGCAACCCCAAAAAAGTGTTGCCACAGATCATTTTTTGCCTATAGCAACACTTTTTGGCACCTACTGCGTCACTTCTTTGGGGTTGCTGTAGGCCATCTATGGCGTAGTGTAAATAACTAAATAAAAATACACTAAAAATGTTGGTCGTTACAATCCTAATCACTGAGGAGTGCTACCACTCCATGGACCTGAGGGGGGAGGGAGGAAGAGAAAGGAGCGAAACAAAAAGGTCAGACATAAAGCCTGGCCAGTTCCAGTTGTTTTCAATATATGAACAAAATGGAGATATCAAGACAGATAAACAAGACCGGATGACAAAGTACTGTATCATATAAGGCAACAAGTGAACTAGGTAAACAGGGCAACAAGATAAACAGTGATCGAGTGAAGCTTCTCATTTATATCCTAAAAACATGTTTCTCCACCATTACTAGTATAACAGGATTAGGCGTTAACCTAATTACACAACAGGAATAGGATTAGGTGTTAACCAAATTACTTAACAGAAACAGTAGGATTACGGTAAGATCACAACAGGATTAGGTGTTACCCTAATTACATAATAGGATTAGGTGCTACCCTAATTACTACCCATTCGATTGGCTCCCTACTGCGTAAATACCCGGTGTCAGCCCCGGCTGTAGGGTGTATCACTCCCTAATCCAGAAACTTATGTAACACAGACCTAATTAGTGGTGTTACAGTGGCTTAGTTTCCCGACCCATGCACGCTCACGACTCTGCCGGTACGAGCCCGTACCCACCTTCCTCGTTTGTTATCTAGTTCAGTAAACTGTTCCCTGGCACCTACCAAGTGCGAGGCCCTGTAACAAAATACCAATAAGGATGCTGAATAATATGGGTTCCGCACAGCAAGATTGACACAAGCCAAACCCCATAAGCTTGTGCCCCCAGGTAACTAGGATTTAAAAGTCCCTAAAACCCGATAAAATAATAGAACAAGGGACCTCTTAGCTTATTAATAATCAGGTTTAACCTAGCAGGTTTAGGTTTTTTAATAAGTGTGGTTGTAGTATTTTTTTTGGCAAGTCCAATCGGTTTTTAGAGTGGACCATGCCACTTTATCATTATAGCAAATAACGATTACAAAGAGATGCAAGAGGTAGGCGGATTGCCTACCTGCTACAAGTGACATTTTCCTAGACCGACCACCGAATCACCACGCAAGGTGATGGTCAAATACAAAACAAAGATCTAGGAAGCATATTTTACAAGTATGTAGGCTACAGCGCAGTCCCCAAATACAAATTACATACACAGGCTAAATTAACAAAAAAAAATGCCAACTTACATGAGTAACAACCGAGAAAAACTTGGTGTTACATCAGAATACATGCTGAGAATGGGAGAAGCTCACCAAATCAGCAAAATTTCTTGAGCTACAGAATAGCCAGTGCCTGAACAGTTACAATGCAACCTCTCCTATAAACTCATGCTCCTACACCCTGAACGAACTTCAGATCAGAAGGTAAATACTTCCACAAGACTAACAACTAGCTCTGACACCCAACACAATCACAGACTAACTACAATTCACAAGGCAAGTCGAACACGCAATAGGGAACAACGACGGTAAAGTAAGAGAAAAGACAGAAGCATGACCAACCACAGTCTCAAAATCAAAATCAAACTCTAGCAATACACCAGCTCATTGTCATAGCAATCCAAACCACAATGGGTCAGCCTTTTGTTGATACTATCACGAAAAGAAATCGAGAAAGGGTTGCGAGTAAACTACAAATTTTTCACTTATGATGAGCAAAGTTGGCTGATGTTATCACCTCACCAAGGAAAAGTAGTTAGAATGGTTGGTAAGAGACAAATATGAATGGTAGAGGCAGAAAGCAAAAACGATGATAAATAGATTTGAAATTTTAGGGTTTCGTAAAAAGTGGGATAGACTCCACAATTGCAAAAGCCGACATTGGATTGACGATAGTAGAAGATTGGGCAAGAGATTTGTAAGTGATGAAGACGGAGAGGCATAATTAGGTAAAGAACGATCGAAGAAATTTTCGTAGGCGGAAGACAGTCGCCACTGGGGAGGCCAAACCACTTTTATTTCGGGCCGAACCACTTTTATTTCATGCGTGGTTTAGTATTACATGTTATTATGTGTGTACAACCCTTTCCCAAAACAAATACCTGCCCAGATGTACATAACAACCATAGTAATTTAGTTCACCTAACCTACATCTAGTACTTACATTATTATAACATGTCCTTTATTTAATGTCTGTATTAAGTCAATTCTAACATGTTTATACATATGCATATTATTCCTTTCAATTACATTTCCTAAATTATAGCTTGTACAAGTTTATGTGTATTATCCCTTTTATTATCTTCCCAAATTACAAAAAGTACAAGTATGAGCATATTATCCCTTTCCCAAATTACAGTCAAAAAGTCCTCAATTTATAATATGCCCATATTCTCCTTTTTCATGTCATTTCTTACTATCCCAATTTTAATTATATGCAATCTTATATTGAACATGGCCTAGGCTTTCAATGTCCTAGGCTTAGCATAAGTAAAAGAGGAAAAAAAGAAGGAGAAGAATAGAACCAAATCAAACTGTATAAAATAGGCATATAGGAAAATCAACTAAAACCATAGAGATAGGGGAAAGGAAGATAAATATGCTGAACTAATTAGTCAATTGACAGTAAAATAACATAAATTACTGTAATAATGGCATAAATGAATAACAGTAAAATAACATATGTAACTTATCGGTATTGTATATTATAGATCCACTTTTATTTACTGTCATGATATGTTTCTAGGTATCAGATCTAAAAATAACATGAAACTCACAGCCGGTCTCGGTGAAGAAGAGATTATCTCTTTATATATATATGTCGTTGTAGAAAACTCTACTTCTATCTTTTTATTATTGAGCAGTCTGAATTGTCCTTGCTGTTTTATATTTGGGCAGCACCTTAGTAGTTCTATGTATATATTAATCTCAGAAAAGGGTTTAGAGGAAGAATGATCTTCTGTGTGTAGAACAAATGAGGTTGCATGCCTTTATATAGACTACCTAGGACAATCCATTGCCGTTAGATATCAGGTATTCAATCTAAGCCATACACGTAATGCTGAGTTAGCAAACGAACTTAGTAAACAAAACAGTCCGTGTGCAGAACTCAGAATCGAGCATGCATGCGGGGGGTCGACCCATCGACATACTAGGTCGACCCACGAGTCGATCCAGGCAGGGCATGAGTTGCCCCATGACCATTGATTCCTGTGTAGATTTATCGGTCTAAATTTATTCATATATAATCTTCTTATATACATGCAAACGTCTAAGGTTCATAACTTCTTCATATGTTATCCGATTTACGCAAACTTGGGGTCTGTTCGAACCTGAATTCCAAGACGAACGCAATCGTAAAGTCGGTTTTACTTAATTCTGAAGATTATGTAATACTCATTTTATTGCCCTTTATAGTATGATTATAATGTATTAAATTTTAGGGTGTTACACAATGTCATGATCATCATCTGAATTATTTTCAAGCGATTAGAGTGTGATTCTATATTTATCTACTACATATAGGATTTAACATATATGTTAATTGGAAAAATGCCCAAAATCATTAAGTATTAGATAGTCCAATCGCAACATCAAGTAAAATACTTGAAATTTTTCTTTTTAAAACAAAAGATATATAAAATTTCCATGTATGAACATTAATATATTTCTAATCATTTTTTATATAATTTTAATTAGAGAAAATTGAGTACATCTCCCCACTTATGTATTTTTTCATATTTTGACTTCTATTTATTTAAATATACCAAACTGTAATCATATTGTATTCTCAAAACACATTATATGTATGATTTCTTAATGTACATATTCGCATTTCAGTTAATTTACAGTTTTCTAATTCTCAATTTGTACTTTTAATCAACTTAGGTTAAAATCCATTTTGGCAAGTTTCAAATATGATCAACGTTAAGAATATATACTAATTAAATTTTCAACTATACCAACTAATTATTTTATATTCAATATAATCTTATTACGTTAATTGCATATTAGTATTATTTATTACTATTCTTAATATTACCAAAGTGACATTTGCTTAAGTTATACTTGAATCCAATTAACTTCATAAGTTATATATATAACTAATCATCATCTTCTATGAATTTCATGTTCATATAAAGTATACCTATTTAAGAGAATTCTCAAAATTTTATTATAAGATAACTATGGGATATTTCCACTTATATTTTAAATTATATGCATTTCATCTAAAATACCAATATACTTGAAAATAAAATCACTTATTCACAAATTATCATCCTTGGAAGATCATAGATGGATTTAACACCAAGAATCATGATTTAGATTTAAAGAAATCCGTATCAAAGAAATCCTCACTATAAAATGAATTCGAATGGAAGAAATTTTTGGAAAAAGATTTAAATTTTAAAACAGTTTGTATTACACACTCTCGAGTATGATTTCAGATAATTCTACTCATTCTCGGTATTACTACCTTATATATAATTTCAAATTCCATAGGCTTTATTATTCACTCAAATTGCCTCTGATACGATATGTAACAACCTAGCCTTTTAAGCAATTAAATTTGATAATAAAACCACTTATATCCAACTTAAATCATTCATAATGTCATTTTTTATTATTAGGTTTAACCAGGATCAAATAACAGAGTCATAGACACATAACAATAAAATATTTTATAGCGAAATAAATAATACAATAGTAATTCATGAAGCTATTATATAAAATACATCTAGGCAACAAAGCAAATACAACGAAAGTCTAAACATGGAATTTCTAATATAACTAACAAAAAAATAACGAAAGTAACTAGAACAGACATATATGTATTCAGAAGGTCTTCAGCTATGAAAGATGAATCTTGAATATTGTTATAGTCAACCTAACCTGTAAAAAGACACCAGAGTCTAGAATTACATTATCAAAGTAAATCGATTCATATGGAATATATACTGGTGATGGATATAAGTAGCATAAAGGATGTTTAAGAAATTGCATTATTGCATTACTTTTTATCCTTATCACATTTTATAAGTACTATAATTTATACAATATCGTAAATTCACCTTATTTGTGTTATCAAATGGAATTCCATAGAAAATAACACCAAATAAAAGTCATAGTGGGCACGATCAAGATAATGTGACATGGCACATATGGCAATACCCATGGTAAGATCCTACCATTTTGCGGAGTTCTGCTAGTGGTGACGCATAGCCATAGCTATCAGCCACCTCAACAAACACTCCCAAAATCACGGATGTGCATCAAATCAAATCGAGGGATTGAGATAACGAATGAAGAAGTGTGTCCAATCTATCCAATCGGGAATGTGACCCCACCTGGCCTCAGCGTAGCTCTTGTTTTAGTCATTTTAATTATCACTCAAGGGTCAAGGCTATGCACCATCGTTCTCTTACTTCATTCCAGTAGTGTTCACCAATCCATCTAACTTCATTATGGTTTCTCCACCATGTACACAGTGTTAATGAGGTTCCAACTATTAACCTCGTTAATGCAACGCAACCCACGGGTCACGCAATGGACGGTCGAGCACCACGATTCGAACGAGCCAGCTCGAACATCATGGGGGAAAGCATGGATAAATGATAGCATGGCATAAGAGTGTGCCATCACATAAACAAGCTAGCGACTTTAGTAAGCTTCACATGGTTGGTTTCATCGTATTAATACAATAGCCAAAATGTAAATACATGAGTTAGCATTCAAGATTGGGTCGGCTATGAAAATATAATGGCAGCATAACTTTACACGTGGAATAGCATGAAGTGTATCATATGCATGGAGGGCCATGATGTGTACAGGTCAGCGCAAGTATGTGTTGACCTCATTTGCAAAAAAGTGGCGAAGATCAGGCCGTTCATTAAAGAAACATATGCAAAGTAGCATAACACGTGTAATGTAAAAGCCAAACATGCACGTGGCAGGGCTATTAAACGGTCAAG
This sequence comes from Allium sativum, assembly GCA_030737875.1. Taxonomy (NCBI): domain Eukaryota; kingdom Viridiplantae; phylum Streptophyta; class Magnoliopsida; order Asparagales; family Amaryllidaceae; genus Allium; species Allium sativum. Next base: position 25,814,434 of record CM060912.1, on the reverse strand, counting down.
TAGCATCAGATAAAGGAATCGCGCATCATTTTCTAGTCATCGGTACGAGCATGGTCACGCCACACAGGGGTCGAGCATCTCAACAGGGGATCGAGCGGCTGAGGGTAGCAGAAGTTGGTTAGCATAAACAAGGGTGCTCGCTCGCACGTGTACGCGGTGGTCGGTCATTGATTGAAAGAACGGTTCAGTGTTAAAATATAAATGAAGCAATGGCAATATGGTAATAATTATTCCAAGATTCAAATGGCACAAAGCAGCAATTGTACATGTGCGTTGTTCCCATTCTCCACTAAAAGACAAAATAGAAAATGGGAACTTGACGCATGTATAAGAAATCGGGGGGAAATCAATTACATGTTCAAATAAGGGTCGTTTGTCCCTTTCACCACGTGGTCGCTCGTACATTGGTTGACATTATGTTGCTCGCTTACAAAAGAATGTGCATTGCTCGCTCACGAAGGTCTGGTCGCTCGCGCACGTATAGTAGAGTTTGTTTGTACAGCCAGGTACAGCCTAGCGCCAGTTGTCAAGTACTCTCAACCAGCTGTCCAGTGGTAGATCTGTAAATACTCCAGCGTGCGACCCGCACCCTACACACTATAATTACAGCTTTTCCACCTGGGTCTAACTTCTCCATTAAATACCCCATTTCACCACACTTCAAGGGACCAATTTCCACCACCACGAAGTGCTGTCCAAAGGTTTCCTCCACCATTCTAGAGCTCTCCAACCACCATTATTGGCTTTCGAAGCTCTCTCTATCTTCCTCCAACGATGTGAAGATCAAATCACATTCATTCTCCATTAATAATATCCTAAAACATCATTCATGGCTCCTAAAGCTTTCTCTTCCATCCGTTATGGCCTATTCAACCAAGTCAACTTTTCCAATCTACATTAGAGATCATTCAAGCTTCATTCTACTTCTCTCCTACCACCATTAACTATCTTTAAGGCCTAGATCTTTAGAAAATTCATCGTGGAACCAAGGAAATTCATCCAAATCTCCAAGTGATTGAAGAGCTATACTTCAACCGCCACCAATTAAGAGATCTCCTCCGTTCCTCCGCGAATTGAAGCGTAATATAGGTCATAAAAAGGGTGAAAAGAGAGAAATGAACACTATGAATGAATTAATTAATTTTTACTCCCCAAAGTGATAATGAGAAGCGCAACCAAAGTGGATGTAGATCTAATTTAGATCTAACCACTATAAAACTTCGTGTCCTTACTATTTTCTCTCGATTTTATGTTTGAGACCTCATTTTTTTCCATTGCATACCCTTGTGATGAAGTGTCGATAAGACATCTTTGGTGTTGAATAATTTTTTGTTAAAACATTTGGTGTCCACCGTGGAGCCGCATTCACAATTCCTTCTCTCACACTCTCTCACAAGGTTGAAGGCCTTGCATTGAAGCTCTAAACCACCTCTTTTTCCAACATAATGGTTAAGTCAAAGAAGACCACGAGTAAGACCATTGAGGAAACCGCCAATGTTAATAATAATGAAGCTACCCCGCATACAAATCGCTTTGAAGTCAGTGATAACTCCGTAGATGGGGCCGGTGTAACTAAAGTCGAGCTAAATGCCGCTATCGCTAACATGAACCAACAAATGAATGCTTCTACTAAGGCTATGATGGAGAAACTCAATGCTATCCTTAATGATCGACCAAATCAAGCCCCTCCGAAAGTCCATGTTGATCTCGAAGAGAAAGAGAACTCATCCGATTCTAACCATGATCACAATGACAACATGGAAGACGATTATGATTGGTTGAGTGACAAGGATGAGACTAGTGTCGAAAAATCAAAATCAAAAGCTAAGAACCAATCCGAGGTTAAAACTCAAAAGGTGACCACTCCCGTCACGGGGGGAACCTCCTCGCCGAGAAGGTAAACTACCTAAGCTATCTAATCAAAACCGCTTTCCTAGAAGAAAATTTGGAAAAGAGCTCAGCTTCACAGAGTGGCATAACACTGAAGAATACATATCAGACATGATAGAACAAATCATGAAGAAGAATCAAACTAGCAAAGACGATGAAAGTGAATGGGACTTCTCTACCGGAAGGACTCCATTCACTGAAAGAATCCTTGAAGCACTGTGTCCAAAGAAGTTCAATCCTCCAACCTTGCCTCTGTACAACGGTCTTGTTGATCCTAACTACTTTACGTTCAAATACGAGTGGCATATGAGCTCGGCTAAAGTGACTGACGAGATGAGATGCACATACTTCCCTCTTTATTTAGAAGGTGTTGCATTGTTATGGTTCACAAAGCCGCCACCTAAGCCCATAAACCGGTTCTCTGACCTGACCAAAAAGTTCAAGGAGCAGTTCCGCTTGTATGCTACTAAAGTCAAGGATGTTATAACGCTTTCAGCAATGAAACAACATCTAGGGGAAACCGTTCAAGCTTTTCTTTGTCGATTCAATGTTGCTTTGTCTGAAGTAAGGAACACAAAACCTCGCATAATCCTTATGTCTCTACTCGGCGCTATAGATGAGAATAGCGAATTTGGTTGATGGATTAAAATGAAAGAGCCGAGCATGCTTGAGAAATTCTATAAAAAAAGCACAAGAGTATATGACAGTCGATAATAATCCGGTACCTCTTCAGATCATTAGCGTTAACCAACTTCTCGAAGCTCCCAAAAGTGCAACTACTCAAATTAATCAGAAGAATACTCAGGGGCGGAAATGAGCTAATGATGGAAACAACAACAAAGCTAATAAAAAGTTTCTCCTTCTGGACTCGTCTGAACTAAAACCTCTGAATGACACTCCTAAAAACATCCACATTGCCACGAAGGATGCAGAAGATTACCCAGAACCCTGGCCAATGAAATTTAATGACCACTTAACCAAATCTGGGAAGTTCTGCAGGTTTCACAATCAGCCAGGCCATAATACCAACGAGTGTAGGCATCTAAAACCATTAATTGAATAGCTGATTAGGAAGAATCATTTGCAACAATACGTGAAGACTTCCCAAGAGGCAAATCCTTCTGCAACTCCCCCGGGGAAAGGGGCATCAAATGACCGATCTGGTCCAAGTAACAGAGCTCCTGCTCAACCTGATCCAAGGCCAATAATCAACTGATGATCTGTGGCTCAGAATAAGCGCTTTTATTCGCCATTGCTCTACTTCTTGCATTATTTTACTCTTCTCTATGTTCTATTCTCTTGTAAAAAGTCTATAATGATTTACATGCAGCGTACTGAACAATAGCTATACAAATGAAATATTACCTGCTTGTGAAAATCTCTGAATTGCAAAATTTTCTCATTGCAGGCCATCAAACGATCATCTGCCTCCTTAAAATCCGATTAGATAAGACAACCTCGATAAAACCCATTTGACGGTAGATCGAGAAAATCTCAATGAATCGAACGACGGATAAAGCAGCAAGCAATCACAGATCTAAAAACTCATCCGCCAAAGGTTTGCGGGAATTCGTAAGCGCAAAACAAAGCGCCAGAGCTCGCTTACATGAGACGAAGCATGAAAGTTTGTAAGTGCGGAGCGATGCAGCCTTTACCCAATGGTTTGCGGGAATCTATAAGTATGAAACGAAGCGCGGGAGCTCACTTACGCAAGACGAAGCGTGGAGCGGTGCAGCCTATACCCAATGGTTCGCGGGAATCCGTAAGTGCAAAACGACATGCGGCAGCTCGCTTACGCGAGACGAAGCATGGGAGTTCGTAAGCGCGGAGCGATGCAGCCTTTACCCAATAGTTCGCGGGAATCCGTAAGTGCAAAACGAAGCACTGGAGTGCAAAACAAAACATGGGACTCGCTTACGCGAGATGAAGCATAGGAGTTCGTAAGCGCGGAGCAATGCAGCCTTTACCCAATGGTTCGCAGGAATTCGTAAGTGCGAAATGAAGCACGGGAGCTCGCTTACACGAGACGAAGCATGGGAGCTCATAAGCACGGAGCGATGAAGCGTTTACCCAATGGTTCGCAAGAATCCTTAAGTGCGAAACAAAGCGCGGGAGCTTGCTTACGCGAGACGAAGCATAGGAGTTCGTAAGCGCGGAGCGATGCAGCCTTTACCCAATGGTTCGTGGAAATTCGTAAGCGTGAAACAAAGCACGGGAGTTTGCTTAAGCGAGACGAAGCGTGGGAGTTCTTAAGCGTGGAGCGATTCAGCCTTTACCCAATGGTTCGCGGGAGTCCGTAAGCGTAAAACAAAGCATGGGAGCTCGCTTAAGCGAGACAAAGCATGGGAGTTCGTAAGCGCGGAGCAATGCAACCATCACCCAAACCTCGTGGGAATTTGCACTACGAAATGATGCAACAACCAAAAATCCCTTCCATAGAGAATGCAACTTCTTCACAAAAGAAGATCGACAGTGCTCAATGAACTCTATAATGTTGATTCAGTCAACAGAAGATGAACATTGAATTGTAACGGCCTCTCCAAAACACGGGGCATCCAATGAAGTCTCCAATGTTAGAACAAATTGACAAGACAAAATTCGAGCCATAAAAAAGCTACCCGCGCTAGGAGACTAATTACAACCTCTTAGGCCAGGGCAAGAATAACAAAGCTTCTCAAAGAAGAAGCACGAAAAATTAATCACAGATACACATTTCCCAAATGAGAAATATCGAATACCATCATTAAAAACAATAGCGTTTGGAATCCACAGTCGATCTTAGTCGATTAGTTGATTTTAGGCGTTAGCACGGAATCGAATTCGAATATCGTGTTTGTACAAATGATATTTGACGAGTTTTGAACCGTCAAATAAAACAATCATATATAGACACTTTATCCAATTCAAAAAAAAATTCGTTGTAATTTATTTCTCAATGATTAATTAATCCATTGTCGATACGGACAGTCGATGGTGAAGTATAAAGTCCAAAATTGTGCAAACTTTTGTTTTAATTGCATAACAGGTAATATGAAGCATATCAATGCAAAATATATCAACAACGATGTTCATTTCGAAGCCCGCATTACCTGCAAGAAGAAAATACAAGGTTCGAAATGCAAATGTTAACCCCGTTAATACAACGCGGTCCACGGGTTGAACACTGAACGGTCGTGCACCATGTGTCAAACACCACGATTCGAACGAGATAGCTCAAACATCATGAGGGAAAGCGTGGACAAATGATAGCATGGCATAAGAGTGCATCACCACATAAACAAGCAAGTGGCTTCAGTAAGCTTCACGTGGTCAGTCTCATCATATTAATACAATAGCCAAAATGTAAATACATGAGTCAACATTCAAGATTGGGTCGGCTAGGAAAATATAACGGCATCATAACTTTACACGTGGAATAGCATAAAGTATATCGTATGCATGGAGGGCCATGATTTGTACATGCCAGCACAAGTATGTGTTGGCCTCATTTGCAAAACAGTGGCGAAGATTAGCTCGTTCATTTTAGAAACATATGCAAAGTAGCATAACACGTGTAATGTAAAAGCCAAACATGCACGTAGCAGGGCTATTAAACAGTCAATCAACATCAGATAAAGGAATAGTGCATAATTTTCTAGTCATAGGTACAAGCATGGTCACGCCATATAGAGGTCGAGCATCTCAATAGGGTATCGAGCAGTTGAGGGTAGCAGAAGTCGGTCAGCATAATCAAAGGTGCTCGCTCGCACGTGTACACAGTGGTCAGTCATTGATTGAAAGCACGGTTCAGTGTTAAGATATAAATGAAGCAATGGCAATATGGTAATCATTATTATAAGGGTCATTTGTCCCTTTTACCGCGTGGCCGCTCGCATACTGGTTGTCATTATGTCTCTCACTCACAAAAGAATGTGGATCACTCGCTCACGAAGGTCTGTTCGCTCGCGCATGTATAGTAGAGTTCGTTTGTACAGCCGGGTACAGCCTAGTGCCAGTGGTAAAGTACGCTCCACCAACTGTCCAGTAGCAGATCTGTAAATACTCCAGTGTGCAACCCGCACCCTGTACACTATAACTATAGCTTTGCCACCTGGGTCTTACTTCTCCTGTAAATATCCCCATTTCACCACCCTTTAAGGGATCGATTTCCACCACCACGAAGTGCTGTCCAAAGGTTTCCTCCACCATTAAAGAGCTCTCCAACCATCATTAATGGCTTCTGAAGCTCTCTCTATCTTCCTCCAACGATGTAAAGATCAAATCACCTTCATTCTCCATCAACAATCTCTCATAACATCATTCATGGCTCCAAAAGCTTTCTCCTCCTTTCGCCATGGCCGATTCAACCAAGTCACCTTTTCCAATCTACATTAGAGATCATTCAAACTTCACTCTACTTCTCTCCTACCGCCATTAACTCTCCTTAAAGCGTAGATCTACCGAAAATTTATCGCGGAACCAAGGAAATTCATCTAAAACTCCAAGTGATTGAAGAGCTATACTTCAACCACCACCAATTAAGAGATCTCCTTCGTTCCTCTGCGAATTGAAGCATAATCTAGGTCATAAAAAGGGTGAAAATAGAGAAATGAACACTATGAATGAATCCATGTATTATGTACTCCCCAAAGTGATAATGAGAATCTCCCCAAAAGTGGATGTAGATCTAATTTAGATTGAACCACTATAAAACTTTGTGTCCTTACTATTTTCTCTCTATTTTGTGTTTGTGGCCTTATTTTTTCCACATACTCTTGTGGTGAGTGTCGATAAGACATCTTTGGTGTTTAACCATTTGTGGTTTAAACACCAACACTAATACGGAGTATGCTAATGTCCGACCCCCATCTCTTTAACAACCAACCACTTATTTCTCACCGTGGCCATTTTATATTTAAATAAATCATATTTAGATTTCATAACAATCTTCTTAAAGTACCAATTTTATTATTTATTTACTCAAATTAAATTTGATATTGTTTCAATTTAAAATTTCAAATTTCAAATCTTATATTATAAAATGATTCATTGTCAAAACTCAAATTTTGATTTTTGATTTCAATATAACAAATGTCACTATTGAATGAAACCTTTATATTAAGGAAATTCAGACTTAGGTACTCGGACTAGAAGTAGAATTTTATATGTGATTAAAATAGTTATATAATATTTATAATAGTTAAATTTATAAATAAAGTTTAAAAAATAATTATAAATACATAATAATTTGATAATAAATTAGTTCTAAAGCAAAAAGATAGCTTCAACTAAAAAAGTTAAAAATATATGATAGTAATTTTTTTATAAAGTGGTTGAAACTAAAATAGTGGTAAAATATATAATAATTTTGCTAATAAATAATAAAAAGTAAATTAGATTAACAAAATAAATTAATATAAAGTAATTCTATTTTAAATAATTTTTTTATAAAGTCGTTTATCCCTTTCACCACGTGGCCGCTCGCATACTAGTTGTCATTATGTCGTCGATCACAAAAGAATGTGGATCACTCGCTCACGAAGGTCTGTTCGCTCGCGCATGTAAAGTAGAGTTCGTTTGTACAGCGGGGTACAGCCTAGCACCAGTGGTAAAGTACGCTCCACCAGCTGTCCAGTGGCATATCTGTAAATACTCCAGCGTGCGACCCGCACCCTGTACGCTATAATTACAACTTTGCCACCTGGGTCTAATTTCTCCTATAAATACCCCATTTCATCGCACTTCAAGGGACCGATTTCCACCACCACGAAGTGCTTTCCAAAGGTTTCCTCCACTATTCTAGAGCTCTCCAACCACCATTAATGGCTTCCGAAGCTCTCTTTATCTTCCTCCAACGATGTGAAGATCAAATCACCTTCATTCTCCATCAATAATCTCTCAAAACATCATTCACGGATCCAAAAACTTTCTTCTCCTTCCGCCATGGTCGTTCAACCAAGTCACCTTTTCCAATCTACATTAGATATCATTCAAACTTCACTCTACTTCTCTCCTACCGCAATTAACTCTCTTTAAAGCCTAGATCTACCAAAAATTCATCGTGGAAATAAGGAAATTCATCCAAATCTTCAAGTGATTGAAGAGCTATACTTCAACCGCTACCAATTAAGAGATCTCCTCTGTTCCTCCGCGAATTGAAGCGTAATCTAGGTCATAAAAAGGGTGAAAAGAGAGAAATGAACACTATGAATGAATCCATATATTTTGTACTCCCCAAATTTATAATGAGAATCGCCCCCAAAGTGGACATAGATCCAATTTAGATCGAACCACTATAAAACTTCGTGTCCTTACTATTTTCTCTCTGTTTTTTGTTTGTGACCTTATTTTTTCCATTGCATACCCTTGTGGTGAGTGTCAATAAGGCATCTTTTGTGTTGAACCATTTGTGGTTTAAACACCAACACTAATACGGAGTATGCTAATGTCTGATCCCCATCTCTTTAACAACCGACCACTTATTTCACACCGTTGTCATTTTATATTTAAATAAATCATATTTAGATTTCATAACAATTTTCTTAAAGTACCAATTTTATTATTTATTTACTCAAATTCAATTTGATATTGTTTCAATTTAAAATTTCAAAATTCAAATCTTATATTATAAAATGATTCATTGTCAAAAATCAAAATTTTATTTTTGATTTCAATATAACAAATGTCACTATTGAATGAAACCTTTATATTAAGGAAATTCAGACTTAGGTACTTGGACTAGTAGTAGAATTTTATATGTAATTAAAATAGTTATAAAATATTTATAATAGTTAAATTTATAAAAATAGTTTTAAAAAAAATTATAAGTATATAATAGTTAGATTCACAAAATAGTTATAAAGCAAAAGGATAGCTTGAACTAAAAAAGTTAAAAATATATAATAGTAATTTTTTTATAAGGTGGTTGAAATTAAAATAGTGGTAAAATATATAATAATTTTGCTAATAAATAATAAAAAGTAAATTAGATTAACAAAATAGCTTAATATAAAGTAATTCTATTTTAAATAATTTGATAATATAATCCAATTCGAACCAAATATCCAGATTTCAAGATTCAACTTAGCATTAATTTTGGATTTCAAATTTCAATTCAAATTAAATTATACCCAAGTGGTATAAGTTTCTAATTTAATCACAGTGTTTAATTTAGTTTACAACTCAAATTAAAATTTTAACCATTTGTTTAAATACTTATATTCTAAATTTATCTTTTATTTCATTATATCGGTTTAAAAAAACATTCAAAGTACAATCATTAGGTTTTACCACTTAAATAAAATTCTTAAAATTTTGAAATTTATCATTTAATCAATTATACCATTAAAGTTTAATAAATTCCTATATAAATTCAATCATTGAATTAAATTTAACCTTTTTGTTTAGTTTAATTAAATAAATTTAATCTCTAATTTTAACATAAAACCATTAATTAAATCATATAAGTTTTTAACTCATAAATTCATGTTTAAATATTTAAATAATTAATTTTAGTTTAAAATAAATTAAATTTCTAAATCTTCTTGCTTGAATCAAAACATAATTATAAACTTCAAAAAATAATTTTATTTGACTAAAGATGTCCGTATATACTTTTTTATCCTATGATCAAGTGGTTCGGATATGTATCATTTCGATAATGACTTCATTTCTGAATAAATATATCATTTCAATATGTATCCTAATTCAATATCATAATGGCTTTCATATACAGTATAAATAACGTTGGGAACTTGCGGTGTGATATATCAGAGATCATGTTAATATACATAAACGGTAACATATATATAAACATACATAAATTAAATCACTAACATTTCATAATTATACGATTTTATAAGGGAAAACATATAGATAAACATACGTAGAATCAATCAATCACTTACATTTCATAATAATATCATCCAATATATAAACATTTCAACGTGAATATCAATACTAGCTAATAAATTTTAGTCTTGAGTAAAATCTCACATTTCACGGTTTACATGGAGATACAAACATGAACACAAGCAAAGCAATGACCACTGCAACTTTTGTGTGTGTGTATATATATATATATATATATCCAAAAAGAAGAATGGGTTTTTGGCTAAGGAAATTGCTTAGATTTTCATAAAATTTACCAAAATAGAACCAAAATTTTGGTCATAGCAAAACTAAATTTTAGATATGTTAACCATCAAATTTGAAATAGTGATCAAATGCATAGTTCTTGCAAATTATTTTATTCACAATTGGAAAAAACAAAGACCGGATTTCGGTTATTTTTTAGAGAGATAAGAATGAAATAGTAAATTACATTTTCAAATAAAAAAAACTGGGCCTGAAAATTGGCCTGAAAGGACATAATAAAGCTAGAAATTTGGAAAAGTGGTTAAAAATAAAAATTTATCCCTCAACAACAATAAATCTTAAAAAAAGGAAAAAGTAAACTTGAAGCTTCTTTAAGGATGTTATGGCTGCGGAAAGGAAGGGAAAAATTTATGGGAAAAAACAGAAAATTAATGCATGGATTTAGGGTATTAGTGCTAGGTTTTTGGGAAGAAGTTGTCTACTTTAAGTGGTTTGATAGCCAAGAGCAGGTGGGGTTGTAGGTAGGTGATGATGACCAAAGATGATGGTTAGGGTGGTAGCAAGGTGGGAGAAGGAAGTTACGGTTTGGGTTGAGAAGGAGGAAGGAATTTATGAAGGTGATTAAAATTTTGATTTGGTTTGGAGCAAGAAATGAAGGCAAAGAGGAAATAGTTGTTGATTTAGGTCTAGGGTGGTTGAAAGGAGGAAGGAGTGATAGAGGTTATTGTTGAATTTGAGAAGAGGGATTGAGTGACAAGAAGAGACATGGAGAAGTACTTGATTTGTTTCTCATTGGTGTCTTTTCAAAATACAGCGTAGAAAAACCAAAGAACTTAGGAACATGGAGGTTGTTTAGGAAATTAAGATGTTGGTCCACATGGTCCAATAAATAATTCACAAAATCTAATAAGAGAATACAAACCACTATAAAGAGAGGGGGAAGAGGAATGTAAAATACACACACAAACACTGTTAGTTTTTCGCATTTTTGCAGTGTAAATCGAAAATTCGGAGCTCTGAAGATCCGGTTTCTACAAAATGAAATGTGTTATACATCTTAGAATTTAGTTTAATACTTTTTTTCAACTAAAATTCAAATTTTGACCACATTTGACTAAAAACTAATTTTTCATAAATTTTCTCTTTTTGACAAACGTGGTCAAACCCAATATTCAATCATACAATATGTTGTTAAAAATTAAGTTTCAAAATTTAACTTAAATTAAAATAATAACAATATTTAGAATTATTCAGATTTGCATTTTGTAACACGCACACACACACACACACACACACAAACACACATATATATATATATATATATATATACAAAAACACGCATACATGTGTGTGTGCATTTTCGTTTAAAAAAATATGTATGTGTGTATATATATAACATGTGCATGCGCACATGCATTCCCATACACACGCACATGCATGCCCAAATATGTGCACATGCACACTCATATATGTTAATATTTATCTCCTTAAATATTGTGTCACCTTAAAGAACACAAAAATTGCATATTTATACACAACAATGTTGAGCAAGTTTGAAATATTCTACGCACAAACTTTTGGAAAAATCGTTTACCCATTTTGTTACTTACATAATATTATCAAATTATAGTTAACAATTGATAATTAATATCTGAAATTATCAGATAAATTTAATTTGTTTATAGCATATAATATTTAAATCTATATTAAATAAGCATGTGTGTGTAAGTAACTTGGCAATTAATGTAATATAATTAATGTTTAATTCATGTGTTTTAAACAAGTAGAAGCATGCTTCGTCATTGATATGGTTGCATGGATCGGTGGAGTGCAGTTGTAAAAGTGGGATGAGATACGTGGCTGAGATTCACTCTGACTGTCTCTCCATACTAGGCGCAGGCATGGCATTTAATGTTGGTGGCTGCTATCGGAGTAGAAATGCTATGGCCGACTTGCGATAGTTATCAATACAATAGGTTGTGCAATTTGTCATTTACTTTTACTTTCTTAAATGGAAAGGTTGACGAGTGGATTTCTCTAGGTTAGTCGACTAGTTATTGACAACTGAACATAGCTAAGGAGCAAGTTGTAAAGATTTTAATGGGTTAGTTGTGAGATGAACACATGGGCTTCTTCGGATTAATCAAAGACATAAATATTCAACTTACATTATAACATGTATGATTATTTAATGCATAAGATTAATTTAAATTTTTCTATATGATCATCTATACTTATTACTACTTTATAAACACCAAAATTATCTTTTAACTTATTTATGTGTATATTTTTTTAATATTTTATTATTATATGAATATTTTAAGTTTCTTAAAATAATCAATGATTAAAATTCAATTTATAATTTTTTTAATTACTACACATAAGAAACATTCAAATAACTCTAGAATTTGTTACAATTTTTTTATACTTTCCTAGTTTAATTAAATTTTGGCTAAAATATATTTTAAGTCAAAAAAATAATATAATGTTGTTTAACATGATTTTTGTGATCCTTGATTTTCTAAAAAATTTAATTTGAGTTTTTATGGATCGTATATTCTAAATTAATTATATTATACTAAAACTTCCATAACTAAATTATTAAAAATAATATTTCATGTCAAATAGATTTGAGATCTCTTTATGACATATTGTTTATGATCATTTTTTTTTGGAAAAAAAAGTAAAAGTTGATTTTTTTTTCTTAATGGCATATTTTGTACTGGTTATTTATAGGGAAAGCTATTTTCAGTTTGCTAATAATTTTCAGTTATATTCAAAATTAAAGTTTCCTGTAAACATATCTCGATTTTGAGATGGAATAAATAATTAATAATATAAATAATATTATTTTATATTTATGGAATTATATATAAACACACATTAAAGCAGGACTTATTAATTTCTTTATATTTATAATTATAAAAACATATATATATATATGTGTACCTGATATAAATTATTTATTTATATTTGTAATCATATCTTGTGATATAGACATATATATTAAAGCAATTAGGAAGAATGACAAACTTTAAAAAAAAAATAGTTCGAAGGACACTAAGTTTCACTTTTCGTTTACCGAAGGAAAATGCTAAATACAACTAGCATTATATTAAATTTTTACATTATATATAAATTCTAATTATAACTAACATTATATGAAGCTTTTATAACAATCCTAGTTTTAGAGCACGCTCTACTGATTAATAAATTATAATATGGATTATAATTGGTTAATCGATATATAAATACAATTTAGAGTGATAAGTGGACTCAATTAGTTAAGTTGAGAATTAAATGTGAGCTCTAGAATTTTAATAGGAATTTTGTGGAGAAAGATGTTAGTCGTTTCAAATGATTAAATTGAAGGAAATAAAATCAAGTTTGAGGTAATATAGGAATAAAATATTCCAAAATGATGGATTTGTGTTAATTTATGGAAGTTAAGTAAAATGCAATATACTGGGTTTTAAGAAGAATAATTATGTGATAAGAAGTTGAATTTGTTTCAACAAAGCATATTTGGATTAAATTTAACTTTATAATTATATAGCTAACGTAATAAAAATTTGAAATGGAAAATTAAAGGTAGGAATTATCATCATAAATGAATTTTCCATTTTGAAGCAAAAATAAGTGTTTCAAGATTTTATGTTCATTGGTTGTAGTAAGTTGCAAAATATAAGCAAATAATAATTTTTGGAACAAACAGTGTTTTTCAGATAACATTAAGTCTAAATAAAATATAAAATGGTAATTTTGTTTATAAAGTGTAAGTATATGTATTAAAAACAAATTTTATAACTTTGTAAATTTCGTATGTCAAAATTGATTTATTCGGTTAATTTTAACTCTTAAATTTGTAAAAATTGTGCAAAAATGAAAAAAGAAAATCTTTATAGAGGTGGTTAATTTTAGTTGTAAAAATTCTAATATAATGTTAAAAAGGCTTAATAGTGTTTTGAATAAGTTGTTTGGGTTTTTATTATGTGTTGTGTGGTGTTAAGTTATAATAAGTAAAAAAACATAGTGTGTATTTTTGTGTTAATATAGGTTAAAGCACGGTTTAACTAAGTAAATAGGCTATTTGTTCCTACCTAAGGCTTAGTCACTCACTAAGGACCTTAATTAAGTTAACCGAGCCGTGTAATTGTTGGATTAGGAGAAGAAATTTATGGAAACTGAGTAATCAGTATGTTCCCCCTTCTACCACCCACAAAATTCTTCTTCTGGTTATGTACAATAAATGGAGAAATAAGGAATAACCACCTCTAAGCTAAAAATAAATCTCCAAACACCTAAACAATATTGAATTTAGGTTGCTAACTACATTCCACAACGGCAAGTGAATTTTCAAGCAAAAACAGAGCTTCTTGAAACTAACATGTTGTCAACTTCCTTAAATCCTACTTGTAGTCTTTTAATTCACAAACAAGGTGAGTAATCTCACTCATTCTAGTTGAAAGATATTTTATATGCTAAAACCTTGTCGTTTGAATTGAGTTTTGTTACATTGAAACTCAATTTTTGTTTTTGAGAAATTCTCAGTTTTGAAAATTGTTGATTGTCCTACTTTGAAGAAGTATAACTCTCTTAATGCACATCCTTTTTGTGTTCTTATTTCATTGATTTGTATGAGTATTGGTCTTGAATTTAGGAAGTTTTCACCCTAAATTAACATCTATAACTCAACCGAAATATGGCCTAAAATTGCAGTCGGAGGTCGTGAACTCTACTTGGAATTTGCATCTAGGTAGGTCGGCTACCCTCGTACCTAGGTCGATCGGCCGATCAACTTGGGCAAATGAGGGAGGTCGACCCTGGAGGTGAATTCCAAGGGAGGTCTATCCCCATTCTGTTGCTTTTCTAGTATATGTTGAAGCCCAGTTTGCTTCATTCTTTTCCTATGTTTTATGCCAAAATTGCAAACTAATTTTGATGCTATTTCAAGGATTAATTAATAACCATAATTTTGTAATTTCAGAATGAAGTTTTTAATGAATTTCTATGTGCATTTATGCTTATTGTTGATCTTTTTGGTGTTGAAAATGTTTTTATAAACATTACGTGAATTATTAAAAATGTTGGAATAAGTGTATGAATGGCTCTTATATGTGAATAGTCCCACGTCATGGGACCATATGGAAGAAGCAATATTTATACTTGCTTCTAAGAAGTCATGTTAGGGTCTTGGGGCTCCCAATACATGCTTTGTTGTGAGGAGGGAGACCATGCATCATGACCACCACACACGCGCGTGCAATCGACCGACTCGACTCGACCCCACCCAACCCGGTCTGGTTTGGGCTTGGGCTTTGACTTTGTGGTGTAGACATTTACATTTTTGGGCCAGAAAACATCGCTTTTTCCAAACTGTTTTTTATTAGAAAAAAAATTATGTGTCGATAATTTTTTTATGCAATGGTAAACTCTTGTCCCATATTTTCAGCAGATCTGAACCCTAATTCCCGTCTATATATAGTCTTTAGCTATAGACGAGTATAGATGCCAATTACATGTTCTCTTCTTGCCTCCGCCATTAAAATCTTCTTTCAGAAATTTTCAAGCAGTGTTTTTTTCGAAAGTGCAAATCTGCACAAATTTGTTGTGCAAGCATGTCAATTATAGTTTTTCAGCAGCTGTTTTATCCTAAAGGCGGCGGTGAAAGTACGAACTGGTTTGCACCTCTGACCAGATCGCTAAATCGTCTTCAAGAAAGCAACGAAATTCGTGACTCGGCCATGTTTCCCAACAACTTGAAGACGAACCGAAACAATGGCTTCGCCCTCTGCCTTCCAGATCCCTCTCGTGACTCCTGCTCCGTTTAGATTTGAAGGCTTGCATTTCAAACGATGGCATCAGAAGATGAAGTTCTACCTGATGGTGAGAAAGGTGGTGGCTGAGCTGACTACTGACAAATCGCAACTACCTGGAAAACCTAACGAGGCTTATGCAACACATATGGAATCCTGGACTAAACAATCAAAGCAGCTGCAGACCTGGACTAAACAGGATTACCTATGCAAGAATTTTATTCTGAATGGACTGAGCGATGACCTGTATGACTACTATAACTCAGATGAAAAGACAACAAAGGAGATCTGGGAAGCACTAAGGAAGAAGTATGATACAGTGGAGGCAGGGGCAAAAAAATATGCTATGAGCCTCTATCTCAAGTACCAGATGACAGATGACAGGTCAGTAGAGATGCAGTCTCATGAGCTTTAGAAAATAGCTAATGAGATCATCTCCGAAGGTATCACATTGGACGAACAGTTTCAAGTTGCTGTTATTATTGACAAATTGCCCCCAAGTTGGAAAGATTTTGAGAAGTTTTACGACATAAGACTAAGGAATTTTCCTTATAGAGCTTGATCATGCGCCTTAGTATTGAGGAGGAGGCACGCAAGCAAGACCAAAAAAAAAAGAGGTGTTGATTGTCAATAACAACAACACTAAGAAGACCAAACCTGCTGTTCTGAAACCGAACTAGAAATCATTTAAGAATCAGAACAGAGGCAACAAACAGAATGAGAATCCGCAAGGAAACCCAAAAGGACAGTAGAAACCAGCCCAAATGAATGACTCTGGACAATTGTTTCTATGTTACAACTGTGGAAAACCACGTCATATGGAACGAAAGTGTCGGAACAGGCCAAGCTCTGCACCGCAGGCTAACCAGACTTAGGAGCCTCTTACGGCTATGTTACTGAGATTCACCTTGTTGGTGGATCAGAGGGTTGGTGGGTAGACACTGGTGCTTCTTGCCATGTCTACCATGATCGTGACTTGTTCACTACATACACGGCTGCTGATAATCAAAAAGTGTTGTTGGGAGATTCTCACACCACTAAAGTTGCAGGGATTGGGAATGTGGAAATCAAGTTTACCTCTGGAAAGACTGTAATTCTGGAAAATGTTATGCTACTCCAAAGACAAGGAAAAATTTGGTTTTCCTGGCTTTCTTCTGAATAAGGCTGGCTTTACTCAAGTTATTGGGGCTGAATTGTATACCTTAACTTATAAAGGTACTTTTGTGGGAAAGGGTTATGCCTGTGAGGGTATGTTTAAATTGAATGTTGAAACTAATAAAGTGACAACTTCTGGTTGTATATTGTGTGATTTTAATATTTGGCACTTTGGATTATGTCATGTTAATAAATGGATAATTCATAACATGAGCACCCTAAATATGATTCCTAAAATGATAGAATCTGAACCTAATAAATGTGAATTCTGTACACAAACTAAAATCACAAGAAACCTCATAAATATGTTGATAGAGTTTCTGAACCCTTAGACTTGATTCATTTTGATAAATGTGAGATTTATGGCACTTTGACTAGATATGGACATCGTTATTTTATCACTTTTATTGATGACTGCTCTGATTTCATCTATGTATATCTTATGAAAAATAAAAGTGATGCATTTGACATGTGTAAAACATTCAAAACTGAAATTCAGAATCAAGAAAATAGGAAAATTAAGAGACTTCGTAGTAATAGAGGAACAGAATATGAATCTACTTCAATTCTAGATTTCTATAAACTACATGGTATAATACATGAGAGAACGACACCCTATTCTCCTAAAATGAACAGTAAAGCTGAAAGGAAAAATAGGACCTTTACCGAATTAGTACTTGCCATTCTACTAAATTTTGGTGCAGCAAAACATTGGTGGGGTGAAATTTTATTGACTGTATGCTATGTTCTGAATAGGATCCCCAAGTCTAAGAATAAAATTTCACCTTATGAAATTTTAAAGAATCATATACCCAATGTCTTATACTTCCGAACTTGGAGTTGTTTACCATATGTTCGCATTCCAGACCCTAAGAGAATAAAATTGGCAAGTAGAGCATATGAATGTGCATTTATAGGCTATGCTTTTAATAGCAAAGCATACAGATTTTATGACCTAAATGCACATAATATAATTGAATCAAATGATGCCAATTTTTATAAAATGAAATTTCCTTTTAAATTAAGGAATATTGAGGGCACTTTAAGTATGCCTATTAGAACAGAACTTAATGAAAATCCTGAAGCTGAACCTAGAAGAAGTAAAAGAGCAAGAACCATAAAAGATTTTGGTTTGGATTTTTGTGCTTTTACTATAGAGTTGGATCCCTTAAACCTCCAAGAGGGCTTATCTTCTTTAGATGTCGACTTTGGCAAGAGGCTATAAATGATGAGATGGATTCTCTGGAATCCAATAAGCTTGGCATTTGGTAGATTTACCTCCTGGTTGTAAATCTATAGGCTGCAAATGGGTGCTTAAAAAGAAATAAACCCTGATGACGCTATTGATAAATATAAAGCACGGCTTGTAGCAAAAGGTTTTAAACAAAAAGAAAATATAGATTTCTTCGACACTTTTCACCTGTAACTAGAATAACATCCGTCCGGGTATTAACCTCACTCGCTTCCATTCATATTTTACGTATATACTAAATGGATGTTAAAACTACCTTTTTAAATGGTTAATTAGACGAAGAAATTTATATGGATCGGCCCGAAGGATTTGTAGTACATGGTCAGGAACATAAAGTATGCAAATTAGATAAATCATTATATGGTTTAAAACAAGCACCTAAACAATGGCACGAAATTTTTGATAACTTAATCATTTCACATGGTTTTAAAGTTAATGAAAGTGACAAATGCATTTATTACAAATCAAAGAATGACATTTGTACTATTATACGCCTTTATGTAGATAACCTTCTCATCTTTGGGTCAAACATTCATGCCATAAAATCAGTCAAATCCTTATTAAGTGCCACTTTTGATATGAATGATCTAGGTGAGGCGAGTGTAATCCTTGGTATTAAAATCACTAGGTTAGAAAAGGGACTTTCTTTTGATTAATCTCATTACATTGAGAAGATACTAAAGAAATACAATTACTTTGACTGTAAACCTGCATGTACACCATATGATCCATGTGTAAAGTTATTTAAGAACACTGGTGAAGGTGTAACACGGTCTGATTATGCGAGCATCATTGGCAGCCTTCAGTATGCCACTGATTGTACTAGACCCTACATTGCCTATGTCTTGGGATTATTGTGCAAATTTACCAGTAGACCTAGTATAGAGCACTGGCATGCTATTGAAAGGGTTATGAGATACCTTAAACGAACTATGAACCTTGGATTACACTATGAAAGGTTTCCAACTGTATTTGAAGGATATTCTAATGCAGACTGGAACACCTTATCTGATGATTCTAAAGCGACCATTGGCTACATATTTAGCATTGCTGGAGGAGCTATTTCCTGGAAATCCAAGAAATAGACTATTTTGGCTCAGTCTACTATGGTGTCTGAAATGATAGCACTAGCCACAACTAGTGAAGAAGCAGAGTATTTGAGAAATCTACTAGCTAAGATTCTCTTTTGGGAAAAACCGATACCAGCTGTGTTGATACATTGTGATAGTACAGCTGCTATTGCAAAAGTTCAGAATCGTTATTATAATGGCAAGAGATGACAAATACGTCATAAGCACAACACTGTTAGAGAACTACTTTCTACAGGTACTATTAGATGGATTACATACGTATTGATGAAAATTTGGCAGATTCTTTGATGAAAGGACTGTTCAAAGAGAAAGTCCTTAATTCTTCTAACAAAATGGAACTGTTGCCCTCACGCACAATGGTAACCCGACCTAAATGACCAGAGATCTGTAACACCCTGCATTTTATGACAATAAAATAAAATATGATAATATAATTGCATGTCATAAGTTCCTACATTGAAATGTAGAAAAGATTAATAAATTACATGCAATAAGAAGAAATGCAATGCGATTAAAATGCGTATTTAAAAAAAAATTGAAGAGCTTTAAGAATTTGTCCATGGGATTAGCATCATTGCGTTCATCGTGATTTTCTGGTCAATTTAGACCTATGGATTGCAGAAAACTGAGTTAAGGTGAAAGAGATACATTTAAATGAAGTATTGTAGCAAAACATGAGAATAAGGTAAAAGAAGGAGAATAATGACTACCATTATTTCTAAAATTATTAACAAAATACATCATAGCTCAGTTGGTTAAGGCATATGATTTGCAACATAGTGGTCGGGGGTTCGAACCTTGACGACGACATAATTTTTATCTTTGATTTAGAGAGGGCCATATAAGCATACAAATATATGTACGTATACAAATTCAAAATTTGAAAGGATAAGAAAGTACATATAAGAAAATAAAGAAAATATATGTATATATATATATGAGAATATATATATATACATATATATATGTAGAAATATATGTATACAAGAGGTTCAAGATAAGGCTGCGGTCAATGAAATATTACAAGAATCAAATAACGCTGCAACACCGTTTGAATTTTGAAAACAAAACAAAAATTGTGCATATATATACACACACATAAAATGGTCGTTATAAGAATTGTATATGCATAAGAAGATTACATGTGAATATAAAAGTTAAATAAATTCAAGCATTCAAAAATCAAATTTTTGCGCCAAAACAGCTTGCGGGACACAGTGCTGACTCAGCACTACGTGTAAGATAAGATCCGGCTAGATTCATTTGCGAACCTGGACTATTTTCTTAACTGGGTTCAATGCTGACACAGCGCTGCGTGTACAATAAGGTCTTGAGGAACTATAAATAAGGCCCTGTGGCTAACCCTAAATCTCATAATTCTAAAGCTATGCTAAAGCTCTGCCATTACTCTCTTCCTCTCCTCAAATCCATTCAGAAAATTTAGATTATTAATAAGAAGATTTTAAAATTCAAGATCGGGAAGAGATAATTGACGTTAATAAAAGATTGTTCAAATTCATGAAAAGCAAGGTTTCAAATCAAATTAAAAGGAAAACACATGGATGCTAAAACTGGATCAAATCCAGAATTGGGGAAAGCATAAAAGGTGAGTGGATTTAAGCCATATTATTTTAGATAATGGTATATTACCGTTTAGTATTCCCCATTATGACAAATTGGAATATGACAAGTTAAGATGCCTAAACACAAGCTAATAATGATTAAAGTGGTGTATATGACATGCGGGAATGATTAGCATGATATAACGTCAGATTGTTAATATGAATAATTCATATATTGAATCAGTTGAAATGTTGTAATGTTTACATGTTATAATATTAATATGAACATGCTGGAAAATTCAAATATTGAATTAGTTGAAGCGCTAAAAAGTTTACATGTTATGAACTTGTTAGAATATGGGTATCAACTAGGACTGCTCTTGTTGCATGTTAATTTGTCCCAATTATATCTATGAAATAATTGGAGTAAGTATATGATTATATGGTTTCATTTTAACATAGAATTGAATAAATAAATATAGATTGGGGCATCGACCAAATTATGTTTAAAGATCTTAAATTGGGCTAGTTAATATGACTTGGAAAAAGGGCATGGAAAACCTATAATAAAATACGAATAATTATGAAAAAAAATGAACGTGCCTAGAATTAGAGTAATTAGAAACTGTAACTGTGCTTAGAGACGAGGTTAGATTACACTTGTGGTAGAAGTCTGCCCAGACCCGCTTGGCATATAACCACAAGTGGTGAATCTAATGTGAGAGGTCTAAGTGCATAAACACGAGACGTGCCAAGACACGATGTTAAGTCCGACTTATGGAAGAAGTCTGCCCGGACTCTCCTGGCATATCCAGCATCCACAGGTTGTAGGCTTAACGTGAGAGGTTTGGTACATGTATATATATATATATATATAAATATAAATTACAGGAATGATAATAGTATTAATTGTAATTAATGGTTGTAAATGGAATCGAACGAAAGAAAGATACAACAGTAAATGATTTGGAATAAATTCGGAATGATAATAACCTATTATAAACAAATAACATTAATGAAAATATTGTATAACATGTAGACTTGTCTTAAGGACAAGTGAATACTATAATTTAGGTTATAATAAACTAGTAAGGAAATAAATCAGCCTGTGAAATGAATTAAGTGACACTTAATTTCAAATTAAGTAATCAGTAAATGGGGAAAACTGAAACCAGTTGTTTGTAATAGGTAGGGAAAAGGGGGAAGTTTATGAACGTAAGAGGTTGTACTTAATAGTAAATTAAGTAATCAAAACACTTGGAAATATGAAATTTGCTGACAAGAATAACATGTTAAGACTTGTCCTAGGGACAAGTGAGAATTATAACTTGGGTTATAAAAAAACAATAAAAAAAATTGGAATAACTTATGTTTAGTGATAAATTGTACTTAATTGTTAATTAAGTTACTTGTAAGAACAAGAGTATGAAATCTATGGATGAGGACAACATAAGTTATGGAAAGAGAAACTTATTGTTATTGGACCTTAGTTAAGAAAACTAAGTTAATAAGCAAACAACTGTAAGTTGTAGTGACAATGTAAATTGAATTTATGATTAAATGAGAAAGAAGGAGAAATACATATGAATTGAAATAAGTTATATTTGATCATAAATGGTAAGTGAAATGTTAATTAGAAAACATGTGAATTGAGATATACTTAATAATATATTAAGTAGAACATGTTATTGTAATGATGCAAAAGTAGCTATGCAGTCAGAATGTTATAACGCGGTGACACTAAGTTGATTCGGCGGTTGCCTCAACGGGGAGGCGATGGGTCACGACCAACAAGGATAGTAGATTGTCGAATACCCGTCATCGGCAGCCAGTGCGAGGCCAAAAGACTAGAGCTAAACCCAAGATACCTTTCACTATCGAGGTAAGGGGTTGTAGGGAACGCCAAATGGATGTTTAAATTGTTTGTTATTAGGTTCATGTCACTTAGCTATTGTAGCCTTTACTAGTTGAGGGAAGGGCCTAAGTGGGGTCAAAGCCACCGTGAAAACAGACCCAAGGGATATCTGTAGAGGCTCCTAAAGACGGGTCCGTACAGATATGGAAAAGCTCCCGATCGAGTTCCGTGTTTCTTATATCGGCCTGCCATGGAACTCGATGCACATTAGAGGACGTGTGATTGAGGCATCGAGCTATAGTTGAAGATACATATGGTGGACAGTCTAGGTACATGCATATCTGCTCTCGGTGGTGTATCATAGACTTGAGGGCATTACTCCGGTGTGGAGTGTGAATCGAACAAAGGTGGCAGTCCATATGTTTGCGTAGTATAGTAATGATAGATATACGCAGAACGTAACATTGTTATATTTATGGGTCCGTAGGTTAGTACGGCGTAGGATGAGGGACTACGTACATTTCGATGGTGTTACAGTGGATACCGTGCAAGTGGGGTACCATGGGTTGTACCTTAATATTGGGGGTAACTACATATATTTTATCAGGTTAATCCACAGGGAAGTAAATGGGTGCGACGTATGTGTAAGCCTTGAGAGCTGTAAACCCAAGTAACCAAATAAAATAGATAATATGATTGAACGGTATATGTAGGATTATCCAAAGTGTATAACTTAAATCCAGTCACCAGAACTTGTGTTCTGACCCCCTCCTCATAACATACTCGCAGGTTAGATTTGTGGCAGAGACATGATAGCTTTGGATACTGGTTAGGTAGTATTATTAATACAGTAAGGCTTTTGGATGCTGGTTAGGTAGTATTATTAATACGGTAAGGCTATGTTTTGATCATATTATATTTTATCCATTCCGCTGTCATATATTTTCTGAGCTCTGACATATTTCATGTCTCTGTCTTTTCTGCAGAATACTAGAGCAAACCAATCCGAGTTTCTAAAGATTGGAATTTTGAAAAAAAAATTGGTTTGTCGGAATTCGGGTTGTCACAAGATCCCAAGAACTAGGTTCAATGGGTAAAAACAAGTTGTGTAATGATAGGAGTTGAACATGTTATTTAATAAACTAAGAAGCATGTATTCCTGAAGTGATTAGAGATGAGTTAATAGAAACTCATAAAATATGTACTCTATTTGGAGTGGAGTACCTACCTTCAGGAGTGCTCTTGATAGATTCACGTTTGTGAATGTGGAAATGTGGTCGTTTCCTATAGAGTTTTGGGCAAAACTTTTAGAGCGTTCACTAAACTAAGATAGACGTGCATGCCCATAAATGCACAGGCTTATTTGATTGCACTATAGAAAAGGTTGTGTGTGGTCTGATGTTAGGAATAGAGTTCAACACTACGTGTCACTCTAGTAAAAACTGAATCTTATTCATTATACAAAGGTTCAAGTCGGATGACACCTTTGTTTATGCACAATCTTATGTTATTTTTGAAACTGCTCGAAAATATTTTTAAAAATTCAAGTGGGGGTATTGTTGAAAATGTTTTTATGAACATTAGGTGAATTATTAAAAATTTTTGGAATAAGTGTATGAATGGCTCCTATATGTAAATAGTCCCAAATCATGACCACCACACACGCGTGCGCGACCGACTGACTCGTCCCGACCCAGCCCGGCCCGGTTCGGTTCGGTTTAGGCTCGGGCTTGGGCCATGACTTTGTGGTGTAGACACTTATATTGTTGGACCAGAAAACATTGTTTTTTCCGAACCGTTTTTTATGAGAAAAAATAAATCTGCGTCAATAATTTTTTTTATGCAACGGTAAACTCTTGTCCCATAATTTCAGCAGATCCGATTATTTCTCCCACTACTAAGTAAAACCCTAATTCCCGTCTATATACAGTCTTCAGCTATAGATGAGAATAGATACCAATTACATATTCTCTTCTTGCTTCCGCCATTAAAATCTTCTTTCAGAAATTTTCGAGCAGTGTTAATTTTCGAAAGTGCAAATCTGCACTGATTTGTTGTGCAAGCAGATCAGTTATTGTTTGTTCAGCAATTGTTTTATCCTATAGGCGGCGGCGAAAGTAAGAACTGGTTTGCACCTCTAACCAGATCACTGAATCGCCTTCAAGAAAGCGACGAAGTACATGACTCAGCCATTGTTTCCCAACAATTGGCAATAGATTTTCTACGCTATGCCCCTTTTTTATTAAATGTTTTTGCTATGAGTTTTCTAAAAATATATATAGCTTTGGGAAAAATGTTTTCAAGGATTTGTTTTATAAAAATACAAGCATCTCAAAGCAATAGTACAAACAATATTCTCTGATATAAATAGGTTTTCAAAGAAATAATCCAGATGTTTTGAAAATCATTTTGTAAACTTATTTTTCTCAAATCAAGTAATTTCAGTATATAGGCACCATCGAGAAAGTAAGAATGCGATTTAAACGATATAATAAATCACATGGAATGGGACACGTAAAGTAGTTATATCGATTAATTGTCGGCTTGTCAATTTAAGATAATTGTTGTTTTCCTAGTGTGGAGTGGGCAATCTTATATTAAATACATCAGTGAAAAAGTATGGCATGGGATATATTATTTTCATTATTTGAATTAACATTCTGTGATATATTCCTTTAGATTTATTATTCTGGTATTTGGACTGGTGGTTCTTATATACATATTTATAGGCGATTGGTGAATTTGAATTGGTAGGTCCTATAAAAAACTAGTGGTTTTCTTTGGTATTGTACCTGACAGGATGGTGGGCCATATATTGGACTGGTGGTAATTAATTCTATAGCTTGTAGGAGACTTGGACTGTTGGGTCCAAGGTTTTATATTGTTACTGCCTTCTAAATTTTACTAGTGTTGATTCCTAGAATTTTGGTGACTTTGCATGTTTTTACCTTATTGATGTGGCTTATATATATATATTACTGGTTGGCTATTGGAATTGAATTATGTAGATAATTTCAATCATGTTATTTATAACTCTCTAGCGAGTTCCTATAATGTTGCAATGGTGATATTCTTTTATGTAGTGTAATGTAATCATCTTTACCCTTGAACTTAGCTTAAGTGCTTAGCAAATTATGGTGTATAAAACCCTATGACCTATGTTATATATCATTTTTAATACTCATCTCACACGACATGAAAAATTCACATTGAAGCATCTTTTAGAGGAAAATATACCTTGGGATACACCTTTTCTATTTTTATCGTAGTCTTATTGTTTCAGCTAAACTAACCCAAATATCTATTGTCCGTGTCATACTAAGATTTTATAGGTGGTGCATGGTGTTGTTACCCTTTTGCTTAGCCATTGCTTATGTATGATCTACCACTTCTTGTTTTCTCTAGAGAGTTTTGATTGTACTTAGTATTTTTTGGTGTACTCGGTTGGCTGTCTATATTCTTTCATGGGGGTGGGTAAAAGTATATTATTGGTATCCTATCCACTAATGTTACATTATTTTGTATTGTACCTGATGTATTCATATATAAATCTATGTATGTGATGCTGTTCATGGACTATGAAATATTCCTCTGGTTATGTTTTGTTCTGAATCGATCATATAGTCATCATAATTTTGTATTATATAAGTATTTAGTATGCCAAACCACAAAAGAAAAAAGAGGCATTATGTCGACATACTTAAGATTTGTTTAATGCAAGATTATGAATGGTTGCTTCTTAACCAAATCTATTCTCCATATTAAAATAGAGTATTACTCATTTGTACGCTATGTTAATACAGTTCTAGGGTTAGGGCCTCACAGCTTGATATTAGAGCGGGGCTCAGAACAAAAGTGATGAAACATAGATCAATATACACAATACATTACGTCGAAGAACAATATGAATATTGTATCATCCCCATCTCGAGTCATTTTTAATCAGGTCCTTAACCTTCCTCGTGTCCTTTAGGGTATATAATAAAGGGGAATACATCTAGGAATGTAATTTTCAACTCCTTGTCCTTACAAGTTGAACTTAGTTAATAATTCCAACCTACGTGAATAATTCTATCTTAGCTTAATCTTCAATAGATGTCAGTAAGAGGTCGAGGTTGCACTACTGGCGTTGGCCCATCCAATGGCTCAATCCATACAGAGAGCTGAATCATCCGGTGATTCTCAACCCAGTGGGGTGTAAATGTTGACCGAGCAGATCTTAGAGCTTATTGGGTGCACTTAACCCCTTGTTCCATCTTGTTCTTATCAAAGTGCAAGTTTATATTTATGCGTATGTGCAATGATTATATTCATCTTCAAGGGAACTATTCAAAGGCACCGAGTCAGTCTTGGAACTCCATGCTTGGATTAGTACTTGCGAGCATGTTTTTACTCTCATGGAGATCTTTAGCCACCACTGCATTCTTGTGGCGCTACTAGATCATGCATTGGATTTTTACTAGTTACTTGTTGCATAGCTTGATGAGTCTACCCTTGAATGGAAGCAATTCAAAGAGCCTTTTGAGCTTAAATTTGTTCTAATGTCCAAAAAAGCTATATGGGATCAATACTTCCTTAAGCTTAAGCAAGGGAAGTCGACATTTTTGGAATATGTTGCATCTTTTGAGGCTTTATCCAAATATGGGCTTGAATATATTAGTACTTCTTACAAGAAAAATCTCAAATTTGTTTCCGATTTCAAGAAATACATGAAGAACTCTCTCATTTTTCTAGTGAATCTTTCCTTCAAAGAGTTAGTAGATGCGGTGCTTCACCTTAAAGCGGATGAAAAGGAAAAAGAAAGTAGCGGTGAAATCGAGCCTCACAAAGATCTCAATAAATCCATTTCAAAAATCCAAATTATTTCCTCCAAATAAGAAGAAGGTGCCTTTTGTCCATGATTCTTGTTTTGGTGTATCCCTCCTACTAAAAAATTGTGCTATAATTGTTGCTTGCAATATCACTTCTTTAGAGCATGTACTAAACTACTTAAGTGCCACAAATGTAGTTAAGAGGGTCATTGGTCTTTGAAGTATCCTAAAGCTTCTAAGGGTTCGCAATCTGGGAAGCTTAATGTAGCAAATGGTTCAGGTGGTTCTTCACATCTGCATGGTTCACCTTTTATTCTTAAAGGCTCTTTATTATTAACCATTCCATATGAGTTTTGCTCGATATGGGTTTGTCGCATTCATTTGTACTGAAAAAACTCGATACTCTTTCCTTAGATGTGACCTGTATGATGACTTGACTATGGATTGTGAATCCTATTGGGGAATCTGCAACCCTTAGTCTATTATGTGAAGGTGTAAAGAAATTCACTTGTGATTTTCCCTTCCTTGTGAATCTGCATGTGATTTCCTTCATTGGTTTCGATATGGTCTTAGGCATGGACTATCTTGTTTGATACGAGGCCAGAATTATTTGTTCTAAAAGAATTTTATACCTATGACATCCCAACCCTCATACTAAGTTATTGCTTATTCTTAGGGATGTCGGTCATGACACCAAATCATCCTTTTTTATTTTAATAGTCTCGAGATCATAAGGATAACATTATGTCTCATATTCTAATTGTATGCGACTTCGTCGATTTATTTGAGCTAGTTTTGTGTTTGCCCCCCCTTCCCAAATAGGTTATCCAGATTTGTATTGACTTAGTTCCCAGTGCATAGCCTATTAGTCGGCCTCTGACTCGGATGTTGACTAAAAAAATTGAGGAATATAAGAAGTAACTTCTTGAGTTAGAGTCAAAGCAACTCATTTAGTTTAGTTCACCATCGTGGGGTTCCGTTGTGGTATCATGAAGAAATCTGACGGGACTCTTAGGTTATGCAATGATTATGGAAAGATTAACGAGGTAACTATCAAGAACCACTATCTATTGCCTGGGGTAGGTGGTATGTTTGATCAACTGAGTAGAGCGAAGGATTTCTCAATTAGACCTTGCCATGAACTTTCATCAACTTCGAATTGTGGAGTACAACATCCATCTTACAACTTTCTGCACTTGTTGTGGATCTTATGAGTTTCTCGTCGCCATTCAGATTGTCGAACGCTCCTGCATACTTTGTTGACCTTATGATTTGAAAATTTCATGACTATCCCGATAAATTTTATCTTGTGTTTATTAACGACATTCTTGTTTATTCTAAATCTGAGACCGTGCATGCTAATCATTTGAGAGTTGTTTTGAGTACCCTTTGAAATCACTAACTCATCTAGGTGTCATTCCTAGGAGAAGCAAGTTAAGTTCTTAGACCACATAGTGTCTTCTGATGGCATCCCAATTGATCCTTCTAAGATCGAGGCCATTTAGAGTTGGAAGTGACCTAAGGGTATTTTTTAGATTTTCAGCTTTTTAGGATTGACGTGTTATTATCGTTGATTCATCAGAGATGTTTCCTGTATCGTGCACCCTCCTACCAAACTCACTTGTAACGAGGTCTAATTTATTTGGTCCAATCGTTATAAAGCCTCTTTTCAGCAATTAAAGGAGCTTCTAGCTCATATCCCTATCTCGGTGGTTCTCGAAGGGAACCAAGATCTTGTTGTGTATACTGATGCAAGTCATGGTATGTTTGGTATTATGCTTATGCATCATGATTGGGTGGCTTCCTAGGCTTCATGGAAACTATGTCTGAACTCGCTATGCGACCCATGATCTTGAGCTTGCCACCATTGCTTCATATTGAAGATTCGGCGTCATTATTTATTAGGCGAGCATTTCATCCTCTATATTGATCAAAAATCACGTAAGTACTTGTTTATTCAGAAGGAGCATAACATGCGATAACAGCCATGGCTTGAGTTCCTTGCATCTTATAATTTTGATATTTATTTTACCCCTAGATAAGGTAATCGGGTTGCTGATGCTTTGAGTCGAAAGAAAGCGGCTGTAGTTTCCATGATGTTTGCAGAATGGAAATATTTGGAGGCTCTATCTTTTTGTGATATTCGAGATCGTTCCTCTAGTTCAAATTCTTATGTCTTTATGTTTAATGGTTGACTGCCCTACATTATTAGATCAGATTGTCATGGCCCAACGGCAAGACCGTGACATTTGATATCTCATTCAGAAATGTGAATCTGATTCCCATGATGATATTGAGTTGAGGTATTTCAATGTTGAAAGCAATGCATGCCTTCGCAAGAAGGGAAGATTTGTCGTGCCATTTATTCTTGACTTTAGGTGAGAGATTCTAATCATTCGCTCTATATATGTCATTCATCTGGGAGCAATAAGATGTATGCCAATATGCATTGCTTATATTAATGGGTTTGATGGTAAGTTATATAAGTAATTGCATGACTTATTAGCTCGTAAAAGCCAAACAACAGCGACCTAGAAGTCTCCTTAAGCCATTAGAGGCCCCGGTGTGGAAGTGAGACCAGATTTTTATTGATTTTATCAAAGGTTTACCTCGTTCGAGGCCCATCATTTGGGTCACTCTTGATCACCTCACCAAATCCGCACATTTTATTCCTATTAAATCTTATAGGACAACATCATTTTTATCGATACTTTATATTAAGGATGTCGTGCAATTGCAGAGTATTCCTAATTCCATCAAATGTGATCATGATTCAGTCTTTACGAGCTAATTATGGAAATGTCTTCAACTAGCTTTGGAAATGATGCTAAACCTTAGTGTCGATTACCACCCATAATATGGCTGTCAAATTATCGCGACTGAACCGTATATTGGAATATTTAATTCGAGCATGCATCATTGATTTTGGAAGAAGTTGGGAAGATCATCTTCCTCCAGTTGAGTTCTCATATAATAATAGCTATCTATTTTCTATCGACATGGCTCCGGCTGAAGCCCTTTATGGTAGACTATTTTGTTCTCCATCATGTTTGCTTGAGTGTAAGGAAAACCTTATTCTAAGACCTAATTCTATTCGTGAAGCATCTAAGAAAGTCATCCTTATTCATATGAGAATGAAAAAGGCACAAAGTCCCCAGCAATCCTACGTGGATAATCGTAGGAATCCTCTTGAGTTATGTCAGTGATTATGTTAATCTTCATTCATTTTTTTTAAAGGGGGTAGTACACTTCGTCCAGATAGAGAAATTGGCTCCACGTTATATTGGACTATTTCCCATTATGGAGCACATTGGTCTCTTCGCTTATAGAGTAGCAATTATTGATTGATTTTCTAGAGTTCACGATGTGTTTCATGTCGCTCAACTAAGAAAGTGTTCACGAGATTCTAATTCCGTGCTTGATTTTCATGTATTTTAGCAACTTGGGGTCTCTTTCGGTCTTTCCTATGTGTAACATCCTATGTGTAACATCCTATGTGTGTTCTTATTTCAGAGGTTAAACACCTTTGGAACAAGAATGTGCCCCTCGTAAAGATTTATTCGGTGAACAATCTCAACGATTACACTTGAGAAACTCGAGAGTTTTGTATATCCTAGTTTCCAATCATCTGATTTGGAGGTGAGAAATATTATTTTCAAGGTTATCTCTTTCTCTATTTATTTTGTATGTTCAGGGGCGGAGGTACGTTGGTGCCAGCTAGGGCAGCGACCCTAAGTGAAAAATACAAAGCATATTACAAAATAGGATAGTTTGATGTTGATCCCTACCTGATTTTTTATATTGGCCCTAGCTGAATGAATAAGCTGGCTCTACCACTATGTGTGTTGATGGAATAAATTGGCTTGAATATGACTTATCCCTAAGGAAATTGCGGGGACGCAATTTTGGAAGGAGAGGTTGTAACAAAATTTGGTTTTTGACGATTACCTGTTGTAACGATTAATCAATTATAATTTACTGATCAATATATAAATACTATTACAGTGATAATTGAACTCAATTACTTAAGTTAAGTATTTAATGTGAGTTTTAGAATTTTATTGGGATTTTTTTAGAGAAAGAGGTTATTTAGTCATTTCAAATGATTATATAAGAAGCTTGGTGGAAATAAAATCAAATTTTAGGGTAATGCAGGAAGAAAATAAATCAAAATAATGGTTTTGTGTTAATTTAAGGAAATTATGTAAAATGCGATATATTGGGTTTCAAGAATAATAATATTAGGTTTTAAAGAAGAATAACTATGGGAGAAGAAGTTGAATTTGTTCCAATAAAGCATGTTTGGAATAAATTGAACTTTATCGTTAAACAACTAAAAGTAGTAAAAAACTAAAATGGAAATTGAAAGTTTGGAAATATCTTTATAAATAGATTTTGAAGTAAAAATAAGTGTTCCAAGATTTTTGGGTTCATTGGCGTAGTAAGTTGCAAAATATAAGCAAATAATAATTTTTCAAATAAGAGGTGTTTTTCTAGAAAACATTGAGTCTAAATAAAATATGAAATATAAATTTTGTTTACGAAGTAAAAGTATGTGTTAAAAACAAATTTTATAGATTTATTAAATTTGTGTTTCAAAAATGAGTTATTTGGATAATGCTAACTCTTAAATTTGTAAGAATTGCACAAGATAAATGAGAAAATGTAAATCTTTGTAAAGGTTGAAAATTTTAGTTGTAAAATATCTAAAATAATGCCAAAAGCGATAAATGTGTTTTAAATGAGGTGTTTGTGTTTATTATGTGTTTTGTGGTGTATGTTATAATATGTAAAATAAAATAGTGTGTATTAGCGTTAATAAAGGTTAAAACATGGTTTAACTAAATAAACAGGCCATTTCTTCCTACTAAAGACCTAATCACTCACTAATGACCTTAATTAAGTTAACTAGGTGTTGAAACAAGTCCCACATTGGGGAATTTGTAAAATAATTCCTGTATAACTATAATGAGTTCACCCTTCACATTGCCAATTGGTTTTGTGATAATTCGGGGTTCTCTAAGATGGTATCAGAGCGGATTTAATTCGTGCGCACATTGGCATACTTATCCACGTCACCCAATAAGTTCCACGTGTTAGGCTGATGATTTGCCACACGTGCGGGGGCGTGTTGAAACAAGTCCCACATTGGGGAATTTTTAAAATAATTCCTGTATAACTATAATGAGTTCACCCTTCACATTGCCAATTGGTTTTGTGATAATTCGGGGTTCTCTAACACTAGGCTATCAAATTGAGTAATCAGTATGTTTCCTCTGTCTCTCAACCAGAGCCTTCTTCTTCTATGTTATAGTAAATAGAGAAATAAAGGAAAATTACCACTAAGCTAATTCTAAATCTCCAAACACCTCAAAAATAGTGAATCTAAGTTGCTTACTACTTATACAGCAATGAGTGAATTTTAAGGGGAAAATAGAGCTTCTAAAGCCAAAAAGTTGGCAACTTCCTCAATTCCTTGCAGCAATCTTCTAATTTGCAAACAAGGTGAGTAATCTCACTCATTTTAGTTGAAACATGTTTTATATGCTAGAATCCTGCTACTCAAACATAGTTTGGTTATTGTAAAACTTTATTTTTGTTTTTGAGAAATTCTTAGTTTTGAAATTGCTGATAATCCTACTTTGAGAAAGAATAACTCTCTCAATTCATGTTTGTTTTGCGTGATTCTTGTTTCAATGTGTTGCTTTAATATTGCTCTTGAATTTTAGACATTTTCATTTCAAATTAACATCTGTAACTAGGCCAAAATATGGCATGAAATTGCAATCGGAGGTGGAGAACTCCACCTGGAGTTTGCATCCAAGGGGTTGATCGCCGCTGACCGAGGTCGATTAGACTAGAGTACATGTTCACCATCGTTCAGGGCACCCCCAAGTGCATATGATTTCGTGATATTTCGTTTTGGTTGTCTTATGTTTATATTAAGTTGTTTAATTGTTGGCATATCATACATACATACAAACACACACACACACACACACACACACACACACACACACACACATATATATATATAATAAAATAGGTTGGTTTATATCGATCTTAACCTGATTTATTAATGATTACTAATTTTTAACATTTAATATCAAATCACATGAAAAATAGAAATATGGAGGGAATTATATATTTAGGCGAAGTCCCCAATAGTTTCATGTTTGACCGATATAAGATCGAAAATGCTTTGAGCATGAGCTTATGTTTTTGATATAAAAACATCTCTCTCTCTCTCTTCATGTCTTTGGATATAACATATAAAGGGTTTCATGTTCATTATAGATAAATAAGTGTGAGTGCTTCATGAAGTCCGAGTAGTTCTTCTGCTTCCAAAATAAATTCCCCAACTTGTACCTCATAAAATGAAGTAGCAGGTCGGTGAATCATAACCCTGATAGTATTGATCTAACATTATGCATGTACAGTTCTTCTATCTTGAAAAACTGGATTAAAGCAAGGATTAAAAGACAAGAAAAAAATAGAATTGAACAACGAACTGATTGCCCCTGTACTCAAGTCGACCGCCTACTCGACCTGGGCAGTGAGAAGGGTCAACCCATAGATATGAATTATAAGGGAGGTCGAGCCCCCTTCTGTTGCTTTTCCATTATATATTGAAACCAAGTTTGTTTCATTCTTCACGCAAGTTTTGTGACACATATGCTTCTAATGTTTATGCTATTTCAAGGCTTAATCAATAGCCATAATCTTTTGTTTTCATATGATGTTTGAATGAATTTCTGTGTGCATTTTATGCTTATCGTTGATCATTTTGGTGATGGATTTTGTAACAACCTGAGTTTTTGGTAATTACTTACTATATTTGCTAACCATTAAAATATAGATAATTGGGTATTAATTAGTTGAATATATCATTAACTTGATTATTTGGCCTAATTGTTTGGGTTAATAATAAATTGCTTCTTTTAGGTTTGATTGTGGAAATTAATCACCTTTAAGTGATTAAATTTGAGTCTTAGGTCACTTAAGTGTGAAATTGGTGATAAATTGTGAAATGTTGGTGTTGAGCGAAAAATAAGTAATTTGATGACCTAAAATATTAATAAGTGTCAATATATGTTGTAATATAAAATAAAAGGGGTAAAATATTTTCTTATGGGAAATAAATAGTGTTAAACTCATAAGAAATGTATTTTATGTTACTAATGTAATTCTTGGTGTTAAAAATTCAAATATCGAATATTTGAGATAATACTGAAACTTTAGTAAGAATGAAGTAATAAATATACACAAATAGGTAAAAAATTATTGAATTGATAATAAAGGTGGAGAAGTATGTTTTTTATGCATTAAAAAATTATTTTGTTAAAAACTAAGATAATAAAAATATTTAAGTTACATTGTAAATTATACACGAATATAGGTGGAATGCTTATATTTTGTGTAATGTGAAAATATGTGTTTTAACAAGTTTTAATAATTTATTGTGTTGAAATAAGTTATTTGTAATATATAATTTGTTTTGTGTTGTAAATATTACATAAACATAAGAAAAATATTTATATTTGTGCAAAATGTATAAGTTTGTCACAAATTGTAAATTTAGTGGTAAAATGAAGTTCTAAGCTTGATAAGCTTTGAAATGTTTTTAAAATGATGTTAACAAGTCTTAGTGTTGTTTCTTATTGTTAAACTATGTTTGTTAAGTGAAATAATGGTGTAAAACTTTGATTTACAGGTTAAGCATATGTTAAATCGGCTAACTATGTGTTTAAAATTTCTTAATGGTCATTAATGGATTAGTTGGGTTATTAAAGGCTTAATTAATTTAGTTTGGGCTTAATTACTTTCTTAAACAAAAGAAATATCTAGAGAAATTAAGACTATATTCATTTTCTCCTCAACATCTTCTTTTCCAAGAAAAGAAAATAAGAAACCTCACTTTAAACTAAAAACCTAGCCTCGGTCTACCTC
The DNA here is from genome assembly GCA_030737875.1 of Allium sativum. Classification (NCBI taxonomy): domain Eukaryota; kingdom Viridiplantae; phylum Streptophyta; class Magnoliopsida; order Asparagales; family Amaryllidaceae; genus Allium; species Allium sativum. The sequence goes on along the minus strand of CM060912.1, from coordinate 25,778,976 downwards.
AAAATAAAAGATTCTCATTGTATGAGTCTTTAGGCAGCTGTTCATTCACTCAAAACTCGGTTCTAATCTAGAATTATAGTGATTTTGTTGAAGAACTCTTTTTACACATAGGTTAGTATGCCTTTAAATTTTCAGGTCAATCTGAGCTATTAAACCCTATCAAACTGGTCACCGAAGTAGCACTCAGATGCTGATTTCAGCTATACAATTCTCCATCGAAAGGGTCGACAGAGAGGTTGACCTACCCCATTGACGAGTCAACTGAGAGATTGACATGTAATGACTCCTTTTTTCCTGATTTTCTGGTAATTAAACCGACTCAAACCGTTCATAAAGACAGATTGTTAGGGTTACTTACGCATTTGCACAAAAATAACAGAACTTTTCCATTATCATTATAATAATATTACATCAGAGTTACAAGGAATATCTGAGTATAACACAAACTCAGCAGAATTAAATAAAAATAGGCCTTCAGTGGAAGAAGGAAAATCTAAAACATAACTCTAGCTCCAAACCTGAATCCAGCTCTGAAGACTATATCTGCAAACTAAACTACAAGCTGCTTGTGTAAAAATTATAGGCACTAAGGGTTTAGGTGTGGGAACATTAAATTTTAAGTCAGTCATGGGACTAGTGTGTGAAATCCAAATAGTTGTTTTAAGGGTTTGCTTTACAGTTAGGTAATTCACCGAACCATGCCGCTAACGCGGAACGTGTTTACTCCATGTGAATACCAATGCATAGAAATTCACATTGACTTTTTGAAAATGAAGCTATCATAAGCTTATCCCACATCACACAATGCAAGCGCACACCAAATGGACGAGTTTTGTCTTATGATAACCAAAAATCGCTTTGATGCGTGAACATCCTCTTTCATATTATTAGTGCATAGTGTGGAAAATCATTTCGCTAATAAACGCATCAATCTTAGCCAACATAATGCTCCATCCCATTATATTGATATATAGATATACAATCAAAATCGTACGGGCTCGTAGTGGAGAATTGGATGCCAACAATAACCAACGAAAAGGATCTTCCTTACCGAATAGTGGAAATGCCTCTAGAGGGACGTTTGCAGAATAAATAACTGATGGATCTCATGCTAACACAAGACCGGGCCATCTCTATATACCAACTCCACTATATAGGCCCAAATATGACATTCCCCGGTCATTACCAACCTTTAAACCAGGATCCCGAACCAACATAACCACAAATGTAGTTTCCACATAGGTTAATACCTAGCCTCCATACCATGGTACACCTTTTATCTAGAAGGGAATGACCATACCCTAATGGTTGCGACCCACTTATCCTTGTTGCATTCATCTTGTTTTAGGTCATTACCGTGGTGTGAGTTTTGTCGAGGTCATGTTACACACAAAGCTTCGCTTCAATAAATCATGATTTGATCACCACCAGCTCATCACTTAAGTACGCCACATTGTCCATTCACTATGCATAACTGATGCCTATCAATATATAACCTCTAAGCTCATACGTCTCAGAGAAAGGTGCTAGGATAAGAGAATAAATTCTCTGTTACCAAGCAAATATATATAAGATTAGTGCTACGTAGTCAACTACAATGTAAGACATACAATCCATACAGGTTCATCCTAGGTCTAAACAAAACTAAAATTTGAAAATCCCTAAACACATCCAGGCCTCATGCCACCTATAACCACGTATTGGGTGATCGACCCAACCGAGACATCAGCAATCAAACTATATCATAGCTATGGTGTGCGTGATTCATACAACCATAATCAACCATATTTCAACAACATGAACATGCATGGGTTCATCTATATCAATCATAAAAATTAAACAATCTTTTCAACTATGCGCAAGCATTACGATTCCTAACGCTTATAAGTATTCAATGTGTTTTTGAACTATACCAACATATATCACATACAATAATCAACATCAATACTTAACCAATTGTAATTAACTTCTAATTATAACTTAACTGTTTCCTACTAATTTAAAAATAATTAAATTAGCGATTCTCACCACCACAACTCTAATATATTCACGATAGGATTTCCTTAACGGCTACCAACGGACTAATTGACACCGCTATACCTACATGTACACTTCTCTTCTTTTCAATCCCATTTCTATTAGCAGTTGGGGATTTCTCTGCTAATTAAATATTGAAATTAAATTAATAACAACGCTCGTCAAAATTAATCTTAAGGGATTTTAACCTACTATAAATTTGTACTTAATCAAAAGTGCCAATAGTTCATAATAATATGTTCCACTTATCGATATGATTCTAATGCCACCAATGACGAGTTAGTTGTAGGTAAAATGAATGAGTTATGAATTTCAGAAGTTTAAAATATTAAAACTTAGATAAAATAATACCGTTTTTAGAAAATTGGGCCGAAGCCCATCTCCTTCCAATCCAAACCCGTGTAGCCTTAACCTTATTCTTCTTCCTCCCATTCTTTCTTTTCGCACGACTTGTAACCCTTTTGCACACGTGCACCGTGCATGCTGGACAACTAACCCGACCTCCGTTTTCTCCACCGAAACCACCTACATGTTTCTCTTCCTCTCCTCTACAACCTACACCAACTCGCCATCGACCTAACACCCTAGATCAAAAACCGATCATTAAACCATGACCTGGAAGAAGCATTTTCATGTGCAAGCATTAAAAGTCGCAACCTAATCTTACTCCGAACTTCCCCAAATTTTGTGACAAGAAAGCACTCTCCATCCTCGTCATCATGCCAAGCTCTGTCTCGCCGATCACTGCCTCCACTGCCAACGAATCCAAAACCTAATTCTGAGCATTTCGAGTTGTCAACATGGAATCGCCCCGATTTATATGAAAAATATTACATCTCCAGGTGATCTTAATGACGCAGACGACGTCGAGTGATTCTCTCTGGATCAAGCGATATGAATTTATGAAGTTCTCAACATATTTTTTCCCCTATTTTTAAATTTGACGTCTCTCTCGTTACTTAGTGAAAATTTGATCTGTCGATTTTTAAAAATTAGAAATGACGATCTGAACAACTTTTATGCTGATCATTTGAACCAAATATTAATGGATTAGGAGATGTGGATTTTTTAAAGGGTGGAATTTACAAATTCCATTTACTAAAATTGAAAAAATCACGAAGAAGAAGCAGCCTGAACGTGAAGTTATGAATGGCAGAAGTGTATAGGAAATGGAGTTTTGGTCCTCTTATATAGGATGATCTCAAGGTCATTTATGTAAATTTAACAGACACTTGGCTTCACCATGTAGCCGTCTCCATGCACGTAGACAACTAAGAGGACACCTCATTTCATGCTTACCCTAGGAGTCTTTAAAAAATTAGTTTATCTTAGCAACATTGGATTGTAACACTTTTAAATGTGTCTAATTAGAAACACTTATAAATGTAGGCATTTATTTACTACTTAGTTAGGTTTTACTCATACGTTATTAAATAATTAAATAGTATCATAAGTTATTAATAATTCAAAAATATTCATTTCAATTTATATTTTTTTAATAAAATCTTATATTAAATATAGCCTTAGAAATAGGTTACAATTCTTTATAAAAATACATATCTTAATCTTAATAAAATAAAATAAAATATATGTTATCATTATTTAACACACACACATATATATATATATACACACACACACACACACATACATGTATATATAAACTAAAACTAATCGAATCTATCTTGTATTGAAGTATTTGATTTTAAATAAAATACTTGATTTTTTTAAATGATTTGGAAACATTCTACATATACTAAACTTTAAAGGCCTAATAGAGATCCATAAGGTAAAAAAATTGAAATTCACCTAGTCTTCCACTATAGACTAACCCATCTTTAAAATTTGAACAAAACTATATCTTATTTCTAATTAGTGCATTACGCTCTTTATCTACAGCATCTCTCCACTTTTGCATAGCATGGTCATATGTTTCTAATTCCTTATTAATCAAACATACCATGTACAATTCTGGCTTAAAATGTTCCACTCTTTAATCTTATTACCATTGTTTGCCTCTAATTTATTGCTTTCTATATGGAGCTGCTTGGTCTATATTTTATTGTTGATTTTTATCCTCACCTTTATCATTCTAATTTCTTATATTTGTTGAGTTATTGCTGATTGACTTAGGTGACTTCGATTAGTCGACTGAGGTGACATTGAATGGTCTTGACCTGGCCCTATCATTGACGTTGTGTGTTGAGCCTCTGTGTCACTATTCTTCCTTCTTACATTAATGATGCTTAATGGTATTTGAGGAATAAAATCAACTGCTTCACCTTTTGTGTTGTATTGGCATTAGAAGTTTTAGAAGGAAAAATAGATCCACTGAATAGAACATGTCTAGATGCTAAAATATTTTCTTAGCTGTATAAACATATGTATCCCTTCTGATTCACACCATAGCTCGAAAATGTAGGTGATATGCATCTACATTTTAGTGTATGAGCATTGTTAGGCATTCAGTTAAAGCCCCGCAAAATCCCGGCTATAGCACATAGTGCTTTTTAGCCGCTACGCTATTTCAGTTTAGCGTTGATAAATTGTAAATCCACTTTAACCCCGCTATTTTTTGAGTTTTTAGCACCCGCTTTAGCAATATTAATATACATACCTTTATTTGACTATTTCCATTTATAAAAAGATCTATAAAGTTCATGTAAAGAGCTAATTTTTATGCATATGTACCTAATATAATAGAATCTATTATAGTGATCAAATCTAGTGTGCATAATCATAATATTCTTTAGTTTTGTTATATAAGATTAATTAGTATTGGTTTCTTCTACACATATAATGTGGAAATGATAATTAATTAGTTTTAAGTATTTGGTTTCAACATCTAATGAACGCTTCCGCTATATCCCCGCTATTTCTCCGCAACACTTTTTTGCATCTCCACAACTATAGAACCGCTAAGCGCCTTAACTGCATAGTCGTAATGTCTGATATAATTTAGAGAAAACACATACATCCAAGGGTTCTTAATTGTTTGTAATATCTTTTTTCTCAATAACACTTCCATTGAAAAGTTTCCATCCAGTACATTTATTGGCATTCTTTTTATTAGATATGCTACTACTGTAAAAAAAATCCAAGCAAAAAATTTCAATAAAAATGTGCTTTTGCAAGCAACGTTAAACAAGTTTATACTACAGGTTTATGTTTTCTTTCTATAAGACCATTTTGTTCTGATATATGAGAACTAGTTAATTTTCATATGACCCCCTTCTCTCGAAAATATCCTTTTGATGACTTGTACTATGAACCACCACCAGTTTGAAAAAATAATTACGTGTTGATTTATTTGATTCTCTACTTTCTTGATAAAATGAATCACTGCATCATGTGCCTTAGATTTGATTTCAATGGATTTATCAGTATATGTCTAGAGTAAGCACTAATAAAGAAAATATAATATTCGAATCCATAGTCTGTATTAGTAGGAGCAAGACCCCAAAGGTACAACGCAATGAGTTGCACTGACCTACTATATTTAGACTATGATCATGGAAAAGTTACCTTGTGACCTTTTTCCATCAATACGAGTTTGGTGACCTTAATTTAAGTGAGGTCACCATGACTCTTCCACCTGATTGGTGGAAATCAGGTGGACCCTTATGGGTCCTCCTGATTTCCACCAATCAAAGGAGAGAGTCACGTTGACACTATGTAAATAGTGTCAACAAACACACTCTCCTTTTCCCATTGGGAAATAAGTACAAACATAATAATCATGCATATCAATCATTTTTTTTTTTCTGCTAAAACTTTTTTTATAGTCTTAACTTGTGACCTTTTCCCATTGGGAAATAAGTACAAACATAATAATCATGCATAAAGTCTATTCAGTTAAATTGCACCAATCTATTTGATGAATTATCTTTTGATAGGTTGAATTTGTATAAACCCTTATGAGTTTCACACTATAACAAAATTTGTTTTGTTTGAATTTATTTAACAAAGTAGTAATTTAGATGAAATCCAATGAACGCTTCATTGTCTTTTTTTTTTGAATTTTTTCAGAGGAGAAACCGGCACTGCCGTAAAACTCCCTCTAGTGCACCTAACCCGGTCAGCGGGGTCATCAGGCTTAAGCATATGGTAAGCCATTGTCTTTTGTGAATTGATACATTGATAATATTCTTTCTTATTTTTTATTCTTTGCCTCTGACATTTTATTGCCGTAGTGCCACTGTGTGTTATTTTGGTATTGGTGACATTACATATACAAACAGAATTATTACCTCCTTACTTTTTGCTTTTAATGTTCAGATTTTGCAAATTTTTAGTAACATGATGAGTTGCACTTGAATCTGGATAGCAATATTAATTGTGAATGTCTTTTGGCCTTATGCTTCACACATGTTCGGGTTATGTTCTCTCTATTCATTTAATGTGCCTTTAGATACATGTGGCATACTTTCCATGTTGCATTCATATCATTGTTTCTTTGACTTCTTTACTTCTGAAATGATTTAAAGTTGAGTCTCCCTAAAGTAGCACTTGTTTGCTGTAAGATTAATTTTTTCAGAATTGACATCTTGGTTTACTGTTGTGGTCCTTATTAAACAGAGAAAAGGAATATAATTTTAGAGGAGGGTGGATAAATAATTTCACTTCTTTAAAATTAACATTTTTTTCTTTTTTCATTCATACTTGCTTGCTTTCTTTATTACGACGCGATAAAATGACATAATTATAGTGGACTACATACCCTTACAAATAGACACAATTCTTTAGATATACACTTTCTCGTTTTAGTAGACACAACTATTCACTTCAATAAACATTACACTTTACTTTATCATCGATTTGAGTTTATTCTTTAACCAATTCCTCCATTATCAAATATTTTCCATTATTCATTCCAATAATCACTTTTTTCTTATATACCCATTTTTACTCCTATAGGTTGATATTCTTCTGGCAACTCCATCAAATCTTAAGTTTTATTTTCTTTTGATATCCCTCATCTCTTTATCCATCACAACTATTAAGACCCGAACTTCCCCGGTAAGGAAAGCAAGGATTGAGTTGAGAACAAGCCAAATTGGAACGCAAACGGAAGAACGTTTCATTGCTTATTACAACAATACCATCAGAATACAAGAATATACAGAGTATGAATAATTATAATACAACAGAATTTTTTTAGAGATTACAATAAATTACATTGCAGCGGAAAAACAATACAAAACACAACTGAATGTAATACACGGATACAGAGCTTTCTGAGTATCGCTCCAGCTGTAAACCAGAATCCTGTGAATATAAATCTACAAAACCAAAACTACTAGCTGCCCGTGTCAAAATAAGGGCACCCAGAGTTTAGGTTAAAACAATAAACTCCAGGTCAGTCATGTGACCGGTGTGAGAACTAAAACAGTTATTAATCTTTATTTTAAAGTTAGGTAAATCAAGGGACCACGCCGTAAAACATGGAACGGGTTTCCTCCCAAGGATACCAATGCATAAACAACAACGCAATGCTAAATAAAGAACAATGCATCTGACCAAGGTCCCATCACACAATGCAACGCAAGAAGGAGGATAAGGTTTTTACCTTATAATAGCCAAAGAATACTTGATACGCTAAATTTCATCTTTTATTATTACTATAAGTGTATAGTGTCAAAACAATTTCAATCATAAGTATTAATCATAGACGGCATAAGTGCCCCATACCACTATGTCACCATATATAGGTTCTACAATCAAAACTGTAAAGTCACGTATTGGAAGCTGGATTTCCATCTATGAACCGAGGCAAAAGATTGTCCTCACCGAATTCGAGACGCTCTAGTCCGTGTCTCAGACTACAGCCGCAACTGCACCTAGGAGCCACAGGGATGGTCCACATGTAGCGGATTAAACTTAAACCCTGAACAATATGTCTCCCCGCCCAAGGTGTAAATGAGCCAAATGACTCCACATCTGTGGTGCCTTGCATTCCAACAACCACACAAGTGAAAAATATATATAAATGTCAGGGCTGGTTGGTCACTGACACCACCTCTAACTAGAAAGAGACGCATGTTCTCCCTCGACCCTCTCCCGTTTTTGGTTCATACCGGGGTGTGAGACTCGCGAATTAACATCATACACAAAGCTATGCCACACAGGCCGTGCTTTGATCATTATCCACAAAACTTTGCTTTTCAGCAAAAGCCTTGATCATTTTCCACTTTGGCATGCCACACAGGCAATTCACTCCATGCGATTGATATCCATCAATATATAACCTCTCATCTCGTACGTCTCAGAGATGGACGTTCAACAAGAGAATAAATTCTCCGCTGCCAAACAAATATATATTTAAAAGAAATCAATCACACAGAATAAAATCCAATGTCAGACACATAGTCCATTTACAAGTTCATTCTGGGTCTGAACGAAACCAGAGGCACCTTGTACCTCGCATATCCATCGATCTCCAAGTACGTCTGGACGATCATCAACTGATTCCCTCCTCTTGGGTGTACAACCCAATCAAGATCATCAGTAATTATCCAAACGATGTAAAGACCTCCGGTCTTCGACCACCGTCTTCATCCTCGACACTTTGTCGAATCAGTTAATCATAATGGGATAAACCAGGTCATTCTGAATAACTCGCGTATATAATAAAAAAGTGTTACACAAACACAACATACGCCTCATTCCAATTCAGAATATTCTTTTATTCAAATATTCTTACACTTTCGGAATGGTTCCCATTAATGTTATCGAAGATAAATTCTTTAAATTTATTCTTTAATCTTCCTTTGAATATCAATTCAAACCAAATTATGGTTTATCCAAACTAGTCGGGATTAACGAACCTTACCGAAGTAATCATTTGTTTTAATTTCCCAATCCAAACCTATTCATCCCATGAAGTAAAACTGGTAGTACTTCATATCTAACACCATAGTGTTATCGGTAAATTCAATTACCATTTCACTTTCAAATCTAACTAAAGATTCAACTATCGCCTGGAGCAAAACTGGTGATACTCCATTCTCGAGCATTTCAAATTCGATTCCAATTAAATACCATTTAATTGGAATACTTCATTAAATCTAAATAAAAAGATTTAATCTTTTTCTCAACTGGGTTTAAGAACAGTGTTAATGAAGACACCATTCACGACTAACCTAAATCCCATTTGATATTAAATACAAGGCTCTGAATAGAAAATATATCAGCTTATATTCAATATCAAATTCTACGACCAACAAATATTGTATTGGAAATAACGATATAAATATATCTTTCAAATTTCCATAACAATATCTGTATAATCACGAAATCCAACATCGAAATATTCCAAAGACAATTTCGATTCAAATCCATTTCCACTTTATAAATTGGAAATTCTGGTTATTTTCAAAACCATTTCAAATCCACTTTATTTATTTTAAAAATAAATGGATTATAACTCTAGTTCAAAACTAGTTCATTTCGATAAAAATCTATTTTTATCTTTTCAAATATGGAGTTTTTCATCCCAATTCTTCACAAATCATTTCTTATGATTTTACACAAATTATTACTATTTTTAATAATTTTATCAAGGCCCGTACAGTCGATTTCCATCAATGGCCATCAAACTGCACTTACGGCGACCTTTTCCAAATTTGATTTGGACATGATTCCAAATCCAACCGTTAGATTTCAAATTTCTAATATCATCAGAAAGCTCTTTTCGATACGAACCCAACGGTTCCGGTTTTATGGGAATCCGACGGGCGGATCTCCTGTAACATCCATTTTCGAAGTCAATGGTCGAAATTCGCGAACTGCCGCTGCGCGGCGCGTTCCATTCAGGCCATTATATATATTATGTATATATATATATATATATGTATATATATATATTATGTTGTCGATTTCCTTTCAAAACGTATTTTATAAATCGTTTTTAATTTGTTTTCAAAATGATTTCAACTTCATATTCGATTTCTAATCAAAATTGAATATTCCATATCATTAATCTATAAATGATAATATTTTCAAAACGTTATATTTTGAAATCATTTCCTTTTCTATATTCATTATAAAAATGAAAAAAATCGATATAAATATCGTTCACGTCAAAATGGCGTCAATCTAATCAACACGGCTTTTATTCAACACATGAATGTTTATTCTATTCAACACATGAATATTTATTCTATTCAACACATGAATTTATATTTTTACTCGACATATGAATATTTATTCTATTCAACACATGAATTTATATTTTTATTCAACACATGAATATTTATTCTTTATTTTCTAAATTGGAATAAGACCCACTCAATTGCCATATAATATTATTTATATGGATTCTATACAACACATGTATATAGTAGCAATGATAAATAATCAACCATCATCCAAAGTGCACCACACAACTGCATAAGCATTAAACATAAATAATTAACGCTTACACAGTCTGTCAACCAATCGGTCGACATACTACTAAACAATTGGGATTAGTGTACGTCAATATCATCCCAACACCCGTGTGGGGTTTCAATCAATCAAACACATATTTTATTTGTACAGTTGGGCGATGTGTAAAATTTATCGTCCCAATCAATATCAGTCAAATCAGTATATATAAAAAAATCGTCGGATTTGTTTATAAATATTTATGTTATATACACGTTAAAAATTATATTTTTAACTATAAAATATTTATTCAATCCACATCACACTATCAATTTTCACAACACATCAATCAAACAAGTCATCCATGGTCTGTGGACGATGGGTGTCGGGTGCTGCTAAGCACCGTCTGCATCCTAATATATATTTCAACTAGAAAATAAATTAAAAGTGAGGAGTTCTCACCCATAAGCTTAACCAAACACCGCGACTCTTCATATGTAGAAAATATTCGCTGTGCTCGCCTTTTGTCTCTTTCGTCGTTCGTATTCACTACATATATAAAAATCGCATTTTTATATTATCACTTCAAGTATAAAAATTATATTTTTATTTCTACTTCATATATATAAAAATCGAATTTTTATCGCTACTTCATATATATAAAAATCGAATTTTTATATAGCTAAAAATTATATTTTTATTTCGCTATGATGTTATAAAAATAAAATCTTTTCTAGTCATACAAATTATATTTTTCTAATTAAAAATCATATCTTTTACATCATAAAAACCTCATCTTTAACTTCATAAAAATATGATCTTTAACTTCATAAAGATGTAATCTTTAACTTCATAAAGATATAAACTTTAACTTCATAAAAATATAATCTTTCTATGATATTAAAATTTTTATTCTTTCTTCTATAAAAACATAATCTTTTTATATACAAAAATATATTCTTTTTATTTTAAAGATCAAATCTCGTTCACTTTCAAAATCAAAACTTTGTTTACTTCTAAAAATCAAAACTTTGTTATATATAAAAAAAATCTTTTTCTTATATGATGTTCATATAATGCCGTTATTTATATAAATAAAAATAGATTAAAGAAAAACAATTGTTATTAAAAAAACAGAAAATGAGGGATACTCACTGTTTTCGGGGTTTTACTGTCGATGGAGGGGCATAAGCGTCGTTGGAGGGGTTAGAGCGACGGTGGGGCCAGTCCAGGTGTCGGCGATGGCCTAGGAGGTGGCTGGAGGCGGTGGTTGTGGCTGCTTTTGGGGAGGGGCGTGCGGTTTTTATTAGGGAAGGAGGGGAGAGAGAAAAGAGGGGTGCGGATTTCGTCGTAAAGAGAGGGAGGGTTGACCGAAGGTGCGACGCCAGGGGAGGCGCTCGACGCGGCGGCGGATGCTGTCAGAGGGCAGCGCACGTTCTAGGTTTCAGCGGTGTTTTTTTTCTTTGTCGGTCGATTTCAACTGAGGAGGGAGAGGAGGGAATGAGGGGTGAGGTGTTATATAATTATATATATATATATATATATATATATATATTATTTTTAATTTTAAAAGGTACCTTTTTATTTTGAGCTCGAAATCAAATACCCCGACTGCCATCCCTAGCTAGTTACCCCCATTCCAAACACAATGGAATATGTCACGTAGGCCAATTCGATCGTTACGATCATTTTTCGTTAAATTTAAAATATAAATCAGTATATATTCAATTTAAACGCACATTTCAATTTACTGGGGCCACACACGAGCTCTAAAAATTCCAAGAAAATTATTTCTAGCTTCAAATTGACAATACGGTCCTAACAAAACTAATTTCGTCAAATTTTGATACCTTTTAAAAAATGACCATTTTCCAGTCGATCGAAACTGACTACAACTGTCAAAACACATTTAACTTCGCCACGCTCGCATATTGATTCAGAAAATTATGAATTTTGGAATCTAGCAATCATTCGACATCTCGGATCCAACAAAAGTGGTTTCATCGAAAACAGAGGTCGTTTGCAAAATTTCAATTTTTAAGGGCTTTATATATATTAAAAAATATATAAATTCCACAGCGACTTTTCTGAATTTTAAACTAGACATATCTTACACTTTATAAAGTGAAATCTCAGTTTTTTACATCCATTAGAAAGATAGGATTAAACAGATTCAAATATTTCTTATTTCGTTCAATTCTGAGTTATACTGAATTCCGTATATTCATTTGAAATTAGAAATCGAATTTTGGAACTACCGCGCCATTTCAGGCTCGTTACATAATTAAAATAAATTTATTCGTTCTAATTTCGTCGAAAATAAATTTTTGGTCGTTATTATTTAAAATAAATCATTTTAAATATTAAAAATTCATTAAAATCGCCAAAATAAAAATTTTAAATTGGCTCATAATTTCCGGGTTGTTACAACAACTTTCCATTTCTTATATCTTACGACATCTTAAAAGTCTCATCATCTTCCAAAAGACATATTAAGTGCACTTCATCTGTTGGCTCATACAATTCTCACAAATTTTGCATTTTGGGTCACCTCGGATCTTCTTCATCGTTAGATGTTTAAGGGGTTATTGGTGTGTGTATCAATGTAGTAGTCAACGATTCTCTTTTTTCTTCCTGCGTCACTTCCATTTAGTTGTTTCAACCTTGCGTGCTTTCATTATTCACTTGCACATCCTAGCTCGCAACCACCTTCTTTTCATTGGGTCGAATAACTTGAAGGCTTTTGTCTTCTCATCATACCCAACAAATATGTATTTCTTGCTCTAATCATCCAATTTGGTTCTTCTTTGATCTAGTATATGTGCGTATGCCAATTACTGAGTACTTTTAAGTGTGATATGGTTGGTTTTCATCAGCTCCAAGCTTCCCGCGGTATTTGATCAACCAATATCGCATGTAGACACCGATTTTCCACATACACTGCACAATGTATTGCTTCAACCGAAAATTATTTCGGCATGCCTTAGCTCCTAAACATTGATCGAACCATGTCAATAATAGCTTGGTTTTTTTTTTTTTTTGGCCATACCATTTTGCTGAGGTGATTGGGGTGCAGGTAAGAATCTTTTGATCCCTTGTTCCTCGCAATAGCTCGCGAAGGCTATTGATATATATTCGCCGCATCTATCTGACCGTAGGGCCTTGATATAAAGAGCAGTCGTCTTCTCTTCTAACGCTTCAAATTTCTTGAACACTCCGAGTGCCTCAAAATTTTCATTTGAAAAATAAACCCAAGTCTTTCTTGTGTAATCGTCAACGATAGTAATAAATTACCTTTTTTTGGCCGAATCTTTTGGGTATTATTGGACCTGATATATCGGCATATATCAACTCTAGTGACTCCTTGCATGGTATTCACTTTTCTTTTGAAAACATTTCCTTGCTTATTTGGCGAGCACACATCCCTTGCACAATTTCTTAGTGTAATCCATATGTCTGGTAAACCATGAAATATATCCTTCTTTATTAATTCTTTCAGACCGCTATAATGTAAGTGTCTGAACCGTAAGTGCCACAGTGAGACCTTATCCTCCAAGTTGACTTGCAAAATCCTTTCTTGCATGTTCTCATATTGAGTTTGAACATTCGATTCTTGGTCATCTCTACATGTTAAGTAAATGACCCTTTTGTCCTTTAAATGTTGTATTCGATGTTTTCATGGAAACTGAATACCCTTTCTTTAATAGTTTCCCACGCTAGGATGTTACCCATTAACTCAAGCACGTGACCGACATATCCACTTGACCATTTTTTTACCATCCTTTGAGAAAAACAAATTTTTCCTTGACCTTCAACTTAAAATTTTGATGCACTTCCAAATAACACTTGTCCATCCTTTAACTTTTTCATCTTCATTAAAAGTTGTTTTGCCCACAAATATGATTAGTAGCATCGATAACATGATACCACACTATGTCACTGTTAGGAGTAGGCCATTAAGAGGACACCGTCATCTCTTGTTTCTCCTTCCGTAACCATATTTTCTTCCACCTTTTCTTTGGAATAGTAGTCTTTTGCATATTGCTCATACTTGCCACAGCTGTAACACTCAATATTTAGACGATTGCCTCTTCCAAGACGATGTCCTTTTCCACGCCATTTTTTTTTTTTTTTTTTTGTTCGATTGGTCTTTTTCTTGGGGACTATTTTCAAATTCACGGCCTCCACTATGACCAAACCACCACCTCCATGACTGCGTCACCTTTCTCGATTTTATCGTGCACAGATTACCCTTCTTTCTTGATAATTGCCTTAGATTATAAAGCATCTTCAAGCTGCTCTTGTTTCATTGTTCATCCGCTTCAAGAAAACACGCAAGATCATCAATGATCATCTCTACCAAATTCTTTGATTCTTCAACTGTGCATATAACATTTTCGAAATTGTTGGTCAATGGCTGCGTACATCTGTTATGTTTTCTTCATTACTTTTAATTCACCATTGTTTGCACACGTGTGATGTAGTCATATATCCCTTCTGATTCCTTTATTTTCATCACTTCCAGCTTGCCTCAAAGAGTTTAAAGCTGCAATTGTTTAACTTGATCGGTCCCCTTGTACACTTTTTTTGCAAAGTTTCCAATGTTTCTTTCGAAGTAGTTGCACCGACAATTTTTTGGATTTTCAATTCATACGCTGCTCAGAACAAGAGGTAGAGAGCGGTCTTGTTTTCGAACGCATTTCTGTCAATGTCTTTAACTGAATTACCGTTAAGTTCATAATGTTTTCTATTTCCATATAGTCATTTTCGACTACTTCTCGTGCATCTTGTGCACCTAGCAATGCACACATTTGAATTCTCCAATGTAATTCTACCTGATAAGTTGTGGAAATGGTATATTCCCCAATAATAAGCTTTCGAAATTCGTCATAGCTCCGATACCAATTTGTTAAACAGAAAAGATTAGTATAATTTTATATGAGGATAAACAAATAATTTCACTTCTTTGTAACTCATTTTCTTTCTTCATTTGTCTTTCATACTTGTTTGCTTTCTTTGTTTCTTGCAACATTACAAAATAACCATATATTTAAATTGGGGGGATTTTTGCTACAAGGACAAAGTCATTAAAAAAATTGTCTGAAAGGACAAAAGGTAAAAAACTTGCCCAAAAGGACAACTTTTAGTGTAAATGGTGAAATTCAGGGGGGTCCCATGTTTTTCCACTTTACACTATAATTGTCCTTTTAGACAAATTTTTTGCTTCTTGTAGGAATTTTTTTTGGTTTTTTTGTCCTTTACACTATATCCCTGTTTAATTAATATTGGACTACATATCCTTACAAATAGATACAACCCTTTAAATATACACTTTTAATATATAGACACGACTCATCATTTTAACAAATAGACACGACTCATCGTTTTAATATATACGACTATTCACTTCAAACATTTCACTTTAATTACTATATCATTGACTTGAGTTTATTCTTTGATAGTTCCATCAACCGCCTCTTCATCTAAATCCACCTGAATGATTTGTTGATGAACCTTGATTATTCTTGTACGCGGTTTCATTTCTATTGCTGTAGCTTGTTTCTTAATTTCTGTTTCTTTGATTAGCAACGTAACTAACTGATAGATCATTATCAAAAAAATTCCTTTGTTCAATTCTACCGCGTGAGCAAGAAGACCAGAACGAATAGACTGAACTGATGGTATTACATCTCCTAAGGGTATAACGGCTATAATAACCTTATATTTATTGTCTAATTACTAATTTATTATGGTCAGCATCTATTTTTTATTATGTCAAATTCTATTTCAATCCACTAAACTTGAAATAGAAACTTGTGGATTGAAATAGGATTTGCCTTTTATTATATAATTTATGATCAGTAGTTTCTAAAAGATCACAGTAATCCTTAATATTGGCAAGATAATCTCTTGTCGGCATTGCATCTTTTCCTAAATTTTGCATCAATCTCTTGCAGTGCATGATCTTGGCTGCCGATTGGGAATTAAAGGCCTGTTCAGTGTTTGTTCAAATTTCGCTGAATGTTTTACGTCCAATGACTTGAGGTAGATTTCTTTTGGTTTATTGATGCTAGCAGCCAACAACTAAACAGTCTATCTTGTCTCTGACGATCACATATTCTCTATTTCTAACCAATTTTCCTTTATTGTTTGCTATGATTTTGATGGTTTAGGGCTTGTGCGGAGTATGCATTCCTCCAATCCATATGTTTGTAGTGCTGCTTGAATTTGAAATGCCCACATTAGGTAATTGCTTTTATCTAGCTGTGCTGTAATTAGTTGAGACTTTAAGGGCTTATGATTACTTTGATTAAATCATGAGCATTGTCACTCGCTGCTGATTTGATCTTTGTAGGTTCTCTATTGTGGATGAGTTTGCAGGAGGGCCATTAGGTGATGAATCACTGCTTGAATTGTTGTCTATTCTTCTATTGATCAAGATATCAGTTCCCGAAAATCAGTAATTCAGATTTTGAGATGGTTCTGCCAGGAAGCAGCCATGATTCTGATGATTTCATGAAGTTTATGGCGAGACTTTCTTGAAGGAAAGCTGTCAATCTTTAATGGATCAGATAATGAATCCTGAGTAGGGCTTTCTTTTAGAGTGAAGTGGCAAAAGAAACCTTAGGACACTGATATGAACAGATACAAAAAACTATTATATAGATAAATATCGCTTGATCTAAACGTTCTCAAGAGAGGAATATGATTCTACTGAGAAGAACTCAGTACTACTAAGTTTAGATGATTATCCAATTTAAAAATAAGTAACAAGAAAAAATCATTTGAGGATGAACATAATATTTTCAAAAAGAATGATTAAATATATTAGTCTTATGGAGTAGTTCAGAAGTCATAGCTAACCGGCTGCAAGGAATATTGATGTAGAAATACAAGTTGACAGCTGCTCTTATTAACCATAAGTTAATAGACAAGGTGGAGTTCCTCCAAAGAAAAATGTACAAAATTCTCGTAAAAAAATTATTTTTTGAACATATTCACCCCATAATAGAATATACTCATGCAAATATGTAGAAAAGAAGTAGCAATAAATACCTGCAGGCTTCTCTTTAATTAACTGAAAAATTCAAACAAGCATCCTTTGAAAGGTACATTACTATGTGTATTATATTCCCACTTTTATATATAATTATAAATAATAATTATATTGAATTTTATATATACTATAATCTATATACTTTTTATGTTCATTCTAATTAGTTAATATTTTAGATAAATGGTGGGGGCTACCTATTATCATTGTAAATAGACTTCGTACTCTTCAAAGTACAAATCTAATATTGATTGTTAAAATGTTTATTTCACCGATAATTTGATATATCTAATTTGTCATGTTATTTGTGTATATTCAAACAAGCTTATATTTTTATGGAGATAATCTTGAGTACCAATCCACAAAATTTCATGATATATATAATTGTGTAGATCGAAATGTGAGAGAATTATCCAAATTACACATAAAAATGGTCCCGAAACAGGATTTACATATTATCGTTAAACCAGTTAAAATAGAACTGCATTTTGAGCAATGAGGGATCCACGCTTGAATTATGGAATTTGAAGGTGAAAGACATCGCGTTTGAAAAAATGTTTTTGAGTAAAGACAGAAGAAGCATCAGGAAATTACATTTGATGAGAGAAATTCTGTGTTTTACGCTTTTCAAAATTAATTACAAAGCCCGGTAGAGAAAACAGTGATGGGAGGATGGCTGAGAGATGACATGATGGCAAAGGATGAAAGAACGACAAAGGATTGGATCATTTCTCGTCCTTTCGTTATTTTTCAAAATACAAAAGCAAAATTAATTATTTTTCATTTCGCACGTTGATCTCATTATTCGAGTCGATTGTTTTTTAAAAATTATATTGTCCGAATGCTTTTTGGATTAAACTAATACCTAAAACAAAAAAGTACAAAGAGAATGAAATAAATTTTGTATGTACTAATATACTTTTTATGTTCATTCTAATTGGTTAATATCTTAGATAAACCAAGGTGGCTACTTACTATAGTTGTAAATAGACTTCTTACCCTTCAAAGTACAAATCTAATATTGATGGTTAAAATGTTTATTTCACCCGTTAATTTGAAATATCAAATTTGTCATGTTATTTATGTATACTCAAACGAGCTTATATTTAACGGAGATAATCTTGAGTACGAATTCGCAAAATTTCATTATATGTATAATTGTGTGGACCGAAATGTGAGAGAATGATTCAAATTACATAAATTTGCCCTGAAACAAGATTTACACGTTACCGTCAAACCATTTAAATGAGAACTGCATTTGACCAGTGAGGGATCCACGCTTGAACTATGGAATTTGAAGGTGAAAGATATTGCATTTGACCAAAAAAATTGAGCAGAGACGAAAGGAACGTCAAGGAAGCAGATTATATGCGAAGAGAGAAATATTGGGTGTGTTCTTTCGTTCTAAACGGACCTATTGAGTAACGGACGCATCGGACGCGTCCGTTACTCAACGGTCCATTTAGGACCGTTGAGCCAACGGCTCAAATTTGAGCCGTTGGCTCCTTCTCTTCCCCTCTCTTCCCCTTTATAACACCTTTTTCCAACCCTTCTTTCATCCTCACCTCTTCTTTACCTTCTTCCTCTTATATTTCTATTTCAACCTTGAAGTGAAAGCAATAGAAAATCCATTTCCAGATGATTGTGATTCTGATTCAGAAGATTTGGAATATATTGTACTAATTGGAGCTTACTTACGTGATAGACGTAGCGATTTAGGACGTCGGATGCATACTTCGACTTTTACTGATTTGATGTGGATAGATGACATATTGAACGGTCATCAGGGAAGATATCAAAGACAACTTCATATGAAACGGTTATGTTTTCTTTCGTTATGCGATAGGATGAAAAGTTGCGGATTGACTACTTCGGAAAATGTTACTGTTCAAGAAGCGGTTGGAATATTTTTATACAATATTGCCACCTCTAATTCGAACAGAGAAGTCGCTGAGAGATTTCAACTGTCAGGTAACACAATCTTTCATTATTTTCATGTTGTTTTGATTGTCGTCCTAATATTATCTACCGCTATTATAAGACCGGTTGATCTTCAATTTAACTCAATTCCAGCTGAAATTAGCAATGATAACTGTTACTATCCGTACTTTAAAAAACTGTATTAGTGCCATAGACGGTACACATGTAATGACACATTTACCTCCAGATCGAATTTATAGGACGAAAAGGATACGCTACACAGAATATTTTGGTTACATGCTCATTCGATTTACTATTTATGTATGTTGTATCTGGTTGAGAAGGTACTGCACACGACAGTTGAATTTTTAATTCTGTGGTGAATGACAGAAGTTTCAATTTTCCTCGTCCTCCTCCTAGACAGTATTATGTTATGGATTCTGGTTACCCACTTACAATTGGGTATATACCACCATATCGAAATGCTAGATATCACATCCCACTGTTTCGTATAACCACAAATCAACCAAAATCAAATAATGAAAATTTTAATTTCTACCATTCTAGTTTACATATGGCTATTGAGAGGACCTTTGTAATATGAAAAAAGAATTTTGTTATACTCAGAAATATGGCAACCTACAAGTTCGAAGCTCAAACAAAAATTGTTGTTGCTACGATGGCTATACACTATTATATATGCAAATACAATATGGGTGATACAGATTTTATGGCGTATGACGATGATCCAGATCTTATTCTAGATGAGTATGAAGAAGAATACGCCGACTTGAGTAACACAGGCAATAATGACTTAGCACCGGCTCAACGCTATCAAGGCAGCGCTGATATGGAAATGCGTCGCGTAGAATAAGAGACGAGCTTGTTGCAGCAGGATTGCACTAATAGATTTCTGCAATGTATCACTTTCTCTACTTTTTTTGTATTTCCGCAATGTATCACTTTCTGTACTGTTTTTATATAATGTACTGTTATGTTTTGTTAACTGTGTTATTCTGCAATAATTATAATGTTATGTTTTAATCGGTAATTAATTAAATTACAAAATATAAATAAAATGCTCCGCTAAAATACTCCGCTTAACGCGCCAAACGCATTCTCCGCTAACTACAATTCTCCGCTATAATACTCCGCTTAAATTCTCCGTTTCCGCTTGCGCTAAACACACCCTTTGTGTTTTTCGCTTTTCGAAATTAGTTACAAAGCATGGTAGAGAAAACGATGATGAAGGGTTGACTGAGAGATGACATGATGACAAATGGATGAAAGAACGACGAAGGATTAGATCATTTCTCGTCCTCTCATTATTTTTCTAAATACGAAAGCAATTTTTTTATCATTTCATATGTTGATCTCATTATTTGAGTTGTTTGTTTTTCAAAAAATTATTGTTTGAATGCTTTTCGTTTACACTAAAACCTTAAAAAAAAGGGATAAGGCAAACAAAATAAATTTTATATGTATTTTATTAATCAATGTCTTGGGTTGTGATTGTATCCTCGAGCTGGAAGGCCTAATTAGAAGCAATAAATATTTGCTAAATTTCAACATGTCCCGACTGTTCGTAATACATGTTGTGGTGTGTTTGTGTATATGTGTGTATGTATACATATAGAGGAGCGTTTAATGACACCCCAAATAGTCAGTACCCTATTTGCCCCCTATATAAACCAAACATTTATATCAGAATAAGTGGGTGGGAGGAGAGAGAATGAGTGGAAGGAGAGAGAGGGGAAATACTTGTGAAAATCAGGGGGCAAATGGGGCGTTGTACTGTTTTGGGTGTCATTGAACGCTCGTCATACATACATATATATATACACACACACATACATACATATATGTGTGTGTATGTGTGTGTATGTATGTGTGTGTGTGTGTGTGTGTGTATATATATATATATATATATATATATATATATATATATAGGAGCTAGGTTCAATGGCACCTCAAAATTTGAGCACACTTATAGCACCCCACTTTAAAACCACTCATTTATATTAAAAAATGTTAGTGGAGGAAGAGAGAGGTGAGAGAGAATGAGTGGAGGAAAGAGAACCAGGAATATGTGGTAGAGAATAGGGAGGCTAAAGGGGTGCTCTAATTTTGGGGTGCTACTTGTTAAAATTGGTGATACGCAAATCACAATTTTGAGCAACAAATAATCTTACATATTTTATGAAGAGATTTGTTGTTAGATTTTATGGAAAAATTTATTGCTAGATTCTATGGAGAATATTGGTTGCTATATTTGTGGGATAATTAAGGCAAGGATTATTTGGTACTTATCTAAATAAATTTATGACATATATGAAGATAATTTGGATGCCAAATTTACTTGGGTATGAAGCAATTCACTTTGTAAAAGTCCAGCTAACATCTTCATTAGGTGTGGAAAATTTGTCATTATTCTTCATCGTCTTTCTCCTCAATTTTTTAGCCATTAAATATTCTCTACCTATTTCTCAATAAGGTTATTGGTTCAAGTTGTAGTTGTTTGTAACAATAGTTGAGATCGATTGTGAACAATTTTTATTGGTGAATCAATAAAGAGGGTGGTTGGGTGGAACATCATATGCTCATATTTCCGATATTTTTGTGTGGTGTTGTTTATTTTTTCAATCACATTCATCTCCAAGTGATTGGGTAAAAAAGACCATATTTTTCTTGGCGTTTTGTCAAACTTCCGTTGTGCACAAATCCCCAACAGTTTGGTATCAGAGCAATTTTTACACAACACTATTGAACCTAGCTCTACATACATACATATATATATATATATATATATATATATATATATATATATATATATAATATCAGGAGCGGCTATAGGGACACAAAATTGGACACAATATTATGTGCACAAAATGTGGACCACAAGATTTGTTTGTCTTTATGTATGAGGTGGAATTCGGGGAGAGATCTAATGGCTCAAATTTTGTGTGTTTAATTTTGTGTCAACATTTTGTGTCCGTTTAGACTTTCCCATACTTATCTTTACTACTAATAATGAAAATTCTTTTCACTAAATTGATTGGCATCTTTTTAAACTTTCCAAAATTTTTAACCCAGTTGCCAAAACAATTCGATCTACCTTATGTTGTTTCCATTTTCCGCAAAAGACCATCCCGCTTCCGCCATCTCCTTATTCTCATATTTGAAATCTTCCTACATATGAAGTAACTATTTTTTTTTGGAAAAATTGCAGTAATTTCTTCATACTGCCTTAGAACCGGATGAGACTTCGACCGATAAATTCCCACCTAAATTACGGATAGTGTGAAATACTCGGACGTTTGTCCCTATGAATGAACATTGTAGTTCTCCAAGTTGACTACCAGTTGTACTTAGAAAATAACAGACTATATTCTCGTATTTGAACTCTGTCTACATGCGAAGTCGCTAATTTTTGAAAAAACTATAGTAATTTTTGCATATGCCTCAGAACCAGACGAGACTTCAACCGATAGACTCTCATCTCTTATACACACAGTGTGGAATACTCGAATGTTTCGTCCTTTGAACGAAACTATAGATCTATAAGGTGACAAATAGTTGTACTTATAAAATAACCGGTTATATTTGCATATTTGAATTCTGCCTACATAAAAAGTCGCTATTATTTTGTGAAAACTGCAGCAATTTATTTATATTACCTCGGAACCGAATGAGATTTGGACTGATAGGCTCTCAACTAAATTACGAATATGGAACACTTAGGTATTTCATCCTATGAACGAACACTATAGCTCTCCAAGGTGATTAACGATTATACTTTAAAAATAACAAACTAATTCGTAAATCGTCCAAAAATTTCGATCTATCTTCTTCTATCTCCAATTTCCACAAAAGACCATCCCGCTTTCACCGTCTTCATATTCTCAGATTTGTAATCTACCTACATACAAAGTCACTATTTTTTTGTAAAATTTGCAGTCATTTCTTCATACTGCCTTGGAACCTGATAACACTTCAACCGATAGATTCCCGTTTAAATTACGGATAGTGTGAAATACTCGGACGTTTTGCCCTATGATCGAACACTGTAGTTCTCCATGGGGACTACCACTTGTATTTAGAAACTAATAGGCTTTATTCCCATATTTGAAGTCTGCCTACATACAAAGTCCCTATTTTTCTGTAAAAATTGCAGTAATTTTTTCATACTGCCTTGGAACCGAATGAGAATTCAACCGGTAAACTCCCACATAAATTACGGACAGTATGGAATACTCGAATGTTTCGTTCTATGAACAAACACTGTAGGTCCTCAAGGTGACTAGCTGTTGCACTTAGAAAATAACAAGCTACATTCGCATATTTGAACTTTTCTTACATACAAAGTCACTATTTTATGTGAAAATTGCAGTAATTTCTTTACATTACATCAAAACCGATTGAGACTTCAACCGGTAGGCTCTCTACTAAATTACGGACATTATTTAACACTCAAGTATTTCATCCTATGAATGAACACAATAGCTCTCCAAGGTGATTGACATTTATAGTTAGAAAATAACAAACTAATTTTAATAATTAATAATTACGACACTATAGTCTCATGCTTTCTTCGTTATCAAAGACTCTCATGTTTCTCTCTGCACAAATATGATAAATCGAAGTTCTTAATGCGACATAAGCAATATCTTGCATGGCGTTTTCATTTAAAAGCTGATTTAAGTTCTTTACTTTCCTTTAAAAGATCAACAGTAACTGGATGAACAGTTCTCATTTTCGATCGGCAAAAAGAGATGATGTGTTTTTGTAGTTAAAACGGAAAAACATATGCTCATAAGTTTCATTCTTTCTGCAGCACAGTGGACACCGAATATCAAGTTGGAGAAACACTCTGCTATTTTGAAAGACATCAGTTTTATAGTTGTTGATGTTGTGATACAAACATTGTACTACAACTGGAATTGCACTGAGGTGCTCATACTTATTTAGTTTTTGAATTAGCAGATAGTATTATTTGGTTTCACTACTATGGTTTAATGAATTACATGTTTTAATGATTTAATAATTTTTATGTCATGTGCAGCTTGAATAATTCAAAATAATCATAGTATATATATACCTTATCATGCCTGAACTTAGAAAGAATCTTATTTTTAATAGGTTATTCTACTTAATAATTTAAGAATTCAGTCCATAGATATATGAACGATTATGGAGCATGAGCATTGACTAATTATGAAACATATTTAAGACTTAAGTTTATATTTATGGGGTTACCATGAGACATCTGTACCACAAATCAAGAAAACAAATATATGAACATTATGGATGTTTGATTAATGGTTATATTATGAGATATATTGATGGCTTAAGTTAGTTTACAATTATGTTAATTAGCTTGCTTTGCACACTTAGGAAGCTACCGATATGGTCTTTTCTTGCAATTATTCCAAGAGTACAAAGAAATCTTGGCTTAGTTGCTCTTATTCACTTCTTAAGTGCATGTTAAATTATAAAATATAGCTTTCGTTAACTGGATCTCTGCATGGGTATTGATAAAAAGATGGTTGTTTTGTGATTTTAACTTATCTATTTGGAATGGTTGATTTGAGATGTGTCTAAAAGGAGGAGATGGGTTGTTGTATTACTCTTTGTGGACAAGCCTAAATCACTCATTTACGGTTCATACGAAGATGCATTTTTATTTATATAGGACAGCTTACATGATTGCTTCTTTCTTGGTGAATCATCTTCAAGTTCAAGGCTATGTTCTGTTTTTTCATATCTTTTCTAAAACTGTAATTTTGTTAATGTCATTGCAATGTAGGAAGAAATGATACATCTTTATGGAAATTGAATTTAGCTAAAATTTAACACTTCATCATTTGTGTTAAATAAATTTTTGCTTACCTTAAAAAGCTTGGCGATTGTCTCCTGTCATTCATATTAGAAATGCAAAAGAGATGACATTAGATTTTAATGGCCATGGGATAACATCATTGCTGTTACATTTTTCCTTATATATTTACATCTTACAGTGATTTTTTGATTCTGTCTACACATTAATCCCTATCATTATTTGAGACTCACATGTCCTATTTCTTAGTGCAATTAAATCATAATTTTGACTGTTTGAATTCACAAAAAGTGTTAAAACATTACTATCTTTAGTTAAGAGCAATGTGCGATTTTTTTGAACTTACATTTGAGTTGAAGTGGGAAATGAATATCAGTTGCAACTGATATAGTAATTGACATTAAATGCAATTGAAACAATCTATGTTGAAATAAAATGAATATAAATGAAATAAATGAATGTGGGAAAAAATGTTTAAATGAATGTGGGAAAAAATGTTCACCTAGAATATGAATGATTGGATAAAGGAGAATTTCAATGGTCGAATAAATGACGAACAATAGTTAATAAACTATAATAAGCAATAATGAAACAATTTATCGTTAGATAACTCCACATTCATCCACTCATTAAATATTCCATGTTAAAATATTATGAATTGACTTACAAGAAACTCCACCCGTGAAGTATGAACAAAGAGTTAAAAATATATATATTTCACGGGATTTGAAATTTCTATTTCAATTACCCAGAAATGTAAATCTATAGAGGAATCCTAAAGATTGATTTAGACAAGGTAATGCATGAATATAAATGCCTTATTCATTACATTCATCCATATAATAAGGTTAATATGATTACATAATTCATTACCAATTCTTAACATTAATCATTCTTCTGTAATGGCAGTTATAACATTAGAAAATAGTGATTCATTACATATTGTTTGCTAACTCTCTTCCTAACTCCATTTAAATCCACTTTAGATCAGATCAAAATTTAAATCCAATTATGTTTGAAATTAAAAACTATTTCACTTTCTGGTATAGAATCCCAAGAAAAATGCTTGGCTATTGAATATCTGAGGTGTCATTGTAATTTAACTAAGTATAATTCATTATGTTTCATTTCTTATACATGAATTGACTATATTATTTTATTACCAACTCATTGGTGCTGCATCCATTTTCAGATTTGTTTTCAAGTGACGTAGTTTGACGAATGTCCGGTGGAGGAAATTTCCTGACTATCCTCCTTCCCTGCTGTTAACCGACATTTTGGTTCGGTTACTAGAAGTAGACGAGGCCCATATGACTCGACCCATTGCGCGGTTCAACAACCCAAAAGTGTCGCCAACATCCTTAAGAATCAAGCCAAGATGGGGTCGCAAAAGTGTATTCGTCACGGCTCGTCAAACTACTCTCGAATGGTGCAAGTCTCGGGTCAGATGTACGCACTCAGAACTATGTGGACGAATCGAGAAAATCATGGTTCTGGTACTAGAGGACTCGGGCCAGATTTCTAGCCGAACTTCGTGTTCCTCGGACATGAAATTCACCAACATCGAATACCGCTCGCCCGATATGTGTGATCACTTTCAAAAGATTGCGCAACACGCACCGACCGGTTCCGCAATCATGCATGGTCCCCACCTAGCTTGGCACCCTCTTGTGCCTCACATCACTGTGCTTCGCATCTATGCCTCGCATCCGTGCTTCGCATCCACGATTCGCATCCATGCGTCGCATCACTATTCTTCTCGTAAGTGCCTCGCATCATCATGCTTCACATTCACGCCTCGCACCACCATGCCTTGCATCACTGTGCCTCGCACCATTATGCCTCGCTTCAGCATGTTCCATATCCCCTGTGTTGACAAGCATTTGGTAAAAGTTGTCACACATTAGCAACATCGTCAGAAAGTACAAAGCGATTCGGTCGAAGTCATGTCACAAACATAAAATAGGCCGGAAACCCCTTTGGACGACCTCTTTTGGGGTCAAAAACGTCAATTACGGTGCTTTGCACAGTAATTCTTGCAGCCCTCTGAGTTAGCTTAAGTTACAACTTTCGTTTAGCCCAAACTGTTTTATGGTTTGAAAGTAACTCCCTTTTCTATAACCCGTGTTGATCACTCAAGATCATCGGATCAGCTCATCACGGCGAACCCAGAATTCGACAGGCAAGCCTCACCCCCTTCCTTTTGTATCCCTCAGAAAGGATACAAATGTCATATCACCCAGATGGACATGAAATTTGTATTCCATATCCCCCTCAGAGGTATATGAATTACGTATCCCTCGGGAAGGATACGAATTTCATACTCCTAGAGGGATTTGAAATTCGTATTCTGTATTCCTATAGAGGGAGTCGAATTTTGTATCCCCCTGAGGGATACAGAATTTGTATCCCTCAGGAAGGAAACAAATTCGTATCCCCTAGAGGGAAATGAAATTTGTATCCTTTACCCCCTGGAGGGATACAAATTTTGTATCCTTTAGAGGGATACAAATTTCGTATCCAATATCTCCTAGAGGTATTGTATCCCTCAGGGAGGAAACAAATTCGTATCCCCTAGAGGGATACAAAATTTGTATCCCATATCCCCCAAAGGGATATGAAATTCGTATCCTGTATCCCCATGGAGGTAGTCGAATTTTGTATTCCCCAGAGGGATACAGAATTTGTATCCCTCAGGAAGGAAACAAATTCGTATCCCCTAGAGGGATATGAAATTTGTATCCCATACCCCCTGGAGGGATACAAATTTCGTATCCTTTAGAGGGATACGAATTTCGTATCCCATATCCCTGGAGGGATACAAATTTCGTATCCCAAGAGGTTTACGAATTTCGTATCCCCGGAGGGATATGGAATTCGTATTATGTATCTCTCTGAGGGGATACAAATTTCATATCCCCTAGAGGGATGCAGAATCTGTATCCCTCAGGAAGGGTATGAATTTCGTATTCCTCTAGGGGATACAAAATTCGTATCCCCCAGGAGGGATACAAATTTTGAATCCCCTAAAGGGATACAAATTTTGTACCCCTTAGGAGGGATACGAAATTTCCATGCACTACATAAAGGGACCTGAAATTTTAGTGAGTGGGCCTCATATCCGATCTATTCCTACCTATCCCTTTCATTATAAATACCCCCTCACTTCCGACATAAAAAGGGTTGGTTCAAGCTCTCCTCCAAACTTTAATGGCTTTTGTAACGACCCAGAAAAATGCGACCTTGGTTATCCGATATACAACACATATCGAACATCCAAGGATCGAAAATACCGGATGGTTAATGAAAGAAATTAGCGGGTGAAGAAAGATAAGATAGAAACTTAGAATAGAAGAAGAAGAAGAAGAACACAACATCAGAGTAACACGAACCTCACAGCGGAACAAATAACATATAATAGATAACATATCTTTGAAATAAAAGATTGTACTTGAATATACATATCATTATCAAGTACAGCACTT
Organism: Allium sativum; assembly: GCA_030737875.1. Lineage (NCBI taxonomy): Eukaryota > Viridiplantae > Streptophyta > Magnoliopsida > Asparagales > Amaryllidaceae > Allium > Allium sativum. The sequence continues at coordinate 25,750,277 of CM060912.1, read as the reverse complement.
ACAACACAGCGGAAATAAACTATAGCTATATGATCCTGAAGCCTCCTACTCCAGCTCTTCAAGTATCTGTAAATCCCGACTACTTGACTACCCGTACAAAATTAGACACCCAAGATTTTAGGGAAAACAAAACAAAATAAACTCCGGGTCAGTCATGGGACTAGTATGAGTAAAACAGTTTAAAAAGAGTTTGAGCCATTAAATGATATCTCATAAGACCACGCCGTATAACGGAACAGGTTTTTCCCTTATGAGAATCCAAAATATCTTTATATCAAAAACCTTTTGATATTATAATAATGTCTATCAACCACAATATAATAATCATCTAGCAGAAACGCTTTCATCTCACGTTCTACATATATAGTATACAATCAAAACCGCAAGCATGTATTGGGTAATGGATTTCCAACTATGACAAAGTATGGAACCACCTTTCGCTAGTGTACCTCTAGAGAGGAATACACTGGGTTCAACAAGAACATCTTGCAACCCGGCCACACATGACCGACCACTCATTTCGCTGGAGTGTATCGAATGTATATCACCAACGGTTAGGATCAGCAACCGTTTCCCGAATGGGACAGTATCAACAATAGATTTTTAGAAATAAATGAAACTCTAGATCAGGTGATCATACACCCTAATAGGTGCGACCTACATAGCCATGCTACTTGCCCGATTTCTATCATTTATAGGTTGATGAGGCTTGAGGTTACGCTTTATCATCACATCAGATTCACTTCGAATGCCACATTGTCAGATCCATCGAAAACCACTAATTGACGTCTACAACAGTACATTACGGGTTAGCTAAAGAAGTTTCCTTCTCCGCTTCCACTCTTGGTACGGTTGAAGAAATCAATGTACGTGACCTTTCTGGAAATACTCTATTAAACATTCATCCATACAAGTCATCCAAGAACAGGATGAACCGAAGGCACTATTCAGTGCATCCATCTTAGGCACTGTTATCTAAGACTTATACAATAGCCCTTGCACTTTACTCCGTCTTCAATTATCTTTGGCATATATGATTCGCAACGCTTATGCTAATACAGAGTGGTTCTTTGGGTAATAATCCAACCGATCTCTCCATATTAACAACGTTAAAATGGTCAAAAACTTTGATAGTCGGTTAGTTAACTATCAAAGAAAAATACGTGTGAAAACATTGATATTATTTCCAGATGGAAATTCTATCAATCAATCATCATTTAACATATATATATATATATATATTCGCATTTCCTTATTTTCTATTTTTAGAAAATATATTTTATTAACATTGGAAAACATTTCCATTGTTTATTTACATATCACTATCATTTCACAACTATCAGTCCTTGACTGCAAACTAGTAGGAGAACAATTCTCTAAGTGTAAACCCCGAAGGCTGAAACCAACATCAGATCGATACTCAGAAAACTATTCAACTTAACTAATCTCTAGTCAGTTTCTAATCTTGTTTAACTTTGTTTCTTAATTTCTATGTTCGATTAACTCCTTTTGAATAACTATGTTAAATTGACTCCTTTCGAATAACTATATTCGATTTATCTCCATTTGCTTTACTCTAGATCGCAGCGATCACAATGGTTACGCCTGATTCCCTCAGGAAACATCCGACCGCCGCAGGCTATCTACAGCCCTGCGACTTATACTAAATAACTATGTCTGATTAACTCCTTTGATAAACTACGTTTGGTTAACTCCTTTTGATAAACTACGTTGGATTAACTCCTTTTTATAAACTACGCTGGATTAACTCCTTTTTATCTCGTCAATTTCCTTTTATAATCCTATTCCTTTTATAATTCTATTTATTTGCTAAATAAATATTCCTTTGTTCTATTCGATTTGTTTTATCAACATTTTTCCTTTTATAAAAGCTCTGTTCGTTTTATAAACATTTTTCCTTTTATTTACTTTCGAAATACTTCCTTTTATAAAGGCTGTTGATTTTATAAAATCCCTTTATTTCAATATATATTGGAATAAATTCTTTTTACATCCTAGGGTCTTTTTAGGATATTTAAAATATCGAATAACAAGGATCATTATCATTCTAACACACATAATCCATAACAGATTATATAACACATCATATATCACAATATATGAAAAACAGTAAAATAAATGTTGAGGAACCCAGTCGGATTCCTCTAACCTGTTTCCCTGCATCACAGATGTTAATCAATACGAATATAAAATATTTTGATAAACAGAATCAATATTCGATTAACGATTTATATATATATCGTTATCTATGATTTCAATCAATACACAAACAACTCAACCAACAGTTAACACACAACAATCAGTCATCATTTATCAGTTCTAAATATACGTTATAAAAATAGAACTGTTCAGAGTTGGTGAGTTTTACTCACTTTGGCAGTTCATCGTTAAAGAACGATAAACTGTTGTTTGATTTGAATCAAACAATTTATTTCGCCATAAATTCAAACGAGCTTCAGTCCACTGCCAGTCAGTTCCAATGCGTAGCCACCGTCCATACGATCCCATTGGATCTTGTTTCGCTGAGTTTCGATAACGTATGAAAGAGTTATATGATTTATAAGTTTGAATAAATTATTTGAATTCAAATAAACTTAAATTGAAATCTTTGGGCATTTAACCTTACTTGATTTCTCCCGACCCACTAAGAAAACCAACCCGACCCTTTTATTCCTCTCCTTCCCTAATGAAATCACATGCTCCGGGTATTTCCCAAAACAAAAATGGCCGATCTTCCTGAGACCCAAACCCCTCCATCTCTTCACCGATCAACCTCAAGCAAAATCCATCGTACTCTCCCTTCCATCCTCTTTCAACTCGTACAACCATCATTCACCTCGGTCTCCCCTCTATGCTTGCGTCGCCGAACCCAGTTCAGGTACCATCAAACTGTTTTTGCACCGAAACCTCCACAAACACCATACGAGATGCGGAAATCCACCACGAACCCGAATCCAAGGTCAAAACCCACTTCGATGTCCCAAAATGAAATAAAACCCGAGCCCTAATTTTCTGTTGAACGACGCTTCCAGCGAGAAGATCGATCGAGCTTAGTAAAACCGACACAGATTTGAAGCACTTAGCCAATGAAGATCAACGTAGCTGGTTTTAGTATTTTAGGGATTTTTGTGTATTTGTTTGTGAATTTCTTTGATTTTTTTTTTTAGCTGTGATTGGTTTTTATACGGTTTTTATATACGGTGTTTGGATTGGTAGGATTCATGGCCGTGGAAGGTGGTCGCGTGGCCTTCATGTCGTCCACAGAAAATCTTAGGATATTTTTAATTTGATTTTTATATTTTATTTTCTCAATTTTCTGTTTATCTCTGGTCCTTAAAAATCCCTGCGACCACATACGGTACCCAAAAATCACCAAACTGGACATACACCTTCAGCTCGACACTACGGTCCCAATGAAACTAGTTTTGTCGAATTCCGACTCCGTTTTCTCACACAACGTATTTTTAAAGGTCAAAATATTGACTGTTTCTCACTTAAAAATCCCCTACGGCCACATACGGACTCTAAAAATCACGAAAATTGGAATATAGCAATAATTTAACATTGCGGATCCAGCAAAATTAGTTTCGTCGAAATCTGAGGTCATTTGCAAAACTGGCTATTTTAAAGCCCTAAATAACCCTTTTAAATATATAAATATATTTAAAAACATTTGAATTAAATATTTATAAATAAATATTATCGTATATATTCACAGCAGAATATCATACCGTTCTAGAATATTGCCATATGAATTTCTAGCTCGATATATCAAATCCCGCTTTAAATCGATATTCGATTTATAATGAAATTCCTTTTATAAATATAAATAAATATTTATAAATTTCAAAGGAATTCCACAGTGACTTTTCTAAAATTTGATTTGAACATAAATCAAAATCTACACGACGAAATCTCGATTTTTCTCTTCCACTAGAAAGATATACTCCACCAGCTCCACACATTTCTTGTTTCACAGAAATCCAGCTTAAAACGAATTTTGTATATTCAGTTGAAGTTCAAATCGCCAAATCACGAACTACCGTGCCATTTCGAGCTCGATATTAATTATAATATAATTGTATGTTCAAACTGTCGTTCAAATAATATATTCGTTATTCTAATTAAATTCTGAACTGAAGTAAATATCATAGATGATCCAGTTCACAACATATCGCCATTTTAGCCAATTCTGATTGATTTAGAATTAAATATATTATTTAATTTATTATTTTAATTAAATATTCACCATTATTTAATTCCACGACCATTAAATCCTTTTAATCACCTTTTAAATAATTTAATTAATTAATTATTATATCGCTGAAAATGCGGGTCATTACATTCTTCCCCACTTAAAATAATTTCGTCCTCGAAATTGCTAAGGTAGGAAACAAACCCTATCGACTGGTCAGAACTTATTGGTTCACTTCTAACTTCAGTTTCAACTGAACCAATTTAAATACAATTAAATATTGATTAATTCTTATCAACGAAAATTTTCAAAATCCTAAAAATTTTCTAACACCTTAACCATTTGAAAAATTTCGCCAGCACCTCCTTTGTACTGGTCAATAGTTCAAACTCCAACTCGCCTCTCTGGGCTATCTCCAACCCAAAAGAAAATCAAACAGCCAAGCGGCTTGCCAATTCGGCTCATCAAAATCTCAATCCCATATATAAAATATAAACTGGTACCTTTTTGTCGGGCATATCGTTATATCCCTTCCACCTGTTACCAATTCAACATATACCCAGGTCATCCCAATCAAACTCCAATCAATTTATCCTCAAAACCACATCACTTGCTTATAACCAAGCCATATTCCATTCTTAAATCCAGCACTTAACTTATCAATTCAACATAAGTCCAGATACCTCCCAATCCAATTTTATTTGATATTTTCTATTACAATTCAATTTCCACAACTAGTTTCAATTCCAGTTTTCAATTTGCTTTCACAAATTCACATTTAATTTGTTTTAAATTAAACCATCCATTTCTGGGAGTTTTTAAACATCTTTGTTTTTCTCAAAAATCAAACTTCCCTTTCGAAGTTCAATACAACTTGTTTTTCTAAACAATTTCAAAAACAATCTCTTTGGTAGTAATCCGTCACTTTACAACTCGAAAATGAACACTGATGATGTCGCGATTCATCATCAGGGTTATCTCCCAGCTATCGAAGTGAGTTCAATACTATATCACTTTCAAAACCATTCTTAAACACTTTTATTTTGAAAACAGTTCAAAATCTCATCCACAAATGTTTAGAATACCATTTAAAATCTCCCAGGATCTTAAAATTTAAATATATTTAATCCAAGTCTATTTACAAACTCTGTTCCAAATTTCCAGGTTTTTAATTTCAATTCTGATTCGAATTCAGATTTAATTCATTTCGTAACACTTGTACGAATTTTATTTGGTTATATATATATATATATATATATATATAACCATCTCCATTATAATCCTACTTGATTATAATAACAACCAATATATCCAATATATTATAATCACTCCGATATAAATCCTTTATATCAAAATATAATTTGGGTAAAATTATTTTCATTTACCCTCTTCCAAAACATATCGTGCCGACCAATCGTATTTGAGTGTTTATAAACTCCTACCAATACATTGGATCAAACTGATCGACCAGAACTCATAAACTACTCAACCAATAAATCTTCCCAATATAAAATTATTTTTATATCATCTACTAATACCTTCACTCGTATATATACACTCAAACTCAATCTAGGGTATTACTAACCTTATCTCTATCGAGTCACGCCACAGAGCCAAGGTAATACTTATCCTTATGCTCTGATACCAACTACAACGACCCGGAAAAATGCGATCTTAGTTATCCGATATACAACACATATCGAACATCCAAGGATCAAAAATACAAGATGGTTAATGAAATAAATTAGAGGGTGAGGAAAGATAAGATAGAAACTTAGAATAGAAGAAGAAGAAGAACACAACATCAGAGTAACACGAACCTCACAACGGAACGAATAACATATAGTAGATAACATATCTTTGAAATAAATGATTGTACTTGAATATACATATCATCATCAAGTACAGCACTTACAACACAGCGGAAATAAACTATAGCTATATGATCCGGAAGCCTCCTACTCTAGCTCTTCAAGTATATGTAAATCCGGCCTACTTGACTGCCCGTACAAAATTGGGAACCCAAGAGTTTAGGGAAAACAAAACAAAATAAACTCCAGGTCAGTCATGGGACTAGTATGAGTAAAACAGTTTTAAAACAGTTTGAGCCATTAAATGATATCTCATAAGAACACGCCGTATAATAGAACGGGTTTTTCCCTTATGAGAATCCAAAATATCTTTATATCAAAAACCTTTTGATATTATAATAATGTCTATCAACCACAATATAATAATCATCTAGCAGAAACGCTTTCATCTCACGTTCTATATATATAGTATACAATCAAAACCGCAAGCACGTATTGGGTAATGGATTTCCGACTATGACAAGGTATGGAACCACCTTTTGCTATTGTACCTCTAGAGAGGAATACACTGGGTTCAACAAGAACATCTTGCAACCCGGCCACACATGACCGACCACTCATTTCGCTTGAGTGTATCGAATGTATATCACCAACGGTTGGGATCAGCAACCGTTTCCCGAATGGGACAGTATCAACAATAGATTTTTAGAAATAAATGAAACTCCAGATCAGGTGATTATACACTCTAATAGGTGTGACCTACATAGCCATGCTACCTGCCCGATTTCTGTCATTTACCGGTTGATGAGGCTTGAGGTTACGCTTTATCATCACATCTGATTCACTTCGAATGCCACATTGTCAGATCCATCGAAAATCACTATTTGACGTCTACAACAGTACATTATGTGTTAGCTAAAGAAGTTTTCTTCTCCACTTCCACTCTTGGTATGGTTGAAGAAATCAATGTACGTGACCTTTCTAGAAATACTCGTTCAGACATTCATCCATACAAGTCATCCAGGAACAGGATGAACCGAAGGCACTATTCAGTACATCCATCATAGGTGCTGTTATCTAAGACTTATACAATAGCCCTTGCACTTTACTCCGTCTTCAATTATCTTTGGCATATATGATTTGCAACGTTTATGCCAATACAGAGTGGTTCTTCGGGTAATAATCCAACCGGTCTCTCCATATTAACAACGTTAAAATGGTCAAAAACTTCGATAGTCGGTGAGTTAACTATCAAAGAAAAATACGTGTGCAAACAACGATATTATTTCCAGATTGAAATTCTATCAATCGATCATCATTTAACATATATATATATATATATATATATTCGCATTTCCTTATTTTCTATGTTTAGAAAATATATGTTATTAACATTGGAAAACATTTCCATTGTTTATTTACATATCACTATCATTTCACAACTATCAGTCCCTGACTGTAAACTAGTAGGAGAACAATTCTCTAAGTGTAAACCCCGAAGGTCGAAACCAACATCAGATCAATACTCAGAAAACTATTCAACTTAACTAATCTCTAGTCAGTTTCTAATCTTGTTTAACTCTATTTCTTAATTTCTATGTTCGATTAACTCCTTTTGAATAATTATGTTGAATTGACTCCTTTCGAATAACTATATTCGATTTAACTCCATTTGCTTAACTCTAGATCGCAGCGATCACAATGGTTACGCCTGATTCCCTCAGGAAACATCCGACCACCGTAGGCTATTTGCAGCCATGCAAATTACGCAAGCAGTCGTGCTAAATGGTAAATTATCCTAAATAACTATGTCTGATTAACTCCTTTGATAAACTACGTTTGGTTAACTCCTTTTGATTAACTACGTTGGATTAACTCCTTTTTATAAACCACGTTGGATTAACTCTTTTTTATCTCGTCAATTTCCTTTTATAATCCTAATCCTTTTATAATTCTATTTATTTACTAAATAAATATTCCTTTATTCTGTTCTATTTGTTTTATCAACATTTTTCCTTTTATAAAAACTCTATTCATTTTATAAACATTTTTCCTTTTATTTACTTTCTAAATACTTCCTTTTATAAAATCTGTTGATTTTATAAAATCCCTTCATTTCAATATACATTGAAATAAATTCTTTTTACATCCCAGGGTCTTTTTAGGATATTTAAAATATTGAATAACAAGGATCACTATCATTATAACACACATAATCCATAACAGATTATATAACACATCATATATCACAATATATGAAAAACAGTAAAATAAATGTTGAGGAATCCAGTCAGATTCCTCCAACCTGTTTCGCTGCATCATAGATGTTAATCAATACGAATATAAAATATTTTGATAAACAGAATCAATATTCGATTAACGATTTATATATATATATATATATCGTTATCTATGATTTCAATCAATACACAAACAACTCAACCAACAGTTAACTCACAGCAATCAGTCATCATTTACCAGTTCCAAATATACGTTGTAAAAATAGAACTGTTCAGAGTTGGTGATTTTTAATCACTTTGGCAGTTCATCATTAAAGAACGATAAACTGTTGTTTGATTTGAATCAAACAATTTATTTCACCATAAATTCAGACGAGCTTCAGTCCACTCCCAGTCAGTTCCAGTGCGTAGCCACCGTCCATACGATCTTGTCGGATGTTTCGTTGAGTTTCGATAACGTATGATAGAGTTATATGATTTATAAGTTTGAATAAATTATTTGAATTTAAATAAACTTAAATTCAAATCTTTGGGCCTTTAACCTTACTTGATTTCTCCCGACCCACTAAGAAAACCAACCCGACCCTTTTACTCCTCTCCTTCCCTGATGAAATCATACGCTACGGGTATTTCCCAAAACAAAAATGGCCGATCTTCCTGAGACCCAAACCCCTCCATCTCTTCACCGATCAACCTCAAACAAAATCCACCGTACTCTCCCTTCCATCCTCTTTTAACTCGTACAACCATCATTCACCTCGGTCTCCCCTCCATGCTTGCGTCGTCGAACCCAGTTCAGGTACCACCGAACCGTTTTTGTATCGAAACCTCCACAAACACCATACGAGATGCGGAAATCCACTACGAACCCGAATCCAAGATCAAAACCCACTTCGATGTCCCAAAATCAAACAAAACCCAAACCCTAATTTTCTGTTGAACGACGCTTCCAGCGAGAAGATCGATCGAGCTTAGTAAAACTGACACAGATTTGAAGCACTTCGCCATTGAAGATCAACGCAGCTGGTTTTAGTATTTTAGGGATTTTTATGTATTTGTTTGTGAATTTCTTTGATTTTCTTTTTAGCTCTGATTGGTTTTTATACAGTTTTTATATACGGTGTTTGGGTTGGTAGGATTTGTGGCCGTGGAAGGTGGTCGCGTGGCCTTCATGTGGTCCACAGAAAATTTTAGGATATTTTTAATTTTATTTTTATATTTTATTTTCTCGATTTTCTGTTTATCTCCGGTCCTTAAAAATCCCTATGACCACATACGATACCCATAAATTACCAAACTGGAGATGCACCTTCAGTTCGACACTACGGTCCCAAGAAACTGGTTTCGTCAAATTCCGACTCCGTTTTCTCACACAGCGTATTCTTAAAGGTCAAAATATCGATTGTTTCCCACTTAAAAATCCCCTACAGCCACATACGGACTCTAAAAATCACGAAAATTGGAATATAGCAATAATTTAACATTGCGGATCCAACAAAATTTGTTTCGTCGAATTTTGAGGTCGTTTACAAAACTGGCTATTTTTAAAGCCCTAAATAACCCTTTTAAATATATAAATATATTTAAAAACATTTGAATTAAATATTTATAAATAAATATTATCGTATATATTCACAGCAGAATATCATACCGTTCTAGAATATTCCCATATGAATTTCCAGCTCAATATATCAAATCCCGCTTTAAATCGATATTCGATTTATAATGAAATTCTTTTATAAATATAAATAAATATTTATAAATTTCAAAGGAATTCCACAGTGACTTTTCTAAAATTTGATTTGGACATAAATCAAAATCTACACGACGACATCTTGATTTTTCTCTTCCACTAGAAAGATATACTCCACCAGCTCCACACGTTTCTTGTTTCACAGAAATCCGGCTTAAAACGAATTCTGTATATTCAGTTGAAGTTCAAATCGCCAAATCGCGAACTGCCACGCCATTTCGAGCTCGATTTTAATTATAATATAATTATATGTTCAAACTGTCGTTCAAATAATATATTCGTTATTCTAATTAAATTCTGAACTGAATTAAATATCACAGACGATTCAGTTCACACCATATCGCCATTTCAGCCAATTCTGATTATTTCAGAATTAAATATATTATTTAATTTATTATTTTAATTAAATATTCACCATTATTTAATTCCACGACCATTAAATCATTTTAATCACCTTTTAAATAATTAAATAAATTAATTATTATATCGTTGAAAATACGGGTCGTTACATTCTTCCCCACTTAAAATAATTTCGTCCTTGAAATTGCTAAGGTAGGAAACAAACCCTATCGACTGGTCAGAACTTATTGGTTCACTTCTAACTTCAGTTTCAACTGAACCAATTTAAATTCAATAAAATATTGATTAATTCTTATCAACGAAAATTTTCAAAAATCCTGAAAATTTTCTAACACCTAAACCATTTGAAATTTTTTGCCAGCACCTCCTTTGTACTGGTCAATAGGTCAAACTTCAACTCGCCTCTCTGGGCCATTTCCGACCCAAAAGAAAATCAAAAAGCCAAGCGGCTTGCCAATTCGGCTCATCAAAATCTCAAACCCATATATAAAATATAAACTGGTACCTTTTTGTCGGGCATATCATTATATCCCTTCCACCTGTTACCAATTCAACATATACCCAGGTCATCCCAATCAAACTCCAGTCAATTTATCCTCACAACCACATCACTTGCTCATAACCAAGCCATATTCCATTCTTAAATACAACACTTAACTTATCAATTCAACATAAGTCCAGATTCCTCCCAATCCAATTTTATTTGATATTTTCTATTACAAATCAATTTCCACTTAACTGGTTTCAATTCCAGTTTTCAATTTGCTTTCACAAATTCACATTTAATTTGTTTTAAATTAAACCATCCATTTCTAGGAGTTTTTAAACATCTTTGTTTTTCTCAAAAATCAAACTTCCCTTTCGAAGTTCAAAACAACTTGTTTTTCTAAACAATTTCAAAAACAATCTCTTTGGTAGTAATCCGTCACTTTACAACTTGAAAATGAACACTGATGATGTCACGATTCATCATCAGGGTTATCTCCCAGCTATCGAAGTGAGTTCAATACTATATCACTTTCAAAATCATTCTTAAACACTTTTATTTTGAAAACAATTCAAAATCTCATCCACAAATGTTTGGAATACCATTTAAAATCTTCCAAGATCTTAATATTTACATATATTTAATCCAAGTCTATTTACAAACTCTGTTCCAAATTTCCAGGGTTTTAATTTCAATTCTGATTCGAATTAAGATTTAATTCATTTCATAATACTTGTACGAATTTTATTTGGTTATATATATAATCATCTCCATTATAATCTTACTCGATTATAATAACAACCAATATATCCAATATATTATAATCACTCCAATATAAATCCTTTATATCAAAATATAATTTGGGTAAAATTATTTTCATTTACCTTCTTCCAAAACATATCGTGCTGACCAAACGTATTTGAGTGTTTATAAACTCATACCGATATAGTGGATCAAACTGATCGACCAGAACTCATAAACTACTCAACCAATAAATCTTCACAATATAAATTTATTTTTATATCATCTACAAATACGTTCACTCATATATATACACTCAAACTCAATCTAGGGTATTACTAATCCTATCTCTATCGAGTCACGCCACAGAGCCAAGGTAATACTTAACCTTATGCTCTGATACCAACTGTAACGACCCGGAAAAATGCGATCTTGGTTACCCGATATATAACACATATCAAACATCCAAGGATCGAAAATACTGGATGGTTAATGAAAGAAATTTGAGGGTGAGGAAAGATAAGATAGAAACTTAGAACGGAAGAAGAAGAAGAAGAAAACAACATCAGAGTAACACAAACCTCACAACGGAACGAATAACATATAATAGATAACATATCTTTGAAATAAAAGATTGTACTTGAATATACAGATCATCATCATGTACAGCACTTACAACACAGCGGAAATAAACTATATCTATATGATCCTGAAGCCTCCTACTCTAGCTCTTCAAGTATCTGTAAATCCGGACTACTTAACTGCCCGTACAAAACTGGGCACCCAAGAGTTTAGGGAAAACAAAACAAAATAAACTCCGGGTCATTCATGGGACTGGTATGAGTAAAACAGTTTAAAAACAGTTTGAGCCATTAAACGATATCTCATAAGACCACGCCGTATAACGGAACGGGTTTTTCCCTTATGAGAATCCAAAATATCTTTATATCAAAAACCTTTTGATAATATAATAATGTCTATCAACCACAATATAATAATCATCTAGCAGAACGCTTTCATCTCACGTTCTACATATATAGTATAGAATCAAAACCGCAAGCACGTATTGGGTAATGGATTTCCGACTATGACAAGGTATGGAACCACCTTTTGCTATTGTACCTCTAGAGAGGAATACACTAGGTTCAACAAGAACATCTTGCAACCCGGCCACACATGACCGACCACTCATTTCGCTTGAGTGTATCGAATGTATATCACCAACGGTTGGGATTAGCAACCGTTTCCCAAATGGGACAGTATCAATAATAGATTTTTAGAAGTAAATGAAATTCTAGATCAGGTGATTATACACCCTAATAGGTGCGACCTACATAGCCATACTACCTAGCCGATTTCTGTCATTTACCGGTCGATGCGGCTTGAGATTGTGCTTTATCATCACATCAGATTCATTTCGAATGCCACATTGTCAGATCCATCGAAAATCACTAATTGACGTCTACAACAGTACATTACGTGTTAGTTAAAGAAGTTTCCTTCTACGCTTCCACTCTTGGTACAGTTGAAGAAATCAATGTACGTGACCTTTCTGGAAATGCTCTGTCAGACATTCATCCATACAAGTCATCCAGGAACAGAATGAACCAAAGGCACTATTCAGTACATCCATCTTAGGCATTGTTATCTAAGACTTATACAATAGCCCTTGAACTTTACTCCGTCTTCAATTATCTTTGGCATATATGATTCGCAACGCTTATGCCAATACAGAGTGGTTCTTTGGGTAATAATCCAACCAGTCTCTCCATATTAACAACGTTAAAATGGTCAAAAACTTCGATAGTCGGTGAGTTAAATATCAAAGAAAAATACATGTGCAAACAACGATATTATTTCCAGATAGAAATTCTATCAATCAATCATCATTTAACATATATATATATATTCACATTTCCTTATTTTCTATGTTTTGAAAATATATGTTATTAACACAGGAAAACATTTCCATTGTTTATTTACATATCACTATCATTTCACAACTATCAGTCCCTGACTTTAAACTAGTAGGGGAACAATTCTCTAAGTATAAACCCCGAAGGCCGAAACCAACATCAGATCGATACTCAAAAAACTATTCAACTTAACTAATCTCTAGTCAGTTTCTAATCTTGTTTAACTCGATTTATTAATTTCTATGTTCGATTAACTCCTTTGGAATAACCATGTTCAATTGATTCCTTTCGAATAACTATATTCGATTTAACTCCATTTGCTTAACTCTAGATCGCAGTGATCACAATGGTTACGCTTGATTCCCTCAGGAAACATCCGACCGCCGTAGGCTATCTGCAGCCCTGCGAATTACGTTAGCAGTCGTGCTAAATGGTAACTTATCCTAAATAACTATGTCTGATTAACTCCTTTGATAAACTATGTTTGGTTAACTCCTTTTGATAAACTACGTTGGATTAACTCCTTTTTATAAACTACGTTGGATTAACTCCTTTTTATCTCGTCAATTTCTTTTTATAATCCTATTCCTTTTATAATTCTATTTATTCACTAAATAAATATTCCTTTATTCTGTTCTATTTGTTTTATCAACATTTTTCCTTTTATAAAAACTCTATTCGTTTTATAAACATTTTTCCTTTTATTTACTTTCGAAATACTTCCTTTGTTAAAATCTGTTGATTTTATAAAATCCCTTTATTTCAATATACATTGAAATAAATTCTTTTTACATCCCAGGGTCTTTTTAGGATATATAAAATATCAAATAACAAGGATCACGATCATTCTAACACACATAATCCATAACAGATTATATAACACATCATATATCAAAATATATGAAAAACAGTAAAATAAATGTTGAGGAATCCTGTCGGATTCCTCCAACCTGTTTCCCTGCATCACATATGTTAATCAATACGAATATAAAATATTTTGATAAACAGAATCAATATTCGATTAACGATATATATATATATATATATGTCGTTATCTATGATTTCAGTCAATACACAAACAACTCAACCAACAGTTAACACATAACAATCAGTCATCATTTACCAGTTCTAAATGTACATTGTAAAAATAGAACTGTTCAGAGTTGGTGAGTTTTACTCACTTTGGCAGTTCATCGTTAAAGGATGATAAACTGTTGTTTGATTTGAATCAAACAATTTATTTCGCCATAAATTCAGACGAGCTTCAATCCACTCCCAGTCAGTTCTAGTGCGTAGCCACCGTTCATACGATCCTGTCGGATCTTGTTTCGCTGGGTTTCGATAACGTATGAAAGAGTTATACGATTTATATGTTTGAATAAATTATTTGAATTTAAATAAACTTAAATTCAAATCTTTGGGCCTTTAACCTTACTTTATTTTTTCCCGACCCACTAAGAAAACCAACCCGACCCTTTTACTCCTCTCCTTCCTCGATGAAATCACACGCTCCAGGTATTTCCCAAAACAAAAATGGCCGATCTCCCTGAGACCCAAACCCCTCCATCTCTTACCGATCAACCTTAAACAAAATCCATCGTACTCTCCCTTCCATCCTCTTTCAACTTGTACAACCATCATTCACCTCGGTCTCCCCTCCATGCTTGCGTCGCCGAACCTAGTTCAGGTACCACCGAACTGTTTTTGCACCGAAACCTCCACAAACACCATACGAGATGCAGAAATCCACTACGAACCCGAATCCAAGGTCAAAACCCACTTCAATGTCCCAAAATCAAACAAAACCCGAACCCTAATTTTCTGTTGAACGACGCTTCCAGCGAGAAGATTAATCGAGCTTAGTAAAACCGACACAGATTTGAAGCACTTCACCATTGAAGATCAACGCAGCTGGTATTAGTATTTTAGGGATTTTTATGTATTTGTTTGTGAATTTCTTTGATTTTCTTTTTAGCTGTGATTGGTTTTTATATGGTTTTTATATACGTGTTTGATTTGGTAGGATTCGTGGCTGTGGAAGGTGGTCGCGTGGCCTTCATGCGTCCACTGAAAATCTTAGGATATTTTTAATTTGATTTTTATATTTTATTTTCTCGATTTTCTGTTTATCTCCGGTCCTTAAAAATCCCTACGGCCACATACGATACCCAAAAATCACCAAACTGGACATGCTCCTTCAGTTCGACACTACGGTCCCAACGAAACTGGTTTCGTCGAATTCCGACTCTGTTTTCTCACACAGCGTTTTTTTAAAGGTCAAAAAATCGACTGTTTCTCACTTAAAAATCCCCTACGGCCACATACGGACTCTAAAAATCACGAAAATTGGAATATAGCAATAATTTAACATTGCGGATCCAATAAAATTAGTTTCATCGAATTCTGAGGTCGTATGCAAAACTGGCTATTTTTAAAGCCCTAAATAACCCTTTCAAATATATAAATATATTTAAAAACATTTGAATTAAATATTTATAAATAAATATTATCGTATATATTTATAGCAGAATATCATACTGTTCTAGAATATTCCGATATGAATTTCCAGCTCGATATATCAAATCCCGCTTTAAATCGATATTCGATTTATAATGAAATTCCTTTTACAAATATAAATAAATATTTATAAATTTCAAAGGAATTCCACAGCGAATTTTCTAAAATTTGATTTGGACATAAATCAAAATCTACATGACAAAATCTCGATTTTTCTCTTCCACTAGAAAGATATACTCCACCAGCTCCACACATTTCTTGTTTCACAGAAATCCGGCTTAAAACGAATTCTGTATATTCAGTTGAAGTTCAAATCGCCAAATCGCGAACTGCAGCGCCATTTCGAGCTCGATTTTAATTATAATATAATTATATGTTCAAACTGTCGTTCAAATAATATATTCATTATTCTAATTAAATTTTGAACTGAATTAAATATCACAGATGATCCAGTTCACACCATATCGCCATTTCAGCCAATTCTGATTATTTAAGAATTAAATATATTATTTAATTTATTATTTTAATTAAATATTCACCATTATTCAATTCCACGACCATTAAATCCTTTTAATCACCTTTTAAATAATTAAATAAATTAATTATTATATCCCTGAAAATGCGGGTCATTACAGCTTCCTAGGAAGAAGATATTCTTCCCCACAACCACTTAAAACACCTTCCTTCATCATACAAGGAAGACGACACATATGCTTGGACCCATGAGCATAATCTTGAAGGTTTAACCATAATTTTTGCCATTAAATGACCTTTGGACTTCTTGAAGCTCTTAAGCACCATTAATGGCTTCCATCCTCTCCCTCATGACCATTAGACATAACATGGACCACTAAAACGTTGCATACACGTTTTCCATCCACTTTCGGACATCTACAAGGACCTTTACACTACCTTTGGATAATTCTGGATCTCTCGGACATTGTTAACCAAGTCAACACCTTTCCCACTCAGCGAAGAAGAAGAAGGCCTCAAAACCTTCCAAATTCGACCTCCTCTCGGATCCTCCGACCCCGACATCCTCTCGGATCCTCTGACACCGACATCCTCTCGGATCCTCCGACTTTGCTCCACCTTTTGGAACCCAGCTCCGTTCGTCCTCTAAAAACCATCCAACTCCTGACACTCTCGACACGTTCGGGACCTTGGCACTACTAGATGCCCTCCGGAGCTCGGCAACCACCTGACAGCCTCCAAACCTCGGAACTACCTAATGCCCTCCGGACCTCGGAACTACTCGACGTCTTCTGGTCCTTGGCACCACCCAATGCCCTCCGGACCTCGGAACCTACCAACTCCACCACAACCTCGGTAATTCCCGATGCTTTCCGGACCTTAGACCTTCCCGATACATTACAGACATCGGCAACTCTAGACAAAGTCCGAATCTAGGCAATTACCCGACATGCTTTGGACTTCGAAAACTGCTCGACTACTCCTGCTCAGTAAGGAAGCTCAACAACCAGAACTAATAGGACATCGTAAGTCGTTGTATTCATTTGTAATGATGTCTTCCATTGTACTTTAGCAATAGTGAAATAAAATCAGCAATGCCTTCAAAGTGGACGTAGGTTCGATCCGAACTGAACCTGGGCATTTTGTTTCAAATTTTTATAGCACTTGGCATTGATGACAATTTTAGACATCAAAATTTTGGCTTGCTAGGTAGGGGAGAGTAAAGCGCGCATCTACAGTCGACTTTCTGTCACTTCCTTCAATGAATCGAAACCTTGCCTTTCCTTCTACACAGTCACCGAGACCTAGGACGCTACTTAAGTTTTCTCAAACTTACCGACCAAGCCTATCGATAATGGTGAACAAAGTAAAGAACCCCATAGCCGGACCTTCCACTTTCGATCTTAATTTAGAAATTTCTCTTCGGCCTGGACTTCTTGAAGCTCCGACCAACCTTAATGCTCCTAACTTCGACGCATTTGTCGATCGAGCCCAATTCGATGAAACATCGAGAACGTTGGGCAATACTCAAGGATGCCTTATTGACAATTCCCCTAGAAGATTGGATTTACACAGCGGCTTTAACAATATTATCAATGAGACATTCTCTGCCTTTAGCAGACTTCGGCTCTCAGCCTCCATCAACCAATACCTTCACTAAACCTCGACGAAGCCGTCTTTTCCTACCGATTCTTGACCACAATTTTGTTTGCTCTATTCAGATTCCATCCCGTCCACCGAGCGAACTTCTCGACAATGGAGAGCAAGGGAAAATCTATTCTTGGTGGACCATCTAACGATAATCAAGATGCTCTGGTCCGTCAATGACCTCTTTCTGACATCTTATCCACTACTGATGTGGCACAACCTCCGGCCCCGAGGCCCTAGTCACTCAAGCGCAGCTTCCCGCACTTTCCCAAAGACTGAAAGAAACCGAGAGACAACTCGAAACACAAATTAGGAAAAACTAGAAGTTGATCCAGCGACTCTAACAACACACTCAATGATACATCGCCTGTTTTACGGCAAGTAGGAGCATACTGCCTCCTCCGAATCATGTTATCTTGAGCATCACAAATGTCTCTCCTCTCGACAACTGAAACCCTTATCATGGAATCAACCTCGGCAATGTCAGTATCATCACCAGAGAGGGAACACGCCATCCTTGTCGTTCCCCGTTTGAACCTAATCTCGACCAAGGGAATAACGCTCGAGTTCCCACTAGGTATCCGAAATATATGTTATCCGGCATTATCCAAAAGTGGATACGATAATCGATATCTGAAAAGCTTTTCGGATATGGATATGGTTATAGTGATATCCGTATCCGAAAAATATCCGTCCAACTGATTGATGTAATATATATAACTCAAACCAAAAAAATAGAGTTAATAATTATTTTGTAACTATTGGATGTTACTATGATATAATTCTTTGTCCATTTTTAGTGAAAAATGGTAGTTTTAGTGTTTAATTTTGAAATACTTTTGGATATGCTTATGAATATTAGTATAAAATAATGTTTCCTTATTATACTTTTTTATTTCCTTGTTTTTTATAAACACTAATACAAAAATTACTTTATGTTGATCCAAACTTTTTTATTCATACTCCAAAATTTATTAATTACTAGCGAAGCGGATAAATATCTGATATCCATCTGTATCCGAAAATTAAGCAGATATGGATATCTGATATCCAAAAACTAAACGGATACGGATATCCGATATCTGAAAATAATTTCGGATACGGATATGGCACTATCCGTATCTGAAAGCATCTGTTGACAAACCTAACCTTAGCTAGCCTTCACTGAATCATGCAATTGAAGTTGTAGACTCATTGAATGATGAAGACCTTCCTCTGATTAAAAGCCCTAGGCTCCAAACTCATCAACTAGAAAACAACCGCTATAATACGGCACGAACCCAACATCTTATTCCCGTCGACATGATCAGTACGATTGTGAGGGAACCGCGAGGGTATGCCAATGACGTGTTGGAACCCAGTACAAGGCGTAACTCCTTTTCTCCAGCTATCCATAATGTCAAATGGCATATGCATTTCGACATGCCTAAACTCACTTCTTACTCAGGAAACTTTGATCCTCAAAACTTCATTAACCACCACAAATGGCACATGGATTCATCACACGCCACCGACGCCGTAAAGTGCAAGTGCTTCCCTATCCTTATCCAAAACACAACTGTATCATGGTTCTCTCACTCCCGTCGGGAACCATCTTGAATTTCAATCAACTCACCAGGAGTTTGGTCGCGCAATCCAGGGTACACGTTGCAATTCCCAAAGATATCCTCTCAGTTTCGAGAATTTACTAAGGCACTAGTGAAACTCTCAAAAGCTACCAAGAAAGATTCAACATCACCGTGGCCGAATTCGAGGAACCTGCCCCTCGAATCGCACTTGTCCAGTTTGCGAAGGGCATACCACCTAATTTCGAATTCAAAGCATGAATCGGTTGAAAGCAAGCGAAGATTCTAGAGACCTTCTATGAGAGCGCCAACTACTTCTTACGCCAAGAGCTAGCACAAAGGAATCGAGCTTCTCACCTCAACGGTTTGCCTTGAGACGAAGCCATAGCTCCAACGACTCTAACCCTATCGCTTCATGCAATCTTACTCACACCGGCAACATCAGAGGTTATCGTAACAACAAGAGGAAATGCCTCGGACTTCTATCCTTCCGCAACTACACTCCTCTCAATGACACCCCGGAGAACATCGATCTCGCGACTTGCAATGTCTTTCCCTACAAAAGTCCAAGGCATAAGGGTCCAATGAGTGCACCTAAGGACTCTATGGAATGTTGTTAGTTCCATAGCTCCCACGGGCATGACACAAACAACTATATGCCACTTACATGACAACATCGAGAAACTCATCTGCAAGGGTTGCCTCGACCAGTACCGATAGGATCCACTACATGGGATCTCCAAGCCGCTCAACGCTCATTAAAGATTCCAACCAAGCAGGATAGCGAGCGACAACTGAATCCCACAAGGTCATCCCCTCGGCTCATCAGAACCGTAGCAACAATGAGCAGCTGTGCCTCACGACTCATCTCATGTGGGTCACCTTTTGTACTAATTCAGTTGTTATCAAATCCAAAGTGTTTTAAATCTGGTAGATGGCTTATGTTCGAACTATAGTCAACCATTACAGCTAATTCGCATACACAAGCGCACTACATTCTATCAGCATTTCAGACACGGGAACCAACCCCGTGACTCGAGCCTCAAATCGATGGCGAGGCCGAGAATATTAACCTTGTTCCTAAGTCTCCGGACCTAGAGGCAGACCATCATCCAAATGGGTGTGACATCGACCACTCATTTGGCTCTATCCAACCCGAAGGGTCTGGATCCGGGCAACACTTAGCAAACCAACGACGTCCTCAAACTTTGCCCGATCTGGGTCTTTCGAGACTGAAGTTTTGACCAAACCCTGAGTGCAATGTCGAGTCATGATACACAGGCACTTAGAACCTCAACTTCCATGGTGTAGCGGACTCTGAGGTTGCCATCAGAGATACCAATTTGAAACTCATTCCCACTTTTACCTCCTTCATTGGAGGCGAAACGGGAATGGAAAGTAAGCTTTCTTCTCCAAAAGACACCTCCTATTCACTATGCCATGGCCTTTTTCCTCCATTTGATGCTTCGGACACCCTACAGTTAGTTGGGGAAATGCCAGGAAGTACTACCAGAGGCACCCTCGGAAGTAGGCCCGAGGTTACTGTCCTCTACAGCCATGTGACTATCCTTTATAATGTAGTGATCTTTGAGGTCACCATCAGTGATATCGGCTCACAACTCGTTCCCACATTTGCCTCCCTCGTCAAAAGAGAAATGGAAATGAAAATCAAGCCCTCTTATCCAAAAGGCACATCCTCTTCGCTGTGTCATAACCATTTTCCTCCACTTGTTGCTCCAGCCAACTTCCATTTAGCTGGAGGCACACTGGGAAGTACTACCGGAGGCACGTTCAGAAGTAGGCCTGAGGTGCCCACT
This sequence comes from Allium sativum, assembly GCA_030737875.1. Taxonomy (NCBI): domain Eukaryota; kingdom Viridiplantae; phylum Streptophyta; class Magnoliopsida; order Asparagales; family Amaryllidaceae; genus Allium; species Allium sativum. The sequence continues at coordinate 25,728,733 of CM060912.1, read as the reverse complement.
AGCTCTGCGATCATTCTCTACAATGCAATGATCTCTGAGGTCATCGTCGGAGATATGGCTCGTGACTCGTTCCCGCTGTTGCATCCCTCATGGAAGCAAAAAACGAAAACAAAAAGCAAGCCCTCTTCTCCATAAGGCACCTCCTCTTCACCGTGTTGTAGCCATTTTACTCCATCAGATGCTCCGGCCACCCTCCAGTTAGCTAGGGGCATGCCGGGAAGTATTATCGAAGGCACGCTCGGAAGCAAGCCCGAGGTTACCAGTCCTTTACTGGTCCTACAACCGCCCTCTACGAAGCAGGGATCTCTGAGGTCATCTTCAAAGGTGTCGGTCCATGGCTTGTTCCGACCTTAGCCTCCTTTATCGGAAGCGAAGCGAGAATGGGATGTGAACCCTCTCCTTCGAAAGATGCCTCTTCTTCGCTGCGTCGTAACCATCTTCCTCTTTATGAGCTCTGGCAACCCAACAGTTAACTGGGGGAACGACCGGAAGCGCTATCGAAGGACTACTCAAGGACATGCATGAGGATCCAGCCCTTCGCCAGTTCCTGCATCCTCACCACTAGCAACTTCCCTGTCACGGTGGAGCTACCTTCCAAAAAGTGAACTCACTGTGCAGAGAGGATAGACCAAAAACGAATTCCTAGCACCACAAGAGTTGTTTGCATCACCACCCGACACTGGGGATCAACACACAAACACCAGACTGGCACCTCGAGCACGGGAGCCGATACCGCCACTTGAGTCCCGAATCAACGATGAGACCGAGTATAAAAACCCTTTCCAAGTATCGAATCTACAACGGGACTAAGTATAAATAACACCACTCGAGCCTTAAATCAATGACAACAGTGAGTATAAATAACACTGGATTGGCACCCAGACTGTGGACGCCGGTACAACTACTCGAGTATCGAATCAACGACGAGACCGAGTATAAATCACCCCACTTAAATCGTGAATCAACGACGAGACTGAGTATGAATAACACCACTCGAATCTCGAAACAACGACTAGACCGAGTATAAATCATTTTGCTCCCAAGACTCTGGACTTGTGGGCAGCCTATCAGCCAAGCTATTGTGAAACTGATCACTCCAGCGGCTCCACCCGACCCACCGGTTCTGGATCTGGGTATCACTCGAACCTCAAATCAACGGCAAACCGAGCATAAATCGTTTCATTCCCAAGTCTCTTTACTTGGGGGCAGCCCAGCTAGTGTGACGCCGACCACTCTCGCAGCTCCATCCGATCCAGCGGGTCCGGATCTGGATACCATCTGGAAAATCAAAGATGCCTTCGAGCTTTATACCTAAACAACTTGGGTCCAAACGGACGAAATCACAACATCCATGCCATTTTACGTGCATATCCCAGCGGTTAGTCCAAAAAAGTTTGTTTCATGAATGTTACGCTGATCAACTGCGTTACATTCGATTTCAATTACAACACAATCATGCGACGTCATGCGACGATCCGAATTTTCTAACTCATTCCTTACGTCAAACAGAATTTGGTTGGTACGCAGGCCCGGGAGCAACCCTCTACCAATTCTTGCACTAGCCTGGCCATCGTAGGACCTGAGACGCATCCCTACTAGTTCCCTCACTGGCATCACCTTCGTCGCGAACTTTGGAGAAACCATCTCTAACAAGCACCTTTGCCTCGCGGAGAAGGCAATCCAGAAACAAAATCTAGGCCCTAGAAGTTTCCAACATTTCATCAGTGCTGAGACTCCACAAAAAAAACACTTCGAAAAGCGATTGCAACCTTTAGCCTCAACAACTAATGCCATAGCCATCACCAACTACGAATGTGATGCTTGAGTCAAGATGCGATTACATCATGATTGGGTTACGGATCGGATCCTGAAGCCAAATACTCAACCATATGTCCACATCCTACATGCACATCCGTGCCACCAGTTCTGTAACACCCCACACCCGCTATGATCACTCACAAAGGGAATGCCATAGCATCGGTGGAGTATTTTAGTGAATATAGAACAGAAAAATTTCACCAAGACAGATATAAATAGTACTTGAAATTTTAAAACATCATCTCATAACAGCGGAAATAAACATGTCTGGTTACATCATAAAGCCATGATAAAAGTCAAGTACAATATCCGTCAAAATAAAGAAGTACATAATCCCACTCTCTCATACAATAGCCATAACAAAAGAGAAGATAACTGGATAACTGGAGCTTTACATCTACCCAAGCTCCCAAAGGCTGGAACAGCAATCCGATCAAGCTCTACTACCGCTAGGATCCACCGTAGGACCTGAGGGTTGGGAAAAAAGATAAAAACAACGGGGTCAGACATAAGTCTGAGTGAGCCCTATAACCTTAACAATACAATTATTAAAGTAATTAGGGTATGACATGAACTCGGTACGGTACCTTTGGGGATAATAACTACACTAAGTAGCCAACAACATAGGACGAACTAAGATAACCGTCAGGACGCATCTACCCACCCAAGGATAATTACTAACTGCACCACACCAGTCATTCCTACTTAAAGGTTGATCCCTTCCAAGGACTTAGAAAATTTCCCCAATAATTTCATGTACTCCTAGCTCACTACATAGGTGCCGTCTGCCCCTATCTCCACTAGGTGTACTCAGTAATTCTTACCCAGTAGTTCCGTGTACCCCTACATAGGTGCCGTCTGCCCCTATCTTCACTAGGTGTACCCACTACTCCCCATCGATCGGCTCCCTACCGTAGATACCCGTGCTGGTCCCACAGTGGGGTGTATCACTCCCCTAAAGTGGCAACCCAATACTAACGGTGCACGGCTTTATATCTACACGATGCAACAACGGCTTATCTACCAGCCCGGGCCCACACACGCATATGAAGCCCGTTGGACTTGCGTTGCCACCGCTAACCCGTTTTGGCCTCTTATAATCAAGCCCAATATGCGTGTCCCGTCACTCGACATGGGTCGAGCCCACAAAGATACGTTTGGGATATTGGTTGAAATGGGCCCCCACAAGCTACCCACTTAAGCTTGTCATATATCTAGTGTATCCCACTTAACCCTTAAATCATGTTTAGTTACATGTTTCCACTTGGTTAAGTATTCTAATCGTATTTTCTATTGCCACCCAAGGCAACCCACTAGATTCCACATGCCACCCAAGGCAACCACAAAATTTCCTCATGCCACCCAAGGCACCCACTTAACCCCTCATGTCCCACTACATGCTATTATGGTTAAGTGTTTCTTAATTAATTAAGACCGTGATCTCCCATAAAGACCTCCCACATTAGACTGGCTGTTATGACCGCCTGGTTAAGCCGGTAGAATCCGGGCAGTCTTACGTCATAACAGAGTCTAACCTCGTGTCTTTACCTTAATCACGTATTTAATTTATGGCTAAGACCTCTCACATTGGGCTGACATTTGTAGCAACTGGTTAAGCCGGTCGGGTCCGGGCAGTTTTACACTACAAATGAGTCCAACCTCGTGTCTTAGTCGATTAATTACACCTAATTAATCACCCCCCCATATTAATTATCCCTAATTAATATCAAGTTTACCATAACATGGGTAGACCTAACTCAATAGGTAAATTCCCATGGGGTAGACCTAACTCAATAGGTAAATTCCCACTTATGGTAATTTATTTTTACTGTATGCTTAATCATACCCAACCATTCATTTATTAACATATTTACCCACCCCATCGTTCCCCACGTAAATCGTTCTCATTTCATAACATAATAAAAGGGGAAGATCCATCCCACATATCATGGGTTTAGCATATAACTTTGTCATGGGTTAAGAGGATGTCAACTTGCATATATGAACACATATTAACCCAACTTGCTCTTAAGCATCTACATAACTTGCATAATTATTCACATGACCTCATAAGCATGCATAACATGGTAATCTTGCATTTGAGCATACACTTAACTTGCATATTTATTCACATAACTTCATATGCATGCATAACATATTAATCTTGCATTTAAACATACACATAACTTGCATCATCATTCACATAACTTCATATGCATGCATAACATGTTAATCTTGCATTTAAACATACACATAACTTGCATCATCATTCACATAACTTCATATGCATGCATAACATGTTAATCTTGCATTTAAACATACACATAACTTGCATCATCATTCACATAACTTCATATGCATGCATAACATGTTAATCTTGCATTTGAGCATACACATAACTTCATAAGCATGCTTAACATGTTGCATAATAGATCAATGTCCAGCTTAGTGTTTTTCATCATAATCATCATGAAACATAGCACCAAACTTGCATAAAGATATAACATTAAACTTGCATAAAAATGTCATGAACACATACACTAAACTTGCATGACATAGAGCATATAACTTGCAAAACACATGACATATACAATATTAAGCTTGCATAAACACATTGATCCACAAACATAACCATACATCATCATATCCTATCTTAATCAATTTAACAATTGATTATTAAGGGGATAGAAGCTCACCAAAACACAATTAGCAAGCTAATGAAGAAGATTAAGATACTTAGAATGGATTAGAGAATGATTTGAGAGGGATTTGCTTGCAACTCCTTCATGAACTAGTGGAGGCCATGCTCAAATTTCATTTTGCCATAGTTTAGTTACAAGACTTAATTATGAATGAATTAGGGTAGGGTTGGGGTCTTATTTATAGGATTAGGTGAGTGTTTTAGGCCCTTAGATTAACCCTAGATTAGGTTAGGACCCTTAGATTTAGGAAATCTCTAGAACCAGCCCTCCTAGCCAGCCTGAAACCCAACCTGGTGCAACCTGGTGCACCCAGGTTCACTGGGCGCCTGGACCCTGTCGACAGGCAAGTCGACAGGCATGTCGACACCCCTGTCGACAGGCCTGTCGACAGCCTTGTCGACATGGGCTGGGCGGGAAGCTTCCCGCCTGACCCCGCCTGGCCCATTCCAAATCTGCATATTTTAAATTTTTAAATCTGTTTTAGTTTTGGATTTTCTGCAAACTTCATCGGGCCATAACTGGGCCATACGGACTCCGATTTTCGAAAACTCGGACTCTATTTCGCGTATTTTTCCGAGACGAACGTAATGACGCAGCCCGTTTCCCCTAATTCCCACATCTGAGATTATTTATCCTGTAATTAGTGAATTTTAGTATTAACTAAAATTCGGGGTGTTACATTCTCCCCTCCTTAAAGGATTTCGTCCCCGAAATCTCTAAGCTAAGGAGAATGCCTATCCTACCATCCAAACAACCATCTACTCAAATCATCAACCACGGGCATCCATTGTCCTTAAACAGTTTCTAATGATGTATGAGCATATGCAAACAGTGTGTGTATATGTTCCCTATCTAATGTATGAACATATGCAAACCATGATAGTGCCATGCATCCATTATGTATGCGAGAAAACCCTATCGACACATACAATATCTACATGAGTGCACAATCATTCACCAAAATGCATCATCCATGTGATAACACAACCATTATACATCCATAAATATATTTTCCTACACACAGTTTTATGCAATATGCAATATGAAGTGACTGAGCCGATCTAGTGCCTAGAGTGTGTGTATATGCATCCACGAGCAACCACTAGCAAACACTTGCATCCACTTGCATCCATCAACCATAACATGTCTCAAACACATGTTTCAACCATAGGTTTACCCTATCTAAAGGTCAAAGGTACTAACGAGAGGACATACCAAAGATAAGATAAGTACTAGACAAACGATAAAGGAGAAAGTAAAGACATACCCTCAAAAAGAAATGGGTACAATGAACGCATCTTCGCTTCCGTCTCCCAAGTTGCGTTGCTCTCATCTTCTCCCCATTGCACCTTGACTAGTTGAACCTCTCTGTTTCTTAACTTCCTAGTCTCTGACCCAAGGATGCGAGTAGGAGCTCGTCTAATAGTCGCATCACGCTCTATCTCCATATCTCTAAGCAAGCTCGGCTCTACCACCTCTGCAGTCTCATGTAAGCATTTCCTCAGATGTGATACATGGAATACATCATGAACACCGCTAAGTCTGTCGGGCAACTCCACCCTATATGCCATCCGTCCAATCCTTTCCTTGATAGGAAACGGCCCAACAAACCTTGGTGCTAACTTCCCAACGGATCCGAAGCGAACAACATTTCTCAACGGAGATACCTTAACAAAAACCATATCCCCAACCTCAAACTCAAGATCCGTCCTTCTCTTGTCCGCATAAGATTTTTGCCTATCCTGCGCTGCTTTCATCCTTCTTCGAATCAGATCGATCTTCTCTGAAGTCTCCCTAACCATATCAGGCCCAAGCAAAATCTTATCCGTGGATTCCCACCAACATGTAGGGGATCGACAAGGCCTTCCATAGAGAGCTTCGAAAGGAGCCATACCAATACTGGACTGAAAGCTGTTATTATATGCGAACTCCACCAATGGAAGATGCTCTTCCCATGTACCTCCAAAATCTAAGATACAAAGTCTCAAAAGGTCTTCTAGAACACGATTCACCCTCTCAGTCTGGCCGTCTGTCTGAGGATGATATGCGGTGCTTAGACACAATTGAGTCCCCACTGCCTCTTGCAAACTTCTCCAGAACTCACTAGTGAAGATAGGATCTCGATCACTCACTATGCTAGAGGGTACCCCATGCAATCGAACTATCTCTCGAAGATATACTGAAGCTAGCCATGGAGCGGTCCTCTTGCTCTTCACAGGTATGAAATGGGCGCTCTTAGTAAGTCTATCTACCACCACCCAAATTCCTGTATTACCCTTCCTCGACCTGGGTAACCCGTCAATAAAATCCATCGAGACGCTATCCCACTTCCATTGCGGAACTTCCAATGGGTGAAGCAACCCACCTGGTTTCTTTTGCTCCGCCTTCACCTGCTGACATACCAAGCATCGAGCTACATATTCGGCCACATCTTTCTTCATACCGGCCCAGAAGAAAACCCTCTTCATATCTTGGTACATCTTATCCCCACCGGGATGAATGGTCATCCTAGAACGGTGTGCGTCATCAAGAATAGCCTTCCTCAACCCTTCATCTAGCGGTACACAAAGTCTACCGTCTCTGCGCAAGCACCCTCTATCGTCTAGGGTGTACCTACTCAAATGGCTGGACGACTCCCCCCTTATGAGCTTCTCTATCAACTCAACCAACTGTGGGTCGTCCCTCTGGGCTTCCCCAATCCGCCCCAAAAGAGTAGGTCTAACTTCCAAAGAAGCTAGCAAACCGGGTACATAGTCAATGGAAGGTCTGAAATCAAACATCGAGATAAATTCCAAGCTTTGCCGTTCCACGAACAATGGACTCAAGGACAACCTCTTCCTGCTCAAGGCGTCCGCCACCACGTTACCCTTGCCAGGGGTATACGCTATCTCGAAATCATAGGATGCTAAAAACTCCATCCACCTTTGCTGTCTTAAGTTTAGATCCTTTTGAGAGAACAGGTACTTCAAAGATTTATGGTCAGTGAACAACTCAAATCTCTCACCCAGAAGATAATGGCGCCAAATCTTAAGCGCAAAAACAATAGCGGCCAGCTCGAGATCATGGGTAGGGTAATTTTTCTCATGTGCCCTCAACTGCCTTCCACCATAGGCTATTACCCTTCCCTCTTGCATTAAGACTGCGCCAAGTCCTGTCCCACAGGCATCGGTATAGACAACAAATGGCTTGCTCCCATCTGGCAATACTAAAACTGGAGCCGTGGTTAAAGCTCTCTTTAACCGTCGGAACGCATCATCACAATCTACGTCCCATGTGAAAACAAGATTCTTCTTTGTTAAGCGGGTTAATGGGGCTGATATCTTCGCGAAGTCTTTGATAAACTTCCTATAATAACCCGCCAACCCCAAGAAACTTCTTACTTCGGTAGCATTCTTCGGAACCTTCCAATCCTGAATTGATACTACCTTTGCGGGATCCACAGCTATCCCTTCCTTGGAGACCACATGCCCCAAGAACCGCACTTCCCTCCTCCAGAAGTGACATTTAGAGAATTTAGCCTTAAGGCTATGCGCTCGAAGAGTCTTCAACACTTCCCCAAGATGTAGGGCATGCTCTTCTTCACTCTTAGAGAATACTAAGATATCATCCACAAAGACCACCACAAATTTATTAAGGAACTCCCTGAACACCCTACTCATCAAATCAACGAAATATGCAGGGGCGTTCGTCAACCCAAATGGCATCACCAGCCACTCATAGAAACCATCCGGAGTCCTAAAGGCAGTCTTGTCTATGCTATCCTCAGCCACCCTCAACTGATGAAACCCCGTGGCCAAGTCCAACTGAGAAAATACTGAAGCGCCAACCAACTGATCGAAAAGATCATCAATCCTCGGCAATGGGTGTCTATTCTTCTTTGTGAGCTTGTTGAGTTCTCTATAGTCTACACAAAGTCTGAGGGACCCATCCGCCTTCGTAGCAAATACTACTGGAGCACCCCACTCCGATATGCTCCGTCTTATGAACCCCTTCTCAAGCAACTCCCCTACTTGCTTATGGAGTTCCCTCCTCTCACGAGGAGCCATGTGGCGCACTGGTAAAGATACAGGTTTAGCATTATCCACCAAATATATTCGGAAGTCAATCTCCCGCTTCGGAGGTAAGCCCTTCACCTCCTCAAACACATCCGGATATTCCCGGACCACTCTAACAGCTTGCAAACTCTCGACCGAAGCGTCAAGCGATTCAAGATAACTTAGCATAACAGAGTCCCTGGGGTTACAAGAAATCTCGAGAGTGTTACCCAAGCGGGTCATGAGCCTAACAACTCTCCTTTCGCAATCAAGAACGGCACCATTACTGGATAACCAGTCCATGCCCAAAATCAACCCATAGCCTGTGAAGCCCAACACAAAAGCATCACATCTAAACTCAATGCTAAGTATAGAAATCTTCAAACCCAAACATATCATGGACAAATAAGTGGAGCCCCCAATTGGGTTTGAAACAACCAAGGGATCATCTACCAGACTGGTGTCTATGTGCAGTGACTCAACTAATGATGATGAAATAAACGAATGCGATGCGCCTGAATCAAACAATGTACGGACAGGATGGTCAAATAGAAAAACCAGACTTTCAACGGAAATAGTTCTACCTCTCTCCTGAATTGGTGGAACCGCGAGAGCCTGTACTTGCCCCCTAGCCTGACCTGGTGCCATAAGAGCTTGCACCTGTCCTCCTGAGGTAGATCCCGTCCTTTGCCCCTTCTTAGGGCAATCCTTCACTAAGTGTCCTGCTTCGCCACAATGGAAGCAACCGGTCTTCTTCTTCTTGCGACAATCCTTGCTTAGGTGGCCAGGTGTCCCACAATTGAAACACTTCTTCTTCTTGCCCTTGCCACCGTTGCCTTTCCCACCTTTGCTTTGCTGTTGTTGAGGTCTCTTTTGATCTCCCTTCTTCTCGGGTGCCTTATTAGCATTAGGACCCTTCTCTTCCTCAAACATGAGTGCCATGTCAACTAGCTTCTCAAATGTGGCCCCCATAGGGATGTGAGTCATAGCCAACCCATGCATCGGTTCATTTAAGCCTTTCACGAACCTCAAAGCCTTCTTCTCCGGTGTATTCACCATATCTAGGCCAAACCTTGCCAACTGATTAAACTTGTTAACATATTCCTTCACCGAAAGATTTCCTTGCTTTAGAGTCAAGAATCTTTCCATATACAAGTTCTCCTCCGCCCTTGAGAGAAACTTTGCCACAAATCTTTGCTTAAAATCCGCCCAAGAGTTAACGGGGCGTTCTCCATTAGTAACCTCCCACCAGAATGAGGCCTCTCCCTTCATTAACCAAGCAGCCAACTTGACTTTCTTCCCTTCTTCCATCTCAAAGATATCTATCAACTCTTCCACCTCCTTAAGCCAATCTCTAGCCTCCACAAAGGTTTCAGATCCTTGAAAAGGTTTCCCTCCCATAGCTTTAAATTCCTTGCAAGTCTTAGCAAAAGTATCCGTGCGAGGAGGAGGGGGAGGAGGAAGATCGGGTGCTACGGTTGGTGGAGGAATATTCGCTGGACCCGCAGTGGTGGCCCTAGCCTCCATCAATCTCCTATACCATACTGGTACCGTCACACCCTCCGGAAAGTTAAGATCCTCAGCCATGCTGAAACGAAAAAGGAAAGATTCAAAACGGAGAATTCGAAGGACATAGATATGGCTATTGGGGATTATGCTTTTCTTTCAAAAACTTTTCTCTTAAAAGACATGTTTTTGAAAATATCTTTTCCAAAAATGTTTTAGAAAAATAGTTTTCTAAAAATTTTTATCTGTTCCGGTAACCTGGCTCTGATACCACGTGTAACACCCCACACCCGCTATGATCACTCACAAAGGGAATGCCATAGCATCGGTGGAGTATTTTAGTGAATATAGAACAGAAAAATTTCACCAAGACAGATATAAATAGTACTTGAAATTTTAAAACATCATCTCATAACAGCGGAAATAAACATGTCTGGTTACATCATAAAGCCATGATAAAAGTCAAGTACAATATCCGTCAAAATAAAGAAGTACATAATCCCACTCTCTCATACAATAGCCATAACAAAAGAGAAGATAACTGGATAACTGGAGCTTTACATCTACCCAAGCTCCCAAAGGCTGGAACAGCAATCCGATCAAGCTCTACTACCGCTAGGATCCACCGTAGGACCTGAGGGTTGGGAAAAAAGATAAAAACAACGGGGTCAGACATAAGTCTGAGTGAGCCCTATAACCTTAACAATACAATTATTAAAGTAATTAGGGTATGACATGAACTCGGTACGGTACCTTTGGGGATAATAACTACACTAAGTAGCCAACAACATAGGACGAACTAAGATAACCGTCAGGACGCATCTACCCACCCAAGGATAATTACTAACTGCACCACACCAGTCATTCCTACTTAAAGGTTGATCCCTTCCAAGGACTTAGAAAATTTCCCCAATAATTTCATGTACTCCTAGCTCACTACATAGGTGCCGTCTGCCCCTATCTCCACTAGGTGTACTCAGTAATTCTTACCCAGTAGTTCCGTGTACCCCTACATAGGTGCCGTCTGCCCCTATCTTCACTAGGTGTACCCACTACTCCCCATCGATCGGCTCCCTACCGTAGATACCCGTGCTGGTCCCACAGTGGGGTGTATCACTCCCCTAAAGTGGCTACCCAATACTAACGGTGCACGGCTTTATATCTACACGATGCAACAACGGCTTATCTACCAGCCCGGGCCCACACACGCATATGAAGCCCGTTGGACTTGCGTTGCCACCGCTAACCCGTTTTGGCCTCTTATAATCAAGCCCAATATGCGTGTCCCGTCACTCGACATGGGTCGAGCCCACAAAGATACGTTTGGGATATTGGTTGAAATGGGCCCCCACAAGCTACCCACTTAAGCTTGTCATATATCTAGTGTATCCCACTTAACCCTTAAATCATGTTTAGTTACATGTTTCCACTTGGTTAAGTATTCTAATCGTATTTTCTATTGCCACCCAAGGCAACCCACTAGATTCCACATGCCACCCAAGGCAACCACAAAATTTCCTCATGCCACCCAAGGCACCCACTTAACCCCTCATGTCCCACTACATGCTATTATGGTTAAGTGTTTCTTAATTAATTAAGACCGTGATCTCCCATAAAGACCTCCCACATTAGACTGGCTGTTATGACCGCCTGGTTAAGCCGGTAGAATCCGGGCAGTCTTACGTCATAACAGAGTCTAACCTCGTGTCTTTACCTTAATCACGTATTTAATTTATGGCTAAGACCTCTCACATTGGGCTGACATTTGTAGCAACTGGTTAAGCCGGTCGGGTCCGGGCAGTTTTACACTACAAATGAGTCCAACCTCGTGTCTTAGTCGATTAATTACACCTAATTAATCACCCCCCCCCCATATTAATTATCCCTAATTAATATCAAGTTTACCATAACATGGGTAGACCTAACTCAATAGGTAAATTCCCATGGGGTAGACCTAACTCAATAGGTAAATTCCCACTTATGGTAATTTATTTTTACGGTATGCTTAATCATACCCAACCATTCATTTATTAACATATTTACCCACCCCATCGTTCCCCACGTAAATCGTTCTCATTTCATAACATAATAAAAGGGGAAGATCCATCCCACATATCATGGGTTTAGCATATAACTTTGTCATGGGTTAAGAGGATGTCAACTTGCATATATGAACACATATTAACCCAACTTGCTCTTAAGCATCTACATAACTTGCATAATTATTCACATGACCTCATAAGCATGCATAACATGGTAATCTTGCATTTGAGCATACACTTAACTTGCATATTTATTCACATAACTTCATATGCATGCATAACATATTAATCTTGCATTTAAACATACACATAACTTGCATCATCATTCACATAACTTCATATGCATGCATAACATGTTAATCTTGCATTTAAACATACACATAACTTGCATCATCATTCACATAACTTCATATGCATGCATAACATGTTAATCTTGCATTTAAACATACACATAACTTGCATCATCATTCACATAACTTCATATGCATGCATAACATGTTAATCTTGCATTTGAGCATACACATAACTTCATAAGCATGCTTAACATGTTGCATAATAGATCAATGTCCAGCTTAGTGTTTTGCATCATAATCATCATGAAACATAGCACCAAACTTGCATAAAGATATAACATTAAACTTGCATAAAAATGTCATGAACACATACACTAAACTTGCATGACATAGAGCATATAACTTGCAAAACACATGACATATACAATATTAAGCTTGCATAAACACATTGATCCACAAACATAACCATACATCATCATATCCTATCTTAATCAATTTAACAATTGATTATTAAGGGGATAGAAGCTCACCAAAACACAATTAGCAAGCTAATGAAGAAGATTAAGATACTTAGAATGGATTAGAGAATGATTTGAGAGGGATTTGCTTGCAACTCCTTCATGAACTAGTGGAGGCCATGCTCAAATTTCATTTTGCCATAGTTTAGTTACAAGACTTAATTATGAATGAATTAGGGTAGGGTTGGGGTCTTATTTATAGGATTAGGTGAGTGTTTTAGGCCCTTAGATTAACCCTAGATTAGGTTAGGACCCTTAGATTTAGGAAATCTCTAGAACCAGCCCTCCTAGCCAGCCTGAAACCCAACCTGGTGCAACCTGGTGCACCCAGGTTCACTGGGCGCCTGGACCCTGTCGACAGGCAAGTCGACAGGCATGTCGACACCCCTGTCGACAGGCCTGTCGACAGCCCTGTCGACATGGGCTGGGCGGGAAGCTTCCCGCCTGACCCCGCCTGGCCCATTCCAAATCTGCATATTTTAAATTTTTAAATCTGTTTTAGTTTTGGATTTTCTGCAAACTTCATCGGGCCATAACTGGGCCATACGGACTCCGATTTTCGAAAACTCGGACTCTATTTCGCGTATTTTTCCGAGACGAACGTAATGACGCAGCCCGTTTCCCCTAATTCCCACATCTGAGATTATTTATCCTGTAATTAGTGAATTTTAGTATTAACTAAAATTCGGGGTGTTACAAGTTCAAACAAGTCCAATCCCATATCCACACATATATGGCGACTTCTCCCTGAACTTCTACCTCAGTTCCTCGAAATCCACCACTCCACATTCTCGAGTGCCAATCCCGAAAATCCTCTCACTTATCCTATCTCTCTTTCATTGTCCCAAGAACCCAAAAACAACTCTTCTCTGGCTGGAGAAGAAAAGAGAGGAAGCAAATACAACTTCGGGATTAGCATGCTCAAAACGTGCATTTCAGGATCGGAATTAAGGATCATAAACCTGGCTTTGGTCGGGTTCACTTGTGTTTAAAGTCCCGACTATCAAACCAAACTCAACTCAACAACCACTCGCGTACTCATCAAATCCAACCATCAAAGTACACGCGCCACTACACGCAAAAGTAGAATAAACATCACAGTTTTAACATTGATCGTAAATACAGTCGATGTCAAGACGTTTTTTAACGTTGATAATTTTTAAAGTGATGTTGTTGGTTTCTCAAACGTCAATTTATTGAACAACTGATGTCTTAAATACACTTTTAAAAAATTGAACTTAGGCCGTACCAAAAATCTTGGCTATTAAATCGCTTATTAAAATAGCTGTTGTCTGCTACATCACCTGTTAAATGTATTATTGTTAATGTTTAATAATTAGTAAATTATAGTTAATATTTATAAAATATATTTAATATTTAATATTTTTAGTAAATATAGTTAATATTTATTAATTATAGTTAATATTTATTAATTATATTATAATTAGTAAATTATAATTAATACTTTTTATTAGTTAAAGTTAATATTTATTAATTATAGTTAATATTTATTAATTATATTATAATTAGTAAATTATAGTTAATATTTTTTGTAATTATAGTTAATAATTATTAATTATAGTTAATATTATAATTAATAATTTATAATTAATATATTTTAGTAATTATAGTTAATATTTATTAATTATAATATAATTAATAAATTATAGTTAATACTATTTAGTCATTATAGCTAATATTTATTAATTATAATTAATATTATAGTTGGTAAATTATAGTTAATATTTTTTTCGTAATTATGGTTAATATTTATTAATTATAGTTAATACTTATTAAATATATTATAATTAGTAAATTATAGTTATTTTTTTAGTAATTATAGTTAATATTTATTGATTATAGTTAATATTATAATTAGTAAATTATAGTTAATATTTTTTAGTAATTATAGTTAATAATTATTAATTATATTCTATACTAAAATTATATCTTACATTAATAAATAAATTGAAATGTGCTTTAACATCAGTTTACATGCATCATTTACATCAGCTTCATGCATGATGTTAAAGGTCTCATAATTTGTTTTCCTTGTCAACCAGCACCACCCATAATTTCCTATATCTAGCCATTGATCACTTCTCCTAATCCGCAACCATCAAAACCCTCCAATCAGCCTCTTCCACGTCATCATCAAATTCTCTCTTCACATTTCAACACTCCCGCTTCACTTTTCACCCCTTCCATTGTTTTTTTTTCAAATCAGAATTTAGGTCCTCCCCAAATCTAATAGAATAGTATGTCTCATTAATGGCAGTCGCGATCCCAAACCTAGTTTCTTACTCAAATCCAAAGCATGCCTTTTTGCTCCACCTCCATAGCTTCTGATCTTCCAAACCCAAAATCTGTACTAAATATGGATGAACCTTTAACATGAAACTCCAGCTCTTGTATTTCACGCAGCTTGTTGGTTGACACACTCGTAGTGATAGTCGATGATGTAACCAAGGTCGTGCATGATACCATTTTTCCTGGTGGCCGCATGCCTCCCAATATAGTAGCTTCTAAGGTACCCAGGTTGCATTCTAAACCTATGTTGAGTTTGGGTCTTGCTGAAACTATGAATTGGGATGTTACATCTCTTGTCTTGGTTGAGGTTGAGAGAGTTGAAGTTGTGTTGGAAAGCCGAGGTAATGATAATGTTGATTATATGATTGAGAAACAATGCATGCAAAGTGTTAGGCACTTTGTCAGCACCAACCCTGGACAACAATCTATTGGAACTACTGTCGCAGTTCCATCTGCTGACCTCCCTCTATGCTTACCCGCTAGATTTCATTGTTTTCTTCAATGCCCAAGGTGCGGGTCCGTATGTCCCGCAATTTATAATCAACAACTTGGTAAAACTTCTTTGGTAACCGTACTACTTCATATTTTAGTATTTTTTTACAAACATGTCTCACATTCAAAGCATCATCAAGACTAGTTGCTTATAGTAGGTCCCGAGATATGAAATTCCACCCCGTTCCATTAAATGATATTTCATTGTTTGTTGGAGGTATCAAATCAAGCATGAATGCCTAACATGACACACACATATATCATTATTAGTTTCTCGTCAGTATAATTACTCAACATAATATGTAAATAAAAGGAGTTGAACACTTATATATCGGTCCATGGTTGTTAAAACCAAATGCACAGCTTGGAAACTCTCCTACGTAAGTGTAGGCCACGAAAATTGTACCATGTGGTAGCCTCGCCCTCACCAAATAACTTCTGATTCAAGAAAAATTAGAAGGGTCCCTTGCTTCAAATGTAGGAGTTTGTAATGAAGAGAATGATGAAGTGAAAAATACATGTCCAACAAATTCATCAGATGTGTTACTTCATTTAGTTACTATAAGCTCTTCATTTTTAATTCTTTTTTATCTGAAGTTGTAAATTTTATTTCTCATTGTATCTTGTTAACCATTATAAAATCCAGTCAAATGGATTAAAGTGAACGCGAAAAAAACCCTGAATGATGTATTGCGACAACTGGACTATATCATACTAGGGATTCCAGGTTCCCTTTCTTTTATTTTATTCATATGATTGAATGCACATTATTCAACAACTAAAGCTCAACTCAACCTCAAGTTCTAGGGTGCAGGCTTTTTTTTTGGCAGTCTCAACAAAATCCATATTTTACAAAGAGTTTCGAGCTGGAGAATGGACATCGCTATAAGGATCTTTGTTCTGCTTGTTTTACCTAGCATTATGTTAAAGTTTAAACTGCAGTTCGAAATGGTAATTTTTACTCTTTTTCAGGTTTGTTATGTCTTTGGTTGTATATTGTGTAAACATTGGCAAGATGATGCGATACATCTGGCTTTCTCATGGGTGAGTTGATCCCTTTCATTTTCACAAGAAATATGACATTTATCCATGATTTTATTCCTAGTAATGGAGCTGCATGGAGCACAAGCTAGACAATGAAAATCAAGATCAAGTCAGCTAGAGTGATGAGTGTTGTAGTGAGGTGGCAATGTAAAACTGATTGTGCAATGTATTGAATTGTGTATGAGAAATGTGAATGTAAAATCACTACAAGAAAATGGGCTATTTACCTACCAATTGTAAGCGTAGGTAAAACTAACATAATGGTAGGTAATATATTTTAGCCACCGATATTGAATTGGTAGGTAAAGGTTAGTAGAGAAAGAGCCTTTACCTACACTTATTGATATTGGTAGATAAAAGAATCAATGGACCCCACTATGTTATGACTCAAATGATGAGTCATCAGTTGATGTTTTTGATGATGTGTCATCCTACATGGTTGCTGACATGGCTGATGATGTGTCATCCTACATGGTTGTTGACATGGTTGTCGTAGTAGTATACACATAGCACATATTAATGTCGACACTTGGCATTTAATGGTTGGTTCATGTGTCAAACAATAATTTGTCGATGTGTCATCATTTGGTTAGTGCATATGACATCATTTTTTAGACCACATGACATTATTTACTACAAATAAATATTTAAAAGAATTGAATATTTAACACAGAATTTATTTTTAAACAAATAATAAATATTTTTTCAAATAAATATTCATTACACTTTTGAATAGCACACAAATTGTTTTCTCACTATTACACAATCACTTATCCATACACTTCCTTGCTACATTTCACTTGTATACATTGGCTTCTTACTAGATACTCATTCACTCATATACATGTACACAGTTACTTACGCTATCACTCTAGTTTTGATCATCAGCTTCTTGCTCCAGAATTAGTCCGGTCGTCTGTCATACCTCTCATAATAAAATAGCACAGTAAATTGGGAAAAACACAATTTAATTCTTTTTTTGCTACCATTGACTAATCTATAATAATATCATCTTAAACTCATCTACAAAAGACCAGTAAAGAAATAAGGAAGTATCCAATTTTTTCAATTTTATGTTATAAATAATACAAACATCATATCCAATCTGGAACTCATATGTGATTCTCTTAAAACTGTACCTTCCCCTGGTTATGAAAAGCACATACTTGATCCGCCATTATAAAGAGAGTTGGCACAAATCATCCTTTCTAAAATCATAGATATTTAGTTTTCCAATAATGGCATTTGCCAAATTCATTTAAATAAAAAATATGTTAAAAAAAGAAATGACAGAGAAAGATATTCACATTACACAATACTTTAGCTTCGGCTAGGACCATTACCAAATCCTCGGGCTTCTCTCTTCGAATTTCTCTCTCATCGATATCTGCAATCTAAAGAAAAATCCAAATGGTTACCCTTCATTAGTGTGTTTTTAAAACAATAAAATAATACCAGGGTAGTTTGAAATAGATGAAGGTACTATGAAAGTGAAATCCTATCCCATATCAGATAAAATCTGTTTATGAGAAGAAGATGAAGAACCTAATATTAACTGCAAAATAAAGGAGCAAAAACATTAGTAAAGGAACCAGAAAATATAACACGTTGAATTTCGAAGCTGGACGAAAATTTTGACATTGAAACGTGAACCTGATCTGCAAAAACCAATAGAGAAGCTGATTTTTTGATTTTTTTTTGCTTTACTCAAACCATCAGAGAACCATTGGACATAAACCATCATAGAAGCTAATTTATTGCTTTACTCAAACCCCCAATATCCTCAGGATTGCCCCTGATATGTACAAAATCCTGCTATTCCAGTGTGTGCATTAAGTTCATTCAAACTAATAAAATAAAAAAATCTACGTTCAAGATCTCAGAAAAAAATTCGAACTTTAACTAAAAAAAGCTATTGATCTTTGCATAAATTATCTGTGAAGCAAAAATAAAATCGTGTATTTTAAAACGATGATACCTAGTTTAATGGAAGCTCAACAAAATCATAGATCTGGCAAATTGGATGGTAAATCAGATACTTGATCGTATGTGAATTAGGTTTTTGAAGGTGGGTTGTTTTGATAAATCAGATTTAGAGCGGATACTGGAATTGAGGAGAAGCATGAAAAACGAGGAGAAGCAGGAAAAAGGAGAAGAAATAGGGACAATGGAGAAGAAATAGGGATATGAGAAGAAAAAGCGACGCATGAGATATAGAAATACAAAAGGAACATGCATATTTTTTTTGGTAGTTTTATTTGGACAATTATGTAAACATAGCAATTATCTTTATTAATAGTTGTTATCAAATCTCCTTAAAATAAGACCTAATCTATATATGTTATTAAACTTCCTTCAACGTAGGATCTAATTAATAAGCTTTATTTACAAATTCGAAATTTCTTTCTATATATATTTTCAAATCTTAATATCCCTTAAAAGTAGGATCAAATATCAAATATAGAAATTAACATCTCTTAAATACATGATATAAAATTTAGTTTTCCTCACAAATTCAAAACATATTATACAATAACTCAAAAATATGATATAACTATTAAAATTTATTTAATAATTCAAAATGTTCATCTAAAAATATTATTAAAGCTTATTATTTAAAAATAAATCTAAAGGGTAAACTTTCTTTGCAAAATTAATTTAACATGATTTTATTAAATCTTAATATATATAACTAAAGTATAGGATCTGACATATAAAAATGTTCATTTAACAATATTATCAAATATTAATATATATCACTTAAAATAAGGATCTAACAAATAAACTTAATTTACAAATTCATTTTTCATTATATAATAATCGAAACAGTGATTCAAACTTTAAAATTAATAGATATTGAAACTTCGTTATAAAAACTAAAATTACATGATTTTAACATAAAAATATATATGTAAATCAATTTATTTATTTTTATTAATAGTTGTAATATGTTTGATGTCACACTTTTTTGGTGTCAACGTGAACTACCAAAAATGTATCTCCGTAGATATTATCAAATCTCCTTAAAAATAGGACCTAACCTATATATGTTATCAAATTTCCTTTAACGTAGGATCAAATTAATTAGCTTTTTTTGCAAATTCAAAACTCCTTGCTACGTATATTTTCAAATCTTAATATCCCTCAATAGCAGGATCTAATATCAAATCTAGAAATTAATATCTCTTAAATACATGATATAAAATTTTGTTTTCTTTACAAATTCAAAACGTATTCATACAATAACTTAAAAGTATGATATAACAATTAAAATTTATTTACTAACTAAAAAATTCATCTAAAAATATTATTAAAGCTTGTTACTTAAAAATAGATCTAAAGAGTAAACTTTCTTTGCAAAATTAATTTTAACATGATTTTATTAAATCTTGATATATATCACTAAAATATAGGATCTAACATGTATAAACGTTCATCTAACAATATTATCAAGTCTTAATATATATATATATATATATCTTAAAATTAGGATCTAACAAGTAAACTTAATTTACAAATTCATTTTTCATTATATAATAATAGAAATAGTGATTCAAACTTTAAAAATGATAGATATAGAAATTTAGATATAAAAAATAAAATCACATGATTTTAATATAAAAATATATATATAAATAATTTTATTTATTTTTTATTAATAATTGTAATATCTTTGGTGTCACACTTTTTTGGTGTCAACGTGAACCACCAAAAAAGTACCTCCACAGATATTATCAAATCTCATTAAAAATAGGACATAATCTATATATGTTATCAAATTTCCTTCAACATAGGATTTAATTAACAAGCTTTATTTTAAAATTCAAAACTCCTTTCTACGTATATTTCCAAATCTTAGTATTCCTTAAAAGTAGGACCTAATATCAAATCTAGGAACTAATATATCTTAAATACATGATATAAAATTTAGTTTTCTTTACAAATTCAAAACATATTTATACAATAACTAAAATCAAAAAAATCAATTCATTATTACATCAAATTAATGTTATCAAATGTCTTTTCATCGCGTCCTTGCGCCGTACTCAGCAGTCCCTATTCCTTTACCTACCTCTGTCCCTGCCGCTTCTCTTCCTGTCCCTGCCGCTTCTTCTCTTTCTTCACCAATCCCGTCCCCGTTGTCTGACCTGTGCCTTTATCCCGCCTCCTCCGTTACCTCCTCCTCATGTCCGTCCTCAACAATCTCAACCTCCTCCTATTTCCACCAATTCTACAGTGAAATTTTCGTCCCTTTTTGCATCAAAACCTAGGAATGCTGGCAGCTACGTCTCCATTCATTTTAACATCAATTACTCTGGTAAATCAGTTCCTCCCCCAAATGTTGTTATGGAAGAAGGAATAAAAGCTTGGAGGATTGTCTTGTTGGGTCATTCTTAGCTGGAAACGCGAACTACATGGCGGTAAAGCAACACGTAGACAGAGTTTGGAAGCTTCAAGGTGACTATGATTGTTCTACAACAAGCAAAATTATTTTTTCAGATTTTCTAATCTAGATGATAAACTTATTATGCTTAAAAAGGATCCAATGTTTATTCGTGGACAAATGTTTGTTATATCTAACTGGACGCCTTCTCTTTCATCTACCAATGCTGCAGTGCGAACGGTTCCAATTTGGATCCACTTTTATCGTACTCCAATGGTGTTTCGGTCTTTACTAGGGATCAATTGGGTTGCTTGCCACATTGGAAAAGTATTATGCTATGATGAGAATACTGAGGGAATGAAACGGTTTGAGTATGCCAAGGTTTTGATGGAAGTGAATCCAGATAAAGAATTACCTGACTTTTTGGTTGTTGGAGATGACACTTTCCATAACATTCAAGTTGAATATACATGGAAACCTCTGATATGTGCAACGTGCAAAGTTTTTGGACATGCGGCTACTCAATGTGAAAACATGTAGCTAGGAATGTAGTTGGAAAAGGAAAGCATTTGGAAGATCTGGTCATACTCAGGAAGTTGATGGCAATTTAGAAGGTGAACATGATGTTCCTAATGGTTTTACAGTTGTTCAAAGAAAAAGGAGCATATTTAATAAAAAGGTTTAGCAAAGAGCTAATGTTGAAAAAAATGGAGATGGTGGTCCTATAGCTAAGAAGAACAATAGCAAGGACGTTATTGACGATGCTAATATTTCCTCTTCTCAGTTGAATTCTGTTGAAATTTTGAATAAGCAAAACTTTCAAAATCACCTATTCATCTTTATTTCTCAATCAAAAACCCTTAATAGTCCCAAAACTCCAAGTGATCCTCCCTTGGGTACTCTGCATTCGTCCAAATCCCCATCATCAATTGTTGACCATCTTCATGTTAATAATCCTTTTGAAACATTTAACCTCAATTTTGACATTGATGTGGTCGAATGTGATAGTCCTCATGTTATCGAACCTATTGAAACTGATTTGCACAGTGTATCTCCTGTGCACGTTGCTCTGCAAAATGCAAGTGTGCATGAAACTGGTACCACATCCCTTGTTATTCCTGTCCAGTCTGCATCCCCTTATAACTCCCTTTCGCTTCCCAATCATATCTTTGGATACATTAACAAGCTACAAACTCCTCCTAATACTAATCCTCTTTTACCTAATGCCACTTCTTCTTCCTCTAAGCCAAAAATTCCTAAATCACTTACATTCCATTTACTAAGAAACAAAGTTGTAAAGAGAAGTAGGGGAAGGCCAAAGAAATCTGCTTCTAGTGACCATGTAATCTCTGATGACCTGGACAACAATATCGAATATTCTTTTGACCATATTAAATTATCCTTGTTGTCTCAACAATATCTAAACCCTACTTCCTCTGGTGTTAAAACTAGAGTATCATCATCATTAAGTTTTTAATGATTTATAAAATTGCATTTTGGAATACAAGAGGTGCAATACCTCTCTCCAAGCAACACGAAATTGCTAACCTCATTTCCTCCTTCAATATTTATCTCATGGCCATTGCTGAAACTAAACTCAATCACTTCACCACTACAAAAGCTTTACTCAATATCAACAGATCTTGGAATTCTATCGATAACCTAGCCCAGGCCCACTTTGGCAGAATTCTTATTCTTTTGAATCCTTCTTCCTTTTCTCTCAAGCCTCTTACTACAACAACAACAACTACAACAACAACAAAGCCATATATCCCAAACAAGTTGGGGTTGGCTAGATATGGAACCCAAAATTAAAATAAAATAAAATAAATAATGATGATAATAATAATATATATATATATATATAAAGGGTGTAAAATAACCAAACAAATAAAAAGTCGTCCGATAAAGGGTTTATATAAAATAATAATAATAATAAGTAAAAAGGTTCAATAAAAGTGTAATAAAATCTAAAAGAGTAGTAAAAAGTAAAAAGGTTCGGTAAACGTGAAATAAAGTCAAAAAAAACCTAAGGTTCTGGTACATGGATTGCCAATTTCCATGCACTCCAATCAACACCAGCTCTTCCGATAAACTCCAATTACTTATATCTCTCTTTATTATCTCCTTCCATGTCATTTTAGGTCGACCTCTACATCTCTTTGAGCCTTTGGCGTGGCCTAGAATTCCAACGCATACAGGTGCGTCATATGGTCTACGTTGGATATGTCCAAACCATCTCAAGCGGTATTGGACTAACTTCTCTTCAATAGGTGCAACTCCAAGTTTTTCGCGAATATCCTCACTTCTAATCCGATCTCGTTTGGTATGCCCACAGCTCCAACGCAGCATCCGCATCTCTGCTACGCTTATCTTATGGATGTGTTGCCTTTTAGTAGGCCAACATTCTGCACCATATAACATTGCAGGCCTGATTGCTGTCTTATAGAACTTTCCTTTAAGCTTCTGAGGAATCTTCCGATCACAGAGAATGCCAGATGCTAGTCGCCAGTTTACCCATCCTGCTTGAATTCTAAAACTAACATCCTTATCGATCTCTCCATCAAACTGCAACATAGATCCTAAGTATCGAAACGATTCCTTCTTGGGTACTACTCTACCGGCCAGGGTAACATCTCCGTCATCTGACCTGACACTGCTAAACTCACACTTCATATACTCTGTTTTAGTTCTACTAAGCCCAAAAACCTTTGATTCCAATGTCTCCCTCCACAACTCCAGTTGTCGATTAACCCCTATTCTACTTTCATCAATCAGCACAACATCATTAGCAAAGAGCATACACCAGGGAATCTCCCTTTGTATATCTTTTGTGATTTCATCCATCACTAATGCAAAAATATAGGGGCTCAAAGCCGAATCTTGATGTAACCCTATGTTAATTGGAAAGTCTCTGGTCTCACTAACACTAGTCACAACCCCCTCGTACATATCCTTAATAAGGGTAATATATTTTGATGGAACTCTCTTCCTTCCTAGCGCCCACCACATAACCCACCTCGGCACTCTGTCATAAGCTTTCTCCAGTCAATAAAAACCATATGGAGATCTTTCTTCTGCTTCCTGTATCTCTCCATAAGTTGCCTAACCAAGAAAATCGCCTCAGTAGTTGACCTTCCAGGCATAAAACCAAATTGATTCCTGGAGACACTTGTCAACCTCCTCAAACGCTGCTCGCAAACTCTCTCCCAAAGCTTCATTGTATGACTCATAAGCTTAATTCCTCTATAGTTTATGCAACTTCGAATATCTCCTTTGTTCTTGAAGATTGGGACTAAAATGCTTCTCCTCCACTCATCTGGCATTTTGTTTGATTTGAAAATATTATTTAACAACTTAGTTAGCCATCTTATCCCTGCATATCCAAAGCATCTCCACACCTCAATTGGAATGTCATCAGGTCCTACCGACTTGCCTGATTTCATATGTTTCAACGCCCCCTTTACCTCAACTTCTTGAAATCTCCTCACAAAATGTCTATTGGTGCTGTCGGCTAAGTCTTCCAACTCGATCGAAGAGCTATCACTTTCTTTGTTGAAAAGCTTATCAAAGTATTCTCTCCACCTATTCTTTATCTCATTGTCCTTCACCAAAAGTCTATCATTCTCATCCTTAACGCATTTAACCTGATTGAAGTCCCTTGTCCTCCTCTCGCGTAGCCTAGCTATTCTGTAAACGTCTTTTTCACCCTCCTTTGTACTTAGCCTTTGATACAAATCTTCGTACGCTCGTCCTCTTGCTTCACTCACTGCTCTCTTTGCAGTCTTCTTTGCCACTTTGTACCTGTGCATGTTCTCTTCGCTTCTATGATGGTACATGCATTTGTAGCATTCCTTCTTCTCTTTGATAGCCTTTTGCACCTCGTCATTCCACCACCACGAATCTTTGGGTTCTCGCTTGCTTCCTCTTGTTATCTTAAATACCACAGTGGCGACTCTCTGAATGCAAGTTGCCATCGCATTCCACATGACATTTGCTTCTCCTTCCACATTCCAAGCCCTTTCTCCCATCACTCTATCTTTAAACACCCGTGAAGCATCTCCTTTGAGTTTCCACCATTTCGTCCTGCTAATCTTTGCTCTCTTATCCTTCACCACCCGAAGATGAAACACGCATACCAAGAGCTTGTGCTGTGAGACGATACATTCTCCAGGTATGACCTTGCAATCAACACAATCTCGTTTACTATCTCTCCTAGTTAGGACAAAGTCAATCTGGCTAGCCTGTTGGCCACTACTGAAGGTGATCAGATGTGATTGCCACTTTCTAAAGAAGGTATTAGCAATCATGAGATCAAAAGAGAGAGCGAAATTCAAAATATCTTCACCCTCTTGGTTCCTACTTCCAAATCCAAAACCACCATGCACTCGCTCAAAACCCCCGCTAGATGAGCCAACATGGCCATTGAAGTCTCCTCCTATAAAAAGCTTCTCGCTACTATACACATTCCTAACCATGACATCCAAGTCTTCCCAGAACTTCCTTTTGGCTTCTTCACTTAGACCTACCTGTGGGGCATATGCGTTAATGACATTCAAAACTACCTCACCAACTACTAGCTTGACTAGGATGATCCTATCCCCTCGTCTTCTGACATCAACCACATTGCTCTGAAGGTTTTTGTCAATCAATATGCCTACCCCGTTCTTGTTACGTACTTCTCCCGTGTACCACAATTTGAAGCCAGTGTTCTCCACCTCCTTCGCCTTCAGACCCACCTATTTAGTCTCTTGAACGCACAAGATGTCAACCCAACTCCTAATCATAGTATCCACTATCTCTCTTAATTTTCCTGTTAAGGACCATACATTCCAACTACCTAACCGAACCCTACTATTGTCGACTAGCTTCCTTGCCCCTCGCATCTGCCGAGAAAAATGCGAGGACCCTTGCTCACTTATCACTACACCGGGGCGTTGGTGTGGTGCGCCACTAAGAGAATGGCGGCCCAACCCTTGCATATTTAACACCATATCCGAGGCTTGATATAGCGCATCGCTAAGAGGGTTATGCCCCCAACGATATATCATAAGGTTCCATATCCATAAGAGAGGTTAAGTTTTTACGTTGGTTCACCAAGCCTATCACAACCCTCCTCCTTTACCCTGGCTTAGGACAGGCTGCATAGAAAACTACACATGCGGATAATTTATCCACTCTGGAATCACCCATATTCCCACTTACTCCACTTTTCTTTTAATTGTGATATAAGCTGTTAACACTTTTGCAAACCGCCAGCCTCTTCTTGACCTTCTCCCTTCTCTTCAACAGTCATCCCTCCTATGGATTTGCTCGGATAACTGGAATTGTATGCAGCGTTAATCTGACAAACGTAAGGGAACTCCTTTAGCGTTTAGTCAGACTAGACCCCCAAACCAAGCTATCTTTTCCTCCAACCTCATTCACATTCCTTCTAGTGGTGCTGAATACACATGGAATAACAAGTCTAGAAATGGTGTTAGAACACTATAAACTTCATAGGTCTTACCATAAGTTTAATGCTATTTCTTCCTGGCCTAACCTTTGTTGTTTTATTGCCCCTCCCTCACTATCCTACCATTCTCCCTTTGTGCTGGATTGGGGCAAGAAAACCATGAGAAGACACTCCTCTTTTTCATTTTTCAATACCCAGACTTTTTATCCATTGTGAATGATTGTTGGATTGCTAATGTTCGTGGTAACTCTATGTTTGTTTTACAAGAAAAACTCAAGAAATTAAAGGTTGTGCTTAGACAGTGGGCTAAAGTAACTTTTGGGAATGGTAGAAGTCTTTCTAGTTTAGTATGAGAAGACTTGTTCAAGATTCAAAAAGATTTACTTAATTGTCAGGATGCTTCTCAAATCGAGATGCATTCTACCCTTGAAACTAAGTTGTCTACTGATCTTGCAAAGGCAATTACTAAAGAAGTTAGGATGTCAAAAAAAGCTAAAGTGTAATTGGAATTTATACGGTGATAAAAACTTGGCTGCCTTTCATAAAACTCTGAAGATTCAGCAGTCTGCAAAGAATATTTCTTCTATTTCTGATATTGATGTTATGTTGTGTGATAATCCAGATTTAATTCAGGAAGCTTTTCTTCAATATTTCTCTTCCATCCTTGGTTGTTGTTCTCCCTCTCATGTGTCTTTGGATGACTTTAATGCAATTTTTTGCTGCGTTTTTCTAAGGAGCATAGGGTTGAATTAATTCATGAGATTATTGGGGAAGACATAGTTAATGTTATTTTCTTTATGAAGCCTTCAAGCTCAATGGGACCTGATGGTTTTAATGCTCACTTTTATAAGGTATGTTGGCAAGTGATAGGTAAGGATGTAATAAATGCTGTTAAAAAATTCTTCTCCCAAAGTAAAATGATACGTGGTATAAATGCCACTAAGGTAGCATTAATCCCTAAATCCTAAATGGTATCATCAGTTTCACAATTCCATCCTATTGCAGGCTGTAATGTTATTTACAAATGCATTTCAAAAATTATGTCTGGTAGGATGAAGACTGCTATTTCTAATATCATCTCTCATAACCAGTGTGCTTTTCTTACAAATAGAGACATTTCTGATAACATTTTATTGGCTAATGAACTAATTAAAGGGTACAATAGCACTGCCATATCCCCTAGATGTGTTCTTAAATTAGATATACAAAAGGCATATGATACCAGATGCGACAACCCGAATTCCGACAGACCGAATTTTTCAAATTTTATCCATCGAGACCCGAGTTGGGTGCTCTGGTATCCTGCATAAAAAGACAGAGATAAAGAAACATGTCAGAACTCGTAAAGCATCTCACAGTGAAAGGAAATAAAATATAATATATTCAAAAATAGATTTACCTTATATATCATATTGTCTAACCAGTATCCAAAGCTATACCATCCCTGTCATGAACCTAACCTAGAAGTATGTAATGAGGAGGGGGTCAGAACATAAGTTCTGGTGACTGGACTTAGAATAAACTTCTGTATAATCCTACATATACCGTTCAGATATATTTTCTTGCTTATAGGTTATTCGCGATATTAGCACTCTAGGCTATACTCATGTCCCACTAGTAGGTTAACCTAATACAACGTATATGTAGATACCCCCAACTCGTCTAATCCTTTCCATGTATATATACAGTCCCTTGCCGTATGTTGTACGGGCTTCATCATGTAAATGTATACTACTTTAGTTTAGTGCCACCATTCACGAAAATGTTTGGACTACCACCCTCGATCTTACTAGATTCCGTGTATCATCTAGATCTAATCTAAGGTTTACTATCGAGCGCTTCCTAGATTCAACCAGGGTTTACGCTACCCAGGGCCACTGGGGTTTATGCTACCCATTGAACGCTTATCGGATTCAGGGTATACGTGACCTAGGTCCAACTAGGGATTATGCTACCTATCGAACGATGCCCCTTAGTCTAGGACACACTACCCAGAGCGATATATGTTCCTAGACTTTTCCCCACGTACGTGTCGTGAATCGTTATCGATGTCTAGTTGCACATGTCCTCTATATGTGTGGCCCGAGTCCCATGGTAGGGCTAATCAAGAAACACGAAACTCAGTCGGGAGCTTTAAGTTATCTGTCGACGCAGATGCTAAGGTCTGTTTTTATCTGTGTGTGGTTATGGTCCCACTTGACCCCTCCCTCAACTAATGAAAGGCACCCACGAAAATCAAGAATGAGAACTATACGCAGGCTCCCTATGCCCCCACAAACCTATTGGCCAAATCTCAACAATAACTAGATAGCAAGTATATGGTCTGTTGGAGTTCTCCGCTTTTCCGCTTTACGTACTCGATTGACTCAAGATGGTAGGTAGACGACGACGTGCTATCACAGGGCTAAACAAGATATCGCCGCCTCACGCTGGTTCATCCTAGTCTTTAAGTTGCTTATATTGCAACCAAGGCATACACTTGGTTCTTCTAACGCAGACCTTAACCTCAGTGAGCCCAGGAGGATCATCTGCAACCTCATAGAGGGATAACAAGAGTACCCTCACATCCCCTCGAAGACGCGTGCTTCGTAATCCAGAACGTTGGAGCCTTCTTCATGATCAAATGGATGTTCGCTCCTCCCCGTGTTCCACTTGGTTTTCTTGACTAAGGTTTACTACTTAGTTCTCTTAACTAAGTTTTACTACTTAGTTTCCTGAATCATTCATTTTCCTAACTATGGTTTACTACTTAGTCCTCTTAACTAAGGTTTACTACTTAGTTTCTCTTAATCGTTCGTTTTCTTAACTAAGGTTTACAACTTAGTACTCTTAACTAAGGTTTACAACTTAGTCCTCTTAACTAAGGTTTACAACTTAGTTTCTCTTAATCGTTCGTTTTCTTAACTAAGGTTTACAACTTAGTCCTTTTAACTAAGGTTTACTACTTAGTTCTCTTTCTCGTTATTTACTTAGTTCTCTTAACTAAGGTTTATTACTTGGTTCTTTTAACCAAGGTTTGATACTTAGTTTATGTTACTTATTTCTCTTTAACTAAGGTTTGTTACTTAGTTCCTTTTAACTAAGGTTTACCTATGAATTCAAGCATGACTTAAGTTCTCTTTATCAAATGATAGCGTACGGGTGTTCTCCCACATTTTCAGGTTAGATTAACTTATTTCATGGTATAAGTCGTCCCACCCTTCGAGTCTTGTATTACATCTTAAGTCATATTCATTTCTTATCCCTAGGATAAGTTTATCTATTATTTAATCTTATCATTCCCCACTTTTCCTTGCTTTGATACCGTTATATTGGTTAAGTTTGCCCATGTGTCTAAGTTGACTTAACCCCCAATCACGTATTCAATTCAACTGATGCGTCATGTCAAATTGGTTAAGTGTTATCTATCAGTTCATGTTGAATTAACCTACCCATATATCATGTCAAATTGGTTCAGTGTTATCCAGCAGTTCACGTTGACTTAACCCACCCATATATCGAGTAAAATTGGTTAAGTGTTATCCAACCCATATATCATGTCAAATTGGTTAAGTGTTATCTATCAGTTCGTGTTGACTTAACCTACCTATATATCATGTCAAATTGGTTAAGTGTTATCTAGCGGTTCACGTTGACTTAACCCACCCATATATCATGTCAAATTAGTTAAGTGTTATCTATCAGTTCGTGTTGACTTAACCTACCTATATATCATGTCAAATTGGTTAAGTGTTATCTAGCGGTTCACGTTGACTTAACCCACCCATATATCATGTCAAATTAGTTAAGTGTTGTCTAGTATTTCATGCTGACTTAACCTTACCATACTAGCATGTGTCATTAGCATTAATTAATTATTAATGCCCAACCTCTCACATTAGACCTATTATTGCGGTCACTGGATGTGCCAGTTGGTTCCGGGTAGGATTACACCACAACTAAATCTAACCACGGGTTTCAGGCACGTTATGACTAATTTCGCACATTAGAACCTATTGTTTGCGGTCACTGGATGTGCCGGGCGGTTCCGGGCAGGATTACACCGCAAACTCATACTAACCTTGAGTTAGCCATGTTTCATGTTTAGTTCATGTCCATTCTATGTGTCATATGTCAATTATCAATTCACAAGCTTGTTTATGTTTATTCTAGAGTGATATGTCAATTATCAATTCCAAATCATGTTCGTGTTCAAGTTATGCGAATAGTTTCAATTTCATGTCATGTGTCGAGTTCCATAATTACATAAAAACATGGTTTGTCCAACATATTCCATTTTTAATTATATTTCTAGGATCTTAATGACATATCCAATTTCCAAGCCTCGAATTCAAGCTTTACCCAAAAACCCCAATTTATGTTCATGCTTATAATCCCATTAATAGGCTATACCTATTATTCCAATTTTTTCATACATGTACTCCTAACAGGTTACTATCATTACTCATATGTTGGTTAAGTTTATTCATATGTTAAATGCTACTTAACCCATTTCTACTTTGCTTATACAACCATTCGTGAAATAATCTTTTTTACCCAAATTTCCTAATTCATTGAATAAATCTCAAGATCTTCCCAATTAACTATAATTTACACGTTGTCGACCTTGGCTCGAAGGTAGCCAAAGTTTCAAAAAATAGAAAGGAAGAATTAGGAAAAGGAATAGATTAAGCATACAAAGATTATTTTAAATTACAACATGAATTTTAACAGAGGAATGACGAACGATAATAATACTATTATGCATTAGTGTATTGTAATCCCACTCACAGTGTTTTTGCGCTCCAATTCATAAATATTTGATTTTCTTCTTCAATTCACGGATTAGATTAATCTTTGATTGATTTTCCCCCTTTTTGTTACGTAGCTTGAAATACAGATCTGAATCTCTTTTCTGTTCTTGCGCAGTACTTTAGATCTGAATCTCTCTTTTGTTTTATTCGTGGTAGTTGAATTCCTAAATCTAATTATTTTTAATTTAGAAACAGATTTATAGAGATAGAGTAGAGAGATGATAGATCTAAGATCTAGGGGAGAAGAAGAAGAAAGGAGCAGCATAAAAGCATCAGAGAGTTGTGCGGAGAAAATATGAGGCCTAGGGGTTGTTTATATAGGTTTAGATCAACGTATGTGGCCAGAAATTGCGTCCCAGGTCAAGATAGGGCGACCTCCCAAAGGGATAGGTCAACACCATGGTCGACCTCCCCCCTGGGAGGTCGACCTCATGGTCGACCTGGGTACGTATGTTTTTTTTCCTGTTTGAGCTTGAAACTTCGGAAGGTCACAACTCCTTCATACGGAATCCAATTTTCGAAAACTTGGACTCTATTCCATGTATAATTCTAAGAGTAACGCAATGGTTATGTACGTTTTACTTAATTCCTGATATTTAAATTAAGTATCCTTATTTTATTGTCTTTTCCATTACACACACTGGTATTGAATTAATCTTTCCTTTTTCTTTCATGTATTAATTAATTTCCATTGTACATCACCATATTTACCTATCTATGCATATATTTACATTTCTAATTATATTAAAAATGCGGGGTGTTACATTCTCCCACCCTTAAAAAATTTCATCCCCGAAATTCGATAAGAGTAAAATAGATAATCCCTCGCAGCATCCAGTTAGTGTTCATCCAATTGTTGCATCATTGTGCACATGTGCAAAGTGAATTACATCATAGCAAATCATGTATGCCTATTTTGGATCCACCTATATGCATGCAAACTTTAAAAACTTTTTTTTTCAAAACATGATGCTCACATCCTAAATATACTTGTAGTTCTATATGAATGCAATATTTTTGAAAAATCAAAACGTTTTTCATCCAAATTTTCCGATACTCTTATAGAGTAAGAGCATAGTTCATCCAATTGTCGCATCCAAAATCCTACCAACCATCATTAAATTCAAATTTAGAAAAATCTACTTTTCCAAATTCGATTTCTTTATGTTACGAAAACGGAAAAATTCACATCCTCCGTTTTTTTTCTAATTGTACTTGGATTTTACACAACTATTCTATAAAAATTTCCTATTTTCCTGTCCAAGCACAATCACATAAGAAAACTTTTCTTTTATTTTTCAACTTATCTTGGAAAATTTTCATCTTTGTTCATCTTTTTCTTAAGATTTTCATTTTCTTTTACCGTCTCATTTTGTTGCTTGATTGATTCTGTTGTTTTCTTATTAGTTAGGCTAGTCTTCTTCTTAAGTTTATTATTTCAAACAAGCTCTTCTGTTCTCAACAGTATCCTACACAGCTACAACTATGGGCCGAGAATCTTAGGACATTATTACCTCTGGCTTTCGTGAGTCCACACAACAGGATCTATAC
The DNA here is from genome assembly GCA_030737875.1 of Allium sativum. Classification (NCBI taxonomy): domain Eukaryota; kingdom Viridiplantae; phylum Streptophyta; class Magnoliopsida; order Asparagales; family Amaryllidaceae; genus Allium; species Allium sativum. The sequence continues at coordinate 25,695,791 of CM060912.1, read as the reverse complement.
ACTTGCTTGCTCTTCACTACCTAGTAGTCACTACTAGTCCATGATGTGTATTACTAGCCTATACTTCTCTTTCAAGCAACAATCCTAGACTCATACGGCTTATGCATTCTACGGGAAATTTTCCAGTAGTTCGATATTATCTAATCCCTGACTGTAAATTGGCAAGAAAATGACTCCCTAAGTATCAACCCCGAAGACCGAAATCAACATAAGATTGACACTCATAGAATTACTCAACTCAACCAATCCCCAGTTGGTTCTAATAGCTTTAACTTTATCTCGTTATTTCTAGGCCTTAATCCATAACTACTCCGTTTTTAAAACATGGTTTGGCCTTCTTTCTTTTTATTACATTCTTCTTCCAAAAACTAAAAGTGGTAAAACTTTTATTCTTTTCTCAAAAAATTTCTTTTGCCAAACCATAAAAAAACATGCCACAAAATAAAATGCAAAACATTTTCTTCAAATCACGAAACTGGAGTAGACAAGGACAACTATCGAGGTTACATTGTTCCTATTTACAATGTTAACTTTGGCTGCTAAGGTGCAAGCATCTACTCTATTCTTACACTCTACCTCTTATTTTCTTCACCCAACAAAAATTTCTTTTTAAAACAATAATCAAAATTTATTGTTAATAGAATAGAGATTTCTAAACTTCTTTTCAATCCTTTCATATATGAAAACTAGCGAGCTATACATGCTCTATAATATGCACCTTTTCATGAGAGAATTCTTTTAAAACAAGAAATCATTGTTTTGCACAGTATACCCCACTTTACTTTAAAACCATCATGCATTTATCAAAATACATTTAAGATTAAATATTGGAAAAATAACACAAACACTTTTACAGATTCAAGTTCTAAAAAGCTTATCATTGGGTTTGACTCAAAGCGGGTCTTCAACTCACTAGGATTTCCTAGGCACTTTCTCGAATTCAATTCTCTCGACTACATATATTCCTAATCCATTTTTCATTTTTCAACCTTTTCTAGTTTCTAAGGTTACACTTCTAAATCCACTATTCTAAAATACTAAAATTTCAGTTTCCATCCTATGGGATATTTTCTTTCTATAACATCAAGTCATATTGTACACTTTCCAACCAATCCTCTTAGGGGTCTCAAAATTCCTATGTTCATTCCTTTAGCGTACAAACTAGATATCCCAACTCTTTTCATGTCTAGTGGGCTACTATATGGATCTAGGTTTATATATATAATATATTTATATTTTTAAAAAAAAATACAAATACGTTCACTCATTATCGCCCTAAGATCACAAAACTGAAGCTCTGATACCAGATGTGACAACCCGAATTCCGACAACCCTAATTCCGACACCCCGAATTCCGACAAACCGAATTTTTAAAATTCTATCCATCGAGACCCGAGTTGGGTGCTCTGGTATCCTACAGAAAAAGACAAAGATAAAGAAACATGTTAGAACTCGTAAAACATCTCACAGTGGAAGGAATTAAAATATAATATATTCAAAAATAGCTTTACCTTATATATCATATTGTCCAACCAGTATCCAAAGCTATACCATCCCTGTCATGAACCGAACCTGGAAGTATGTAATGAGGAGGCTGTCAGAACATAAGTTCTAGTGACTGGACTTAGAATAAACTTCTGTATAAGCCTACATATACCATTTAGTTATATTTTCTTGCTTATTAGGTTATTCGCGATATTAGCTCTCTAGGCTATACTCATGTCCCATTAGTAGGTTAACCTAATACAACGTATATGTTGATACCCACAACTCGTCTAATCCTTTCTATGTATATATACAGTCCCTTGCCTTATATCGTATGGGCTTCATCATGTAAATGTATACTACTTTAGTTTAGTGCCCGCATTCTCGAAATCGTTTGGAATGCCACTCTTGATCTTGCTAGATTCCGTGTATCATCTAGATCTAATCTAAGGTTTACTATCAAGCGCTTCCTAGATTCAACCAGGGTTTACGCTACCTAGGGCCACTTGGGTTTATGCTACCCATTGAACGCTTCTCGGATTCGGGATTTACACGACCTAAGTCCAACTAGGGATTATGCTACCTATTGAACGATGCCCTCTAGTCTAGGACACACTACCCAGAGCGATATATGTTCCTAGACTTCTCCCCATGTACGTGTCGTGAATCGTAATCGATGTCTAGTTGCACATGTCCTCTATATGTGCGGCCCGAGACCCGTGGTAGGGCTAATCAAGAAACACAGAACTCGGTCGGGAGCTTTAAGTTATCTGCCGACGCAGATGCTAAGGTCTGTTTTTATCTGTATGCGGCTATGGTCCCACTTGACCCCTCCCCTAACTAATGAAAGGCACCCAAGAAAATCAAGAATGAGAACTATACGCAGGCCACCTATTCCCCCCACAAAACTATTGGCCAAACCTCACCCATAACTAGATAGCAAGTATATGGTCCGTTGGAGTTCTCCGCCTTTCCGCTTCACGTACTCGATTGACTCAAGATGGTAGGTAGACGACGACGTGCTATCACAGGGCTAAACAAGATATCGCCGCCTCACGCTGGTCCATCCTAGTCTTTAGGTTGCTTATATTGCAACCAAGGCATACACTTGGTTCTTCTCACGCATATCTTGACCTCTGTAAGCCCAGGAGGATCATCTGCGACCTCACAGAGGGATACCAAGAGTACACTCACGTCCCCTCGAAGCCGCGTGCTTCGTAACCCAGACCGTTGGAGCCTTCTTCATGATCAGATGGATGTTCGCTCCTCCTCGTGTTCTACTTGGTTTTCTTGACTAAGGTTTACTACTTAGTTCTCTTAACTAAGGTTTACTACTTAGTTTCCTGAATCGTTCGTTTTCTTAACTAAGGTTTACTACTTAGTCCTCTTAACTAAGGTTTACTACTTAGTTTCTCTTAATCGTTCGTTTTCTTAACTGAGATTTACAATTAATCCTCTTTACTAAGGTTTACTACTTAGTTTCTCTTAATCGTTCGTTTTCTTAACTAAGGTTTACAACTTAGTCCTCTTAACTAAGGTTTACTACTTAGTTCTCTTTCTCGTTATTTACTTAGTTCTCTTAACTAAGGTTTATTATTTGGTTCTCTTAACCAAGGTTTGATAATTAGTCTCTGTTACTTAGTTCTCTTTAACTATGGTTTGTTACTTAGTTCCTTTTAACTAAGGTTTACCTATGAATTCAAGCATGACTTAAGTTCTCTTTATCAAATGATAGCGTGCGGGTGTTCTCCCACATTTCCATCTTAGATTAACTTATTTCATGGTATAAGCCATCCCACCCTTCGAGTCTTGTATTACACGTTAAGTCATATTCACTTCTTATCCTTAGGATAAGTTTATCTATAATTTAATCTTATCATTCCCCGCTTTTCCTTGCTTTGATACTGTTATATTGGTTAAGTTTGCTCATGTGTCCAAGTTGACTTAACCCCCAATCACGTATTCAATTCAACTCACACGTCATGTCAAATTGGTTAAGTGTTATCTATCAGTCCATATTGACTTAACCTACCCATATATCATGTCAAATTGGTTAAGTGTTATCAGCAGTTCACATTGACTTAACCCACCCATATATCGAGTCAAATTGGTTAAGTATTATCTAGCGGTTCACGTTAACTTAACCCACCCATATATCGTGTCAAATTGGTTAAGTGTTATCTATCAGTTCATGTTGATTTAACCTACCTATATATCATGTCAAATTGGTTAAGTGTTATCTAGCGGTTCACGTTGACTTAACCCACCCATATATCATGTCAAATTGGTTAAGTGTTGTCTAGTATTTCATGTTGACTTAACCTTACCATACTAGCATGTGTCATTAGCATTAATTAATTATTAATGCCCAACCTCTCACATTAGACCCATTGTTGCGGTCACTGGATGTGCCGGTTGGTTCCGGGCAGGATTACACCACAACTCAATCTAACCTCAGGTTTAAAGCACGTTATGACTAACTTCTCACATTAGAAATTATTATTTGCGGTCACTGGATGTGCCGGGCGGTTCCGGGCAGGATTACACCGCAAATTCATTCTAACCTCGAATTAGCCATGTTTCATGTTTAGTTCATGTCCATTCCAGATGTCATATGTCAATTATCAATTCACAAGCATGTTCGTGTTTATTCTAGATTTCATATGTCAATTATCAATTCCAAATCATGTTCGTGTTCAAGTTATGCCAATAGTGTCAATTTCATGTCATGAGTCGAGTTCAATAATTACATAAAAACATGGTTTGTCCAGCATATTCCATTTTTAATTATGTTTCTAGGATCTTAACGCATATCCAATTTCCAAGTCTCGAATTCAAGCTTTACCCAAAAACCCCAATTTATGTTCATGCTTATAATCCCATTAATAGGCTATACCTATTATTCCAATTTTTCCATACATGTGTTCCTAACAGGTTACTATCATTCCTCATATGTTGGTTAAATTTATTCATATGTCAAGTACTACTTAACCCATTTCTACTTTTCTTATACAACCATTCATGAAATAATCTTTTTTACCCAAATTTCCTAATTCATTGATTAAATCTCAAGATCTTCCCAATTAACTATAATTTACACGTTGTCGACCTTGGCTCGAAGGTAGCCAAAGTTTTAAAAATAAAAAGGAAGAATAGGGAAGAGGAATAGATTAAGCATACAAAGATTATTTTAAATTGCAACATGAATTTTAACAGAGGAATGATGAACGATAATAATACTATTATGCATGAAGTGTATTGTAATCCCACTCACAGTGTTTTTGTGCTCCAATTCGTAGATCATTGGATTTCTTCTTCAATTCATGGATTAGATTAATCTTTGATTGATTTTCCCCCTTTTTGTTGCATAGCTTGAATTACAGATCTGAATCTCTTTTTTGTTCTTGCGTAGTACTTTAGATCTGAATCTCTCCTTTGTTTTATTCGCGGTAGTTGAATTCCTAAATCTAATTATTTTTAATTTAGGAATAGGTTTATAGAGAGAGAGTGGAGAGAAGACAGATCTAAGATCTAGGGGAGAAGAAGAAGAAAGGAGCAGCATAGAAGCATCAGAGAATTGTGCGGAGAAAATATGAGGCCTAGTGGTTGTTTATATTGGTTTAGATCAACGTAAGTGGCCAGAAATCGCGTCCAGGTGCTCAAAAATGAACTCGGCCTGCTTCTGGACCGAAATTCTCATCCCAGGTCGAGATAGGTCGACCTCCCCAAGGAGTAGGTCAGCACCATGGTCGACCTCCCCCCTGGGAGGTCGACCTCATGGTTGACCTGGGTACGTATGTTTTTTTTTCATGTTTTAGCTTGAAACTTCGGAAGGTCATAACTCCTTCACATGTAATCCGATTTTTGAAAACTTGGACTCTATTCCATGTAGAATTTCGAGGTGAATGCAATGATGATGTCCGTTTGACTTAATTCCTGATATTTAAATTAAGTATCCTTATTTTATTCTCTTTTCCGTTACACACACTAGTATTTAATTAATCTTTCCTTTTTCTTTCATGTATTAATTAATTTCAATTGTACATCACCATATTTACCTATCTATGCATATATATATTTTTAATTATATAAAAAATGCGCAGTGTTACAATACTGTTCAGTGGGAATCTGTTATCTACATCCTATTTAAGATGAATTTCCTTGTTCCTTTCCTATGTTGGATTTATACGTGCATTTCCATAGTTCATTATTCTTTATCTCTTAATGGTTCGACATTTGGTTTCTTCAAGGCTGGCAAAGGATTAAGACAAGGAGATTTGATTTCTCTATACATATTTGTTTGTGTTATGGAACTTTTTACTGTCCTTACTCACGATGCAGTTTATTCTAAGCAAATTGATTACCATCCAAGTTGTAAGAGGTCTAATATTGTTTCATTGCTCTTTGCTGACGATATATTGCTTTTTTCTAAGATGAATGGTAAATATATACTGGGAATTCAGAGTGTTCTTCATGATTTTATAATTCTATCGGGTTTGTCCATTAATTGCAGCAAGTCTAAGCTTAGGATTACTGGGGTTTCTGATCAAGTTAAAGACTACATTTATGAACAGTCGGGGCTGTCTCCTTTTCTTGATAATGAAATTATCTAGGTATCCCCTTGTGTGCAAACAAATTGTCTACAGCTCTATGCTTACCTTTATTTGAAAGAACAATATTTAAGTTATCAAGTTGGCATGCCTCAAAGTTTTCTATGGCAGGCATTGTGCCGACCGCCCATAACCCCCACACTTTACAAGGGAAATAATGTGCTGAAAGGTGTGCAAGGTAGCTATGGACAATCACCAGAGTAGGTAAACGTAAGCGAAACCTATCGTAAACTCACAGCGTAAGGATAAAATATAATAGAACATATACAACAGGTACTAATAGTGAAGCAGAAACACTAGACTTTCATACAATCAAAAAGTAATATCCCATACAAGAGGATAACAACGGCAGCATTTGTACAATTTTCCTCACTACAACACTCATGGAAATAGCACACAGCGGAAACAAATACTAAATAGTAGTAAAGATAGTACGCCAGCCTCCTGCTCGCCTGCGAACAGCAACACCATCCGCACTTAAGCTACCTGTCACCTGCTACTTAGTCTGTCCATCCAACAATCGGATGAACAGCCCAAGGTAATAAGAGGAAACATAAAACCTTGAGTCAAACAACATTCTTAGTGAGCGATAAAATAGCTAACAAACTTCAATAATAAAGTATATGAGAAGGGATAGATAAGCATATTAATCTACCTACGACACCAGAGAAGAATTCAACCTTATCTTCCCCACATCGGACACTGATGCCCTTTACTATAAACAATTCAATCATTCATTCAAGGAAACTAGAACACTCCAGATTACATAAGTCTCAACATACAACCCTAATCGAGTTTGACATTCCCCAAGCACTCTCCCCAGAGGCCTAAACCAATATCAGTTAAGCACTCAAAGAACATCTCCCTCGACTTTAGATAATCCATGTGAGATAGTACAAATAGAACAACCAATCATCCATGACTGACTCTGACTATCACTGCCAATCCTGCTTTGAAATCACCATTAATCATATGACGGCCAACCTTGCCATATGTTAAGGGCTATTGGTAACCCCAGTTCTAGCATAAACTCCATATGTCCAACCTTGACAATGTCCAACCTTGACAACTAGGCCTTTCAACGATACCCAAGGTACTCAACCAGCAACCTTCTGGTCTATTGGGTGCCCCCATCGTACCCCTGCTTTAAGCCTGCTAGAACTTATGACAACGATGACTTCTCAGCCTTCGCATCTCTAGTCATTTAACCTTGACAACATTTCATAGCTCAAGAAACCCTCTCGAGCAACCATTATCCACCAACCCACGAACTTTGAGCTGTTACTTCATTCACTGTTCTACTCCAATCAACGAATACCTTTCAACACTTCCAACCTTCCTACTTGAATTTACTTCGAAGTCACACCATTGTTGACTCAAAACAAGCTTTGTTTGGTCGATACTACATCTTATAGCATCTTCAGCCTTTTCGTTATGAAAAACTAGCCAAAATGTCAAAACAGCCTTCTATAACACTTCCGAAATGCTATCATATCCCCTGGTTCAATTCTGCATCAATCCGTCACTGATCCATCACCGATCCGTCACTGACCGATCCGTCACTAATCCATCACTGACCGACCCCTCACAAATCCGTCTGATCCATCCCTCACAGATCCATGACCGATCCATCAAAAACCCGACCGATCCATCCCTCCATGACCGATCCATCACAGACACGACCGTTCCTTCCCTCCATGACCGATCCATCACAAATCCATCACTGATTATTCCGTCACAGATCCATCTCAAATCTGACTGATCCATCACAAACTCGACCGATCTATCCCTCCATGACCGATCCATCACAAATCCATCACTGATCATTCCGTCACAGTTCCCTCACAAATTTGACCGATCCATCACAAACTCGACCGATCCATCCCTCCATGACCGATCCATCATAAATCCGTCACAGATCATTCCATCACAGATCCATCACAGATCTGACCGATCCATCACAAATCTGACCGATTCATCCCTCCATGGCCGATCCATTCCGTCACTAATCCATCGCAGATATGGACCGATCCATCGCAGATCTGGACCGATCCATTCCCTCATAGATCCATCGTAGATCTAGACCAATTCATTCCGTCACAGATCCATCGCAAATTTAGACCGATTCATTCCTATGGTCGAGCCAACTCCTGCATATTGCAGTTCAACTCCGATTTCGACCAAAACTTCGCCAAATGACGAATCCGACGAAATTAACTCAACCCAAGTCATCAAACACAATCATAAACATATCATAACATTACTGACCACATGAATATGACGATTACCACAAAAATGATGTAAATCTCACCAAAAACCATTTAAAATGAATATATGATCAAAATGAGAGATCTAACTAACATAAACGTGTAATATGACATGAAATTAACGACTAAAACTTGCTAGATTAGATCATAGGGTGATGCATATGAAAATGAACATGTAATGGTGTAAATTTATGGTAAAACATTCCAATTTGATGTGAAACATACCAAACACTCATATACTTCATTGCATTCATGTGAGAGATGTAAAATCATTCACCGATTTGCCAAAACAACCTAAAATGGTAGAAATAAGAATCCGGACAGCGAGCACTTCAAATCAAACTCCTCGATCCGATGAATTCGCCTTTGAAATGATATAGATCTAGCCTTGAATGGTGTAGATCTTTGATTTCCTCCCTTGGATTTGGATTTTAATGGTGGAAAGGTGTTACAGGAAGAAGGAGATCAATGCCTCCAAATGAGAGAATGGGAAAGTAAACCTTTTCCCTCCACTCTCACCCCCTATTTATAGGATTCCACTAAGGCTCCAAAACCAGAATAGCCAAGTGAAAAACCTTAAAACAACGATTTCTCCCAAACCGCTGAGCCAAATCATTAATGTTACCACTCTGTGGAAAGGAAATCATCAATTCCTTTCCAATAGCATAGGTGTCACCCTCTGATTCGACCTGAGTCAAAAGTTATGCCCTATACAAGGCTGACAGGGGAAAAATGGTCACAAACAAAATTGGTAAAAAATATGGGCATGTCTCACATCCCCATAAGCGACATATTAAAAGATGAGAATGATCCGACCCTCAGGGAATAAAATAAAAATATTTTACAATCTTTTGATACGTAAAATGCAGGCTGTTACAAGAAAACTGTTCATTGGCAGGTCAGTTGCACTTTCTTTGTGTATTTACTACGCTAGACAATTCATATTGCCATGCAAGCTCATTGATATGATATCTTCAACTTTGAATCACTTCCTTTGGCATGGTAGTCTCTATTCCAAAAAAATGATTCATGTCTCCTTTAATAAAGTTTGCAGACCTATCGCTTGTGGTGGTTTGGGAATTATGAAGCTGAAAGTTTGGAATCTTACGACATCATCCTCACATATTGATAAGCTATTAAATTTTGACAGCAATTTATGGTCGTCTTGGTGTAGGAGTAATTTAATTAAAGATCATCGTTTCTGGAGCATGGATGACCCTTTGTATTGTAGTTGGACATGGAGAAATTTGTTTTTTTGAAGCAAAAGGTAGTGAATCAACTGATTCACGCCTTCATATATAACATCATACAGTCCAGTACATCATCATCGTATATTTACAACAAACATACATGCATATCTAGCCCAAAAAAATAACAATGCCAGATTGCATTCCCCCCTCCCCCCCTCCCAAATGATAAAGGCTTAACATACAGCCATACACATAACACATAGCATAGATACATACATAAAAACAACATAAAAAACAGCCACAAGCAACAAGTCCATCTAGTCGCCAGTACGTCTTCTGCAAGCCCGGTCATGGACTCTAGCGGCAATAGTGTCCACAAACTTTACTTCCCTGTTATCCCCTGTCACAGATCCATCTCAAATCTGACTGATCCATCACAAACTCGACCGATCTATCCATCCATGACTGATCCATCACAAATCCGTCACTGATCATTCTATCACAGTTCCCTCACAAATATGACCGATCCATCACAAACTCGACCGATCCATCCCTCCATGACCGATCCATCACAAATCCGTCACAGATCATTCCATCACAGATCCATCACAGATCTGACCGATCCATCACAAATTTGACCGATTCATCCCTCCATGGCCGATCCATTCCGTCACTAATCCATCGCAGATATGGACCGATCCATCGCAGATCTGGACCGATCCATTCCCTCACAGATCCATCGTAGATCTAGACCGATTCATTCCGTCACAGATCCATCGCAAATCTAGACCGATTCATTCCTATGGTCGAGCCAACTCCTGCATATTGCAGTTCAACTCCGATTTCGACCAAAACTTCGCCAAATGACGAATCCGACGAAATTAACTCAACCCAAGTCATCAAACACAATCATAAACATATCATAACATTACTGACCACATGAATATGACGATTACCACAAAAATGATGTAAATCTCACCAAAAACCATTTAAAATGAATATATGATCAAAATGAGAGATCTAACTAACATAAACGTGTAATATGACATGAAATTAACGACTAAAACTTGCTAGATTAGATCATAGGGTGATGCATATGAAAATGAACATGTAATGGTGTAAATTTATGGTAAAACATTCCAATTTGATGTGAAACATACCAAACACTCATATACTTCATTGCATTCATGTGAGAGATGTAAAATCATTCACCGATTTGCCAAAACAACCTAAAATGATAGAAATAAGAATCCGGACAGCGAGCACTTCAAATCAAACTCCTTGATCCGATGAATTCGCCTTTGAAATGATATAGATCTTGCCTTGAATGGTGTAGATCTTTGATTTCCTCCCTTGGATTTGGATTTTAATGGTGGAAAGGTGTTACAGGAAGAAGGAGATCAATGCCTCCAAATGAGAGAATGGGAAAGTAAACCTTTTCCCTCCACTCTCACCCCCTATTTATAGGATTCCACTAAGGCTCCAAAACCAGAATAGCCAGGTGAAAAACCTTAAAACAACGATTTCTCCTAAACCGCTGAGCCAAATCATTAATGTTACCACTATGTGGAAAGGAAATCATCAATTCCTTTCCAATAGCATAGGTGTCACCCTCTGATTCGACCTGAGTCAAAAGTTATGCCCTATACAAGGCTGACAGGGGGAAAATGGTCACAAACAAAATCGGTAAAAAATATGGGCATGTCTCACATCCCCATAAGAGACATATTAAAAGATGAGAATGATCCGACCCTTAGGGAATAAAATAAAAATATTTTACGATCTTTTGATACGTAAAATGCAGGCTGTTACAGGAAAACTGTTCATTGGCAGGTCAGTTGCACTTTCTTTGTGTATTTACTACGCTAGACAATTCATATTGCCATGCAGGCTCATTGATATGATATCTTCAACTTTGAATCACTTCCTTTGGCATGGTAGTCTCTATTCCAAAAAAATGATTCATGTCTCCTTTAATAAAGTTTGCATACCTGTCGCTTGTGGTGGTTTGGGAATTATGAAGCTGAAAGTTTGGAATCTTGCGACATCATCCTCACATATTGATAAGCTATTAAATTTTGACAGCAATTTATGGTCGTCTTGGTGTAGGAGTAATTTAATTAAAGATCATCGTTTCTGGAGCATGGATGACCCTTTGTATTGTAGTTGGACATGGAGAAATTTGTTTTTTTTTGAAGCAAAAGGTAGTGAATCAACTGATTCATGCCTTCATATATAACTTCATACAGTCCAGTACATCATCATCGTATATTTACAACATACATACATGCATATCTAGCCCAAAAAAATAACAACGCCAGATTGCATTCCCCCCTCCCCCCTCCCAAATGATAAAGGCTTAACATACAGCCATACACATAACACATAGCATAGATACATACATAAAAACAACATAAAAAAACAGCCACAAGAAACAAGTCCATCTAGTCGCCAGTACGTCTTCTGCAAGCCCGGTCATGGACTCTAGCGGCAATAGTGTCCACAAACTTTACTTCCCTGTTGTCCCCTGTCCATAAAAAAACATATTTTAGTATGGTGTATATGGTTTTATTAGGCGATCTCATTTTGCATTTAAACTTTCTAGTGTTACGCTCATGCCATAAAAGCCAAGTGTAAACAAAATTTAGCAAAGCAAAAAGGTTTCGAGCGGGAGTGTTTTCAAGTGCAGGAAAAATGTTCTGCTAAAAACGCAATTGATCCATGATGAATTCACGCCGCTGTAGATCCAACGCCAGGAAAACCATGCATTTTGTCCATACATAGAATGCAAAGTCTATGTATGTTGTTGACATGGAGAAATTTGTTAAAGCATAGATCTGTTTTTATTCCTTTTGTTCAATCTGGATCGAGGTTCAATCATAATGTATCCTTTTTGTCTGATCTGTGGTCTTCTTCTGGTGTCATTCTTGATGATGCAATAGATTACAATACTAGATTCATGACAGGTATAAATAAAAGTTCTTCACTGGCTACTGTTTGTGTGAATAGTTTGCTCACCTTATCTCATACTAGCTCGACATTGGTATGTAGTATATGGCAAAGATTACAAAGTTCGCCACTTCCTGATGCTTGTGACCATGCTATTTGGAGCATTCTATTCATGATGTGTATGATAGATTTATGAAAAGCAATGATTATGGAATTTTTCCTTGGCATAAAAGGATTTGGGTTTCAAGTCACATTCCTAAAGTAAACTTATTTCTTTGGAGAGTTTTGTGGAATGGCATTCTTACCAAGTGCAGGCTGAAGGTATGCAGGATTATTGATGACGATTCTTGTATGTTCTATCTTTTCACTATGAATCCATTCCCCACTTGTTTTTCAAGTGCGTTTACATGCATAATGTTTGGTCATCTATCCTCTTCCAATTTGGCATTCATGTTTCTGCTACTGTGTCTGCTGAAGAGTGGTATATTGTATTTAAGTCTACAAGACGGAAGAGTGATACTTTGCTATTGAGGCTTTTTAAAGGTTTATGTACTTGTTATGGATGGAACGGAACAATAGGGTGTTTAATGGGATTGTTTCCCCTATACATATATTGATATGCTCTATTGCTTCAACTTTTTGATGTTGTAACTGTGTTTGTGTGTATTCCTGTTTTGGTATTATAATAAAGATGGTTGGGGCCATTCAATCTCGCTTGCTATGCAAAAAAAAAACTTAAAAATATGATATAACAAAACTTTATTTACTAATTAAAAACGTTCATATAAAAATATTATCAAAGCTTATTACTTAAAAATAGATCTAAAAAGTAAACTTTCTCTGCAAAATTATTTTTAACGTATTTTAATAAATCTTAATATATATCACAAAAATATAGGATCTGACATATAAAAACGTTCATTTAACAATATTATCAAATCTTAAAGTATATCACTTAAAATTAGGATCTAACAAATAAACTTAATTACAAATTCATTTTTCATTATATAATAATAGAAATAGTGATTCAAGCTTTAAAAACAGTTGATATTGAAACTTATGTATAAAAAATAAAATCACATGATTTTAACATAAAATAAAATATGTATATCATTTTACTTTAAATGTGTTAAACATATAAGATTTGCAAAGAAAATAACTCACGCGCGAAGCCCGTGCCGTAACACTCGTAATAAATAGTTGCAATGAGGATTATTGGTATGTGCGTAGTGGAAGTTTTCATGGTTTAATACTGTGGCCAATCAAAAGAGACTACATGGATTGAGGCCACAAAAGAGATCATGTTGATTGAAATTTGTACCATTAGATTTGATTTAACATAAGCTGTCAAATTTATAGCCGGAGAGGATGGTATGGATTGCGTCTCGGCAACAAACTAGAGAAAATATGTTTTAATCATTTCATATGATGACATATTAGTGTGAAATTGTGAAACATTTTAGAAAAAATTAAAGTTAAAACATTTGTAGTCAATCGTTTGAACAAAAATATGTATGATAAGTTATTAGCGAATGATTATTTAATATTAATTATTAACAATTTAATTATAGTTTATCAATTAAGTAACTGTTGATTATTTCATATTTCAAAATAGTTGTTAATAATTAGTAAAGAAATGATTTTACAAAAAACATTGATATGTAAACGAAATCTTCAATTCAAAAAAATTGTTTGAATATACTTTTTTGACACATCATCACATAACTCAGCATTATTTTTAACAAGTGATTAAAATGATATGAGAAAAATGTAGGGGCAAATCGCAAAAAAACTTTCCCTTCTGTATATGTGTAGATAATACATTTTACCTACTTATAACTATTGGTAGATAATAATACTTCAACAATTTTATAACATTGACAATATTTACCTACTAATAAATTTTACCACTGAATATTGGTAGATAAAGGTTCTCTTTACTACCTATATTTATTGATTGGTAAAATATTGGTAGGTAAAGGTCATATTTCTTGTAGTGAATAGTTGGATGCCTATGTGAAGTTTTCTTGTAGTGGCGCTTGGCATTTGGGTTCGACCTCATTTCGAAGGCAAATATGTACGATTCAATACCACGACATACGCCAAGTATTGTCCTTATGGCGACGTACGCATATGCAAGTTCTTGAAACTTTGACCGTTCGGACCAGTGTTCGATGACGAATATTCTATGAATTAGAATACCGTCACGAAGTGTAATAACAGCAAGCGCACGACATACAATTGTTGGTACGTGGCGAATACGAGAAGATCCGCAGGGAAAGAAGTAATTTCAATCTTATTCAGTCAAATTAAACCAAAATTTGGATTGTGATTAAGTACTAGAAAAAAAAAGTAAACTATAATGTAGATTAAAACTATGAGATTAAAACCAATTTAGGGGCAACTTCACTTTTATCTCTTTACACATTATTCAACATAAAATAGCACAAAGATCTCTCAAATATCTTAAGTAAGATTAACTATGTAATTATCATAAACATAACTTATTTGCGTTAATAATTAACATAAAGTACGCCATCAAACTATAATACACAATTAATCTAACTTTTTAACTATTATGTAACAGGCCATCGAAATGAAACTAAAATCTAATTTAAATATGATCTATTTACTATTGGTTAGTAATATAGATCATCAAATTTCAACTCAAAAATCATTTCATTGCCATAATCACAGTTTTAGATGAAGAGGCAATTTGTTGTATATGTCATAAACATAGCCTTAATGTTATGAAATGAACAAAAGGGGCTATTAAATTCAATATGAAAAACAAATACACCAAAAATATCCATTTCCATTAAAACCCAAAGAGATCACTCATACAAATTCATGTTGAATATACATTAATTGAGAGGAAAAGCTTCATCACCCCTAAATTGTAGGGGTTTAGCTCCTCATTTGTGTGATTAGTTCAACACAATTAGATTTCAACATTTAAGAACAATAAAAATAAAAAGTAAAAAATGAAGAAAAGAAATTAACTACTAACTAATTGCATAAAATAAAATTACACTACTTGCAGAAAAGAAAATCTAAACTACTAAAATAAAGTAGAGTATAGAAATTAAAAGAAACATGAGAGAGACATAGAAGAAATAGGCTTGGAAGCCATTTTTGTTTATTTCATCAATTACACTTTCATTTGCTAAAAAGGAGATCCTCCAATACATGAAACAAAGGGGTTTATATACATGATCAAAAAAACCTAAAACCCTAATCACTTTCCTTGGGAAATCCCCAAAATGCCTATTCATGTAGCTTTTAATTGCCACTAGCCACTAATGAGTCATGTAAAATGTATGAGGCCTTCTGTCTCAGTCTTTAATATGAAGCTTAAGAGCAAATGGGCTAATTGAAATGTGTGGGCCTCCACTATCTATAAAATGAATTAATTCTTTGCCTCCTTTTGTGAAAATGCATGCTTTCCCTCATCTCTTCATGTGTATATATCCTTTAGCTCCAAAATTCCTACAAGAGATAAACACAAGGAATAAGTAAAAGATTTCACAAATTAAAACATGCACAAGTGACCACTTTTTTCCAAAATAAGTGATGATTTTGAAAATATTTAAAACATGGTTTGATCATATAAAATACCTGAAAATGTTCATTTATTCAACTAAACAAGAATAAATATGTGAATATAAATGTGCATTTTTACGTGCATATCATATACCCTCACACTTATCTTTTTATTCGTCCTCGAATAAAGAAAAAAATAAGATAAATCCATTTTTGTAGGGAGCTCGATTGCATTGAGCGTATGCAACAAGCCGTTAAACCTTTGGGTGTCCCCAATAGGACAAGTGTTGTTTCTTGAGGATTTTCAGTGGATACTACCCATAAAATCCAAATGTTAAATGCAAAAATATTTACAAGACGAATGCAAACTTTTAAAGGAATATTTACAAATGAATAATTTACTTTTAAATATTACATGAATCAGTTAACACAAATTTGGGTTGTCACTATGAGACTTTAGCCCGTTACTAATAAAAACTTCAAACAAAAGTCATGTTATCGTCACAAACTCCTACAGCTTGGCCAGTTGTTTTGATAGAAACATAGTGCAAATATGAAATGAATTCTATAATCGATATCAACAATCGTAAAATGGAATCTCAACTTCCTTTTTGTTAACAAGTTAGGACGAATAATGAAGAGTGTGCTTGGATTTCAAGTGCTTACTCTCTCTTTATTACAAAATATTTACATTAGTACTATTTACAAACACCTAACCAAAAAGATCAAGGTATACCACCCGTGAGAGTTTGGGAAAGAGTTTGGCTGATTGTGCAGACCAACGCTGACTTTGTCAACAAGATGTCGGTAATCCTTAGGTATCCAACTCATAAAATGAGACCAAGATATACCGACGCTGACATTGTCAACAAGGTGTCAGAAAGAGCTTGGCGGGTTTGCACACCAACGCGAGATATACTAGCAATGTTGGATACCCTTGGATTATTAATATATACATACATTCTTTTTTTTCTTTCTTTTTTATTTTTTTTTACATAAGAGAGAGAGTTAAGCGAGGATATCTTAGCACAACTTCACTAAAAAGATCTAAAATGTTATCGCAAGTAGTCAAAATCAACCGTTCATTTAATCGGATTTCAATTCAGAAAATATTTCATACTCATCACCTACGAATTTCCCAATATACCAGTTACACCAAATTTGCTCATAATTCAAACTTTCCTTTCATTATCCGCTAAGAGAAGTAAATTTCCAAACATTTTAATCAAACGACCCAAAACCACTTATTTAGTTCATCGTGCCCTTTTAAAAGTAAATTAAAAATGTTTTTTTTTTTTTTTTTTGAAAAAAGAAAAGAGACTATACATTTTTTTTTTGAAAAGGAAAAGAAACTATGCTAAACCAAAATAAATGATAAACTCCCCCCACACTTGATTTTGACTGTGTCCCCATAGTCAGCCCAAATGAAAAAAAAATGAAAATTTCGAAAATATGACTTATATTTACAAGAGAAAAGGAAAAAAATATTTACAGTCTATTAGAAAATGTATTGACAAGAAGTAAATGAAAAGGTCTTCTAAAGAACGATTCATTTGCCTCTTCAAGTATGAGAGACACAGCTTAAGCACAGAAAACCAAATCATAAAGGATGGTATGTTGCGTTTCAGATTTGGAAAAACAAATTATGTTTTTTGAGTTGCTAATTTTAGAATTTTTAGCTTACAATTGATCCTAAAATCGAATTGAATATCTATAGCAACTAAAGAGACGTCATCGAGCTGGGGTTCAGTAAAAGTTTTAAAAGCAAAGTTTGATTTGTTCAGATGATGTATAAATTGGGACATGTGTGCATCATTCTCACCTCCACACTTGTTTTGGGAAATATTGTTTGGTTTTGCTTTGAGATTTGAAATTTTGTTAACCAAGGGTTCATTCGTAAACCTAAAGTCAAAACCAAACAAATGAATTTTCAGTAAATTTAGAACTTGTGTTTTCTCAAAAACCGTGTTATTCAAAAAAGAGTCCAAATACTGCAAAAATTTATCATTGAAAAACAAGTGATCATAGTGAGATTCAGTTGAAACGATCAAGTCGCAAGGAGTTTCAACAGTTTTAGAAAAATCGTCATTGTGTTTCATATCACATTCAGCAATTTCATTGTTTTCATCCTCAAGAATTTCAAAGTTTTCAAATTTTTCATTTTCAGTTTCAGACCCGACAACATTATCGTCAATCAGTTCAAGAAGTTTTCGCTTACCAAAGCCGTCCTCACCTAAACAGTTGTTAACAACTTCATCATTTTTGTCATGTTGACAATCTAAAGTTGCTAAATTTTCAAAAAATTTAGAATCTGAGAGAGGAAGATCAAATTGAAGATTGACGTCTTTGTTTTCAGGAGAATTCAAATTCAAATCAATTACCGAGCTTTCAACAACTTCATTAAGATTTTCATCAATTTCAAAAGTTGTTAGTTGAAGATCGTTGATTGTGGTAAAAGGTGGATTATCATTTGACTCATCACATGCTGAAGTTTGATTTTTTTTTCACGAAAATTCAAGTAATCTTGTAACAACAAATTCGTGTGATAATCGTGAATTTCATTCATTTGCTCAACAAAATCAAATTTATAATTATTAACTTGAGAAGTTTCAATTTGAAATTATTGAGAACCAGAATCGTTAATCGCACCATCATTGTAATTATTCCCATCGCCAAAACCGTTTGAAAAGTTATTCACATTCCCATTTTGAATTTGAAATTCATTTTGGAGCTCAAAATTTAATTGGCAAGGGTTATAATGAAAATCATTCAAATTTGGAAGTGGATACAAATTTTGATTATTTTGAAAACTTTGACTTGAATTGTTGCACATTAATTTAATTAATCTTTGACTTTCTCCAAGTAGAGATTGAATACTTATTTCTAGACTTAAGGGTTGATCGTTAATTTGAAAATTTCGTGGTGCAAAATCAGGACTATTTTGAAAAGTTGGTGGCGTACAGTCCAAATTGCTTATACAATAGTTGTTATTAAAATATCTATATGAATTTGAAGTAAAATTATATGGATTATATTGATTTTCACAACTATCGTAAATCCGTAGGAATAAGGGAATTGAGACATTTTCAAGAAAGTTATTTTTCTTTTTTGATTTTTTTAAGAGAAAAAAAAATTATTAACCAAAGAAAATTGTTTTTTTTATATTTTGGATTTTTATATTTTTTTTCCTTATATATGCATAAACCTAATGCAACTATATGAATGCAAATTACTTATTTACAAATTTCTAAAATTACTAATGACGGTTAGATTAATTTCACCAAAAAATTTCTCAGCCAGTTAACGGACATGAGTACTCGGTGCACCAGGAATCACCCTAGCAATGCAGCCGAAGGTTTAAGTACCTTCAGAGGAACAGACGATATAATATTTACGAATTACCGTAATATTTATAAACGGTTAACTCTGCTGTAGTCTAGACACCGAGAAATAAATCGTTAGAAAGAAATCAAGTTGTCAAAATATAACAGTGTCCTTCGAAAAATAAAAAACAAAATAAGATGAATGCAAAACAGAAATTAAACGTGCATTAACAATGCAACTACGAATGAATTTTTATTTCTATTTTGGATTTTTTATGCAAATGCAAACAAACAACAATGCAATGAAATAAAAACAAGGGACAAGAGCGCAATACCAGAGTGTCTGAATTTGTTAGTAATTTTTCTTTAAGCGGCAAAATTTTTTAGCAAGCAAAGAAGAGTGTGGTTCCAAGTGAGCAAAGCAATTCTCCTACTCGTGCAACTTGAAAAGTGATGACAATATATATACAACGAAAAGCAAGCAATTTTTTTTTTTTTTTGAACAGAAAATAAAATAAACACACTAAATCCTAACTTAAGATGAAACAAAAAGAAATAAACACACAATAAATCCTAACAACAAAACAACTAAACTAAAAAAACAAAGAAAAGTAAGGCAAACTTTTTTAAAAATAAACACACAAAGCACACTAGAAAACTTTAACTCAGCCAAAACAAAGATTACACTAGAAAACTTGTAAAACCCTAAATTTTCTGTTAACAGTAAATCAAAAAGTTATAGTATAATTAATTCTAATTGAAAGGATTAAGGGAAACGGGTTACGCCATTGCATTCTTCTCGGAATTCTGCTTGAGATAGAGTCCGAGTTTGCGTAATTCAGGCTCCATATGAAGGAGTTATGACCTCTAGAAGCTTCAGAATTCAAATTTAAAGTTCAAACAGTTCAAAAGTTAATTCAAATTTCGAATTCAGACCCAAACTGGGTTGGGCGGTAAAATTCCCGCCCAGGCACCAGGTCGACCATTGGGTCGACCTGGGGGTCGACCTGCCCAGTCGACCTGGTTTGGCCCTGGCTGGCCTGGTCGGGTTCCGGTCGATTTCTGAGGCTTGGCTGTGTCACTAGGGCTGACTTATCGCATTTTGGTTGGCTCCTCTCGAAGTGAATGGTCTAGATTCATCTGTGATCGTCTGATGACTCAAATCAGTCTGAAATTCTATAAATATAACTCAACACTCAACCTAAATTCTCACAGATAATATAGAAATAGATCTGCCATGCTGTCGGGAGAAAACTAAGAGGAGCTTCCACTTGTAGAAAAGCTTAGAGACGAGCCAAATTAAAGTTAAAACAATAATCAAATCAGTCTACCCAAAGGAAAGCAATTAAAATTCAGAATTCAAAAATCAGAAAACAAGTCCGTCGTTTGTTGTATGTATAGTGATTTTTCCGATGTGAATAAAAGTTAGGATTTGATTCGATGTAAAATGGAAATGGAATTGTGTTATTATGTAACAACGATGTTAATTCATACCTATGTATTCAAATGATTGTGGTATTGTGATGTTTGTGGTATAGTTGAATTGATATTGATCCTATTGTACATTTAGAATCACATGAAAGTTGTATATTTTATGTTGTAATCGACACCTATATGTTTATGTGATTATATAGGTTGTATGTTATTAAGATTTCATGTATACATATGCTAAAACCTCTATGCCTAAGTTCATATACATGCTAACACGTTTATACAAAAGTTGCAAAGTCAATAATTGGATCCATGCCAAGATCCACTTTAATACATGTTTCATTTTTCATTGGGCATATGATTGGATCTAGTTCACTCATGCGATGAAATTATATACATACTTTATGAACATGTCATATTCTAGTGATGTTCAATGTTATGCCTAGATCTAAACATGTTTAGGCTTATGTTGTCTAAATCATATGTTAATTCATGTGACTCCTATTTGGTTAGACCCCTATTTCAATGCAAGTTCACATGTATGTAAATTGATTTAGCCTATGTTGCAAGTTCACACCTATGATATTCATATTGACTATTTTGCAAGTTCACACCTATGATATTCGTATTGATTATTCCAGGAATGCCAAGTTTACACCTATGTCATGTTTATGTTTATGAATTCCCTTATGCCAAATTTTGTGTGCGCTAAATTAGGCTAAGTTTTTAGCCTATTTATATGTTAAAAACCATGCGAACGAAAATTAGGCTAAGATTTTTAGCCTAATATTTAGACGGGGTAATGTTGGGAAAATTGGTAACTTGACATAAATTGGTAAAAATATATGAAATTGGCACGTTTGTCACATGCCAAAATTGGTGGCATTTAAATGGTATGAATTCCTATACCAAAAATGTTAAACTTGGAAAGTGGGCCACAACATTTAATTGTTGACAAATTTACATATATTAAGTAATAAAGACAAATATGTAAATATAGAAAACACGAGTATGCTTAACGCGAGGTTGGATTGAGTTGTGATGTAAACCTGCCCGGACCCGCCCGATTGTCCAGTAGTCACAACAATACCTATCCAATGTGGGTGGTTAAGCATGGAGCCCAATAAGGACCTGAGGTTAGCCCGGAACCGATTGGCATATCCAGTAACCGTAACAAAATCTGTCTAATGTGAGTGGTCGGTGCTTTAAAAAGCTAAGGACAGATACGTCAGGATGGTAGGGTTAAGTTAACTAGAACACTTAACCAATTCAACATGTTAATTTAAACTGGTGGGTGGGGTTAGGTAAAATCAGACACTTAACCACTTAACATGTTTGACTAGAAAACCCTAGTAACGGGGACCCATTTCAGCAGTAACCCAATTAGGTATCATGGTACCCTGAAACTAGGGAGGGTGGGGCACGATTACTGGGCTGATTGTAAGCGGTCAAAAGCGACGGCGGTGGGTGCAACAGTGTGGGTTCTAACGGAGTGCGGGCATGCACACACTTCGGAGCAGACAAACAGGGCACTGGGGGCACTAGTAGTATAACCTATGCATTCTAAGGATTGTGTCGGGTCGCCACCATGGGACTTGATACACCCCATGATGGGACCAGCATAGGTATCTACAATCTTTGGCGGCCGTAAGACACAGATGGTTATGCGAGTAGGAGCCGATCTTTAGTGAAAGGGGATCACTTCACCCGATCATGGGGTGCCGGTTGAGAAAATACAAGTAGGTGCAGAGATATAGTGTGGGGTGCGATAGTATATTCGATTCAAACTGCCTTACCTTAGTTTATGATACTTTCCTATTTCCAGTTTATACTTATCATGTCCTTTTTCTTATTCTTATACTGAAGAGTCTCTAGACTTACCAGGCTTTATGTCTGACCCTATTTTCTTTCGTCTTCTTTTCTTCCGTCCTCCCCCCCCCCCCCCCCAAGGTCCACAGGGAGGAAACAACCCAGCTTGGTCAGACTCTTTGCAAGGTTCAAGATAGTAGATGTACGGTTTGGAATTTCTTTGACTATGGCTGTTGGACACACTCTATGGGGATTTATGCAGTTTTAGTTATGTGTTTATGCTTCTTCATTTAATAACCAAGACATAAATGATGTTGTAATGTTTTGGAAGTTATTATGTGACAGTTATGGAAATGTTTTGTTTGAACACATATTTATGAAATAAAAAGTATGTTGTTTTCTGTTGCTTATGTATGTGTGTTTATATCTGCCTTGTGTTTTATCTGTGACTTTTACTTACAAACCTCCACCAAAGTTAAGGCACTCCCCTTGTGAGTGACCTTAGTGGAGAGTAGGGTGTTTCACTTGGTATCAGAGCACAGTTTTACCAGACTAGATAAAAAAATTTGAAACTATTTTCAAAAACAAGTTTAAAGAAGCAGTATTTTCAAGAAAAAGAGTTATTTCAAGGCATATTTCCCCAAAATCCATATTCACTATCTCTCTATCCTTTGTCTTGAATACTTTCCTTTTTGTTCCAGCATGTCTGGAGATCTTAACCTTCCAGAAGGAGTACCGATTCCTGGCTGGTTCCGAAGGTACCTAGAGGCTAGGGCCAATGGTGCGGGACCAGAAGACATTCCTCCTCCCACAGTGGCAGCGGTACCTCCTCCTCCTCCTCCTCCTCGTGGAAATACTTTTGCTAAGACATGTAGATACTTCAAGGCTATGGGAGGAAAGGACATTTATGGAACTGAATCATATGTGGCAGCAAGGAACTGGCTGAAGGAGACCGAGGACTTGTTCGTCATTTTCGAAGTTGATGATAGGCAAAAGATACAGCTAGCAATGTGGTTGCTTTAAGATGAAGCTTCCTACTGGTGGGAAGTTACTCATGCTGAAAGGCCAGTGGAGACTTGGGAAGATTTCAGGATGAGGTTTGAGATGAAATTCCTCTCCCAAGCTGAAAGAAGCCTGCAAATGGAGAAGTTCCTAACTCTTAAACAAGGAAGTATGACGATTAAGGAGTACGTCAATCAGTTTAATCAGCTGGCCAGATTTGGGCTGGATTTGGTAAACACCCAACACAAGAAGGCCCTTCGCTTCATCAAAGGTCTGAATGAGCCTCTACACAGCCTTGCAATGACCCATATACCCATAGGAGCAACTTATGAAAGCTTGGAGGGCATGGCGCTGCTACACGAGGAAGATAAAGGCAAGAAGGAGGCAAAGGTGGAAGTGCCTCAAGAAAAGAAAGAAGGTTTACAGGCTAAGAAGACAGACTTCAAGAAAGGCGAGAAGAACAAAAAATCCCATGAAAAGAGAAAGTGCAATTTCTGTGGCATTGTGGGACATATAGCAAAAGACTGCAGGAAGAAGAAGGCAAAGATGAATAGGGGTTGTTTCCATTGTGGAGAGACTGGATACTTGGCTAAGGACTTCCCGAAGAAGCGGGGGCAGGGACTGAGGACTGGATCCACCTCAGGGGGACAGGTTCACGCACTGGTGGCACCTCTACAGGTTCAAGGTAGAAATATTTCTGTAGAAAGATTAGATTATCTTTATGATCATCCAGTTCGCACTCTCTTTGATTCTGGTGCATCACACTCCTTTATTTCATCTGCTTTAGTAGAATCTCTGCACCTAGACACTAGTATGGTAGAAGATCCCTTGGTTGTTTCGAATCCAATTAGGGGCTCGGCTTTTTGTCGATGGTTTGCTTGGATTTGAAAATCTCTATTCTAAGTGTTGAATTTAGATGTAGCGCCTTTGTTTTGGGCGTCTCAGGATATGGACTGATCTTAGGCATGGACTGGTTTTCCAGTAATGGTACCATTCTTGATTGTGAGAAAAGAGTGGTTAGACTCTTGACTCGGCTCGGTAACACTCTAGAAATTTCTTGTAATATCTTAAATGATGTTATGCTTAGTTATCTAGAGTCGTTTGATGCTTCTGTTGAGAATTTGCAGTCGGTTAGAGTAGTCCGAGAATATCCGGATGTCTTTGAAGAGGTGAAAGGCTTACTTCTGAAGCGGGAAATAGACTTCCGCATATATCTTGTTGACAATGCAAAGCCCATAGCTCTGCCTGTTAGACACATGGCTCCAAAGGAGAGAAAGGAGCTCAGTAATCAAGTTAAGGAGCTTCTCAAGAAGGGGTTTATAAGGAGAAGTATCTCGGAATGGGGTGCTCCAGTGGTGTTCGCCACCAAAGCAGATGGTTCACTACGTCTTTGTGTGGACTATAGGGAGCTAAACAAGCTGATTAAAAAGAATAGACACCCGCTTCCTAGAATAGACGATTTGTTTGATCAACTTGTAGGTGCATCGGTCTTCTCCCAACTTGATCTGGCTACTGGGTTCCATCAGCTAAGGGTAGCTGAAGATAGCATTGATAAAACGACGTTCAGAACCCCCGACGGTTTCTACGAGTGGCTTGTCATGCCTTTCGGTTTGACAAACGCACCCGCTTATTTCGTGGACCTAATGAGCAGGGTGTTCAGAGAATTCCTCAATAAGTTTGTGGTTGTCTTCGTAGACGATATTTTGATCTTCTCAAAGAATGAGGAAGAACATGCTCAGCATCTGAAGGAGATCATGGAAACTCTTCGAGTTCATCAGCTAAAAGCCAAATTCTCCAAGTGCCTCTTTTGGAGAGAAGAAGTAAAATTTCTTGGACATATAGTGTCCAAAGAGGGACTAGCTGTGGATCCCGTGAAAGTGGTGGCGGTGCAAGATTGGAAGACACCAAGAAATGCAACCGAAGTCCGAAACTTTCTTGGGCTAGCCGGTTTTTACCGAAAGTTCATTAGGGATTTCGCGAAAATCTCAGCTCCACTCACAAGGCTAACGAAGAAGAATCTGGCATTCGCTTGGGATTTGGATTGTGACATTGCTTTCCAACGCTTAAAAAGGGCTCTCACAATAGCCCCAGTTCTGACTTTGCCAAATGGAAGCAAGATGTTCACAGTATACACGGATGCTTGTAGTACGGGACTAGGCGTTGTTCTGACGCAAGAAGGGAGGGTAGTAGCTTATGGTGGAAGACAACTGAGAGTTCATGAAAAGAACTACCCAACCCACGATCTTGAGTTGGCCGCCATCGTCTTTGCGCTTAAGTCTTGGCGCCATTATCTCCTAGGTGAGAAGTTCGAATTATATACTGACCATAAATCGTTGAAGTATCTTTTCTCGCAGAAAGATCTTAACTTAAGGCAGCAAAGGTGGATGGAGTTCCTTGCCTCGTATGATTTTGAGATTTCCTATACTCCTGGCAAAGGCAACGTAGTAGCAGACGCGTTAAGCAGAAAGAGGCTGACCGTAAGCCCTCTCTTTGTGGAAAGGAAAAGCTTGGAGTATATAGCCAGTTTCGACTTTAGGCCCTCCTCAGATTTTATACCTGGTTTATTGGCATCCCTAGAAGTACGGCCCACTCTTTTAGACTCAAAAGGGGCCGCACAACGCGAAGACCCTCAGATTGATAAAATAATTAGGGGTGAAACTTCCAGTCACCTCAATAGGTACTCCATCGATGATAAGGGTTGGCTGAAGCGGGATGGAAGGCTGTGCGTCCCACAAGCAAGGGATTTAGTGAAGATGGCTCTCGAGGAAGCACATCATTCCAAGATGACAATACATCCAGGTGGAGACAAGATGTACAAGGATGTAAAGAGAGTTTTCTATTGGAGCGGCATGAAGAAGGACTTGGAAGATTTCGTTTCTAAATGCGTGACATGCCAACAGGTCAAGGTGGAACAAAAGAAGCCTGGAGGACTGCTTCATTCTCTAGAGGTCACGCAATGGAAGTGGGATAGCATTTCAATGGACTTCATTGATGGGTTGCCTAGGTCAAGAAGAGGCAATAGTAGCATTTGGGTAATAGTGGATAGGCTTACTAAAAGCGCCCACTTTTTACCTATAAAGATTAGAAGGACTGCTTCGTCTTTAGATTCCCTTTATCTCTAGGAAATAGTTCGACTTCGTGGAATACCCTCCAGCATAGTGAGTGACAGAGACCCCATCTTTACGAGCGAATTTTGGCAAAGTCTGCAAGAAGCTGTAGGCACACAGTTATGCTTGAGCACGGTTTATCACCCCCCAAACCGATGGTCAGACGGAAAGGGTGAATAGAGTACTTGAAGATCTTCTAAGACTGTGCGTTCTTGACTTCGGAGGGACTTGGGAGGATCATCTTCCTTTAGTGGAATTCGCCTACAACAACAGCTACCAAGCCACTATTGGCATGGCGCCCTTCGAAGCTCTATATGGAAGACCGTGCCGATCACCAACTTGTTGGTGGGAGTCTACTGACAAGATTATACTTGGGCCAGACATGATTAGAGAGACTTCTGAAAAAGTAGGCTTGATACGAAAAAGAATGAAGACTGCCCAAGATAGACAGAAATCCTACGCCAACAAAAGAAGGACCGACCTTGAGTTTGAGGTTGGGGACAGGGTTTTCCTTAAGGTATCCCCTTTAAGGAACGTCGTTCGTTTTGGATCCGCAGGAAAGCTAGCACCAAGATTTGTAGGACCGTTCCCTATCATCGAAAAGATTGGGAAAACGGCTTATAGAGTAGAGCTGCCTGAGAGATTGTCTGGAATTCACAATGCCTTTCACGTTTTTCATCTCCGAAAATGTCTACATGAATCCGCGGAAGTGGTGGAGCCAAGCATTCTAGAAGAAGCCGAAGTGGAATGCAAAGCAACTGTGAGGAGAGTTCCAACTCAAATCGTAGGAACTGAAATCAAGAAGCTACACAATCGCGAAGTCAAGCTCGTTAAGGTTCAGTGGAGTGACGCCAAGGAAGACGCAACTTGGGAAACTGAGGACAGAATACGTGCGGCCTACCCTTTTCTTTTTGAGGATATAGCCTTGACCTCTCTTTTTCCTTAAAGTTGTGTTTGTATCTATCCTTTTAGGTATAATCTCCTCGATATTATCCTTTATCCTTAGGTAGAAACCCTTTGGATGTAAACATGTATTTGAAACATGTTATGATTGATGGCTGCAAGTGGTTGCTAGTGGCTGCTCGTGGATGCATATACACACACAACCTAGGTTTTAGATCGGCTCAATCACTTCATATTGCATATATGTATTCATATTTGTATATGGTTGAAACTTGATATGTTATCATATGGATGTTGCATTTGTATGAATGGTTGCGCACTCATGTAGAATTATGAGTAGGAAAAATTTGCATATATATGGATTCATGACAATTACATGATTTGCATAAAGGAGGTCAACTGAATCAGTAGACCGCCTAATTTTTGCATTAGACAAGAACATGTACAGACACTGTGCATATGATCACAAAGCATTAGTAGTCTTTTAAAGACAATGGACGCCTGTGTTTGATGGTTGAGTAGATGGACGGTTAGATGTTAGGACTTACGTTCTCCTAGACTTGAAGATTTCGGGGACGAAATCCTTTAAGGTGGGGAGAATGTAACACCCCAAATTTTTTGTTAACAGTAAATCAATAAATTATAGTATAATTAATTCTAATTGAAAGAATTAAGAGAAACGGATTACGCCATTGCGTTCGTCTCGGAATTCTACTTGAGATAGAGTCCGAATTTGCGTAAATCGGGCTCCGTATGAAGGAGTTATGACCTCCGGAAGCTTCAGAATTCAAATTTAAAGTTCAAACAGTTCAAAAGTTAGTTCAAATTTCGAATTCAGACCCAAACTGGGTTGGGCCAGAAAATTCCCGCCCAGGCACCAAGTCGACCTGGGGGTCGACCTGCCCAGTCGACTTGGTTTGGCCCTAGCTGGCCTGGTCGGGTTCTGGTCGATTTCTGAGGCTTGGCTGTGTCACTAGGGCTGACTTGTCGCATTTTGGTTGGCTCCTCTCGAAGTGAATGGTCTAGATTCATCTATGATCATCTGACGGCTCAAATCAATCTGAAATTCTATAAATATAACTCAACACTCAGCCTAAATTCTCACAAATAATATAGAAATAGAGCCGCCATGCTGTCGGGAGAAAACTAAGAGGAGCCTCCACTTGTAGAAAAGCTTAGAGACGAGCCAAATTAAAGTTAAAACAATAATCAAATCAACGTTAGTCTACCCAAAGGAAAGCAATTCAAATTCAGAATTCAGAAATCAGAAAACAAGACCGTCGTTTGTTGTAAGTATAGTGATTTTTCTGATGTGAATAAAAGTTAGGATTTGATTCGATGTAAAATGGAAATGGAATTATGTTATTATGTAACAACAATGTTAATTCATACCTGTGTATTGAAATGATTGTGGTATTCTGATGTTTGTGGTATAGTTGAATTGATATTGATCCTATTGTACATTTAGAGTCACATGAAAGTTGTACAATTTATGTTGTAATCGACACCTATATGTTTACGTGATTATATAGGTTGTATGTTATTAAGATTTCATGTATATATATGCTAAAACCTCTATGCCTAAGTTTATATACATGCGAATATGTTTATACAAAAGTTGCAAAGTCAATAATTGGATCCATTCCAAGATCCACTTTAATACATGTTTCATGTTTCATTGGACATATGATTGGATCTAGTTCACTCATGCGATGAAATTATATACATACTTTATGAACATGTCATATTCTAGTGATGTTCGATGTTATGCCTAGATCTAAACATGTTTAGGCTTATGTTGTCTAAATCATATGTTAATTCATGTGACACCTATTTGGTTAGACCCCTATTTCAATGCAATTTCATATGTATGTAAATTGATTTAGCCTATGTTGCAAGTTTACACCTATGATATTCAAATTGACTATTTTGCAATTTCACACCTATGATATTCGTATTGATTATGCCAAGAATGCCAAGTTTACATGTCATGTTTATGTTTATGAATTCCCTTATGCCAAATTTTGTGTGCGCTAAATTAGGCTAAGTTTTTAGCCTAATATTATATGTTAAAAACCATGCGAACGAAAATTAGGCTAAGATTGTTAGCCTAATATTTAGACGGGGTAACGTTGGTAAAATTGGTAACTTGACATAAATTGGTAAAAATATATGAAATTGGTATGTTTGTCACATGCCAAAATTGGTGGCATTTAAATGGTACAAAATCTTGTACCAAAAATGTTAAACTTGGCAAGTGGGCCACAACACTTAATTGTTGACAAATTTACATATATTAAGTAATAAAGACAAATATGTAAATATAGAAAATACGAGTATGCTTAACACGAGGTTGGATTGAGTTGTGATGTAAACCTGCCCGGACACGCCCGGCTGTCCAGTAGTCACAACAATACCTATCCAATGTGGGTGGTTAAGCATGGAGCCCAGTAAGGACCCGAGGTTAGACTGAGTTACGCTGTAAATCTGCCCGGAACCGACTGGCACATCCAGTAACCGGAACAATATCTGTGTAAAGACCCGCAAATTCCCGCCCTTTGAATCGACCATAAACCACACAGGTCTGACCCAAAAGGTGAAAATCTACAAATACTTTAACTTTGGGCATACAACACATCAGAACAAAAACACAGACTTTTATAACATCAATAATAAATGTTACATCAGAGTACAGAATATATCAGAGTACATCGATAAATAATACAGTGGAAGAAACATTTAAATTAAATTAAATACATTGCAGCAGAACTAATCTCAGCGGAAGGCCATCAATATTCTGGACCCGGCTTCAGACTTCAATCCAAGATCCTGCTTAACTATATCTGCAAAAAGCTACTCGACTGCCCGTGTGGAAAGAGGGCACCCGAGTTTGCAAAGTGAAACAAACTACAGGTCAGTCGTGGGACTGGTGTGAGAATTCTTGACTTAACTTATCTAATAAGTAGGCTAATCACAGGACCACGCCGCTAACGCGGAACGGGTTTACTCCGTTGGATTGCCAGTGCATAATTAAAGTAAATCGTCAAATAATGTAATGCTTTTTAGAAAAATGAAACCATTATAAGACCCAGGTCCCATCACACAATGCAACGCACACCAGAGGATAGGGTTTTACCTTATAATGGTCAAAAGATGCTTGATACGTGAAAATGATATTATTGTTAGTGTGTATATATATATTTAAAACATTCAAATATAATATCAATCCTAGACGGCATAGGTACCATATACTATGTCGCCGTACTAGTTCTACAATCAAAACCGCAAGGTCGTATTGGAGATTTGGATTCCATCATGAGTCGAGGCTAGAGGCAAGCTCCTCCCCGATTTGAGACACTCTAGCAAATGCCTCAGGATCCCCCGCAGTGAACCCTTGGATCTTCAGGGCCGGTCCCCGCCTATCGGCAGTGGATTAGTTATGCCTGAACACACGCTTCCCGGTTCTTTTGAACCTATAGTATGACCACCAACGGCCTATAAAACACGAGGTACCTCAAAATCCATCATCCACATAAGTAAAATGTCAGGGCTGGTAGGTCACTGACACCACTCTAGCTAGAAAGAAACGTGTGCACTCCCTGCAGTCCGTATCCCGTTTTTGACTCATACCGGGGTGTGAGGCTCGCGAAGTCACGATATACAGAAAGCTATGCTGTAATAGGCTATGCATTGATCATTCCACAAGGCCCTGCTTTTCAACAAAAGCCTTGATCAACTTGCATCTTGGCGTGCCACATTGTCAGACCCTACCATATTATTGATCATCTACCCATATATATATAACCTCTAAGCTCATACGTCTTAGAGAAGGGTGATAAGTAAAGAATAAATTCTTCACCACCAAATAGAAATATATAATCGGTAGCATTCAACAAATACAGTAGAAAGGAATACAATGTCAGACATGCAATCCATTTACAAGTCCACTCTGGGTCTGAGCGAAACAACGTGTCCGTCGATCTCCAAATGCGTTTGGACGATCATTACCAAATACCTTGCCTTGGAAGGCCAATCCCAATTCAAGATACCAGTCATCATCATCCCAACGATGTGAAAACCTTCGGTCTTCAATCACCGTCTTCGTCTTCGACTCTTGATCGTCGTGATGATTATTCAGAATGGGTTAAACCCGGTCTTTCTGAATAACTTGCGTAATTTGGGATTAAAAACAAATATTGGAAAATCACACATTTTGTCACATCCCAACTCAGAATATTCTTTTTTAATAAGATATTCATTTTAGAAGATTCTTATTAATTTTATCAAAGATAAATATTTAAAATAAAATCCATAAATCAATTTCTAAAAATATGGAATTCCACAGAAATCAAATCAATACATAATCGATATAAATTTCTATATCAGACTAATAATATAAATGGAATAACGGCAAAGCCTCTCAAATTCCATATACAATATCGGTCTTCTTTTACAGAAGCCCATTTCGATTATTACCAATCGAATTTCCACTAAATTCCAATTTAATATATTAGTTGAAAAACTTGATTTATAGAAAATGTCTTTTTAAATCTATAAAATAGATTCATAAATTCCAAATAATAATTTCAATGTAAATTGGATTAAAGGACAAATGTCGTTTAAAACATCGTCCACGGTAAATCCACTTCACATCTCAGTTTATTTCATATCACAAAATATGATTGCAAATGCTAGTAACCCTTTAAAAACATAATTTTAAAATAATCATAAAAATATTCTTTATATAAAAGATTCTAAATGAGAAGTATTCTTTATTTTACATATCTTTTACAAATATTCTTTGTTTAACAATTAGTTGATTAAAAATATATTACGAAAAATATATGCACTTTATATAAAAAGGATTTCTATTGTAAAAATAGTCTTATTTAAAAGAACACTTGAATCGTAATGCGACTCAAACATTTACCATATAATTTGGATTATATGGATTTCACACACATCATATATATGACAATAACAGTATAATCATCAAGTCATCCATTACATCCAAAGTGTAATTTCCACTGTGTAAGCGTTAAAATTAAATAATAACGCTCATCACAGCCTGTCGATCTAACGATCAACATACAACTAAATATTGGGATTAGTGTATGTGAATTTTCATCCCAACACCCGTGTGGGGTTTTCAACCAATTAAGCAAATGATAATCTAATTTGTGCACTTGGGCGATGTGTGAAAATTATCGTCCCAATCACATACACAAGTCGGGTAACTTGTGAATGGCAGTGTAATACACAATATATAACACGACGATAAAAATGTCTCTTTTATTGCCTATAAACGGCCAATAAAAATGTGATCTTTATTTCTATACTTTTTATTGTAATTTACATTTTTTTTAACAAAATGTCCTTTTTATTCTAACTTACATTTTGAATGTAATTTTTCTTTTTATTGTTTATTTAGATCAAAATGTTAATGTTCCCTTTTTCATTGTTTATTATTAACAGCAAAAATCTCGTCTTCTATATTTATTCTTTTCAATGAAAGCAATTTACATAAAATTGTAATTCTTTAATTTTTTTTTTTTTTTTTTTTATTTATTGTCTATTTTTATCGCACCAAAAATGTCGATAAAAATGACAACAATAACTATTCTATTTTCACCGCATTCAAAATGACGATAAAATATTATCATAAGAAATGAAAGCAAAATGTTCTTTTTATTATTAAAAGGAAAAACAACAAAAATGCTTCTTTTAATGCTAAAAAGAAACATGACATAAAAATGTTCTTTTAATGTTAAAAAAGAAGAAGCGACAAAATGACCCTTTTTATGTTAAAAAGAAAAGGTGACAAAATATGTTTTTAATTCTAAAAGAAAAAGCGACAAAAATTATCTTTTTATTCTAATGCGATATCTTTACAAAAGTGTTATTTTAATATCAATGCGAATTTCCAATTTCTTACTACATATAAAAATGTAAACTTTATTTTACAATTATATATCCCATCATAAATTACATATAAAAATGTAAGTTTATTTTTTTATTGCAAATCCCCTTTCTAATTACATATAAAAATGTACGTTTTATTTTACATTGTAAATTGCATATAAAAAGTAGGTTCTATCCTTATGTTGTATTTGCATTATAAAATGCAAATGAAAAGGTAAGTTTTATTTTCAATGTTATATTCGTATTATAAAGTGCAAATAAAAATGTAAATTTTATTTTCAAGTTTTATTTTCATTATAGTATGCAAATAATAAAAATAGCTTTATCATCAATTTATATTCACATCATGAAATGTTAACAAAAATGTAAGTTTTGTTTTCCAGTCTCATTTGCATTATAATATGCAAATAATAAAATAAGTTTTAGTTTTCAGGTCATATTTACATTATAAAATATAAATAAAAAGGTAAGTTTTATTTTCAAGTGATATTTGCATTATGAAATGTAAATAAATAAATAAATAAATAAAAAAGTAAGTTTTGATTCAAGTTCATTTGTGTCTTGAAAACACAAATAAAAATATAAATTTTAATGTAAATCTTTATTTCAATACTTTGTTCGCGTCAAGGGATGCATACAAAATATAATTCTCTTTTTATTTAAACATTTTGTTTGCATTGAAAAATGCAAGAAAAATATAATTCTTTTTATTTTAAATGTAAATCTATATTTTGTCATTTTGTTCGCACCGAGGGATGCAAACAAAATACAATCTTTTTATTCCTTTGTACATTTCTGTTTGAGAAATGAAAACAAAACACAATCCTTTTATTTCAATATTGAATTGATATTTCACATCAATTCAAATAAAAGGAAAATTTCCTTTTTTTTTCCTAATGACAAAAGTATGGATTTTTGTTTCATCTTTATTCAATGACAAAAATATGAATTCTTGTTTCATTTTTTTATTCTATGACAAAAATATGAATTTTTGTTCGTTAACTTTTAATGCAACAAAATTGAGAGTTTTTGTTTTCTTTTTATGCAACCAAAAATGAGAACTTTGTTAGTTAACCTTTAAGGCAAACAAAAAGAAATATATTTTATTCGTTGTTCATAGTCTATTGTAAACAAACAAATAAAAATAATATTCTATTTGTCATTCAATTTCCATAGTAAAATCAACCAATAAAAAGAGTTTTTTTTCGTCATTCCGATTATATTGTAGTATCAACAAATAGAGGTACGCTTTATTTGTCGTTCAAATTTCATTGTAACATCAACAAATAAAAATAAAGTTTTATTTGTCGTTCCATTTCTTTGTTCATTTCAGAAAAATGAAAAGGACATTATAATAAAATAAATTAGAACGTCTAGATCTGAATAAAATATGTTTTAAATCTAAATTTAGATTTAATTTTCCAACTGCAATTTAAACTCAATAACATATACAATTTAAAGACGGTTTTAAGCATAAAGACGGTTTTAAGCATAACATGAACAATAAGCACACCACAAGCAACAATCGATAATTCACACACACAAAACATTTCAGAACTAAATCATCATCATCATACAATTATTTTAATGTGGGAAAATAAATTAATAATTAATTAAATAATAAAGATTTGAACTCTCACCTCAAATTTTGGCTGAAAATCAACTGTCTCCTTTTCAGCCGCGGTCTGCGCCATCGCGAAGAGCTCGGAAAGACGAGTCCAGCGCAATTTACGGTTTGTCAAACGGACCTCGTATGAGAGAGTTATGAATTTTTAAAGATCGGAAAATTAAAATATTAAAATAAAATAAAATAATAAAATAATAGTTTCGGACCTTTCTTCCTCCACGAGACGTTTACCTCGGCCGAACCCATCTCCACGTCCCCCCTCTGGCCATCTAGCATCCGATCCAACACCACCACCGCGACCGCCATGCCGAGAGCAACCTACACCACCAACCCCTTGAAGCTCGGCCTCCCCAATCACCTCGAAATCCACCAAAAATGCAGCAACTTCTCAGCCAAAATTCGCAAAATCCGTGCACCAAAATCCGGTCTTAACCGTATAGATTTGTAGCCCTCTGAATTCTCTTCGATTTGGTAGGTCATACGTCAATTTTCGTCGAACGGATTGAGAGATATTAGCGTTTGAATTTAGGTGATTTCTGGCCTTCGGTTTTGGACAAGGCGGCTGGCCAAATTAGGGTTAGGGTTTTCGGATTTTTTTTTAATATTATTTTAATGTTTAATTCCGAAATTCGTGAAATAAAGTGGATTTTTGGACTTTCTCGGATTTGGGCCTGCTTACTGTCGATCTTAACGTTTTGAGGCCTTCTGAACGCGATGGGCTACGTCCCAATGTCCAATTCTGATGTCTACACGTTTTTTTCGGTTTTAATTGAAAA
Organism: Allium sativum; assembly: GCA_030737875.1. Lineage (NCBI taxonomy): Eukaryota > Viridiplantae > Streptophyta > Magnoliopsida > Asparagales > Amaryllidaceae > Allium > Allium sativum. The sequence goes on along the minus strand of CM060912.1, from coordinate 25,659,847 downwards.
TACAATATTAAATTAATTATTTAATTCCTACCGTACATTTAAATAGGCCGGGGCCACATACGACCTCAGAAAATTCTAAAAAAATTATTTTTAGCTTTCTTATGATGATACGAATCCAACAAAATTATTTTCGTCGAATTCTGAGACTGTTCGAAAAATGGCTATTTTTAAGGCGTTTAAATTTAACTGTAAATAGTCAAAACACATTTTATTTCGCCACGCTCACATATTAATTTGAAAAATTCTGAAAATTGAAACCTAGCAATAATTTGACATTCCGGTTCCAACAAAAGTGGTTTCGTCGAAAACGGTGGTCGTTTGAAAAATGACTATTTTCAAGGCCAATATATTTAATATTAAAAATACATTTTTAAACAAATAATATTCGAAACTCAAAATATATAAGTGTTTACTGTTTTTCAATGCAGAAACGTCATTCCGAACTCAATGGAAGTGGTTTCGAGTTCAAAATTCCTACATATGTGAAAAGTAGCCTTTCGGGCCCTATATATTATATAAATTCTACAGCGACCTTTCTGAAAATTGAATTGGCCATAACTTTTGATTTCCGCTATGAAATTTCAATTTTTCAAATTCGTTAGAAAGATATTTTTAAATAAATTCTAATATTTTTGGTTTCACTAAAATCCGTTAAATTTTGCATCATGTACGGTCAGTCAAAGTTCAAGTTTGACTTTTCAAACTACCGCGCTATTTCTAACTCTTTTGTTAATTAAAATTAAATCATTCATTCTAACTTCGATTTAAATCAAATTTGTGATCATTATTATTTAAAATAGATTATTTAAATATCAAACTTATTAAAATCACTTAAAATAAATTTTTAATTGGCCCCAAAATTCCGGGTTGTTACAATCTGTCTAATGTGAGTGGTCGGTGCTTTAAAAAGCTAAGGACATACAAGTCAGGATGGTAGGGTTAAGTTAACTAGAACACTTAACCAATTCAACATGTTAATTTAAATTGATGGGTGGGTTTAGGTAAATTCATACACTTAACCACTTAACATGTTTTACTAGAAAACCAAGTAACGGGGACCCATTTCAGTAGTAACCCAATTAGGATCATGGTACCCTGAAACTAGGCAGGGTGGGGCACGATTACTGGGCTGATTGTAAGCGGTCAAAAGCGACGGCTGTGGGTGCAACAGTGTGGGTTCTAACGGAGTGCGGGCATGCACACACTTCGGAGCAGACAAACAAGGCACTGGGGGCACCAGTAGTATAACCTATGCATTCTAAGGATTGTGTCGGGTCGCCACCATGGGACTTGATACACCCCATGATGGGACCAGCATAGGTATCTACAATCTTTGGCGGCCGTAAGACACAGATGGTTATGCGAGTAGGAGCCGATCTTTAGGGAAAGGGGATCACTTCATCCGATCATGGGGTGCCGATTGAGAAAATACAAGTAGGTGCAGAGATATAGTGTGGGGTGCGATAGTATATTCGATTCAAACTGCCTTACCTTAGCTTATGATACTTTCCTATTTCCAGTTTATACTTATCATGTCCTTTTTCTTATTCTCATACTGAAGAGTCACTAGACTTACCAGGCTTTATGTCTGACCCTATTTTCTTTCGTCTTCTTTTCTTCCGTTCCCACTCCCCCAGGTCCACAGGGAGGAAACAACCCAGCTTAGTCAGACTCTTTGCAAGCTTCAAGATAGTAGATGTACGGTTTGGACTCTCTTTGGCTATGGCTGTTGGACACACTCTATGGGGATTTATGCAGTTTTAATTATGTGTTTATGCTTCTTTATTTAATAACAAAGAAAGAAATGATGTTGTAATGTTTTGGAAGTTATTATGTGATAGTTATGGAAATGTTTTGTTTGAACACATATTTATGAAATAAAAAGTCTGTTGTTTTCCGTTGCTTATGTATATGTGTTTATATATGTCTTGTGTTTTATCTGTGACTTTTACTTACAAACCTCCACCAAAGTTAAGGCATTCCCCTTGTGAGTGACCTTAATGGAGGATGGGGTGTTTCAAAACTTGACTAGCCCACCGGCCCAGAACGAAGCCAAATATCTCTGAAACCCCAAAAATACACCCAGTGACATGCAAAATTCAAAAGCTTTCCAAATTCTTCCAGTTTCTACAAAAATGGCGATAGAAATCAAAGTTAGGAATAAAATTTTCGAATTCAAGTTCAAAAGCTAGTTTCAAGTCACGACTTCAATTTTTGTTTTCTTCTCAACTTTGAATTTGCTAGGTATTAAGGTGTGTTTGCGTGATTTCGGTCTGATTGTGGAGTGGTGATGGAAGTTTGTGAATCTGATCATGAAGATGGATTTGGGTTTTAGAACGTGAGAGGATGGTGATTTGCAACACGGTAGATGAAAGGAATTGCGTTGATTTTGGTCTGTAAGTAGCGGCGGCTTTAGGGGGATGTTGTTTGGTGACTGGAGACTGATGTTAGAGGGCTCTGGATGGAGGATGTAGATGATGGATTGGCTTCAAACAGAGGGTACTGGTTCTAGGAATTTTGGAGCAATGAAGACTAGATGAGAAATGGTATACTGGTTTGAGCAATGGAGATTAGAAGGTGAGAGGATGAGAAATGCAGGGAATGATTTAATGGTGTGAAGTGGGACTGGCTTATAAAGGATTGTTGTGAATTGTGAAGAATAAGGTAGAGAAGGAAAGAAAATTATAGAAGGAAGACAAGAAAAAGGAAAGCAATAATGTTTTGTTTTTGTTTTTGTGTTTTTTAATAAAAAATGTAAAAAGGGATGAAATTTATAGAAAATCAAAAAGAAATAAATGAAATCAGAAGGAATGAAATGAAGAGTTGGAAAGAAATAATTTTAATTAATTACTAGAAAGAAAGAAATGAAGGCAGTCAAGGAATGTAAGGCAAAAAAAGAGAAAGAACGTTAAAAAGGGAGGAAAAGGAGAGCAATAAATATATTTTTTAATTATTTGTAAAAAAAGGAAAGAAATATAGAGAAAATTTGGAAAGAAATGAATGAAAAGGGGGAGCAAAAGACAAGCTTTTTTTTGAATTTTTCTTTTTAGGAAGATTGCAAAGAAAATTAAACTAAACAAAATATTAACCACCTCACAAAACACAAAATCAGCACAAAAGCAAAAGTGCACAAACAATAGCAAGAACACACAAAAAATTAACAAGAAAAATGGGCAAACACAAGAATTTATAAACATTTTTTTAATGAACAACACAAAAAAAAATTCGAAAAATAAAATAAAAACTAATTTCTTCCCCGGCAACGACGCCAAAAACTTGTTCGACGACGGATATTCTATGAATTAGAATACCGTCACGAAGTGTAATAACCGCAAGCACACGGCGTACAATTGTTAGTACGTGGTGAATACGAGTCGATCCACGGGGAAAGAAGTAATTTCAATCTTATTCAGTCAAATTAAACCAAAATTTGGACTGTGATTAAGTACTAGAAAAAAAAGTAAACTAAAATGTAGATTAAAACTATGAGATTAAAACCAATTTAGGGGCAACTTCTCTTTTCTCTCTTTCAACATTGTTCAACATAAAATAGCACAAAGATCTCTCAAATAACTTAAGTAAGATTAATTGTGTAATTATCATAAGCATAACTTATTTGCGTTAATAATTAACACAAAATACGCCATCAAACTATAATACACAATTAATCTAACTTTTTAACTATTATGAAACAGGCCATCGAAATGAAACTAAAATCTAATTTAAGTATGATCTATTTACTATTGGTTAGTAATATTGTAACACCCCACGTCCATTAATGTCACTCACAAAGGGAATGCATTAACTTCTATGAAGCGTTTTAAATGTGTATAGAACAGAAACTTAACAACAAGACAGATATAAACAGTACTTAAAAATTAAAAAAATTATTCATTGCAGTGGTAAACACATAGGTTTGATTATATCATCAAAAACCAGAGTCAACGTACATAATATCCATCTTGACTAAATCAGAGTACATAAATTGAAAGACCCCCAACACAAAATAGTCATAAATAAGATAGGCTGAACTTTTACTTCAGCGATCCAAGCAACTTCTAAAAGCAAGAGATACAGCTATCCAAAATCAAGCTCCACTAGTGCTAGTTCCACCCTGAGCACCTGGGGGGAAAAGGAAGAAAAGGGGTGGAAACAAAGGGGGTCAGACATAAAGTCTGACGAGTGCGATAACTTTAATAATATAATTACCAAAATAACTAGGCTAAGGCCATACGTTGGAAAATAAGGAAATGACTGTGAACAATTGGGTATGGCAGAGCAAACTAAAGGAAATAAGATGAACAAAGATAACATTAAAGGCGCACCTAGTCGCTGTGAGATAATTACTACACTGCACTACACCAAACACCCTAAAAGTTGATCCCGCCTACAAGACTTTAATAATGATAATGGTAATTTCGTGTACCCCTAGTTGACTACATAGGTGTCGCCTGCCCCCATCTCCACTAGGTATACCCACTACCCTCATGCGATCGGCTCCCTAACTCGTAGATACCCGTGCTGGCCCCACAGTGTGGGGTATCACTCCCCAAAGTGGCAACCCGATACCACCAACAATGCACGACTTATACCTACACGATGCAACAACGTCTTACCTACCAGCTTGGGCCTACACACGCACATGAACCCGTTGGAGTTGCATTGCCACCGCTAACCCGTTTTGGCCTCTTACAGTCAAGCCCAGTATGCGTGTCCCGTCCTCGACTTGGGTCGAGCCCACAAAGATACTTATGGGTTACTGGTTGAAACGGGCCCCCATTACTTGACACAATCTATCCACCTAAGTTTGGTACCCTCTAGTACATCCCACTTAACCCTCTTCTTATTCATGTTCACTTACATGTTTCAATTTTGGTTAAGTGTTTCTTATCGTATTTCACAAGCCACCCAAGGCACCCACTTAACCCCCATGTCCCACCACATGTTTATCTGGTTAAGTGTTTCTTAATTTTTTAACACCATAACCTTGTAAAGACCTCCCACATTAGACTGGCATTTGTGGCAGCTGAATTTGCCCGGTGGGTATGGGCAGTCTTACACCACAAATGAGCCTAACCTCGTGTCTTTACAACCGTTACGCATTTAATTTATGCCTAAGACCTCCCACATTAGACTGACATTTGTGGCAGCTGGATTTGCCGGGCGGGTCAGGGCAGTCTTACACCACAAAAGAGCCTACCCTCATGTCTTAGGCGATTAATTACACATAATTAATTAACCCCCAATTTGAATTAATTTCCCTATTCAAATTATCAATTAATTCCAAATTTAACTATGTCCATAATTGACTCAATTATGTCCATCTATTTATGGTATGCAAAATTATACCAATTATCATCATCAATTTATTCTATGCCATTTAAGGCATTTATGCCAGTTCTCAATATTAAATCTTTTAATATTATCCCATTGCCCCCACGTTGTACGTTCGTTCGTTTAACGTAAGATATACGTTGGACTCGAATAGTCTAACGTATGGAATAAAGAGAAAACATCACAACATACATATAAATAAAACTAGATCTAAACATAAGGGGTGAACTTGCAAGTGTGAATAAGGTTCTTCGTCTAAAACTTGCGTAGGCCAAAGTCACAAATTTGCATAAAACTACATATGTCATAGATCTGAATCTAAAGGTGTAAACTTGCATAGGCAATAACCACAAACTTACATTACATGATTCATACTCCAAACATATATATATATATATATATATATATATATATATATATATATATATATATACTTGCATATGTGATTTATGCAACATAACGATGGTGTAAACTTACATCTAAACATGTAGACTAGCATATAAAATTTTGTATACTAGCATATAACTCACACAAGTCATAGCCTAACTTTAGATCCAATTTACACATAAAATAGATGTCATGAAACATGTAAGGTTGTACATAATTTTCATTAACTTGCATATGGTTCAGATCTAAATTAACATCTAGACTTGCATACATACATACATACATATGATTTAACATATGAATTAGTCATAAGCAAACAAGCATATGAAACATCATTATGAATCATAGATTTACAACATAGATGATAGCATCACATCTTTACAACATAGATAATAACATCATAGAATTTGCAACATAGATGATAACATCACAGAATTTACAACATAGATAATAACATACGGTCAATGATTCACAACATAACCATATAATCCAAATTATAACTCAGTCCAATTAAATTGTTAATTATCTTCTTAAAGAAATCGAGCTCACAACTCAAAGAAGGTATTGAGTTCTGAAATCTGAGTTCTGAAATTGATTTAGCTTTCCTTTGAAGAAGACAATTTGTTGCGGTTTAGATTAGAATTGAATTGATTAGCTTTTCTTCCTCTCTAATTGGTGGCGGTTATTCTAGGTTGCAAGGTGACGGCTTGGAGGCCATGATTCTAATTTTTATTTGATTTTAGGGTTTGAGTCTATATGTGTTTTTATAGAGTTTAGGATTAATTTAGGTTGTCCGATCAACCCAGAATTAACCCCAGCCATTCAGACCAGATCAGAAAGCCTAATGACTCAGCATACAGTCATTAAATGGTCACCAAACAAATATGCCCGAGGGGGGGGGGGGCAGGTCGACCCCCTAGTCGACCTGGCCCTGGCAGGAAATTTCCCGCCTAACGCAATCTGACTCTGAAATTCGAATTTTTGAAATCTGTTTAAATTTTAGTGAAACTTCCGATGGTCATAACTTCTTCATACGAAGTCCAATTCACGCAAACTCGGACTCTACCTCAACCAGAATTCCGAGACGAACACAATGGCGCAACCCGTTTCCCTTAATTCTTACATCTGAGATTAGTTATTCTTTAATTTGAGAACATTAATATTGAAAATTACGAGGTGTTACATTCTCCCCTCCTTAAAGGATTTTGCCCCCGAAATCTCCAAGTTAAAGAGAATGCATATCCTAAAATCCAAACAACCATCTACTCAACCATCAAACACAGGCATCCATTGTCCTTATAAAATTCCTAATGCTGTATGAACATATGCAAGAAGTGTGTGTATATGTTCTTTATCTAATGCAAAATCAGGCGGTCTACTGATTCAGTTGACCTCCTTAATGCAAACCATGATAGTGCCATGCGTCCATTATGTATGCGAAAGTATCCTATCGATACATATTATTTCTACATGTGTGCACAACCATTCACCAAAATGCAGCATACATATGATAGTACAACCATTATACATCCATTAACTTAAATATGTACACACATTTATATGCAATATGAAGTGACTGAGCCGATCTAGATCCTAAAGTGTGTGTATATGTATCCACGAGCAACCACTTGCATCCACATGCATCCATCATACATAACATGTCTCAAACACATGTTTCAACCATAGGACTACCCTATCTAAAGGTCAAAGATACTAGCGAGAGGACATAATAAAGATAAAGCAAGTACAAGCTAAGCGATAAAGGAGAAATTAAAAGGACATACCCTCGAAAAGAAAAGGGTACAATAAACGCATCTTCTCTTCCGTCTCCCAAGTAGCGTTGCTCTCATCATCTCCCCATTGCACTTTGACTAGGTTTACCTCTCGATTCCTCAAATTCTTAATCTCCGACCCAAGAATGCACGTAGGAGCTCGTCGAATCGTCGCATCACGCTCTATCTCTACCTCTTTAAGCAAGCTCGGCTCTATCACTTCCGCGGTCTCATGCAAGAACTTCCTCAAATGTGATACACGGGATACATTATGTACACCACTAAGTCTCTCGGGCAACTCCACTCCATACGCCATCTGTCCAATCCTCTACTTAATAGGAAATGACCCTACGAACCTTGGTGCTAACTTCCCAATGGACCCAAAGCGAACAGCATTCCGTAATGGAGACACCTTGACAAAGACCATGTCCCCAATATCAAACTCAAGATCTATCCTCCTCTTGTCCGCACAAGATTTCTGCCTATCTTGCGCCGTCTTCATCCTCCTTCGAATCAAATCGATCTTTTCTGAAGTCTCTCTAATCATATCGGGCCCAAGTAAAATTTTATCTGTAGATTCCCACCTACATGTAGGTGAACGACACGGCCATCCAAAAAGAGCCTCGAACGGTGCCATGCCAATGCTAGACTGAAAGCTATTATTATATGCGAACTCCACCAACGGAAGGTGTTCCTCCCATGTACCTCCGAAGTCTAAGACACACAACCTCAATAGGTCCTCTAGAATACGATTCACCCTCTCGGTCTGGTCGTCCGTCTGAGGATGATATGCGGTGCTCAAACATAACTGAGTCCATACCGCCTCTTGCAAGCTCTTACAAAACTCGCTAGTAAAGATAGGATCGCAGTCGCTCACTATGCTAGAAGGAACACCGTGCAAACGAACTATCTCTCGTATGTATACGGAGGCTAACCATGGAGCAGTTACTCTTCACGGGAATGAAATGGGCGCTCTTAGTAAGTCTGTCTACCACGACCCAAATCCCCATATTACCCTTCCTCGATCTCGGTAACCCATCAATAAAGTCCATCGAGACATTTTCCCACTTCCATTGCGGGACCTCCAATGGGTGAAGCAACCCACCGGGCTTCCTTTTCTCTGCTTTCACTTGTTGGCACATCTAGCGACAAACTCAGCCACATCCCTCTTCATAGCGGCCCAAAAGTAAACTCGTCTCATGTCCATGTACATCTTGTCCCCGCCGGGATGGATGGTCATCTTCGAACGATGTGCATCATCAAAAATGGCCTTCCTCAAATTCTCGTCCCGTGGTACACAAAGTCTACCGTCCCTGCATAACCAACCCTTATCATCTAGGGTATACCTACTGAGACGGCTCGATGACTCCCCCCTTTTGAGCTTCTCTACTAACTCAACCAACTATGGGTCATCTCGTTGTGCCTCACCAATCCATCCCAAAAGCGTAGGTCTGACCTCTAAGGATGCTAGCAAACCGGGTACAAAGTCAATGGAAGGTCTAAAGTCAACCGTAGAGATGAACTCTAAGCTTCGCCACTCAAAAAACAACGAAATCAAGGACAACCTTTTCCTGCTTAAGGCGTCTGCCACCACGTTACCCTTGCCAGGGGTACATGCTATCTCGAAATCGTAGGACGCTAAGAATTCCATCCACCTTTGCTGCCTTAAGTTCAAGTCCTTCTGAGAGAACAAGTATTTTAGCGATTTGTGGTCAGTGAACAATTCGAATTTCTCGCCAAGAAGATAATGGCGACAAGACTTAAGCGCGAAAACAATAGCGGCCAACTCTAGGTCATGTGTAGGGTAATTTCTCTCATGCACTCTCAGTTGCCTTCCTCCATAGGCTATTACCCTTCCTTCTTGCATTAAGACTGCGCCTAGTCCTGTCCCACAAGCATCGGTATAAAAGGTCAATGACTTACTCTCATCTGGCTACACTAAGACTGGGGCTGTGGTCAAAGCTCTCTTTAAACGTTGGAACGCATCATCACAATCTACATCCCATATGAAAACTAAGTTCTTCTTCGTCAAGCGTGTTAATGGGGCTGATATTTTTGCAAAGTCTTTGATAAACTTCCTATAACAGCCAGCCAACCCTAAGAAACTCCTCACCTTGGTAGCATTTTTAGGACCTTCCAATCTTGGATGGCCACTACCTCCGCGGGATCCACAGCTATCCCTTCTTTGGAAACCACGTGCCCTAAGAATCGCACTTCCTTCCTCCAAAAGTGACATTTAGAAACTTTAGCTTTAAGGTTATGCGCTCGAAGGGACTCCAACACTTCCCTAAGATGTAGGGCATGCTCTCCCTCGCTCTTAGAAAAGATCAAGATGTCATCCACAGAGACTACCACGAATTTATTAAGGTACTCCCTAAACACCCTACTCATCAAGTCAACAAAGTATGCAGGGGCGTTTGTTAAACCGAAGAGCATCACAAGCCACTCGAAGAAGCCATCTGGAGTCCTAAAGGAAGTCTTGTCTATGCTATCCTCAGCCACTCTCAACTGATGGAAACCCGTGGCCAAGTCCAACTGCGAAAACACTGAGGCGCCAACTAACTGATCGAAGAGATCGTCAATCCTCGGCAGTGGGTGCCTATTCTTCTTAGTATGCTTATTAAGTTCTCTATAGTCCACTTAAAGTCTAAGGGACCCATCTTCCTTCGTGGTAAATACTATTGGAGCACCCCACTGCAATATACTACGTCTTATGAACCCCTTCTCAAGCAATTCTTTCACTTGCTTACTGAGTTCTCTTCTCTCTCTTGGAGCCATGTGGCGCACTGGCAATGAAACTGGCTTTGCATTATCTACCAGATATATTCGAAAGTCTATCTCATGTTTTGGGGGTAGACCCCTCACCTCATCGAAGACATCAACATATTCACGGACTATACGAACAGAATGTAAATCATCATTGGATGCGTCAAGGGATTCTAGGTAAGTAAGCATTACTGGACCTCTAGGGTCACAAGAAATATCAAGGGTCTTTCCATAACGAGTCAACAATCTAACTATCCTTCTTTCACAATCTAGGATGGCCACGTATCTGGTTAGCCAATCCATACCTAGAATCAAGCCATAGCCCATGAAACCAAGAACAAAGGCGTTGCATTCAAACCCAACGCCCAAGATAGACACTCTCAAATCCCGACAAATCATAGAAAGATGAGCCGAACCACCAATAGGATTTGAGACTACTAAGGGATCTGTAACTAAACTAGTATTTAGGTGCAGTGTTTCAACTAATGATGTAGAGATAAACGAATGTGATGCACCAGAATCGAATAAAGTATGGACAGGATGATCAAACAGAAAAACTAAACTTTCAACGGAAATCGTTCTACCTCGTTCTTGCAGCGGTGGGACCACGAGAGCCTGAACTTGCCCCCTTGCTTGCCCTGGTGCCATAAGAGCCTACACCTGTCCTCCCGAGGTAGACCCTGCCCTTTTCCCTTTCCTTGGGCAGTCCTTAATCAGATGCCCCGCTTCGCCATAGTGGAAACAGCCAGTCTTCTTTTTCTTCCTACAATCTTTGCTTAGATGGCCTGGTGTCCCACAGTTAAAGCATCTTTTCTTTCCCTTACCATTGTTGCCTTTACCACCTTTCTTGTTCTGTTGTTGCTGTTGCGGTTTATTTTGATCCCCTTTCTTCTTGGGTGCCTTATTAGCATTGGCGCCCTTCTCTTCTTCATGCATAAGCGCCATGTCAACTAGTCTCTCAAAGGTAGCCCCCATGGGGATGTGGGTCATAGCTAACCCATGAAGCGGCTCGTTCAAACCCTTAACAAATCTCAGGGCCTTCTTTTCTGGTGTATTTCATCAAGTCCAAGCCAAATCTCGCCAACTGATTGAATCTGTTGACGTATTCTTTCACCGATAGATTCTCTTGCTTAAACGCCAAAAATCTTTCCATATATAAATTCTCTTCAGCCCGTGAGAGAAACTTTGCCTTAAACCTACGCCTGAAATCTGGCCATGTAACAACTGGACGCTCTCCGTTAGTGACCTCCCACCAAAACGAGGCCTCATCCTTCATTAGCCAGGCAGCTAACCGGACCGTTCTTCCATCTTCCACTTCAAAGATCCCAAACAATCCTTCCACCGCCTTTAGCCAATTTTGAGCTTCAACAAATGTCTCGGTCCCGTGAAAAGGTTTTCCACCCATTGCCCGAAAGTCCTTACATGTCTTTGCAAAAGTATCAACATGAGGAGGAGGAGCATTTGCTGGACCTGCGATGGTGGCCCTAGTCTCCAAATACCTCCTAAACCATCACGGTATTGGTATCCCCTCGGTCTCGGGAATTCCAGACATGCTGAAACGAAAAAGGAAAGATTCAATACAAAAGAATCGAAGGAAAGATATATGGCTCTTGGGGTTATGCTTTCTAAAATAAGCTTTTCTCTTGAAAATACATTCCTTAAAACATACTTTTGAAGGTACTTCTCTATAAAAGTGTTTTTGAAAAACAGTTTTTCAAAATTCATATCTGTTATGGTAACCTTCAGCTCTAATACCATGTGTAACACCCCACGTCCATTAATGTCACTCACAAAGCGAATGCATTAATTTCTATGGAGCGTTTTAAGTGTGTATAGAACAAAAACTTAACAACAAGACAGATATAAACAGTACTTAAAAATTAAAAAAATTTATTCATTGCAGTGGTAAACACATAGGTTTGATTACATCATCAAAAACCAGAGTCAAAGTACATAATATCCATCTTGACTAAATCAGAGTACATAAATTGAAAGACCCCCAACACAAAATAGCCATAAATAAGATAGGCTGAACATTTACTTCAGCGATTCAAGCAACTTCTAAAAGCAAGAGATACAGCTGTCCAAAATCAAGCTCCACTGGTGCTAGTTCCACCCTGAGCACCTGAGGGGAAAAGGAAGAAAAGGGGTGGAAACAAAGGGGGTCAGACATAAAGTCTGGCGAGTGCGATAACTTTAATAATATAATTACCAAAATAACTAGGCTAAGGCATACGTTGGAAAATAAGGAAATGACTGTGAACAATTGGGTATGGCAGAGCAAACTAAAGGAAATAAGATGAACAAAGATAACATTAAAGGCGCACCTAGTCGCTGTGAGATAATTACTACACTGCACTACACCAAACACCCTAAAAGTTGATCCCACCTACAAGACTTTAATAATGATAATGGTAATTTCGTTTACCCCTAGTTGCCTTCATAGGTGTCGCCTGCCCCCATCTCCACTAGGTATACCCACTACCCCCATGCGATCGGCTCCTTAACTCGTAGATACCCGTGTTGGCCCCACAGTGGGGTGTATCACTCCCCAAAGTGGCAACCGATACCACCAACAATGCACGACTTATACCTACACGATGCAACAACGTCTTACATACTAGCCCGGACCCACACACGCACATGAACCCGTTGGACTTGCGTTGCCACCGCTAACCCGTTTTGGCCTCTTACAGTCAAGCCCAGTATGCGTGCCCCGTCCTCGACTTGGGTCGAGCCCACAAAGATACTTATGGGTTACTGGTTGAAACAGACCCTTCCCCCATTACTTGACACAAGCTATCCACCTAAGCTTGGTCCCCTCTAGTACATCCCTCTTCTTATTCATGTTCACTTACATGTTTCAATTTTGGTTAAGTGTTTCTAATCGTATTTCACAAGCCACCCAAGGCACCCACTTAACCCCCATGTCCCACCACATGTTTATCTGGTTAAGTGTTTCTTAATTTATTAACACCGTAACCTTGTAAAGACCTCCCACATTAGACTGGCATTTGTGGCAGCTGGATTTGCCGGGTGGGCCCGGGCAGTCTTACACCACAAACGAGCCTAACCCCGTGTCTTTACAACTGTTACGCATTTAATTTATGCCTAAGACCTCCCACATTAGACTGGCAATTGTGGCAGCTGGATTTGCAGGGGGTCCGGGCAGTCTTACACCACAAAAGAGTGTAACCTCGTGTCTTAGGCGATTAATTACACATAATTAATTATCCCCCAATTTGAATTAATTTCCCTATTCAAATTATCAATTAATTCCAAATTTAACTATGTCCATAATTGACTCAATCACGTCCATCTATTTATGGTATGAAAAATTATACCAATTATCATCATCAATTTATTTTATGCCATTTAAGACATTTATGCCAATTCTCAATATTAAATCTTTAATATTATCCCATTGCCCCACGTTGTACATGCGTTCGTTTAACGTAAGACATACGTTAGACTCGAATAGTCTAACTTTTGGAATAAAGAGAAAACATCACAACATACATATAAATAAAACTAGATCTAAACATAAGGGGTGAACTTGCATGTGTGAATGAGGTTCTTCATCTAAAACTTGCATAGGCTAAAGTCACAAACTTGCATAATACTATATATGTCATAGATCTAAGTCTAAAGGTGTAAACTTGCATAGGCAATAACCACAAACTAACATTACATGATTTATACTCCAAACATATACACACACACACACACACACACACTTGCATATGTTATTTATGCAACATAACGATGGTGTAAACTTACATCTAAACATGTAAACTAGCATGTAGAATTTTGTATACTAGCATATAACTCACACATGTCATAGCCTAACTTTAGATCCAATTTACACATAAAATAGATGTCATGAAACATGTAAGGTTGTACATAATTTTCATTAACTTGCATATGGTTCAGATCTAAATTAACATCTAGACTTGCATGCATACATACATATGATTTAACATATGAATTAGTTCCAACAACATAACCAAACTAGCATATGAAACATCATTATGAATCATAGATTTACAACATAGATGATAGCATCACAGCTTTACAGCATAGATAATAACATCATAGAATTTGCAACATAGGTGATAACATCATAGAATTTACAACATAGATAATAACATACGGTCAATGATTCACAACATAACCATATAATCCAAATTATAACTCAGTCCAATTAAATTGTTAATTATCTTATTAAAGAAATCGAACTCACAACTCAAAGAAGGTCTTGAGTTCTGAAATTCGAGTTCAGAAATTGATTTAGCTTTCCTATGAAGAATACAATTTGTTGCGGTTTAGATTAGAATATAATTGATTAGCTTTTCTTCCTCTCTAATTGGTGGTGGCTATTCTAGGTTGCAAGGTGACGGCATGGAGGCCATGATTCTAATTTTTATTTGATTTTAGGGTTTGAGTATACATGTGTTTTTATAGAGTTTAGGATTAATTTAGGCCGTCCGATCAACCCAGAATTAACCCCAGCCATTCAGACCAGATCAGAAACCCTAATGACTCAGCATACAGTCATTAAAAGGTCACCAAACAAATCTGCCCGGGGGGCAGGTCGACCCCCAGATCGACACCCCTGGTCGACCAATGTGGGTCGGTCGACCCCCCTATCGACCTGGCCCTGGCGGGAAATTTCCCGCCTAGCCCAATCTGACTCTGAAATTCGAATTTTTGAAATCTGTTTAAATTTTAGTGAAACTTCTGAAGGCCATAACTTCTTCATACGAAGTCCAATTCACGCATACTCGGACTCTATCTCAACCAGAATTCCGAGACGAACACAATGGCGTAACCCGTTTCCCTTAATTCTCACATTTGAGATTAGTTATTCTTTAATTTGAGAACATTAATATTGAAAATTACGGGGTGTTACAAATATAGATCATCAAATTTCAACTCAAAAATCATTTCATTGCCATAATCACAGTTTTAAATGAAGAGTCAATTTGTTGTATATGTCATAAACATAGCCTCAATGTTATGAAATGAACAAAAGGGGATATTAGACTCAATATGAAACACAAATACACCAAAAAATTCCATTGCCATTAAACCTAAAGAGATCATTCATACAAATTCATGTTGAATCTACATTAATTGAGAGGAAAAGCTTCATCACCCCTAAATTGTAGGGGTTTAGCTCCTCATTTGTGTGATTAATTCAACACAATTAGATTTCAACATTTAAGAACAACAAAAATAAAGAGTAAAAAATGAAGAAAAGAAATTAACTACTAACTAATTGCATAAAATAAAATTACACTACTTGCAGAAAAGAAAATCTAAACTACTAAAATAAAGTAGAGCATAGAAATTAAAAGAAACATGAGAGAGACATAGAAGAAATAAGCTTGGAAGCCATTTTGTTTATTTCATCAATTACACTTTCATTTGCTAAAAAAGTGATCCTCCATTACATGAAACAAAGGGGTTTATGTACATGATCAGAAAAACCTAAAACCCTAATCACTTTCCTTGGGAAATCCCCAAAATGCCCAGTCATGTAGCTTTTAATTTCCATTAGCCACTAGTGAGTCATTAGAATACATGAGGCCTTTTGTCTCAGTCTTTAATATGAAGCTTAAGAGAAAATGGGCTAATTAAAAGGTGTGGGCCTCCACTATCCATAAAATGAATTAATTCTTTGCCTCCTTTCATGAAAATGCATGCTTCCCTCATCTCTTCGTGTGTATATATCCTTTTAGCTCCAAAATACCTGCAAGAGATAAACACAAGAAACAAGTAAAAGATTTCACAAATTAAAACATGCAAAAGTGAACACTTTTTTCCAAAATAAGTGATGATTTTGAAAATATTTAAAACATGGTTTGATCATATAAAATACCCGAAAATGTTCCTTTATTCAACTAAACTAGAATTAATATGTGAATATGCATGTGCATTTTTATGTGCACATCAACCATCTTGGATCGTTGCACGATTTTGTGCTTATGAATCCAAGTGATTCAACAGAACACGCCAAACAATCAAGCACCAGTTCAACGATGTTTCGATACTCATCTCACGCGATCACGCTCCCATGCCACGGAAATGACCATGCTATGTGCTTTCGAAATTCCAACCGACTAGACTGGCTTGATTCGTTAACCAGGTGTGTGCTCACAGCTTAAATTGTTCAAGTATGCACACTAAGCGATCAATTCCGGTCTGAAAACTTTTCGTAAGATGACTTGCGCAATCGCAGGCCTATGACATACAATTTAATTTCATGTTACTTATTCTAACTCAGATCACATCGTGTAAAATCGTGTGCAAACGTGTGAATGCATACTCGATTCTGACTCAACAACGAACCATTTGCACTTTGGTGCAATCGAGAGTCCGTGACTAACGTTTAATCTCTTTAATCTGAAGAAATTAGATGCCTTAGACAGGTTCCACCCCAAGTAGCTTGACTCAAGCAAGTCCTTGAGTCCCAAACTCATGCCAATAAGTTTCAACAATGCATCCCAACCGCTCTGAATCAGCACACTCTTGGCATACAACTCAACGAAAAGGTCACAATCAATTGCTTAGCAAAGCATGTAGATCATACCAGCCATCTCCAGACTTGTATCATTTCAAAGCACGTCCCGTTAACATAAGGAATACTTTAGGGCGCAAATGTTAACCGGTATTTTGGTGTGGTTACTAGAAGTAGACCAGGACAACATGACTCATCCTATCGCGTGGTTCAACATCCCAAAAGTGTTGTCAACATCCCTAAGAATCAAGCCAAGATGGGGTCATGCAAGTATAGTCATCACAGCTCGTCAAACTACTCTCAAACGGTGCTAGCCCCGGGCCGGATATACGCACTTAGAACTATATGGATGGATCGAGCAAATCATGGTTCCGGTACAAGAGGACTCGGGCCGTATCGCTAGTTGAATTTTGTGTCCTTCAGATATGAAATTCACCAACATCGAATACCATTTGCCCGATATGCTTCGATCACTCTCAAAAGATTGTGCAACATGCACCGATCAGTTCCAGAATCTCACGTGGGCCTCGCCTAGCTTTGCATCACCATGCTCAGCAACCTCTTGTGCCTCACATCACTTGCTTTGCAACCGTGCCTCGCACCAACATGCCTCGCATCCGTGCTTCGCATCCATGGTTCACATCTGTGTCTCGCATCACCATGCTTCGCGTCCGCGCCTCGCATCGCTGTTCTTCACACCCGTGCCTCGCACCACAATGCCTCACATCACCACACCTTGCATCACCATGCCTCGCTTCACCATGCTCTGCATTCCCTATGTCGACATGCCATTGGTAAAAGCTGTCAGACATCAGCAACATTATTAGAATACACAAAACGATTCGGTCAAAGTCACGTCACAAACATAAAAGTGGCCAGAAACCCCTTTAGACGATCTCTTTTGGGACCGAAACGTCAATTACAATGTTTTTCATGGTAATTATTATAGCCATCTAAGTTAGCTTCATGTACAACTTTTATTTGGGCCAAACGGCCTTACGGTTTGAAACTTACCCCCAATTCTGTAACGCCCATCGATCGCTCAAGATCATCGAATCAGCTTATCATGGCTAGCCTAGAATTTGGTAGGAAAGCCTCGCCCCCTTCCTTCTGTATCTCTCAGAAAGGTACGAATTTCATATCCTCTAGAGGGATATGAAATTTGTATCTCGTATGCCCTTACATGGGTACGAATTTCGTATCCCTTAGAGGGATATGAAATTGTACCCATCGGGAAGGATACAAATTTCATATTCCCTAGAGGGATACGAAATTCATAACCTATATCCCCCTGAAGGGATACGAATTTCGTATCCCCTAGAGGGATACAGAATTCGTATCCCTTAGGAAGGATACGATTTTCAAATCCCACAGAGAGATACGAAATTTGTATCCCATATCCCCCCGGAGGGATACGAATTTCATATCCCCTAGAGGGATACAGAATTCGTGTCCCTCGGGAAGGATACGAGTTTCACATCCCTCAGAGAGATACTATAATGTCCCGTATTTTTGGTAGTCAGTTATTTAAATTATTTTATTATTTTACATATTATATTTGGGATATTAATGAATTTATTACATTTAATTCGTTATTAAAAATGAAGTTTGAACATTATATTTATATTTAATTTAAAACGAGCTCGAAATGGCGCGGTAGTTCCTAATATTGAGTTTTGAACTTTAATTGAGTATACACGATCCGATATAAGTCGGATTTCTATGAAACAAGAAACATTTGAATCTGATTGATTATAATTTTCTAATAAAAGAGAAAAATTCAGATTTCAGGTTATAGATTATTAGATATGTCCAAATCAAATTTTGAAATAGTCACTAAGAAATCGTTATTAAAATATAACGTTTGCTGAATAAATCAAACGGGGTTTTTATATAATTTGAACACCGTTTTAACTTGAAATTGATGATACTAAGTTGTATAACCCATACTATTTATATTTGAAGCTATAGATATATATATCCATTTGGATATTTACGATAATAATAATTTATTTTTATTTAATTGGATTATTTGGAATTTAGTTGATATTTTGTCGATATTATATAGGCCTTAAAAATGTTCTTTTTCAAACGACCTCTATTTCCAATGAAACGAGTTTAATTGGAATACGTATAGTTAGTTGTTGCTAAATTTCCAGTTTGGAGCCAATCAAATTTAGTTATTTTATCGATGCATGCAATTTAAGGGCGGACCGATAAATAAATTGGAATTAAAGTAACATCAGTGCGCAAACGGAGTCAGTTTTCAATGAAATTAATTTCATTGGGACCGGAACATCAAGACGCAACAGTACGTCCATTTTCATTATATTTGGAGTTTGTGTGTGTCGATGTGAATTTAACTTTTAACGTTAAATAGCGGCCGGGTTAAATTAACCGTATAAATCATAAATTCTTAAGCACTAAGCAACTAAACAAAGTACATGTCTATACTACCTTGTACATTATTCTCTTCTAACCTATTTCTTATATTCTCTGCACAATCGTACATGCAACAAAACCCATTTTCCCTACTGAGTTGAAAAGAAGCGCAGACACCTACCCTGTATACTGCTGGGATTTCTACTTGACGAGTGCATACAACATCACAGCTACCCTTCCATACACAGGCTATCTGTATCCTACCATATACCAGTGTAATGGAACATTATTCCTATACAAAACTTACTACCCTATATATATGTACACCGCTCCTCTACATTTTTGGTTTCAGCAATGAAGAAATATAAATCGTACTCCTCACGTAAACTAAGATCGAAAGAATATATATAGGTATCCACACACTTCTCATAATTCTTCCCAGCAAGAACATAATCAAAGACCTTCCACCATTTTAAACCAAACCACAATTCGAAAACCATTCATTGTATCTTCCCAAGCCCACGTATTTGGCCACGCCTTTAATTGGAAACTTAAGAGGGAGGCGCAGTGGGGATGACAGGTTTGCAATATAGGTGGCAATCGGTGGTCGAGGAGATGATCGTGCGTTGGTGAACTACGATGGCAACGTAATGAATTTATCGTTTGTTGACATGAGAGGGTGTTCGAGTGGGACCGTTGGTGCCAGGTCGGAGCGGGTGATGTAGCGATGGGATCGATGTTCGTTTTGGTGGCGCTGGAAGGGAGAATAGGGCTGGAGATATGGGGTGTGCTGGTTGTGAACAGTGTGTGACAAAGGAAGATGGGGGAAGGCTTAATGAAGCTATAGGGAGAATAGGAATATAGTAGCAGGAAATAAAACATGGGGATGGAGAGGATATTTAATGTGAAAGTTATCAAAGATCGAATGGGCTTTCAGGCCTAATGGAAAAAAAGAAGAAAAAAGGAGAACAAAAGTATTAATTTGTAGCAGTATGGGAAAGATAAGACAATGGTACTGAGGAGTAAAGAAGGAACATGGGGAAGAAGTTGGAAATGGTGAAGAAAATATGTCATGTGGGTTGCATGGTTTACAGGCTCTGGGCCGCTCACATTAAATAAAATTAAGAAAAAGGGAACAAGGAGAGAAAATGGGGGTCATGAGACAAATGGGTGAAGGTGGGATGAAATTGAAGAGGGCTTGGTATTGCCTTACGGAGCAGGTAAGTGTTTACAATGACAATAATATATGCTAGGAAGCATAACATTACCATAACACATGCAACCAGAAAACCAAACCATGTGAAAACCTTAAGCAAGGAAATTAGTGTAATTAAAAATCGTGTAAACTTATAATTTAATATCTTGTTGTTGGGAGGTCCGATCGAGACAAACAATATCTGGGGGTATCGTACGGGGAAACGCTACGTTCTAGAACCAGTTTAGTAAAAGATGGAAGCAGCTGGAATTTGCAGTTAAATTAAACGTTGGTTTACTTTAACTTAAACTAATCATTTCGATGTTAAATCAAATTAAGGTGAGTTAACTAACTCAATTCTTTCCACTTATATACCATACAAGTTGGGTTTTATAATTGTATGCTATGGTTGCTAATAATTGACTGTTTGTTAAATAGTTAATTGAATCGATGAAATTATATGTTATTTAATTTCAATGAAAACCAAATCGTTAGTTTAATAGTTGGAACCAATTGAGGTAACTTATCTTATTGGTCACGTTTTTAATATAAACGTGTTTAATTATATTGTTTGAATTGTTTGTCAAATAAATTGGTTGATATTAAATAGTTGTTATTTGCCATTATAGAAATTATTAGTTTAAAATTTAATAATTCTTATTTACTGATTTTATTTGAGATAACCTGTAACAACCCTGATTTTTGGGGCCAATTTAAAATTTATTTTAAGTGATTTTAATGAGTTTTGATATTTAAAATAATCTATTTTAAATAATAATGATCACAAATTTGATTCAAATCGAAGTTAGAATGAATAATTTAATTTTAAGTATAAAAAGAGTTAGAAATAGCGAGGTAGTTTGAAAAGTCAAACTTGAACTTTGACTGACCGTACAGGATGCAAAATTTAACGGATTTTAGTGAAACCAAAAATATTAGAATCTATTTAAAAATATCTTTCCAACGAATCTGAAAAATCGAAATTTCATAACGGGAATCAAAAGTTATGTCAAAATTAATATCTAGAACGGTCGCTACGAAATGTACAAGGGTCAAAATGCTACTTTTTGCGTATAAAGGAATTTCGACTCGAAACCACTTCCATTGAGTTCGGAATGACGTTTCTACATTGAAAAATAGTAAACACTTATATATTTTGAGTTTCAGAAATTATTTGTTTAAAAATGTATTTTTAATATTAAATATACTGGCCTTAAAAATAATCATTTTTCAAATGACCTCTGTTTTTGACGAAACCACTTTTGTTGCAACCGGAATGTCAAATTATTGCTAGGTTTCAATTTTCAGAATTTTTCGAATTAATATGTGAGCGTGGCAGAGGAAAATGTGTTTTTACTATTTCAGTTAAATTTAAACGCCTTAAAAATAGCCATTTTTCAAAAAGCCTCAGAATTCGACGAAATAAATTTTGTTAAGACCGTATCGTCATAAGAAAGCCAAAAATAATTTTTCTGGATTTTTCTGAGTTAGTATGTAGTCCCGGTAAAATTATTTGTACGGAAACATTAGAAATAAAGGACTTAAATTTTAAAACTGAAAAATGGAGGCCAAGATGACAATTTGGGCTGATGAGGCATATCCAGATGAGTTTGGAATGGGGGCTAAATGGTAGGAACGACAGTCGTTGGGCCTAATTCTGAGTTCGGACCAAAACGGGCTTAAACGGGCTAATTAAACAATAATTAAATAACCCTAAATATAATAATATAAAAATCCATCGGGTCTTCTTCCTCTCCCGTCGTTCTTTTTCAGCCGCACGCACAAAACAACCCATCATGGACGAAACTTCCCTCCTCCTTTTCTACCAATCCACAAAGAATTAGCTTAGGCCGTAGTTAAACTTTTTGAAGCTCTTCTCACTCTCTTTAATCTCCAACAAGTTTCATCCCTTTTCATCGACCGTAGGCGAAGAGCGAGCACCCCCAACCCGCGTTGAACGGACCCCCGCCGCGCCTCCTCCTTGCAGCCGCACCCTCCCATCTTCCCAGTGAAGATAGCCCTCTCGTAGCTCTCCAATCTCCCGCAAACCGTTCGTAAAACCGTCGACTACAGCTCTCGAAATCCGCATTTGAAATTTTGAACAATTCTGAAAATTAAGGTATAATTATTTCAGATTTTGTCATGCTTATTTCCGTTACTGTGCCAGTTGTTAAAAGCCAGAATTCAAATTTTTACATAAATTTCAAATCGAAATCTTTTAGATCCGTAACCGCCGTGAATCCGAACACGAGATCTGATTTAAACCACTTTCATTTCAGAAACAAGCAAGGTGAGAATTTATTTTTTATTTAATTTAATTTATTTAATTATTATTTGCATGATTGTTAATAGTAGATCAAATAAGACATGCGGTTTAGAACATGGATCTGAACTATTCACCCCGTATGATGTTAAATCTGAATTGCATGAGATTAAATCTAAAATTTCAGGTTTAAATCTGAATTAATAATTAATTAAAATTAATTATGTGTTATTTATTTAATCACGCCATGTTGATTTTACATATGTCAAGTTAAAACATCACCTTGTAATTACCTTGATGCTAGTTATTGGATTGGGACTTGTTGTATGTTTGGGATGTTGTTGTTATGTTATGTGATGAAAATTTACATCTTATTTGATGCAAATAAAATAAGAATGCGACTTGTGGTGGAATTTGCATTTTATTATGTAAAATTAAAATAAGAATTTACATCGTATGAGAAAATTAACATTATTCTTAGTGTAATAATAAGTTATTACATCGTATGTGTAAATTAACATTTTTAAGGTTAATATGATAAGAAATTCAACCGTAGGATGTAAATTAACATTTTAATGTTAATATGATAGAAATTCAACCATAGGATGTAAATTAACATTTTTAATGTTAATATGATAGAAATTCAACCGTAGGATGTAAATTAACATTTTTAATGTTAATATGATAGAAATACAACCGTAGGATGTAAATTAACATTTTTAATGTTAATATGATAGAAATTCAACCATAGGATGTAAAATTAAAATCAGAATTTGCGATGACATGAAATTTACCTTTTATTATGTAAATAAAGTATTTTCACCGCATGTATAAATTTACATTATTTTTATTGTAAATTAAATAGTAAATTTAACCGTAGGATGTCATTAACATTTTTAATGTCAATTTTAAAAAGAAATTTAACCATAGGAGTAGTTGACATTATTTTTAATATTAATATATATGAATTTCACCGTAGGAAGATTTACATTTTTTTTTTATGTAATAAAAAGAATGGACTTTACATTGTAATTAAAGAGTAAATTTTACATTGTAAAGAATGGATTTTATATTGAGAATTTGGCGATGAAAATAAAAAGACAATCTTTTTATGTTGAAAACGAAAAAAGACCATCTTTTTATGTTCAAAATAAAAAGGACATTATTTTTACATTGTAAATAGAAAAGATTACATTTTTACATTATAAAGTAGAAAAGGTTATATTTTTACATTTGTAAATAGAAAAGATTATATTTTTACGTTGTAAAATAGAGAAGTTAATATTTTTACATTGCAAAATATAAAAGTTGATGTCTTTACATTGTAAAACTTAAAAAGTTGATATTTTTACATTAAAAATATAAAAGTAGATACTTTTACATTGTGAATAAAAAAAAAAGTTGATGCTTTTACATTGTAAGTAAAAGAATGAAATTTTATGTTGTAAAATGAATTTACATCGCATGAATTATATAACATTTTATTTTGTTATTTATGAATGAATCTGCATCGCATGAATTAAATGACATTTTATTATGTAGTTTAAGAATGAATTTACACCGCATGAACAAAAGTTACATTTTTATATGTAATTTATATATAAATTTGCACCGTATGCTGAATATTACATTTTTCTTTGTAATTAAAAGGTGAATTTCATCATATGACAAAATTTACATTTTTATATGTAAATTATAAAGTGAATTTATGTCGTATATTAAAAATTACATTTTTCTTTGTAATTAATATGAGAATTCTATCGTATGTTAAAATTTACATTTTTATATGTAAATTATAAAGTGAATTTATGTCGTATATTAAAAATTACATTTTTCTTTGTAATTAATATGAGAATTCTATCGTAAGTTAAAATTTACATTTTTATATGTAAATTATAAAGTGAATTTATGTCGTATATTAAAAATTACATTTTTCTTTGTAATTAATATGAGAATTCTATCGTATGTTAAAATTTACATTTTTATATGTAAATTATAAAGTGAATTTATGTCGTATATTAAAAATTACATTTTTCTTTGTAATTAATATGAGAATTCCATCGTATGTTAAAATTTACATTTTTATATGTTAATTATAAAGTGAATTTATGCCGTATGTTAAAAATTTCATTTTCCTTTGTAATTAACATGAAAATTTCATCATATGTTAAAATCTATATTTTTATATGTACATTATATAGGAAATTACACCGTAGGATAAAATTTACATTTTTATATGTAATTAAAACATGAATTTACATTGTGTGTTAAATATTACGTTTTTATATGTAATGTCTATACGAAAGTATACCGTATGACAAAACTACATTTTTCTATGCAATTAAAGGATGCAATTTCATTATATGATCGAAATTGCATTTTTCTTATATATATATGTAACATAAAATGAGAATGAACATTAGAAATAAAATTGATTTATTTCAAATGTGAATTAGATGTAGTGTTTGCATTGTAATTAAAAATTATATTTTTACAATGTGAATTAGATGTAGTGTTTGCATTGTAATTAAAAATTATATTTTTACAATCTGAATTAGATGTAGTGTTTTGTATTTAAAAATTATATTTTTACAATGTGAATTAGATGTAGTGTTTGCATTGTAATTAAAAATTATATTTTTACAATGTGAATTAGATGTAGTGTTTGCATTGTAATTACAAATTATAATTAAGAGTAGAGTTTTCGTTGTCATTAGAAATTATATTTTTATATGTAATTTAAAGATTTTGAGTGTATCAAAATTTACATTTTCAATGTAAGGAAAGAATGAATTTAGGATGCGGTAATATTATCTTCATTTTCAAATGAATTAAAATTTAGTAAGTATCGGTAATTGTGTGGATTGTTGTTTTAATCAAACGACGTTATTACGATTCAATGATTATATATATATATATATATATATATATATATATATAACAAAATTGAACGAATAGGGCGTGGTAGTTCGCGTTTTGAAATCGTACTTTTAAATGACTATACAAGAAGATCCGACCGTCTAATTTTCTTGAAACTGAAACCGTTAGGAACGTCTTGGAAAAATCTTTCCAATGATATATATTACGTTAAGATCCAACGGTTAAATTCTGAGAAATGTAAAAATCAAAATTGGTTGAATGCAGCGCCATAGTCGCCCATGGACTTAAGGCGTCGTTATATAAAAATTTAATTATTTTAAATAATTAAAATAGGAATGAATCGTTAATAAAAATAATTATTAATGTGTAAGAAGGATTTTCAATATATATATATATATATATATATATATACGAGGATTATTTGGAAAGTCCGAGTTTATCTCATTCCAAATAATTAAACGATGTTTAAAAATCCAAGATTGGAAGACGGCGATTGAAGACCGTCAAATCTCCACATCGAATGGACGATGATGACTGTTGCCTTAGAATGGCTCGCTACCATGATAAGGTAATAGTAGGAGTTGCCCAGACGTAGTGTTGATTTGTACGGGTTTGGCTTTCGCTCAGACCCAGAGCATAAGCTTATAAATGGATTGTGTTTCTAACATCGTACTCCATTATATATCATGTTATTAATCTTCGGTCGAATGTATGGATGTTTGGTGGCGGAGAATGTATTCTCTTGCTTAACACCCGTTCATATATTTCGGCAAATGATTGGTAGTGTGATATGGAGTGATGATGTGGCATGCTAAGATGCATATGATCAAGGCTTTGTTGAAAAGCAGGCCTTGTGGGACGATCAAAGCATAGTCTTTTTAGGCATAGCTTTGTGTATAGCGTGACTTCGCGAGCCTCACACACCGACGGAGTCTAAAACGGGAGAAGGGAACGCAGGGAGAGCAACACGTTTCTTTCTAGCTAGAGTGGTGTCAGTGACCTACCAGCCCTGACATTTTACTTATGTCGATAATGGAATGTGGCGCCTCGGATGATAGGTCCTATAGGACTGGGAAACGTGTGTTCAGGTATAACTAATCCACTAAGTTGTATTTGCGGACCGACCCTGCAGCTATCCAAGGGTTCTCCGCGGGGAATCCTGAGACACTAGCTAGAGTGCTCGAATCGGTAAGGAGCTCCTCCCTAGCCTTGATTCATGATGGAAACCAATTTCCAATACGCCCCATTCGGATTTGATTGTATTACTAGTACGGAGACATAATATATGGGTACCTATGCTTCCTAGGATTGATACATTATGATTGAAATTGTTTTTAAAACATATACACACTAATAATAATATCAAATTCGTTTTTAACGTATGAAGCATGTTTAATCACCATAAGGTAAAACTCTATCCTCTGGTGTGCGTTGCATTGTGTGATGGGACCTGAGTCTTATGGCGATTTCATTTTTCTAAAAAGCATTGCGTTGTTTTACGATTTACTTCAAGTTATGCACGACAATCCATTGGAATAAAACCCGTTCCGCATTAGCGGCGTGGTCCATGGATTTGCCTTATTACTATTAGTTAAATTAGTTAAAAATTCTCACACCGGTCCCACGACTGACCCGTTATTTGTTTCCACCTTTGCAAACTCGGGTGCCCTCTTTTCCACACGGGCAGTCTAGTAGTTTGTCTACAGGTTTATCTCGAGCAAGATTCTGGATTGAAGCTTTAAGCTGTGTCCAGAGCATAGTTGTCTTCCGCTGTATCTATTTTATTTCCGCTGCACTGTATTAAATTTATTGTAAAATTTTCTTCCGTTGTATTTTAATTTCGATGTACTCTGATATATTCTGTACTCTGATGTTATATTATCATGATGTAATAAAAGTCTGTTGTTGTTCTGATGTGTTGTATTCCCAAAGTTAACGTCGGCGGGATTTGAACGGTTTTGGTCGATTTTGCGATCGATTAAGGCCGGGCAAAATCCGACTCATTACAGTTGGTATCAGAGCTTTGGTTAGCTCAAATCTTTGGGGTACTACTCATTAGAACTGAACAAAAGGCTCATCAGAGATTGGATTAGTAATATCCAATAAGAATACTCATTAGAGATAGGATCAGCAGTATCCTAGAATGAGAAAACACATTAGAGATAGGGTTAGTAATGCCCTAGAATGAGTTGAGAGTAGCAAGCCTATAATATACGTATTTGTGATTAATTATACTCAATTTTGGAAAATATGATTTTGAATATATAAAAAGTTATATATTTGAGAGTTAATCAACAAATGAAATTATTTAAACCAATGGAGAAAATATATATATATAAATTAGTTAGTTAATTAATCAACTTTTAGCTTCGTCCCTTTTCGAGGACGAAAAGTTTTTAAGTGGGGGAGACTGTAACAACCCTGATTTTTGGGGCCAATTTAAAATTTATTTTAAGTGATTTTAATGAGTTTTGATATTTAAAATAATCTATTTTAAATAATAATGATCACAAATTTGATTCAAATCGAAGTTAGAATGAATAATTTAATTTTAAGTATAAAAAGAGTTAGAAATAGCGAGGTAGTTTGAAAAGTCAAACTTGAACTTTGACTGACCGTACAGGATGCAAAATTTAACGGATTTCAGTGAAACCAATAATATTAGAATCTATTTAAAAATATCTTTCCAACGAATCTGAAAAATCGAAATTTCATAACGGGAATCAAAAGTTATGTCAAAATTAAAATCTAGAACGGTCGCTACGAAATGTACAAGGGTCAAAATGCTACTTTTTGCATATAAAGGAATTTCGACTCGAAACCACTTCCATTGAGTTCGGAATGACGTTTCTGCATTGAAAAACAGTAACTACTTATATATTTTGAGTTTCAGAAATTATTTGTTTAAAAATGTATTTTTAATATTAAATATACTGGCCTTAAAAATAGTCATTTTTCAAACGACCTCTGTTTTCGACGAAACCACTTTTGTTGGAACTGGAATGTCAAATTATTGCTAGGTTTCAATTTTCAGAATTTTTCGAATTAATATGTGAGCGTGGCAGAGGAAAATGTGTTTTTACTATTTCAGTTAAATTTAGACGCCTTAAAAATAGCCATTTTTCAAAAAGCCTCAGAATTCGACGAAATAAATTTTGTTAGGACCGTATCGTTATAAGAAAGCCAAAAATAATTTTTCTGGATTTTTCTGAGTTAGTGTGTAGTCCCGGTAAAATTATTTGTACGGAAACATTAGAAATAAAGGACTTAAATTTTAAAACTGAAAATGGAGGCCAAGATGACAATTTGGGCTGATGAGGTATATCCAGATGAGTTCGGAATGGGGGCTAAATGGTAGGAACGACAGTCGTTGGGCCTAATTCTGAGTTCGGACCAAAACGGACATAAACGGGCTAATTAAACAATAATTAAATAGTGAAAATTAGGCTCACATCCCTAAAAAGTTTCAAAATATACGCCACATCCAGTCAAACTTTGTATGCGTTTCCGGTCCCTAGAATTGAGATGCCGCTTTCCTTTTTTGGTCCGCCTTCGCCTCCTGCTTCTTCCTTTCGCCTTTCTCCAATTCTGACCCAAAAAAAAATGCGCCACACACTAAAAAAAAAAAAAAATTCCGAAAAATAGGAAATATTTCCAGGAGTCCACGCAAGTTGAAAAAAAAAAGTAGCATACTTCTGTGCAACTATTGCCAATAGTAGCATACATGTATGCATATATTCATGTAGTGTATTTATGCGGAAAATCTGGACCAAAATACGCATACATGTATGCAACTATTATTAAATAACTGCATACATGTATGCATACAAAGTTGAACTGAGATTCATGTATGCAACTATTTATGTTGAAAAGTAGCATATATGAGTGCTACTATTCTGTATATATGCATGCATGTGTGCAACAAACTTAAAAGGGGCGATGGCTTCTGAATTTGCGCATGAATGCATGCATATATTCTGTACAGGAGCATAAATTTGTGCAACAATGTCTGAAAACGGCGAATGCTTGAAAAAACATGTCAAATTTGAATATATGCATAAAAGGATGCATATAATGTTGTTTAGCTGCATAAATGTATGCATTTATACTGCAGTTTTGTCGCAGTACTGAAATATAAGCACGAATGTGTGCAACTATTTAAGAATAGGTGCATCTTTTCATGCTAAAACCTGCTGTTTCGCTGATTTTGTGTTGTTTTGGTTTTTGACGTGGGTTTTGATTGTTTTTTCACCTGAATTTTTTGGTGTGAACGTGTTTTATTTAATAATGAATTTTTGTGATTTTTTTATATTTTTTTAATAATTTTTTATATGTTTTTGAAAAATAGGGACCTAATTTACATGAAAAGTTGGACCGGATGTGAGCCTAATTTTGAAACTTAATAGGGACCTGTGACAAACGGACCCAATTAAATAACCCTAAATATAATAATATAAAAATCCATCGGGTCTTCTTCCTCTCCCGTCGTTCTTTTTCAGCCACACGCACAAAACAACCTATCATGGTCGAAACTTCTCTCCTCCTTTTCTCCCAATCCACAAAGAATTAGCTTAGGCCGTAGTTAAACTTTTTGAAGCTCTTCTCACTCTCTTTAATCTCCAACAAGTTTCATCCCTTTTCATCGACCGTAGGCGAAGAACGAGCACCCCCAACCCGCGCTGAACGGACCCCCGCCGCGCCTCCTCCTTGCAGCTGCACCCTCCCATCTTCCCGATGAAGATGGCCCTCTCGTTGCTCTCCAATCTCCCGCAAACCGTTCGCAAAACCGTCGACTACAGCTCTCGAAATCCGCATTTGAAGTTTTGAACAATTCTGAAAATTAAGGTATAATTATTTCAGATTTTGTCACGCTTATTTCCGTTACTGTGCCAGTTGTTAAAAGCCAGAATTCAAATTTTTACATAAATTTCAAATCGAAATCTTTCAGATCCGTAACCGCCGTGAATCCGAACACGAGATTTGATTTAAACCACTTTCATTTCAGAAACAAGCAAGGTGAGAATTTATTTTTTATTTAATTTAATTTATTTAATTATTATTTGCATGATTGTTAATAGTAGATCAAATAAGACATGCAGTTTAGAACATGGATCTGAACTATTCATCCCGTATGATGTTAAATCTGATTTGCATGAGATTAAATCTGAAATTTCAGGTTTAAATCTGAATTAATAATTAATTAAAATTAATTATGTGTTATTTATTTAATCACGCCATGTTGATTTTACATATGTCAAGTTAAAACATCACCAATTACCTTGATGCTAGTTATTGGATTGGGACTTGTTGTATGTTTGGGATGTTGTTGTTATGTTATGTGATGAAAATTTACATCTTATTTGATGCAAATAAAATAAGAATGCGACTTGTGGTGGAATTTGCATTTTATTATGTAAAATTAAAATAAGAATTTACATCCTATGAGAAAATTAACATTATTCTTAGTGTAATAATAAGTTATTACATCGTATGTGTAAATTAACATTTTTAATGTTAATATGATAAGAAATTCAACCGTAGGATGTAAATTAACATTTTTAATGTTAATATGATAGAAATTCAACCGTATGATGTAAATTAACATTTTTAATGTTAATATGATAGAAATTCAACCGTAGGATGTAAATTAACATTTTTAATGTTAATATGATAGAAATTCAACCGTAGGATGTAAATTAACATTTTTAATGTTAATATGATAGAAATTCAACCGTAGGATGTAAAATTAAAATCAGAATTTGCGATGACATGAAATTTACCTTTTATTATGTAAATAAAGTATTTTCACCGCATGTATAAATTTACATTATTTTTAATGTAAATTAAATAGTAAATTTAACCGTAGGATGTCATTAACATTTTTAATGTCAATTTTAAAAAGAAATTTAACCGTACGAGTAGTTGACATTATTTTTAATATTAATATATATGAATTTCACCGTAGGAAGATTTACATTTTTTTTTATGTAATAACAAGAATGGACTTTACATTGTAATTAAAGAGTAAATTTTACATTGTAAAGAATGGATTTTATATTGAGAATTTGGCGATGAAAATAAAAAGACAATCTTTTTATGTTGAAAATGAAAAAAGACCATCTTTTTATGTTCAAAATAAAAAGGACATTATTTTTACATTGTAAATAGAAAAGATTACATTTTTACATTATAAAGTTGAAAAGGTTATATTTTTACAATTGTAAATAGAAAAGATTATATTTTTATGTTGTAAAATAGAGAAGTTAATATTTTTACATTGCAAAATATAAAAGTTGATGTCTTTACATTGTAAAACATAAAAAGTTGATATTTTTACATTAAAAATATAAAAGTAGATACTTTTACATTGTGAATAAAAAAAAAAGATGGTGCTTTTACATTGTAAGTAAAAGAATGAAATTTTATGTTGTAAAATGAATTTACATCGCATGAATTATATAACATTTTATTTTGTTATTTATGAATGAATCTGCATCGCATGAATTAAATAAATTTTATTATGTAGTTTAAGAATGAATTACACCGCATGAACAAAAGTTACATTTTTATATGTAATTTATATATAAATTTGCACCGTATGCTGAAAATTACATTTTTCTTTGTAATTAAAAGGTGAATTTCATCATATGACAAAATTTACATTTTTATATGTAAATTATAAAGTGAATTTATGTCGTATATTAAAAATTACATTTTTCTTTGTAATTAATATGAGAATTCTATCGTATGTTAAAATTTACATTTTTATATGTAAATTATAAAGTGAATTTATGTCGTATATTAAAAATTACATTTTTCTTTGTAATTAATATGAGAATTCTATCGTATGTTAAAATTTACATTTTTATATGTAAATTATAAAGTGAATGTAACACCCCACTCCCGCTATGATCACTCACTAAGGGAATGCCATAGCATCGGTGGAGTATTTTAGTGAATATAGAACAGAAAAATTACAACAAGACAGATATAAATAGTACTTGAAATTTTAAAACATCATCTCATAACAGCGGAAGTAAAACATGTCTGGTTACATCATAAAACCACAATAAAGGTCAAGTACAATATCCATCAAAATAAAGAAGTACATAATCCCACTCTCATACAATAGCCAAACAAAAGAAAAGATAACTGGATAACTGGAGCTTTACATCTATCCAAGCTCCTAAAGACTGGAACAGCAATCCGATCAAGCTCCACTACTGCTAGGATCCACCGTAGGACCTGAGGGTTGGGAAAAAGATAAAAACAACGGGGTCAGACATAAGTCTGAGCGAGTCCTATAACTTTAACAATACAATCGTTAAAGTAACCAGAGAAGACATAAACTGATATACGGTAACATATAGGGATGAATGGCTACCCTAAGCAGTCAACTGAACGAAGATAAAGGATAAAGACGCATCTACCCTCCCTAAGGTAAATTACTAAACTGCACCACACCAGTCGTTCCTAACTTAAAGGTTGATCCCACCCAAGGACTTATAAAATTTACTAATTAGTACCTGCGTACCCCTAGGTGACCAAGTAGGCGCCACGGGGCCCTACAATCCACTAGGTGTACACACTACTTCCCATTCGATCGGCTCCCTAACGTAGATACCCGTGCTGGCCCCACCGTGGGATGTATCATTCCCCAATGTGGCAACCTGATGGAACTAAAGGTGCACGGCTTATATCTACTCGATGCAACAACGGCTTACCTACCAGCCCGGGCCCACTCACGCATATGAAGCCCGTTGGACTTGCGTTGCCACCGCTAACCCGTTTGCCTCTTACAGTCAAGCCCAGTATGCGTGTCCCGTCCTCGACATGGGTCGAGCCCACAAAGATACGTATGGGTTACTGGTTGAAATGGGCCTCCACAAGCTACCCACCTAAGCTTGTCCCTTTTTCTAGTATATCCCACTTAACCCTTTAATCATGTTTTAATTACATGTTCCATTTTGGTTAAGTATTCTAATCGTATTTTCTATTGCCACCCAAGGCAACCACTAGATTTTCTCATGCCACCCGAGGCACCCACTTAACCCCTCATGTCCCTCTACATGCTAATGTGGTTAAGTGTTTCTTAATTAATTAATTAAGAACGTAACCTTTGTAAAGACCTCTCACATTAGACTGTCTTTTATGACCGCTGGTTAAGCCGGTTGGGTCCGGGCAGCCTTATGTCATAACAGAGTCTAACCTCGTGTCTTTACATTAATTACGTATTTAGTTTGTGCCTAAGACCTCTCACATTGGGCTAACATTTGTAGCAACTGGTTAAGCCGGTTGGGTCCGGGCAGTTTTACGCTACAACTGAGTCCAACCTCGTGTCTTAGTCAATTAATTACACCTAATTAATCACCCTCATAATTTTATATTAATTATCCCTAATTAATCAAGTTTTCTTAACATGGGTAGACCTAACTTAATAGGTAAATTCCCATGGGGTAGACCTAACTCAATAGGTAAATTCCCAACACATAGTATGGGTACACCTAACCAAATAGGCAAATTCCCATACTATGTTTATTTATTTTGTGTTATGCATAATTATATTAATTTCACACAATCTTATTAACTTATGCATTTAATTACCCCATCGTTCCCACGTAATTTCGTTCATGATATAACACATATAAAAGGTGTCAACTTGCATATGAATGAACATGTTTCAAAGGTGCCATCTTGCATATTAACAAACACATAACTTGCATATGAACTTGCATAACATGTCACATAACTTGCATATAATATGTCACATAACTTACATATTCATTTTGCATAACAAACTTGCATATTAGCTTATAGACTTGCATAATGTGTCATCATGAACTTGCATATTAATAAACATGTAACTTGCATATTTACATACATGTAACTCGCATATTAACAAACATGTAACTTGCATATAAAGAAACATGTAACTTGCATATTTACATACATGTAACTTGCATATTAACAAACATGTAACTTGCATATTAACAAACATGTAACTTGCATATTTACATACATGTAACTTGCATATTAACAAACATGTAACTTGCATATTTACATACATGTAACTTGCATAGCATATTACCATGAACTTGCATAACATGCATATGATTACATAGCCCACAACTTGCATATTTAGCATCATGCAAACATAACATACATCATATTAAACTTGCATAAGCTTACATACTCAACATGCATAAACATAAGATTAATGCTAACATCATATCATATGATTCAAAGCTCATTAACCCACATACAAAACCATAAATCTCATCACATCTCATCTAATTAGTTTACCAAAAGATCATCAAAGTGATAGAAACTCACAACTAGCAACTTTGAACACCAAATGAAGAAGATTAAGATGCTAAGAAGGGATTAGAAGTTGATTAGAGAGTGATTAGTATGCAACCCTCTTCATAAAATTAGTGGAGGCCATGAGAGCTAGCATTTTGCCATAGTTTAGTCACTAGGTTTAATTATGAATGAATTAGGGTAGGTTAGGGTCTTATTTATAGATTAGGCAAGTGTTTTAGGCCATAGGATTAACCCTAGATTCAATCCAAGCCATCAAAGCATGTCTTGGGGAAGAAGTCAAGTGTAGGAACCATCTAGGGCCTTTAGATTAAAGATGGACCATGAGAACCATTCAAATGCAAAATCTGCACTTGAGCGAATCGGCCCACGGGTTGACAGCCAAACACCCTGGATTAACCCCTAGTCGACCCAGCGGGCTCGGGTCGACTTCAAAAATCGGCCGGTTCGGTTATTCCCCTCTCCCAATTCGCTGTTTTGAGCATTTTTGCATATTTATTTATTAAATTTTCAATTATATATATATATATATCAATATATATATATATATATATATATATATCTACACAACCCATTTCACTTAATTAAGTATACTTTAATTTGGGAATTTTCGTGAAACTTCGCGAGGCCATATCTTGGTCATACGGACTCCGATTTTCGAAAACTCGGACTCTATTTCGCGTATTTTTCCGAGACGAACACAGTGGCATAGCCCGTTTCCCTTGATTCCCATTTTAGAATTAAATTCTGCCTCGATTTATGTTATTACAGGTTATTGAAAATACGGGTTGTTACATTCTCCCCTCCTTAAAGGATTTCGTCCCCGAAATCTTCAAGTTAGGAAGAACGTATCCTACCATCCAATCATCCATCTACTCAAAGCATCATCCACGAGCAATCATTGTCCTTACAAGATTCTAAATGCTGGATGGATATATGCAAAAGTGTGTGTATATGTACTTACCTAATGCGAAAATCAGGCGGTTACTGATACAGTAAACCTCCTTAATGCAAACCATGATAGTGCCATGCATCCAATATGTATGCGAAACCCTATTGACACATACAAATTTCTACATGCGTGCACAACCATACACAAAAATGCATCATCCATATGATAACACAGCCATGATACATCCATCAATCTAACTACCACATCCATTTATGCAATATGCAACATGAAGTGACTGAGCCGATCTAGTGCCTAATGTGTGTGTATATGCATCCACGAGCAACCACTAGCAAACAATTGCATCCATATGCATCCATCAACCATAACATGTTTCAAACACATGTTTCAACCATAGGTTTTACCCTATCTAAAGGTCATAGGTATTAGCGAGAGGATATACTAAAGATAAGATAAGTACTAGACAAGCAATAAAGGAGAAGTTAAAAGACATACTCTCAAAAAGAAATGGATACAAAGAACGCATCTTTGCTTCCGTCTCCCAAGTAGCATTGCTTTCGTCATCTCCCCATTGCACTTTAACTAGCTGAACTTCTCTGTTCCTCAACTTCCTAGTTTCTGACCCAAGGATGCGAGTAGGAGCTCGTCGAATCGTCGCATCACGCTCTACCTCTACATCTCTAAGCAAGCTCGGCTCTACCACCTCCGCGGTCTCATGTAAGCACTTCCTCAAATGTGATACATGGAATACATCATGAACACCACTAAGTCTGTCGGGCAACTCCACCCTATATGCCATCCGTCCAATCCTTTCCTTAATAGGAAACGGCCCAACAAATCTCGGTGCTAACTTCCCTACGGACCCAAAGCGAACAACATTTCTCAATGGAGATACTTTGACAAAAACCATGTCCCCAACCTCAAACTCAAGATCCGTCCTTCTCCGATCCGCATAAGATTTCTGTCTATCTTGCGCTGCTTTCATCCTTTTTCGAATTAAATCAATCTTCTCTGAAGTCTCTCTAACCATATCCGGCCCAAGCAAGATCTTATCCGTAGATTCCCACCAACATGTAGGAGATCGACAAGGCCTTCCATAAAGAGCTTCGAAAGGAGCCATACCAATACTGGACTGAAAGCTGTTATTATATGCGAACTCCACCAAAGGAAGATGTTCTTCCCATGTACCTCCAAAATCCAAGATACAAAGCCTCAAAAGATCTTCTAAGATACGGTTCACCCTCTCAGTCTGACCGTCCGTCTGAGGATGATATGCGGTGCTCAAACACAACTGAGTCCCTACCGCCTCTTGCAAACTTCTCCAAAACTCACTAGTGAAAATAGGATCTCGATCACTCACAATGCTGGATGGTACGCCATGCAATCTAACAATCTCTCTAACATGGACTGAAGCAAGCCATGGAGCGGTCCTCTTACTCTTTACGGGTATAAAATGGGCACTCTTGGTAAGTCTGTCTACCACAACCCAAATTCCCGTATTGCCCTTCCTCGATCTCGGTAACCCGTCGATGAAATCCATCGAGACACTATCCCACTTCCACTGTGGAACTTCCAATGGGTGTAGCAACCCACCGGGTTTCCTTTGCTCCACTTTAACTTGTTGGCACACTAAGCATCTAGCCACATACTCGGCCACATCTTTCTTCATACCGGCCCAGAAGAAAATTCTCTTCATGTCTTGGTACATTTTGTCTCCACCGGGATGAATAGTCGTTCTTGAACGATGTGCATCATCCAAAATAGCCTTCTTCAAACCCTCATCTTGCGGTACACAAAGTCTACCGTCTCTATGCAACCATCCCTTATCATCTATGGTGTATCTACCCAAATGGCTGGACGACTCCCCTCTTATAAGCTTCTCTACCAACTCAACCAACTGTGGGTCGTCTCGCTGAGCCTCGCCAATCCGTCCCAAAAGGGTAGGTCTAACTTCCAAGGATGCCAACAAACCAGGTACAAAATTAACAGAAGGTCTGAAGTCAAACAAAGAAAGAAACTCCAAGCTTCGTCGTTCCACGAACAATGGACTCAAAGATAGCCTTTTTCTACTCAAGGCGTCCGCCACCACGTTACCCTTGCCAGGAGTATACGCTATCTCGAAATCATAGGATGCTAAGAACTCCATCCACCTTTGCTGTCTTAAATTTAAATCCTTCTGAGAGAATAAGTACTTCAATGATTTATGGTCGGTGAACAATTCGAATCTCTCACCAAGAAGATAATGGCGCCAAGACTTAAGTGCGAAAACAATCGCGGCCAACTCTAGATCATGGGTAGGGTAATTCTTCTCATGCACTCTCAATTGTCTCCCTCCATAGGCTATTACCTTTCCCTCCTGCATCAAGACTGCGCCTAATCCTGTTCCACAAGCATCGGTATAAACAACAAACGGCTTACTCCCATCCGGGAGCACTAAAACTGGAGCGGTGGTCAAAGCTCTCTTTAACCGTCGGAAAGCATCATCACAATCTACATCCCACGAGAAAACCAGATTCTTTTTCGTCAAGCGGGTTAATGGGGCTGATATCTTCGCGAAGTCTTTGATGAACTTCCTATAATATCCTGCCAACCCCAAGAAACTTCTTACCTCGGTAGCATTTCTAGGAACTTTCCAATCCTGGATAGATACTATCTTTGCGGGATCCACAGCTATCCCTTCCTTAGAGACCACATGCCCTAAGAATCGCACTTCTCTTCTCCAAAAATGGCATTTAGAGAATTTAGCTTTAAGACTATGCGCTCGAAGAGTCTCCAACACTTCCTTGAGATGTAAGGCATGCTCTTCTTCATTCTTGGAAAAGACCAAGATGTCATCCACAAAAACTACTACAAACTTATTCAGATACTCTCTGAACACTCTACTCATGAGATCAACAAAATATGCGGGGGCGTTTGTCAACCCAAATGGCATCACTAGCCACTCATAAAAACCATCCGGAGTCCGGAAAGCAGTCTTCTCTATACTGTCCTCCGCCACTCTTAACTGATGAAACCCTGTAGCTAAGTCCATCTGCGAAAATACTGACGCGCCAACCAACTGATCAAAGAGATCATCTATCCTCAGTAATGGGTGTCTATTCTTCTTCGTGAGCTTATTAAGTTCCCTATAATCCACACAAAGTCTGAGGGACCCATCCGCCTTCGTGGTAAACACTACTGGAGCTCCCCACTCCGATATACTTCGCCTTATGAACCCCTTCTCAAGCAACTCCCCTACTTGCTTATGAAGTTCTCTTCTCTCACGAGGAGCCATGTGGCGCACTGGCAAAGACACTGGTTTGGCATTATCCACCAAATAAATTCGGCAATCTATCTCCCGCTTCGGAGGCAAACCCTTCACTTCTTCAAACACATCCGGATATTCCCGGACCACTCTGACAGAACGCAAACTCTCGACCGAAGCATCGAGCGATTCAAGATAACTTAGCAAAACAGATTCCATGGGATTACAAGAGATCTCGAGAGTATTACCCAGGCGGGTCATAAGCCGGACAACTCTCCTTTCACAATCAAGAACGGCACCATTACTGGATAACCAGTCCATGCCCAAAATCAACCCATAGCCCGTGAAGCCCAATACAAAAGCATCACATCTAAACTCAACGCTAAGTATAGAAATCTTCAAACCCAAACATATCATAGACAGATATATAGAGCCCCCAATTGGGTTTGAAACAACCAAGGGATCATCAACTAGACTGGTGTCTAAGTGCAGTGACTCAACTAACGATGATGAGATAAAAGAATGCGATGAGCCAGAGTCAAACAAAGTACGTACTGGATGATCAAACAGAAAAACCAGACTTTCAACGGAAATAGTTCTACCTCTCTGCTGAATCGGTGGAACTGAGAGAACCTGAACTTGCCCCCCTGACTGAGGTGGTGCTATAAGAGCTTGCACCTGGCCTCCTGAGGTAGACCCCGTCTTCTGCCCCTTCTTTGGGCAGTTTTTCACAAGATGCCCTGCTTCACCACAATGAAAGCAACCGGTCTTCTTCTTTTTGCGACAATCCTTACTGAGGTGTCCTGGTGTTCCACAATTGAAGCACTTCTTCTTCGTCTTCTTTTTGTCACCATTGCCTTTTCCGCCCTTGCCTTGTTGTTGCTGTTGCGGTTTCTTCTGATCCCCCTTTTTCTCTGGTGCCTTAGAATTCTTATCATCCTCATGCATAAGTGCCATGTAGACAAGCTTCTCAAAAGTGGCCCCCATAGGAATGTGAGTCATAGCTATTCCTTGCAATGGTTCGTTCAAGCCTCTAACGAACCTCAAAGCCTTCTTCTCCGGTGTATTCACCAACTCTATGCCAAACCTTGCTAATTGATTGAATTTGTTGACATATTCTTTCACCGTGAGATTCCCTTGCTTCAAATTCAAGAACTTCTCCATAAACAGATTCTCTTCCGCCCTTGAGAGAAACTTAGCCCCAAACCTTTGCTTAAAATCTGCCCAAGAGTCAACAGGGCGTTCTCCATTAGTGACCTCCCACCAGAATGAGGCCTCTCCCTTCATTAACCAAGCCGCCAACTTGACTTTCTTTCCCTCTTCCACTTCAAAGATATCTAGCAACTCTTCCACTTCCTTAAGCCAATCTCTAGCCTCTACGAAAGTCTCTGAACCAAGAAAAGGTTTTCCTCCTATAGCCTTGAACTCCTTGCAAACCTTAGCAAAATTATCCACTCTAGGCTGAGGAGGAGGAGCGGTTGTCTCTGGTGTAGTAGCATTGGCCGGACCCGCAGCCGCGGCCCTAGCCTCTCGCAACCTCCTATACCATAGTGGTATAACTAAACCCTCCGGGATGTTAAGATCTTCAGCCATGCTGAAACGAAAGAGGAAAGATTCAAAAAGGAGATTCCGAAAGATAAAGATATGGCTATTGGGGATTATGCTTTTCTTTTTCAAAAACTTTTTCTCTTAGAAGACATGCTTTTAAAAATACTTTCTTCGAAAATACTCTTAGAAAGTAGTTTTTCTCAAAAAATTTATCTGTTCTGGTAACCTTAAGCTCTGATACCACGTGTAACACCCCACTCCCGCTATGATCACTCACTAAGGGAATGCCATAGCATCGGTGGAGTATTTTAGTGAATATAGAACAGAAAAATTACAACAAGACAGATATAAATAGTACTTGAAATTTTAAAACATCATCTCATAACAGCGGAAGTAAAACATGTCTGGTTACATCATAAAACCACAATAAAGGTCAAGTACAATATCCATCAAAATAAAGAAGTACATAATCCCACTCTCATACAATAGCCAAACAAAAGAAAAGATAACTGGATAACTGGAGCTTTACATCTATCCAAGCTCCTAAAGACTGGAACAGCAATCCGATCAAGCTCCACTACTGCTAGGATCCACCGTAGGACCTGAGGGTTGGGAAAAAGATAAAAACAACGGGGTCAGACATAAGTCTGAGCGAGTCCTATAACTTTAACAATACAATCGTTAAAGTAACCAGAGAAGACATAAACTGATATACAGTAACATATAGGGATGAATGGCTACCCTAAGCAGTCAACTGAACGAAGATAAAGGATAAAGACGCATCTACCCTCCCTAAGGTAAATTACTAAACTGCACCACACCAGTCGTTCCTAACTTAAAGGTTGATCCCACCCAAGGACTTATAAAATTTACTAATTAGTACCTGCGTACCCCTAGGTGACCAAGTAGGCGCCACGGGGCCCTACAATCCACTAGGTGTACACACTACTTCCCATTCGATCGGCTCCCTAACGTAGATACCCGTGCTGGCCCCACCGTGGGATGTATCATTCCCCAATGTGGCAACCTGATGGAACTAAAGGTGCACGGCTTATATCTACTCGATGCAACAACGGCTTACCTACCAGCCCGGGCCCACTCACGCATATGAAGCCCGTTGGACTTGCGTTGCCACCGCTAACCCGTTTGCCTCTTACAGTCAAGCCCAGTATGCGTGTCCCGTCCTCGACATGGGTCGAGCCCACAAAGATACGTATGGGTTACTGGTTGAAATGGGCCTCCACAAGCTACCCACCTAAGCTTGTCCCTTTTTCTAGTATATCCCACTTAACCCTTTAATCATGTTTTAATTACATGTTCCATTTTGGTTAAGTATTCTAATCGTATTTTCTATTGCCACCCAAGGCAACCACTAGATTTTCTCATGCCACCCGAGGCACCCACTTAACCCCTCATGTCCCTCTACATGCTAATGTGGTTAAGTGTTTCTTAATTAATTAATTAAGAACGTAACCTTTGTAAAGACCTCTCACATTAGACTGTCTTTTATGACCGCTGGTTAAGCCGGTTGGGTCCGGGCAGCCTTATGTCATAACAGAGTCTAACCTCGTGTCTTTACATTAATTACGTATTTAGTTTGTGCCTAAGACCTCTCACATTGGGCTAACATTTGTAGCAACTGGTTAAGCCGGTTGGGTCCGGGCAGTTTTACGCTACAACTGAGTCCAACCTCGTGTCTTAGTCAATTAATTACACCTAATTAATCACCCTCATAATTTTATATTAATTATCCCTAATTAATCAAGTTTTCTTAACATGGGTAGACCTAACTTAATAGGTAAATTCCCATGGGGTAGACCTAACTCAATAGGTAAATTCCCAACACATAGTATGGGTACACCTAACCAAATAGGCAAATTCCCATACTATGTTTATTTATTTTGTGTTATGCATAATTATATTAATTTCAC
Organism: Allium sativum; assembly: GCA_030737875.1. NCBI lineage: Eukaryota > Viridiplantae > Streptophyta > Magnoliopsida > Asparagales > Amaryllidaceae > Allium > Allium sativum. The sequence continues at coordinate 25,617,391 of CM060912.1, read as the reverse complement.
ACAATCTTATTAACTTATGCATTTAATTACCCCATCGTTCCCACGTAATTTCGTTCATGATATAACACATATAAAAGGTGTCAACTTGCATATGAATGAACATGTTTCAAAGGTGCCATCTTGCATATTAACAAACACATAACTTGCATATGAACTTGCATAACATGTCACATAACTTGCATATAATATGTCACATAACTTACATATTCATTTTGCATAACAAACTTGCATATTAGCTTATAGACTTGCATAATGTGTCATCATGAACTTGCATATTAATAAACATGTAACTTGCATATTTACATACATGTAACTCGCATATTAACAAACATGTAACTTGCATATAAAGAAACATGTAACTTGCATATTTACATACATGTAACTTGCATATTAACAAACATGTAACTTGCATATTAACAAACATGTAACTTGCATATTTACATACATGTAACTTGCATATTAACAAACATGTAACTTGCATATTTACATACATGTAACTTGCATAGCATATTACCATGAACTTGCATAACATGCATATGATTACATAGCCCACAACTTGCATATTTAGCATCATGCAAACATAACATACATCATATTAAACTTGCATAAGCTTACATACTCAACATGCATAAACATAAGATTAATGCTAACATCATATCATATGATTCAAAGCTCATTAACCCACATACAAAACCATAAATCTCATCACATCTCATCTAATTAGTTTACCAAAAGATCATCAAAGTGATAGAAACTCACAACTAGCAACTTTGAACACCAAATGAAGAAGATTAAGATGCTAAGAAGGGATTAGAAGTTGATTAGAGAGTGATTAGTATGCAACCCTCTTCATAAAATTAGTGGAGGCCATGAGAGCTAGCATTTTGCCATAGTTTAGTCACTAGGTTTAATTATGAATGAATTAGGGTAGGTTAGGGTCTTATTTATAGATTAGGCAAGTGTTTTAGGCCATAGGATTAACCCTAGATTCAATCCAAGCCATCAAAGCATGTCTTGGGGAAGAAGTCAAGTGTAGGAACCATCTAGGGCCTTTAGATTAAAGATGGACCATGAGAACCATTCAAATGCAAAATCTGCACTTGAGCGAATCGGCCCACGGGTTGACAGCCAAACACCCTGGATTAACCCCTAGTCGACCCAGCGGGCTCGGGTCGACTTCAAAAATCGGCCGGTTCGGTTATTCCCCTCTCCCAATTCGCTGTTTTGAGCATTTTTGCATATTTATTTATTAAATTTTCAATTATATATATATATATATATATCAATATATATATATATATATATATATATATATATATATATATATCTACACAACCCATTTCACTTAATTAAGTATACTTTAATTTGGGAATTTTCGTGAAACTTCGCGAGGCCATATCTTGGTCATACGGACTCCGATTTTCGAAAACTCGGACTCTATTTCGCGTATTTTTCCGAGACGAACACAGTGGCATAGCCCGTTTCCCTTGATTCCCATTTTAGAATTAAATTCTGCCTCGATTTATGTTATTACAGGTTATTGAAAATACGGGTTGTTACAGTGAATTTATGTCGTATATTAAAAATTATATTTTTCTTTGTAATTAATATGAGAATTCTATCGTATGTTAGAATTTACATTTTTATATGTAAATTATAAAGTGAATTTATGTCGTATATTAAAAATTACATTTTTCTTTGTAATTAATATGAGAATTCCATCGTAAGTTAAAATTTACATTTTTATATGTAAATTATAAAGTGAATTTATGTCGTATATTAAAAATTACATTTTTCTTTGTAATTAATATGAGAATTCTATCGTATGTTAAAATTTACATTTTTATATGTAAATTATAAAGTGAATTTATGTCGTATATTAAAAATTACATTTTTCTTTGTAATTAATATGAGAATTCCATCGTATGTTAAAATTTACATTTTTATATGTAAATTATAAAGTGAATTTATGCCGTATGTTAAAAATTTCATTTTCCTTTGTAATTAACATGAAAATTTCATCATATGTTAAAATCTATATTTTTAGATGTACATTATATAGGAAATTACACCGTAGGATAAAATTTACATTTTTATATGTAATTAAAACATGAATTTACATTGTGTGTTAAATATTACGTTTTTATATGTATTGTCTATAGGAAAGTATACAGTATGACAAAACTACATTTTTCTATGCAATTAAAGGATGCAATTTCATTGTATGATCGAAATTGCATTTTTCTTATGTATATATGTAACATAAAATAAGAATGAACATTAGAAATAAAATTGATTTATTTCAAATGTGAATTAGATGTAGTGTTTGCATTGTAATTAAAAATTATATTTTTACAATGTGAATTAGATGTAGTGTTTGCATTGTATTTAAAAATTATATTTTTACAATGTGAATTAGATGTAGTGTTTGCATTGAAATTAAAAATTATATTTTTACAATGTGAATTAGATGTAGTGTTTGCATTGTAATTACAAATCATAATTAAGAGTAGAGTTTGCATTGTCATTAGAAATTATATTTTTATGTGTAATTTAAAGATTTTGAGTGTATCAAAATTTACATTTTCAATGTAAGGAAAGAATGAATTTAGGATGCGGTAATATTATCTTCATTTTCAAATGAATTAAAATTTAGTACGTATCGGTAATTGTGTGGAGTGTTGTTTTAATCAAACGACGTTATTACGATTCAATGATTATATATATATAATTAAAATTGAACGAATAGGGCGTGGTAGTTCGCGTTTTGAAATCGTACTTTTATACAAGAAGATCCGACCGTCGAATTTTCTTGAAACTGAAACCGTTAGGACCGTCTTGGAAAAATCTTTCCAACGATATATATTACGTTAAGATGCAACGGTTAGATTCTGAGAAATGTTAAAATCAAAATTGGTTGAATGCAGTGCCATAGTCGCCCATGGACTTAAGGCGTCGTTATATAAAAATTTAATTATTTTAAATAATTAAAATAGGAATGAATCGTTAATAAAAATAATTATTAATGTGTAAGAAGGATTTTCAATATATATATATACGAGGATTATTTGGATAGTCCGAGTTTATCTCATTCCAAATAATTAAACGACGTTTAAAAATCCAAGATTGGAAGACGGCGATAGAAGATCGTCAAATCTCCACATCGAATGGACGATGATGACTGTTGCCTTAGAATGGCTCGCTACCATGATAAGGTAATAGTAGGAGTTGCCCAGACGTAGTGTTGATTTGTACGGGTTTGGCTTTCGCTCAGACGCAGAGCATAAGCTTATAAATGGATTGTGTGTCTAACATCATACTCCATTATATATCATGTTATTAATCTTCAGTCGAATGTATGGATGTTTGGTGGCGGAGAATTTATTCTCTTGCTTAACACCCGTTCATATATTTCGGCAAAGGATTGGTAGTGTGATATGGAGTGATGATGTGGCATGCTAAGATGCATATGATCAAGGCTTTGTTGAAAAGCAGGCCTTGTGGGACGATCAAAGCATAGTCTGTTTAGGCATAGCTTTGTGTATAGCGTGACTTCGCGAGCCTCACACACCGGCGGAGTGTAAAACGGGAGAAGGGAACGCAGGGAGAGCAGCACGTTTCTTTCTAGCTAGAGTGGTGTCAGTGACCTACCAGCCCTGACATTTTACTTATGTGGATGATGGAATGAGGCGCCTCGGATGACAGTTCCTATAGGACTGAGAAACGTGTGTTCAGGTATAACTAATCCGCTAAGTTGTATTTGCGGACCGGCCCTGCAGCTATCCAAGGGTTCTCCGCGGGGAATCCTGAGACACTAGCTAGAGTGCTCGAATCGGTAAGGAGCTCCTCCCTAGCCTTGACTCATGATGGAAACCAATTTCCAATACGCCCCATTCGGATTTGATTGTATTACTAGTACGGAGGCATAATATATGGGTACCTATGCTTCCTAGGATTGATACATTATGAATGAAATTGTTTTTAAAACATATACACACTAATAATAATATCAAATTCGTTTTTAACGTATCAAGCATGTTTAATCACCATAAGGTAAAACTCTATCCTCTGGTGTGCGTTGCATTATGTGATGGGACCTGAGTCTTATGGTGATTTCATTTTTCTAAAAAGCATTGCGTTGTTTTACGATTTACTTCAAGTTATGCACGACAATCCATTGGAATAAAACCCGTTCCGCATTAGCGGCGTGGTCCATGGATTTGCCTTATTACTATTAGTTAAATTAGTTAAGAATTCTCACACCAGTCCCACGACTGACCCGTTGTTTGTTTCCACCTTTGCAAACTCGGGTGCCCTCTTTTCCACACGGGCAGTCGAGTAGTTTGTCTACAGGTTTATCTCGAGCAGGATTCTGGATTGAAGCTTAAAGCTGTGCCCAGAGCATAGTTGTCTTCCGCTGTATCTATTTTATTTCCGCTGCACTGTATTAAATTTATTGTAAAATTTTCTTCTGCTGTATTTTAATTTCGATGTACTCTGATGTATTCTGTACTCTGATGTTATATTATCATGATGTAATAAAAGTCTGTTGTTGTTGTTCTGATGTGTTATTCCCAAAGTTAACGTAGGCGGGATTTGAACGGTTTTGGTCGATTTTGCGATCGATTAAGGCCGGGCAAAATCCGACTCGTTACATAACCTATTTGGATGCAGGGTAAAATAGGTTGGAGGGATCCAACTGGATTCCTAAAAAATATTAGATGTTAATCACTCTCATATTATCATTATATGAACTGTTCGTAATGGATGATTGATTTGATTGTTGATCGCTGACCGAAATTTCAACGTTTGTATTGTTTTAACCAATGGGCAATATTAGTTGTACAGCCTATAAATCAATCGTTTTATATAAATCGATTTACTGTCAAATGAATAGATAGTAATGAAGTTATAAAATTTATTTTATAACCGAAGATAGATTTTTAAATCTATTATTTTGAATAAAAGTAATAAAAGGAAATAAATATTTATTATTTAAGTTTATAAGTACTTATTAAATGATTTTATAAAACAAATTCTAATATTAATCAGATTTATCGAAAAATGAGCTAAAATTAACCTAACGGTTAAGAGTTAGATAATTGTTTTTAAGAAACAATTAAGTGGCAATATTTAAATTAATTATATTGTTAATTAATTTAAAGGAAGGACTAATTGGAATCGGTTAACGAAAAAACCGTGTTTTGAGTTGATTAAATCGATCATTCAACTAGGATTGATTATTAATTTAGTTTGTTTTTAATTAAACGAATATTTATTTTAATATTATTAAGATTTTAAAAAGAAAATATTATTTAGTTAGTTGATAAGATGATAACTATTTCTATGGTAGTTAATGATAAAGTAAATTATTATTGTTTTATTAATAATAATTTAAGAGGTTGCTATTTAAATGAAATTCATTTATGAAGTTAATCGAATTGTAAGGAAATATAGTTGAAGTGTGAAGGAATTTATGAATGGGTTTTATATTAAAACCCAAGTTTTTATAACAAAGTTATAAAAAGGAAAGCAAAAACGATAGCTTGAATTAAAATTTTTATTTAATATTTGAGGTTAGAAAACGAGAATTAAGATAAAAAGGGTTTATATTAAACCTGAGTTTTTAAATGAAGTTCATAAAAGAGATGTGGAGTTAAAGTGCTAATTTAACATTACTTAATAATGGAATTAAGTACAATCATTAAATTGAAATAAGATTCTCAACAAAAGGGAAATGGTTAAATGGATCGGAAAAAGGGATCTTTGAAATGGTATGGGATAAAGGATTTCGTAATAAAAATCCGTGTTATCAAATAAATTGGTTAGAGGAATTTAAGGTAAAAAGGGGATATTTGAATAATAATTTACTTAATCAATGAATTAAGTAATAATTGTTGTATTTGAAAAGGAGATTTTCAAAAATAAGAAATTGATTATAAGATCATGGTTTAAGTAAAATGGCTAAATGGAATTTGATTTGATATTAGAATAAATATCAGAATTTGAATTACAACTCATATCTATCTTAAGATAAGAACATTCTTGATCAAGGTCTGAGAGGTAAATAAATACCCCAACTTGATCGACTTTAGGATTATCTGAGGAGGATATTAATTTGTAATAAGAAAGATGTTAAGAATAATTTATTATTTCCATATGAGAAATAATAACACAACGTTAATTGCATGATTTGGAAATATATAATGAGATTTCCAAAGTAACAGAAATGGGAAGATTTGAGAAGATACATATATATACACACATATTATATAAAATGATGTCCCGAAGTAAGGAAATATAAGCGAGATTGTGTGAAATAATAATTGTATCTTCGAGGTAAAAGGAAATGAAAAGAATGGAGCTTTGGAAGGATTTATCCTAAAAAAATTAAAGGTTGGTTATTGTTTTCAAATAATGAAACAAAAGAGATTTCGTAATATTATTTTATGAGTGATAATATGAATTGATTTCCCAATAATAGATAATGGGTAATGATGCAGTAAATGTTTTGAAATAAACTGTAAAATAGAAAACTGGATATAATTATAGGATATTTTCCTAAGTATTAAATTAAAATAGTTTTGAAAATAATCTTATGTTAGATAAGAAGGAAAAAACTATGTTCGAGATATTTAAAGATTTAGCAGTTTAATTAACCATTCATAAATTATTATTAAAGAGGCCAAGTAATGCTGAGTACTGAACCAATGAACTCAATTTATTTTCATAATTGTTTATTTGATAGTTAAATAGCTAACTATCAAATCTGACCCATATGATTGTTGGCACGGAAAGACCAGGATCGAATTTATATTCGAAAACCATTTCGAACCAGCAAATACATGTAAGTTGTTGATCAGAGATGGAGCATTGAAGACCGTTGATCTCCATGAGTGGAAGAACAACTTATTGAATTTCTCTGGTTGGCTCCCAGAGACACTTCAGTAGTGTGACACCCTACGTCCGTTAATGTCACTCACTAAGGGAATGCATTAAGTTTTGTAAAGTGCTATAGGTAAGTAGACATAGAATAATTACAAGACAGATATAAATAAGGCAGCAGCGAAAAATTTAAATATTTATTTCAAACATAAAGCATAATACCGTGGTCCACAATTTCATAAGGCACAAAAACCAATAAAATAACATCTGTCTTGCATCATCAGAGTACATAAGAATATGAAAAACATAATTCCCTAATTAAAAGATTTAAGCCATAGCAGAGACAAGAACTTGAGCCATACTTCAGAAGTAGCTCCTAGCAAGATGATATATGAGTCCTTATTTCAGTCTGAGTGTTTCCTCCCTGAGAACTTGGAGGGGAACGGAAGAAAGAAGGAGAAACTACATGGTCAGACATAAAGTATGGGGAGTCTAGTTACTTTTAGCCAGTAGATAAATAAAAGCAACAAGATAGGCATATAAAGTGGATAAGAGAGAGATCACTACATAAATGGCAGGTGTGACAAGGTAATCAAGATAAAGTGTATGTGCCTAACTAATGATTACTCTGCACTATTACTAGCATAACTAAAATTGAGATGATCCCTTCCACTATAAGTTGGTAGACTTAGGGCATACGTCCGAGTGTACCTTAGCCGCTACCCTAATCGATCAGCTCCCTATCCTGTAGATATCGTGTGCTGGCCCCACAGTAGGAGGTATCACTTCCTAAAGTGACAACTAATAAGGTGTACACAACCATACCTACTGGTGTCATGGTCGTCTTATCGCCTTCTTTCTGGCTCATGCACGCACATGGCCCGATCGGTTTGCGTCGCCCACACCATCCGTCTCGTTTGGATCTCTTATATTCGATCAGCAATCGTGCCCCTTCTCCGACTAGTACAGAGTTCTTTATTTGATACCTACTTCGGGTTACAGACTTGAAATGGGTCCCACACAATATGATACAAGCTCTCCCCTTTGTCTTGTATCCCCGCTAGGTTTTCCACTGACTATGTATACCCTTAGATGTCTTTAATTACATAGCCCTATGTCAGTTATGCTTACCCTAAAGGGTGTCTTTAATTACATAACTTTATTATATTTTTCCACCGGTTATGTATACCACTAGGTGTCTTTAATTACATAACCTTATTGGGTTAAGTTCATGGGCCTATATATAAATATTACCCACCCCTTCTAATTTACTTAACCCACCCACTGCCCATCCAGTTTTACTTAACCCTAACTTAAATTCGTAAGCATACAATCTTTATGGATTCAATTAGATTAAGTAGTCCAATTCTTTACCACGTCCATTTATGGTATTATAATGGGCAAGACCTCCCACATTAGGCCTACAACATGTGGATGTTGGTTATGTCGGTCGGGTCCGGGCAGACTTATTCCACAGTTGAGCCAAACCTCATGTCATAGCCCGATTCGTATTTACGTACTTAGACCTCCCACATTAGGTTCCGCATTAGTGGCTGCGGGATATGCCGGTCGGGTCCGGGCAGACTTCCGCCACAAATGCAACTGAACATCGTCTCATAAGTACAATTACAATTTCTAATTGTAATTACTAAACATTCCATTTTTATTCAAATCTACCTATGTCATTATGGGTGATTATTTCTATGTTTCCCTATTTGAATTGTATGTCCAGTGTTACATAAATAATGCTAATTATAAACCCCTTTTTCCATGTTTCTTAACGAACGTATTCGCATGTACTTTGGCGGCATCTAGGCTATAAAGTAACCTAGACACAATAATGTAAAAGGAAATATGACAAAGGATGATAGTTTTCATCATGTCTTGGCATACACATAAACTTAACATGATAACAAGGTGAGTGGACATGTAACTTTCATCATAACAAGGTGGACATAAAACTGATGAACTTGTGGCAACTACGATGTAAAAGCAACATAATGAGATCTAGTACAACTATTTAGATCTAGCATAATAGCAACATGTTTGGATCTAAAAAATGGCTTCACATATCAAGTTTACAACATATTTAAACTAATCACAATATTACAGGTGATTTACATAAAGAACTAGATCTAACCAATGTTACAACTGTCCAATAGATGTACATTCACCGTAACATAGTTACAAGTCAAGATCCACATAGACAACATAATAGAATAACCACAACTGTATTAGATCTAGGGAATTAGATCTATCATGACATAGTATATGATTTAACACTTGCATAGAATCATACTTTACGACATATCCAAGTCATAGTCTTTCACAATTTACTTTCATTTATCTAAACCTAAAAACAACTAGAAACTCACAACGTTGGGTTTAGAGAATTGAGAAAGAATGGATCTAGAATTTCTGAATTTGATTTGCAAAGCATGTTGTTGTAGAAAACGGTTCAGTTCGCACTCCAATAGCATATGGCCTCCATGACTTCTAACGAAGAAAATATGAGAAACAGCCACATATTTATAGCTGTAGAACCCTCTGAAATCGACTGCCGCATCGTCCTTAAGGGTGTTGACCACCCTATGGGTGGGTCGACCCCTATATCGACACCCCTCTAAGTGGTCGACCTCTTAGAGCGAGAATTTTGCCACTCAGACGAATTTTTCAAATTCGAACTGTTCTGGATAGAATTCTGACTCAGCTCTGACTCATGCGTATGTATATAATTTTTCTACGCTTATACAAACTTAAAACCCTCATAACTTCCTCATATGATGTCCATTTTACGCAAATCAAATGTCTATCTTGACCAGAATTTTGAGACGGACGTAATAGTGCAGTCTGTTTCCTTTAGTTCTGAATATTAAATTAATTATTACATAATTTATTCTCTTTAATGTCGTTAAAAATTTGGGGTGTTACATTCTCCCCTACTCAAAGGATTTCATCCTAAAATCTGTAAGTTGAGAAGAATGCATATCCTACCATCCATCATCCATCTACGCATCCACCAACCACTGCCATCCATTGTCCTTGAAGATTTCTAATGCTTATATGAATTTATGTGAAGGTGTGTGTATATGTCCCAACACTAATGCGAAGATCAGGTGGTCTACTGATTCAATTGACCTCCTTAATGCAATGTATGTTAGTGCCATGAATCCAATATGTATGCAAATAAACTTATTGTATTACATAAGTTCTATATGCGTGCACATCCATCCGTCCAAGTGCAACATCCATATGCTAGTTCATCCATTTCCATCCATAAAAGAAAGAAAAATGCACACACATCCATATGCAGTATGAAAGTGATTGAGCCGATCTTATTGCCTAATGTGTGTGTATATGCGTCCACATGCAACCACTAGCAAACACTTGCATCCACTTGCATCCATCAAACATAACATGTTTCAAACACATGTTTACATCCATAGGATTCCTATCTAAAGGTCGAAAATACGATGGATAAGATATATTCTATTGACAGAAACAAGCACTAATAATACTTACGAAAAAGGAGTTAAGAACATACCCTCGAAAAGAATAGGGTACGAAGCACAAATTTTGTCTTTGGTCTCCCAAGTTGCATCTTTTGGGTTATCTCCCCATTGGACCTTTAGCGATTTGATCTCCTTATTGCGTAGCTTTTTAACTTCTGAACCAAGGATATGGGTAGGGACTCGTTTGACTGTCGCCTCCCGTTCCACTTCGACTTCTTCCAACATACTCGGCTCAACAACTTCTGCGGTGTCATGCAGGCACTTCCGTAGATAAGATACATGGAAAACGTCGTGAACACCGAATAGATTTTCTGGAAGCATTACTCGGTAGGCCATTTGGCTGATCCTCTCAGTTATGGGAAATGGTCCCACAAACCTAGGTGCCAACTTCCCTACTAATCCGAAACGAACCACATTCCTTAAAGGCGATACTTTGATAAAAACTAAGTTTCCCACTTCGAATTCGATGTAAGTCCTTCTCTTGTCTGCGTAGGACTTTTGCCTATCTTGAGTTGTCTTCATCCATCATCGAATGAGGTCAATCTTTTCTGATTTTCCCTAACCATATCTGGTCTAAGTAATTATCTTTCTGTAGATTCCCACCAACAAGTTGGCGATCTACAGGGTCGTCCATACAATGCTTTGAAGGGTGTCATGCCATTGCTGGCCTGATAGCTATTATTATAGGCAAACTCTACTAAAGGAAGATGCTCTTCCCAAGTCCCTCCGAAGTTTAGGATACACGGCCTTAAAAGATCTTCTAGACTTCCGTTCACCCTCTCCATTTGCCCATCGGTCTGTGGATGGTAAGCGAGTGCTCAAACACAACTATGTACCTAATGCTTCTTGCAAACTCCTCCAAAATTCGCTAGTAAAGATGGGGTCACGATTGCTCATGATGCTGGAAGTTACTCCGTGAAGACGAACCATCCCACAGACATAAATTGCTGCCAACCATGTTGATGTCCACTTACTCTTAACTAGAATAAAGTGAGCACTCTTAGTGAGTCTATCCCCTACCACCCAAATGCTGGTGTTACCTTTCTTCGATCTAGGCAAACTATCTATGAAGTCCATAGAGACGTTCTCTCATTTCCACTGCGGAACCTCCAACAGATGAAGTAATCCACCAGGCTTCTTTTGTTCAGCTTTGACTTGCTGGCAAACTAAACATTGAGAAAAAAACTCGGCCACATCTTTCTTCATCCTAGCCCAAAAGAAAACCCTCTTCATGTCCCTATACATCTTATCACCACCTGGGTGAATAGTCATCTTAGAATGGTGGGCTTCTTCTAGGACTGCCTTCTTCAAGCTTCCAGTTTGAGGAACACAAAGCCTTCCATCTCATCGCAACCACCCCTTTTCATCTATGGCATATCTACTGAGGTGACTATAAGTCTCCCCTCTTCTGAGCTTGTCCATGATGTCTAGAATTTGTGGGTCTCCTTGTTGCGAAGCTCCTATCTGATCCATAAGAGTCGGTCGTAACTCCAAGGATGCAAACAAATCAGGCAAAATCTCGATGGAGGTTCTGAAATCAAAAGCTGATATGAACTCCAAGTTCTTTCTTTCCACAAACAGAGGACTCGGGGCCACCCTCTGCCTACTTAGTGCATCTGCCACCACATTACCCTTGCCAGGGGTATAAGAAATCTCAAAATCATATGAAGCTAAGAACTCCATCCATCGTTGTTGCCTTAAGTTGAGATCCTTCTGTGAGAATAGATACTTGAGAGATTTATGATCGGTGTATAACTCGAGCTTTTCTCCAAATAAATAATGACGCTACGTCTTTAACATGAATAATATGGCAGCTAGCTCTAGATCATAGATGGGGTAGTTCTTCTCATGAACTCTTAACTATCTACCCCCATAACATATTACTTTCCGTTCTTGCATCAGCACCGCACCAAGCCCTGTACTGCACGCATCAGTGTAAACAGTAAACACAATACTCCCATCAGGCAAGGCCAAGATTGGGATTCTTGTCAGAGCCCTTTTTAGTCGTTGGTAAGCAACTTCACAGTCTATGTCCCCATGAGAATGCCATTCTTCTTCGTTAGCCTGGTAAGAGGGGCTGATAACTTCGCGAAGTCCTTAATGAACTTCTTGTAATAACCTGCCAACCCAAGAATGCTTCTCACCTCGGTTAGGAATCTGCCAATCTTGCACTACAACCACCTTTGCGGGATCTACAAATATCCCTTCTTTGGAGACTACGTGCCTCAAGAATCTCACCTCTTTTCTCCAAAAATGGCACTTGGAGAACTTTGCCTTAAGCTGATGGTCACAGAGAGTTTTCAAAACTTCTCCCAAATGTTGGGCATGCTCTTCTTCGTTGTTGGAGAAGATCAAAATATCATCAACAAAGACTACTACATATTTGTTTAGGAACTCCCGAAACACCCTACTCATCAAATCAACATAATAGGTAGGTGCATTTGTCAACCCAAAAGGCAGAACTAGCCAGTCAAAGAAACTATCCAAAGTTCTGAAAGCTGTCTTGTCTATGTTATCCTCAGCCACCCTCAATTGATGGAACCCAGTAGCCAAGTCCAACTGACAAAATACCGAGGCACCAAAAAGCTTATCAAATAAATCATCAATCCTCGGAAGTAGGAGCCTATTCTTCTTGGTGAGCTTATTCAATTCTCTATAGTCAACACACAAACGAAGTGAACCATCCGCTTTAGTTGTGAATACTACTGGAGCACCCCATTCAGATATGCTTCATCTGATAAACCCTTTCTCAAGTAGCTACCCTACCTTTTTACTCAGCTCCCTCCTTTCCCTTGGAGCCATGTGGCGCACTTGTAATGCAACTGGCTTTGCATTGTCCACCAGATATATGCGGAAGTCATTCTCGTACCTTGGAGGTAAGCCCCGTACCTCATCAAAAACATCGGAATAATCTTGAACCACCAGAACAGATTGCAAATCATCTATGGATGCATCTAGAGACTCAAGGAAGCTTAGTATACCAGACCCTTGGGGGTCAAAAGTAACTTCGGGGGTCTTCCCATGACAAGTCAGGAGTTCAACAACATCCTTTCACAATCCAGAATGGCCTCATATGTGGTAAGCCAATCCATTCCTAGAATCAACCTATAGCCCATAAACCCGAGCACATACACATCGCATTCAAACTTGACGCCTAACATAGATATTTTCAAACCCCAACAAATCATCGATAAATGATCCGAACCACCAATGGGGTTTGAAACAACTACGGGATCTACTACCATACTAGTAATCAAGTGCAGAGATGCAAATACAGAACTTGATATAAATGAGTGTGAAGCACCAAAATCAAAAAATGTTCTACCTGGATGGTTTGAAAGAGAAACTAAACTTTACACGAAAATTTTTCTACCTCGTTCAGGAGCATTGATTGTGAGAGCATGCATTTGCCCTCCAGAAGTCCCTGCTCTTTGACCTTGTCCCTGCGATCCCTATTTCTTCGGGAACTCTTTGAAAAATTGTCTGACCTCTCCGCAATTAAAGCAATTAGCCTTCCTCCTCTTACAATCTTTGATCAAGTGACCCTACTGCCCACAATTGTGACATTTTCGCTTATCCTTACCTTTGTCATCTTTCCCTCCTTTTTTCTGTTGTTGTTGTTGTTGTTGTTGCTGCTGCCCCTTCTTGGGCCACACCTTCTTATTATGCGTTGTCCCCTCAGCTTTTGTTTCCTTCTTTTCACCCTTGTCCTCCTCATGCATTAGAGCCATATCAACAAGATTTTCAAAGGTGGCCCCCATTGGAATATGGGACATAGCTAAACCATGCAGAGGCTCCTTCAGCCCTTTAGCAAACCGCAAACCCTTTTTGTGCGGTGCATCCACCAACTCTAACCCGAACCTTGCCAACTGGTTGAAACTGTTCACATACTCCTTTACCGTCAAATTTCCATGTTTGAGTGCTAAGAACCTCTCCATCTTTATGCTTCTCTCAACTTGGGAAAGAAATTTCATTTCGAACCTCTGTCTAAACTCTTCCTAAGTTTCCACCAGACGTCCAGCTTGGGTGACATCCCACCAAAATGAGGTTTCGTCCTTTAACAGCCAAGCAGCTAACTGAATCTTTCTTTGGTCCTCCACTTCAAAGATTACAAATAAGTCCTCGGTCACCTTAAGTCAATTCCGAGCTTCTATGAATGTATCATTCCCATGGAATGGCCTTCCTCCCATAGCCCGGAAGTCTTTACAGATCTTGGCAAACTTATCAGCTCTTGGAGGGGGAGAAGGAGGAGGAATAATTGGTGCAGCGGGGGGGAGGAACATTTCCTTGGCCTTCGGCAGGCGCCATGGCCTCCAAATACCTACGGAACCATCCGGGTATTGTGATTCCCTCTGGGATATTAGGGATGTTTTGTTCCCCAGACATGTTGAAAAAGGGAAAAGGAAGAAATTTAGATAAAGGACCGAAGGATACCACATATGGCTTTTTGGGGAATGTTTTTTAAAATAAAATTTTCTTTTGAAAATGCTTTCTTTTTAAAACCTTTTTGAAAATAATTTCGAAAAACTTTTATCTAATTTGGTAACCTTCAGCTCTGATACCAAGTGTGACACTCCACGTCCGTTAATGTCACTCACTAAGGGAATGCATTAAGTTTCGTGAACCGCTATAGGTAAATAGACATAGAATAATTACAAGATAGATATAAATAAGGCAGCAGCGAAAAATTTAAATTTTTATTTCAACCATAAAGCATAATACCGTGGTCCCCAATTTGATAAGTCAGAAAAACCAATAAAATAACTTCTGTCTTGCATCATCAGAGTACTTAAGAATATGAAAAACATAATTCCCTAATTAAAATAGTTAAGCCATAGGAGAGACAAGAACTTGAGCCATACTTCCGAAGTAGCTCCAAACAAGATGATATCTGAGTCCTGATTAAGTCTGAGTGTTTCCTCCCTGAGAACCTGGGGAAAACGGAAGAAAGAAGGAGAAACAACAGGGTCAGACATAAAGTCTGGTGAGTCTAGTTACTTTTAGCCAGTAGATAAATAAAAGCAACATGATAAGTATATAAAGTGGATAAGAGAGAGATCACTACATAAATGGCTGGGGTGACAAGGTAAGCAAGATAAAGTGTATATGCCTAACTAATGATTACTCTGCACTATTACTAGCATAACTAAAATTGAGATGATCCCTTCCATTATAAGTCGGTAGACTTAGGGCATACGTCCGAGTGTACCTTAGCCGCTACCCTAATCGATTAGCTCCTACCCTGTAGATATCTTGTGCTGGCCCCACGTAGGAGGTATCACTTCCTAAAGTGGCAACCAATAAGGTGTGCACAACCATACCTACTGGTGTAACAGTTGTCTTATCCCCTTCTGCCCGTGTCATGCACGCACATGGCCCGGTCGGTTTGTGCCGCCCACACCATCCGTCTCGTTTGGATCTCTTATATTCAATCAGTAAGCGTGCCCCTTCTCTACCTAGTACGAAGTTCTTTATTTGATACCTACTCTGGGTTACTGACTTGAAACGGGTCCCACACAATATGATACAAGCTCTCCCATTTGTTTTGTATCCCCACTAGGTTTTCCACTGACTATGTATACCCTTAGGTGTCTTTAATTACATAGCCCTATGTCAGTTATGCTTACCTTAAAGGGTGTCTTTAGTTACATTACGTTATTATATTTTTGCACCAGTTATGTATACCACTAGGTGTCTTTAATTACGTAACCTTATTGGATTAAGTTTGTGGGCCTATATATAAATATTACCCACCCCCTCTAATTTACTTAACCCACCCACTACCCATCCAATTTTACTTAACCCTAACTTAAGTTCATAAACATACAATCTTTATGGATTAAATTAGGTTAAGAAGTCCAATTCTTTACCCTATCCATTTATGGTTTTATAATGGGCTAGACCTCCCATAGTAGGCCTACAATATGTGGATGCTGGATATGTCGCTCAGATCCGGGCAGACTTATTCCACAGTTGGGCCAAACCTCGTTTCATAGCTCGATTCGTATTTACGTACTTAGACCTTCCACATTAGGTTCAACATTAGTGGCAGTTGGATATGTCGATCGGGTCCGAGCAGACTTCCGCCACTAATGCAACCTAACCTCGTGTCATAAGTACAATTACAATTCCTAATTGTAATTACTAAACACTCCATTTTTATTCAAATCTACCTATGTCATTATAGGTGATTATTTCTATGTTTCCCTATTTGAATTGTATGTCCAGTATTACATAAATACCAATTATAAACCCCTTTTTCCCCATTTATTAACTAACGTATTCGCACATATTTTGGCGGCATCTCGGCTATAAAGTAGCCTAGCCATAATAATGAAAAAGGGAATATGATAAACGATGATAGTTTTCAATATGTCTTGGCATACACATAAATTTAACATGGTGACAAGGTGAGTGGACATGTAACTTTCATCATAACAAGGTGGACATAAAACTGATGAACATGTGGCAACTACGATGTAAAAGCAATATAATGAGATCTAGTCCAACTATTTAGATCTATCATAATAGCAACATGTTTAGATCTAAAAAATGGCTTGACATGTCAAGTTTACAACATATTTAAACTAATCACAATACAGGTGAAAGGTGATTTACATAAAGAACTAGATCTAGCCAATGTTACAACTGTCCAATAGATGTACATTCACCGTAATATAGCTACAAGTCAAGATCCTCATAGACAACATAATAGAATAACCACGATTGAATTAGATCTAGGGAATTAGATCTATCATGACATAGTATATGATTTAACACTTGCATAAAATCATACTTATGACATATCCAAGTCATAGTCTTTCACAATTTACTTTCATTTATCTAAACCTAAAAACAACTAGAAACTCACAACGTTAGGTTTAGAGAATCGAGAAAGAATGGATCTAGAATTTCTGAATTTGATTTGCAAAGTATGTTGTTGTAGAAAATGGTTCAGTTCGCACTCCAGCAGCATATGGCCTCCATGACTTCTAATAAAGAAAATATGAGAAATAGCCACATATTTATAGATGTAGAACCCTCTAAAACCGACTACCACATCATACCTAGCGGTGTCGACACCCATGTGGGTGGGTCGACCCCTAGGTCGACACCCATTCAGGGGGGTCGACCCCTAGGTTGACACCCCTTTAGGGGGGTCAACCCCATAAAGCGGGAATTTTTCCGCTCAGATGAATTTTTCAAATTCAAACTGTTTTGGATAGAATTCTGACTCAGCTCTGACTCATGCATATGTATATAATTTTTCTACGCGTATACAAACTTAAAACCCTCATACCTTCCTCAAACGGTGTCCGTTTTACGCAAACCAAACGACTATCTCGACCAAAATTTCGAGATGGACGCAATGGTGCAGTCTGTTTCCTCTAATTCTGAAAATTATATTATCTATTATTTAATTTATTCTCTTTAATGTCGTTAAAAATTCGGGTTGTTACAGGTAGTGATTCTATTGTGATTCGAATCTACGGATTGTAAGGACTACTAGCAACTGATCCATTGGGTGATATCTAGGATGTGATAGGAGGGTACCTTCGGTTCATTCTTTCCTGGATGACTTGTATGGACGGATGTTTGATAGAGCATTTCCAAAGGGATCGTGTACATTGATTTATTCAAACATACCATAGTTGTGGCGGAGAATATCCCTTTCTTAACAACTAGAGTATTTTTGGGGACGCCAATTAGCGATTTCTAGCAGATCTAACTATGTAGCATTCAAAGTGAAGGATGGCCTGATGTTCTAAAGGTATGTATAACCTCAAGCCACATCAACCGGGAAATGGAAAAAAATGGGTAGGTCACATGGCTATGTGGGTCGCTAGCGTTATAGTGTATTGTCACCATCTAGAGAATATTCATATTTGTTCTTCTTTCGCTTCTATATCTCCCGAGAATAGTTATGTTGCTAACATCCGTAGGTGACAATATATTCAATACGTACTCTTAAGCAAAGTAAGGGGCCGGATATGTTTAGCCTGGGTTGCAAGATGTTCTTGTTGAACCCAGTGTATTCCTCTCTAGAGAGACATTGTCGAAAGGTGGTTTCTCATACCTTGCCATGGAAATCCATTCTCTAATAAAATCTCACGGTTTTGATTGTATACTATGTATGTGAAGCGTAAGATTCAAGCTTTTCGCTAGATTGATATTTATTTGTATTTAGACAATATTGCAATATCAAAAGAATATTGTTTTCAAAATGGGTTGGGTTATCGTAAGGTAAAAAAACATCTGCATTTATGTATGTATTTGGTCTAACGATTATCCTTTTTCTTTCGAAAGGGGATTTGGACTTTAAAATCATGTGCTTATAAACTTAGTATGTTTTCTCACTTTGGTTCACCAGACCAATTTGACATTTTTAATGCTCGGGTTAGACTGGGTTTTACAGGTTTAGATTTGGATGTTGCGAACTTTAGAAGATGTGTTGGAGGAGTTCAGACGTATGGTATATTTTTGGTGTGTATTCTACTATGTGTTGTATATGAGGATAGATTATTATAATTGTCCAGATGTTTTGATGTACTCTGATGACTGTAAGATTTTTTTCAAAGCTCTCAATAAAGTTATTTCTATGTTATATTTTATTCCGCTGCGATGTGAGACTCTGTATTTTGTTGGTTCTGTTTCTTCTATTTTTTCTTTCTTCTTATCTCACCCGCTAATTTATTTCTCCTAACATTCTGGATTTTGGGTACTCGAATTTGGAATGGGATGTATTTATGTCGAAAATTTAAGCATCAAAATTTCTGGTTCGTTATAGTGGTATCAGAGCGATGGTTTAGTGATAACCTTGGCTCTGTTGAGTAACCCCATCTCTATCGAGTAATCTGAGTTAGTAATACCCTAGATTGAGTTTTAAGTGTGTATATATAAGAGAGTGTGTATATATATATATATATACACGAAAGCGTATTTGTAGATTTTACATACAAATGTTTTGTATTGTATTATTTGATCGGCTCAAGTGTTGAGAAGCATTGAACTGGCAATGTATACAATAATCTTTTTAAATGGGTGAATGAAATAATTTTACCCAAATTATATTTTTGCACAGAAAAGACATAATTTTATTAAATTATTGAGATGTTGCCGTGTTTTATGAGTTTGATTGACTTGAATAAAATTCAGATTGAATAATGAGTTGGAATGGTCTAATATAACCAGAAGAAGATTTCACATAAAATTTGTGAATAAGAATGGTAATAATGAATCAAAATTTAACTTAAGATAAGTTAAAGCAGAATGAATCAGAATTTGATTAGATAATTCAATTAGTTAATTGGATTTGAAATGGAACTTAACTTGGTTAAATGGAATCGAAAATGATATTGAAATTAAATAAAATAGATTGAAAGTTGGAAATTTAATGAATAATAATTAAATGGAAATCAATCGAATGATAACCAATTAATGTTTGAATATGTTGAACCAAAGTAAATATAAATATTGAATGTAAATTCAATTGATTTTGTTGAGTTGGTTGCGCATTGGTTGTTGATTAAATGTAAATTGTTGGCTAGATTGGTTGAATATAATTCATCAACAATTTAAAATTGAGTTTAATGAAGTGAAAACCAAGAAACTGAAACCCGGTATTATAATCTGGAATGAAACTACATATGAATCGAAATTAATGATTTAATCATGTATTTGAAAGTGAATTGATGCTTCATGTCTGATTTTGGAAATTGGTGGAGATAATTATTGATTAATGAAGGATTAATTAGAATTTCATATATCTGTTACTTATATGTTGAACTGAGTTAAGTAAGGAGCCAGAAGGCTATAAGGATTGAGTTTGGTTGTGTAGATTGCACGTAAATTGAGCAAGTGTACTTAGTAGCGCTCGTAAAAGGCACGCCTACGAGAAAATATAAAATTGTTGGTTTTTGGTTTTTGTTTTCCGACCGTATGGGTCGATGTATATATATTATTTGTTCCTGTGATATCATAGATGTCATTCCGTACAGGGGAGACTCGACTGAATTTTTCTGGGAATTTAAAGTGCTATTTTTGTTTGATATTTTTGAAAAATGCTTACTTATGGCATTGAATGGTTTTTTGACTTAAAATAAATTGAGTTTTAAAGATAATGGGATTTGGAACATTTAACCTACCTTAGTAATTTCAGAGATGAAATTCTTTTAAGGGGGAAGAATGTAATGTCCCGTACTTTTTGGTAGTCAGATATTTAAATTATTCTATTATTTTAAATACTATATTTGGGATATTAATGAATTTATTATATTTAATTCATTATTAAAAATGAAGTTTGAATGTTATATTTATATTTAATTTAAAACGAGCTCGAGATGGCGTGGTAGTTCGTAATATTGAGTTTTGAACTTTAATTGAATATACAGGATCCGATATAAGTCGGATTTCTATGAAACAAGAAATGTTTGAATCTGATTGATTATAATTTTCTAATAAAAGAGAAAAATTCAGATTTCAGGTTATAGACTGTTAGTTATGTCCAAATCAAATTTTAAAATAGCCACTATGAAATTGTTATTAAAATATAACGTTTATTTAATAAAATAAACAGGGTTATTATATAATTTGCATACCGTTTTAACTTGAAATTGATGATATTGAGTTGTATAATCCATACCGTTTATATTTGAAACTACAGATATATTTCTATTTGGATATTTACGATAATAAAATTTATTTTTATTTAATAGAATTATTTGGAATTTAATTAATACTTTATCGATATTATGTAGGCCTTAAAAATGTTCTTTTTTCAAACGACCTCCATTTCCGACGAAACGAGTTTAATTGGAATACGTATAGTTAGTTGTTGCTAGATTTCCAGTTTGGAGCCAATCGGAGTTATTTTATTGGTGCATGCAATTCAAGGGTGAACCGATAAATTAATTGGAATTAAAATAACATCGGTGTGCAAATGAAGTCTATTTTCAATGAAATTAATTTCATTGGGACCAGAATGTCAAGACGTAACAGTATATCCATTTCCATTGTGTTTGGAGTTTGTGTATGTCGGTGCGAATTTAACAGTTAACATTAAATAGTGGTAGGGTAAAATTAACCGTATAACTTAAAAATTTTAAGCACTAAGCAACTAAACAAAGTACATGTCTATATTACCTTGTACCCTATTCTCTTCTAACCTATTTCTTCCTTTTCTCGGTACAATCGTACATGCAACGTAACCCATTTTTCCTTCTGAGTGGAAAAGGAGCATAGACACCTACCCTATATGCTGCTGCGTTTTCTACTTGACTAGTGCATGCAACATCACAGCTACCCTTCCATACACAGGCTATCTATATCCTACCATGTACCAGTGTGATGCAAAATTGTTCCTATCCAAAACTTACTACCCTATATATATGTACATCACTCCTCCACATTTTTGGTTTCAGCAATGAAGAAATATAAACCTTACTCCTCACGTAAAATATAGTCAGATATATATATATATATATATACACACACACATGCACGCACTTTTGACAATTCTTCCCGACAAGAACATAATCGAAGACCTTCCACAATTTTAAACCAAACCTACATTCAAAAACCCTTCACTGTATCATCTCAATCCTACGTGTTTGGCCACAGGTTTAATTGGAAATTTAAGAGGTACGCGCAGCGGGGGTGACGGGTTTGCGAGATGGGTGGCAGTCGGTGGTCGGGGAGATGATCGTGCGGTGGTGAACTGCGATGGCAACATGATGAAGTTCTCAGTTTGCTGACATGGGAGGGTGTTCGAGTGGGACAATTGGTGCCAGGTCAGAGCGAGTGATGTAGCGATGGGAATGTGTTCGTTTTGGTGGTGCTGGAAGGGAGAACATGACAGGAGACGTAGGGTGTGTTGTTGTTAAAAGTGTGTGGTAAAGGAAGATGGGGATGAAGCTGTAGAGAGAACAGGAGTGTAGTAGCACGAAATAGAACATGAAGAAGGAGAGGATATTTAACGTGTGGGCTGTCGGAGATTGAATGGGCTTTCAGGCCTAATGAAATAGAAATGGAGAAGGAGAGGATATTTAACGTGTGGGCTGTCGGAGATCGAATGGGGTTTCAGGCCTAATGAAAAAAAAGGAGAACAAAAATATTAACTTATAGTAGTATGGGAAAAATAAGACATTGGGACTGAGGAGTAAAGAAGGAACATGGGAAAGAAGCTGTAAATGGTGAAGAAAATATGTTAGGTGGGTTGCATGGTTTACGGGCTTTAGGTCGCTCACGTTAAATAAAAAAGGAAAAAAGAAAATGGAGGCAATGAGACAAATAAGCGAAGGTAGGATGAAACTGAAGAGGGAGTGGTATTGTCTTTTGAAGTAGGTAAGTGTTTACAATGACAACAATATACGCTAGGAGCGAGAACATTTCCATAACACATGCAACCAGTAAACCAAACCACGTGAAAACCTTAAGCAAGGAAACCAGTGTAATTAAAAACAATGTAAACTTATAATGTTAATATCTTGTTGTTGCGAGGTCCAATCGAGACAAAAAAGACACGGTGGTATCATACAGGAAGCACTACGTTCTAGAACCAGTCTAGTCAGAGATGGAAGCAGTTGGAATTTCCAGTTAAATTAAACGTTGGTTTAATTTAACTGAAATGAATCATTTCAACATTAAATCAAATCAAGGTGAGTTAAACTCACCCAGTTCTTCCCACTTATATTTCATATAAGTTGGGTTTTATAATTTGTGCTATGATTGCTAATGATTGACTATTTGTTAAATATATCTTCAAATATTGATTTAACAGATGAATTAAACATTGTTTAATTTTAATGAAAACCAAATCGTTATTTTAACGATTGGAACCAATTGGGGTAATTTACCTTATTGGTCGTGTTTATAATATAAACGTGTTTAATTAAATTGTTTGAATTGTTTGTTACGTAAATTGGTTGATATTAAATAGTTGTTATTTACCATTATAGAAATCATTAGTTTAAAATTTAATAATTTTTATTTAATGATTTTATTTGAGATAACCTGTTTGGATGCAGGGAAAAACAAGTTGGAGGGTTCAAACTGGATTCCCAAAAAATATTAGATGTTAATTATTTTCATATTATCGTTATATATGAGTGGATGATTGATTTGATTGTTGATCATTGACTGAAATTTCAATGTTTGATTTGTTTTAACCATTGGGCAATATTGGTTAAGTAATTGGCAGTATATGGCCTATAAATCAATCGTTTTATAAATAACGATTTTATGTCAAATGAATAGACAATAATGAAGTTATAAAATTTATTTTATAACTGAAGATATATTTTGTAAATCTATTATTTTGAATAAAAATTATAAAAGGAAATAAATATTTATTATTTAGGTTTATAAGTACTTATTAAATGATTTTATAAAGCAAATTTGGATATTAATCAGATTTATCAACAAATGAACTGAAATTAACCTAATGGTTAAGAGTTGGATAATTTTTTTACGAAACAATTAAGTGGAAATATTAAATTAATTATATTATTAATTAATTTAAAGGAAGGACTAATTAGAATCGGTTAATGAGATAACCGTGTTTTGAGTTGATTAAGTCGACCGTTCAACTGGGATTGATTAGTAAATTAGTTTGTTTTGAATTAATCTAATGAAATAGTTTAAAGAATATTTTTTTTAATTTTAATAAGATTTTAAAAAGAAATTACTGTTTATTTAGTTGATAAGAAGATAACTACTTCCACGACATTTAATGATAAAGTAAATTATTATTATTTTACTTAGTAATAATTTAAGAGGCTGCTATTTAAATGAAATTCATTTATGAAGTAAATTGAGTTGTAAGGAAATCTAGTTGAATTGTGAAAGGACGAATTTTTTATTAAAACCCGAGCTTTTATAACAAAGTTACAAAAACGAAAGCGAAAACGATAACTTGAATTAAAATAATTATTTAATATTTGAGGTTAGAAAAAGGGAATTAAGATAAAAAGGGTTTATATTAAACCTGAGTTTTTTAATGAAGTATATAAAAGAGATGTGGAGTTAAAGTGGTAATTTTAAATTAACAGTACTTAATAATGGAATTAAGTAGAAGTGACGAAATTGAAATACGATTCTCAAAAAAAAGGGAAATGGTTAAATGGATCGGAAAAAGGGATTCTTGAAATGGTTTGGAATAAAGGATTTTGTAATAAAAATCCATGTTATTAAATAAATTAGTTAGAGGGATTAAAAGTAAAAAGGATGTTAAAATAAGCATTTACTTAATCAACAAATTAAGTAATAACGGTTGTATTTGAAAAGGAGATTTTCAAAAACAAGAAATGGATTATATGATCATGGTTTAAGAAAAATGGTTAAATGGAATTTGATTTGATATTAGAATAAATATTGGATTTTGAGTTACAACTCATATCTATCTTAAGATAAGAACGTTGTTGATCAAGTTCTGAGAGGTAAATAAATAACCTAACTTGAACGACTTCAATATTATCTGAGGAGGATATTAATTTGTAATGGGAAAGAGATTAGGAATAATTTATTATTTCCATATGAGAAATAATAACACAATGTTAATTGCAAGATTGGGAAAAATATAATGAGATTTCCAAAGTAACGGAAATGGGAAGATTTGAGAATATATATATATATATATATATATATATATATATATATAATAATGTTCCCGAAGTAAGAAATAAAAGGGAGATTAGGCGAAATTATAATGGTATCTTCGAGGTAAAAGGAAATGAAAATAATGGATTTTTGGAAGGGTTTATTCTAAAAAATTAAAGGTTGATTATTGTTTTCAAATAATGGAACAAAAGAGATTTCGTAACATTATTTTACGAATGATAATATGAATTGATTTCAGAATTATAGAAAATGGGTAATGATGTAACAAATGTTTTGAAATAAATAGTAAAATAGAAAATTGGATGTAATAATAGGATATTTTCCTAAGTATTGAATTAAAATAGTTTTGAAAATAATCTTATATTAGATAAGAAGTGAAAAACTGTGTTCGAGATATTTAAAGATTTAGAATTTTAATTAAACATTCATAAATTATTATTAAAGAGGACAAGTAATGCCGAGACTGAATCAGCGAACTCATTTTATTTTCATGATTGTTTATTTGATACTTAAATAACCGACTATCAAATCTGACCCATACGATTGTTGGTATAGAAATACCGGGATCGAACTTATATCCGAAAACCATTCTAAACCAAAAAATACATGTAAGAAGTTGATTGAAGATGAAGCATTGAAGATCGTTGATCTCGGAAGAATTACTTGTTGAATTTATCTGGTTAGCTCCTAGAGATATTTCGGTTGTGATTATGTCGTGATTAGAATCTATGGATTGCAAGGACTACTCACTATTGATCCATGGGGTGATTGATACCTAAGATGTGATAGGAGGGTACCTTTGGTTCGTTCTGTTCCTGGATGACTTGTATGGACGGATGTCTGATATAATATTTCTAAAGGGATTTCGTACATTGATTTATTCAAACATGCCATAGATGTGGCAGAGAATGGCCCTCTCTTAACAACTAGAGTATTTTTGGGATGCCAATTAGTGATTTCTGGTAGGCCTAACGATGTGGCATTCAAAGTGAAGGGTGGCCCAATGTTCTAAAGGTATTTATAACCTCAAGCCTCATCAACCCGGAAATGGAAAAAATCGGGTAGGTCGCATGGCAATGTGGGTTGCTCCCATTAGGGTGTATTCTCACCATCTAGAGAATATTCATATTTGTTCTTATTTCGCTTCTATATCTCCCCGGAACGATTATTTTGCTAGCAACCATAGGTGACAATAAATTCGGTACTCTTAAGAGAAGTGAGGGGTCGGTCATGTTTAGCCTGGGTTGCAAGATGTTCTTGTTGAACCCAGTGTATTCCTCTCTAGAGATACACTGTCGGAAGATGGTTGCCCATACCTTGCCATGGAAATCCATTCTCCAATACGTGTCCGCGGTTTTGACTGTCTACTATGTATGTGGAGCGTGAGATGCAAGCATTCTGTTAGATTGATATTTATTTGTATTTGGACATCATTATAATATCAGAAGAATATTGTTTTCAAAATGGTTTGGGTTATCGTAAGGTAAAAACCGTCCGTATTTATGTATGGATTTGGTCTTACGATTATCCTTTTTCTTTTGGAAGGGGATTTAGACTTTAAAATCAAGTTGGATGTTGCTTATAAACTTAGTATTTTTTTCTCACTCTGGTTCACCAGACTGATCCGGCGTTTGTAATGCTCGAGTTAGACCAAGTTTTACAGGTTTAGATTTGGATGCCGCGAGCTTCAGAAGACGTGTTGGAGGAGTTCAGACGTCTGATATAGTTTTGGTGTATATTCCGCTGTGTGTTGTATATGAGGACAGATTATTATAACTTCACAGATGTTTTGATGTACTCTAATGAATGTATGTTTTATTTTAAAGCTCTCAATAATGTTATTTCTATGTTATATTTTATTCCACTGCAATGTGAGACTCTGTATTGTGTTGGTTCTGTTTCTTCTATGCTAATAATTTTTTTCTTTCTTATCTCACCCTCTAATTTCTTTCTCTTAACATTCTAGATTTTCGGTACTCGAGTTTGGACAAGGGATGTGTTTGTATCGAAAATTCGAGTATCGAACTTTCTGGTTCGTTACAGATACGAAATTCGTATCCTGTATCCCTCTGAAGGGATACGAATTTCGTATCTACAGAATCTGTATCCCTCAGGAAGGATATTGAGGGATACGAATTTCATATCCCGTATCGCCCGGGAGGGAAAAAAATTGTATCCCCTAGAGGGATACGAAATTTCGTGTCCTCTAGTGGGATATGAAATTTGTACCCTTTAGGAGGGATACAAAATTTCCCTACACTTCATTAAGTGATCCGAAATTCTGGTGTATGGGCCCTATATCCTACCTAATCCCGCCTAACCCTTCTACTAAAAATACCACATCACTTACAACATAAAAAGGGTTGGTTCAAGCTCTCCTCTAAGATTTAATGGCTTCTAGGAAGAAGATATTCTTCCCCAAAGCCTCTTAAACACCTTCATTCGTCATACAAGGAAGAAGACACATACGCTTGGACCAATGAGCATACTCTTGAAGGTTTAACCATATTTTTGGATATCAAACCACCTTTAGACTTCTTGAAGCTCTCAAGCACCATTAATGGCTTCCATCTTCTCCCTCATGGCCATTGGACATAGTATGGACCGCTAAAACGTTGCGTACATGTTTTCCAACCACTTTCAGATATCTGCAAGGACCTTTACACTACCTTTGGATAATTTCGGATCTCTTGGACATTGTTAACCAAGTCAACACCTTTCCCACTCAACGAAGAAGAAGGCCTTGTAACCTTCCAACTCTGACCTCCTCTCGTATCCTCCGACTCCAACATCCTCTCAAATACTCCAACTCCGACATCGTCTCGAATCCCCCAACTCCGACATCCTCTTTAGATCCTCCGACTCTGACATCCTCTCGAGTCCAACGATTCCATCATAGTCCCGGATCCTCTGACTCTGACATCCTCTCGGATCCTCTAAATCCGCTCCACCTCTCAGAACCCGGCTCTACTCGTCCTCTCGAAACCTCGACACTACCCGACTCCCTCCAAACCCTGGATCGCTCGACTCCGCCAAAACCTCGGCAACTCCCAACTCTCTCCGAACCTCAGACCTTTCCGACACATTCCAAACATCAGCACCTCCCAACAGCGCTCGGATCTCGATAACTTCCTGACATACTTCGGACTTCGAAAACTCCTCGACTGCTCCAGCTCAGCAAGGAAGCTCAACAATAAAGAGTCATAGGACATCATCTGTCATTGTATTCATTTGTAATGATGTCTTCTATTGTACTTAACAATGGTGAAATAAAATTAGCAAAGCTTTCAAAGTGGGCATAGGTTCGATCTGAACCGAACCACTATAGATTACTGTGTCATTTACTTTCCCCCACATTATTACTGCATCGCCCATATTTTTCCACTCTAGACATTTTTTTCAAATTTTGGAATACTCGGGCTTTGACTACAATTTTAGACATCAACACTACTCCTTTCGAGGGAGCTAACTATTTCCTTTTAACCATAGTGGAATCAGAGTGAATTCGAAGCAAACATAACAATGGATCTGATAACGGAAACCGAAATCGAGTCGAAGTTGAAATCTAAAACCAAAGTTGAAATCTAAAGTCAAATCCGAGATTTAACACCAATAGCAGAAGTCGAAGTTGTTGTGTCCCTTCCTGGCGTGTCAAAGTGTTGACGTGGAAAATCGGTTATTTGTGCATGCCAAACCCCAAGTGTAAGTTTAACAATAAACTTACAATCTGAATATCCAAAGTAAGAGAAATGTAAAGGGGCGCACAATTTTATAGTGTTTTACACTAACACCTACGTCCACTTTATAGTATCCATTCAACATATATTTGTTCGTTACAATGTTCGTACAAGTTCAGACAATTTGTGTGTACAAAGTTGTTTAATAGAACAACAAATGTCTTGTTAGTTCTAAACTTCGACCAAAATGCCCTTCTTCATCTTCGTTGAGTCAAAGTGTGTTGGTAACGACAACAATGTCCAAGAAATAGCTTCAATGTCCAAGCATCTGCAGAAAATCCAAGTATATGCCAAAAAGTTGTAGACAAACGTTCATGCAACATCTACAAATCCAAGCGATGTCCAAAAGTTGTAGACAGTCTTCAATGTTACAAATACAAGTCCAAGAAATGTTCAAATGTCCAAGTGAATACTAAAAAGTTGCAAATAAACATTTATGAGTCCGGGAAATGCCCAAAAGTCCAAGAGAATCCCAAAAAATTATAGACAAACGTTTATGTAACGTTTACAAGTCCAAAAGATGTCCAAACGCCATGAACTTGATGATGACAGCCATTAATTGTGTCTTGGAGCTCCAATCCTATATGCCAAAGTGTAGCCAAGATCCAAAAATGCCAACCCCTTATAATGCCAAGCAAGGGAGTATTTCTGGATGAGGTTTGGAGGTATCAGCTCGAATTTCGTAACCTAAGGGATGTGAATTCACATCCCTAAAAGATATCCAAAAACCCATGTCAGAATAGAAAAATCACATCTCAAAAACCATTGGAAATCCGCATCCTAAAATTCCTTGCCCCAGCTGCGTTTCTCAGGCAAAAATTGATGATCCGCACGTGAAAACCCGATTTGCCAAATTCTTCTTGCCTTTTCGCATCCCCGACCTTTGCCAAATTTCGTATCTCATTTCCATGATGCGAACATGGAAAAATCGCATCCCATTCTGGTTCAATCGGGGGATTTTGCATCCCAATTCCATAGCCAAATATCATATCTGCTCCGATCTATGCCAGATCCAAGAAATTTGCACCGCCTCCCTCGATGCACACACATGATTTCACATCCCGAAGCTGA
Organism: Allium sativum; assembly: GCA_030737875.1. Lineage (NCBI taxonomy): Eukaryota > Viridiplantae > Streptophyta > Magnoliopsida > Asparagales > Amaryllidaceae > Allium > Allium sativum. Next base: position 25,587,570 of record CM060912.1, on the reverse strand, counting down.
TGAGATCTAGCCTTTTCGAGATGCTTGATCCACCTTGGGATTTCGTATTCTCATTTACGGAATCCACACTACTGCAAAAGTGGGCAAATTCGACACTAGTTGTATGTGGCCTTAGATCGAAAAATCGTTGCCTTTGTCCATTTTTTTCAAATAGGCCACACCAGAGGGGCATGGCATCTACGGCCATTGACATAGCCCTCTAAGGCAACGCTTTTTCCCATCTATTGCCATGGAAAGAAAGTGTTGCATTATAACCCTAATGCACAGTACTTGCAAGTAATGCAACAATATACAGTGTTATCCTAAGCATTATTTTGAGTCTGACTGTCAAGTCATGATAGTGGAGCCACGTCAGCTTTCCACGTAAGCGCCCTACGTGTCACACGACACGTCAGCTCTCCATGTCAGCTGCATACGTGTCACATGCCACGTCAACTCAACAGTAGAAGAAGGCAAATGCTACAATAGAAGAAAGCAAAAACAACGCTTTAATAAAAAAATTACAATACCAGTTTGGTACATAAAAGAAACCCATCCAAAACATTTATCATCACATTCAAACCATCGAAAACATTCTACATGTCATATCAATTATTCAAATATACCGCAAATGTCAATACATACGATCAAGTACATAATTTAAAAGTATAATTTAAATAATATGCTTAAGCAAGTACTCTATTTGCAGTATTATGCGGATAGATGCCAGTTCCTCTCTGTTTTTACATGAACCTACAGTAGACTTAAAAAAAGAAAAGCAAGGAAACAAAAATGTTAGGACTGATTTTGAATTTCAATACCTTTATGTGCTTTCTGGAAGCTGTTTAGTAAACACAAAGGTAAACTTTAGGGATTGAAAAACAAAAGAAAGCAACAAGATTATTATTTTTAATGCGATGCCCCTCCTATTATCTATATCTTGTTACACTTATAAAAAGATTTCTGCAAATAATCCAAGCTTGAGTAATCACATCAGTTTGCTTGCAGGTCTCTTTAGTCATCGTGATACTAGTAGATAATTTACTTAATCACATGTTTTGATTTAATTGGAAATAAACAAGTTCATGAAAACCTCCACTGTTATTGGAGTTTTATATAAGACACTCATAGCGCATCCTACCTTGGAGCTAGTACCCATTAAAATTATCCATGATGCTAGGTAGTCACATTATATATTACAAGTAATACTTGATAGAGATAAGACAGCAAGCTAGTATTGTTATTAAAGAGGATACATTACATTTCAAGTGGTGTATAACAGGGAAAGTACCCATCTTATGTTCCTCCTGTAGTGCACAACGCTGCTTTGTTAATGCTCACTTAAACCCATTCATTTGTGGAATAAAAAAACTAAATTAATTTTGCATTTCTATTAAATGAAAATAAGTGCTTTGATTTACAGAAAAAGAAAACATACCTAGTTTGGCCTAATGTCTAATATTGTGGAAGGATTCTTCTATCATAGCTATAAAACAAGGTATCCATACGTATGAGGTGTGTTACCATTTCTGAAGCATTGAGCATATTTGCCTATTTTCCAGTTGATTTATGAAGCACCTCTTCACTAACATACATCCATACTTCTCCATGCTTTGCATATTATCTATACCAAAAAAATCAATGTAATTTTAATGTTTAATATTTGCACATTAGTTATAAAGATTCCATAAACTATTCTTATTATTAAAATGAAATATACTTATGCATATAAAAAATAGGACGAAAATGAGTATATCTGCTCATTTGCTTTGAACTTTCTTTGTCCAGAGGAATAGAGCACACAGTTCTGGATAGATCTGATAACTAACACGCGATTATTTCTAAAAACAGCACTCACTAAAGATAGTTTATGACTGATTGATGTGTCCATGTTGCATAATGCATGTCTCAAATAGCACTACAGTTTGGGAGGTTCATTCATTTCTTCTTCAATTTAATTAAATGAAAGAATACAATTCAAATGTAGAATGGAAGTTCTAGTCTATGAACATAATTTCAGATTATAGGAACTGGATTGCTAATGAGAACTGAATTCACTGACAACAAGTCACCAAATGGTCCATTCCCTCGTTTATAGGGTAATATTACATCGCAACATTGCAATGGTAAATCATATAGCAACTTATGCAACAGAGGAGATAGTGATAAGTAATTACATAGATAACAAAATCATAACATTAATTATGGCACTCACAAATTGACTATGTCAAACTCTCTGTTGCCATCAAAATGTAAATCTGTGAAGTGGAATTGCCATCCATGTCAATCCTGTATAACATAACTGAACTTTGTTACTCTTCTGTATGTCAGTATTTCAGTATACATCTCTAAACATACAAGTCATAAGATCACATTTACATAAGCAACTTTATATCTATGCCAGCACCACAATTTCCAACCAAATAAACAAGAAAAGAAATCACTTTTACTTTAAATGTAGAAATTATGGTGTTGTCGTTATCAATTTTGCATGTGATGGAGGTTCAATATGTAACTTATTAATGGCGTACATACCCAGTGACTCCACGACAAATAGAAGTCCTCTGACCAAAAATGTCGACGACCTTTTCAGCCTCAGGCACGACCGTCTTACTGACGTCGGCTTCGTGACCAGCAGGCAGAGAAGTACCTGCATGCACGAAGCCAACATTATGAACACCGCATTTTTTTAAGCATTACGAACACTGCATTGTAACCAGGATCAACCGTAAAGCCATATATGTTGACAGTGTCACACATTGATAGTGCTAATTCTACAGGCTTCATTCCAGTTCCATTTGCGCCTCGTCTAAGGACATTTTGGGTATGGAAACAGCAAAGCATGCAAAAAAAATTAATTTTAAATGAAAACTAAATAAGTAAGAAAAACATGAATTGCTAAAGTCTAAAGAACCATATAAAACTGTCTTGTAAGCATCAAGAGTATCAAATTGAAACAAACTACAAAGATGTTGGATGCGCATAGACAAAGGAACACAGACAGAAATTGCAAATTATGAATTATCTATTCATTCAATAAAATACTTTTTATTACTGCTATGATAATCATAACATGACATACCAAGTTAGGTCGCAATAAATTCCTATATAACAAAAAATATTTAAGCTAAGCAAAATTCGTAATAAGACAAGTGGGAAATGGAAAACAAATAAATGAATAAACAATTGATTGTTTACATAAAGTAAAAGGTGCGATAATTCTTTTTAAATGTTGCTTGGTGTATTATAGACTCATAGCATTAGTTGACCATGACCAAATTCTTCACATATTACACATTTAAACACAAGCTACAAAACCACAATTTGAGAATCAACTCTGAACTCATAGATAACCAACATTTTTTACTTATCATTTGTTTAGTGATATAATTATGATGATCTATGTTTAAATTTAGTTTGACATATTAATGGTTAGGCAGAGAAATCAACTTTACATCATCCCCAGTTAACGAAGCCAAAATGGACAGATTTCAGTAGCTAATAACTCCACATGTTTTTAATTCGTAACCTTTTATTCTAGAGTTACTTTAACACATTCCAAAATGCACATCTTACTTAGCCTTAAAAAAGAATCATTGGATAATTTTGAGAAATAGTTAATTATAAACATTAGGAATAGTTGTACACAGAAATTGCAAACTACAACAGAGGACTATGATTCACAAACACATATATTTACTAATTACAGCATAATCAATTATCTAGTCATTCAATTAGTACTAACCGTCACCGAAGAAGAAGACCGAAATAGCTTTCGAGAACCGCGATCGCGATTCAGATTCTTCTTCTATGGAAAGCGATTTCAATATTTTTTTATTTTTGGTCAGCACTAAATGTAGTCGATGACGGTGCCCTTGATTTTTAGAGCTAAGTTCAGCGATGGGAAGATTTTTGCTATGAAGAAAAGAAACTACTCTGACCTTGCTCGTAGCCTCTCGACTAAGTTGACCATGTTTTCGAAAATAGGGTCCACGATCTGAGGATTTTGGGGAAAGTTTGGAGTTCGTTAAAAGTAGAAAAGGAGAAAGCGGCTTATACTAATATACAATCACAAAGTTGAAAAATAAGAATAAATCGAGATTTGCAACTCAACTATAACATAGATGTTGATGTTCATAGTTTAGTGAGGACGAAATGAAAAGAAGTACCGCGTAAGCGAAAATCTTATCAGGAATCAGAGGAAGAGTAACGTGAATAGATCATCCAGGATTGACGGTTGTGAATTTTCATTTATGGGGGCGTGGATTGATGAGGTGTACTTTTTAATTGGTATAACACAACGCTTTGAACTGTTGTTGCACGTCACGTCACCAGAATTCCAACCGCAACAGTGCATTCACACGTCTAATGCAACAACGTATGAATATTATTGCAGAAGATCAAAGAAAGCATAGCTTTCGCCACACTTTTCATGCAACGCACACATATTAGTGTCGAATATTCCCTTTTTGTAGTAATGCCAAGTCGTGCCGGGGCTGGCACGCACACGTGAAAAATAGAATTTTTACTGTATCGAACAACTGATTTCGACATGCAATATCTAGGATTTTGCAAAGTGCCAGATTTCGAGCAAGTCAAGTTATTTTTAGTGATCGTGTCATGTCAATCAGTTGATTTTGAGTGAGCGAAACCAGAATTTACAAGAATTCAAATATTTTTTCATATATGATGAGTTTTGCTACGTGATCGGACCGAAGCGCTCAAGAATTTTGAGCAGAACGAACCGAGTTGATCACGTATTTTTAGCATGCCGGATTTTCCAAGTTTATTAACGACGATTTCAGGTATCAACAATATTTCCCACCTTTTCTGAACATGTCATGACTTCGACCAAATCGCTTTGTGTTTTCCGACGACATTCTTGAGACTCAAGCGCATCACTAACCATATATAATCTTGATGTGTGATTGTGCCAAAAAGTGGGTTAACATTTATGCACAATCTTATATTTTCAGTAATTGCTCGAAAAATATATTTTTAAATTTATATGGGCGATTATTGGAAATGTTTTTTTATGATGTAAATTTACCAAAAAATTGAATAGAAACATGTTGATGATAATTTATTTATAAACCATTATTTTAATTGAGCGTTTTCAAGTTTACAACGGTAATACATGTTTATGAATCATTATTAGAATTGAGTCATTACAAGTTTATAACGATAATATATTTATAAATTATTATTATAATTGAGTCGTTACACTTATACAACGGTAATATATTTATGAATCATTATTATAAGGCAGATTCTATTTCAACCTAATAAATGGTTGAATAGTCCTCCACTTTTATAATAAAAGTCAAGGACGAAACTGTCCCTTTTCAATTATGTGTTTATATATATATATATATATATATATATATATATATATATATATATATATATATATATATATATATATATATATATATATATATATATATATATGTATGTATGTATAGTATATCGTAGTGGCTCTACGTGGTTTTATAGTGAACCACGTAGGGGACTGCATGGTACCTAATGATACCACGTACAGCCTCTATGTGGTATCATTAGGTATCACATAGTGCTCCTGCGTGGTTCACTACAAAACCATGTAAAACCAATACGAGAAAGAGTATTATTGGTTTTTTTTTTTTAATTAAACGGCTGGCTACTCAACAAAATGATGAATTTTCTTATTTCTGCTGAACTTTAGGGGGCTACTCAACAAATAGCTGGTTTGAAATAGAATTTACCATATTATAATTGAGTTGCTACACTCGCACAACGATAATATATTTATGATACATTACTGCCGAGCCGTTACAAAAGCTAATGGTATTGCAATATTGTTTTAAATGAAAATAAATTCAAATCCATTAACAATCCATTAATTTAATAACGTATACAAATTCCATTCCGAATTTGCTGGAAGTTCCGAAGAATAATAATTCTGAAATGTACAGATTTAATTTCGGTCGCAACATTAATACTCTCCCCTGAATTCCACTTTTTTTCGCACAGCTTCACACCTTTTTTCTTGGTTTTGTAGCAGCGTCCTTTCCATTCTGTCTGTTTAAATGATAGATGGACAGAAGAGATATTACAAGTATTACAAGAATAATTGGATTTTATTTTCTCCTTCCTTCAAAACTAGAATAATAGACCAAATTTTTCTTTTCAACAAAACTAAACACATTGAGCATTATTTGAGAATTATTTAGAGAACAAATCCGAAACGACTTTGTCGGTGCAAATAGGTCCTTATTTTTCAAATAAAAAAGGTTGTTTTATATAGAGACGACAACATTTTTTTTTTTTTTTTTTTCAGAATTGCTTTACGTCTTCAAGCAGAATGCCAAAACGTCTTCAAAAGTGTGACAACGTACACGATTCAGTGAAAGTTCATTGTTCTGAACAGTAAATCATTTAATAGGCGACTGAAATGTACATTTAAGCTATAACCTGATTGTATTTGTATATATGGATGTACGTGGGAACAAAAATATTATCAGCCATTGGTTCGAAGTCAGAATATATTGCACAGCAGACGGTGTCTGATAAACTTCAATCAGCATAGGGTACGACCTTATCATATCATTTGAGAATGTATTCATTATTTTAACAAAGGAACATTATTGTCAGACTCGTTCAGAAGCCAGAACTCCTAAACTGGAGCATTTTAGCAGCAGGTCGAAATATATAGATTTTTTTTTTTTTTTTTTTTTTTTTTTTTTTTTAACCAACTTTTCAAAACTTATAACAATAATAGACCACATTTCAAACTATTTACAAAAATGAACCAGTTTTCATTATATTTACACTGACGGCATCTCATACGCCACGATATTTTTTTTTTACACTAGCGTCATCTCAGATGAAAAAAAAAAAAAAAAAAAAAAAAAAAAAAAAAAAACTTCACGTCATTTCAGATCCCGCTATTGAAATTTATTTTTTACACTAGCACCATCCAGATGATGCTAATGTAAAAAAAATAAAAAATTATCGCGGCATCTAAGACGCGGCTCGCGGTATTTCAAATTCAGCTAGTGGAAAAAAAAAACATCTACGGTATTTCAAGATGCCGCCGTTCTGAGAAAACTGACCTATTTTTGTAAATAATTTGAAAACCGGTTTATTTGTATTATAAGTTTTAAAAAGTGGTTCAAAATTGAAAATTTCTCAAATATATATTAACAATATTCAATTAGCAGGGTCCGCAGTTTATATACCATTCGCATTAATCATCAGTAGGTTAATCAGAAGTACGATAACAAAGTGCAGTTTCCAGTAGGCAATTTACATTAGAATACATGCATCTTTGACATGTTCTCTCCATATCTTAGTATAATCACATAAATTTAAGATAAGAACAAGTAAATCTACCAAACTGCTCGTTCAATCAAAAAAATTCAAATGAACATGCTGTCATGATACAGTCTAGCACATATTTTATGCCAACTTTCATACATGATTATGCATAACAAAACCCATTGACATCTATATATACTGTATTGTACATGAAAAGATAGACCAAAATACCATATTCTTAACCAAGTTATAAGTTTAATGGCAGCACCAAGAGCATTCATTTGCATCACAGTACTAGCGATTTTTGCTAGAACATCATTAGCTGCTGATTACGATGTTGGTGGCTCAAGCAGCTGGAGTTTGAGCACTGATTTGGCGACTTGGGCTTCTAAACAGTCGTTTAAAGTCGGTGACAGCATCAGTAAGTACTCCCATAAGAAGTCATTAAAAACTAAATCACAAATTCACTAATTAATGACTAGATGCATTTCATCTTGTAGGATTTATTGACCCTGAAAACTTTGATTCATTTTAGTGTATTAAAGTTTGTTAGATGCATCAGTATGCACTGGTTTTTCCTTGCGCTATCATAGCTAGACTTCCTACAACTGCCATTTTTATACTAACTACTAGAGGGAAATAGCTCTGCTTTGGTCGACAATCGAAGTACAGATACCCTGGTCGTTGTATGCTTTTGATCTGGGATCTAAAGGTCATGAAAAATCCAATGCGTTTTGGCAGATTTAAAACTCTACCAGCATTCAGCTAATTTAGCTACATTACAGAGTTTTTTTGACCTAACGGTGCATAATTATTGATGTATTTCTTGTAGTTGTAACTTTTGGTCCTCTGATTTTAGTACTTCTCAAATGACAGCTTTCACGTATGACTCTCAACACTCAGTGAACGAGGTAAACAAAGCCGACTACGCCGCATGCTCTTTAAGCAAGCCGATAACGAGTCATACCGGTGGAAGCACGAAAATTGAACTTATGTCTTCTGGAAAGCGGTATTTCATATGTGGAACCGCAGGTCATTGCGACAGTGGCATGAAAATCGAGATTGCCACGGTTTCTACAGCGGTCGCCACTCCTCCACGAACCCCACCGGTTTCTCCTACTATACCGCCGCCATCCAAAGCTCCTTTGGCTCCATCACCCTCAAAAGCTTCTTTGACTCCACCACCGGTTAAAAGTCCTCCTATGGTGCCAGGAGCCGCACCACCTACTAAAGCACCGAGTCGTGTAAGTCCCAAGGTTGCACCAGCGTCGAATACTCCGAGGGTTGGGGAGCCCACACCACTCCCCTCAGGGGCTAATAAACTTGTGATGGGCTTGGTGACAAGCTTGATTATGATAGCATTATTCTGAGACACATTAAATTTCAAAAAAAAAATCTTCCTTGTGTGAATAATTATGTACCGTTGCTTTTTTATATATTTTCTTCTTGTTTTATATGAGATTTGGGAAAGGCGATTAATTACAAGATTTTATATTTAATGGTGTTCAGAACAATCTTTGTACAACATGTGAATTGAGTTATGTTTTTTAACAATCATTACGAGAAGAACAGCAAATAGCAACGTAGCGTACTGATCGCCATTAACGAAGGTGGAGGTATCCACAATGAACAGAAATGTAAGGCTAATAAGTGAACAGTTTTATAATAGTACACACATATTTATTGAATTCGCTTTAAGTAAAATAAAGTGTACTGCGGCTACCTGTTATTACTCCAGTCTGTTTTATACACTTGTACACATGGCATTGGGCCATCTTTTATTTTTCTCCTATAACCATTTGGGCCTGTCTCTAAGCCCATCTGTTTTGTATAAATACAACTGAAGTCTGCATTGTAATTCCATTCGATTCAGCAATAATACAACTCCTCTTCATTTCTCTGTTCATTACAAAATCAGTTCTTCTGATTACTGCTGAAATTGTTGAATCTTAATTTGGCATTAGAGCAGAATTGTATTAGCCTAAAAGCTTTCGATTCTAGTGATCACTTTTTCATCTAATCTGATACATCAAAATCAGATAGGTGATTTTAAGTTTCTTCTCCTCGGAGTAATTTCATCATCGGAGAAGAAGATTCTGATCAACTGTGCCTCGCCATCGATCTCAAACACAGCTGCTACATCTATAGCCTCACTGTGTTCAAGAAAGGGCCACATCAGCCAATTCATCAAATGTCCCCTTAGTTGAGTTGAAAATTTTATTCAAGAAAATCAAAAAGCAGTCAAGAAGTCACTGTGTCGTACCATTAAACTCAATCAGATAAACTTCATCATCTTGGTTACCTGATTGCAGCAGATATTCTTAGAACTGCATTTAATCTTTTGACAAACTTTCAACTCTGTTAGTACATTTTCTTGGTCTATCTTTATTTCTTCATGGCCAACAACAATAATACATCAAATTCAACCTCTGCAAACGATTATGCATCCACAACGAATGTTTCTGCCCCTTAAGAAGGCACATCAGTTGCAAACAGATTAGTAAAGACCATTGTTAGTCCACAATCAGAAGTTATCACTACTCAATTGGATGAAAATAACTACCTATTGTGGAAAATACATGTTCAAACTGCTCTCGAAGGCTATGGGTTAGAAGGATATGTGTTAGGTACTGTTGATATCTCATCAAAATCCATTACTAATCAAGATAATAGAGTTACCAGTAATGAAGAATTTGTGAAATTTCGTAGACAAGACCGTCTAATTAGTTCTTGGCTACTGTCCTCTATCAGTCAAAACATATTGCCTCAAGTTATAGGTTGTAAAACTTCAAATGAGATTTGGCAAACTATAGAAAAAGGGTTTAACAACCAATCAGAACAAGCAAATAGCAATCAAAGGGGTTCAAATCCAAGTGCAAATATTGCTCAAACTCAATCAGATCAGAGCACACAATCTGATGGTTCAAGAAATCAAGGTGAAATAACCAGATCGGGTCACATAAATGATGACAATTGTTACTCAGATTCTAGGGCTACCAATCACATAACTAATAACCTTGGAAATCTCAATATTGAAAATAAAGAGTATAAAGCTAATCAGTCAATTTGCATGGGGAATGGTAAGTGTATAAATATTTCTCATATTGGCAATGGTAGCATAAATGGTAAAAGAAGACTCTTTTTACATAATTTATTATGGGTACCCCATATCAAGAAGAATTTAATAAGCGTTTCACAGCTTTCTAGTGATAATCATGTGTATTTTGAATTTTATCCCAAATATTGTTTAGTCAGAGATATACTGACAAATGAAATTTTGTTGCAGGGTGATGTTGTTAAGGGGATATACAAGTTTAGCTTCAAAAATTGCAGAAATATTGAAAAAGTTAATTCATGTTGCAATTATGTTGAAAACAATTTGAACCATAATAAAGGTGAAGTTCATCCTGTTACTAATATTGTTAGTACTTGTAATAATATGTCCACCATTGATCACTGGCACTATAAACTTGGTAATTCCAGTATTAAACTATAAAGAAAAAAAAATTTGACAACAAAATACCCTTTGAAGATGTTAAATTACCATATATATGCACCTATTGTCAAATGGGAAAGAGTCACAAACTTCCATTTGCTGCATCAAACACTGTATATTCAAAACTATTTGATCTCATTGCTGCTGACCTCTAGGGTCCGGCACCAATAAGTTCAGATTTTGGATAAAGTATTATTTATCTCTTGTTAATCCATGTTCTAGATATACTTGGCTGTATTTATTAAAATCAAAATCTGAAACATTCAATTGTGTCATAAACTTCATGAAAATGATTGAAAATCAATTTAACTGTACCATAAAACTTTTCAATCTGATGGTGGTACAAAATTTAAGCCACTGGGTATCATATTTAAAAACAAAGGTATAATTCATAGGATTACTTGTCCTCATACATCTGAGAAAAATGGTTTTTTCGAGATAAAACACAAACACATCGTAGAAACTGGTTTAACACTATTGGCTTAGGCCTCTTTACCACTGAAATTTTGGCCTGAATCATTCAATTCTGCTATTTATCTAATAAACAGAATGCCTAATAAAGTATTCAATGATATCAGTCCAATGGAAAAAGTATATAATGTTAAACCAGACTACAGTAAACTAAAATCATATGGATGTTAATGTTTTCCTCACTTAAGGTCATATGACATAAATAAATTGGACTATAGTTCCAAACCCTGTACATTTATTGGGTATTGTTTGCATCAAAAAGGATACATGTGTATTGATGCAAATGGCAGAGTATATATCAGCAGGGATGTTATATTTGATGAAACCATCTATCCATACAAGGATAACAATATAAAGACTTCAAACAAAGGCTATCAGAAAAAGGCATTTATACCTTCATTACCAATTGTTACTGGCATCGAGTTAGAGGATGATGGTATTGAGGTTGTTGTTGCTCAACATGACCACCAGAATACTGACAACCATTCCAATACAGATCATAGTGAACCTCTCAGCCACACTCAACAGTCACCTGCATCATTTAACAGTGAAGCAAGTACATCTGATATTAGTGATAGATTTGAAAATGGTGATAAAGATACATTTACAAGAAATGATAATAACACAGGTTCTAATCAAAGTACATTACCATCAACTCAACTTCAAACCCAATCTGGTCATCACATGATAACTAGAAGTAAGAGAAGAATATTCAAGCCAAATACATATATAGCCACTGAAATTATGAATGAACCAGCTAGCTACACTGAAGCTACAAAGAAAGAAAACTTGCTTACTGCAATGATAGATGAATACAATGTCCTGATAAGAAACAATACTTGGGAACTTGTCTATCCTCCAGAAAATAAGAATATAAATGGATGCAAATGGACTTTCAGGTTAAAGAAAAATCCAGATGGATCAATAACTAGGGACAAGGCAAGATTAGTAGCTAAGGGGTTTACACAGGAATATGGGTTTGACTACAATGAAACTTTTTCCCCTGTCATAAAACCCTCAGCCACAAGACTTATATTCGCTATTGCCTTAAGTAATCACTGGAAAATCAAGCATTTGGATGTCAATAATGCATTCTTAAATGGTGTTCAAGAAGAAGAGATTTATATGCAACAACCCCAAGGATTTGTACATGATGGTGCAAAAGTTTGCAAATTGAAGAAAGCAATTTATGAGCTTAAACAAGCTCCTCGTGTGTGGATTGAAAGACTCAAAAATGCTCTGTCATCCACGGGCTATCACTCAACAAATCTGATTCATCCTTATTTATTAAGTTAAATAATGCATCAACTATGTATATACTGATATATGTTGATGATCTTATAATTATAGGTAATAATATGGATGAAATAAAGCAACTGATTGAGTACTTAAACAAGCAATTCTCAATTAAAGACTCGGGTGACATATCTTACTTTCTAGGCATAGAAGTTAAGAGGGTATCTAACTCTGAAATACACCTCTGTCAAAGGAAGTAAATATCAGAGTTACTTGCAAAATCAAAAATGGATGAAGACAAACCACAATACACTCCAATGATATCCAATCAACGCTTCTCTAAAAACAGGGGAGAAGCCATATTTAATATTAAACAATATAGAAGTGTTGTAGGAGCATTGCAATATGCTACTACCTGATATTGCTTTTAGCGTTAATAAGGTTTCTCAATTTTTACAGAACCCATTGGATGAGCACTGGAAAGTAGTAAAAAGAATTCTCAAATATCTAAAGGGAACTATCAACTATGGGCTCACATTAAAGGCATGCAAGCAGTTAAACATCACAGCATACACAGATTCAGACTGGGCACCTGATGTTGACGACATAAAATCAGTAACTGAGTACTGCATTTATATAAGAGACAACCTAGTATCATGGTGTTCGAAAAAGCAACATACAATTTCTAGATCTAGTGCAGAAGCAGAGTACAGGAGTCTAGCAAGTGCCACTGTAGAAATTCTATGGCTACAGTCAATATTGAAGGAACTAAATTTAACATCTGAAGTGAAACCAACTGTTTGGTGTGATAATCAGAGTACAGTATATATGGCTGCTAATCCTATTCAACATGCAAGGACCAAACATATCGAGATAGACATCTACTTCGTACGAGAGTAAGTGCTGAAGCGAAACTTAAACGTGAATCACATACTGCCATATTATCAAAAAGCAGACATTTTTACAAAATCATTATCAATAGAGAACTTTATCAGGCTCAGCGATGAACTAAATGTAAAGGATTGATACAACCTGTGTCTCATGCTCCATCTCAAATCAAAGTCTGCTGTTTTGCTTACAAATCTGTGGATTCACAGTGTCTTCAGCATCCTTCAGAGTAATCTAACTCCATACTGAAGATCCATCAGTGTTCCGATGTCTATTTTTCCATTTGATAGCTGATTGAAGTAATTTAGGGTTACGATTGGAAGCCCTAACCCTAAATTGACGGGGAGAAATAAAATAAAGTGTATTGAGGCTACCTGTTATTACTCCAGTCTGTTTTATACACTTATACACATGGCTTTAGGCCACCTTTTATTTTTCTCCTTTAACCATTTGGCCCTCTGTCTTTAAGCCCATCTATTTTGTATAAATACAACTGAAGTCTGCATTGTAATTCCATTCGATTCAGCAATAATACAACTCCTCTTCATTTCTTTTTTCATTACAAAATCAGTTCTTCTGATTACTGCTGTAATTGTTGAATCACAATTGCTTTAATTAATAATGAGGATTGTGAAGAAATTTGTTGTTCACATAGTAGGTAGAAACTATTGAAGCGTTTGATACCGGATATGATTAAAGTTCATTTTGGTTAAACATGGTTTCATGCCAAATTATTTCGTGTGGGATCGTCATAGAGAACTTATAGCACATAATCCTACATGGTTAGAGGTGAAGATAGGTAATGAAATTGTTATGATGAATTTCATAGAAAATATGGTTGAAGGCGCAACACGATCAAGTTTTCATATTGTTAAAACTGATCATGACGATGTCAATATCGAAAGAGAATCAAATAATAGAGCAAAGAAAGTCTATGATTTATTGGATGCTAACAACAAATCATTTTGAAACAACTATACAAGTGACACTCAATTGTCAATAACTACTGAATACAATGCGATGAAGTCAAAACACGACTTCATAGAAACCGAATTTACATATATTATTTAAGCTGCAAAATGACGATTTTCACTAAATAATTTAGTGCAAAAATCATATGAAGTGAAAAAAAAAACTCATATCTTCTTTTGGTTTATCATATCAAAAAAATGATAAATGTTTAAATGCTTGTACATTATTTTGGAAAAAAGACGTCCATCGCTGAAAGTGTAGAATATATAACATGGGAAGATACAAACCAAGAAAAAAAATGAAACGAAAGCGCATGCATTACACACCTATCACTCAAGCTTCAAAGGTTGTATATGTGTCTTCTATAATCGCGCTATATGACATGACATAAGAAGAAGGAACCTAAACACACTTCACTGATGGAGAATCACGTAAGCGTTTTAATAAGACATACCCCGATTTTGATGTAAAGAGTCTAATGTGAGACTTGCTTTATGTATGAATGGATTTTCACCATTCTCTCAATTTAGTTCCAAATACTCATCTTGGGTTTATCGTTACATCTTACAATTTACTTCCATGAATATATATGGAAACTCCATATATGTTTCTCTATGTTTTCGTCCCTGCTGCTAATGATCCAACACGAGAAATCAACATTTATTTACGACTATTGATTAAAGACTTGAAAATAATGTGACATGAAGGATTTGAAGCACACAACATTAAAAAAACAAATTTTCATATGTACGCTTATTTGTTTTATAGTATTAGTGGTTTTCTGCATATGCAATGCTTTTGGATTGGAACACAATTGATCTCCTAGGCATATCCTTATTCCATGAAATAAACACGAGCATTTTTCTTACCGCATGAGAAGAAAATTCGTGATTTGATTATCAATGATGTTTTCTTCACACCAATCGTCCATTTAGATTTTTTTTATAGATAATAGAAAGGAACCACGAAAAATTAGGTTTAGAATAGAAATATGTGACATCTTAAAGGATTGTTCAACGATACATGAAACTGGACGATAAATCGAAATTCCAAGTAAATCGATGATTCATAATTCGTGCAAACAAAGTATATTTTGGAAGTTTTCTTTTTGGAAAGATATTATACTTCGTTATAATATTAACATGATTCACCATGAGAAATGCATTTTTGATGATGTGCTTAATACACTTTTGAATTCTAAGCGAGAACTAAGGATGAGTTGAGATCATGACATGATATATAACATTTATGTAGATGCCCAGTAACAACCTGCATTTATGTATCGTAGGATCGTAGAATATTTATTTTATTTTCATACGAAGTCATATGGTCGTGTAACTTTGGGGAACGGCTATCGGGGTCATTTTCCTTGTTCACGATTTTTACCAAATTTTAAATGACTATTTTGCCCCTGGCGAATCTTGTTTTGCCTATAACCTTTTATTGGTAAATAATTTTGACCTGAAGCCCCTTCCATAAGATTCGGATGATGGTTTACCTTTCCGTAGAGTGGTCACAATAGTCAAACGGACTTAACATTTGGGAGATATGACTGAAATAAAGTTTGGAAGATGAAAAACAGCCTATTCGGGTTTAATAGAGTGATTAGCAGCTAGGCCCATAACCCATTTCAGGATTAGGGTTGTGGGAGAGCTGAAAGGAGTTAGTAAATGGTTCCTCTTCATTTTTCCAGCTGCCTAAAATATTTCTCTAACCCTAGCAATGGCCTCCATCTTCTAAATCACCCCCAAAATCACCATTTAATCACTAATTAAGCAAAACTACACCAACTCAAGTCAAATTAGCATCAAAATTGGGATAGAGCTGCTGCTATACATTGAATTCGACCCAAATCAGTAGAGTTTTCAGATCTATAATTCATTTGTGGCTAAGGTGAGTGATTTGCACTTTTATTCATTAATTACGGCTAATTAGGGGTAATTAGTGATAATTAGCGAAATTATGCATCATAAAAATCTAGAAAAATATGTAGAAATTCTTAAATATTTTTTATGCCTCTAGTGAAAATTTGGGTTAATTTGGATTAAGTTTTCTAATCCTATTATTAAAACATGGTTAAGGGATTAAGGGGAAAATCATGGTTTTGGGTACGTTTGATCCAAAATAATTCAAGTAATTGATGTTTTAATGCTTTTGATTGATTACACATGTTATTACTACTGTTTGAGGTACCTTATGATTGTTTAGTAAAGCTAGAATGGTTGAAAATGCCATCGTGTGGCGTAAACAGTTGCTAGAAAGAAGTGTAGGAAATCGGATCGGGTCATGAACGCCGAACCGAACCGGCTCGTGATTAGGGTACCACGATCCGGTGAGCACCACGACCCGCTCGTTGCATAGGCACCACAAACCGCTTGCCTGAATGGTGCCACGAACCGCCTGTTCGAACTGAGGCTTCACGATCTGGAGTAGTATAAATGACCGATCCGCCTCCACGAGCTGGCCACCCCTGAACCAAAGCACACCCGAACCGCGAAGCTTGGTCATGACCAGGAGTTGGAGTCACGAACCGGTCTAGAAGAGGAGGACCGCGAGAATGTACCACGACCCGGACAGGGTTACGAGCTGAATGGGGCTCACGAGCCGATGTAGGAAAGGAGTATCACGATCCGGATTGGAGACTCATGAACCACGCATATCCGAACCGAAGTGCGAGCACGAATAGAAGCTTGGAGTCACGAATCGAGCGCAGGACTTGGACACCAATTCGATTAAAAACCCGGGATGCAAAGGTAGTCCAAATGGGAAGCTAGAACTCAGGATGCAGATGAGAACCAACGAGTTAACTTCATGAGTTGGGTTTTACTGAGGGACGTGTGCAAAGGGGATATTGATATCTATAACTTTGGTTCACCATTGTGAGGGGGTAAAGTTATTGACTATAGACCAATGCAGTGGGGTCAGAGTAATAGTTGTACAGAGTTGCCGTCGTGGCCCCAAAAGAGCAAAATGGTCATAACAATAGTTGTACGGAGTTGCTGTCATGGCCCCAATGGTCTGGTGATCAAAGCGGTAGATATCGTATGCTTTACGCACTGAGTGAGTGATGTGAGGATGATTGCAATGTTTGATGTTTGCTATCACCATGACACACACACTTCCACTTTATACTCTATGTTAGTATTACCTTAGAGTACTGTACATATTGTTATGCTAATTCTTTGGTTGCAGGTCTAGATTCGGGTATGATTATTTATACATGTTGTTGTCTTACTTTGCTGCTATCACTCATACCAGACTTTTGTCTGACCCAGAGTTTTATGTCTCTTCTTATTACTCTGGGTGCTCCTAAACGAGTAGACTAAAGACAGGTTAGGCGGTATACATGAGTAGCTGTCCGGACAGGAGCAGGAGGCTTCCACGTACTATATGCATATTCTTCCTGTATTGTTGCTGGTCACTACTTTGGGAATTAGTAGTGTACCTTTTCTATTTTGCTTTAGAGATAGTATTTTTAAGTGTAATAATGATGGTTTGGATTAGAAGCTGTATTTTGGATTCCGCTACTCTGATGGTTATGGTTTAGTTTTCAGCTTATGTACTGTGTCACCTATTTTAAGTCAGTTATGTTATTATTATATTTTATTCCATGCGTTGTGGATATACTACAGGTTCTTTGGTGGTTCATCATTTCAAATCTTTTTTCTTTTGACGATCGTCCCATGCAGGTCGGGTATTAGCACAGCGCACGGCTAGTGCTGGATAGGCGGGCTGTCACACTTGGTATCAGAGCCTAGGTTGCGTAGTTAACCTAGGGGAAGGTATTAGGGAGAGATAGTATACGTATATGAGAGCGCGTATTTGTGATATTTTGGGTTTTCCAAACTTTATATATATATATATATATATATATATATATATATATACTACAAGTATATCTAAGAATGAAGTCGCACTGCACGGGCACTACTAAGGAGATGGTTAATTGTTTTTCTTTACAGATTGAACAATGAGCCAAAATACGAGGAGTACGGTGAGGAACACCGCATTGGGAATTAAAGAGGAAGCAGGCTCAGGGGACAACATTGGGAATGTCCCTGATATAAAGACGATGTTTACTGCCTTCATGCACGAGATGCTTAGGGATGCTCTGGGAGCAGCTCCTAATGCTGCTAATGGTGGTGGTGTAGTAGTGCAGGCGCCAGCCGATTTCGCAAAGCTTAAAAAGGAGTCCTAGAAAAAGAGAAAGCAAAACTAAGACAAGGCTGGCCAGAAAAAGAGGAATAAGAAGGATATCCAGTGCTTTAGATGCGATAAGAAGGGCCACTATGCCAGAGACTGTCGAGCGAAGCTAGGGGAAAGGAAGTGCTTCAATTGTGGCCAAGTGGGACATCTCAAGAAAGAATGTCTAGAATCCCCTAAGAAGAAGCAGATTGATGAAGCATATGCTATCAACATTGTTCCTTCTTCGTCGAATGCCCCAACTGCGGCGGAGAAGGTGAAGGGTGTCAGCATTCAAGGTATGCTTTCCATTTAAGAGGTTTCTGTTCTAGTTTTGT
This sequence comes from Allium sativum, assembly GCA_030737875.1. Taxonomy (NCBI): domain Eukaryota; kingdom Viridiplantae; phylum Streptophyta; class Magnoliopsida; order Asparagales; family Amaryllidaceae; genus Allium; species Allium sativum. Next base: position 25,568,709 of record CM060912.1, on the reverse strand, counting down.
TTAGTACCAAGCTTCCCATTCCTTCGTATCTAGTGACCTAGAAGAGAGGTTGGGATTGGAACTCAAGATAGTCAACAGACCTTTAGTTGTGACGAACCCGATCGGTGGTTCGACTAGCCTTATTATGATTTGTCATAAAGTAGTTGTGACGGCCCGCCCCGCACCAACTGACATTTACTCCAAATGTTCGCTGTACACTTGCCCGGTTAGCGCGGAACGGGTCGCCAGAAGGGAAAAAGGAAGAAGGAAATGAACATACAAGGAACCTGTAGAATGTCTCACAACGCACAGAATAAAATATAATAATAACATACTTGACATAAAACAGGAGAGACAGTGCATAAGCTGAAAATCACAACTAAACATCATAGCAGCGGAAATCCAAAATACAGCTTATTACAACTTTCAAACTGTCTCAAAGCAAAAGTAAGGTAAATGAGGTACACTACTAATGCCCAAGTAGCGACCACCAACGACACAGGGAGAATGTGTATATATATATATATCATACGTGGAAGCCTCCTGCCCGCCTCCGAATCAGCTACTCGCACATCACCAGCTAACCTGTCTCTAGTTTGCTCGTGTGAGCACCCAGAGTAATAAGAGGAGACATAAAACTTTGGGTCAGACATAAAGTCTGGTATGAGCGATAAGCATCTAAAGTGAACAATAACAGGTAGTCTAAAACATACCTGAACCTGGACCTGCAACCAAAGAGTTAGCACTACATACTGTACAACACTCTAAGGTATCATATCAAACAATATAAAGATACAGAGGTAGGGGAGGTGTGCATGTCATATTGATGGCAAACAATCAAACATAACATCCATCCTCACATCTCTCACTCAGTGCGTAAAGTATACGATATTCACCACTTCGATCACCCAACATTCCTTGCTACGATCACTTTGCCCCATGACGTCGTAAATGGCTTCACTGCACTGATAACGTAGCCACTAATTCCTCGCTATGTCCACTTGCCCCATGGAGTTATTCACCCCATCTGCGCTGGCTCATAGTCTTACTACGCATCACCTTGCCCCTCAGGTCATAATGACCCTACTGCACTGATAACGTAGTCTTGCTACCATCACTTTGTCCCTCAGGTCGTAATGACCCTACTGCACTGATAAGTAGCCATCATCCATTCTTAGTGGTGAATCGAAGTTATGAACGTCGACAACTCCTTAGCACACGTCCCGCAGCAAAGTCCAATCATGAAGTGAACTCATTGGTTCCCAACTGGTTCTGGGATCCTGAGCTCTAACTTCCATTTGGACTACCTTTACATCTCGGGTTATTGGTCATCATAATCGAATCGGATCGGATCAGCCTTCACATTCTTCGTCGGATCGGATCGGGTCGCGCCTCTTGCATCGGATCTGGTCGTGGTCCTCCAGCTCGTGGCTCCTCTTCCTGATTCGGATCGACGTCACCACTTCGGATCGGATCGGGTTGCTTCATCCGGGTCGGGTCGTGTCTTCTGATCGGGTCGGATCGTCTCGCCTAGTACCCATCGACTCGTGAGCTCCCCACCCTCCTCTGGTTCGGATCGGAAATACTTGTTGATTCGGATCGTGCTTCCACTACCGGATCGTGCCACCTAACTTAAGTCGTGACCAACTCCTTCAAACGGATCGTAACGCCCATGCTGGAACGGTTCGGGTCGCGCTCCCCTCCACCGATCCGATCCGGATTCTGGGTCATTTCCTGCATGTTTCCTGCGACTGTTTTTACGCCATTCGACGGTATTTTTGACCAATCTAACACTTCTAAACAACCAAAAAGCATACCATACAGTCATAGCAACATGTAGTGTCGATCCCAAACCTCAAAACATAAATCATAGCATATAAAATGGATCAAACATACCCAAAATCCCAAATTTTCCCTTAAGCATACTTAGGTGAAACTAATGATAGGATTACCAAAACTTAACCAAATTAACCCAAATTCGTATCAGAGGTCTAAAACATCATTCCGAATTTTATAAATATTTTTCCAGAATTTTATCATGTTTAAATTCGCTAATTAACACTAATCAACCCTAATTAGCCATAATTAGTGCAAAACTAAGCAAATCACTCACCTTAGCCACAAAACAAACTAAGATCTGAAATGATTCTCTGATTTGGTGCGAATTTCAATACCAAACAGCAGCTCCTTTGTTGATTTGGTGAAGATCTTCCTCGATTAGGGGGTTGCTAAGCCAAATCCTTAACCTAAAGGTGATTTGGAGGTGATTTAGAGGTTGGAGGCCATTTTTAGGGATCCTTGGTGATAAGTGGAGGCTAGAAAACTGAAATGGAATGATTCTCCATCTCATTTCAGCCCTCCCATAACCCTAATCCCGAAATGGGTTATGGGCCTACTCACTAATCACCCGATTTGGCCCGGTTAAGCAGTTTTTCACCCTCCAAACCTTGTTTCAGCCATATCTCCCAAACGGTAAGTCCGTTTGGCTAATGTGACCACTCTACGGAAAGAGAAACCATCATTCGAATCCAATGGAAGTAGTTTCAGGTCAAAATTCCTTTCCAGTCAAAAGTTATGGCCAAAACAGTACTGACTAGGGGCAAAATGGTCATTTAAAAATCGACAAAAATCATGAACATGGGAAATGACTCTAATAGATGTTTCCCAAAGTTACATGACCATACGACTTCACATGGGAAATAAATAAATATTCTACGATCCTATGATGTGTAGAATACGGGTCATTACACTCTCCCCCCCTTAAGAAATTTCGCCCCCGAAATTCCCTAATCCAAACACACAAAGGTTCCCGCATGTCTATCAATCATAAAGCAACAATCAACCATGCAAAACAAGCAAAACAAGTCTATCCTAGCATGCGGAATAACTAAATCGCAAAGTAAATCTTACCAGGCAAAGAGTTCTGGATATGCTTTCCTAATGCTCTCCTCTGTTTCCCAAGTACAATCATTCTCGTCCTCGCCCCACTGAACCTTGACTAGCTTCACCGACTTTCTTCGAAGTTGCTTTGTATCGTGCCCCACAATACGAATCGGCTTGCGGTTCCCAACCGCCTCGGGTTCTACTTCGAAGTCCTCCAACTGATCAGGTGAAATAGTCATATCTGAGTCGTGAACGAACTTCCTTAGTTGGGAAACATGAAATACATCGTGAACTCCCGCCATCTTCTCCGGTAAGCCAACTCTATATGCCAAATTCCCGACTAATTCAAGAACAGGGAATGGCCCAACAAATCTTGGTGCTAATTTGCCTCTCCTGCCAAATCGTATCACGCTCTTCAACGGAGAGATCTTGATGAACACCAAGTCACCAACGGAGAATTTCAAGTCTCTTCTCCTCTTATCAGCATAACTCTTCTGCCTATCCTGAGCAGCTTTCATTCGTTGTTGAATGACCTTAATCTTATCCGACGTTTCTCTCACCACATCTGGTCCAAGCACAAACTTCTCGCCAGTCTCTATCCAACATGATGGTGAGTTGCACGGTCTTCCATACAAAGCTTCATATGGAGCCATACCGATACTGGATTGGTAGCTATTATTATATGCAAACTCTACTAGATGCAAATAGTCATCCATGATCCACCAAAATCCAATATACAAGCTCTCAAGAGATCTTCCAATATACGATTCACCCTCTCCGTCTGACAGTCGGTCTGAGGATGATATGCGGTACTGAGATGTAATCTTGACCCTAGAGCCTCTTGTAAGCTCTTCCAAAACCCACTAGTGAACAACGGGTCTCGGTCACTCACAATGCTTTTGGGTACTCCATGAAATCTCACTACCCACTTCATATACAATTCTGCCAACTTGGCTGCCGTTCTGGTCGATTTGACTGGTATAAATCTTGCGCTCTTAGTCAATCGATCCACAATTACCCAAATGCTATCATATCCCGATCTAGTCCTTGGTAAACCATCGATGAAATCCATCGAGACTTGCTCCCATTTCCATTCGGGAATTTCTAATGGTTGCAACAACCCACTAGGCTTCTTTTGCTCGGCTTTAACTAGCTGGCAATTCATGCATTTGGATATAAACTTCCCAACATCTCTCTTCATCCCTTCCCAGTAGTAGGTCTGTCTCATGTCTCGATACATCTTATTACCACCAGGATGTATAGTAAGTTTTGAGTGATGACATTCTCTAAGCACTTCATCTCTCAAACCATTCACGTTGGGCACAACTAGTCTTTCATCCTTCCGAAGCCATCCATCTCGATCAAGCCCATACATATTCATCTCCTCATCAATACCCATCTCTAACTTGGAGATGATTTCTAATAGATTAGGATCGTCCCTCTGGCTAGAATCAATCCGCTCTATCAAAGTGGGTCTGATCGTCAAACTAGCTAGCATAACTGGATCCAATTCGCACTTTGGTCTGAAATCAAACCCCGCGATATACTCCAGTTGCTTCCATTCAAGAAACATTGCCCCTAAGCTGGCATGTCTCCTACTCAAGGCATCGACTACCGCATTACCTTTCCCAGGTGTATACGCGATATCAAAATCATACGAAGCCAAGAACTCTAACCATCTCTGCTGACGGAGATTCAGATCTTTCTGAGAGAAGAGATACTTTAACGATTTGTGATCGGTAAACAACTCAAATCTTTCTCCCAAGAGATAGTGTCTCCACATCTTCAGCGCAAATACAATCGCTGCCAATTCCAAATCATGGGTATGATACTTCTTCTCATGTGACTTTAGTTGTCGACTAGCATAAGCTACAACCCTACCTCCTTGCATCAATACAGCACCCAGTCCGGTACCACAAGCATCTGTGTATACCGTCATCTCTTCATTCCCTTTAGGAACGACTAACACTGGCGCACGCGTCAACCTCTCTTTTAGACTTTTAAAGGCATCATCACACACTCCGTCCCAAACGAAGGACTGATTCTTCTTAGTCAATTGAGTCAACGGTGCTGCTATCTTGGAGAAGTCCTGGATAAACTTACGATAATATCCAGCTAATCCCAAGAAACTTCTTACATCTGTAGCATTCTTGGGCGTAGGCCAATCCTGTACCGTAGCCACCTTCGCAGGGTCCACGGCAATACCACTCTCTGAAACAACATGACCCAAGAATCTCACTTCCCTTCTCCAAAAATGGCATTTAGAGAATTTCGCTTTCAATTGGTGTTTCCTTAACACCTCCATCACTATCCTCAAGTGTCCCTTGTGTTCCTCCTCTGTCCTTGAGTAAACAAGGATACCATCCACGAACACAAGAACAAACTTATTCAACTGATCTCTGAATACTCGATTCATAAGATCCACAAAATAGGCTGGTGCATTGGTCAACCCAAACGGCATGACCAACCACTCGTAAAATCCAGACGGCGTCCTAAATGCCTTTTTCGAAACACTCTCATCCGCTACTCGAAGCTGATGAAATCCTGTCGCGAGGTCCAACTAGGAGAACACTCTAGCTCCTTCCAGCTGATCAAACAAATCATCTATCCGCGGTAGAGGATACTTATTCTTCCTCGTCACCTTATTCAACTCGCGATAGTCCACACACAAACGAAGGGAACCATCTGCCTTAGTGGCAAACACAACTGGTGCTCCCCACTCGGAGACACTCCTTCTAATAAATCCCTTCTTCAATAGATTGCTGACTTGCACCCCGAGCTCTCGCTGCTCCCTTGGTGCCATACGACGAAGTGGCATCACTATAGGCCTGGCATCTTTCACAAAATCAATACGGAACTCAATCTCTCGGTGTGGTGGAAGCCCGGTCACCTCCTCGAAGACGTCCGGATACTGGCCAACCACGGGCACATCTGACAACTTATCCTGCGGGATGTCGAGGGAATTTACAAAACTAGCCATAACCCCGTCACTAGGTAGACTACCAAACACTACCCTCCGCCCATCATCCGCCCTCACTGTCACCAAAAAGCCCTCACAGTCTACCACCACCCCGTATCTTTGGAGCCAATCGACTCCCAATATAATGCCATACCCAGTAAAGCCCAAAACAAAGCAATCACATACAAACATACATCCATGACTCGATAAGACCAAATTCCTGCAAATCATGCTAAGGCTAGTCGAACCACCAATCGGATTCGTCACAATCAATGGTCTATCGACTATCTCGGGTTCCAGTCCCAACCTATCTACCAGGTCACTAGATATGAAGGAACGGGAAGCCCCAGTATCAAACAAAACTCGAACTGGTATATCATAAATAGAAAGCATACCTTGAATAACCACATTCTTTCCTTTCTCCGCCGCAGTTGGGGCATTTGACGAAGAAGGAACAGCATCAAGAGCATATGCTTTCACAATCTGCTTCTCCTTAAGAGGTTGTGGACACTTATCCTTCTGATGTCCCACTTGACCACAGTTGTAGCACTTCCTTTCCGCTGGCTTGGCCCGACATTCCTTAGCATAATGGCCCTTCTTTCCACAGCTGAAGCACTCAACATCCTTCTTGCTCTTTTTCTGGCCACCTTTAGATTGGTCCTGCTTCCTCTTATTCTGAGAATTATTCTTGCCTCCACCGCCTGCTTGCGGCTTTGGCCCTTCTGCAGATGCAGCCTCAGTCTTTGACTTAGGGTAAAGGCTCTCTGATCTCAAAGCTTTCCCCACGATCGATTCAAAAGTCTCATCGATGTGGTTAATGAGCCTCTCCCCTAAGTACCCATCCAGATCAGTAATGAACTTCTCATTCTTCTTTTCAGGAGTATCGATAAGAGACAGTCCATACTTCGACAAAGTGTCGAACTCAGCAATATAATCAGAAACTGCCCTCCCGTTCTGCTTGAGTTCCAAGAACCTCTTAAACAACACCGATTTCTGGGCAGCTGGGATAAACTTCTCGCTAAAGCGAGCCTTGAACTGATCCCAAGTAACTTGATCCTCTGGAGTAGCTGTTCTGATAGCATTCCACCAATTCATCGCTCGCCCTTGCAGCTGACGAGACGCTAGCCTTCTCTTCATCGCATCCTCGAGACCCAAGTCATCGAAGATACGGTCACAGCTATCCATCCAATCTTGAACATCCGTGGCCGACTCCGTTCCGTGGAACGGCTTCCCACCAAGATTAGTGTAATCTTTGCACAACTTGGAAAAATCGACCCTAGGCACCTGCACTACTGGGCCAACACCAACTCCGGGATTGGGAACTGCCCCTTGCACTTCTCTAAGCATGTCTCTCATGAGGTTAGTAAACATAGCCCTCATGTCAGCGGCATTCCCTTGGTTGGCCCCTCTACCAGCACCCCTCGTTTCTCGGCTCATCGTTAATCTGTAAAAGGGAAACGATTAACGACCCCATAGTGGTGCAAGTGCAGTGCGACTTCATCTTTATACTACTAATAGTATATACATACATAGCTTTTGAAAACCAAAGTAATCACAAATACGCGCTCTCTTATACGTACTATCTCTCCCTAGTGTCTTTCCCTAGGTTAACTACGCAACCTAGAGCTCTGATACCAAGTGTGACGGCCCGCCCCGCACCAACTGACATTTACTCCAAATGTGCGCTGTACACTTGCCCGGTTAGCGCGGAACGGGTCGCCAGAAGGGAAAAAGGAAGAAGGAAATGAACATACAAGGAACCTGTAGAATGTCTCACAGCGCACAGAATAAAATATAATAATAACATACTTGACATAAAACAGGAGAGACAGTGCATAAGCTGAAAATCAGAACTAAACATCATAGCAGCGGAAATCCAAAATACAGCTTATTACAACTTTCAAACTGTCTCAAAGCAAAAGTAAGGTAAATGAGGTACACTACTAATGCCCAAGTAGCGACCACCAACGACACAGGGAGAATGTGTATATATATATCATACGTGGAAGCCTCTTGCCCGCCTCCGAATCAGCTACTCGCACATCACCAGCTAACCTGTCTCTAGTCTGCTCGTGTGAGCACCCAGAGTAATAAGAGGAGACATAAAACTCTGGGTCAGACATAAAGTCTGGTATGAGCGATAAGCATCTAAAGTGAACAATAACAGGTAGACTAAAACATACCTGAACCTGGACCTGCAACCAAAGAGTTAGCACTACATACTGTACAACACTCTAAGGTATCATATCAAACAATATAAAGATACGGAGGTAGGGGAGGTGTGCATGTCATATTGATGGCAAACAATCAAACATAGCATCCATCCTCACATCTCTCACTCAGTGCGTAAAGTATACGATATTCACCACTTCGATCACCCAACATTCCTTGCTACGATCACTTTGCCCCATGACGTCATAAATGGCTTCACTGCACTGATAACGTAGCCACTAATTCCTCGAAATGTCCACTTGCCCCATGGAGTTATTCACCCCATCTGCGCTGGCTCATAGCCTTACCAATCCTTACTATGTCCACTTGCCCCATGGAGTTATTCACCCCATCTGCGCTGGCTCATAGTCTTACTATGCATCACCTTGCCCCTCAGGTCATAATGACCCTACTGCACTGATAACGTAGTATTGCTACCATCACTTTGTCCCTCGGGTCGTAATGACCCTACTGCACTGATAAGTAGCCATCATCCATTCTTAGTGGTGAATCGAAGTTATGAACGTCGACAACTCCTTAGCACACGTCCCGCAGCAAAGTCCAATCATGAAGTGAACTCATTGGTTCCCAACTGGTTCCGGGATCCTGAGCTCTAACTTCCATTTGGACTACCTTTGCATCTCGGGTTATTGGTCATCATAATCGAATCGGATCGGATCAGCCTTCACATTCTTCGTCAGATCGGATCGGCCTCTACATTCGGATCGGGTCGCGCCTCTTGCATCGGATCGGGTCGTGGTCCTCCAGCTCGTGGCTCCTCTTCCTGATTCGGATCGGCGTCACCACTTCGGATCGGATCGGGTTTCTTCATCCGGGTCGGGTCGTGTCTTCTGATCGGGTTGGATCGTCTCGCCTAGTACCCATCGACTCGTGAGCTCCCCACCCTCTTCTGGTTCGGATCGGAAATACTTGTTGATTCGGATCGTGCTTCCACTACCGGATCGTGCCACCTAACTTAAGTCGTGACCAACTCCTTCAAACGGATCGTAACGCCCATGCTGGAACGGTTCGGGTCGCGCTCCCCTCCACTGATCCGATCCGGATTCTGGGTCATTTCCTGCATGTTTCCTGCGACTGATTTTACGCCATTCGACGGCATTTTTGACCAATCTAACACTTCTAAACAACCAAAAAGCATACCATACAGTCATAGCAACATGTAGTGTCGATCCCAAACCTCAAAACATAAATCATAGCATATAAAATGGATCAAACATACCCAAAATCCCAAATTTCCCCTTAAGCATACTTAGGTGAAACTAATGATAGGATTACCACAACTTAACCAAATTAACCCAAATTCGTATCAGAGGTCTAAAACATCATTCCGAATTTTATAAATATTTTTCCAGAATTTTATCATGTTTAAATTCGCTAATTAACACTAGTCAACCCTAATTAGCCATAATTAGTGCAAAACTAAGCAATTCACTCACCTTAGCCACAAAACAAACTAAGATCTGAAATGATTCTCTGATTTGGTGCGAATTTCAATACCAAACAGCAGCTCCTTTGTTGATTTGGTGAAGATCTTCCTCGATTAGGGGGTTGCTAAGCCAAATCCTTAACCTAAAGGTGATTTGGAGGTGATTTAGAGGTTGGAGGCCATTTTTAGGGATCCTTGGTGATAAGTGGAGGCTAGAAAACTGAAATGGAATGATTCTCCATCTCATTTCAGCCCTCCCATAACCCTAATCCCGAAATGGGTTATGGGCCTACTCACTAATCACCCGATTTGGCCCGGTTAAGCAGTTTTTCACCCTCCAAACCTTGTTTCAGCCATATCTCCCAAACGGTAAGTCCGTTTGGCTAATGTGACCACTCTACGGAAAGAGAAACCATCATTCGAATCCAATGAAAGTGGTTTCAGGTCAAAATTCCTTTCCAGTCAAAAGTTATGGCCAAAAAAGTACTGACTAGGGGCAAAATGGTCATTTAAAAATCGACAAAAATCATGAACATGGGAAATAACTCTAATAGATGTTTCCCAAAGTTACATGACCATACGACTTCACATGGGAAAGAAATAAATATTCTACGATCCTATGATGTGTAGAATACGGGTCATTACAGTAGTCCTATCGAGGCATGGATGTATGTTTGCTTGTGATTGCTTTGTTTTGGGCTTTACTGGTTATGGAATTATTTAGGGGGTCGATTGCCTCCAAAGGCATGGGGTGGTGATGGACTGTGAGGGGTCTTCGGTGACCATTAGAGTGGATGATGGGCGGAGGGTACTGTTTGGTTGCCCACCTAGTGATGGGCTAATTTTCTAAATTCCCTCGACATCTGGCATGATGAGTTGTCAGATGTGCCTATTGCTGGCGAGTATCCGGACATCTTCGGGGAAGTGACCGGACTTCCACCACACCGACAGATCGAGTTTTAGATTAATTTAGTGAAAGATGTCAGACCTATAGTGATGCCACTTCGTTGTATGGCGCCATGGGAGCAGCGAGAGCTCGAGGTGCTAGTAAGCGATCTTTTGAAGAAGGGATTTACCCGAAGAAGTGTTTCCAAGTGGGGAACACCAGTTGTATTTGCCATTAAGGCCGATGGTTCCCTTCGCTTATGTATGCACTCGAGTTGGAGATGGAGTTGAGGATAGCTCTTTTGATAAGAATGCCAAGGAATCGTTGATAGTTCGGAGTGTTTTTAGCGGGCTCGAAGCAGGAGTATCTGGGGACGCCCATTTACCTTGGATCCGTTGGACGTGATCTAGTTATCCTTGAAGGATAAACGTACGTTGGACATGCGGTAGTCCATTTGGAGCCGGGGATCCTATTGGCCCTTGATATTGGTTGGACAGTCATACGGGCGTCGATGTATTCATGGCTTTAGCAGGTGATAGATAGGACTTGTTCGGCGAATGCTATGGATTGTTTAGGACCCTATGTTGATGTTCTCTTTGGTTCAAGAATGGTAAAAACTTCAAAGTGATAAGATGTGTTCATTAATCGTAGAGATGCAACGAAGGTTAGGACGATTCAAGTTCGACTTGAACTCGTAAAAGAAAAATGGTTGTTCGTGGATCTTGGAGATGCAACGAGTAGGGAGACGACTCATGTTGGACTTGATTTTGTGGGTAATGGATACTCGAGACTGAGTCTGAGTTTGTGGATAGTCGTTGGTGATACCAACTAAAGTTATGAAGGGATTAACGCTGTCGTAAGTTCTAACAGGCTCAAAGCAAGGGTATAATAGGGGCAACTAAAAGGCTAGTTGGACTAGTCGAATACCCTGGACCTATCGGATAGGCCTAGTTGTCTCTGGGAGGAAAATGTATGTTGGACGTGCAGTAGCTTGATTAGAACTGGGGTCATCATTAGCCCTTGACGGATGGCAGGGTGACGTGGCCAGTCATACGATTAACGATGGTTTCAAGGCAGGATTAGCAGTGATAGCCAAAGTCGGTTATGAGTGATTGGTTGATTTGTTGAACTGTCTCACGTAGATTGTCCAATGTCGAAGAAGATGTTTCTTAGGTGCTTGTCTGATATTGGTTTAGGCTTCTGGGGCTTGTACTTGGGGGATGTTGAATTCGGTTAGGATGGTTCGTGAGATGTATAAACTGGATGTTATGAGTGTTATTATTTGGTTGCTTTTGATTGCTAGGATTGAATGGGTCGTTCTGGTTTCGTCTTGATGTATTGTTGAAAGGTTTTGTTATAAAGGCTATCACTTTCGAATGTGGGGAGTTGGGCTTGGATTTCTTCTCTAGTGATGTGATTGGTAGATTGATGGTTAATCTGCCTATTCTCATATACTTTATTGATGAGTTAGTTAGTTGTTTTATCGCTCACTAAGACTAGTTGTACCCAACGTTAATGGATTGAGAGATGAAGTGCTTAGTGAGTGTCATCACTCGAAGCTGACTATACATCCCGATGGTGACAAAATGTATCGAGATATGAAGCAGACCTACTACCGGGAAGGGATGAAGAGAGACGTTGGGAAGTTTATATCCAAGTGCATGAACTATCAGTTAGTTAAAGCCGAGCAAAAGAAGCCTAGTGGTTTGTTATAACCATTGGAAATTTCCAAATGGAGATGGGAATAAGTCTCGATGGATTTCATCGCTGGTTTAACAAGGACTAGATCGGGTGAGGATAGTATTTGGGTGATTGTGGATCGATTGACAAAGAGTGCAAGGTTTATACAGGTCAAGTCAAATGGAACGGCAGCTAAGTTAGCAGAACTATATACGAAGTGGGTAATTAGATATCATGGAGTACCTAAAGGTATTGTGAGTGACTGAGATCCGTTATTTACTAGTGGGTTTTAGAAGAGTTAACAAGAGGCTTTAGGTTCAGAATTACATCTTAGTACCGCGTACCATCCCCAAACCGATGGTCAAACAGAGAGGATGAATCGTGTATTAGAGGATCTCTTGAAAGCTTGTATATTGGATTTTGGAGGTTCATGGGATGACCATTTGCATCGAGTATTCGAGTTGAGTTCACGTATAATAATAGTTATCATTCCGGTATTGGTATGGTTCCATTTGAAGCTTTGTATGGAAGACCGTGCAACTCACCATCATGTTGGTTGGAGGCCGGTGAGAAATTTTTGCTTGGGCCAGAAGTAATAAGAGAAACTGTAACGACCCATGGATTTTCGACCCCGAAAATCGACATAAATACCTTTACCATAACCCATGCTGACCTTCCAAATACCGAAAACACTGGAACGTTTATAGAAAGAAATTAGAGGGTGAGATAAGAAAGAAAGAAATTTAGAATAGAAGAAGAAGAAGAAGAAGAAGAAGAAGAACCAATACAACATAATCAGAGTCTCACATCGCAGCGGAATAAAATATAATACAGAAATAAATCTTTATTGGGAGTTTTAAAAATACTTACAATATCAGAGTATATCACAAAATGGGACGGTTATAATAACATGTTCCCTATATACAACACACAACGGAATAGTAGCTATATAATATCATATGTCTAAACATCTCCAGCTCGTCTCTGGACTTCACAGCATTCGATAACCTGAACCTGTACACCCCGGGCTAACCCGAGCATTTACAAAACACCGAGTTAGTCTGGTGAACCAGAGCGAGAAAACTCGCACAGTATTAAGATTATCACACAACTTGATTTTAAAGTTAAAATCCTTTCGAAAGGAAAGGGTAATCGTAAGACCAAATCCACACATAAATACGAACGGTTTTTACCTTATGATAACCCAAAATATTTTTGAAATCAATCTCGTTTCTGACATTATAATAGTGTCTAAATTTAAGTAAATATCAATCTAGTGGAATGCTTGCATCTCATGCTCCACATATATAGTATACAATCAAAACCGCAGGCGCTTATTCGAGATTGGATTCCGACCATGACAAGGTATGGGACTACCTGTCGATAGTATATCTCTAGAGGCGAATACATTGGGTTTAACAAGAACATCTTGCAACCCGGCCCACACATGACCGACCACATATTTCGCTTGAGTGTATCGAATGTATATCACCAACGGTTGGGCTCAAACCACCGTTTCCCGAAAAGGGACAGCATCGAAATATATTAAAGATTGAAATGGATTTTCTCTAGATAGGTTATTATACATCCTAATAGGGGGACGACCCACATAGCCATGCTGCCTGCCCGATTTCTGTCATTTCCTGGTTGATGAGGCTTGAGGTTATAGAATATATGGCCGTCATTCACTTTGAATGTCACATTGTCAGATCCGTCAAGTCACTAATTGACGTCTACAAATATACTCTGGGTATAAAAGAAGTGCTCCTCTTTGTCACCGCTCATTATATTTGTAAAAATCAACGTACATGGTTTCAGGAAATACTCTGTCATACATTCGTCCATAAAGTCATCCAGGAACAGGATGAAGCGAAGTTACTCTCCTACTGCATCCAATATAGGAATCACCTCATGGATCAATTGCAATTGTCCTTGCAATCCATAGATTCTAACCACGACAGAACCCCAGTATATCTCCGGGCCGAATCAGAGATTGTAAGTGGTTCTTCTGTTTTATGAAGATTTATGGTCTTCAAATGCTCCATCTCGATCATCGCCGGATATCTCTATATACTTCGTATTTGTTGGTCGGAATGGTTTTCGAATATACATTCGATCCCGGTCTTTCCGTGCCAACAATCGTAAAGGCTAAATTTGATAGTCGATAATATAACTATCAAATAAACATCCATGAAATCATAAAAATAGATTTTTCTGGTTTAGTACTTAGCATCACTTGGCTTTTTTAATTAAAATTAATTAAACTTCAATATTCCCGTATTGGGAAAACATTTCACTTATCACATTAATGTACTGATATCCGCAAAACATTTCATTTGAATATTTTGAAAAAATATATAACGATATCCAATACTCTATTTGACTATCATTTGCAAAACATTTACTATAACATTTCGTTAATTAAAACTGAGAACCCAGTTTAACTTACGTTACAAAATCTTTTGTTCTATCACTTGGAACAATATCCAATATTTTTTCTTATAAAATGAACCCATTCAACTTATCTCTTTACATTTCAAAATTATCACCCAATTCCCTTTTAGTTCCATTACTAGGGAAACACCATCTCATATTATTTCCGTTACTTTGGAAATCTTATCATACCTTCTTTCCATTACCAACTAGTATCATCCTTGGATAGTCCCGAAGACATTCAAGTCGGGGTATTTTAATTACTTCTTAGACCTTGATCAACAACGTTCTTATCTTCAAATAAATACGAGTTGTAATTCAAAAAACGATATTCAATAGAATACCAAAACACATCTCACTAAACAAGTTTGTTTAAAATATAGCTTTATAATTCCTCATATCCTTTTGGATGTCTCTCTTTTTAAGTATGATAAATATTGCTTAATTCTTCAATTAAATTATTGCTTACTAAATATCACTATTATTAACTCTCGACTTTTTTAAATATCCTTGTTCCCTAAACTGGATGTTTACTACAAATCCTATTTCCAACTTCTTTTACTAAGCCCAATTTCAATTCTTTTTTCCAATCCCCTTTTTCTTTCAGGAAATCTCCTTTCAATTTCATTGATTTAACTTAATTCCATTTTTAAGTATTTCCAATTCAAAAACAACGCTTTAACTCACACTTCATTTATAAACCTTGTTTATAAATTTCAGGTCCAATATAAACCCTTTACATCTTCATCTCCTTCCACTTAATCCAAACGTTAAGTAACATTTCAATTTAAGCTATCGTATCCGTTTAGAACTCTTTATTACTTCATTATAAAACTCGAGTTCAAATATGAACTTGTTCACAACTTCTTCTCAAAACTCAATTCATTTCCAAAACAGTTACTCACTTAAATATATTTCATTTAAGAAGTAATTAATTAAACTAAAACAAATAATTTACCTTTACATTCACTATTGTAGAATCATTTTAATGCTTTATTTACAAAATAAATAATAAAATCTCTTTAAAATCTTCTTAAAATTTAAACAACTATTTATTAAATGATTTTATTTAGTTTGTTAACAAACTAATTATAAAGCCCAACTTAGTTAAAATGATTGACTGGGTCAATTCAAAACATAATTACACCTCCGACCCATTCCAGTTAATTCCTTCTTAAAAATATAATTAATTAAATAACTACATTTGACTGCTCCTTAGATGTGATTAATGAAATACTTAACCCCTAGGTTATTTCCTGCTTATTTGCTTATAATTCTTATTATCATAAGAATTTGTTTTATAAAACCATTTCATAATTTCTTATAAACTTTAATTAATAAATAATTAATATTTATTTTCTTTTAAATAACTTTCCTTCGGAGTAATAGCTTTTAAAACCTATTTCTGTTAAAAATATATTTACAACTTCAATACTGTCGACTCACCGTCGATAAAATCCATATTTTATTATATCGATTGATTTATAGGCCATGTGATGCCAATTACCCAACCTATACCATCCACCGGCTAATATCAGAATAAATGTTGAAATATGGTTCAACCATCAACAATAATCAACCATTCAACCATACTGGGTAAACCGTACATATAATGGTAATATAAAAATAAATAATAATTTTGAGGAATGGTTACCTCAAATCAAATCACTCATTTTCATTTAACTAATAATTTCTATAACGACCATCAATAAATTAACTGACCATTCAACCAATTCAAACACACTTATAAACATGAGTGGTGTCTTATTGAGATTAAACGGCCATTTAATTTCATTTGTTGAATCAACGATAATTATATAACTAGCAAACGGTCAATCAGAACATGCAAGATAAAAACTCAATATATATAAAATATAAATGGGAAGAGTTGAGTGAATTTAACTCACCTTGATATGAATCTGTCGATAAACAGTTTGTTTCAGTCAAATTAAACTGACATTTAATTCGACTAAAATTCCCAGTTGTTCCCGATCTGGACTAGTTCTACTCCATCTCGACATTCTCGTTCCTACGGTTCCAAAGAATCTGACCGTGTTTAAATCTGACGATGTATGCACGATATATAAACTTTTAAAGAAATTGAACAGGGGTTTATAATTAAATTTAAACTTAAAGATTAAATTGGGCCTTTACCTTTAATTGTTCGGTCCAAACTTCCCAGCCCACTTTCATTTAACAAAACCCTACCACCGTATTCTCCAATTTCATTTCCACCGCCTCCATAATTTTTCTCAAATTATAAACCCTAGGCCCTATTTCATTGTTCCACCGAAATCGAAAGAAATGGTGTCGCAACCCCCTTTGACCTCCATCACTGCTCCACGGTCAACCATCCAGCCTCCCAGAAACATGCGAGCCTCCTCCACCACACATTATAGGCTTTCGACAACCAGTTTGAGGCTTCCGTTGCTCCTAGGTCTTGGATTTCAAACGGCTTCAACAGAAATCGGTCCACGAACCCTTCAGATCCGAACGCGTACTCCTTCGAATGAAGCTAAGTTATTTACTCGTTTTTTTCATTACTGAATTATTTGTTTTTATTTTCTTTTCTGGTGGTTTCAAATGGGATTTTTTCTGGTTTACTGTGTTGGTTTGTTCGGTTCTGGGATGAAAAAAATGCCACCGTGTGAATACATATTTATAGTGTGGATTGGCTGTAGATAAGATCCAAGTCTATCAGTCCATCCTAGATAGGTTTAGCTACTGTTCTATTTTGATAGGCCATATGCTTCTTCCCCTTTTCAGATTATTTGTGTACTGGTGATGGAGTTGATGGGTTTGTGATGTTGAGCAGAGAGGCAAGTATTGCGTTACAGTGTTGTTGACTTGTTCGAATAGAAAATATTGATTGAACTGAATAAGTTTGGTAGCTGTGAAGCTATGCATTTTTCTATTCAATACAGATATTGAATCTGTATGTATATTTTGTGTTCAGATCTAAAAAAAACAGTCTTGTATGACCTTTGTACATGAATTCGATTGAGAAAATAAGCATATATATTTGTAGTGTAGATTAGGTTAGGCTGTGGCTATGAATGGTCAATTCTATCCAGAGATTTTTAACTGTATTATAGATTTTATTTCCATTTTTAAATATAGTGATTGAAATGTGAAATTTCCTGTATATGTAAAAGTTGTTCGATTGATGTACATTAAAAAAAATATAAATCTATCAGCATTTTCTTAGCTGTTCTTGTACATTCTGTAACTGTTCGATTTGTTGTTATAGATTTGGTGGTATATATATAGAGATTTGATCTTTCTTTCTAACTGTTCATTGTAAGCCGTATGTATTAAGATATACATATCTCTTATTTATTTATTTATTTATTTATTTATTTATTTATTTTATTCAGCAGTTCATACTGTGCTTATG
The DNA here is from genome assembly GCA_030737875.1 of Allium sativum. NCBI lineage: Eukaryota > Viridiplantae > Streptophyta > Magnoliopsida > Asparagales > Amaryllidaceae > Allium > Allium sativum. Next base: position 25,550,834 of record CM060912.1, on the reverse strand, counting down.
GGGAAATGGTGTAGTACTGGTGATGAAAGTCTTGTAGTTGCGTGGTCTATGGACATAGATGAAGACTTCTTGGTGTTTAAGTATGGTTGTGTGGCTCTGTTACGAGCTTTGTTGTATATATATATATATTAATATGAACTGCATAGATTAGGTTGAGGCTAGCGGTTTGTTTATTCGATATAGAGATTCGAAAATGTAATTTGTAGTTTCTGTATTCATCTTTTTTAATGGATTTGTATATGAAGTATATATATAAATATATACATATGTACATTTGTTTGTTCTGTCATGAAAGAATATATGGATTTGTATAATCCATTTCGGTTTTCCTCCCAGATTTTCTAGATGCAAATGTACTGTAAAATCTTGGATGTATGATATATATATTTTTCCTGTATGCTTTCTTTGTTCACGTTCCTGCAGTATATTTTTTTGTTCTGTTTTGTTGATTTGTGTATTTTCGTTTTTACTGTTACTTGAAACAAGACATGGCATGACTTTTATGTTTAATATGAATACTTTGGTTCTATTGGTTGTAAGTGTACAGACTACTATATGTATGAATGTACGTTCTCCTATGTTGTGATCACTTTCCACCTTTGCATGCCGTATTTTTTTCTCTTTTAATTTCCTTTTTAATAAATTTTCATCCGTGTGGATAATATGTGTTGTTTTCTTTGCGTCGTGCATTTGTACAAACAATAATATGAATATAAATTTTTGTTTTCTTTGTATTGATCAATTCAGCTTCCATACAGTATGCATCCCAGTTTATTAGTATATATGTTTGTAGTTTTTATGTGTATATGTATGAATGCACACAGAGATTTGTATGAGAACATAAACTGTGCTTATGTTTGTACACAAACTTTAGGATTGTTATTTTAGATCTCATATAACCTTGATAAAATATAAATTAAATTTAAACGGCTAGATTAACGAAAATAAATAAATATTCCATTATATAAAAATCCTTTAATATTAATAAATAAATCGTTATAATTTAAAAACGATTTCATAGCGACTATTTGAAATTTTGAATTGGGCGTAACTTGCAATCTACAGGCTGAAATCTTGACTTTTCTCTTTCATTAGAAAAATATAATTAAATCAGTTCAAACGTTTGTTGTTTCATAGAATTCCGTCTTATATCGGTTCCTGTATATTCATTAAAGTTTAAACCGAAAATTACGAACTACCGTGTCGTTTCGAGCTTGTTTAAATTAATTTATAAATATATATATTCGAAATCCATTTTAAATAAATAAATTCGATTAAAAACCCATTCTATTTCTAATATAATATATATAAAAAATTAAATATCCTAATTTTAATGGCAGAAAAATCTGGGACGTTACATTCTTCCCCCCTTAAAATAATTTTGTCCTCTAAATTACAAAGTAAGAAGATTATTCCGAACCATATTACTTTTAAATCATTACTTTTGAGTTATCATCAAAATAAATTCAAACTTTAAAAATTTCCGAAAATTTCGCCAGCATCTCCTCTACACGGCTCGATCGATACCACTACAGTTGTCACCCTGGGCCTTAACTTCTTCAAAAAAAAAGACAAAATCCAAATGGCTACCCACTTAGGGTACAAAATCAATTGCTTAACCAATAACATTAAGGTTTACCTATTTGTTGGGCATTCCAACTGTAACGACCCATATTTCCGTACTCTTTGAGTCGACTAATAACACCACACGTCCGACCCAAATTTGCACAGAAATATGAATCATTATTAGAAAGAAGTTAGAGGATGAGAAATAGAAAGAAAGAAATATTAGAATAGAAGAAAACGAAGATCACAAACTCACAGCGGAACGAATAAAATATATTAGATAACATAAACTTTGAAATACAAATCGGTAACTGTATCTACATACCATCATCAGAGCACAACATCTATTTCTAGAACAGTTATAAACTTCTGTTTCCAGATACAACATAGTACACAGCGGAAATATGATAGTCTATATCTAACTGGTGAAGCCTCCTGCTTCCAGCTCCTCCAAGTGAATCTGAAAAATCCCGACTACTTGACTGCCCGTACAAATTTGGGCACCCAAGAGTTTAGGGAAAACAAACCAAAATAAACTCTGGGTCAGTCATGGGACTGGTTTGAGTAAACTCCAACCATTTGTTTAACTTTCAAAATCTTTTCGAAAGAAATGATAATCGTAAGACCTATCCACACATTAACATGGATGGTTTTTACCTTACGATAACCCAAAACATTTTGATATCAAAATCTGATGATATTATAATAGTGTCTAAATCAAATAAATAGAATCTAGCGGAACGCTTGCATCTCACGCTCCATATATAATTTAAAATAAAAAACCGCAGGGCGCTTATTGAAGATTGGATTTCCAACATGACAAGGTATGGGACCACCTGCCGATAGTGTATCTCTAGAGGCGAATACACTGGATTCAACAAGAACATCTTGCAACCCGGCCCACACATGACCGACCACTCATTTCGCTTGAGTGTATCGAATGTATATCACCAATGGTTGGGATCAGCAACCGTCTCCCGATAGTGACAGCATCGATAGATTCAAGAACAAATGGAATTTCTCTAGATAGGTGATTATACATCCTAATGGGTGCGACCCACATAGCCATGCTGCCTGCCCGATTTTTGTCAAAACCTGGGTTGTGAGGCTTGAGGTTTGAATTATCTTCCAGAACATCTGGCCACCATTCACTTTGAATGCCACATCGTCATACCCACCAAATCACAAATTGATTTCCCCAAAAATACCACGGGTATAAAGCTAAGAGAAACGAATTCCTCCGCCACCAAACGTAATTACGTTTGAAGAGATCAACTTACGCGATCCGTTAGATATACTCTGTCAGACATTCGTCCATTCACGTTGTCCTGGGACTGGACAAAGTGAAGGCACTATCCCGTAAACAGGATAGCCCTTGCATAACTCCGTCTTCAATTATCTTCATCATATTTGATCGCAACACTAACGCCCATATAGAGCGGTTCTCCAGACAATGAATCTGATCCCGGTCTCTCCATATTGACGACGGAAAAGTGGTCAAAAACTTCGATAGTCGGTGATTTAACTATCAAAGAAAAATAAGTGTGCAACCAACAATCTTATTTCCAGGTAGGAATTCGATCGATCAATCATCAATCAACATTGGCCTCTTTAAATAAATCCCTTATTATATTCAAATTCCTGTTCCCTTTATTCGAGGAAATATTTCTTATTTCGATTAGACATATTTCTAAATATATTAACGAATCATTATTTTCTATATTCAGAAAATATACCTTATTAATATCGGAAAATATTTCCATATTTCATTTATAAATTCCTCGTTGACCAACTCATTTCATTTCCTATTCGTAGAAAATATCTCTCATTCTATTCGGGGAAAACATTTCAAATTAACGTGATGTTATAAAACGTCGTTATTATAACTCAAACCATTCATCATTTATTAGCTACCATACTGCTAACCAATTTTCACCATCGAACCTTAACCATTCCTCCATTGATCCTGAAGTCAATCAAGTTGGGGTATAATTACCTCTCAGACCTTAATTGAACAACATTCTCAACTTTGAAATAGTCAAATCTCACACTTTAAACAAAACGTCGCTTACGTAACTCTCGGATTCGATCTAAGAACACATTCCTTTTACAGAGAAATATTGCTTTTAACGGTAGAGTTATAATCGCTGTTCCCAAATATTTGATTTGTAAAACATTGCTTTTAGCAACAACGTTACAATTGCTGTGTAGAATTATAGAACACTTATTATAACCATAGCATTAAGATCGCTGATAAAACAGTTATTATAACGGCATCGTTAAAATTTCTATTTAGAATTTCCAAACCATTTATTTAACAACAGCGTTAAAATCGCTGTATAGAATTTACATAATGTTATCACACTTCATTTCACATTCCAGATTTTGGAATAAAACTCATCATCTTCATTTTTAAATGATTATCCATTTCCTTATTCAAATTCCTATTAGGTTTCATATTTCCAATCTAAATTCCTTTTAGATATCTCGTTTGCAAAACATTTGCTTTAATCCATTCACTTTAAATCGTGCGTAACACTTCTTTTAAAAAAATCAGTTCATTTGACTTCATTCCTTTGGATAAATATTTAAAAATCCAAATTTTCCTTTATTAACTTCTAATGGTAGAACCATTTACAAAAATTGTTTTTATTATATCCCTTTCTTTTTGATCTCGTTCAGAATTTCAGTTATAATTGCTAAGTGCTAAACAAATTTCAAATATCAGTTTTAAACTCATTTCCACTTTCTATGTAAATCAAATCTTGAATTTATATTTCAACGAATCTAATGATAAATAATTCAATTAATATATATATTCTCATTCATACACAAATCCTTGATTTATTCATTTGAAACGGGTTTTCTATTTCCAACTCTATCAAAATTTAAATTTCTATTTTTGAAAATAAATTCCCTTTTTAAAAATTGGAATTCCCCTTTCCTATATTCGAATATATATATGGTAATTAATTATCAAATCCTAGAGCCAATGTAATTTAAACACAACATACTCGATCACCAATTATATATCACATCAAATAACACAACCAATAATAAAATGTTGAGGGATCCAGTTGGACCCCTCCAACCTGTTTTCCCTGCATCCACGGATGTTAATTAACATCAATAATATTATTTCACATCAATACGAAATATCAGAACTAATAGTCGATTAATGATGTAATCATATCAACCAATTTTATCAATTATTCAACCAAGCAATCATCACACAGTATAAAATAAATTTAAAAACTCGTTTATATAAAAATATAAACGAAGCAGAGTTAGTGAGTTTACTCACCTTGTCTTTCGCAGTTGACGGTTCTGTTTTTGTTCGTTATAAATCAAACAAGTGTTTGATTTTATCTCAGATTCACAGTAGCTTTGTTCTCAGTCGTATTGGTGCCGCACATAGATCTCATCGTCCCGATTTCACCGCGACCAATTTCATTTGTTTCAATTTTGTTTTAGATTAGCCCAGTCTGTTTTTCTTTCACTGGTCTATACCGCCCACATTTGAGCTCAATATCTGCACCTAGACGTCATCATCAAATTTCACGGTGGCCACCTTAGGTTGCATTCAGCAAAACGACTTTTGTGGCAGTCCATAACATCATATATCCATATCTTTTTATTGAAAATAAGCCCAACTTCATCCTTGTTGGAACCGCAAGAACAGTACTCCCCTCAAACATCCTCTTTCCATTTGAATACTCCTTTTGAACGTTGTCAGCAGCTCTTCCTTCACGCCACTATTAGAGAAGTCATCACCACATAAGTCAACCGACGCCTTTACCTTAGTTCAACAAGCTACCTCAACTTTCACCAATCACCGGACCCCGCGAGACCCCTTCCACGTTCAAGACAGTCGTTCTTCCCATTAAACATTACTCCACCATTTAAAGCATCATTTTGGCCATTACTTGATCACTTGCTCATTCTAGAAACTCACGTCACTTCATTTTCGCCCCACAACATCAAACTCAGGTTCTCTTCCCTATACACACCTCACCATGCTTCCCCATAACGTCCCCAAAGACACCATTCACCTCAGGCCGTCTTCCCAGAAATACTTCCACGCACAACTCCTTAATACCCACCTCCTCCTCACTGAAATAACGTAACGCCCTTCACCCAAGGGTAGAACGGCGCCAGAACTCCAGGACTGTGAGCCAAAACCGCATGAAAACGAACCTCCAGACCACATCTGTAACGCCACCCCCAGTGTTTCCGCGCTCCACCTGATTTCTTCCCCAATCGCTCCAACTCTGACGACGCCCGTCGCAACTTCCGTAATGCTCAAGATTTTGGTTTAACAGCTTGCGGTTTGTTTCCTTGAAATTTTCACTTTTTTTTTATTTGGTTTATAAATTTGAGTTTGCTTCTTTGGTTTGGATCTGAGAAAACGAAAAAAAATGAGGAGCAGAGAAACAGTATATAAAAGAGGAGAATGCGTGGCTCGCACGGAATGAAGTTTGCTTGACTGGCACGGGTACACAACTTGGTACGCACGGAACTGAAAGTGTTTGGATAACACACTGCTCTATGACTTGGGAAGCACGACTCACGTGGTTTGGACGGCAAGTTGTCTAGCATGTGCTGCTAGTATATGTTTAACGTTTTCTTTTATCTTCTTTAGTAAAGTTTGTTATTTTAAATTCAGTTGAAAGCAGCAAAAATGGAGAAGCAGCGATGGTTATAATAAGTTTTAATAATAGCAACCATTATGTTTATGACTATAGCTTTGTTCTTGGAAGGTCTTTGGTTGGGGAAAGGTACAGGGACAGTAGTAGAATATTACTGTGAATCTTAACTTATAAATTACTAAAATATTTATACATAGGCGCACATACAGAAAGGTTGAGCTTTAGATTTCCTGCTAGGCTTACCATTAATCGCCATGCTAACGGTTTGGGTCAAATTTAGAGTAATAAAGACAAAAATAGCATGGTTGTTTGCGTGATTAAATGTAATAAGTGAGAATATTATATGCACTTGTAATATGCCCTTCAAATATATGTTTATATAGGTTTTCTTTCATGTCCGAACTGCTATGGACAGAAATAAGAGTACGGTCGTGTCCAGCGATGTACCACGATCCCAAAAATATAATAATATCAGTAGTTTAACTTGTATTATGAAACCCCAAAATATTGATATAGGGTGCAAAACACTCCAAATAAAAATTTGCATATTTAATTAACTAAAAATTACAGTAAAATTTTAAAAATTAAATTATAACTACGCCTCAAAAGAATCTTGTCTAAATTCAAGACCGATATTTAAATATATTTAAATAACTGTTCTGGCTTATATACGATTTTACAGCGACTTTCTGAAAATTTGATTTGGACCTATTTCACAATATATAAAACGAAATCTCGATTTTTCACTTTCATTAGAAAGATACAGTTAAATAGAACCGAACGTTTCTTGTTTCAAAGAAATCCGACTTATTTTGAATCATGTATATCTAATTGAAGTTCGAACGTTAAATTACGAACTGCCACAACTTTACGAGCTCATTTTAAATTATATTTTAAATTATACGTTTAAATATCGTTTTATTAAATGAATTCGTTATAAATTCCCATATATAATTCAAATAAAATATTTAAAACAAATTTCAATATTCAGGATTCAACGGCTGAAAAATTCGGGTCGTTACACTAACTCAAATTCCAATTTTCGAAGCGTATCAAGCAGCTGCTTGTCGTCTGCATTTTCAGTCTGTATAACCAAATCATCTCTACCGCTTTTAGGATTCTGCACTTGTTCCACAAATAATAATCTGGGTTAAATGACTCCGTTTCTACTTCACAACCAATCTTATTTCTAATTCACTACACCGGGACTTATCTCCTTGCTTTCCATTCATACAATTTCTAATTAACCCTAACTGGTTTGATTAAATTCAATTAATATTATATATTTGGTTTGCATCTCTTTTGGTTTAACATCCATCAGTATCAATTAATTAATATCAAATTAATTCCCATTAAATTCTCAAATCCCAATTTATTAAAATTCATTCTATTTGAATTCATCCTTAAATTGATTCTACTTAACCAGGTTCAGTTTCACTTTCATATCCGATTCAATCGACTAATTGATTTTCTAATCAGTTCGACTTTATTTCATAATTCAATTTGATTTCAAATCAAATCAATCAGGACAACAACCCATATTACTATATGATAGAAAATTATTTCCCTTTCATATAAAAATATACCTTGGGTAAAATTATTCCATTACCCTCTTTTACAAAACAATATCGTGTCAATTCCCAGTTCGATATGGTTTCCCAATACTTGAACCGATTAATTAACACAATACAAAACATTCTTATATAAAATATACAAATATGCTCTCATAATATATACACTCAAACTCAATTTAGGGTGTTACTAACCCCATCTCTATTGAGTTATGCCACAGAGCCAAGGTTATTACTAAACCAATAGATCTGATACCACTGTAACGACCCAAGGATTTTCGGCCCCGAAAATCGACATAAATACCTTTACCATAACTCATGTTGACCTTCCAAACACCGAAAACACTGGAATGTTTATAGAAAGAAATTAGAGGGTGAGATAAGAAAGAAAGAAAGTTAGAATAGAAGAAGAAGAAGAACCAATACAACATAATCAGAGTCTCACATCGTAGCGGAACAGAATATAATATAGAAATAAATCTTTATTGGGAGTTTTGAAAATACTTACATTATCAGAGTACATCACACAACGGGACAGTTATAAAAACATGTTCCCTATATACAACACACAACGGAATAGTAGCTATATAATATCATATGTCTGAACATCTCCAGCTCGTCTCTGGACTTCACAGCATTCGATAACCTGAACCTGTACACCCCGGGCTAACCCAAGCATTTACAAAACACCGGGTCAGTCTAGTGAAACAGAGTGAGAAAACTTGCACAGTATTAAGAGTATCACACAACTTGATTTTAAAGTTAAAATCCTTTCGAAAGGAAAGGGTAATCGTAAGAACAAATCCACACATAAATACGGACGGTTTTTACCTTACGATAACCCAAAATATTTTTGAAATCAATCTCTTTTTTGATATAGAATAGTGTCTAAATACAAGTAAATATCAATCTAGCAGAACGCTTGCATCTCACGCTCCACATATATAGTATACAATTAAAACCGCGGGCGCTTATTGGAGATTGGATTCCGACCATGACAAAGTATGGGACTACCTGCCGATAGTATATCTCTAGAGGTGAGTACATTGGGTTTAACAAGAATGTCTTGCAACCCGGCCCACACATGACTGACCACTCATTTTTCTTGAGTGTATCGAATATATATCACCAACGGTTGGGCTCAAACCACCAATTCCGAAAAAGGGACAGCATCGAAATAGATTAAAGAATGAAATGGATTTTCTCTAGATATGTGATTATACATCCTAAAGGGAGCGACCCACATAGCCATGCTGCCTGCCCGATTTCTGTCATTTCCTGGTTGATGAGGCTTGAGGCTATAGAACATATGGCCGCCATTCACTTTGAATGTCACATCGTCAGATCCGTCAAGTCACTAATTGACGTCCACAAATATACTTTGGGTATAAAAGAAGTGCCCCTCTTTACCACCGCTCGATATATTTGTAAAAATCAACATACGTGGTTTCAGGAAATACTCTGTAAGACATTCGTCCATACAAGTCATCCGGGAACAGGATGAACCGAAGGTACTCTCCTACTGCATCCAATATAGGAATCACCCCATGGATCAGTTGCGATAGTCCTTGCAATCCATGGATTCCAACCACGACAGAACCCCAGTATATCTCCAGGTCGAATCAGAGATTGTAAGTGGTTATTCCGTTTTATGAAGATCTATGGTCTTCAAATGCTCCATCTCGATCATTGCCTGATATCTTCTATATACTTCGTATTTGTTGGTCGGAATGGTTTTCGAATATACATTTGATCCCAATCTTTCCGTGCCAACAATCGTAAAAGCCAAATTTGATAGTCGGTTATTTAACTATCAAATAAACATCCATGAAATCATAAAAATAGAATTTTCTGGTTTAGTACTTGGCATCACTTGGCTTTTTTAATTAAAATTAAATAAACTTGAATATTCCAATATTGGGAAAACAATTCACTTATCACATTAATATACTGATATCTGCAAAACATTTCATTTGAATATTTTGAAAGAATATATAACGATATCCAATATTCCATTTGACTATCATTTGCAAAACATTTACTATAACATTTCATTAATTAACACCGAGAACCCAGTTTAACTTATGTTAGGAAATCTTTTGTTATATCACTTGGAATAAAACCCAATATTTATTCTTATAAAATGAACCCATTCGCCTTATCTCTTTACATTTCAAAATTATCACCCATTTCCCTTTTAGTTCCAGTACTAGGGAAACACCATCTCATATTATCTCCATTACTTTGGAAATCTTATCATACCTTCTTGCCATTACCAACCAGTATCATCCTTGGATAGTCCCGAAGTCGTTCAAGTTGGGGTATTTTAATTACCTCTCAGACCTTGATCAACAACGTTCTTATCTTCAGATAACAGCGAGTTGTAATTTAAAAACCGATATTCAATCTAATACCAAAACACATCTCACTTAACAAGTTTGTTTAAAATATAGCTTTATAATTCCTCATATCTTTTTGGATGTCTCTCTTTTTAAGTATAATAAATATTGCTTAATTCGTCAATTAAATAATTGCTTACTAAACATCACTTTTATTAACTCTCGACTTTTTTAAATATCCTTGTTTCCTAAACTGGATGTTTATTACAAATCCTATTTCCAACTTCTTTTACTAAGCCCAATTTCAATTCTTTTTTCCAATCCCCTTTTTCTTTCAGGAAATCTCCTTTCAATTTTGTTGATTTAACTTAATTCCATTATTAAGTATTTCCAATTCAAAAACAACGCTTTAACTCACACTCCATTTATAAACCTTGTTTATAAATTTCAGGTTTAATATAAACCCTTTACATCTTCATCTCCTTCCACTTAATCCAAACGTTAAGTAACATTTACGTTTAAGCTATCGTATCCATTTAGAACTCTTTATTACTTCATTATAAAACTTGAGTTCAAATATGAACTTGTTCACAACTTCTTCTCAAAACTCGATTCATTTCCAAAACAGCTACTTACTTAAATATATTTCATTTAAGAAGTAATTAATTAAACTAAAACAAATAATTTACCTTTACATTCACTAATGTAGAATAAGTTAAATGCTTTATTTACAAAATAAATAAATAATAAAATCTCTTTAAAATCTTCTTAAAATTTAAACAACTATTAGTTAAATGATTTTATTTAGTTTGTTAACAAACTAATTATAAAGCCCAACTTAGTTAAAACGATTGACTGGGTCAATTCAAAACATGACTACTCCTCCAACCCATTCCAGTTAATTCCTTATTAAAAATATAATTAATTTGAATAACTACATTTGACTGCTCCTTAGATGTGATTAATGAAATACTTAACCCCTAGGTTATTTCCTGCTTATTTGCTTATAATTCTTATTATCATATGAATTTGTTTTATAAAACCATTTCATTATTTCTGATAAACTTTAATTAATAAATAATTAATATTTATTTCCTCTTAAATAACTTTCATTCAAAGTAATAGCTTTTAAAACCTATTTCTGTTAGAAATATATTTATAACTTCAATACTGTCGACTCGCCGTTGATAAAATCCATATTTTATTATATCGATTGATTTATAGGCCATGTGATGCCAATTACCCAACCCAAACCATCCATTGGCTAATATCAGAATAAATGTTGAAATATGGTTCAACCATCAAAAATAATCAACCAATCAACCATACTGGGTAAACCGTACATATAATGGTAATATAAAAATAAATAATAAATTTGAGGAATGGTTACCTCAAATCAAATCACTCATTTTCATTTAACTAATAATTTCTATAACGACCATCAATAAATTAACTGACCATTCAACCAATTCAAACACGCTTATAAACATGACCAATCAGGGGAAACTACCCTTATTGGGTTAAACCATAACAAGTGGTGTCTTATTGAGATTAAACGGCCGTTTAATTTCATTTGTTGAATCAACGATAATTATATAACTAGCAAACGGTCAATCATTAACAATCAGAACACGCAAGATAAAAACCCATTATATATAAAATATAAATGGGAAGAGCTGAGTGAGTTTAACTCACCTTGATATGAATCTGTCAATAAACAGTTTGTTTCAGTCAAATTAAACTGACGTTTAATTCGACTAAAATTCCCAGTTGTTCCCGATCTGGACTAGTTCTACTCCATCTCGACATTCTCGTTCCTACGGTTCCAAAGAATCTGACCGTGTTTAAATCTGACGATGTATGCACGATATATAAACTTTTAAAGAAATTGAACATGGGTTTATAATTAAATTTAAACTTAAAGATTAAATTGGGCCTTTACCTTTAATTGTTCGGTCCAAAATTCCCAGCCCACTTTCATTTAACAAAACCCTACCACCATATTCTCCAATTTCATTTCCACCGCCTCCATAATTTTTCTCAAATCAAAAACCCTAGGCCCCATTTCATTGTTCCACCGAAATCGAAAGAAATGGTGTCGCAACCCCCTTTGACCTCCATCACTGCTCCGCGGTCAACCATCCAGCCTCCCAGAAACGTGCGAGCCTCCTCCACCACACATTATAGGCTTTCGACAACCAGTTTGAGGCTTCCGTTGCTCCTAGGTCTTGGATTTCAAACGGCTTCAACAGAATTCGGTCCAACAACCCTTCAGATCTGAACGCGTAATCCTTCGAATAAAGCTAAGTTATTTATTCGATTTTTTCATTACTGAATTATTTGTTTTGATTTTCTTTTCTGGTGGTTTCAAATGGGATTTTTTTCTGGTTTACTGTGTTGGTTTGTTTGGTTCTGGGATGAATAAAACGCCACCGTGTGAATACGTATTTATAGTGTGGATTGGCTATAGATAAGATCCACGTCTATCAGTCCATTCTAGATAGGTTTAGCTACTGTTCTTTTTTGATAGGCCATATGCTTCTTCCTCTTTTCAGATTATTTGTGTACTGGTGATGGAATTGATGGGTCTGTGATGTTGAGAAGAGAGGCAAGTATTGCGTTACAGTGTTGTTGACTTATTCGAATAGAAAATATTGATTGAACTGAACAGGTTTGGTAGCTGTGAAGCTATGCATTTTTCTATTCAATACAGATATTGAATCTGTATGTAGATTTTGTGTTCAGATCCAAAAAAACAGTCTTGTATGACCTTTGTACATGAATTCGATTGAGAAAATAAGCATATATATTTGCAGTGTAGATTAGGTTAGGCTGTGGCTACGAATAGTCAATTCTATCCAGAGATTTTGAACTGTATTGTAGATTTTATGTCCATTTTTAAATACAATGATTGAAATGTGAAATTTCCTGTATATGTAAAAGTTGTTCGATTGATGTACATAAAAAAAAAATCTATCAGCTTTTTCTTAGCTGTTCTTGTACATTCTGTAGCTGTTTGATTTGTTGCTATAGATTTGATGGTATATATATATAGAGATTTGATCTTTCTTTGTAGCTGTTCATTGTGTTGTTTTATTCAGCCGTATGTATTAAGATATACATATCTCTTATTTATTTATTTATTTATTTATTTATTATTTAGCTGTTCATACTGTGCTTATGGGGAAATGGTGTAGTACTGGTGATGAAAGTCTTGTAGCTGCGTTGTCTATGGACATAGATGAAGACTTCTTGGTGTTTAAGTATGGTTGTGTGACTCTGTTACAAGCTTTGTTGTGTGTATATATATATATATATATATATATTAATATGAACTGCATAGATTAGGTTGAGGCTAGCGGTTTGTTTATTCGATATAGAGATTCAAAAATATAATTTGAAATTTTTGTATTCAGCTTTTTTAATGGATTTGTATATGAAGTATATATATAAAAATATATAAATATGTACATTTGTTTGTTCTGTCATGAAAGAATATATGAATTTGTATAATCCATTTTGGTTTTCCTCCCAGATTTTCTGGATGCAAATGTACTGTAAAATCTTGGATGTATGATATTTTTTTTCCTGTATGCTTTTTTTGTTCACGTTCCTGCAGTATATATTTTTTTGTTCTGTCTTGTTGATCTGTGTATTTTCGTTTTTACTGTTCCTTGAAACAAGACAAGGCATGACTTTTATTTTTAATATGAATACTTTTGTTCTGTTGGTTGTAAGTGTACAGACTACTATATGTATGAATGTTTGTTCTCCGATGTTGTGATCACTTTCCACCTTTGCATGCCATATTTTTCTCTTTTAATTTCTTTTTTAATAAATTTTCATCCATGTAGATAATATATGTTGTTTTCTTTGCATTGTGTATTTGTACAAACAATAATATGAATATACATTTTTGTTTTCTTTGTATTGATCAATTCAGCTTCCATACAGTATGCATCCCAGTTTATTAGTATATATGTTTCCAGTTTTTATATGTATATGTATGAGTTCACACAGAGATTTGTACTGAGAATATAAACTGTGCTTTTGTTTGTACACAAGCTTTTGGATTATTATTTTAGATCTCATATAACCTTGATAAAATATAAATTAAATTTAAACGGCTAGATTAACGAAAATAAATAAATAAATATCATCGTATTTATTAAACAACATCTTCAACTTCAAACATCATAGAATTCAAACTCGACATTAAAATTCTAGTTTTAAATAATATTCCATTTATATAAAAATCCTTTAATATTAATAAATAAATCGTTATAATTTAAAAACGATTTCATAACGACTATTTGAAATTTTGAATTGGACGTAACTTGCAATCTACAGGCTGAAATCTCGACTTTTCTCTTTCATTAGAAAAATATAATCAAATCGGTTCAAACGTTTGTTGTTTCACAGAATTCCGTCTTATATCGGTTCCTGTATATTCAGTTAAAGTTTAAACCGAAAATTACGAACTATCGTGTCGTTTCGAGCTTGATTTGATTAATTTATAAATATATTTATTCGAACTCCATTTTAAATAAATAAATTTGATTAAAAACCCATTATATTTCTAATATAATATATAAACAAATTTAAATATCCTAATTTAAATGGAAGAAAAATCTGGGACGTTACAGAAACTTCATATAAGTTCAAGGTTATTCAACAGCGAATGAAGGCTGCCCAAGATAGGCAGAAAAGTTATGCTGATAAAAGATGAAGAGATTTGAAATTCTCCGTTGGCGACTTGGTATTCGTCAAGATTTCTCCGTTGAAGAATGTGATTCGGTTTGGTAGGAGAGGTAAAGTGGCACCAAGGTTTGTTGGTCCATTTCCAGTTCTCGAACAAGTTGGGAATTTAGCATATATAGTGGGATTACTCGACATGATGGTGGGAGTTCACAACGTATTTCATGTTTTCCAGTTAAGGAAGTTCGTGCACGATTCTGATATGACTATTTCACCAGATCAATTGGAGGATTTCGAGGTAGAATCCAAAGCAGTTGGGAGCCGCAAGACGATTTGTATTGTCGGACAATACGAAACAACTTCAAAGGAAAATGGTGGAACTAGTCAAGATCCAGTGGGGCGATAATGAGAATGACTGTACTTGGGAACAGAGGAGAGCATAAGGAAGTCGTATCCAGAACTCTTTGTCTGGTAAGATTTTAATCATGGCATAGGTATTTCCTCTTTAGCAAACCACATGCTAGGTTAGGCTTATGTGTTATTATGTAGGTTTGGTTGTTTGAAATGGCTGATAGGCATGCAGAGCACCTTGTATGCTTTATTAGTTAAGGAATTTCGGGGGCGAAATTTCTTAAGGGGGGAAGAGTGTAATGACCTGCATTCTACGTATCAGAGGATCATAGAATATTTATTTTATTTTCATACGAAGTCGTATGGTCGTGTAACTTTAGGGAACGGGTATTGGGGTCATTTCTCTTGTTCAAGATTTTTGCCTAACTTTAAATGACCATTTTACACCTAGTGAATCTTGTTTTGTCTATAACTTCTGATTGGTAAGGAGTTTTGACCTCAAACCACTTCCATTGGATTCGGATGATGGTTTACCTTTCCATAGAGTGGTCACATTAGTCAAACGGACTTAACATTTGGAAGATGTGACTGAAATATGGTTTGGTAGATGAAAAACAACCTAATCGGGCTTAATAAAGTGATTAGCAGCTAGGCCCATAACCCATTTCGGGATTAGGGTTATGGGAGGGCTGAAAGAGTTAAAGAATGGTTCCTCTTCATTTTTCCAGCCGCCTAAAACATTTCTCTAACCCTAGCAATGGCCTCGATCTTCTAAATAATCCCCAAATCACCTTTTAATCACTAATTAAGCAAAACTACACCAAATCAAGTCAAATTAGCATCAAAATTGGGATAGAGCTGTTGCTATACATTGGAATTCGACCAAAAATAGTAGAGGTTTTAGATCTATAATTCATTTGTGACTAAGGTGAGTGATTTGCACTTTTATTCACTAATTACGGCTAATTAGGGGTGATTAGTGATAATTAGCGAAATTATGCATCATAAAAATCTGGAAAATATGTAGAAATTCTTAAATATTATTTTATGCCTCTGGTGAAAATTCGGGTTAATTTGGATTAAGTTTGCTAATCCTATTGTTCAAACATGGTCAAGGGATTAAGGGGAAATCATGATTTTGTGTACGGTTGAACCAAAATAATTCACGTAATTGATGTTTTAATGCTTTTGATTGATTACACATGTTATTACTATTGTTTGGGGTGACTTATTATTGTTTAGTAAAGCTAGAATGGTTGAAAACGCCGTGTGGCATAAACAGTTGTTGTAAAGAAGTGTAGGAAATCGGATCGGGTCATGAACCCCGAACCGCACCGGCTCGTGACTAGGTACCACAATCCGGTGAGCACCACGAACCGCTCGTGGCATAGACACCACGACCCGCTCGCCTGAAGTGTGCCATGAACCACCTTTTCGAACTGAAGCTTCACGATCCGGAGGAGTATGAATGACTGATCCGCCTCTTCATGAGTTGGCCACAAGCCCGAACCGAAGCACACCCGAACCGCGAAGCCTGGTCACGACCTGGAGTTGGAGTCATGAACCAATCCAGGAGAGGAGGACCACGAGCATGTACCATGACCCGGACATAGTCACGAGCTGAATGGGGCTCACGAGCCAGACCACGAGCTGATGCAGGAAAGGAGGATCACGATCTAGACTGGAGACTCACGAACCGTGCATATCCGAACCAAAGTGCGAGCACGAATAGAAGCATGGAGGCACGAATTGAGCAGAGAACTTGGACACCAATTCGATTAAAAACGTGATATGCAAAGGTAGTCCAAATGGGAAGTTAGAACTCATGATCCATATGGGAACCAACGAGTTAACTTCATGAGTTGAGCTTTACCGCGGGACGTGTGCAAAAGGGTTATCGATATTTATAACTTTGGTTCACCATTGTGAGGGGGTAAAGTTATTAACTATAGACCAATGCAATGGGGTTAGAGTAATAGTTGTACGGAGTTGCCGTCATGGCCCAGAAAGAGAAAAGTGGTCATAGCAATAGTTGTACGGAGTTGCCGTCATGGCCCCAATGGTCTAGTGATCAAAGCGGTAGATATCGTTTGCTTTTCGCACTGAGTGAGTGATGTGAGGATGATTGCTATGTTTGATGTTTGTTATCACCATGACACACACACTTCCACTTTACACTCTATGTTAGTACTACCTTAGAGTACTGTACATCTTGTTGTGCTAACTCTTTGGTTGCAGGTCCAGGTTTAGGTATGATTATTTATACCTGTTATTGTTTTACTTTGTTGCTATCGCTCATACCAGACTTTTGTCTGACCCAGAGTTTTATGTCTCTTCTTATTACTCTGGGTGCTCCTAAACGAGCAGACTAGAGACAAGTTAGGTGGTATACACGAGTAGCTGTCCGAAGACGAGCAGGAGGCTTCCACGTACTATATGCATATTCTCTCTGTGTTGTTGTTGGTCACTACTTTGGGCATTAGTAGTGTACCTTTTCTATTTTGCTTTAGAGGCGGTATTTTGAAGTGTAATAATGATGGTTTGGATCATAATTTGTATTTTGGATTCTGCTACTCTGATGGTTATGGTTTAGTTTTCTGCTTATGTACTGTCTCGCCTGTTTTATGTTAGTTATGTTTTCAGCTTATTCTATGTATGCAAATTCAATCAATTTTCAATTCAGTTCAATATTTGACTCGATTTGGCTTGATTTTACCTTTAATTTTCATATTGGTTTTATTATTCCAATACCTTAATTAGTTGAATTAATAATCACGCATAACAACCAGCAATCATTTTGTTGATTAGCTTTTCTAACATATAACTTTTACATACCAAAAATCATATTTTCAGTGTCAAATCACAAACATAAACCCCAACTAAATTTTGGTTCTCACATCATTCGATTGGAATATATAGATATCCCACTTTAGAAACTCGAACATAAATGCTAATGATACTCGAGTAATCATCAGAATCATCTCCGGGCGACTAGAGTGTGATACTGTATCTAACCAGCATATTTGAGATTTCCGATATACGTTAATTACGCGTATATTCAAATCTTCTTATACCCGATAGTCCCAATTCAATGTAAAATAAAATACTCTAATACGAATAATTGATATAAAATTTCAAAACTAAATTTGTTTCTATAAATAATACTCTTTAAACTCATTCTAGAGTATTACTAACCCTATCTCTAATGAGTCCTTCTTGTAGGATGTTACTAATCCTATCTTTGATAAATTCTTTCGTTTAGTTCTAATGTGTCTTATTCTCGGAGCTTTGTAAACCAAAGCTCTATTACCACGTGTAACGCCTCGAAATTGCCCGGCCTACGAAGAGACGGGAAACCCGGATTGTACTGAGAGCACGACGCATCAGAACACAAACATGAGAACATTTCATTGCTATTAAACAATTACATCAGAGTACAAGAATATCATAGTTCAAACAAATAATATACCGCGGAAAATATTATCGGAGATTTAAGTTACAAAACAGCAGAAATATAAATACATATATGTATGTGCAGCGGAAAATATTAACTACCACAACTGAAAGGAATACACGGATACAAAGCATTCCGAATATAGCTCCAGCTGTAATCCAGGATCCTACGAAAAGAAATATCTGCAAACCAAAACTACAAGCTGCCCGTGTGGAAAATATGGGCACCCAGAGTTTAGGTGAAAACAATAAACTCCGAGTCAGTCATGGGACTGGTATGAGAACTAAAATAGTTATTAACTTTATTTTAAAGTTGGGTAAATCAAGGGACCACGCCGTAAGACACGGAACGGGTTTTCTCCCAAGAATACCATAAAACAAACAACGCACTGCTAAAAGGAAAAATGAAGCCATTATAAGACTCAGGTCCCATCACACAATGCAAACACAAACCAGAAGATAGATTTTTATCTTATAATAGCCAAACATGCTTGGCATGCGAAATTTTGTCTTTTATTATTACTATAAGTGAGGAAATCAATTTCAAATATAAATGTATCAATCATAGACGGCATAGTACCCCATCCTACTATGCTACCATATTGGTTACAATTAAAACCGAAAAGTCACGTATTGGAAATTGGATTTCCATCTATGAGTCGAGGCAAGGGATCTACCTCACCGGTTTCGAGACACTCTAGCAAATGCCTAGGGATTACACACTCTGGGAAACCCTGGAATGTGGTAGGTCCGGTCCACACTTACTTCAGTGGATTGATTATTCATGAATAATAGGTTTCTCGGTCCTATCGGACCTGCAAAATGGTCAGTACGTCGACCAATCATATCTAGGGCACCTTGCAATCCATCATCCACATAAGTAAAAATGTCTGGGCTCCATACCATGATACCACTCTCAGCTAGAAAGAAATACAAGTTCTCCCTACGGTCCCTCATCCCGTTTTTGACTCATGCCAGGTGTGAGGCTGGCGAATTAATGCTATACAAAAAGCTATGCTACTTAAAGTTGTGCTTTGATCATCAACCACATG
Source organism: Allium sativum (assembly GCA_030737875.1). Classification (NCBI taxonomy): domain Eukaryota; kingdom Viridiplantae; phylum Streptophyta; class Magnoliopsida; order Asparagales; family Amaryllidaceae; genus Allium; species Allium sativum. The sequence continues at coordinate 25,531,155 of CM060912.1, read as the reverse complement.
GCTTTGCTTTTCAACAAAAGCCTTGATCATTTGTATCTTAGCATGCCACATTATCAATCCATACCATACCATTGATTTCCATCAATATATAACCTCTAAGTTCATACGTCTCAGAGAAGGGTGTTAAGCAAGAGAATAAATTCTCCACCACCAAACAGATATATATTTAGCAGAGATCAACGAGTACAGTATAAAGGAATATAATGTCAAACATACCATCCATTTGCAAGTCTGTTCTGGGTCTGAACAAGTCCCATATGTCCAATATAGGAGAGAGGTCCTCGCGTATCCGGTTGATCTCCAAGTACGTCTAGACGATCGCCACTTATTATCTTGTCTTGGGTGTACAACCCAATCAAGACATTAGTAATCATCCGAACAATGTGAAGATCTCCGGTCTTTAACCACCGTCTTCATCATCGACTTTTAATCACCGTAACAGTTATTCAGAATGGGTTAAATCTGGTCTTTCTGAATAACTCGCGTATTTTATAATCAATAATCAAGTGCTATAAAAACACATCAAACGCCTTATTCCAATTCAGATTATTCTTTTATTCAAATATTCACATCTTAGGGGAAAGGTTCCCATTAATTTTATCAAAGATAAGTTCTCTTAAACTTATTATTTAATCTTACTTTGGATATCAAAAAATTATTTTATCCTTTAAAAATTCTAAACCAAATTAAGGTTTATAAAACTAGTCGGGATTATCGAGCCTTACCGAAGTAATCATTTATTATTTTATTTTTCCAATCCCAACCTATTTATCCTATGGGGAAAAACTGGTAGTACTCTATATCTAACACCCACTGTGTTATCAGTAAAATTAATTACGATTTCACATTTCAAATCTAATTAAAGATTTAACTATCGCATGGAGTAAAACTAGTGGTACTCCATTCTCGATCATTTCTTGAATTCGATAAATTTAATTACCTCATTCAAATTCCAATCTAATTAACGATTCATTTAAACTCCAACTTGGTTTTAACATCAAAAATCATTACTTTATGATTATTTAACTTTAAGAAATTAATCTTGTCTTTAACTAGGTTAAAGAACCAATATTATTAAAAACACAGTTCACAATAAACCCGAATCAACTTCCACTAAATATGGAATCTTTACGGAAAACAAATCAATATATAATTGATATAAATTTCCATTTCAGACTAATAATATATATGGAATAACGGCAAAGCCTTTTAAATTCCATATATGGTAACGGACTTCCTTTATAGAAGCTCATCTCGATTATTACCAAATCGAATTCCATTCAATTCCAATTTAATATATTAAATTGGAAAACTTTACTTTGGAAAATTTCCATTAAATCTTAATGAAAAGATTTATAAATTCCAAATCATAACTTCATTGTTAATTAGGTTAATGAAATCGTGTGATTTAAAACATCGTTCATGATAAACCCAAAATCAACTTCCATTTAATTCCAATTTATAATTATAAATTGGAAAACTTCATTAATCTTAGTTAAAAGATTTATTCTATTCTCAATTGGATTTAAGAACATTGTTATCGAAGACATCATTCACAACAAGCCCAAAATCTAATTTGATATTAAATACAAGGCTCCGAATAGAAATCATATCGACTTATATTCAATATCAAATTCTGAAACCAACAGATATCGTTTTGGGAATAATGATATTTGTATCTTCTAAATTCCTCAACAATATCTGTATAATCATAGAATCCAATATCGAAATATTCTGAAGGTTATTTCCATCCAAATACATTCTAATTCATACATTGGAAAATTCTAGTTATATTAAAACCATTTCAACTCATTTCAGTTCTTATCTTAAGTTGTAAAACAACTTATTCTGATAAAAATATATTTTATCTTTATAAGCGTAGAATTTTCCATCTAAAATCATTTCAAATCATTTATTACGATTTCACATAATTTATTCATATTTTTAATAATTTTAATAAGGCCCTTGCTATCGGTTCCCAATATCGGCCGCGAACTACATCTATAGCGACCTTTTCAAAAACTGATTTGGACATATGTTAAAATCTAACCGTTCAAATTTAAATCTCATATATTCGTTTGAAAGATCTTTTCGATATGAACCCAACGGTTTAGGTTTTAGGAGAATCCGATGGTCAAATCTCCCGTTATGCCAATTCGAAGTCAATGGTCGAAATTCGCGAACGATCGCTGCACGATACATGCTATTCAAACCATTTAAACATATATAATATATTTAGTCGATTTCAATTTAAAACGTATTTAGTAAAATGATAATAAATTCATTTTTTTAAATGATTTCAACTCCCATTTCAATTTTAAATTAAAATTGAACATCCCATTTTATTATAATCTCAAATTGATGATATTTTCAAAATGTCAGATTTTGAAATCAAATCTTTTCGATATTCATTATAGAATGAATAAAATCGACGGAAAATTCCGCTCGAGTTAAAATGGCATATATCTACTTAACTCGGCTTCATATACAATTCCAATTTAATATATTAAATTGGAAAACTTTACTTTGGAAAATTTCCATTAAATCTTAATGAAAAGATTTATAAATTCCAAATCATAACTTCATTGTTAATTAGGTTAATGAAATCATGTGATTTAAAACATTGTTCATGACAAACCCAAAATCAACTTCCATTTAATTCCAATTTATAATTATAAATTGGAAAACTTCATTAATCTTAGTTAAAAGATTTGTTCTAATCTCAACTGGATGTAAGAACATTGTTATCGAAGACATCATTCACAACAAACCCAAAATCTAATTTGATATTAAATACAAGGCTCTGAATAGAAATCATATCGGCTTATATTCAATATCAAATTCTGAAACCAACAGATATCGTTTTGGGAATAATGTTATTTGTATCTTCTAAATTCCTCAACAATATCTGTATAATCACGGAATCCAATATCGAAATATTTTGAAGGTTATTTCCATCCAAATACATTCTAATTCATACGTTGGAAAATTCTAGTTATATTAAAACCATTTCAAATCTTTTTAGTTCTTATCTTAAGTTGTAAAACAACTTATTCTAATAAAAATATATTTTATATTTATAAACGTAGAATTTTCCATCTAAAATCATTTCAAATCATTTATTACGATTTCACATAATTTATTCATATTTTTATTAATTTTAATAAGGCCCTTGCTGTCAGTTCCCAATATCGGCCGCGAACTACATCTATAGCGACCTTTTCAAAAACTGATTTGGACATATCTTAAAATCTAACCATTCAAATTTAAATATCATATATTCGTTTGAAAGATCTTTTCGATATGAACCCAACGGTTTTGGTTTTAGGAGAATCCGATGGTCGAATCTCCCATTATGCCAATTCGAAGTCAATGGTCGAAATTCGCGAACGATCGCTGCATGATATGTGCTATTCAAACCATTTAAACATATATAATATATTTAGTCGATTTCAATTTAAAACGTATTTAGTAAAATGTTAATAAATTCATTTTTTTAAATGATTTCAACTTTCATTTCAATTTTAAATTAAAATTGAACATCCCGTTTTATTATAATCTCAAATTGATGATATTTTCAAAATGTCAGATTTTGAAATCAAATCTTTTTGATATTCATTATAGAATGAATAAAATCGACAGAAAATTCCGCTTGAGTTAAAATGGCATATATCTACTTAACTCGGCTTCATATATTGCAATATTTTCGTGTCCATCCAAAATCGGACAGCAAAATCATATTTTGATTTTTCACTGAATAATTATTTAAAATATTTGTTATTTCTGAATTGGAATCAGACTCAACCAATCACTATATAATTTTATTTATATGGATTCCATACATCGCATGTATTCAAAAATAGTGATAAACAACTATTGAACAGTTAATTCACATCTAGAGTGCAATTTACAACTGTACATGCATTAAATAATTAAATAACGCGTATCACATTATGTCAATCAATCGGTTGACGTACAATTAAACCCAAGGGATATTGAATTAATTATCATCCCCAGACCCGTGTGGGCCTTTCACTCATCAACAAATAATTGGGCGATGTGTAAAATTATCATACCAATACCCGTGTGGGGTTTATGTCACAATCCATGTGAATTTATATACAGTTTAATAATAAAGGCATTAAAACTGTAAACATCCATTAATCATCAAACAAATATTGTAATCACAGGTAGTCAATATATTTTCAGTTATAAAAATAAATAACTATACAAAATTTTGAGTGAGAGAGTTCTCACTTTGATTTCCATTCCATCAGTCTTCAATTAATTAACTAAATCAAACCGGACGTTTAATTTAGTCATCAAACAAATATAGTAATCACAGGCAGTCAATATATTTTCAGTTATAAAAATAAACAACTATACAAAATTTTGAGTGAGAGAGTTCTAACTTTTATTTCCATTCCGTCAGTCTTTAATTAATGATTTTAACTAAATTAAACTGGACGTTTAATTTAGTCAAAAACTTTAACTACTTCCAAATTCCTCCCAGCCAGTTCTGAAATGTAGAGTTTGTCATCACGATTCCAACGCAACTAAAATCGTCGAGTTCCGATTTCGTATGAAATATATACGGTATTTAATACGTTGTACAATTAAATAAATAATTAACTAAATTAATTACTTCCTAATCACATCATTAAAGGGTTAATTACCCTGTCTTCATCGTTCTCTGCCTGGACGATTTCAAACCCATCGTTCGATTAAACCCTTCCACCTCGCATGCAAATCAAAGCACCGGAGCACGATCGAAGGTGCTCACGTTGGAGGGCTCGACGCCGCCTCCCTGCGCCAGGCGCCGCTGCCAACTCGGCCCCCTCCTCCAGCCGAAATCCGCACCCAAAATCGACGGTTTTAAGGCTCGAATTCACGAAATCTACACTGCCATATACGATAAAATGGGTATGGATTTGAGGAGTGAAGGAAGTGATTCGATTTTTGGTTTAGGAGGAGGATCAAACTCGAAGCGGATTTCATGAAAAATGGATGGGAATTTCGGAGCTGTATCCGCCCTTCTTCAATAGGTGACGGCGCTGGAACGATAAACGAGGGATTAGGGTTTGAAATTAACATATATATATATATATATATATATTATTTAATTCATTAAAATCTTGCTTATCATTCCGAACTCAAAATCACACCCAACGACTGTTATTCCTAACCAAATACCCACATTCCGGACACAATGGAATATGCTTCGTAAGCCAATTCGACTGTTTCAATCAGTTTTTATCGAAATTAAAATATAAATTAATATAATGTTCGATATTAAATTTCTACGTATATTTTATGTTACCGGGGCTGCATACTGACTCCAAAATTTACGAATATTGAAATCTAGCTATATTCTGACGATACGGTCTTAACAAAAATAATTTCGTCAAATTTAGAGACCATTCGAAAAATGGCCTTTTAACCAGTTTGTTAAAGTGAAAATTAGGCTCACATCCCTAAAATGAAACTTAATTCATACCACATCCAGCCAATGTTTTCATGCATTTCCGGTCCCTATTTTAAGGTGCCGCCCAAAATTATTTGCCCATTCCGCCTCCTGCCATGCAATGTTATGTGTTTTTCCCTTTCTGACTAGAAAAAAATGCGCCAGCCACTAAAAAAAATTCTAAAAATAGGAAATATTCCCAGAAGCATTCGCCAAAAAAAAGTTGCATACTTTTGTGCAACAATGTCTGAAAAGTAGCATACATGCATATATTTATATAGTGTATTTCTGTTGAAAATCTGGACCAATATATGCATACATGATTGCAACTATTAGCAAATAACTGCATATATGTATGCATACAAAGTTGAACTGAGATTCGCGTGTTACAAAAGGTTGCATACATGAATGCAACCATTTTGTATATATGCATGCATGTGTGCAACAAATTCAAAGATGGTGAAGGCTTCTGAATATGTGTATGAATGTATGCATGTATTATATACAAGAGCATAAATGCGTGCAACAATGTTTGAAAACGGCGAATGCTTGAAAAAACAGCCCAAATTTGAATATATGCATAAAAGGAAGTGTATAATGTTGTTTAGCTGCATATATGTATGCATTTATACTGCAGTTGGATGCAACACTGAAATATAAGCATGAATGTATGCAACTATGCACAAATAAGTGCATCTTTTGATGCAAAAACCTGTTATTTCGCTGTTTTTGTGTTATTTTGGGTTTTGTATGATTTTTGATTGTTTTAACGCATGAATTTTTTGGAGTGAACGTGTTTTATTTAATAATGAATTTTCATGATTTTTTTATATTTTTTAAGCAATTTTCAAAAATAGGGACCTAGTTTACATGAAAAGTTTGACCGGATGTGAGCCTAATTTTGAAACTTAATAGGGACCTGTGAAAAACGGACCCTTTATTAAATTCAAACTGAAACTGAAAATGCGTTTAAATTTACCATGCTTACATATTATTTCAAAAAATTATGAAATTTTAAACCTGACAATAATTTGATGTTCCAGATCCAACAAAAGTGGATTCGTCGAAAACGGAGGTCGTTTGCAAAATGGCTATTTTTAAGGGCTATATATATATATATATAATGAAATATAAATAAATTCCATAGTGACTATTTTAAATTTTAAACTGGACATAACTTACAATTTATAAAGTGAAACCTCAGTTTCTTACATTCGTTAGAAAATTACAGTTCAAAATATTCCAACGTTTCTTGTTTTACTGAAATCCGATTTATATTGAATTATGTATATTCAATTGATATTAAAAATAGAATTTTTAAACTACTGCGCCATTTCGAGTTCATTTTAATTAAATTCTAAATTTATACGTTCTAACTTCGATTAAAAATAATTTTAAATTGTTAATTCTCAAAATAAATCATTTTAAATTCCTAAAATCCATTAAATCAATTAAAAGTAAAATTTTAAATTGGTTCCAAATCAGTTTCTTCTAAGAATATATACAGCCTCTCCAAGAATTTGCTTCAAACTCAAAACCTCCGAACCCAAAATCTCTGAACCCGAAGCCTTTGAAGCAAAGAGAATTGAAGCAAGAGAAATTCAAAGTAGTTTGAAGTATCAAAAGTAATTAAGACTGCCTACATGAAGCTGACCAAACCTCCATCTATAAATAATGCGGAGTAGCATTGAGATCAGATCTCGAAATTTATTTCTCTCTACCTCCACTTACTTTCACTCAAAAAACACTAAATCAAATTGGGGACAAGTTATTGAGATTTGGGACTCGTATGTGGACTTGTATATGAACTTCTGTGCTGACCGCCTATTGAACTTGATTATGACACTTGTGTTGACCTTGCATATGGTCAATGAAAGTAGATTTCTATGACTATTGAAATGTCTTTTCTTGCATATAGCATATTGGATAAATATGACTTTTCAATTGACCTACCTTACTGCATCTTCCACTGCTTCGATGGTTATCGGAGGAAATCTATTTGAGAGAAACTAATTTGCTTCGATTATGTTTGGTTTAACCTGACCTGCCTTGGATGTAGTTGCACCTTCTTTTACTTGCTTCATTTGAAGCACATTAAGAAGCACTTAGTTGAACTCTGAATTGAATATTCAAAATAAACATTTGGCTTTGCCGTCACTTACTTCATCATTTGGGGGCGTTAGGCCATTTTTGAGATAACAATTTTGGCATTAGAAGAAGGAATTGAACCTTGGATTCCTTTGTTATTTCATTTTTATTTGATTACATAATCTTGTAGTTTCATGGAAATGATGCAGTTGGTAAGTAATATCAATCCTAAAGCTACATAATCGTGGACCATGGAAGACAACATTGTACAGAACTTCAACTTAGCAATTATGTAAGTTGGGTAACCTTAAATCCTAATAAAGACTGTTAGTAATAGAATCGATAGTCGATATTTAACATGACATCTGGCCATTATGAGAGGGCTTATTGAAGAAGCTTTGCTCCAAGAATCTTCTGAAGCAAGCTTCACTATGAGAGAATCAAAGATATTAGCATCGAGAAATCAGGAAAGCCAGGTAGGATGTTCTGTAGAATAGCGAAGCAATTCAATTCAACACATAAATGAGATCAACCAATCAACAAAAGGCATGCCTACTCGAAAGGGATCGAGAGCTTCGAACCAAATGAAGATATTACATTACAAAGAATTCTTTTCTCGAGGAAAATATTGACCTTCAATATTCCACTTAACATTAAAGTACCTCAACTTTAATATGACATATCCACTGATCCAAATGATCATGTTTCCATTTTTGAAAGTCACATGAACCTAAACAATGCTTCTAGAGCATTCATATGTAAACTATTTTGGACTAGTTTGCATAAAGCGGCTACAAAGTAGTACATGTGTTACCATTGTCGTACCATCTACACCAAAGAATAATTCTCTATGTGTTTTTAATTAGCATAGTTCCACATATATGAAGATCCAACTGTCATATTTTAAGCAGTAATAAAATTGAAATTACTTATCTTGATGTTGAGTGAAGTAAACTGGTAATAATCGCATCGTGGTGAACCACTGACCAAAAAGACAATTCTGTGCTACCTTCGGTGCAGTAGATAATAAGTGGTTGCCCTCCAGGATAAGCACGACATCGGAATTTGTGTGTACTCACAAAACTAACTGGAACTCAGAATATTTGCCCAAAGACTAGAGGAGAATTTTAGAGGACAAGATTAATGGTTTTTTTCTTGTGTTTATGAAGAAGAAGAAAAAGACCAATTTATAAGCTGTAAGAAAATACAAAACAAGAGTAAAAGATGGCATTAATCATCCATTAAAAGGTGTAAATTCTCAATAAATAGTGAAGCTAAACGGTCATAAAATAGCTAGAAAATTGAATATTGTAATGGTTCTCAATTAATAGGGAAGTCAACGACTAAAAAACTGAATACTGTAATTAATACAATATTGTAACTGATACAATATTTCAATGTGGGATATTTCATTTTAGCTTTCACTCACTTTCTTTTCATTCTAGAATTTCCAACAATCCCCCACAAATTCGAAGATGTGAAAAGAAAGAAAAAAATTGGTCTTTGGGAAAAACAAAACAATTTCATAAATGTCAATGTCTCACGACTTGAATTAACACTTAGTGAGCATTAAGTTATGATCTCTTTCCTACTAAGTGACCTTCATTTTGAAGCTAGTAGGGAGTAAGAGACCATCACTTAAGCCACACAATTGAACATTTATAATATTCTAAATTTTCGCGAATACGCATTATACTGTCTATATATCTAAACCTGGATGCTCATAGGTGCTCTAGAGTATCAGCCCTCGTAATACTCATAGGAAGCGGTCATACTTCCACACCTAAGTAGGTGAATCCCATCAAAGTGTGAGCTACATTACACCACCAAAAAACGGATGTGGGTTCATCAAGAGAAATTTGCTCAACCTCATTCTCATTTGTAGCAAGCACACAACAAACATCTAGGGATGGAAAAAAATTGTGCTTTCGAATTATTACATAATGTTCCCATTTGAACTCATAGTGAGTAGAAGTTCATTACTTATAATTCATACAATCTTTAGCCTTATCCCTTCTGATGTTTCCAAAACTAATTTTTTACATAGGCCTTTAGTTAAGGGATCCACAATATTTTTTTCATACTTTACATAGTCTAGTGATATCACTCCCTCAGACAACAAATCTTTGACGGCCTTATGCCTCAAATGAATGTGTCTTTTCTTTCTATTGTATGCGTGGTTGTTTGCAAAAACAATTACAGCTTGCGAATCGCAACGAAGTGCAAATGAAGGAGTTGGCTTCCCCCACAGTGGAACATCAGCAAGCACATTTCTCTACCATTCTGCCTCATGACCTGCCAATTCAAGAGCAATAAACTCATATTCCATAGTAGACATAGCAGTACAGGATTGTTTACTAGATTTCCAACATACAGCTCCACCCCCAAGGGTGATGACATACCACTAGTGGAGTTAACTTCATTGTTGTTGGATACCTAGTTGGCATTAAAAAAACCTCCAAAATTCCTGGAAATTTGGAGAAGTGCAAATTCCATCCATGGTACCTTTTAGGTACCTAAGCAACCTCCTTAGTGCGATCCAATGATCATTGTTTGGGTTATGAGTGTACATGCTCAATCTATTAACATAATAAGCAATGTCAGGTCGCGTGTAATTCATAAGTAACATAACACTACCAATAATTCTAGCATATTCAGACTGATAAACTGGATCACCTTTATTTTTCTTTAGGTGGATACTAGAAACATAAGGAGTCCCAACATGATCTACATTAAATGAGTCAAACTTTTTAAGAAGTTTTTCAACATGATGTGACCGAGTAAGATGGATGCCATTTGGAGTCCTTTCGATTTTCACTCCCAAAATCACATCCATTTGATGCACAACAAAATCAGAAATGCAAGCAAGAGCAATCATATTTCTAATGGTTGCAATTTTGGTGATAGAGGAGCAAGTATCAAAATAATCATGACCATGTTTTTGAGTAAAACCCCTCACTATTATTCTAGCCTTATACTTGTCTATGGATCCATCAGCTTTCGTTTTTTTTCCTAAAGATCCATTTACAAGTAATGGGCTTGCAACCTCTAGGAATGTCAACCAATTCCTAAGTGTTATTATTGAGAATTGATTCTAACTTACTGTTTTTATTTCCTTCAAAAAAATAGCATCAACTGACTTCATTGCCTCATCACAGGTTCTTGGATCATCTTCCAATATAAAGATATGAACAAAATCATCATCTACTATGACAGATTCAGATAAAAAACAGTAATAAAATCTGATCCAAAGCTATTGTCCTTTCTTGCCCTTTTGCTTCTCCTTGGTTCCAAAACAGAATTATCATTAGTAATAGGGGGAGCAATAGGTAAACTAGCAGAACTTCTAACATATGATAAATTATCATAATATTAATATATTTTCCAAGAAAAAAATATTTTTAAAATATTCAGCATCTCTTGCCTCAATAATATTACCGCCTGCATAAGAGTTGTTAGCCCCTTTAATAAGAAAATGATAAGAGGCACTTTGATATGCATAGCCAATGAAAATAGAATCAACAGTTTTAGGACCGATTTTGTTCCTCTTAAAAATGGGTATGCTAACCTTTTCTAGGCATCCACACACTTTCAAGTATTTCAGATTTGAAACTCGGCCTTTCCATAGCTCATATAGCGTTTTATCAAGCTTCTTGTGAGGAACCCTGTTCAAAACGTGACAAGCAGAAAGAATAGCTTCTCCCAACATATTAGCAGAAAGTCCAAAACTAATAAGCGTAGAATTTATCATATTCTATAAGGTTCTATTTTTTCTTTCATCTATACCATTTTGTTCGGGTGTATATGCAGCTGTAGTTTCGTGAACTATGCCATTTTTCTCACAAAATGCCTTAAGAATGTTAGAGCCATACTCACCACCCCTATTGCTCCTAAGTCTTTTGATTTTCTTGCCCAACTGGTTTTCTACCTCAACCTTGTATTTGGTAAACGTTTCCTCAGCTTCATCCTTAAACTTGAGAAGAAAAACCACAGTGAAACGAGAACAGTCATCAACAAAAGTAATGTAATAACTTTCCCCCCTATGCTTTCGTAATTTTTAAAATCACCCAAATAACTGTGAACAAGCTCTAGTACTTCAGTCTGTCTATCTATTATTTAAATGGTTTCTTTGCAAACTTGGCTTCAACACATATTTCACCTTTTGAAAAATTAGTATTAGAAAAATGTGGTATCAAGTTTAAATGTTTAAGCCTTTTAACCGAATTAATGTTAACGTGTCCCAACCTTGCATGCCATAAATCAATAGACTCAGCAATATAAATAGAAGAAGTACTAGTATATTAATTCATAGTGCCAATTTTGACATCAAGAATAAAAAGCCCCCCATTACAAAAACCGTTCCCCACAAATTCCCCGTTGCAGGTAAGAACTAGTCTATCAGAATCAAAAAAGAGGTTCAGTCTAGCTTTCATGAGCAAACTACCAGAAATTAAGTTTCAGCGCATTTCTGGAATGTGCAAGACATTAGTGAGGGTAAGTAATTTTCCAGAAGCGAGAGTGAGAGTGATCTTCCCTTTGCCTTGAATACAAGCGGAAGCTGAGTTATCCATGAAGACATTTTTACCATTAACTTTGTCGTAGGCAGCGAACATGTTTTTGTTGGTGTAAATGTGCCTTGTTGCTCCAGTGTCAACAATCCATTCAACAACATCACCTGTCAAGTTAGCATCTAAAACCACAGCAAAAATATTACCAGTACTTTCAATAAGTTTAGCTTGATTTTGCCTAGTTTTTTCTTGACCTTGCAATTCTTAGCCTTGTGACCAGTCAGACCACACTCAAAACAAGTACCCTAAACTTATGTTTCTGGATTTTCCCTTTAGGCTTAAAAGAAGATTTTTTTTATACTTTACACTAATTATTGGGCTTGGGTTCAGCGATATTAGCTCTGGCAGAAGAAGAAGGAAAAGGAGATTGGCCTTTATCCTTAATACGATTCTCCTCCTCAATTTTCAGGTGACCTACAAGCTCCTCTAAGGTTAGGTCTTTCTTTTAGAGCATTAACTGGTTACGAAAATCCTTCCAAGAGAGAGGAAGTTTCTCAATTAGAACAATAGCTAGAGTAATATTACAAATAGACAGACCTTCAGCAACCATATTTATGCAAACATTCTCATAAGCATGAATCTGATCAATAATAGGTTTATCTTCCTGAACTTGAAAACTTAACCACTTACTAACACAATAACGATTAGTTCCAGCATCATCAGTTCCATATTTCTTTTCTAAAGCATCCCAAATATCCTAAGCATGATTAAAACCCATGTAAATATCCAACAAAGAGTTTGACATATGATGTAGCAACATTCCTTTACAGGTCTTATCATCCTTAACAAATTTCAGTTCACATTCAGACAGGTTATCCTTATTGTCAATTTCAATAATTTCATCAAGCACATACGAAACATCATTTTTTTCCAAATAAAAGCGCATCCTAACAGCCTAACGTTTATAATTTTTACCATCAAAAGGTTCCATTTTGGACATATCAGGAATAAGAAATTTGGAAGCCATAATTGTCTTTTAGTTTGTTAGATTTTAAGCAGTAATAAAATTAAAATTACTTCTCTTGATGTTGAGTGAAGTACAGTGACAGTAGCTGCGTCATGGTGAACCACTGGCCTAAAAGGCAATTTCGTGCTACTTTCGGTGCAGTAGATAAGAAGCATTTGCCCTCCAGGATAAGCATAACGTCGGAATTTGTGTGCACTCACAAAATCGACTGGAACTAAGAATAATTACCCAAAGACTAGAGGAGAATTTTAGAGGAGAAGATTGATGGGTTTTTTTTCTTGTGTTTTTGGAGAAGAAAAGAAAGACCAATACATAGGCTGTAAGAAAATACAAAGCGAGGACTAACTGATGGTATTAATCAGCCATTAAAAGGTTTAAATTCTCAATTAATAGTGAAGCTAAATGGTCATAAAATGGCAAGAAAATTTAATATTGCAATAAATACAATATTGTAACTTATACAATATTTCAATGTGGGATATTTCATTTTAGCTTTCACTCACTATCTTTTCACTCTAGAATTTCCAACACTAACTACTGACTCTTATGAGTTGGACAACATCAGGCCAAAAGCTATAAGAATTACTCAGTAATTACTTGAAAAAATTTCTCGTAGAATCACTGAAGTATTAGATTGCTTTGGATAGAGGGAAGTTGATGATGGTACAATTAGGATTAGTTGAGCAATCACCTTTCTAGAAAGAAATTTACACAGTGGATTTCTGGATTTTTATTCTGAACCTAACAAATTCTACGCATGTACGAGATGCGCCATACCAAAGAAGATCAGCAGGAAACATCAATGATAAAAAATTCAATCTTGGTTGTTTCAACAAAGGACCAAAGAGGAATGAAAGTATAAGAGAAAATCGGGAGAGGATCTTTAGGCTCAATCATATAAGCGTGAATAAGGCCCTCTCGTATATCTTTATGATGAAAAAATGATAAAGGTCTCCTTTTTTGCGGTGGATGTGATAAAACGATGAACCAAACCTAAGTGCGAACATTGTGTCAACCGTAAGACAAATGAGCATAAGATAGATGATTGTGCGAAAATGCAGAATATCGAACCTGAGGCTAATATTAACATTAGAAAGGAGGGTGAATAGTGTTATCTTGATTTTACAAATAATTTTGAAGTTTTAACAATATTATACTTTAAATTGATTTAATTGACAATTACAGAAACAATCACAAAATCAGAATGCATATAAAAATAATTGCAATAAACTAAAAGGAAAGAACATACCGGGATTTTATACCGGTTTGGAGTTAACTTACATCTAGTCCCGCATAGATCCTGTATGGATTTCTTTTCAACTAGAAAATGCAAATATAATCTCCGTTACAAGGATACAAGAGGCACCCTCTAAAATTTTGATTTATGGGTAGAGTCACTTAGATTTTAAGGGCTATTAAGCACACCAAATTGATTTTCTGGCTTAATTGCATCCAATAGATTTCTGAGACTACCGCTATGCCAAATCGATTTACGGGCTAGGGTGACATGCTTATAAACAATGGCTTTTAGTTAAAAAGAGTTTATAGAGTCAAATCTTTTGATCTTTGATTACAATTGATCATATAACTCTGAATTGTACTTTGATCTTTAAAGATTGATGAGAAAGTGGTAGAGAATCAAATTAGAGATAAACGGATTTGATTCTGGTTGGAATTCAACAGATTGTGGTTAATATTTTCTTAGAAAACAAGAGAGAATAAAGATAGGTCTCAAAATAAAGAAGATGACTTAAAAACTTGTTCAAAATTCTAATATTTAAAATATTTTAATGGTCGTGGCTATTTGTGAAAGGTTGGTACGCATAGATGCCACTTTTGATATTTTAATTTTTCAAAAAAACTGGCTAGTATGCAAACATACTTTTATGGGACATGTAGACATATCGCATTAAAATTTTGAAAAATTATTTGTCTAAATCATTTTGAAAATTCATTGCTTTGTAAAATAATTTGAAACTTTGTAAAATCATTTAAACATATATATATATATATATATTAATCATAATAAAACGTAGTAAAAAATTTCAAATTAATTCTTGAAATATTTAATGTAAAACATTAAATATAATAATATAAACTACCAAAAATATAGTATAGAGAATTTTGTCAGCTTATTAACATATAAAAATATATAAACAATATAAAAGATCAGATATCATAAAAAGATATTTTGAAAACAAAGATTATTTGATAATCCATTTCGAAAATCAGTCGAAAAATCAATTTGAATAGGTATAAAGTTCTATTAGAATTTTAACATATATTATAAGATCTAAACTTATATGGTACTTCTTGAAATATGGATGTAACAACCCACATATTTTAGGATAATATATTTAAATATTGAGCCGTTAATCGGGTAGTGGTCCACTTCCTTTGAGTTTAAAATGTCGTTTACGTGACTAAAAAGTATAAACATCGACATATTCGAAGAAAGTGAGATTTGGGGACTTTTGGGTAGGGCTTGGATACCAAGACTAGCCCATTAAAACATAAGTAGGCTGCCATGTACTTAATCCCTCTAGCTACCTCCCCAATTAATTACTTTTCATTATTCCTACAACTTCCAAATTCTTAAGGAACCTAAGCTCTAATCTTAGGAATTTTAGCAATAGCTTAGCAAATCTAAGGAGAAAGCTTGAGTGAGCCATCTCTATCTTCTCCATCTTAATCCCTCCTATGGCTTTGGGGATTTTTCCTAAACCTAATTCTTGCATTTGGCTTATTTATATGTTTAGGTTGAGGATTTGTAAGCTACACTCAAAGAGAAATTTATTTGACTGAGAATTGATTCACATCTTTGCTTCTATCAACCAAAGGTGAGTTCTTGGGGAACTCACATCTATGCCTGTAACGTCTTGGTTTTTCGACCAATTTGATAATCTATAAATTTTGATTACATCTGGAAATTTAATTCAGTGAACAATATTTAATTTGAATATTTTAGAAAAATATAGTAATCATGGTTTTTAAAGTCGTATGTACATATATGAATGTCGTTTTAACATTTTTTTTAATATTTACGTCTTGATTTAAGTTGTTTAAATTTTCATAAATAAATGCATATATATATATATGAGTGTATATATGTAAATATATATGAGTGTGTATATACATAAATATATAAGTACGATGTCATTTTGTTTTGGTGTTTTTAATTTCTTGTTTTCACTCTTGTAAAGAAATGAATGCACATATATATCTATATATGTGTACATGTGTAAAATTAGTTTCGATTCGCGTATAAACATATGAACCGGTAAGAATAAAGTGGTCTACAACTTTCATTTCTTAGTAAACTAAAGCAGGGTAGTAATAGTTTACAAATATCAAAGTTTTATGAATGGTAAGAATGTGATAGTAGACCAAACCAAACTGTACATATCGAATGAGAGTAAATCGAATGCTTTACAGTCATTTTCACATGGGTAAGCTAAACACTACACTGCTATAAAACTAGCTTTGCAGAATATCAATGAAGATTTTCCCCTAACCTCTTTTCAATTTCACGTCAGCTACAACTAGCATTCTAAAACAACCTAAGTGTATTTCTTTTCAATCAACATGTCTGCTAAAACTTAATAGCTAAGTTTTAATTTTTTTTATAAACATACAACTATAAGCATTGTACCACGTTTTACACTGCCAAGCTACATCTTGTCTAAACAATGGGACAGCCTAGTCTTTGTAGTATCTGCAAATAGGATTGAGTTCACGTATACAATGTCATGACTGTAACTACAAAGCCTGGAATGAGTTTTCACTTGATTAGCCGTAACAATCCATCACTATCACTCACCATTTGCAGCAGCTTCCACGCACTTGGTTATATCGCCTTCATCTGAACATATGCTTAGTTACGCATATTCCAGCATTAGTATTTATGAGCAGCATAGAGAAGTTGTTTTCTTGTTCTGTTTGATGAAAGGCAGTAATGATTATGCAAATGAAAATGAAATTTACATTAGTCATCATAAATACAGATAAAACAAACCAATAGGTAGTACATAAGCAGAATCTGAAGTTTATAAACTTAGTTTTTGACCTATGGATAGATTTGTTGCTTCAATAGTACAATGTTAAGGCCAAACTGGTGATTGTAACTAAGAAGTACAGATTGACTTCATAAATAACGTGTATATCAAATACTGCCATCATGTTATATAAATTCCACTAACGCTAGATATGTATATCAAATCTGTCACCATGCTACACAAATTCCTCTAATATTGGAGGTGATATATCAAGCCAATATGCAAATGAATGGCACAACATATTAGTGCAATCCAAAGGAGTGGTTCTACCTCTACCCTGTTTTATCCTATAAGCTAAGTCATTTGCTCATCTATAGATACATTACTGCGCACTCACAACTTAGACCAAAATCTAAAATAAATAATGAAGACCCAATATGTTTCCAGTAATACATTAATACATTCATGCTTGTATATGGGCCTGGGCCTTTGCCCACGTCTCTTTTATTTACAACTCTTGTTCCAGAGCGTTAGTCTCTGTATTATAAATAGTGCCTGTTACATGTACAAAAAGATTATTCTGAATCAATACAACAAATTGCAATTTTATCTTTTATTAGAAATCTATTATGGTATCAGAGCACTGTTAAGCCAAACGGCATTAATACTTTGTCTCTGATCAGGATTCAAGCGCCTTAGATCATCAGAAAAAGGTGTATTGTGCAATTCTGCTCATTTTATTCTTCATCATCGGAGACAATACCCTTCTTTGATCAGAGTTCTGTTCATATCAGTCGCCTTTTGATCTGAATTGCCTCATCATAGGGTCAAATCAGAGTATTATCATCATCTTCTTCCGTTATGGCTGCAATTCTGGTAATCTAATATTGTTGTCATCATTTGATTAGAGATTTGGTTGTAGAAATCACTTTATAGTGATCTTGCCATCCAAGAATCTCAATCTTTATCGTAGTTCATCCGTCTCCCGCTAAAATTCTGGTTGCATAAATCACTTCATTAGTGGTTTTGCGATCCAAGAATTCCTCCTCTTATTCAAGAAAGCTTCCTAGTAGTGTTTATCTCAAAATCCACCATAATTCTAGTTGTAGAAACCACTTTTAGTGTTTTTTGCCATCCAAGAATCCTTATTATCATCCAAGATAATTCTGACTTCAGCCATTATTGATTCATAATGGCAAGAAGTAATGACCCACCCAGTTCATCATCATCTGGTGTAAACCCCACAGCCGTTTCCCATTCAAACTTCCCCCAGATAAAACCAAAAGCCCAGATAATCACCATCCCTATAGACGAGGATAATTACATGTTATGGAAGTATCAAGTGGAAGCAGCATTA
Organism: Allium sativum; assembly: GCA_030737875.1. Classification (NCBI taxonomy): domain Eukaryota; kingdom Viridiplantae; phylum Streptophyta; class Magnoliopsida; order Asparagales; family Amaryllidaceae; genus Allium; species Allium sativum. Next base: position 25,512,716 of record CM060912.1, on the reverse strand, counting down.
AAAGGATACGGTCTGCTTGATTACATCAGAGGTACTATTACTATCTCACCTGTAATGATACATGACAAAAATGGAAATCTTGTCAGTAATGAAGATTACAAGATGTTTCAGAAACAAGATAGCCTGCTTGTATCATGGTTAATATCATCTATTAGTGCTAACATGTTATCTCAAGTAATAGGATGCAATACATCATTTGCGGTATGGGATGCTATTGAGCAAATATTCAGTTCACAATTCGCAGCAAGGGTCATGCTATATAGAAAGAAACTACAATGCATAAGAAAAGACAAAATGACAATGAGTGATTATCTGACAAAAGTAAAAACATTCTGTGACAAGTTAAATGCCACTGGACATACAATAAGTGAAAGTGAGCATGTCCTTTACATTACCGGAGTATTGGATGAAGATTATGAATCAACAGTGACATATATAGCATCATAAAAGGCCGTACCTAATTTGCAATATGTGCATTCAACTCTTCTTGCACACGAGGGAAGAGTTGAACAGAAAATGCTATCGCAATCTGAATTTTCTGTTAACTGCAACTCTACACCAAGAAATAAGGCTCAACAGAAAACTAATGCTGGTCAAAACAGACAAGAAAATCAGTTATTTAAAGGAAATCCTATCCGAAGAGGCAAGGTAGAGGTGGAAGATTTAATAATAACAATAGAACAAAGTGTCAAATTTGTGAAAAATTTGGACACATAGCAAGCAGATGCTACTTCAGATTCAATACCGACTATAATGTGAATCAGCAAAATCAAGGAAATCAAAAAGGACCAAATGTCAATGTGGCACAAATGGGTCAACAAAGAACAGGGTGTGAAAGCTCAAGAATGCAGACGCAAAGTTTAAATTCAGATCACTCAAATGAGGCAGAGGGCATAAATCTAGATGACTGTTATCCAGATTCAGGTGCCACCAACCACGTCACCAATAATCTTCAAAATTTGAAGTTAGGAAACAAAAACTACTCAGGTACGTGTTCTGTTTCTATGGGAAATGGTGAAACTGTTAGTATATCTCACATTGGGCATGGTTACATTAATGGAAAAAGGGAATTCTATTTGAATAATCTTCTTAGAGTACCCTAGATTACAAAAAATTTAACTACTGTATCACAATTTGCAAATGATAACTATGTATACTTCGAGTTTCACCCAAACTACTGCCTAGTTAGGGATTTACTGAATAAAAATATATTACTATAGGGTAGTTTGGAAAAGGGGCTATACAAGTTCAAGAACTTGGAGTCAAGACATGCAATTGATAACAGAAATTCCTATTATAATATAGAAACTATGTCTACTAATAGTAATGATATCAAAACATTTGATGAATTGCATTGTAAACTGGGGCATCCTAGTTTAAAAAATTTAAAACATGTTTTGAATGAAAATAAAATTGATTGCAGGTATATACCTGATTTTTATATATGCAAGCACTGCCAAATTGGCAAGAGCCATAAACTGCCCTTCACTGGGTCTGATACAAGGTATAGTAGACCACTTGAACTGGTTGCAGCAGACTTGTGAGGCCCTTTCCCAGTAAGGACAGATCGAGGCTATAGGTATTACCTCTCCTTTGTTGATGCTTTTACCAGGTACACTTGGATTTATCTCCTCAAAAATAAATCAGATGCACATAACATAACAATACAGTTCCTCACTTTAGCTGAAAGGCAAACAAACTATACGGTTAAAATCATGCAGACTGATGGTGGTGAGGAGTTTAAATCCCTTAAGAGATATTTTGCTGATAAGCGTATTATTCATAGATTAAGCTGCCCACACTGAACAGAATGGATTAGTCAAGAGAAAACATAGACACATTGTCGAAACTGGGCTTACACTGATATCACAAGCATCTCTATCATTAAAATTTTGGTCAGAGGCATTTATGACATCAGTTTATTTGATTAATAGAATGCCCACAAAAGTTTTAAAACATAAAAGCCCATATGAGATAATGTATAGTATTAAACTGGATTATTCTGGATTTAAAATTTTTGGTTGTCTATGCTTTCCCTATCTCAGACCATACAATAGACACAAGTTACATCTAAAGATCTACCCCATGTACTTTTCTTGGTTATGCAGAAAATCAGAAAGGGTACAAGTGTTTAGATGATAATGGGAGTTTATACATTTCAAGCCATGTAGTTTTTAATGAACACGTTTTTCCTTTTACAGAAAAGAATATCAAAGCTACAAAAAGAATCATTTACTCTGAAAGAAATCTGTTTGCACCACCAGAATTAACTGAATGCACGACAAGAAACAACAAGCAACAAGACCTAAGTGCGGACAAGGATACTGAAAGCATACCAAGTACCCAGTCTGATTTTAGCCTAATAGATTCATTGTTTGATGAAAATGATGCTAACAATATGATTGACAATGAAGTTATGGGGGAACAAGCTACTAGCAGCAACAATAACACACCATTAAATTCAAACATACAGGCTTCTGACAGAAACAATGACACACCATCAAATTCAACCAGACAGGATGAAGAACAACAAGCTCAAAACAAGCATCACATGATGACAAGGGTTAAACATGGCATTTTTAAACCTAAAGTGTATACCACTACTACTAATGTTAAAGAGCCAGTCAACTTTATTAAAGCAGTAAAATGTGAAGAGTGGAGGAATGCCATGGATGAAGAGTATGGTGCATTAATCAAAAATAAAACATGGAGCTTGGTGGCAATACCCAACCATAAAAATGTCATAGGTTGTAAGTGGTCATACAAATTGAAGAAAGCAATAGATGGTAGTATACAAAAACAAAAGGTCAGACTTGTGGCAAAGGGGTACACACAAGAGTACGAATTTGATTTTAACGAGACCTTTTCTCCCGTGGTAAAGCACACTACTATAAGGATAATAATCAGCATTGCCTTACATAAGCAATGGTGCATAAGACAGCTAGATGTTCATAATGCATTTTTAAATGGGGACTTGCAAGAGGAAGTGTACATGGAGCAACTAGAGGGGTACAAAAGTATCAGTAATAGTAATCTAGTTTGCAAACTACACAAAGCTATTTATGGACTTAAGCAAGCTTCGAGGGTTTGGTATGACAAAATCAAAGATACATTTGTGAAACTAAGGTTTGCTACATCTAGGTTTGATAATTCATTGCATATCAGAAGAAGTGGAGAAAACATCACATATGTTCTTGTGTACGTCGATGATATACTGATTACAGGAAACAGTCAAACAGAGATCAATAAAATTATTCAATATCTGCATCAAGTGTTTTCCATCAAGGACTTGGGAACCCTTAATTATTTTCTAGGAATTTAGGTGATCCAGAAATCAAATACAGAAGTTCTACTATCTCAAAGGAAGTACATTACAGAGTTATTACTTAGAGCCAAGATGGATAAAGCTAAACCAATGCCTACTAACCCTATGACTGGCAATCTAAAGTTATCTAGATCCAAAGGGGAGCCAATCCACAACGTTAAAGAGTACAGAAGCATAGTAGGTGCATTACAGTATGTAACTGTGACTAGACCCGACATCTGCTACGGTGTTAATAAAGTATGTCAGTTCATGCAATCACCACTTAATGAACGTTGGACTACTGTTAAACGCATACTACGATATCTAAAAGGAACAATTAATTATGGTGTAAGTATAAAAGCTAGCAAAGACTTACATATACAAGCTTACAGTAATGCAGATTGGGCGTCAGATCCAAATGATCGGAGGTTAACCGGTGGATATTGTGTGTTCATGGGTCCAAACCCTGTCTCCTGGTGCTCGAAGAAGCAACTGAGCATATCACGCTCAAGCACTGAAGCAGAATACCGATCTGTAGCTAGTACGATAGCCGAAATTATGTGGATTAACTCTCTGATTCGAGAACTCGAGTTTGCATCAAACAAGAAGCCAGTTGTATAGTGCGACAACTTGAGCACCGTTTCTCTCTCAGCTAACCCTTCCCAACATGCTCGTACGAAGCATATTGAGATAGACTTGTACTTGGTACGAGAGCAGACTATAAAAGGGAAATTGGACATCAATCATGTGCCAGCCCTTTATCAGAAGGCGAATGTCCTCACGAAGCACCTCTCAGCAAAGAACTTCACTCATTTTAGAGAAGAATTGAAGATTAATCATGATGGCGGCGCAGAGAGAAAAAAGGGAAAACCCTAGATAATTTTGAGAGGGACTAATGAAGACCGAGTAATCACGATGACAGCGCAGCAGAGTAAATGGGAAAACCCTAGATAATTTTGAGAGGGACTAATGAAGACCGAATATGTTTCCTGTAATACATTAATACATTCATGCATGTATATGGGCCTGGGCTTTTGCCTACGTCGCTTTTATTTACAACTCTTGTTCCAGAGCGTTAGTCTCTGTATTACAAATAATGCATGTTACATGTACAAAAAGATTATTCTGAACCAATGCAACAAATTGCAATTTTATCTTTTATTAGAAATCTATTAATAAAACTATCATGGAATAGTGGCAAATCAAAGGTTGAAAAGTCTGGAGCATACGTGAACAGCAACAAATCCTTTTGTGAGAAAACTCTTCTCGGTTTTCCTTTTAGACTGTTTTGTTTGTATGATTTAGCATATATATATATATATATATATATATATATATATATATATATATATATATATATATATATATATATATATATATATGTTTGAATTTATTAAGTGGAGTAATTTGATTTCCATGTCAAATTAGAAATAAAACTTGTGAACTGACTGAATATAAACCAGTATACAAAAATTTATAACAACAGTAGTGTATTATTATTATACATTTTTACTCTTCTGTTAATACTAGTAGATCCATTTTAGATTGTTACATAGTGTGGTGTAGACATACACATATGCACCCCTACATCTGAAGGTATTATACTGAGATAACTCAACCATTATAATTTAACGCACTGGAAACAAAAATCATGGAAACTGAAAACAAGAGAACTAGAACCTTTCATGTTAAATCACCGCTGGACTATCATTGTGATGCCTTGGATATATATTTCTTTATCAGTATAGAACAATAACGTGTGTGTATGAAGGATATGAAGTCAATAAGAAGAAACTAAAAATAATAACATCATTTTTCTTCTTTACTTATAACCAACCTGTGAGTAGTTCATATAGCCATGAGTACAATATGCGCCTGCATTTATAATTTGCATAGAGTTGGCTTGGACTCCACTGTTTAGTATATAATGGAACGGGCACCATATGTGTAATAGTATCATGACTAACATATAGGTGTGCCACTATATCCTCTCATATTTAAATTTTAATACATGGAATGGTGATGTGCATGAGCTGCAGGATAGCAAAAGTTTCATAATATTAATACAATTATTTATCCTCTAACATGGCTTTTAAGGTAGATTTGGTCAAGTATATAGTTGACATGTTAGTAGCATGACATTTTCTAAGGAAAAATTGTAATGTGATGTTTCGTTCAACCCCTTTTTGTTTCAGACATTTCACAGTATAGATAGAGCATGCATATATATACATATATATATATATATATATATATATATATATATATATATATATATATATACATATATATATATATATACATATATATATATATATATATACATATATATATATATATATACATATATATATATATATAGAAAAAGAGTGGGTTATGTTGTAGAAATTAAAATAAGATAAAAATATAATAAAAGGAAGAGGGGATGCGTGTATTTTAATGCATGAATATGGACCATGAAGTATTTATCACTTGAGGGATACTTGCGTGGAGGCTAGGTGTAGTTGGGGTATCAGGAAGGAAAAAGTGTAAAGGGATTGGAAGAAATGAAGACAACATAAAGAAATAAACAGAAAGAAAATGGAATGAAATACTAAACGAAAGGGGAAGGCAACTGTAATAATAAAAAAAAAAAATATAACTTTGCACTACACAAGTTTCTATAGATATCATTAGAAAATGGGGTAGTTAAATACGTTATGAAGCTCATGAAATAGTTCACAATATATGGACCTCGTTCATATCAAGTGGAGATGTAAATGTGTGTATTAATGTATATAAGAACCCATAAGCAAAATGTATGATTGCGTTTGAAGAAACATCTCTTTCCTTCTCAAAATGGCGACTATAATGTATTATACTGCAAAGCCCCTTTCACTTGTGCGTGTAATATGTTTCTGTTCATTGGAGTAAATGCCTCATTTCTGGTTATCACCAAGTTTGGTTCACATGCTAAAGCTCCCAGCCGTTATAAATTGACAGAAATAAAAAAATAAAAATCATATGAACCTTTTAAGGCAAGCACAGGTCAGGCCATTACTGGCATAGCCTTCAATTCCCAATACATTATATAAATGTGACGACCATCCACAGCCCTCGCGCTTAATAAGAGGAATAATATGCAGAAAGACGTGCACGGCAGCTATGGACGATCATCAGAGTAGGTAAACACAAGCGGAACCTGTCGTAGAACCCACATCGCAAGGATAAAATATAATAAAACATGTACAACAGGTAATAGTAATGAGGCATTATATAACAACTTTAGAAAACTTTCTCAAACATCATGAAAGGTTATCTAACTGATACAAAGTTTGTACATAAGTCCTTACAACAACACTCAAACAGCGGAAACAAAAATACTAGATAGTAATAAAACCGATACGCAAGCCTCCGGCTCGTCATCGCTCAGCCTCCTCGCCTCACTAAGCTTCATTACCTATAACCTGCTACTCAGTTTGCCCATCCACATCGAATGAACAGCCCAAGGTAATAGGAGGAGAAATAAAACCTTGAGTCAAACAACAGTCTTAGTGAGAGATAAAACAACTAACCAACTTCAACAATAAAGTATATGAGAATGGGTAGATTTACTGATCACTACCCAACACCAAAGAAGAACTCAACTCCTGTCTTCCCCATATCGGACAGTGATAGCCTTTACGATAAACAATTCAACCATTCATTCATGGAAACCAGAACACTCATTCAATCATTGAAAAACACTCATGACATCCAGATTATATATCTCATGTAAACCATCTTAATAGAATTCAACATCCTTCAAGTACAAGCCCGAGAGGCCTAAACCAATATCAGACAAGCACCCAAGAAACATCTCCTTTTACGTTGGACAATCTACATGAGACGGTACAAATAGAGCAACCAAACAATCAAACATCCATGACTAACTCTGGCTATCACCACTAATCTTGCTTTGAAAATATCGTTAATCGTATAATGGCCCATCATGACTGCCACATGTCAAGGGCTAATGGCAACCCCAGTTCTAGCACAACTTCATACGCCATCATGACTCGTATGTTTGTCTTCTCAAATCTCGACAACTAGGCACTTCACGACTCCCAAGGCACACGACCCTTCAAGAGTGCCCAAAGTACATCTGCTTTGAGTCTGCTAGAACTTACGACAACGATAACCTCTCAGCCTTCGCATCTCTAGTCGTCATCACCGGCGACAAATTTCAAACTCAAGTCCCACTCGAGTAGCCATTATCCATAACCCAACACCTTTTGAGTTATCTGCACATTCATTGCTTTTCACTGATCAACGAGCATATCACATCACTTCGAACTTACCCTTCTGGACTCTCGTCAAAGCCATCATCTTCGTCAAGCCAAACAACCTCAATATAAGGTTCAAAACAATCCATCACTGATCCGTCACTGATCCGTCATTGACCTAAGCCGATCCATTCCATCACAGATCTGAGTTGATCTATTCATGCGTGATCCATCCACGGGTGATCTACCCATGCATGAGCCATCACAAATCCGTCATTGACTGACCCATCACAAATCCGTCACTGACCGACCCCTTCATGATCGACCGACCCCTTGCAAATCTATCACTGATCGACCCCTTCATGATCGACTGACGCATCACAAATCTATCACTGACCGAACCATCACAAATCTGTCACTGATCGACCCATACAGTCACTGATTCATCACAGATTTGGAGCATGCGCGAGTCATCTATGCACGATCCATCAATGCGCGATCCATCCCAGATCCATCACAAATCCATGACCGATCCATTCTGTCACTGATCCGTCACAGATCCATGATCGATCCTACATTTCTGACTTGTTTCCCAAGAAATCCATCATGGTGTGCGACCGACCTCCCCTACGTGCAACCTAAAACCTACACCACCTCAATGTAACTCCAATTTCGACCAAAACTCCGGCAATCGATACAATCAACGAAACGAACTCAACCAATTCACCAAATACAAGCACAAACATGTTATGAAAACAATAACATCACCAATTTGGCAATTTCATCAATCATTATGTGATACTCACCAAAATCACCATAAATGCAAATATGAACAAAACTATGGATCTAACTTGCTTAATCATATGGAATAGAATAGAAATAACTAGAATCATAGATATAAACTTACTAAATGAGATCATAGGGTGATTCATATAAAAATGAACTTGTCATGGTATAGATCTATGGTAAAACACTTGGAATGGATGAAAAACATGATCAAACACTCATTCACTTTATTGAATCCATGTGAGGGATGTAAATCACTCACCTATTCTCCAAAACAAGCTAAAATTGATGAAATAAGAATCCGAACAGCAAGCACCTCGCAACAAACCCCTTGATCCAATGAATTCTTGCTTTGATTGATGTAGATCTAACCTCCAATGATGTAGATTTATGATTTCCCTCTTTGGATTTGGTTTTTTAATGGTGGAAAGGTGTTAGAGGAAAGAGAGGATCAAGGCCTCCAAATGAGAGAATGGAAAACTAAACCATTTCCGATATCCCTTACCCCCTATTTATAGCTTCCTGCAACCCACTAATGGGCCTCCTCAAATCTGCCCAGTAGGCTCCCAAAACCTAGACAGCCAACTGAAAAACTTTAAAACAGCGATTTCTACCAAACCGCTGAGCCAAATCTTTTATGTAACCACTCTACGGAAAGGCAATCATCAATTCCTTTCCAATGGAACAGGTCTCACCCTCTGATTCGACCTGAGTCAAAAGTTATGCCCTGTACAAGGCTGACAGGGGCAAAATGGTCACAAACAAAATTGGTAAAAATTATAGACCTGTCTCACATCCCCATAAGCAACATATTAAAAGATGAGAATGATCCAACCCTCAGGGAATAAAATAAAAATATTTTATGATCTTTTGATATGTAAAATGCGAGCTGTTACATTCTCCCCACTAAGAATTTCGCCCCCGAAATCCCAAGGAAACACAAGCAACCATAACAATTCCGCACGCTTATCATCCATGAGAAGCCAATTCTATCATCCAAACTAGCAATCATCAAGCCATGCATCCATAGCATTATCTTAGCACGTGGAATTCTATCAAACAACACAAGATACAACGATATAATGATGATACGATATCAAAGGGTCTTACCAACAAAGAGTTCTAGATGAGGTGCCTTCATGCTCTCTTCTGTCTCCCACGTACAATCGTCACCATCTTCACTCCATTGTACCTTGACTAACTTAACCGTCTTTCTCCTAAGTTGTTTCGTGTCATTCCCCACAACATGAAGCGGCTTACGAGGTTTCACAACTATGGTCTCTACTTCCAAGTCATCATACTGCCCTGGAGATAGCACCACATTCGATTCATGCATAAATAATTGTAGAAACGATACATGGAACACATTATGCACACTCGACATCTTCTCGGGCAACTCCAACCTATATGCGAGCTTTCTAATTCGCTTGACTATCGGAAATGGTCCAATAAACCTAGGGGCTAACTTCTCTTTGTTTTCGAATCGAACCACATGCTTCAATGGCAAAATCTTCACGAAAACCATGTTGCCAACGTCGAATTCCAAATCTTTTCGACGCTTATCAGCATTACTCTTCTGACGATCTTGGGCTGCCTTCATTCGTAGCCGAACGATCTCGATACAATCTGAGGTCACTTTAATCACTTCTGGTCCAAGTATCAACTTATCTCCAGTCTCTAACCAACATGCTGGAGAATTGCACGGCCTCCCACACAATGCCTTGTATGGTGTCATCCCAATGCTCGACTAATGCTATTATTATACGCAAACTCTACTATATATAGATGATCCTCCCATGATCCTCCAAAATTCAACACACAAGCCCTCAGGAGATCTTCCAAAACTCGATTGACTCTCTCGGTCTGACCATCGATTTGGGGATGATATGTCGTACTCAAGCACAACTCAGTTCCCAAAGCTTCTTGCAAACTTCTCCAAAACCCACTTGTAAATAATGGACCTCGTTCACTCACTATACTCTTTGGGACTCCATGGAACCGAACTATCCACTTTACATAAAGTTCAGCGAATTTCGATGTCGTCCTAGTTGTCTTGACAGGAATGAACCTCGCACTTATGGTCAAACGATCCACTATGACTCAAATCCCTTCATTTCCTTCCCTTATTCTAGGTAGTCCATTGATAAAATCCATGATATTTGCTCCCACTTCCATTAGGAACCTCCATTGGCTGAAGCAAACCACTCGGTTTCTTCTATTCAGCTTTCACCAACTGACAGTTCAAACACTTGGAAATAAACTTTCCAATATCTCGCTTCATCCCCTCCCAGTAGTAGACTCGTTTCGTGTCTTGATACATCTTATTACTACCTAGATGAATCGTCAACTTCGAATGATGACATTCTCTCAGAACCTCATCTCTCAATCCATCAATATCAGGAATAATTAATCGTCCTTGCTTTCGAAGCCAACCTTCTCGATCGACTTCGAACTCTTTATCTTCTGGTTCTAGTCGCTGGATAAACTCGACAAGCTTTGCATCTCACTTTTGGCTCTCGCCAATCCCTTCGATAAGAGTAGGTCTTATTGATAAGCGTGCCAATATTTCAGGTTCCAACTCACAACTTGGCCTGAAATCAAACCTTGCCAGATACTCGAGTCTCTTCCATTCCAAAAACATCGCTCCCAAACTCGCGTGTCTTCTACTTAACGCATCTGCAACTGCGTTACCCTTGCCAGGAGTATAGGCTATACCAAAATCATACGACGCCAGAAACTCTAACCATCTTTGCTGCCGAAGATTCAAATCCATTTGGGAGAAAAGATACTTCAACGACTTGTGATCCGTAAATAACTCGAATCGGACTCCCAATAGGTAATATCTCCAAATCTTCAGAGCAAACACAATCGCCGCCAATTCTAAATCATGAGTTGGGTAATTCCATTCATGCGACTTCAGCTGTCAACCCGCGTAGGCCACAACCTTATCCTTCTGCGTTAGCACTGCTCCAAGTCCAGTACCACATGCATCTGTGTACACCACCATTTCTTTAATACCACTTGGAATGGCCAACAAAAATGCACTTGTCAATCTCTCCTTCAGGATTTCGAATGCTTGTTCACACTTCGCAACCCATGTGAACACTTGGTTCTTCTTCGTTAATCATGTCAATGGTGCACCTATCTTGGAGAAATCCTTGATAAATCGTCGGTAATATCCTGCCAACTCAAGAAAACTTCTCACATCTATCACATTCTTAGGTTTATCCTAGTCCTGGATTGCTGCCACTTTAGCAGGGTCAACCACTATCCCATTTCCAGAAACAACATGACCTAAGAACCTCATTTCTTTCTTCCAGAAGTGACAATTCGAAAACTTAGCCTTCAGCTGATGTTTTCGCAAGATTTCCAAAACAAATCTTAGGTGCGTCTTGTGCTCTTCCTCATTCCGAGAGTAAACCAGAATTTCATCCATGAACACAAGTACAAACTTATTCAACTGATCTCTGAATACCTTATTCATTAGATCCACAAAATATGCTGGCGCGTTAGTCAACCCGAATGACATCACCAACCATTCGAAGAAACCGGATGGTGTCCTAAAAGCAGTCTTTGGCACACTATCCTTCGCCACCCTCAACTGGTGAAATCCCGTTGTCAAATCCATCTGAGAAAACACTTTGGCTTCGTGAAGTTGATCGAACAAGTCATCAATCCTTGGCAACGGATACTTGTTCTTCTTAGTCACCTTGTTCAGTTCACGATGGTCCACACATAATCTTAATGAGCCATCCGCCTTGGTTGCAAACACAACCGGTGCACCCCATTCGGAAACACTCCTCCGAATGAATCCTTTTCCCAAAAGGTCTCTAACTTGCACCTCCAACTCTCGTTGTTCCTTAGGCTCCATAAGCCTAAGAGGCATAATGATTGATCTAGCACCTTCGATCAAATCGATCCTATACTCGATCTCACGATGCGGCGGCAACCCTTTGACCTCGTCAAAGACATCTACATACTCATTAGCGATCAGCACTGATGACAGGTCTTCTTGTGGAATCCCAAGCGAATATAGATAACTCACGAAGACCCCGTCTTCATGATTACATTTAATCAACACCTTTCACCCTTCCACATCCGGTACCCTCACCTCTATCTTCTCGTAATTCACCCTTGCCACATATCTCTTGAGCCAATCCATGCCCAAGATGATCCCAAACCTAGCGAAGTTTAATACAAAGCAATTACACATAAAAGAGCAACCATGACTCGACAACACTAGACCACGGCAAATCATGCACAAACTGGACGAACCCCCAACTGGATTAGTCACTACAAAAGGTCTATCACAAATCTCAGGTTCCAAACCCAAGCAGCAGACAAGCTCATTGCAAATGAATGAATGCGGTGCTCCAGTATCAAACAAAACTCAAACTGAAACACCGTTAGCAGAAAGAGTACCTTGCATCACGACACCATTTCACTTTTCCTCAACAGTAGAAGCCCTCGAAGAAGATGAACCTGCTTTCCTTTAGCTGATTCTAGACAGTCCTTCTTGAGATGCCCAGGCTTGCCACAATTTTGACACTTCCTCTCAACCTTCGGATTTTTGCACTCCTTAGCAAAATGGCCTTTCTATTGGCAGTTAAAGAAAACTGACTCACTCTTGGGTTTCTTTTAGCCATTCTTCCCTTTCTGTTGTTGCTGCTTCCTTTTCTTATTATTACCACCCTGCTGTAGCTTCTGTTCTTCCTTAGGTGCAATAACAGACGTCTTCTTAGGAAACAGACTTTCATGCCTCAAAGCCTTCTCGACGATCTTTTCAAAGCTATCATCGAGATGATCCACAAGCTAATTCCTAAGATATTAATCCAACCCCAAGAAAAATTTCTCGTCCTTTTGATAAGGAGTATCCACATATGAACGAGCATACTTTGACAAAGCCTTGAAGTCAGAAATATAGTCAAGAACTGGGTGACCATTCTGTTTAAGCTCCACGAATCTCTTAAATAGAACAGACTTCTGCATGGTGGAGATAAACTTTACTTCAAACTTAGCTTGGAATTATTCCCACGAGATCTCTTCCTCCGGAGTCTCAAGTGTGACAGAGTTCCACCAGTCCATTGCTCTGCCCTCTAACTGTCTTAATGCAAGTTTCCTCTTTGTTGCATCATCAATACCCAAGTCCCTGAAGATCCTAACATAAGTATCCAGCCACCTTTGAACCTCTTCAACTGGTTTTGTGCCCTTGAATTGTTTTCCTCCCAATGAAGAAAAGTTTTTTCATAGCTTTGCAAATTCTACGGTTCTAGGCACTGGAACTCCAACATCAACCGTAGCCGCCACTGGAGTGGGAAACTTATTCATGATCCTTGCCGCCATGGCCTCGAACATGGCCGTGTATTCTGGTTCGCCACCATTTCCCCCTCCAGTATTAGCTCCCCTAGCAGCGTGACATGATGGTCGTCTATTCATTCTAAATCTGCAATTTAGAATAATTAGCTATTTCCAAGAAAACTGCTAAAAGAGAACAAACGCTACTACTATATATGCTAATATATATAGTAAGCATCCAATTGAAATCTACGAGTACATCTCGCATACGTGATTACGTCTTAGAACTTCGGCTAAAATCGTTAACCTTGCCCTGATACCAAATGTGACGACCGCCCACAGCCCTCACGCTTAATAAGAGGAATAATGCACAGAAAGACGTACACGACAGCTACGGACGATCATCAGAGTAGGAAAACACAAGAGGAACCTATCGTAGAACTCACAGCATAGGGATAAAATATAACAGAACATACACAACAGGTAATAGTAATGAGGCATCATATAGCAACTTTAGAAAACTTTCTCAAACATCATGAAAGGTTATCTAACTGATACCAAAGTTTGTACATAAGTCCTCACTACAACACTCAAACGGCGGAAACAAAAATACAAGATAGTAATAAAACTGGTACGCAAGCCTCCTGCTCGTCATCGCTCAGCTTCCTCGGCTAACTAAGCTCCATTACCTGTAACCTGCTACGCAGTCTGCCCATCCACATCGGATGAACAACTCAAGGTAATAAGAGGATACATAAAACCTTGAGTCAGACAACAGTCTTGGTAAGCGATAAAACAACTAACCAACTTCAACAATATAGTATATGAGAATGGGTAGATTTACCAATCACTACCCAACACCAGAGAAGAACTCAACTCCTGTCTTCTCCACATCGGAAAGTGATAGCCTTTACGATAAACAATTCAACCATTCATTCATGGAAACCAAAACACTCATTCAATCATTGAAAAACACTCATGACATCTAGATTATATATCTCATGTAAACCATATTAATCGAATTCAACATCCCTCAAGTGCAAGCACCAGAGGCCTAAACCAATATCAGACAAGCACCCAAGAAACATCTCCTTTGACAGTGGACAATCTACATAAAATGGTATAAACAGAGCAACCAAACAATCAAACATCCATGTCTGACTCTGGCTATCACTGCTAATCTTGCTTTGAAACTATCGTTAATCGTATGACGGCTCATCATGACTGCCACATGTCAAGGGCTAATCGCAACCCCAGTTCTAGCGCAACTCCATACGCCATCATGACTCGTATGTTTGTCTTCTCAAATCTCGACAACTAGGCCCTTCACGACTGCCTAAGGTACACGACCCTTCAAGACTGCCCAAAGTACCTCTGCTTTGAGTCTGCTAGAACTTACGACAATGATAACCTCTTAGCCTTTGCATCTCTAATCGTCATCACCGGCGACTAATCTCAAACTCAAGTCCACTCGAGTAGCCATTATCCATAACCCAACACCTTTTGAATTATCTGCAAATTTGTTGTTTTTCACCGATCAACAAACATATCACATCACTTCGAACATCCCCTTCTGGACTCTCGTCGAAGCCATCATCTTCGTCGAACCAAACAACCTCAATATAAGGTTTAAAACAATCCATCACTGGTCCATCACTGATTCATCCGTCACTGATCCGTCACTGACCTAAGTCGATCCATTCCGTCACAGATTTGAGTTGATATATTCATGTGCGATCCATCCATGGGCGATCTACCCATGCGCGAGCCATCACAGATCCGTCAAAATTCCGTCATTGACCGACCCGTCACAAATCTATCACTGACCGATCCCTTCATGATTGACCGACCCCTTACAAATCCGTCACTAACCGACCCCTTGCAAATCCGTCACTGAGCGACCCCTTCATGATCGACCGACCCATCAAAAATCTGTCATTGACCGACCCGTCAAAAATCCGTCACTAACGGCCCATACCGTCACTGATTTATTGTAGATCTGGAGCATACGCGAGTCATCTATGCACGATCCATCCATGCGCGATACATCCCAGATCCATTACAAATCCATGACCGATCCATTCTGTCACTGATCCGTCACAGATCCATGACCGATCCTGCATTCTGACTTGCTTCCCAAGAAAACCACCGTGGTATGCGACTGACCTCCCCTACGTGCGACCCAAAACCTGCACCACCCAATGCAACTCCAATTTCGACCAATACTCCGCCAATCGGTATAATCGACGAAACTAACTCAACCAATTTACCAAATACAATCACAAACACGTTATGAAAACAATAACATCACCAGTTTGGCAATTTCATCAATAATTATGTGAAACTCACCAAAATCACCATAAATGCAAATATGAACAAAACTATGGATTTAACTTGTTTAATCATATGGAATAGCATAGAAATAACATAGAATCATAGATTTAACTTACTAAATGAGATCATAGGGTGATTCATATGAAAATGAACTTGTCATGGTATAAATCTATGGTAAAACACTTGAAATGGATGAAAAACACGATCAAACACTCATACACTTTATTGAATCCATGTGAGAGATGTAAATCAATCACCGATTCCCCAAAACAAGCTAAAATTGATGAAATAAGAATCCGGACAGCAACCACCTCGCAATAAACCCCTTGATTCGATGTACTCTTGCTTTGATTGATGTAGATCTAACCTCCAATGATGTAGATCTATGATTTCCCTCCTTGGATTTGGATTTTTTAATGGTGGAAAGGTGTTAGAGGAAGGAGAAGATCAAGCCCTCCAAATGACAGAATGGAAAACTAAAACATTTCCCATATCCCTCATCCCGTATTTAAAGCTTTCACCAACCTATTAATGGGCCTCCTCAAATCAGCCCATTAGGCTCCCAAAACCTGGATAGCCAACTGAAAAACCTTAAAATAGCAATTTCTCCCAAACTGCTGAGCCAAATCCTTAATGTAACCACTCTACGGAAAGGCAATTATCAATTCCTTTCCAATGGCACAAGTCTCACCCTCTACTTCGACCTAACTCAAAAGTTATGCCCTGTACAAGGCTGATAGGGGCAAAATGGTCACAAACAAAATTGTAAAAATTATGGACATGTCTCACATCCCCATAAGCAACATATTAAAAGATGAGAATGATCCAACCCTTAGGGGAAAAAAATAAAAATATTTTACGATCTTTCGATACATAAAATGTGAGTAAAACAGTTAGTTTTGATCTATTTCAAATATAGAAGAAAGAAAAGAAGAAGGTATGGCCGAAAAAAGTATGACTGAATTGTTTAAATGATTCAGAAAGAAGTTAACGCAGCAGGAAAATGAAGGAAAGCAACAGAAAGAAATAGAGAATGAGTGAAGCAGTGGCTGTAACACCCCGCATTTTTAACTCAAGATAATAAAATAAAGATAACTTAATTAAATATTAGGAATTAAGTAAAACATACTGCGCCATTGCGTCCGTCTCGAAATTCTAGTTAAGATAGACACCTGGTTTTCTTAAAACAGAGAACATATGAAGAAGTTATGAGCATTAGAAGTTTGTATATATATATATAAGGAGCTTATATGTGTGTGTGTGTATATATATATATATATATATATATATATTAAATAAATATATCTAGGAAATTCAAAAATAAGTTCAAAAATCAAAATTCAGGAGCGGGAAAAGCTGGAGGTAAATTAAACCGTTGGGGATCGACCTAGGGGTCGATCCACAAACAAGGGGTCGACCCACCCGTGGATCTGGAAAGTTCTTTTCTAAGTGGACGATTCTGATTTTTTTTAAATTAAATCTGGGGGTCCTGGTTCCTCCGCTACACCTATAAATAAGACCTTAGACCTAATCCTAAACTTCATAATTTGGCAGCTATGCTGTAGCTCTTCCATTACTCTCTTCCTCTCTCTCCTCAAATTATATTCAGAAATTTAGATTTATAAATTAGAAAATCTTAAATTAAGATTTGGAGGGAAGAGATTGATGTTTTTTTAGGCATTCAGAATTACGTGAAAAGCAAGGTAACGTTCCAAATCCAATCCATTCAATTTTTCCTCCTCTTTCTTTTCCCTTTCTCTTTTAGTAAAAATAGTAAATCCATGATTATTAGGTTCTGAATTCAACTAGGGGGGAATCATGGAAGATTAGATCTGGACCAGATCTAGGATTTGGAAAGCTTACGAGGTGAGTGGACTTAAGCCATATTATTTTAGATAATGTACATAATCGTTTAGCATTCCCCTTTTTATTAATTGTGAAATTGCCAGATTAATTATAAATTACTTTTGTAACGAGTTGAGATGTTAATATGAATATGTCAGGAAATTCCTATGTTGAATTGGCTAAAGTATTGAATGTTTACATATTGGAGAAAATAAACTTGTTAGGATATGAATAGCCAATTCAGTGATTGTAACTACATGATTTACTTGTGGTATATTATTGATTAAGACTTGTAACTTGCTAGATCTGAACAATTACCCGATTAAATGCTTACATGTCAAAAATTAGAATTAAATACATGTTAAAAAGGACATGCGCCAAAATATAGGAATAACTTGACGACATGTAAATTGGATTACAGTAAAAATATGAAGAGGATAATATGCCAAAAATTTACATGGAAAAAAAGAGGATAACTATTAAAATATGAACATGCCTAAATACACTGTAATTTGGAACTGTAACGCCTTAGACACGAGGTTAGATTGCACTTGTGATAGAAGTCTGCTCGGACCCGCCCGGCATATCCACCATTCACAAGTGGAAAATCTAATGTGAGAGGTCTAAGTGCATAACTAAAAATGGTGCTAAGGCACGAGGTTACGTCGACTTGTGGTAGAAGTCTGCCCAGACCCGCCCAGCAAATCCAGCGTCCACAAGTGTAGGCTTAATGAGAGAGGTCTAGGCATATGTATGTACATATATATTTAAATATATGTATATAATAAGACGTGAATAAATGGCAATGATGGTAATTAAATGTCTAGCTCAGAAAATAAGAAAGGAAGGGATGTTATGAACTAAGTTAGTGTGATGAGAAGGAAAAGTGATGTCTTTCCTAAATGACCTATTTTTGAGAACGTAGTTGCAAGTAAGCCACAGTAAATAAAGTAAGAAAAGTAAAGAAATTACTTGCTACCACGAATTTAGATGGGAATATGTTGTGAAAATAAATCATTGATACCTTCTATCAAACAGATAAGGTGCATGAAGTGTTTTCGTTAATATAATAAGGAATATATTACAGTGAATGAAGAATAATGGTTAACATTAGTAAATGGTTTAAAAAAGGGAATGATAACAACCTATTATAAATAAATAAAATTAATGAAAATGTTGTATAATAGGTAGACTTGTCCTAGGGAAAAGTGAATATTATAACTTAGGTTATAATAAACTAGTAAGGGAATGGGATAACCAGTGAATTGAGTTAAGGGACACTTAATTGTAAATTAAGTAATCGGTAAAGGAGAAAACCTGAAATCAGTTAAGGAAAGGGGGAAAATATATTGTACTTAATTATAAATTAAGTAATCCGTAAACTTGGGGGTCTGACACCCGCTTATAAGAATAACATGTTCAGACTTGTCCTAGGGACAAGGGGAAATTATAACATAGGTTATAATAAATAGGTAGAGAAGCTTATTAATGGGCCTTAGTTAATAAAACTAAGTTAATAAGTAAACAACGACAAGTTGTACTGACGATGTAAAGGGAACTATGATCAAATGAGAAGGGATGAGGAAAACTTATGAAATGAAATAAGTTATATTCAATCATAAATGGTAAGTGACATGTTAATTGGAAAACATGTAAACTGAGATATGCTTAATTACATATTAAGTAAAACATGTTATTGTAATATTGTTATCAAATAAGAATATAAAAGAGATTGTGGATTACAGACCTTGGGCCACAATCTGGAGAATAACATGTTGTGGGCTTATTATTAAACTTAAATGGGTTAAGTTATAATTAAAATTAATAAGCAAGAGGAACTTGGTAACTGATGAAGAATTCAATGGGAATGGGAATAATCAAGTTAAAAGGAGACCTGGTAAGGAAAAGAAAGCATGTAAAAGAATGTTCAGACATAGGGTCTAACAACATAAGTGAGGGGCTTTGACCAGTCCGTACGTTTGAGGGTGAATAACCCAACGGGGTAGATCATCGAGGTGGTATAAGGCACGAGGGGAGCGCATATTTATTTGATTGTTCTAACGGCTACAAAGGACTGGAAGGGGAAGCACGCGGCTTCCTGAGGTACGTAAGGTGTTCTTAGTAGTCCTCTGTGCGGTGACAGATGTCTTAGGCTGTGCTCGTAGAGGTTGGGTCTGCGCGTAACTGCTAGGTGGGTGGGCCTTGACTGAAGAAGTAGCTATGCGATCAGAATGTTGTGACACGGTAATACTAGGGTGATTCGGCGGTTGCCTCAAAGGGGAGGCGGAGGGTCACGACCAACAAGGATAGTAGATCGTCGGATACCCGTCATCGACAGCCAGTGGGGTGCGAAAAGACTAGAGTTAAACCTAAGATACCATTCACCCTTCACTATCGGGGAAAGAGGTTGAGGGGAGATGCCAAATGAATGTTTAGATTGTTTGTTATTAGGGTCAGTCTTTTAGCTCTTCTACTCTTAACTAGTTGAGAGAGGGGCCGATGTGGGGCCATAACCACCGTGAAAACAGACCCTAGGTATATTTGTATATAGAGGCTCTTTAAAGATGGGCCTGTACAGATATGGAAAAGCTCTCGATTGAGTTCCGTGTTTCTTGTATCACCCTGCAATGGAACTCGGTGCACATTAGAGGACGTGTAATTGAGGCATCGAGCTACAATTGAAGATATGTATGGTGGACATTCTAGATACTTGCATGTCGGCTCTGGGTGGTGTATCATAGGCTTGAGGGAATAACTCCAGTATGAATTCAGATTCGAACAAAGGTGGCAGTCCGTACGTTTGCGTAGCATAGTAATGACAAATATATGCGGAACGTAATATTGTTATTTGTACATCACTACGGCATAGGATGAGGGACTACTTATATTTCGATGGTGTTACGGTGGCGACCGTGCGAGTGGGGTACCATGGGGTGTACCTTAATATTGGGGTTAACTACATATATATTATATTAGGTTAATCCACTGGGAAGTAAATGGGTACGACGTGTGTGTAAGCCTTGAGTGCTGATAACCCAATTAACCTAATAAATAAGGTAATATGATTGAACAGTATATAGGATTATCCAAAGTGTATAGTTTAAATCCAGTCACCAGAACTTGTGTTCTGACCCCCTCCTCATGCATACTCGTTGGTTAGATTTGTGGTAGAGACATGATAGCTTTGGATACTGGTTAGGCAATATTAATAATACGGTAAGGCTATGTTTTGATTATACTATATTTTATCCATTCCGCTGCGAGATAGTTTCAGAGCTCTGACATATTTTATGTCTCTGTCTTTTCTGTAGGACACCAGAGCAAACCAATCCGAGTTTCAATCGATTGGAATTTTGAAAAAAAATCGGTCCGTCGAAATCGGGTTGTCACATCTGGTATCAGAGCTTAGATTTAGGATTCCTATATAAATAGTGAGTGGACATATTTGTATTTTTTAAAATACAAATATATATTATATATATACCTAGATCCATAGAGGAACCCACTAAATAGAAAGAGTATAATATGGTAAGAAATGAGATGTTTACTTTGTACACTGAAGGAATGAATATAGAAATCGGAGACCCTTAGGTAATTTGGGTGGAGAGTGTACATTATACTTTGTATGGAAGGAAAATGAATCCCATATGAATAGTATTTTGGGTTAGTGGGTTTGAAAACCTTATAAATTGGAAAAATTTAAAAAGAGAAAAATGGATTAAGAATATATATAGTTGAGTGAATTGACCTTGGGGAGTGTCTAGGAAAGCCTAGAAGAATTGGAAACCTGCTTTGAGTCTAACCCTATTATTACCTTTTAAGAACTTAAATTTATAAAACTTTTGGGAAAATGGTTTACTGTGTTTTCAAGTTTTAATCTTAAAACTTATAGTTTTAAATATGTAAAGTATACATATTGGATTTTTGAAGTAGAATGGGGTATATTTTGCAAACAGTGATTTCTTGCGAAATTTTATCTAAAGTAAAATTCTATCAGTAAAAGGTGCATATTATAGAGCATGTATAGCTCGCTAGTTTTCTTGGTACATTTCATACAAGAATTTTTAATAAAGAAAGATTTGAAATCTCTAATCTTATGACAACCCTTTTTGATAAATTATTTCAAGATAATTTTGTGGGTGGACAAAATAAGTTGTAGAAAATAAGAATATAGTGGATGTTGGCACCTTGTAGTTAGAGACAGAATCGACCTTATAGGTAAGAACAAGTCATAAACCCGATTGAGAAATAGTTGTCCGTATCTACTCCAGTTTTGTGATTTGAAAAAAATGATGATTTACATTTTCTTTTAAGATGACATGTTTTTATGGTTTGGCAAAAGAAAGTTTTCATGAGGAAAATAAAGTTTTTACACTTTTATTTTTTGGAAGGAAATTTAAATGAAAAAGAGCCAAACCATGTTTTAAAAAGTATGGAGTAGGTAAGGATTAGTGCCTAGGAAAGACGGGAAAAATTTTGAGCCTGTAAAGTAAATAGCGAGAATTATCTTGGAATAACAGTGAGTTCCCATGAAATGCGTAAGCATTGAAAAGCCTAGGGTGTTGCTTGAAATAATTATTAGTACACAGCAAGGACTAGTGGTTACTACTATATAGTAAAACGGGCAAGTAAGTGTTTAGATCCAGTTACCAATTTTCATGATAAGGGTAAAACCCGTTACTACATTTCGGTTGGGATCTTTCCATTATATTGTTCTTGTCGGGAAGTTAGGGTAACACCTAAACTTGCCATGGATACCATAGTTTGGACTTTTCTGTCTGAGGGGGACATAGTCCCGAGATTCTTGGCCCTTAGTAGTAGTTGTGTAAGGTGTCTGTTCTCCTATTTTAGTTGAAAGACTGGAAGGCTTATCTAAACTTAAACTAAGATCAAATGATTAAATAAGCTAAGAAAAGAAAAAAGGTACAACTAAGATAGAAACAACAAATTCAGTAAAGCAACAAACATGATAAATTATGAGAAAAGATGGATAAAGATAAAAAATTCTAAGATAAGATGAAAAAGAAAATCAGTTCTTATATGGGTTGTGCTTGGATAGGAAAATAGGAGAATCTTTATAATAGTCTCATAAAATCTAGGTACAGTGGGAAAAAGATATATAAAAGAAAAACGGAAGATGTGACATTTTTCATTTTCCACCTTTTTGTAACATAAGAAATCGAATTTAGAAAATTAGATTTTTCTGAAATTTGAAAAATAAAGTTGGTTGGTAGGATTATGGATGCAACAATTAGATGAACTACGCTCTTACTTAGTAAGAGTATGGGAAAAGTTGGATGAAAAAATATTTTGATTTTCAAAATAGTGCATTCATGTAGAACTGCCAGTATATTTAGGATGTGAGCATCATATTTTAAAAGGGTTTTTGAAAAGTTTGCATACGCATAGGGGGTAAGGCATACATGCATTATTATGTTGTACTTCACTTGGCACAAGTGCACAATGTTTGCAAAAATTGGATGCAGACATGTTGGATGTATATTATGCAAGGGGTTAGTTGATTTTACCCTTACCAAATTTCGGAGATGAAATTTCCTAAGGGTGGGAGAATGTTACACCCCGCATTTTTAACTCAAGATAATAAAATAAGGATAACTTAATTAAATATTTAGAATTAAGTAAAACGGACTGTGCCATTGCGTCCGAATCGAAATTCTAGTCAAGATAAACACCTGGTTTGCGTAAAACGGACACTGTATGAAGAAGTTATGAGCATTAGAAATTTGTATACATATAAGGAGCTTATATGTATATATATATTAAATAAATATATCCAAAAAATTCAAAAATCAAAATTCATGAGCTGTAAAAGTTAGAGGGAAATTAGAACGTTGGAAGTTGACCTAGGGGTCGACCTACCCGTGGATCTGGAAAGTTCTTTTCTGATGTAGACGATTCTGATTTTTTTAAAATTAAATCAGAGGGTCCTGGTTCCTCCGCTACACCTACAAATAAGACCTTAGACCCAACCCTAAACTTCATAATTTGGCGGCTACGCTAGAACTCTGCCATTACTCTCTTCCTCTCTCTTCTCAAATTACATTCAGAAATTTAGATTTATAAATTAGAAAATCTTAAATTAAGATCTAGAGGGAAGAAATTGATGTTTTTTTAGGCGTTCAGAAGTACGTGAAAAGCAAGGTAACATTCCAGATCCAATCTATTCAATTTTTCCTCTTTCTTTTCCCTTTCTCTTTTAGTAAAAATAGTAAATCCATGATTATTAGGTTCTGAATTCAATAAGGGGGAAATCATGGAAGATTAGATCTGGACCAGATCTAGGATTTGGAAAGCTTACGAGGTGAGTGGATTTAAGCCATATTATTTTAGATAATGGTACATAATCATTTAGCTTTCCCTTTTTATTAATTGTGAAATTCCCATATTAATTATCAATTGTTGTTGTAACGAGTTGAAATGTTAATATGAATATGTCAGGAAATTCCTATGTTGAATTGGCCAAAGTATTGAATGTTTACATGTTGGAGAAAATAAACTTGTTAGGATATGAATAGCCAATTCAGTGATTGTAACTACATGATTTACTTGTGGCATATTATTGATTAATTGACTTGTAACTTGCTATATCTAAACAATTACCCGATTAAATGCTTACATGTCAAAAATTAGAATTAAATACATGTTAAAAACGACATGCGCCAAAATATAGGCATAACTTGATGACATGTAAATTGGATTACAGTAAACATATAAAGAGGATAATAAGCCAAAAATTTACATGGAAAAAAAGAGGATAACTATTAAAATATGAACATGCCTAAATACACGGTAATTTGGAGCTGTAACACCTTAGACACGAGGTTAGATTGCACTTGTGATAGAAGTCTGCCCAGACCCGCCCGGCATATCCAGCATTCACAAGTGGTAAATCTAATGTAAAAGGTCTAAGTGCATAACTAAAAATGGTGCTAAGGCACGAGGTTAAGTAGACTTGTGCTAGAAGTCTACCCGGACCCGCCCAGCAAATCCAGCGTTCACAAGTGTAGGCTTAATGTGAGAGGTCTAGGCATATGTATGTACATATATAAATATATGTATATAATAAGATATGAATAAATGACAATGATGGCAACTAAATGTCTAACTCAGAAAATAAGAAAGGAAGGGATGTAATGAACTGGGTTATCGTGATGAGAAGGAAAAGTGATGTATTTCCCTAAATGACCTATTTCTGAGAACGTGGTTGCAAGTAAGCCATAGTAAATAAAGTAAAAAAAAAAGTAAATAAATTACTTGCTACCACGAATTTAGATGGGAATACATTATGAAAATAAATCATTGATTCCTTTTATCAAACTGATAAGGTGCATGAAGTGTTTTCCTCAGTATAATAAGGAATATATTATGGTGAATGAAGAATAATGGTTTATATCAATATATGGTTTAAAAAGGGGGAATGATAGCAACCTATTATAAATAGATAACATTAATGAAAATTTTGTATAGTAGGTAGGCTTGTCCTAGGGACAAGTGAATATTATAACTTAGAATATAATAAACTAGTAAGGGAATGGGATAACTGGTGAATTGAGTTAAGGGACACTTAAATGTAAATTAAGTAATCAGTAAAGGGGAAAACCTGAAACCAGTTAAGAAAAGGGGGAAAATATATTGTACTTAATTATAAATTAAGTAATCCGTAAACTTGGAGGTCTGAAACCCGCTGATAAGAATAACATGTTCAGACTTGTCCTAGGGACAAGGGGAAATTATAACATAGGTTATAATAAATGGGTAGAGAAACTTATTAATGGGCCTAACTTAATAGAATCGAGTTAATAAATAAACAACGATAAGTTGTATTGACGATGTAAAGTGGAATTATGGTTAAATGAGAAAGGATGAGGAAAACTTATGAAATGAAATAAGCTATATTTAATCATAAACGGTAAGTGACATGTTAATTGGAAAACATGCGAACTGAGATATGATTAGTTACATATTAAGTAAAACACGTTATTGTAATGATGAAATCAAATAAGAATATAAAATAGATTGTGGATTACAAACCTTGGGCCATAATCTGGAGAATAACATGTTGTGGGCTTTTTAATAAACTTAAATGGGTTAAGTTATAATTGAAATAAATAAGCAAGAGGAACTTAGTAACTGATGAAGAATTCAATGTGAATGGGAATAAACAAGTTAAAAGGAAACCTGGTATGGAAAAGAAAGCGCTTAAAAGAATGTTTAGACATAGGGTCTAACAACATATTAAAGTGAGGTGCTTGGACCAGTCTGTACGTTTGAGGGTGAATAACCCAACGGGGTAGATTATCGAGGTATTATAAGGCACGATGGGAGCGCACATTCATCTAATTGTTCTAACGGCTCCTAAGGACTGGAAGGGGAAGCATGCGGCTTCCTGAGGTACGTAAGGTTCTCCTAGTAGTCCTCTGTGCGGTTACAGATGTCTTAGGCTGTGCTCGCAGAGGTTGGGTCTGCGCGTAACTACTAGGTGGATGGGCTTTGACTGCAGAAGTAGCTATGCAGTCAGAATGCTGTGACGCGGTGACACCAGGGTGATTCGGCAGTTGCCTCAACGGGGAGGCAGAGGGTCACGACCAACAAGGATAGTAGATCGTTGATACCCGTCATCGACAACCAATGGGATGCGAAAAGACTAGAGCTAAACCCAAGATACCATTCACCCTTCACTATCGGGGTAAGTGGTTGAGGGGAGACGCCAAATGGATGTTTAGATTGTTTGTTATTAGGAGCAGTCACTTAGCTCTTGTAGTCTTTACTAGTTGAGGGAGGGGCTAAGGTGGGGCAATAGCCACCATGAAAACAGACCCTAGGTATATCTGTATATAGAGGCTCTTCAAAGACAGGCCTGTACAGATATGGAAAAGCTCCCGACCGAGTTTTGTGTTTCTTGTATCGCCCTACCACGGAACTCAGTGCACATTAGAGGACGTGTGATTGAGGTATCAAGCTATAATTGAAGATAAGTATGGTGGACAGTCTAGATACATGCATGTTGGCTCTGGGTGGTATATTGTAGGCTTGAGGGCATTACTCTGGTATGAATTCGAAATCGAACAAAGGTGGCAAACCGTACGTTTGCATAGCATAGTAATGACAGATATATGCGAAACGTAATATTGTTATTCATATGTCACCACGTCGTAGGATGAGGAACTGCATATATTTCGATGGTGTTACGGTGGAGACCGTTTGAGTGGGGTACCATGGGGTGTACCTTAATATTAGGGGTAGCTACATATATGCTATATTAGGTTAATCCACTGGGAAGTAAATGGGTACGACGTGTGTGTAAGCCTTGAGTGCAAGTAACCTAATAAATAAGATAATATGATTGAACGGTATATGTAGGATTATCCAAAGTGTATAGTTTAATTCTAGTCACCAGAACTTGTGTTCTGTAACAACCCGAATTTTTATAACATGCTAAAATGATAAATCAAGGCAGAATTAAATTTTAAAATAAGAATCAAGGGAAACGGGTTATGCCATTGCGTTCGTCTCGAAATTTTACATGAAATAGAGTCCGAGTTTTCAAAAATCGGAGTCCGGATGAAGAAGTTATGGCCTGTACAAGTTTCAGCAGTTTTCAGGCAGCACTGGACCAGGGGGTCGACCATAGGGTCGACCTACCCCCCCCCCCCCCCAGATCGACCATAGGGTCGACCTACCCCCCCCCCCCCAGGTCGGCCATAGTGTCGACCTCCCCATCTTACAGGTCAACCTGGTCGGCCTGTTTTGACCCAGAACTCATTTTTGAAGCCTGAGACGTGTTTTGACGGTC
This sequence comes from Allium sativum, assembly GCA_030737875.1. NCBI lineage: Eukaryota > Viridiplantae > Streptophyta > Magnoliopsida > Asparagales > Amaryllidaceae > Allium > Allium sativum. The sequence goes on along the minus strand of CM060912.1, from coordinate 25,485,094 downwards.
CGGATTGATTCTAGGGTTAATCTAAGGGCCTAAACTAGTTGCTACACCTATAAAAACGCCCTTAGACCTAACCTAATTCATATAAAATCATTCTTACACTATTATGCTGCTGAACTCCCTCTTGAACCATGGCCGCCGCCCCCAAATTATAGAACAAGCATTCAAACTCAATCCAATTCGAAGATTAAAGCTTCTACAATGATTCAAGACAATAAATCAACAACGCCGCAACATTTTTACAACAAATTAACTTCCTTATTCACTAGCCATGCTCTGTAAGTGCTAGTTACTTTTAGATTTAAACATTTAATTATAATATGGCCATGGAATAAAGTGGAATTGAATTTAAGTATGTTTATTTGATTCAGACCCATTCCTGTTGCTTCTTGAATCTTGGGTTCTTGAGACTCGTCTATCTTTATTCTCATGTCAAGTCCATGATCTATTCAGCCTGTTGTAAATCAATTTTCTTGATTCATGTTGAATTTATTATCCAGTTGTAATCTTTATGCCTGTAATGATGTTTTTCTCTCTGATCTTATTTTTTATGCAAAATTCTATCTTCCCCTATTTATTTTCTTTTGATGAACCTAGGTCAATTTCGGACCTAGGCCTAAACCGCAATTTGCGTACGATTGAATACGGGGAAATATGGGAATGTTGTCTATATTAGATATATATGTTTGGTAAAATTGATGGCATAACATGAAATTGGAAATTTGGGGTATTGTCAATATAATTGAAATTGCAAGTTTGGCCATTGGCATAATTGAATTGTCATGAAGTGGGCATAATGAATTAGCATGTAAATCAAATCACGAGTTCGGGCCTATGTAAATTAAATCAAAGGATTAAGTTTATAATTGAACATATATAGAATTGGGAGTTTGAATACAAAAGCGATTGTAAATTTGATAATTGGCATAAATATGTATTATGAACTTGGGTTGTTGGCGTGTGTTGTAAAAAAAAAGATTATAGTTTGGGATAACTACATCATGAATCATGATTTGGGTTTATTTGGACATGAGACTTGATACATGTAATCTTGGCTAGAACTTGATATGGGTAAAATGGCATAAGCTTGGCATACATGTAAATAGGCAAGAATTGGACATATGTAAACTAACTAGAATTGGGTATATGTATACATATATATATATAAATTGACGGGTAATTTTGGAACTTGGGCATATGTTTATTTATATGTAAAGTTGGGAATTTGGAACATGAAAATGATGGTGTATTGGATAATTGACTTGATCACAAACATGAACATTTTTATATGTTAAACACATGAACTGATATTGGGGTTTCGGGGAAATACGACCATTAATGAACCTTTGACACGAGGTTAGACTCGGTTTATGGTGTAAATCTGCCCGGAACCGCCCGGCAAATCCAGTAGCCACAAAGTGTCAGTCTAATGTAAGAGGTCGAAGGCCAAATTATAGGCGTAACGGTTTATGACACGAGGTTAGACCCAGTTTGTGGTGTAAATCTGCCCGGAACCGCCCGACAAATCCAGTGGCCACAAAATGCGCGGTCTAATATGAGAGGTCATGATTTGTTCGTCATAATGAATGAATTAAGGAATACTAACCATAATAAGACGTGGGTATGGTTAGAAGGTTAGGTGGGATGACATGGAAATTTGACATGTAAATGTGGACCTAACCGGTATGAGTTAAGAACATGTAAAACTTACAAATGTAGGCTTAACCAACATAATAGTTAATCAGACCAATGGGTGGGTTAAGTAATATAACATGACACGTGGCAAGGTTAAGTCAACTTGAACATATAGATAATACTTAACCAACTTAGCATGTTACGTGGGCGGGTTAAGCCATGAATTATTTGAATATACTTAACCAATTTGACATGATGATTTGATAGGGTTAAGTCATGAACTGCTTGAATATACTTAACCAATTTGACACAATGATTTAATAGGGTTAAGTCATGAACCGCTTGAATATACTTAACCAATTTGACACGATGATTTGATAGGGTTAAGTCATGAACCGCTTGAATATACTTAACCAATTTGACACGATGATTTGATAGGGTTAAGTCATGAACCGCTTGAATATACTTAACCAATTTGACATGATGATTTGATAGGGTTAAGTCATGAACCGCTTGAATATACTTAACCAACTTGACATGCTAGACTGATGGGGTTAAGTCTTGAATTTAAATGACAACACTTAACCTACTGAACGGAAACCCTAGTTGCGCGGTCCTTTTCAGCAGTAACCCACTAGATGTATCACGGTACCCTGGAACTAGGCAGGGTGGGGCACAATTACTGGGCTGATTGTAAGCGACCAGAACGACAGCTGAGTTGGTGCGCCATTGTAGGTTCAGGCGGACTATGGTCGTGCACGTAGTCCGGAGTTGAAAAAGCAGGCATTGGGCACCGGTAGGTTTACACTGTGCGTGCTTGATTCGTGTCGGTGGTTGGCACCCTAGGGCTTGATACACCCTATGGTGGACCTAGCACAGGTGACTACATTTCGTGATTGGGCCGTATGACATAGACACATGAACGAGCTAGGACTTGTAGGGAGCCGATCGATTAATAGATCGTTACGTGGAAAAAGGGTGTTGTTCGTTAGGTAGCATAATCCCTAGTGGTCCTAGGTGGCATAAACCATAATCGAATCTAGAAAATGTTCAATAGGTAGCATAATCCCTAGTGGTCCTAGGTGGCATAAATCCTAGTTGAACACACGATAGTTCATGATAAGGAAACCTAGCCAGAACAAGGGTGGCATTCCAAACGATTTCAAGAATGGTGACACTACGTTGAAGTAGTATAGAAATACGTGATGAAACCCGTACGATATACAGTAAGGGACTGTACATATACATGGAAAGGATGATACGGGTTGGGGTACTAGTACAGTTGGTGCAGAGAATTTAGGAAATCAAAGAAAATAATGGAATGGTGAAGCTTAGAAATCTTGCGATGTTATACTTAATAGAAACCTTGCAATGTGATACTTGGTAGGAACCTTGTGATGATACTCTTGATAGGAAGCATGGAAAGTTATACTTGATTCATCGTGCTTGTAGCTTACCTTGTCATCATGCTTATATTTACTTTCAGTTTATTTATGCCATATTATCTTTACCTGTTTTTTATGCTGAAAGTCACTAGGACTTACTCAGTCTTTATTACTGACCCGGTTTGTTTCGCCTCTTTTTCTTACGTTCCCCCCCCCCCCCAGGTTCACAGGGTGGGAATACAGCTTAGTTCGGATCTTACCAAGCTCCAAGGCTCTTTCATGTACGGCTTGGATTTCTCTTGGCTATGGCTTGCTTTACTGTTTTACTTGAGGAATGATTTATGATTGTGGTTTTATGCTTCTTTACTATTGCAAGACAGATTTCGATGTAATGGATTTAATAGCATTTTGATGTAAAAGGCTTTAGACCTTTCTAGATTTTAAAGTAATGAAATTTGGTTCTTCTTCCACTGTTTTAGATGTTCTGTCTTGTAATATTTCTGTGTATGTTTACCTAGATAATGCTCCACCAAAGCTAGTGCATTCCCTTTGTGAGTGACCCTAGCGGAGGTGGGGTGTTACATTTGGTATCAGAGCAGAAGGTTACCAGACTGGGCAAAAGTTTTTAAAACCTTTTGAAATTATTTTCAAAGCCATTTACAAAGAAGCATTTTTCAAGAATTTTTTTATTTTAAAGGCTATTCCCCAAAGGCCATTAGCGTTATCCTTTGTTTCCTTGTTCGAATCCCTTTTCCTTTCTTTCCTCCATCTGTAGTCACATTAGTTCCATCTACGACTAATCTTATTTCAAGCTTTGTAGGGTTGCCGTGCGATGGAGGTAGTTCTCGAGAGACTTGTTAACACGTTATATAAGAGGGGACAAGAGTGGTTAAGGCGAATGAGGCTCAGAACAAGAAGGTAGAAATGTTTCTGTAGGAAAGTCTAGTTTATCTTTCTATCCTGTTCGTACCCTTTTTGATTATGGTACATCGCATCCTTTTTATTTTTGCTTCGATAGTTGAGTCTCTGCACCTTAGTACTAGTGTAGTAGAGGATCCCATTTTATTCTCAAATCCTGTTAGGGAATCGGCTCATTTATTCATGACTTGTTTGAATTTGAGAATGTCTATGCTACGTGTTGAGTTCAGAAGTAATGCTTATGTTTTTGGGCAATGGATTGATTCTAGGGATGGAGTGGTTTTCCAAAAATGATACCATTCTTGAGTATGAAAAGAGGGTAGTTAGATTCTTGACTTGCCTTGGTAATGCCCTCGAAGTCTAGTGTAACCCTTAGGGTTCTGCCATGCTTAGTTACCTAGAATCTCTTGATATATCTATTGATCCCTAGTAGTGTTCGCCACTAAGGTGGATGGTTCATTTAGCTTATGCATGAGTTATAGGAAATCACCTTAGTAAGTACATTTGGCAACATGGTTGACATCTGTTTATTTGCAAGAGATAATCCTTCTGCGTGGAATACCCTATAAACGAGATCCAGGATTCACTAGTGAATTTTGGAGAGCTTGCATGAAACCATGAGTACGCAGTTATGTTTAAGCCGAGTATACTAGAAAAATAATAAGTGAAAATGGGACGAGAGACAACAGTGAAATGAGTTCCAACTCTTATTTTGGAAACAAAAAAAAATTAAGAAGCTACGAAATTATGAAGCTAGAGACGGTCAAAGCACAATGGAGTTAAGATCAAGGAAATGCGGCTTAGAAGATTGAAGGCTAGATACGCACATTATATCTCTTTATAAGAGTACATCCTTGATCCCTATTTTCCTGTAGAGCTTACTTGCATGCTATCTTTTAAGTATATCCTCTTGGTCCTATTCTCCATCCTATTTCTGTTGCAAACCCCATAGGGAGTATGACTCATCTGTTAGTAATACATGTTGGGGCTTGAGGGTGTCCCTTGGGTTGACTAAACTTTTTGAGTTTTATAGGATATGGGTTGGTCTTAGGAAGGGATTTCTTGTGACCTAAAAGGAGTTTATCATGCTTGATTTCCTAGAATCATATATATTGGTTTTGGGCTGGTGTTTAGGGTACAAAGTTTTTCTTTACTTGCTTCTATCATTCGGTTATACCTTTAGGTAGGAACTAATGGATGTAAACATGTGTTTGAGACATGTTATGGTTGATGGTTGCAAGTGGTTGCAAGTGGATGCTAGTTGTTGCTCGTGGATGCATGAACACACATTAGGCAGTAGATCGGCTCATTCACATCTCATATTGCATATGCATGAGTGTTTATACTTGTTTATGGATGAAATTAAATGTGTTATCATGTGGATGTTGCATATGGATGAATGTTTGTGCACACATATAGTGTTTATATGGCTAGGACTATTCGCATACATGTTGGACTCATGGCACTAAAACATATTTTGCATTAAGAAGATCAATCAGGCCTGATCATTTGCATTAGACAAGGAATATATACACACACTTCTTGCATATGTTCATACAGCATTTGAAATCTTTTAAGGACAATGGTTGCCTGTGAATGATGGTTAAGTAGATGGTTGATTGGATGATAGGATGCATTCTTCTTAACTTGAAGATTTCGGGGACGAAATCCTTTAAGGAGGGAAGAATGTAACAACCCGAATTTTTATAACATGTTAAAACCATAAATCAAGGCAGAATTAATTTTAAAATAAGAATCAAGGGAAACGGGTTACGCCATTGCGTTCGTCTCGAAATTTTACATGAAATAGAGTCCGAGTTTTCGAAAATCGGAGTCCGGATGAAGAAGTTATGGCCTGTACAAGTTTCAGCAGTTTCCAGGCAGCACTGGACCAGGGGGTCGACCATAGGGTCGACCTACCCACCCCCCCCCCCCCAGGTCGACTATAGGGTCGACCATAGTGTCGACCTCCCCCCTTACAGGTCGACCTGGTCGGCCTGTTTTGACCTAGAACTCATTTTTGAAGCCTGAGACGTGTTTTGACGGTCCGGATTGATTCTAGGGTTAATCTAAGGGCCTAAACTAGTTTCTACACCTATAAAAACACCCTTAGACCTAATCTAATTCATATCAAATCATTCTTACACTATTATGCTGCTGAACTCCCTCTTGAACCATGGCCGCCGCCCCCAAATTAAAGAAAAAGCATTCAAACTCAATCCAATTCGAAGATTAAAGCTTCTACAATGATTCAAGACAATAAATCAACAACGCCGCAACATTTTTACAACAAATTCACTTCCTAATTCACTAGCCATGCTCTGTAAGTGCTAGTTACTTTTAGATTTAAACATTTAATTATAATATGGCCATGGAATAAAGTGAAATTGAATTTAAGTATGTTTATTTGATTCGGACCCATTCCTGTTGCTTCTTGAATCTTGGGTTCTTGAGACTTGTCTATCTTTACTCTCATGTCAAGTCCATGATCTATTCAGCCTGTTGAAAGTCACTTTTCTTGATTCATGTTGAATTTATTATCCAGTTGTAATCTTTATGCCTGTAATGATGTTTTTCTCTCTGATCTTATTTTTTATGCAAAATTCTATCTTCCCCTATTTATTTTCTTTTGATGAACCTAGGTCAATTTCGGACCTAGGCCTAAACCGCGATTTGCATACGATTGAATACGGGGAAATATGGGAATGTTGTCTATATTGGATATATATATATATGTTTGGTAAAATTGATGGCATAACATGAAATTGGAAATTTGGGGTATTGTCAATATAATTGAAATTGCAAGTTTGGTCGTTGGCATAATTGAATTGGCATGAAGTGGGCATAATGAATTAACATGTAAATCAAATCACGAGTTCGAGCCTATGTAAATTAAATCAAAGGATTAAGTTTATGATTGGACATATGTAGAATTGGGAGTTTGAATATAAAAGCGTTTCTAAATTTGATAATTGGCATAAATATGTATTATGAACTTGGGTTGTTGGCGTGTGTTGTAAAAAAAAAAAGATTATTGTTTGGGATAACTACATCATGAATCATGATTTGGGTTTATTTGGACATGAGACTTGATACATGTAATCTTGGCTAGAACTTGATATGGGTAAAATGGCATAAACTTGGCATACATGTAAATAGGCAAGAATTGGAAATATGTAAACTGACTAGAATTGGGTATATGTATATAGATATATAGATATATAGATATATATTGGCAGGTAATTTTGGAACTTGGGCGTATGTTTATTTATATGTAAAGTTGGGAATTTGGAACATGAAAATGACGGTGTACTGGATAATTGATTTGATCACAAACATGAACATTTTTATATGTTAAACACATGAACTGATATTGGGGTTTTGGGGAAATACGATCATTAATGAACCTTTGACACGAGGTTAGACTCGGTTTGTGGTGTAAATCTGCCCAGAACCGCCCGACAAATCCAGTAGCCACAAAGTGTCAGTCTAATGTGAGAGGTCGAAGGCCAAATTGTAGGCGTAACGGTTTATGACACGAGGTTAGACCCAGTTTGTGGTGTAAATCTACCCGGAACCGCCCGGCAAATCCAGTGGCCACAAAATGCACGGTCTAATGTGTGAGGTCATGATTCGTTCGTCATAATGAATGAATTAAGGAATACTAACCATAATAAGACGTGGGTATGGTTAGAAGGTTAGGTGGGATTACATGGAAATTTGACATGTAAATGTGGACCTAACCGGTATGAGTTAAGAACATGTAAAACTTACAAATGTAGGCTTAACCAACATAATAGTTAATCAGACCAATGGGTGGGTTAAGTAATATAACATGACATGTGGCAAGGTTAAGTCAACTTGAACATATAGATAATATTTAACCAACTTAGCATGATACGTGGGCGGGTTAAGCCATGAATTATTTGAATATACTTAACCAATTTGACACGATGATTTGATAGGATTAAGTCATGAACCGCTTGAATATACTTAACCAATTTGACATGATGATTTGATAGGGTTAAGTCATGAACTGCTTGAATATACTTAACCAATTTGACACGATGATTTTACAGGGTTAAGTCATGAACCGCTTGAATATACTTAACAAATTTGACACGATGATTTGATAGGGTTAAGTCATGAACCACTTGAATATACTTAACCAATTTGACACGATGATTTGATAGGGTTAAGTCATGAACCGCTTGAATATACTTAACCAACTTGACATGCTAGACTGATGGGTTAAGTCTCGAATTTAAATGACAACACTTAACCTACTGAACGGAAACCCTAGTTGCGCGGTCCTTTTCAGCAGTAACCCATTAGATGTATCACGGTACCCTAGAACTAGGCAAGGTGGGGCACGATTACTGGGCTGATTGTAAGCGACCAGAACGACGACTGAGTTGGTGCGCCGTTGTAGGTTCAGGCGGACTATGGTCGTGCACGTAGTCCGGAGTTGAAAAAGCAGGCATTGGGCACCGGGGGGTTTACACTGTGCGTGCTTGATTCGTGTCGGTGGTTGGCACCCTAGGGCTTGATACATCCTATGGTGGACCTAGCACAGGTGACTACATTTCGTGATTGGGCCGTATGACACAGACACATGAACGAGCTAGGACTTGTAGGGAGTCGATCGATTAATAGATCATTACGTGGAAAAAGGGTGTTGTTCATTAGGTTGCATAATCCCTAGTGGTCCTAGGTGGCATAAACCCTAATCGAATCTAGAAAACGTTCAATAGGTATCATAATCCCTAGTGGTCCTAGGTGGCATAAATCCTAGTTGAACACGCGATAGTTCATGATAAGGAAACCTAGCCAGAACAAGGGTGGCAGTCCAAACGGTTTCAAGAATGGTGGCACTACGTTGAAGTAGTATAGAAATACGTGATGAAACCCGTACGATATACGGCAAGGGACTGTACATATACATGGAAAGGATGATACGGGTTGGGGTACTAGTACAGTTGGTGCAGAGAATTTAGGAAATCAAAGAAAATAATCGAATGGTGAAGCTTAGAAATCTTGCGATGTTATACTTAATAGAAACCTTGCAATGTGATACTTGGTAGGAACCTTATGATGATACTCTTGATAGGAAGCATGGAAAGTTATACTTGATTCATCGTGCCTGTAGCTTACCTTGTCATCATGCTTATGTTTACTTTCAGTTTATTTATGCCATATTATCTTTACCTGTTTTTATGCTGAAAGTCACTAGGACTTACTCAGTCTTTATGACTGACCCGGTTTGTTTCGCCTCTTTTTCTTCCGTCCCCCCCCCCCCCCCCAGGTTCACAGGGTGGGAATACAGCTTAGTTCGGATCTTACCAAGCTCCAAGGCTCTTTCATGTACGGCTTGGATTTCTCTTGGCTATGGCTTGGTTTACTGTTTTACTTGGGGAATGATTTATGACTATGGTTTTATGCTTCTTTACTATTGCAAGACAGATTTCGATGTAATGGATTTAATGGCATTTTGATGTAAAAGGCTTTATACCTTTCTAGATTTTAAAGCAATGAAATTTGGTTCTTCTTCCGCTGTTTTAGATGTTCTGTCTTGTAATATTTCTGTGTATGTTTACTTAGATAATGCTCCACCAAAGCTAGTGCATTCCCTTTGTGAGTGACCCTAGCGGAGGTGGGGTGTTACATGTTCTGACCCCCTCCTCATACATACTCGCAGGTTAGATTTGTGGCAGAGACATGATAGCCTTGGATACTGGTTAGGCAGTATTAATAACATGGTACGACTATGTTTGGATTATACTATATTTTATCCTCTCCGCTGCGAGATATTTTCTGAGCTCTGACATAATTTATGTCTCTGTCTTTTTTGCAGGACACCAGAGAAAACCAATCCGAGTTTCGATGGATTGGAATTTTGAAAAAATTCGGTCTGTCGGAATTCGGATTGTCACAGTGGCTAACCAAGGAAAAGAGAAAAGAATGGTGGGTACTACTGCAGCAGTCGGTAGGATGCTGGAGGGGATTGCTCTGGTGGTCGGGTTAGTGCAGCATGGATTGGAAGCTCGACGATGATTGGATACAAGAGGAGTGGTGTGAGAGGTTTTTTACTGGGTCTAGGAGGAGCAGGATTGATCTGGTGGGCGCTGTGAAATTGGATGTAGGTGATGGTGGGTCCGCAGGCGCTGATGAAAACTTCATGAGGTGATTGCCAACTCGGGTGGACTGTCATCATCGACGTAGGGAGGTTCGGGTGGTTGTGCATGTATATATGTGCATAGATGTGCACTGATTTGAGAAAGGGGAGAAGAGTGATCGGGCAGAAATTTGGGTAATGATCTCAGTTTTATTTAACTGTGCCAACTTGTGAATTTCAGCGTTGGATTTTGTCAAATGGTAGAAAGTCAGGCAGAAGTTTTTGACTGATCGACGTGGGTGGATTCATGTTTTCTGGTGACAAACATGGGCTTGGCAAATGCGGAATTTTTGCAAATTAGGAAGAAGTCGGGGCAAGGAAAATGGAGTGGTCTACATGTGATTTTGCCATTGTGGACATTTGGTTTCACGGCAAATGATCGGCCAAATTATTTTGAGTGATCAAACAGCGTCGATCATCCATTTTAAGCTGATCGATCCGCTTTTTTTTTTACCAAATATCCGTTTTTACCAGATCGAGTCGTGCAAGCTGTTTTTGACGATCGACAAATACCGATCAACAGTTTTTGTGTGCGCAATACAGTAATTTGCCAGCTTTTAAATATTTTTACCAAATGAATTTTGTCATGCGATTGGACTGATGAGCTCAGGTAGTTTAAGCTAAACAAACCAAGGCGATCATGAATTTTTACTACGTTGACTTTGCGAAACTTCTTAATGACGATTTTAGTAATCATCGTTATTTCTAATCTTTTCTGAATACTCTATGACTTCAATTAAATTGTTGTACGTTTTCCGACGACGTTCTCAAGAATCGAGTGTTCGTTACCAATAACTTCGGCGTGCGACTGTTTAACCAAATTACCAGTCAACACAGATTATGATAACATAATATAAAAAAATTGATGCAATTTAGGGAAATTTAATTGTTTGTATTAACCATTGTTGAAATCAGAAATATGATTTCAGTTAAGTAAATTAATATGAATTGTTAAACTGGAGTTGTTAAGTATGTTATGACAATTGATTGTTGATTGAGTGACAGTTTTGTTGTGATATGATCATCCTAATTTGAATAGTTTAAAGTAAGTATTTACGTTAAATCATCTGGTATTAGATCAACATTTAAATCTGTGAGCTAAATCTTATATGTGAAATGATTATTACAATCCTGATAATCAATAGGATATAGGAACCAAAAAAAACATGTTGATTGATTGCTATTAAGTATCACTTGACCCTAAAAGATATTAACGTTATCGTTTCGAAGAGTCCAGAAACTATATTCCACTTCGATTCAACTTATACGAGTCAAAGATTATTGAAGATAGTCGAAGATGGAGTTATGCAAGGGTTGTTCTGTAAATCCTAGGTAGAAATTGCCTAAGATGAATTTACAGAATAGTGTTTTCTGTTTGTCCAGTCCTAGGACAACTATTTTATTTCCTTAAAATGTTTTAAAATCTTTTTGCTCACACCAGTCCCATGACTGACTCAGAGTTTATTTTTCTATGTTTTCCCTAAACTCTTGGGTGCCTAAATTTTTACAGGCAGTCAAGTACTGGAAGGAGCTTGGAGTAGGAAGCTTCAGTGTTAGATATATAGAGTTTTGTTCCGCTGTATTGTATATATGATGTACTCTGATTATGTATGTAAGTGCAAATAACATTTTGTATTTCAAACGATATTATATACATTATATTTTGTTCATTCCGCTGTGAGATTCGTGTTACTCCGATTCTTTTGTGTTCTTTTTTTTCTTCTATTCAAAATTTCTATCTTTTCTGCTCTCACCCTCTAACTTCTTTCTTTTAATGATCCGATAAATTTCTGTTGTTTGGCTAGTCGATATGGCATTTATATCAATAATCAGGATCAGGAATTTGGCGGGTCGTTATAATGCCTCAAGCTATATGCTTGTCTAGTTCTCTCTTAGCACATACATATTGCTTATGAATTGCGTGTTTATGTTTGTTTGTGTGATAGGATTCCATTTGATGAGATTTGAATTCGTTTTGATATTTTCGAGTATAAATCTTTGTGGGTGTTTGATTTTGTGTTATAGAATGTTTCGACAAACCATTGAGGTATTAATTTCATTTCTATAAAGTTAATATCCTCCGACTATCGATCGAATGCGATAGAAATCGACATGGCCATAAGGCCGAGCCTTATTTTCGCAGCAGGCAGGTGGCCATGTGATGGCCCGCAAATTCGTACTATTTGAGTTGACTAATATAACACACATCCAAACCAAATTGCATGGAAATACGAGTCATTAGGGGTAAAGAAAAGGAAACAAATAGAAGATCGAACAAAGTGAACATCAGAATCTCACAACTGAATGAACAAAATATAATATTATATATCATAACTTTGAAATACAAAACCGTATTGTTTATATATACCATATCAGAGTACAACACATATACATCACAGTGGAAATAACTCTAAACAACTAATGGTGAAGCCTCCCGCTTCAAGCTCCTACAGGTGTATCTGCAAAATCTTGAAACACTTGACTGCCCATACAAATTTGGGCAACCAAGATTTTAGGGTAAAACGAACAAAATATACTTTGGGCCAGTCATGCGACTGGTGTGAGTAAACTCCAACCATATTGTTCAACTTTGAAAAACCTTTAGAAAGAAAAGGATAATAGAAAGACCAACTCTCACATAAACATGGATGGATTTTACCTAACTATGACCCAAAACATTTTTGATATCAAAATCCGGTGATATTATGATAATGTCTAATCAAATAAATAACCATCTAGCGGAACATTTGCATCTCACGCTCCACATACATAGTACAAAATCAAAAACTGCAGGGCGCTTATTGAAGATTGGATTCCCACTAGGACAAGGTATGAGACCACCTTCCGATCAGTGTACTCTAGAGGGGATACACTAGGGGTTCAACAAGAACATCTTACAACCCGGCCATACATGACCAGTCACTCATTTAGCTTGAGTGGACCAAATGTAATATCACCCATGGTTGTCGGCCGTCCAACCGTAATCTGTAAGATATAGAAACGATAGAAGAACAAATAGAATTTTCTCTACATGGTGATAATACAACCTAATTGGGTATGACCCAACTAGCCATGCTACCTACCCGATTTTTGTCATCTCCCAGTTGTGAGGCTTGAGGCTATGTTCATCTTGTTAGAACAGCTGACCACCATTCACTTTGAATGCTACATCACCAAACCCGTTAAATCATTAGTTGATCAACCCAATAATATTATGGGTATAAAAAGCTAAGAGAAACGAATTCCTCCGCCACCAAATGTAATACCTCAAAAAGATTGTCTTGTGTTATATGTTAGGCATACTCTGTCAGACATTCGCCTATACGAGTTGTCCTGGGACTGGACAAACCAAAGGCACTATCCTGTAAATAGAACAGCCCATGCATTTTACTCCATCTTCAATTTTCCTCAGCATAATCTAATTCGCAACACCTATGCTTATATGGAGTGGTTTTCGGATAACAAATCCAACCGGTCTCTCCGTATTGACAAGATGATCAAAAACTTCAATAGTCGTTATTAAACTATCGAAGAAAAAAACATCCATCCAATAATCACTGGCCCTTTTCTAATATTTCATTAATTAAATCATCCCCCAGATTCCTTTCAATATCTTTACTCTGATATTCTAAAAACACTTTAGCTTCTTACAATATTTGGAAAACGTTCTATTTCCCATCTCCTTTTATTTTCTATACTTAGAAAATATTTATTATTATATTCCCAAAATCCCACTTACTTGGGTTAAAATGAATGTTGTGTAAGACATCGTTACCACAACCTGAAATATTGCATTTAACTAAATCTTATTTAAACATTGATTTCTAGTTATCAAAATTTCTAAAAATATATTCTAACTTCTTAAATTTTTGGAAAATTTTGCCAGCGTCTCCTTTGTACGGCTCAATCGGTACAACTACATATCGCCTTTCTAGGCCCTTTCCATTCAAAAAGAAAATCAAAAAGCCAAGTGGCTTGTCTAATAGGCTCATAAAATCTCATATGGAAATTTAAACATGTACCTTTTTGTTTGGCACTCAAATTATAATCTTCATTCTCTGCATTCCATACCTGTTTAACATATATAAATTTGTTCCTAATTTATTTCAATCAATTCAATCCCATTTTGCTCCATTCGCCAATTAATTTTCTAATTAGCATCTTTGCTTAATCTACTTTTAATTTGAACATATCACGTTCGAATATATTTGTATTCACTTAAACGCAAATCAAACTCAACCTCCTTGCTCACTTCCAAATTCTAATCCAAGTTTCATATTTGAATTTCCAATTTCAATTTATAAATTCAATTCTCTTAACAAAGTTAAGTTTGTTTCAAAATTCTATTAACTAATTTCTTTGAAATTAGTTAACTTCATTTGATAATTAAAAATCTGATTTTTGTTCCAAAAATCAATCCAATTACTCCACTTGAGTTCATATCTATTTTATGACTCAAATCTGGATTTTTACAATGAAAATTTCAAATTTCATTTACTTGAAATCTCTTGATTTAAAATAAATCGTTATAGTTTTATAAACGATTATAGCGATGTTTTTCTGGAAATTTGATTTTGACATAACTGGAAATTTATAAGACAAAATCAAGATTTTTCTCTTTCATTTGAATTCTATCATTAAATAGGTCTGGGTGTTTCTTGTTTCATCAAATTCCGACTTATATTGAGTTTTATATACCCAATTGAAGTTCGAAACATCAAAATACGAAATACCGCGTCTCGGCCAGTTCGTCTTAAATATAATTAAATAAAAACGTTTAAACTTCATTTATTAATAAATTTCAACTCCATTTTCTAATATTTACACATAATTTAAATCAGTATTCCAAATCCAAATTCAACATCTCGATTTTCCAAAGTTGTTGATTACTTTATTCAAAATTCATAACTCGGTTATAAATTGTTCACAACTCAACTTCTATATTAAATTCCAATTTCTTTGTACATAAATTATTTTATAAAAGATCGGTATAATCGAATTCCAATTATAAATTCCTTTTATGGGAATAATTAATTAATTCAACATCCTTTACCATTACAAACTAATATCATCCCTTGATAATGGTGAAATCGTTCAAGTTGGGGTATTTTATTTACCTCTCTGACCTTGACCGACAACATTCTTATCTTAAGATAGATAAAAGTATGTAGTACAAAAACTCAATTAAAATCTCGCCTTTTATTCCAATTCTTACATTTGGAAATCTATTTCCAATTTACTCGATGAAAATTACTTCATCACATTTATAAACGTTGTTTATAAATTAACTTCCTAGAAAAAACTTCCATTTAATAATCTATTTTAAACTCGATTCCCCTTTTGGAGTATTTTATTTTTATAACGTATATACCTATATTAATAAATTAATATGGAATCTATTTTCATATTAAAATATTAAATTTTAGTTTCTATCCAATATAATCCCAATATCTTATCTGAAGATTATTTAGTTTTTTATAAATTCGACATGGTCGAATTCTAATCATAAATCCATATGGATTTATTTCAATTCATTTTATATTTCGAACATCGGAATAAATTTCATCGTTTCCTTTCCCTAAAATGATTTCAAATTAAAAATCCCTTTTTAAATTCATACTTGAATTTAAATTTATAAATTATCCAATGAAAATTCCCCTCCTTTATTTATAAACATCGTTTATAAATTTAGTTACTTGTCTTTATTAAAAACAAGTTAATATTTTCCTAGCTTATTCGAAAGTCAAATTCTATTCCAGAAAATAAATTTCCTTTTTATAAACCCAAATTTCTTTTATTGATATTTTAAAATATCAACACTTTGGGCCAGTATTATTTAAACATCCAACACACAGTCATAATTCATTACACATCATATAACACAAAATATGAAACCATAATAAAATAAATTTGTGAGGAATCCAGTTGGATCCCTTCAACCTATTTTTCCTGCATTCACAGATGTTAGACAACATAAATAATACCAATCCTGCTTCAAGGTGGGATATCACGGTACATAAGGTCATCCACTCGATATATCGTGGGTGATAGGGTCATCCACTTATGGTACTACAGGAAATATCCAATATATATAATAGCAACAACCACCAAGCCTAAATATAACTAATATATATCATATATAATAGTCACAATTCAACAACAATTATTTAATGCATTCAATTAATCAACAACATATAAAATATTGTATTAAATAAAAATTCGATTATAATAAATTATAATCGAACCAAAGAGTGAGTTTACTCATCGTGATTTTTCCTTTTCCGAATATCATGTGTAATTCAAATTTCACGGCTACGAATTGTCTCGAATAAATCTATCACCTATGATTATTTAGTTTAAATTAACTTAACACATAAATAAGTTAATTACCCTATGTATTTTAAATTAAAAAACGTATACCTTACTATTACTGGAAACCAGACGATTAATCTATGCAGCATAACCATAAACAGCTGTCATCAGACCACCTTCCACCACTTGATCACTGCAACAAATACTCCAGTGACCAGACCAAAACCCCTATAATGCCAATCATAACCACAATGCTACAACCACCAACCTTCACTGGCTCGACAACCTTCTCTACAAACGGCCATTTCGATTACTGTTGAGCTTCCACCATCCCCAAAAATCACTGATCGAGCTCTTCCAAGTGACACCAATGCCTAAGCCACACCATCACAAATCAAAAAACCAGCACTCCTTATTGTCGATCCCCAATCACTCCATTGTACCAATTTAAAAACATTTCCCCTTTTGGATTCCTGTCTGAACTCGACTGCCAGAAAACATGCTCCCTGTTAACGATATTTTTCGTCAACACCTGGGGTAGGTCTACAAAAGTGGTCCTAAATGGAAAATGGGTTGTTTAGCCCTCTCAAGTTTGAGTAGTTCACCGTTTCCTAGGAATAAGGGTCTAGAATCCAAAAGAATAGTTACTCTTCCCTCGATGGGGTGAGTATCACACTTAATCAATTCAAGAACCAAAAATTATCCCAGGAGAATGAATTTCTAAGAAAAACCCTTGGTAATGACTTAACGGATGGTAGGCAGGGGTTTTGCACTAAGATTATTGAAGAGTCCGAGCTTGCAGGAAGGGTTTAATCATACGGGATGGGTAATTCACTAGATCTGCAGAAAGGCTTGGTTGAAGGTTTACACATATGTAAGAAACAAACAGTAAGTTGTGACACCCATAACTAGGAAATAGCATAGCAAACACATAAAGAAATATCATAAGTATTTATTTACTCTTTATTAATCTTTGATTTAGAATACAAGAGTAGAATAAGAGAAATCCCCAAATTGTTTTAAGGATCAGGGTTTACTCTAGAGAAAAGAGTACAAGAATCAGAATGAGAAAAATCCTCCTTAAAATGTGAACCCTGGGGTCTTATTTATAGAGAAATCGGGGCCCCTTCTGCTGTTGGGCTATTGGATTTGCAGGGGCCTCTGTCGGCCGCTTTTTCCTTTGGTCTTGGGTGTTTTGGCTTCCGACCTCTTTATGGTGCTAATTATAGCTTCTATAACGAAGGTTCCAGTTAGTTGGAGCTTCTTTGAGATTGATATAAGCTCTCGGTTATAAGCTTTCGGATGTAGGATTTTGGTCTTTCCGTGAATACTTAGAGGAGCTTGCCCTCGCGATGTATGTAGATAGTAGTCGGTTCGAAACCACTGTCGGTGTCTATGCTAAGTAGACTAGTATGGATAGCTTATATCCTTTCTGGGGTTCTGGGATACCTCCCGTGGGAGTTCCTGAGTATATTCAGTTCTTTCGGAAGGTTGCTCCAAGTGATTTGTCTGTTGTCTATCAATATAACCTTTCGGTGTTTATGCAGTAGATGTTTTTGGAAGCATGTTCCAGATAATCTCTATGTGCTTCTGGCTTACTACTCTTGATCTCTTCACCTCTTGATGTATCGGTATTAAGCAGGTTAATACCGATAGCCCTTCCGTCCTTCCGGGTTTTAATTATTAAATCTCTTGCCTCCCTCTTTCTTAGCTTCTGGCTTAGATGACCTTTCGCTATAGAATCCCCTTGCCAGATTAACTATACCAGGTCCCTTGCCGGATAAACCCTATCGCATAGGCCCTACCGGATAGATTCTATTGGCATTCTGTAGCTTTTGAGTTCCTTTTGGTGTTTATGGTCATCCGATACCCCTTCACCGTTAGTTTATTTCAGAGTTGATTTTGGTACTAATATTTTCCCCCTTCTAGTGAAGGGGTGTTTTCGAGTTTTCCAGTCAAATTTTCTCGTCTGAGGAGATGAAAGGTTTCCAACCGTACGAGATTCTTGACTTTTTGCTTTTTCGATATGAATCCTTTTGCCTGATTTGATTTAAGATAAGTGGTGGAGATGAAAAAGCGAGCTCTTTCCAAAAAGGAATCTTCTTTTCTCTTCTTTCCCTTTCCTGCATAACATTTTACTTAAACTAGGTTACTGTTCATCTAAATTCACCACACTACTTTGGAGATTTTAAGCTTAACTAATCATAAATTTTCTTGCTTTA
This sequence comes from Allium sativum, assembly GCA_030737875.1. Classification (NCBI taxonomy): domain Eukaryota; kingdom Viridiplantae; phylum Streptophyta; class Magnoliopsida; order Asparagales; family Amaryllidaceae; genus Allium; species Allium sativum. Next base: position 25,466,450 of record CM060912.1, on the reverse strand, counting down.
ATCTTAATCGCTGGTTTGGACGATGCCTTGAATAGGGGTTCAATGGCTTCAATACAGATTAAACTCCCAATAACCGTTTGGGATGATGTTGAATGGTAATTTCAATAAACTGTGTCTATCCCCAATTATTATTAGGGTCTGGGAAGCAGGATTTGTATAGACAACTAGTTCATGATAAAAAGCAATTTAAATTGTTGACATCAATTTTTGCTGTCAATATCATTACTTAACAGGTTAAAGAAATTCTACAATCATTCATTTGCTTATATGTAGTTTGTATGCATTTATCAAATAGAAATGAGATTAGAGCATATGTTTATGTTACGATATCACCTGGCTGGACTATGTCTGGAATCCCAAAAATTGGTGACTCCAATTTCAGCCAGTCGGCTGGGCTTTGTTCAAAGGAGGAGCAGCTTGGAGCGAAGGAGCTTCAAGTGGCTAAAGTCGTGGGTGGAGTTCCTGGTGACTTGAGTCAGCATTTTGCTCTATTATCTTCAGAATTTCTTTGTGATCATGCCCCTTTACCCTTGGGACAATATTTCCTAGAACAACCTTCTCTCTTACGCTCAGTGCTTCTTGGGGATGATTCACACTGTCTCCCACTGCTTTTACCCTTCTTAAGTCTTTGCCTAAAAAGAGGACGACTTCGGCGCCAGCAGTGGTTCTACCAAGGGACATAAAAGCGAAAATTTTATCTCCCGTCCTTTTGGTGATGAGACCGTTGAGTCGCCTAGTCGTCGATTATTGTCCACCCCCCTTGCACCTTCTCCTGGAAGCTTTCCTAATACGTGTCCTTCTTCAGTGGAGACCACAAGAAGTAATTTTGTTGCTGGCTTTTTGAGATCTGATTCTCAGGGGATTTCGAGTTTGAGAGAGTGTTAGCTACTCTCCCCTCCTTATTGACCATGTGATCCCATAAATTCTCCTTTATCGACCTTGTATTTTGATAGTATTATCAGATCTGTCCTACCTTTTGTTGATGTATTCGATATTCCAGAATTTGCTTTCACGGATTGATCTGATTTTTTGTCTTCATCTTGTTAAGCAAGAACTTCTGGTTCATACACTTTTTTTTCCTAAAACTCTTCATCCTTTTTATTTGTGTAAGTGCTAACATTACATTGTTCCTTTTTAGATATCCATAATTTGGTACGTTGCCAGGGCAACGACGACCTCCTTATCTTGTGAGACGAAAGAGCTCCAAGAAGAGAAAGTCGCGCTAGAGTCTAAGATCCATGACTTTACTTTTGCGAGGAGCAATAACATAGAAGCCAACAACCACCTGAGAGTGTCTCTTAAGTGGGAAAGGGCGGAAAACAGTTCCTTAGCTACTAAAGCTTTGACCCTTAAGCGTGAGCAGTGTGATATGTTGGTAGAGCATGCAAGGAGGTTGAGAACAAAGGAAGCAATTCTTTCCAATGCTAAACGGTTAATTTATGAGACCCAGGACCAGATTTCCTTGTTTTTGAGGGTACATCTTCCAGACATGGTGTCGGAATATTATGAAAAGGCTCTCTCTTCAATCTATTGCGATAACCATGGCAAGTTTCCGGACATGGATTTTCCTTCCACTCATCCATCCCTCCGGGATAGAATCTTGGGGGAGAAAGTATGTTAGAACACGACATTGAAGTTTCCAAAGGGAAAAAGGCAAGGGTTGAGGACCTTCTGTTTCTTGAAGAGCTGCCTGATTATTCATTATCTAGTAACGACAAAAATCCAATTTTACATATGGGAGGTGATGATGTAGGTGATCATAGCAAAAATTTTGACTCCAAGTGTTGGCATAAAAAGGATAGCAGAGAGAAAGGTATGCTTTCTGTGTTTGTAGGTGACTTCTTGGGCCTTACCAGTGCTAATTCCTCTCATGTTTCAGTTACTTCATGTGGAGATGGTGGGTTTGCTGAAGAAGTCAGTCTCCCGGAACCTGGTGAGAAAGAACAGGCAATGTGTATGGTTTCCCCCATTCCTCAGGTATGAACCTTTGTTCTTGAATTTCTTCTTTACTTGCGGGAATCGACCCTTAATGATTCATTTTTATGGAGATGAAGATCCTATTTCCACTAATTATTCTGTTTCCAAGGATGACTTGCACTCTCTCTCTAGGCTTAGGAGGGTATTCCTCACAAAATATTTTTATAAATCTGGCAGGGAACGCTTTTTGAGAGAGCTCAAGCACATTTATATGAAGTACCCTCAGCTATCTTTCAACTTCTTGGGGAATGATAGGGAAATAATATTAAAGAAACTTAGATCTCACCATGTGAAATTAATATGTAATATGAAGGAAAGGAGTATTGGAGAGAAAATTTAATTTGTTACACCCCTTGTAGTTGACGTTAAAGTGCATTCGCATTCATTTTCTTTCAGTTGTATGTAGTTTTGTGGTTCAAATATAGATGTTTATTTTCTGAAAATTGATTCAACAAGCGGTAGCTCGTTTGTTTACATAAACAGGAAAATTCACTTGAAGTCATTTCCTTTTACGTAGATAAAGGCGTTCAATTTACTCTGCGCCCAGGAGACTTTCTGGAGAACTCTTACCAATATCGATGACAGATTTTCCTTGTACGCGGAACCACTTATGCGACGCTTGAAAGAACAAATGTATATTGAAGGCTCAGATAAATCAAAAGGATAAAGAAATCCTCAAAGTGAAGTGGGATATAAAGACAAATCCTTCTATCGATTTTGATGGAGAAAATGATGGACTCCATTGTCAAGTTGCTGACTTAGAGGCAGATCGTAACAATGCATTAACTAAATGTAAAAAATGGAAATTTGTCTTTGGATGTAATCTTGAAACTTCCACACCTAAACACTTGCGAGTTTCAATGGAGTTTGAGTTCTCAGATCAGGAGATAAGGGATCTTCCCCTTAGGGTGGATCATTCCCTCATTGCTAGGTGGCATAGAAAGACTTAGGCCAACATGTAAGGCTTTACGACAAGAAAAGTGTTGAAGATAACTCTCGTCATATTAATTTCTATATTTCCAAAATTAAGAAATTACAAAAAGAGAAACAGGCCTTACATAAAGATGTTGTCGACTTGAAGAAGGAGAACTGAAACCTTCGTGAAATGGGCAGGGCTTTCAATCGGGCTTTGAAGCTACAGCCTAAACCCCTCGGATGATTCATACATGGTTATAGAAAAGACGTGAAAGATCAACGGACTTTTATGTACTGTGATTCATCACTCTGTAATTTCTTCCTTGTCTAATGAATAAGAAGCTTTTTATTGAGAGTCAAGTTATACCCAGATGCAATTTCTAGCGTTGGGGTGTGGGTGTTTTCTCCTCTGGAGATTTGTTTATCTTGCAATCTTTTTTGTAAATAATTATGTAAGATATGAAGTACTTGGCAAATCACCTGTCGCATGTAATATTTTATAATGATGGTGCTTATGAACAGGTGCATGACCTATAACAGTATTACTTAATGTGTGAACATACATTTCAATGTAAATGTTTTGCTCTCGTCATGTCTTTACCATGACATGGCGTACACGTCTGGCACACTTTGTTAGAATCTTGTCATATAGTCCTTCGCAGAGCACCATTTTCCCTTAGTGGGGTTAATGATATCAAGATGCATTAGATATGAAATGTCTATAGTGCTTACTTGTTTTTTGTACCTTAGTGCAAACATTTGATATACTTGGATAATAAATTAATGAATGTATAATTTAAGGACACTTCACTAGGAAAGTGAGAAGGCCATAAGTTTGCACTTAATAATAGCAAAAATGTTATTCCAATCCAGGTACAAGTTAGTGAGAAGGTTGAACAACTTCTTCTTGTTCGGTTTTGAGCATCTGGATCGATCTAGCTCTAGATATTTGTGATGAGACTGGAATCCTACCTCCGGTTGTGACTCACACCTGAATTGGCCTAGATTTGAGCATTAAGATAAAAGACCAAGAATCTTCATCTGGCCCTTGTTGAGAGTTGAATTACTTTGGATTCGGTGTTGAGACGGGTTTCCCCTTCCAGTATTTGTGAAGACCTGAACCAACCCAGATTCAGGTCATTAAAATAGGAGATCGAAAATATGCTTTTAGTATTTGTGAACCCAGATTTGGGTTATTAAAATAGGAGACCGAAAATCTGCTTCTGGTATTTGTGAGGAACAGCCCAAATTCGGGTTATTAATATGGAAGACCCGAACTAACCTTTGTTCAGGTAAATAGAGATTGAGTACCAGAGATCTACTTCTGGTATTAACGTTTTGGTAACCCACTTGGATTTGATTTGTGAAGCAGAGGCTATATGTGCTTCCTAAGCCTCTCTCTAGGCTTTTGATGTCAAAGCAGAGGATGTACGTGCTTTATTGGCCATTCTCTGGTCCTGTGCGCTTGGCTAGCTTATCCATAAGCAGGAGCCAAGGACTTACCCGACCTCCCTTTAGGAGACGCCTTATCCTGACCATCGTAGGTGATGATAAGGTCTTAGAAACTTAAACTGGGCCATTGGAGACACAAAATTAAGGTTTACTCTTTTGATGCTCTATACTGACCATCATAGGTACTGATAGAGGCTTACACACCACCCCCCTCCGAGGGGTGCCCTATCCTGACCATCGTAGGCGATGATAGGGGTTGGCGTTCCCTTCTGTGGGTAACACGGAACATAAGCAGAGGTAGGACGTGCTCTTCTGCTAGTAGAGGTAGGACATGCTTAGTTCATAGCAGAGGCAGGGCGTACTCTTCTGCAGGCAGAGACAGGGCATGCTAAAGTTAGATGCACTGCCACGATTATTTCTAATGTGAAACGGAGGCTTACGCTTTTGATGCTTTAACCTAGCCCCCTTTGATTTGGGCATGGAAAACAACTAACACACCATCCCCCTCCAGGGAGTGCCTTGCCCTGACAATTTTGGTGATAACAATGGATTTGATCCATTCGTGGTTTGACCCCTTTTGGTTTTCTTTAAACTTCGAAAGGAGGGTTTTTTGTACCCTCGATCGTATTTGATAATCCTTTTCCTAAGGACTTTTATTGAACTTAATCTGATCCTTTTATAAACTCTTGTAATTGTCCTTGGTTGATGAATTGGATGACTGTTTCCTCAAGGATCCTGCAGTGGTTAGTTTCGTGTCCATTCATCATGTGGTAATGACAATAGGGTCCTCCTGTTTTCCTTTCGTATTTGGGTTTTTCTTTGGGAACGGCCAATAGTTGAGTTCGTGTTTGGTTAGGAAGTAAACATTTTCCATCAAAATGGTGAGGTAGTATCTCTTAGGTAATCCTGGAGTAAGATTCTCTCCTTGCCGCTGGGATTTATCCCTTTTGTGACCCCGTCTCGTTATCTTACCTATATTTTTGTTCCTACTTTCCGGATGAGGTGTTATCCTTTTGGACCATTTGTTGGTGAAGTGCTAAAAATCATTCATTATTTCTTGTTCAAGCACCGTTCCTTTGATTTTCTTGGGGCGAGTTTTCCTTACGTGAGAGAAAATGTTAATGTCCTTTGATGTAGAGACATTTGGAGGAGGTGCTAGGTTTGTCCTATGTGGGAAAGGCTATAATCCCCGACGTCGGAAGCGTATTGCTCTACTTCCCTTTTCCGCTTTATTATCCGCAGGTCTTCCACTCTCAACCTTCGTTCTTTTTTTACACTTGGGTCAGCGATTTTTGACTTATCCATTCGAGACCTAGAAGGCTTTTGTTGGGACTTCTTACCCATAATTTTGCTTCTTCAAAGCCTTAGTCCAATCCGGGACGGAACAACACAGTTAGTAACATGACAAAGTTACCTAAAGGGTTAAAGGTAGGAATAGGAATCGGTGGTCCAGGCCCTCCTTCTAACGCCAAAATGTTAACGATATTTTTCATCAACACGAGGGATAGGTCTACGAAAATGGACCTAATGGGAAAATGGGTTGTTTATCCCTCACAAGTTTGAGTTAGTTCACCGTTTCCTAGGAATCAAGGTCTAAAATCCAAAAGAATAGCTACTCTTCTCTCGATGGGGTGAGTATCACGCTTAAGCGATTCAAGAACCAACAATTATAATAGGACGATGGATTCCTAAGCACAACCCTTGGTAAGGACTTAACAGATGGTAGGTAGGGGTTCTGCACTAAGCTTGTTGAAGAGTCTGAGCTTGCAGGAAGGTTTAAGCTTATGGGGTAGGGTATTACACTAGATCTGCAGAAAGGCTTGGTCGAAGGTTTACACATATGTAAGAAACAAACAGTAAGCTGTGGCACCCATAATAAGGAAATAGCTTAACAAACACATAAAGAAATATCATAAGTATATATTCGCTTTTTATTGATCTTTGATTCAGAATACAAGATTAGAATAAGAGAAATCCCCAAATTGATTTAAAGATTAGGGTTTACTCTAGAGAAAAGAGTACAAGAATCAGAATGAGAAAAATCCTCCTCAAAATGTGACCCCTGGGGTCTTATTTATAGAGAAATCGGGGCCCCTTCTGCTGTTGGGCCGTTGGGCCTGCAGGAGCCTCTATCGGTCGCTTTTTCCTTTGGTCTTGGGTGTCTTGGCTTCCAGCCTCTTTATGGTGTTGATTATAACTTTTGTAATGAAGGTTCTGGTTAGCTGGAGCTTCTTTGAGATTGATATAAGCTCTCGGTTATAAGCTTCGCGGATGTAGGCTTTTGGTCTTTCCATGAATGCTTAGAGGAGCTTGCCCTCATGAAGTATGTAGATAGCTGCCAGTTCAGAACCACTGTCGGTGTCTATGCTAAGTAGACTAGTATGGATAGCTTGTATCCTTTCTGGGGTTCCGGTTTACCTCCCAGGGGAGTTTGTGGGTATAGCTTATTCTTCCGGAAGGTTGCTCCAGGTGATTTGTCTGTTGTCTATCAATATAACCTTTCGGTGTTTATACAGTAGATGTTTTTGGAAGCCTGCACCAGATAATCTCTATGTGCTTCTGGATTACTACTCTTGATGTCTTCACCTCCTTGTGTATCGGTATTAACCAGGTTAATACCGACAGCCCTTCCGTCCTTACGGGTTTCAATTAGTGGAGCTCTTGCCTCCCGCTTTCTTAGCTTTTGGCCTATATGACCTTTCGCTATAGAATCCCCCTGTCGAGTCCCTTGCCGGATAGATCCCCTGTCGAATAGGCCCTGCTGGATAGATCCTGTTAGCATTCTGTAGCTTTTAAGTTTCTTTTAGTGTTTGTGGACATATGATACCCCTTCACCTTTAGTTTGTTTCGGAGTTAATTTTGGTAGTAACAATCTCATTTCTCTAGAACCAAAACCTCCATCGCAACTGTCACGCGATTTCTTCCTGTTGCGCCCTTCCGTTGATCGAAGCCTTCCTTGTGACGCCATCCTGTGCATCTCAACCCCAGTACCCTAGCACCACTCCACCACTTTTAAAATGCAACCCAAAATCAACATCGCACTCCATCCAAGTCGACATTCCTGAAGTCATGGTCCTTCTCTTCCTTGAATCACGATTTGCGATTTTGATTTCTTTATTTTAAATCGGTGAAACTGATTTCGTGTTAAGTGGAAAGCAGGGTTTTTTTCTCTTTTAGTCGAACTGGAAAAATGAATGAAGGCAGAGAACAAAAAGGGAATGAAGGCAGAGAACTGGAATTGTTCTCGTTTGTTTTGAAATGAGCAAATAAGAAGGGCAGTAATTTTAGTTTATTGTTGCGAAGGAGACAAAACGTACACAGCCATTAAAATGATGTTTCTTTGATATCGAGGGAGGGAGACCATTATTTCTGCTCGAGGAAACATTAGGTCAAGGCGATAAATGAAATGTCAAGGTAGCGTTATTTGTACTTAGGGTAGATGTTAAATAATATGATTCGATTTTGATTTAATTAAAAACTAAAATATCTCGCGGTCCCTTAATTCAAAATCACGAACCACCATTTCAACGTAACGACTGATGTTTCCAACGTTATTCCCTATCTGAATTCAGCGAAGCAGATTCTGAATTTTAATTTTGATCATATAAACAGACTATCAATATTAAATTGACATTTCAAATCAATTTCAATTATATCCAGGCGTTTTCTAATCGTACAATCAAACGATAAAACCAAACATTACCACATTTGAAATCCGATAATAATACACTGTTTCAGATCTGAAGGAACTGATTTTGTTGAATTATGAGATCGTTTGAAAATTAGCTATTTCACATATCAATAATTGATTTAAAATATAATTTAAATTATAAATAATCAAATTCATCGATAATAAATTATTGTTATCATTCTAATTCAATATAGAATTTATATTGATCGACTGAATCGTTTCGATTCAGTTTTAAATCTGAATTCAATTGTTTGTTGTTTCCATATACGATAATTCGATATATTTGATATTAAGTCGTATATCGATTATTAAATCGATAAATTCCATATTAAAATTCATTTATATTTCCAATTCAACACTTAAAATAAATTTAAATATTTAAAATTAGACGACTAAAAATCCAGTACGTTACAGACCAATCGACTGGCCAAAACTTACCAGTCGACTAGTCCTGTTAACCAGATAGTCCGCTCGTAAACTGACTAGTCGACTGGTCCAAAACGGACTGGTCCTTTTGTTTTTTTGCACTCGACCAGTGGAGACCACTGTCGATTGTGTAGGTTATTACAGGCTTATCTCCGGTCGAGTTACAGTCTATTTGACCTTTTTCTATGGGTTTTTAGTTTATTTAATTCACGGATTTATGCGGCTAAATTTTATGGAATTTTGACTTATGCATTGTGAACGAATTTTTAATCGATAGTCGAGAGATTTAATTTACGTTATTAAATGTGAATTCTTAGTTCGATCGTTATTTCGATGGGTGTTCCATGGGATTTGCCACTTCGAAACTGTGTAAAAGGGTTTATATTATTAGTAGGTACCAAATTCTTTTGCCAAAATGATTTCCAATCATACTTCATTTTACAAAGTTATTTTACGAAGTTGTTTTATAAATCGTTTTCCAATCTACTAGTATATATATATATAAACATTTTCCTCGTTCGTACGAGAAATCAAATTAAACGCCTCAGTACAACAAGGACTATAAACCCCTTTGTTTGCTTCGGCAGTTATTTCTTGGACTCATTTGATTAAAAATTGTGGTAATGACCATCTTTTGTTTTTAGTGGACTATACGACTTGTTCATTAATGTTCGAGTAGAGCTAGTGGTTATGAGACATAACTAAAATCTTATAGTTACTAGCTTGGAGTAATTTGCACTACCTTGGATCAGTTGTGATCTTTTCGTTTTCTTTTGAATTATTTCTTGTAGCTACAGGATTAACACTTCCAAGGGTACGTTATCCTTTCGTTTTCTTTTGAATTATTCCTTATAGTTCCATGAATGATCGCAAAGCTTCGGCAAAATGCCGATGCATGGGATTTTTTTTACTGTGTATGTTTTTTTTTCAATTATGACTGCAGAAGAAAGAAGAGTGCGTAGGGAGAAGGAAGAGGAAAAGGGAAAGAAAAAATGAAAGTGCGTGGTATATTTTTGAACCGGTGTGTGTGCGAACCGGTGGAAGGAAAGCTATAAAGATGTTTTTTTTCTTTTCTGAAACTCACAAACATAGGATGATAGGAAACCGTGATTTCAAAATTCTATAGCAATCCATGAACAGCCAAGGAAAGCAGTAGAAAGAATGACTGAAGTTATATACATATAAGCTCATAGAATTTACGCATTTTGCAGATGAAATCGTAAACTCAAGGCTATAAACGTCTGAATTTACAAAATAGAAAATGACTTCTTTCTTTAAAAACAATCTAGTATTAAAAAAAGGCCTGGATTTCAAAAACAATTTTATTTTCAACGATTTTCGACCTTTAAACTTAATTTATGAGAACAGAACAGACTTGCTTGTTTGAATATGAAATTTATTCTTCCTCTATATTTAATCAAACACGTTTTAAATCCTAAATTTCATAATTTAGTTCAAATTTTAAATTATAACGTTAATTACAAAATACCGGTTATCGCTACCGTAAATTGATCATATAAATCGATTTAATGGAGCTAGAGTAATCGAAGTTCGACAAAATGAACTTCAGCGCTTTCGTTATAAAATTCTCTAAATCAATTACATGTAAAATATAAGAATATAAAAAACAATATTTCAATCTTTGTTATTAATTTATTTTATGTCGGTTTCAAAACATATGAGTTCTGAAATTAATAGATCGTTTTAAATTTCCATTATTATTCAACTTAGATGTACGCATTTTAAATTTATATTTAGAATTGAATCCATATATACCTTATAATTCAAAATACATTGAAATTAAAATTTTAAGTTAAAATTTTCAAAATAATATCATTTAAAATTGTTAAAATTTATGAGTTGTTACATTTTTACTGGTTTAGGTTGCATATAATTTATTCTAAATTATGTTGGAGTAAAAGTTACATTTTCCTTGATATTTATTTGTTGCTTGCTATAATTACGACCATATAAACGTAACTATATTAAAATTACATTTGAAACATACATGCTTTATCACTTCAGTAAATTTATATAATAATATATAATATAATTTGACATAAGACAATTTTTGTTTGATTTTAAAAATAAACGATAATACCAATTAACCTTAGAGTGTATGCTTTCTACTGCATGGTTAAGCCATATCATTACATGTTTCAAACAAAGCATGTCAAGAGGTTCGATTACTAAAATTTAAAATAGTTTTAAAATGCAATAAATCAATAAAGTTAAATAATTGTGAAAATGATTTGGACTACTTTATAATTTTATGTTATCCAATTCATTTTAAACCTAAATTGTGATATGGTATTTTTATAGTATATTCAAAGCATCAATTAAGATTTTTTTATGTACAAAATGATCAATTTGCATAATATTCGAAGTTAAACGCTCTTTAAAAAAATGTCAATTTCTATTATTGTAGAGTATCTGAAGACAATTTGCACAGTTAGATTTTGTTAATAATAAATGGACATACATTGTTGTTCAAATTTTAACGTGATATGAACCTAACAACTCACCATAAATTTGATGTATTTGCAAATTAAATTTTATATTTTTTTAGAACAAACTGTACTGGCTGTCATTCATCGTTATCAAACGTTTTAAAATCAATTTTCTTTCCAAAATTCAAATTTTCAGGTTAGTGTTCTATCTATGTTTGAAAAAGACTATATGATTCATTTTGGTTACGTATAATTAAAAAAGTAGCATCGGTAAATACTTTTTTTCCATCTATAAAATTTATTAAAAAAACAAATTAACTAATGCATTTAAAAATAAAGTTTTAAAGGGACAAAAATCTCTAATACTACCCTTGTATTCATAAAATGGAATTGCAGGTTTTTAATTTCATTTAATTTGTTAATTGATCATTAGGAGATACAAGCAGATACAATTAAAATTTTGTTAATTGATCATTAGAAGATACAGGAAGATACAATTAAAATATTGTTGTACAAGTTAAAAATACTGACAAACATCTTATTGTAACTGGTTATGACACTTAGATATGGTCATAAGTCATAGGTTCAATTCCCTCCAACGCAGTCGAACCCACTTGCGTCATGTAATATTTTTGAAATCACAGAATGCATGAGCCTCTCATACGTAATCTAACAAGATTTTTTCTTTAGTGACACACAAATATAAGACACATATGAATGTACGGATTGACAATGAGTCTGTTACGTATTGATGTCCATTTTGACTTTCATTGTGCGTGGTAAACCATGTTCATGCGTCTGACGCGCTGCACCCGAACACAATGATAAAGTTGTTAATTTTGACTGCAAACCGTACCTCGGTCTGTACACTACACTAGTTCTCGCTTTATTTTCTTGTCTTATGTTGGAAATGAATGAGCAAGAGAAAGAGAAATTTGGGAAGAAGAAGATATTGCAAATTATAGTCCCACATCGTCAAAATACAAGTAGAACCCTCTCTTATATATTACAAGCCTATAGGATTATATAAATTAAAAAGAAGAGGGCTTGTAGAGATATGTAGGGCTAGACCTTGACAAAATAATATATTAAAGTATCAAAGATTGGGCCTTGGGATTCTTGGGGTCTCTTGATTTAATAGGGCTGATGGTTGCTACTTCGACCAGTGCATAGAAACAAGATTTTTGTTTTCTTTCTGGAATTCAAAAGGCATGTCCGTTCAGCAGAATGAGTACAAACACTTAAATTCTGAATGCATACACATTAATGCACCGCGTGGTTAAAGGGTCGCAACCTTTCCAATTCCAACGGTTATTAAGTCCAGATAGGCACCTCCTCCAGCCTATAAATACATTGCCCAAAACGAGATAGAACTTACTTTTAATTTGCTCGCATTACTTCTTCTTCAAAGTTATCCTCCGATCTTGTTTCTGTAATCTACTTCAGTTCGTTAGAGCTCCGTTTGCTGGCACTACTCTACGGGGATAGTCCGTTTTATCTTGGGAAACAAATTGCTATTATGTCAATCAGTGCATACGATGCCAATATCATTTCAAGGAAACAGAATCTTTTCTGGACTCGAACATTACTGAAATAATCTTCTTTCTGTCTATTGGAGATGGTTCTGTACTGCTCCAGTCTAGTGCACCATCGGTCATGCTTTATGTTGTTGCTTTAAACACAGTTTGACGTGACAATTGTTGCATAATTGAGTAACACTAATTGTTGTTATCGTCTATTTGTAATACAATTGTGTATTGACAAAAGATCTAACAATCTTGAAACAATATTTTTGTTGCAGATGACAAAAAAGATGTTGCAAAGTAGCAACAATGATTCTGCACCGATCCATATGGTGACAAATGCTCCACCAACGCATGTGTTTCCAACAATGGCTCTGTCCTATGGAGAAAGGCCATAGAAGTTCAACGAAATTAATTTCAAGCATTGGCAACAGAAAATGTTGTTTTATTTAACAACATTGAGCCTTGCCAAGTTTCTAACTGAAGATGCTCCTGTGGTAGCCGAACTCGAACCTGATGTAAAGTAGAGGCTCTAACTATCTGGAAAAACCAAGATTTCATGTGTAAAACTATATTGTTAATGGTCTGGATGACAACCTTTACAATGTCTATTGTACTATTGCAACATCCAAACAACTCTGGTTGGCTCTGGAAAATAATTACAAAACTGAAGATGCAGGCATAAAGAAATTCATTATTGGAAAATTTCTTGACTTCAAAATGGTTGACTCAAAGATGGTGATTAGTCAAACTCAAGAACTGCAACTTGTCATCCGTCAATTAGAAGATGAAAAGACGACTCTTAGCGAGACTTTTCAAGTTGCCGTAACTATTGAGAAATTGCCTCCTTCTTGGAAGGACTTAAAGAATTACCTTAAACACAAGCGGAAGGAAATGACAATGGAAGAGCTCATAGTTCGTCTGCACATTGAGGAAGATAACAAAAATTCTGAGAAAAAGACTTCTTAGAATATTGTTGCCAAAGCAAATGTAGTTGAGTCAAACAAGACTAACAAGAGAAAACTGGAGAATGCTCCTAAGAAGTCAAAGAAATTTCTGTTTTCTTGCCACAACTGTGGAAAGAAGGGGCACGAAGCAGCCAAATGTCGTGCACCTAAAAAGAAGAAGTCGGAAGCAAATACGGTTGATGTTTCAAAAGGCATTTCCGGTCTTGATTTATGTGCAGTAATATCAGAATGCAACCTTGTTGATAACTTGAAGGAATGATTTGTAGACACTGGAGCCACTCGACACATATGTGCTAACTAGTGGATGTTTACAACCTATAAAACTGCAGCTAATGATGAAAACTTATTATGGGCAATTCATCTACTTCAAAGGTCGAAGGCAAAGGAAATATTCTGTTGAAATTGACTTCTGGAAAGGAACTGACTTTAAATGATGTTGTCCATGTTCTAGAAATTCGCAAGAACCTGATTTCAGGATCGTTACAGAGCAAGCATGGTTTCAAATTGACCTTTGAAGCTGATAAATTTGTACTATCCAAGAATGAAGTGTATGTTGAAAGAGGATATGTGTGCGATGGTTTGTTTAAAGCAAATGTAACCACTATTGTACAAGACACTAAAATGAATAAAAGTGAATCTTCTGCTTATATAGTTGAATCTTCTAACATATGATAGATTAGGACATGTAAACTTTGATACAATGCAAAAATTGATTAATCTAGAATTTATACCAAAATGCAATATGGATTCCAACTATAAATGCCAAGTTTGTGCAGAAGCAAAATTGATAAGAACCTCGTTTCATCATGTTGAACGAGAGACCGAACCTCTAGACTTAATACATACTGATGTATGCAATTTGAAAACGTGTCAAACTAAAGGTGGAAAAATGTACTTTATTACATTCATTAATGATTGTACCATATATTACCATGTATATCTCCTTAAAAGCAAGGACGAAGCATTCGAAATGTTTAAACAGTATAAGGAAGAAGTTGAGAATCAACTCAATAAGAAAATAAAATCTTTAAGAAGTGATAGAGGAGGAGAATACGAGTCTCCGTTTGAGGAATTATGTGCTGAGCATGGAATTATACATCAAACTACAACCACGTATTCACCTCAATTTAACGGTATAGCTAAACAAAAAAATAGAACTCTTAAAGAAATGATGAATGCCTTAATAATTAGCTCTGGCTTACCAGATAACTTTAGGGGAGAAGCTATTCTTTCGGAAAATCATATTTAAAATAAAATACCCCAAAAGAAAACATCTAAATCTCCTCATGAACTTTGAAAAAACAGACCACCACCCTACAAAAACCTAAAAGTGTGGGGGTGTCTTGCCAAAGTAGAGGTACCAAAAACAAAGAAGGTCAAAATTGGACCAAAAACAATTAATTGTGTATTCATTGGATATGCACAAAATAGTGTCGCTTATCGATTTTTTTACACAAATCTGAAATTGATGATATTCATGAAAATACCATCATTGAATCAGAAATGCTAGATTTTTCAAACATATATTTCCCTTGAAACAGGGTACTGGAAGTCATACACTTAAGAGACCAAGGAAAGATGAAGTTCCTTATTTTCTTGAGGATGGTAAACAAAATAACACTCAACAAAGTAGTACTGAGCAGCAAGTGGAGGACCAAGAAAAAGTAAAAGGTCATGGACTTTAAAAACCGTTGGATCGGACTTCTATACCTTTATGTTAAAAGATGATCCATTGACATACAAACAAGCTATGTAACACCCCACCTCCATTAAGGTCACTCACAAAGGGAATGCCTTAACTTCAGTGGAGCGTTTTTGGTAAACAGACACAGAATATCACAATACAGATATAAAAATTTTGCAGCGGAAACAAATAACTTTATTAAATCTCCAAAATACTTTGTTACATAATACCATGAGTCATAGAACTATTACAACAAAACACTTCTGTCTTATATCATCAGAGTACATAGTTTTTTTTAAAAGAAAACATCATTCCCCATATTAAAGAGCAAGCCATATAAGAGACAGAGACTCGAGTCATACTTCAGAAGTAGCTCCTAGAAGATGATATCCAAATCCTGACTAAACCTGTGTGTTTCCTCCCTGAGAACCTAGGGGGAAACGGAAAAAAAGAGGCGAAAAAAAACTAGGTCAGACATACGTCTGGTGAGTCCAGTAACCTTTAGCCAGTAAATAAATAAAGGTAAACATGACAGGCATACAAAGTGGATAAGAGGATCACGGTACAGATGACAGGTATGACAGGACAAATAAGGTAAGGTGTACGCATGATTCACTACTAATTACTCCGCAATATTACTAGTCAAATCAAGATGGGATAATCCCTTCTGCTAATCCTGTAACGATGGTGGTAGTTTCGTGTATTCCTAGCTGCTGCCATAGGTGCCGCCTGCTCCTATCTCAACTAGTCTTACCCACTACCCTCCTACTACAAATTGGTTGACTTAGGGCATATGTCCGGATATACCCTAACCACTACCCTAATCGATCGACTCCCTACTCTGTAGATACCCTGTTTTGGTCCCACATCACTTCCCTAAAGTGGCAACCTAAGGTGTGCACAGTTATACCTACTGGTGTCACGGTTGTCTTGTCCCCCTCTGCCCGGCCCATGCACACACATGTCCCCGGTCGGTTTGCGCCGCCTACACCATCCGTCTCGTTTGGGATCTCTTACAATCAATCAGTAAGCGTGCCCCTTCCTCGCCTAGTACGGAGGTTTTTACTTTGATACCTCTCCGGGTTACTGACTGAAATGGGTCCCATACAACATGATACAAGCTCTCCCCTATGTCTTGTATCCCCACTAGGTTTTCTACTGACTATGTATACCCTGAGGTGTCTTTAATTACATAGCCCTCAATCAGTTATGCGTACCTATAGGTGTCTTTAATACATAACCCCTATTCTACCTATCGGTTCTATGTACCTATAGGTGTCTTTAATACATAACTTTACCTACTCCCATTAGTAATGCGTATCCCTATGGGTGTCTTTAATACATAACTTTACCTACTCCCGTTAGTTATGCGTACCCCTGAGGGTGTCTTTAATACATAACTTTACCTATTCCCATTAGTTATGCGTACCCCTGAGGGTGTCTTTAATACATAACTTTACCTATTCCCATTAGTTATGGGTACCCCTGAGGGTATCTTTAATACATAACTTTACCTATTCTGCCCCGGTTATGTATACCATTAGGTGTCTTTAATTACATAACCCATTTTTAATGGTTAAGTTTGTGGGCCTATATGTATTGATATTACCCACCTACCCTTCAGTTGTACTTAACCCTCCCACTGATTTAATCTTATTTATTTAATGGTTAAGTTTGTGGGCCTATATATACTAATATTACCCACCTACCCATCAGTTGTACTTAACCCTCCCACTGTGCAATTCGTTTTACTTAACCCTAACTTATGTCTATCATCATACAGTCCATATGTATTAAGTTAGGTTAAGTAGTCTTTAATCAGCATTAATTAATTATTGAAATATCTAATTGTATTTCACATGCCACCCCAGGCACCCACTTAATTCCACATGCCACCCAAGACACCCACTTAACCCCTCATGTCCCACAACATGTTTATCTGGTTAAGTGTTTCTTAATTCATTAAGACCGTAACCTTATAAAGACCTCTCACATTAGACTGACATTTGTGGCAGTTGGATTTGCCGGGCGGGTCCGGGCAGTCTTACACCACAAAAGAGCCTAACCTCGTGTCTTTACAACTATCACGCATTTAATTTATGCCTAAGACCTCCCACATTAGACTGACATTTGTGGCAGCTGGATTTGCCGGGCGGGTCCGGGCAGTCTTACACCACAAAAGAGCCTAACCTCGTGTCTTAGACGATTAATTACTCCTAATTAATCATCCCCCAATTTGAATTACTTTCCCTATTCAAATTATCAATTAATTCCAAATTTCACTATGGCCATAATTGACTCAATTATGTCCATCTATTTATGGTATGAAAAATTATACCAATTTCATCACAAATTTATTTTATGCCAATTCACAATATTAAATCTTCAGACTTTAATTGCTTAAACATTCCTCTTTTGATTAATTAAGTTAATTAATTAATCCTTTCCTTTTTCATAGGTGTCAATACCTATCTTATTAACAATTTGGATTTCTTATCCATAAATGGTCATATTCAAATTATACCATTTTTACCCAATTTCACCCATGTCATAATAGGTAATTATTTATATGTTTTCCTACTTGAATTATGTGCCCAATTTACATAATCACTTTGCCTATCATAAATTCCCCTTTCTCCCCGTTTCTTAACTAGCGTGACCGTTCGCGTTTTTGGCGTCATCGAGACTACAAGGTAACCTCGCCATAACAATAAAATAAAGGGAATGACAAGGTGATCATTTTCAGTACAATTTTTGGCATAAGCATAACAAATTGGGAAAATGGCATGATAACTTCGCATATAATTATGATTCACCGCATAATTAACAACTTGCATAGATTCGTAATAACTTTCATAGGCTCATGAATTAACATCAACTAACATAGGTTCATGATTCTTAACATAATCAACAACTTATATAGGTTCATGATTCACAATATAACAACTTGCATGATTCATAACATAATTTCTTGCATAGGTGAATTACATAGATTCATGATCCACAATATAACAACTAGCATAGGTTCATGAATTAACAACTTATCAACTGGCATAGGTAACTTCAAAGGTTCATGATTCAAAACATAACAACTAGCATAGATCCATGAATTAACAATGCAACAACTTGCATAGGTTCATAGTATCTTAACATAATAACTTGCATAACTTCATGATGAACTTGCATCATTTTATGATTCATAACAATAATGAACTTGCATAACTTCGTGATTCACAATAATGATGAACTTGCATCATTTTATGATTCACAACAATAATGAACTTGCATAACTTCATGATTCACAATAATAAGGAATTTTACATCATTTCATGATTCACAATAATACAACAATGAACTTGCATAGCTACAAACAACATATACTCAAATCATAGTCTACCACAATTCACTTTCATTTATTTAAACCTAAAAGTGACTAGAACTCACCGAATAAGGGGTCTTGAGTTCTGGGTTTTGAATTCTGTAATTGATTAGCATTCCCTTGTTGTAGACAATTTCGTTGTTGTAGTCTTATGCTTGATTTGAATTTAATTGTTGTCTTTAATTTGTGTCTAGTTGGTGGCGGCTATTCTAGGGTTTGGAGTGACAACATGACGGCTACTGATCTAATTTTTGATTTGATTCTAGGGTTTGGGTCTACACATAATTATATAGAATTTCAATTTAATTATGGCCGTCGGATGATATTAGGGTAAATCAAACCACTCAGTCAGGATAGGGTGACACCTCAGCCCTAATGACTCAGCAAGGAGTCAGAAAGGACTCAGCAATGGGTCAGAACATGGGTCAGACTGAACCAGAAGGCTGTGCAGGTTTTCCCTCGGCCTAGGCGCACTTGGGAAGTGCGCCAATGCAAATTTGTACTGGCGCACTTCCCAAGTGCGCCAGTGTAATCCTCCTGCTCTCTTTTTTTCTGTTTTGCCACCAAACTTCGTTCGTCCTAACTCCTTCATCCGGTACACGTTTTACGCAAACTCGGACTCTATCTCAAGCAGAATTCCGAGACGAACACAATGGAACGACCCGTTTCCATTAATTCCCACATTTGAAATTAAGTATTCTTAAATTTAGTTAATCTGATTGTTCGAAAATTCGGGGTGTTACATTCTCCCCTACTTAAAGGATTTCGTCCCCGAAATCTTCAAGTTTAGAAGAATGTGTCCTACCATCCAATCACCCATCTACTCAACCATCATCCACAAGCATCCATTGTCCTTATAAAACTCCTAATGTTGTATGAACATATGCAAAAAGTGCGTGTATCTATTCCTTATCTAATGCAAAATCAGGCGGTCTACTGATTCAGTTGGCCTACTTAATGCAAACCATGATAGTGCCATGCGTCCATTATGTATGCGAAAGAATCCTATCGATACATATTGTTTCTACATGTGTGCTCAACCATTCATCAAAATGCATCATCCATATGATAACAAAACCATTGTTCATCCATTAACCTAAATATGCACACACATTTATATGCAATATGAAAGTGATTTTAGCCGATCTAGTGCCTAATGTGTGTGTAAATGCATCCACAAGCAACCACTAGCAAATACTTGCATCCACTTGCAACCATCAAACATAACATGTCCCAAGCACATGTTTACATCCATGGATTTCCTATCTAAAGGTCGAAGATTCGGTTAATAGGATACAAACAAATGATATAACTAAAACAAAAGCTCTAATCCTATTCGACATCGATTAAGAGAATAATTCCCTAAGTCTCAGCCCTGAAGACCGAAATCAACATCAGACTGACACCCAAAGAATTACAACAATGTCAAAACTGGAGATCCACTTCATGCTTCGAGTAGAAACCCTTATCCTTCAGAAATATCTAGATACTTACAGACTACTAGTACAGATCAGATTACAGAATGGTTCTCAGAAAGCTAAGCATAACAGACCCTTGCGGGTCACAAGAAACTTTGGAGGTCTTCCCATGACAAGTTAGAAACTTAACGACCCTCCTCTCAAAATCTAGAACGACCCTCTACATAGAAAGTTGGTCCATTTAGACCTAACCCATAGCCCATAAATTTGAGCACGCAAATGTCACATTCAAATTTTTGACGCCAAACACAGATAATTTCAAACCACTACGGATCACTAACAATTCAGCCGAACCACAAATGGGGTTTGAAACAACTACGGGATCAGAAACAAGACTAGTATTAAAGTGCAGCGTCTCAATGCCAGAATCCAAAAGAGTCTTAACTTCATAACCAGATAAGGAAATCAAACCTTCTACATAAATTTTCCTATCCCTATCCTATCTATCAGCCGTGAGAGCATTCACCTATCCTATCACAGGAAGTGATTTTAGACAAAGGACCGAAGGATACTACATATGGCTTTTCGGGGAATGTTTTTCAAAACAGGCTTTCCTTTTTGAAAATACTTTCTTTTAAAACCTTTTTGAAAAATGTTTTCAAAACTTTTATCTAATCTGGTAACCTTCAGCTCTGATACCAAGTGTAACACCACACCTCCATTAAGGTCACTCACAAAGGGAATGCCTTAACTTCAGTGGAGCATTTTTGGTAAACAGACACAGAATATCACAAGACAGATATAAAATTTTTGCAGCGGAAACAAATAACTTTATTAAATCTCCAAAATACTTTGTTACATAATACCATGAGTCATAGAACTATTACAACAAAACACTTCTGTCTTATATCATTAGAGTACATAGGTTTTTTTTAAAAGAAAACATCATTCCCCATATTAAAGAGCAAGCCATATAAGAGACAGAGACTCGAGCCATACTTCAGAAGTAGCTCCTAGAAGATGATATCCAAATCCTGACTAAATCTATGTGTTTCCTCCCTGAGAACCTGGGGGGAAACGGAAGAAAAGAGGAGAAACAAACTAGGTCAGACATACGTCTGGTGAGTCCAATAACTTTTAGCCATTAAATAAATAAAGGTAAACATGACAGGCATACAAAGTGGATAAGAGGATCACGGTACAGATGACAGGTATGACAGGACAAATAAGGTAAGGTGTACGCATGATTCACTACTAACTACTCTGCAGTATTACTAGTCAAATCAAGATGGGATAATCCCTTCTGCTAATCCTGATAACGATGGTGGTAGTTTCGTGTATTCTTAGCTGCTGTCATTGGTGCCGTCTGCTCCTATCTCAACTAGTCGTACCCACTACCCTCCTACTACAAATTGGTAGACTTAGGGCATATGTCGGGATAAACCCTAACCACTACCCTAATCGATCGACTCCCTACTCTGTAGATACCCTGTGCTGGTCCCACAACTAGGGGGTATCACTTCCCTAAAGTGGCAACCTAAGGTGTGCACAGTTATACCTACTGGTGTCACGGTCGTCTTGTCCCCCTTTGACCGGCCCATGCACGCACATGTCCCCAGTCGGTTTGCGCCGCCCACACCATCCGTCTCGTTTTGGATCTCTTACAATCAATCAGTAAGCGTGCCCCTTCCCCGCCTAGTACGAAGATTTTTACTTTGATACCTCCCCGGGTTACTGACTGAAATGGGTCCCATACAACATGATACAAGCTCTCCCCTATGTCTGGTATCCCCACTAGGTTTTCTACTGACTATGTATACCCTGAGGTGTCTTTAATTACATAGCCCTCAATCAGTTATGCGTACCTATATATGTCTTTAATACATAACCCCTATTCTACCTATCGGTTATGTGTACCTATAGGTGTCTTTAATACATAACTTTACCTACTCCCATTAGTTATGCGTACCCCTAAGGGTGTCTTTAATACATAACTTTACCTACTCCCGTTAGTTATGCGTACCCCTGAGGGTGTCTTTAATACATAACTTTACCTACTCCCGTTAGTTATGCGTACCCCTGAGGGTGTCTTTAATACATAACTTTGCCTATTCCCATTAGTTATGCGTACCCCTGAGGGTATCTTTAATACATAACTTTACCTATTCCCATTAGTTATGCGTACCCCTGAGGGCGTCTTTGATACATAACTTTACCTATTCTGCCCCGGTTATGTATACCATTAGGTGTCTTTAATTACATAACCCCTTTTTAATGGTTAAGTTTGTGGGACTATATGTATTGATATTACCCACCTACCCTTCAGTTGTACTTAACCCTCCCACTGATTTAATCTTATTTATTTAATGGTTAAGTTTGTGGGCCTATATATACTAATATTACCCACCTACCCATCAGTTGTACTTAACCCTCCCACCGTGCAATTCGTTTTACTTAACCCTAATTTATGTCTATCATCATACAGTCCATATGTATTAAGTTAGGTTAAGTAGTCTGTAATCAGCATTAATTAATTATTGAAATATCTAATCGTATTTCACATGCCACCCCAGGCTCCCACTTAATTCCACATGCCACCCAAGGCACCCACTTAACCCCTCATGTCCCACAACATGTTTATCTGGTTAAGTGTTTCTTAATTCATTAAGACCGTAACCTTATAAAGACCTCTCACATTAGACTGGTATTTGTGGCAGCTGGATTTGCCGGGCGGGTCCAGGCAGTCTTACACTACAAAAGAGCCTAACCTCGTGTCTTTACAACTGTCACGCATTTAATTTATGCCTAAGACCTCCCACATTAGACTGGCATTTGTGGCAGCTGGATTTGTCGGGCGGGTCCGGGCAGTCTTACACCACAAAAGAGCCTAACCTCGTGTCTTAGACGATTAATTACTCCTAATTAATCATCCCCCAATTTGAATTACTTTCCCTATTCAAATTATCAATTAATTCCAAATTTCACTATGGCCATAATTGACTCAATTATGTCCATCTATTTATGGTATGAAAAATCATACCAATTTCATCACAAATTTATTTTATGCCAATTCACAATATTAAATCTTCAGACTTTAATTGCTTAAACATTCCTCTTTTGATTAATTAAGTTAATTAATTAATCCTTTCCTTTTTCATAGGTGTCAATACCTATCTTATTAACAATTTGGATTTCTTATCCATAAATGGTCATATTCAAATTATACCATTTTTCCCAAATTTCACCCATGTTATAATAGGTAATTATTTATATGTTTTCCTACTTGAATTATGTGCCCAATTTACATAATCACTATGCCTATCACAAATTCCCCTTTCTCCCTGTTTCTTAACTAGCGTGACCGTTCGCGTTTTTGGCGTCATCGAGACTACAAGGTAACCTCGCCATAACAATAAAATAAAGGGAATGACAAGGTGATCGTTTTTAGTACAATTTTTGGCATAAGCATAACAACTTTGGAAAATGGCATGATAACTTCGCATATAATTATGATTCACCACATAATTAACAACTTGCATAGATTCGTAATAACTTGCATAGGTTCATGAATTAACATCAACTAACATAGGTTCATGATTCTTAACATAATCAACAGCTTATATAGGTTCATGATTCACAATATAACAACTTGCATGATTCATAACATAATTTTTTGCATAGGTGAATTACATAGATTCATGATCCACAACATAACAACTAGCATAGGTTCATGAATTAACAACTTATCAACTGGCATAGGTAACTTCATAGGTTCATGATTCATAACATAACAACTAGCATAGATTCATGAATTAACAATGCAACAACTTGCATAGGTAACTTGCATAAGTTCATAGTTTCTTAACATAATAACTTGCATAACTTCATGATGAACTTGCATCATTTTATGATTCACAACAATAATGAACTTGCATAACTTCATGATTCACAATAATAAT
The DNA here is from genome assembly GCA_030737875.1 of Allium sativum. Taxonomy (NCBI): domain Eukaryota; kingdom Viridiplantae; phylum Streptophyta; class Magnoliopsida; order Asparagales; family Amaryllidaceae; genus Allium; species Allium sativum. Next base: position 25,442,608 of record CM060912.1, on the reverse strand, counting down.
GAACTTGCATCATTTTATGATTCACAACAATAATGAACTTGCATAACTTCATGATTCACAATAATAAGGAACTTTACATCATTTCATGATTCACAATAATACAACAATGAACTTGCATAGCTACAAACAACATATACTCAAATCATTGTCTACCACAATTCACTTTCATTTATTTAAACCTAAAAGTGACTAGAACTCATCGAATAAGGGGTCTTGAGTTCTGGGTTCTGAATTCTGTAATTGATTAGCATTCCCTTGTTGTAGACAATTTCGTTGTTGTAGTCTTAGGCTTGATTCGAATTGAATTGTTGTCTTTAATTTGCGTCTAGTTGGTGGCGGCTATTCTAGGGTTTGGAGTGACAACATGACGGCTACTGATCTAATTTTTGATGCTATTCTAGGGTTTGGGTCTACACATGTTTATATAGAATTTCAATTTAATTATATCCGTCGGATGATATTAGGGTAAATCAAACCACTCAGTCAGGATAGGGTGACACCTCAGCCCTAATGACTCAGCAAGGAGTCAGAAAGGACTCAGCAATGGGTCAGAACATGGGTCAGACTGAACCAGAAGGCTGTGTAGGTTTTCCCTCGGCCTGGGCGCACTTGGGAAGTGCGCCAATGCAAATTTGTACTGGCGCACTTCCCAAGTGCTCCAGTGTAATCCTCCCTCTTTTTTTTTTCTGTTTTGCCACCAAACTTCGTTCGTCCATAACTCCTTCATCCGGTACCCGTTATACGCAAACTCGGACTCTATCTCAAGCAGAATTCCGAGATGAACACAATGGAGCGACCCGTTTCCCTTAATTCCCACATTTGAAATTAAGTATTCTTAAATTTAGTTAATCTGATTGTTCGAAAATTCGGGGTGTTACATTCTCCCCCACTTAAAGGATTTCGTCCCCGAAATCTTCAAGTTAAGAAGAATATGTCCTACCATCCAATCACCCATCTACTCAACCATCATCCACAAGCATCCATTGTCCTTAGAAAACTCCTAATGTTGTATGAACATATGCAAAAACTGCTTGTATATATTCCTTATCTAATGCAAAATCAGGTGGTCTACTGATTCAGTTGGCCTCCTTAATGCAAACCATGATAGTGTCATGCGTCCATTATGTATGCGAAAGAATCCAATCGATACATATTATTTCTACATGTGTGCTCAACCATTCATCAAAATGCATCATCCATATGATAACAAAACCATTGTTCATCCATTAACCTAAATATGCACACACATTTATATGCAATATGAAAGTGATTTGAGCCGATCTAGTGCCTAATGTGTGTGTAAATGCATCCACAAGCAACCACTAGCAAATACTTGCATCCACTTGCAACCATCAAACATAACATGTCCCAAGCACATGTTTACATCCATGGATTTCCTATCTAAAGGTCGAAGATTCGGTTAATAGGATACAAACAAATGATATAACTAAAACAAAAGCTCTGTTCCTATTCGACATCGATTAAGAGAATAATTCCCTAAGTCTCAGCCCTGAAGACCGAAATCAACATCAGACTGACACCAAAAGAATTACAACAATGTCAAAACTGGAGATCCACTTCATGCTTCGAGTAGAAACCCTTATCCTTCAGAAATATCCAGATACTTACAGACTACTAGTACAGATCAGATTACAGAATGGTTCTCAGAAAGCTAAGCATAACAGACCCTTGCGGGTCACAAGAAACTTTGGGGGTCTCCCCATGACAAGTTAGAAACTGAACGACCCTCCTCTCAAAATCTAGAACGGCCCTCTACATAGAAAGCTGGTCCATTTAGACCTAACCCATAGCCCATAAATTTGAGCATGCAAATGTCACATTCAAATTTTTGACACTTAACACAGATAATTTCAAACCCCTACGGATCACTAACAATTCAGCCGAACCACAAATGGGGTTTGAAACAACTACGGGATCAGAAACAAGACTAGTATTAAAGTGCAGAGTCTCAATGCCAGAACCCAAAAGAGTCTTAACTTCATAACTAGATAAGGAAATCAAACCTTCTACATAAATTTTCCTATCGCTATCCTATCTATCAGCCGTGAGAGCATTCGCCTATCCTATCATAGGAAGTGATTTTAGACAAAGGACCGAAGGATACTACAATGGCTTTTCGGGGAATGTTTTTCAAAACAGGCTTTCCTTTTTGAAAATACTTTCTTTTAAAACCTTTTTGAAAAATGTTTTCAAAACTTTTATCTAATCTGGTAACCTTCAGCTCTGATACCAAGTGTAACACCCCACCTCCATTAAGGTCACTCACAAAGGGAATGCCTTAACTTCAGTGGAGCGTTTTTGGTAACAGACACAGAATATCACAAGACAGATATAAAATTTTTGCAGCGGAAACAAATAACTTTATTAAATCTCCAAAATACTTTGTTACATAATACCATGAGTCATAGAACTATTACAACAAAACACTTTTGTCTTATATCATTAGAGTACGTAGGTTTTTTTTAAAAGAAAACAACATTCCCCATATTAAAGAGCAAGCCATATAAGAGACAGAGACTCGAGCCATACTTCAGAAGTAGCTCCTAGAAGATGGTATCCAAATCCTGACTAAACCTGTGTGTTTCCTCCCTGAGAACCTGAGGGTAAACGGAAGAAAAGAGGCGAAACAAACTAGGTCAGACATACGTCTGGTGAGTCCAGTAACTTTTAGCCAGTAAATAAATAAAGGTAAACATGACAGGCATACAAAGTGGATAAGAGGATCACGGTACAGATGACAGGTATGACAGGACAAATAAGGTAAGGTATACGCATGATTCACTACTAACTACTCTGCAATATTACTAGTCAAATCAAGATGGGATAATCCCTTCTACTAATCCTGATAACGATGGTGGTAGTTTCGTGTATTCCTAGTTGCTGTCATAGGTGCCATCTGCTCCTATCTCAACTAGTCGTACCCACTACCCTCCTACTACAAATTGGTAGACTTATGGCATATGCCCGGATATACCCTAACCACTACCCTAATCGATCGGCTCCCTAATCTGTAGATACCCTGCGCTGGTCCCACAACTAGGGTGTATCACTTCCCTAAAGTGGCAACCTAAGGTGTGCACAGTTATACCTACTGGTGTCACGGTCGTCTTGACCCCCTTTGACCGGCCCATGCACGCACATGTCCCCAGTCGGTTTGCGCTGCCCACACCATCCGTCTTGTTTTGGATCTCTTACAATCAATCAGTAAGCGTGCCCCTTCCCTGCCTAGTACGGAGATTTTTACTTTGATACCTCTTCGGGTTACCGACTGAAATGGGTCCCATACAACATGATACAAGCTCTCCCATATGTCTTGTATCCCCACTAGGTTTTCTACTGACTATGTATACCCTGAGGTGTCTTTAATTACATAGCCCTCAATCAGTTATGCGTACCTATAGGTGTCTTTAATACATAACCCCTATTCTACCTATCGGTTATGTGTACCTATAGGTGTCTTTAATACATAACTTTACCTACTCCCATTAGTTATGCGTACCCCTAAGTGTGTCTTTAATACATAACTTTACCTACTCCCGTTAGTTATGCGTACCCCTGAGGGTGTCTTTAATACATAACTTTACCTATTCCCATTAGTTATGCGTACCCCTGAGGGTATCTTTAATACATAGCTTTACCTATTCCCATTAGTTATGCGTACCACTGAGGGCGTCTTTAATACATAACTTTACCTAATCTGCCCCGGTTATGTATACCATTAGGTGTCTTTAATTACATAACCCCTTTTTAATGGTTAAGTTTGTGGGCCAATATGTATTGATATTACCCACCTACCCTTCAGTTGTACTTAACCCTCCCACTGATTTAATCTTATTTATTTAATGGTTAAGTTTGTGGGCCTATATATACTAATATTACCCACCTACCCATCAGTTGTACTTAACCCTCCCACTGTGCAATTCGTTTTACTTAACCCTAACTTATGTCTGTCATCATACAGTCCAAATGTATTAAGTTAGGTTAAGTAGTCTTTAATCAGCATTAATTAATTATTGAAATATCTAATCGTATTTCACATGCCACCCCAGGCACCCACTTAATTCCACATGCCACCCAAGGCACCAACTTAACCCCTCATGTCCCACTACATGTTTATCTGGTTAAGTTTTTCTTAATTCATTAAGACTGTAACCTTATAAAGACCTCTCACATTATACTGGCATTTGTGGCAGCTGGATTTGCCGGGCGGGTCCGTGCAGTCTTACACCACAAAAGAGCCTAACCTCGTGTCTTTACAACTGTCACGCATTTAATTTATGCCTAAGACCTCCCACATTAGACTGGCATTTGTGGCAGCTGGATTTGCCGGGCGGGTCCGGGCAGTCTTACACCACAAAAGAGCCTAACCTCGTGTCTTAGACGATTAATTACTCCTAATTAATCATCCCCCAATTTGAATTACTTTCCCTATTCAAATTATCAATTAATTCCAAATTTCACTATGGCCATAATTGACTCAATTATGTCCATCTATTTATGGTATGAAAAATCATACCAATTTCATCACAAATTTATTTTATGCCAATTCACAATATTAAATCTTCAGACTTTAATTGCTTAAACATTCCTCTTTTGATTAATTAAGTTAATTAATTAATCCTTTCCTTTTTCATAGGTGTCAATACCTATCTTATTAACAATTTGGATTTCTTATCCATAAATGGTCATATTCAAATTATACCATTTTTACCCAATTTCACCCATGTTATAATAGGTAATTATTTATATGTTTTCCTACTTGAATTATGTGCCCAATTTACATAATCACTATGCCTATCACAAATTCCCCTGTCTCCCCGTTTCTAAACTAGCGTGACCGTTCGCGTTTTTGGCGTCATCAAGGCTACAAGGTAACCTCGCCATAACAATAAAATAAAGGGAATGACAAGGTGATCGTTTTCAGTACAATTTTTGGCATAAGCATAACAACTTGGGAAAATGACATGATAACTTTGCATATAATTATGATTCACCACATAATTAACAACTTGCACAGATTCGTAATAACTTGCATTGGTTCATGAATTAACATCAACTAACATAGGTTCATGATTCTCAACATAGTCAACAACTTATATAGGTTCATGATTCACAATATAACAACTTGCATGATTCCTAACATAAATTCTTGCATAGGTGAATTACATAGATTCATGATCCACAACATAACAACTAGCATAGGTTCATGAATTCACAACTTATCAACTGGCATAGGTAATTTCATAGGTTCATGATTCATAACATAACAACTAGCATAGATTCATGAATTAACAACGCAACAACTTGCATAGGTTCATAGTTTCTTAACATAATAACTTGCATAACTTCATGATGAACTTGCATCATTTTATGATTCACAACAATAATGAACTTGCATAACTTCATGATTCACAATAATAATGAACTTGCATCATTTTATGATTCACAACAATAATGAACTTGCATAACTTCAAGATTCACAATAATAAGGAACTTTACATCATTTCATGATTCACAACAATACAACAATGAACTTGCATAGCTACAAACAACATATACCCAAATCATAGTCTACCACAATTCACTTTCATTTATTTAAACCTAAAAGTGACTAAACTTACCGAATAAGGGGTCTTGAGTTCTGGGTTCTGAATTTTGTAATTGATTAGCATTCCCTTGTTGTATACAATTTCGTTTTTGTAGTCTTAGGCTTGATTTGAATTGAATTGTTGTCTTTAATTTGCGTCTAGTTGGTGGCGCTATTCTATGGTTTGGAGTGACAACATGACGGCTACTGATCTAATTTTTAATTTGATTTTAGGGTTTGGGTCTACACATGTTTATATAGAATTTCAATTTAATTATAGCCGTCAGATGATCTTAGGGTAAATCAAACCACTCAGTCAGGATAGGGTGACACCTCAGCCCTAATGACTTAGCAAGGAGTCAGAAAGGACTCAGCAATGGGTCAGAACATGGGTCAGACTGAACCAGAAGGCTGTGCAGGTTTTCCCTCGGCCTGGGCGCACTTGGGAAGTGCGCCAATACAAATTTGTATTGGCGCACTTCCCAAGTGTGCCAGTGTAATCCTCCCTCTTTTTTTTTTATGTTTTGCCACCAAACTTCGTTCGTCCATAACTCCTTCATCCGGTACCCGTTTTACGCAAACAGGACTCTATCTCAAGCAGAATTCCGAGACGAACGCAATGGAACGACCCGTTTCCCTTAATTCCCACATTTTAAATTAAGTATTCTTAAATTTAGTTAATCTGATTGTTCGAAAATTCGGGGTGTTACAAGCTATGTCTTCTAGTGATGGCCCCTATTGGAAATAGGCAATTAACAACGAGATTGAATCCATTTTGTCCAATCATACATGCGAATTAGTTGGTTTACCTCAAGGATGTAGGACCTTAGGTGATAAATGGATATTTAAAAGAAATTGAAACCTGATGGGTCAATAGACTTGTACAAAACTCGTTTGGTAGTCCAAGGATTTAGAAAAAAGGAAGACCTGAACTATTTTGATAAATATTCACTTGTAACGAGGATAACATCAAATAGAATGCTTATTGTAATTGCATCCATACATGACTTAGAAATAGATCAAATGGATGTTAAAATTGCATTCTTAAATGGTGCATTAAAAGAATAAATCTATATGAAACAACCTAAAGGATTTATACACTCAAAAAATGAGAATAAAATTTGCAAACTAGTAAAATCTCTTTATGGCCTTAAGTAAGCTCCAAAACAGTGGCATGAGAAGTTTGATAAAACTATGTTATCAAATGGATTCATGATAAATGAATCCGATAAACGTGTGTACATAAAACACACACATATTGGATATGTCATTGTTTGTCTCTATGTTGATGACCTGTTGATCCTGGCAATAACAAGGCCATAATAGCATCTACAAAGGATATGTTATCCTCTAGATTCGATATGAAAGACCTAGGATTGGCTGATGTGATATCGGGTGTAAAAATTCTTAGAACACCACAGGGATATGCATTATCCCAATCGCATTACATCACCAAAATACTTGAAAAATTCAAGCAATATAATGTAACTACTGCAAAATCACCAGAAGATATGAACCAAAATTAGGTAAAGAACACTGGTGATGGTATCTACCAGTTAGAATACTCTCATATACTAGGAAGTATCATGTATGTTATGAACTGTACTAACCTGATATTGCATATGCTGTAATAAAACTAGTAGATTTACCAGCAATCCTGGTAAACATCATTGAAAAGTGATAATCAGAGTTCTAGGATATCTAAAGTATATGCAGAGCTATGGTCTATACTATATAAACTGTCCTTCAGTAGTGGAAGGAAACAATGATGCAAATTGGATCATTGAATCACATAATACAAAGTCTACAAGTGGATATGTGTTCACATTAGGAAATGGAGCAATTTCATGGAAATCATCCAAATAGATTTGTATCGCTGGATCTACGGTAGAATCAATGTTTATTGCATTAGATAAGACTGCAGAAGAAGCAAAATTGATTCAAAGCTTCTTGGAAGACATTCCTAATTGGAGCAAACCTATGTCTCCAATATGTATACATTGTGATATTCAATCAACTATTAGAAGAGCTAATAGTACACTATACAATGGTAAATCTAGGCGTATTCGTCGTAGACATAAAACGATAAGACAACTTCTCCCTAACGGGGTTATCACAATAGATTACATTCGATCTAAAGATAACTTAGCGGATCCACTTACAAAAGGTTTGCCAGGAGAGAGAGAGTTCAAACCTTATCAATGAGAATGAGGCTAAGGTTTATAGACAAAGGTTTTTCTAAAATGGAAACCCCACCTAGTTGACTGGAGATCCCAAGATCTAGGTTCAAAGGGACAACGAAGTTTAAGAGAAACTTGATGACACCGTTATACATAAACCATTCCTACGATAAGTCGGTGCATTATATGTTGAATGAGGATAAGTATTAATACTTTTAATGATGTCTATATTTGAGGAATTAGAGAATACCCTTTACAGAATCACCTACGTAAGTGCGAAGGCACCGCTTCAAAGAGAATTATGAGGCCAAATTCTCTAAGCACTTATGAGTCCAGGCAGGTGTTCAAGGCAAAAACGAACACATACAGAGAATGAAGGGTTATAAGAAACATTTATCATGTGTTATCTACTTTGGAATTACACAAAAGGCTTACGGTTCAAGGACAGTCTATGTCTATTAATTTGTCTGTGATTCAAATAGGTAATCACTAGGAAAGTTTAAGCCTCATGTGCTACTTTAACTGATGCGATAAATGGTTCGTGAAACTAAGAACGGCTGCACATTCATGTGGGGGATTATTGGAAATGAATGGGCAAGAGAAAGGAGAATTTGGGAAAATAAGATATTGCAAACCATTGTCCCACATCGTCAAATAAAATAGAACCATCTCTTATATATTACAAGCCTATAGGCATATATAAATTAAAAAGAAGAGGGCTTGTAAAGGAATGTGGGGCTAGGCCTTGACACAATAATAGATTAAAAGTGTCAAAGATTGGGCCTTGGGTCTCTTGATTTAATAGGGCTGACGGTTGCTGCTTGGGCCAGTGCGCTGAAATGAGATTTTCTTTTTTTTGGAATTCGAAAGGCATGTCTATTCAGCTGAATGGATACAACCATTTGAATTCTGAGCGCATGCACATTAATGATCGCATGGTTAAAGGGTCGCAACCTTTCCAATTCCAACGGTTATTAATGCCCATATAGGCACCTCCTCCAGCCTATAAATACATTGCCCAAAATGAGACAGAACTTACATATAATCTGCTCGCGTTACTTCTTCTACTTCAAAGTAATCCTACGATCTAGTTTATGTAATCTACTTTAGTTCGTCAGAGCTTTGTTGACAAGCAAAATTGTCGCACGCTAACACCCAATGTGTATGTGTGAAAAATTATCCAAATAAGTAGTAAAGTATGTAAATGCGGGGAGACACAGCTTTAATAGTGGTTCGGCACTAACGCCTACATCCACTTTATGATCCTTGTTCATCATATCTTTTGTTGATTACAAAGTTGTACAAGTTCAGACAATGACTAAGTTCAGAGTGTTACAATGGAATAGCAAAATATATGCTTGTTCTACACTTTGACTAAATTGCCCTTCTTCTTCTTCGTTAAAAAGCGTTGACTTGGTCAACAATATCCAAGTTTGGTGTTCATGTACATGAAGTTCAAAAGTAGCATAACAATCCTTGTTAATGTTCAAGTGTTGAAAGAAAACATGCATGCCATGTTTTAATTATCCATGTCCTCTCCCATGGCCATGGTGGAGCTGTTAGAAGCCATTAATGAGTGTTTGGAGCTCTCAAAGTCCAAAATTTCCAAGGAAGAAGGATCTAAATGAAGGCCAAGGCATGGGGTATTTATAGGAGGAAGGTTAGGTGGGAGTTGATGAGCAGCGGGAACTACTAAAGCCAATTTTCGCACCCAAAACAAGGCCCAAGACAGAAAATCCGCAACCCCTGGTGTGGGATCCGAAATTTCGACCCCACCAGAGGGTTCGGAATTTCGAACTCACCAGTGGGGTTCGAAATTTCGACCCCGCCAGGGGGGTTCGAAATTTCGACCCCACCAGGGGGATCGAAATTTCGACCCCACCAGGGGGTTTGAAATTTCAACCCCACCAAAGGGGTACGAAATTTCGAACACCCTGGTGGGGTGCGAAATTTCAACCTCATGATTTCGAACACCCTAAAGAGATTCGAAATTGATAGAGAATGACGTTGAAATCATACTGCCGAGGGAGATGAAATTCCTGAATGCGAAGTGAAGGAATCTGAGTTTTCATGAGTCTGAACTAAAGGGATCTGAGCTTTCAGCATGAAGAAAATTGGATGAATCGGTCGGTGCCCACAGTTTAGACCTAACCGGCTAGGTCGATCGCCATCGGGATTGTGGGGCCTGGACCCCCACCGCTAAGTTTTATAACAAATTGAAAAAAGAAACCCAAAATCTCAAATTAGATTCTGAAATTAAATCCTTCGGTAAGTTTAGCTCAGATCAGTAGTAATCTCACATTTGCGTCAACCGTACTCTATTCTCTGTCATTTGATTCATTACAAGGTTTGAATTTCAAAACCCTAATTCATAGTTTTTCTGGATCTTTAAATTTCAGAAACATATTCATTTTTGTTTTTGTAAATTAGAATGGCTCCTAAGTTTATTGCGATTTTATGCTACTTTGAGGGTGAGTTGGTTATTGATGATCGAAAGTGTGGGAAATACGAAGGTGGATCATTCAAACTGGCAAAAGTTCTCAAAGGTTGTAAGTTGATGCAATTAAAAGCCTCGACATTCAAGTTAACAAAAATTAATACAGAGCAATTTGATATTATGTTAGTTGCAACTGGCCAACTCATTCTGGTTCTAAGTCAATTAAAATTGTAGACAATGGTGACATTGAGTTAATGTTTTCTGCCGCTTGTAAGACCACAGAGTTATTTGTTGTAAAAACGACAAAGTTAGTGGTAGAACCACCTACTTCTTCAAGACCCGTTCAAGTGGCACCGTTTCTTCCAACTCCTCCATTGCCATCACCAAATAGTATTCCTTCTTCTAACGTATCAGAGTATGGACAACAACAAATGTTATATGCGTACCCCCCGTATATGAATTATACACAGAATCTCCATTTTAGCTTTCCATATCCCACGCAGGAAAGTATTGCATGCTTGGCTCAGAGGTAAGCCTGACTTGGAAGGCTATCTAAACATGTTATATTTTGATTCTCCCAATTGTTGTTTCCTTGTATTGTGTTGTTATGGTCCTTACTACCATCCTACGCAAAATAATGTTGGAGCGGCTACGCAAGTACCAGAACTGTTGCAGCCAACACCTTCTGAGTAATATCATATGAGTCAAAAGTAAGTATTCTTTGAAATGAATTGTTATTTGAGTCATGCATAATTGTATGATGAAGGTGTAATATTTTCATGACACAACTTTCCGCAGGATTTCATGGAAGAGCAATCGCCCTTATAAGAGTATGCATGCGATGACGCTAGTCAAGTAGATGGAAATGTAGATGTACAAACGAATCTAGGACCTGCTTTTGACAGCATGAAGGTTGCTTTGATACTCGATAACAATCACGCATGGGTTGACAGCATGCAAGCAAATAATGATTCACTGAACTTTGACTTTGGAGGTGAAGAGATGGATGATGATGATGATGAAGATGGAAGTAATGAAGAACCTGAAATGGAGATTCTGCTTGACGAGGACATGTGCACTGCGCAAATTTTAGCTAGATCTGTTGTCGCAAACTTACAATGTAGTGGATAATTATTCTCGTCCTCATGCGTTCAAAGTGGCTTTAAACCTGGTCTTCTGTTCGGGAGAAAAGCTAAATTTCTGCAACAACTAAGTGAGTGGTCAATTTTACATGCTATTTCTTTTAAGCCCATTAGGTCCAACAAAGAAATGTATACTGCCATTTGCAATGTCAACGATAAATGCCAATGGACAATCCATGCCGTTAATTCTAAAAAATCATAGTCGGGATTGTGGGTTGTTAAAAAATATAGAGGGGAGCACAGTTGCGTCAATCCAACAGTAAATTCAAGCAATCGGCAAGCCACATCAACATTTTTGGTTTCGAAAATTATGCCTTTTGTGAAGGCAGCTAGAATAGTTTAAGTGTTGGTGGAAGAACAATTTTTTATTAAGAATGGTTATATGATTGCTTGGAGATCACTGAGCAAGACAATTATTATGGTTTATGGGGATTGGGCCGAGTCATATTCATTGTTATGATCTGTAACAACTCGCCTTTTTAATGTCTCAAATCGTTATTTAAACTGACTCAAGACGCTCAAATAGGCGAATCGTTATTAGCTTATTAGGTTTAAACAGAACAAACACAGAATCACAAACACAAAATACTGGCAGCGGAACAAAATTTTATATAAATAATATCAGAGTTTACAAATCTTTTTTATACAGCGGAAGAATAATTACATGAATGTCAAAAAAAAAGTACTACGATTTTTGTTCGGGGGCGCGCATAAGCGTCTTGCGTCTTCACGTGCCTCTCTAGTTCGTTGCGAGCAGAAATCTCTAAGCCTGGAATATTTAGGACCTGACCCGAGCTTTCTGTGCAAAATACACAAAACACCCGAGTCATGATTAAACTTATTTCAAGTTAGAAAACTTCAAAATAATCAAATAAATATAATTAGTTTAATCCCGATAAATTATTAAATAATTCGAGTATCAAAATTTGTGAAGTGCCGAAATATGAATTGAACATGTAAAACAACTGGTATGTGAGCATATCCATATACAACAGTAGAAGGCATATGAAATAAAATGCTACAGAAATCATTTATATATATATATATATATATATATATATATATATATATATATATATAAAAAATAACAAGGCACGAGATGGTTTTAACCGTGCATGCAATAATGAGGACTTGATTCCAAGCAAAAAGGGAGCAACAACACATATTGGGCTATGAAATTTCCAGTATCAAGGTAGGCATTTAAGCAGTGACAAAAACTCATACTTTCCGGTCTTTGAATAAAGAAACAAGGGTAGAAATGCATGAAAAAAAATGTGCAGACCGATGCATGTATTATATTTAGCATTCATATATACACGCCTCTCACACACACGTGGATCGTACACCATGCATAACACTCGCGCACTGACTGTATGCATACACACACACATGGAAGTACACACACATTCACCACATTCCAATACATACATACATATATATATATATATATATATATATATATATATATATATATATATATATATATATGTATATAGTAAGTCACCTAATCCAATGGAATGCATACATGAACCGGAACTATTGCACTTGCATGGCCATGAAACATGCATTAGGAGACTACAGGCTCAGATAAATGGGATGTATTCAAAGCGAATCCCCACTACAGACTGATAATGTAATAAAACACCCAAGTATGGTATTACTTGAAAATCAAGCAAAATGATATTTCTAGAAGTTATTTACATTAACTAATGGGTGCTAGAGACATGAATAAATAATTAGAATTTCCCTTTCTAAACAATGCACATGCGGGTATGACATATACAGTAATACCAGGGCGATAGCATGGAAATACGTAGTGCAGAATTACAAGTCGGCACACCCAAGTATGGCAAAACGACAGGGGATTACAAATGCAACAAATGGAACAAGATAGCCAAATAAAATAAAATAAAAATGGTTTTCCAAAAGAGGTACTAATAGTCATAGCAGCTAAAGATAGGGTAGGGCAGTTTAGCTCAACAGCAAGTGATCAACCGCAAAACAACATTACAAGTAGGGATGTCCAAATGCAAGGGAACCCAAGTTCTATTCATTGTGATGCCAAAAAAAATCAAAACTTTAAAGACAGTATCAAAGGTTATGATCATAAAATAATGCAGTAGCTAAAGGATTGATTGACATATCAAAAGGAGTAGGCATGCATTAGTTGAATCGGAAGCAATACAATCACTTATTACAGTATTTAGAAAAAGTGGCAATTCACGTAGGACAGTTGGATGAAATTCTCTTGGCATAGTTTCATAACATTTTTTTATATTGAGCTGGTCAGTCAGCATGGAAACTGGTTATAAAGTGCATAAGCCTACTTAAAATAGCGCAAGAGCTAGAACAGTAGGGAAAATCAAGACAACATGGCAACAAGAACAGAATAGAACATATATGAAAAAAAAATCAACATGCATTGTGGTGAAGCCTTATGAACATTAAATGACAAACTTGCCTAGCTCAAGGGACCAAAATTTGGCAGCAACCACGCATTTCGATATGGCATGAAAGTACTATTGCATAGCACAACAAACAACTGAAATGAATCAAGGCATCCAAATGCAAAAGAACAGTAGTCCAGAACTAATTATATGTTGTGAAAATCGAAGTAAACAACTCAAAATGGGTTTAATCGTAAGAATACTTACTTTTAGTCGGGCGATGGAAAAAGCAGAAGGACAATGGTGACTCGACCGGGCTTCACTACGGAAGAGCAACAGTTTTCGTCGCTGCAGTCGATGCGGCGCCCTGTTGGCCATTGCATGCGTCTTCTTCAAGGTGGCAGTGGACTTCGATGTGATGGCTACAGGTTCTAGAGACAAGTGGTGGTTTCGGTCTGATCTGGGGCGACGCTCGATTGGGGTTTGCAAGAGGCGGTGATGTCCAGCGCTAGATTTTGACAGCCGTTGCAGCGAAACATGGGGCGCGGCTTCATCAGTGACGACGGACGATCGGAACGTTGGAGGCTGGTTGGTTCAAGTGGCACGGATGGTTCGGTTGAGAGGAAGGTTAAACGACGATGGAAACTTTTTTTAGGAGGCCATGACTTATTACGATTTGGGGAAAACCTTATTTGGGGAAAGAAGCATTTTTGGTCGGCTGAAAAATAAAAGGGAGGAAAAAAAGAAACAGATGGGCGCGTGTAACAACCATCAGACCAATGGAGACAACTGTCCAGCTATTTCAGTAAAAATGGACAAGTGTAAAACTGAGTAAACAATTATATTTTCAAGTATATACCCATCTTATACCATGTATATACATGCCATACACCTACCATTACATTATACAACCAATAATAGCATATTTATACAAATTCAAATATAATTTCAAATTAATTTTTTTTAACCAATTCAAATTTAAATAAATGAAATTTATGACTAAAACTCAAAGTTAAGTTGAAAATCAAATATAAAATTTCTCAAATAGTATATTTCAACCAGTTTTAAAAATGTTATTAACGCTTAATTCTAACAACTATTCAAATTCAAATAATTTTTAATTTTTTTAAGATGTACAATTTATTTAAATAAATTCTCAAACAATACATATACGTCAATTAGTTTTAAAAATCTCATAAATGTTTAATTTAACAAAACATTTAAATCGAACATAAAAGAAAATTTTAATTTATACTTACAAATTTTATTCAAAAATAAATAAAATAGATTAGATTTCAAATTTATAATCACATATAGACTTCTAAATATCAATTCCAAATGAATTCCATATATTTAAAACGTTGAAAAATTGGTTCGTTTCAATATCCCCCCTTAAGGCTTTTCTTCCTCAAAAAGGAGAGATGGTAAACATCATACATATATTTAAAATGAAATAAACAGTAGAAAAAGTTTGGAAAATCAAAGCATGGTATCGTTTGTTTGACCAAAATCCCAATTTTATTTTCAAATCGTTCGAAATACTACATTTTTTCATATCGAATTATAATTTCTTTGGGATTTTTTTTTCAAAACCAAATTCATTTTGAAATTTCAAATATTTTACGATAGACGACATAAAACATTTATGTCCTAAGTCGAGAGGTTTCTCCAGTGACAAGGCCACTAGGAATGACCTACGCATGTATCGATTTCGAATAATGATGTCTCTCCGAACCCCAGAGCAGACCATCATTAACAGTTGACACCCACGTCATACCTTTCTTTAGTCACAGGTTACTCGAATCCTAGTAACGAATCATTTTATCTCATATGCTGAAATTATAAATCATTTCGTAATCATAATAATTTACAAATACTTTCGATTAGCACTTTTATTGTTTTTTTTAATCTTTTCACAGTCTCGAGATTCATGTCATCAAATTTTCTATGTTTATAAATCACTTTATAAATCATTTTAATTTTCAAGTCATATTGAATTTCCATAAATTTTAAATCGTTAAGACAACTTGCCCTCGGATTGATCGATGTAAGGCAAAAGGAACGGTTCAAGAATACGAACTGGACAGTCTCCAAAAGTTAAGCATGAATGATTCGAATGATAAACGAAGAGTGACAGTAGGTCAAAGGAAGACTAAACGCGTCAACAAGTGAAGGCCCAATATTATATTTCCCGAATATTCGTTTCTATTCAAATTATTCTTTATTAAAACTTATTAGAATAAAATAAATTATAAAATTTTAGGACTTGAAATTTTTTCTAAGGCCCGGATTTATGAAAAATTTCGGCAACACCTCCACTGCACGGTTCGATCGGGAATATTTTCCCATACACGAAAACAACAAAAACACATAATATACATCTCATATATACGATGAGACATCCCTAATTAGGGGAAAACAACACAAAACCCAAATACGGTATTTAATTCCGAGATGCGTACCTTTTATTAGCGTTTTATAAGCATGTTTGCTTAATATTTAATATTTAGCGCAAAAGCGAGCTCTCTTGCGAAGCGCACGTCATGGCTTCCTACTAAACACTTAACAAAAGATGAGATTCATGGGTACAATGAAATTTCAATATATACAAAGCATAAGCAAGTATGACATACAAATACGGATGTACATGAAGCAAAATCTATTTACGATGCTAATGTTAACACAATATCATATAACTTATTTATTCCAATTGCACCCACTTTGCTATTTCTAACATTATCATTCCATATTCTCGTCGTTCATATTTTCTTGTTTGACTTATATGCTCACTTGTTGACTTACATCAACATATTCAATCGCCACACATTTCAAATTTTCTTAAATTTACTTGATTCATAAGCTTTATCAATCAAGTTCAATTTCACGCATTACATTTTGGTCAGTTACCAAGTATACATTCATTTATATCAAATTATCACATCCGTTTACTACTTAGATTCAATTTATTTCATTTGGACTGATCTCATTCAATTCCATTTATAATGGTTTCAGTCCATAATTCATGTTTCCATGTATGAGACAAGTGTATGCATTTCGATTAGGGTCATATTCTATGGTTACGATTCTAACAGATATGTCTTTTTCATTCCGTTGAAAATCGATTTTACGGTATAGACGCTTATGACCTCCCCTCTATGTCTTGCGATAATGATTCCTCTGGCATTACGACTATTGGATTTGAACCAATGACTTCCGCCGTATGAAAGCAATACTCTAACCACTAAATTAAGTAGGTTATTCATCATCACAAAAAAAGGACCCATCGCCTCAGGGATTATAGGTAGAATATTTTTTCTATTTAATACCAATCCATTGATAGTAAGCAGATTAAAGAACTCTTATGTGGGATCTGATCTTGACAAGAAATTGCCCCTCCTCGGGCGGATTCCTCCTTTTGCTCCTCAGCCTATGGGAACGCACCAGGAACTAGCAAGGAAGGAGGGTTGAACGAAGAATGCTGATCGGTACCATCAATTCGTTCTTTTTTCTCTGATAGATGGTCAGAACTTCATCTGGGTTCAAATCCTATTTAACGCTGAATTCGCTAGTGGATCGCTCTTTTTTTCCATGTTCGTTAGGTTATATAAATTTTACAATACTCATTTGCTATAAATTTTATTAAGCCTTCCCAAATTTATTAAATATCAAAACTCTCTTGGTTATAAAACAATAAGCTAAGAAAACAAATAAAACCTTAAAGTAATTCCCTTAATCTCAAAATACCAACTTCGTTTTCAAATCATTGAAATGTCGTATAATTTTGATTCACACACACACACACACACATATATATATATATATATATATATATATATATATATATATATCACATCATATCATAACAATATATATATATATATATATGTATTTGTGTGTGTGTGTGTGTGTGTGAGTGTATAAAATTCACATAGGTTAAGCAAATTATAGATTCACACTTGAAAATTTGTTAAATTTGTTTTAACACACAAGGTTTATTTATTAAACTTCAATTTTGTTATAAACTGCTATGAAATTTTAATTTACACAACATAAATTTAACCTCAAATTTCTCATGTTGGACATTTAGAAAAAGGGTATTTATTATATTTCAAAGCTGTGAACTTGTAAAATCATTAAAATCCTCTTTCTTATTTTATTAGGTTGGGTTATAAATTTTAATTTCAGTTTATTGATTTGTTGTTTAAAGTTTGAAAATACTTGATAACTCGAAGTTTAACAAGTTTATTTTTGTTCTTACAGGAATTTAGGCATATGTGGATCCAACGCATGACTAAAAATCTCCAAGTAAATATATACTTGTTTTGACTTCCAGTGCAAATACTTAAAAATCTATATACTTGTTTTGACTTCCCCCATGGATCGCAGACACACGGCGGTTACGCTACTATCCCAGTAGAATCGCTTGTGCCCGTGGGTATCATACCCCTCGAATTTCGCCATGCTTGTTTACCATAAATCGCAGTTACACGGCGGTTGCGCTACTATCCCAATAGAGTCGCTTATACTGAAGGCATCGCGCCCCCATCGAATTTCGCTATGGCGTCTAGATCGCGGTTACGCGGCGGTTACGCCACTATCCCAGTGGAATCGATTGTAACTGTAGTCATCGCGCCCCTCGAATTACACTAGAAAATAAATCATAATATATAATACATGTCCTCATTGCACGGGCGTCGATTTCGATGGAGGTTCCAAACATTGAAGCTCCAACGTAGCTACGGTTTTCAATGGACACTCTCACGGAGCTCCAGCGCCTTTGCGACTTTCAAATGGACGCTCCCGAGGAGTTCCAGCGCCTTCGCGACTTTCGATGGAAGGTATTCCTCATATCTTTGGTTTTGAAAACATACGATACTATATACATATAATACTTCATTTCGAATCACATTTATATAAATATCTATTTACATAAATTTTCCATATCTCATTCCAAGTATGTCTTTCTCATATAAAACTATTATATAAGATTACCAGCTTCACATCAACTATATTTCAAATCAATAATTTTCGAATCTCAGACTTATATAATTCATATATATAAGTTTCAAATTTCATATCAAAATATTCGTATATTAATAATCTTCAAATTTTCCTTTTTCAAGATCGAATTAACTTGATTTAAAAATGATTCGAGTATTCAATATTATTTCAAAATCTAAATTCACATTTACAAATTGATGCGTTGTTGACATTTATATTCGATTTGGATTTCACATTATGATAATCGATATTCAGTCGAGTCTTTACATTCAATCATTTTGGATCTTAATTTATTCGGATTGGATATATACGTTTATCAAAGTAACTAAGTTACATAAAAGTAATTTTGGCAAAAAAAAAAACAACAGCTTAATGTAAAATTAACTTGAATAAATAAATAGATTTTTAAAATTGGTTTGAAATATATAGATATGCTTTTAAAATAACTAGCTTGATATACAATAGATTTAAATAAATTGATAGCTTAAATAAATTAATTGATTTTATAGGTTTTGCAAATGATTTGACATAAATAACTAGGTTTTGGAAAAGTAAGTTTGAAAACAAAGATAATTAGGCTAATAACAAAATAATTTAAATAATATAAATGGATCTAATACCATAATTTAAAATAAAATAGTTTTATAATGAATATTACTTCCAAAATAATCAAATCCGAATCAATCCTCCAAAATACAAAATCTTAATGATTGTCGGTTCCCATTTCGAGATTAACTCAATTTAACTCCAGATTCAATTCATTTACATTTCTTGTTGGACCCAAGGTTCAGATTAGCTCAATACTTGAGTTTCCATTTCATTTTCAATTTCAATTAAGTTCGAACTTAAATTTCAATTTCAATTTCAATTTCAATTTTATTTCACATCGAACTAAATTTTCAAATTCCCAAGCATTTTCAATTTCCTTTAAGCTTATAAAGGTATAACTCAATATTTTAAATTTCACTTGAAATAATCAAATTTATTCAACAAGTCGAAAAATCGAACTCCTACTCAATTCATTGGAAATTTAAATTCGGTCGTTTCTTCGAGATATTCTTTTCGAAATATACATATTGTATTATCTCCAAACAATAGGATTTTATTATTCAACTTATACTTGAGAATCAATTCCGGACTATATTTCTTTTTCCCAATCATTCCAAATATATATTCATATTCATATATTCAAAAATATTTCAGAATCAAATACTCATTTGAAAAGATTACATTTTTCGAATAGTCGGAAAAATATCTTTTGAAACAAATTATTTCAATAATATTTTCGCACTTTGATTCGCTACTTGGATCTAGAATATACACATCTCAACAGTTTGTTTCCAAATATAAATTCTAAATATTAGAAATCGATTTGAAGATTTGGAAACTAAGCTCTCAATTTAGATATTTTCAAAATTAGACTGTCTAGAAATTTATCGAAGCAAGAGAAAGGAGGGTTCAGGAACAAGGTTTAACAGTTCAAGATTCGACGTCAATAATCGAATAGGTAGCAAAAGATGACGATAGGTCAAGGGAGGCAAAACATGTCAACGGGCGAAGGGATTTTTTTTCCAACACATTAATTGATTGTTCAAATTTTATTCAAATTCTTCCCAATTTCTTCTTAATTCTTTTGCAATTCAATTTATACATTACAAATAACGAATGTCTCTTATTTAAATTTGGCTTACCTATTCCAATTCATATTTATTCATCAAAATATTTTTCTTAAAATTTACCCAACCATTTTCAAACACTTATCTAAACAGTTTCAAGTATTTCTCGACTATTAAATCGGAACCATACAGTCATCCCATTTTCGAAACTCGAAAATAAATTTTTGATGATGTTGCAATCATCATCAGAATTATCCTCAAGCAACTAGAATGTGATTCTATATCTATCTATTATATATTAGACTTCGTATATACGTTGATCATATGTATATTCAAAATTCGTACATACTCGATAGTCCAATCTGGACGCCAGTAAAACACTAAAAACTCTTTATCATAAATTATATTTCAAAACAATTTCGCTTTTCAAATTGATTTATCTAATTTCAAAATAATTTATATCCTCAAAATACGCTCTCTCTAGAGCAATCCTTGTGTCAATACCACTCATTTTAGGATATTACTATCCCATCTCTAATAAGTTTTTTAACCCGATAAGCTAGGCTTTGTCAAACCAAAGCTCTAATACCACATGTAACGACTCACCTTTTTAACGTCTCGAATAGGTATTTAAACCGACTCAAGACGCTCAAATAGGCGAATCGTTATTAGCTTACCAGGTTTAAACAGAAAAAACACAAAATCACAGATACAGAATACTAGCAGCGGAACAAAATTTTACATAAATAATATCAGAGTTTGCAAATCTTTTTTATACAGCGGAATAATAATTACATGAATGTCAAAAAAAAAGTATTACGATTTTTGGTCGGGCGCGCGCATAAGCGTCTTGCGTCTTCACGTGCCTCTCCAGTTCATTGCGAGCTGAAGTCCCTAAGCCTGGAACACATAGGACCTGACCCAAGTGTTCCACGCAAAATACAAAAAACACCCGAGTCAGGATTAAACTTATTTAAAGTTAGCAAACTTCGAAATAATCACATAAATATAATTAGTTTAATCCCGATAAATTATTAAATAATTTGAGTATCAAAATTTGTGAAGTGCCGAAATATATGAATAGAACAAGTACAACAACTGGTGTGTGAGCATATCCATATACAACAGTAGAAGGCATATGAAATAAAATGCTACAGAAATCATATATATATATATATATATATATAATAACAAGGCAAGAGATGGTTTTAACCATGCATGCAATAATGAGGACTTGGGTCCAAGCAAAAAGGGAGCAACAACACATACTGGGCTATGAAATTCTCAGTAACAGGGTAAGGATTTAAGCGGTGACAAAACTCATACTTCCCAGTCTTTGAATAAAGAACAAGGGCAGAAATGCATGGAAAATGTGTAGACCCATGCATGTATTATATTTAGCATTCATATATACACGCCTCACACACACACGTGGGTCGTACACCATGTATAACACTTGCACTGACTGTATGCATACACACACACATGGAAGTACACACACATTCACCACATTCCAATATATATATATATATATTTTTGAAAATGGGTATATATTATTGTTAGGCACTTCAGCCCAAGATGCAACATATACAACAGTTCACACACCCGATACCCGTTAGCATCCCAGTTACATACATAAAAGAAAAAAAGGAAACTTCACATTACAACTGGCTTCACTAATCATTCTTCCACAAACCACTCCCCGAAATTGCGCAATTAAGCCCTAAATTCATGGCGGCCGGAAGCAGTTCCATCTATCTTGGTTTCCAGCGCTTGTCGCCCTTCGATCCACGCGTAGCTCGTCAACTACACTGTGTTCCAGGCGCGATGTGATTCTCCTCTCCATTTTGATTCTCTTCATGTTATTAATCTCATGAATTATGAGTCGACTGATGGTTTCTACTGTTTTGCTTCCTTTTTGAAACACTCCGTTGTTGCGTTCTCTCCAAATCCACCATGTGATAGTTGTGAAGGAGATGCTTTTCGTCGGTCACCACGTCTTTGCTCTTCCAGATGCTGAGCAGGTAAGATATTATGTCCTCCATGCTGTGTCTTGTGTTTTGTACTCCAAAAATGCTTTGTAAAACTTGTTTCGAATAGACACACTAGTAAAACAAGTGCGAATGTGATTCTTCATGAGTATTACAGAGTACACATGTTGGGTCAACTTTAACTCCCTATTTGCAAAGTCTATCCAAAGTTGGCAGTCTTTGCATGATCGCTTTGTAGGTTGTGCTTGCCATTTTAGGAATATTGGCTTTATTCCACACAATTTTAGACCATTCTACTGTAGGATATGTTGTCCTGATGTTGTCATATGCCTTACGCAAAATGAAGTTATCATCTTGGTTCCAGGTCCAAATATCATTGCTTCGTAACTCATAAATAGGGGTTTCAAGTATATCATTTCTGATATCAGTAGAGATAGGGAGTTGATTTATTTGCCAAGTGCCATTACTGATAATTTCATTTACTGTTTTGATTGGACACCCGTAAGCTGAATAAGTGTCCCATCCCATACGCTCAATAAGAGATTTTCCATGAAACCATGGGTATCGCCATAAATCTGTGTCATTACCATTGGCAATTTCTTTCATGCAATTCACAGCTAGAGTGTCTCTTGATTTCATAACTGCCTTCCACGTTGCTGAAGAGTTGTTATCGACTCCCATTGTCCAGAAATTGTCTTTAATATATCTCTTTCTCATCCATCGAGCCCATAGTCCCTGAGAATTAATGATTTTCCATCCCAATTTTGCAGCGAAAGTGTCTCTCATTGCTCTTAAATTTCTTAATCCAACTCCTCCTTCCTTCTTTGGTCTGCACAAATCTGCATACTTTATTTTGTGAACACCCCCTCTCCATATAAAATCAGCACATACACTTTCAATCTTGTGTATAGTAGCATCAGGTAATTGGAAAGTTTGTAGCCAAAAATAAATTTTAGCTTGAATCACAGTATGTACTAACTCAACTCTACCAGCAAAAGATAACAATTTAGAGCTCCAACTATGCAGTTTCTCTCTAATTGCAGTGACAAGAGAAGCACATTCTTTGTCAGTAATTTTATTAGATGACAATGGAACCCTCAAATATTTAACTGGTAGGACACTTTCAGTCACATTGAGTATACCCAAAATATCCACTCTTCTGGAGTTATCATTGTTAAAGTAGCATTTGGTTTTCTGTTCATTGACTTTTAGACCAACATGTTTGTCCAAATTATTAAAAATATCTTTCACAACATTAGCTACTTCACAATTTGATTTTATGCAAATGATAAGATCATCAGCATATAACAAATGACTGATTAAAGGATGGAAATTGTAGATGGACTGAATTCTCTTGTTGTGTGTGGTTATTTTCATCTGAAGAGAAAAAAACTCCATTGCAACGACAAACAAATAGGGGGATATGGGGTCCCCTTGTCTAATGCCCCTGTTGCTAGAAATGAAACCTTTCGGAACTCCATTAATCAAGATGGAGAAGGTAGGCGTGGTAATGCATTCTTTAATTAAGTCAACAATTTTAACCGGAAACTCCATGCATTTAAGCATATGAATAATGAATGTTCTACTAATTTTATTATAAGCTTTCTGAAGGTCTACTTTCAGGCAAAATTTGTCTGCTCCTTTCTTATTAAAGTTTCTTATCAATTCATGAGCCAGCAGCGAGTTTTCTGAAATGTTCCGTCCTTTAATGAAAGCACTTTGACACTCGGCAATTAAGTCTGGTAGCACTTTTTTCATTCTATAGCATATTACTTTGCTCAGTATTTTGTATATAACATTGCAACAAGCTATCGGTCTGTAATTCGCAATACAGGCAGGTTTATCTTTCTTCGGTATGAGGCAGAGGAAAGTATGGTTTATTTCTTTTATGATTTTGCGAGTTCTGAATGCTTCCTTAATGGCTGAAACAACATAATTTTTCAGGTCCTACCAGTGGTGAATATAGAAGAAGGACCCGAAACCGTCAGGGCCAGGAGCAGAGTCCCGATGTATGGACATCAGAGCAGCGGCAACCTCATCATCAGTGACATAAGCAGTCAACATCCTCCTTCCAGCAAAATTAATGAGCCTTCTGGGCTTGACACTGGGTAAGCTATCTTCATTGCTCTCGCCATTGTATAATTGATTGAAATAATTGATAGCTTCTCTTTCAAGAACTTCAAAATTTGTGATAGGACTCCCATCCTGATCTAGTAATTGAAAATTATAATTAGTATTACGACGAACAGACATTTTAGTATAAAAGAATTTAGAGCAAGTATCCCCATCAGAGATCCATTTCTCTTTTGCTTTCTATTTTAGTTCCTCTGCTTTGATGTGTAGTGCATTTTTAAGCTCCTTTTGATAATCAGCATAGTGTTTCCACGCCTGGTCAGTGTTGTCTCCCTCCTCAATTTTTCTAAGTGCATCAGCACAAATCTGCTCCAATCTTTCAATATTATCATTGTTTTTTGGTCTAGTCCTGTTCCACTCCTTGATTTTGCCTTTGGTACTCTTCAAAAACTTCAAAAAATTGTACATGTAGCTATCTCTAACAAGAGTCAACTCTGAGAAGCATAAATTAGAATGATAACCATTTAGATAGTGCCAATGATTAGCGTATCTAAATGGTTTACCCTTCTCTTGCCCATCCCTAGTGACCAAAGAAATATGGATGGGACTGTGATCACTAGTTGAGGGGGGCAGAATACTCACTTTCATGTCAGAAAATTTAGTCATGCAATAAGAATTGACAAGAACACGATCTAGTTTACACAATATTTTCCTGTTTTGACCTCCTGACCATGTGAGTTGCAGACCAGAACTTACAGGCTCCATCAATCCTGTAGCTAGCACAACATTATTGAATTCAGCTAACTGGGAGGTACGAATAACATTTCCACCTTGTTTATCGCTAGCATTTAAATAAGCATTGAAATCCCCCATTACGATCCAAGGCAAATTAGTATTCATAGCTATATCTTTAATCTTATTCCATAAAGCAATTCTATGATCTGCAAGATTATTAGCATAAACCATTGTAATTTGCAAATAGAACCCCCCCCAAGTTTTCAGCACTTACAGTGATTTGTTGCGAATCCGTGCTAATAGTTTGCATATGCCAAATGTTTTTGTTCCAAATCAACATGATGGGCCTTTTACATTATTATCATTATTATGAATATACTCCCAATCATTGCCCAAGTTGTTAGCTAGGAAAGTGATATTACCTTTGTTCAACTTATTCTCCAGTACACCCAAGATTGAAGGAAGATACTTCCTTTGTAAATTGTAGAGGTCTAACAAACGGGTGTCGTTATTTATACCTCTAACATTCCATGAAATTATGGACATTTAGGTTTGAAATTTCTCTTCCTCAACTGACGAGGAGAGAAGTCTCTTACCTTTAATGCTTCTGATGTAGCTTTAGGTGCATCTCCTTCATTGAATTGTTTGTTGTAATCCTGGTTGGGCTTAGTATAAATATCTTTGTTTCGATTTTCGTCATTAATGTTTTCATTGTCTGAACTTGATAAGTCAATGTTAACTTACTTAAATCTTGTTCAGTTTCAGGGAAGTCCTCATCTTCAGAGTCCTCATCAGATTCCTCGTCAGACTGTTCAAGACGAGTTGACACCGTTGTTGATGCCGTTTCTTCCTACTGCACCAGCAGATCAACTAATTGCGCCTGAAGTGAATCCACATTCGGAGCCTGAACTACCACTTGATCCTGGAGTTGATCTGCCAACTGTTTCTGAAACTGTTGGGGAGTCTGGTGGTCCTCTACAGTAATTGCATTATCTCTGCTGTTTGTAGATAAATTATTAGTAGTTAAGGGGGGGGGGGGACTTCAGCAATGATGCTGTGATCAGCTTTTTGACTTGTAGATATATCTTTGTTGATGATTTTGCCTTTAACAACCCAAACTTGTTGAACTAGCCTTGCAACAGTCACGCACTGTGCATCAGAATGGCCAAAACACTTGCATGTTTTGCACACTGGGGGATGTAGTCATACTCCACTTCTTGTATATATATGTTACCACAACTGTCTTTAGCTCTAATGGAATGTATAATCTCTCTGTCAGCTTTCATGTCAACTAGGACAGGAGCGTAGTTTAATCTTTTAACATTTCGTGTGTTATCATCCATAGTGAGAGGGGTACCAATCATGCTTGCTAATTTACTGATGCCCCTGGCATTCCATAAAGATAAATCAAGATTTTTTAGTTTAATCCAAACGGGATGGGATTCTAGCATATCTCGTTCAAGTCTTAAATTTGGTTCCCAACATTTAATAAAAATTAGCTTACTGTCCATGAACCATGGGCCCTCTTTTAGTACTCTTAAACAATCATCTTCCCTCTCAAATTTTTCCACATCAATTTAGCAGATTCAAATACTTCATCATCTATTTCCACAAATTGACCTTCCTCATCAGATGCAATATCAAATTGTACAACATCACCAGTAATAAGAGTATTACCTGCGACTGCGTTGGCCCATGATCGTGTGCCAGATCTAAACATTGGGCCTTTGATTGCATTATTTGAATTTGTATTTAGTGAAGATCTGTTACGATTTAACACGTGCACCGTCATTTTCCCCTGGCCAATAGGATTTCCAACAGGTGGCGCTTGATTTCCATAATTCATAGCCACGTTACTTGCTCTCCTTTTGGATCTAACCTCCTGCCATTCTGATTCGTCATTATCTTCATCGAGATTAGCTGGATCAGTTGAATCGCCAGTATTAAGTCACCCAACCCAGTGGAATGCATACATGAACCGAAACTATTGCACTTGCACTTGCATGGCCATGAAACATGTACTAGGAGGCTACATACTTGGATAAAATGGGATGTATTCAAAGCGAATCCCCACTACGGACTGATAATAAAATAAAACACCCAAGCATGGTATTACATGCAAATCAAGCAAAATGATATTTCTAGAAGTTATGTACATTAACTAGTGGGTACTAGGGACGTGAATAAATAATTAGAATTTCCCTCTCTAAACAATGCACAAGCGGGTATGACATATACAGTAATACCAGGGCGATAGCATGGAAATACATAGTGTAGATGTTACAAGTCGGCACACCCGAGTATGGAAAAACGACAGGGGATTACAGCTGTAACTAATGGAACAAGATAGCCAAATAAAATAAAATAAAAAAGTTTTCCAAAAGGGGTACTAATAGTTATAGCAGCTAAAGATGGGGTAGGGCAGTTCAGCTCAACAGCAAGTGATCAACCACAAAACAACGTTACAAGTAGGGATGTCCACATGCAAGGGAACCCAAGTTCTATTCATTGTGATGCCAAAAAAAATCCAAAACTTTAAAGACAATATCAAAGGTCATGATCATACAATAGTGCAGCAGCTAAAGGATTGATTGGCATATCAAAAGGAGCAGGCATGCATTAGTTGAACTGAAAGCAATACAATCACTTATTACAGTACTTAGAAAAAGTGACAATTCACGTAAGACAGTTGGATGAAATGCTCTTGGCATAGTTTTATAACATGTTTCTTTATATTAAATTGGTCAGTCAGCATGGAAACTAGTTATAAAATGCATAAGCCTACTTAAAATAGCGCAAGAGCTAGAACAGTAGGGAAAATCAAGACAACATGGCAACAAGAACGGAATAGAACACATATGAAAAAAAATCAACATGCATTGTGGTGAAGCCTTATGAACATTAAATGACAGACTTGCCTAGCTCAAGGGACCAAAATTTGGCAGCAACCACGCATTTCGATATGGCATGAATGTACCATTGCATAGCATAACAAACAACCGAAATGAATCAAGGCATCCAAATGCAAAAGAACAATAGTCCAAAACTAATTATATATAGTGAAAATCGAAGTAAACAACTCGAAATGGGTTTAATCGTAAGAATACTTACTTTTCGTCGGGCGATGGAAAGAGCAGAAGGACAACAGTGACTCGACCGGGCTTCACTACGGAAGAGCAGCAGCTTCCGTCGCTGCAGTCAGTGCGGCACCCTGTTGGCCATTGCGTGTGTCTTCTCCAAGGTGGTAGTGGACTTCGATGTGATGGCTACGGGTTCTGGAGACCAGTGGTGGTTTCGGTCTGATCTGGGGGGACGCTCGATTGGGGTTTGCAAGAGGCGGTGATGGCCAGCGCTAGATTTTGACAGCGGTTGCAGCGAAACAGGGGGCGCGACTTCATTGGTGACGACGGACGATCAGAATGTTGGAGGCTGGTTGGTTCAAGTGGCACAGATGGGTTCGATTGAGAGGAAGGTTGAACGATGATGGAATTTTTTTTAGTAGGCCATGACTTATTTCGATTTGGGAAAATCCTTATTTGGGGAAAGAAGCATTTTTGGTCGGCTGAAAAATAAAAAGGAGGAAAAAAAAGAACAAACGGACGCGTCTAGCAACCATCAGACCAACGGAGACAACTGTCCAGCTATTTCAGTAAAAATGGACAAGTGTAAAACTGAATAAACAATTATATTTTCAAGTATATACCCATCTTATACCATGTATATACATGCCATACACCTACCATTACACTATACAACCAATACTAGCATATTTATACAAATTCAAATATAATTTCAAATTAATTTTTCTTTTAGCCAATTCAAATTTAAATAAATGAAATTTATGACTAAAACTCAAAGTTAAGTTGAAAATCAAATATAAAATTTCTCGAACAGTATATTTCAACCAGTTTTAAAAATGTTATTAACGGTTAATTCTAACAACTATTCAAATTCAAATAATTTTTAATTTTTTTAAGATACACAATTTTTTTGAATAAATTCTCAAAAAATACATATATGTTAATTAGTTTTAAAAATCTCACAAATGCTTAATTTAACAAAACATTTAAATCGAACATAAAAGAAAATTTTAATTTATACTTACAAAATTTATTCAAATAAATAAATAAAATAGGTTAGATTTCAAATTTATAATCACATATAGACTTCTAAATATCAATTCCAAATGAATTCCATATATTTAAAATGTTGAAAAACTGGTTCATTTCACGATCATATTTTGAAGAATTTAAAAGATCAAATATCGGTAGTGTAAGCCATATGGTAACAAATGATGTTGTTGTAATGCATTTTGGGCATTTGGACATTCCATCGAAGGATTTCTACATTGTCGCCCATTGCTTTGTATCGATGGCACACATTTGTATGGCAAATAGAAAGGTACACTACTCGTAGCTACTGCAGTTGATGCGAATGATCAACTTTACCCACTGGCATATGCTATTGTTGAGGCTGAATCCACCGACTCAGGGGTTTGGTTTTTTTTCTTACATAGTGTAAACAATCGATGTATAACTTTAATGTTTGATAGAATGAAAGGAATTTCCTATCGTATTGTAGGAAAGATGGGTAGCGCCACATAAGCACATATTTTGCGCGAGGCATCTAAAAGAAAATTTTCAAGCTGCTGACTTTAGAGACTAACATTTAACGGGTTTATCTTATGTGGCAGCATGTGCATCAGAAGTGGTTGAGTATCGTAAACTTCGGGAGGAAATTAAGACGGCCAACGTTAGAGCTCATAATTGGATTGAGAGAAGTTTGGACGGAAAAGAGGAAATTGGGTTTTGTTTAAAGATAATGGTGGAAGGTTTCATGTAATGACAACAAATGCTTTTGAAAGCTTCAACGATGTGCTAAGAGGTGCACGATCGCTTCCCGTTAAGTCGTTGGTTGCGTGTACGTTCTATAGATCGGTGGATTATTTCTGTAACAGGCGACAAAATGTTGTTGGTTTGGTATGCAAATTAACTCCAAAATGGGAGGCAAAATAACTGAAAGAGCCGAAGAAGCTAGACGTTGCAGAATAGTTCGCTTCGGCGAAAATGAATGGTTGTAATACACCACTTCGGTGATGAATTTATAGTAAAGATAGATGGAAATACTTGTTCCTGTACATGTAACATACCATTGCTACAACACCTTCCATGTGCGCATGTTATGGCTGCATGTTCAGCAGTGGCAAATAGGGCCAAAAGAGCTCATCACGACTTCGCCTCCTATTGCAGTTCAAAGTTATCACGCGGCCTATAAGCCGGAGTTTCATCCAGTTCGTGACAAACGATATTGGCTACAACCCTTAGGGCATATGGTTTTCCCACCGCAAGCTCGAAGAGCACCGGGACGACCTAGATCTACTAGAATTAAAGGCACCATGGACGAGGGGCAGTCTTCAGGAGTGAATAGGTGTAGAAAGTGTGGAGTGCATGAGCATAAGAAGAGCCGTTGCACAACGGTGACTTAGACTTTATTAAGTGTTATGTAGTACCTATCTATCCTGTTGTATTATGTTTTCGTACCGATCTATCTGGTTTTATTACGTAAAAGACATATGTCATAACTATCTATCTTGTTGTAGTACGTTTGTGTTACTATGTATCTGGTTTTATTATGTAAATGACCTATGTATCAGAGAATTAGATCTATTGTTAAATTACAAGCCATACGATGCATGGAACGATACAACATTAGAACGATATATAGAACAATACAACGTTCGCGTACACTACTCATTACAACTAGTCCATTCGATACAGTAGTTCAATACTACATTAGAACGATACATAGAACAATACAACTTTAGGGTACCCTACTCATTAGGATATCTCAGAATGGTGGACTCAAGTGAGTCATATTTTTCCCGCATTTGGTAAATTTACGTCTTTAGTTGTGCATTCTCTTCTTGCATCTCTAGCCCATACTCGTGGCCTCTACGACATAATGGAGGATCTATCCACTCCGTATAACGAAAAGGCGTAACCAAGTGCGACACTTGTAACCAAACCAGATATCGTCCGCAAGCGTAGTATCGCCGACCAGCGTTTTCCTTGCTTTTCGCAACATGCATATGACAATGGACATTACAATTGCAATACTGTCGTGGTACCGCTTCCCCAATTGTCAGGGGTTTTCCCTTATTTCTCCCGCCGTCCCCATCCACCGCTGTAACATAAAACCAAACAAGCGTACGTTACAACCCCATATCCAAGTTATCCACAACCTACAAAACAATACATAATTTCAACATCCAATTACATAAAGTTCAAGCACCTACGAAACAACAATTAACCTACAAACTACAACACTATTCTACGGATGAACTACTTCAAAATCCACTGTTGGTAAGGAGTTGTTCTCTTTTTCTTCTGCTGTTTTAGGGGTACATCTTCATGCAATGACGATGAAAAACCTTCTTGGGTAGAGCCATGGGGTTGTGAAGGACCATGCACAATCTGGGTTGCTTGAGATGACTCCGGTTGCTTTTCCTTTTCCTTCGTCGCCGCCTTTTTATGTTTCCTCCTTGACGTATAAACCAGTGGAGGCGGACGAATGTCGCCGCCTTGTTGTGCCTCCGAAAATTCTATGGGTGTTAAAGTTTGAGGTTTCGGAGGAGGAGGAGGCGGTGCCAGTCTAGCGAGCTTGTTCTTCCCCAAAATAGTTTGCAAAATAAGGTTGACGCTAAAACATTTTCTCTTGCTTCATTCGAGCACCTCATGAGATAACTCATTGACCATTTTTATAGCCCGGTACACACCGTCTGCTTGTAAATTATAAGTTAACTTACATAAAACTCAAATTTGACAAAAATGTAAATCAATTACACTTGTTAGCAAGGTTTTCATACCACACTCCTCTCAAGAGGAGCTCTAGGCATGTACGGTTCCACTACAACACCAAGAGTTTGCACGATGCGAAGAATATACCGTCGGGTAATCTGCCAATACCATGTGTAATACTCATCGTCCGACAAGGTGACCTCCCGCTCCTGCTACGTATGCATGTGCCGATTGTTCCATGTCTCAATGGCCACTGCTAAGTCAATCCTATATTGTGGGACTGGTTCAGGACGGTGCTATCTAAATGCAAACTGACACATCACCCGGTCAGGAAAATGGTATGCTACATCGTTCAAACATATAACCGGCACACGGGCGGTCCATAGATAAATAGACAGAGTACATAAGGCTGGAAGCCGCCCAAGATCGTGTGCATATGGTGTTCGTGTAATAACATCCGAACTAAGCACGTCGAGCTCATTGCTGTAGAATGCTAGATTAAGCCTCGGAGTCGAAGAAGTGCTCTTCTTTCCAACCAACATGTAATTGTGACATGATATGAGATAGAGGAAATAACTTAGCAGACATAAGGTAAATACACGACGAAATAAAATTACCTAGCCCTGTACGGCAAAGAAAAATCAATATTTGTTTGCTTTAATTCAAGTCTACCCAGAGGAAGATACGTCCAAGACCATAGCTACAAAGAAATTTAATGAAGAAACATGACATACAGAAGAAAAAAAACATATAAGACGCAAGTATCCGTATGAAAATAAATTACCTGTATTAAAGAAGGACAACCTCCAAGATTAGTGCTCTCGAACAAAACGGTCTTGGTAAGTTCCGTGTATGTGTATGCTAATGTAGTACTGCCCCAAGAATATTGTCGACAATGATCAAAATCCTCAAAAAAATGCAACCATCTTAGCCACACCCAAGTCTTCGAATGATCGCACATCAGACGTTGAGTAATGATATGGAGTATGATAGCTCTAGCACACTGTTCTATCTGCTCCTGCGTAGCATCCTATGGAATGTCGTGCTGAAACTGCATTCTGTACCAACTAGTAGTAATTTGCTCGTTTCCCATCCACTGGTCCGCGGGAGGAGTAATACCTAAAAGCCGTTGGCACATCTCCATGTAGTCTACCGTCTCTGGATTCCTCATAGGAGCACCATCAATAGGCAAGCCTAGAAGGATCGCCACATCACCCAAAGTGACGGTCATCTCTCCAACTCTAAGATGGAATGTCGATGTCTTCGGTCTCCGTCTATCGACTAATGCGATGGTGAGATAACGATTGAGTTGAACGTATTCCAACCGGTGTACTAGTAGAAATCCAGCACGATCAAGCAATATCAATACTCCTGGATGTGTAAAGGTCACCGCACCAACGGAAACCGTGTGATCTATAATCTTAACGGGACTTTTTCACTGTACAAAAAATTAACATACAATGTTGAAAATACAAACAAAAAACTAAGAAATATAATTAGGCCAACAAACGAACACCGTAAAAACATACCGACATCAAAGCATTATTGTTCGACCTATGCCTTTCTTGCAAGTATAGAACACTACCATCTACAGGTCCCGGTTCCACCTCAGTAATCTCTACACAAATCATATTCCAGACTACATAAGTGATGCACAAAATAGCAAAAAAAAAAACCACATACATGATGAAAACTATAAGATTTCAATTACATTGAACCCATTAAACCACATACTAGCTTAGTCATAAGTTTCCTCAATCATGGACAAACCCTAAATTTCAGAAAAAATTAACAAAACTAGGGTTTTTTTAACCTTCTGGAGCTTCTTGGATTGATGAGCTTGCCATGATGCTAAATTTCGATCAAAAAAATCTAAAATTTGGTGTTATGGTGAGCAATTAGGGTTAGGAGCTTTGGGTTTTCGGTTTTGAAGAAATAGAAGTTAAGAAAAAGTGAAGAGGAAGAGAGCCTCGGTTCTCTATATATCACGATGGTGCGTCATTTAGGATGACGCATAACAACGTCATTTTAAATGCCGCTAACGAAATAAAGGAAATTATCTTAGCGTTATTTAGGATGACGCTCCATAGTTACAACAGAAAAACATTTAAATTCTAACATACGAGCGTCATTCGATATGACGCATGGTAGCATTATCTTAAAAAATGCTCCATCGTGATATAACAAAAATAACAAGTTTGTAACAAAAACATTTCTCTGCATCATCCTAAATACCGCTCGTCCGCGTCATCATAAAAGCCGCTAGTATAAAATAACGGTTTTTGGCTGATGTGACATAAATCAGGCTACGGCCGTAATAAGTTTTGAAACTAGGCTAAATGTGTAATAAGATCATCTCCAATAGTTTTGCCATCAAAAATTACAAATCAATGAGTTACAAAATGTAATTGCGTTTGTACCCCAACAGTTTTCCCATTTGAGCGCTTGTTGAACAGGCGTCTAAGATTCAGGCGCCTGTTCAACAGGCGCCCAAAAAACAAATTTTGGGGCACCTAAAGCCCAGGCGCCTAAAAAATGAGCTTTATTTTTTTGTACCAAACATCTTATATTATATATTGTGTCCACTACTTTACTTAGTTAACGTTGAATTCATATTCCTGCACGATGACCTAATCTACTTTGGATCAGGGTACATTGAATTCATATTCCTGTATGATGAGCCTCACTAAATTCATATTCGTGTACGTTGAATTTATATATATTCATATTATCTCAATTGTTTGTTGTTGTCCAGTTTCAACCTAGGGTCCAAAGAACGTTGAATTCATAATATCGCAGTTGCTTACTGTACGATGAGCCTCACTAAATTATACACGTATATATATTCATCCGTTGGTCTAGTTTAATATGCATTAAAGTTGGGCATCTGTTAAACAGGCGCCCGGTATAGGGGCGCCTGTTGAACATGCGCCTGAACCCAGGTGCCTGTTCAACAAGCGCCCCAATACCAACGTCTGTTTAACAGCTGCGCCGGCCAATTACGTTTTTGTAACCAAAATGACTGAATTCTGGATTAATTGAAAATCCTACACTCTGTTGGAAACGTTTTCCAATGCATATATTACAAATCCGTAATAATATATAACTGTTGGAGATGCTCTAAGTTTATTAAAGGTGGCCAAATCGAAAAAAAAAATCTATTGTTATATAATGTGCCATATACAAGTGTTGAATGACCATCCTCACAGTCATTATTACGAATGACACTTGTTAACTGTAATTTCAAATTTTTAATTGTCATGCATTTTTAAACTGTGGTGTTAAGGGCACCCCAATATGTTCTTCCTAATACCGCGGCTAAAAAATACCATAACAATTTGTATTACATTCTTCTTAATACCACACACTTAAAAAAATAGGGACTACCACACTATTTTACCCTATTTCTATTTCGTTCGATATTCGTTCGTCCTCGTTTCTAAAACCGATTCACGAGCTGAACCCTAGATATATAACCAATTAACAAATTCGACGCCGCAAAGCCGAGGAAGAAGATATCTACTGGTACATCGAAGTTTCAACCCCAGTCAAGTCAATCACACAAGTTAGTAATCCTAATTTGAGAGATTACTGTAGGAATTTGAATTTTCCCGCGAGAGATGCGTAGAAGACAACGATTAAGAGAGATTAGGGTTTTCAGATTGGCTTAGTACGTGACTAGTTCGGCAGATAATGTTTGAGTGAGAGATTAAAATGAAGAGGTAATGTAGTATTAGGAAGCATACAAAATTTAATGAGTTTTATTTTTTTAATTGCAGTATTAGGAAACTCCGCGTGTGTAGTTTTCTATGCAACCTGTCCCAAGCCAGGGTAAAGGAGGAGGGTTGTGATAGGCTTGGCGAGCCAACGTAAAAACTTAGCCACTCTTATGGATATGGAACCTTATGATATATCGTTGGGGCGTAACCCTCTTAGCGACGCGCTATATCGAGGCTCGGATATGGTGTTAAATATGCAAGGGCTGGGCCGCCATTCTCTTAGTGGCGCGCTACACCGACGCCCCGGTGTGGTGATAAGTGAGCAAGGGTCCTCGCATTTTTCTCGACGGATGCGAGGGGCAAGGAAGCTAGTCGACGATAGTAGGGTTCGGTTAGGTAGTTGGAATGTAGGGTCTTTAACAGGAAAATTAAGAGAGATAGTGGATACTATGATTAGGAGACGGGTTAACATCTTGTGCGTTCAAGAGACTAAATGGGTGGGTCAGAAGGCGAAGGAGGTGGAGAACACTGGCTTCAAATTGTGGTACACGGGAGAAGTACGTAACAAGAATGGGGTAGACATATTGATTGACAAGAACCTTCAGTACAATGTGGTTGACGCCAGAAGATGAGGGGATATGATCATCCTAGTTAAGCTAGTAGTTGGCGAGGCAGTTTTGAATGTCATTAGCGCATATGCCCCACAGGTAGGTCTAAGTGAAGAAGCCAAAAGGAAGTTCTGGGAAGACTTGGATGTCATGGTTAGGAATGTGCATAGTAGCGAGAAACTTTTTATAGGAGGAGACTTCAATGACCATGTTGGCTCATCTAGCGGGGGTTTTGAGTGAGTGCATGGTGGTTTTGGATTTGACAGTAGGAACCAAGAGGGTGAAGATATTTTGAATTTCGCTCTCTCTTTCGATCTCATGATTGCTAATACCTTCTTTAGAAAGAGGCAATCACATCTGATCACCTTCAGTGGTGGCCAACAGGCTAGCCA
Source organism: Allium sativum (assembly GCA_030737875.1). Taxonomy (NCBI): domain Eukaryota; kingdom Viridiplantae; phylum Streptophyta; class Magnoliopsida; order Asparagales; family Amaryllidaceae; genus Allium; species Allium sativum. Next base: position 25,405,922 of record CM060912.1, on the reverse strand, counting down.
TATTGACTTTGTCCTAACTAGAAGAGATAGTAAACGAGATTGTGTTGATTGCAAGGTCATACCTGGAGAATGTGTCGTCTCACAACACCAGCTGTTGGTATGCGTGTTTCGTCTTCGGGTGGTGAAGGATAAGAGAGCGAAGATTAGCATGACGAAATGGTGGAAACTCAAAGGAGATGCTTCACGGGTGTTTAAAGATAGAGTGATGGGAGAAGGAGCTTGGAATGTGGAAGGAGAAGCAAATGTCATGTGGAATGCGATGACAACTTGCATTCGGAGAGTCGCCACTGAGGTATTTGGGATAACAAGAGAAAGCAAGCGAGAACCCAAGGATTCGTGGTGGTGGAATGACGAGGTGCAAAAGGTCGTCAAAGAGAAGAAGGAATGCTACAAACGCATGTACCGTCATAGAAGCGAAGAGAACATGCACAGGTATAAAGTGGCAAAGAAGACTCCAAAGAGAGCAGTGAGTGAAGCAAGGGGACGAGCGTACGAAGATTTGTATTAAAGGCTAAGTACAAAGGAGGGTGAAAAAGACGTTTACAGAATAGCTAGGCTACGCGAGAGGAGGACAAGGGACTTCAATCAGGTTAAATGCATTAAGGATGAGAATGATAGACTTTTGGTGAAAGAAGATGAGATAAAGAATAGGTGGAGAGAATACTTTGATAAGATTTTCAACGAAGAAAGTGATAGCTCTTCGATCGAGTTGGAAGACTTAGCCGATAGCAACAATAGACATTTTATGTGGAGATTTCAAGAAGCTGAGGTAAAGGGGGCGTTGAAACGTATGAAATCAGGCAAGTCGGTAGGGCCTGATGATATTCCTATTGAGGTGTGGAGATGCTTTGGAGATGCAGGGATAAGATGGCTAACTAAGTTGTTCAACAATATTTTAAAATCAAACAAAATGCCAGATGAGTGGAGGAGAAGCATTTTAGTTCCAATCTTCAACAATAAAGGAGATATTCAAAGTTGCACAAACTATAAAGGAATTAAGCTTATGAGTCATACAATGAAGCTTTGGGAGAGAGTTTGCGAGCAGCGTTTGAGGAGGTTAACAAGTGTCTCTAGGAATCAATTTGGTTTTATGCCGGGAAGGTCAACCACTGAGGCGATTTTCTTGATTAGGCAACTTATGGAGAGATACAGGGAGCAGTAGAAAGATCTCCACATGGTTTTTATTGACCTGGAGAAAGCTTATGACAGAGTACCGAGGAGGGTTATGTGGTGGGCGCTAGAAAGGAAGAGAGTGCCATCAAAGTATATTACCCTTATTAAGGATATGTACGAGGGGGTTGTGACTAGTGTTAGGGCATGCGATGGTGAGACTAGAGACTTTCCAATTAACATAGGGTTACATCAAGGTTCGGTTTTGAGCCCCTATATTTTTGCATTAGTGATGGATGAAATCACAAAAGATATACAAAGGGAGATTCCTTGGTGTATGCTCTTTGCCGATGATGTTGTGCTGATTGATGAAAGTAGAATAGGGGTTAATCGACAACTGGAGTTATGGAGGGAGACCTTGGAATCAAAGGGTTTCAGGCTTAGTAAAACTAAAACAGAGTATATGAAGTGTGAGTTTAGCAGTGTCAGGTCAGATAACGGAGATGTTACCCTGGCCGGTAGAGTAGTACCCAAGAAGGAATCGTTTCGATACTTAGGGTCTATGTTGCAGTTTGATGGAGAGATTGATAAGGATGTTAGTTTTAGAATTCAAGCAGGATGGGTGAAATGGCGACTAGCATCTGGCATTCTCTGTGATCGGAAGATTCCTCAGAAGCTTAAAGGAAAGTTCTATAGGACAGCAATCAGACCTGCAATGTTATATGGTGCAGAATGTTGGCCTACTAAGAGGCAACACGTCCAGAAGATAAGTATAGCAGAGATGCGAATGCTGCGTTGGAGCTGTGGGCATACCAGACGAGATCGGATTAGAAATGAGGATATTCGGGAAAAACTTGGAGTTGCACCTACTGAAGAGAAGTTAGTCCAATACCACTTGAGATGGTTTGGACATATCCAACGTAGACCATACGATGCACCTGTACGGGCTGGAATTCTAGGTTGCGCCGAAGGCCCAAAGAGAGGTAGAGTTCGACCTAAAATGACATGGGAGGAGATAATAAAGAGAGATTTAAGTAACTGGAGTTTATCGGAAGAGCTGGTAGTTGATAGGAGTGCATGGAAATTGGTAATCCATGTACCAGAACCATAGTGTTTCTCTTTTTTTTTAAAACTTTATTTCACGTTTGCTGAACCTTTTTACTTTTTATTTACTGTTTTAGATTTTATTTCACTTTTATTGAACATTTTTACTTCTTCTTCTTATTATTATTAAAAAAAACCTTTATCGGACGACTTTTTATTTGATTGGTTATTTTAAACCCTTTTATATATATATATATATATATATTATTATCATCATTATTTATTTTATTTTATTTTAATTTTGGGTTCCATATCTAGCCAACCCCAACTTGTTTGGGATATATGGCTTTGTTGTTGTTGTTGTTGCAGTATTAGGAAGAACATATTGGGGGTGTCCTTAGCATCACACTTTTATGCTAGTTGAAGCTTTGATTCCTCCGTAAAAGTAAGTTTATGATTTCAGAAAGGGTATTGTTATATACACTCCAAATATTGTTAAGGGGTGATCCAATCTTTTGTTTTTGTATTTTTACTAAGAGGGAGACTTTCAAAAGTTGTAACCCCTTAACACATAATTATATTTTGACCAAATTACCCCTTATGTATTTTTCATCCTAAATTTAATTATCGTTGTAACAAATGTTTATCTCTCTAATAGGCTTTTTTTTTTTACTACAGAAAACCCTATTTCAAATCAACGAAGGAAATAAGCCATAATTCTTCAACTGAGAAAATAGACAACTTGATTTGCACTTAACTTTTAATATCATATGGTGAACAAGTAGCAATTGCTAAGTTATTTTTTATTTTTTTTCCTTTTATATTTATAGATTCGTACTGTTGAATATGCAAGTTTGCATGATGGGTAGGAAAAACGGTAAGGTGTAGTCGAAATTGTGTTATATTTTCGGTGCCGATTGTAAGAATGATATTGTTCCCATAAACATCGTCTTCATCTATGTGTATATTCGGTGGCCTTGTACTGTTTTATATTAATAAAAACGGTGTTGATTGATTTTTTTTTGTTTTATCGTTCGATGTGTCTGCGTTAATGTTTCCCATATTTTCTAAGTTAATGTATTGGTAATTTTTGATGCGAGGGCAGTTTGATACCTAATTTTTCATTTTGAAACCTCCCCTTAACAATTAAAATTTTGTATGGAGTTCCCTTAAAATTGGTCATCCGTTAACAATATTTGGAGTGTCAATAACAATACCCTTCGGAAAAACAGTACAAAAAATTAAGGATAAGTGGCTTGGGAAGAACATATTAGAAACGTAATCCATCAGCCGATTTAAAACCTATATCTTCCATCGGCCTGCTAAACGCAACCCTTTCTTTTAGTTTCATTGATTCCGACAAAACCCTAATTCCTTCCTCTCTTTTTTGTTTTGACGCCTATTTCATGAAGTTCGACTTTTACTTCCATTCAACCGCACTCTATCACACCAATCTGCACTGCACCTCCGTTCAACTCAAGTTTAATCAACCATCGGCAGGTTCAATATTTTTTATTTATACCGACGTTTTCGCTTAATTTAGATTCATAACTTGTCTCAAATTTCGATCTTTTGACAATTGTCGACTTATCATGTGTTTTAGTCATACTGAAGCAAATCACTTTTTTGCATCTATTGGATCAATTGTAAAGACCATTAAAACAAAAGTGGCATTATTGAACTGTTATAGATTTTGATATGCTGATAATTACCAGCTGACAGCAAGAGAAATCATACTACAGTTTGATGGTTGTAATATATTTGTTGAAATGATTGATCAAAAATGTCAACTTCGTCAAAATTATGTTCACATTAGAAATGTTTTAAGACACATATTTTAGAACGCGTCGTGTAAAACTGAATCAGTTAAACAAAAGCAAAGAAAAGACTGGATTAAAAAGTGTTTCCTTTGAAGTTAGCTGATATGTTTCCATGCTTTTGTTGAAGAAAACTCAGTTCTGAAAATTTAAAAAATAGGTTGGTTTTCATAGATGAAATCTTAGTTTACTCTTTAGGATTCTAATCATGCTTATTTTTATCATTTTCTTTATATATTGCCCGGTTTATATTCAATATACGAAATAAAGTTAATAATTAGATCATACTTTCAAGTTAATTAGCTTTAACGAAAAGTCATTAAAAATTGTGAAATATGATTAAAACATATAGTAGAAGCAGCCAACCTCAAGTTCAACAGCTGGTTATATAAGCTAGAATGAATCAACCATTAAAACTCACCCTTTATTCGAAGTTGCTTCTTTGTTCTAATTGTGCATTCATTTGTTCTTATTAGTCATGGTTATATAATATTTACAAAATATTATTCTATAGATCAAGCGCTGTAATATAAAAACTCATCCAACTGAAATCACTTGAAAAAAATTATGAATTTAGATGCTACTTCCTCATACCAAAAAAAAGGATTTCCTCTCGTAGGGATCATTTTGTTATAACAGAGGAAGTACAAACTGAGATACTAGCAAAGAAGAGCTTAGTCTGAATGCTAAAATTTTGATATGTGATATAATAATAGTTATGATTACAATCAAAGAATACAAACAACAGCATTCTTGGAAAGCGACTAAGCATACACGTCAGTGGTTAATGTAATATATTTGCTTTTCCTAAGTAGCAATAATGTACTACTACCAAAGTACCAATGTTGTAAAAAATAGTAGGCGGATGCTAGGCGGTTAACATGAGTTAGATATTAATGTGGGGATTGATCACATAGTTATCAAGGCGCGCGCTTGTGCGCGCCTAAACGCAAAAAAGCTCAAGGCTTACGCCTTTTTGTAGTTTGAGTGTGCCTTTTTTGCAATTTGAAGAGCTTTCTTTTTTGCTAAATTCAAAATTTTGTTTATAAATAGTTGAATAAAAAATTTGATTGTTCAATAAATTATAAAATATGGTTTAAAATTTAAATCTTATTAATAAAATATGTAAATAATTGAATGAATTATAAAATATGGTTTAAAAATTAATTTATAGTTAGTAAAATAGCAGATCAAACTCATATAAAAGGCACACAAAAAAGCCCAAGGCTCAAAAAAGCCCCAGGCTCGATACTTGCGCCTTAGCGCCTTAACTACTATGATTGATCGAGGATTAATTAGAACTAGACCTTTTTTTACAATTTCATGCATTTTGGATGAAATTTTAGTATTTTGTTTAGTTTTAATTTAGACACAATAGGATATGCTAGATCAGATGAATTTGAAAGCAACTATGAAGACAGAATCACTTGAAACAATCATATATACGCTTATAAGAGGTATCTTTCCTAAAGTAGTGCATGTATGAAACATATAAACTTGTTTGTATGCATAGATAGCGCAATAATTCTGTTTTTTATTTTGACGAACCAGATTAATATCTAGATGATAAGGCGAAGCACCTAAGCAGAGTCTTTACGAGAGCATATAATGTTTTTTACAAGAGAGCCAAGTATCAAATTTCAAAAATATATATTAGAAAGACAAATATATGGAAGTTCAAAATAAAGAGCCGGGTTTATTACTGGCACTGTCAATTTTGCTATAGCTTCTTAATTAAAAGATGAAGTTATACTTGTTATGGTTTGTGATATTTATCACATGGATATTAAAGTGGAGATATTGGAAGTTACAGGATTTTAGGATCTATTGACCGAGTTTTATGGATTTGTTGAGATATTTTATGGAAAGTTTTATTTTGAACAAGTTTTAAGGAGTATTTATTTCTGAGATATTTTAGGGCCCAATTAGGTTTAGACCTAGTCTTTCTATTTGTCTATATAAGCATCTCATTAGGGAGAGATTTACTTGTACTTGAAGGAAAGAAAAAAATAAAAAAACTTGTTTTTTGGGATTGAGATAAATTCTCAATTATTTTTTTAGGCTTTCATTGTAATAATTTGGTGGATTAATAAAAGTTTGTTTTGAGGAATTTTCTTGTTATTGTTATCTTCTTCCCACTTTCAAAATCTAATTGTGCAGTGATCTTGTGGAAACCCTAACAATTGGTATCAGAGCCTTCTACACAATTTTTTTTGGAGAGGGTTTGAATATGGATAAAATAATTATTGAAAAACTTAATGGAAGAAATTGGGGATTATGGAGGGCAAAGATGGAAGATTTTCTTTATCTAAATGATCTTCATCAGCCATTGGAGAATAATGGGGAAAAACGTAGCAATCTATCCGAAGAAAAATGAGAGACTTTGGATAGAAAGGTTGCTGCGTCTATTCGATGTTTTTGGATAATTCAGTGTTTCATATTATTGCTAATGAAACATCTGCTTATGCAATATGGAAGAAATTGGAAAGGGTTTATGCAAAGAACTCCGTAACAAATAAGGCTCTTTTTATGAGAAGATTGGTGAATTTAAAGCTTAAGGAAGGTGAATCAATTGAAGAACATCTTAATGATTTTCAGGAATTTGTGTATCAATTGGCTGCCATGAATTTCAAGGTGGATGATGAAACACAAGCCTTAATGATGATGAGTTCGTTGTCAGAAAGTTGGGGAACACTTGTGGTTGCGTTGAATAACTCAAATTCGGATGACGTTGTTTCAATGAGGTCCGTGGTTAGTAGCTTGCTTAATGAGAAGATGCGGAGGACGAGTCTTATGGAAGGAAAAGATAAGGAGGCAACGGAAATTGAAACTCCAATTGAAAAAGCTTTTATTGCAAGGAGGGTTAGTCAACGAAATATGGAAAGACAATCGAATAGATCGGACATGAGAAATGAATACATTTGTTTTTACTGTGACAAACCCGGTCATCAACTGAGATTTTGTCACAAGCATAAAAAGGATAAGGAGAAGATGAAGGCATTGGAAGAAGAGACTGATGAACAAAATAACAACGATAATGAGGTGAATTTTGGTAAGGAGACTGAAGGAAATGTTTTATGTGTTAATGAAGGCGAAAGCAAAGATTGGATACTTGATTCAGGAGCTTATTTTCATGTGTGCCATCAAAAGGAAGCATTTATTGATTATGAAGAACAAAGTAGTAAAGTGGAATCCGCCGACGGTCGAGATTTGCATGTTAAAGACATAAGTTTGGTTCGATTGAAGATGAACGATGGAAAGGTGGTGAAGTTAACGGGAGTTAGGTACATCCCAGAAACTAAAAGAATCTTGCTTCAATTGGACAGTTGGAACAAAAAAATTGCAATTTCTCGACTAAAGGTGGAGTTACAAGGGTTTGGAGGGGTAATAAGAAGCTTCTGCGCGCAAAACGGGGAAATGATAACATATATAAATTGCTTGAAAAAACGGTGGAGAATGTTATGAGTTCTCAAATTGGATTAGGAGAGGCGGGTTCATCTGAATTAAGGTGGAGCCATCAATGTAAAACCACATGGTCTACATGGAGGCCATTGTGGTATTACAAGCAATTTTGAGATTATTTTTTGTGGTGTATTTCATGTGAGATATGCATCATTTGTGGGTGGTTTTTTTGGTTTAAGGATTTGTTGAGTGTTGGAGTGATTTCATATCAAGGTGGAGTGTTATGGTTTGTGATATTTACCACATGGATATTAAAGTGGAGATATTGGAAGTTACTAGATTTTAGTATCTGTTGACTTAGTTTTATGGATTTGTTGAGATATTTTAGAGAAAGTTTTATTTTGAACAAGTTTTAAAGAGTATTTATTTCTGAGATATTTTAAGGTCCAATTAGGTTTAAACCGAGTCTTTCTATTTGTCTATATAAGCATGTCATTAGGGAGATATTTACTTGTACTTGAAGGAAAAAAAAAACTTGTTTTTTGGAATTGAAATAAATTCTCATTTTTTTATGCTTTCATTGTAATAATTTGGTGGATTATTAAAAGTTTGTTTGGAGGAACTTTCTTGTTATTGTTATCTTCTTTCCTCTTTCCTCTTTCAAAATCTAATTGTGCAGTGATCTTGCGGAAACCCTAACAATACTCACATCATGAATTCTGGCGTGTTGAGCTGTTGGATTATGGTACTAGACTTTTAGTTTATTTAATTGCAACATTTTCGTTATTTTTTTACAATATTTTAGTAGGTCTGACTTTTCAATTATTTCGTCTTTGCAATTGTCTCCTATAGGGAAGCTATATGCATTTTATATTCACTTCAAACCGAGATTTTTAGTCAAAATTAACAGATTATGTTAACAACTCGACATATGCAGCTCTTGTAGCATTGATAGTTTCTAAAATGTTGTAAACTAGTTTCCATCTTATAGCCTCATGTTACGACTTTTAACTTCAGAAAACACCAGTTTACATTCTTAAAATTAACAGTGATGTAAGAGTTGCATATGTTGTGTTAGTTCCATAATCTTATTTTTGATTTATAGCTACTCAATTTTAATTGAACATAAAACAAATGACTTCTCTTGGAAGAGACAATTGGAAAGAAGGATGGAAAAACTGAAGAGTTAGATCGATCACCGAAACACCGCAAATATGAAAATGCTGAAATTATAATGTGTTTATAATTTCAGCGTTAAAGAAGCTAGAGCAATATTGATAATATCTATGCACTAAGATTGACTTTACATAGTTTTTTTTTTTTTGAAATTGCGTACTTACGTGATTGTATACTGTTGTACTGCAAGTCTTGAAATAGAATATAACGTACTACAAGTCATTATATGCCCAATGGTCCAAATCAAGCAACGCAGAATTCAACTTTGTGACCTCACAAACCAAATTGGAGCGTATAGCCATTTGCAAATGAGTACTTGAGTGTTATTCCAATAATCGATTGGTCATTTTATTTGAACTTGTCTATAGTCGTGTTTTTCCTATAATTGATCAATCAAATACATATCTAATAGAGCTTCATCTCATATGCCAAGATCATGTCTTCACGAAACAACGTCCTATTCACAAAAGTTAAAGCCATAAGATCACCCGATGTGTAAATTTTGATGTTTAAATATTATTGATGTTTAGATATTACCTCAAATACAAAGATATTTATATGTACTCTTATTGCATTCTCAAGTTATGAGGAAAAGCCCTACACGAGGTTAAAAATAGAGATTTTGATATATGGTGGACTGCATATTTCCATTTATTTATTTAGAAAATTGATATATTATGCCAATAAAAGTTGCTCACCTTGTTGTAATAGTAGTTGCATTATTTGATTACATGATGTGCGATAAATTGTGATACTGTGCACTTGCTACCTTGCCACATTATGATTATGACACAATTTTATAGTATTCGTAAAAACTCTTGAATCAGCTGTACCTTAGTACATATTGTAAGTTGCTACATTTTGCTTATGAATCATTTGTTAAACCATAGATATGTTTATGTTCAAAAGCCTAAAGATATAATATGTGTGTGTATATCTTGGATGATAAATATACGAATGATATTAACTGCAAAATTCAATTCAAATAGTATTTTGTACAAATTTACAAGTATATTATCCTCGATTAACAATGTTAATGTATGAATATTCCATAATATTATTATTTATATCATAGTGTATACGTCTTTTGTAGAACAAGTGTCATTACTGTGAAATAATCGGTGGATAAGATGCATTTGCATTGCGATAAGACTCGAATTTCAAAGAAATTTATTTTTGTTAAATTACATAGGATCTTATTTTTGTGTATATTTAAATAGACAATTTATTTATACCAAATTAAATTTAGTATATTAATAAAAGTGTTTAAGTAATATTTTAATTTGTAAACTTATTTCTTTGTTTTGAATGTTCAAAATAACAATTTATTATTATCTAGTTGTGAATTAGTTTATCAAATCTAATTGTATATAATATATTATTTTGCTATTATGTGGTATTCATATTCATAATACAAATATCACAATCATATTAATGTTAAAATTGTTCTAAAAGTACAGTGAAAAAATTGTTGGTTGTGTCATACGGTTAACGAGATATCAATTTAATGAATAATGTTAAACAAATGACAAGGGATGCGTGTCTATATATATGATCATATGGATTGGCTATGCGTTTTGTGATACCTTATTTTACAATGCTATTTTTGTGTGTGTTGTATAATCCAAATCAAATGAAATTTTACGAATGTTCAATCCACGTTATGAACATCATGTCTAAAAAGCGAGATCAGTCGAAAACCCCAAAAATGTTCAAAATGTTAAATCGAATATCATCCGTTAGACATTTGTTTTGATTGTTGGTTTGTAACATGATTTTAAACATGTTAGGATTGTTTAATGCCAAATTTTATAGAGATGATCTCCAGTTATTTCAAAACCCTACACGCACGCATACACACTGTTTGAAAAGTATTTTGTGCTTATAACTTGAAATTAAATTAAAATATACACAACTCATATCTAATTTCTAAAAGTATAATATTAATATTTTTTTAAATTATATAAATTTCATATATATATATATATATACACATTCATATTTTATTTACTTCTCCTTTTATTCTCTAACATGCCGCAATCATATTGTAAATAGTTTTCTAAAATAAATACAAATGTATTCGTATGCTTAAATAATTCAATATCTAAATTTAAATTGTGATTGATTTTTAAACGCATAATATATTTAATTGTAATAATGGTAGTTTTTGTAAGCAATAGGGAAAAACTGAATTTATTTAACTAATATTTGTGTTTTATAATTGGATTTAATAAATTAAAATTTTGGATTTATTTGATTATATAAAAAATGTTGATCTAAACTTCAATTTTAAAATTGGAATTGTGTTTTAAATGATCCAACAATTATTTGAAATTTTTTCTTGACAAAACAAATAATATTGGTGGAATGTTGGAATTATTTAGATGAATAAAACAACTATTTTAAAAAAATTCAAAACTAAAAGGAGAGGTTTTCATAAAAGAAAAATCGTTATAAGAATGAAATAAAATTTTGATAAGACGTCTCGAGCGAATTTTTTAAATGAATGTAAAAACATTGTTTAAAAGGCGGTTTGATCTATAAATGGTTAGGGGTATTGATTTTGATTTAAAAGAAAATATGATTCCACTAGTTTTATTTAATATTATTTATTTAACTATATATATGTATGTATTCTATTGGCATTTTAGATTGTAATGGCACGGCAGACCCCTACCTTGTATCTATGTAATTTTATATAAACTCTAGTCGTATTTTTGACAATAACTATGTTTTTTTTGGGCAGTACTACCATTCTTCTTTTTAATGATGTGCTATTGAATTTACGTACAAGGGATAAAATAGTGAATTGCTCAAGATGATGCCCTAACATATTATGCCCCTCCCTTAGCATTTGTTTTTTTATGGTTAGAGCTACCCTGATTCCTCATGCACACATTAAGTATTTTTGGAGCCCTTTAGTGATGCCCAAAAATAAAAACTTTATTTGAAATCAAATATATTAACAACTACGAAACCACCATTCAATTTTAAGTTGAAACATTGATAATTACAGGTAGCCTCCTTTTAAATAATCGAAAAAAGAAAACATGTACGATTTCTCGCAAACTGGAAAGAAAACATGCAAGTTCTATTTCATTATTATTCTTTGGATTTTTTTCGATTTAGCCTACTTTTGAAAAGTAATTACGGATTTAGCCCGGTTTAAAACTTATTACACATATAGCCTGGTTTTGCCACATAGGCAGTGGCGGTTATTTGGTACTAGCGCCATCTGAGAAAGCGCAAACTGGCGCAATCTGAAATACCGTCCAAACCATTTTAAATGCCAATCAACTGGGCGTTATTCGAAATAGTGCCTGTTTGCGCAGCGTCCATGGTTATCACGACGGTAAGTCGAGTCGAGTCGATAGAGGTCCAATTAGTCGACTAGTGGACTAGTCGTAGACTAGTCGGACTAGTCGATAAATACATATATAATTTGAAATTTCTAGCCAATACATGGATAAAATTCAAATATGTACTGACATACCTCATGTACTTTTATTATTTATCATTGAAACATGTAACATTATTCTGCCATCAATATTGTTTATCATTAAAACAATAGAAACACATACATATTTATAGCCATCAGACAAATAATATTGTTCTGTCTTAATATAACATACAGGGAGTATGGACATTTGGCTAAACTGATAAAGAATAAAAGCACAAAAGATAAGCAAGTAGATTAATACTTATATGCAGATCGACATCGAGACTTAAACCCTAAATCGAACCCTCAAATCGGATTCACTGCTTTGCATTAACTTTTGAGTTTGAACCCTAAATCGAATCCTCAGATCGATTTAGTATCGACTCGGATCGATTTGAGTTTTTAACCCTAAATCGATGTCTTGATTTGAGTTCGAACCCTAAATCGAACCCTCAGATCGACATCGAAACTTCGAATAGTAGATTTTAGAGTTCCAAATCGACATCGAAACTTCGATTTAGGGTTCCGATTTTAGGGTTTCAGTTTCCGTCGACGTTTGGCAAGTCGACATTTCATGTCGATGCTCCAGCACCGACTAGCCGACTAGTCGACGACTAGTCGCGACTAGTCGACGACTAGTCGCGACTAGTCGAGCGCCGTAATAACAGTGGCGGCGCCGGTGCATTTATGCTTTTGAAAACAAAATACATTGGGCGCTATTTGAGATAAGCGCAAACCGGCAAGGAATGGTTAATGAACATGCACTGGTGAACATGAATTTGGAAGACATGAATAAGAGTCCGTTCATTTCGAATACCTGGCTTACTAGGAATCTACTAGAATTAAATTTACCCACACTGGAGATGTACTATAACAGAAGAGATGGATACCGTTGACGTAAATCTAAAGTTGTTGATGATTTGTGCTAAATAAGCATCAATTTAATTTCATAAACTAACGGAAGATTTTGGGTTTCTTTGTTTTTTTGTTTTTGGAGTAAGTGATAAAGTGAGGAGAAGAGGTGGGTTGGATGCTTTATAACACGTTAGGGCGCAATTTGAGAAGATGCAAAAGGCGCTATCTCAAATCGCGCCATATAGTTTTTTAAAAAACAAACCATTCTTCGTGGCGTTATTCGAGATAGCGCCAGTTTGCGCTTTCTCAAATGGCGTCCAATGTATTTTGTTTTCAAAAGCATAAATGCATTTACCCTATTTGATAATGCAAACATGTGCTATCTCGAATAACGCCTAGTTGATTTACAATTAAAATGGTTTTGGGCGGTATTTCGAATTGCTCCAGTTTGCGCTTTCTCAGATGGTGCCAGTACTAAATAACCACCGCTGCCTACGTGGCCAAAACTAGGCTATATGTATAATAAGTTTTAAAACTAAGCTAAATCGAAAAAAAAAATCCTTGTTCTTTTTTGATTCTCTTGGCTATAAATAAAATAATTGATTTTGACTTAAAATTAATTTTTGAAATATGACTGGAATATAATTTCAAAAACAAAAAGTTTGTCGACGACCTTTTACTCATCATCATCTTCTTCATTTTTTGCGTATGCGCTTTTGCTTGCTATGAAATGATTACTATTTCCTAATCTTAGTTGGACACAACTTTTGTTTATATTTGGAGGTGACCGATCTGCTATAAGGCATATGCTTCAACCATTGAGCGATAGGTGTTGTGAGCATGGCTTAATAGAATGCACGTGTAGATTAAAATTCATAAATTCCAATAAACTAAACTAATTAGCATATATAAGGTTATCTTGAAAAATTCCAAAATTTTCAGATGTTCATTAATCATTTTCTTAAATTTTGGAAAAAAATCATGATCCAAACCAGATGTGGATGAATTTTAAGCTTTATAGGGACCATTGACATGCATAGTTTTTGGGTATGAATAATTTGAGAAACAAGATTATTATTATTATTTAATAACATGTTATTATTTTAACAGTGATTATATATATTACTATAATAATCAGTTAAAAGGATAAGTATTTCAAGGGGCGCTTAGCCATACTTAAGGTTGACAATTAGAACCGAGAACCATAAATTCGAATCGAACAAACCGAATAAGACCTGAACCAGAAACAATCCAAATCTGATGTCTCGGTTGAGGCTTGGATATTAAAAAAATAGCATAAAGACCTAGTTAATCCCCATCTAAAATGTGTAATTTGGACCCATCAAAATTCAACCCGTCTAGAATTGAGGCTCATTGGATTTGGTCCGGATCAGCGGGTCGGGTTTGAATTTCCTTTATAACCATACTTGTGTATGAGACACTATACCGAAGGAACGCGTTTGAAAACAAACAAATACATCCACTATTCAACTAAATTGGCACATTAATGCATGCAAATGTTGTACATGAAAAATAATGACAAAGTTAGTAAATAAATTATAATTCATTTATTTAAATATTTATCATACGTTGCATTAAAAAAAAATTCTATTTTTAACTTCAAACAATTCCACATTAAAGGTTCTACAATTTTTTCAAAGCTCTTCTCCGTTCGTTTGTACTGTTTATCCTTAAATTTATATATTTAAATTAATTGCATGACTTGAAATTCTCAAATAAAAGTTGGTCAGGTTGCATTGTTTATTCATTAGTAAATCATTAAAATATGTCGGTTTCAAGGCCTATAATGTAATCATATTAACAAACACAATTAAATTATTTTCTACTCGTATATGAATATATATAAGTTACATAACAATTTCAATTTACTATCCACTTGTTTCACCAAATTTATTGTCTGCCGCATAACTATTAATAACGTCCACTGCCTAATAAAGTTCCAACTTTAAAACTAATGTAGGTGAACATTCATTGGTAAAACCAAATAAACCAAATAAATTAATTTATTCCGCTCGGTTTGATTTTGAAACTAGGTTGGTTTGTAATTGACCCAAAAAAGTTAGTTTTGGATTCAATTTAATCAAACTAATCTAATTTTTATTATATTATATATATGAATTACTGGTTATATAATGATTTTTTTAGATTAAAATAGTGGTCTAAATAAATTTATTTATCGTATGTGTCAAAATTACAATAAAAAAGCATAAGAATCATAAGTACAAATATTTAATTATATATATTTTATTTTGAAGTACGATGAATATTTAAAACGTAAGATGTGAATCATTTTTAGTTCGGTTAAATCGAATAACTAACCGAACCAACCAAACTTAATTCGGTTGTTTTGGTTTTAATTTTTACTGGTTTTAGTTCGGGTTAACAGTTTTTATTATCCGACAAATATAACACACACACCTAATTAAAGTATAAAATTACATATAGAATATTACTGTGTTTGACACATCATAGGCCATCCTAGGATTATCATTTATGGAAATAGTTGTAATTCCTTTAGTGTCAATTTTTTTTGAGGTGTAAACATGAAATACAAAAAAGATCCTTTTATATATTTTACTTAATTTTAGTATCATTTGAAAATAGGATCTAACAAATAAACTTCTTTTATAAATTCCAAATGTCCATTTATAAATATTACCAAATCTTACCATTGCTTAAAAATAAGATCTAGTTGATAGTGGAGGAATTAATGAAAATGACAAACTTTGCAGAAAAAAATTAGGTTGAAACATCAAGTTTTATTTTTAGACCGAACGACAAATGCTAGTTATAATTATTAGCAATTTAGCATATATTCAACTTTTACACTATATAAAATGCTAGTTATAATCAACATTATATTCAATTTTACACTATACAGAATGCTAGTTATAATTAGGATTGTTCTCCAGCCTGAAATAAAATCTTACCGTCCTATCTATTTTTTTTCTAAGTTTGACATTGGCCTTGTGTTCCTGATTAGTAAGCTTTTTTTCCAACATCCTCATCTGTAAGTATTATCAAATCTTAATATCACATTAGAAATTGGATGTAACAACTACTATATAGAAGTAAAAATCCAAACTAACTGCACATGATTTTATCATAAAAATTGGACTAAATATTTGTACAAATTGTTTTTTTTTTTAAATGTGTTAAACATATACAATTTGGAGAAAAAAATAACTCCCGTGCGAAGCACATACAGTCATCATGTGCGCAGCACCATATATATTCTTGTTCTAAATTTTAATTTTATCCTAGATTTGACCTTATATAATTTGTTCCATTGGACAAAATGGTAGAATTCACTTTTACGAACTTGTTTGGAAGCAGGCCAAGGATTTAACACCATCTATACTTAACGGTAATTTGCACCTCGTCCAAAACCCTAATTCAAGTTCAAAGATAAACGACCATGAATAGCAATAAAAAGGCGAAGGAGAAAGAAGAAAAAACTGGAGTCTTTGCTTCATGTGCATTTGTGGATTTGGGGCTTCACCCTTCTCTTTGCCAGCATTTACAAGGTACTTTTGTTTTCTTCTTATAATTCAACCAGCTGATTAATATGATGTACGTTGATTGCTCGATTGTTATATAATTACACGGGTTTTCCAGATAAGATGGGATTTCAAACCCCGACTCAGATTCAAGCGCAAGCAATTCCAGCTGTGATATCAGGGAAAGACGTGTATCCATTGATCAATTTGTTTATTTCTTTCATGAAAACCGAATTTAGTATTTTTGTGGTATGTGTTTCATGATTTTATTCGTACAATAGATTCGAAAAATTACTAGTCAGTTGTGCCCCCAAAAACAGCATTAGCTATGCAGTTGGATGACATTTAGTAGGAAAGAAATTAGCATTATGCAATTTATTTGGCGTCTTCGATGTTTATTTGAATCTAGAAAACATGAACATATTCTACCGACCTGATTGCTGTTTGTTACTAAGTAAATAACATAAACAGTGCTGTTCAGTCAATGACAACAAATGTTTATCTTAAATTATTCTTTCCCCAAGAAAGACAAATAGCAGTAAGGCAAGTTGACTCTCTAGTTTTTAATTGCTGTATACAGTGGCTAAAAGATGCTAATTATTTTATGATAAAGGAATTGAATGCATAACTTACAGACTATAGACAATGAAATGCAATTGTTTAGGTGGGTGCATGTGGAGTTGTAATAACAGAGTTTTCGGTGATTATAAAGTAAATAGCTCCTGTATTCTTTAACTTTGGCATTATGTAGACTTGTCAATGCTGCTACTGGCACGGGTAAAACAATTGTGTATCTTGCGCCAATTATGCATCTTCTGCAGATGGAGAGTCCACGGATTCAACGAAGAGATGGAACTTTTGGTATGGCAATCCTGGCATGTTTTAGTTTAGTGTTATTTTGTGTTATGCGACCATTGCCGGTTATATATCATTGGCCCATTTAATGAGGGTGCTAAGTTTATTTTATTTTGACTCAAAGCTTTACGTGATCAGCACTGGTGCTTGTACCGACACGTGAATTGTGCATGCAAGTTTATGAACTATTGCAAAAGCTAGCTCAACGCTTTCATTGGATAGTCCCTGGTTATATCATGGGTGGTGAAAACAGAGGAAAGGAAAAGGCTAGACTACGTAAAGGTATCGATTTAAATGTTTTGATTTGATTTGTTTTCCTTTTTTACTTGCAATACAATTTTGATTGCACAAAGCCTCTCATGCTTACAATTAATTGCAGCACCCCCCCCCCCCCCCCCCCGCCCTAAAAAATTAGTCCCATGGAAAAAGTAATCTTAAAACCATCTGATTTTGAAGACCAATATTTACACTTAGGATACACATTCGTATTATAATGCATTCATCATATGGTGGGGGGTTGTGGGGAGTCCACGCATGAAGGGAAATTTGCTCAATATATGGCATTACGCTGTAGTTGTTAGTTAAAGCTGGTATTTTGGAACATTCATCATCAATAGCATTATCATCTGATTGCTCCGAATCCGAATCTCCCTGCAAACTGCCAAGTTGATTGTTTCGTTGTTTTGGTCGTAATTTTAGTATTCCTGGATTTGATCGATCAGTTTATCAGGAACCATTAAGAAGCTAATAATGGTAGTAACACGAATCAAATGCCACCACCGATGATTGACTGAGTTATACAGGGATACTGTATAATTGCAATGCCTGTTAAACTGATGTATTGACTATTGAACCAAACCTTTTCCACAATTTTGTTTAAATTACCGTTTATATATTTGTGAACCAGATTGTTAAAAACTATGCTATTTGGTATTGATTCTGATTTCGTGGTCATAGGGACCAATTTTTAGCTATAAATGCTCAAAACATGAAATAATAAAAGGGGCACTGAAAATTAAACATGCCTAATCATTATTTATTTATTTTCTTTGCTGCTGCCAGTCTATATGTAATTTGGTACCGCTCATGATGTTTTTTTTTTGGTTTCCAAAAGGAAAGAACGAAAGTTGCCCCATCGTATTTGACTCCCTTTACAGAAAAGCTACCCTCCATTCATAATTAAAATTTGGTCTATGCAAATTGTCTTATTTCCTTTTCTCGTTTGTTAATAATGGTACTTTAATAACTCTTCTCGATTGAGCGTGGGTATTAAAATAGTGAAAATTACTGTTGCATCCTTAAAATCAAGTTTGATGCAGAGTGGATCCCCGTTCAAGGTTCAAGGTTTCAATATAAAATCAAGTTTTGGAGTTTGGTAGTGTTCTTCATTGATTTTTAATGATTTTCGAAAAAAAGGGACCTAATTTACATATTTTTTTTGACAATGATGTTTTGTGTATTTTGGAACTTAACAGGGACCTTAGCCAAACTGTCTCATTAAAATAAACAATGTTTTGAAATGTTTGCATCAGGCACACCTCAAGGTGAGGCAGAGTCAAAACGCCTTGCTGCTTGCTCATAAAGGCTTTTAGCCTCTAAGGCTAACACCTTAGACGATTGAGACATACATAATACATGTTGCTCACACCTCAGATGGCTGAAGCATATACCTTGAAACAGTTTTTGTTTTTTTGCCTTTTAAGTATAACAGAAATTAGGACAAAATTTTGAAGTAAGCTCTTGGAAATAACTTATTATAAAATTAGGCTTGTTTCATAACTTATTATGAAACTAGGCCTGTTTTGAGTTGGGTTGTTAAGCCATGCGCATTCTGAAAACATGCATGAACAAAAGTGTTCATGTGCGTTTTCAGAATGCACATTTTTTCTTGGATTCATGAGCGTTTTTGGAATGCGCATGAACAAAAAAATAAAAATAAAAATGTGTGTTCTGAAAACGCGCATGAACACTTTTGGCCTATTGACCCAGCTTAGAACATGTCTAGTTTCATAATAAGTTATGTAACAGGCCTATTTTTACAATAAGTTATTTTCAGGAGCTTATATCAAAGAATTTGTCCTAGAAATTATGTCAAACAAAAATTAGGAAACAGTAGTCATTTTTATAACAAGCAAAAGCGTACACTAAAAGACGAAGATGACGATTAAGACACCGCCGACAAACTTTTTTGTTTGTTTTTGAAATTACAGTTCATAGTCATATTTCAAATTTTGAGTTCTAAGTTGAAATCAGTTTTTGTATTTACATGGGAAATTAGGTTGATTCCAGCCCAAAAACGAATGCTGAGGGACGTAATACGTAGGGCATCATCTTGGGCAATTTACTATTTTATCTCCTGTACTTAAATTCAATAGCATGTCATTAAAATGAAATTTGGTAGTGGTGTACCGAGAATACATATGATAAAATTATGTTATCACTGAAACAAAAATACAACTAGGGTCCATCGAAAATTGCATAAATTCAACATAGGGGTCCGCCATTTTAATCATGCCGATAGAGAGTGTGTGCGTACATGCGTGTGATTTTTTGGATTTGTGCTCCCCTTATACTCTTTTTAAAGTGTCATCCCTTCACAGTTTTTGGAGTCTGCTTAACAATGTCATTTTTATTTAGATTAAAGTAAATTTATGTATATAGTAATGAATGATGTATAAGTTAGGAAGTTTTTGGATGTGATGTTTTATATGTATTTGGTTGTTTTTTGTTCGAATCACTTTGAGTATGTATTTTATATTTTAAAATTTTACATTCTATTATTCCGTATTTAATTATTTGATATATAAGTGTGACTTTTACTTGGAAAACTTACGCCTCAATGCCATGAGGCTTATGCCACTCATCGAGAGCTCAAAAATTTCTCGTATAAGCCTTTGGCCTTTCAATTCTTTAAAATAAAGTCACCATGGATCTTGCTCGAGTCTTTCTTTAAGCTACATTTAGTTCCGACTATATGCATTGCACTTTGAAATGCCATTAAATAAGAGATAAAATGCCTTGAGGTTTATTCCAAAAGGCTTTTTACCTCTAAAGCTTACGCCTCAACAACTTGAGACATACAAAGCGCATAAAGCGTACGCCTCAAACAACTGAGGCATATGACTTAAAAATCTTTCTATCTTTAGTTGCAAATATTGACACAGATAAAAGTCATTAAACTTCAATTTTTTAATGGAAATAAAAAAGGAAAAATTTAAGAAAATAGAAATTAGCATTTTTTACTTTTCAATTTCAATATCGACATGATCAAGTAAGATTGTTTATGGAATAATGATCATGAGCAACGCAATGAATTTTCTCATTGTTATTTAAATAATATTTTTCAATAAACTTTGTTAAATCTCGAAATAAATTTTGCAAATCGATTTGAATTGATAAACCATATCAAAATGAGAATTTAATGTGATCTTCAACTAGTTTTAAGAAATCAAAATTTGAATCATGTGTGTTTCATTTATTTATTTTTAATCTATAATAAAAAGATATACTTGGTAAAAATCGGATCTTAAATTATTTGTTTTTCATTTTTTGCATTGGTTAATTTAAAGTGTTAGAATTTCTTTATTTGTTTTGCGTTTTATTTTTACCCGAAAAGCTTACGCCTCAACGTTTCGAGGCTTACGTCTCGCCTCGTAGATCTGAAAATGCCTCATGTACGCCTTTTGCGTTTTAAACTTTGATGGAGATAAGAATTTTTATATGCTTGTGAAGCATATAAACTGGTTTATGATATCCCTGGAAGCGTATGATTTAAACCTAATTAACACTTTTGTTACCATTTGATATCTCTAAGCTACATTTTCTTTCTCTCACTAATTTATATTCCTGCATTCTGAAGTTTTAGAGTGGATGTAATATTTGTCTATACTATAAGAGTGTGCTTGAGTAGGCATATTCTTTTGTGGATTTTTTGCGTAATTTTTGTAAATTTAAGAATCACATCTTCCTCCCAAACAAGATTTTAAATCAAAATAAATAACTTAGTGAAAATGTGCTGTGGAGATGTATTTTTGGTTAAATATTTAACGAATAAGCTTTAATTACGGGTGGTGTGAATTTTAGTGTGTGTAATATGTATGTATGTTCATATGTATCTGTGTGTGCGTGCAGTCGCACACACTCATAGATAACGTAACACAGTGATATTAATAAATGGACCATTCGGTATATTTAAGTAACTTATCAACTTACCTTTCATCCAGTAGCTTTGCATACTAAATTACATTCAATCATCATGCACATATGATAAACATGTATATGAATGCCGCTATCTTTCAGGAATATCCATCCTTGTTGCGACTCCAGGTCGATTATTGGATCACTTGAAGCATACTTCATCATTCATTTATACCAATTTGCGCTGGATTGTCTTTGATGAAGCTGACAGGTATTTGTATTACCTTTTCAAACAAGTTTGTATATCATAAGCATTATTTTAAAATTTGATTCGAACATAATTTACTGTTGTTTGGATTGAATTATATTTAGTTCATCTCTTAGTTCATGTTCCCCTCCAAAACTTCACCGTTGTTCTACCATTCTTATTCATTTAGTGGGTGCAAGCTTTATACTTGATTTCATTGTAATCTGGGATTGTACAATGTATGTGTTTGCTTATATATATATATATATATATATATATATATATATATATATATATATATATATATATTTCAAGCAGTATTCTAGAGCTGGGTTTTGGAAAAGCAATAGAGGAAATACTCGATTTCTTAGGTTCTAGGCGAGATGTTTCGAGTAACAATGAGGATACTGGAAAAAACAAGAGACCTTGCAATATTTCAAGGCAAAACATTCTTCTATCTGCAACTTTGAATGAAAAGGTGAATCACTTAGCTAATATTAGCTTAAACAATCCTATCACAATCGATCATGAAGAGGAGAAAATTTCAGTTCAACAACTCAAGTCATCAATCAAAAAATTATCTGCTTTGGACTCTGAAGATGATGAAGAAGAGTGTATTAAAACATTACCATATTCTTCTGAAAATTATAATCTTCCAGCTCAGTTGATCCAAAGATATGCTAAAGGTTACCGTTAAACTACGAACAAATGTTATCCAGTTTCTTTACAGTTTGTTAATCATTTCATATCGAATTTGCAGTACCTTGTGGCTCTCGACTGGTAGTTCTTCTTTCTATTCTCAGAAATCTATTTGAAAGGGAAGCATCGCAAAAGGTATGTAACTATGTATGCTTGTTAAACATTCGTCTATGCTCGACTATAGCCTTATCTGCTCTCTTCATGTTCTAGAAACTGTATACTATATACTCATGTGATCTAATTATCATTTCTTCCTCTTTGCTTATGCTTTTTTGCAATTCTTATTTTTGCCTCTTTGCTCTTATATTTTTGCATACCGTTTATTTTGTTCCTTGAACAAACCATGGGTTGTTCCTCAGAGTACATTCCAGAATAATCTGGTGGCAAGGAGGCTAAAGCTTTTCTATAATAATATATCATTAGTCAGTTTAGGACTCTACATCTCAGTATCATTTCTAACGTAATGAGTGTGTATTTTTGTCTCTTTGTTATCTAAAATTATTTCAAGATACTATGTAGCATTGTTATTTAAAATCATGAAACCTTGCAATTTAAATCCAGTTTCAAATTGAAACCCTCCCTTTACGATTCAATTCACATTCCAGTTCAAACTTAGTAATAGCCACACTTGAGAACAACCATTCAGTTCATACCGATACATTTCATAGGTATACTTAGATCCACAGTTCTTATTGTAATGTAATCTAATCTTAACAAAAGTGGAATAAGAGAGAAAGTTGAGGTTTTAGGTTAAGATGTAGAAGTTGAAATATGAAAATCATTTCAAAGTGTACACGCTACAAACCTCAAAATATATTTCTACAATTGACAATCAAAACCGTACCGGTGTAACGTATAAACTTCATGATTTACGATTTGAATCTCGTTTTGAAGATCTTGTTATGCATTATGAATGTTGTGTTTCTCTTCTCATTTCTGTCATATGCATGTATACTTGTATCCCTGTCATTCCTGACTGTAATTATAATTTCTTTGTCCTATTTTGTAAAACATACTATTGTGGACTAGAATTTTACTTTGTGCTTGTATCTGCCTCTTTGTTCGATAGTTCTTTTTAATATAATTTCCTTAAGTATATTTTACATTATGAGACTTCTGTTCTTACTCTTGCAGTTTTATGTGTTCCTCTTAACAACCATTAAACCCATATCGCTAAATTTTAATTATATGGGTAAGAATGCCACTCTGTTCTGAAATAACTCTATTTGCTCTGGAAATAAGTACCGAGATTCTTGCACAACTGTATACCTAGAGTAAAAAAAGGTCAAATTTAGTATTGTGTAAATACGTACCATTTTAAAATCCAGTATGTTCTAGAACTGATCCTCTGGATGGAAAAAAAATCACCATTTCACCAACAAATGTCCATAGATTTGGTTTTTTTACTCTTTAGTATCAAAATTTGCTTACAGGTTCCTTCTACAGGTAGTTGTTTTCCTGTCAACTTGCGATGGTGTGGATTTCCATTATTCTCTATTAAATGAATTCAAATGGTCACCCAGTCCTCAAAGTGATACAAACAATAAGCAAGCATACATGAAATGCAAAACATTTAGATTACATGGTAACATGGATCATGAAAATCGTCGGACCACATTTCAAGGTTTCAAAAGCGAAAAATCAGCTCTTCTGTTATGCACAGATGTGGCAGCAAGAGGTCTAGATTTTCCCAAAGTCAGATGTATTATTCAATATGATTCTCCAGGCGAGGCTTCTGAATATGTGCACAGGTGACTCATCTTCCTTGCTGATTTTTATTTTTCTTCAAAAATAGATGTTCAACGATACTTCAGTTATATTAGCAGCTTCGCCTTCCACTCAAAATTCAGTCACATACCGATGTTTGCAATGTTTAGTTGTTAAGAAGTTTTTTTTTCCGAAGGTTGCTACTATAACCTTGATCATATAGAACATATATGATACTTGATTACTAACACCCTTTCCCTTCAAATATTGTTGTGAACCCTAATTTGAAGGAATCTAAACTAATAGTATCAACCATCAAGCATCTTAACTAAAAAAAGGTATATAATAGAAAATAATTTATTTTGTAAAAAAACTCTGAATCCCGACTAAAGGAGATTATTCTGAACTTTTTGTTTCAGGTGTCATGAAAGCAAAAACACCCAAATACCCTGATGTATATGACCGACTAATTTTTTATTTACTATTTTCTTGGAGATAAATTCCTAATTAAGCATTGTTAAGCGTAATATAGTTTAAAAGACAAGCGTGTAGATGGTCTTTTCTGACAGCATGCACATAAATTAGTCCTAAGGGCACCCTGTTCATGCTTAAGCCAAGATCTTGCTTCCCATGTCATCACACCCTTTGCCGTCGCAACCCACGCTTCGGCATCCTCTACGCCGTCCTACACCTGCGATCTGCCACTACTAATAGCTGCTGCGTCCTACACCTACGCTTCGGCATCCTCTACGCTTCCCATGTCATCACACCCATATACATCACCTCCATATTCGCTGACTCATCAAAACCTAACCCATAAAAAATAAAATCACGCTTCTACCCATGCACCTGCGCCTGCACCTGCACCGGTAATGATAAAGGACATAAAAGAATGTGATCTAGCTTGTAAGGGAAGATGCCCACTCCACTCCAGGCCTAAAATATGCATTAGGGCTTGCACCACCTGCTGTCAAACTGTTCACTGCATGCCTCCTGGTACTTACGGCAACAGGAATCTCTGCGGTCCTCGCTACACTGGCTGGCTTATGGAAATCACACGAAGTGCCCTTAAGTTTTATATTTCTTGTTATTTATGCTTCCTATGTCTTTTTGTTGAATCTGTGGGGTGATGCGTTTGCCTTTTTGGGTTTATTTGCAGTATTGGTCTGGAGACTTGGAGCTTGAACACAGGCTTTGTGTTCTCGATCGGTTTAGCACTTTAGGTTATGTACTAGATTGCCTATTTCTGAAGCTGCTTTTGTCCATCGCATTTTACTGATATTTAACTTTTTGTTTGTTTCTGAAAAAAAAAAACCTTTGCTCATCTGATCTTTGCTCATCAATCACCAATTAATGCAAAAATATCAACAGATACAAAAAAAATGTTACTATACGATATTCTTATATGAGAAAATGATGTAAAAATGATAATAATAATAAAAAAAACTACAAAATGCTACCGAGTTGTACCATTTAATCAGAAAAGCAGTAGCACAAGATTATTGTCACCACTACATATGATAAAATTGGAATTTAGCTGTATTCTTTTTGGTAGTAGGTAGATATAAAACCGATACTATACAATAGTATTATAAAATAGTTAGTGAAAAATAGCATGATAAATATTAAAATAACTTAATAAAATCAACACCATCTTTACAAAGCTATGTATTAGCATTTAAAATAAAATTTTGAAAATAATATTGTGAACTTTGAAAAAATTAAATAAAAATGATATCATCTTTAAAAATATATATGAATATGATTCTAGGTAGTGAAATTTAAAAATATTAATTTAAATATGTACTATAATTCACTTGCAAATCAAGAAAATATTAGTTTACTTCATAAACCAATACTACCATCCACAATGCTATTATAAAGTTGTGAGTTCTAACGGAACATGCTCCTTCCGTGCAAAACAAACAATTAGTGCAGATGGTACATATACTATGTATGTGAAGCAAACTTTAATACAATCAATGTGTGCTCCGTGCATATTAAACATAAAATTTACGACTGATCGCCACTCTACGGTGCTTGGCTTGATAATTATTGGAAAACGATTAAGCAGTCGGCACATGAACAACAAAAGCTAACAATTTAAAATTTAAAAACTCAGATGAGAACTATTAAAATTATATTAGCTCAACATAAGAAATTGAATTAAAGCATGATATGGTGGCTCAAAACGTACTAATTATTGTTTCTATAAGGAAAAATGTATGATCCGAGTATTATACAGCTGTACTAGTCATATATGTGTGTGTGTGTGCGTGTGGGCGCATGCATGCGTGCATGTGTGAGATAAAAAGCGCAAAAGTTCCGGGCAAAAGCTCACACTGGAAAAAATAACTGTCAACATGTCTGATTAGATAACAAATATCGACAACAATGTCCTTATCCTTTGAAGCCTAACAAAACACACCAGGCCTAAATAAAAAAGGTAGCAAAGATGTAAAAATCAACAATGTCGGAGCAAACACTCACAGGTACTTTAGAGATAATAATTCTAAATTTCTGCACATCGCCGGAACTAGCCAACGAGCCGTGGGGAGTATCCATGAGTGCGTGACGAGAAGATATATTCCTAGTTCGGAGCAGCCGTAATTGCTTTGTTAGCATTGTACTCGCCATCATTATAGAGGACAGATTCGTCATCCATGAGTCTGTAAAAGAGTTGCACCTCGTCCTTCTCATCATTTGAAACTCATATTGAGAAAATCTTGCTTTCTAAGTGGAAGTGCAAACCGCTGTCCATGTGAGACAAAGTCCCAACCTTACTGTTCCAGACCAAGCATGTATTTCAGCTAATTTTTCAGATTGTTCCTGAGCAATTCCTGAGGCACAAGGTAGAACGGTGGTAATAGGGAGGACCATAAATGATTGCATTGTCAAATTTCTTCTTGAGGGTAGTAATAGGGGAATCACATGGTAGAACGGTGGTGGCTTGGGGGGCACTTATAGGGGTATCATACGGGGGAGGGCTCAGGTGGCTGGGGGGGGGGGGGAGTTGAAACGGAAGGATACGGAGTTCGAGTCGGATGGGGAAACCTAACCTTCTAGCGCCTCGTTGGAGGCACCAGGAGTGGAATCTTAGAAGGATCTTTAGGTCAGCGGCGGAGAGTGGGCAAGCTGGGTTAACATGGCCAAAGGAGCGTTAAAGGTCGCAAATAGGAGGTTTTCATTGGTAAGTGATTCCGATATAGGCTAATCTACCCTTGATAAGGGAAACATTATGCGAGTTGACAACGGTCTAAAGTGGGAGATATCAGTAAATGCTTTGGCGTATCAAAAAATTTGCCTTCGTTTGGTGGATGTGTCAGAAAACTCAAAATAATTCAGTCGATCAATATGATTTGCCATCCGTTTTACCCCTTGAAGGGATTGAAGGATTGAAGGAAGTTTTGAAATATGCACTCAAATGGGAATGGAAAGAAGTTCCTCCCATGTAAAGTCAATGGTCGGACTCCAGCGAGTGATAATAAAAACTTTCCCATCAATAATAACCGGGCTAGATTTTAAAATACGAGATTTCTCTTGAGGGCATGAGAATTTGCATAAATACAAAGTTGTCACATCTAACATTGGCTGGATCTCTAGGACACCAAGCACGATGGACGGTTTTTCACAATAGAGAAGCGAGGGGCATCATCGAAATAGAAGACAACTATGTCTGATCTTTTCAAAACATAATTCTTGCCTCAACGATGTCATTAGAGTATGTATTATAGAGAAGAAAAACATTTTTAAATGATACTTTGACACAACTCACAATGTAAATCATATTGTTAAACTTAGCAATTGTTCTTCTCTGATATCTAATTTCAAATTTTGCATTATTTAATAAGACAGACTAATTTAATTAGGAATTCTTTACGAATTAAGTTGATAGTCGTTTCAATATCATTTGTTGACTTGCGAGCATGGTTATTACGGCGGTAAGTCGAGTCGAGTCGACAGAAGTCCAACTAGTTGATTAGTGGACTAGTTGTAGACTAGTGGAGACTAGTCGATAAATAAACAGCAGTTAATTAAAAAAAACAGCAGCAGTTAATTAAAAAAACAGCAGCTAACTAAAAAAAACAGCAGCAACTAATTAGAAAAAACAGCAGCAGCTAAAGAAAACAATAGTAGCTAGTTTAATTAAAAAAAACAGCAGCAGCTAATTAAACAGCAGCTAACTAACATGATTACTAAAAAAAAAAAGCAACGGAAAAATAAAACAAGGCATAAAATTCATGAAACAAATCCACAATTAAAAATGTTTGTATTTCCACTATTAAATGTTTGATATCCGGAAATATGTACATCATCTGAAATTCATGAAACAAATCCACAATAAAAAATGACGTGAGATATAATATGTACATCATCTGAAACAAATCCACTATTGTTTATTAACTGTTCCTCAGTTCAAATAAAAGCTAATACAATTCATGAACTGCTACTAAAATTCATGAAACGTTATAATAAGGTAGCATTATGAACAAAAAATATATAACTATTTTATTTAAAAAAATGATACTACATAGGGCTATAGTGGATAGCTGATATATCCGAAATCCATCAGGCATGCGTATCCAAAAAGCGGATAAATGTTTGATATCCGGAAAAACGAATATGATGACATCCACATTTGAAAATTATCAGTCTAGTTTTTTTAAGATTATAGTTTAGATTATATGTATTTTAGTACAATAATAGATATTTACTATTCGGATTTTTTTAATAAAAAAGGCTTCTCAAAAAAGCTTATTTGACAAATACGCTTGATTGATTATGCTTATAATTAAAATAGGCTTGTTTCTGGTTTAGAGGCCATGTACTTGCGCATTATGTAAATGCGCATGTACAAATATATTCATGAACAAGTTTTTTTTAATAAATTTTTTTGGTGCATTCTGTAAATGCGCATGTACATATTTATATATGCGCAACTGTTCTATTTCCATAATAAGTTTCTAATGAAGCCTATTTTTGAAATAAATCTTTTTCATAAGCCTGTTTTAAAATTTTGTCCTTATTATTGTTTTTGTTTATTTTTTTTACACTTCAATTATTAATGGAATTGAAAGAAGTTTATGTTGAATTAAAAAATTTCATTTATGCTTCTTGATTTATCGACCGTTAACGGAAATGATAATCATCCGATATCCGTCCGTATCAGCAGATACAGGTGTTTGATATCCTAAAATGATTTCGGATGCTGATATGGATGTGATATTATTCATATCCGAAAGCATACGTTAACAGGCTTAACTACACACATCTAGAAAGAAGCCACAACTGTTAATAAACTGCTATCACAATTTTAAAAAAAAATTATAATTCAAAAACTTCTAGTACAATTCATAAAATGCTACTATAAAATATTATTATGAACAAAAATGTACATATCTATGCTTATCTAAAGAAGTAAAATTTGATGGTGTACAGTATCATCACTACATGCATATAAAAAGAAGCTGCAATATAAACTGCTGCTACTACTTTTAAGAAACTATTACAACTCAGAAGTCGCTACTACCCTTTTTTTGAAATGCGCTACTTTAGTAACAGAACAGAAACTACAGTCTGGTACAATAACTAGTACACCCACAATAAGAAATTAACAATAGGAGATTGACTATAGGACAACAACACTTACTCTCATATGAGTGTTATTCCTATCTTTACGCGACCCAATAATCCAGTCAATCAGTACGCAAAACTCCTTCATTGAATAGCCATACAGCTTCATTTAAAACCTTGTTCCTTCTTGCTTTAGTCATGACGTTCATATGTACCGACCCTCCTTCAGCTTGAAAATCGCGATGATCCTTCCCAAGCTGTTGAATGGGAGCTCTGTTTTCTACCTGGGTCTGAAATTGGCTAATTTGTCTCCAAATTGCTTGCGAGTTCAGCATCAATAGCATATCAAGAAAGGCGTGTAGAGGCCAGTCCTCTCTCACTTCATTCGACCTCTTCAGCAGAATACTAATTTTCATTAACAGCATCTTATATTTTGTTTTGTTGGTAAGCAATTCAATTAAAACATCCTCTGGTTGTGCTCTTGCCTGCATGCTAAGTTGCAGTAGTAGTAGTTATGTCTCCGACATCGTTTTAAGCGTTTCTTTGCTGGTTTGAATTAGCATAGTTTTCCATTGGCGTTAACAAATCATTGCTATGTGGGGTTGTAAGACTAGGACCTAGTTTATCGTAAAGTCTATCCCACATACTCCTCAAGTAGTTGCAATTAAAGAACAAATGCTTTTCTCGTTTCCTTTTCCTCATTGCACGGTGTGCATGCGTCGTTTTCCAAATCAGTCCATTGATGGATTCGGTCCTTGTAAGAAAGCCTATTCCTAAGGCAAAGTAAGTCGCTACTGACATTCCTGGGGAGCAGTTGTCATTCCATATTTTGTTACATCATAGATCTTGCTTTCCCTTTGCTCTGTTTGAGTACCAAGCATATGTTAATGAAAAATTAATCTTGGTTGCTATCCATTCTCGCACATCTTTTTTGTTTTCGTCATGACTTCTTAATTTGCTGAATTAAGTTGCATGCATGTCTTGGTAGGTTAACATTACGAAAATCCCCCAGCCCTTTATTGGTAATGTTGTTCACTTGATGATTTTGAGTATTAAACAATGCCATATACGACCAACATAATATGTTTTGCTAGTGATGTCCCTTTGATCCATGGGTCGAACTATAGACTTGCGCTTCTGCCATTTGCAATTTTCAGATGAATAAGCATATTGGTTTGTTTTCTAAATCTTAGCATTAACTTCCATGTGGGAAAGTCCTTGTTCTCCATTTTTCTATCCAGAATATTATTTTTTCTTTCGCGTGCAGCATCTATTATGTTTCCAGTTTGCCAACAACGAACTTTGGTTCAGATAATTCACTACTGTTAAATAGCATTATGAACATAAAAATACGTAATTTATGATGATGATGATGAAATGATAATACTATATAGATATTTTTTTATCTACAAATGCTATTGCAAAATTTGCATTAGGAGCAGAAACATATGTAATTATTCTATTTTTTTTTATTGATACGAATTGCCATCGTTATCCAGTGTCATTCCTTCTTCCCCAACTCCATATTGCTTCTCCTTTACTTTCAGCTCTAATCACATAAAACATCACTCCATCATCGCAGAAACACATTAATTCTGAACTATCTTCATGTCGGTCTACATTACAGTCACTTTCTTTCATCATCGTCATTCTCGTCACGCCTCTCTCCATCATCATTATCCCCCAGCTTGAGTTTGCCACCATCGAGAGATGCTGCACCATCGCCAAGATCTGCCAACCTTCTTAGCTCCAGTCTAGACTACACCATGTTGAAAAGCAGAACCCAAAATTAATGTGTTCTCATGCCTAAAACTTTGTTCTTCAGCTGTATTGTATTACCAAACAAATTTTGTCTTTGTACACAAAAATGATGCGCTTGTCCTGACATCTAATGAATGTTACTATTTTCCTACATTTATTGCTAATCCATGTTTTCCTCGACTTCTCCCATGTTTTATGTCCTGACATGCTATCGCAGTTTCTTGTGGTCAGCTATTATACTGTGTAATATGTCTGTATGTTTTCTCATGCATTACATGTGACGGTGTCTATTAATAAAACCGGCTTCACATTGAATCATTTGTTAGCATATACTGGTTTGCAATTAAGGTTTACTGCTCACTTATATGGGGTCATCCGCCATTCTTAACAATGTGTCGCGAATGCTGCATTTAATTGGTTGGAAAAATAGTAAAAATTATGTAAACATTCAAACCCTCAATCATGGCAACATGCTTACGAAATGCTTTTTGTTCAGTGGCATAAACTGATTTCTTTGCTTCTGCTTCAAAGAAGAGATGCCTATTCATTAGCGCCTGAAGCAAAATATCAACCTGAAAACTGAACAATGCTAATAGGTAATTACTGCACTGTGGATGAACCATGTTGCCGTTACCGTTAGTGTGGAATCTTCCTGAAACAAGACCGTATTTTAGTAAAGAACTAGTACGAAGATAATCAAAATTCACAAACTCTATACCAAACATAACAATAATTCATGGGCTAGCACTCAGTGACATTGGTGTATCATACACAGAAAATTTTGGGGGAATTTTTCTGAAGAAATAAATGATATTATGTCACATAGGAAATGTAGGAAACATTCTTTTGAAAAATTAAGGTGGTGTTTGATTTAAAATGAGTTTTGTGTTTCGAGTTTTTAATATTAATTACAAAATATGAAAGGTGCGGAAAGACAAATGATAGGATGGAAGAAAAACGGAGGGGACTGCGAGTGGAGAAATGATAGAAGGATCGAATACATCCCGTGCTCTTATTTCTCAAAACATAGAAAATAAATAAAAGTTGTTTTCTATAACGCGTGTTAACTATGTTTTCTAAAATGGTTGTTTTCCACAATATACATGCATCGCGTACATACTTTTGTATGGGCGGCGGAAACCAAAAACTGAAAAGGCTAAACCAAACGCTGCCTAAGTGATATCACATTTTGCAAGCTGTTTTTGATTCAAACATCGCGTGTTTTATGTATTTTCTTAGTAATTTTTGGTGCTTCTTGCCCTGATTGTTTTTTGAAGCATTACCATGTTAGTATATGTGCTGCTACTAAGCTTCTTTCATTTAATAATGCATTGCTACCATGGTTGCCAAGGTGAAAAAACCCAAAAAAGCCCTAGGCCCTTGCGTAGTGCTTATTTTGCATCTAGGGCTTTTATGAGCGTCTTGAATGACATTTTTCTTTTCGTTTTCAGCTTAAAAAAACTGCATTTAAAAAAACACAATAGAACACAATTTTTGTTTAAGAAAGGGCATATAAAAGCATTATTAAAACAAAACATTGTACGATTAACATAAACCAAACTAAGAATGCACAAAGCCATTCAACTGAAGTCTACAAACAACAAAATATTAGGTTTTTTTTTGGACAGTTTGACGAAAGAAATCTACGGTTTTTTCTTTTCGAGAGGTCGACAAAAGAAAGCAGCGTTTTTTAGAGAATACACTCTAAATCAACAGTCGAACAAGCATAATTTTCTTGCCAAGTTGGATTTCGGGCTCCTATTGGGTCAAATGCTGGAATTTTAAATTTCTACTCAAATGTTGCGAAAGGCACGCTTCATAAGGCGAGCACCTTTGCGCCTTTGGGGCTTCTTTGGTGTCTCACGCATCGTAGGCGTCTTGAAAGGTAAAAAAGCCCCAGGCTGGGGCCGAGGGCTTTGATAACATAGATTGCTACATCTAGTAACTTTAGGCTGTATCATGTAATGTTTAAAATTTAATTTGACAGGGGTATATGTACTGTAAAATCTTCTTTCTTGATTTCATTTGAATTAGATATGCTTGTCTTTCACTTAGCAAGAAGTTCATTTTAATTTTTATAGTAAGATGCCATTGTTATAGATGCTAGCGTCCAATGAATTATATGGTGTAGTTAAATTTTCTAGTAAGGTGGTATTGTTATATACGTGATCTTAAAATGAATAATTTTGTGAATTCATACGTAAGAAACGTTTGGTCTTCTTGCCAACCGTTCCATTATGATATAATAAAAAGCATAATCAGGATGACTTGTTACATCTCTTAATTTTGGATGCTTATTCTGAGTCTCTTCTTTGCAGTGAAATTTACGAATTAATCTCCTTTCGTCAGTTGAACTTGAAATATCCTTGAATTTTAAGGTCTGTACCGCAAGCCTGATCAAACCTCGTTATCTCAACTTACTCATCACTGACTGCGACTCATTTCAGTGGTTAATTTTGCATGGCTGTGTCTACTAGGAATTCAATGTTACTGCACATGATTTTGAATTGCGTTTTGTGTAGGGATTTGGAAAAAAGTGATAATCTGAAACAATCCGCGGACCACAGTTATGTAAGGTCAACTGTAATAAGAACCAGTTTAGCATTTCCTCCTTTTCTTATTCTTATTATGATTTTTATATGACTACTTTCTTTTTTATATCACTAAATTACCCTTTTGGGATTAGTAAATAAAAGGCAAAGCACTTTATTTATTTAGATTCATTTACCGTTTGCCAATTTTCAGTACTTCAATCAGTTATTTAATTATTAAATTAATTTGGTTGGTAATAAATCGGATTTTTGAAATGCATTACTTACTCCACGTGTAATTTTGTTTTGAATTTACACGTAATGTTGGATAACCGTATCAGGTTACAAATCATTGTGTTACGTAAGTGTATGGTGATGTCTTAATTCATGTAGCTTAGAGCCCATTTGCGGGCGACCTTGGGTTAAATGTAGAGACTGATTAGAGGTAGATATTGGTTAGAGTAAGAATTCGGTGATGTTTTTGGACAAGAGTTTTGGTTAAAGGTTGAGTAGCAAGTTAAGATTGTTGTGTAGTTTATTCATGTAGTTTAATATTACTAGTTAATTATATAATATAATAATTACCAGTTAATAATTAAAAGCAAACAATTAGTGAGACATGAATTCTTTTTGTTACTGCAATTTTTTAATGCATAAAAAGTAGGAAAACACATAAAATAAAACAAAATAAAGAAGTATCAATCCCACGTCTCTGTACTTGATGCGAGCAATCTTTAGAAGCAACTCACCACTGTTAAAATCCATTATCGATAGTGCAATGTTCAATATTTCGGTCATTGACAACATGGTACCGACAATGTGACAAATACCATAAAATAGATCCATGTCATAAAATTTGTCGTGGCCCATGGGTTTGAGAAATCGTCTGGAGGTTATAGGAGCTTGAGCAAGATCAGAAGACATTAACTTGACAGTTGGTTTTTTGGTTATGACGGTGGTGCAGGATAGAACGACACTAGGAAGTTGTGAATGATACATTGAAGTCATTAATGTCTGTCTGATCAAGCCTGACCATAACTTGAGTGCTCTCATCGATCTTTGAAATTCTATGCACAGTCTGAGGTAGTTGTCGTATTTGCGCAATAAAACAACATGGTAGTATTTGATCTCAGTGCATTCTATAGGTAAGTTTTGATGCTGTTATGAAATCCGTCTTGTTCCACATATCTTATTTTGGTGCGACATAAAACATATGTTGATTAATCTTGGAGTTTCAAAATATGTCCGCTTGTTTTTGGTTGGAGGAAGCAGACAAAGAAGAGGCCATCTGAATATGTATGTAATGAAATTCTTAGGCGTGTTCGAGTCTGGTTTGGCCAATGAAGAGGAAAACAACAATGCATTCAATGTACTGCAGATGCATTAGATTTAAAAACTACGTTGTATCAAGCTGCTGGAATTTCGATTAGGGAACATTCACACTAAATTACTAAATTTGTGTCATAGCTTTTAAGTTCGACTTATCTCTAGTACGTTGGATCTGATACTTACCAACTACTAATCCATTTGTCGATTTTATTGTAAAGGGTTTTCGACATATGGTCTTGTCGTACTTCATAGTATAGTTGAAATATATATGTGAATCAATATGATTATGAAATCACTATGCACTGTTTTCAAAGTGATAAAACCTTGTCAAAATAATTTTTTCCCTCTCGTTTATAACTATTTCCAAAGTTAAGTTGAAATATATATGTGAATCAACGTGAGAATGAAATCATTGTGCACTGTTTCAAAGTGATAAAACCTTGTCAAAAGTAATTGAAGGTGACATCAAAATATATTTTTTCTCTCGTTTATGACTATGATCAAAAGTAATCGAAGATGATAAAATCTCGTTTTGTTGGTCATATATTTGGCTTCGTCTATTTCCACCCCAGTAATTGCTCTTCACACCCCAGTTAGAATTTTAAAATTTCAATACCAATTATACTATTTAATTATTTTTCAATATAGGACAACGCTAGACTCTTGTGTGGGAATGTATATGACCACACCAGACTCGCATGTGGAAATATGTTAACCAACGCAATGATGAGGTGTTAGAAATTGAAAAGACCACGCTTTAACCGGGCGTTGAAACACTTTAAACCACTTAGTTTTCAGGGATTGTACAAAAATAGAGAGCAAAGGTAGTTGGGAAATGAATACAGTTGGGGTTGACGTTGAAAAAATATTATCCACATTGAGTTCGAGCGTGAAAAAGATGGATGACAATAATTTTTTATTAATGAAAATGCAGGGTTGGTTTGGTTATAAACAGAGTGAGAAGAGTAAAAAATGGAGGTTTTTTTTTTTTTTTTTTTTTTTTACATAAGTTACTGCTGTGGGAAGAGCAAATATTAGGGTGTTAATAGAGGTATCCCATATATTTTGTTATTTAGTTTATGACGCCTCATATGTAATGTTAGCTTTGTTCTCACATTCAGTTAAATATTGTGCCAAAACTCAAGTGGTGGTTCATGCATAAGATTTGTGACTAGATAAACAAGCCTATACATGTCACATGACCGGAATTGCTAATTACAGTAACTTCATTGGATGTTCAAATTAAGCGTACATTTATCTCTACTTTTCTCAGTAATCCATCTTGTCCTTTGTTTTTGTCATTGCTGCCTTTCCGTCTGTTTTATTTGAGTATGCCGTTATACTATATTATCATATATTGTCGCTGATGAATGGGAAACTAGTTTCCCTGCAACTTTGAACACGTTAAGCTTGTTTTGTTTCTATGTTATTGGGTAGGAATGTATTAATTTGCTTGTATCTATCATGATATTTGTAGGGTTGGAAGAACAGCTCGGTTGGGTGAAAAAGGAGAAGCTTTACTATTCTTACAACCTATTGAAATTGATTATTTACATGATCTTGAAAAACATGGCGTGTTATTAAAGGAGTATCCTCTTGAAAAGATTGTAAATGGTTTCCCTTTGTATGGTCAAGGGAAAAACTACAAAAACTTGGTTTCTTTGGATATGCATCCTTGGGTATTGTTTTTACAAAGGGCACTGGAAAACTTCATAGCGAATGAGGTATGTGTTCACTTTTATTATTTATATGCTTTCTTCAAAAAACAGCCATGAAATCAAATTCCTTCCCTTCAATCTTCGTGGCGAATAAATTTCACCAATGTTCATGTAGATTTTGATATCCCTGGCCCATCATCTTGTAAAGAATATTCTCTATATTAGTTTCCACTATTCACTACTTTGTTTTGCTACCATTTTATACGATGTCTAGGAAAATAAATTGAGTGTTTATTAAAAGAAAAAGTAGTTTTTCTTCTTCTTAATTAACGTCAGATAAATTATCCAATGCATGGCTGGAAGTTATCTTCCACATTTATGAGCATCTTGCTGCG
Organism: Allium sativum; assembly: GCA_030737875.1. Classification (NCBI taxonomy): domain Eukaryota; kingdom Viridiplantae; phylum Streptophyta; class Magnoliopsida; order Asparagales; family Amaryllidaceae; genus Allium; species Allium sativum. The sequence continues at coordinate 25,368,665 of CM060912.1, read as the reverse complement.
GTACGTAATGTACATTTAGTCCCTTTATGGAATGTGAATAGATTTGATTGGAGCACCCAATTATCTTTAGTTTAAATTCATTTTTCTCCAATTTCATGGTACTTTGCATGTTTGCATATCCATAAGGGAATGTCTATATGTATATTAAATTCTCATATTATTTGTATTGAGCTATAAGTCCAGTCCAAAATCTGGCATGGTAAAATTGTAAGTGTGACAAATAGTACATGAGAAATGTGATACATGCTTCGATTGAGCACAGAATTATTTCAAATGTTGGTTGGTCATGCTTATTCTAGTTCTTATAATTTTTTTTGTTGATAAAGAGCATAACATTGACTAATGATATGTAACAATCTCTAGTGTAAACTTGTACTTGATAAGGAATTTTGGGTTACTAGAGTAAACCCATACTTAATATGGTATATAACGGTGACTTGGTAATAACAGTGGCCTGTCGGCTGTCAGCCGATATTTTCGAATGCAGATAGTGTCAAATACACATCCACATCCAAAATCCTTTTCGGATATCCGCATCCATGGATACAGACATATATCTGATAGTTATCCTATCGGCTAATGATTAATAAATCAAAAAATGTAAATGTAAAATTTGGTTTAACGTATGTTCACTCCGATTGATTATAGAACTGCACAAAATCAGCAAATAAAATGATAATAATTAGTGTGCATACTCATAATATAAGCAATATTCTTTGGTAAAAACCAAACGGATATTTTTTGATTGTTGATGTTTTCGTATCCACTACCCGCATCCATTTTCCGGGTGTCAAATAAATTATATAGTTTTAGGATACAGATTAAGACTGATTTTTTAGACAGACCTAAGCATGTTGAGTTAGCGGATGGTCAAGTTACGGTTGCCAGAGATCCGTTGGGCTCTTATTGTTGAATCGGTTCAAATATTTTTAACTGGTTTTATGAAGTTGACAAAGGTTGGTTCCTTGACGGATCTTGTTCCTCATTGAGTTTGCTTCAGTCTTTCCATTAGTATATCAAATATGCGTAGAGCAAATTGCAGCTTTGACTGGAGTTTAAGATGACTTGGGCTTAATGATACCCACACTGTCAATTTTTTGTCACACTAATACACTGCTTGTTTGGTGCAGCCCAAATTGAAGCAACTTGCCAGGGATGCATTTTGTAAATGGGTTCGTTCATACACCGCTCACAGAGGCCACCTGAAAAAGTACTTTGTGGTGAAGAAACTTCATTTAGGACACGTAGCAAGGAGTTTTGGATTAAAAGATCAACCATCTTTAGTTGGGGGATCGTTTCAAGTGCAAGCAAAGAAAAGAAAGAGGGATCAAAGGAATACCAAATCATCCAACACAATGAGAAAAGGTCCCTTTAAAGGGTGAAAAAAAAGGGAAAGCTATGTGACCATTATCATAGGTGTAATTTCTCCTTTTATTTTGCTAGCATGATTTTTTTTTTTTCCTTAATTTTTAAGATAATTTATTTACAAATTTTGAAATGGTATTTGTAATTGGATATAGGTGTCTTTTGGGTCACTGGTTGCTTTTCATTTATTGTCGGCCCAGTTTCTAGTGTAGATGTTAGGCTACCAATTTTGTTGGGTATAATGGAAAGTATAGATGTGCTTCTCTGTTATATCTACTATTTCATACCGTTGGTCCGTACTATATATCATATTGTTTCAGAGATGATCGTCCAAAGCATGATTCCAACAATTTATAATTAAAATAAAACCATATCGTAGAAAAGGAATCTGCTTGTACCATAAAATCAAATCTAGATCTGTGTGTTCATCGATCCCTTTGTATAGTGGAGAATGCACTATGAGTTTGTTCACATCTTTTCAAGGTAAGTGAACATAACTCTCGGTCCTAATTGGTGAAAATCAGGGGATCTATATGGACTTCACTGCTTTCGATCAATCACGACCGAGAGTTATGTTCACTTACCTTAAAAAGTGTGAACAAACTCGGACTTTGAAGAATGAAAGTGGAGGCAAATATATATATGAAAGTAAGATAAACACGTGTTTTTTTAGTTCGTAGTATCATTTCGATGTATAGAGTTTGGTTTAAGATTGAAATTTTATATTATTATCCATATTTAGTGATATAAATTACTTCAAAATTCTTGGTTGAATTTGACAATGTATATCGATATCTATTTTATACTCTTTGGAGATTTTGACTTTATGATGAGTGATATTAAGTTATAGTACTTTTTATTATAAAAGAGACCCTCTTTCGAATTGTGTTTCACCTAAAGGCATATTTAACTGCAGTCATAGCAAGGTTGTCATATTAAAGTGTTGGTGTGTTCAATTTATATCGTAAATAAAATTTGATTGAATAGATGATTGTATAATTTTACCATTTTAAATTAAATCAATCAGAAGGTTTTTTGCCGTAGACTCGAAGGGACATGGCTAAACATCGATATTTATAGTAAATTTTGAAGGAAATTGGTTTAAAGGAAGAACATTATAATAATTTATAAAGCGGGGACGTAACTTTTATTATTTCAGCAGAAAGACGATCGAATTCTTTCCTTAACAAGCTTCCAAAGTCACAGTGATTTCACTTTCTTTCACTAACAACCTTCCGAAGTAGTCCTAATATGAAGCTGCTGTTGGCGCCTGAAGTTGCCACCGTTGTCCAAAAGCAATCAAATCCAATTGTCATCGTTTTTGAAGCAATAGCTTGGAAGGTGGAGTAATCTAATCATCTAAACAATCGTCGTTCAAACCCTCGCCATTCATGCCTCTGTGTTTTCGGTGTTCAAATCTAAGCATTGGTATGTCCAAAAATATAATATCATAAAATGATAGTTGAATATAACTTTTGTATAATTTAATTAAACAAAGATGAAATAAAATGTTATTTGTTAGTGTAACAGATCAATTTTTTTAGTGTAAAGCTACTGCAGCTTATAGTAGATTGAAGTCAGAATATGTGAAATCTTTACAAAATAAAAAGTGAAATGTTCTGTTGTATTTCTAATGTCAGGTTATTTTATTTTGAGAGTATCCAAATGTCTAATGTCTGTTGCTTTGAAGTCAGGTTATTTTTTCCAATGCTAATTCTATTCAGTATTACTAATTCTATTCAATGCTAGCCATACTTAGCATTTCAGTCGAATGCTAGGAGTAACAAGCATTCAATTATAATTAGTATGCATCTTATCTGAAATACAATTTCAACATTGAAAAGTATAATCAAAATTTCTATCTATCATAATAGTACTGAAATTTCACACATGAAATTTGTTTTCACATAATGCTTGTTCTATGTAGCATTTCAGTGTAAACTTTAGCCACCACATCAAAAATACGGAAAAAGTATCTAAAATCATGTGAGAATTACATTTGCATATCCTCTCACCTCTCAGTAGTTTGTACAATGAAAACAATTTGTTTTGCCGTGTGTATAATGGTGAATGATATATGATAGAGGAACATATCATTTAGTGTTTGGAAGATGATAAACAAACGTTAGATGAATAACTATAGAATAATAAATAAATATAGCATTGAAAAAAACGATAAACATACATGGCATGACATAATTATAGTTGAATATGTCACTTTATTTGATGTGTATTATAATACAATGATAAATGATAGAGGAACATAACATTCAGTGTTTTGAATAGTATTGACAAAAGTAAGATGTATATATATAGAATGATAGACTTTTGTTAATGTAACATTTTAAATACAATGTCAACTAGCGCAGTTAAGGTATGCAAAATGATAGTTTAACATAACATTTGAGTTTGTTCACTATCAAGCTTTAAATATGAAAAATAATAGATTAAGTAGCATTTTAGTTATAAATTCAATACCATGATTACAATATGCAAAATAATATTTAATGTGGAATTTTAATAACAAAGTGCACTAGCATATTTAAAGGATGATATAAATGCTAATTTAGCATAGCATATAAGTTACCAAATCCACTATCATGTTTTTAATATGCAAAATGAAAGTTTAATATAGCATTTTAGTTATGAAGTTTGATAACAAAATTACAAGATGCAAAATGCTATTTAATATAACATTTCAACCAAAGAGTCTACTTACATAATTTTTGTATGCAAAATGATTGTTTAATATAGCATTTGAGTAATGAAGTCCAATCCTATGTTTAATATAACATTTGAGTAATAATGGACATACATATCATTGAAAAAAATGATAGACAAATATAACATGATATAGTTACAGTTGAATATGTTACTTTGTTTGCTTAATGTATTATGTTGCATTGATAAATGATAGAGAAAAATAGCATTCGGTATTTGATAGAGGATAGGCAAAAGCAAAATGAATAGCTATTTTTTGAATTAGCAGGAACTTGAAAACTAAAGGAAGAATCAGTAGGGTTAGTTAAAGAAATGAGAATAATTGGCGAAGAAGTTGCACTATCATTTGCTAACGTGGATGCTGAAGCATCATTATTCACTTCCAATAATGATAGATTTTCCAGAATTGAGAAATTGTTAAGGAGAATGATCTCTTCATTGGCTAAGTCACTGGATAATTCATTATCAACTATACTTTGTTTGCCTTTGTTCAAACTTGAATTTGTGGCTGCATTGCTTGTAGAGTTGTTCCTATCAAACTCCGCTTTCTCACCATTGGGCTCACTTTGTGTAATGGCCCAAGAGATTTTCGACCCCGAAAATCGACACAAAACAACATGTCGACTATTCAAGCATCGGAAATACTGGATCATTAATAGAAAGAAGTTAGAGGGTGAGATAAGAAAGAAATATTAGAATAGAGGAATAAGAAGAACACGACATAGAATCAGAGTCTCACATCGCAGCGGAACAAAATATAATATAGAAATAAATCTTTATTGAGAGCTTGAAATAAAACTTACAATCATCAGTGTACATCACACATCTGGACAATTATAATAGTCTATCCTCATATACAATCACACAACGGAATATATAATATCATACGTCTGAATCCTTCCATCTCGTCTCTTCGTAACAACTGATAACCTGAACTTGTACAGCTCGGTCTAACTCGAGCATTACAAACACCGGGTCAGTCTAGTGAACCAGAGTTAGAAAAACACACTAAGTTTAAACACACAACTTGATTTTAAAGCCAAAATCTTTTCGAAAGAAAAGAATAATCGTAAGACCAAATCCACACATAAATACGGACGGTTTTACCATACGATAACCCAAAACAGTTTTTGAAAACAATATTACTCTGATATTATTATAGTGTCTAAATACAAATAAATATCAATCTAGCGGAACGCTTGCATCTCACGCTCCACATATATAGTTTACAATCAAAACCCTGGGCGCTTATTGGAGAATGGATTTTCATGGCAAGGTATGGGCAACCACCTTTCCGATAATGTACCTCCGGAGATGAATACATTGGGGTTCAACAAGAACATCTTTCAACCCATGCTAAACATGACCGACCCATCACTTCGCTTGAGAGTACCGAATATATCATCACTACGGTTGGGGGCCAGCCAACCGAACCGATAGCATACATACAAAAATAAAAAGGGACAACCAAAGGCATTTGATTTCTTCAGATCAGGTAATGATATACCCTTTTGATGGGTGCGACCCACATAGCCATGCGACCTACCCCATTTTGTACCATTTCTCGGTTGTTGAGGCTTGAGGCTAGAATTTACCTTTTTCGAACATCTGGCTACCATTCACTTTGAATGCCACATTGTCAGATCCATCAAATCACTAATTGACGTCCACAAAAATACTCTGGTCGTTAAGCTAGAGAACGGCCATTCCCTGCCACTAACATAAATACGTTTGTAAAAATCAACGTACGTGATCCTTAAGAAATACTCTGTCAGATATTCGTATATACAAGTCTTCCAGGAACATGATGAACCGAAGGCGCTCTCCTACCACATCCTAAGATTCACCCTATAGATCAATAGCGAGTAGTTCTTGCAATCCGTAGATTTCAATCACGACAGAATCATTGTTAACTCTAGGGATCAGCCAAAGATATTTAACAATAGTTCTTCCGCTCATGAAGATTTACGGTCTTCAATTGCTCCATCTCGATTAGTATTTTCCATGTATTCGTATTTATTGGTCGGAATGGTTTTCGAATATAAATTCGATCCCGGTCTTTCCATATCAATAATCGTATATGCCAGATTTGATAGTTGGTTATTTAATTATCAAATAAACAAGTGTTCATGCATAAAAGTAAAATGAATTCACCGATTCAATAATTGGTAAGCGAATAAATCTCTCAGTATCAATCCCGAAGGTCGAAACCAACATCAGATTGACACCTCGAAAGTTACTCGACTCAACCAACATACGACAAGTTCCACATTCTTAGAAAAACACATCATAATTCCTTTTTACCATTTAAAACGATTATATTGCTTTATAATCTCACAAATCATTTCCATTTAAATTTAAATATCATTTTATAAAATTAATTATAATTCAACTCACCCTTTTTAAACAATATTGCATATTCCATTTTACAAAACCGTTATCTTTTTATTTACAAAATCATTAACATCTTATTTATAAAATCCTTAATCATTATTCAATATTTAACTCAGTTCGACAATTTCCTTTATTTGTTAATAAAACAATTCCACATCTCTCATCATATAACTCTATTTATATGAATTACCATTAAAACCCTTTTTGCCAATCCTGCCTTAAATTTCCATTTATTAGACGTTTGTCTCAATTCCCCGATTTATGCAAATATATTCATATTCTAATTCCAATTCCACTTATTCACTAATCTCATTCATGTAAACTATTACTTACCACATTTCTTATATTTAAAAACAATGTTGTAAAACATTCACGAAAATCACTTTTCAATTCCCTTTAAAATCAATCGCATACACCTTTAATTCCATTAGTTTATTTTCCCATTTTGAAATCCTTCAAACTTATTTAAAATATATTTTAGTTCCATCTTAATAAACTTCATCTCTTCTTTTAGATATGCGACTTTTGTTCAACTTCTTAACTTGTTTAACCTTTTCTCTTAAATTTGGAATTCTATTCCGATTTCCATTTCGTGTTTCCCACTTCTAACTTTTCATTCATTTCATGAATAGTTTAAAGTTTATAACTTTATCAATTTCAATAACTGAAATCATCTTCGAGTAGCCAATAAACTTAGGTTTTAACACTTCGTCTAATCTTGGATTTATAAATCCAATTCAATAGCAATCCAGAAAGTATTCACTTTAAATTCCAATTTTAAAGCTTAACTTATTTAATATTAATATCGATTTACTCAAGATTTCTTTTTAAAAATAAACAGAGTCTTACGGTTATACCAAACTCTAATAAATTTTAAAATTTTAAATCATTGCTTTGATTATTATAAAATAATAATCGGTTAACTATCAAATATAAAAATGGTTTACTCTATTATTTATATCTTCCATTAAATTAACCTTTAACAAACTAACTTGATAACAAAATTCAGTTAAACTCATTAATTTAGTCAATCCAAACATGGATTACTCATTACTTAACCCCAATTAATCCTTCTATTAAATTAATTAATTAATAATATAATTAATTAAATAATCCCATTCACTTTATAAATAATAATTCATTTTCCCCAATTAATGAAAACGATTTTCCTTCATCATTAACCACCTCTATTAAATTAATAAATTAATTTAATAATCAATCCAATTAACACAGTTGACTAGATCACTCTAACATGATTAACTGATTAATTAATTCCAATCAGTCTCTTTAATTTAAATTAATTAATAATATAATTAATTTAAATAATCTCTTTTATTCTGATTATTAAATAAATAATAATCAATTGAATATAATCCCATTTTAATTGTTCTTAAACACAATCAATTCCACTCACTCATCGTTCGGTAAATTTCTACTCATCCGCTTACAAAACAAAAGATTCTGCTTCATAAAAATCATTTTATAAACACTTATAAAATTACATAAATATTTGTTTATTTAAAACAAAACATCGTATTTTGATTTATATAGAATTTTGAAAACAATTCAAAATTGATTTTAAAAATCGATTCCATAAATCTTTTATTATTAGTCGACGGTACTTAAAATAGGCAATGTTACTTAAGTACCCAACCCGTGAAATATAACCCAATTCCACATCAAAACAAACGTAACAAATCATATTGATAAACGTTATCAATATTAGTAGGGAATTTCCTGCATCACATATTCAGTATTCAACATACCCTAAAATATCTTGAATAATTTATGGTCAACTAACACGACAATTTAATCATCCAACTAATAAATACATACGTTTATATTATTATAAACGTAACCGATAAGGTAAGTTACCTTCATTGGAATTAATCGTTAAAAATAACGATTTCATTCTATTTAAATTAAACAACCGTTTAATTTAAATAATATAAAAATATTCAATAAACAACCAAGCAAGTGTCAATCAGTCAATAAATGCAACCATAGCACATAGATATTAAATCCCAATTTATATAAAATATAAATGGGATAACTGAGTGAGTTAAACTCACCTTGCTTTTTAGTCAATTAAAACAAGTCGTTTAAATAAAATTAAACATGCATTTAATTTTATCAGTAATTTCAGATGTCTCTGATGTTGACCAAACCAGCTCAGTCATGTACCATTCGTTCCTGCAATTCCAACGCATCATGTTTTAGCAAAAATGGTTCATCAACAAATGAGTTATTAACGTTATAAATTATATGGTTATTGAATGAATTAATAGCTTCCTTAATTAACATTGTAAATTAGCTAATGATTTTGCTTAAATAAAAATAAATTGACTTAATCACGTTTTCTTCTTCCAAGCAAAATAAACACTAACCTTATACATTTAACAGTGGGTATAATAATAGTGTAACCATTTAACACTATTTAGATTAAAACAAAATGTAAATTATTTTGGATGTTAATGGGCCTCACCGCGTCCTTACATTCCAAATCCATACTCAAAAGAACCTGTGGCCGAGTCTTCTTCCAGGCAAAAAGAAAAAATCGCGATGCTCCTCTCACACAAAAACACGGACATCTCCTTCCAGCTTAAACCCATGCCACTGCCACCTATCACAGACGGACCCCACTAGAGACATGTTGCCGTGACCGCCATCGACTGACCTCTCATCTCCGACCAGTCTCCGTCCATCTTCCCGTAGGTCCCACAAATCGCCAGAACACGAAAATTGATTATTCTCGTTCATCTGCCAATTCCACCGCCACCACTTCGCCTTACGCCGCCGCACCACTTCCATTAGCTTCGCCTCCGCTCAGGCTCCAATTCTCCTTCAGTCACCTTCGCCCCATTCACCTCCCATCGGCCAGAAAATGAACAAACCCGAACACCACTACAAAACCAACATCCAGATCTTAAACTGACCGCTACCGCCAGTCTACACCACCAGGGACCACCGCGCCTCCACCGAACTGAGCCCCTCCCTCCAGGCTCCAACATTGCTGTTGATGCCCGGGTCTGAAATTGCTCCAATCAATCACCAAAAATCCAAAATCAAACACCCTTAAAAGTAGTAAATCGCAACTTTACCTAACCACTACCGTCGCCACTTTCCACGTCTTGGCCTCCAAACACTACTAAACTGACCCTACGATCTTCCTTTACAACATTCCAGTTGAGGCCATCAGTTAATACTTCATGATTGAGGGATTAAAAATTTAATTTGTGAGGAAGGTTTGATTTTGTTTCAGCAAGAAAGAATGAAGAGAAGGCCACATTATTTATACAGAAGACATTGTGAGATTGAAGGAAACGTGGAAATCACGTATACTTGGGGCTGAAGGATTAGGTAGTGTGGTCGGAAAGGCATAGGATTTAATTAATATTTTCTTTATTTTTATTTTATAAATATTTTAATAGCTGAATTAGTAATGTATCCGTTAACCGTTTAATATTCGTACCGCCACACATGATCTTCAAATGTGACGAAAATTGACATGCTGTTACGTATTGATGATACGGTCTCAATGAAACTTGTTTGGTCAAATTTCGACTGCATATGAAAAAATAACTTATTTTTATTTCGAATTATTTCATTGGTTCACAGTTAAAATATCGTCTGCTCATAAAATTACCCCAGTTGGCCCAAAACCGGAAATACATCAATAACTAGCTATGCGTATTCCAATAAAATTCGTTTCGTCAAAACCGCACGTTGTTTGAAAAACAAATATTTTTAACACTTATAAAATATCGATATAATATTATAAATTAAATCCAAAACAATTAAATTAAATAATAAATAAATATTATTGTCATGCATGTTCGAATAAAATAATAAATCACTTTAGATATAACCAATATAAGATTACAACTCAAAATTAATATTTTTGAACCAAACGAAATTAAAATATATAGGAATTCCTTATTAAATAAATTAAATAAACATTATAATTTATAAACGATTTTCATAACGACTATTTCAAATTTTGATTTGGCCATAACTTACAATATATATGATAAAATTATGATTTTTCTCTTTCGTTAGAAAATTATAAACAATTAGATTCCAACATTTCTTGTTTCACCGAAATCCGACTTAAAACGGATTTTGTATAATCAATTGAAGTTCAAAACCCAATATTACGAACTGCCGCGACATTTCGAGTTCATTTTAATATAAATATAAACATTCAGTCGTAGTTTAATTAACGAATTCGTATTAAAATCCATAAATAATTCAAATATAATATTTAAAATAAATTTAAATATTCGAATTCAAATTGTCGAAAAATCCGGGTCGTTACACTTTGATCATGGACCATGCCAGCACTGTCAATAATTAAAACATTTCCTTCTTTTTGTTGCTCTTTGCCAAGATTCTTCCCTTCTTCCTAATTATTAACCTCATTCTATTTCTGTTCAGCATTAACTTTCTTGACCCATATTTGTTTCTTTTTATTAATCATTTCTTTCCACGCGTTCTGATTATATGGCATCTTATCGTTTTTCCAATTCTGATTTTCATTCAAGCCTCTATTTCCACACACCTTTTCTTCATGCTTATAGTGATGAGCATCTTCCATGACCTCGTGACTTGTGTTACGCTCACACTCCAATGTGTTGTGACCAAAAACATTGCAAATGGTGCAAATAGATGGTCACCAGTCATAAGAAACTTTGACTGAAGGACAGTTAACCCTAAGTTCCTCTACTTCAATGATGTCTGGTAACTCAAAGTCTAGATTAATCTCTACTAAAGCTTTTGCGTATTTAAACGTTGCATTTTTTTCTATACTCTCGTCAAAGCAGATAAGTCTACCAATATGACATACAAGCTAGTTGATCCCATAAAGTGTCCAGAGTATCAGGGGTATTCGATGTAAGTGAATCCAAATTGGCACTTTCCTGATTTGAGATTGTGAGTACCTATAGTGGGATCCTATCTAGTGATAATAAACATATGACCCCTAATGAAAATAAGATCAACATGCAATACCTTCTCCTTATCCTGCCCATTTGAAAATTTGAAGAAAAAGTTGAATCCATCGGACTTAATATCAACTTCACCATTCAATTTCCAATACTTATGTAAGAAATTCACAACAGTGATGTATGTTAGAGTACCATCTAAGAAAAATCCAACAACATAAGCATTCTAGAATTTCGTACCTTCCTACTTGACCACATCAGGAATTTTCTTTTTTATCGTATCCCTTGGAATATCAAAATGGATGGGTTTGTAGCTGCCAGCATTACGCGGTAGTGCCTTGAAAAGCGAAGCAAAGTCAGATTTACTTGATGGCGGATTCTGGTTTGAAATGTTTGAAGGCATTGGCCTCGATGACGTTGAAGTGTTTGAAGGAATGTTGCTTAGAGTGATGGAGTTCGAACAGGATTTTGCGAGATCTGTTGGCAAAGTTGTGGAATTTGCGAGATGAGTGTTATCAGGATTGATAGATCCATTAATCAATGGGAAAGTCGTGGAAATGTTTGGATCAATTGGTGATTTGCTATTTAGATCAACTGGAAATTTGTTAATAATTTTTGTGGCATGAGAGATCTGATTAGGGATAGCAGATGATTCAACAGTATTCACTGGATCTGGATCTGCTAGTTGATTTTTATGAGATGAAATTTCAGAGTTGGGGTTTACAGGTGGAGGTGGATCAGGTGGACGGGAAGGAAGAGGAGGGAAGGCCGATTCAAAGTTGAAAGAAGAAGAGGTAAGGAATGAGGAGGAAGCCATCAACGCATGGTTTTGTTCAATTCTCCAATTTCAATTTCAGCTACAAAGTCAACTCTCTAATTTCTTCTCCTTACTCTTACTCATCTTTATCCCCTCACATCATTCTACCACCACCAGTGTCAACTAAAGCTGATTAATCCCCTTCTAAATCAGTTGAAAACTCAAAGCTCTCATGGAAGTAAAAAGAGTAAGAAAGGTAGAAAGAAAAAGATGCATAACCCTTCTAGTGACACTGAAGATTTGAAAGATGGAAAAAGATGCATACCCCCTAATGACACAATGCCTTTGTCAGCTCTAAAACATCCATCTAAAAGGCATACAAGAAAGCATCCCATTAACTCACTTCCCCAATGATGAATCACAAAATTGCTTTCTGGAATGTTAGGGGGATTCATTTGGCCTCAAAGAAAAGTGATGTTAAAGCGTTTATTCGTGAGAATAAAATTCAAGTAATTTGCTTATCGGAAAGAAAAATGGACCTTAATCTATCTATGAGAGCTGCTGCATTCATGTGTCCTGGTTGGAATTTGAGACATAATTCTGCTGATGCTAATTATGGTCGTTTATTAACAGTGTGGAATCCGAATTTCTTTCATTTAATTAAAGTTACCTCCTCTGATCAGCACATTCATTTCAAATGTCTTCATTTGCCATCCAACTCTTCTTTCATTCTTACTTCGGTTTACCCCCAGAACTCTTCATCTCTACGTCAAAATTTTCTTGATTGTCTCCCATCTTTGAATACATCTTCTGATCCATGGTTAATTAGAGGTGATTTCAACTGCATGTTCTCTTCTCTTCATAAATCTGGTTGTTGCTCTCTCTCTATCAAGGATATTGCACCACTTAATCAGGCTTTAATCCAATCTCGTCTTACTCCTATTAGTAGCTTTGGGTTTGATTTTACATGGCCTAATAAGAGTAAATCAGGCTATCCTATTCGTTGTAAACTAGACCACATTTTTGCTAACATCCACTTCCTTAATCTATGGCCCAACTCTTTTTATCAAACTCTCCGCTCATCCCTTTTGGATCATTGCCCTTTGCTCTTCCACTAGGGAAAGGATTTGGCTATTAGCAGTGGTAACTCCCCTCGTAATTTTTTTTAAGTTTTAGACTAAACATGTGGAATTTTCTTCTATTTTACTGTAGGTATGATCACAGCAGTTCACCGATAACCCATTGTAGAAACTTTTATATAAACTTATTCACTCAAAATATCTCTAAAAGCTTGGTCTGCTCTTATTGTCCAAGATTAGACTAGAATAGGCAAACATTCAAGAGAAAATACATAATTATCTACATAACATTGGGCTTCTTCATGATGAAAGTATTTTATAGAAAAGGTTGCATGAAGCTTTTGATTTTGAATTACAAGCTTCAAGGCAAAGTTCATATTTAAAGAGAGAGTTAGAAGCTAGCAGAAATAGTAAGTACTTTCATAATTCTATCAAGATCAGAAAGGCCAGTACCACTATTCCTATGGTAAGGGATCAACACGGTGTAATACAAACTTCTGAAGCTAATATCAACTGTGCTTTTGTGGACTACTTCTCTACTATTCTTGCTACTCATGAACATTCAATATTAAATGTGTGGCCTCTTTGCTATATCAACCTGCCTTTTATTAATGAGGATTAATCAGCTAACTTAGTACGAGAAGTATCCGGTGAAGAAATAAAAGATGTAGCGTTTAGTCTTGATGCAGACAGCTGTGGTGGACCTGACGGTTATAATGCTTTCTTCATCCAGCAGTGTTTGACAACAATAGGTGATTATATCATTTGTGTTATTAAACATTTCCTTTTCAAAAATCATATGCCTACAAGTCTCTCTTCAACTGCCATTGCCCTAATTCCAAAAATAGATAACCCAGTTTCAGTATCCGACTTTAGACCACTATCTTGTATAAAATCATTGCTAAGATTTTGGCAAATAGATTGCAATCATGCTTCCTTCTATTGTGTCGACAACCAATTTGCTTATATTAAGGGTAAAAGTATAAGTGACAATATTTTGATTACCCAAGAGCTCTTGTATGGTTATAATACGAAAAACATATCACCAAGATGCATGCTCAAATGGATATTAGAAAGGCTTTTGACTCAATTTCATGGCATGCTATTTTAGCAATTTTGTCTCGTATGAATTTTCTCTATAATTCATTGCCTGGATTTATTTTATTTCGAGGAATGGTAGACTGCATGGTTTTTTTAAGGGTGCTAGAGGAGTGAGACAAGGTGACCTTATATCTCGTTACCTCTTCATCATCACTATGGAATTGCTCAACTCATTAATCCTGAAACAAGTGCAGAGTGGCAGTCTTCATCTTCGTCCTAAATGTAAGAATCTGCTTATCTCACATCCTTTTTTTGCCGACGATCTAATTTTATTTACAAAGCCAACTGTTCAGAACATTAGTTGAATCTTCAGTACTCTTGAGAGATTCTACAATATTACTAGGTTAAGGATCAATATGAGTAAATCTCAAATTCTAATCGCTGACTTGTCATTAAGAGAAAAAATGGAAATCATTAACTACTCTGGGCTTGCGAAATTGCCTCTCAATGCTTTTTATCTGGGTATGCCACTAATCAGCTCTGGGCTCAATAAGCAACAATGTCTACCTCTGTATGAAAAGATCATTTCTAAACTTCAACAATGGCCAAATTGTAGTCTATCACAAGCTGGTAGGTTAACAATTATTCAATCTATTGTAAGAGCAATGACCACCTACTGGATGAGACACTATGTTCTTCCAAATAAACTAATTGGTATGATTACAACTATTATGAATAAATTTTTGTGGCATGGCGATCCTTTCTCCAAAAAGTTGATACCATTTGCTTTTCACAAACTATACAACGATAGAATGAATGCTGGGCTAGGCATTATAAATCTTTACCAATGGAATCAAGCAGCTATATCTTTATACTATGACAAATTATTTGCGGTGGACAAAGGGCTTTGGGCTAGTTGGGTTCAAGCTAATCTTATTGGCGCTAGAAATTTCTAGTCAATGCCAATTCCAAATAGCTGCAGCTAGAGTTGGAGAACCACTGTGAAGCTCATAGGTACCTTCAGGCGTTTTATGCAATGCAATTATAGAACCATTGCAAACTTATCTTTTTGGCATAGCCCTTGGGCAGCTCCAGGCTTGATTCTTAGTGATGTGGTGGATGGGAATGTGATATTTAACTCTGGTATACCCTATTCAGCAATCGTTACTGACCACGTTCAAGATGGAATGATATTACTACCCTATAGTAGCTCAACGACTTTGAGAGGCCTTTGGAACCAAATATCAAATCAGTATCATTTTCCATTTGAAAAATCAATTCTATGGATGGGTAAAGAGCACTCTATTAAAACTATTTACAAAATCCTTAATCCATCCAGAAATTGTTTTCCATGGCATTCAAGGATCTGGAATTGTGGAAGCTCAGTAAAAGACAATCTTCTCCTTTGGAAAATAATGGCTAATGCAATCAATGCCAAAAGCAAATTGTTTTCATATGGAATTATTGATAATGATGTTTGTGTTCTCTGCCACAATGCATCTGAAACTAATGTTCACCTTTTCTTTGAATGCTCATTTGTGAATCGGGTTTGGAGGAGACTTTTGGCCATTGGCGGTTTCCATCGTCCCTCGGCTTCAAGTGAAATTGAATGGTACAATATCTTCAAGGCAACAAGATGGAAGAATAAAAAGACTTGTGTTCTATTGAAGCTACTCAAGAATTTTATTTCAGAAGTTTGGAGAGAAAGGAATAATCGCATTTTTGGCATTGGAAGCTTGAATTCTGATCAGCTTGCACTCTAATTCATAATTCGATGTTGAAATTACTAGCTTTGTAAATACAGTTTTGGTTTAGTTTTGTTTAAAGTTTTGTAATTTATAAACTCATGTAATTCTTCGTTGTGTAAATAATAAAGTTCCACTTGCCTTTCAAAAAAATATATGAATAGCTATAGTATAATAGACAAATATAGCATTGAGAAAAAAATATGATAAACAAACATAACATAAAAAATATATTATTGAATATGTTACTTTATTTGATTAATTTGTAACAATAGAATGTTAAATTATGTAGGCTAACTTAAAACAAATGCTAAATTATGTTAGCATTATATTATCAAGCATATAACCAAGCACATGAGCCTATGGCCGAGTACAAATGCTAAATTATATAACCAAACATATAACCAAGCACATCAAACATATTTATCAAACCTAATCCGGTACTTACGAGACGTAAAGGACGACCAGACTCAAATTTAATCGGGTACCTTTGAAAACCAATCTATACCCAAAACATATTGTTCAACCGAACAAAGTAAAAGAAACAAAGGACGACCAGACTCAAACCTAAGCGGGTACTTATGAGATGCAAAGGACGACCGGACTCAAACCTAAGCGGGTACCTTTGAAAACCAATCTATATCAAAAATATATTGTTAAACTGAAAAAACTAAAACAATAGAAAGAACGACCAGACTCAAACCTAAGCAGGTACTTACGAGTTGCAAAGGACGGCCGGACTCAAGCCTAAGCAGGTACCTTTTGAAAACCAATCTATACCTAAAACATATTGGTTAAGAACAAACTAAAAGAATGCTAAGGATGGTCGGACACTACACCATAACATCAATTTTGACACCCTCCTATCTGCAATATTTGATATAGGTTAAAGCCGTATCAAAGTTGACTCGTTTATTAGCCGTATCCAAACAGTTAGATAAGGCTCTGAACCTAATTTAAATTTGATTCGAGTGTTAGCCGTTTCAAAATCGTGCCTTTTTTGTGTAAAAATTTTGGCCAAAAATGCACACCCATTCCTCCAAAATTTTAATCCTTTCAGGCTTTCTCCCTCCTTTTTATTATTTCCCTCGTCTAATATTGCATCCCGTGCCCTATTTCCATTTCTAAAAATTGCTCCCAAAAAATTATAGAAATTCGATAGTTGTCTGCTCAAATCTGCTTCTTTGTCATTGTCTGCAAATCATGCGTCTCTATCGCTGGTAAAATTTCGGTTTGATTCGGTTTCTAGTAATCGATACTTTTTGCGCTATTGCTATAATTCATGCTCAACATGTTGTAGGACGGAGAGCTATTTATTGGTTTTTACCTAAGGGCGGTTACAAAGTAAGGTCGAACGTTGAAGAAAGTTAGGTTTTCTGAAACACCCCACCTCCGTTAAGGTCACTCACAAAGGGAATGCCTTAACTTTGGTGGAGGGTTATAGGTAAAAGACACAGAAAAATTTACAAGACAGATAAATATAAACAGCGGAAAATCAAACATTTATTGCATGCGTGGTTCAATACAAAAGCATTACAGCAAATTGTCTCAAAATAACTTCCAAAACATTACATCATAATTTCTGTCTTGATTATTTAATAAAGAAGCATAAACCATAAATAAAACTGCATAAATCCCCAAGTGTAGTGTCCAAAAGCCATAGCCAAGGTAAGAGAGTCCCAATCATACATTTACTTTCTTGAAGCTTGCAAAGAGTCCGACTAAGCTGGAGTATTCCCTCCCTATGGACCGGGGGGGGGGGACGGAAGAAAAGAGGATGAAAGAAAATGGGTCAGACAATAAGTCTGGTAAGTTCAGTGATTACTAGTATTTAAACAAGGAAATGGATCATGACAGTAATAACATAACATAGGACAATACCCTAATATAAGATTAGATGAACATGTGATCGCACCCAGTACTATAGTCTCTGCACCTACTAACCATTGGTTCAACCAGCCTCACGTGTTCATAACAAACGATCCCCTTAACGATTGGCTCCTACTCGCATGCATTCATATCCTGTGTCATTCGGCCCCGCTTGACTGTAGATACCTGTGCCGGTCCCACCATGGGTTGTATCAGTCACTTTGGTGGCAACACGACACGATTCAAGATGCACAGTGTATACTACTGATGCCCAGTGCCTGCTTTTTCCACTCCGCAGTACGTGCACGCCCGGACTCCTTCGGAACCTACACTGACGCACCAACCGCCGACGTTTTTGACCGCTTATAATCAGCCCAGTAATCGTGCCCCACCCTGCCTAGTTTAGGGTACCATGATACATCTATGTGGGTTACTGCTGAAATGGGTCCCCGTTACTAGGGTTTTCTAATCAACATGTTTATTTGGTTAAGTGTCCAAGTTTACCTAAACCCACCCATCAGTTTAGTTAACATGTTGAATCAGTTAAGTGTTTCCTTAATTGACTTAACCCTACCAATCTTGACTTAGCTTTAATTTATGCATTAAAGCACCAACCACTCAGATTAGACAGGTCTTGTTGTGGTCACTGGATGTGCCGGTTGGTTCCGGGCAGTTTTACACCACAACTCAGTCTAACCTCGGGTCCTTTTTGGGCTTAATGCACTAACCACCCACATTAGACAAGTCTTGTTGTGGTCACTGGATGTGCCGGTTGGTTCCGGGCAGTTTTACACCACAACTCAGTCTAACCTCGGGTTAGGCATATTCATCTTTTCTAAATTCACATATTTTCTATATATGTCTAATTTTAAATGTAAATTAATCTTAATTTAATCATGCCATAATTATCCTTTTGATTATGCTCACAATAAATGGTATACCAAATATACCATTTCATGAACAAATCTATGCCATAATTTTCATGTTTTCCCAACGCTACCCCTATGGTAAGTTTGCATAAGTTACATAAAATGTTGGGCTAGTAATTTAGCCCAAACCCATAAAAAAAAGGTAACAAACAAGGGACATGAAATAAGCATACAATAACATACTTTTAACTTATCATGTGTAACTTGGCATAGAAGCATCCATAACTAAATTAAATAGGTAAGGGTGAACTTGTGACTAAGTTGGATCTAATTTATCATGTAAACTTGATATAGGTCTAACATGGAGGTTTAACATATAAACACAATTTTAAACCACAACTTAGCATATTAACTTATGTATGTGAAAACATAAGAAAGCTACTATACACATTTAAATCACAACTTAGTATGATAACTTATGTGTGTTAAAACATAAGAGGGTCACAAATCCAACTTGCAACATAAATCGATTCAACTTAACAAAGTTCTAAATGTACATAAATGTTGATCTAAACATGTAGGCATGTGAATTAGATCATAAACTTGCAAGTAACCACCACATTATAACATGACATGTTCATCACTAAGTTGGCATAATAAGTTCATCATCCAATAGATTCCAATAATACCATACAATTCGGTATGTCCATCACCACAACATATATAGGCATAATCAATCGCAACGGTAATTTTGGATAAGTGAGAATCAAACTTTATTTATCTTATACACAAGCATCATTCTATATTCGAGTTACAACATGTCATGATTTCATTTAAAAGAACATTTAAATCTACGTAATAACCAACTTACAAACTAAAAGGAATTCTTGATTTCTGGAATCTGCATTCTGAGGTTGGAATGCTCGCCTTTGATGTAGATCGTTGAATTAGATTAGTTTTAATTTGATTTTGATATAGGCTTTTATCTCGTCTTTTGGATTGAAAGCGGTGATAGCTACTCCAAGTTCTCTATTGACGGCATGACTGTTCCAAGATTATTTTTGTGTGATTTTAGGTTGAGTATTAGGTTGTTTATATAGAATTTCAATTTAATTAGAACTGTCGGATGAACCTAAAGTTAACCACAACCATTCAGACCAGATCAGAACTATCCAGAAACCCTAGTGACTCAGCAACCAGTCATAAGTCGTCAAAATTCAGATCTGGCCGAGGGGGCAGGTCGACCCCCAGGTCGACCTGTAGGGGGGAGGTCGACATTAGGGTCGACCCCCTGGTCGACCTGGGTCCTGGGCGAGAATTTTCCCGCCCAGCCCACTTCTGACTTCTGTTTTTAATTTTGAATCTGGTTTCGAGCTGTTTGAATTTATTTGAATTTCTGAAACTTCTAAAAGCCATAACTTCTTCATACGAAGTCCAATTCACGCAAACTCATACTCTATCTCAAGCAGAATTCCGAGACGAACGCAATGGTGTAACCCGTTTCCCTTAATTCTCTTATTTGAAATTAAGTATTGTTTAATTCGTTATTATAACGTTAACAGAAAATACGGTGTGTTACATTCTCCCCTCCTTTTAGGATTTCGTCCCCGAAATCTTCAGGTCGGGAAGAACTTATATCCTACCATCCAGTCACCCATCTACTCAAACATCAAACACAGGCGTCCATTGTCCTTAAAAGACTTCTAATGCTTCATGATCATATGCATAGTGTGTGTACATGTCCTTATCTAATGCAAAATCAGGCGGTCCACTGATTCAGTTGACCTCCTTAATGCAAATTATATCAATGCCATTAGTCCATTATGTATGCAATTTTTTCCTACTCAAAATTTCCTATATGATTGCACATCCATTCATACAAATGCAACATCCATATGATAACACATCAAGTTTCAATCCATATACAAACACATATATGCATATGCAATATGAAAGTGACTGGGCCGATCTAATACCTAATGTGTGTGTATATGCATCCATGAGCAACCAATAGCAATCCACTTGCAACCACTTGCAACCATTAACCATAACATGTTTCAATTACATGTTTACATCCAAATAGGTTTCTACCTAAGTATAAAAATAAGGATAAGGATGAGGTCGAGGAGATATACCTAAAAAGATAGATACAAGCATAAACTTAAGGAAAAAGTGGTCAAAGATGTATCCTAAAAAAGAAAAGGTTAGGCTGCACGTATTCTGTCCTCAGTTTCCCAAGTCGCGTCTTCCTCGGCGTCGCTCCATTGAACTTTGACGAGCTTAACTTCACGGTTGCTTAGCTTTTTGACTTCGGTTCCCAAGATACGGGTTGGAACTCTCCTCACAGTTGCTTCTCGTTCAACTTCCACTTCCTCTAGCATGCTTGGTTCCACCACTTCCGCAGACTCATTTAAGCACTTCCGCAGGTGAGAGACATGAAAGACATTATGAACCCCAGCCAATCTTTCGGGCAGTTGTACCCTATAAGCCATCTTCCCAACCTTCTCAATGATAGGAAATGGCCCCACAAATCTTGGTTCTAACTTTCCCGTGGATCCAAAGCGAACGACATTTCTCAAAGGAGATACTTTAAGGAACACCTTGTCTCCAACTTTGAACTCAAGGTCGGTTCTTCTTTTGTCTGCGTAGGACTTTTGTCTATCGTAGGCAATCTTCATTCTTATTCGTATCAAGTCCACTTTCTCTGAAGTTTCTCTAATCATGTCTGGTCCAAGTATGAGCTTGTCTGTGGACTCCCGCCAGCAAGTTGGTGACCGGCATGGTCTTCCATATAAAGCCTCGAAGGGTGCCATACCTATGGTGGCTTGGTAACTATTGTTGTTAGCGAACTCCACGAAAGTTAAATGATCTTCCCATGTACCTCCAAAGTTAAGAATGCACAGTCTCAAGAGGTCTTCTAGTACTCTATTCACCCTTTCCGTCTGACCATCGGTTTGGAGGTGATAGGTCGTGCTTAAACATAGCTGTGTGCCTACATCCTCTTGTAAACTCTTACAAAACTCGCTCGTGAAGATAGGATCTCAGTCACTCACTATGCTGGAAGGTATCCTATGGAGTCGAACTATCTCTTTAAGATATATGGATGCTAGAGATGAGGCAGTCCTTCTACTCTTGATGGGTGTGAAGTGGGCGCTTTTTGTGAGCCTGTCCACTATTACCCAAATACTGGTATTGCCCCTCCTTGACCTAGGCAACCCATCAACAAAGTCCATTGAAATGCTATCCCATTTCCACCGTGGGACCTCTAAAGGATGAAGCAAACCTCCAAGCTTCTTCGGTTCCTCCTTGACTTGTTGGTATATCATGCACATTGAGACGAATTCAGCTACATCTCTTTTCATGCCATTCCAAAAGAAAACCCTCTTTATGTCTTTGTACATTTTGTCTCCACCGGGGTGTATGGTCAACTTGGAATGGTGTGCCTCTTCGAGAACCATCTTCACCGAATCTCTTGCTTGTGGGACGCATAGTCTTCCATCCCGTCTCAAACATCCCTTATCATTGATGGAGTATCTATTAAGGTGACTCGAAGTCTCACCCCTAATCAGCTTATCTATTATATCAACTAACTGAGGGTCTTCACGTTGCGCGGTCCCTATTGAGTCCAAAAGCGTAGGCCGCACTTCCAATGTTGCTAATAGGCCAGGTACAAATTCAGAGGAGGGCCTAAAGTCAAAGTTGGCTATGTACTCCAAGCTTTGTCTTTCTACAAAGAGAGGGCTTAAGGTCAATTTCTTTCTACTCAAGGCGTCTGCTACTGCATTGCCCTTGCCAGGAGTGTAGGAAAACTCAAAATCATACGAGGCAAGAAACTCCATCCATCTTTGCTGCCTCAAGTTGAGATCTTTCTACGAGAAAAGGTATTTCAACGATTTATGGTCAGTTAACAATTCAAACTTCTCACCTAGGATATAATGGCGCCAAGACTTAAGCGTAAAAACGATGGCTACCAACTCTAGCTCTGGGTTGGGTAGTTTTTCTCATGTACTTTCAACTGCCTTCCACCATAAGCCACTACCTTCCATTCTTGCATCAGAACGGCGCCTAGTCCCGTGCCGCATGCATCTGTGTATACTGTAAACATCTTGCTTCCATCAGGCAATGTCAGAACTGGGGCTGTTGTCAGAGCCCGTTTCAAACGTTGGAAAGCAATATCGCAATCCAAATCCCAAGCGAAAACTAGGTTCTTCTTTGTCAACCTTGTTAGTGGAGCTGAGATTTTCGCAAAATCTTCAATGAATTTTCGATAAAATCCTACCAGCTCGATAAAGCTTTGGACTTCGGTTGCGTTCCGCGGAACCTTCCAATCTTGCACAGCAACCACTTTTGCGGGGTCCACAACTAACCCCTCTTTGGACACCACATGTCCAAGGAACCTAATTTCTTCTCTCCAGAAACGACATTTGGAGAATTTGGCTTTCAACTGATGTGCACAGAGAGTATCCATGACTTCCTTTAGATGCTGAGCATGCTCTTCCTCATTCTTTGAGAAGATTAAAATACCGTCCACGAAGACCACCACGAACTTATTGAGGAACTCCCTAAACACCCTGCTCATCAAATCAACGAAGTAAGCGAGTGCATTTGTCAATCCGAAAAGCATGACAAGCCACTCGAAGAAACCATCTGGAATTTTGAACGCGGTCTTATCAATGCTGTCTTCAGCCACTCTTAGCTGATGAAACCCGGTAGCTAGATCTAAATGGGAGAAAATCGATGCACCTACAAGATGATCGAACAAATCGTCTATTCTGGGTAGTGAGTGCCTATTCTTCTTGGTCAGCTTGTTTAGCTCCCTATAATCAATGCACAGGTGAAGTGAACCATCCGCTTTAGTTGCGAACACTATTGGAGCACCCCATTCAGAAATACTCCGCCTTATAAACCCCTTCTCAAGCAACTCTTTAACTTGCTTGCTGAGTTCTTTCCTCTTCCTTGGAGCAATGTGTCTAACGGGTAAAGCAACAGGTTTTGCATTGTCAACGAGGTATATGCGGAAGTCTATCTCCCGCTTCGGAGGTAAGCCCTTTACCTCTTCAAACACATCCGAGTATTCACGGACTACGTTTACAGACTGCAAGTTCTCAACAGACGCATCAGGAGATTCTAGATAACTAAGCATAACAGAGTTCATAGGATTACAAGAGATTTCGAGAGTGTTACCGTGGCGAGTCATGAGTCTAACCACTCTCTTTTTCACAATCGAGGACGACACCATTACTGGATAGCCAGTCCATGCCTAGAATCAACGCATAGCCCGTCAAGCCCAAAACATAGGCATTGCATCTAAACCACACACTTAGTATAGAAATTTTCAAATCCAAGCAAATCATTGACAAATAATTTGAGCCCCCAATTGGATTTGAAGCAACCAAGGGATCCTCTACTAAACTAGTGTCTAAGTGCAGAGATTTAACTAAAGCAGCAGATACAAATGAGTGCGATGCGCCAGAATCAAATAGTGTACGGACAGGATGATCAAACAAGTAAACTAAACTCTCGACAGAAATATTTCTACCTCGTTCTTGCAGAGGTGCCGTGAGAGCGTGAACTTGTCCTCCTGAAGAAGGTCCAGCACTCTGCCCTTGCTTTCTTGGGTAGTCCTTAGCCATGTGTCCTGTTTCTCCATAATGGAAACAACCACCCATCTTCCTTTTCTTCTTCCTACAGTCTTTGACCAGATGTCCAGGAATGCCATAGAAATTACACTTTCTCTTGTCACGGGGTTTATTGTTCTTCCAACCTTTCTTTGAATCAACCTTCTTGTTCTGTGACCCCTCCACCTTCTTATCTTGAGGCACTTCCACTTTTGCCTCTTTCTTGCCCTTGTCTTCCTCATGTATGAGTGCCATGTCCACTAACCTCTCTTAAATAGCCCCCATAGGTACATGGGTCATAGCCAAGCTGTGAAGTGGATCATTCAATCCCTTGACAAAACGAAGAGCCTTCTTATGAGGAGTATTCACTAAGTCCAGTCCTAATCGGGCCAGCTGATTGAATTGGTTGACGTACTCCTTGGCCGTCATACTTCCTTGCTTAAGAGATAAGAACTTCTCCACTTGTAAGCTTCGTTAAACTTGTCAGAGGAATTTCATCTCAAACCTTATTCTGAAATCCATCCATGTTTCAACTGGTCTTTCAGCGTTAGTGACTTCCCACCAATAGGAAGCTTCATCTTTGAGCAGCGATACAACCAACTGTACCTTCTACCTATCGTCCACCTCGAAGATAACGAATAGATCCTCAGTTTCTTTGAGCCAGTTCCTTGCTTCTACGAATGATTCAGTTCCCTTGAAATCCTTTCCACCCATGGCCCTAAAGTCTCTATAAATCTTTGAGAAAGCATTTGCACGAGGAGGAGGAGGAACTGCTGCAGCTGGAGGAGGAGGAATATCCGCTAGGCCCGCATCGTTGGCCCTAGCCTCTAAGTACCTCCTGAACCAACCAGGTATCGACACACCCTCTTGAAGGTTAAGATTCCCAAACATGCTAAAACAAAAAAGAAAAGATTCAAAACAAAGGATAGAAAGATAGGGCATATGGCTTTGGGGGATTATGCCTTTAAAATTAAATAACACTTTTCCTTGAAATTTGCTTCTTTATACTTCTTTTTGAAAATAGTTTTTCAAAATTTTTTGTCTGGTCTGGTAAACCTTTGCTCTGATACCAAGTGAAACACCCCACCTCCGTTAAGGTCACTCACAAAAGAAATGCCTTAACTTTGGTGGAGGGTTATAGGTACAAGACACATAAAAATTTACAAGACAGATAAATATAAGCAACGGAAAATCAAACATTTATTGCATACATGGTTCAATACAAAAGCATTACAACAAATTATCTCAAAATAACTTCCAAATCATTACATCATAATTTCTGTCCTGATTATTTAAAAAAGAAGCATAAACCATAAATAAAACTGCACAAATCCCCAAGTGTAGTGTCCAAAAGCCATAGCCAAGGTAAGAGAGTCCCAATCATACATCTACTTTCTTAAAGCGTGCAAAGAGTCCGACTAAGCTGGAGTATTCCCTCCCTGTGGACCTTGGGGGGGAGGGACGAAAGAAAAGAGGACGAAAGAAAATGGGTCAGACAATAAGTTTGGTAAGTTCAGTAATTACTAGTATTTAAACAAGGAAAGGGATCATGACAGTAATAACAGAACATAGGACAATAACCGAATATAAGATAAGATGAACATGTGATCACACCCATTACTACAGTCTCTGCACCTACTAACCATTGGTTCAACCGGCCTCACGTGTTCATAACTAAGGATCCCCTTAACGATCGGCTCCTACTCGCATGCATTCATTTCCTGTGTCATTCGGCCCCGCTTGACTGTAGATACCTGTGCTGGTTCCACCATGGAGTGTATCAGTACCTCTGTTGGCAACCCGACACGACTCAAGATGCACAATGTATACTACTGATGCCCAATGCCTGCTTTTTCCACTCCGGAGTATGTGCATGCCCGTACTCCGTCGGAACCTACACTGACGCACCAACCGCCGACATTTTTGACCGCTTATAATCAACCTAGTAATCGTGCCCCACCCTGCATAGTTCAAGGTACCATGATACATCTATTTGGGTCACTACTGAAATGGGTCCCCGTTACTAGGGTTTTCTAATCAACATGTTTATTTGGTTAAGTGTCCAAGTTTACCTAACCCCACCCATCAGTTTAATTAACATGTTGAATTGGTTAAGTGTTTCCTTAATTGACTTAACCCTGCCAATCTTGACTTAGCTTTAATTTATTCATTAAAGCACCATTTACTCACATTAGACAGGTCTTGTTGTGTTCACTGGATGTGCCGGTTGGTTCCGGGAAGTTTTTCACCACAACTCAGTCTAACCTCGGGTCCTTTTTGGGCTTGATGCACTAACCACCCACATTAGACAGGTCTTGTTGTGGTCACTGGATGTGCCGGTCGGTTCTGGGCTGTTTTACACCACAACTCAGTCTAACCTCGGGTTAGGCATATTCGTCTTTTCCAAATTCACATATTTTCTATATATATCTAATTTTAAATGTAAATTAATCTTAATTTAATCATGCCATAATTATCCTTTTGATTATGCTCACAATAAATGGTATACCAAATATACAATTTCATGAACAAATCTATGTCGTAATTTTCATGTTTTCCCAATGCTACCCCCGTGGTAAGTTCGCATAAGTTACATAAAATGTTGGGCTAATAAATTAGCCCAAACCCATAAACAAAAAGGGTAGCAAACAAGGGACATGAAATAAGCATACAATAACATACTTTTAACTTATCATGTGTAACTTGGCATAAAAGCATCACTTACTAAATTAAACAGGTAAGGGTGAACTTGTGACTAAGTTGGATCTAATTTATCATGTAAACTTGATATAGGTCTAACATGGAGGTTTAACATATAAACACAATTTTAAACCAAAACTTAACATATTAACTTATGTATGTGAAAACATAAGAAAGCTACTATACACATATTTAAATCACAACTTAGCATGATAACTTATGTGTGTTAAAACATAAGAGGGCCACAAATCCAACTTGCAACATAAATAGATTCAACTTAACAAAGTTCTAAATATACATAAATGTTGATCTAAACATGTAGGCATGTGAATTAGATTATAAACTTGTAAGTAACCACCACATTATAACATGACATGTTCATCACTAAGTTGGCATAATAAGTTCATCGTCCAATAGATTCCAATAATACCATACAATTTGGTATGTCCATCACCACAACAATATAGGCATAATCAATCGCAACGGTACTTTTGGATAAATGAGAATCAAACTTTATTTATCTTATACACAAGCATCATTCTATATTCGAGTTACAATATGTCATGATTTCATATAAAAGAACGTTTAAATCTACGTAATAACCAACTTACAAACTAAAAGGAATTCTTGATTTCTGGAATATGAGTTCTGAAGTTGAAATGCTCGCCTTTGATGTAGATCATTGAGTTAGATTAGTTTTAATTTGATTTTGATGTTGGCTTTTATCTCGTCTTTTGAATTGAAAGCAGTGACGGCTACTCCGTGTTCTCTATTGACGGCATGACAGTTCCAAGATTATTTTTGTGTTATTTTAGGTTGAGTATTAGGTTGTTTATATAGAATTTCAATTTAATTAGAACCGTCGGATGAACTTAGAGTTAACCACAACCATTCAGACCAGATCAGAACTATCCAGAAACCCTAGTGACTCAGCAACCAGTCATAAGTCGTCAAAATTCAGATCTGGCCGAGGGGGCCGGTCGACCCCCAGGTCGACCCCTAGGTCGACCCCTAGGTCAACCTGTAGGGGGCAGGTCGACACTAGGGTCGACCCCCTGGTCGACCTGGGTCCTGGGCGGGAATTTTCCCGCCCAGCCCACTTCTGACTTCTATTTTGAATTTTGAATTCGGTTTCGAGCTGTTTGAATTTATTTGGATTTCTGAAACTTCTGAACGCCATAACTTCTTCATACGAAGTCCAATTCACGCAAACTCAGACTCTTTCTCAAGAAGAATTCCAAGACGAACGCAATGGCGTAACCCGTTTCCCTTAATTCTCATATTTGAAATTAAGTATTGTTTAATTCGTTGTTATAACATTAACAGAAAATACGGGGTGTTACATTTTCGCAGTTAGTCTTATTTCACCATGGTTGGTGTACACGTTATTTGATCTATTTCCTTGTATTAGCTAGTCATACTGGATACTTAGGATATGTACCTTGAATTTTGATTGTTAAACTGCCATACTCATTCCAGTAAATAAAACTAGTTTTAGGTCAACTAGTTAATTCATGTGCTGAACAATACACAAGAATTAGTTAGTTTTATTTACTTTTCATGCACCAGACTTAGACAAATGTACTGAAACTAACTTGCTAAGGCCTGAAAATGTACTGAACCTAGACAAATGTACAGAACCTAGACAAATGTACTGAACCTTACTAGACAAACTAAACTCGCTAAGGCCTGAAAATTCCTTTGATGTTTTAATGGAGAAAGATACAGGCATGTGTGAATTAGGGGTGGGCCCATTTGTGATCCAGTGATAGATGAAAAAAACCAACTTGCCAATGAAAACATACATTTAAAGAAAGATATGGGCATTTGTGTAGGGGGGTGGTCCTATTAGGTTGATTCGATTTTCAAGTTGTAACAATTTTTGAATATATAGGAAGGCAATTTGTAACAATTTTTGAATATATAGGAGGACAACATGCCATTCAGTATAGACAAAAAGTGGATTTGTGAATCTAGTCAAAGATCTCCATACTATATTGATGGGGTGAACATGTTTATTCATTTTGCTGAAGAAAACGGTGGTAAGAAAGGAGTGTATTTATGCCCTTGCAATCAGTGCCAAAATATGAAGACATTAAAATTAGATGAAATTCATTTTCATTTGCTTAGATGGGGTTTTATCCAATTATATAGCGTGTGGTATTTTCCTAGGGAAAAAATGGTAGAGATTGGAAAACAACAACCAATTAGTAATGTCACAAGTACTCACGAGGCTGAACATATTATGATGGAAGATCTAGTCAATGATGCAAATAGATTTCATGATTTTCAACCTGAAAATCCGTTGTTTGATCATGCTAATGTTGGAGAGCAGTGTACGGATGATGGCAATTGGAAGTCCAATGAAAGTAAGAAGTATACACCACTTTATGAAAGCGCAAAAGAGCTACTGTATCCTTCATGTTCAACAGGGATAACGAAGCTGTATGCCATTGTGAAACTGAATTGCTTGAAGACCCAATATAGTTTCTCAGATAATGGTGTGACTGCACTACTCGAACTAATGAAGGAGTTAGTCCCGGAAGGTAACACGCTAGCAACAAAATACCTCGACGTGAAGAAGTTCATTAAGCAAGTTGGGATGAATTACAAAACTTATGACGCATGCATCAATGATTGCATGTTGTACTGGAAAGATGATGCGAATAGAGTTTCTTGTACAAATTGCAATGAACTAAGATATAGGACATCTTTTAATGACGATAGAAAAGGAACCAAAGTACATCGAAAGACATTAAGACATTTTCCATTAATTTCTAGATTGAAGAGATTGTATACTATACCATGGACAACAGATGCAATGACCTGGCATGGTCGTGCCAAGTCTGATCCAAACATAATGCGTCATCCATGTGACACTTCTCGATGGAAAGCCGTGGAATCTTTTGATAAAACATTCGCAGTCGAGCCAAGAAATGTCACACTTGGAATAGTAACAGATGGTTTTTGTCTGAATGCTTCTCTTACTAACCCTTACAGTTGTTGGCCGGTAATTGTAGTACCGTATAATCTTCCTCAGTCTATGCATGAAGCGGGAGTTTTCAATGTTAACACTGTTGATTTCTGGGCCAAAACAACAGGGGGAGGATATTGATGTTTATTTAGAGCTGTTGACAGGCGAGTTAAAGAAGTTATGGGAAGGAGTTGTTACATGTGATTCATCAAATAAATCCGAATTTATAATGAGAGCTAAGGTGTTGTGGGCGATCCATGATCACCCTACTTTTGGGACTTTATCGGGATGTACAACTCACGGTTACTTTGCATGTCCCGTTTGTGGGGAAAACACTTGTTCTTATCATCTTCCTGAAAGTAAGAAGATGTGTTTTATAGGACATCGAATGTATCTTCCTAAAGGACACAGGTTTCGATATGACAAGACAAATTTCAACAATGAACAAGAATTTAGTCGTCCTAAAAGGCCATTGAATGGTTTTGAAGTTGAAAAGAGAGTAGCGAATGTCAAAATGAAAATCGATAAACACAAAGAAAACTTTGGTCGAAAAAGGAAAAAGTCGATCATTGAAGAAGGTGACGATGTTTCTGCTTGGTATAGGAGGTCTATCTTTTTTGATTTACCATATTGGAAAGCAAATATGATTCGACATAATATTGACGTTATGCATACGGAGAAGAATGTCGCAGAGCATCTCATCAGCACCATTATGGACCATAAAGAGAAGTCAAAAGATGGCATCAATGCATGCAAGGATATGAAAACCATGGCTATAAAACAAAAGTTGTGGCTGATGGTAGATCCCGAAACAAAAAAAAATCATACCAAAGACAACTTTCACCTTGAGCAAAGAAGAAAAGATAAGATTTTGCACCGTATTGAAAAATTTGAAAGTACCTAACAAATTCTCCTCTAACTTCCACAACAACGTAAGCATCAATCCTCCCGAACTAAGAAATATGAAGTCACATGATTACCACGTCGTAATGCAACATCTGCTTCTGGTATTGCTTCAACATACTTATACACAACATAAGGATCTACGAAATGCTATTCATTGTATTAGTCTATTCTTTAACATTTTGTGCTCAAAGGTGATCAATAGGGAACACCTTATAAAAGCAAAGGCTATGTTGGTGGAAGCAATGTGTGTTTTTGAAAAACATTTTCCACCTGCATTTTTTGATATCAGTATCCATGTTATGGTTCATTTAGCCGAACAAGCATCAGTTTGTGGCCCTGTCAGATATAGATGGATGTATGCTTTTGAACGGTAAATAACTAATTTCAGTTATGTACATTATTATTTGGTATAAATGGCTATCGTGTGCAATATATAATTGATCAAATTCGTAGGTTGATGAAAACATATAAAGGGCATGTGCGCAACAAAAGATACATTGAAGGGTGTATTGAAGAAGGATATATCATACAAGAAGCTAGCCTTTATTGCATGGAATATATCCAAAATGGAGGTTATTGCAACCATAAACATACCCGCGGGCATTTTTAGACGAGGGTGATGAGTTTGCTGGTGAGATACCTTTGGATAATGGTAAAGATATAACGTTGACCCAAGTGCAATTCGAACAAGTGCGTAGATGGGTCCTAAATAAGCATGATGGATTGGATCCATGGAAGAAGTGAGTTCATGAAGTAGGTTTCGAATTTCCAATTTTTAATTCAATTTATATATTCATATTGATATGTGTTATCTATGTATAGAAGGTACAACTCCTATGTGAAAAGCACTAAATTTCAACCATGAGGCAGAGGTACAACTGTCGAAGTCGTTAAACGTTTTACTATATGGTTACGTAATGAGGTATTACATCATCTAAAGTATTTCACGTTATAAGTTTGCACTACACCTTTGTGAACATGCTTGATTTTCTTCTTGTATTTTATGTAGTTGTTGAATTGCAGCGATGTAGACCCAACTCTTTGGCGGCTAATACACGGGCCGAAGTTCATGGCACTTAGTTATACGAAGTACCAAGTGAATGGGTTTTTATTTTCCATGAAAATGTACAAAGACCATATGGTAACATAGGATAGCGATGTATGCATGAGAGCAATTACAAAATTTAGAGTGAGTGGTAAAGATAAAAATTATAAGGAAGCAGAAATAACGTATTACAGAGTCATTCAGCAGATACTTGAGTTGGATTACACCGATTTCAAACAAATAGTTTTTTATTGTGATTGGGTAAAAGTTGAGGATAAGATCAATGGTGCAAAATAGATCCCGCTTCAAACCTGATCATGGTTAATTTAGGAAAATTAAAGAACAAAGACAATGTGAATGATGAGCCATTTATTCTTGCATCAGAAGCAAGTCAAGTGTTCTACTCAAAAGATTTAAAAAATGGTGGCTGGTTTGTGGTTTTGCATACACCAAAACGGTTGACTAAAAATGTGGATGACATTGAGTCTCCTACTGTATATCAATCAGCTTTTGAAGATAATGAGAAACTAGAAGATCTAACCACACTCATGTGTTAACCTATGAATTGTTGAATGCTTTTTTTTACCATGGAATCACATGTATTTGGAATTTCCTAACTTACACTTTCTGATCGCAATCCATTCCGCTTTTATTATTTCTTTTAACTATTTCAAAGTGAGTAAGACTTATGAATTGTTGAGTAAAAATGTAATAGAGAACACGATCAGTAACAAATGTGAATAATATTCTAATTCATGGTGTTTGTCCTGATTCTTAATGTTGCTTCTATTTCGCAAGAAAATTTGTTGCAAGATCCCACATCATCACATGCATCATGTTCGAACAAGCAAAAAGTTGACCAAAACCTAATTGGTATTCCAGTCTCAGAAAACGCTCCAAAAATCACTACTACGCTTGGTAAACTAATACGATCTCATGTGTCGATCTCTTACGAAGGTTGGGATAAAGTACCCAAAACATATAAGGACGGCGTTTGGAGCCAGTTGCTGGTAAATTTGTGAAAAATATCATTTAAATGCTATAGTTTATTTTTACAGTCTCCGACTCTTAATTTTTGCAGAAAATGTATGCGCTTGAGCCGCTTTTAAAGGAAATTTTTTCAAAGAGAATGGCCCAGGCTTTTAGGAGAAATAAGAGAAACTTGAGAGTAAATTTTTAAGACACTTTCAACAATGACGAAGAATGGATGAAAAATTGTCCACCTACAATTACTCAAGATGATTGGAACGAGTTCATAAAGAATGAAGCAACACCTGAAGCGAGCGGAAGAAGGGAGGCAGGCAAAATAAATAAATAAATAGATCTAGTCCAAGTTATGCCCACCATATAGGACATAAAAGTCACGCTAGAGTAGAACATGAATTGGTAATTATTTGAAGATTTTCTTTTAACAGTAGTAAACAAACACAATTAAGGGAGAGAATATACATGAAACGGAATATATTGCAGATCGTTGCAAGTCCATCTGTAAATATCAACCGTCGTCAAGTATGGGAGAAGACACACAGGAAAAATGATAGTAGCATATCCGATGCCATGTCTCGGTACTTCATAAGTTTTTACTTGTATTATGGTTATTATCGTTAACATCTTGCAGTCTATTGTTATGGGACTTTCATTTCCCAACTTAGAAGCTCCTTTCCTTTCACCCTTTCCATAATTGTGATTAGTTTCTCATTACATTTTCTTCATTAGGTATTTTTATTATTATGGTGCTATTGTTTGGATTGAATTTATTCAGTTAGGAGTAACATACTATAGTTACAAGCTGTTACAAGTAAATGTTGGTGTAAACGTATTTAACTTTTCTCCCAGGATCAATTTGCCAAACTAAAGGAAAAGGTCACCGATAGTGATGAAGAATAATTTCCTGTGGATGAAGATATCTTATCACAAGTGTTGGGTAAGGATACAAGGGGTAGGAGCCGCGCTGTTGGGAGCATCATAACAAAGATGCATGTTAAGGCTTGTGCCATTGCACAGAAACGATTCAAACATGTTCTTGCAGACAATGATGTGTTGAAACTGAGGATGGGAAGCTTAGAGGGTATGATGACTGATATGAAGGGTACAGTGGGAAATTTTTCTGGGAAAATGGAGATTCTGATCAACATGGTAGGAACTTTGATTGATTAAGGAGTTCACGCACCGTTAACTACGTTGGATGGAGGATGCAACAGTACACAAATCAGTGCATCAAAGGCTGTTGCTTCTCCAATCCAGGGTACGACCAATGTGGCGAACAATCAACGATGTGAAATTCTCAACTCTTATCTAGACATTGTAGCAACAGGTATTTATTAGCAGTAAGAAATCAAACTTCCCTTCAAATTTCAATCTGCTACGTAATATATAGTTAGCTTAAGCATTTACAGATGGATGTTGCAGTGCCGGTTCTTGTTCATATATAAATTAAAAAGAATATGATTGCATCTAGTTGCATAGAACTTGTTTGCAGGACTTGTTTGGATATCCACGATGGTTTGGTTTCATTTTCTTTGACCTTGTTGCTAATAATTCTAAAGAGAGTGCTTAAAGTCTAATGGATACATACTCCAATCTTCCTTTTTTAATAAAATTAAGCATATTTTATTAATACTGTCCTTTGAAATTCTCAACTTTATTGCAACAAGTACCATATGTCGAGATTCTACGACATCCAGATGCCATGGGATTGTTGTACCCCTACACATGAAAAAATGGTTTTGGACAATATACTGCTACCAGATGAGAAAACCAACAAACTAAATCATAAATTTGCAGATACCTTTGATGAAGTCAGAGTGGGTAGGTTTGTGTGTCATGTGAAGTCCCTGATTCGATATCTTTAGACGTTGGAGAAGGTATATATAATTTTACACTTGACTCTTCGTTTACTTATGAAATAAGAATTCCCTGACACTTGTGTTTGCGTGAAGTCTCTTTAGTGGCATACTGGGTCACAATATGCACACACAAACACAAAGCCACGA
The DNA here is from genome assembly GCA_030737875.1 of Allium sativum. Lineage (NCBI taxonomy): Eukaryota > Viridiplantae > Streptophyta > Magnoliopsida > Asparagales > Amaryllidaceae > Allium > Allium sativum. The sequence goes on along the minus strand of CM060912.1, from coordinate 25,333,646 downwards.
TACTTACCTGACCTGACCTTAACTGCCATGACGTAAGCAATAATACATCGGAACTGTGTTTGTGTATACCGATTTTATTCGTGATACACCTTACCTGGCTTATGTTTGAAATGTTTTGTCTGAAAATTTTAGACTTTGTTTCATACTGTGTTCGTGGGAAAGACCTGAATTGAACTGACATATTGTGCCAGATGCAAATTTTTCCAAAATTTACTTCCCATTTTCAGTGTTTATTTAGTGTGCGATCAACATGAGGGTTTGGTTCGTGTGAACTGGACTTAACTTAACTGACATATCATTCATGAGGGCTTGTATTTCCGCTGATAATTCATGTGTACATCTGCGGTTCATGAGGAATTGTTTCGTATTGTTTGCCTCGATCATGTTTCCCTTGACTATTTTCCTATGTATTTGTTACAGCACCAAACAAGCGAAAACAAACTGTCCTTTGTTGGGCATATGGAAGGTCACAACACAAAACTAGCGACGACACGAAACAATTCCATAGAAAACAAATACATGGGCAAATAGGTCAACATGATAAAATACATGTATAACTTGTTATACATGTATTTTATCATGTTGACCTATTTGCCCATGTATTTTTTTTCTATGGAATTGTTTCGTGTCGTCGCTTGTTTTGTGTTGTGACCTTCCATATGTCTATTTATTCTCGCTGAACCTGAACTTTGTTGTGACCTTCCATAGTCGATCGAAAGTCGGTGGATACCCTAAAAGTAGCAATATATTTGTCAACTATAGTCTACGACTTATCGACGAGTCGACTAACTGGACCTATGTTGACTCTATTACTGCCATAATAACAATGATTCCCTTAAACTTGCACATGTATATGCCTATTTTCCCATGTACCCTTGTCGCCATTACTGACCTCTATGATGCAGCGCCTATTTGTCCACATGCCATGTATTTGTTGTACTTAAACTGCACACCTGATTCTTGCACATCAACATTTAGCATCTAGCTTATGCTCATCAATGCATGCTTTGAAACATATAAATTTTGTACATTCAATATCAACATCTGCTCATTACTGCATTAATTTACAACAACGTACGTGGACTACATAGCATGACCAGCACACTCAATTTTCCCAGTCCGATCCTGCAGTTTTATCACAAATATATATGTTTTTTCTTTAATTATATTTGCTACTTTCAATAACCATCTCAGTATTATCAGACTTTGTAGTTTGATGAAAAATCTGTGACAGTCTCCGTTTAATAATTGTACGACACTCTATAAATTATGTTATGAAAATTCTTGTTATGCTTTGTGTACAACTTGTGTAATGCTTTGTATAAATCATGATATGGTTTGTGTTATGGAAAATATGTGTTGTAGTTTATATATATATATATAATATATATATATATATATATATATATATAATATACAGTTTAAGACCGTGTCTGACTAACATCATAGATACGATCAAAAACCGTTTCTAACATATGGGAAAGTAGCGTACATTGTTAACTAGATATGGTTTATATTCATATCTAATTGCCATTTAGATACGGCAATGAGCCATTTCTTTTTGAACTTTAGATAAGGCTACTATCAAATTTTCAGTTGGTTACGGCTTATAGCCGTATCTAACAATTAGACACGCCTTTTTTTAATATGGCTTATAGGCGTGCCAAATTGCAGTAGATACGACCACTAGCAAAATCTAATTAGCATATATGGTGTGGTGGGACTCAAACCTAAGCAGGGACTTATGAGATGTAAATGACAACCAAACTCAAATCTATGCGGGTACCTCTAAGATGCAAAGGGCAGCCAGACTCAAGCCTAAGCGGGTACCTTTTATAACCAATCTATACCCAAAACATATTGGTTAAATCATAACGAACTGGGATTTTCGACCCAGAAAATCGACATAAACACAAGTCAACTATTCAAGCATCGAACACTCTCGATCATTAATAGAAAGAAGTTTGAGGGTCAGAAATAGAAAGAAAGTTAGAATAAAAGAAGAAGAAGATCAAAATAGATCAGAATCAGAATAACACGAATCTCACAGTGGAACGAATACGATATAGTATACAACATAACTTGGAAATACATATCTGTCATTTGTATACATATACAAATCATCATTTGAGTATAACACTTACTACACAGCGGAAATAAACAATAGCTATAGAATCCTAAAGCCTCCTGCTCCAGCTCTCCAAGTATATCTGAAAAATCCTGACTACTTGACTGTCCGTACAAAATTGGGCACCCAAGAGTTTAAGGGAAAAAAATTAAAATAAACTCTGGGTCAGTCATGTGACTGGTGTGAGTAAACTCCAATCATTTGTTTAAATTTTAAAATCCTTTTAAAAGAAAGAATAATCATAAGATCGATCTACACATAAACATGGATGATTTTTACCCTACGATAAGCCAAAACATTCTTTTAAAATTCACACTCTTTTGATATTATTATAATGTCTAAATCAAATAAATAGCAATCTAGTGGAACGCTTTCATCTCACGTTCCACATAGATAATATATAATCAAAACCCGCAGGCGCTTAGTGGGTAATGGATTCTAACTGGAAAGGTATGGGACCACCTTCCGATAGTGTATCTCTAGAGAGGAAAACAACGGGTTAAACAAAAACATCTTTTAACCCAGGCTAAACTTGACCGGTCACTTATTTTGCTTGAGTATACCGAATGTATTATCTCCAACCGTTGGGATCAACAACCATTTCCCGAAAGGGACAACACCGAAATAGGTTAAAGAAGTAAATGAAATTTCTCTAGATCAGATGACAATACACCCTAATTGGGAGCTTCCCACTTAGCCATGCGACCTACCCAATTTTATACCATTTCTCGGTTGTGAGGCTAAAGGCAATAACGTACAGTTCACACCTTTATTTACTTTGAATGTCACAACGTCATACCCGCCAAATCACAAATTGATTTCCCCAAAATACTATGGGCATATAGCTAAGAGAAACAAATTCCTCCGCCACCAAACGTAAATACGTTTGAAGAGATCAACTTACGCGATCTATTAAATATACTTTGTCGAACATTCTTCCATACAGGTTGTCCTAGGACTGGACAAACCGAAGGCACTATTCTGTAAACCGATCTTAGGCAATTTCTACCTAGGATTTACCAGAACAGCCCTTGCATAAACTCTGTCTTCAATTATCATCATCAAATTTGATTCGTAACGCTAATGCCCATACGGAGTGGTTTTCAGATAATAAATCTGATCCCGGTCTTTCCCGTATTGACGACGGAAAAATGATCACAACTTTGATAGTCGGTTATTTAACTATCAAAGGGAAACATCCATACACACAACGATCTTATTTCCAAATGAAAATTTTATCAATCAACCATCAATCAACATTTTTCCCTTTAAATTAATTTGTTCATTTCCCTATTTCCCATTTCCATATATCCATAAATCCTAATTTTCTAAATTTAGAAAATTTACGTTACTAATCATTGGAAAATGTTTCGATTTCTTATTCACGCATCATTACTCCCCTACATCTATCAGTCTCTAAGTGTAAACTAGTTAAGGGAACCACTCCCTAAGTATAAACCCTGAAGGCCGAAACCAACATCAGATCGATACCCAAAAAGCCATACAACTTAACTAATATCTAGTCAGTTTCTAATTCCTTTAACTTCATTTTAAATTCCTATTTCACCCAATTTCCTTTATAAATATTTTATTTGCAAAATATTTACTTTAATCTGTTTTCCACATGGAATGTGAATAATATTTCTTTATATAATCAAAATAACTTGATTTAATATTTTTAAAAACAATATCTCAAACCCAAATTCTATTTATATTTTATTTATAGACTTTTTCATACAAATCTTATTTTTTCTTCTAACACTTAATATCTAGTTCAAATTCCCTTTTAAATGCCAAGTTCAAATCCTATTCAAATATCAGTGTTAAAAAAACTGACTTCTACTTTTCTATATATATCCAGATTTATATTTTAATTTATCCAGTGCTAAATATTTTACTTAATTTATAAACATTTGTTTATAAATTTATCTTCCCAGTTTATCTGTTAAACAAATTTCTATTTAAAATCTACTTTAAATCCATATCTCATAATTATTTTATATCTTACCATTTCCAGTTTAACAATTCTATTTATTTTTCCAAATATTTCCTTTTGCAAATTCTATTTGTTTTCCAAATATTATATTTTCAATATTCACTTTGAAAAATCCCCATTTACATTCCTGTATTTCGTATGGTATTTAAAATACCAAATAACAAGGCCAGTGTCATCATAATCAATCACATATTTTATATATCATCATATATCACAATATATGAAAAAACAGTATTATAAATATTGAGGAATATAGTTGGATCCCTCCAACTTGTTTCGTTGCATCCACAGATGTTAAACAATATAATTAACATAAATTTCATTTCAATATGAAATATTCTGATAAATAGAATCAATATTTGATTAACAATATATATCATTATCTATATCCTCAACGAATTAATTAGCAGTTAATCCAAATAGTCAACACACAGCAATCAACCAACATTTATCATTTCTAAAAATACGTTATAAAAATATAAACTGGTAGAGTTAGTGAGTTTTTAGTTCGTTCGGTTAACCAATATGTTTTGGGTGGAGATTGGTTTTCAAAGGCACCCGCTTAGGCTTGAGTCCAGCCATCCTTTGCATCTTGTGAGTACCTACTTAGTTTAGAATTGAATTTTAATAACGAATATATTTAATAAACGATGTTTGAACGTATTAATTATAATATAATTATAATCAAGCCCGTAATGGCACGGTAGTCCGTAATATTGAGTTTTGAACTTCAATTGAATATACAGAATCCGTTTTAAGTCGGATTTCTGTGAAACAAGAAACATTCGAATCCATTTAACAATATTTTTCTAATGAAAGAGAAAAATCGAGATTTCATTGTATTGATTGTGAGTTATGTCCAAATCAAATTGTCAAATAGTCGCTATGGAATCGTTTATGAACCATAACGATATATTTAATTATAATTAAATATTGATGTCGAATTTGGACAAGATATTTGAGATGTAGTTATAGTTTAATTTCAAGAATTTTACTGAATTTTTTAATTTGGAAAATAAGCCACTTTTTATTTTGGAGTATTTTACACTCTATATTAGTATTTCGGGATATCATAGAATAAACTAACTAGCCTATTTTATTACACTTTTGAGATCGTGACACATTACTCGTTACAATGATATTTTTATTTTTGTCATTAGTGGCTCGTATGTGTGGAAAGTAATGTGTAATGGGGTACGCTTAACTTTATATACTTAAATATGTTCCTTCAACTACAAGCCAAGTACCCCATCTTTTCCTTATGCAGGCTACACATGTCTTAACCCGTAAGCTAAAACCTTATCACGTCAACTGGAAGTGAAAACTCAGCTGATATTCATGCTTTCAAATCCACGAAAGGAAAACTCAGGTAGACCTAGGAAAAGAAATGGGTACAGACCTACCCCTTCATGCTTAAGTCTCTACGCTTATAAATATGCGAAATCATTCGGTGTTCCCTCTTCTGCAAACCAAAGACCTGAAATCTTCATTTCACAGCTAAACCAAAAATCTCTGTAGGCTTTAAAAGTAGAAAACGCAGCTCGTATAAATCAAGCCAAAGTTTCAACATACAATTAAAAACGTTGGTTCAGGAAGTCAAATGGAAACACAGGAAGGGTTTTCACACAACATCTGCGTACGTTTACAAGGGAGATAACTATCCATATTTTGTCGCAACTGTTGCGTGAATGGAGCATGCAGGTGTACGGGAGAGAAGGGGAAATGAGAAGGATAGTGACGGGTATGTGGTTTTTTAGTGAATCATGGAAAGAAGATGGAAGCATTATGGCACAGTAAAGATACTGGTGTGTTCAGGAGAAGGGCGGTTGTTGTGTGGAGTGGCTTGGTATGCGTGTGAGTTGGGAAGTGCCCGCATGGGAGGACAACACCACTTTTGAAACAGGGGAATGGGGACTGAAGGAGTAAAGTGCATGCCATTTTCTTTTGTCTCCTGTAGACGTGTAAATGGATGACATGCATGGAAGGTGACGACCGCGAGTTAGTGAAATGAGGGGGTAGAAGGAAAGCAGGGTAGAGTTGGAGTTGCGGAGCATAATGGTGTCGACATTTTGGAATTGAGTGGCACAAAGAGTTCGTAGTATTGTTGGGGTAAATACATGAGGGAAAATGGAGTTTTGAAAAGCAAGAAAGAAAAGGGCGTGAGTTATATTGGTTCAAATATTTTTGGGATGAACATTGGTAGTGAGAAGTTTGGGAAAATGGGTTAAAAGATTTACTGGGAGTGGAAAATGTCTTGCGGGAAGAAGGAGAACCCTGTAGTATTCGGGTGGAATAGGTTGGGCCGAGTGTTTAAAGAGAATCCCAATAATAAAATGAAAAACAAAAGAAAGGAAGAGAGAGCCCATAAAAATAGGAAGTGAATTCTTAGGAAAATGGGGAGGACGCAGGATTCATTTTCTGGGATTGGGAAAGAACGTATAAACGCGCGATCTGGTTTTATGAATGGATGGGCCGATAGTACAGGTAAAGCCCACTTAGATAAAATAAATAAATAAGGTTAATTTAATATAAATGTTTATATTAACTTATAATTACAATATTTCATTCATACAATGTTATAATCACGAACAGTCTGATCTGTCAGGATCGTATTTAACGATTAACGAACAAGGTAAGTAAAACTCGCTAACTCTGCCAGTTTATATTTTTATAACGTATTTTTAGAATTGATAAATGTTGGTTGATTGCTGTGTGTTGACTGTTTGGATTAACTGCTAATTAATTGGTTAAGGATATAGATAATGATATATATATATATATATATATATACATATATATATCGTTAATCAAATATTGATTCTGTTTATCAGAATATTTCATATTGAAATGAAATTGATGATAATTATATTGTTTAACATCTGTGGATGCTGGGATAAAGGTTGGAGGGATCCAACTGGATTCCTCAATATTTATAATACTGTTTTTTTCATATATTGTGATATATGGTGATATATAAAAACTGTGATTCATTATGATGACACCGGCCTTGTTATTTTGTATTTTAAATACCATACGAAATAATGGAATGTAAATGGGGATTTTTCAAAGTGTATATTGAAAATATAATATTTGGAAAACAAATAAAATTTATAAAAGAAAATATTTGGAAAATGAATAGAATTATTAAAAAGGAAATGGCAACTTATAAAATAATTATGAGATATGGATTTAAAGTAGATTTTAAATAGAAATCTGTTTTAACAGATAAATTGAGAAGATAAATTTATAAACAAATGTTTATAAATTAAATAAAATATTTATCACTAGATAAATTAAAATATAAGTCTGTATTTATATAGAGAAGTAGAAATCGGTTTTTAACACCGATATTTTAATAGGATTTGAACTCAGCATTTCAAAAGGGAATTTGAACGAGATATTAAGTGTTAGAAGAAAAATAAGATTTGTATGAAAAATTCTATAAATAAAATATAAATAGAATTTGGGTTTTAGGTATTTTCTTAAAAATACGAAATCAAACTGTTTTGATTATATAAAGTAATATTATTCACATTATATGTGGAATATAGATTAAAGTAAATATTTTGCAAATAAAATATCTATAAAGGAATTGGGTTTTGAAATAAGAATTTAAAATGGAGTTAAAGGAATTAGAAACTGACTGGAGATTAGTTATGTTGAATGGCTTTCTGGGTATCAATCTAATGTTGGTTTCGGCCTACGGGGTTTATACTTAGCGAGTTGTTCTCTTAACAAGTTAACAGTTAGAGACTGATAGATGTGGGGGATTAATGATGCGTGAAAAATAAATGGAAACCCTTTCCAATGATTAGTACTGTATATTTTCTAAATTTAGAAGATAAGGATTTATGGATTTACGAAAACGGGAAACGGGCAAATGAATAAATTAACGATAAATTAATTTAAAGGGAAAAATGTTGATTGATATAATTTCCATTTGGAAATAAGATCGTTGTGTGTATGGATGTGTTCCTTTTATAGTTAAATAACCGACTATCAAAGTTGTGACCATTTTTCCGTCAACAATACAGAGAGACCTGGATCAGATTTATTATCTGAAAACCACTCCGTATGAGCAGTAACGTTGCAAATCAAATTTGATGATGATAATTTAAGACGGAGTTTATGCAAGGGCTGTTCTAGAAAATCCTAGGTTGAAATTGCCGAAGATCGGTTTATAGAATAGTGCCTTCGGTTTGTCCAGTCCTAGGATAACCTGTATGGAAGAATGTTCAATAGAGTATATTTAATAGATTGCATAAGTTGATCTCTTCATACGTATTTACGTTTGGTGGCGGAGGAATTCGTTTCTGTTAGCTGTATGCCTGTGGAATTTTTAGGGAAATCAATTTGTGATTTGGCGGGTATGACGATGTGATATTCAAAGTAAAAAAAGGTGTGACCTGTACATTATGGCCTCTAGCCTCACAACCAAGAAGTGGTATAAAATCGGCTAGGTCGCATGGCTAAGTGGGTAGTTCCCAATTAGGGTGTATTGTCACCTGATCTAGAGAAATTTCATTTACTTCTTTAACCTATTTCGGTGTTGTCCCTTTCGGGAAACGGTTGTTGATCCCAACGGTTGGAGATAATACATTCGGTACACTCAAGCAAAATGAGTGACCGTTCATGTTTAGCCTGGGTTACAAGATATTTTTGTTGAACCTGGTATATTCCTCTCTAGAGATACACTGTCGGAAGGTGGTCCCATACCTTGCCAGTTGAAACCCATTACCTATTAAGCACCTACGAGTTTTGATTATATATTATATATGTGGAATGTGAGATGAAAGCATTCCACTAGATTGCTATTTATTTGATTTAGACATTATAATAATATCAGAAGAGTGAATTTTAAAAGAATGTTTTGGGTTATCGTAAGATAAGAATTATCTATGTTTATGTGTAGATTGGTCTTATGATTATTTTTTCTTTTAAAAGGATTTTAAAAGTTAAACAAATGTTTGGATTTTACTCACACCAGTCACATGACTGACCCAAAGTTTATTTGTTTTGTTTCCCTAAATTCTTGGGTGCCCAATTTTGTACGGGCAGTCAAGTAGTCAGGATTTTTCATATATACTTGGAGAGCTGGAGCAGGAGGCTTCAGTATTATATAGCTATTGTTTATTTCCGTTGTGTTATAAGTGTTATACTCAAATAATGATTTATATATGTATACAAATGAAAGATATGTATTTAAGTCTTGTTGCATACTATATCTTATTCGTTCCGCTGTGAGATTCGTGTTACTCTGATTCTGATCTATTGTGATCTTCTTCTTCTTCTTCTATTCTAACTTTCTTTCTTTCTATTTGTCACCCTCTAACTTCATTATATTAACGATCGGGTATGATCGATGCTTGAATAGTTAACATGAGTTTATGTTGATTTTCTAGGTCGAAAATCCCAATTCGTTACAGTGGTTTCAGAGCTGAAGGTTAAGTGATTACCTTGGCTCTATGGCGTAACCCAATAGAGATGGGGTTAGTAATACCCTAGATTGATTTTGAACGTGTGTGTGTGTATATGTATATATATGAGCACGTATTTGTTATAAAAATGGTTTTATATTGTGGAGATTTACTGGTTGAGTGACTTATGAATTTTGGTCGATCAGTTTGATCCACTGTATCGGTAGGAATTTCTAAACACTTGAATTCGATAAATCGACACAGTATGTTTTGAGAAGAGGGTAAATGAAATAATTTTACCTAAATTATATTTTGATGTAAAGGATTTATATTGGAGTTACTATAATATATTGGATATATTGGTTGTTATTATAATCGAATGAGATTATAAAAAGTGAAAAGGTTAGATATAACCAATCAGAATTCGTATAAGTGTAATATATAAATTGGATGGATACAATCTGAATTTAAAACCATGATTGGAATTAAAACTCTATAAATTTGAATAAGTATTTGTAAATGGAGTTGAATTAAATATATGGCAATTTTAAAATTCTGGGAGATTTTGGAAATGTTTTCAAGCATCATAAAGGATATTTTAAACTAATTTCAAAATAGAATTGTTTGAGGAATAGTTTTGAAAAGTGCTCACTTCGATCTCTGGGAAATAACTCTGATGATGCTAGCCACTTCATTAGTGTTCATTTTTAAGTTTTAAAGTGACGGATTACTACCAAAGATTTTGTCTTTGAATGGTTTTGAGAAAATAAGTTGTTTTAATTTCGAAAAGGGAGTATTTAATTTTTGAAAAGGGCAAGTTGTTTAAAACTCTCTGGAAGAGATTGTCTGAATTAAAAACAATTTTAATTAGAAATTTGTATAAGCAAATAGAAATTGAATTGGAATCAGTTAATTAAGTGGAAATTGAATTAGAATGATATCGAGAAAATTGGATTTATGACATAAGGATTTGAAATAATATTGGGTTTTTGAGTTAAGAGTTTGGAATCAAGAATGAAACTTGAGGTTGGAATCAAGAATGAAACTTGAGTTTGGAATGGAATTTGTCTTGTATAAGTGAATAACTGTGTTGAGGATAAACTGATCGGAGTTTGATTGGAATGACACTAGTGTATGCAGAATTGATAACAGATAGAAAGGATATAATGATATGCTCGACAAAAAGGTACAAGTTTATATTTTATATGAGTATGAGATTTATTATCCTATTTGGCAAGCCACTTGGCTGTTTGATTTTCTTTTGGATTGGAAAAGGCCTAGAGTGGCAAGTTGTAGCTGTACCAATTGAGTCATAAAAAGGAGACGCTGGCGAAATTTTCCGAAAATTTAAGGTGTTAGAAATTTTTTAGGATTTTTGAAAATTTTCGTTAATAAGAATGAATTAATATTTAATTGAAATTAATTGGAAAGAAATTAACAAGACGAAATTATTTTAATGGGGGAAGAATGCAACGTTCCGTATTTTTACGGTATAATAATTAATTAATTTAATTATTTAAATAGTGATTTAGAGATTTAAATGGGTGTGTAATTAAATAATATTGAATATTTAATTAATATAAATAATAGAATAATATATTTAATTCTGAAATAGTCGGAAATATCTGAATTCACAATATTGTGTGAATTGGATTATTTATAAGATATAATTCAGTATAGAATTGAATTTTAATAAAGAATACATTTAATAAACGATGGATGAACATATTAATTATAATATAATTATAATCGAGCCCGTAACAGCGCGGTAGTTTGTAATATTGAGTTTTGAACTTCAATTGAATATACATAATCCATTTTAAGTCGGATTTCTTGTGAAACAAGAAACATTCGAATCCATTTAACGATATTTTTCTAATGGAAGAGAAAAATCGAGATTTCGTTATATAGATTGTGAGTTATGTCCAAAGCAAATTTTCAAATAGTCGCTATGGAATCGTTTTTAAACCATAAAGATTTATTTAATTATAATTAAATATTGGTGTCAAATTTGGACAAGATCTTTGAGACGTACTTATAGTTTAATTTTAAGAATTTTACTGAAAATTTTAATTTGGAAAATAAGCCACTTTTATTTTGGAGTGTTTTACACCCTATATCAGCATTTCGGGATATCATTGAATAAACTAACTAGTCTGTTTTATTACACTTCTGAGATCGTGACACATTAATCGTCACAATTATATTTTTATTTTTTCGTTAGTGGCTCGTGTGTGTGGAAAGTAATGTGTAACAGGGTACGCTTAACTTTATATACTTAAATATGTTCCTTCAAAAACAAGCCAAGTACCCCATCTTTTCCTTGAGCAGAATAAACATGTCTAAACCCGTAAGCTAATATCCTATCATGTCAACTAGAAGTGAAAACTCAGCCGATCTTCATGATTTCAAATCCACGAAAGGAAAACTCTGGCAGACATAGGAAAATAAATGGGTACAGACCTACTCCTTCATGCTTAAGTCTCTGCGCTTATAAATATGTGAAATCATTCGTTGTTCCCTCTTCTGCAAACCAAATTTCTGAAGTCTTCATTTCACAACTAAACCAAAAATCACTAAAGGCTTTAAAAGTACAAAACGCAGCTCGCAAAATCAAAATCAAGCCAAAGTTTCAACGTACAATTCAAAATGTTGGTACAGGAAGTCAAATGGAAACACAGGAAGGGTTTTCATGCAAAATTTGCGTACGTTTGCAAGGAAGATAACTGTCCATATTTTGACCCAACTGTTGCGTGAATGGAGCATGCGGGTGTACTGTGAGAAGGGGAAATGAGAATGATGGTGACGGGTATGTGGGTTTTTGGTGAATCATGGAAAGAAGATGGAAGCATTGTGGCACAGTAAAGATACTGGTGTGTTCAGGAGAAGGGCGGCAATTGTGTGGAGTGGCTTGGTGGGAAGTGCACGCACGGGAGGACAACAACACTTTTAAAACTGGGGTATGGGGACCGAAGGAGTAAAGTACATGCCATTTTCTTAGCTCCTGTAGACGTGTAAATGGCTGACATGCATGGAAGGTGACGGCCGCGAGTTGGTGAAATGAGGGGGTAGAAGGAAATGAGGGTAGAGTTGGAGTTGCAGAGCATAATGGTGTTGACGTTTTGGAAGTGAGTGGCACAAAGAGTTCGCAGTATTGTTAGGGTAAATACATGAGGGAAAAGGAGTTTTGAAAAGCAAGAAAGAAAAGGGCGTGAGTTATATTGGTTTGAATATTTTTTGGAAGAACATTGGTAGTGAGAATTTTGGGAAAATGGGTTCAAAGTTTTACTGGGAATGGAAAATGTCTTGCGGGAAGAAGGAGAACCCTGTGTGTTCGGGTGGAAGAGTTTGGGCCGAGTATTTAAAGAGAATACCAACAATAAAAAGAAAAACAAAAGAAAGGAAGAGAGAGCCCATAAAAATGGGAAGTGAATTAGCAGGAAAATGGGGAGGACGCAAGATTCATTTTCTGGGATTGGGAAAAAAAGTATAGACGCGCGGTCTGGTTTTATGAATGGATGGGCCGACAGTATTGGTAAGGCCCATTTAGATAAAAACAGTAAATAAGGTTAATTTAATATAAATGTTTATATTAACTTATAATTACAATATTTCATTCATACGGTGTCAGAATCACGAACGGTCTGATCTGTTGGGATCGTATTCACGCAGGCTACGCGATGAAGCTGGTTGGAACTATTCGGGCTCATTTGGATTTATGATAGAATTAAACATCTAATAGGAATCAACCGATGTTAATCGTTATTTAACGATTAATGAACAAAGTGAGTAAAATTTTTAAGGAGGACCAGACTCAAACCTAAGAGGGTACTTATGAGATGTAAAGGATGATCATACTCAAACCTAAGTGGGTACTTACGAGATGCAAAGGACGGCTGGACTCAATTAAGCGGGTACCTTTGAAAACCAATCTATACCCAAAGCATATTGGTTAACCGAAAAATCTACAAGAATGTTAAGATGGCCCAACTCAAACTCAAGTGGGTACTTATAAGGTGTAAAGGATGACCAAAGTCAAACCTAAGCGGATACTTACGAGATGCAAAGGATGACCGGACTCAAGCCTAAGCGGGTACCTTTGAAAACCAATCTATACCCAAAACATACTGGTTAACCGAACGAACTAAAAGAATGTTAAGGATGATCAGACTCAGACCTAAGCGGGTACTTATTAGATGTAAAGGACGACCAGACTTAAACCTGAGAGGGTACTTGAGATGCAAAAAACAACTCGACTCAAGCCTAAGCGGGTACCTTTGAAAACCAATCTACACCCAAAACATATTGGTTAACCGAACGAACTAAAATAACGTTAAGAATTGCTAGACTAAACCTAAGCGGGTACTTATGAGATGCAAACGACGACCGGACTCAAGCCTAAGCGGGTACCTTTGAAAACCAATATGTACCCAAAACATATTTGGTAACTAAATGATCTAAAATAATGTTAAGGACGGTCGGACTCGAACCTAAGTGGGTACTTATGGGATGCAAAGAACGACCGGACTCAAACCTAAGCGGTACTTATGGGATGTAAATTGTAATATAATCTAGAATTTTTGTACAAGATCTAGTAAAGTGTTCGTGATAAATAAAAATTTAGTTTCATATGACATTTTAATTGTGAGATCCACTTCAATATTTATAACATTAAAAATGATAAATTAATGTAACATTTCATTATAAAGTTTACTAGCATGCTTATGATATCTGAAATGATAATCTCTTATGGCATTTTAGTTATAAAGTATATTATTCTAATTAAATCATGCAAATTGATACAATAGTATATCTATTTTCAATTATTTTTAGTTATACTGAAATGCTATCTGAAACTAGCATAATTCAAATTTTGATGTTCAATGTTCGTGCTGTGAAAATCATAAATAACATATATTGTTGAGTACTTAGATTGCCAAAGTTTTTTAATATACATATAAATTTCGACAACATCCTGGAACTTACCAAAAATACGCATAAAATACAACAACAAACTAAATTGCACATATAATAGAGTGATTTTCATAGCACACACAAAAATGATAGTTTCATATATCATTATTCTTGGTAGAAATCAAAACTCAATCGAAACAACTCACAACTCACAACAACAACATCTCTTATTCTCAAAATCACAAAGCAAAAGCAAAACGGAAAACTCGATTAATTAAACAGAAGATGCATGATTTGAGATCGATCAAAATAATGTTTCAACAAACTCAACTGTACATATAATACAACAACATAAAATACAATCAACATAAAATACAACATCTCTTATTCTCAGCGTAAAATACAATCAACTATCTCACCCGAATCATGGTCTCCCATCATCCAAAATTGCAAACTTTTAGTTACGACTTCACCTCAAACGTCATTCAATAGCAAGTAACTTCCTCATGGAAACACAACCCTTCTTTGCGAATCCTTCAAACTACATCAACATTATACTCCACCAAGCAGCAGCTCTTCCCCAATTTGAATCAACCGTAATCACTGCCTTGATCTCATCAATAAACACACTCCTACTATAAATACTCTTAAAACCATATCTTGACAACCACCGACACCGCCTCTTTTCATCAACAAGTGAAATCAGTTCCTTAACAACAACTTCACAATAAACACTTTTAAATCCATTATCAAATTGTACCTGCTAATCTCTAACATACAATTCTACGTCTCTACCTCAACTTTGTCATCACCCCAATGCCACTCAACAACTCCAAGTCTACCATTGTAACATGGTTAGTGATAATATCATTACAAATCACTCAAAATGATAGTTTCATATATCATTATTCTAGCAGAAACAAAAACAAGTTGAAAAATCTCACAGCAGTAAAAAAATTTATTTCCAAAATCAAAAGCAAAATGGAAAATTCGAATGATTTGACAGAAAATGCACGATTTGAGATGGATCGATCAAATATTCTTTTACCTTAGTTTTCATCTAAGAGAATATCACGAATTGAGATCGATTTGAGATTGAAGGTGTCAGTTGTAGATTGAAGACGCACGATTAAAGAATTGAGAATGATTTATGGTTTTTTATTGGCACGATTGAAGAAGAAGATCAGTTAAATTTACTATAAAAATATTTTCTTCAGTCGAAAGTTTGATCGCCGCGTCCTTCACCTGGAGAAAAAATAAGCGCATCCTTCAGAATAAAACCCCACATGTTCTTCCTTCAAACAGTTTTCCTGTAATTTTTATGTCTTTTACTAGGGTTTCTATTAGCTATATTATTTTTATTAATATACGATTTTACTCAATTAACCAATCCAATAATTATCATAAATATTTTAAAGTCCTTAGTCGATATATTGAATTATATATAAAAAATGAAATCAAGCGAGTATGGATTAGACGAGATTGTTGGTCGTACAAATTTTGTTCTTCTAACTCATGTCATAAACCGTACTAACTCAAGCAGACTTTATATGGTTATGGACTCAAGCAGACGTTCTATAACTATAAACTCGAATAAGACATTACTCTCATACAAAATTAACAGCCTTACCAATTATTTCACCACTATCAAAATATAGTTAACAAGATGTATGCTATAGTACGTTGTGAATCTAAGATCTTTTATTTTGACTTAGTTATATTAATCCATGGATGACCCTCATTGAGTCTTTCTGTGATTATCTCGAAAAACTACGAGTGCGCATCCTCTTGTTGCTTCAAAGGGTCAGAAGTAAATCACCGTTTGTCATGTGAAGAGTGTTAAGTACACTTATCTTAGAAAATGTATGGGTAGATTGTTATTTTTTTCTTTTCAATTTTTCTAGGAATGTCTAAGGAGTAAGTATTAATTTATATGTCTGTATATACATATTTATCAATTCAATATTTACAATCATTAACGCATTCATAACTAATTTAAGGATTTTCTACTTAAATATGTTTAAGTATTAAATTCATTAATCTCTACATAACATCGTAAACGAACAAATTCTTTTGAAGGAACTAAGTAATATATCACATAATTGTTTATATTGTGTATCATTAGCTTTACCAATCTATTATTTGCACTTAGGTTAATTATGGTGCCTCATGATCATATTTTTGACTAGTCTACTTAAAACGGCTGGGAGGGTGGCATTACCAATGGATCATTTGACATTATTTTTTTGTACCTACTTTTCAATTTTACTTTTTCATCCCTAATAAACTATTTTAACGCATGTTTGCTACGGAGAACATGTCTCGATTTTTCATGCAATTGTTGATTGCCACTGCCATATGTATTGTAACCATAATAGTTCAATAATGGAAACTAGTCATAGTTTTTTTATAAATTTATGTACATAATGCTTTCAATGCGGCAATATTCAAGGAGATGTACTTAACCTATAGAGTTGAGCTTGTCCCTAATTTTCTTTTGGAATACTTCCAATTTAAAGCTACTTAATTATGGTTGAATATGAATTTATGATTAACTTATTATGTTAGATGTCACTCACAAATTTTAATCCATAAGGCTTGTAACGGCCCGCCTTTTTGCCCAATTTTCACTTGTAATTAAACCAACTTAAATCGTTCATAAAGACGGATGGTTATGAGTATAATCATATTTGAACACAAATAATAGTACTTTTTATTTCATTACAACATTTTACATCAGAGTTACAATGAATCAGAGTATAATACAAACTCAGTGGATGCGAAAATCTTACAGCGGAAGAAGTAAACCAAAACAAATTCTATCTCTAGATCTGAATCCAACTCTGAAACTAAACCTGCAAACTAAACTACTAGCTGCCTATACAAAATTATGGGCACCTAGAGTTTAGGTGGGGAGCATTAACCTACAGGTCAGCCGTCAGACTAATGTGAGAACTCAAAACAGTTATTATTGAGGTTTATTTTAAAATTGAGAAAATTCATTGGACCATGCCACTAACGCGGAATGGGTTTACTCCATGTGAATTCCCGTGCACAGAAATCGGTAATGACTTTGAAAAATGAAGCTATCATAAGCTCGTCCCATATCACACAATGCAAACGCACAACAGATGGGTGATTTTTTGTCTTATGATAACCAAAAATGCTTTCATATGTAAAAATCCTCTTTTAATACAATTATTAGTGCATAGTGTTGAAAACCATTTCACAAATAAATATATTAATCCTAGCGGGCATAGTGACTATGCCCACATACATAGTTTACAAACAAATCGAGAAGCTCGTATTAGTTATTGGGTTTCCAACATGATGGTTCCTGGCACGAAAGATGTAACACCCCACCTCCGCCAGGGTGGCTCTTACAAGCAACTCTGACTTTGGTGGGGCGTTTTAAAACAAGGTAAACATGCATAATGATATAACAAGGCAGGACATGACATATATATATGTAAATAAACAGAGTAAGTAGATAGATAAAACAGCGGAAGAATTTTAAACCATTTCAAAAACAAGTCTACTACATCATAATGTCAATTTCCCAAATTCGCAAGTCTAGTACATAAAATAACATCATCTGGAACTGAAAAGGAAAACATAAAAGTAGCTATCCCCAAAGTGGAGAAACCATAGCGAGCTCAAGTCCAAAGCATACATGAGCTATCCAAGAAAGCAACTAAGATCCAAGCTAGGCTCCTGTATTCCCTCCCTGAGAACCTGGGGGGGGGGGGGGGAAACGGAAGAAAAGAGGCGAAAGAAAACAGGTCAGTCAAAAAGACTGAGTAAGCCCTGCTACGATCAGTCTATAAACTAATAAAGTTAACAGCATGATGGAAACTGAGATGATCATAGATAACAACATACTGGCATGATAAATTAACTACAAGATAGATAGAGGTGTCATCGCATAAACAAGGTTATGTTCTGCACCACGGTTTACTAGCAAACCAACATAACAGGTATTGATCCCTTGGCCCAAGCTTTGACCCAATAACATGAAGTGACCTTAATATAAGGTCCAACCAAACGGTCTAGTCGATCGGCTCCCTATAAGCCTAACACGTCAAGTGTTGGTGTCCATACGGCCCACATATGGATGTAGTCAGACTGTGCTGGGTCCACCTTCGGGTGTATCAAGCCCTCGGGTGTCAACCCCAGACACTGAAGCAATAATGCACAGTCTAAACCTACTAGTACCCGTGCCTCGAGTTTGTCCAATACCGGATTACGTGCACGTCCGTAGCCCGCCTGGACCCGCACCGCTGTACCACTCAGCCGTCGCTTTGGTCGCTTACATCAGTCCAGTAATCGTGCCCCGCCCTAGCCTAGCCCCTAGGGTTGTGATGATACCCAACTGGGATTACTGCTGGAACAGACCACGTTGCTGGGGTTTCCTAAGAGGGTTAAGTGCGATTTAACCCTTCACTAATCATGGATTAAATTGGTTAAGTGTAACCGACAGTTCACAACTTAACCCCATTTCAATCCCTCGAACCCCCAAATGGATTAAATTGGTTAAGTGTAACCGACAGTTCACAACTTAACCCCATTTCAATCCCTCGAATCCCAAAATTGGTTAAGTATTAGTGGACCCTGACTTAACCCTAATCATGAGGCATTAATTAATTTAATGCACCTTAACCTCTCACATTAGACTTTGTTGTGGTTACCTAGTTAAGCCGGTGGGTTCCGGGTAGATTTACACCACAACTTAGTCTAACCTCGGGTCTTGGCACCACTTGACCAACTTCTCACATTGGGTCCTATTGTTTGTAGCCACTAGTTAAGCCGGTAGGTTCCGGGTAGAATTACGCTACAAACTCAACCCAACCTCGAGTTGGCCACACTTATGTTTTCTAAGTGTCATGTCCACTTTATTTCAAAACATAATTACCAGTCAACAAATACTTGGGTAGACCTAACTTAATAGGTAAATTGCCAAGGGGTAGACCTAACTTAATAGGTAAATTCCTAATCTTATATTTTCATGTATTTTAAGTTTACCCAAACCCCCTAACGTCATTCTATCGCTTACATATTCGTGATAACGCATAAAGGATAGGAAGAGGGAACTTGGCATAACATACATGATGAACTTGCATATCACAACAAACATGCATAACATGTTAGACTTGCATAACTTAGCATAGTGAACTTGCATATTACCATAAACATGCATAACATGTTAAACTTGCCTACATGGCATATGGGACTTGCATAAACATGCATAACTTGTCAAACATGCATAACATGTCATTGTGAACTTGCACAAGCATGCATAACTTATTAAACATGCATAACATGGCATAGTGAACTTGCATAAACATGCATAACTCAATAAACTTGCAAATCATGGCATAGCGAACTTGCATAAACATGCATAACTTGTTAAACTTGCAAATCATGGCATAGTGAACTTGCATAAACATGCATAACTCAATAAACTTGCAAATCATGGCATAGTGAACTTGCATAAACATGCATAACTTGTTAAACTTGCAAATCATGGCATAGTGAACTTGCATAAACATGCATAACTCAATAAACTTGCAAATCATGGCATAGTGAACTTGCATAAACATGCATAACTTGTTAAACTTGCAAATCATGGCATAGTGAACTTGCATAAACATGCATAACTTATCAAACATGTGTAACATAGCATAGTGAACTCACATAAGCATTCATAACTTATTAAAAATGCATAACATAGCATAGTGAACTCGCATAAGCATGCATAACTTATTAAACATGCATAAATCCCCACTTTCATTACATATTAACTTTAGAGTTTCTAAAATGAAGGTAAGAGGGCTTACAAATATTATGAAGACACAAATCTACTAATAAAGATTGAGAAGCCCTTCATGCAAGCATATAAAAACCCAAAACAAAGCTCCAATAAGAAAACTCTTAACAAAAATTCCAAAAACTCTAGCTTAGCCAATAAAGCTTGCAACTTGATGATGTATGCAAGCTAATGATCATTCATACAACGTAGAAATGCTTGTATGAACATCAAAATCTTCATAGGAATGATTTTTGAAGAGGGTGGAGGCTAGGGTTTTTAAGTGGAGGCCATTTGAGAAATCAATTTGCCATAGTTTAGCTACTAGAATGAATAAATTAGGTTTTAGGGTAGGATTAGGGTCTTATTTGTAGAAGATTGAAGTGTTTTTAGCCCTAGGATTAACCCTAGGTTAGTTTAGGTCCATCAGATTTCGGAAGTCTCCAGAACTAAGCCACACAACCAGACCAAGACCCAAAATGGTGCACCAGGCAAAACTGCCCGGGCACCCTGTGTCGACAGGGCTGTCGACACCCTGGGGACCCTGTCGACATGCCTGTCGACATGGGGGTCCTGGCGGGAGTTTTCCCGCCTGCGCCAGTTTGCCCTAATTTCCAATTTTGAACTTGAAATTCAAATCTGTTTTTGACATGGAAATTTCTGAAAACTTCAATGGGCCTTAACTGGGTCATACGGACTCCGATTTTCGAAATCTCGGACTCTATTTCACGTATTTTTCCGAGACGAACGCAATGGCATAGCCCGTTTCCCTTGATTCAGATTTTTAAATTAAATTCTGCCTCGATTTATATTTTAACAGGTTATTAAAAATACGGGTCGTTACATTCTCCCCTCCTTAAAGGATTTCGTCCCCGAAATCTTCAAGTTAGGAAGAACGTATCCTACCATCCAATCATCCATCTACTCAAAGCATCATCCACGAGCAATCATTGTCCTTAAAAGATTCTAAATGCTGTATGAACATATGCAAAAGTGTGTGTATATGTACTTATCTAATGCAAAGATCAATGCAAAATATGTTAGTGAAATGTATCCATATGTATGCAAATCCCTAACATAATGTATAATATCTACATGCGTGCTCAATCATACATCCATATGCAACATCCATGTGATTGCATACAAATTTCATCCAAGAATAAGCATAAACACTCATGCACATGCAATATGAGGAGTGTGTGAGCCGATCTAGTGCCTAATGTGTATCATGCATCCACGAGTAACCACTTGCAAACACTTGCAACCACTTGCAACCATCAAACATAACATGTTTCAAATACATGTTTCATCCAAAGGGTTTCTACCTAAGGTCCTCATGACAAGATAAACACGATAAACTAGATAAACATGGACAGAGAGATATGCTAAAAAGAGATCTTAGAAGATAAGCAAGATAAACTCCTTTTTGGATTACAAGAAATCCATTCAAACTCTGACATATAGTACTAACCGATGAGTCATAACCCCCTTATGGAGTTTACAACAGAAATAAGATCGAGAATGGGACCGAGAGGATATATATACAAAAGATAACTTGTAAGCAAGCTCCACAGGAAAACAAGGATCAAGGATGCACTCTTACAAAGAGATATGATGCGTGTATCTAGTCTTCACTCTTCTTAGTCACGTTTCCTTGAGCTTAACTCCACTGTGCTTTGACCGTCTTTTACTTCATGATTTCTTGGCTCCCTAACTCCTATTTCCCAAATTCGAGTTGGAACTCATTTCATTATCGCCTCTCGTCTTCCTTTTCCACTTATTCTTTTTCTGTATACCTGGCTTAAACATAACTGTAACCTCATGATTTCATGCAAGCTCTCCAAAATTCACTAGTGAATCCTGGATCTCGTCTACTTACTATAAAGTATTCCACGCAACAGAACTTTTCTTGAAAATACCAATCCACGTTACCAATTGCCCTTATAAACGTGATTTTCTATAACTCATGCTTAATCGAAATGAACCATCCGCCTATGAGTGATAGGCCATACCTAGATTCAGTTGCCTACCCATGGCTTCCTGTAGGCTATTTCAAGACTGGCCAAATTCTTGAGGGTAAACCGTTGCTAACCATGATGCAGTCCTCTCGTTCTTCACCGGACTGAAATGAGCACTCTTCGTGAGTCTACCTATTATGACCCTCATACCCGTCTTCCCTTTCTTTGATCTAGGAAGTCCATCCACCTAATCTATCGAGATGTTTTCACACTTCCCTTGCGGAACCTCCAATGGAGGTAATGGCCCGCCGGGCTTCTATGACTTGGCCTTAACCTGGTGGCACAACATGCATCCTGAGATCAACTCGGCCACTTCCTCGAGTGATGCGCATCTTCAAGAACCTTCTTTACCAAGTCTTCCACTCGAGGAACACGTAATCTCTCATCGCGCCTTAGTCATCCCTTGTCATCTATAATATATCTAGCGAGGTGACTTAACATCTCGCCTCGAATCAGCTGGTCCATGTTCTTGACTAACTGCGGGTCTTCTTCCTGTGAAACCCCCTTCTTGATCCAGAAGAGTAAGTCTAAGCTCAGGGAATGCTAACTAACTAGCCAAACGGAGAAAGCTTCTTACTTCAATTGCCCTCCTCAAAGTTTTCCGGTCTTAAACCGCAACCACTTTAGCGGAATCCACCGCTAAGCCTTACTTAGGAACTATGTGCCCAAGAAATCCAACTTCTTTCCTCCAAAGTGACATTCAGAGAACTTGTCCTTCAACTGGTGGCTCTAAGCGTATCCATCACCTCCTTGAGATGTCTAGCATGTTCTTCCTCGTTTTTTAAGGAGATCAAAATATCGTCTACGATGACCACGACAAACTTGTTCAAGGACTCCCTAAACACCCTACCCATCAAGTTCACGTAATATGCGGGTGCATTAGTCAAACCAAATAGCATGACTAGCCATTCTAAAAGTCCATCTAGAGTCCTAAACGCAGTCTTGTCAATTCCATCCTCAGCCATCCTAAGCTGATGGAATCCGGTAGCTAGATCAAAAGAAAACAGATGCTCCTACAAGCTGATCAAACAAATCATCAATCCTTGGTAACGGTTGTCTATTCTCCTCACGATAATCAACACACAAACGAAGCAAACTGTCCATATTAGTAACGAATACTACTGGAGCACCCTACTCGAAAATGCTTCGTCTCAGGAAGTTCTTCTCAAGCAACTCCTTGACTTGCTTTCTTAACTCTCATCTCGTGAGGTCATGTGCCTAACCGGCCACAAAACTGGCTTGGTATTACCAACCAGATAATGCGGAAATCTATCCCACGTCTAGGGGTAACCCCTTTACTTCCCCCAAGATATCAGGATATTCTCGGACCACCCTCACAGATTGCAAACTATCGATAGACGAGTTGAGGGATTCAAGATAACATAACATGATGGGACCCATAGGGTTGCTAGAAATTTCTAGGGTATTACCGAGGTGAGTCATGAGCCTCACAACCCTATATACAAAAACCAAGAATGGATCCAAAACAGGACAACCATTCCATGCCCAAAACCAACCCATATCCCCTGAAACCGAGAATATAAACATCCCACGAGAATTCTATACTCAGGATAGAAATTTTCAAATCCACTCAGACCACAGACAAACGGGCAGAACCCCCCAATTGGATTTGAAACACATACGGGATCATCAACTAGGCTAGTACTTAGGTGCAAACTTTCAACTAGATCAGATGAAATAAAACTATGCGATGTGCCAGAATCAAACAAAGTACGAACAGGGAAAATCAGAAAATGTAAACAAGACTTCCAACAGAAACACTACCTCTATCATGAGCTGGAAGAACGGTGTTGAGGGGATGAACTCGCCCTCCAGATAGTCCCGCACACTGAGTCCGACCTTGCCCTTGTTTCCTCGGGCAATCCTTGCTGAGATGTCCAGACTCACCACAATGAAAGCATTCGCCCCGCTTTCTCTTCTTCTTCCTACATTCCCTGGATATATGTCCAACTTTACCACAGAAGTTGCATTTCCTATTCTCTCTTGGCTTGTCCTTGCGGTTGTTGTTATTCTTGCCTCGTTTCCCGGAATTTACCCTCTTGCCTTGAGACTCATTTGCCTTGACCTCTTTCTTGTCATTCTTATCTTCCTCTTGGAGTAGGGCCATATTCACCAAACTCTCGAAAGTCGCCCCCAAGGGTATGTGAGACATGGCCAAACCGTGCAATGGCTCGTTTAATCCTAGAGCAAAGTGTAGGGCCTTCTTCTGAGCTGTATTAACCAAGTCTAAATTGACCCGAGCCAGTTGATTGAACTTATCTATGTATTCCCTAATAGTCATGTCCCCTTGCTTCAGTGATAAGAACCTCAGTCCAAACCTTCCTCTAAAATCATCCCAAGTCTCAATTGGCCTAGTAGCGGTGGTGACTACCCACCAACGTGCAGCTTCTTCCTTTAGCAACCATACTGCCAATAAAACCTTCCTGCGGTCACCTATATCAAAGGTGGCTAAAAGATCTTCGGTCTCTTTCAATCAATTCCTTGCCTCTACAATAGTCTCTGTTCCACTAAAATTCTTGCCACCCATCATCTTAAAGTTCTTACAAGTTTCCGCAAAATCCGCTTGTGGAGGCTGAGGGAGAAGAGGAACATCAGCTACGGAAGGAGGAGGAACAGCGGCCTTGACTGGAAAGACAACATTAGAAACACCCAGGACCGGTGCCGTGACTTCCAAGTACCGACGAAACCAATCGGGTATTGTTACTCCTTCGGGCAAGATGAGATTATCAGACATGCTGGAAACGAAAAGAAAAGAGTTCAAACGAGGGGTCAAAGGATAGTGCTAATGGCTTTTGGGGGATAGCCTTTAAAAATAACTAGACTTTTCTTTGGAAAATACTTTATACTTGGTTTTGAAAATAGTTTTTCAAAAGTTTTAAAAACCTTTTTATCCCTTCTCGTAAACCATATGCTCTGATACCAAATGTAACACCCCACCTCCGCCAGGGTGGCTCTTGCAAGCAACTCTGACTTTGGTGGGGCGTTTTAAAACAAGGTAAACATGCATAATGATATAACAAGGCAGGACATGACATATATATATGTAAATAAACAGAGTAAGTAGATAGATAAAACAGCGGAAGAATTTTAACCCATTTCAAAAATAAGTCTACTACATCATAATGTCAATTTCCCAAATTCGCAAGTCTAGTACATAAAATAACATCATCTGGAACTGAAAAGGAAAACATAAAAGTAGCTATCCCCAAAGTGGAGAAACCATAGCGAGCTCAAGTCCAAAGCATACATGAGCTATCCAAGAAAGCAGCTAAGATCCAAGCTAGGCTCCTGTATTCCCTCCCTGAGAACCTGGGGGGGGGGGGGGGGGGACGGAAGAAAAGAGGCGAAAGAAAACAGGTCAGTCAAAAAGACTGAGTAAGCCCTGCTACGATCAGTCTATAAACTAATAAAGTTAACAGCATGATGGAAACTGAGATGATCATAGATAACAACATACTGGCATGATAAATTAACTACAAGATAGATAGAGGTGTCATCGCATAAACAAGGTTAAGTTCTGCACCACGGTGTACTAGCAAACCAACATAACAGGTATTGATCCCTTGGCCCAAGCTTTGACCCAATAACATGAAGTGACCTTAATATAAGGTCCAACCAAACGGTCTAGTCGATCGGCTCCCTATAAGCCTAACACGTCAAGTGTTGGTGTCCATACGGCCCACATATGGATGTAGTCAGACTGTGCTGGGTCCACCTTCGGGTGTATCAAGCCCTCGGGTGTCAACCCCAGACACTGAAGCAATAATGCACAGTCTAAACCTACTGGTACCCGTGCCTCGAGTTTGTCCAATACCGGATTACGTGCACGTCCGTAGCCCGCCTGGACCCGCACCGCTGTACCACTCAGCCGTCGCTTTGGTCGCTTACATCAGTCCAGTAATCGTGCCCCGCCCTAGCCTAGCCCCTAGGGTTGTGATGATACCCAACTGGGATTACTGCTGGAACAGACCACGTTGCTAGGGTTTCCTAAGAGGGTTAAGTGCGATTTAACCCTTCACTAATCATGGATTAAATTGGTTAAGTGTAACCGACAGTTCACAACTTAACCCCATTTCAATCCCTCGAACCCCCAAATGGATTAAATTGGTTAAGTGTAACCGACAGTTCACAACTTAACCCCATTTCAATCCCTCGAATCCCAAAATTGGTTAAGTATTAGTGGACCCTGACTTAACCCTAATCATGAGGCATTAATTAATTTAATGCACCTTAACCTCTCACATTAGACTTTGTTGTGGTTACCTAGTTAAGCCGGTGGGTTCCGGGTAGATTTACACCACAACTTAGTCTAACCTCGGGTCTTGGCACCACTTGACCAACTTCTCACATTGGGTCCTATTGTTTGTAGCCACTAGTTAAGCCGGTAGGTTCCGGGTAGAATTACGCTACAAACTCAACCCAACCTCGAGTTGGCCACACTTATGTTTTCTAAGTGTCATGTCCACTTTATTTCAAAACATAATTACCAGTCAACAAATACTTGGGTAGACCTAACTTAATAGGTAAATTCCCAAGGGGTAGACCTAACTTAATAGGTAAATTCCCAATCTTATATTTTCATGTATTTTAAGTTTACCCAAACCCCCCAACGTCATTCTATCGCTTACATATTCGTGATAACGCATAAAGGATAGGAAGAGGGAACTTGGCATAACATACATGATGAACTTGCATATCACAACAAACATGCGTAACATGTTAGACTTGCATAACTTAGCATAGTGAACTTGCATATTACCATAAACATGCATAACATGTTAAACTTGCCTACATGGCATATGGGACTTGCATAAACATGCATAACTTGTCAAACATGCATAACATGTCATTGTGAACTTGCACAAGCATGCATAACTTATTAAACATGCATAACATGGCATAGTGAACTTGCATAAACATGCATAACTCAATAAACTTGCAAATCATGGCATAGCGAACTTGCATAAACATGCATAACTTGTTAAACTTGCAAATCATGGCATAGTGAACTTGCATAAACATGCATAACTCAATAAACTTGCAAATCATGGCATAGTGAACTTGCATAAACATGCATAACTCAATAAACTTGCAAATCATGGCATAGTGAACTTGCATAAACATGCATAACTTGTTAAACTTGCAAATCATGGCATAGTGAACTTGCATAAACATGCATAACTTATCAAACATGTGTAACATAGCATAGTGAACTCACATAAGCATGCATAACTTATTAAACATGCATAACATAGCATAGTGCACTCGCATAAGCATGCATAACTTATTAAACATGCATAAATCCCCACTTTCATCACATATTAACTTTAGAGTTTCTAAAATGAAGGTAAGAGGGCTTACAAATATTATGAAGACACAAATCTACTAATAAAGATTGAGAAGCCCTTCATGCAAGCATATAAAAACCCAAAACAATGCTCCAATAAGAAAACTCTTAACAAAAATTCCAAAAACTCTAGCTTAGCCAATAAAGCTTGCAACTTGATGATGTATGCAAGCTAATGATCATTCATACAACTTAGAAATGCTTGTATGAACATCAAAATCTTCATAGGAATGATTTTTGAAGAGGGTGGAGGCTAGGGTTTTTAAGTGGAGGCCATTTGAGAAATCAATTTGCCATAGTTTAGCTACTAGAATGAATAAATTAGGTTTTAGGGTAGGATTAGGGTCTTATTTATAGAAGATTGAAATGTTTTTAGCCCTAGGATTAACCCTAGGTTAGTTTAGGTCCATCAGATTTCGGAAGTCTCCAGAACTAAGCCACACAACCAGACCAAGACCCAAAATGGTGCACCAGGCAAAACTGCCCGGGCACCCTGTGTCGACAGGGCTGTCGACACCCTGGGGACCCTGTCGACATGCCTGTCGACATGGGGGTCCTGGCGGGAGTTTTCCCGCCTGCGCCAGTTTGCCCTAATTTCCAATTTTGAACTTGAAATTCAAATCTGTTTTTGACATGGAAATTTCTGAAAACTTCAATGGGCCTTAACTGGGTCATACGGACTCCGATTTTCGAAAACTCGGACTCTATTTCACGTATTTTTCCGAGACGAACGCAATGGCATAGCCCGTTTCCCTTGATTCAGTTTTTTAAATTAAATTCTGCCTCGATTTATATTTTAACAGGTTATTAAAAATACGGGTCGTTACAAAAGATCAATCGAGGACATGAAGCTAAGTATCTCGCGGTTAACATCCAGACACCGAATACATAGCGCGAAAGTATATATCCCGGTTAACATCCAGACATCGGACACCGTATATACTTTATTTCCCCAGGTTTCAAGGTAGATCTACGGCCGCAACTTTCGATTTTCACTAGTGATTATTTATGCAACCTAACCGTTAGTTTACCATCAATCCGGGGTCTGAGGTTCATCGATGTCACGTTATACACAAAGCTACGCTTCAATAAGCCATGCTTTGATCATCACTAGCTCATTTCATAACTCGAGTATGCCACATTGACAATTCATGACATGCCACTGATTTCTACCAATACATAACCACTAAGTCTGTATGTCTTAGAGACGAGAATAATTTATCGCCACAAATCTGATATATTCATAGAACTCAGTGCTATGTAGTTAATTTCAATGTTAGACACACAATCCATTCAAGTCCGTTCTAGGTCTGAACGGGACCATAATACAAAAAAATTCAAATATATTCAGGTCTCATGCCACTTATAACCTCGTATTGGGTGATCGACCCAAACGAGACATCAGCAGTCAATCCGAATAATTAGATGACTTTCGGTCTTCATTTATCGATTTCCAAGTGCTCAGTTTCTTTGTAGCGTCGTATGATTACTTGGAATGGTTCTCGAAATATTCGATCCCGGTCTTTCCAAGTAATAAGCGTAGTTTTAAAACAAAGTTATGGTTCATTCCGGATTTCTAATTTAAATCTCCTTTCCAAATCATTACTAGTTCACTTATAATCAAGGTTGGATTTTTTCTAGTTTCCATAAACCCCATTATAGCCTTATCCTTCCTGGAATTCAACATTCATTTTCCCAATCTTATATGTAACAACCTGAAATTTTAGAACCAATTTAAAATTTTATTTTTTAATTGATTTAACAGATTTTTAATGTTAAAATAATTTATTTTAATAAATAACGACTTGAAATTTATTTTAAAATGAAGTAAGAATGTATAAATTTAGAATTTGATTAAAATGAACTCGAAATGGTGCGGTAGTTTGAAAATTTGGTTTTAAACTTTGATTAATTATATAGACTTCAAAACAAATCGGATTTCAGTAAAACAAGAAACGTTGGAATCTATTTAACTATATATTTCTAACGAATGTGAATTTTTTTTGATTTCGTATTATAGATTGTAAGTTATGACTAGATTAAAATTTAGAATAGTCGCTATGGATATTTTTTTAATATTGTATATAGCCTTTAAAAATAGCCATTTTGCAAACGACCTCCCTTTTTGACAAAACTATTTTTTTTGGATTCGGAACGTCAAATTTTTGTCAGGTTTAAAATTTCAAGTAATTTGGAATTAGTATGTGAGCGCAGTAAATTTAAACATGTTTTGAATTTCAGTTATAAATTTAATAAGCTGATTAAAAGGCCATTTTTCAAACTCTCCAAATTCGACGAAATTAGTTTTGTTAGGACCGTATTTGAAAAATATAGCTAGATTTCTAATTACATAATTTTTGGACTTAGTATGTGGTCGTGGCAAATTAGTTTGTATGCTCAAATTCAATATTTAACGTTATATTTTAATTTTTGATGAAAACTGATTAACACAATCGAATTGACTTATGAAACATATCTCATTTGTTCAAAATGTGGGTATTTGGTTAGAGGCGATAGTCGTTGGGATTCATTTGGAGTTGGTGGCATTAAACAAGTAATATCGAAATTAAATCTTAAATAATTAAAAAAGGGTATAAAATGGAATTTCGAAAACCTTAGTCTTCTATTTCAGTCCCGCTGCCAGTCCCTTATTCAATGGCCACCGTTATCGATTTTTATTCTCTTAAAATCTTCAAATCTGCAAACTAATTTTAGTTGGTCATAAAACAAAAATTCAGGAGCTCGACGAGAGCTTTAAAACCATCCTGTGATGATGAAATATAGTGGCTTGGTTTGTTCGTATTTAGGGAATGAAGACATGCTGTTTGCACGTGGTTTGGGGAGGTAGATGGCCACCGAGTTGGCCGGGAGTCAGGGCGTCGGTGGAGGAAGTGTAAGCGGTTGTCAGGGCATCATCTAATCGACGGCGGAGGCTTTTTGGTTACTGCGGTTTTGAACCCTAGCAGGTTGAAGTTGGGTTCAGCGAGTTACGTTTTTGCCTGGAGGAAATATCGATGATGAAGGGTTAACGTTAAGAAAAAAATTAACTTAGGTTAATTATATTATTATTTATCTTAAGTGATTTATTAATATCATAATTATTTAAATTATCGTAGCTTTTCCAAATTCAACAAAACGATGTGCGTTGGAATCGTAACAACAAACACTGCAACATGGAGCTGACCAGAACAGAAATGGAGCAAGTTATAATTTAAGGCAAATTTAAACTTAAACAGTACTGAAATCGTCAATTAAAGACCGACGGAGTGGAAATCAAAGTGAGAACTCTCTCACTCAAATTATTTTTACTGTTATTATATATGTGACTGAATATGTATTTATTTCATGTGATTGCAATATTTGTTTGGTGGTTGATGGTTGTTTACAGTTTTAATATTATTATCATTGTTAAACTATGAAAATATACGTTGTTAGATAAAACGTTTATATTATGAATAATGTTCACATGGACTGTGATGTAAACCCCACTTGGGTATTAGGACGATAATTTTACACATTGCTCAATTATTTGTTAATGATTGAAACCCCACATGGGTCTGGGGATGATAATAAATTCACATCTCTCTTGGATTTAATTATATGTTAACCATTTGATTGACAGACTGTTATAAGCGTTATTTAATTATTTAATGCTTATACAGTTGTAAATTACACTTTGGATGTAAATGGAATGTTTAATAGTTGTTTATCACTATTTTTGAATACATGCGATGTATGGAATCTATATAAATAAAATTATATGGTAATTGATTGAGTTTGATTCCAATTCAGAAATAACGAATATTTTAAAATAATATTCAGTGAAGAATCAAAGTATGATTTTGATGTCCGATTTTGGATGGACACAAAAATATTGAAATATTCATAACTGAAATGAATATGAAGCCAAGTTAAGTAGAAATACACCATTTTAACTCGAATGGAATTTTCTATCGAGTTTATTCATTTTATAATGAATATTGAAATAATTTGATTTCAAAATTTGATATTTGAAAGTATTATAATTTTAATATTATAATGATTTGGAATATTCAATTTTGATTTAAAATTGAAAACGAAAGTTGGAATAGTTTTTAAAATGAATTTATAAGCAATTTATAAATACTTTTTGAATGGAAATTGTTAGCCTACTTTGTGAACTAGGCAACACAAAGTCAAGAAACCAAACATTGAAGGGTATTTTTAATTATAAGACTTCGGTTCGGATCGGAGGAAAACACTACAATTCAGATTGATAGCTGCAGTTGTTCGGGTCGGGTCAGAGCAACATATCGGTTCGGATCGGATAGAGTCCTCTGTTCGGATCGGTGATCTCTTACTGAGTAGATTGGTAAGACGTATCTAATCGGATCGGAAAGCCACCTGTTTTCCACAACAATGGAACGGAGCGGAACAGGTTAGAGAAGGAGAGTCGCACCCAAGCCAATCCGGTTCGGATCGGGTATCCCGATCCGAACCCCTTATCTGCACATCTCCGACCAGCACCCATAATCCATGTTATTCTCCTGCAAAAGCGCCTGGATATCCGGACCGGCTATGACCAGTTCCTACCCATAACGTCCTTCCCTTTGATGCGTTGTCAGCATGATAGTTCATCCGAACCCGAAGAGAGCGCGATGGATGACACGTGGCCCGACCCGGATCAAGTCTCAAGCAAATTCACACCTATAAATACCCCGTCTGGAGACAAAGAGAAGGATCTTTTTCCAGCACTTTGAGAATTCAACTACCTCCATCATCCGAACTCCATTACTCCCGGAGAATCCAAATCATCTTTCATTCCTTGTTTTAGTCAATTGAGTGAACAAAAGTGAGTTGTGAGTGAATCTTACATTGTATTTACAACTGAATTATTGAATATAGTGAAAGATAAGTGGACGTAGGCATTTCTTCGCCGAACCACTATAAATCCTGTGTGTTCATTTTTATTTTTGTCTCATTTAATCTTGTTTCTAATCAATTTGGGTGTTAGAACCACTTTTGGGTCTAACATTTTGGTGCTTTCACTGAGAACCCTCATCTAAATTCTTTATTTTCCGGGATCTCTTTCTACTTTTTGGACCGTTGAGTTCAAAGAAGTGAATCCTTAAGTTTCTCCGCTTTTTTACATTCGTTGAAGTGATTGTCAAAGACTCATGGACAAAGGAAAAGGCAAGGAAGTTCAGTCTGTTCAAGGAAATGGAGCTGGCGAAGATCAGCAACATGCTGTTGTAACAAGGTCTCGGGGGCAGAGTTCAGCAGCAGGAAGAATCAATGCAGGAAATCCGAGCCGCCAGCAGGGGGAGAGCTCCGATCCGATCTGGGTAGGAGACTCTGAAGCAGTGCATTCCCCCAATCTGAACCGACCCGAGCTGCTCGCTGCACACCGATCCGACCAGGCTCCCCAGCTCCGAACTGATCCGAATTCCTACCTCCGATCCGACCCGATGCTTGGTGAAGCTGGAACCTGTACTCGAGTCCCTACGAATGCTCCAATTCCAGCTACCAGGGTTGGTGATCAGGTCAATCCATCTGCGCCCATCACCCAAGGAGATTTCTCGCGCTTGCTTGACATGCTTGAGAGCACGAGGGAGGCCATGAAAGTTCACGAGTGCACTAATCTCATGATGCAGGAAAATATGAGGCTCATGGGTCGGGAGATCAGTGAGCTCCGTCGACAGAGAACTCCATCACCGGTTCGTCACACACCAGTAGATCAATCTTCATCTTTCGAGGAAGAGAGGCCCCGTGAACGGAGGCCACTCGAACGACCTCAGAACGTGGAGCAGCTGACATTTGGATCTTTGGGATCTCGCGAGGATATCGCACGAGCATTAGGAAACGATGACCCCACTCGGGGGCAAAGACTCCAGTCCCCTCTTCCCGAGATCGACCGGGAACGCAGGGAACGGAATCGAGCAGAGGCGGCTCGAAGAAGAAGGGCATCTCCTGAGCAAGAGCCCAGAAGGAACTCGGATACTAGGGCCAGGGAACCTGAGCAGCCCCTAACTAGTGCTGATGTACAGGCAATGGTTCGCTGAATTATGTCCGAGAGCCGGAATTATACAAATGAAGATTATGGCATTGAGCGAAGCCATACTCCGTTCACCGACGATATCCTCGACTTCCAGTTTCCCCGACGCTTTAACTTGCCACAGATGGACAAGTATAACGGAAGGACTGATCCAGGACAGCATTTGATGCGGTATTCGTGGCTCATGAATGCCGCTGCTGCCCCTGATGAAGTGAAGTGCAAAGCATTCCCAATCTACCTAGAAGATGTGGCATTGTTCTGGTTTACCCGACTTCCTCCTCGTTCGATTTCTAATTACAAGGAACTAAGCGAGCGTTTCATGAACCAGTTCCGACTACATGCCCGAAAGTCCAAGAGTGTTATTGAATTATCGAGAATCAAACAGGCACCAGGAGAATCTCTAAGGGCATATCTTGATCGTTCTAACCAAGCTGTGACTGAGGTCAGTGACCCGCATGAGCCCACTATTCTGATGGCATTGAAGGAAGGAGTTGATCCTGAATCTGAGTTTAGAGACTACCTTTCTGGGAAGACACCCCCCACAAGGGAGATATTCTACGAAAAAGCCGATATTTATTTACGGCGAGAGGAGGCCAGGGCAAATCGAAAGAGAAAGTCTGAGACGGCGTCAAAGGAGAATGTGCAGAGTAATATCGCCGTGAAGCAGTCGGGGGAGAATTCTGGCAAGGTTGAAGTAAATGTAGGAAACAAGGGTGGAAACAACAATACTGGAAGTGGGGGAAACAACAACAATAACCGTAATTCGAGCGGCAACAGAAGAAACAGAAATAGGGGAAGTGACCCTAATAAAAGACCCCGATTCCAGAACTATGAGAATTATACACCATTGAACGACACCCTGGAAAATATTTACCTGGATACGTACAATGTGATACAGTACAAAAGACCGCCACCTCGTGATTCGACCGAGAAAGAAATGGCGACAGGGAAATTTTGCTTGTTTCACGGAACTCATGGGCATTCAACTAATGAATGTCGGCATTTGAGGGATGTGATTGAGAAACTGTTGCGTGAAGGGAAGTTGGATAAGTACAAGGTTGCCCCGAGGGACAGGGGGCAAGGTGAGCAGGCTCCAAAACAGATTCTACCTGCTCCCAAACCTACATCGCAGCAAAAAGGTAAAGGAATTGTCATCAATTCCATAGTAGGCGGACCTCACCCGACAATACGAAGTTTCAGATCTACGGATCAATATGTGAATGCCGCCAAGCATCTAGACGTGAATGAAGGTGATGATTTGGAAGATGTCACCCCTATAAAACAACAGAAGACCATGTTCGATGACGTGGTATTTCGAAGCCGAGACAATACTGGGATACAATCACCCACCAATGATCCGTTGGTTATTACTACCACCATTGGGCCGGCCCTGGTCCATAAGGTATTAGTAGACAACGGAAGTTCCGTTAATATTTTGTTCAAGAAGTCATTTGATCAAATGAAGCTTGAGTCCGAAGATCTGAAGCCTTGTGAAGGATGGATTAGAGGCTTCAACGGGGCGTCGACAGCTCCCCTGGGATACATAGAGTTGCCCGTGACTCTGGGGCAAGGAGAACGTAGAAGAGTGCGAATGCTTCAGTTCGTAGTATTGGACGTAGATTCGCCTTATAACGCGTTTTTGGGA
This sequence comes from Allium sativum, assembly GCA_030737875.1. Classification (NCBI taxonomy): domain Eukaryota; kingdom Viridiplantae; phylum Streptophyta; class Magnoliopsida; order Asparagales; family Amaryllidaceae; genus Allium; species Allium sativum. The sequence continues at coordinate 25,298,320 of CM060912.1, read as the reverse complement.
AGACCTGCCCTCGCTGAATTTAGAGTTTGTATCGCCCCTTGGTGTCTGTTACTTAAGTTCCCAACCGAAGCCGGAATTGGAGTAATGAGAGGGGATTAGGTTTCCGGACGGGCCTGCTATGTGGCCGAGTTAAAAATGCTGATGAAAGGACTTGACGTTGAGAGTAAGGATGCCCCGTCTCCCTCAAAGGGGGATTCGGCATAGCAATTAGAGAGATTGACCTCAAAGGAGTTGCCCAAAGGAACGCCTGAAGACCTGGATCCCAGAAAAGACGAGGAACCAGAGGCTAGGAATGCAACTCCTAATGAAGCGACAGTGGAAATTCCCATTGATGAAGCTGATCCGACAAAAGTTTTGAAAATTGGTTCTCAATTGGATCCACGTCGAGCTAAAGAACTAACGGACTTCTTGAAGGCAAACCTGGACGTGTTTGCCTGGACCCATGCTGACATGTGTGGGATATCGCCATCCATTATAAGTCACAAATTGAATGTAAATCCGAAGCATCCACCTGTGAAGCAAAAGAGACGTATGCTGGGCCCAGAGAGGTCGGCTGCTCTCAAAGAGGAAGTAGAGAAGTTGAAGCAGAATGGATTTATTCGAGATTCGACATATCCCGACTGGATATCGAATCCCGTCTTAGTAAAGAAGCCAAACGGAAAGTGGCGAACTTGTATTGACTTTTCAGATTTAAATAAAGCTTGCCCGAAAGATAGTTTCCCACTCCCCAGGATTGACCAGCTTGTAGATTCGACAGCAGGCCATGAACTTCTTTCTTTCATGGATGCATACTCTGGATACAACCAAATTCCTATGCATGTACCAGACCAAGAGCATACGAGTTTCATTACGAATCTGGGGCTATATTGTTATGTTGTAATGCCATTCGGGTTAAAAAACGCTGGAGCTACTTATCAGCGCTTGGTAAATAGAATGTTTTATGATCAAATAGGAAAAACTATGGAAGTTTATGTGGATGATATGCTTGTCAAATCAAAGCAGTCTTCCAGTCATACGCAAGACTTAGCGGAAATGTTTGGTATCTTGCGAAAGTATCAGATGAAATTGAATCCTCTGAAATGCTCATTTGGAGTGGCATCGGGAAAGTTCCTTGGCTTTATTGTGAGTTCCCGAGGAATTGAAATGAACCCTAGCTAGATAGCAGCGATTAGAAACATCAAAGAACCGAGGAGAATTAAAGACGTCCAAAGTCTGGCAGGGAAAGTAGCGGCGCTGAGTAGATTCATCTCCAAAGCCACAGATAAATGTGTTCCGTTTTTTGATTTGATAAAAAGGGGAAAGAAGAACTTCCAGTGGACTCCGGATTGTGTTGAGGCCTTTCAAAATCTGTTAGAACTGCTAGAGAAACCGCCGATTTTATCAAAGTCCGTAGATCACGAGGAATTATTTGTTTATTTGGCAGTCTCGGCTCACGCTGTCAGCACAGCCCTGGTTCGAGAAGAAGACAAAGTACAAAGGCCAGTGTATTATGTAAGTAAGAAATTAGCAGCGGCAGAGCGCAACTACCCAAAAATTGAGAAGCTGGCTTACAGCCTCCTGATCGCATCCCGAAAACTTCGTCATTATTTCCAAGCCCATCCAATAACCATATACACCGACCAGCCCTTAAGGCAGGTATTGCAGAGACCCGAGGCATCGGGAAGGTTGATCAAATGGAACATAGAACTAAGCCAGTTTGATTTGAATTTTCAACCACGAAAGTCAATCAGGGGGCAAGCTCTAGCAGACTTTATTGCGGAGTTCACCATTCCAGAGGAGGAAATAATCAATGACCGAGTGGTTAAATCCGAGGATGAGCTAGAGATGAATCCGTGGAAATTATATACAGATGGAGCTAAAAATGACCGAAGGTCCGGAGCTGGAATTGTCTTAGTCACTCCCGAGGGACGATCGTTATATTACGCCCTGCGATTAGAATTTTCGGCAACTAACAATGACTCTGAATATGAAGCCCTGATTGCCGGGCTGAAACTTGCTAAAGATCTTGGAGTAAAAATGATAGACATATTTTGTGACTCTAAAATTGTTGTTTGTCAAGTGCGAGAGGAATTCGCGGCTCGGGGACCTCGACTTATCGCCTACCTCAAGAAAGCGAAAGAGCTATTGAATAGCTTAGAGCGGTACAACATAACACATATTCCCAGAGTTGAAAACCAGAAAGTGGATAGACTGGCAAAACTGGCTAGTTCCGACAATCCAGAAGAGACTGAGGTAATTCCAATTGAAACGTTGGAGTCGCCAAGCTTTGAGTCAATGGAGATTGAATTCGCTTTTGAAGCGGAACCAGAAAAGGAGTCATGGAAGACTCCAATTAAAAATTTTCTTAAGAATGGGACACTCCCATCGAAGAAGAGTGAGAAAAGAGCTGTAGTTCGCAAAGCTACCAGATATGTCATACAAGATGATACTCTCTATAGACAAGGATTTTCAATGCCCCTGTTACGATGTATAGCACACGACGACATCAAGCGTGTACTAAGAGAAGTACACGAAGGTGAGTGTGGAGATCATACAGGAGGTCAAACTTTAGCAAAGAAAATATTGCGGTACGGATACTTCTGGCCTACGATCAACAAAGATGCAGCTGATTATTCACGACGCTGCGATAAGTGCCAGAGATTCGCCAAAATTCCCAGGGCACCGTCAACCCAGCTTAAATCGATGGTGAGTCCTTGGCCATTTGCCACATGGGGAATTGATATCATTGGAGTTTTACCAATTGCTAAAGGAGGAGCTAAGTATGCAATATTAGCCGTGGACTATTTTACGAAGTGGGTGGAAGCTGAGCCCTTGACTAAGATCACAACAAGAAAGGTGATAAGTTTTGTGGTCAGAAATATTATATGCCGATTCGGGATCCCAAGGACAATTATTACTGACAACGGGACCCAATTTGATAGCACTGAATTCAGAAATTTTTGCCAGAAGTATAAGATAGACAAACGTTATACTGCAGTTGCCTATCCGCAATCGAATGGACAAGTAGAGGCAATAAACAAGGTAATAAAATCCATCCTCAAGAAGCGATTAGAGCGTGCAAAGGCAAGGTGGGTTGACGAATTGCCCCTAGCTTTGTGGGCATATCGAACAACATTTAAGACAGCCACCGGTCATACCCCTTTCTCTCTCTCCTTTGGCTCAGAAGCAGTAATTCCAGTTGAACTGGAAGTTCCTTCCCACAGGGTGACGTATTATGACCCGATGACGAATCGGGCGCTCTTACTTGAGTCTCTTGATGAAATCGAAGAGAAAAGGGACGAAGCAGACCTGCGTGCAGCAAGACATCGGCGTCAGATGGCACACTATTATGACAAAAAAGTTCGCCTCAGAACTTTTGAACCAGGAGATTTGGTGCTAAAGAGAGTTTTTCCATCCCTTCCTCACCTTGGCCCAAAATGGGAAGGACCCTTTGTCATCCAACGGAAACTTGAAAAAGGAACCTTCAAGTTAACGACCGTAGATGGCGAAGAAGTCCCTCGAGCATGGAATGCCCAACACTTAATGCGATATTTGGATTAGAAATGCTGTGCTTTTTGTTATTTTTCCTGTGAACTCTGTAATAAGGCACGACTTGCCTTGGGAAATTCCGATGATATGAATAAAGGACTATAAAGTGGATGTAGGCTACGACTTAGCTGAACCACTATAAAAATATTGTGTGTTATTTACTTTTATACATTTACATTCATCAGTTATTCTGTTGTGATTATAAAATGCAGGATAACTCAGAGCCTAAAAAGGTTGAAAACAGTTTAGACATAAAAAGAAGCACAACGATTATTTGTGCAATAAGACATAAAAGAATGAGAAAACGACATTCATAACTCTAACTCTCCAGAGAGAGAGAGTGTGACGGCCCGCCCCGCACCAGCCTGCATTTCCTCCGAAAGTGCGCTGTACACATGCCCGACTAGCACAGGACGGACGTCAAGAGAAAGGAAAGAAGAGAATGAACAAATCAAGAAACCTGTAGAATGTCTCACAGCGCATGGAATAAAATATAATAATAACATACTTGACACAAAACAGGCGAGACAGTGCATAAGCTGATAACTAAAATCAACATCAATCATCAAAGCAGCGGAAATCCAAATACAGCTTATTACAATTTTCCAAATTTACTGTCTCTAAACGAAAGAAAGCTGAAGTAGAAGATACACCAACAATGCCCAAGCAGTGATCTTCAACAACACAGGGAGAATACTATATATATTACGTGGAGGCCTCCTGCTCGTCTCCGGATCATCTACCCGTGCATCACCAGCAAACCTGTCTCTAGTCTGCTCGTGTGAGCACCCAGAGTAATAAGAGGAGACATAAAACTCTGGGTCAGACATAAAGCCTGGTATGAGCGATAAGCATCTAAACAGAGTAATAACAGGTATACTAAACCATACCTGAACCTGGACCTGCAACCAAAGAGTTAGTACCACATACCGTACAATGCTCTAAGGTGCCATAATAAATAGTGTAAGAATACGGGGGTGGGGTGTGCATGTCACAATGATAGCAAGCAAATCATCCATAGCAACCATCCTCACATCTCTCATTCAGTGCGTAAAGCATACGACATCTACCACTTTGGAACACTAGACAAACTGAGGTAACGACGAATCCCGACTTGTAGAAACCCTGCTGTGACCAAGCCAAACACTTGGAGTCATGACCAAACATTTCAATGACCCACTTCATTGGTCGTAGCCCTTGGTTCTACCGATGCCATAATGGCCCTGAATCCGCCTTCGTACCTCCTACCATAGTGGTCCAAAGCTATAGACGTCGATAACCCCTTGGCACGCGTCCCGCAGCAAAGCCCAACCATGGAGCGAACTCGTTGATTCCCATCTGAATCTTGAGCTCTAACTCCTCATTTGGACTTCCTTTGCATCTCGGGTTTGGTCGAATTGGAGTTGGTCTTCAGAAGAGTCATCACGAAGTAGTAAAAGTACACGTCCAGTTCCCCATGCTCGGTTCGGTTCGGATACGTTCCCCGGTTCGGTTCGGAGTGCCACCATCCTCTGGGTTCGGGTCCTTCTCCCTCATGCGGTTCGGTTCGGTGCTCTCCCTCATGCGGTTCGGTTCGGTGATTCTGAAGCGGTTCGGTTCGGGTATTGCTCTCGGTTCGGTTCGGAAGATGGCATCCATGCTCCTCTTTCTTCCACTTCAGTCCTCCTTGTTCCTTCCGATCCCACGCTACGCCCCTCCGATCCGGCCAGGCCTTCCTTGTTGCCTCTTCACGTCATGCTCCAGAAAATACCACGCCCCGATCCGGTTCGGACATGTCCGATCCGATCACTACCCGATCCGATCCCCTACCCGATCTGATCCGGATCTCTGTAGTATTTCCTGCAGCTTTTCTAGCGAGTGTTTCGCGCCATCCGACGGCGTCCTCGACCAATCTAACTATTCTAATCAATCATAAAACATACCAAAGAGTCATAGCAACATATAACAGCAACCACAAGCAACAAACAACAATTTAAATGAATCAAAATGGATCAAAAGTGGCCAAAGCCTCACATTTTCCTATAATCCCTCTTAATCATGTTTAAGCATACGATTAGCAAAACACATCGAAATTAACCCAAATTTCTAACAGAGCCCTAAAACATTATTTTAGAATTTTAAGAATTTTTCCAGAATTTATTTACGTATAAATTCGCTAATCTTCACTAATTACCCTTAATTACCGTAATTAGTGCAAAAACTATGCAAATCACTCACCTTGGCCACAAATGAAACACCAAATCTGAAGTATCCTCTGTTTGGGTCGAATTCCTATGTATAGCAGCAGCTCCAACCTTGCTTTGTTGCTATTTGGCCTTGTTTTGATGTAGTTTAGGCTTAATCTTCGCTAAAAATGTGTTTTGGGGTGATTTTAGAGGATGGAAGCCATTACCAAGGTCTCAAGAAGGTTTGTGGCGGCTCAAAACTGAAATGAAAGTGATAACCTAACCCTAATCAGTCCTCTATACCTCTAAACCCGAAATTCCCCTGTGGGCCTAGCTGCTAATCACCCGGTTAAGCCCAATTAAGCTGTTTTTCACCATCTGAAACTTGTTTCAGCCATATCTCCCAAACGGTAAGTCCGTTTGGCTATTGTGACCACTCTACGGAAAGAGAAACCATCATCCGAAGCCAATGGAAGTGGTTTCAGGTCAAAATTCCTTTCTAGTCAAAAGTTATGGCCAAAACAGTGCCAACTAGGGGTAAAATGGTCATTTAAAAATCGAGAAAAATCATGAACATGGGAAATGACCCCAATAGTCGTCTCCCAAAGTTACATGACCATACGACTTCGTATGTGACAGAAATAAATATTCTACGATCCTATGATGCGTAGAATGCGGGTCGTTACAGAGAGAGTATAAAAGCGTCTCAGACTGAGCGCTGAAAAAGAGATTCTTCTCGTAACTCTAACTCTCCAGAGAAAGAGAGAGAGTATAAAAGCGTCTCCGACTGAGCGCTGAAAAAGAAATTCTCCTCCTAACTCTAACTTTCCAGAGAGAAAGAGAGTATAAAGGCGTCTCCGACTGAGCGCCGAGAAAGAAGTCTTTCCCCGTTGAACGACCGGGGAATAAACAAATGACTGAACTCGAACTCTAACTCTCAAGAGAAAGAGGGAGAGTATAAAAAATGCCAGAAAAAACGACAGGTACTGACGACACAGGAAGTGCTATCCCGTCAGAGAATTGGGAGCATTCAGATTGCATGGTTAAGCATTGAATAACTTATGGAAATTGACTGGGGACACATATGCATACACATATTTCCCCCCTCCACAACTTCGTTTCATAACTATAGACATGCATTTTTACATAAGTGCAGAACTACTAACAAATAAACATTGCAAAAAGTGAATTATTTTTATTTACAAATGAATGAATTTGTACAGGGAAATAACTAAAGAAGAAAGTGCAGGAGCTGCTTTTGTAGCAGCAGTTATTGGTTCACAAAAATGCTAAAAAGATACAGGGGAACCCACTATTTGGGTTTGGAATGAGCCTTCGATTTCTTGGCAGCTTTTTCCGCATCCTTTGCTTCCTTCTCGGCTTCAGTCAAGATTCGTTTCGATTTCTTTTTTCCTGAAGATGCGGTACTGGAGCCAGTAGACTTCTTCCCGGAGGGCGGGACACTGGAATCAAGAGAAGATTTTTTAGCAAGTTCTTCGGTAATAGATCTAGTTGAGAGCTTAACAACTAACCTTGAACCCGCATCCACAACTGCGAGGGGCTTGAGGACCTCAGGGTCTAGTTCTTCGGCCTTTAATTGCAAACGCTTGTCTTGGTCAGCCTTCATTGCAGCCAAGGTAACGTCATCAGCACTTTTTGACTCCCCGGTTATTGCGACTTCTGGTTCCTCATCATGCCCCCCGTCTCCGCCATCGTCCTTCAAAGCTGCTATCATTTCTTCATCATGGGGAGTGGTGACCTTAGTTGGCTCACTTCCTTCTCCCAAGTCTATAGAAGCAGCCTTGTCTTCCCCTTTTTTGGCCCCATCTGCGGGCTTTGTCCCAGCGGTAGATCCTTGAGCTACGTCTGTCTTTTCGGATGATTCGACACCTACAGAATGAGAAGCAACAGTTATCAACTCAGGCGAAAACAATGGGTCTCTCATCGAGCGTTCAATCACGTAGCGAAAGGTAGTAATAGCTTTGGCAAATTGAGGAGAAAGGATAGGGATACCTTCCGAAGACTTTTCAGCAGGGGTGGCTACTACCTCTGGGTTATTTCAGGAATGGGAGATAGCAAAGTTGTTCGGGGAATTCCCGGATTTTCGGGATCATACCCTTCTACTTCGGGAGTTGCAGGAGCAGAAGAAGAGGAACCAGCTTCGGGAATGGTTTTTTGTTTAGACTTCCGCCTCTCTTCTTCCATGGCCTCAGCAATTAGGCGGCGCCCTTCAGCTAGGCGCTCCGGTTCATCGTCTCTCAAGTATTTCTCCATCAGTTTATCTTCATCGAGGGAATCGACCTTAAGTTCCTCTTTTTCCCACTCAACGATTTGATTCCATACTTGAACCAGAGTGGATGGATAGTCCTCGATCCAAGAAATGTTTCGACGACGAATAATGTGCGCGAAGAATTCAATCATTAGCTCGCCGAAGCCCTGAATATCAGCCTCCGCCTCTGATAGTTGCTTGCGGGCTTCTTCCGCAGATTTAATAGCGCATTCCACATTGCCCTCGGCTAGAGCAGCCCTGTTCTCTGCCTCCAACAATTTTGAAGCCAAGTCAGCGTTCTTCTTTTCTAATTCAGCACTCCTCTTCGCTAACTCGGCGTTTTTCTGCTCAAGCTCAGCATAAGCAAGGCGTGTCTTAGCAGCCTCTGATTTGGCCTCGTCAGCTTGCTTCTTCAACTCAGAACGCTCCTGAGTGTGGGATTCAAGCAAGTCATGATAGCGTTTTTGCGTGTCCTCAAACTGTTGTTTGAAATTAGAAGCGTTCTTTTGAGCGACAGCTAGTTGAGCTTGAGTGTCTTCCAAATCTTTTCCTAGGGCTTTTAGAGCCTTGGCATCCTCCTCCGCGGTCTTTTGCATTGAATCAGTATTTGTCATTAGAGTGCGAATGATTCTAGAAAGATTGCGGGAATGCTTGAACATCTCGGTATATTGTTTTTCCACCAAATCAATCTTTGCTTTGGCCTCATCTGCCCAATTAGACGAAATAGGTTCAAGGGCAGGCAAAAAGGTCAGAGTTTCGAAGTAGTGTTCGGGAAATTGCTCTTTCAAATATGCCCGTTTTATTGCAGTTCCCGCATCTGGTGGAGGAGGAGCGAGGATTGTTAATTCGGTGTCCCTTCCTGAAGAGGATTCTGTAGTACCTTTGTCTGTCCTAGGTCGTTTAGTAGCAGGGACTTTTTGCTTACTTCGAGACCCGGTTTCCTTTGGAGGACTTTTCTCTCTACTGCGTTTTTCATAGGAAGAGGAGGAGTCTTTAGATGATGGTTTATCCTCCTCCCTGCGGCTTTGATAGCTCTTATATTTTTCTTGTTCCGGTCGAACTGGTGAGCGGGAACGTGAGGGTCGAGAACGATAGGGATCATAAGGTCTTCTCTCCTCCCTACCACGATCGTCCCGGCGATCATACTCGACATCCTGAGGAGGATTAGACATGCTACGACGAAGTTTTCTTATGTCGTAATAGGATCGAGACATTGTACCTGCACGATAAAATAAACGAAGTTTAGAATTAATGGATTCATGGAGAAAGAAGTGCAATGAGTGCTGATGCTGTGGTGTAAAGTGCATCCTAAGTGGTGTGTGTCCCCCCAACCAACCCGAGTCTGAAGCTAGACTAGTGCGGGCAGGCTCTTTGGCCTTAGCGGGAGTAGTTTCTTCAGAAGAGGTGAAGACTAAAGGATCCTTCCTGAAATCCTCTGAAGTATATATAGTCTCAGGTAAGGGGAGATCCCCCAAACCCTGAAATATGTGCTCATCGGTGCTAGGAACATCCCCTTCGGAAGCATGAAGTGGCGACTCTTGGGAGGATTTTGACTTGTCTAGAGAAGTAGTTTCCTCGGGGGCAATATACCCTTCACGATGCTTTTCGGCCAGATTAGCCAATTCATCATCTTGTATGGAAGATGGAGAAGGTGAAGTTTGAAGAGGCACTGTAGGAATTCCCGAGCCTTCTCCTGTTTCTGGAACTATCTCCACTGGAGGGATGTATGCATAAGGGACCGTCCCATGACCGATGCTACGAAAAACGGATAGCAGCCCATGAAAGTGAAGGTATTCATCTTTAAGGACCTCGTCAATAGTCAGGAATTTTTGATCGCCATTAAGAAGACGGTGCATCCGATCAAAGAACACCTGATCTGATATCTGTTTGGGATTGTCGACTGCAAACAAAAAGGAAAACAGGTCAGGGTGATGATTCAAGTGTATAGAGTCCGGGTTCAGAAAATCAACGCTTTACTTGATTTTGTCCATCTCCTGGCGCATCCAGACTGTTGCTTTATATAGAACCATTCTAGTCTGGAATCTCCAGCTTTACTGCTAAATGGTGTAGAGATTATCTTCCTTTTTGGGACTGATTCAAAGTAGCAGAAAGATGGAGTTTCTCTAGTCCGATGCTTGAAATTATAGAAGAAATGAACATCATCGAACGTGAGCTCTACGCCTAGGATTTCACGATATGCTATGTACAAGGTATGCAAATAGACATATGAATTGGGATGCAACTGCATGGGGGCAATCCGCATTTGTCTTAAGAAATCAACGATGAAAGGAGAGAATGGAGGAATGGCGCCGACCATGCACATCAATCGAGTGACCGTCATATATCCTTCTGGAGGGTTGTGGGGACGGTCAGAGCGTGAGGGCACTAGGGTGTCCCTTTTCATTATTCCATATTTTAGACATATTCGAACAAGTCGATCGTTGTCAATTGTTGATTCAACGGAGTCCGAGGGTGATTCCAATATGATGGCTGATTCAAATTCATCGGGTGCTCGACTGTCACCAATCCCTCCTTCCTCCTCGAAACCCAGAGAAACTTCATTCCCTGAAGACACCTCGTCGCTTTCCCGATGACCAACCCCGTAATCCGGACCCTAACTGTCCCATTCCGGATCAGACGAAGAAGATATATCCTCAAGAGTGATTTTGTTAGAAGTTTCCGGGGCTTCTTTCCTCTCAGCTAGACGGGAAGAGCGTCTGGGCCTCATTGTCATGGAACTATTGAAGAAGCAATAGCACGGATTAGAGTAAATTATCCCGTGCCCCCCTTTGTGTATGTGTGTGAACTAAAATATGTGCAGCAAATGTGGGAAATGCAAAATAAAAGTACAACAATGTAAGACGAAGCTTTGAAGAGAAAGTGATAGTCAGAGTTGTTCTTAATGTTCATTTATGTCCGCGAGGCACTATCCTAACTGTTCATTAAATTGAAGATTATGTCAAGCATTGATTAACCCTGGTTGAATAAAGTCTAATGCTTTGAGTTGGAATATGCATATCATTCGGTTCGGTGCGTTCATTGTTGGGTTCGGATCGGGTGTGCATATGGCTGGGATCGGTTCGGGGTTGTGTATTGTTTAGTTCGGAGAAGACATTCATGTTTGGCAGATTAAAATCGGATCGGAATAAGCATTCGGAGTGGTTTAGCGAGCAAGGAGATCCATACGTCCTTTCCCTTTCTCTATTTTTTCCCCCGACCCGACCTGGTCGGACAAGCATGGCTTTCTCCACATCGCGTTTCATTCCGACCCGATCCTAACATATGAACTCGCCCTCTCCTCTGCTGCTTCAGCACTTCCTAACCCGAACCGAGCACAATTCCAGTTCTCCCCTTTCTCGTCTTCAAATTTCATTAGACCCGAACGAAATTAAGCGTTTGTGTGCTTGAACGTTTAACGCTGGATCCAAACGACCCCCGTTGCTGCCTCGAGATGGCGAAGACGCCATCAACGACGATGACAAACGGTGGAGGAGATCCAGGCGTCGGAGTTCAACCAATACCACACTCCAACCGCTCGATTTAACCGCAAATCCTAGATAAAGTTAGTTATTACATAAATAATCGGAGATTCAAAATACCTAGAAGTTTTATTCGAAGATTGAGACGAGGAGTTTGGAGTTTTTAGATTTTTTAGGAAGTGGGGTTTCGGCGTAAAACTGGGAGAACAGGAATTGTGAGAATAAAGAAGGTAGAGGTGTTTGGATGGTCGAGTTTATATAAGGCGTGAGATGACTCTTTGTATTCCCCGTGTTTTTCTCTGTTCGGACCGAGTCCAAGCTAGCCCACACCTTCTGGTCCATCAACCCAGTGCAAAGCGGAACGGGAAGAAAATGTGCCCAAGTCGCGCCACCGAACCGGATTGAAATTTGTACATTCTTCTAGCATCCGAACCAAGTAGAAATCTGTGCATTTCTCCTGACTGTTCTGATTCAAGGACTAGCATTTTAAACGACATCAAAGCACGCTTCGTATACAACAGAAGCATCCTTTGAGGGGGCAAAATGTTAGCCTACTTTGTGAACTAGGCAACACAAAGTCAAGAAACCAAACATTGAAGGGTATTTTTAATTATAAGACTTCGGTTCGGATCGGAGGAAAACACTACAATTCAGATTGATAGCTGCAGTTGTTCGGGTCGGGTCAGAGCAACATATCGGTTCGGATCGGATAGAGTCCTCTGTTCGGATCGGTGATCTCTTACTGAGTAGATTGGTAAGACGTATCTAATCGGATCGGAAAGCCACCTGTTTGCCACAACAATGGAACGGAGCGGAACAGGTTAGAGAAGGAGAGTCGCACCCAAGCCAATCCGGTTCGGATCGGGTATCCCGATCCGAACCCCTTATCTGCACATCTCCGACCAGCACCCATAATCCATGTTATTCTCCTGCAAAAGCGCCTGGATATCCGGACCGGCTATGACCAGTTCCTACCCATAACGTCCTTCCCTTTGATGCGTTGTCAGCATGATAGTTCATCCGAACCCGAAGAGAGCGCGATGGATGACACGTGGCCCGACCCGGATCAAGTCTCAAGCAAATTCACACCTATAAATACCCCGTCTGGAGACAAAGAGAAGGATCTTTTTTCAGCACTTTGAGAATTCAACTACCTCCATCATCCGAACTCCATTACTCCCGGAGAATCCAAATCATCTTTCATTCCTTGTTTTAGTCAATTGAGTGAACAAAAGTGAGTTGTGAGTGAATCTTACATTGTATTTACAACTGAATTATTGAATATAGTGAAAGATAAGTCGACGTAGGCATTTCTTCGCCGAACCACTATAAATCCTGTGTGTTCATTTTTATTTTTGTCTCATTTAATCTTGTTTCTAATCAATTTGGGTGTTAGAACCACTTTTGGGTCTAACAGAAATCGACGAAATATATTATATATATTTAAATGGCCAGAATAGAACGTATCGCGCTGCGACCGTTCGTGAATTTCGACCATTGACTTTGAATTGACGTAACAGGAGACCCGACCGTCGGATTCTCCTGAAATCAGAACCATTGTGTTCGTATCGAAAAGAGCTTTCGAATGGTAATAAGAGATTTGAATTCTAATGGTTGGATTTTGAGAAATGTTTAATTTAAATTTGAATAAAAACAGCGCCAGTGCAGCTAAATGACCTGAAACATCATTTAACTGAAAGGGCCTATTTTTAAATGATTAAAAATAAGGAAAAATTATGTAAAATCGTAATAAATGATTTGGAAAGATGTTGGACAAAATATTCCACATTTGTAAAGATAAAACATTTTTTTATCCGAATAAGTTGTTAATCAACTAAAGTAAAGAACTGAAAAGGAATTGAAATGGTACTAATATAGCCAGAAATTTCCGTCGTATAAATTGGAATAGATTTGAATGGAAATTATCTTCAGATATTTCAGTATTGGATTCCGTGATTATACGGAAATTTTTGAGGAATTTGGAAGATATATTTGTCGTTATTCGCAATATGATATTTGTTGGTTTCATAATTTGATGTTGAATATAAGCCGATATGATTTCGATTTAGAGCCTTGTTTTTAATATCAAATTGGATTTTGGGTTTGTCATGAATGGTGTCTTCATTAACACTGTTCTTAAACCTAGTTGAGAATAGAATAAATCTTTTAATTAAGATTTAGAGAAGTTTACTAATTAATTTAATTGGAATTGAATTGAAAATTGATTTTGGGTTTATCGTGAACAACGTTTTAAATAACATTTGTTCTTTAACCCAATCAACAAGGAAGTTATGATTTGGAATTTATATTCTTTTAAATAAGATTAATGGAATTTTCCAAAGTAAAGTTTTCCAATTTAAAATATAAAATTGGAATTGAATGGAATTCAATTTAATAATCGAGATAAATTTCTGTAAAGGAAGACCGTTACTATTTATGGAATTTAAAAGGCTTTGCCGCTATTCCACTTATAGTATTAGTTTGATACGGAAATTTATATTAATTATATGTTGTTATGATTTCCATGAAGATTCCATTTTGATTGAAGATGATTTTTGGTTTATTTTGAATTTTGTTTTAAATGACATTGGTTCTTTAACCCAGTTAAAGAGCAGGATTAATTTCCTAAAGTTGAATAATCATTAAGTAATGATTTTTGGAGATTAAAAATAAATGCAGTTCTAATGAATCTTTAATTAGATTGAAATGTGAATAAGGTAATTAAATTTCCCGAATTTAAGAAATGTTCGAGAATGGAGTACCACTAGTTTTACTCCATGCGATAGTTATATCTTTAATTAGATTTGAATGTTGAATGGTAACTAAATTTACCGATAACACAATGGGTGTTAGATATAGAGTACTACCAGTTTTGCTCCATGGGATGAATAAGTTGGGATTGGGGAAATAAAATACATGATTACTTCGATAAGGCTCGATAATCCTGACTAGTTTGATAAACCTTAATTCAGTTTAAATTGTGAAAAGAATATTTGAATAAAAGAATATTTTGGATTGTAATGAGGCATATGATGTGTTTATATTTCACATAATTATGAGATACGTGAGTTATTTGGAAAGACTGGGTTTAACCCATTCTGAATAACTGATACGACGACTAAAAGTCGAAGAAGATGGTGGATGAAGACCGGAGATTTTCACATCGTTTTGATGATTACTGATGTCTTGATTGAGTTGTACACCCAAGACGAGGTAATAAGTGGTGATCGTCCAAACGTACTTGGAGATCAACCGGATATGTGAGGGCCTCTCTTCTGTATTGGACATATGGGACGAGGAATAAGTTGTCACCGGTTTCGTTCAGACCCAGAACGGACTTGCAAATGGATGTATGCCTGACATTGTAGTTCGCGCTGTATTCGCTGATTTCTGCTAAATATATATCAGTTTGGTGGCGGAGAATTTATTCTCTTGATTAACACCCTTCTTTAAGACGTACGAGCTTAGAGATTATGTATTGGTGGAAATCAATGGTATGGTATGGACTGACAATATGGCATGCTAAGGTGTAGTGATCAAGGCTTTTGTTAAAAAGCAAACTCCTGTGGTTGATGATCAAAGCACAGTTTTAAGTAGCGCAGCTTTGTGTAGCGTTAATTCGCGAAGCTCACACCTCGGTGTGAACCAAAAACGGGATAGAGACTACAGGGAAATGGACATATGTTAGCTTCTAGCTAGAAGTGATGTCATGGTATGGAGCCCAGACATTTTACTTATGTGGATGTTGCATTTTATTTGTTGGAAAGCGAGGTACCTTGGATTTGATATCAGGTCCGACTAAAAAGTCCTAGATGGTCGACGTGACTGACCAATTTAGAGGTTCGATAGAACTGGCTAATGTATATTTTATGGTATTGCCAATCAGTGATGACTGAACGACGCTGAAGATCCAAGGGTTGCCCAGAGGCGTGATCCTGAGGAATTTGCTAGAGTGTCTCGAAATTGGTGAGGAAGATCCTTTGCCTCGGTTCATAGATGGAAACCCAATTTCCAATTCGTGATTTTACGGTTTTAGTTGTAAACCTATATGACGACATAATTTAATGGTACCTATGCTGCCTATGATTGATACATTTATATTTGAAGTTGATTTCTTCACTTATAATAATAAAGATAAATTTCGCGTATCAAACATGTTTTGCTATTATAAGGTAAAATTCTATCCTCCGGCCTGCGTTGCATTATGTGATGGGACCTAATTCTTATAATAGCTTCATTTTCCTTTTAGCATTGCGTTGTTTGTTTTATGGTATTCTTGGGAGGAACCCATTCTGTGTTATACGGCGTGGTCCCTTGATGTAACAACCCGGATTTTCAGAACCAATTTAATTATTTTTTTATTTTAGCTATTTTAATGGATTTAAGAATTTAAAATGATTTATTTTAAATAATAACGACTAAAAATTTATTTAAATCGAGGTTAGAAGTATAAATTTATTTTAATTATAAAATGAGCCTGAAATGGCACGGTAGTTTGAAAAATCGATTTTAAATTTCAAATGAATGTACAGAATTCATTTTAAATCAGAATTGGGCGAAACAAGAAACGTTAGAATCTGTTTAATAATATATTTCTAATGAATGTAAAAAAATAATATTTCACTTTAAAAATTAAAAGTTATGTCCAGTTTGAAATTCAAAATAGTCGTTATGGAATTTATATATTTTTTAATATAATATATAACCCTTAAAAATAGCTATTTTGCAAACGACCTCCATTTTCGACGAAACCACTTTTGTTGGATCCGAAATGTCAAATTATTGCTAGATTCCAAATTTCATAATTTTGGAATTAATATGTGAGCGTGGTGGATTTATACGCGTTTGGTAAATTTAGTTTGAATTTAATCGACTGGAAAAAGGCCTTTTTTTCAAACGGTCTCCAAATTTGATGAAATTAGTTTTGCTAGGACCGTATCGCCAAAACATAGCTAGATTTATTTTTTTATAATTTTTTGAGTCAGCATGTGGCCCCGGTAAATTAAAATGTATGTTGAAATCAATTTTGAACGTTATATTAATTTATATTTTAATTTTGATGAAAACTGGTTGAAACAATCGAATTAGCTTACGAGACATATCCCATTATGTTCGGAATTGGGGTAATTAGCTCAGGGCGACAGTCGTTGGGTTCGATTTGGAGTTATAATGAAAAATTAACTTTTTGGAAATAAATTAAATTAAATATATATTATTATATAAGGTCAACCTCTCCCTTCTCTCTCTCTCCTAATCGTTCAATGAAGAAAAAAAAACAAACAAAACCCTCGTTGCCGTCGCTCCAGCCTCCACCCTTCCGCACCGCCGTCGGCCTTTCCTCTCCTCCTTGTAACAACACGGAATTTGGGGCCAATTTAAAATTTTCATTTTTAGAGATTTTAGGGGTGTTTAAATATTTAAAATAAATTATTTCAAATAAAAATGAATGGAAATTTATTTTGAGCAAAGTTAATGCAAATATGTTCAAATAAATTACATAAAGAATTAGAAATAGGACGGTAGTTTGAAAAGTCAAACTTGAACTTTGACTAACTACACAGGATGCAGGATAAACCGGATTTTGATGAAACGAAAAATATTTAAATCTGTTAATGAATATCTTTCTAACAAATTTGAAAAATCGAAGTTTCATAGCGAGAATCAAAAGTTATTGCCAAATGAATTTTCAGAAAGGTCGCTATAGAGAATATATCGCCCTTGAAAATAGACATTTTGCATACGACCTCAGAATTCGACGAAACCACTTTTGTTGGGTCCGGGATGTAAAATTATTGCTAGGTTTCAAATTTCATGATTTTTGAAGCTAGTATGTGAGCGTGGCAAAAGAAAATGTGTTTTGTCAATTTCTGTCAAAATTAATTGACTGAAAAATAGCCATTTTTCAAACAGTCTCAGAATTCGACGAAATAACTTTTGTTAGGATCGTATCGTCATAAGAAAGCCAAAAATAATTTTTCTAGATTTTTCTGACTTCGTATGTGACCCCAGTAAAATTAGGAAGTACGTTTGAATTAAAAATAAAAGAATTAATTTGAAAATAAAAGAAACATGCTTTTAACTTCAGAATTGGACTTCGGCAATAGCGCCATTGCGTTCAGAAGGCATCAAAACCTGTTGTTCGACAGTCGTTGAGCGCGAATTGGAATTCGAACGAAAAAACCCTATTTTCCGGAATTAAATAAATTAAATAAAATAGAAAATACGTGGAAAATACTCTTATAAATACGGACCGTACATCGTTCTTCTTCCCCGATCAGTTGAACCCATAGTCGCCCCCCCCCCCTTAAATTTTCATCTCCATTTTCCCATCAATCCACTCACAATTAGACTTAGCCGTAGTTGAACTTTTTGAAGCTCTTCCCTTCCTATCCAATCTCCAACAAGTTTCATTCGATTTCGCGCCCCGTAGCTCTCGAATTTCGAGCCCCAACCCGCGACCTTAGAATCGCCGCCGCCCTAGCACAGACCGCCGCACCCTCCCCCCTTCCAGCCGAACATCCCCCTCTCGTAGCTCTCCAATCTCCCGCAAACCGTTCGCAAAACCGTCGACTACAGCTCCCGAATTCTGAATTCAAAGTTTTGAACTTTTCTGAACACGAGATCTGATTTGATCCGAACCTTCCTTTCAAATCCAAGCTAGGTGAGAATTTATTTTTAATATAATTTAATTAATTTAATAATTATAATTGCGTTGTGAGAAGTTTAAATGGTTAAAAATAAATAGATCTGCGATTGTTGTCATTCTAAGTAATGGATCTAAATCGTTTGCGACGTTATGATATTAGATCTGCAAGTTTAAATGTTAGATCTGAGTTTGGTGATTCATTTGTTTATCTTGTAAATCATGGTTGGTTGATATTCAAAAACCATATGTTATTAATTCTAATTGATCCCTGTATTATTTAAAATATTGTTGTGGTAGAATTGGATACGAAATATTGGTCAAGAAATATTGGACATAAAAGTTGATGTTAATTTACATTTTATTATGTAATTAAAAGTAGATCTACATCGTTAAATAAAAATTTACATTTCTTTATGTAATTAGGATGATTGATTTACATTGTGAAAAATTAGGATTACATTTTATTATGTAATTGAAAGTAGATTTTCATCGTATGAAATTTACATTATTTTAATGTGAATTAAAGTAGGAATTCACATCGTTATTAAATTTACGTCGTTATGCAACTTACATTATTTTAATGTGAATTAAAGTAGGAATTTACATTTTTATAATGTTAAAATAAAGTAGATTTTGCATAGTGAGAAAAATTACATTTTTCTTTGTAATTAACATGTGAATTCCATCGTATGTTAAAATTTACATTTTTATATGTAAATTATATAGGAAATTATACTATATGTTAAAAATTACATTTTTCTTTGTAATTAAAAGTGAATGTACACCGTATGTTAAAAATTACATTTTTCTTTGTAATTAAAAGTGAATGTACACCGTATGTCAAAAATTACATTTTTCTTTGTAATTAAAAGTGAATGTACACCGTATGTCAAAAATTACATTTTTCCTTGTAATTAAAAGTGAATGTACACCGTATGTCAAAAATTACATTTTTCTTTGTAATTAAAAGTGAATGTACACCGTAGGTTAAAAATTACATTTTTATATGTAATTAAAACATGAATTTACATCGTATGTTAAAATTCACATTTTTTATATATGTAACATAGGATGAGAATGAACATTAGAAATAACATTTATTTATTTTATATATAATATAAGGTGTAGGAATGTGACATGAGATTAAAGTTATATATTTTAGGATGTAAATGAAAAGCAGAGTTTGCATTGTAATTAAAAATCATATTTTTACAATGTAAAGTAGAGTTGGCATTGTAATTAAAAATCATATTTTTACAATGTAAAGTAGAGTTTGCATTGTAATTAAAAATCATATTTTTACAATGTAAATTAGATGTAGAGTTTGCATTGTAATTAAAAATCATATTTTTACAATGTAAATTAGAAGTAGAGTTTGAATTGTAATTAAAAGTCATATTTTTACAATGTAAAGTAGAGTTTGCATTGTAATTAAAAATCATATTTTTACAATGTAAAGTAGAGTTTGCATTGTAATTAAAAATCATATTTTTACAATGTAAATTAGTAGTAGAGTTTGCATTGTAATTAAAAATCATATTTTTACAATGTAAATAGGAAGTAGAGTTGCATTGTAATTAAATTTACATTTTTATATGTAAATTTAGAATAGGATTCACAGCAAATATAAGTTACATTTTTATTATGTAACTAAGATGAGAATGTACATTGAAGTTGAAATATACATTTTTATATGTAATTTAAAAGTAGGATTTTGAATGTATCAAAATTTACATTTTTTTACATGTAAATGAAAAATAGGAATTTGCATAGGAATTAAATTTACATTTTTATTTATGTAAATAAAAAGGATGGAATTTACATTTTCAATGTAAATAAAGAATGAATTTAGGATGCGGTAATATTATCTTCATTTTCAAATGAACTAAAATTTAATAAGAATCGGTAGTTGTTAGAGCGTTGTTTAAAACAAACGACGTTATTACCATTAAACAATTATATATATATATATATAATTAAAATTAAATGAATGGGACGTGGTAGTTCGCGTTTTGAAATCATACCTTTAAACGACTATACAAGAAGATCCGACCGTCGGATTTTCTTGAAACTGAAACCGTTAGGACCGTTTTGGAAAAATATTTCCAACGATATATATTACGTTAAGATCCAACGGTTAGATTCTGAGAATTGTAAAAATCAAAATTGGTTGAATGCAGCGCCATAGTCGCCCATGGACTTAAGGCGTCGTTATATAAAAATTTAATTATTTTAAATAATTAAAATAGGAATGAATCATTAATAAAAATAATTATTAATGTATAAGAAGGATTATATATATATATATATACGAGGATTATTTGGAAAGTACGAGTTCTCTCATTCTAAATAATCAAACGACATTAATTGAAGTATAAAGATGGCATATGAAGACCGTAAATCTTCCCTCGAATGGACAACGATCGAGGCCCTAATTTGACTTGCTCCCAATTCAAGGGTCATGGTCATTGCCCAAACGTATGTGTTGATTTCACGGGTTTGGCTTTCGCTCAGACCCAGAGCATAAACTAATAAATGGATTGTGTGTCTGACATCATACTCTATCAAATATCATGTTATTGATCTTTTGTCGAATGTATGGATGTTTGGTGGCGGGGAATTTATTCTCTTGCTTAACACCCGTTCATATATTTCTTCAAAGGATTGGTAGTGCGATATGGAGTGATGATGTGGCATGCTAAGATGCATAGGATCAAGGTTTTGTTGAAAAGCAGGCCTTGAGGGACGATCAAAGCATAGCCTGTTTAGGCATAGCTTTGTGTACAACGTGACTTCGCGAGCCTCACACACCGGCGGAGTCTAAAACGGGAGAAGGGAACGCAGGGAGAGCAACACGTTTCTTTCTAGCTAGAAGTGGTGATTGGACTTTAACACGGCCCAACATTTTACTTATGTGGATGATGGAATGAGGCGCCTCGGATGATAGGTCCCATAGGACTGGGAAACATGTGTTCAGGAATAACTAATCCGCAACTCGTATGGTGGACCGGCCCTGCAGCTTTCCAAGGGTTCACTGCGGGGGATCCTGAGACATTAGCTAGAGTGTCTCGAATCGATAGGAGCTCCTCCCTAGCCTTGACTCATTATGGAAACCAAAATCCAAATACGACCCTACGAATTTGATTGTATTACTAATATGGAGGCATAGTAGTATGGGATACTATTCTTCCTAGGATTTATACATTTACTTTGAAATGTTTTAATATATACTAATAATAATATTAAACTCCTATTTACCGTATTTAGCATGTTTAATCACTATAAGGTAAAACCCTATCCTCTGGTTTGTGTTGCATTGTGTGATAGGACCTGGGTCTTATGGTGATTCCATTTTTCTAAAAAGCATGACGTGTTGTACGATTTACTTATTATTTGTTCTGACACATTTATGCACGACAATCCATTAGAGTAAACCCGTTCCGCATTAGCGGCGTGGTCTTTGGATTTGCCCTATTAATAGTGATTAATTAGTTAAGAATACTCACACCAGTCCCACGACTGACCCGTTGTTTGTTTCCACCTTTTTGCAAACTCGGGTGCCCTCCTTTCTACACGGGCAGCCAAGTAAATAGGTTTATTCTTCGCTTGGAGTCTTTTCTTTGGAGCTGCTTATTATCTTTCTTGGATTTGCTTTTGTGAAGAGGTGATGACTTGGAGCTTGAAGACATCTATCATTCGCTGCTATTGCGTTTTTCTCTTTTTAATTCCAGACATTAAACTTGGTTTATTTCACGTTGTTTAAGTTGGAGTTGGAACTCATTTCTTTTTCTGCAAACTTGATGTAATAATTTTAGAATTTTGTGACTGTGGACTTTCTGTGGTTGATGACATTATATTTCCGCCGCTATGATGTTGTTACTCTATGAATTTCCTATGCTATGTTGTATCTGTGAAATGTATCATTGTATTTATGTTGTATTCCAAATGATTATTCCTTACTTTCATTCTATGGAAGTTTGGGGTTATCACAGTTGGTATCAGAGCTTTGGTTAAACTTAGCTTTGGGATATAACATATTTATGATAATTCGTTTACATAGAATCACAATATTCTATGGCGGACATTTCATGTGAATACATAATAGTCAGTCATTTCATGTGAATACATAATAGTCAGTCATTCTATCATTATCTTTTATCCGTCCTTTTATCTTGATCAACT
Source organism: Allium sativum (assembly GCA_030737875.1). Taxonomy (NCBI): domain Eukaryota; kingdom Viridiplantae; phylum Streptophyta; class Magnoliopsida; order Asparagales; family Amaryllidaceae; genus Allium; species Allium sativum. Next base: position 25,276,051 of record CM060912.1, on the reverse strand, counting down.
CCTCAAATCACCATTATAGTTGTTCTGGCTCTTTCCTTGATCGTACAGAACTAACTAGAAATGAGTATCGTTGCCGCTAGAGCCGCTAGAGCTAGAGCAAGGAGGCAAAATGCTACTGGAACTGAGGAGGCTACTGTTCAACAACCACCACCACCGCAACCCTTTGATTTGGATAATATGGCAAAGAAATACAAAAACCTGGGAGGAATGCCATTCAAGGGTACTGAGACTGTGACACAAGCTCAAGCTTGGCTGAGGAACTGTGAAAAGATTTTTGGAGGATTAAAGCTGGAGGATCATAGGAAAAGATTAGTGGCTTCATGGCTGCTACAAGAGGAAGCTCAAAACTGGTGGGACACAGTCACGGTTGGAGGGATTGCAGACAATATGATTTGGACAAGGTTTAAGGAGCTTTTCAATGACAAATACATTCCAAGGCAGGAGGTAGAAAAACTACATGACGAGTTTGCCAATCTGAAGCAAGCCGACAAGACCATTTCAGAATATGTACGAAGATTTGAAGACCTCTCCCGCTATGCCCCTGAATTGATTCAGGATGACTTTCAGAAGAACAAGAGGTTCATAAATGGGCCTACGAGGAAGTATATTGATAGAGCCACTGCCCACATCGACCTTTCATTCAATAGACTGGTGGAGTTTGCTTGTCGATATGAGGAGAGTATCAATGTAACACGCCACCTCCGTTAAGGTCGCTCACAAAGGGAATGCCTTAACTTTGGTGGAGCATTTTAGTAAACAGAACAGAAACTTACAAGACAGATAAAACAGTACTTGAAATTTTTTAACTTTATTACAGCGGAAACAGAAATTAATATGGTTACATCCTTTCAAATTTCAGAATTCAAGTACAAAATATCAGTCTTGTACAAAAGCCTTCAAAATGCATGGTTTAAAATCATAATCCCCATGGAACGGAAGCTATACAGAGCCAAGCCATACTTTAAGCACTTCAAGCAAAGAGAAATCCGGATCAAGCTAAAGTATTCCCTCCTTGGATAACCTGGGGGGGGGGGGGAACGGAAGAAAGGAGGCGAAACAACAAGGGTCAGACAAAAAGTCTGGCAAGTCCAGTGACTTTCAGCATATGAACAGATAATAATAATATGATATGAACATAAAACTGGATGTGAGATAACTGTAACAGGTGTAGCAGATATAACAGAAAAACAGAATGATATAAACTATTGTTTTACACTTCTCTGCACTAATACTAGTATAGCAGAATTAGGTGTCACCCTAATGTCTAAATTGAAGCAGGAACGGGTACAGAATACTTTAACAGAAACAGAATGCTAATAATGGGCCTTTACTACCCGATCAGAAACAGACAGAAGCAAAAACAGATTAATCCCTATGGAAACAGAATGTAGAATTAGGTGTACACTAGTAATGGGCCTTTACCACCCGAACAGACGGTACCACGCAGAAACAGACAGGTGTTACCACCCAACAGAAACAGACGGCACCAACAGAAACAGACAGAACTAAGTGTACCCTAAAACCCTACCCCAAGCGATCGGCTCCCTAATACATAAATATCCTGTGTCGGCCCCACAATAGGGTGTATCACTCCCTAAAGTGACAACCAATTGGCACAGACCTATTTACAGATGTCACGGCGTCTTACATCCTCAGAGGCAGACCGGGATCCATGCACGCACATGACCCGGTTGGAACGCACCATCAACACCCCTCGCCATTATCAGAATGAACCACTTATAATTAGTTCAGTAAGCGTGCCCGGACCCTACCTACTGTTGGGTCAAAGTTTTGATGCCAGAAAGGGTTACTGACTAATATGGGTCCCAAACAACAGATGACACAAGTAATTCCCCTCCTAACCTTGTGTCCCCAGACTAACAGATCTCAGATTAACTTGTTTACAAGTTCAGACATACAGAATTCAGATTTACTAGTTCACAGATTAAGTTAACAAGTTTTCAGACTAACAGATCAGATGTACAGATTTTTCAGATTTGTCTAACTTTGTATTGGGCCTACAGATTCATGGACGGGTTTACTACACCTATTAATCCAGTTGGTTTAACCCTATTTTCCCCCAATACGTTTTAGACGTCATTCTTATCTTAGATTTGCATTTATTAATTATTAATGCCCAGACCTCTCACATTAGGTCGCTAGCTTGTGGCCGCTGGATGGGCCAGGCGGTTCCGGGCAGACTTCTGCCACAAGCCAGACCTAACCTCGTGTCTTAAGCAGGTTATGGCTAACTTCTCACATTAGAACCTATTGTTTGCGGCCACCGGATGTGCCGGGCGGTTCCGGGCAGAATTACGCCGCAAACTCATTCTAACCTCGAGTTAGTCACGTTTATCTTTGCGGCCAATTAATTAATAATTTACCGTTTATGCGCACGCCCAATATATATGCCAATTCAGATTATATCAATAACAGGATGATTATATCAACACAGCAGATAACAGATTTTAGCAAATAACAGATTTTTCCAGATTATATGACTTAACGGATTTAACAGATTTAGCAACTTAGCAGATTTTGGCATATAACAGGTTAGGCATTTCAACCGACAAATTTAACAGATTAGGCATTTCAATCTAATTAGCAGTCTAGGCAATATAACAAAACTAGCAGTTTAGGCAACTTGGCAAATTAGCAGATTTAGCAAATTTAATATTTCTAAAGGTTCTATTTACATGCCTTGCCTAATCATAAATTGGCCTAAATTCATATGCCTACATAATTGTCATGACTCACAACATATACTCCATGTTTGCATAAGCGCAGAATATGGACATAATTTTCCCATATAACATATGTTCCAATTTTTGTTAAACTAGCATTTTATAGCAGATTCACATATAAATTATACCAAATATAACCATTAATTTCAATGCATGCCATATATCCAAAAATCCCTATTTAGGTGTAATCACAATAATAGATATCCTAATTAATGTAAATCTTTACACCTAAGTTTCCATATCTTCTTCTTTTTAAGTCATGAATCATTATGCAAACTATACCCAACAATCTAAATCTTTAAATCATATCTTCTAAAAATCAGATCTTGACTTTTATATGCATTTTGTCCAAAGTCCCAAATCATATGTAATCTTACAATGGTTCCTCTTTTCTACTATCACAGAATATGTATAGATCCAAATCTAGTTTACAACATATGCTCATCTTTTTCTAATTAATTACAGATCTAAATTACAACATACACTATGCATACAACATATATAAATTATATGTTCATAGTCAAATTTATGCATCCAATCCCAAGTCACATGTCCATTATATTTTATGCCTCAGACCTAAAGTCATACATTCAATTCAGTCTTGTCAAATTTCGCATCATTCATTATTTATCCCAAAATTTGCGTTCATACGTTCATCTCTTATGAGATTAGGCACAGGCTCGTGGTAGCCTGGCTATAGAAACAGAAAAGAAGAGAAGGGATACAGAACAGTCACAGAAAAACAGATCTGACAGAAGAGAATATATATACAATCTCAGATTCAGAATTAAAAACATATCAAAATTATAATTAGCGTTTATAGCGGAAAATAACTGTACTTGCCTTGATTGGATTAAAGAAAGAACTTTAGTTGTTACAGAATTGTTGCAGAAGCTTTTATCTCAAATTTGAATTTAGGATGATGTTGATTGACTTCTAGTTTTGATTCTAGCAGAGTAGCGACGCCATTTTTATTTTTAATTAGAAGAAGAGAGCAATGGAGGCTAGAGAATTGTGTTAGAGACTTAGGTTAGGTAGAGTCTAGGGTCATTTTTATAGAGTTTATGAACTGATTAGGACCATCGATGTTGCTTGGATTGATCGTAGCCATTCATTCGAAAGAGAGACCAATTAGAGCCTGCCACCTAGCCCTAATGACAAAGCAAGCTTCTGAAAATCGACCAAACCCAGACCTGGCCAGCCAGGGCTAGACCAGACCTGGCCAACAGGTCATTTTTGACCTGGGCGCACTTGGCAGGTGCGCCAGGTCAAAAATGTACTGGCGCACTTCCCAAGTGCGCCAGTGCATTTTTGTTCTGGCGCACTTCCCAAGTGCGCCAGTGCATTCTGACCCGTTTTCCGGTTTTTCGCCCAACTTCGTTCGTCCATAACTTCTTCATACGATATCCGTTTTACGCAAACTCAGACTCTATCTCAAGAAGAATTCCGAGACGAACGCAATGGCGTATCCCGTTTCCCTTAATTCTTTGATTTGAAATTAATTATACTTTAATTTATGACTTTCACGGTTATAGAATACACGGGGTGTTACATTCTCCCCCACTTAAAAGGATTTCGTCCCCGAAATCTTCAAGTTAAGAAGAATGTGTCCTACTATCCAATCACCCATCTACTCAACCATCATCCACAAGCATCCATTGTCCTTAGAAAACTTCTAATGTTGTATGAACATATGCAAAAGTGTGTGTATATGTTCCTTATCTAATGCAAAGATCAGGCGGTCTACTGATTCAGCTGACCTCCTAAATGCGAATTATGTCAGTGCCATGAGTCCAACATGTATGCAATAGAATTCTAATGATATATATTATTTCTATATGAGTGCACAATCATTCACTCAAATGCAACATCCATGTGCTGAATCAATCATTTTTCATCCACAAGAATTGAAAAAAAAACTCACCCATCCATATGCAGTATGAGAGTGTTTTCGAGCCGATCTAGTGCCTAGTGTGTGTATATGCATCCACGGGCAACCACTAGCAACCACTTGCATCCACTTGCAACCATCAAACATAACATGTCTCAAACACATGTTTACACCCATTAGTTTCTACCTAAAGTTCGAAGATTCGATCGATAGGATACAGTCGAATGATGGAAGCGAGTACAGATAGAACGAAAATTTGGTACCCATTAGACACGGGTCCTAAGTATCGGCCCCAAAGACCGAAACCAACATCAAATTGACACCCAGAGGATTACCTTCTTTAGACAATGTCAAAACTGGAAATCCTATCAAAAATATTTAGATATTCACAGACTACTGGTACAGATCAGGTTCCCTAATGATTCTTAGGAAGCTAGGCATGATAAAATCATACCCCACGAAAACTCAGAATGTATGCGTCATACTTGACGCCTAACACAGATATCCCTCAAACCCCAATTTATCACAAGCAGATGAGTCATAACCTTTATGGGTTTGAGTCTACAGCGGAATCAAAAACAATACTAGTATTAAAGTGCAGAGTATCGATTATAGAATCAAAATGCCAGAATCAGAATGAGTTTTATTTCAACAATCAGATAAAGAAATTAAACCCCCTACAGAAAGTTATCCTAATCCTATCCTATCCACTAGCCTCGAAAGTGTTCGCCTTCCCTCCAGCAGTTGGTCCTGTCCTCTTCCCTTGTCCTCGTTTCTTCGGGCAGTCCCTAGTGAAGTGTCCTATCTCACCATAGTTGAAGCAAGTGCCCTACTTTGGATCCACTTTCTTATCGTGTGTCCTATCCATGTCTCCCATGTACGTTCTCCATTTGTGACCTTCCACCAAAATGAAGCTTCATCCTTCATTAACCAAGCAGCTGGTTGAACCTTCCTCCCATCATCTATCTCAAAGGTACCAACAAGTCCTCCACTTCGTTCAGCCAACTTCTAGCCTCGACAACGTCTCAGTCCCATAAAGCGGTTTTCCTCCCATCGCACGGAAGTCCTTACATATCTTAGAAAAAGCATCTATACGCGGAGGAAGAGATTCAAAAAGGGAAAGAGGAAGGAACTCGAAACAAAGAATCGAAAGAAAGATATATGGCTTTTAGGGATTATTTATTTTACTTTTCAAAAATAAGCTTTACCTTTGAAAATACTTCCTTTTTAAATCCTTTTTGAAAATAGTTTTCAAAACTTTTTATCAAATCTGGTAACCTTCAGCTCCGATACCAAGTGTAACACCCCACCTCCGTTAAGGTCACTCACAAAGGGAATGCCTTAACTTTGGTGGAGCATTTTAGTAAACAGAACAGAAACTTACAAGACAGATAAAATAGTACTTGAAATTTTTTTAACTTTATTACAGCGGAAACAGAAATTAATATGGTTACATCCTTTCAAATTTCAGAATTCAAGTACAAAATATCAGTCTTGTACAAAAGCCTTCAAAATGCATGGTTTAAAATCATAATCCCCATGGAACGGAAGCTATACAGAGCCAAGCCATACTTTAAGCACTTCAAGCAAAGAGAAATCCGGATCAAGCTAAAGTATTCCCTCCTTGGATAACCTGGGGGGGGGGGGAACGGAAGAAAGGAGGCAAAACAACAAGGGTCAGACAAAAAGTCTGGCAAGTCCAGTGACTTTCAGCATATGAACAGATAATAATAATATGATATGAACATAAAACTGGATGTGAGATAACTGTAACAGGTGTAGCAGATATAACAGAAAAACAGAATGATATAAACTATTGTTTTACACTTCTCTGCACTAATACTAGTATAGCAGAATTAGGTGTCACCCTAATGTCTAAATTGAAGCAGGAACGGGTACAGAATACTTTAACAGAAATAGAATGCTAATAATGGGCCTTTACTACCCGATCAGAAACAGACAGAAGCAAAAACAGATTAATCCCTATGGAAACAGAATGTAGAATTAGGTGTACACTAGTAATGGGCCTTTACCACCCGAACAGACGGTACCACGCAGAAACAGACAGGTGTTACCACCCAACAGAAACAGACGGTACCAACAGAAACAGACCGAACTAAGTGTACCCTAAAACCCTACCCCAAGCGATCGGCTCCCTAATACATAAATATCCTGTGTCGGCCCCACTATAGGGTGTATCACTCCCTAAAGTGACAACCAATTGGCACAGACCTATTTACAGATGTCACGGCGTCTTACATCCTCAGAGGCAGACCGGGATCCATGCACGCACATGACCCGGTTGGAACGCACCATCAACACCCCTCGCCATTATCAGAATGAACCACTTATAATTAGTTCAGTAAGCGTGCCCGGACCCTACCTACTGTTGGGTCAAAGTTTTGATACCAGAAAGGGTTACTGACTAATATGGGTCCCAAACAACAGATGACACAAGTAATTCCCCTCCTAACCTTGTGTCCCCAGACTAACAGATCTCAGATTAACTTGTTTACAAGTTCAGACATACAGAATTCAGATTTACTAGTTCACAGATTAAGTTAACAAGTTTTCAGACTAACAGATCAGATGTACAGATTTTTCAGATTTGTCTAACTTTGTATTGGGCCTACAGATTCATGGACGGGTTTACTACACCTATTAATCCAGTTGGTTTAACCCTATTTTCCCCCAATACGTTTTAGACGTCATTCTTATCTTAGATTTGCATTTATTAATTATTAATGCCCAGACCTCTCACATTAGGTCGCTAGCTTGTGGCCGCTGGATGGGCCGGGCGGTTCCGGGCAGACTTCTGCCACAAGCCAGACCTAACCTCGTGTCTTAAGCAGGTTATGACTAACTTCTCACATTAGAACCTATTGTTTGCGGCCACTGGATGTGCCGGGCGGTTCCGGGCAGAATTACGCCACAAACTCATTCTAACCTCGAGTTAGTCACGTTTATCTTTGCGGCCAATTAATTAATAATTTACCGTTTATGCGCACGCCCAATATATATGCCAATTCAGATTATATCAATAACAGGATGATTATATCAACACAGCAGATAACAGATTTTAGCAAATAACAGATTTTTCCAGATTATATGACTTAAGGGATTTAACAGATTTAGCAACTTAGCAGATTTTGGCATATAACATGTTAGGCATTTCAACCGACAAATTTAACAGATTAGGCATTTCAATCTAATTAGCAGTCTAGGCAATATAACAAAACTAGCAGTTTAGGCAACTTGGCAAATTAGCAGATTTAGCAAATTTAATATTTCTAAAGGTTCTATTTACATGCCTTGCCTAATCATAAATTGGCCTAAATTCATATGCCTACATAATTGTCATGACTCACAACATATACTCCATGTTTGCATAAGCGCAGAATATGGACATAATTTTCCCATATAACATATGTTCCAATTTTTGTTAAACTAGCATTTTATAGCAGATTCACATATAAATTATACCAAATATAACCATTAATTTCAATGCATGCCATATATCCAAAAATCCCTATTTAGGTGTAATCACAATAATAGATATCCTAATTAATGTAAATCTTTACACCTAAGTTTCCATATCTTCTTCTTTTTAAGTCATGAATCATTATGCAAACTATACCCAACAATCTAAATCTTTAAATCATATCTTCTAAAAAATCAGATCTTGACTTTTATATGCATTTTGTCCAAAGTCCCAAATCGTATGTAATCTTACAATGGTTCCTCTTTTCTACTATCACAGAATATGTATAGATCCAAATCTAGTTTACAACATATGCTCATCTTTTTCTAATTAATTACAGATCTAAATTACAACATACACTATGCATACAACATATATAAATTATATGTTCATAGTCAAATTTATGCATCCAATCCCAAGTCACATGTCCATTATATTTTATGCCTCAGACCTAAAGTCATACATTCAATTCAGTCTTGTCAAATTTCGCATCATTCATTATTTATCCCAAAATTTGCGTTCATACGTTCATCTCTTATGAGATTAGGCACAGGCTCGTGGTAGCCTGGCTATAGAAACAGAAAAGAAGAGAAGGGATACAGAACAGTCACAGAAAAACAGATCTGACAGAAGAGAATATATATACAATCTCAGATTCAGAATTAAAAACATATCAAAATTATAATTAGCGTTTATAGCGGAAAATAACTGTACTTGCCTTGATTAGATTAAAGAAAGAACTTTAGTTGTTACAGAATTGTTGCAGAAGCTTTTATCTCAAATTTGAATTTAGGATGATGTTGATTGACTTCTAGTTTTGATTCTAGCAGAGTAGCGACGCCATTTTTATTTTTAATTAGAAGAAGAGAGCAATGGAGGCTAGAGAATTGTGTTAGAGACTTAGGTTAGGTAGAGTCTAGGGTCATTTTTATAGAGTTTATGAACTGATTAGGACCATCGATGTTGCTTGGATTGATCGTAGCCATTCATTCGAAAGAGAGACCAATTAGAGCCTGCCACCTAGCCCTAATGACAAAGCAAGCTTCTGAAAATCGACCAAACCCAGACCTGGCCAGCCAGGGCTAGACCAGACCTGGCCAACAGGTCATTTTTGACCTGGGCGCACTTGGCAGGTGCGCCAGGTCAAAAATGTACTGGCGCACTTCCCAAGTGCTCCATTGCATTCTGACCCGTTTTCCGGTTTTTCGCCCAACTTCGTTCGTCCATAACTTCTTCATACGATATCCGTTTTACGCAAACTCAGACTCTATCTCAAGCAGAATTCTGAGACGAACGCAATGGCGTATCCCGTTTCCCTTAATTCTTTGATTTGAAATTAATTATACTTTAATTTATGACTTTCACGGTTATAGAATACACGGGGTGTTACAATCAAACAAGCCTATCCCAAATGCAGAGTGGATATCCCCGATTAGTTTTATTTTGAGGTATGCTTAAAATATTTTCTATTATTTATGTTGGTTCCTGCCCTTCTATTCTTCCCTTTTTCTTTTCGAGGACGAAAAGTTCTTAAGCGGGGGAGATTGTAACAATCCGGAATTTGGGGCCAATTTAAAATTTTCATTTTTAGAGATTTTAGGGGTGTTTAAATATTTAAAATAAATTATTTCAAATAAAAATGAATGGAAATTTATTTTGAGCAAAGTTAATGCAAATATGTTCAAATAAATTACATAAAGAATTAGAAATAGGACGGTAGTTTGAAAAGTCAAACTTGAACTTTGACTAACTACACAGGATGCAGGATAAACCGGATTTTGATGAAACGAAAAATATTTAAATCTGTTAATGAATATCTTTCTAACGAATCTGAAAAATCGAAGTTTCATAGCGGGAATCAAAAGTTATGGCCAAATGAATTTTCAGAAAGGTCGCTATAGAGAATATATCGCCCTTGAAAATAGACATTTTGCATACGACCTCGGAATTCGACGAAACTACTTTTGTTGGGTCCTGGATGTAAAATTATTGCTAGGTTTCAAATTTCATGATTTTTGAAGCTAGTATGTGAGCATGGCAAAAGAAACTGTGTTTTGTCAATTTCGGTCAAAATTAATTGACTGAAAAATAGCCATTTTTTAAACAGTCTCAGAATTCGACGAAATAAATTTTGTTAGGATCGTATCGTCATAAGAAAGCCAAAAATATTTTTTTTGGATTTTTCTGACTTCGTATGTGACCCCAATAAAATTAGGAAGTACGTTTGAATTAAAAATAAAAGAATTAATTAGAAAATAAAAGAAACATGCTTTTAACTTCAGAATTAGACTTCGGCAATAGCGCCATTGCGTTCAGAAGGCGTCAAAACCTATTGTTCGACATTCGTTGAGCGCGAATTGAAGTTCGAACGAAAAAACCCAATTTTCCGGAATTAAATAAATTAAATAAAATAGAAAATACGTGGAAAATACTCTTATAAATACGGACCGTACATCGTTCTTCTTCCCCGATCAATTGTACCCATAGCCGCCCCCCCTTTAAATTTTCATCTCCATTTTCCCATCAATCCACTCACAATTAGACTTAGCCGTAGTCGAACTTTTTGAAGCTCTTCCCTTCCTCTCCAATCTCCAACAAGTTTCATTCGATTTCGCGCCTCGTAGCTCTCGAATTTCGAGCCCCAACCCGCGACCTTAGAACCGCCGCCGCCCCTAGCACAGACCGCTGCACCCTCCCCCCTTCCAGCCGAACATCCCCCTCTCGTAGCTCTCCAAATCTCCCGCAAACCGTTCGCAAAACCGTCGACTACAGCTCCCGAATTCTGAATTCAAAGTTTTGAACTTTTCTGAAAATTTTAAGGTATGAATATTTCAGTTTTGTCACGCTTTTAAGCGTTATAGCGATAGTTGTTAAAAGTCAGTTCTAATTTATTCGTATGAACTTCAAATTGAAATCTTTTAGATCCGAAACTGCCGTGACCTTGAACACGAGATCTGATTTGATCCGAACCTTCCTTTCAAATCCAAGCTAGGTGAGAATTTATTTTTAATATAATTTAATTAATTTAATAATTATTATTGCGTTGTGAGAAGTTTAAATGGTTAAAAATAAATAGATCTGCGATTGTTGTCATTCTAAGTAATGGATCTAAATCGTTTGCGACGTTATGATATTAGATTTGCAAGTTTAAATGTTAGATCTGAGTTTGGTGATTCATTTATTTATCTTGTAAATCATGGTTAGTTGATATTCAAAAACCATATGTTATTAATTCTAATTGATCCCTGTATTATTTAAAATATTATTGTGGTAGAATTGGATACGAATATTGGTCAAGAAATATTGGACATAAAAGTTGATGTTAATTTACATTTTATTATGTAATTAAAAGTAGATCTACATCGTTAAATAAAAATTTACATTTTTTTTTAATGTAATTAGGACGATTGATTTACATTGTGAAAAAATAGGATTACATTTTATTATGTAATTAAAAGTAGATTTTCATCGTATGAAATTTACATTATTTTAATGTGAATTAAAGTAGGAATTCACATCGTTATTAAATTTACGTCGTTATGCAACTTACATTATTTTAATGTGAATTAAAGTAGGAATTTACATTTTTATAATGTTAAAATAAAGTAGATTTTGCATAGTGAGAAAAATTACATTTTTCTTTGTAATTAACATGTGAATTCCAACGTATGTTAAAATTTACATTTTTATATGTAAATTATATAGGAAATTATACTGTATGTTAAAAATTACATTTTTCTTTGTAATTAAAAGTGAATGTACACCGTATGTTAAAAATTACATTTTCTTTGTAATTAAAAGTGAATGTACACCGTATGTCAAAAATTACATTTTTCTTTGTAATTACACGTGAATGTACACGTATGTCAAAAATTATATTTTTCCATGTAATTAAAAGTGAATGTACACCGTATGTCAAAAATTACATTTTTCTTTGTAATTAAAAGTGAATGTACACCGTAGGTTAAAAATTACATTTTTATATGCAATTAAAACATGAATTTACATCATATGTTAAAATTCACATTTTTTATATATGTAACATAGGATGAGAATGAACATTAGAAATAAAATTTATTTATTTTATATATAATATAAGGTGTAGGAATGTGTCATGAGATTAAAGTTATATATTTTAGGATGTAAATGAAAAGTAGAGTTTGCATTGTAATTAAAAATCATATTTTTACAATGTAAAGTAAAGTTGGCATTGTAATTAAAAATCATATTTTTACAATGTAAAGTAGAGTTTGCATTGTAATTAAAAATCATATTTTTACAATGTAAGTTAGAAGTAGAGTTTGCATTGTAATTAAAAATCATATTTTTACAATGTAAATTTGTAACAACCCGTAAAATGCGAGCCAGTTTGAAATTTTTATTTTGGCCATTTTAGCGAATTTTGATTATTTAAAATGAATTATTTTAAATAATATCGACGAGAAAATTTATTTTGAATAGAATTCGACGTATATATTATATACGTCGTCGTTAGAACATATAATAATTATATATAATTATAAAAGGAATAGAAAATGGCGCGGTAGTTCGAAAATTCGATTTCTAATTTCAAATGAATATACAGAATTCAATATAAGTCAGAATTGAACGAAACAAGAAATATTTGAATCTGTATAACTATATCTTTGTAACGAAGTTAACAAACTGAGATTTCATCTTAGAAATGATAAGATATGTCCAGTTTAAAATTAGAAATAGTCGCCGTGGAATTTATATATATTTTCATATATATAAGGCCCTTAAAAATGGACATTTTGCAAACGACCTCGGATTTCGACGAAACCAGTTTTGTTGGGTCCGTGATGTCAAGTTATTGCTAGGTTTCAAATTTCATAATTCTCCGAATCAATATATGAGCGTGGCAAAGGAAAACGCGTTTGACCGGTTTCAGTTGATTTTAATCGACTGGAAAATGGCCATTTTTCCAACGGTCTCAGAATTCGACGAAACTAGTTTTGTTAGGACCGTATCGTCAATACGAAGCTAGGAAATATTTTTCTGGAATTTTTCTAGTTAGTATGTGACCCCGGTAATTTGAAATGTACGTTTAAAATTCAATATAGCGATTTAAATGTAAATTCAACGGAAACTTATCGAGACGATCGAATCAGCTTGCGATACATATCCCGTTGTGTTCGGAATGGGGGTATTTAGCTAGGGGCGACAATCGTTGGGTTTTTACAGGAGTTCAAATGCGAAGTTCACTTTTGAAAAGATTTTGAAGTAAAATAATATTATTATTTAATATAAATAGCCAAGAAAAAAAGTTAAAACCCTAGTCCACAATTCAAAGTAGCCGCCACCCTCACGTTCGAACGGCTGAGAAGTTCGAAACTAAATCCACCGTTCTCTTCCAATTAAATCCTCTAATCCTAATCATTTCAAAAGTAAATTCAAAGAGAGGATGACTCGATCTTCAAATCCTTACCCCCAAGAGCGGATTTCGTTGTAGAAATTGCTGCAAATCGTCCCTCGAACTGCTGCCGTTCGCAGCGTCCTCCAGGCTGCCGTGGGCCACCGAGATGGCCAGAGCCGTGGGCGGAGGGGCATAACTCGAAGCCCGTTCAGGTGGCGCCGGTCGATCCACGTCCAGCTCCTCCGGTGGCGCGCAAATTCGTGCCCTAGGGGCGGAGCTTTCCCTGTGAGCGATTCAGAAGGGGTTCAGAACAATGACAGTAAGCTTATATACATTATATTTTTTTTTCTTTTTTTCTTTTCTTCTTATATTAAAAAAGCCTTGCTTTTGAAAATCTGAGTTTTTAATATATATATAAATCTGAGTTTTTAATATATATATAAATCTGAGTTTTTAATATATATATAAATCTGAGTTTTTAATATATATATAAATCTGAGTTTTTAAAATGGATGAAATGCAGTTTTTAAAAGGGATAAAATGCAGTTTTTTTTTTAAATGAAAATTGCATCGGTTTAAAAATATATATATAAAAATACAAATAGTTTTGTTAAAAATAAAATAGAATTGGTTTGAAAAGAAAAATAGCATTGTTGTAGAAAAATAGCATTGTTATAGAAAAATAGAAACCTCTTTCATTTGAAAACAAATACATACATTGTTTTGAAAGAAAATATATTTTAGATTTTTAAACAAGTAAAAGACCGGATTTTTGAAATAGAAAAGAACAAATTTTTAAATCGGAAAATATATGATTTGCTAATAAAAACTTATAGAAAAAAATTGACTTCTAGTTCATAGGAAAAGACTTGATTTCTAAAGTAAAGAAAAATAGAATTTTTATATATTGAACTTCGATAGAAAAATAGAATTTTTATATATTGAACTTCGATAGAAAAATAGAATTTTTATATATTGAACTTCGATAGAAAAATAGAATTTTTATATGTTGAACTTCCATAGAAAAATAGGATTTTTATATATGGAACTTCGAAATAAAAATGCGATTTTTATATATTGAACATTGAAGTAAAAAAAATTCGACTTTTACATATGTAGTGGCTACAGCAACGAAGATGACGAGGATGCGATAGCGATGAAGATTTCTATCAATGAAGTGCCGTGGAGCTAGGATAGCTATATGTGAGAATTTCTCACCTTTCTATTTCTTTTCTAGTTATATATATATATACTAGGATGCAGACGGTGCTTAGTAGCACCCGACACAATCGTCCACAGACCATGGACTTGTTTGTTTGGCTGTTTGGTGATTGATTGCGATATTGGTGAATGTGGTTTGTGGTGTGAAAAATCGAATCGATAAATTGGTTAGGATTAGACGTGCGCCGTTATAAGGCGAAGGAGTAAGGCTAGGTTAGACTCTTACTCCAAATTTTGTGGTTTGCATAACGAATTGATTTGATTGATGTGTGAATGGCGTGGGCCTTCACTAGACCGGGGATAAGGCTAGGCCTTGTCCCGTTTCTAGTATCGTGCCGTTATGCCGCCGAAATTTTCTAAAATATGTTAGAAAATAAAAATATCATTTTATTGTGTAAATGAATTGAATAGAAATTCATAGGTTGAAATAAAATGTTTTATCGTTAAAAATATAATTTTTAACGTGAATGTGAATAAATAAATATTCATTTACAAACCAAACGGTTTGTTTATGTACACTTATTTGAAGGACATTGATTGGGACGATAAATTTTACACATCGCCCAACTGCACAAATAAAATCTGTGTTTGTTTGTTTGAAACCCCACACGGGTGTTGGGATGAAATATGAAGTTCACTCATCCTGATTGATTAAATATGTCGATCGATTGATTGACAGACTGTTATAAGCGTTAGATATTTATATTTGA
Source organism: Allium sativum (assembly GCA_030737875.1). Classification (NCBI taxonomy): domain Eukaryota; kingdom Viridiplantae; phylum Streptophyta; class Magnoliopsida; order Asparagales; family Amaryllidaceae; genus Allium; species Allium sativum. Next base: position 25,260,627 of record CM060912.1, on the reverse strand, counting down.
TGCTTATACAGTGTAGTGCACTTTGGTTGATGGTTGATTATTTTTCAATGCTATTATATACATGTGTTGTAGAAAATCCATATAATTAACATTATATGGTAATTGATTGGGCCTCATTCCAGTTTAGAAATGGAAATATTTGAAATAGAAATATTTGAAATAGAATATTTGAAAATAGAAATTTATGAAGCCGTGTTGATTAGATTGACGCCATTTTGACGTGAACGATATTTATATCGACTTTATTCATTTTAAAATGAATATTGAGGAGTGATTTCGAAATCGACGATTTCGAAATGAATTGAAAACGATTTCGAAATAAAGTGAATTGAAAACGATTTCGAAATAAATTGAATTGAAAACGAATTCAAAGTGAATTGAAAACGATTTCGAAATGAATTGAAAACGATTTCGAAATAAATTGAATTGAAAACGAATTCGAAATGAATTGAAAACGATTTCGAAATAAATTGAATTGAAAACGAATTCAAATTGAATTGAAAACGAATTCAAAGTAAATTGAAAACGATTTCGAAATGAATTGAATTGAAAACGAATTCAAAGTGAATTGAAAACGATTTCAAAATGAAGTGAATTGAAAACGATTTCGAAATAAATTGAATTGAAAACGAATTCAAAGTGAATTGAAAACGATTTCAAAATGAATTGAATTGAAAACGAATTCAAAGTGAATTGAAAACGATTTCAAAATGAAGTGAATTGAAAACGATTTCGAAATGAATTAAATTGAAAACGAATTCAAAGTGAATTGAAAACGATTTCAAAATGAAGTGAATTGAAAACGATTTCGAAATGAATTGAATTGAAAACGAATTCAAAGTAAATTGAAAACGATTTCGAAATGAATTGAATTGAAAACGAATTCAAAGTGAATTGAAAACGATTTCAAAATGAAGTGAATTGAAAACGATTTCGAAATGAAGTGAATTGAAAACGATTTCGAAATGAATTGAATTGAAAACGAATTCAAAGTGAATTGAAAACGATTTCGAAATGAAGTGAATTGAAAAGGATTTCGAAATGAAGTGAATTGAAAACGATTTCGAAATGAATTGAATTGAAAAGGAAGTTGAAAAATGTTTTTTTAACGAATTCAAAACTATTTATATAATTCGTTTCAAATAGAAATCGACGAAGTATATATTATATATATTATATATATAATATAATGGCCTGAATAGAACGCGCCGCGCCGCGGCAGTTCGTGAATTTCGACCATTTATTTCAAACGGACATTGCGGGAGATCCGACCGTCGGATTCTCCTAAAACCGGAACCGTTGGGTTCGTATCGAAAAGAGCTTTCTAGCGAATGTTAGAAATTTGAAATCTAACGGTTGGATTTGGAATTATGTCCAAATCAAATTTGAAAAAGGTCGCTGTAAGTGCAGTTCGATGGCCATTGATGGAAATCGACTGTACGGGCCTTGATAAAATTATTAAAAATAGTAATAATTTGTGTAAAATCATAAGAAATGATTTGTGAAGATTTGGGATGAAAAACTTCATGTTTGAAAAGATAAAAATAGATTTTTATCGAAATGAACTAGTTTTGAACTAGAATTATAATTCTATTTATTTTTAAATAAATAAATTGAATTTAAAAAGGGTTTTAAAAATAACCAGAATATCCAATGATTGCATTGGAGTGGATTTGAATCGAAATTGTCTTCGGAATATTTCGATGTTGGAATTCGTGATTATACAGGTGTTGTTATGGAAATTTGAAAGATATATATTTATATCGTTATTTCTAATACGACATTTGTTAGTCGTAGAATTCGATATTGAATATAAGCCGATATATTTTCTATTCAGAGCCTTGTATTGAATATCGAATGTGATTTGGATTTGTCGTGAATGGTGTCTTCACTAACACTGTTCTTGAACCCTGTTGAGAAAAGATTAAATCTTTTTATTTAGATTTAATGAAGTGTACCAATTAAATAATATTTAATTGGAATTGAATTGATATTGATTTTTGGGTTTATCGTGAACAGTGTTTTTAAACAACACTCGTTCTTTAACCCGATAATTAATTAATGTGATTTTGGGTTTATCGTGAACTGTGTTTTAAATGACACGGATTCTTTAACCCAGTTAACGATTAAAACTAAGTGGAGTTTTAATGAATCTTTAATTAGATTGAAATGGTCGAGAATGGAGTACAACCAGTTTTGCTCCAGGCGATAGTTAAATCTTTAATTAGATTTGAACGTGAAATGGTAATTGAATTTACCGATAACACTGTGGTGTTAGATATGAAGTATTACCAGTTTTACTTCATGGAATGAATAGGTTGGGATGGGGAAATTAAAATAAATGATTACTTCGGTAAGGTTCGCTAATCCCGACTAGTTTGAATTGAGATTCAAAAATAGAATAAAGAATAAATTCAAGAAATTTATCTTGGATAAAATTAATGGGAACATTTCCCTATGAATGTGAAATTTAGAAACTGACTGTCGGTTAGCCAAACAGAATGGTTTTCTGGATATTGATCTGATGTTGGTTTCGGCCTTCGGGGTTAATATTTGGGGAATTATTCTCTTGTTTAATTTACGGTTAGTGACTAATGAATTGGAATGAGGCGTATGTTGTGTTTGTGTAACACTTTTATAATATATACGCGAGTTATTCAGAAAGACCGGGTTTATCCCATTCTGAATAACTGATTCGACGTGGTGTCGAAGATGAAGACGATGGTCGAAGACCGGAAGTCTTCACGTCGTTTGGGTAATTACTGATGATCTTGATTGGGCTGTACACCCAAGAAGATGGAAACAGTTAGTGATCGTCCAGACGTACTTGGAGATCGATGGATATGCGGGGTACTAGGTGCCTCCGGCTTCGTTCAGACCCAGAACGGACTCGTAAATGGACTGTGTGTCTGACATTGGATTTTAGTCCGTGTGATTGATCTCTATTAAATATATATTTGTTTGGCGGCGGAGAATTTATTCTCTTGCTTAACGCCCTTCTCTGAGACGTACGAGCTCAGGGGTTATATATTGATGGATATCAATCGCATGGAGTGAATTGCCTGTGTGGCATGCTAAGATGCAAATGATCAAGGCTTCTGTTGAAAAGCAAAGTCTTGTGGTTGATGATCGAAGCACGGCCTTTGTGGCGTAGCTTTGTGTAACGTTGATTCGCGAGTATCACACCCGGTATGAATCAAAAAACGGGAGACGGACATCAGGGAGGACCTACGTTTCTTTCTAGTTATGAGTGGCGTCAGTGCTTGAACTGGCTGACGAGTTTGACTCATGTGGATGTTACTTATTATTACTTGCTGAAAAGCGAGGCGCCTCGTGATATCGGTTTCGGCCGATGCTTCTGGTCGGCTGACGGGCCAGGCTTACGCCCTAAAGGGCGGGGAAACGTAGCGTTCAGGCATAATAATCCACATCGGTGGACCGGCCCTGACGATCCAAGGGGCAGTTGCGGCTGTTCCTGAGGGGCGGACTAGAGCGTCTCGAATCGGTTGAGGATCTTGCCCCTAGCCTCGGTTCATACCATAAATGATAACCCAACTTCCAATACGACATTTGCGGTTTTGATTGTAAACTTATATATGGCGACATAGTGTTATGGGCCATTCATGCCGCCTATGATTGATACTTATGATTTGAAGTTGTTTTATACACTATGCACTTATAATAGTATCAAACGATTTGTTTTAACCGTATCAAGCATTCTTTGGCTGTTATAAGGGAAAACCCTATCCCCCGGCTTGCGTTTGCATTGTGTGATAGGACCTGGGTCTTATAACAGCTTCATTTTTCTTTATTTTAGCATTGCGCTGTTTGTTTTATGCACTGGTATTCTTGGGAGGAAACCCGTTCCGTGTTATACGGCGTGGTCCCTTGATTTACCTAATGATACAAAATAAAGATTAATAACTGTTTTAGTTCTCACACCAGTCACATGACTGACCTGGAGTTTATTGTTTTAACCTAAACTTTGGGTGCCCTTATTTTGACACGGGCAGCTAGTAGTTTTGGTTTTGCAGATTTATATTCACAGGATCCTGGTTTACAGCTGGAACGATATCCGGAAAGCTTTGTATCCGTATATCTACTTCTAGTTGTGTATTGTATTATTTTCCGCTGCTATGTATTTAAATGTAATTTAAATCTCTGATATTTCTGTGTAATATTTATTCATTTATACTCTGTATATTCTTGTAATCTGATGCAATATTGTAATATACAATGAAATGTTCTTCTGTATGCGTTCTGTTTTGTCGTGTTCTCAAACGATAGGGCGTTTCGAACGGTCTGGGTCGGTTTAGCGACTGGCTCGGACCGAGCGAAATTCCTTGCCGTCACATTTGGTATCAGAGCTTTGGTTTACAAAGCAGAGAACAAGGCACATTAGAAACATACGAAAGAATTCATCAGATATTGGATTAGTAATATCCAATTAGAATGACTCGTTAGAGATGGGATCAGTAGTATCCTAGAACGAGTGTGAAGAGTATATTTTTCAAATGAAAACAAATTTTGTTTTGAGAATTTAAATCGATTATTCGTATTTGATTATCTATTTATATTGATGTGGACAATCCAGTATATATAGATTTTGCGTATACGTCTGATCCGCGTGTATTCGAAATTTTAATATACTGGATAGATATAGAATTACACTCTAATCGCCCGGAGAGGATTTTGATGATGGAGCTCCATCATTAGAATTTATGTTCGAGTGACGAAAGTGGGCTTTCTATATATTTCCTATTGACTGGTGTGAGAGCCAAAATTAGATAGGGCTTATTGTTGTGATTTGGCATCAAAAATCTGATTTTTGTATATGTATCAAAATTATGAATTTGAAACTCTAATTCACTAATTGATTGATGATTGTGTTGTTTGTTTATTTGGTTGATAATTTTGAACCATTATGCCTAATTGAAACAAATATTGAATTGTATTGAAAATTGGTTGCATTTGCTTGCATATACATATATATCATTGAACAGGTCATAGCAAGGAGGCTAGAGCAGAGAATAAAATTTGTTTGCTCGACAAATAGGTACATGTTTACTACATAATTTCCTGTTTTGTTTGGGTGATGATGATTTTGTGAGCCTATTGGCTAGCCGCTTGGCTTTTTCTTTTTCTTTTTGAGATCTGAAGGACCGGGGAAGCTATTTGAAATTCCCCGATGCTCCCATTGCAGGGGAGGTTATGGCGAAATTTTTCGAAAATTTCGGGTGTTAGCCAAATTTTTTGAATATTTGAAAATTCTCAGAAACTGAAAGGTTGGAGAATGGAAGCCGGATCGAACGTAGAGTTCAATAATCAAACCACTTTCGACTTTGTTCCTTTTCGGGGACGAAAAGTTTTAAGTGGGGGAGATTGTAACAACCCGTAAAATGCGAGCCAGTTTGAAATTTTTATTTTGGCCATTTTAGCGAATTTTGATTATTTAAAATGAATTATTTTAAATAATATCGACGAGAAAATTTATTTTGAATAGAATTCGACGTATATATTATATACGTCGTCGTTAGAATATATAATAATTATATATAATTATAAAAGGAATAGAAAATGGCGCGGTAGTTCGAAAATTCGATTTCTAATTTCAAATGAATATACAGAATTCAATATAAGTCAGAATTGAACGAAACAAGAAATATTTGAATCTGTATAACTATATCTTTGTAACGAAGTTAACAAACTGAGATTTCATCTTAGAAATGATAAGATATGTCCAGTTTAAAATTAGAAATAGTCGCCGTGGAATTTATATATATTTTCATATATATAAGGCCCTTAAAAATGGACATTTTGCAAACGACCTCGGATTTCGACGAAACCAGTTTTGTTGGGTCCGTGATGTCAAGTTATTGCTAGGTTTCAAATTTCATAATTCTCCGAATCAATATATGAGCGTGGCAAAGGAAAACGCGTTTGACCGGTTTCAGTTGATTTTAATCGACTGGAAAATGGCCATTTTTCCAACGGTCTCAGAATTCGATGAAACTAGTTTTGTTAGGACCGTATCGTCAATACGAAGCTAGAAAATATTTTTCTGGAATTTTTCTAGTTAGTATGTGACCCCGGTAATTTGAAATGTACGTTTAAAATTCAATATAGCGATTTAAATGTAAATTCAACGGAAACTTATCGAGACGATCGAATCAGCTTGCGATACATATCCCGTTGTGTTCGGAATGGGGGTATTTAGCTAGGGGCGACAATCGTTGGGTTTTTACAGGAGTTCAAATGCGAAGTTCACTTTTGAAAAGATTTTGAAGTAAAATAATATTATTATTTAATATAAATAGCCAAGAAAAAAAGTTAAAACCCTAGTCCACAATTCAAAGTAGCCGCCACCCTCACGTTCGAACGGCTGAGAAGTTCGAAACTAAATCCACCGTTCTCTTCCAATTAAATCCTCTAATCCTAATCATTTCAAAAGTAAATTCAAAGAGAGGATGACTCGATCTTCAAATCCTTACCCCAAGAGCGGATTTCGTTGTAGAAATTGCTGCAAATCGTCCCTCGAACTGCTGCCGTTCGCAGCGTCCTCCAGGCCGCCGTGGGCCACCGAGATGGCCAGAGCCGTGGGCGGAGGGGCATAACTCGAAGCCCGTTCAGGTGGCGCCGGTCGATCCACGTCCAGCTCCTCCGGTGGCGCGCAAATTCGTGCCCTAGGGGCGGAGCTTTCCCTGTGAGCGATTCAGAAGGGGTTCAGAACAATGACAGTAAGCTTATATACATTATATATATATATTTTTTTTCTTTTCTTCTTATATTAAAAAAGCCTTGCTTTTGAAAATCTGAGTTTTTAATATATATATAAATCTGAGTTTTTAATATATATATAAATCTGAGTTTTTAATATATATATAAATCTGAGTTTTTAATATATATATAAATCTGAGTTTTTAAAATGGATGAAATGCAGTTTTTAAAAGGGATAAAATGCAGTTTTTTTTTTAAATGAAAATTGCATCGGTTTAAAACTATATATATAAAAATACAAATAGTTTTGTTAAAAATAAAATAGAATTGGTTTGAAAAGAAAAATAGCATTGTTGTAGAAAAATAGCATTGTTATAGAAAAATAGAAACCTCTTTCATTTGAAAACAAATACATACATTGTTTTGAAAGAAAATATATTTTAGATTTTTAAACAAGTAAAAGACCGGATTTTTGAAATAGAAAAGAACAAATTTTTAAATCGGAAAATATATGATTTGCTAATAAAAACTTATAGAAAAAAATTGACTTCTAGTTCATAGGAAAAGACTTGATTTCTAAAGTAAAGAAAAATAGAATTTTTATATATTGAACTTCGATAGAAAAATAGAATTTTTATATATTGAACTTCGATAGAAAAATAGAATTTTTATATATTGAACTTCCATAGAAAAATAGGATTTTTATATATGGAACTTCAAAATAAAAATGCGATTTTTATATATTGAACATTGAAGTAAAAAAAATTCGACTTTTACATATGTAGTGGCTACAGCAACGAAGATGACGAGGATGCGATAGCGATGAAGATTTCTATCAATGAAGTGCCGTGGAGCTAGGATAGCTATATGTGAGAATTTCTCACCTTTCTATTTCTTTTCTAGTTATATATATATACTAGGATGCAGACGGTGCTTAGTAGCACCCGACACAATCGTCCACAGACCATGGACTTGTTTGTTTGGCTGTTTGGTGATTGATTGCGATATTGGTGAATGTGGTTTGTGGTGTGAAAAATCGAATCGATAAATTGGTTAGGATTAGACGTGCGCCGTTATAAGGCGAAGGAGTAAGGCTAGGTTAGACTCTTACTCCAAATTTTGTGGTTTGCATAACGAATTGATTTGATTGATGTGTGAATGGCGTGGGCCTTCACTAGACCGGGGATAAGGCTAGGCCTCGTCCCGTTTCTAGTATCGTGCCGTTATGCCGCCGAAATTTTCTAAAATATGTTAGAAAATAAAAATATCATTTTATTGTGTAAATGAATTGAATAGAAATTCATAGGTTGAAATAAAATGTTTTATCGTTAAAAATATAATTTTTAACGTGAATGTGAATAAATAAATATTCATTTACAAACCAGACGGTTTGTTTATGTACACTTATTTGAAGGACATTGATTGGGACGATAAATTTTACACATCGCCCAGCTGCACAAATAAAATCTGTGTTTGTTTGTTTGAAACCCCACACGGGTGTTGGGATGAAATATGAAGTTCACTCATCCTGATTGATTAAATATGTCGATCGATTGATTGACAGACTGTTATAAGCGTTAGATATTTATATTTGATGCTTATACAGTGTAGTGCACTTTGGTTGATGGTTGATTATTTTTCAATGCTATTATATACATGTGTTGTAGAAAATCCATATAATTAACATTATATGGTAATTGATTGGGCCTCATTCCAGTTTAGAAATGGAAATATTTGAAATAGAAATATTTGAAATAGAATATTTGAAAATAGAAATTTATGAAGCCGTGTTGATTAGATTGACGCCATTTTGACGTGAACGATATTTATATCGACTTTATTCATTTTAAAATGAATATTGAGGAGTGATTTCGAAATCGACGATTTCGAAATGAATTGAAAACGATTTCGAAATAAAGTGAATTGAAAACGATTTCGAAATAAATTGAATTGAAAACGAATTCAAAGTGAATTGAAAACGATTTCGAAATGAATTGAAAACGATTTCGAAATAAATTGAATTGAAAACGAATTCGAAATGAATTGAAAACGATTTCGAAATAAATTGAATTGAAAACGAATTCAAATTGAATTGAAAACGAATTCAAAGTAAATTGAAAACGATTTCGAAATGAATTGAATTGAAAACGAATTCAAAGTGAATTGAAAACGATTTCAAAATGAAGTGAATTGAAAACGATTTCGAAATAAATTGAATTGAAAACGAATTCAAAGTGAATTGAAAACGATTTCAAAATGAATTGAATTGAAAACGAATTCAAAGTGAATTGAAAACGATTTCAAAATGAAGTGAATTGAAAACGATTTCGAAATGAATTGAATTGAAAACGAATTCAAAGTGAATTGAAAACGATTTCAAAATGAAGTGAATTGAAAACGATTTCGAAATGAATTGAAAACGAATTCAAAGTAAATTGAAAACGATTTCGAAATGAATTGAATTGAAAACGAATTCATAGTGAATTGAAAACGATTTCAAAATGAAGTGAATTGAAAACGATTTCGAAATGAAGTGAATTGAAAACGATTTCGAAATGAATTGAATTGAAAACGAATTCAAAGTGAATTGAAAAGGATTTCGAAATGAAGTGAATTGAAAACGATTTCGAAATGAATTGAATTGAAAAGGAAGTTGAAAAATGTTTTTTTAACGAATTCAAAACTATTTATATAATTCGTTTCAAATAGAAATCGACGAAGTATATATTATATATATTATATATATAATATAATGGCCTGAATAGAACGCGCCGCGCCGCGGCAGTTCGTGAATTTCGACCATTTATTTCAAACGGACATTGCGGGAGATCCGACCGTCGGATTCTCCTAAAACCGGAACCGTTGGGTTCGTATCGAAAAGAGCTTTCTAGCGAATGTTAGAAATTTGAAATCTAACGGTTGGATTTGGAATTATGTCCAAATCAAATTTGAAAAAGGTCGCTGTAAGTGCAGTTCGATGGCCATTGATGGAAATCGACTGTACGGGCCTTGATAAAATTATTAAAAATAGTAATAATTTGTGTAAAATCATAAGAAATGATTTGTGAAGATTTGGGATGAAAAACTTCATGTTTGAAAAGATAAAAATAGATTTTTATCGAAATGAACTAGTTTTGAACTAGAATTATAATTCTATTTATTTTTAAATAAATAAATTGAATTTAAAAAGGGTTTTAAAAATAACCAGAATATCCAATGATTGCATTGGAGTGGATTTGAATCGAAATTGTCTTCGGAATATTTCGATGTTGGAATTCGTGATTATACAGGTGTTGTTATGGAAATTTGAAAGATATATATTTATATCGTTATTTCTAATACGACATTTGTTAGTCGTAGAATTCGATATTGAATATAAGCCGATATATTTTCTATTCAGAGCCTTGTATTGAATATCGAATGTGATTTGGATTTGTCGTGAATGGTGTCTTCACTAACACTGTTCTTGAACCCTGTTGAGAAAAGATTAAATCTTTTTATTTAGATTTAATGAAGTGTACCAATTAAATAATATTTAATTGGAATTGAATTGATATTGATTTTTGGGTTTATCGTGAACAGTGTTTTTAAACAACACTCGTTCTTTAACCCGATAATTAATGAATGTGATTTTGGGTTTATCGTGAACTGTGTTTTAAATGACACGGATTCTTTAACCCAGTTAACGATTAAAACTAAGTGGAGTTTTAATGAATCTTTAATTAGATTGAAATGGTCGAGAATGGAGTACAACCAGTTTTGCTCCAGGCGATAGTTAAATCTTTAATTAGATTTGAACGTGAAATGGTAATTGAATTTACCGATAACACTGTGGTGTTAGATATGAAGTATTACCAGTTTTACTTCATGGAATGAATAGGTTGGGATGGGGAAATTAAAATAAATGATTACTTCGGTAAGGTTCGCTAATCCCGACTAGTTTGAATTGAGATTCAAAAATAGAATAAAGAATAAATTCAAGAAATTTATCTTGGATAAAATTAATGGGAACATTTCCCTATGAATGTGAAATTTAGAAACTGACTGTCGGTTAGCCAAACAGAATGGTTTTCTGGATATTGATCTGATGTTGGTTTCGGCCTTCGGGGTTAATATTTGGGGAATTATTCTCTTGTTTAATTTACGGTTAGTGACTAATGAATTGGAATGAGGCGTATGTTGTGTTTGTGTAACACTTTTATAATATATACGCGAGTTATTCAGAAAGACCGGGTTTATCCCATTCTGAATAACTGATTCGACGTGGTGTCGAAGATGAAGACGATGGTCGAAGACCGGAAGTCTTCACGTCGTTTGGGTAATTACTGATGATCTTGATTGGGCTGTACACCCAAGAAGATGGAAACAGTTAGTGATCGTCCAGACGTACTTGGAGATCGATGGATATGCGGGGTACTAGGTGCCTCCGGCTTCGTTCAGACCCAGAACGGACTCGTAAATGGACTGTGTGTCTGACATTGGATTTTAGTCCGTGTGATTGATCTCTATTAAATATATATTTGTTTGGCGGCGGAGAATTTATTCTCTTGCTTAACGCCCTTCTCTGAGACGTACGAGCTCAGGGGTTATATATTGATGGATATCAATCGCATGGAGTGAATTGCCTGTGTGGCATGCTAAGATGCAAATGATCAAGGCTTCTGTTGAAAAGCAAAGTCTTGTGGTTGATGATCGAAGCACGGCCTTTGTGGCGTAGCTTTGTGTAACGTTGATTCGCGAGTATCACACCCGGTATGAATCAAAAAACGGGAGACGGACATCAGGGAGGACCTACGTTTCTTTCTAGTTATGAGTGGCGTCAGTGCTTGAACTGGCTGACGAGTTTGACTCATGTGGATGTTACTTATTATTACTTGCTGAAAAGCGAGGCGCCTCGTGATATCGGTTTCGGCCGATGCTTCTGGTCGGTTGACGGGCCAGGCTTACGCCCCAAAGGGCGGGGAAACGTAGTGTTCAGGCATAATAATCCACATCGGTGGACCGGCCCTGACGATCCAAGGGGCAGTTGCGGCTGTTCCTGAGGGGCGGACTAGAGCGTCTCGAATCGGTTGAGGATCTTGCCCCTAGCCTCGGTTCATACCATAAATGATAACCCAACTTCCAATACGACATTTGCGGTTTTGATTGTAAACTTATATATGGCGACATAGTGTTATGGGCCATTCATGCCGCCTATGATTGATACTTATGATTTGAAGTTGTTTTATACACTATGCACTTATAATAGTATCAAACGATTTGTTTTAACCGTATCAAGCATTCTTTGGCTGTTATAAGGGAAAACCCTATCCCCCGGCTTGCGTTTGCATTGTGTGATAGGACCTGGGTCTTATAACAGCTTCATTTTTCTTTATTTTAGCATTGCGCTGTTTGTTTTATGCACTGGTATTCTTGGGAGGAAACCCGTTCCGTGTTATACGGCGTGGTCCCTTGATTTACCTAATGATTTAAAATAAAGATTAATAACTGTTTTAGTTCTCACACCAGTCACATGACTGACCTGGAGTTTATTGTTTTAACCTAAACTCTGGGTGCCCTTATTTTGACACGGGCAGCTAGTAGTTTTGGTTTTGCAGATTTATATTCACAGGATCCTGGTTTACAGCTGGAACGATATCCGGAAAGCTTTGTATCCGTATATCTACTTCTAGTTGTGTATTGTATTATTTTCCGCTGCTATGTATTTAAATGTAATTTAAATCTCTGATATTTCTGTGTAATATTTATTCATTTATACTCTGTATATTCTTGTAATCTGATGCATTATTGTAATATACAATGAAATGTTCTTCTGTATGCGTTCTGTTTTGTCGTGTTCTCAAACGATAGGGCGTTTCGAACGGTCTGGGTCGGTTTAGCGACTGGCTCGGACCGAGCGAAATTCCTTGCCGTCACAAAATTAGAAGTAGAGTTTGCATTGTAATTAAAAATCATATTTTTACAATGTAAATTAGAAGTAGAGTTTGCATTGTAATTAAAAATCATATTTTTACAATGTAAATTAGAAGTAGAGTTTGCATTGTAATTAAAAATCATATTTTTACAATGTAAAGTAGAGTTTGCATTGTAATTAAAAATCATATTTTTACAATGTATTGTAGAGTTTGCATTGTAATTAAAAATCATATTTTTACAATGTAAATTAGAAGTAGAGTTTGCATTGTAATTAAAAATCATATTTTTACAATGTAAATAGGAAGTAGAGTTGCATTATAATTAAATTTACATTTTATATGTAAATTTAGAATAGGATTCACTGCAAATATAAGTTACATTTTTATTATGTAACTAAGATGAGAATGTACATTGAAGTTGAAATATACATTTTTATATGTAATTTAAAAGTAGGATTTTGAATGTATCAAAATTTACATTTTTTACATGTAAATAAAAAATAGGAATTTACATAGGAATTAAATTTACATTTTTATTTATGTAAATAAAAAGGATGGAATTTACATTTTCAATGTAAATAAAGAATGAATTTAGGATGCGGTAATATTATCTTCATTTTCAAATGAACTAAAATTTGATAAGAATCGGTAGTTGTTAGAGCGTTGTTTAAAACAAACGACGTTATTACGATTAAACAATTATATATATATATATATATATATATATATATATATATATAATTAAAATTAAACGAATGGGCCGTGGTAGTTCGCGTTTTGAAATCGTACCTTTAAACGACTATACAAGAAGATCCGACCGTCGGATTTTCTTGAAACTAAAACCGTTAGGACCGTTTTGGAAAAATCTTTCCAACGATATATATTACGTTAAGATCCAACGGTTAGATTCTGAGAAATGTAAAAATCAAAATTGGTTGAATGCAGCGCCATAGTCGCCCATGGACTTAAGGCGTCGTTATACAAAAATTTAATTATTTTAAATAATTAAAATAGGAATGAATCATTAATAAAAATAATTATTAATGTATAAGAAGGATTTTAAATATATATATATATATATATATATACGAGTATTATTTGGAAAGTCCGAGTTCTCTCATTCTAAGTAATCAAACGACATTAATTGAAGTATAAAGATGGCGTATGAAGACCGTAAATCTTCCCTCGAATGGACAACGATCGAGGCCCTAATTTGACTTGCTCCCAATTCAAGGGTCATGGTCATTGCCCAAACGTATGTGTTGATTTCACGCGTTTGGCTTTCGCTCAGACCCAGAGCATAAGCTAATAAATGGATTGTGTGTCTGACATCATACTCTATCAAATATCATGTTATTGATCTTTTGTCGAATGTATGGATGTTTGGTGGCGGGGAATTTATTCTCTTGCTTAACACCCGTTCATATATTTCTTCAAAGGATTGGTAGTGCGATATGGAGTAATGATGTGGCATGCTAAGATGCATAGGATCAAGGTTTTGTTGAAAAGCAGGCCTTGAGGGACGATCAAAGCATAGCCTGTTTAGGCATAGCTTTGTGTACAGCGTGACTTCGCGAGCCTCACACACCGGCGGAGTCTAAAACGGGAGAAGGGAACGCAGGGAGAGCAACACGTTTCTTTCTAGCTAGAAGTGGTGATTGGGCTTTAACACGGCCCAACATTTTACTTATGTGGATGATGAAATGAGGCGCCTCAGATGATAGGTCCTATAGGACTGGGAAACGTGTGTTTAGGAATAACTAATCCGCAACTCGTATGGTGGACCGGCCCTGCAGCTTTCCAAGGGTTCACTGCGGGGGATCCTGAAACATTAGCTAGAGTGTCTCGAATCAATAGGAGCTCCTCCATAGCCTTGACTCATGATGGAAACCAAAATCCAAATACGACCCTACGAATTTGATTGTATTACTAGTATGGAGGCATAGTAGTATGGGATACTATTCTTCCTAGGATTTATACATTTACTTTGAAATGTTTTAATATATACTAATAATAATATTAAACTCGTATTTACCGTATTTAGCATGTTTAATCACTATAAGGTAAAACCCTATCCTCTGGTTTGTGTTGCATTGTGTGATGGGACCTGGGTCTTATGGTGATTCCATTTTTCTAAAAAGCATGACGTGTTGTACGATTTACTTGTTATTTATTCTGACACTTTTATGCACGACAATCCATTAGAGTAAACCCGTTCCGCATTAGCGGCGTGGTGTTTGGATTTGCCCTATTAATAGTGATTAATTAGTTAATAATACTCACACCAGTCCCACGACTGACCCGTTGTTTGTTTCCACCTTTTTGCAAACTCGGGTGCCATCCTTTCTACACGGGCAGCCAAGTAAATAGGTTTATTCTTTGCTTGGAGTCTTTTCTTTGGAGCTGCTTATTATCTTTCTTGGATTTGCTTTTGTGAAGAGGTGATGACTTGGAGCTTGAAGACATCTATCATTCGCTGCTATTGCATTTTTCTCTTTTTTAATTCCAGACATTAAACTTGGATTATTTCACGTTGTTTAAGTTGGAGTTGGAACTCATTTCTTTTTCTGCAAACTTGATGTAATAATTTTAGAATTTTGTGACTGTGGACTTTCTGTGGTTGATGACATTATATTTCCGCTGCTATGATGTTGCTACTCTATGAATTTCCTATGCTATGTTGTATCTGTGAAATGTATCATTGTATTTATGTTGTATTCCAAATGATTATTCCTTACTTTCATTCTATGGAAGTTTGGGGTTATCACACTCCTCCTCCCGTTCTCCTCCTCTTCTTCTTCCTCCTCTTTCCCTCTTTCAGTTAGCAAATCCCTTAGCTCCAAACACCCACAACCCACCACCATGGGCCACCAGCCACCCGCCGCCGACCAACTGCACTAGTCACCACCCCAGTCAGGCCCCCCGCCGCCCTCCACCAGCCACCAGTCCAGCCATGGACCCCACCGCCTCAAAAATCACATTTTCACAAAATCCCGTTTTTGCATAAAACCCCTAGTCACTATTTCGCCAATAACTCTCAAACGGTGTGCTTTTAGCCAAATCTCCACTGTACCAAAATCAAAGAGCATGATTTTCTCTTCGATTTGAGTGTATGAAAGTCATATTGTGGATCACGGAGTTGTTCAAAAAACACATCCAAAGTCTGCTGTCCAAATACGATCTTGTCGCGATTTCCAGCAAAATGGAGCATTTTCGGGGAAAAGTCCATTAGGCGAAAGTTGTCCGGAATGGCACGTTTAAGTAAGAAAAAAGACCTTGTGAAAATTGGAGCTCATTTGCAAATTCTGGAACCAGAACAACAAATCAGAACGTCAGAAAAGCACGGCGGAGTGGATCCCAATGTGAGAACACCTTCTCACTCAAATTATTTTACAGTTAAATATATCCTAGGTTGCAGATGGGGGCTCAGTAGCTCCTAACACTATTTATTGTACAAACCATAGTTGTTTGTTTTTATTGTATTATGGAAATTTGGATTGTGGTTGTAAAATTGATTGTGGGATTGTTTGAATTGATTGTGATTATTGTGTATGGCGCGAGCTAGTATCAGGAGAGAGGTAATGCTAGACATTACTCCGGTTCTAATATCGCGCCGTTATGATGCCAAAATTTTCTTTTAAAAAAATTTGTTTATTAAAAATATCATTTTTAATGTGTATATGAACCGTATAAAATATTCATGTGCTAAATAAAATGTTTGAACAATAAAAGTATCATTTTTATTGAATGTATGAACTATATAAAATAGTCAAGTGTTGAAATAAATATTTTATCATTAAAATATAATTTTTAATGTATATATGAATGAAATTAAATTCTCCCGAAACGAAAATAAATATTCATTTACAAATCGGATGATTTGTTTATGTACACCCATTTAACTAACACGGATTGGGACGATAAATTTTACACATCGCCCAACTACACAAATAATATTCAGTATTCGTTGGTTGAAACCCCACACGAGTATTGGGATGATATTTGGCATACACTAATCCCAATTGTTTAGTCGTATGTCAATCGATTGGTTGATAGACTGTTGTAAGCATTAATTATTTATATTTAATGCTTATGTAGTTGTGTAACGCACTCTAGATGGTGGATGTTGGTTATCATTGTTTTTGTATACATGTGTTGCATGAAATCCATATAAATAAATTATATGGTAATTGATTGGGTCTGATTCCAGTTCAGAAAGAACGAATAATTTAAAATAACGAATATTTTAAAATGATGAATATTTTAAAATAATATTCAGCAAAGAATTAAAATGTGAATTTGATGTCCCATTTTGGACGGATAGAAAAATATTGAAATGTATGAAGCCGTGTTGATTAGTTATGCGCCATTTTAACGCGAACGATATTTAAATCGATTTTATTCATTTATATAATGAATATCGAAAAGGAAATGATTTCAAAATATGATATTTTGAAAATATTATCATTTAAATATTATAATGATAAGGAGAATTCAATTTTGATTTAAAATTGAAATGAAAGTAAGAATCGATTTTATAACGAATTTATAAAATACGTTTTGAATGAAATATTATATATATATATATATATATATATATATATATATATATATTAATGGCTTGAATAGAACGCGCCGCGCCGCGCTGCGATCGTTCGTGAATTTCGACCATTGACTTCAAATTGACATTACAGGAGATCCGACCGTCGGATTCTCCTAAAACCGGAACCGTTCGGTTCGTATCGGAAATAGCTTTCCAATGAATATAAGAGATTTAAAATCTAATGGTTGGATTTGGAATTATGTCCAAATCAAATTTGGAAAAGGTTGTTATGGATGCAGTTCGGTGGTCGTTGTTGGAAACCGACTGTATGGACCTTGATAAAATTATTAAAAATAATAATAATTTGTATAAAATCATAATAAATGATTTGGAAAGAATTTGGATGAAAAGCTCAAATTTTATAAGGATAAAAATATATTTGTATCAAAATGAACTTGTTATTAACTAGAAAGATAATCCAACGTTTTTAAATAAATAAATTGGATTTGTGAATGGTTTTAATCGAACCAGAGTTTTTCCAATGTATGAATTGGAATGGATTTGAATAGAAATCATCCTGGGGATATTTCAGTACTGGATTTCGTGGCTATACGAATATTGTGGAGGAGTTTGGAAGATAGATATATATCATTATTCCCCATACGATATGTGTTAGTTTCAGAATTTGATATTGAATATAAGCCGATATAATTTTTGTTTAGAGCCTTGTATTTAATATCAAATTGGATTTTTGGGTTTGACATGAATGGTGACTTAAATAATAATATTCTTAAACCCTGTATGAAAAGAATAAATCTTTTAATTAAGATTATTAGAGTTTCCAATTACATTTAGTAATTCGAATAAAATGGAATGTGAATTGGGATTATTGCGAATTGTGTTTTTAACGACATTCGTTATTTAACCCGATTAACAGTGAAATGTGATTTGCAATATATAAATATTTTAATTAAGATTAATGAAAATTTTCCAAAGTAAACTTTTACAATTTAATAAAATAAATTGGAATGAAATGGAATTCGATTTGGTAATAATCGAAGTGAGCTTCTGTGGAGGAAGACTGTTATTATATACGGAATTTAAAAGGCTTTACCGTTATTTTATTTATATTATTAGTCGGATACAGAAATTGATATCGATTATATATTGATTTATTTTCCGTGAGGATTCCATAGTTAATGGAATATAATTTTGGGTTTATCGTGAACTGTGTTTTAAATGACATTGGTTCTTTAACCCAGTTAAAGACAGGATTACATGTCTAATAATGTATTTTGAACTGTATTGCTGATCTCTGCTAAATACATATCTTTTTGGTGGCAGAGAATTTATTCTCTTGCTTAACACCCTTCTTTGAGACATACGAGGTTAGAGTTTATATATTGGCAGAAATCAATGTTACGGTGTAGATTGTCGATGTGGCATGTTTGATTTCCCAAAGTTAAATAATCATTAAATAATGATTGTCAGAAGATTAAAACTAAGTGAGTTTTTATTGTATCTTTAATTACATTAAAACGTGAATGTGATAATTTAAATTATCAAATTTAGGAAATGGTTGAGAATGGAGTATCACCAGTTTTGCTCCAAGCGATAGTTAAATCTTTAATTAGATTTGAACGTGAAATGGTAATTAATTAGGTATGGAGTATTACCGGTTTTGCTCCATGGGATGAATAGGTTGGGATTGGTAAATAAAACAAATGATTACTTCGGTAAGGTGCGCTAATCCTGACTAGTTTGGAAATCCCTAATTTGGTTTAAATTGTGAAAAGAACATTTGAATAAAAGAATATTCAGAATTGAAATGAGGCGTATGATTGGTTTTTATAGCACTTGATTATTGATTATAAAATACGTGGGTTATTCGAAAAGACCGGCTTTATCCCATTCTGAAAAACCGATATGACGACTAAAAGTCAACGATGAAGACGGTGGTTGAAGACCGGAGTTCTTTACATCGTTTGGATGATTACTGATGTCTTGATTGGGCTGTACACCCAAGACAAGGTAATAAGTGGTGATCGTCCAGACGTACTTGGAGATCGACCGGAAATGCGAGGACCTCTCTCCTATATTGGACATATAAGACGAGGAATAAGGTGCCTCTGGTTTCTTTCAGACCCAGAACGAACTAGTAAGTGGCTGTGTGTCTGACATTGGATTTTATTCTATGTTGATTGATCTCTATTAAATATATATCTGTTTGGTGGCGGAAAATTTATTCTCTTGCTTAACACCCTTCTCTGAGACGTACGAGCTCAGAGGTTATATATCGATAGACATCAGTTACATGGCGTGAATTTTCAGTGTGGCATGCCGAGATGCAAATGATCAAGGCTTCTGTGAAAAGAAGAGTCTTGTGGTTGATGATCAAAGCACGACTTTAAATAGTGTAGCTTTGTGTATAACGTTAATTCGCGAGCCTCACACACGGTATGAGTCAAAAACGAGATAAGGGACCCAAGGAGTGCACGACGTTTCTTTCTAGCTATGAGTGGTGTCATGGTATGGAGCTCAAACATTTATTTATTTTTACCTGTATGGATAATGGAATGCGAGGCGCCTTGGATATTGGTCCCTAATGGCCAAGTGATAGGTCCGATAGGATCGAGAAACGTGTGTTCAGGAATTGCCAATCCTCAAACGTAAGAGAGGACCGGCCTTGGAGGATCCAAGCGTTCACTGCGGGAAATCCTGAGGCATTTTCTAGAGTGTGTCGAAGCCGGAGAGGAGTACATCCCTTACCTCGACTCATGATGGAAATCCAATTTCCAATACGTGACATTTCGATTTTAGTTGTAAAACTAGTATGCTGACATAGTATATGGTAGCTATTCCATCTATGATTGATACATTTTGAAGTAGATTTTGACACTATACACTTATAGTAATATCAAAATGATTTTTTTTAAACGTACCAAACATGTTTGGCTATTATAAGGGAAAACTCTACCCTCCGGCTTGCGTTGCATTGCGTGATGGGACCTGAGTCTTATAATAGCTTCATTTTTCGAAAAGCATTGCGTTGTTTATAAACTGTTTTATGCAGTGGTATTCTTGGGAGAAAACCCGTTCCGTGTTATATGGAGTGGTCTCTTGATTTACTTTATTTCTAAAGTAAAGTTTTAAATAATTGTTTTATTTCTCACACCAGTCCCATGACTGACCTGGAGTTTATTGTTTCAACCTAAACTCTGGGTGCCCATATTTTCCACACATCCAGCTAGTAGTTTTGGTTTTTGCAGATATTTCTTTTTCAGGATCCTGGATTTACAGCCGGAGCTATAATCAGAAAGCTTTATATCCGTGTATTTCTTTCAGTAGTATTATGTATTATTTTTCTGATGCTAATATAATTGAATCTCTGATTTTTTTTTTGATGTATATTGTTTATTCATGCTCTGTTATATTCTTGTACTTTGATGTAATTGTTGTAACAGCAATGAAGTGTTCTATTGTTTGTGTTCTGATTTGTCGTGTTCTCAACTCAATTCGGGCTTTCCTGTATGGGCAAGTTTATGAAACGACCCAAACTTTCCCTCTTGGGAATGCCCAGATTGAGTGGAGAACACGACAAATTAGAATACAAACAAAAGAACATTTCATTGTTTATTACAACAATTTCATCAGAGTACAAGAATATAACAGAGTACGAATAAATAATATACATTTGACAAATATCAGAGATTCAAATACAAAGCAGCAGAAAATCAATACATAACACAACCTAAAGAAATACACGGATACAGAGCATTCCGAATATAGCTCCTGTTGTAAACCAGGATCCTGTAAATTTATGTCTGCAAAACCAAAACTACTAGCTGCCCAGTGTGAGAAATAAAACGGTTATTAACTTGATTTTAAAGTTAGATATATCAAGGGACACGCCGTATAACACGGAACGAGTTTCCTCCCAAGAATATCAGTGCATAAAAAAAACAACGCAATGCTTTTTGAAAAATGAAGCTATTATAAGATTCAGGTCCCATCACACAATGCAACGCAAGCCGGAGGATAGAGTTTTCCCTTATAATAGACAAACATGCTTGGTACGTTTAGGACAAATCATTTGATACTATAATAAGTGTATAGTGTCAAAAACAGCTTTAAATATATATGTATCAATCATAGACGACATAGTATCCCATGCTACTACGTCGCTATATAGGTTACAACCAAAATCGAAATGTCACGTATTGGAAATTGGATTCCATCTATGAACAAAGGCAAGGGATCGCCTTCACCGATTTGAGACAATCTAGCCGACCATGTCTTAGGATCAGAGCTCGAGTAACCCTTAGGTAATTGCAGGGCCGGTCCACACTAAGTGCAAGGTGAATTCATAACTCTTGAACATGCGTTTCCCCGCCCTATGAGGCGTAAATCTGGTCAGTATGTCGACCAGAACATCCATCAGCCCCGTAGCGACCAATATAATCGAGGCGCCTCTCTATCCATCAAGTAATATGCAACATCCACATGAATAAAATGACTGGGCTCCATACCATGACATCACTCCTAGCTAGAAAGAAATGCATTGTCCTCCCTGCAGTCCTTCTCCCGTTTCTGGTTCACACCGGGGTGTGAGGCTCGCTAATTAACGCTACACAAGCTATGCTATATTAAAGCCGTGCTTTGATCATCAACCACAAGACTCTGCTTTTCAACAGAAGCCTTGATCACTGCATCTCTGCATGCCACACAGGAAATTCATGCCATGCTACTGATGAATATCGATGTGACGACCCCAAACCCCGTACTGACGGAGGCAAGGGTAATCTTTGGAATATAACACATAAACAGATAATAGCAGAACAGAAATATATAAATACACCAGATAATGAACAAATAATACACTGGATAAACTTAATCATCAGAGTTACACAGTATACAAGATTATACTTAGTACAAATATAGTTCAGCTATACATAAATATCTACAGCGGAAAACAAACATAATATGTATAATAGGAGATGAACAACATAAAATAGATAAATGATAGAATCCATCTTCAGATCCAGCTATCCAGAAAGAGCCAGATAAAACCTGAATACAAGGCTGCCCGTGCAGAAAAAGGGGCACCCGAGTTTGCAAGTGAAACAAACTACGAGTCAGTCATGGGACTGGTATGAGAAATCTACTTAACACATTTATAATATGGCTCATCACAGGACCACGCCACTTTCGCGGAACGGGTTTACTCCATTGGATTGCCAGTGCTTTAAAACAAATAAATCTTTTAAACATCGCAATGCTTTTTATAAAAATGAAGCCATTATAAGACTCAGTTCCCATCACACAATGCAACGCAAACCGGAGGATAGAGTTTTTTTTTCTTATAATGGCCAAATATGCTTGATACGAATAAAACAAAAGAATTTGATATTATTACTAGTGTTTATATATTTTAGAAAACAATTTCGAATCATAACTATCAATCATAGACGGCATGGGTACCATATATCATGTTGCCATATATAGGTATACAATCAAAACCGCATAGTCACGTATTTGGAAATTGGATTTCCGTCATGAACCAAGGCAAAAGCTAGTCCTTACCGACTTCGAGACGCTCTAGTCCGTGTCTTAGGAACAGCCGCAACTGCCCCTTGGATCATCAGGGCCGGTCCACCGATGTGGATTATTATGCCTGAACACTGCGTTTCCCCGTCCTATGGGGCGTCAATGAGCCAACGAATGGCTCTGTCGGCTTCACACAGTCACCGATATATCCGAGGCGCCACGCAACAGCAACAACCACACAGGTGAAAATAATATAAATGTCAGCCAGTTCAAGCACCGACACCACCTCTAGCTAGAAGGAAACGCATGCCCTCCCTGATGTCCTCTCCCGTTTCTGGTTCATACCGGGGTGTGAGGTTCACGGATTCACGTTATACACAAAGCTACGCCACACAGGCGGTGCTTTGATCATCACCACAAGACTTTGCTTTTCAATAGAAGCCCTGATCACTGCATCTTAGCATGCCACACAGGCAATTCACGCCATGTAACTGATGGCCATCAATCACACAGAATGAATTCCAGTGTCAAACACACAGTCCATTTACGAGTCTGTTCTGGGTCTGAACGAAACCGGAGGCACAATATTCCTCGCATACCCATCGATCTCCACGTACGTCGGGACGATCATCACTCATTATCCATATTTCGGGATGCCTCCCAATTAGGACATCAGTTACCATCCAAACGAGGTGAAGATCTCCGGTCTTCAACCACCGTCTTCATCTTCGATTTATTATCGTCGATTCAATTATTTAGAATGGGATAAACCCGGTCTTTGTAGGAAACTAGCGTATATAAATAACTAGTGCTACACAAACACAACATACGCCTCATTCCACTTCATTAGTCACTAACCATCGATCAGTAAAAGAACGATTTCCCAAATATTAACCCCGAAGGCCGAAACCATCATCAGATTAAAACCCAGGAAACCATTCGACTTAGCTAACCTTCAGTTAATTTCTAAATTTCACATTCCATATTATAATATTTTATAATGATTTATCGCTATTTTTATTTATTTTAAAATAGCCAATTTATTCAAACGATGCTTCGGGCCAAAACGCGGCCGTGGCGCTGTTTTTCTTCAGATTTGATTTACACATATCTGAAAATCTAACCGTTGGATCTTCACAAATTTTATATCATTAGAAAGATCTTTTCAAAACGAATCCAACGGTTCCAGTTTTGGGAAAATCCGACGGTCGGATCTCCCGGTACACTCGTTTGAAGTTTCGATTTCAAAATACGAACTGCAGCGTCGTTATTCGATTTAATTCAATTATATTAATATATATATAAATATAATCGATTCTGGCGCTGCTTTTCTTCAGATTTGAATTAAACATTCCAGACAATCCAACCGTCGGATCTTTACAAAGCTGGTGTCGTTGGAAAGATATTTCCAAAGCGAACCCAACGGTTTCAGTTTCGGGAAAATCCGATGGTCAGATCTCCCGCACCAATCGTTTGAAATCACGGTTTCAAAACACGAACTGCAACTTCGTTATTCGATATATTTTAATTATATATATATATATATATATATATATATATATATATATATAATCGATTCTTCAATTTCAAAACTATACGCTTTTCATACATTTGATAAAATGATATTTTTATCCAACAAACATTCACTTCGACATTTCACTATTTTTAACAACTCATGTATATAGTAAAAATGTGAATTTTATTGTAAAACGATTTATTTCAAAACACGACTATTTTATATAGTTCATATAGATGATAAAAATATGATATTTATTATAAAAAAATTATTTTAAAACACGAATACTTTATATAGTTCATATAGATGATAAAAATATGATTTTTTATTATAAAACAATTTATTTTAAAGCACAAATACCATTCAACACATGAATTTCTATTCAACGAATGAATTTCTATTCAACACATGAATGTTTTCTATAGTTTGTATTTATATATTAAAAATGTGATTTTTATTGTAAAACAATTTATTTCAAAACACGAATACCATTCAACACATGAATTTCTATTCAACACATGAAAATAATTTCAACAAATGAAATTAATTCTAACACATGAATATTTCAGAAAATTTCGGCAGCATAACGGCAGGGTAGTTAAAACCGGGTCGTCCCCAGTACGACTCCTCGCTCTACCTTAAAGCCTCGCAGCTTTTGACAATGGGGATTTCATGCATCTAGTTCGCACGCAGGCGGCATGTATATTTTTTTCATTTCCACAAACTAATCCTATGTGGTTTCAACCAAATATTTCTCAACCACAAACGGGTATTTTTCAACCACAATCAATCAATTTCAACCACAAATAATTCTAGTCAACCATTTGCAAACAACCAATTTTCACACCAATCACAACCAATAAATATCATCCATGGTTTGTGGACGAGGGGCGTATATATATATTTCTATATGCATTTCACTTCTATTTCAACACATATATAATTTTTACAATTCATATATAACTTATACATCGAACGTACAACTTATACAACGCTTATACAAGAGGTGTACAACACTTATATAACTCATACATCGACTATATAATTTATACATAGTCGTTTTCCATATCGTTTATAATTTAGAAATCTCACATTGGGTTCCACTCCACAAAAAATAGCAGAAGGCTAAGAAAAAAATGCGGTCTCTTCTAGAATGTAGAAGACGTCCACACGAGTCCACTATCTCTTGTTTCACTAATTTTGGCAACAAATGAAAAAGATATGATTTTTACAATGAAATCAAAAACCGTAGCGCTTTAAACTGCTATTAAATAGTTAAAATAAAAATAGCCGCACCTTCAGTTTGAACGTTCAAATCTAGGTTTTAAATTTTCTTCGGATCTGATGCACGTGGTCTCGATCAGGTTACACGACGACATAGGGGGTGGAAGGGGCTTTCCAGCGCCACCACTGGTGGCCAGTTCGACGGCAGCTGGAGGGGGTTACGGCGGCGGAAAGGTGGCGATTTCAGGGCGTCGGATCTTGCAAAATACTGAACAAGGGAGGGCGAATCCTATATGTATTTGAAGAGGAGGCTCGGATCTTCAAAAAGTTCCAAATGGGGGTGTGGTTTCGTTGAGAGATGGAAGAGAAAAAGAGGAGGGAAGGATCGGAGGTCTGTCACCGTTAATCGAGAGGAGCGGGAGAGAGAAAAGAAAGAGATAGAGATGAGGTGGCCCATTGAGAATATTTTATTTATTTATATATTTTTAAATTTCGAAAATACCCTCTTTCACTCATGAACCCCAATCCAAACCCAACGACTGTCGTCCCTAGCGTTTTACCCCATTCCGAACACAATGAGATATGTTTAGAAGGCCTATTCGAATGTTTCAGTCAGTTTTTCTTCAAATTAAAATATAAAACATTCAATATTTAATTTGAACGTACATTTCAATTTGCCAGGGCCACAAACTGATTCGAAAAATTCTAGAAAAATAAATCTAGCTATGTTTTGACGATACGGTCCCATCAAAACTAGTTTCGTCGAATTCTGAGACCATTTGAAAAATGACCCATTTCTGGTCGATCCAATTGAACTATAATTGACCAAAACACCTTTTCCTTTGCCACGCTCACATATTAACTTCAAAAATTATGAAATTTGAAACCTAGCAATAATTTAACATCCCAGATCCAACAAAAGTGGTTTTGTCGAATTCCGAGGTCGTTTGCAAAATGGCCATTTTCACGGGCTATATATATTCTATAGCGACCTTTCTGAAAATTCATTTGGCCATAACTTTTGATTTCCGCTATGAAACTTCGATTTTTCAGTTTTGTTAGAAAGATATTCACTAACAAATTTAAATATTTTTGGTTTCGCTCAAATCCGTTTGTTTTGCACCCAGTACAGTCAGTCAAAGTTTGAATTCAAATTTTGAAACTACCGCGCCATTTCAGGCCTTGTTTATAATTCAAAGTAATTATATTTTTTTTCAACTTCGATTCAAACTTACTTTTCATCATTATTATTTAAAATATTTATTTTAAATACTTAAAATTCACTATTTTAGCCAATTTAAAAATTTTAAATTGGTTCAGATTTTCCGGGTCGTTACAATCTCCCCCACTTAAAACTTTTCATCCCCGAAAAGGAACAAAGTCGAAAGTGGTTTGATTAATCAACTATACGTTCAATCTAGCTTCCATTCTCCAACTTTTCAGTTTCTGAGAATTTTCAAATTCTTCAAAAAATTTGGCTAACACCCGGAATTTTCGAAAAATTTCGCCATAATCTCCTTTGTACGGGGAGGGGTTTGGAAATTTATTGGGCCGTATTAGGTACCCAATAAATCCTATAAAGCATACACATATTTATAGTGATATATTCTAGTGTTTACAAGTGAGCGTGTATAGATAATAACTCCAGAGAATAAATTCTCGTCACTCTGTCAAAGCCTGATGGAGTGTGTATTTTAATTGCTCCAGAGAATAAATTCTCGTCACCTCGTCCCGTGTGGGAAATAAATAATCCATGTGCCATATCTAATAACTAGAGAGACGTGATTATTGTCAACTCCAGACCCGTGTGGGGTTTTATTATGCTGGCAATTTAACTTTACAATTTTATATGGTCATATCAGTCATCAGTTCAACTTTTAAAATATAGTCATCGCCATACGAGCCTCTCGCTCGTATGGTAAATCTTCCACCTCGTCACACAAGCTCCAAATGCTTATGTGGTATATGATGAAGTATGCCTATCTTCAAGAAGTATGCCATGTAGTGTAGTTCAAAATTAATTGTTACTATCCTATTGCGATATTTATTATTACACACAGAATAACCAGCACTCCGCATCTAGTGGCATTCACAGGAGTTGATATAATAATATTTCGCATCCAACTCGTTAAGGTTTACCTCTTTGTCGGGCACGCAAATAATTTATTTACTCAACAGCTATCCATTTACCTGTTCAAACATATATAATGCATATGTATATATTTCTATCTATTTTTAAATCAGTTCAATGTGTGATTTGATCGAATAAATTCTACCATTATTCTCTTATTGATTAAATTAACTATCGTTTTGATAATTTAATTAATCAAACCCACTATCACACAACACAAACAACAATCCAATTTATTTTTAACTTTTCAAAAATGTACTAATCAATTCATATACTCTTTTAAAATCATTCAGACTATAGAATTAAAAGTTCACATCCATGAAAAGAAAATAACAACAAAGTAGAGAACAACTGGAAATTTCAAAATATGGTAAATGTACCTTGCACCGGAGTCAATCAGAGATATCCACTCGACACTTAGGATAGGCTTTATGAATTCTCTCCTCAGTTTCCCAAGTACAATCTCGCGGATCTCCACTCCATTGCACTTTGACTAAGTGAACCTTCTTGTTCCTCAGTTCTTTGGTTTCTTTGCCGATGATCTTTAGCGGCTCTCTTCTCATAGCCAATTCTGGAGTAATTTCAATATCTTGCTGTGCGGCCTCTTCCACAACCAAGTCTGGGTCATGAACATGCTTTAGAAGTTGAGATATATGAAATACATCATGCACTCCAGGCAACCAATCCGGCAATTGAATTTTATAAGCGAGAGTTCCAATCCGTTCAAGAATAGGAAACGGACCAATGAATTTGGGCGCCAATTTCCCCGTTTTACCGAGCCGGATAACTCCTCTCATCGGCGATACTTTCAAATATACATAATCGCCAACAGCAAATGATATATCTCTTCTTCTCTTATCGGCATAGCTCTTCTGTCGGCTTTGAGCAGCGAGTAATCGTTTCTTAATAAAATCGACTTTGTCGGCAGCTTCTCGGATCATATCTGGCCCCAACACAAGTCTATTACCAGGTTCGACCCAACAAGCAGGGGATCGGCACGGTCTACCATACAATGCTTCGAATGGAGACATTGTCAGGCTCGCTTGGTAGCTGTTGTTATATGAGAATTCAGCCAAATTTAAATGGTCTTCCCATGATCCACCGAAATCTAGAACACAAGCCCATAATAAATCTTCTAGTATACGATTCACCCTCTCAGTCTGACCATCTGTCTGAGGATGATAAGCGGTGCTCAAGTTCAGCTTTGTTCCCAGTTCTACTTGAAATGCCTCCCAGAATTTGCTAGTACATATTGGATCTCTATCACTAACTATACTGATCGGCACTCCGTGTAGTCTAACAATTTCCTTGAAGTATATCTGCGCCAGACTCTGAGCAGTTCTGTTTGATCTGACAGGTATAAAGTGGGCGGTCTTTGTGAAGCGATCTATGATCACCCAAATACTATCATTTCCTTTTCTAGTTCTGGGCTAACCATCTATGAAGTCCATGGAAATATGTTCCTGCTTCCAACCTAGAACGTCCAGCGGTTGCAACAATCCAGCCAGTTTCTGTTGGTCGCTTTTGACTAGTTGGCAAGTAGGGCATCGACTAACATATAAAGAAATGTCTCTCTTCATCGACTTCCACCAGAAAGTGCGTTTGATGTCATTATACATTTTTCTTACTCCTGGTTGGATACTAAGTTTTGACTTGTGGCATTCATCCAGTACTTCCGTTCTGAGCTCAGAAATGTTAGGAACACAGATTCGACCTTTTAGCCTTAGAATCCCATCATTATCAACCTGAAAACTCGAGGCTTCGCCTTTCTGAATTATCTCTCTGATCTTCTGAATGAAGTGATCATCCTTCTGAAGAGCAGATATTTTATCTATCAACGAAGTCGTGATAATAAAACTGGCGATCATTACATTCTTTCGGCTTAATGCATCGGCCACGACATTGGCTTTCCCTGGAGTGTATAGAATCTCAAAATCGTATGCTGCAAGGAACTCTAGCCAACGTTGCTGCCTCAGATTCAAGTCTTTCTGGGTGAACAGATACTTTAACGATTGGTGATCTGTAAACAGTTCGAATTTCTCACCCAGAAGATAGTGTCTCCAAATTTTCAAAGCGAATACGATAGCCAACAACTCAAGATCATGAGTGACGTAGTTCTTTTCATGTGGCTTCAGCTGGCGGCTAGCATAAGCAACAACTTGAGCTCTTTGCATTAATATTGCGCCAAGGCCTTCTCTAGAGGCATCTGTCCAGACCTTTACATCCTGATTGCCGTCGATGATGGTTAACACTGGAGCAGTTGTTAATCTTAACTTTAGTTCCTCAAAAGCCTCCTCACATTCTGGAGTCCACTTGAATTTCGCATGCTTCTTTGTAAGCTTCGTTAAGTGACTAGATATCTTCGAAAAGTCTTTAACGAACTTCCGGTAATAACTAGCCAATCCAAGAAAACTACGGACTTCTGTAGGAGTACTAGGCTGTTTCCAATTCTGAATAACTGTGATTTTACTTGGATCCACAGCAATTCCTTCTTTCGATACGACATGGCCCAAAAACTTTACTTCATCTTGCCAGAATATACATTTGGATAGTTTGGCTTTCAATACATTCCTTCTGAGAATTTCTAGAACTTGCTCCAAATGTTTTTCATGTTCGGCCTTAGATTTAGAGAAGATTAGAATATCGTCAATAAAAACCCGAACAAACTTATTCAGGACTCCTCTGAACACTCTATTCATCAAATCGATGAAGTAAGCTGGAGCGTTACATAAGCCGAACGACATTACTAACCACTCATAGAATAGGTCTGGACCTCTGAATGCTGTCATAGGAACACACTCTTTGGCAATACGAAGCTGATGGAAACCTGTAGCTAGGTCCATCCTTGAAAACACTTGTGCTCCATTCAAACGATCCAATAAATCATCGATTCGCGGCAATGGATATTTATTCTTTATTGTCTGCTTATTCAAATCACGATAATCCATGCATAGTCGTAGAGTACCGTCAGATTTTGGGACAAACACCACTGCTGCTCCCCAATCGGAGAAACTAGGCCTGATCAGAACCTTCCATACGAGCTGTCGTGTTTGATTGTCTAGTTCTTCTTTCTCCTTTAGGGTCATCCTCCGAATGGCGTGCACTACTAGCCTTGCATTCAGGATTAAAGCAATCTTGAAATCAAATTCCCTCTGCGGAGGTAAGCTAACAACTTCTTCGAACACATCCGCATAATCCTTTACGACTGGAATATCTTTGATGAGTTCTGGAATATTCTCTGCGACTACAGGGATATTTTCTATTTGAGCAGGAAAAACATCTAGAGCCGACCAAAAGTCTTTTCTATTTGAATTCGGGCCTTCACATGGTATGGTGATATAATTTCCTGATCCAATCTTTGCCCTAACAACTCTGTCGGCGTATCTAACCTCAGCTTCATATTTGGTCAACCAGTCTAATCCCAAAATAAGATCGAATTCAGTAAATTTCATGACGATAGAGATGGTAGGGAACTTATAACAGGAAAAAGAGACAGGCACCACACAAATCCATCAAAGATCGAGAGAACCCCCGACCGGATTATGGACAGTGATGGGTTCCTTGAGCTTCTTCAAATTCAAATCCAGTTTCTTAACCGCATTCTTTGCAATAAAGCTTCGTGACACGCCTGTATCAAACAGTACTTTAACTGGAATATTTTTGACATTAAGCGTGCCTTCCAAAACATCAGGCCTTCCCTGACTAGCTGAGGGCTCAGAAGTTTCTGCTACCTCATTTACTTGAACCTCTTTGGTCTTTTTTAACAACCAGTAATCTTGTTTTACATGACCAGCTTGTTGGCAGAGATTGCAATTTCTATTTTCTTTAAATCCCTCCTTGGATTGAAGTCCACCTTTTAATCGCTTCTTTAAGGGTCCGCAGTTTATCGACAAATGCCCTTGCTGGTGGCAGTTATTGCATATGGCAGTTGTTACTGGTTCTTCCCCAGATCTGGCCCTTTTCCGATTGACTTTGGGCTTCTTACTTACCTCAGACATCGTACTGGCCTCAGGGAGATCAGTTTCAGACTCACCTTTATTACTAGAACTAATTTCCTCATCGTCGCGCAACATACCTTTCTTATGGAGATCTTCATACTGATAAGCCATATAAATCATTTCTGAAAAAGGAAGCTTCACATGCCCCATTACTTTATTCTGGTATTTTCTTTGAAGCCCGTTAATAAATCTTAGATTCTTTCTCTTTGTATTTTGAATAAGATGAGGGGCTAAATGCGAGAGTTCATTGAATTTCTTATGATATTCTGGAATCGTCATATCTCCTTGTATCAAATAAGAAAATTCATCACATAACCGCTCAGCTGCTTCAGGAGAAGTAAATCTTTCCAGGAAAATCACTTTGAATCTATCCCAGGTGATATCACCTTCTGGATTATCTTTAATAATCGAATCCCACCAAAACAAAGCTTCTTCTTTGAGTGCCTAAGACGCCAGTAATCTTTACTGATCATCTCTCAGCTTTAACCCTTCAAAGATTTTCTCAGCAGAATGAATCCAAGCTTGTGTTTCTATAATGGACTCTTTGCCTAAGAATGGCGACCCACTCAGATTTCAAAATCTCTTGAATAGAACTTCTATATCTGATTCTGG
Source organism: Allium sativum (assembly GCA_030737875.1). Lineage (NCBI taxonomy): Eukaryota > Viridiplantae > Streptophyta > Magnoliopsida > Asparagales > Amaryllidaceae > Allium > Allium sativum. The sequence continues at coordinate 25,228,424 of CM060912.1, read as the reverse complement.
CTGCGGGAGCACAACTGGCTCATTAGCTTGACAAGTCATACAATTATTTCTTCTGTTTCTGTCACTCATTTTCTAGTACGTCTGCAATTAGCAGACAAAGTGTCAGGTCAACAGAAAAGATATTTCAAAACATAGAGACAAATACTTGAATGTAAATGTGTCTACTGGGGTGTTTTTCATTCTGTTAATCTCATTCTAGGATATTACTGATCCTATCTGTAATGAGTTATTCGTCCTAGAACACTACTGGTTCTATTTCTGACGAGTTCGTTAATATGTTATATTCCAGCACTAAGCTTAACCAAAGCTCTGATACCACGATGTGACGACCCCAAACCCCGTACCGACGGAGGCAAGGGTAATCTTTGGAATATAACACATAAACAGATAATAGCAGAACAGAAATCACTACAAGAAAAACCGAGATTAGCGACAGATTTTTAGCAGCGGAAAATTCCGTCGCTAATTAGCGGCGGATTTCTGTGGGCTTTGTAAGAGAAAATATTTTGCATTTTATATGTCATCTTATTATAAATTGTTGGGGTTTTTAGCCTCAAGGACAAAATGAACAAAACATTATTTTACAAAGACAAAAGGCTAAAATTTTATCCATAAGGCCAAATTTTAGTGTAAATGGAGGAATTCAGGGGCCCTTTATAATTTCATACTTTACACTAAAATTTGTCCTTATAGATAAAATTATAGCCTCCTGTCCTTATGGAGAATTTTTTTGTTCATTTTGTCCTTCACACTATTTTCCTGTAAATTATTACCGTTGAATACTAATTCCGTCGCTAAATCAATGGAAATTACAGCTCTTTACCGTCGTATAATATTTGACGCTAAATTCCGTTGCTAATAGAGTCGGATTACCGTCGACATAATTTTGAAGCTATTTTCCTGTAGTTTTCCAAGAGATTTGAAACAAACTTTTTTATTTTTTTATTTATTAAATGTTTTAAATTTGTGTTATTACTTAGTAATTAATTAGTAAATTTAAATTTTAAATAATTAATGTTAATAATACAATAGTAATTAATAATAAATAATAACTATTAGAAGTAAATAAAATTCAATAGTTAATGCTGTTTTTTTTTTGAAAATTAATGTTGATTAATTATTAATTACTATATAATATAAATAAGAGGTAATAGTAATTAATAAAATACATTGTCCAATTTATTTTGTCCTTTAAAATAATTTGCAATTTTAATGAGTTTATATTTTGTCCTTTAAAAAAATTTGGTAAGCAAATAAATGTGCAAGGTTTTAATTAGATGTAGAAGTTAATATATTAAAAATGGAATAAACTTGCATAAAAATAAATAATGTAACTTAAAATTTGAATGAAAATAAATGCCTTATAATTGAGGAGAAAGAAAGGGAACATATTAATGAGGCAATCGAGACATGTTATGGGAAGAAGCAAATATTGGATTTAAATGAGAAAAAAAAATCCATATAGTTAAGCATTATTTAAAAACAAACAAAATGCATTCATGGAAGCAACAAATAAGGATGTTATGAAATGGAGCAATTAAAATACAGAAGTAGGAATTTCAAAAAAGCGACAAACTTCAATCGAAGAATGGACATTAATTCCTGCCAAAAAGACAATCTGTTAAAGCAGGAATGTTTGAAAGACTTTTTTTAAATTAGCAAAAAAAATCTTTAATGGGAAACCATGGAAAATGATTCTAATAGTTCTTGAAACATACAACCAATTATTTTGTTAAAGTGGAATTCTAAAACAAAAAGTGTGCACATTTTGATGGATAATTTTAAATTATGAAATTTTCCGATTTGAAATGGAATTTTTGGAAACATAAATATTTTTTGGAAAACTTTGGAAATTTACCATCATTTGTATTAGAAAAGTTGGAAATGTAATGTAATTTTAAGAAAAAATGGTAAATTCTTCATAAAACAAACAATGAATGACATTAATTGTAAATTAATGGCTACAAAAGTATACATTTGTTAGCTTCTAAAATTTGAAATTTATGGATTAAATGTTTTCAACTTTCCCTTATTTCACTCTTCTATGTTATACATAATAAATTTAGAAAGTTTTTTTCTAAACTTTTTAGCAGTTACAATGAGGGAAGTGAAACTAATTTGAAGATCTAGGTGATATAAGCGAAAAATGTAAAAATGACTAATGGGATAAGTAAAGAAGATATACTCATATAAATAAGTGTAGAATGATTGTTGGAATTTAGTTGGTAATAAATTTGTTAATTTTCCTCAAGTAATAAAGGGAATTGAGAGAAGTAATGGGAGTAAGACAAAAGTTGTCGTTGATTGCTCTAAATATTTTATTCAAGTAATTTATGACTGCAAACTGTATTATGAAAGGCATCTTTAATATTCAAATAAATTAGAAATAAATAATTTATAAACAAATTGAATGTTTTCTTTTTGAAAAAGCATTTATTTCATACATCAAATAAATGTTGAAAAAGATAATCTTTTTGGTGCTATTAAGTAATTTTTTTCATTTTGCTTTTAATATTTAATAGATTAATTTACTTGGTCATATAAGATAATTCTTTACTTGGTCATATAAGTATATAATAGTTATTATAAATTGATTAATAACTACAATTAATTAGTAATTAATATTTAATAAATTTTCTATTAATTAATTACAATTCGAATGTAAAAGAGGTACTTTTGTGAATTAATTTTGGCTTAGGTCATAAGTATTCCAAATGCAAATGTACACCATTATATTAGAGATGTATTGAAATTTTGGCTCCACACGTTTACAGGTTTTGGATCCAATATCTTAAATCCAAATGTATACAGGTTTTGGCTCCACACGTTGAAATTTTGGCTCCAACTATTAGAATTTTGGCTCCAATATCTTAAATCTTAACAAGCCCCAAAACAATTTATCAAAAGACACGAAAAACATCGGAGCTTTTATTTCCGTTAATGGCGATTGGGTCCATACCACTTTCTTCCAATTTCCATCCTCCCTCCCTCTAAAATCGCGTTTTCACTTCGTTTTCGTGTCTCATCCACCCATCCTCGGCTTTCCGATTTACTACCTTTACTCAGCTTTCGCCATCACGGGGATTAAAAAACATCGACCCCACTTTTCAATCCACTTCCAGATCTGCTCTTTCTCGCCGAGATCTACACATGTGAAACTTATTTCTTCTTCCGCTTATTTCTGAACTCCCACAACCTAACTCACCTTTAACATGCAGTGTGCCTCATGACCCCGCTTTGTCTTCCGACAGCACTCACTATAACTGCAACGTTTGGCCTCTCAGCATAGGATGGCCGTAGCTTTTTCGTTGGTTTGAATTGGAGTTTCTTCGACAAGCTGCTGAGTTTGTGGTTGTTTTTCTGGTAAGCTTTGTAATTTGACAGTAGTGTGTTTAGTTGGGCTGTAATATGCTTTCATTGGATTATTGGCTTGTGCTATAATTGAGTGTCTTAGGACTTGTGTTTTAAAGTGATTTAATTGTTGTGGCTGCTCCAGTATTCGCTGGAGTTTGGTTTTTTGTTACGTTCAAAAGTTTAGATCTTTGTTTAAAAAAAAGCTTAGGTTATTCTGGCAACCTGTTGTGTACATCGCTTAAAACCATCTGTTGAGTAGTTTACAAATGTTACCCTTTTGCAATACTTATTTAAGTATACTTGCAATACCTGCTCTCTCTTGTTTTATCTTCTATTTTGTTGTTACTTTATTTTAGGAGAGCTTGGGATGGCCTTCTAGTCTAATTAATACTCAGGGAAGTTTTTAAATCATTGCTAAAATAATGCTGTTACTTTATTTAAGTATTCAAAATTATGAATATACCCAGGGAAGTTGTTGTAAAGCTTGGGATGGTCTTCCAGTCTAATTAATTTCAGTTCCATGAGGTGCGTATCTGCTTTGTTTATTTATGTTTCTTTTGTTGGAATAACAATGGAGTAGATGTTGTTTTGTGTGGTTTGTGAACTAACTCAAACAGTGGACTATCTTGATGCAATAACTGCTACTTGGGTTTAGTTTCACCTTTTGTTATTCGATATGCATATTTATCTAAACCTTTTCGATGAATGACAATTTGTTTTGGGTTTGCAATGTTTTTATTATTTTGTACGATGTATATTCAGTCTGCAATAAAAAAAATCATTGATTTGGGAATTATGCACAGGTAGTTACACTTCATTTTCAGAGTTACATGAACAAAATAAAGATCGTTTTGGAAGTGGACAAGCTTTCAGTTCCTGATCCTCATCAGCTCTTGGATGATTTGCAACAATCTCTTAAAGAAACAACATATGTTAATTTACGTTGAGTGGGGTATATCCTTGAAAAAAAAAGGTGAAGTATATACGTGGACAGTCGAAAAGAAATGGCAGGGATTATAAGGAATGAGTTTGAGGTGAAGGAAGGTTGTGAATAGTGAAGTAGTAGATTTGTTCTGATGAATTGATGATGTTGATTTTCTTGTTATAACATATGTAAATTAACGGAGTAGAATAAGATTAGAAAATGTTCTATTTGAAAAAAAATGTAATGTTGAATGTTTATTATGAGATGCGTTATTAATATAATACATTGATTATAAGATGTGTATGTCGATATTAATTATGCTGTATTTACATTAGGATTGTCTATTGAATGGAACATAAATTATGAGTGTGTTAGTGTGTGTGTGTGTGTGTGTGTGTATAGGCATATCAGAAGGGGAATAGCAGCGGATTACCAATAAAAAAAGTGAGGTTTAGTTTACTTCAATTTATTTTCCGTCGCTAATCCCTTGGCAATTAGTAAGGGTTTACCAACGCCTTTTATAAATAATAATTTATTATAAATTACTTATCCGTCGGTAAATAGTCGGTAAATAAATTAAAATAAAATTATTGAATAAAATTATATTTTAATTATAAAAATAGTAAAATGATGGAAAACTGTCGGAAAACTCATGCTATATTCCGTCGCAAAATCTGACACAAATACCGTCAAGGTTTTTACCGGCCAAATCATTTTGTTGGAAATCCGTCGCTAATGCCTGTTTAGCGACGGATTAGAAGTGGATTTTGCCGCTGCTAACTGTGATTTTTCTTGTAGTGAATATATAAATACACCAGATAATGAACAAATAATACACTAGATAAACTTAATCATCAGAGTTACACAGTATATAGGATCATACTTAGTACAAATACAGTTCAGCTATACATAAATGTCTACAGCGGAAAACAAACATAATATGTACAATAGGAGCTGAACAACATAAAATAGATAAATGATAGAATCCATCTTCAGCTCCAGTTATCCAGAAAGAGCCAGATAAAACCTGAATACAAGGCTTCCCGTGCAGAAAAAGGGGCACCCGAGTTTACAAGTGAAACAAACTACGAGTCAGTCATGGGACTGGTATGAGAAATCTACTTAACACATTTATAATATGGCTAATCACAGGACCACGCCACTTTCGCGGAACGGGTTTACTCCATTGGATTGCCAGTGCTTTAAAACAAATAAATCTTTTAAACATCGCAATGCTTTTTATAAAAATGAAGCCATTATAAGACTCAGTTCCCATCACACAATGCAACGCAAACCGGAGGATAGAGTTTTTTTCTTATAATGGCCAATTATGCTTGATATGAATAAAACAAAAGAATTTGATATTATTACTAGTGTTTATATATTTCAGAAAACAATTTCGAATCATAACTATAAATCATAGACGACATGGGTACCATATATCATGTTGCCATATATAGGTATACAATCAAAACCGCACAGTCACTTATTTGGAAATTGGATTTCCGTCATGAACCAAGGCAAAAGATAGTCCTTACCGACATTGAGACGCTCTAGCCCGTGTCTCAGGAACAGCAGCAACTGCCCCTTGGATCGTCAGGGCCGGTCCACCGATGTGGATTATTATGCCTGAACACTGCGTTTCCCCGCCCTATGGGGGCATCAATGAGCCAACGAATGGCTCCATCGGCTTCACATAGTCACGGATATATCTGAGGCGCCTCGCAACCGCAACAACCACATAGGTGAAAATAATATAAATGTCAGCCAGTTCAAGCACCGACACCACCTCTAGCTAGAAGGAAACGCATGCCCTCCCTGATGTCCTCTCCCATTTCTGGTTCATACCGGGGTGTGAGGTTCGCGAATTCACGTTATACACAAAGCTACGCCACACAGGCGGTGCTTTGATCATCACCACAAGACTTTGCTTTTCAATAGAAGCCCTGATCACTGCATCTTAGCATGCCACACAGGCAATTCACGCCATGTAACTGATGGCTATCAATCACACAGAATGAATTTCAATGTCGGACACACAGTCCATTTACAAGTCCGTTCTGGGTCTGAACGAAACCGGAGGCACTATATACCTCACATACCCATCGATCTCCACGTACGTCGGGACGATCACCACTCATTATCCATATTTCAGGATGCCTCTCAATCAGGACATCAGTTACCATCCAAACGAGGTGAAGATCTCCGGTCTTCTACCACCATCTTCATCTTCGATTTCTTATCGTCGATTCAGTTATTCAGAATGGGATAAACCCGGTCTTTCTGAGCAACTTGCGTATATAAATAACTAGTGCTACACAAACACAACATACGCCTCATTCCAATTCGTTTGTCACTAACCGTCGATCAGTAAGAGAACGATTTCCCAAATATTAACCCCGAAGGCCGAAACCAACATCAGATCAAAACCCAGGAAACCATTCGACTTAGCTAACCTTCAGTTAATTTCTAAATTTCACATTGCATATCGTTTATAATATTTTATAATGATTTATCGCTATTTTTATTTATTTTAAAATAGCCAATTTATTCAAACGACACTTCGGGCCATAACGCGGCCGTGGCGCTGTTTTTCTTCAGATTTGATTTACACATATCTGAAAATCTAACCGTTGGATCTTCACAAATTTTATATCATTAGAAAGATCTTTTCAAAACGAATCCAACGGTTCCAGTTTCGGGAAAATGAGACGGTCGGATCTCCCGGTACACTCGTTTGAAGTTTCGATTTCAAAATACGAACTGCAGCATCGTTATTCGATTTAATTTAATTATATATATATATATATATATATATATATGTATATATTTATATATATACAATCGATTCTGGCGCTGTTTTTCTTCAGATTTGAATTAAACATTCCAGACAATCCAACCGTTGGATCTTTACAAAGCTGGTGTCATTGGAAAGATATTTCCAAAGCGAACCCAACGGTTTCGGTTTCGGGAAAATCCGATGGTCGGATCTCCCGCACTAATCGTTTGAAATCACGGTTTAAAAACACGAACTGCAACTTCGTTATTCGATATATTTTAATTATATTTATATATATATATATAAATATAATCGATTCTTTGATTTCAAAACTATATGCTTTTCATACATTTGATAAAAATGATATTTTTATCCAACAAACATTCACTTCGACATTTCACTATTTTTAACAACTCATGTGTATAGTAAAAATGTGATTTTTATTGTAAAACGATTTATTTCAAAACATGACTATTTTATATAGTTCATATAGATGATAAAAATATGATTTTTGTTATAAAACAATTTATTTTAAAACGTGAATACTTTATATAGTTCATATAGATGATAAAAATATGATTTTTATTATAAAACAATTTATTTTAAAACATGAATACCATTCAACAGATGAATTTCTATTCAACGAATGAATTTCTATTCAACACATGAATGTTTTCTATAATTTGTATATATATAGTAAAAATGTGATTTTTATTATAAAACAATTTATTTCAAAACATGAATACCATTCAACACATGAATTTCTATTCAACGAATGAATTTCTATTCAACACATGAACGGTTTCAACATATGAAAATAATTTCAACAAATGAAATTAATTCTAACACATGAATATTTCAGAAAATTTCGGCAGCATAACGACAGGGTAGTTAAAACCGGGGCCGTCCCTAATACGGCTCCTCACTCTACCTTAAAGCCTCGCAGCTTTTGACAATGGAGATTTCATGCATCTAGTTCGCACGTAGGCGGCATGTATATTTTTTTCATTTCCACAAACTAATCCTATGTGGTTTCAACCAAATATTTCTCAACCACGAACGAGTATTTTTCAACCACAATCAATCAATTTCAACCACAAACAATTGTAGTCAACCATTCGTAATCAACCAATTTTCACACCAACCACAACCAATAAATATCGTCCATGGTTTGTGGACGAGGGGCGTATATATATTTATATATATATATATAAGCATTTCACTTCTATTTCAACACATATATAATTTTTACAACGCATATATAACTTATATATCGAACGTACAACTTATACAACGCTTATACAAGAGGTGTACAACGCTTATATAACTCATACATCGACTATATAATTTATACATCATCGTTTTCCATATCGTTTATAATTTAAAAATCTCACATTGGGTTCCACTCCACCAAAAATAGCAGAAGGCTCAGAAAAATATGCGGTCTCTTCTAGAATGTAGAAGACGTCCACACGAGTCCACTGTCTCTTGTTTCACTGAATTTCGTCAAGAAACAAAAAAGATATGATTTTTACAATGAAATCAAAAACCGTAGCGCTTTAAACTGCTATTAAATAGTTAAAATAAAAATAGCCGCACCTTCAGTTTGAACGTTCAAATCTAGGTTTTAAATTTTCTTCGGATCTGATGCACGTGGTCTCGATCAGGTTACACGACGACGTAGGGGGTGGAAGGGGCTTTCCAGCGCCACCACAGGTGGCCATTTCGACGACGGCTGGAGGGGGTTACGGCGGCGGAAAGGTGGCGATTTCAGGGCGTCGTATCTTGCAAAAAACTGAACGAGTGAGGGCGAATCCTATATGGATTTGAAGAGGAGGCTCGGATCTTCAAAAAGTTCCAAAGGGGGGTGTGGTTTCGTTGAGAGATGAAAGAGAAAAAGAGGAGGGAAGGATCGGAGGTCTGTCGCCGTTAATCGAGAGGACCGGGAGAGAGAAAAGAAAGAGAGAGATGAGGTGGCCCAATGAGAATATTTTATTTATTTATATATTTTTAAATTTCGAAAATACCCTCTTTCACTCACGAACCCCAATCCAGACCCAACGACTGTCGTCCCCAGTGTTTTACCCCCATTCCGAACACAATGGGATATGTTTCGAAGGCCCGTTCGAATGTTTCAGTCAGTTTTTCTTCAAATTAAAATATAAAACATTCAATATTTAATTTGAACATACATTTCAATTTTCCAGGGCCACAAACTGATTCAAAAAATTCTAGAAAAATAAATCTAGCTATGTTTTAATGATACGGTCCCAACAAAACTAGTTTCGTCGAATTCTGAGACCATTTGAAAAATGGCCCATTTCTGGCCGATCCAATTTAACTGTAATTGACCAAAACACCTTTTCCTTTGCCACGCTCACATATTAACTTCAAAAATTATGAAATTTGAAACCTAGCAATAATTTAACATCCCGGATCTAACAAAAGTGGTTTCGTCGAATTCCGAGGTCGTTTGCAAAATGGCCATTTTCACGGGCTATATATATTCTGTAGCGACCTTTCTAAAAATTCATTTGGCCATAACTTTTGCTTTCCGCTATGAAACTTCGACTTTTCAGATTCGTTAGAAAGATATTCACTAACAGTTTTAAATATTTTTGGTTTCGCTCAAATCCGTTTTGTTTTGCACCCGGTACAGTCCGTCAAAGTTTGAATTCAAATTTTGAAACTACCGCGCCATTTCAGGCCTTGTTTATAATTCAAAGTAATTATATTTTTTTTCAACTTCGATTCAAACTTACTTTTCATCATTATTATTTAAAATATATATTTTAAATACTTAAAATTCACTATTTTAGCCAATTTAAAATTTTTAAATTGGTTCAGATTTTCCGGGTCGTTACAATCGGTATATAACCTCTGAGCTCTTACGTCTCAGAGAAGGGTGTTAAGCAAGAGAATAAATTCTCCGCCACCAAACAGATATATATATTTAATAGAGATCAATCAACACAGAATAAAATCCAATGTCAGACACACATCCATTTACAAGTTCGTTCTTGGTCTGAACGAAACCGGAGGCACCTTATTCCTCGTCCCATATGCCCAATACAGGAGAGAGGTCCTCACATATCCGGTCGATCTCCAGGTACGTCTGAACGATCACCACTTATTACCTCGTCTTGGGTGTGCAGCCCAATCAAGACACCAGTAATCATCCAAATGCTTTGAAGACCTCCGGTCTTCAACCACCGTCTTCACCATCGACTTATCGTCGAATCAGTTATTTAGAATGGGTGTAAACCCGACCTTTCTGAATAACTCACGTATTTTATAATCAAGTGCTATAAAACACAACATACACCTCATTCCAATTCCGAATATTCTTTTATCTATATATTTATATCCTTTGGGAAAGGTTCCCATTAATTTTATCAAAGATAAATTCTTTAAATTTATTCTTTAATCTTCCTTTGGATATTAATTCAAACCAAATTAAGGTTTATCCACACTAGTCGGGATTAACGAGCCATATCGATGTAATCATTTGTTTAATTTCCCGATCCAACCTATTCATCCCATGGAGCAAAACTGGTAATACTCCATATCTCACACCATGGTGTTATCGGTAAATTTAATTACCATTTCACGTCCAAATCTAATTAAAGATTTAATTATCGCTTGGAGTAAAACTGGTGCTACTCCATTCTCGTTCATTTCCTGAATTTGATAATTTAAATTATCACATTCTCTTTTCAATCCAATTAAAGATTCATTAAAACTCCACTTAGTTTTAATCTTCCTAAAAATCAATATTAATGATTATTTAACTTTGGAAACACAAACATGCCGCATCAAAAATCTACACCGTACTATTGATTTCTACCAATATATAACCTCTTAGCTCGTACGTCTTAAAGAAGGGTGTTAAGCAAGAGAATAAATTCTCCGCCACCGAACGGATATATATTTAGCAGAGATCAACCATACAGTTCAAAATACAATGTCAGACATGTGATCCTGTCTTTAACTGGGTTAAAGAACTAATGTTATTTAAAAGACAGTGCACGATAAACCCAAAATCTCATTCCATTAATTATGGAATCTTCACGGAAAACAGATCAATATATATATAATCGATATCAATTTCCGTATCTGACTAATAATATAAATGGAATAACGGCAAAGTCTTTTAAATTCCATATATAGTAACAGTCTTCCTCCATAGAAGCTCACTTCAATTATTACTAAATCGAATTCCATTCTATTCCAATTTAATATATTAAACTGGAAAACTTTACTTTGGAAAATCCCATTAATCTCAATTAAAAGATTTATAAATTTCAAATCTTATTTCACTGTTAATCAGGTTAAAGAACAAATGTCGTTACAACACCGTTCACAATAAACCCAATTCACATTCCATTTTATTCCAATTAAATGTTAATTAACTGGAAACTCTAATAATATTAATTAAAAGATTTATTCTTCACATGGGGTTTAAGAACAGTGTTATTTAAGACACCATTCATGACAAACCCAAAATCCAATTCTTTTATTCAGTTCCAATTAAATATTAATTAATTGGAAACCTTCACTAAATCTTAAATTAAAGATTCATTCTTTTCTCAACTGGGTTTAAGAACAGTGTTATTTAAGACACCATTCACGACAAACCCAAAATCCAATTCTTTTATTCAATTCCAATTAAATATTAATTAATTGGAAACCTTCACTAAATCTTAAACTAAATATTTATTCTTTTCTCAACTAGGTTTAAGAACAATTTTATTTTAGACACCGTTCACGACAAACCCAAAATCCAATTTGATATCAAATACAAGGCTCTGAATAGAAATTATATCGGCTTATATTCAATATCAAATTCTGAAAACAACAAATATCGTATTGGAAATATCGATATAAATATATCTTCCAAATTTCCATAACAATATCCGCATAATCACGAAATCCAATATCGAAATATTCCAAAGATGATTTCCATTCAAATCCACTCCAATTCATATAATGGAAATTCTATTTATATTAAAACCCATTCTCAATCCAATTTATTTATTTAAAAATAATTGGATTATAATTCTAGTTGATAACTAGTTCATCTCGATAAAAATATATTTTTATCTTTTCAAATATGGAAATTTTCATCCTAATTCTGTTCAAATCATTTATTATGATTTTACACAAATTATCAATATTTTTAATTATTTTATTAAGGCCCTTTCGGTCGATTTCCATAAATGGTCATCGAACTGCACTTACAACGACCTTTTCCAAATTTGTTTTGGACATAATTCCAAATCCAACCTTTTGATTTGGTTTTAGGAGAATCCGACAGTCGGATCTACCGCAATGTCAATTCAAAGTCAATGGTCGAAATTCGCGAACGGTCGCTGCGCGACGCGTTCTTTTTAGCCCGTTAAATATATATAATATATATATTATATATATTTCGTCGATTTCCATTTCAAACATATTTTATAAATCATTTATAAATTCGTTTTAAAACGATTCCAACTTCATTTTTAATTTTAAATCAAAATTAAATTTTCCTTATCATCATAATATATATAAGTGATAATATTTTCAAAATATCCAATTTTGAAATCATTTCCTTTTCGTTATTCATTATAAAAATGAATAAAATCGATATAAATATCGTTCACATCGAAATGACGCAAATCTAATCAACACGGCTTCTATATTTCAATATTTTCGTGTCCATCCCAAATCGGACATCAAATCAGATTTTAGTCCTTTACTGAATATTATTTTAAAATATTCGTTATTTTTTAATATTCATTATTTTAAAATATTCGTTCTTTCTAAATTGGAATCAGACACAGTCAATTACCATATAATGATATTTTTATGGATTTCACACAACACACGTACATAACAATAATGATACACAATCAACCATCGACCAGAGTGTAATTTACAACTGTATAAGCGTTAAAAATAAAACATTAACGCTTACAACAGTCTATCAACCAATCGATTGACATACAACTAAATATTGGGATTAGTGTATGTCCAATATTCCTCAATACCCGTGTTGGGTTTTCAAACAACACATACTGAACATTATTTGTGCAGTTGGATGATGTGTAAAATTTATCGTCCCAATCAATATCGGTTAAATGGGTGTACATAAACAAATCGACTGATTTGTAAATGAATATTTATTTTCAACACATGACCATTTTATATGGTTCACATATTCAATAATAATTACAGTTTTATTGCAAGTATTTTATTCCATACATGAATATTTTATATATTTTATTCATTCAATAAAAACGATATTTTTATTGTTCAAATATTTTATTCCATACATGAAAATTTTATATATTTTATTCATTTAACAAAAATGATATTTTTATTGTCAAATATTTTATTCCACATGAATATTTTATACAGCTCATATATACTATAAAAGGTAATTTTTATTGATCAAATATTTATTTCAACACATGAATATTTTATACAGTTCACATATACAATGAAAATGTGATTTTTATTGCTCAAATATTTTATTCAACACATGAATATTTTATACAGTTCATATATACAATAAAAATGCGATTTTTATTGTTTAAATATTTTAGTCAACACATACATATTTTATATAGTTCATATATACAATAAAAATGTGATTTTTATTGTTCAAATATTTTATTTAACACATGAATATTTTATACAGTTCATATATACAATAAAAATGTGATTTTTATTGTTCAAATATTTTATTCCATTTCACATCACAATCACAACACAATATAGTCCAAACAAACAATCATGGTTTGTACAATAAATAGTGTCGGGTGCTGCTAAGCACCGTCTGCATCCTAGTATATATTTGACTGTAAAGTAATTAGAGTGAGAAGGAGTTCTCACATTTGTTTCCACTCCTCCACTATTTATTTCTGAATTTCTGAACCGCTTGCATTTGAATTTGCCCAAAATTCTAACATGCTCCAAATTGGACCTGGTCAGTTTTGTTGCGAAGCTCTAGCCTCCACGATCGCAATGGATCCAGTTTCGCGCAATTTGGACCTCGTATGGGAGAGATATGTTATTTTAAATATTTGGATAATTAAAATAATGATTAATTCAATTAATTAAAATTACAACACCTTTTATAATGTTAAAACAATGTGATCATCCTTTCTTCTTCAACGTGACAACTCAAGGCCCTCACGATTAAAACCCAACGCAACTTCAAACCTAAGGCCCCCAAGCGCCGCTGCCTCGAACCCCTAACCTCCGATCCGACTCCACCACGTGAACCGTCGACCTCGACTCCCCCTATGCCTCAAGTGGGCCCCAGATCGGTTGCTCCTAGGGGCCAGGAAAGGATATCGATGGTGGCTACTTTGGGAGAAAAATTTAAACTCGATGCTCAACGAAAACTGATCTTTCCCATATGATTTCAACGAGCTTGGAAATCTTTTTGATTTCCATGTTTCAATTTTTAAATTTGCTGAGTGGATTAAAAAAAATAGGGGAGAAAGATCGAGCTTTATTCGCTGTCGGTTTAGAAGAATATCGGCGCAGAAAATAGTGAAAGGAATTAGGGTTTTATAATATATATATATATATATATATATATATATATATATATATATTAATACGCGAAAAAGGAGATTTTGCATACAAACTCCAAATCGAACCTAAAAACTATTGCCCTTAGCCAAATACCACCATTCCGGATTCAATGGGATATGTTTCGCAAGCCAATTCGACTGTTTCAGTCAGTTTTCATCAAAATTAAATTATAAATTAATATAACATTCAAAATTGATTTCAACGTACATTTTAATTTACCGGGACCACATACTGACTCCAAAAATTCCAGAAAAATAAATCTAACTATATTTTGACGATACGGTCCTAACAAATCTAATTTCATCGAATTTGGAGAGCTTTTGAAAAATTGCCATGTTCTGGTCGATCCAAATTGACTGAAATTGTAAAACACGTTTTCTTTTGCCCCGCTCACATATTAGTTCCAAAAATTATGAAAATTGGAATCTAGCAATAATTTGAAATTACAGATCCAACAAATGTGATTTCAACGAAAACGGAGGTCATTTGCAAAATGGCTATTTTTAAGGGTTATATTTTATATTAAATTTCATAGCGACTATTTTGAATTTTCAACTGGACATAACTTTTTATTCCCGTTATGAAATCTGGATTTTTCACATTTGTTGGAAAGATATTTTCAAATAGATTCAAATATTTCTGGTTTTACTGAAATCCGATTTATTTTGAATTCTGTACATTCATTTGAAGTTTGAAATTTGAAATCGAAATTTCAAACTACCGCTCCATTTCAAGCTCGTTATATAATTAAAATAAATTTATTCGTTCTAACTTCGATTTAAATAAATTTTTAGTCGTTATTATTTAAAATCAATCATTTTAAATATTCCAAATCTATTAAAATTGCTAAAATAAAAATTTTAAATTGGTTCTGATTTTCCGGGTTGTTACAATCTCCTCCACTTAAAATCTTTTCTTCCTCGAAATGGAATGGAGCTGAAAGTTGTTTAAATAACCAACTCAACTTTCATTCTTCAACTTTTCAGTTTCTAAGAATTTTCTAATTTTTCAAAATTTTGGCTAACACCTTAAATTTTTGAAAATTTCGCCATAACCTCTGTACAGAAGACTTTTAAAATCGCAACTAGCCACGCAGGGCCCTCGCCAATCCAAAAGAAAAAGAAAACCCAGGCGGCTTGCCAATCGGCTCATAAAATGATCCAAGACCCAACAAATTAGTAAATAAGTACCTATTTGTCGGGCATACAATTTTATTCCTCTTCATAGCGTCCCTGCTATGACCTGTTCAATGTATATACCTGTACATATATGCAATTTCAATCAATTTTCAATTCATTTTAATATTTGATTCGAATTGGCAAAATTTACCTTTCATTCACATGTTGGTTTAAATGAATAATCATACAACATAATCAACAATCAGCAATCAGTTAGTGGATTGGATTTTCAAATATATATATAGCTTTTATATAGTCAAAGTCATATTTTTAGTGTTAAATCACAAACAATAAACCCTATCTAGTTTTTGGTTCTCACACCAGTCAATTGGAAATATATAGAAATCCCACTTTCGAAACTCGAAAATAAATACCGACGATGCCGCGGCATCACTAGAATTATTCCCGGACATCTAGAGTGTGATTCTATATCCATCTAGTATATTTGAGACTTCGTATACACGTGGATCAGACGTATATTAAAATCTCTGTATACCCGATAGTCCAAAATCAATTTGAAATAAAATACTCACATACGTATAATAAAGTTTAAATTTTCAAAATAAAATTGTTTTCACTTTTATTTTAAAAATAACACTCTTCATACTCGTTATAGGATACTACTGATCCTATCTCTAATGAGTTATTCTTATTGAATATTACTAATCCAATCTCTGATGAATTCTTTTGTTTGGTTCTAATGTGTCTTGTTCTCGAGCTCTGTAAACTAAAGCTCTGATACCAACTGAAACGACCCAAACTCGCCCTCTCGGGAAAGCTCGGATTAAGTGGAGAACAAGACAAATTAGAATACAAACAAAAGAACATTTCATTGCTTATTACAACAATTTCATCATCGTACAAGAATATAACAGAGTATGAATAAATAATATACATTTGACAAATATCAGAGATTCAAATACAAAGCAGTGGAAAATCAATACATAACACAACTTAAAGAAATACACGAATACACAGCGTTTCGAATATAGCTCCAGCTGTAAACCAGGATCCTATAAATTTAAATATGCAAAACCAAAACTACTAGCTGCCCATGTGGAAAATAGCGGCACCCAGTGTTTAGGTTAAAACAATAAACTCCAAGTCAGTCATGTGACTAGTGTGAATACTAAAACAGTTATTAACTTGATTTTAAAGTTAGATATATCAAGGGATCATGCCGTATAACACGGAATGGGTTTCCTCCCAAGAATATCAGTGCATATAACAAACATGGCAATGCTTTTTGAAAAAATGAAGCTATTATAAGACCCAGGTCCCATCACACAATGCAACGCAAGCCGGAGGATAGAGTTTTCCCTTTTAATAGCCAAACATGCTTGGTACATTTAAAACAAATCATTTTGATACTATAATAAGTGTATAGTGTCAAAAACAACTTCAAATATAAATGTATCAATCATAGACGGCAGAGTATCCCATGTTAATATGTCGCCATATAGGTTTACAACTAAAACCGAAATGTCACGTATTGGAAATTGGATTCCATCTATGAACTGAGGCAAGGGATCGTCCTTACCGATTCGAGAAAATATAGCCTACCATGTCTCAGGATCAAAGCTCGATTGACACTTAGGTAACTGCTGGGCCGGTCCACACTAAGTGCAAGGTGGATTCATAAATCCAGAACATGCGTTTCCCCGCCCTATGGGGAGTAAATCTGGTTAGTATGTCGAGAACATCCATCGGCCCCATAGTGGCCGATATAGTCGAGGCGCCTCTCTATCCATCAAGTAATATGCAACATCCATATGAGTAAAATGTATAAGCTCCATACCATGAAACCACTCCTAGCTAGAAAGAAACGCATTGTTCTCCCTGCAGTCCTCCCCCCATTTCTGGTTCACACCGGGGTGTGAGGCTCTATTCCCAGTAGCACAGCCCCGCTTTTTTGAGATATAATGGAGTTCTTTACGAAGTTCGAGACAAAGGAAAAAAGAAAGTTTCTCTAGAGCCTATTCGTTTTGAGACATCATTGCTTTGGCCCCGGTAACAAAGAAGGAATCCATAAAAACTTGGGATCCAACACCATGATAAAATACTACCCTCATGATTAGACAATGTCCCTGAGATTTTATAAAAGAAGGGTGCATTAGCAGTTAATACGTTGTAATTGGAGTTGTTATTAGGAATATGACGGAAGGAAAGACCAAGGAAAGGAAGAAGAATGCACCAAAATGCAAGTGCTGCACCAAACGCTGGTGCTGGTGGTTGTTTCTTGTTATAAGTGAATGCAATGAAAAGACCCGGAAATAACGAATAATGAGAGAATGAATTTATTGACATTTCGTGCTCATTTCAAAATTTCTGCTTTGTTATTCCCATAACGCTACACAAAGCTATGCTATATTAAAGCCGTGATTTGATCATCAACCACAAGATTCTGCTTTTCAACAGAAGCCTTGATCACTGCATCTCTGCATGCCACACAGGCAATTCATGCAATGCGACTGATGTCTATCGATATATAACCTCTGAGCTCATACGTCTCAGAGAAGGGTGTTAAGCAAGAGAATAAATTCTCTGCCACCTAACAGATATATATTTAATAGAGATCAATCAACACAGAATAAAATCCAATGTCAGACACACATCCATTTACAAGTTCGTTCTGGGTCTGAACGAAACGGTAGGCACCTGATTCCTTGTCCCATATGTCCAATACAGGAGAGAGGTCCTCGCATATCCGGTCGATCTCCAAGTATGTCTAGACGATCACCACTTATTACCTCGTCTTGGGTGTACATCCCAATCAAGACATCAGTAATCATCCAAACGATGCGAAGACCTCCGGTCTTCAACCACCGTCTTCATCGTCGACTTATCATCAAATCAGTTATTCAAAATGGGTGTAAACCCGGCTTTCCGAATAACTCACTTATTTTATAATCAAGTGCTATAAAACATAACATACGCCTCATTCCAATTCTGAATATTATTTTATTTAAATATTTATATCCTTTGGGAAAGGTTCCCATTAATTTTATCAAAGATAAATTCTTTAAATTTATTATTTAATCTTCCTTTGGATATTAATTCAAACCAAATTAACGTTTATCCACACTAGTCGGGATAAACGAGCTATATCGATGTAATCATTTGTTTAATTTCCCAATCCCAACCTATTCATCCCTTGGAGCAAAACTGGTAATACTCCATATATAACACCACAGTGTTACCGGTAAATTTAATTACCATTTCAAGTTCAAATCTAATTAAAAATTTAACTATCGCTTGGAGTAAAACTGGTGCTACTCCATTCTCGATCATTTCCCGAATTTGATCATTTAAAATATCACATTCTCTTTTCAATATAATTAAAGATTCATTAAAACTCCACTTAGTTTTAATCTTTCCAAAAATCAATATTAATGATTATTTAACTTTGGAAACACAAACATGCCGCGTCGACAATCTACACCGTACTATTGATTTCTGCTGATATATAACCTCTTAGCTCCTACGTCTTAGAGAAGGGTGTTAAGCAAGAGAATAAATTCTCCGCCACCAAACAAATATATATTTAGCAGAGATCAACCATACAATTCAAAATACAATGTTAGACATGTAATCCGGTCTTTAACTGAGTTAAAGAACTAATGTCATTTAAAACACAGTTCACGATAAACCCAAAATCTCATTCCATTAATTATGGAATCTTCACGGAAAACAGATCAATATATATAATCGATATCAATTTCCATATCCGACTAATAATATAAATCGAATAACGACAAAGCCTTTTAAATTCCGTATATAGTAATAATCTTCCTCCAAAGAAGCTCTCTTTGATTATTACCAAATCGAATTCCATTCTATTCCAATTTAATATATTAAACTGGAAAACTTTACTTTGGAAAATCCCATTAGTCTTAATTAAAAGATTTATAAATTCCAAATCTCATTTCACTGTTAATCGGGTTAAATAACAAATGTCGTTAAAACACAGTTCACAATAAACCCAATTCACATTCGATTTTAGCCCAATTAAATGTTAATTAAATGGAAACTCTAATAATCTTAATTAAAAGATTTATTCTTTTCACACGGGGTTTAATAACAGTGTTATTTAAGACACCATTCACGACAAACCCAAAATCCAATTATTTTATTCAATTACAGTTAAATATTAATTAATTGGAAACCTTCAATAAATCTTAAATTAAAGTTTGATTCTTTTCTCAACTGGGTTTAAGAAAAGTGTTATTTAAGACACCGTTCACGACAAACCCAAAATCCAATTCTTTTATTCAGTTCCAATTAAATATTAACTAATTGGAAACCTTCACTAAATCTTAAATTAAAGATTTATTCTTTTCTCAACTGGGTTTAAGAACAGTGTTATTTAAGACACGTTCACGACAAACCCAAAATCCAATTTGATATCAAATACAAGGCTCTGAATAGAAATTATATCGGCTTATATTCAATATCAAATTCTGAAACCAAATAAATGTCGTATTGGAAATATCGATATAAATATATCTTCCAAATTTCCATAACAATATCCATGTAATCACGAAATCCAATATCGAAATATTCTACAGATGATTTCCATTCAAATCCACTCCAATTCATATATTTTAAATTCTGTTTATATTAAAACCCATTTTCAATCCAATTTATTATTTAAAAATAATTGGATTATAATTCTAGTTGACAACTAGCTCATCTCGATATAAAATATATTATTATCTTTTCAAATATGGAATTTTTCACCCAACTCTTTTTAAATCATTTATTATGATTTTACACAAATTATCAATATTTTTAATAATTTTATTAAGGCCCTTTCAGTCGATTTCCGTAAGCGGTCATCGAACTGCACTTACAACGACCATTTTCAAATTTGATTTGGACATAATTCCAAATTCAACCGTTAGATTTCAAATCTCTTATATTCTCTGGAAAGCTCTTTTCGATACGAACCCAACGATTCTGGTTTTAGGATAATCCGACGAACGGATCTCCCGTAATGTCAATTCAAAGTCAATGGTCGAAATTCGCGAATGGTCGCTGCGCGGCGCGTTCTATTCAGGCCATTAAATATATATAATATGTATATTATATATATTTTGTCGATTTCCATTTAAAATGTATTTTATAAATCATTCACAAAATCATTTTAAAACGATTCCAACTTCATTTTCAATTTTAAATCAAAATTGAATTTTCCTTACCATTATAATATATATAAATGATAATATTTTCAAAATATCTAATTTTGAAATCATTTCCTTTTCGATATTCATTATTAAAATGAATAAAATCGATATAAATATCATTCACGTCAAAATGGCACAAATCTAGTCAACACGGCTTATATATTTCAATATTTTCGTGTCTATCCCAAATCGGATATCAAATCAGATTTTAATCCTTTACTGAATATTATTTTAAAATATTCGTTATTTTATAATATTCGTTATTCTAAAATATTCATTCTTTCTAAATTGGAATCAGACACAATCAATTACCATATAATGATATTTATATGGATTACACACAACACATGCACATAACAATAATGATGCACAATCAACCATCATCCAGAGTGCAATTGACAACTGTATAAGCGTTAAAAATAAATAATTAATACTTACAATAGTCTGTCAACAAATCGTTTGACATAGAACTAAATATTGGGATTAGTGTATGTCCAATATCATCCCAACACCCATGTGGGCTTTTCAAACAATACATACTGAACATTATTTGTGCAGTCGGGCAATGTGTAAAATTTATCGTTCCAATCAATATCGGTTAAATGGGTGTACATAAACAAATCTTCTGATTTGTAAATGATTATTTATTTTCAACACATGACCATTTTATATGGTTCATATATTCAATAGAAATTATATTTTTATCGTTTAAATATTTTATTCCATACATGATTATTTTATATATTTTATTCATTCAATAAAAGTGATATTTTTATTGTTCAAATATTTTATTCCATACATGAATATTTTATATATTTTATTCATTCAATAAAAATGATATTTTTATTGTTCAAATATTTTATTCTATATATGAATATTTTATATATTTTATTCATTCAATAAAAATGATATTTTTATTGTTCAAATATTTTATTCCGTACATGAATATTCTATATATTTTATTCATTCAATATAAATGATATTTTTATTGTTCAAATATTTTATTCCACACATCAATATTTTATATATTTTATTCATTCAATGAAAATGATATTTTTATTGTTCAAATATTTTATTCCACACATGGATATTTTATACAGTTTATATATACGATAAAAATGTGACTTTTATTGTTCAAATATTTTATTCAACACATGAATATTTTATACAGTTCATATATACAATAAAAATGTGATTTTTATTGTTCAAATATTTTATTTAGCACATGAATATTTTATACAGTTCATATATACAATTAAAATGTGATTTTTATTGTTCAAATATTTTATTCAACACATGAATATTTTATATAGTTCATATATACAATAAAAATGTGATTTTTATTGTTCAAATATTTTATTCCATTTCACATCACAATCACAACACAATAAGTCCAAACAAACAATCATATTTGTACAATAAATAGTGTAGGGTGCTGCTAAGCACCGTCTGCATCCTAGTATATATTTGACTATAAAGTAATTAGTGTGAGAAGGAGTTCTCACATTCGTTTCCACTCCTGCATTGTTTATTTCTGAATTTCTAAACCGTTTGCATTTGACTTTGCCCGAAATTCTAACGTACTCCAAATTGGACCCGGTCATTTTGTTGCGAAGCTATAGGCTTCACGATCGCAACGGATCCAGTTTCGCGTGATTTGGACCTTGTATGAGAGAGATATGTCATTTTAAACATTGGGATAATTAAAATAGTGATTAATTAAATTAATTAAAATTACAACACCTTTTATAACGTTAAAAAAACGTGACCATCCTTTCTTCTTCAACGTGAAAACTCCAGGCCCTCACAATTAAAACCCAACACAACTTTATACCTGGGGCTCCCAATTGTCACTGCCTCGAGTCCCTAACCTCCGATCTGACTTCACCATGTGAACCGCCAACCTCGACTCTCCCTGCACCTCAAGTAAGCCCCATCTCGGTTGCTCCTAGCGGCCAGGAAAGGTGATCTATGGCGGCTACTTTGGGAGCAAAATTCAAACTCGATGCTCAACGAAAATTGATCTTTCCCATATGATTTTAACGAGCTCGAAAATCTCTTTGATTTCCACGTTTCAATTTTTAAATTTGCTAAATGGATTAAAGAAAAATTGGGGGAGAAAGATCGAGCATTATTCGCAGTCGTCTTGGAAGAATAGCAACACAGAAAATAGTGAAAGGAATTAGTGTTTTAATATATATATATATATATATATATATATTATTTAATTAGCGAAAAAGGAGATTTTGCATACAAACTCCAAATCGAACCCAATGATTGTTCCCCCTAGCCAAATACCCTCATTTCAGACACAATGGGATATGTTTCGTAAGCCAATTCGACTGTTTCAGTCAGTTTTCATCAAAATTAAATTATAAATTAATATAACATTCAAAATTGATTTCAACTTACATTTTAATTTACCGGGACCACATACTTACTCCAAAAATTCCAAAACAATAAATCTAACTATGTTTTGACGATACAGTCCTAACAAAACTAATTTTGACGAATTTGGAGACACATTGAAAAATGGCCATTTTCTGCTCCATCCAAATTGACTGAAATTGTCAAAACACGTTTTCTTTAGCCCAGCTCACATAGCAATAAATTGACATTCCGGATCCAACAAAAGTGATTTCATCAAAAATGGAGGTCATTTGCAAAATGGCTATTTTTATGGGCTATATTTTATATTAAATTTCATAGCGACTATTCTGAATTTTCAACTGGACATAACTATTTATTCCCGTTATGAAATCAGGATTTTTCACATTCCTTGGAAAGATATTTTCAAATAGATTCAAATATTTCTATATTTACTGAAATCCGGTTTATTTTGAATCCTGTACATTCATTTGAAATTTGGAATCGAATTTTCAAACTGCCGCGCCATTTCAGGCTCGTTATATAATTAAAATAAATATATTCGTTCTAACTTCGATTTAAATAAATTTTTAGCCATTATTATTTAAAATAAGTCATTTTAAATATTCAAAATCCATTAAAATTGCTAAAATAAATATTCTAAACTGGTTCCGATTTTCCCGGTTGTTACAGTTTAGGTCGTTTCTCTTGATGTACACAACATAAAATTGAAGTTAATAACTGTTTTAGTTCTCACGCCAGTCCCATGACTGACTCAGAGTTTATTGTTTCCACCTAAACTCTAGGTGCCCATAATTTCCACCCTTGTAGCTAGTAGTTTTGGATTGGCAGATATTTCTTTTCACTGGATCCTGGATTACAGCTGGTGCTATATTCGGAAAGCTTTGTATTCATGTATTTATTTCAGTTGTGCTAGTTGATGTTTTCCGTCGTACATTATGTTCTATGTAATAAATGTAATATTTAAATCTCTGATATTTTTCTGTTGTATATTATTTATTTGTATTCTGATGTAAATTGTTGTAATAAGAAATGAAATATTCTCATGTTTGTGTTCTGATGAGCCGTGTTCGGAAAGCAATCTGCCTTCCTATTCGGTCTAGGTCGACCGGGGAGTTCGGGTCAACACAGGTGGTATCAGAGCATTGGATTACAAAGCTCGAGAACAAGACACATTAGAACCGAACGAAAGAATTCATTAGAGACAGGATTACAAATATCCTATAAGAATAACTCGTTAGAGATATGGTTAGTAATGCCCTAGAATGAGTTAGAATAATGTTATTTATGTAAACAAATTTAATTTTGAAATTTATATCTTATTATACATATTTGAGTTTTTATTTGATTTTTGACTGTCAAGTATAAGGAGATTTTGCATATACATCTCGCGAACGTTTATAAAGAAATCTCAAATATACTGGGTTGATATAGAATCACACTTTAGTCGCCTGCGGATGATTCTGATATAGCAGTTGCATCATCAGTATTTATGTTCGAGTTTCGAAGGTGGGATATCTATATGTTTCCAATCGATTGGTGTGAGAACCAAAACTTAGTTAGAGGTTATTGTTTGTGATTTGGCATTGAATATATTTTTTAGTATATATAAAAGTTATTCATTTGGAAATTTAATTAACTAATTGATTGCTGGTTGTGATGGTTAATAATTAATTTAACCAATAAAAATATTGGAATGTTAAAACCATTGTGAGAATGAATGATAAATAAAGCCAAATCAAATATAATGTAGAGATGAATTGAAAATTTAGTTCGAACTGGATATATATGCATGTATATGTATGTTGAGCAGGTTATGGATTTATAGTTGAGTAGAGAAATAAATTTGCGTGCCCGACAAACAGGTGCACTTTAATGAGTTGGTTGCACAATTTTATTTATTATAAACTACTGTGAGTGATCTGGATGTGCTGTGATGGTTGTTCTATGTGAAATCAAACCTACACCATAGGATAGCAACAATAAATTATGGATCACATCGCATAACATACTACTATAGACAACATATCATATCATATTCCATATAAGTAGTTGGCGCTTATATGACGAGGTTTGATATACCATACGAGCAGGGGCGTAGCTAGGAATCATACAGTGGGGGTGCCAAAAAAATTTAAACACAGTCTTATGGCATTGTTATGTGGACATTGTGGAGAACATGGTTATGTGGCAGCGTGATGCAAGCAACTATTTGAAGGCAGACATTAATAAGAAGTAACTTCTGGACGTTCATTCCTATTTAAAAGCATGAGTTCAAGCATTCCTATTTAAGACTACTGTATACCATTAAAATTTGGAAGTCCTACATGATAATTGGAAGTTATAAATTGCAAATAAAAGTACCGTACAAGGTCAACAAAGTAGTTCCCTACTCATGCAAAACCAGAACATGCTTGAAATCATGCTGGCCAAGAAATCTTGGGGGGCCATGGCCCCCACTGGTCGCCATAGGGCTACGCCCCCGCATACGAGCGAGATGCTTGCATGGCGAGGACTGAACTACAGATTGAACTGAGGAATGATATAGACTTAATAACCTATAACGGAAAATTTTATGATTTAATAACAAGCCGTACACAGGTCTGGAGATGACAAAAAAATTACACACGTCACATCTCTCTTGTTTTAATTACCGGAGGCGGGTATGAGGGGGTGCAGGGCTTATAAATTATTATGGGTGTTCACAATTGTTTTGTATGCGATATATTGATTTATTGGGTGCCTAATATGTAACACCCCACCTCCGCCAGTGCCACTCTTGCAAGGACACTAGCTTTAGAGGGGCGTTAAACAAGGTAAACATGCATGCAGATATCACAAGACAGAACATATAAGTAAAACAGAGTAGTAAAGCAGCGGATAAAACTAGCATTTCAAAACCTTAGTCAAGTTACATCAAAGTACTTGGTCATTATTTTCCCATAAAACAAAGTCTAGAACATAAACTGAAAAAGAAACATAAAGTAACTATCCCCAAAGTGGCATAAGGCCATAGCATGCTCAAACCATATGTGAGCTATCCAGAAAAGCAGCTAAAGATCCAGCTAGGTAACAGTGTTCCCACCCTGCAAACCTGGGGGGGGGGGGAACGGAAGAAAAGAGGCGAAAGAAAACGGGTCAGTCAAAAAGACTGGTAAGTCCTATCTACTATTAGTATAAAAACTAGTAAAGTTAACTGAACATGTAAACAGGGATGAGATATGGGGTGATAACTGGCATGGCGAAAATTTAACAAGATAGATCAAGTGTGGCATCGCATATACAAGGTTAAGTTGCACCAGGTGTGTACTAGTATTCCAATCCATGTCAAGTATAAACAAGAAATGATCCCTTAGCCCAATGTTGGCCCAAACCCATGAGATGACCTACATCAAGGTCCAACTACTCGGTCTAGTCGATCGGCTCCCTATAAGCCTAACTCGTCGTGTATCGGTGTCATATGGTCCAAACATGAAATGTAGTCGACTGTGCTAGGTCCACCCTAGGGTGTATCCGGCCCTAGGGTGTCAACCACTGACACGAAACAAGCACGCACAGTCAAAACCTACTGGTGCCCAAGTCTGTCTTTCATCCCCGGACAATGTGCACGACCATGGTCCGTCGGAATCTACTATGGCGCACCTACTTTTGCCGTCTTTTTGGTCGCTTACACTCCAGCCCAGTAATCGTGCCCCACCCTAGCCTAGTCCCTAGGGTATCCGATACTCCCTAGTGGGTTACTGCTGAGAAGGACCGCGTAACTAGGGTTTTCTAGTGGGTTAAGTGTGGTTAACCCCATCCAAACCATGTATCAAGTTGGTTAAGTGTTCCTAAAAAGGTTCACGACTTAACCCTATCCAACTAAGCATTGGGTTGGTTAAGTGTGTCCATGTTGACTTAACCCTATCAACCCATCATGTTCATGTGGTTAAGTATATTCAAGTGGTCCATGACTTAACCCTATCATGTGGCATTTATTATCTTAATGCACCCCAACCTCTCACATTAGACTTTGTTGTGGTTACTAGTTAAGCCGGGCGGGTCCGGGTAGCTTTACACCACAACCTAGTCTAACCTCGGGTTTTAAGTGCGACATGACCAACTACTCACATTGGGTCCTATTGCTTGTAGCCACTAGTAAAGCCGGTCGGTTCCGGGTAGATTTATGCTACAAACTCAACCCAACCTCGAGTTGGCCATTCTCATGTTTTCTAGAAGTCATGTCCGAGTCCATGTTTTCAAGCATAAACATATGTCAAACTTTCATGTCATATTTTCAAGTCATGTTCTCATGTTATTTAAGTTTGCCCAAGTACCCATAACGTATTCCCATCGCACGTAAATATGCATTAACGCAAGTAGATAAAAGAGGGAACATAACCATATGACAAGGTGGGCGTAAGGTGGCAAAGTCTATCACAAACTAAACATGGTGATATTTGAGGCCAAAAGGGGTTCAACATACTAGCATATGGCCTCAACATGTATGATAGCATAAAAGGTGACTTGGCCTCATACATATCGAATAGCATAAGGGTGATTTGGCCACAAGCATGCATAATAACATAAGGGTGCTTTAGCCACAAGTTAAACATGGTGGCATATAAGGCAAATGTGTTCATAAACTTGCATATTGCATTATAAGCCTCAAAACATGCATGATATCAAACTTAGCGAATAGGTGAAACATGATCATAAATGACATGGCATGATAGCTAGTGATTCGCATATAACATCATATGCAAGATAACATAAGGCTTATGAGAGATCATAAACTTGCATATTACATTATAAGCCTCAAAACATGCATAACATTCAAACTTAGCGAATAGGTGATACATGGTCCTAGATGACATAGAATGATGACTAGAAGCTCGCATTTAACATTATATGCAAGTTATCATAAAGGTTATATGAGTTCTCATGTTGCATAATGCAACATTTCAACATAAAGCTTATAGCTTTTAGCCCACAAGGTCAAGGTGATGGCTTTACAAACATGCATAGAATATATTTATGCATAACATGATAGGATCAAAGCACATATCATACTTAGGCCCAAACTCAACTTGCATCATGTCACATTTAACTTCATAGTTAGAATCTAAGAGTAGTATAGGGCTTACAATGCTATGAAGACTATAATTAATATAAAATAAGATTGAGACGAAGCCACGCTAGCAAGTCCGCAACCAAAGATGATAAACTCCACTTCAAGACTTGAGAACAAGAAGGAATAACCCCAAAGACAAAGAAAGATGGCTCTTTTACTTAAGAAAGATGGCTCCTTTATGACATAGATTGATTTGAGGCACTCATGCTCTCATGAAGAAGGTGGAGGCCATGATTAGTGAATATTTGGGCAGCATTTAGTTGTAGGAATGTTTAATGAGGGTTTAGGCTAGGTCTAGGGGTCTTTTTATAGGATTTAGGATTAGTTTTAGCCATAGGATTAACCCTAAATCGAATCTGAGCCATCAACTCCCGTCAGAAACTTCCAGAACAAGACCCAACCTGTCAAAATGGTGCACCAGGAAAATTGGTCCGACCGGGCGGGGGGGGGGGGGGGGGGGTGTCGACCCCTGGGTCGACATGGGTGTCGACCCATGGGTCGACATGGGTGTCGACCCATTGGGGGGGGGGGTCAACACTGTGTCGACCCTGCCTGGGGCGGGAAACCCCCCCATTTCTGCCTTGGTTGCAATTCGAATCTGAATTCGAATTTGAACTGTTTTCCGGCTTGGAATTTTCTGAAAACTTCAATGGGCCATAACTTGGTCATACGGACTCCGTTTTTCGAAAACTCGGACTCTATTTCGCGTATTTTTCCGAGACGAACACAATGGCACAGCCCGTTTCCCTTGATTCAGATTTTAGAATTTAATTCTGCCTTGATTTACATTATAACATGTTATTAAAAAATACGGGTTGTTACATTCTCCCCTCCTTAAAGGATTTCGTCCCCGAAATCTCCAAGTTAGGAAGAACGTATCCTACCATCCATCATTCATCTACTCAAAACATCATCCACGTGCAGCCATTGTCCTTAAAAGATTCTAAATGTTGTATGATCATATGCAAAGGTGTGTGTATATGTACTTATCTAATGCGAAAATCAGGCGGTTACTGATTCAGTAGACCCCCTTAATGCAAAGTATGTTAGTGAAATGAGTCCATATGTATGCAAATTCCTAACATAATTTATGATCTCTACATGAGTGCACATAACATTCATTCATGTGCAACATCCACGTGATAGCACAACAAGTTTCATCCATGAATAAGCATAAACACTCATGCATATGCAACATGAAAGTGTGTGAGCCGATCTTAGTGCCTAATGTGTATCATGCATCCACGAGTATCCACTTGCAAACACTTGCAACCACTTGCAACCATCAAGCATAACATGTTTCAAATACATTTTTCATCCAAAGAGTTTCTACCTAAGGTTCTCATGACACAATTACGAGATAACAAGATAAACAAGGTAAACATGGATAGCAAAAGAAAGATATGCTAATTAGGAAAAGAGATCGAGAAGATAGTATACAAGTAAGCTCCACGGAAAAACAGAGATCAAGGATATACTCCTAAAAAGATATATGATGCGCGTATCTAGTCTTCTAAGCCGCATTTCCTTGAATTTAATTCCATTGTGCTTTGACCTTTTTTTTTTAACCTTTCAATTCTGTAGCTTCCTAATTCCTACTTCAGAAATGTGAGTTGGAACTCATTTCACTGTCGCTTCTCATTTCACTTTCACTTTTTTTTTTCTAGCATACTCGGTTCTTAACTTAACTGTATACTCATGACTTCATGCAAGCTTTCCCAAAATTCACTATAAGGTACTCCACGTAGAAGAACTTTCCTTTGAAAATAAATACCAATCCATGTGGCCAAATGCACTTATTAACATGATTTCTATTAACCATCCACGGACACTAATCGAATAGATCATTAATTTCCCATAAATGGGTCAAAAGATTCTAGGTAACTAATCCTGACAGAACTCTAAAGGTTACGCGAGACTTCGAGGGTATTACCAAGGCAAGTCAAGAGTCTAACTACCCTTCTTTCAAAACCGAGGATGGTACCCTTACTGGATAACCACTTCATCCCTAGAATCAACCCAAAGCCCAAAAACATAATCCCTACTTCCAAACTCAACACTTAGCATAGACATCCTTTTGCGAGAAGAGATACTTGAGCGACTAGTGATCCGTATATAACTCGAATCTCTTGCCCAAAAGATAATGGTGCCATGATTTAAGCGCGAAGACAATCGCCGCCTACTCCAAATCATGCGTGGGGTAGTTCTTCCCATAAACTTTGAGTTGCCTAACCCCATAACATATTACTCTTTCTTCTTACATCAGGACCGCGCCTAATCCCATGTCACGTGCATTGGTGTTCACGGCAAACATCTTCCCTCCATCGGGTAAAGCTAAAACTGGTGCTGTGGTAAGAGTCCCCTTAAGCCTTTGAAAAGCAGGCTCACACTCCAATTCCCATTCAAAGGCTAAGTCCTTTTTCGTCAACTTAGTAAGAGGAGCTGAAATCTTAGCGAAGTCCTTGATGGACTTCCTATAAAACCCTGCAAGACCGAGAAAGCTTCTTACTTCGGTTGCGTTCCTAGGAGCTTTCCAGTCTTGAACTACAACCACTTTCGCGGGATCCACAGCTATACTTTGCTTAGGAACTATGTGCCCAAGTAACCGAGCTTCCTTTCTCCAAAAATGACATTTTGAGAACTTGGCTTTCAACTGGTAAGCTCTAAGAATATCCCTAACTTCCTTGAGATGTGCAGCATGCTCTTCCTCGTCTTTTGAGAAGATCAGAATATCATCCACGAAAACGACCACAAACTTGTTAAGGAACTCCCGAAACACCCTACTCATCAAGTCCACGAAGTATGCGGGTGCATTAGTCAAACCGAATGGCATAACAAGCCCTTCAAAGAATCCATCTAGAGTCCTAAACACAGTCTTATCAATACTATCCTCAGCCACTCTAAGCTGATGGAATCCGGTGGCTAGATCGAGTTGAGAGAAAACAGAAGCACCAACAAGCTGGTCGAAGAGATCATCAATCCTCGGTAACGGGTGCCTATTCTTCTTTGTCAGCTTGTTCAACTCTCGATAATCAACACATAGACGAAGCGAACCATCCGCCTTAGTAGAGAATACCACCGGAGCACCCCATTCAGAAATGCTTCGCCTAATAAAAAATTTCTCAAGCAGCTCCTTGATTTGCTTACTGAGCTCTCTTCTTTCTCGTGGGGCCATGTGCCTAACGGGAAATGATACTGGCTTGGCATTATCAACCAGATAAATGCGAAAGTCTATCTCTCGTTTAGGGGGTAACCCCTTAACCTCTTCAAAGACATCAGGATATTCCCGAACCACCCTTACAAATTGCAGATCATTGATGGACGAGTCAAGAGATTCAAGATAACATAACATGACGGGACCTCAAGGGTTACAAAAAATTTCTAGGGTATTACCGAGGCGAGTCATGAGCCTCACCACCCTATGCTCACTATCGAGAATGGCTCCATAACTGGACAACCAATCCATGCCCAAGATCAACCCGTATCCCGTGAACCCGAGAACATAAGCATTACACGTGAATTCTACGGTCAAGATAGAAATCTTCAAATCCACACAAATCATAGATAAATGGGCGAAACCCCCAATTGGATTTGAAACACAAACGGGATCCTCAACTAGACTAGTACTAAGGTGCAAACTTTCAACAAGATCAGAAGAAATAAAACTATGCGATGCGCCAGAATCAAATAAGGTACGAACAGGGAAATCAGAAATGTAAACAAGGATTTTTACATAAACACTACCTCGATCAAGAGATGGAAGAGCGAGGAGAGCCTGCAACTGCCCTCCAGAGGGTCCTGCTTGCTGAGTTTGTCCTTGCCCCTGTCCTTGCTTCTTCGGGCAATCCTTGCTAAAATGTCCAGACTCTCCGCAATGAAAACACTCGCCTAACTTCCTCTTCTTCTTCCTGCAATCCTTGACCAGATGCCCCTTGACCCCACAAAAGTTGCATTTCCTCTTCTTACTTGACGTGTTGTCGTTCTTTCCTCCTTTCCCGGAGTCTATCTTCTTGCCTTGAGACTTATTTGCCTTGACCTTCTTCTTGTCACTCTTATCTTCCTCTTGAAGTAGGGCTGTATTCACCAAATTTTCGAAGGTCGCCCCCATGGGATATGAGTCATGGCCAAACTGCGCAATGGCTCGTTCAATCCTAGAGCAAAGTGTAGGGCCTTCTTCTGAGCTGTGTTAACCAAGTCTAAACCGAACCGAGCAAGTTGATTAAACTTATCCACATATTCCCTAACGGTCATGTCCCCTTGCCTTAGAGATAGGAACCTCTCCAGCTGAAGGTTCTCTTCTGCTGATGATAAAAACCTTAGTCCAAACCTTCTCCTAAACTCATCCCAAGTCTCAATTGGTCTAGTAGTGGTGGTGACTACCCACCAATAAGCAGCTTCCCCTTTCAATAGCCATACCGCCAACAGAACTTTCCTACGATCTTCCACATCAAAGATAGCAAAGAGGTCTTCAGTTTCCTTTAACCAGTTTCTTGCCTCCACAGAAGTCTCCGTTCCGACAAAATTCTTGCAACCCATCGCCTTAAAGTCTTTACAAAGCTCCGCGAAATCCGCTTGTGTATGCTGAGGAGGAGGAGGAATATCCGCGGGGCCGGCTTCATTCGCCCTTGCCTCCATGTACCTTCTAAACCAAATAGGTACTGGTACACCCTCCGGGATGGCAAAATTATTGGCCATACTGAAATGAAGAAAAAGATAGGTTGAGAACGAGGAAACAAAGGATAGTGCTAATGGCTTTTGGGGAATAGCCTTTTAAAATAACTAGACTTTTCTTGGAAAATACTTAATTGGCTTTGAAAATAGTTTTTCAAAAGGTAAGTATTAAAAACCTTTTGCTCAAATCTTGTAAACCTTATGCTCTGATACCAAATGTAACACCCCACCTCCGCCAGTGCCACTCTTGCAAGGACACTAGCTTTGGAGGGGCGTTAAACAAGGTAAACATGCATGCAGATATCACAAGACCGAACATATAAGTAAAACAGAGTAGTAAAGCAGCGGATAAAACTAGCATTTCAAAACCATAGTCAAGTTACATCAAAGTACTTGGTCATTATTTTCCCATAAAACAAAGTCTAGAACATAAACTGAAAAAGAAACATAAAGTAACTATCCCCAAAGTGGCATAAGGCCATAGCATGCTTAAACCATACGTGAGCTATCCAGAAAAGCAGCTAAAGATCCAGCTAGGTAACAGTGTTCCCACCCTGCAAGAAAAGAGGCGAAAGAAAACGGGTCAGTCAAAAAGACTGGTAAGTCCTATCTACTATTAGTATAAAAACTAGTAAAGTTAACTGAACATGTAAACAGGGATGAGATATGGGGTGATAACTGGCATGGTGAAAAGTTAACAAGATAGATCAAGTGTGGCATCGCATATACAAGGTTAAGTTGCACCAGGTGTGTACTAGTATTCCAATCCATGTCAAGTATAAACAAGAAATGATCCCTTAGTCCAATGTTAGCCCAAACCCATGAGATGACCTACATCAAGGTCCAACTACTCGGTCTAGTCGATCGGCTCCCTATAAGCCTAACTCGTCGTGTATCGGTGTCATATGGTCCAAACATGAAATGTAGTCGACTGTGCTAGGTCCACCCTAGGGTGTATCCGGCCCTAGGGTGTCAACCACTGACACGAAACAAGCACGCACAGTCAAAACCTACTGGTGCCTAAGTCTGTCTTTCATCCCCGGACAATGTGCACGACCATGGTCCGTCGGAATCTACTATGGCGCACCTACTTTTGCCGTCTTTTTGGTCGCTTACACTCCAGCCCAGTAATCGTGCCCCACCCTAGCCTAGTCCCTAGGGTATCCGATACTCCCTAGTGGGTTACTGCTGAGAAGGACCGCGTAACTAGGTTTTTCTAGTGGGTTAAGTGTGGTTAACCCCATCCAAACCATGTATCAAGTTGGTTAAGTGTTCCTAAAAAGGTTCACGACTTAACCCTATCCAACTAAGCATTGGGTTGGTTAAGTGTGTCCATGTTGACTTAACCCTATCAACCCATCATGTTCATGTGGTTAAGTATATTCAAGTGGTCCATGACTTAACCCTATCATGTGGCATTTATTATCTTAATGCACCCCAACCTCTCACATTAGACTTTGTTGTGGTTACTAGTTAAGCCGGGCGGGTCCGGGTAGCTTTACACCACAACCTAGTCTAACCTCGGGTTTTAAGTGCGACATGACCAACTACTCACATTGGGTCCTATTGGTTGTAGCCACTAGTTAAGCCGGTCGGTTCCGGGTAGATTTATGCTACAAACTCAACCCAACCTCGAGTTGGCCATTCTCATGTTTTCTAGAAGTCATGTCCGAGTCCATGTTTTCAAGCATAAACATATGTCAAACTTTCATGTCATATTTTCAAGTCATGTTCTCATGTTATTTAAGTTTGCCCAAGTACCCATAACGTATTCCCATCGCACGTAAATTCGCATTAACGCAACTAGATAAAAGAGGGAACATAACCATATGACAAGGTGGGCGTAAGGTGGCAAAGTCTATCACAAACTAAACATGGTGATATTTGAGGCCAAAAGGGGTTCAACATACTAGCATATGGCCTCAACATGTATGATAGCATAAAAGGTGACTTGGCCTCATACATATCGAATAGCATAAGGGTGATTTGGCCACAAGCATGCATAATAGCATAAGGGTGCTTTAGCCACAAGTTAAACATGGTGGCATATGAGGCAAATGTGTTCATAAACTTGCATATTGCATTATAAGCCTCAAAACATGCATGATATCAAACTTAGCGAATAGGTGAAACATGATCATAAATGACATGGCATGATAGCTAGTGATTCGCATATAACATCATATGCAAGATAACATAAGGCTTATGAGAGATCATAAACTTGCATATTACATTATAAGCCTCAAAACATGCATAACATTCAAACTTAGCGAATAGGTGATACATGGTCCTAGATGACATAGAATGATGACTAGAAGCTCGCATATAACATTATATGCAAGTTATCATAAAGGTTATATGAGTTCTCATGTTGCATAATGCAACATTTCAACATAAAGCTTATAGCTTTTAGCCCACAAGGTCAAGGTGATGGCTTTACAAACATGCATAGAATATATTTATGCATAACATGATAGGATCAAAGCACATATCATACTTAGGCCCAAACTCAACTTGCAACATGTCACATTTAACTTCATAGTTAGAATCTAAGAGTAGTATAGGGCTTACAATGCTATGAAGACTATAATTAATATAAAATAAGATTGAGACGAAGCCACGCTAGCAAATCCGCAACCAAAGATGATAAACTCCACTTCAAGACTTGAGAACAAGAAGGAATAACCCCAAAGACAAAGAAAGATGGCTCTTTTACTTAAGAAAGATGGCTCCTTTATGACATAGATTGATTTGAGGCACTCATGCTCTCATGAAGAAGGTGGAGGCCATGATTAGTGAATATTTGGGCAGCATTTAGTTGTAGGAATGTTTAATGAGGGTTTAGGCTAGGTCTAGGGGTCTTTTTATAGGATTTAGGATTAGTTTTAGCCATAGGATTAACCCTAAATCGAATCTGAGCCATCAACTCCCGTCAGAAACTTCCAGAACAAGACCCAACCGGTCAAAATGGTGCACCAGGAAAATTGGTCCGACCGGGGGGGTCGACCCCTGGGTCGACATGGGTGTCGACCCATGGGTCGACATGGGTGTCGACCCATTGGGGGGGGGTCGACACTGGTGTCGACCCCTGTGTCGACCCTGCATGGGGCGGGAAAAATTCCTCCCCTTTCTGCCTTGGTTGCAATTTGAATCTGAATTCGAATTTGAACTGTTTTCCGGCTTGGAATTTTCTGAAAACTTCAATGGGCCATAACTTGGTCATACAGACTCCCTTTTTCGAAAACTCGCACTCTATTTCGCGTATTTTTCCGAGACTAACGCAATGGCACATCCCGTTTCCCTTAATTCAGATTTTAGAATTTAATTCGGCCTTGATTTACATTATAACATGTTATTAAAAAATACGGGTTGTTACATAATACGACCCTATATATTTTCCCAGACCATCCCGTACAAAGGAGGTTATGTCGAAAATTTTCAGAAATTTAGGGTGTTAGCCAAATTTCAGAGGAATTTAGAAGTTCTGAGAAGCTGAAAACTTAAACTGAAGACATAATGAAAGTTGAGTTGATTAGTTAAACAACTTTTAGCTCCGTTCTTTTTTGAGGACGAAAATTTTTTAAGTGGGGAAGATTGTAACAACCCGGAATTTTAGAACCACTTTAAAATTTTATTTTTAATTGATTTAATGGATTTTTAATGTTAAAATAATTTATTTTAATAAATAATGACTTGAAATTTATTTTAAAATGTAGTAAGAATGTATAAATTTAGAATTTAATTAAAATGAACTCGAAATGGTGCTGTAGTTTGAAAATTTGTTTTTGAACTTTGATTAATTATATATAATTCAAAACAAATCGGATTTCAGTAAAACAAGAAACATTGAAATCTATTTAAGTATATCTTTTAACGAATGTGAATTTTTTTTGATTTCGTGTTATAGATTGTAAGATATGACTAAATTAAAATTTAGAATAATCGCTATGGAATTTTTTTTAATATTATATATAGCCCTTAAAAATGGCTATTTTGCAAATGACCTCCGTTTTCGACGAAAATAATTTTGTTGGATCCGGAGTATCAAATTATTATTAGGTTGAAAATTTCAAGTCAATTGGAATTAGTATCAAATGACCTCCACGTTTGACGTATTTAGTTTTATTAGGACCGTATTTGAAAAACATAGCTAGATTTCTAATTCTAATTTCGTAATTTTTGGAGTTAGTATGTGGTCGTGGCAAATTAACTTGTACGTTCAAATTCAATATTTAACGTTATATTTCAATTTTTGATAAAAACTGATTAAAACAGTCGAATTGGCTTATGAAACATATCTCATTATGTCCGGAATGGGGGTATTTGGTTAGAGGCGATAGTAGTTGCGATTCATTTGGAGTTGGTGGCGTTAAACAAGTAATATCGAAATTAAATATTAAATAAATAATAAAAAGGCTATAAAATGGAATTTCGAAAACCCTAATATTCTATTTCAGTCCCACCGCCAGTCCCTTATTTAATGGCCGCCGTTATCGATTTTTATTCCCTTAAAATCTTCAAATTTGAAAACTAATTTCAATTGTTCATAAAACAAAAATTCAAGAGCTCGACGAGGGCTTTGAAATCATCCAATGATGATGAAATATAGTGGCTTGGTTTGTTCGTATTTAGTGCATGAAGTCGTGCTGTTCGCATGTGGTTTGGGGAGGCAGATGGCCACCGAGTTGGCCGGGAGTCAGGGCGTCGGTGGAGGAAGTGTAGGCGGTTGTCGAGGCATTATCTGATCGGTGGCGGAGGCTTTGTGGTGGCTGTGGTTTTGAACCCTAGCGGGTTGAAATTGGGTTCAGCGAGTTACGTTTTTGTCTGGAGGAAATATCGATGATGAAGGGATAACGTTAAGAAGATAATTAACTTAGGTTAATTATATTATTATTTATCTTAAGAGATTTATTAATATCATCAATACTTAAATTATCATAACTTTTCCAAACAGTAACGGAATTCAACAAAATGACATGTGTTGGAATCGTAACAATGAACACTACAACATGGAACTGACCAAAACAGAAATGGAGCAAGTTAGATTTTGAGGAAAATTTAAACCCAAATAGTACTGAAATCGTCAATTGAAGCCTGACGGAGTGGAAATCAAAGTGAGAACTCTCTCACTCAAATTATTTTTACAGTTATTATATCCGACTTAATATGTATTTATTGCCTGCTATTGCAATATTTATTTGGTGGTTGATGGTTGTTTACAGTTTTAATATTATTATCATTATTAAACTGTGAAAATATACGATGTTAGATAAAACATTTATATTATGAATAATGTTCACATAGACTGTGATGTAAACCCCACACGGGTATTGGGACGATAATTTTACACATCGCTCAATTATTTGTTGATGATTAAAAACCCCACATGGGTCTGGGGATGATAATAAATTCACATCTCCCTTGGATTTAATTATACGTCAATTGTTTGATTGACAGACTATTGTAAGCGTTATTTAATTATTTAATGCTTATATAGTTGTAAACTAGATGTGAATGGAATGTTTAGTAGTTGTTTATCATTACTTTTGAATACATGCGATGTATGGAATCCATATAAATAAAATTATATGGTAATTGATTGAGTCTGATTCCAATTCAGAAATAACGAATATTTTAAAATAATATTCTATGAAGAATCAAAGTATGATTTTGATGTCCAATTTTGGATGGACACGAAAATATTGAAATATTCATAACTGAAATGAATATGAAGCCGAGTTAAGTAGATATACGCCATTTTAACTTGAATGAAATTTTCTATTGATTCATTTTATAATGAATATTGAAAAGATTTGATTTCAAATTCTGATATTTGAAAATATTATCATTTTAATATTATAATGATTTGGAATATTCAATTTTGATTTAAAATTGAAAAGGGAAGTTGGAATTGTTTTTAAAACGAATTTATAAAATAATTTTTGAACGGAAATCACCGAAATATATTATATACATTTAAATGGCCTGAATAGAATGTATCACGCAACGACCGTTCGCGAATTTCGAGCATTGACTTTGAATTGACGTAACGGGAGATCCAACCAACGGATTCTCCTGAAACTGGAACCATTAGGTTCGTATCGAAAAGAGCTTTCGAATGGTAATAAGAGATTTGAAATCTAACAGTTTGATTTTGAGAAATGTTTAATTGAAATTTGAATAAAAACAACGCCAGTGCAGCTAAATGACCTGAAACGTCATTTAACTGAAAGGGCCTATTTTTAAATGATTAAAAATAGGGAAAAATTATGTAAAATCATAATAAATGATTTGGAAAGATTGTGGATGAAATATTCCGTGTTTGTAAAGATAAAATATATTTTTATCTGTGTAAGTTGTTTATCAACTTAAGTAAAGAACTGAAAAGGAATTGAAATGGTTTTAATATAATCAGAAATTTCCAACGTATAAATTGGAATAGATTTGAATTGAATTTATCTTCAAATATTTCAGTAATTGATTCCATGATTATACGAATATTGTTGAGGAATTTGGAAGATATATATCATTATTCCCAGTATGATATTTGTTGGTTTCAGAATTTGATGTTGAATATAAGCCGATATGATTTCTATTTAGAGCCTTGTATTTGATATCAAATTGGATTTTTGTTTGTCGTGAATGGTAACTTCATTAACACTATTCTTAAACCAAGTTGAGAATAGAATAAATCTTTTAATTAAGATTTAGAGAAGTTTACCAATTAATTAATTTAATTGGAATTGAATTGAAAGTTGATTTTGGGTTTATCGTGAACAATGTTTTAAATAACATTTGTTTTTTAACCCAATTAACAGGGACGTTATGATTTGGAATTTATAATCTTTTAAATAAGATTAATGGAATTTTCCAAAGTAAAGTTTTCCAGTTTAATATATTAAATTGGAATTGAATGGAATTCGATTTAATAATCGAGATGAACTTCTGTAAAGGAAGACCGTTATTATTTATGGAATTTAAAAGGCTTTGCCGCTATTCCACTTATAGTATTAGTTTGATACGGAAATTTATATCGATTACAATTGTTATAATTTCCATGAAGAATCCATTTTGATGGAAGATGATTTTGGGTTTATCGTGAAATTTGTTTAAATGACGTTGGTTCTTTAACTCAGTTAAAGGCAGGATTAATTTCCTAAACTTGAATAATCATTAAGTAATGATTTTTGGAGACTAAAACTAAATGGAGTTCTAATGAATCTTTAATTAGATTGAAATGTGAATAAGGTAATTAAATTTACCGAATTCAAGAAATGTTCGAGAATGTAGTACCACTAGTTTTACACCATGCGATAGTTAAATCTTTAATTAGATTTGAATGTTAAATGGTAATTAAATTTACCAATAACACAATGGGTGTTAGATATGGAGTACTACCAGTTTTGCTTTATGGGATGAATAAGTTGGGATTGGGATAATAAAACAAATGATTACTTGGGTAAGGCTCGATAATCTCAAATAGTTTGATAAACCTTAATTTGGTTTAAATTGTGAAAAGAATATCTGAGTAAAAGAATATTCTGGATTGGAATGAGGCGTATGATGTGTTTATATTTCACATGATTATGAGATACGCGAGTTATTTGTAAAGACCAGGTTTAACCCATTCTGAAAAACTGATACGAAGACTAAAAGTCAAAGAAGATGGTGGAGGAAGACCGGAGATCTTCACATCGTTTGGATGATTACTGATGCCTTGATTGGGCTGTACACCCAAGGCGAAGTAATAAGTGGTGATCATCCAGACGTACTTGGAGATCGACCGGATATGCAAGGGCCTCTCTCCCGTATTGAACATAAGGGATAAGGAATAAGGTGCCTTAGCTTTCGTTCAGACCCAAAACGGACTTGCAAATGGATGTATGCCTGACATTGTAGTTCGCGCTGTATTCGTTGATTTTTGCTAAATATATATCTGTTTGGTGGTGGAGAATTTATTCACTTGCTTAACACCCTTCTCTGAGACGTATGAGCTTGGAGGTTATGTATTGGTGGAAATCAATGGTATGGTATGGACTGACAATGTGGCATGCTAAGATGCAGTGATCAAGACTTTTATTAAAATGCGAAGTTTTGTTGTTGATGATCAAAGCACATTTTTAAATAGCGCAGCTTTGTGTAGTGTTAATTTGCAAACCTCACACCCCGGTGTGAACCAAAAACAGGATAGAGATTGCAGGGAAATGGACATACATTAGCTTCTAGCAAGGAGTGATGTCATGGTATGAAGCCCCGACATTTTACTTATGTGGATGTTGCATTTTATTTGTTGGAAAGCGAGGTACCTTGAATTTGATATCAGGATCTAAAAGGTCCTAGATGGTCGATGTGACTGACCATTTTAAAGGTTCGATAGAACTAGCTAACATATAGTTTATGGTGAAACACCCCACCTCCGTTAAGGTCACTCACAAAGGGAATGCCTTAACTTTGGTGGAGCGATTTAGGTAAAAGATGCAGATAAATTAGAAGACAGACAAATAAAGAAGTGGAAATTAAAGTCATTTTATAAACAATATGGTTCAGTCAAGCTTTTACAACAGTTGTCTCAATCATACTTACAAGTAATATATAGAACTTCTGTCTTGATCTAAAAACTTCCAAATATAAAAGAAGCATAAAAACAACAATGATATTCCGCAATAAAGCATGAACCAGCCATAGCAGTGGAAGAGAGAGTCCAAAGCAATACATTGACTATCTTCGAGCTAGGAAAGAAAACTGAGCTAAGTGGAAACATTTCCTCCCTGTGAATCGGGGGGGGGGGGGACGGAAGAAAAGAGGCGAAACAAAACTAGGTCAGACATAAGTCTGGTAAGTCTAGTGACTTTCAGCATATAAACAGGCAAAAGCATCATGACATGAATAAAATGAATATAAGACAATACCGTGATAACAGGGATAACAAGATAACATAGGGTAAGCCTAAGGTATGATAAGGCAAGATAAACTGAATGCGCTTCTACTCTTTCTCTGCTTCACTACTACCTTGTTATTCTGATTTTTATATCTCTGCACCACCTAACTAGTGTCCCAACTAGTAATCTGTATAAAATGATAATATGATAACGTGATCCCAATCCCCGTAATTGTGGTAGCCTTCAAGTGTACATCTATCGTATGGATTCCACCTCAATCTGCCTAATTACCATGAACATGTTAAATGTACCCTTACTACCCTATCGATCAGCTCCTTAATTGCATTAATATTCCATATGTCTGTGTCAATCGGCCCTCTCTTGCGTGTAGATACTCTGTGCTGGTCCCACCATAAGGTGTATCAATCCTTAGGATAGCGAACCGACACGATTCAAGATGCACAGTGTATAACTACTGGTACCCAGTACCTGCTTTTTCCCACTCCGAAGTATGTGCACGCCCGTAAACCATCGGA
Source organism: Allium sativum (assembly GCA_030737875.1). Taxonomy (NCBI): domain Eukaryota; kingdom Viridiplantae; phylum Streptophyta; class Magnoliopsida; order Asparagales; family Amaryllidaceae; genus Allium; species Allium sativum. The sequence goes on along the minus strand of CM060912.1, from coordinate 25,185,825 downwards.
ACCTACACTGACGTACCCCCTGCCGCTGTTTTGACCGCTTATAATCAGCCCAGTAATCGTGCCCCACCCAGCCTAGTTTCAGGGTATCATGATACATCTATGTGGGTTACTGCTGAAATGGGTCCCCGCTACTAGGGTTTCTTATTGGTTAAGTTTGTGGGCCTATATATACAAATATTACCCACTTACACGAGATGTACTTAGCCCTCCCACTGATTCTAGCATGTTTACTTAACGGTTAAGTTTGTGGGCCTATATGTACTAATATTACCCACCTACACGAGATGTACTTAACCCTCTCATCGATTCAAGCATGTTTTTTTAACGGTTAAGTTTGTGGGCCTATGTTTACTAATATTACCCACCAACCCGATATGTACTTAACCCTCCTGCGCATTATGCCGTATTGGTTAAGTGTTGTCCATTCATGCTAACTTAACCCACCCATTCATCATGTCATGTTGGTTAAGTGTTCCTAATAACTTAACCCTCCTCACTTATCGGATTGGTTAAGTATTTCCTATTAACTTAACCCCGTTCATTCATCAAGTTACATTGTTCAAGTGTTCCTTGTTAACTTAACCCCACGTGTTCATCATGTTGTATTGGTTAAGTGTCATCAATCAATTCAAGTTAACTTAACCCACCTACTTGTCATGTTAATTTGGTTAAGTGTTGGCTTCTTGTGTTAACTTAACCCTACCGCAAATCAAGTCATATTGGTTAAGTGTTTCTTATTACTTAACCCTACCCATTCATCTTATTATACTGGTTAAGTGTTTCCTATTAACTTAACCCTAGTCATTCATCTTGTTATATTGGATAAGTGTTCTTATTACTTAACCCTTGTCATTCATCTTGTTATATTGGTTAAGTGTTCTTATTACTTAACCCTAGTCATTCATCTAAGCATGTCTAGTTCATTAGCATTAATTGATTTATTAATGCACCAACCTCTCACATTAGATATGTGTTGTTGCGGTTACTGGATGTGCCGGGCAGCTCCGGGCAGTTTTATACCACAACTCAATCTAACCTCGGGTTTTTCTTGGGCGTGATGTACAAACCTCTCACATTAGATAGGTGTTGTTGTGGTTACTGGATGTGCCGGGCGGTTCTGGGAAGTTTTACACCACAACTCAATCTAATCTCGGGTTAGGCATATTCATCTTTTCACATATTTACATTTTTACAGTTTATATGTAAATTATTCACAATTGTTGTCAATTTCAGATTATGCCACATTTTCCATAAATGTCCAAGTCTAGATTTATATGCTAATCAGTCATATTCAAATTCTCAAGTTATGCCCAACAAAACTAGTTGCAAGTTATGGCCCCCAAATTCAATTTCGAGTTATTACTCAAAATAGGCTACACCTAATCTTCCCAAGTTTGTACTAATAGTCATGCCCCAATACCCCAATGTACATTATTCTTTGGCGTCTTAACCAATGGTTATGCCCAATCTTGATTAATATCCTAATTTACAGTTTTGCGCCCAATCTAGATTAATATTCCAATTTACAGTTTGCGCCAAATATAGATTTAATATTTCAATTTACCCCAAGTTTGCAACAAAGACAAATTATGCCCTAAATCATAAGTTACAAAATTATGTTCCACCATTACCAAATAGACCGTTCCCCATTACCTCTGCATTCCAATCGCACGTATAATAAGTTTCAGTCTAGATTCGATGTTAATCTAGATTCATAAAACAAAGGGGACGAAAGAGGAACATAAACGAGAGTAGGCATAAAACAGGCATTAAAATGGTAGATCTGTCAAATATTTTGGACCTAAGAGGATTTCAGATCTGTTAGAGTTGGGTGTAACAAAGATAGATCTGAAAACAAACTGACAGAAATAACCTCATAGACATATAGACCTGATATAAATAACAATATGAACCTAAAAGGATTATATACCAGATGTCCAACAAAGACATGCATGATTGAATAATAACCTCCTAGGCATGTAAATCATTGATTCAATAGAAAGATAGGAATTAATCTAAAAGATTTGTCTTATCATCAAGCATGGACTTAGATCCATTTCCTTACATGCCAAAATCACTATTAGGTGTTTAAATCTGAAAATAACTTGAACCTATATATTTACAGTTCAATTTTACGCCCCAAATCCAAGTCATATGTCCAATACTTTATGCCTCAAATCTCAAGTCATATGTTCGATACACTTTGTGTTTTAAATATAACATGTGTTATGTCCTCAGATCTGTTAAAAATCAGTTATGCCCATTTATACATAATTTAATACTTTTCCCAATCTTAGAGCTAGTTGTGTCCAAATCATACATTATGCCCAATTTTAGCGTTGGCCATGTTCAAATCATATATTATGCCCAATTTTATTTCCAACGTACGTTCATCTCTTATGAGATTTGGCTCAGGCTCGCAGTAGTCTGGCTATAAAACAAAAAGGGAAGAGGGAAAGAAGAGACAAAGAATGGACATAATATCATCAATGAGATAGATCCAATGGATATAGAAAGACAAATTGAAATAGGCATAATCTCAGATTCAGATTTATTACAATGTCAGAATCACAATTAACTTTTATTTCTGAAAGTAACGTGAACTTACAAATTACAGAACGGTCTTGAATTCTGGGATCTGTATTATGAAACTTAATAGCTCCCCCTTGAAGTAGACTGTTTGTTCTTCTAATTTAGATTTGATTTGATTCTCAGAAAATAGTTGCTGAAGTCGTTGAATTAGCCTTTGAATCTCTACTTGAATTTTAACTTGATTCTACGAAGGACTTGAGCAGCATAACCCCGTCTTTGATTTATTTTTATATGAATTAGGGTAGAGTATAGGCAAAACGAAGTTGTGTAGTGAAAACTGTAGCTTTAGGGGTGTTTATATAGCGTAGGGATCAACAAATTTGGTCCGAACGGGCATCCAGATGCAGAAAAGTGAATCTGTCCTCGGATCTGGAAATAGGGGGGAGGTCGACCCCTAGGTCGACCCCCTGGTCATCCTGTATGACCCAGGTCGACCCCCATGTCGAACCCTTGGTCGACCTGGGTCCTGGGTGGGAAATTTCCCGCCCAGCCCGGGTGTGTGATTTGAATTTCGAATTTCAAACCTGAGCTGTTTTATTTAAACCCCTGAAACTTCTGAAGGTCATAACTTCTTCATACGGAGTCCGATTTATGCAAACTCGGACTCTATCTCAAGCAGAATTCCGAGACGAACGCAATACCATAACCCGTTACCCTTAATTCTTCTCTTAAAATTAAGTATACTTTAATTTGTTACTTTAACGTTCACCGAAAATACGGGGTGTTACATTCTCCCCTCCGTAAAGGATTTCGTCCCCGAAATCTTTAAGTTAAGAAGAATGCATATCCTAACATCCAACATCCATCTACTCAACCATTCAATCACAGGCGTCCATTGTCCTTAAAAAGATTTCTAATGCTTTCATGATCATATGCATACTGTGTGTACATATCCTTAGTTAATGCAAAATCAGGCGGTCTACTGATTCAGTTGACCTCTTCAATGTGAATTATGTCAGTGACGTGAGTCCATCATGTATGCAGCTATCCCTAATTGTACTTTATGACTTCTACATGAGTGCACAATCATTCATACAAATGCACATCTATATGATAACACATCAAGTTTCAATCCATATATATAAAAGTTCACTCATGCATATGCAATATGAAAGTGGCTGAGCTGATCTAGTGCCTAATGTGTGTATATGCATCCACGAGCAACCATTTGCAACCACTTGCAACCACCAATCATAACATGTTTCAAACACATGTTTACATCCATTGGTTTCTACCTAAGGATGAGGAATAGGATCGAGGAGATATACTTAAAAGGTAGATACAAGCATGCATAAACTTAAGGAAAGAGAGATCAAGGATGTACCCTTAAAAGAAAGGGTAGGCTACGCGTATCTAGTCTTCAGTCTTCTAGGTCGCATCTTCTTGAGCTTCACTCCACTGTACCTTAACTAATTTAACTTCATGATTGTGAAGCTTCCTGACCTCCATTTCCAAAACCCAATATAAAGATAGGACCTCGGTCACTTACTATGCTAGAGGGTATCCAATGTAGTCGAACTATCTTTCCAAGATAAACGGGTGTTAACCATGATACCAAGTGTATATACTAAGATGACTAGAGGTCTCTCCTCTACTTAAGCTTATCCATCATGTTACAAATCTGACGGCCTAAAGCTAAAGGTTGCTATGTTCTTTCTACCTCTCTTAAGGTTAGTCTTACTTAGGGCGCTTTCCACAACCATTTATTTCTCACGCAAACCATCCTAGTCGAACTCGACATCCCTCAAGTACAAGCCCCAAAGGCCTAAACTAATATCAGACAAGCGCCCAAGGAATACCTCCTCCGAATTTGGACAATTTATGTGAGATGATACTAGCAAAACAGCCAAACAATTAAGCGCTTAACCGACTCTGGCTGTCCTCGCAAATCTTGCTCCAAAACTATCGTTGGTCGCATAACTGGCTTTGCATTGTCAACTAGATATATGCGGAAGTCTATCTCGAGTTTTAGGGGGAAAATCCCTAACCTAATCAAAAACGTCTACATACTCATGGACTACTCTAACAGATTGCAAATCGTCGATAGATGCATCAAGTGATTCTAGGTAGCTAAGTCTAACTAATCCCTTAGGATCGCACGAAATCTCGAGGGTATTCCCGAGGCAAGTCGAAAGTCTAACTACCCCCATTCATAATTACTAGCTAATCAATCCATGCCTAGAATCAACCCATAGCCCATGAAACAAAAAACATAAGTATCTCAAATCCTTACAAACCAAAGATAATTAAGCCGAACCACAAATTGGATTTGAGACAATAATGGGATCTTCTACTCTACAAGTACTAAGGCGCAGAGACTCAACTATGGAAGCAGATATGAACGAATGTGAAGTGCTAAAATCAAAAGGGTACTAATAGGATGATCAAAAGAAAACTAAACTTTTTTAACCGAAGCTTTACTACCTCTCTCTTAGGTATGCTGGCGGTGAGAGCATGCACTTGCCATCCGGAAAATCCTATCCTTTGTTCTTGCCCTTGTCCTACGGGCAATCCTTGATAAGATGCCCTGCCTCACCGTGCTGAAAACAACTACTTGTCTTTTACTTCCTATAATTAAATGACCCGCTATATCGCAGAAAAGATGCTTTCTCTTGTTGCGGGATCTATTATTTCCTCTGTCCTTCTTATATTTCGATCCCTTGTTTGTGATTCTTCCCCTTTTGCCTCTTCCTTTTTACCTCCTTTGTGAACCATGTTGACAAACCTTTTGAACGTTGCCTCCATCGCACGGGAAACCCTACAAAGCTTGGGAGAGAATTAGCCGCAGGTGAAACTACTACGGCTATGGATGGAGGTTGGGCACTTCTTTGCCCTTTGATAGGTGTCGTAGTCTCATCAAGCCTACGGAACCATGCCGCGATGAGGTTACCTCCCAGAAAGCTAGGAGCCCCGGGGACTCAGGAAAGAAGGAAACAAGGATTCAAAACAGAGGATCAAAAGATAGTGCATATGGATTTGGGGAATATGCCTTTAAATCAAAAAATTTCTTTTGAAAATGCTTCTTTTAAAACCGTTTTGAATTTTTTTTCAAATCTTTTATCTGATCCGGTAACCTTCAGCTCTGATACCGAGTGAAACACCCCACCTCCGTTAAGGTCACTCACAAAGGGAATGCCTTAAGTTTGGTGGAGCGTTTTAGGTAAAAGATGCAGATAAATTACAAGACAGACAAATAAAGCAGCGGAAAATAAAGTCATTTTATAAATAATATGGTTCAGTCAAGCTTTTACAACAGTTATCTCAATCATACTTAAAAAGTAATACATAGAACTTCTGTCTTGATTCAAAAACTTCCAAATATAAAAGAAGCATAAAAGTAACAATGATATTCCCCAATAAAGTGTGAACCAACCAAAGCAGTGGAAGAGAGAATCCAAAGCAATACATCTACTTTCTTCAAGCTAGAAATGATCCAATCTAAGCTGAAGTATTCCCTCCCTGCGGACCTGGAGGGGGGGGGGGAGGAACGGAAGAAAAGAAGACGGAAGAAAATGGGTCAGACATAAGTCTGGTAAGTCCAGTGACTATTTAGCATGTAAACAAGAAAAGGGTTATGACATGAATAAACTGAATCTAGGGCATCACCCTAGAAATAAGATAATAAGGCTGAATATGCTATCGCACCCATTTTACTTGTCTGCACACCTAATTAGTGTCCCAACTAATAATCTGTATAAAATGATAACGTGATCCCAATCCCCGTAATTGTGGTAGCCTTCAGGTGTACATCTATCGTGAGGATTTCACCTCAATCAGCCTAATGTCCATGAACATGTTAGATGTACCCTTACTATCCTATCGATCGGCTCCTTACTTGCATTAATGTTCCATGTGTCTGTGTCAATCGACCCTCTCTTGCGTGTAGATACCCTGCGCTGGTCCCACCATAAGGTGTATCAATCCTTATGATAGCGACCCGACACGATTCAAGATGCACAGTGTATAACTATAGGTACTCAGTGCCTGCTTTTTCCCACTCCGGAGTACATGCACACCCGAAAACCGTCGGAACCTACACTGACGTACCCCCTGCCGCCGTTTTGACCGCTTATAATTAGCCCAGTAATCATGCCCCACCCTGTCTAGTTCAGGGTACCATGATATATCTATATGGGTTACTACTGAAATGGGTCCCCGTTACTAGGGTTTCCTACTGGTTAAGTTTTATGGGCCTATATATACAAATATTACCCACCTACACGAGACGTACTTGACCCTCCCACCGATTCAAGCATGTTTATTTAGTGGTTAAGTTTTGTGGGCCTATATTTACTAATATTACCCACCAACCCGATATGTACTAAACCCTCCTTCTGATTCAAGCAGGTTTATTTTAATGGTTTTGTGGGCCTATATTTACTAATATTACCCACCAACCCGATATGTACTTAACCCTCCTCCTGATTCAAGTATGTTTATTTAATGGTTAAGTTTGTGGGCCTATATTTACTAATATTACCCACCCGACTTATATGTACTTAACCCTCCCACACATTATGCCATATAGGTTAAATGTTGTTCATTCATGTTAACTTAACCTACCCATTCATCATGTCATGTTGGTTGAGTGTTTCTTATTAACTTAACCCTCTTCACTTATCATGTTGGATTGGTTAAGTGTATCCTATTAACTTAACCCTGTTCGTCCATTAAGTTATATTGGTCAAGTATTTGTTGTTTACTTAACCCCATGTGTTCATCATGTTGTATTGGTTAAGTGTCATCAACCAATTCAAGTTACTTAACCCACCTACTTGTCATGTTACTTTGGTTAAGTGTTGCCATTTTGTGTCAACTTAACCCTGCCACAAATCAAGTTATATTGGTTAAGTGTTGCCCTCTTGTTTTAACTTAACCTTACCACAAATCAAGTCATATTGGTTACGTGTTGCCCTCTCGTTTTAACTTAACCTTACCATAAATCAAGTTATAGTGGTTAAGTGTTTCTTACTACTTAACCTTACACATTCATCATGCTATACCGGTTAAGTGTTTCCTATTAACTTAACCCTAGTCATTCATGTTATATTGGTTAAGTGTTCCTATGAACTTAACCCTAGTCATTCATGTTATATTGGTTAAGTGTTCTTATTACTTAACCCCGGTCATTCATCTTGTTATATTGGTTAAGTGTTCTTATTACTTAACCCTAGTCATTCATCTTAGCATGTCTTGTTCATTAGCATTAATTGATTTATTAATGCACCAACCTCTCACATTAGATATGTGTTGTTGCGGTTACTGGATGTGCCGGGCGGTTTCGGGCAGTTTTATACCACAACTCAATCTAACCTCGGGTTTTTCTTGGGAATGATGCACTAACCTCTCACATTAGATAGGTGTTGTTGTGGTTATTGGATGTGCCAGGCGGTTCCAGGCAGTTTTACACCACAACTCAATCTAACCTCGGGTTAGGCATATTCATCTTTTCATATATTTACATATTTACAGTTATATGTAAATTATTCACAATTGTTTTCAATTTCAGATTATGCCACATTTTCCATAAATGTCCAAGTCTAGATTTATATGTTAATCAGTCATATTCCAATTCTCAAGTTATGCCCAACAAAACTAGTTGCAAGTTATGGCCCCTAAATTCAATTTCGAGTTATTACTCAAAATAGGCTACATCTAATCTTCCCAAGTTTGTACTAATAGGCATGCCCCAATACCCCAATATACATTATTCTTTGGCGTCTCAACCAATGGTTATGCCCAATTCTGATTAATATCCTAATTTACAGTTTTGCGCCCAATCTAGATTAATATTCCAATTTACAGTTTGCGCTAAATATAGATTTAATATTTCAATTTACCCCAAGTTTGCAACAAAGACAAATTATGCCCTAAATCATAAGTTACAAAATTATGTTCCACCATTACCAAATAGACCGTTCCCCATTACCTCTGCATTCCAATCGCACGTATAATAAGTTTCAGTCTAGATTCGAGGTTAATCTAGATTCATAAAACAAAGGGGACGAAACAGGAACATAAACGAGAGTAGGCATAAAACAGGCATTAAAATGGTAGATCTGTCAAATATTTTGGACCTAAGAGGATTTCAGATCTGTTAGAGTTGGGTGTAACAAAGATAGATCTGAAAACAAACTGACAGAAATAACCTCATAGACATATAGACCCGATATAAATAACATCGTGAACCTAAAAGGATTATATACCAGATGTCCAACAAAGACATGCATGATTGAATAATAACCCCCTAGGCATGTAAATCATTGATTCAATAGAAAGATAGGAATTAATCTAAAAGATTTGTCTTATCATCAAGCATGGACTTAGATCCATTTCCTTACATGCCAAAATCACTATTAGGTGTTTAAATCTGAAAATAACTTGAACCTATATATTTACAGTTCAATTTTACGCCCCAAATCCAAGTCATATGTCCAATACTTTATGCCTCAAATCTCAAGTCATATGTTCGATACACTTTGTGTTTTAAATATAACATGTGTTATGTCCTCAGATCTGTTAAAAATCAGTTATGCCCATTTATACATAATTTAATACTTTTCCCAATCTTAGCGCTAGTCGTGCCCAAATCATACATTATGCCCAATTTTAGCGTTGGCCATGTTCAAATCATATATTATGCCCAATTTTATTTCCAACGTACGTTCATCTCTTATGAGATTTGGCTCAGGCTCGCAGTAGTCTGGCTATAAAACAAAAAGGGAAGAGGGAAAGAAGAGACAAAGAATGGACATAATATCATCAATGAGATAGATCCAATGGATATAGAAAGACAGATTGAAATAGGCATAATCTCAGATTCAGATTTATTACAATGTCAGAATCGCAATTAACTTTTATTTCTGAAAGTAACGTGAACTTACAAATTACAGAACGGTCTTGAATTCTGGGATCTGTATTATGAAACTTAATAGCTCTCCCTTGAAGTAGACTATTTGTTCTTATAATTTAGATTTGATTCTTAGAAAATAGTTGTTGAAGTCGTTGAATTTTCCTTTGAATCTCTACTTGAATTTTAACTTGATTCTACGAAGGACTTGGGCAGCATAACCCCGTCTTTGATTTATTTTTATATGAATTAGGGTAGAGTATAGGAAAAACGAAGTTGTGTAGAGAAAACTGTAGCCTTTGGGGTGTTTATATAGCGTAGGGATCAATGAATCTGGTCAGAACGGGCGTCCAGATGCAGAAAAGTGAATCTGCCTCGGATCTGGAAATAGAGGGTGAGGTCGACCCCCTGGTCGACCTGTCTGACCCAGGTCGACCCCCTGGTCGACCTGGGTCTTGGGCGGGAAATTTCCCGCCCAGCCGTGGTGTGTGATTTGAATTTCGAATTTCAAACCTTAGCTGTTTTATTTAAACCCCTGAAACTTTTGAAGGTCATAACTTCTTCATACGGAGTCCAATTTACGCAAAGTCGGACTTTATCTCAAGCGGAACTCCGAGACGAATGCAATGGCGTAACCCGTTTCCCTTAGTTCTTCTCTTAAAAATTAAGTATACTTTAATTTGTTACTTTGATGTTCATCGAAAATACGGGGTGTTACATATGGTATTACCAATCAGTGACGACTGACCGACCCTGAAGATCCAAAGGTTGTCTAGAGGCGTGATCCTGATGCATTGCTAGAGTGTCTCGAAATTGGTGAGGAAGATCCCTTGCCTCGGTTCATAGATTGAAACCCAATTTCCAATACGTGATTTTACGGTTTTAGTTGTAAACCTATATGGCGACATAATACAATGGTACCTATGCCGCCTATGATTGATGCATTTATATTTGAAGTTGATTTCTTTACTTATAATAATAATAAAAGATAAAATTTGCGTATCAAGCATGTTTGGCTATTATAAGGTAAAACCCTATCCTCCGGCTTGTGTTGCATTGTGTGATGGGACCTGAGTCTTATAATAGCTCCATTTTTCCTTGTAGCATTGCGTTGTTTGTTTTATGGTATTCTTGGGAGGAAACCCGTTCCGTGTTATACGGCGTGGTCCCTTGATTTACCCAACATAAAAATAAAGTTAATAATTGTTTTAGTTCTCACACTAGTCCCATGACTGACTCGGAGATATTGTTTCCACCTAAACTCTGGGTGCCTATAATTTCCACACGGGCAGCTAGTAGTTTTGGATTTGCAGATATTTATTTTCACAGGATACTGGATTACAGCTGGAGCTATATTCAGAAAGCATTGTATCCGTGTATTTCTTTCAGTTATGGCTGTTGATGTTTTCCACCACACATTATGTTTTATGTAATAAATGTAATTTCTAAATCTTTGATATTTTTCTGCTGTATATTATTTTTTGTACTTTGATATCTTGTACTCTGATGTAAATTGTTGTAATAATAGATGGAATGTTGTCATGTTTGTGTTATGATGAGTCGTGTTCTCAAAGCAATCTGCCTTCCTGTTCGGTCTAAGTCGGCCGGGGAGTTCGGGTCGTCACAGGAATTTCAAACATATTTCTTTTATTCGTTATTATCCGTTCATAAGTTTCAAATTCAGAAAACTTAATCGGTTTAAACCATTCACGATAATTCTACCAACTGATATTTCAATAGATTTTAATTGACTTATTATTTGATTTAAATTCGCACTTAAGCACATATTGGATTGCCTTAACAATTTAAAATTTCCTTCTTACATCGACTATTCGACTCACTCTAACCAAGCTCATTTTCTTTTACATTTTCTAGCTTTCAATACCTTACTTAGAATCAATAACGTTTAAATAAATTTCATACGAAGTAATTTTGGCTCTTTGAAATACTTTTTGAACATTTAACTACTCTTTTCATAATTTTAAACAATAATTCATGGCTTAAAATTCTTTAAAACCAAATCATTTCAAAGAACAAATTATAATAGCGTTAAAAGCATTTCGAAGGTGCTGAAAATGACTATTTAGATTAAATAGATTCAAAGTTATTCAAAAATTCAAATATTTCAACTCATATCACTTTTAAAAAATAAAATACGATTATCATAAATTTTCCAATTTTTTTAATAATGTATACAAGTCCATTTTATTTGATTTTCCTTTACAGTCACCGAACTGCATATATAACGACATTTTCCAAATTTATTTTAAACATATCTCAAAAACCATATGTTAGAATTTTAAAATTTCTTTTCTATTCAAAAACTATTGTTAATAGAATCCCGACGTTCCTCGTTTCACATCAATCCAATTTAAAATATTCAAGTTCTAGTTATTTGAAAATTAAAATCGATATTAACGAACTATTGCTGCGCGACGCGTTCGATTAGAGCTATATAACGATTAAATATAAATTATCTAAACCTTATACAATATAACCTAAATTTCCATAACTAAATTTTAAACCATGGTTTCAAATATGTTTTATATTTATAGTTGAGTACCAAACCCACTTTACATATCATCATTCCAAATTTTCAAATATTCGCTTTACTTTAAATCAAAATCTTGAAATAATATTTTCAAATCTCATTTACTACTACAAATAATCAATAAAATTGTTTGCACAACAATTGTTGAATACCTTTCTCATATCATTATCCGATCTACGTTTCAAACTAATTCGATTTTAAAAATCAATTTATGAACCTCGGTTGGTCATTTTTTAATTTCAAATAATTGAAATGTAGTTCAAAATTACATTTATTTGCATAATAACCAACAATTTAATATAATTTATCGAAATACTTGGAAACTGCTTCACCTTTTAACAAAAGTCATTTTATCATCCCTTTTACTTAGAATTTCAAACCATATTAATTTTCCCAAATAATATTCTATATTCCCAATTAAAACAACCTTTTTCAAAACATTATTGATTTCCGGTACAATGCGGAGGAGTGTGGTGGAGGATAGGGTGGCGTGGCAAGTTCTGGCGATGGAGGTTGTTATGGACGATGGAGTTTGAGGGTAGAAATGGGTGGTAAGTGAGACTAGTGAAGCTTTCAGAAGGTAGTGTTGGGTGTTAAGAGTGGGAAAAGCTAATTTGGTGAACTAAAATAAGATGGGAAGGCCAGCGTGCCCTAAGAAAAAGGAGGAGGCAATCTGAGCTTTGTTGGTGTGGGGAGATTTCTGATGGAGCTGCTCATGAGAAGAAGGGAAGGTGGGTTAAGAAGAAAATGGGGCAGATGAAAATAAACATGCAGGGTAGCACGTGTCCTTTTTGCGTACAAGTGTCCCCTGTTAACTTTATTTTTCACAACACGTGTACAATTTTTTTCACTTTGGTTACAGGCATTTGGACCGAATTAGCACACACATATATCATCCCGATATACTGGAGCACCTACCCGAGTTTACCATGTTATTTCACTGATTATAGAATAGGTATTAGTGTGCTATTCGTATAACAAACGACTAGAAATTTATTGTTATTGTGCACAATAATGTCTACAGATCTCAAAACAAGAATAATATAAACCGGTTGATTGATTCTACTAAGTATCAAAAGGACCACTGTTACCATAAAATATATTAGAAAAACATATGTGCTTATTTTTCGAATTAAAAATTTCAGTGAACTTTTATAAAATATTTTAAGAATGCACGTTCAAAAACTGAACGATTATTTTAAACTGATATTTAATTATAATTTATTCTAAATTCAAATCTTTAATTTACAAAATTTAAATAACATCTTTTAAAGTAAACCATTCTTCTAAAATTTAATATTCTTATATAAATGTAAATATATTATTAGACAATATCATTACATATTAAAACTAAAATATTCGAAAATCTATATATATTAACTATAAGTTTTCCAATACAAAACCTATTTATACATATTCAAGACTCAAAATTTGTATTTAAGCTTCATTATACCCAATTTAAATATTTATGAAATTCATATCTTTGAAATATAATCAATATAAATCTTAATATCCGAAATAGATTAGTAAAATCTTTATACTTTAAAAAATCTTATATTTTAAATCCCTTTTATTACTTATTAATATTAAAATTTATTTATTTATATCTTATGCTATTTAATCACATCTAAATGGATCATACCTTACAGAATCCATATATTATAAGAATTAAATAATCTCATTACTTATAAAAATACTATAAATAAAACATATCCTTAATATTTCAACTAATATTTATTCAAACTAAATTATAAAGCATTATTAAATCAATATTTGTAATTAAAACTGATTAAATTAATTTATATCCAAAAAATCCTAATTAATTTCATATATTAAAATGTTGAAAATCTTGGATCTTTACAATCTCCCCGTTAAAACTTTTTGTCCTCAAAAAGGAGAGATCGGTAAAAACAATACTTATACTTATACTAAAACTAGTTTAAAATAAACAATAAGATTTGAAATTTAAAAATTTCATATAAATTAAACTCATTAAAACTATATTTTTCCATAAACTATTTCTAATAAAACTTGAAATCAAAGTATGATATAATTTCTTCGACTTAAAATCCCCGTTTCATTTTCAAATTACTTGAAATAATATCATTTTCTTTTCATATCGAATCTTACACGCTTCGGGATTTCACAACAAAAACCTTTTCGAAATTTCAAATATTTTACGATAATTGTCAAAACATTTGTGTCCCAAGTCGAGAGGTTTCTCCTAATGACAAGGCCACTAGGCACGACCCACGTACTTATCGATAAATGATGTCTTTCCAAATGTCATAGCTTTCTTTAGTCACGGGTTACGCAAATCTTAGTAACAAATAATTTTATTTTATATCCCGAAGACATAAATCATTTCACACCGATAATTATTTACAACTACTTTCAGTTCATATATTTGTTTTTCAGATCCTTCAAAATCTCGGGATTTAAATCGTCGAAATTTCTTAGTTTATAAACTCTTTATAAACTATTTTCAAATTCCAAATAATTGGAGTATCAATTCCATTCGATAATGAAAAAAATCAAATTCAATCACCTCATTTTAACTTAAATCAGGTATTGTACGTATTTACATTTTGCAAATATGCAAATCATTTCAATTCATAATTCATGTTAAGTTTTTATGGAAATAAATATAAATCATTTCAAAATACCCTAGAAATAAGATTTCCAATGATTCCACATACGATAACATTTTCCAAGAGATTCGTAAAATCATATAGATTTCCTTTCAAACTTCATTTCCTAAATCATTTGCACAAAATATAGCATTTTGTTTATTCAGGTTTCAAATATTTAAATCTCATTTGAAAGGTTACATTATTCGAATAGTAGGAAAATCTCTTGAAATAAATTATTTTCTTATTGCATCTTATTTCATTTACGATTTAAATTTTCACTTTACAACAATGAAGATATCATTTACTTCATTTCTCTTATCTATTCCAACTTAACTTAATTTAAAAAAAATGGGTTATTAAAATTTATCCAAACATTTCAATTTTTACCTAAACGATTTTAAGTAATTCTTGACGTTCAAATCAGAATCATATGGTTATCCCAATTTCGAAACTCAAAAATAATCACTGATGATGTTTGGATCATCAACAGAATTATCCTCCAAGGACTAGATGTGATTCCATATCTATCCAGTATATACTGGATTTCTATATACATTAGCTAGGCGTATATTCAAAATCATGACATACTCAATAGTCCAATCTTGACGTCAATAATATGCACAAAACCCTTATCATAAATTATATTTCAAAATAATCACACTTTTCAAAACGATTTACTTAGTTTCAAAATAATTATATATATTTCAAAATACGCTCTCTCAAACATAATACTCCAGAATCTCATTCTAGGGTATTTCTAACCCTATCTCTAATGAGAATTTATAAACATGATGAGTCCTACCTTTCGTTCAATTATGTCGTACCCCATAGCTTTGTATAAACCAAAGCTCTGATTCCACATGTAACAGCACGCCTTTTTGCCCGATTTTCGCTGGTAATTAAATCAACTTAAATCGTTCATAAAGATGGATAGTTATGAGTACTAATCATATTTAAACATAAATAATAGAACATTTTTATTTCATTACAATATTTTACATCAGAGTTACAATGAGTTAGAGTATAATACAAACTTAGCGGAAGCAAAAATCTCACAGTAGAAGAAGTAAACCAAAAAAAACTCTATCTCCAGATCTGAATCTAGCTCTGAAACTAAACTTGCAAACTAAACTACTAGCTGCTCGTGCAAAATTATGGGCACCCAAAGTTAAGGTGGGGAGCAATAAACTCCAGGCCAGTCGTGGGACTGGTGTGAGAACTCAAAACAATTATTATCCAGGTTTATTTTAAAGTTGGGAAAGTTCACTGGACCACGCCGCTAATGCAGAACAGGTTTACTCCATGTGAATTCCCATGCATAGAAACCTGTAATGACTTTGAAAAATGAAGCTATCATAAGCTCTTCATATATCACACAATGCAAATGCACACCAGATGGGCGAGTTTTTGTCTTGTGATAACCAAAAATTCTTTCATACAAAAAAAAAATCCTCTTTTAGTATAATTATTAGTGCATAGTGTTGAAAACCATTTCACAAATAAATATATTAATCTTAGCGAGCATAGTGACTATGCCCACATACATAGTTTACAAACAAATCGAAAGGTTCGTATTGGTTATTGGCTTTCCAACATGATGGTTCTTAACACGTAATATCAATCGAGGACACGAAGTTAAGTATCTCTCGGTTAACATCCAGACACAGACAACGAATACATAGAGCGAAAGTATATATCCCGGTCAACATCCAGACATCGAATGCCGTATATACTTTATTTCCCCAGGTTTCGAGGTAGATCTACCGTTGTAACTTTCCATTTTCACTAGAGATAATGTATGCAATCTAACCGCCAGTTTACCATCAATCTGGGTTGTGAGGTTCGTCGATGTCACGATATACACAAAGCTACGCTTCAATAAGCCATGCTTTGATCATCACTAGCTCATTTCAAAACTCGAGTATGCCACATTGACAATTCATGACATGTCACTGATTTCTACCAATACATAACCTCTAAGTTTGTACGTCTTAGAGATGAGAATAATTTATTGCCACAAATCCGATATATATTCATAGAAATCAGTGCTACGTAGTTAATTTCAAAGTCAGACACACAATCCATACAAGTCCGTTTCTGAATCTGAACGGAACCATAATCCAAAAATATTCAAATATATTCAGATCTCATGCCACTTATAACCTCGTATTGGGTGATCGGCCCAAACGAGACATCAGCAGTCAATCCGAATAATTCGATGATTTTCGGTCTTCATTTATCGATTTCCAAGTGCTCAGTTTCTTTGTAGCATCGCATGATTACTTGGAATGGTCCTCATAATATTCAATCCCGGTCTTTCCAAGTAATAAGCATATTTTTAAAACAAAAGTTATGGATCATTACAGATTTCTAATTTAAATCTCCTTTCCAAATTGTTACTAGTTCACTTATAATCAAGGTTGGGTTTTTTCCAGTTTCCATAAACCCCATTATCGCCTTATCCTTCTTGGAAATTCAACATTCATTTTCTCAATCTTATATTTCAAGCATATTTCTTTTATTCGTTATTATCCCTTCATAAGTTCCAAATTACCAAAACTTAATCGGTTTAAATTCCATTCACGATAATTCTGCCAACTGATATTTCAATAGATTTTAATCGACTTATTATTCGATATTAATTCACACTTAATGTAACAACCCGGAAATTCAGAACGAATTTAAATTTTTTATTTTAGCTAATTTAATGGATTTTGAATATTTATAATGATTTATTTTAAATGATAACAACTAGAATTTATTTAAATCAAAGTTAGAATGTATAAGTTTATTTTAATTATAAAACGAGCCTGAAATGGCATGGTAGTTTGAAAATTTGATTTTTAATTTCAAATGAATGTATAGAATTCAATATAAATCGGATTTCGGTAAAATAAGAAACATTAGAGTCTATTTGATTATATTTTTCTAACGAATGTGAAAAATTGAGATTTCATAATATAGATAGAAATTTATGGCCAATTTAAAATAGTCGCTATGGAATTTATATATATTTTCAATATATATAAAGCCCTTAGAAAAACCATTTTGCAAACAACCTCCGTTTTCGACGAAACCACTTTTGTTGGATCTAGAATGTCTAATTATTGTTAATTCCAATATTCATAATTTTTGGAATTAATATGTGAGCGTGGTGAATTTAAACGTGTTTGGTAAATTCAGTTTGAATTTAATCGACTGGAAAAAAGCCATTTTTCAAACGGCCTCTAAATTAAACAAAATTAGTTTTGTTAGGGCTGCATCATCAAAATATAGCTAGATTTATTTTTTTGCAATTTTTGGAGTCAGTATGTAGCCCCGGTAAATCAAAATGTACGTTGAAACCAATTTTGAACGTTATATTAATTTATATTCTAATTTTGATGAAAACTGATCGAAATAGTCGAACTGGCTTACGGGACATATCCCATTGTGTTCGGAATAAGGGTATTACGCTGGGGGCGACAGTTGTTGGGTTTGATTTGGGGTTCGAAAGAAAAATTAACTTTTCAGAAAAAAATAATATATAATTAATAAAGTGGTCAAAAGGGGGAGGGTCAAACCCTTATTTTCATTTCTCCTGGTCAACGGAGAATACTCGCCCCCCCCCCCCAAATCAAAAACCCATCAGCCCCACGTCGCACCCCCGCCTCCACCGCCTCTGGCTATCGTAGCCTCGCCCTCCGCCTCCTCCTGACGTCACCAAGCCCCTCTCTCCGATCCCTCCTCCTCCGCCCTCCTCCTCCGCCCTCCTCCTTTTCTCTCCCCTTCAAAACCAGCACCCCAATCACCATACGACCGCCACAGGCCCTACCACGCCTGCCGCCACTCCCTACCACCATTAGCCACCAGTTTCGCCCCTCCTCCGACCGCCAGTCCGCCCGTGGGTCCCCCTTTGTCCAAAAATCCAATTTTTATAATTTTCAGTGTTTACTAATAACACCATGACCTTCCTGTCTCATTATGTCCCTAACCGTGAGGTTCTAGCCAAAAGTCGATAGTGCCGAAATCGAAGAGTGTGGTTTTCTCTTCGATTTCAGTATATGGAAGCCGTATTTTGGATTGCGGAGTTGTCCAGAAGACGCGTCCAAAGTCTGCTATCGATTTATGTCTTTTCGCAAATTCTGGCGAATTGGAGCACTTACGGAAGAAAGGCCACTAGGCGAAAGTTGTCCGTAATGACGCATTTAAGCTAGGAAAAAAGATCATGTGAAGATTGAAGCTCGTTTGCAAATTCTGGGATCAAAATAGCGAATCAGAACGTCAAAAAAGCATGGCGAGGTGGATCCCAATGTGAGAACACCTTCTCGCTCAAACTATCGTACAGTTAAATATATCCTAGGTTGTAGACGGGGCTTAGTAGCTCCTGGCACTATTTATTGTACAAACCATGGATTCTTGTTTGGATTGAATTGTGGTGAAATGGATTATATTGGGATTTTGTGGATTGATTGATGATTGTGTATGGCGCAAGCCAGTATTCAGAGACGGATAATGCTGGACATTATTCTGGTTCTAATATCACGCCATTATAATGCCAAAATTTTCTGAAATGAACTATATAAAATATTCGTGTGTTGAATAAAATGTTTGAACAATAAAAATATCATTTTTATTGAATGTATGAACTATATAAAATAGTCAAGTGTTGAAATAAACATTTTATTATTAAAAATATAATTTTTAATGTATATGTGAACGACATAAAATTCTCCTGAAATGAAAATAAATATTCATTTACAAATCAGGCGATTTTTTTATGTACACCCATTTAACTGACATTGGTTAGGATGATAAATTTACACATCGCCCAACTGCACAAATAATATTCAGTGTTTATTGGTTGAAAAACCACATGGGTATTGGGATGATATTTGTCGTACACTAATCCCAATTGTTTATTTGTATGTCAATCGATTGGTTGATAGACTATAGTAAGCGTTAATTATTTATATTTGATGCTTATGCGGTTGTGTAATGCACCCTGGATGATTGTTTATCATTGTTGTTGTGTACACATGATGTATGAAATCCATATAACTAACATTATATGGTAATTGGTTGGATCTAATTCCAATTCAGAAATAACGAATATTTTAAAATAATATTCCATAAAGGATTAAAATGTGAATTTGATGTCCGATGTTGGATGGACACGGAAATATTGAAATATGTGAAGCCGCTGTAACAACCCGAAAATTCGGAACCAATTTAAATTTTTTATTTTAGCAATTTTAATGGAGTTTGAATATTTAAAATAATTTATTTTAAATAATAACAATTAAAAAGTTATTTTGATTGAAGTTAGAACGAATATATTTATTTTAATTTTAAAAGGAGTTAGAAATAGCACGGTAGTTTGAAAATTTGAATTTGAATTTTGATTGTGCGTACAGGATGCAAAATAAATTGAATTTTAATGAAACCAAAAATATTTGAATCTGTTTAAAAATATCTTTCCAACGAATCCGAAAAATTGAAATTTCATAGTGGGAATCAAAAGTTATGGTCAATTGAATTTTCAGAATAGTCGCTATCGAATTTAATAAAATATATAGCCCGTATATATAGCCATTTTGCAAACGACCTCCGATTTTGACGAAACCACTTTGGTTGGATCTGGAATATCGAATTATTGCAAGGTTCCAATTTTCATAATTTTTGGAATCAATATGTGAGCGTGGCAAATTAAAATATGTCTTGTCAATTTCAGTCAAATTGGATCGACCAGAAAATGACCATTTTTCAAACAGTCTCCAAATTCGATGAAATTAATTTTGTTAGGACCATATCATCAAAAAATAGCTAGATTTATTTTTCGAGGATTTTTGGAGTCAGTATGTGGCCCCTGTAACACCCCGTGAATTCTATAACACTAAATTTCACAAATTAAAGTATAGTTAATTCTAAATTTGGGAATTAAGGGAAACGGGTTACGCCGTTGCGTTCATCTCGGAATTCTGCTTGAGATAGAGTCCGAGTTTACGTAAATCGGACTCCGTATGAAGGAGTTATGGCCTTCCGAAGTTCCAGAATAAAATTTAAAATTCAAATAGCTCGGTTTCAAGTTCAAAATTCGAAAATTAAGCTCAAACTGGGCTGGGCGGGAAAATTCTCGCCCAGGGACCAGGTCGACCATAGGGTCGACCATGGTGTCGACCTGGTCACCCCCAGGTAGACCATAGTGTCGACCTAGGTGTCGAACTGCCAGTCGACCTGCCTGGTCGGCCTGGTTTGTCTGGTTGGGTCCTGGCTCGAATTTCTGGGCCTGATCTTGTCACTAGGGCTGAGTTGTCTTCTTTAGATTGGCTTCTCTTTAGAATGGATGGCTTTTATTAACCCTGGCTTCATCGACGGCTCTAATTAACTTGCAACTCTATAAAAACACCCTAGGTCTCCAACTAAAATTCACACAAAAATAAGAACTTAAGCCGCCATGATGTCAGAAGAAAACTAAGGAGAGCCTCCGCTTAAAAAGAGACGAACAACGATTCAAGAAACAAAAGTCTAATCTAATTTCTACGCAACGTTATCTACTCCAAGGGAGAGCTTTGCAAATTCAGAATAACAGAAACCAGAAAACAAATTTCAGCGCCTTTTGTAAGTATAGTGGTTTTCTGAATATGAATAGAAATTGCGATGTGATTCGATGTAATTGAAATTATGGTTTTACTATTGTAAAATATTGATGTAAATTCTGCGTATTGCGTTGATTATGTCATATTTTGTATTGGGTGTTTGTGACATAAATTGGTTGATGCGAGCCTATTGACATTTGTATATGAAGATAAATATCACTTGCAAGTTTGTAGTAAAAACTAGAATTGACATCTTTATGTTATGTCGTTAACATGGTTAGCATACATTCTTCTTAGGCCAAAGTTGAGACTCATGTAAACATGTTCCAAGATGAAACCTTTTATGCCTACACGACTCAAAACCTTTGTATATATTATTATGTTTATTTGCAAGTGATAATTGGGTTTATGCAAGTACCTTTTGGTTACACAAATTATACTAGTTTCATGATAGGCTACTTAATGTAAAGTTAGTTTACACCTTTGGGTTATGTCAAAAAGTGGACGTTTTATGCTAGTTTGGTGTTTGACATTATACCTAGTTATATGTGTATAAAACCATGTTTAAACAAGTCTAAAAATACGCCATTTTGTGTGACACTAATTTAGTTATATCCTTATTGAATGCAAGTTCACATGACCCACAATCTATGTTAGTGAAAACGCTATGTTGCAAGTCCATGCGCCAAACACTTTTATGTATTCTAGAACAATTCATGATTCTGTGCTTCCCCTTTTTATGTTTACGAGTTGGGCTGAAATGTTAAGCCCAACATATGTTATAATGCTGCGTACGTACAAACGGGGGAAACAAACGTTGGGTTTAATTAAAATACATGTATTGGCATGTTTGACACATGCCAATGACTAGTGACATTTAAAGCGGTATAAATTGTTATACCCAAAATTAGTGAATTTGGATAATTCGGCCATAAACATTTACATATGAAAAGTGACAAATATGTAAATCTAGAAAATACGAGCATGCTTAACCCGAGGTTGGATTGAGTTGTGATGTAAACCTGCCCGGACCCGCCCGGCTGTCCAGTAATCGCAACAATACCTATCCAATGTGAGAGGTTAAGGCATTGAGCCCAATAAAGACCCGAGGTTAGACTGAGTTGTGGCGTAAGACTGCCCGGAACCGACCGACATACAGGCAGCCACAACAATACCTGTCTAATGTGAGTGGTTGGTGCTTTAATAAGACAATTAAAGCTAAGTTAGGATTGGTAGGGTTAAGTTAACTAAAACACTTAACCAACTTAACATGTTAACAAGACAAGACTTGTAGGGGTTAAGTAACTAAGAAAACACTTAGCCAATTTAACATGTTAACTAGACTAGAAGGTGAGGTTAAGTAAAGTTAATACACTTAACCAATTTAACATATTAACTAGACTAAAGGGTGAGGTTAAGTAAATTCAGGATACTTAACCATTATAACACGTTAGCTAGATAAGTGTGTAAGGTTAAGTAAATACACTTAGCCAATTTAATATGTTAGCTGGACTAGAGGGTAGGGTTAAGTAAACTTAGAACACTTAACCATCATAGTGTGATAAATTGAACAGGGTTAAGTTGAAACATGAAGGGACAATACCTAACCATTAGAACATGTTAATTAAACAAATGTTAGGGTTAAGTTAACTAAGGGAACACTTAACCGTTATAACATGTTAGCTAAAACAGATGGGCAAGGTTAGGTTAAAAGGGACACTTAACCAATACAAGATGAATGGGTATGGTTAAGTAATAAGAAATACTTAACTAATATAACTTGGTTTGTGATAGGGTTAAGTCAACACGAACTACTGATAACACTTAGCCAGTTTAATATGACAAAGCAATGGGTTAAGCTAACCTGAATTGACTAATGACACTTAACCAATCCAACTTGACGAGAAAGAGGGCTAAGTAGTAAACCTTAGTTAAGAAACAATCGAGAATGGGAGCTAAGTTGAAATCCCCAGTTAAAGAAACTAAGTGATAAACCTTAGTTAACAAGATTTATGGGAAAAGAAAACTAAGTGGTAAACCATAGTTGAGAACAACTAAGTAATAATTCTTAGTCAAGAAAACTGGGCCGGTCCATAATAGATGAATAACCCGATATGGTAGATCATCGCTTAACAAGTACATGAGGAGGAGCAAACGTTTATCTGATTCGAAAAAGGCTCCAGCGGACTGGGTTTAGAAGCATGTAGCTTCGGGGGACGTGAGGGTACTCTTGGTATCCCTCTGTGAGGTTGCAGATGATCCGCCTGGGATCACAGAGGTTAAGGTCTGCGGTAGAAGAACCAAGGGTATGCCTTGGTTGCATTATGAGCAACCTAAAGGCTAGGGTGGATCAGCGTGGGTCGTCGATACTTTGTTTAGCCCTGTGATAGCACGTCGTCGACTACCTACCATCTTCAGTCAATCGTAGTACGCATGCGGAAAGGCAGAGAACTCCCAACAGACCATATACTTGCTATCTAGTTATGGGTGAGGCTAGCCAATAGGAAAGTGGGGCATAGGTGGCAGGAGTATAGTTCTCGTGCTTGATTTTCTTGGATTGCCTTTCATTAGTTGAGGGAGGGGTCACGTGGGACCAAAACCACCGGTAGAAAAACAGATCTTAGCATCTGCATCGGTAGATAAGCTAAAGCTCCCAACCGAGTTCCGTGTTTCTAGAATACCCCTGCCACGGGACTCAGGTCGCACATTTCAGGACATGTGCATCTAGACAGCGATAAACGATTTGCGACACATACGTGGGTAAATTCTAGGAACATATACCACTCTAGGTAGTGTGTCCTAGACTAGGGGCATCGTTCGACATGTAGCATAATCCCTAGTGGACCTAGGTGGCATAAATCCTGAATCCGAGAAGTATTAGATAAGTCTCATAAACCCTAGTTGAATCTAGGAAGCCCTCGATAAGAAAACCCTAGATTAGATCTAGGTAATAAATAATAGCTGTACACCTAAAGGCAACCGCAATTACAAGGATTGGGATCACGTTATCATCTTTATACAGATTTCTATTTGGGATACTAGTTAGGTGGTGCAGAGGTTAGTATGGGGTGCGATAGTAATTTCGATTCTAAACCGCTCTACCTTAGTTTATGGTATTTTCCCATTTTCAGTTTATGCCTGTCATGTCCTTTTACTTATTCATATACCGAAGCACCATTAGACTTACCAGGCTTTATGTCTGACTCTATGTTTTCTTTCATCTTCTTTTCTTCCGTCCCCCCCCCCCAGGTAGTCAGGGAGGGAATAGCTCAGATTTGTATGGACCTGTTACTCTTTCCAAGCTTGAAGACTCTTTGATGTGCTGCTTTGGACTCTCTTTTCCACCGCTATGGCTGGATAATGTTTCATTGGGGAATATCATTGTATATTTTGCTTCTTTATTTTGTTAAACAAGATAGATACTTTGTCGTTGGAAGACAATCTTTGTACAAGCTGTTTATAAATGAAATAAAGTTTTATTCACTTTTCCGCTGCTTTATTTATTTGTCTTGTAATTTATCTGCATCTTTTACCTATAATACTTCACAGAACTTAGTGCATTCCCTTTGTGAGTGACACTAACGGATGTGGGGTGTTACAGCCCGGGTAAATTAAAATGTACGATCAAATTAAATAATTAAATGTTTTATATTTTAAATTAAAGAAAAGTGGGCTGAGACTATTAAACCGGCTGACGAGACCTAGCCCATTGTGTCAGAAATGGGGGTATTTGGTCAACGACAACATTAGTTGGACTGAATTTGGAGTTAACATTAGTTAACAGGCGTTTTTTGTAAAATTAGTGAATTAATTAATATTATATTATAAGTATTCCTTTTGTTTTTAAACCCAAACCCTAATTCCATTATAACCAGCCACCGCCTTCTACAATGTCAATGCCCACGAGCTCACGATGAATCCTCCTCTGAGACACGAAATCCAAACAATATTTTCCAACCTTTATAAAACAAAATGGAAGAGGTCGAAGAGATCTATAAAATCAACGGTTAAGATCGGACAAGGCGCTGCGGATTTCTCGATTTTGGTGCTTGAAGGTCTGGCGTTCGGGTTGGTTTTCTAGGTGATGGGAGGACCGAACTCCAAAGCATTGCCGGCGCTGGGAGAGAGGGCTGAGGCGCATGTGGTAACGGTGGTGGATCGGACTCCGATGGTCACAGTGATGAGCGGCGCCGGATTCCTTTTTTCAGCGATGGGTTTCGTTGTTAACAGAGAGGAACGGGTTGGAAGGTGGATTAAGGAGTAGATTAATTTAAAAATAATTATTAATTATTATTTTTAATGTAATCAAATCTATATAATGTCATAACTTGTTCATACAGAAAAGAAACTGAACGATTTTCGTTGCGTTGGAATCGTCTTCCAGAGATCTACGTGATGGAACAGACCAGAACTGAAACGGAGCAAATTGAAATTCAGACAAAATTGTTGTGATAATTCTATTTTATTTATTTATATTTCTTAAACAATTAAATTATTCATGATTGTGCTATCACAAATTCGCTGTTAAATTCTATTTGGTTATCGTACGTGATTTGATCTGGAATTGTCATCGTTATGTAGATCTATTGATTTGATGATTGTTGTGTTGAAAATAATTATATCATGTTTGTTAAAATAAGACTGTTGAAAATAATTATATCACGTTTGTTAAAATAAGATTGTTGAAAATAATTATATCATGTTTGTTAAAATAAGGTTGTTGAAAATAATTATATCATCTATGTTAGAAAACATATTTTATGAACAAATATGTAATTTATTAAGAAAACATATTTGTAAATAAGTATGTCATTTAGATAAGAATATGTTTTTGTTTAATAAAAACATTATTGAGTTAGAATATGTTTTTGTCAAATAGGAGTGTTATTTTTGTCGTTTTGTTGAGATAGAATTCTCGACAAAACAAAGTTATCATTTTTATATGTTTTATTGAAATAGAATTGTCGATAAAACAACATTATCATTTTTAAATGTTTTGTTGAAATAGAATGGTCAATGAAATACAAGAATCATTTTTATTGACTTGATTGTATTAGAATGGTCAATAAAATAAAAATTAACATTTTAGTTAATTAGAATTGAGTTAAACAAAAATTATCATTTTTGTCAAATTAGAATAATTGATTTAAAATTATCATTTTTGATAAATTAGAATAGTTGAATTAGAATTAACATTTTCGTCAAAATATAATTATTGCATTAAAATATTCATTTGTGTCAAAGTACTTTAGTTAAAAAAAAAATTACATTTTTGTCAATACATTGTAGTTGAAACAAAATTTACATTTTTGTCAAAACATATTAGTTGAAACAAAGATTTACATTTTGTCAAAATACGATGGTTGAAAACAAAAATTACATTTTTGTTAAATAGATTGGAGTTATAAAAAAATGAATTATCACTTTTATCCATTTTGTTAAATAGAATCGTCAACAAAAATGAATGAATCATTTTGTTGAAATAGAATCGTCAAAAATGAATGAATCACTTTTAATCATTTTATTGAAATAGAATTGTCAACAAAAATGAAATAATAATCTTTATTCATTTTGATTTAAATAGAATGGTCGACAAATAAAAATATCAATTATTGTTAGGCTTAGATTTGTATGCAAATAAAAGTGACACTTTTATCGTCAAGTTATTCAATAGAATTTGTGTACAAAGTAGGGAAGTATTTTATATGTTGTGTTATACATTGAAACTATATATACAAATAAAATATTTCCTTTTTATTTGTTAAAATTAAAAATAGAAATTGCATACAAATAATGAAAATAAAAATTTTCTTTTTATTTGTCATTAGCAAAGATGTCATGTGAATAAAATACATACTTGTTTGCCATTAGAAATACGTAGAAATGAATGCAAATAAAATACACATTTATTTGACATTATGAACATACAGATATGATATGCGAATAAAACATTCTTTTATTTGGCGTGTTAAATACGTTAGTGGAATCGCCGAATGATTTATATTTATATATAATTATGTATATATAAATGTAAATTAAAATTAAACAAATCGCGCGCGGTAGTTCGCATTTCGGAATCGTGACTTTAAACGATTTTACCGAAAGATCCGACCGTCGGATTTTCCGAAAATTGGAACCGTTAGGTCCACTTTAGGAAGATCTTTGCAACTATATAAAATTTTATTAAAATCCAATGGTTAGATTTTGAGAAATGTGTAAATCAAATTTGACTAAAAACAGTGCAAGGGCCGCCTATTGACCCGAACCGTCGTTAGATTAAATTGGGCTATTTTTATAAATAAATAAAAATAACGATAAATCATTATAAAATAATATTAACGATACGAAATGATTTTAAATTATAATTATTCGAGAATTATTTGAAAAGACCGAGTTCAATCTCATTTCAAATAATTATACGACGAATTAAAGTCGAAGACATTGAAGACAGTGATTGAAGACCGACGATCTTCACATCGAATGGATGACTACTAATGCCCTGGACTGATTTGCTCCTAGGAAAGGGTTAAAGCATTAGTTGGTCGGATGTACTTGTTGATTGTCCGGATAAGCGAGCACCTCTCTTCCGTATTGGACATACGGGACGAGGAATAAAGTGTCTACGGTTTCGTTTAGACCTAGAACGAACTTGTAAATAGATGTGTGTCTGACATTGGATTTCATTCTATGTAAATTGATTTCTATCAATATATATCTGTTTGGTGGCGGAGAATTTATTCTCTTACTTAACACCCTTCTCTGAGACGCACGAGCTCAGAGGTTATATATTGGTAGTTATCGATCGCATGGCGTGAATTGTCAGTGTGGCAAGCCAAGATGCAAATGATCGAGGCTTTTGTTGAAAAGAAGGGCCTTTAGGTTGATGATCAAAGCACGACCTGTTTAGGCGTAATTTTGTGTATAGCGTTACTTTGCAAGCCTCACACCCCGGTATGAGTCAAAAACAGGACAAGGGAACGCAGGGAGTGCACACATTTCTTTCTAGCTAGAAGTGGTATCAGGGTTTTGCAAACCCTGACATTTTACTTATGTGGATGATGGATTACAAGGCCTCGGTTATATTGGTCAATATTGATCAATTTATAGGTTCAATAGGACTGGGTAGCGTGTGTTCAGGCATAACTAATCCACTAAAGTATTTGTGAACTAGCTCTACAGGATCCAAGGGTACTCTACGGGGGATCCTGAAACATTTGCTAGAGTGTCTCGAATCGGTAAGGCGATCGTCCCTAGTCTTGACTCATGATGGAAATCCAACTTCCAATACGACACCATGTGGTTTTGATTGTAAAACTAGTATGGCGACATAGTATATGGTAGCTGTGCCGTCTATGATTGATACATTATGATTGAAATGTTTTTGAAACATATATACACTAATAATAATATCAAACCCGTTTTTATCGTATCCAGCATTTTTGACCATTATAAGGTAAAACTCTATCCTCCGGTTTGCTTTGCATTATGTGATGGGCCTTGAGTCTTATAATGTTTCATTTTCTAAAAAGCATTGCGTTGTTCAGCGATTTACTTTATTTATGCACTGGCAATCCAATGGGGTAACACGTTCCGCGTTAGCGGCGTGGTCCTATGATTAGCCTCTTTACTAGTTAAGTTAAGTAAAGTTTTCTCATACCAGTCCCATGACTGACCCATAGTGTAACACCACGAATTTTTAATGACATTAAAGAGGATAAATTAAATAATAATTAATTCAACATTCAGAAGTAAGTGAAACGGGTTATGCCATTGCGTTAGTCTCGGAATTCTGCTTGAGATAGAGTCCGAGTTTGCGTAAAACGGATAACGTATGAAGAAGTTATAGACGGTTAAAGTTTTACGATGAAAGAAGAATGCACTAGCGCATTTGACAAGTGCGCCAATGTATTTTTGCACCGGCGCACCTGCCAAGTGCGCCCAGAACAATTTCTCCGTGTTCGGGCCTTTTCGAGTGAGTGACGACTCGTGACCTGACCCAATTTCATTAGGGCTGAGGTGGCATCCGAATTCTGTAACCCAGCAGCTATAAATATATCTCATATCCTTTGTTTTCTTAAAAGAAAAGCAAAAGTGGCCGGACTCTGCTGGATTCTGGACTGAATTAGGATCTCTCATCTTCCTCTAAAGCATATCAATTTTATGAGATTCAAACATAGACTCAGCACCTTTTCTATCATCTTAGCAATCCAATCACAGTGAGTTCTGGTTGCTTTTAGGTTTAGATAAATAATAGTGAAACTATGAAAGGCTGTGATGTGGATACGATTATAGACTTTAAATCTATGTTATTGGAAGATCTCATGCTATATTATGATAGATCTATTTCTTTGGATCCAATTCAATTGTTCTACTATGTTATCATTATGGATCTTGGGTTGTAACTTTTATGATACGCTATGATGTGGATGTATGTAGTTCTACTCTATGTGATCTAAAATTATCATGTTAGATCTATCCTTTGTGATCTAAAATTTTCACTTTATGATTCATGTTAGATCTATCCTATGTGATTTAAAATTGTCACCTTATGATTTATGTTAGATCTATCCTATGTGATTTAAAATTGTCACTTTATGATCATGTTTTATGCTAGATCCACTTTATGATCATGTTTTATGCTTAATCCACTTTATGATCATGTTTTATGCTAGATCTATTTTATGATCATATCTTATGCTATGATAGATCTATCTCTCGAGATCCAATTCAATTGTGATTGTCCTAATATGTTATTTTTGTTTCATTTGGATAGATCAAATCATTTATGTGAACCATGAACATATGCCACCTTGAATTGATTAGGATTGAGCCCACACCTTTATCTTAATTGTAACCACTATGATGTGGATTTTGGTAGATCTATTTATAAACCTGTAGATCTAAACCATTATTTATGATTAGATTTAATTTAATCTATTAGATCTAGTGCATGTGTACATTTTTTATGTAGATCTAAAGCAATATTTATGTTAGATCCTGTTATGATGATGGTTACATGTTCATGACAGTATGTATGTTCACCTTGATATGATGTTAATTACATGTCCATTCACTTTGTTATCATACTAGTATGTTTATGCCAATATATGTTGAAACTATCACCGCTATCATATTTCCTTTTTCATTGTTATAGCTAGACTACTTATTAGCCTAGATGCCGCCAAAATACGTGCGAATGTGTTTATGAAGGAAACAGGGAAAAAGGGATTTATAATTGGTATGTAATCTTTAAATGAATTGCTATGTAATTCAAGTTATTGGAAAAAATAAGTATTGGCACCTATAAAAGGAAATGATTAATTAATTGGTAAATTAATCAAAAATGGCATAATTTGAATATGAACATTTATGGACATGTAATTCAAATTATTGGGAAAAATAGGTATTGGCACCTATAAAAGGAAAGGGTTAATTAATTGATTAATGAATTAAAAATGGAATGTCTAGAAATTACAATTAGGAATTGTAATTGTACTTATGACATGAGGTTAGGTTGCATTAGTGGTGGAAGTCTGCCCGGACCCGACCGGCATATCCAGCAGCCACTAATGGTAAACATAATGTGGGAGGTCTAAGTACGTAAATACGAATCGGGTTATGACACGAGGTTAGGCCCAACAGCGGAATAAGTCTACTCAGGCCTGACTGGCATATCCAGCATCCACATGTTGTAGGCCTAATGTGGGAGGTCTGGCCCATTATAAACCATAAATGGACATGGTAATGAATTGGACTACTTATCCTAAGTTAATCCATAGAGATTACATGAACTTAAATTGAAGTTGGGGGTTAAGTAAACTTGGCTGAACAAAAGGAGTGGGTTAAGTAAATCTTGGGTAGGTGGGTAATATTATTATATATAGACCCACAAACTTAACCGTTAAATAAACATGCTTGAATCTATGGGACGGTTAAGTAAATCTTGGGTAGGTGGGTAATATTATTATATATAGGCCCACAAACTTAACCGTTAAATAAACATGCTTGAATCAGTGGAAGGGTTAAGTAAATCTTGGGTAGGTGGGTAATATATTATATATAGTCCCATAAACTTAACCGTTAAATAAACATGCTTGAATCAGTGGGAGGGTTAAGTAAATCTTGGGTAGGTGGGTAATATTAGTATATATAGGCCCAACAAACTTAACCTGATAAGGTTATGTAGTTAAAGACACCAAGTGGTATACATAACCGAGGGAAATAATAAAGTTATGTAATTAAAGACACCTTTTAGGGTAAGCATAACTTATTGAAATGGTAGGGTTATGTATTAAAGACACCTATAGGTAAGCATGACCAGTAGAAATATTGAGGGTTATGTATTAAAGACACCTATAGGTAAGCATAACTGACATAGGGCTATGTAATTGAAGACACCTAAAGGTATACATAGTCAGTGAAAACCCTAGTGGGGGATACAAGACTAAGGGGAGAGCTTGTATCATATTGTGTGGGACTCGTTTCAGCCAGTAACCCGGAGTTGGTATCAAGTATATACTCCGAGCTAGGTCGGAGAAGGGGCACGCTTACTGGACTGATTGTAAGAGATCCAAACAAGGAGGACGGTGTCGGCGATGCAAACCGACCGGGGAGATGTGCGTGCATAGGCCGGGTAGAAGGGGCTAAGACGACCGTGACACTTGTAGATATGGTTGTGCACATTGTTACGACAAGGGGTTGCCACTTTAGGAAGTGATACCTCCTACTTTGGGGCCGGCACAAAGTATCTACGAGGGTTAGGGAGCTGATCGATCAGGGTAATAGTTAGGATACATTTGGACGTATACCTAAATCTGCCACCTTATAGTTGGAGGGATCATCTATTTTTGGATATACTAGTAACAGTGCAGAGAAATTATTAGTGAGGCTTGTACACCTTATCTTGCTTACCTTGTCACACCTGCCATTTATGTAGTGATCTCCCTTATCCACTTTATATGCCTATCATGTTACTTTTATTTATCTACTGGCTAAAAGTAACTAGACTCGCCAGACTTATTGTCTGACCCTTTCTGTTTCTCCTTCTTTCTTCCGCCCCCCCCCCCCCCCCGGTTCACAGGGAGGAAACACCCAGGCTTAGTCAGGATTCAGATATCATTTTGCTAGGAGCTATTGCTGAAGTATGGCTTAAGTTCTTCTCTCTACTATGGCTTAACTCTTTCATTTGGGGACTTATGCTTTTTATTTACTTATGTACTCTGATGATGCAAGACAGAAGTTATTTTGTTGTAATGGTTTTTGTGACTTATGAAATTATGGACCACAATATTTTTATTGAAATAAAAATTTAAATTCTGCTGCTATCTTATTATATCTGTCTTGTAATTATTCTGTGTCTGATTACCTATAACGCTTCACGGAACTTAATGCATTCCCTTAGTGAGTGACATTAACGGACGTGGGGTGTCACACTTGGTATCAGAGCTGAAGGTTACCAGATTGGATAAAGTTTTTGAAAATTATTTTCAAAAAGGTTTCAAAAGAAAGAATTTTCAAAAGAAAAGCCTGTTTTGAAAAACATGTTCCCCAAAGCCATATGTAATATCTCTCGATTCTCCGCTTGATTCCTTTTTCCCTTTTTTTGTTTGGGGAACCGATTCTTCTCGAAAGGCGTCCCCATTCCGGCATAATGTCGTAGGCATGTTTAGCACATGTCGAAAGGCAATGAAGTGCCTAACCTCCATCCGTAGCCGCAGTGGTTTCACCTGCGGTTAATTTTCTCGAGCTTCGTAAGGATTTCCACGCGATGGAGGAAACTTTGGAAAGACTTCTTAGCATGTTACACAAATGTGGGTAAAAAGGAGTACAAGGAAGTTAGGGCTAAGGAGCACAACCCAAGGATGAGAAAAAGGTATGGCCCAAGAAAGGACAACAACAACAACAGAAGAAGGGCGGAAAAAAATGACAAGGCTAAGGATAAGGGGAAGTGCCATAGTTGTTGGCGAGAGGGTCACTTGGCCAAGGACTGCAGGAAAAGGAAGAATGCTTGCTTCGTTTGTGGAGAGGTTGGATACTATTCTAGGGGAGTGCCCAAGGAAGCAAGGGCAATGTCAAAGGACAGGAACCTCTGGAGGGCAAGCGAATGCTCTCGTGGCTAGTGCACTAGATAGAGGTAGGAAAGTTTCTATGGAAGGTTTTGATTTCACTTTCCAATCAACAGCTTAGAACTCTTTTCGATTCTGGCGCATTCGCATTCGTTCATATCTAGTTCTGTAGTTGAATCTCTGCACTTAATTACTAGTATGGTAGTGGATCCTGTTGTTGTCTCAAACCCCATTGGTGGTTCGGCTCATTTATCCATGATTTGTTGGGATTTGAGAATATTTGTGTTAGGCGTCGAGTTTGAGTGCGACGCACATCTTGTTTCATGGGCTAGGGGTCGATTCTAGGGATGGGTTGACTTACCACATATGGTGCCATTCTAGGCGGTGAGAGGAGGGTCGCTAAGCTTCTAACTTGTCATGGGGGAACCCTCGGAATTTCTTGGGACCCACAAGGGTCTGTCATGCTTAGTTTCCTAGAGTCTCTTGAGGCTTATATCGATGATCTGCGATCGGCACCAATAGTCCGTGAGTATCCTGATGTCTTAGACAAGGTTCGAGGATTACCCCCGAGGCGCGAGATTGATTTCCGTATATACCTGGTGGACAATGCAAAGCCAGTTGCATTACCTGTGCGCCATATGGATCCTAAAAGAAAAGAGGGAACTTGATAAGAAAATGGCGGGGCTACTTGAGAAGAGGTTTGATAGGTGAATCATATCAGGATGGGAAACCTATTGAAGACAGTCCTTGAGGAAGCCCATCATTCCAAGATGACTATTCATCCAAGTGACGATAAAATGTATAGAGTTCGAGGTAGTGGGGCCAAACTTGCGAAATGAAGTGAAAATAAAGAAGGAAGAAATAATTGGATGAATTCCGACTTGCATACTTGGATCGAAGGTTAAGAAGCTACGCAAATGAGAAGTCAAGTTGGTGAAGGTCCAGTGGGGAGACAATCAAGAAGATGCAACTTGGGAGACCGAAGAAAAGATTTTTTCGCTTTGTACCTTTTCCCTTTCAAGGGAATGTTCTTAACTTATCTTCCAAAAGCTTTTATTCACATTTGCTTCTATCATCTGAGTATGTCCTATCAATCAAATCTTCGACCTTCAAGTAGGAAATCCCATGATTGTAAACATGTGTTTGAGACATGTTATGTTTGATGGATGCAAGTGTTTGCTAGTGGTTGCCCGTGGACGCATATACACACACATTAGGCACTAAATCGGCTCAATCACTCTCATACTGCATATAGATGTGTGTGCATTCTCTTTTCTTTTAGGGATGGAAATGGATGAACTAGCATATGGATGTTGCATTTGGACGAATGAGCGTGCACGTATGTAGAGCTTATATGTTATAATAGGCTTATTTGCATACATATTGGATTCATGGCACTAACAAACATTGCATTAAGGAGGTCAAATGAATTAGTAGACCGCCTAATTTTCGCATTAGTGTTGGGACATATACACACACTTTTGCATATTTTCATGAAAGCATTAGAAATCCTTAAGGACAATGGATGCCAGTGATTGATGGTTGAGTATATGGATGGTAGGATATGCATTCTTCTCAACTTAGAGATTTCAGGGACGAAATCCTTTGAATAGGGGAGAATGTAACACCCCGAATTTTTAATGACATGAAAGAGGATAAATTAAAGAATAATTAATTTAATATTCAGAAGTAAGTGAAATGGGTTGCGCCATTGCGTTCGTCTCGGAATTCTGCTTGAGATAGAGTCCGAGTTTGCGTAAAACGGAAAACGTATGAAGAAGTTATAGATGGTTAAAGTTTTACGATGAAAGAAGAATGCACTGGCGCACTTGACAAGTGTGCCAATGTATTTTTGCACTGGCGCACCTGAAAAGTGCGCCCAGAACAGTTTCTGGGTGTTCAGGCCGTTTCGAGTGAGTGATGACCCGTGACCTAACCCAATTTCATTAGGGCTGAGGTGGCATCCGAATTATGTTAACCAGCAGCTATAAATATATCTCATGTCCTTTGTTTTCTTAAAAGAAAAGCAATGGTGGCCAGACTCTACTGGATTCTGGATAGAATTAGGATCTCTCATCTTCCTCTAAAGCATATCAATTTCTGAGTTTCAAACATAGACTCAACACCTTTTCTTTCTTCCTAGCAATCCAATCACAATGAGTTCTAGTTGCTTTTAGGTCTAGATAAATAATAGTGAAACTATGAAAGACTGTGATGTGGATACGATTGTAGACTTTAAATCTATGTTATTGGTAGATCTCATGCTATATTATGATAGATCTATTTTTTTGGATCCAATTCAATTGTTCTACTATGTTATCATTATGGTCTTGGGTTGTAACTTTTATGATATGCTATGATGCAGATGTATATAGATCTATTCTATGTGATCTAAAATTATCATGTTAGATCTATCCTATGTGATCTAAAATTTTCACTTTATGATTCATGTTAGATCTATCCTATGTGATTTAAAATTGTCACCTTATGATTCATGTTAGATCTATCCTATGTGATTTAAAATTGCCACTTTATGATCATGTTTTATGCTAGATCCACTTTATGATCATGTTTTATGTTAGATCCACTTTATGATCATGTTTTATGCTAGATCTATTTTATGATCATATCTTATGCTATGATAGATCTATCTCTCGAGATCCAATTCAATTGTGATTGTCCTAGTATGTTATTTTTGTTTCATTTGGATAGATCAAATCATTTATGTGAACCATGAATATATGCCACCTTGAATTGATTAGGATTAGGTCCACACATTTATCTTAATTGTAACCTCTATGATGTGGATTTGGGTAGATCTATTTTTAAACCTATAGATTTAAAATTTTATTTATGGTTAGATTTAATTTAATCTATTAGATCTAGAGCACATGGACATTTTTTATGTAGATCTAAAGCAATATTTATGTTAGATCCCATTATGATGATGATTACATGTTCATGACAATATGTTTGTTCACCTTGATATGATGTTAATTACATGTCCATTCACTTTGTTATCACACTAGTACGTTTATGCCAGTATATGTTGAAACTATCACCGCTATCATATTCCCTTTATCATTGTTATGGCTAGACTACTTATTAGCCTAGATGCCGCCAAAATACGTGCGAATATGATAGTGAACGAAACAAGGAAAAAGGGATTTATAATTGGCATGTAATCTTTAAATGAATTGATAAATAATTCAAATTATTGGGCAAAATAGGTATTGACACTTATAAAAGGGAAGGATTAATTAATTGGTAAACTAATTAAAAATGGCATAATTTGAATATGAACATTTATGGACATGTAATTAAAATTATTGGGCAAAATAGGTATTGGCACCTATAAAAGGAAAGGGTTAATTAATTGACTAATTAATTAAAAATGGAATGTCTAGTAATTACATTTAGGAATTGTAATTGTACTTATGACACGAGGTTAGGTTGCATTAGTGGTGGACGTCTGCCCGGACCCGACCGGCATATCCAGCAGCCACTAATGGTAGACCTAATGTGGGAGGTCTCGCCCATTATAAACCATAAATGGACATGGTAATGAATTGGACTACTTAACCTAAGTTAACCCATTGAGATTGTATGAACTTAAATTGAAGTTGGGGGTTAAGTAAACTTGGTTGAACAAAAGGGGTGGGTTAAGTAAATCTTGGGTAGGTTTGTAATATTATTATATATAGGCCCACAAACTTAGCCATTTAAATAAACATGCTTGAATCAGTGGGGGGTTAAGTAAATCTTGGCTAGGTGGGTAATATTATTATATATAGGCCCACAAACTTAACCCTTAAATAAACATGCTTGAATCAGTTGGAGGGTTAAGTAAATCTTGGGTAGGTGGGTAATATTATTATATATAGGCGCACAAACTAAACTGTTAAATAAACATGCTGGAATCAGTGGGTAGGTTAAGTAAATCTTGGGTAGGTGGGTAATATTAGTATATATAGGCCCAACAAACTTAACCTGATAAGGTTGTGTAATTAAAGACACCAAGTGGTATACATAACCGAGGGAAATAATAAAGTTATGTAATTAAAGACACCTTTTAGGGTAAGCATAACTTATGGAAATGGTAGGGTTATATATTAAAGACACATATAGGTCAGGATGACCGGTAAAAAGATTGAGGGCTATGTATTAAAGACACCTATAGGTAAGCATAACTGACATAGGGCTATGTAATTTAAGACACCTAAGGGTATACATAGTTAGTGAAAAACCTAGTGGGGATACAAGACAAAGGGGAGAGCTTGTATCATATTGTGTGGGACCCTTTTCAGCCAGTAACCCGGGGTTGGTATCAAGTATATACTCCGAGCTAGGTCGGAGAAGGGGCAAGCTTACTGGACTGATTGTAAGAGATCCAAACGAGGAGGACGGTGTGGGCGGCGTAAACCGACCGGGGACATGTGCGTGCATGGGCCGGGTAGAGGGGCTAAGACGACCGTGACACCTGTAGATATGGTTGTGTGCATTATTACGACGAGGGGTTGCCACTTTAGAAGTGATACCTCCTACTATGGGGCCAGCACAAGGTATCTACGAGGGTTAGGGAGCTGATCGATCAGGGTAGTAGTTAGGATACATTTGGACGTATACCTAAATCTGCCACCTTATAGTTGGAGAAATCATCTCTTTTTGGACATTCTAGTAACAGTGTAGAGAAATTATTAGTGAGGCATGTATGCCTTATCTTGCTTATCTTGTCACACCTGCCATTTATGTAGTGATCTCTCTTATCCACTTTATATGCCTATCATGTTACTTTTATTTATCTACTGGCTAAAAGTAACTAGACTTGCCAGACTTATTGTCTGACCCTTTTCTCCTTCTTTCTTCCGCCCCCCCGGTTTGCAGGGAGGAAACACCCAGGCTTAGTCAGGATTCATATATCATTTTGCTGGGAGCTATTGCAGAAGTATGGCTTAATTTCTTGTCTCTACTATGGCTTTACTCTTTCATTTGAAGAATTATGCTTTTTATTTACTTATGTACTCTGATGATGCAAGACAGAAGTTATTTTGTTGTAATGGTTTTTGTGACTTATGAAATTATGGACCACGGTATTTTTATTGAAAT
This sequence comes from Allium sativum, assembly GCA_030737875.1. Taxonomy (NCBI): domain Eukaryota; kingdom Viridiplantae; phylum Streptophyta; class Magnoliopsida; order Asparagales; family Amaryllidaceae; genus Allium; species Allium sativum. The sequence continues at coordinate 25,147,450 of CM060912.1, read as the reverse complement.
AAAAAATTAAATTTCCGTTGCTATCTTATTTATATCTGTCTTGTAATTATTCTGTGTCTGATTACCTATAACGCTTCACGGAACTTAATGCATTCCCATAATGAGTGACATTAACGGACGCGAGGTGTCGCATGTAGTTTGTTTTACCTTGCAAACTCGGCTGCCCTCTTTTCCACACGGGCAGTCGAGTAGCTTATTTTGTAGATATATTGAGCAGGATTCTGGATCGAAGCTTAAAGCTGTGTCCAGAGAATTGATAGTCTTCCACTGTGCTAGTTTATCCATTTTCGCTGCATTTGATTACATTTATTGTAAATTATCTTCCATTATATTATTATTTATCGATGTACTCTGATATATTCTGTACTATGATGTAACATTAATGTATAGTTTAAAAAAGTCTTCTGTTATTTGTTTTGATGTGTTACATGCCCAAAGTTAGCGTATTCGGGATTCGAACAGTCTTGGTCGATTTTGCGATCGATTAGGTCCGGGAGAAATCCGAATCGTTACAGTTGGTATCAGAGCTTTGGTTGACTCAAATCTTTGGGGTACAACTCGTTAGAACTGAACAAAAGACTCATCAGAGGTAGGATTAGGAATATCCTATAAAAGAATACTCATTAGAGATAGGATCAGTAGTATCCTAAAATGATAGAACTTGTTAGAGATGGGGTAAGTAATGCCCTAAAATGAGTTGAGAGTGACAAGTTTATAATTAACATATTTGTGATTATATATATAATCTGATCTTAGAAAATATGATTTTTGAATATATAAAAGTTATATATATTTGAAAAGTTAATTAACATGTAAAATTATTGAAACCAATAAAAGAATGAAAGTTGAGTTGGTTAATTAAACAACTTTCAGCTCCGTTCCTTTTCGAGGACGAAAAGATTTTAAGTGGGAGAGATTGTAACAACCTGGAATTTTGGAACCAATTTAAAATTTTTATTTTAGCAATTTTAATGGAGTTTGAATATTTAAAATAATTTATTTTAAATAGTAACGATTAAAAATTTATTTTAATTGAAGTTAAAACGAATATATTTATTTTAATTTTAAAAGGAGTTAGAAATAGCATAGTAGTTTGAAAATTTGAAATTGAAATTTGAAGGAGTGTACAGGATGCAAAATAAATCATATTGTAATGAAACTAAAAATATTTGAATCTGTTTAAAAATATCTTTCCAACGAATCCGAAAAATTGAAATTTCATAGCGGGAATCAAAAGTTATGGTCAGTTGAATTTTCAGGATAGTCGCTATGGAATTTAATAAAATATATAGCCTGTATATATAGCCATTTTGCAAACGACCTCTATTTTTGACGAAACCAATTTGATTGGATCCAGAATGTCGAATTATTGCAAGATTCCAATTTTCATATTTTTTGGAATCAATATGTGAGCGTGGCAAATTAAAATGTGTCTTATCAGTTTCAGTCAATTTGGATCGACCAGAGAATGGCCATTTTTCAAACTGTCTCCAAATTCGACGAAATTAATTTTGTAGGACCGTATCGTCAAAACATAGCTAGATTTATTTTTCGAGAATTTTTGGAGTCAGTATGTGGCCCCGATAAATTAAAATGTACGATCAAATTAAATAATTAAATGTTTTATATTTTAAATTAAAGAAAAGTTGGCTGAGACGATCAAACCGGCTGACGAGACCTAGCCCATTTTGTGAGGAACGGGGGTATTTGGCTAGGGACAACATTAGTTGGGCTGAATTTGGAGTTAACATTAGTTACCGGGCGTTTATTGTAAAATTACAGAATTAATTAATATTATATTATAAATATTCCTTTTGTTTTTAAACCCAAACCCTAATTCCATTATAACCAGTCGCCGCCTTCTACAATGTCAATGGCCACGAGCTCACGATGAATCCTGCTCTAAAACACGAAATCCAAACAATATTTTCCAACCTTTATAAAAAAAATGGAAGAGGGCGAAGAGATCTATAAAATCAACGATTAAGATCGGACAAGGCGCAGCGGATTTCTCGATTTTGGTGCTCGAAGGTCTGACGTTCGGGTTGGTTTTCTAGGTGATGGGGGGGACCGAACTCCAAATCATTGCTGGCACTGGGAGAGAGGGCTGAGGCGCATGTGGTAGCGGCGGTGGATCGGACTCCGATGGTCACGGTGATGAGTGGCGCCGAATTCCTTTTTGCAGCGATGGGTTTCATTGTTAACAGAGGGGAACGGGTTGGAAGGTGGATTAAGGAGTAGATTAATTTAAAACTAATTGTTAATTATTATTTTTAATATAATCAAATCTATATAATTTCATAACTTGTTCATACAGAAATGAAACTGAACGATTTTCGTTGTGTTGGAATCGTCTTCCCGAGATCTACGCGATGGAACAGACCAAAACTGTAACGGAGCACGTTGAAATTCAGACAAAATCGATGTGAGAATCCTATTTTATTTATTTTTTTTTCTTAAATAATTAAATTACTTATGATTGTGCTATCACAAATCCGCTGTTAAATTTTATTTGATTATCATACGTGATTTGATGTCATCGTTATGTAGATCTATTGATTTGATGATTGTTGTGTTGAAAATAATTATATCATGTTTGATAAAATAAGATTATTGAAAATAATTATATCATGTTTGTTAAAATAAGATTGTTGAAAATAATTATATCATATTTGTTAAAATAAGATTGTTGAAAATAATTATATCATGTTTGTTATGATAAGATTGTTGAAAATAGAAATATTCATTTTTGTCAATATAGTTTAGTTGAAATAAAAATAATCATTTTTGTCAAACATGTTGGTTGAAATAAAAATAAGCATTTTTGTCAAACATGTTAGATGAAATAAAAATAATCATTTTTGTCAATTAAGAAGAGTGAAACAAAAATATACATTTTTGTCAATTAAGAAGAGTGAAACAAAAATATTCATTTTTGTCAATATAAAGTAGTTAAACAAAAATATTCATTTTTGTCAATATAGAGTAGTTAAAATAAATATTCATTTTTGTCAATATTGTTTAGTTGAACAAAAATATTCATTTTTGTCAATATAGTTTAGTTGAACAAAAACATTCATTTTTGCCAATTAGTATAGTTGAAATAAAAACATTCATTTTCGTCAAATTAGAATTGTTGAACAAATATACATTTTTGTCAAAACACGTTAGTTGAAACCAAATTTGTCGCTTTTGTCAAATTATAAAAGTTGAAATCAAATTTGTCGCTTTTGTCAAATTATAAAAGTTGAAATCAAATTTGTCGCTTTTGTCAAATTATAGTAGTTGAAACCAAATTTGTCGCTTTTGTCAAATTATAATAGTTGAAACCAAATTTGTTACTTTTGTCAAAATGTAATAGTTGAAAACAAAATTGTCATTTTTGTCAAAATATAATGGTTGGAACGAACATTCCATTTTTGTTAATTAGAATTGAGCTAGAACAAAAATTGCATTTTGTTAATTAGAACTGAGTTAGAACAAGAATTACATTTTTGTCAAATAGATTTGTGTCAAAATACAAATAACATTTTTGTTAAATAGATTTGTATCAAAACACAAAATGACATTTTTGTTAAGGAGATTTGTGTTAAAACAAAAATTACATTTTTGTTAAATAGATTTGTGTTAAACAATAATATCATTTTTGTTAAATAGAAATTGTAAACAAATAAAATTATCATTTTTATTTGTTAAGTTAAAATAGAAATTGTAAACAAGTAAAATTACCATTTTTATTTGTTATGTTGAATAGAAAAATGTATGCCTATGAAATACTCTTTTGTTTGTCAATGAGAATACATAGAAAAATGTATGCATATAAAATACTCTTTTATTTGTCAATGAGGATACACAGAAAAATGTATGCATATAAATTACTCTTTTATTTGTCAATTAGAATATATTGGAAAATGTATGTAAACAAATATGTCATCTATGTTAGAAAACATATTTTATAAACAAATATGTAATTTAGTTAGAATATGTTTTTGTTTAATAAAAATATTATTTAGTTAGAATACGTTTTTGTCAAATAGGAATGTCATTTTTGTCGTTTTGTTGAAATAGAATTGTCGACAAAACAAAGTTATCATTTTTATATGTTTTATTGAAATAGAATTGTCGACAAAACAACATTATCATTTTTATATGTTTTGTTGAAATAGAATGGTCAACAAAATACAAGAATCATTTTTATTCACTTGATTGTATTAGAATGGTCGATAAAATAAAATTTAACATTTTAGTTAATTTGAATTGAGTAAAACAAAAATTATCATTTTTGTCAAATTAGAATAATTGGTTTAAAATTGTCATTTTTGACAAATTAGAATAGTTGAATTAGAATTATCATTTTTGTCAAAATATAATTATTGGATTAAAATATTCATTTGTGTCAAAGTACATTAGTTGAAAACAAAATATACATTTTTTTCAATACATAGTAGTTGAAACAAAATTTACATTTTTGTCAAAACATATTAGTTGAAACAAAGATTTACATTTTGTCAAAATATGATGGTTGAAAACAAAAATTACATTTTTGTTAAATAGATTAGAGTTATAACAAAATGAGTTATCACTTTTATCCATTTTGTTAAATAGAATCGTCAACAAAAATGAATGAATCATTTTTAATCAATTTGTTGAAATAGAATCGTCAACAAAAATGAATGAATCACTTTAATCATTTTGTTGAAATAGAATTGTCAACAAAAATGAAATAATAATCTTTATTCATTTTGATTTAAGTAGAATGGTCGACAAATAAAAATATCAATTATTGTTAGGCTTAGATTTGTATGCAAATGAAAGTGACACTTTTATAATCAAGTTACTCAATAGAATTTGTGTACAAAGTAGGGAGGTATTTTATATGTTGTGTTATAGATTGAAACTATATATACAAATAAAATATTTCCCTTTTATTTGTTAAATTAAAAATAAAAATTGCATACAAATAATAAAAATAAAAATTATCTTTTTATTTGTCATTAGCAAAGATGTCATGTGAATAAAATACATACTTGTTTGCCATTAGAAATACGTAGAAATGAATGCAAATAAAATACACATTTATTTGACATTATGAACATGTAGATATGATATGCCAATAAAACATTCTTTTATTTGGCGTGTTAAATACGTTAGTGGAATCGCCGAATGATTTATATTTATATACAATTATATATATATATATATATATATAAATTAAAACTAAATGAATCGCGCGCGGTAGTTCGCGTTTCGGAATCGTAACTTTAAACGATTTTACCGAAAGACCCGGCCGTCAGATTTTCCCAAAGCTGGAACCATTAGGTCCGCTTTGGGAAGATCTTTGCAACAATATAAAATTTTGTTAAAATCCAATGGTTAGATTTCGAGAAATGTGTAAATCAAATTTAGGTAAAAACTGTGCCAAGGCCGCCTATTGACCCGAAACGTCATTAGATTAAATTGGCTATTTTTATAAATAAATAGATAAAAATAGCGATAAATCATTATAAAATAATATTAACAATATGGAATGATTTTAAGTTATAATTATTCGATAATTATTTGGAAAGACCAGGTTTAATCTCATTTCAAATAATTATACGACGATTTAAAGTCGAAGACATTGAAGACGGTGATTGAAGACCGGCGATCTTCATATCGAATGGATGACTACTGATTCCCTGGACTAATTTGCTCCTAGGAAAGTGTTAAAGTGGTAGTTTTCCAGACGTACTTGTTGATTGTCCGGATATGCAAGCACCTCTCTTCCGTATTGGACATATGGGACGAGGAATAAGGTGTCTCCGATTTCGTTAAGACCCAGAACGGACTTGTAAATGGATGTGTGTCTGACATTGGATCTCATTCTATGTAAATTGATTTCTATTCAATATATATCTGTTTGGTGGCGGAGAATTTATTCTCTTGCTTAACGCCCTTCTCTGGGAAGCACAAGCTCAGAGGTTATATATTAGTGAATATCGATCGCATGGCGTGATTTGTCAATATGGCATGCCAAGATGCATATGATCGAGGCTTTTGTTGAAAATCAGGGCCTTATGGTTGATGATCAAAGCACGGCCTGTTTAGCCGTAGCTTTGTGTATAACGTTACTTCGCGAGCCTCACACCCCGGTATGAGTCAAAAACGGGACAAGAGAACGCAGGGAGTGCACATGTATCTTTCTAGCTAGAAGGGGTATCAGGGTTTTGCAAGCCCTAGCATTTTACTTAAGTGGATGATGAATTACGAGGCCTTGGTTATATTGGTCGATAGTGACCAATTTATAGGTTCAATAGGACCGAGAAGCGGGTGTTCAGGCTTAACTAATCTACTAAAGTATTTGTGGACCGGTCCTGCAGGATCCAAGGGTTCGCTGTGGGAGACCTGAGACATTTACTAGAGTGTCTCGAATCGGTAAGGAGATCGTCCCTAGCCTTGACTCATGATGGAAATCCGACTTCCAGTACGACACCATGCGGTTTTGATTGTAAAACTAGTATGGCGACATAGTATATGGTAGCTATGCCATCTATGATTGATACATTATGATTGAAATGTTTGTGAAATATATATTCACTAATAATAATATCAAATCCGTTTTTATCATGTCAAGCAATTTTGACCATTATAAGGTAAAACTCTATCCTCCGGTTTGCGTTGCATTGTGTGACGGGACTTGAGTCTTATAATGGTTTCATTATTCTAAAAAGCATTGCGTTGTTTAGCGAGTTACTTTATTTATGCACTAGCAATCCAATGGAGTAAACCTGTTCAGCGTTAGCGGCGTGGTCCTTTGATTAGCCTTATTAATAGTTAAGTGAAGATTTCTCATACCAGTCCCGTGACTGACCCGTAGTTTGTTTCACGTTGCAAACTTGGGTGTCCTCTTTTCCACACAGGCAGTCGAGTAGCTTATTTTGCACATATATTGAGCAGGATTCTGGATCGAAGCTTAAAGCAGTGCCCAAAGCATTGATAGTCTTCCGTTGTGCTAGTTTATTCATTTCCGCTGCATTGGATTACATTTATTGTAAATTATCTTCCGCTGTATTATTATTTATCGATGTACTATGATATATTCTGTACTCTGATGTAACATTAATGTAATGTTTATAAAAGTCTTCTGTTATTTGTTTTGATGTGTTGTATGCCCAAAATTAGCGTATTCGAGATTCGAACGGTCTGGTCGATTTTGTGATCGATTAGGTCCGGGAGAAATCCGAATCGTTACAGCCGCTTTGATTAGATTTGAGCCGCTCTAACACGAACGATTTTTATATCAATTTTATTCATTTTTATAATGAATACCGAAAAGGGAATGATTTCAAAATCTAATATTTTGAAAATATTATCATTTTAACATTTTAATGATAAGGAAAATTCAATTTTGATTCAAAATTGAAATGGAAGTGGGAATCGTTTTAAAACAAATTTATAAAATGCATTTTGAGCGGAAATAGAATATATATATATATATATATTATATATATTTATATAGCTTGAATAGAACATACCGCGCAACGACCGTTTGCGAATTTCGACCATTAACTTTCAATTGATGTAATGGGAGATCCGACCGTCGGATTCTCCTAAAATCAGAACCGTTAGGTTCCGGTGGCCGTTATTGGAAACCGATTGTACGGGCCTTAATAAAATTATTCAAAAATAGGGAAAAAATATGTAAAATCATAATAAATGATTTGGAAAGATTTCGGGTGAAGAATTCCATATTTGAAAAGATAAAATATATTTTTATCTAAATGAACTAGTTATTAACTAGACTAGAAATCCAATAATTTTTAAATAAATAAATTGTATTTATAAAGGGTTTTAATATAACCAGAAATTTCCAATGAATGAATTGGGATGGATTTGAGTGGAAATAATTTTCAGAATATTTCATTTGGATTCCGTGATTATACGAATATTGTTGAGGAATTTGGAAGATACAAATATCGTTATTCCCAGTACGATATCCATTAGTTTCAGAATTTGATATTGAATATAAGTCGATATAATTTCTATTCAGAGCCTTGTATTTAATATCAAAATTGGATTTTGGGTTTGTCGTGAATGGTGTCTTAAATAATACGGTTCTTAAACCCAGTTGAGAAAAGAATAAATCTTTTAATTAAGATTAATTAAGTTTACCAATTAATTAATATTTAATTGGAATTGAAGTGAAATTGGATTTTTGGGTTTATAGTGAACAATGTTTTAAATGACATTCGTTCTTTAACCCAAATAACAGTGAAGTTATGATTTGGAATTTATAAATCTTTCTATTAAGATTTAGTGGAAATTTTCCAAAGTAAAATTTTCCAATTTAATACATTAAACTGGAACTGAGTGGAATTCGATTTGGTAATAATCGAGATGAGCTTTTGTGAAGAAGACCATTATTATATATGGAATTTAAAAAGGAATTGCGATTATTCCATTTATAGTATTAGTTGGATACGGAAATTTATATTGATTATGTATATTGATCTGTTTTCCTTGAAGATTCCATAGTTAATGGAACATGATTTGGGTTTATCGTGAACTGTGTTTTAAATAACATTGGTTCTTTAACCCAATTAAAGACAGGATTGATTTTCTAAAATTGAATAATCATTGAATAATGATTTTTGGAGATTAAAACCAAGTTAGAGTTTTAATGAATCTTTAATTAGATTAAAATGAGAATGGGATAATTAAATATTATCAAATTTAGGAAATATTCGAGAATGGAGTACTACCTGTTTTACTCTAGGTGATAGTTAAATCTTAAATTAGATTTGAACGTGTAATGGTAATTAAATTTACCGATAGCACCGTGGGTGTTAGATATGGGGTACTACCAGTTTTGCTCCATGGGATGAATAGGTTGGGATTGGGATAATAAAAGAAATGAATACTTCGATATGGCTCGATAATCCCTGCTAGTTTTATAAATTGGTTTAGAATAGAAAAGATAATGAAATCTTTTGGAATTGATATCTAAAGGAAGATTAAAGAATAAATTTAAAAGAATTTATCTTTGATAAAATTAATGGGAACCTTTCCCTAGAGATGTGAATATTGGAACAAAAGAATATTCCGAATTGGAATAAGGCGTATGATGTGTTTTTATAGCACTTGATTATTAATTATAAAATACGCGAATTATTCGGGTTTAACCCCTTCTGAATAATTAATACGATGACTAAAAGTCGACGATGAAGACGGTGGTTGAAGATTGGAGATCTTCACATCGTATGGATGATTACTGATGTCTTGATTGGGCTGTACACCTAAGACAAGGTATTAAGTGGTGATCATCCAGACGTACTTGGAGATCGACCGGTTATGCGAGGACCTCTCTCCTGTATTGGACATATGGGACGAGGAATAAGGTGCCTCCGGTTTCGTTCAGACCCAGAATGGACTTGTAAATTGATGTGTATCTAACATTGGATTTTATTCTGTGTTGATTGATTTCCATTAAATATATATCTGTTTGGTGGCGGAGAATATATTCTCTTGCTTAACACCCTTCTCTAAGACGTACGAGCTCAGAGGTTATATATCGATAGACATCAATTGCATGGTATGAATTGTCAGTGTGGCATGCTAAGATGCAGATGATCAAGGCTTTTGTTTAAAAGCAAAGTCTTGTGGATGATGATCAAAGCATGACTTTAAGTAGCATAGCTTTGTGTATAGCGTTAATTCGCGAGCCTCACACCCGGTATGAGTTAAAAATGGGATAGTGACCTTTGGGAGAACTTGCGTTTCTTTCTAGCTAGAAGTGGTGTCATGGTATGGAGCCCAGACATTTTTACTTATGTGGACGATGGATTGCAAGGCGCCTCAGATTGAGTCCCTAGTGGCTCTGGATATTGGTTGCTACTGACCAAGTGATAGGTTCGATAGGACCGGGAAACGTATTGTTCAGGAATAATTAATCCACTAAAGTATGTGTGGACCGGCCCTTCTGTTCCAAGGATTTCTCCACGGTGTGTAATCCAAAGTCATTTGCTAGAGTGTCTCGAATCAGAGAGGAGCCATCCCTTGCCTTGACCCGTAGATGGAAATCCAATTTCCAGTATGTGACTTTTCGGTTTTGATTGTAAAACAAGTATGGCGACATGATATATGGTACCCATGTCGTTTATGATTGATACATTTATATTTGAAGTTGATTTTGACACTATAAACTTATAGTAATATCAAAATGATTTGTTTTAAACGTACCAAGCATGTTTAGCTATTATAAGGGAAAACTCTATCCTCCGTGTAATGACCCGGAAATCCATACCCTTTAAGCTGACTGAATACAAAGCACGTCCAACCCAAATTGCACGAAAATACGAATCATTAATAGAAAGAAGTTAAAGGATGAGAAATAGAAAGATAGAAAATTAGTATAGGAGAAAATAATTAGAAGATCGAACTGAACAACAACATAGAGTCTCACAATCCCAGTGGAAAAAAATATAATATATAAATAATCACTTTTAAAATACAAACTGTATTTACCTTTACATACATCATCAGAGTACATCAATATACAACACAGCGGAATAAACTCTAAATATCTAACATTGAAGCCTCTTGTTCCAAACTCCTCCAAATAAATCTGTAAAATCATAAACTACTTGACTGGCCGTACAAATTTGGGTACCCAAGAGTTTAGGGAAACGAAATAAATAAACTCTGGGTCAGTTATGGTACTGGTGTGAGTAAACAATTTTAAAACAAATTGATTAACAAAGGATATCTCATAAGACCACGCCAACCCAAAACACTTGTTTAACTTTCAAAAACGTTTTGAAAGAAAAGATAACCGTAAGACCGATCCACACATAAACGCGGATGGCTTTTTCCTTACGATAACCCAAAAACATTTTGAAATCAATTTCTTATTTTGGTATTATAATAATGTCTAAATACAAATAAATAGCAATCTAGCGAAACGCTTGCATCTCACGCTCCACATATATAGTATACAATCAAAACTGCGGGCGCTTATTAGATAATGAATTTCCAACTATGACAAGGTATGGAACCACCTGCCGATAATGTATCTCTAGAGGGGAATACACTGGGTTCAACATGAACATCTTGCAACCTGGCCCACACATGACCGACTACTTATTTCGCTTGAGTGTATCGAATGTATATCACCAACAGTTGGGATCAACAACCGTTTCCCGAAAGGGACAGCATCGAATAAAATAAAGAAGCAAAAGGAATTTCTATAGATAGGCGATTATACACTCTAATGGGAGCGACCCAAATAACAATGTTGCCTGCCCGATTTTTGTCATTTCCCAGTTGTGAGGCTTGAGGCTGAACTTACCTTTAGATATAATACGTCTTCATTCACTTTGAATGCCACATCGTCAAACCCGCCAAATCACAAATTGATTTCCCCAAAAATACCACGGGTATAAAGCTAAGAGAAACGAATTCCTCCGCCACCAAACGTAAATACGTTTGAAGAGATCAACTTACGTGATTTATGAGGCATACTCTGTCAGACATTCGTCTATACAAGTTGCTCTAGGACTGGACAAACTGAAGACACTATCCTGTAAATCCATCTTGGGCAATTTCTACCTAGGATTGACAAAATATCCCTTGCATAAACTTCGTCTTCAATGGTCTTCAATGATCTCTAACTTGAAACGTACATCGAATAGAAGAGGAATTTAGATTCCGGTCTCTTTGAAACGATAACGAAAAGGACCAAATTTAATAGTCGATTATTTAACTATCAAATATAAAATAAATAAATTTAACTCCGTTGTATCTGCTAAGCTTAGTTTAAATAAAACTTTGATTATTTAAATTTAAATATTAACTTTGTATGTATATTTAATTGAAAACATAATTATTGACAAAATTCTTATTTTCAATCCTATATGATAATCTCACTTTCAAACATCCATTTCATAACTGAAAATGATATTCAACTCCAACACTCATTTCGAACACAAACTAAAACGATTTATCGGGTAATAGTGAAATCGATCAAGTTGGGGTATTTTAATTACCTCTCAGACCTTGAGTCAAAATCATTCTTATCGTCAAGATTTGTAGAAGTACGATATTCAAAATATTCGACAAAATAGAATTTGTGAATCCGTTTGATTTCCAAATCTTAAACCATTTCAAAACAACGTTGTTGTTTTTGGACCACTCTATCAGGTTAACCCAATTAACTAAAATGTTAAATTTGGGAATCTATCTAACTAAACTAACTTTATTTCTTTATCCTTTTATAACTTAATTATTTTTACAAGTTTACTAAATTAAAAGACTAATTAAGTTAAAGCATACTTCTTACACAATTTATCCAATTTTTTACTTACTATTAAACTGCACAATTAACTTATCCAAACATTTAATTAAACCTTGATTAACTTTTCACAATTTATTTCAGAAAACGGATGGTTTAAATGATTACAATTAATCTTTCTTTTTAAATTAATAATATAAGTAATTTAAATAAACCCACTAATAATTTCTGAAAAACAATTTATATCCAATTATTTAAAACTGAAGTTCGTTTCTGAGTTACTTTACAGAAATCATAATTTAGCAGTTCCAATGGTATATAGCGGTTCTTAAAACAGTCGACATTCCAGTTATTAACCCATTTTGCACCATCAATCATATAAATACAATTCAATATTTTCGACTGAAAATATAATATCCAAACATCATATGTTAACTGATAAAATATATCAAACTGATATTATAGCAGAATGATGTCTATTTCTGCTGACAGGGTGTCCAAATAATTTACTCAATCAAGTTATACAGTAGAACGGTGTTTATTTCCACTTAACTGGGTCTCAATAAAAGTAAGTAATTATGATCAACGTAATTAAATGCCACTAAATTAATCAATCAAAAAATTAAATGTTGATTAAATATTCACTGCATTTACAAATCATTATTGATCATTAGTTCACATGTTATTTAGTTTATGACTAAATTTATTTTATTCTAATTGATATTTAGCAATACACTTCCCTAAATTATTTAATAAATTAATTTAATTTAACTCGGATTACATTAAACTCGATAACTTGGATTACTTACATACACCATCAATCGACTTGCTCATACACACGAACCAAACTTATTGTATCATACATTCTTGATCAATATATGTAATTTAAATACATAAATATATTTATTTTGCAGTTGAGTTTTAACTATAAACATTTTCTTTTTAATCATTTAATTGAAACAGGCTGAGCCCAATTCTGCTAACCCACATATATTTACCCTTACTTATATTTAATTAATCTTATAACTTCCCTTTCCTATTTATTTATACCTTTACCTAGATTAGAATTAACCCCCTTTTTATTATACGGGCCAAGCCTAGGGCCCAATACCCAAAAACCCGCGTACCAATATAAATGCGAGCGTACCAGATAAAAATATTGCGCCCAATTCTTTTCTTCCCATCCATTTCTTTCACCCTTTCATTCATTTCCTTACCTTCAGCCATTTCAGTGGTCCTCTGTGCACTGGTGCACGTGCACCAACGATCTTCTCCACTTGAGAGCCATCTCCACCCACGAGCATGTCACCTCCGTACTTCCGATTTGTATTGACCGGTCGTCTCGAACCAAAACCTTCTCCTCTTCAAAAACTCTTTTCAATGCCATCACGCGAAATAAGCAGTTACAACTCGTTCGTATATAGACCTCTTTCGATCACCTCCAGCCATGCTAACCTCTTGCACCACCTTGGTGATGAAGCCGACCCCCGATACTTCCTTCCTGCGAATTCCCATCGCACTTGATCCACTACAACAGCCGTACGATCAAATCAAATACCCATTCCCAAAATGAACCCAAAACTTAAAACTAGTTCGTCCGGATTCCTCCGACAACTGGACATGACACAACTTCGCCCACGCATTCGCCAACCTCTAGTGAAACTCCCCTATGTACAGTTTTCGATTCCATTCACACAAATTTTAGAATTTGATTTGTAACCCCAATAAATGCTAGCACAAAACCTAGGTTATTATAAATCATGAAAAAAGTTTTAAAAATCATGATTTTTAAGTATTAACACATTTATATGACTGAACTCATAAATTTTGATGATAAAAATTTAGAGTTTACAAATTCTTTTTTGTATTTTGTATGTACATATATACAACATCGTAATGAAACTATTTTTAGAAAATATTATAGATTTTATAAACAAATTTTGTGTAGAGTTCAATATTTGAATCATTCCATAATAAGAATGTTTGCGAACAAATTTTGCAATTGTAAACAACTATAAAATCCGTTCGGTTTTCCTAAACAACAAGGATTGTTGTAGAGGGTGTCGAACTCTGGGACCAAAAATATTTTAATTAATAAATCCACTCAAGTTATTCCAAAATTTTGGTTGATTGAAAACACAGAAAATAACAACAATTAAATAAAAAAGAGAGATTTATCTAATAAGAGAAAGCAATTAGGGGATAATGACATAGATTAGATTCACACTCATCAATAGCCAACAAATAAATATAGATCTAATTCATGTTTCTGTCACAAACACGAATCAACGATAAATAGATTCTTAGAAACAAATAAGTAAATAACGACAAGCATAGCCTATGTAGGAGCTGAGCTCTTAAACAACCATAAACTATCAGGACAGATTCACAAATTAATTTCTAAAACCCTAAAGTTAGATCTAAATCTGATAATTGTTAGATCGAACACGAATATACCCTGTGAAGGAGCATAGCTCTTAAACGACATAGAATATGAAGGTTCAAATCTAACCCTTGATTCTGATCTAGATCTACATATATAAAGTCCTCATCTATTGGCTATGTGATTCATGTTGAATCATATCTATTAGCGTCATCACCCACTAATTAAAGGAGATTAGCTAGACATAGCTAAAGAAGAAGAAAAACAGAAATTAAATAACATGAACATAAATAAAACTAAAACTAAATAGAATAGAGGAAGAAGAGTTTTATTCCAAGAGAAAGATTACAGAATAAAACTAAGTGTGTTTTTACATGAATAAGATACAAGGTATTTATAGTTGTATTGGCCAAGGCTACTTGGCAAATTCCATAATATGGGACAAAAACCCCTTTTTCAAAATAACACATAAATCAAGTTGCTCAGTGTGAACGTATGCAGTGCATGAATGAGAAGCCTTGCAAATTACATGATATGGGACAAATAACTTAGCCTAATTAGCAACTAGACCAATGTGAATGCATGCAGATGTCATGGAAAATAGGTTGCGGGCTTCAACTCCAATTGACTTGAGAATGAATAACAACTCCAAGTGATCGTTATGGAAAAGCATTGAATCTTGTCTTTGAAATATATGCAGCAGAAGGCGATTGAATAACAACTTTTCTTCAGGTCTTCAAGCTTTAATCCAGCTTTAAAATTCAACACTCTTCTCGCACAAATTCTTCAAGCTTTTCAACAATTAAGTGCGTTAATCCATTCATCAAAAATAATCTGTAAACACAACTATAAATGCAAAATATCAATTATTTAAAAGATAAAATAAGATAAATATGCGGATAAAATATACACATTTACGTGTATATCAAATACCCCCACACTTATCTTTTTATTCGTCCTCGAATAAACTAAACTAAGATATGTCACACTTTCGTAGGAAACACGATTGCATTTAGCATATGCAACAAGCCGTTAAACCCCTAGGTGTCCCTAGTAAGACGAGTGTTGTCTCGTGAGGGTTTTCAGCGGATACTACCCACAAAATCCAAAGCGCCTTGTGGATTAATCAAAAAATATATTTAAGGTCTTTCACATTCCAAGGATTTCACCTAACTTCAATAATAACGGTTTAGCCCCAAATTGTCCATCCCATAATTAGTGCAAAAATGAATAAAAAATTTCAAGCTGAATCGTAATTCCTTAATAACACTGTAATTGTCTTGAAGGTTAAGAGCGTGGTGTCAACCAAAGTTTACACATCGACAATGTGCACCCAATCATTTCTTTATTCTTTATTCCCTTTTTTTTTTTTGAATGATTTTGCACCAATGTAACTGTAATGTATTGGATATGAGTTATGCATAGATGAAGGAAAATTTTGTAAGTTCTAAAAATATTCTAGATAAGAGGGCAAGTGTATTAGTTGAACTTCAAATTACAAAAGATAAAGTAATACTAAGGCACATATGAACATTTTTATTTCCTTTCATCTCGTCTACTACAATCCTCACTTCCAAGTACAGTAGAATGGATGTGGATGGAATGGAATTGAATGCTTTTATAGTCAAGAATGATGAATGACTATTTTATTCAGAGAGACTCTCTCTTTATTACATTTTTTTCTCTTTTTCTTTCTTTCCTTTTTTTTGCATGATGAATGATGAGTGGAGATGGAATGGAATGATACCGTACATTATTTCATTTGATTCCTTCTCTACTAAACCAACACTTCGTGAAAGGAAAGTTTTGTGCCCTAGTTACTCTACTTCTATAACCTTAATTCAACACACAAGTCTGGATTGATGTTATACAAAAAACTGAAAGAAATGATAAACAAAGTTTCGTAAGATAGATAACCCATATGGTATATGGTTATCCTACCATAAAACAAGTACGGAATGGGTAGTGTAATATTGGTATATAAAGTGACGTATTTAACCTTTGAAAATAAATCAGTGAAAAGGTTCTTGAGTATACCAATATAAGAAAAATTTATCGAAACATGGATGTAAATCGACTAAAACTTGGGTTTGAATAATGTGGGGTATCGAAGAAGAACGCTACAATGAGTCATTTCTCCTTAATTGGGCCAAGTGGAATTTAGAACTTACAAGTGTGAAAATTTGAGTGAGAAAAATATTATGCATGAAAACGAACTCAGAAAATCCAACATATGTAGGAAAAAACTCATTTTTATTTTTGATTATTTTTACTTGCACATTCTCACATGTACACAAAGGTTGACACGCTTACTCCAGAACACGACTAACGTCTGCACAGTCTCAAGCTAGCATCTTAAATAGACACATTACGATTCAATGAATAAATAATGTTCATTCCCATCACCCAACAATTCAACTTATCAAATAAGAACCAAGGTGTTATTTATGAATTTAAGTTAATCCTTGTTCAATGAATGACCTACTTCATAAAATTTGATTGCTGATGTAATGTAAATTCCCCCCCACACTTGAGTGTGACTGTGTCCTTACAGTCGTTAATCAGACATATCTTAGTGAAAGGGAAATAAAATAAGAGGGTCAGCACGGCTTACCGGGTACACGTGCAGAAAATATGCAGTCATCGAATAGATGAACCGGTCCACAATGGACCAATGGGTCAGCCTCATCAAGATTATGAGACACAGCTGAAGCACAGAAAATCAAATCATAAAAGATTTTATATTACGTGTCAGATTTGGAAATACAAATCTTGTTTTTTCAGCAGTTTGAGTTGCTAATTTTAAAATTTTGAGCTCACAATTGATCCTAAAATCAAATTGAATTTCTGTAGCAGCTAAAGAGAGGTCATCGAGCTGGGGTTCAGTAAAAGTTTCAAAAACAAAATTCGATTTGTTCAGATGATGTATAAATTGAGAGACGTGTGCATCACTCTCACCCCCACAATGGTTTTGAGAAATATTGTTCAGTTTTGCTTTGATATTGGAAATTTTGTTGACTAAAGGTTCATTCATAAACCTAAAGTTAAAACCAAACAAGTGAATTTTTAGTAAATTTCGAAATCGTGTTTTCTCAAAAACCGTATTATTCCAAAAAGAGTTCATATACTGCAGAAATTTATCATTGAAAAACAAGTGATCAAAGTGAGATTCAGTTGAAACGATCAAGTCACAAGGGGTTTCAACAGTTTCAGAAAAATTGTCATTGTGTTCAACCTCAAGAATTTCAAAGTTTTCAAATGATTTAGTTTCAATTTCAGTCCCAACAACATTATCGTCAATTGATTCAAGAAGTTTTCTCTCATCAAAGTCATCCTTACCTAAACAGTTGTTACCCACATCGTCATTTCTTTCAAGTTGACAATCTAAAGTTGCTAAATTTTCAAAATTTGAGAAAGGAAGGCCAAATCGAAGGTTGACGTCTTTGTTTTCAAGAGAATTTAAATTCAAATCAATTACCGAGATTTCAACAACTTCATTAAGATTTTCATCAATTTCAAAAGTTGTTAGTTGACAATTTTCGATTTTAGTAAGAGTTGAATTTTCAGCAGAAGCATCAGTTTGAGTTTGAATTTCAGTTTCGCAGAAATCAGAGTTTTGCACAAGAGATTTTTCAAAAATTTCATTTTCATAAACAGTCAAATCGTCAGAATCATCAATAATCGTTATGTATTGTTGTGACGAAGTTAATGGCTGACTATTTGTTTCAAAAGAAACATTGGCAGAAAGTTGTTTGTCACTAGATTGGGATTTGTAGTTGTTGTACAAGTTTGTAACTTCAGTTTGAAGAAGAGAAATGTGATAAACTATCCTAGTGCAACTTTGTTTGCTGTCTGTTATTCTTTGAGCAAGTTCTTCGACGTAAGTCAAGCCAAGTTTCATTAAATCCTCAAATTCATCAACATCATAAATTCCCTCAAGTAATAACTTCTCTAGATTTTGCCAAAGTTCAATAGTGTATTGAGCCAGTTGTTCAATGTTACGCATGTTTTCGATATATTTATTTTCAGAATCTTGTTTATCATCTAAAATTTGTGCCCATTCCTTGATGTCCTCGCGACAATTCCGAATGTCATGCATTAATTGATCAATTTCACTCAGGCTCTCATCTATCAAATTGGTAAACACACCAGACTTCAAAATGTTGTTTTTTAGATTCGTCATTTCTATGTGTTCCTCACTGGTTGACCTTAAAAACTCATCCACCTCATCTCTTAGAAGTCGTCCATTATTTATTTTCCAAAACCAACATCGCCAAAAATTTAGCTTGTTCGCAACACATTTTTCATATTCGATAACCAACATTTGACATTCACTCGTATTATGAAAATCATTTTGGCTTTCAAAAATTTCGTTAAAACCCGTGTTGTAATTGTTTTGATTTTCAGCACTTTGCTTAGCCATTTGCGCTAAAAGTCGTCTTGCTTCAGATAAATTCTCATTAATCATAGAATGGCAATTTTCATATTGGGGTACAATCGTTTGATAAGATTGGTGGGAATTATTTGAAAAGTTTTCAGCTTGAAACTCATTCTGATTTGAATTGAAGCCAAAATCATTTAAATTTTGAAAAGAAGTACAATTTTGGCTGTACATGGGGCAAGCTCGCATGTACTAGAAGAAGAAAGTTATTCGTCGAAAAATCAGTTGCAAAACGTGTGGCGCTAAAGAAGCTCCTAAAAAAAATGTTAAAATTAACAACTTCGGATTATATAAATACAAGTCCGGGCCAGGTTCGGACAGGGATTATCAGTGTGCCACGAATCACCATAGAAACACGACTGAAGGTTTAAGAACCAGTTTGAGTTCTCGACTCTACCGTTCCTTAGACACCCTAGAGAGTATCAATCCTAATTGTCAATTTAACAAATATTTTGTTCTATGAAATTTGGGGAATCCTCGATTTGATTTCAAAAATAAACTTTTCAGTTAATCCCACGTTCGTTTTAAAATTTTAAACCACACAACAAGCTGAATAATCAATCGCAGAATAATAATTTGCAGCAATAAAGATTTTACAAGCAAGCCGCGGCACCTGCAGAAAATTTTTACAAGCAATTTTTATATATATTTCAAACAGCAGCAGTCCCTGTAGAGTTAATAGAATTTTACAGTGATCGGCGGTCCGTCCAGTGCAATTGAGAAGCGCTAGCGCGTTCACACCCCACTTGGTGTGCAACCGCTCCAATCAAATCTGTTTGCAAATCACTTGGCTGAACTCTTTACTTCCCGTTGGCCTTTGAATTGATTTCTTTGCTTGACTTCGATTCTTTGATTTGTTTGCTTGAGCCTTGAATTCTTTCTGCTTTGGCCTTTTTTTGAGTTCTCTCTCTCTTTTTGACTTTTTTTTTGGGAAGGAAAACTAAAATGGCACTAAAACAAAAACAAAAGAAAACTAAGGCTAATAAAAAAATTAAATAAAGAGATGAAATCTCTTTCTTCCTTTTTTTTAAGAAACAAAAGAAAATATATAATAAACAAAGAAAACAATTTTTTTAAAAAAAAAAAGGATTTGGGAAAAGAAAGCTAGAACCAACTTACAAAATTCGAAGAAGAGAAAAGGTTTTTTTTTAAAAAGGGAACAGGGAGAACTATAAACTATGAGAAGAAAAAAAAACAAAGGAAGAGGATGGGGTATTGGTTTGAGAAGTGGTTGTGGTGACTATTATTTGTGATGAAGAGGTTGAAGAGGATGGGTATATGTAGATAGAAGAAAGAAAATTGGAAAGAATTGAAAAAGGATTTTTTTTTTTTTTTGGGAAAAGGAATGTATTTATACAAGGAATATTGGAAAGTAGAGAAGTTTGGAAAGAAATTAAAGAAAAGAAAGGAAAGAAATTGTAATAAAAGCAATTATTTTTCTTTTTTAGAGAATTGCTGAAAAATAGAAAGAGATAGTAGAGAAATTTGGAAAGAAATAACGGAAAAGAGGGGAAAGAAATTGGAAAAAGTTGGAACAAAATTAATGAAAGAAAGGGAAGGAAATAAATGAAGAAAGAATGGTAATGAATAGAAAATAAAGTAGAAAAGGAAAGAGATCAAACTAAATTTGCATGTTTTTTTTAATTAGAATTGTTGTAAAAGTAGAGGTGTGGAAAGGTGGAAAGAAATTTGAAAGAAAAAGAAGAGAATTAACAGAAAGGAATTGTTAGAAAAGTTGAAATTTTTTATATGGAAATGTTGAAAGGAGGAAGCAAGATGCAAATAAAAGTGGAAAGAAATAAATAAAAAAAATGCAATTTTTTTTTATTGTTGTCAAAATAGAAGAGAGAGAAGAGATTGTGTAGAAGAAAAATCAGAAAGAAGTAAATGAGAAAAAAGGGAAACAAAAAGAAAAAAAATTGCACAAAAAAGGGCAAGAAATTTTATTTTATTTTTTTTGTTTTTTTTATTGTAAGAGAATGAAATATGAGAGTTTGGAAAGAATTCTTTTTTTTTAAAAAAAAGAGGAAATCTAAGAAAAATAATGGGAAAGAAATTTGAGAAAATAGATGGCAAGAAATCGAACACAATTGTGGCAATTTGAATTGGTGAAATCAGGTGTAAAAGGAAACGAATAAAAAAGGAAGAATTATAAGAGAGATCGGAGATTGGGGATATAAAATTACAAAAAGTTTTTTTTTTAAATATATATATATATATATATAAATTGTAAATAGAAGGAAGAAAAGTGAAAAGAAATAGGAAAGAAATCAAAACAAATATGGCACTTTTTTTACGACAGAAAAATATGTAAAAGAGGAAAGAAATTTAAAACAAAAATTGGCAACTTTTTTTCTTTTTTTCTCTTAATTGGAAGATTACGGTATCATTGACTAACACCAAATCAAAACAATCAAGAATTTTCTGCTATATATATAAAAGACAACAAAAGGAATAAAATAAAAATAAAACTAACACAAATTAGAAAATAAAATATTTTTGTGAGTTTTTTATGGAAAAAAAAAGAAAATAAATGAAAAAAAAATAACTCGAAGGATTTAAAAATAAAAATAATTTTGATCCCCGGCAACGGCGCCAAAATTTGTTTGCGAACAAATTTTGCAATTGTAAACAACTGTAAATCCGTTCGGTTTTCCTAAACAACAAGGATTGTTGTAGAGGGTGTCGAACTCTGGGACCAAAAATATTTTAATTAATAAATCCAATTAAGTTATTCCAGAATTTTGATTGATTGAAAACACAAAAAATAATAGCAATTAAATAAAAAAGAGAGATTTATCTAATAAGAGAAAGCAATTAGTGGATAATGACATAGATTAGATTCACACTCGTCAATAGCCAACAAATAAATATAGATCTAATTCATGTTTCTGTCACAAACACGAATCAACGATAAATAGATTCTTAGAAACAAATAAGTAAATAACGACAAGCATAGCCTATGCAGGAGCTGAGCTCTTAAACAACCATAGACTATCAGGACAGATTCACAAATTAATTTCTAAAACCCTAAAATTAGATCTAAATCTGATAATTGTTAGATCGAACAAGAATATACCCTGTGAAGGAGCATAGCTCTTAAACGACACAGAATATGAAGGTTCAGATCTAACCCTTGATTCAGATCTAGATCTACATATATAAAGTCCTCATCTATTGGCTATGTGATTCATGTTGAATCATATCTATTAGCGTCATCACCCACTAATTAAAGGGGATTGGCTAGACATAGCTAAAGAAGAAGAAAAACAGAAATTAAATAACATGAACATAAATAAAACTAAAACTAAATAGAACAGAGGAAGAAGAGTTTTATTCCAAGAGAAAGATTACAGAATAAAACTAAGTGTGTTTTTACATGAATAAGATACAAGGTATTTATAGTTGTATTGGCCAAGGCTACTTGGCAAATTCCATAATGTGGGACAAAAACCCCTTTTTCAAAATAACACATTAATCAAGTAGCTCAGTGTGAACGTATGCAGCGCATGAATGAGAAGCCTTGCAAATTACATGATATGGGACAAATAACTTAGCCTAATTAGCAACTAGACCAATGTGAATGCATGCAGATGTCATGGAAAATAGGTTGCGGGCTTCAAATCCAATTGACTTGAGAATGAATAACAACTCCAAGTGATCGTTATGGAAAAGCATTGAATCTTGTCTTTGAAATATGCGTCAGAAGGCGATTGAATAGCAACTTTTCTTCAGGTCTTCAAGCTTTAATCCAGCTTTAAAATTCAACACTCTTCTCGCACAAATTCTTCAAGCTTTTCAACAATTAAGTGCATTAATCCATTCATCAAAAATAATATGTAAACACAACTATAAGTGCACAATATCAATTATTTAAAAGATAAAATAAGATAAATATGTGGATAAAATATACACATTTACGTGTATATCAAAGAATCATTGACATTTTAAAGCTAAATGGTGGTTTCTAAAAACAGTAACAGAGCCTTGGATTTTTAATTTGGTGAATGCCACAATTGCCAATTTTAAATGGTAAACCAATGGTACTGCATTTATAAACTAACTAAACCCATCTCACTACTATTAACATGTCAGTCTTATCCCTCTTAGCATGCCAGTATAACCAGGCAATATCACTTGTAACCAGAGGCTATCATTAACAGTTTTGCATGTCAAAACCCATATACTAACTACCTTGAAACAAGAATTGTCCAGTTTTACATTCAGAAACATATGTTTATAGAAACATGTTGTAAAATAATTAGTAAATAGTGGGTTGGTCAACTCACATCATATTATGTACAATTCTTCCTATTTTCTGTTCAAAGTTTCATTCATTCATGTTCTGATGTGTAGATCGAACTGTTTTCAAAATCATGCATCCGAGAATATTCAGACTTATATAACAGCTTGCATCTTCCTAAACATAAATCAGCAATTGTATTTTAAAGGGGAAAAACTAGTTTCAATGTGTAAAGTTTTCAAAAAAAATTCCAGGCATTTGTCTTTTCCTCTTGTTAAGGATGGAAAACACATTAACCAAACACATTATATAGGTATTTATATTGCATTTCATCATTATATATATGAATTAGTATATAAATGGGAAAAGTTAACTCATACATACCCAGTCTAGACTAATATGCAGATGTCACATGATTTAAATTCACTACACAACAATCACAGGTTCAAGCATAGTTTTTATCATATCCATCAGCAAGTGCAACATAAGTATCAAATACTAAATACATGATTATGGCAAAAATTTAAGGAATAAGCAGTGAGTGTTCACTTACCAAAAATTACCGTTGCTGTGTAATGTGTTCACTACCCTTGTGTTCACCGGTTTTGTGCTCTGTTTATACTTGTTTTGCCTAGTGTTCACTTCCATTTTCCCACTTATTCCAGTTCAGAGGCTTGCCATATTCTTTTAGTTTGAGTTTGTTATGTTTTGAGTGAGATTGTAGCATGTACTAGTGTATTTATAGGGTGAAATAAGTTGTAAAATAATGTGTAGCTTCTAGCTATAACAGGGTAAGGATCCTGCTGCTTTTGATTGAAATGAAATGGCATTGAGTCATTTCTAAGCTCACATCTTACAGCTACACACTACGGCAATATGGTGAAAAGCAAATGCTTTGCTCTTAAATAACATATGGTTTTGAGGGTACTCGCTATACAATCCTAGGATGTCTACTATTTACATTGGAAATGAAGGTTGCATTCATTACATAGCTGCTATGAACACAACTTAGTATTGACGTTGAATTTTAATGTTCACATGGGTATATACCATGTGGTTCTTAAACTAGGCTGTCTATAAAAGGTGCTTGGCTTTCTACACTTTTGAGTTGAAAGAAATGATGTTGGCTGTCTAATTTCATTTTGATTGGAAATGCTAGCTTGCTATGCACACACACATACTACACCTATATGTACTAAATGTTTATAGAATGTTATACCCCTTTCATTTGATAGCCAAATTTTCTACACATGTAGATGTGAAGTCATTTAGATTTTAACTTAGATTACCTTATGCTATTCTAGCTTTATACAAAATTGACTAAGATTTTAGATGTAAATAAAATGTTTAAACATCATTAATACATATAATATGTTTAATTAATTATTCTAATTTTCTAAAATATATACATCCAATATTATCTATATAGTTAAGAGCCTAATTAAATTTAAAAATATGAAACAAAATGATACTGTATTATTTACCGCTTTATATGCATATGTACACTTGTCAAAAGATTTTTAAATATTAGAAATATACCTTAAATTCTCTAATATTATTATTATTCATAATTTATTATTTAAAAAAATTTCTAAAATAATCCATAATAAATTATATTATAAAAGCAGTCAAAAACTGGGACGTTACAATCTACCCCCTTAAAATAATTTAATACTCGAAATTGAAGAGTAACAAGGAGATTTTAGTTATATCTAGTTATAAACAAAATGTATACATGGGTCGTCCCCTAATAGTCACCATAAACAAGGCATCCAAAACACACAGTTTACCAAAACATTTTACAGCAATTAAATTATTCAATACATCAGCAATTTGCTATCAATTACCATAATTTTCATAACCAGAAATATCTGTTGTTTATAATTGGAAAGTATTTCCATTTCTTATTTATACTTCTATTTTTTAATAGTCATTAATCCGTGACCATAAATCGATGAGAAAATTAATCCTCTAAGTATCAACCTCGAAGACCGAAATCAACAATAGATCAACACTCAGAAAATCATTCAAATCAACAAACTTTCGGTTAGATTCCAATTTCTTAACTACATATCTGAATTTTCAAATTCCAGAATCTAAATTTCCTGTTGTTATTCCAAACTAATCTGAAATCACATACATTGATTCCATTTTAAATTCAAAACTTTCTAATTTCCCAAAACATCCTATTTTACTCAATAATTTTCCAGTTTATCTTATTTGTCTTTCTCTATACAAATTTAATTCTGTTTAATATATAACCATTTAATCTAATTAGATTATAATAACAACTATCGACACATCCATATATAATAATAGTTTCATAAAATTAATCTTTTAGATCAAAATATAAAGTTAGGCAAAATTATTTCATTTACCCAGCTGTAAAACAATACTGTGTCGAAATACTATGTTCAAGGGTTTACAAAAACTTTTCGATACAGTGTTAACCCTGCATCGACCATAATTTTTAAACCACTCGACAAACCAACCAACACAATAATAAAAATAGTTTTTATATTAATTAACAAATATGCTCTCATATATATACACACAAACTCAATCTAGGATATTATTAACCCCATCTCTATCGAGTTACACCACAGAGCCAAGGTTACTACTCAACCTTCAGCTTTGATACCAAGGGCAACGACCCGGAAATCCGTACCCTTTGAGCTGACTGAATACAACGCACATCCAACCCAAATTGCATGAAAATACGAATCATTAATAGAAAGAAGTTAGAGGATGAGAAATAGAAAGATAGAAATTAGAATAGGAGAAAATAGCTAGAAGATCGAACTGAACAACAACATAAAGTCTCACAATCGCAGCAGAATAAAATATAATATATATAATCACTTTTGAATTACAAACTGTATTTACCCTTACGTACATCGTCAGAGTACATCAACATACAACACAGTAGAATAAACTCTAAATATATAACACTTAAGCCTCCTGTTCCAAGCTCCTCCAAATAAATCTGTAAAATCCTGAACTACTTGACTGCCCGTATAAATTTGGACACCCAAGAGTTTAGGAAAACAAAAAAAAATAAACTTTGGGTCAGTCATGGGACTGGTGTGAGTAAACAATTTTAAAACAACTTGATTAACAAAGGATATCTCATATGACTACGCCGTAAAAAACGGAATGAGTTATTCTCTTATGAGAACCCAAAACACTTGTTTAACTTTCAAAAACGTTATGAAAGAAAAGATAATCGTAAGACCGATCCAAACATAAACACGGACGACTTTTTCCTTACGATAACCCAAAACATTTGAAATCAATAACTTATTTTGATATTATAATAATGTCTAAATACAAATAAATAGCAATCTAGCGGAACGCTTGCATCTCACGCTCTATATATATAGTATACAATCAAAACCGCGGGTGCTTATTGGATAATGAATTTCCAACTATGACAAGGTATGGAACCACCTGTCGATAATGTATCTCTAGAGGGGAATACACTGGGTTCAACAAGAACATCTTGCAACCTGGCCCGCACATGACCGACAACTCATTTCGCTTGAGTGTATCGAATGTATATCACCAATGGTTGGGATCAGCAACCGTGTCCCGAAAGGGACAGCATCGAATAGAATAAAGAAGCAAAAGGAATTTCTCCAGATAGGTGATTATACACCCTAATGGGAGCAACCCATATAGCCATGCTGCCTGCCCGATTTTTGTAATTTCCCGGTTGTGAGGCTTGAGGCAGAACTTACCTTCAGATATAATACGTCTTTATTCACTTTGAATGCCACATCGTCAAACCCGCCAATCACAAATTGATTTCCCCAAAAATACCATAGGTATAAAGCTAAGAGAAACGAATTCCTCCACCACCAAACGTAAATACGTTTGAAGAGATCAACTTACGCAAATTATTAGGCATACTCTGTCAGACATTTTTCCATACAAGTTGTCCTGGGATTGGACAAACTGAAGATACTATCCTGTAAATCCATCTTGGGCAATTTCTACCTAGGATTGACAAAATATCCCTTGCATAAACTCTGTCTTCAATGGTCTTCAATGATCTCTGACTTGAAACGTATATCGAATCGAAGTGGAATTTAGATTTTGGTCTCTTCGAAACGATAACAAAAAGGTCCAAATTTGATAGTCGGTTATTTAACTATCAAATATAAAATAAATAAATTTAACTCCGTTGGATCTGCTAAGCTTAATTTAAATAAAACTTTAATTATTTAAATAAAAATATTAACTTTTATGTATATTTATTTGAAAACATAATTATTAACAAAACTCTTATTCTCAATCCTACTTGATAATCTCACTTTCAAACATCGGTTTTGTAACTGAAAACGATATTCAACTCCAACACTCATTTCAAACACAAACTAAAACGATTTATCAGATAATAGTGAAATCGATCGAGTTGGGGTATTTTAATTACCTCTCAGACCTTGAGTCGAAATCATTCTTATCGTCAAGATTTGTAGAAGTTCAATATTCGAAATATTCAACAAAATAGAATTTGCGAATCCATTTGATTTCCAAATCTTAAACCATTTCAAAACAACGTTGTTGTTTTTGAACCACTCTATCAGGTTAATGTAATTAACTAAAATGTTAAATTAGGGAATCTATTTAACTAAACTAACTTGATTTCTTTATCCTTTTATAACTTAATTATCTTACAAGTTTACTTAATTACAATATTAATTAAGTTAAAACATATTTCTTAGATAATTTATCCAAATTTTTACTTACTATTAAACTGCACAATTAACTTATCCAAACTGTTAATTAAACCTTGATGAACTTCTCACAAATTATTTCAGAAAATGGATGGTTTAAATGATTACAATTAATCCGTCTTTTTAAATTAACAATATAAGTAATTTAAATTAACCCACTAATAATTTCATAAAAACAATTTATATCCAATTATTTAAAACTGAAGCCCATTTCTGAGTTACTTTACAAAAGTCATAATTTAGCAGCTCCAACGGTATATAATGGTTCTTAAAACAGTCGACATTCCAGTCACTAACCCAATTTGCACCAACAATCGTATAAGTACAATTCAATATTCTCAACTGACAATATAATATCTCAACATCATATGTTAACAGATAAAATATATCAAACTGATATAGTAGCAGAATGGTGTCTATTTCTGCTAACAGGGTGTCCAAACAATTTAGTCAGTCAAGTTATATAGTAGAACGGTGTTTATTTCCACTTGACTGGGTGTCAATAAAAGTATATAATTACGATCAACGTAATTAAATGCCACTAAATTAATCAATCAAATAAATTGAACGATCAATTAAATATTCACTACATTTACAGATCATTATTGATTATTTGTTCACATGTTAATTTAGTTTACGACTAAATTTATTTTATTCTAATTGATATTTAGTAATAACACTACCCTAAATTATTTAATAAACTAATTTAATTTAACTCGGATTACATTAAACTCGATAACTTGGGTTACTTACATACACCATCAATAGACATCCTCATACACACGAACCAAACTTATTCTATCATACATTCTTGATCAATATATATAATTCAAATACATAAATATATTTATTTTACAGTTGAGTATTAACTATAAACATTTTCTTTTTAATCATTTAATTGAAACGGGCTGAGCCCAATTCCATTAACCCACATATATTTACCCTTACTTATATTTAATTAATCTTATAACTTCCCTTTCCTGCTAATTTATACCTTTACCAAGATTAGAATTAACCCCCTTTATATTATACGGGCCAAGCCTAGGGCCCAATACCCAAAAACCACGTACCAATATAAATTCGAATGTACCAGATAAACATACTGCACCCAATTCTTTTCTTCCCATCAATTTCTTTCACCCTTTCACTCATTTCCTTACCTTCAGCCATTTCAGTGCTCCTCCGTGCACAGGTGCACGTGCACCAATGATCTCCTTCACTTGAGAGCCATCTCTACCCACGAGCACGTCATTTCCACACTTCCGATCTCTATTGACGGTCATCTCGACCCAAAACCTCCTCCTCTTCAAAAACTCTTTTAAGCGCCATCACTCGAAATAAACAGCTATAGCTCATTTGTATACATACCTCTTTTGATCACCTCCATCCATGCTAACCTCTCGCACCACCTTCGTGATGAAGCTGACCCCCGATACTTCCTTCCTGCGAATTCCCATCGCACTCCATCCACTATAGCAGCCATACGATCAAATCAAAAACCATTCTCAAAATGAACCCAAAACTTGAAACTAGTTCGTCCATATTCCTTCGACAACTGGACATTGTCCAACTTCACCCGCGTGTTCCCTAACCACCAGTGAAACTCCCATATGTACAGTTTTCGATTCCATTTACACAAATTTTAGAATTTGATTTATAACCCCAAATCGAATAATAAATCCTAGCATAAAACCTAGGTTATTATAAATCATGAAACACGTTTTAAAAATCATGATTTTTAAGTATTAACACATTCATATGACTGAATTCATAAATTTTGAAGCTAAAAATTTAGATTTTACAAACTCTTTTGTTGTATTTTGTAAGTAAATTTAAATATATATACAACATCGAAATGATACTACTTTTAGAAAATATTATAGACTTTTATAAACAAATTTTGTGTAGAGTTCAATATTTAAATCATTCCGGAATAAGAGTTATTGATTTTTTAAAGCTAAATGGTGGTTTCTAAAAACAGTAACAGAGCCTGGGATTTTGAATTTGGTGAATGCCACAATTGCCAATTTTAAATGGTAAACCAATGGTACTGCATTTATAAACTAACTAAACCCATCTCACTACTGTTAAAATGCCAGCCTTAGCACTCTTAGCATGCCAGTATAATCAGGCAATGTCACTTGTAACCAGAGGTTATCATTAATAGCTTTGCATGTCAAAACCCATATACTAACTAACTTGAAACAAGAATCGTCCAGTTTTACATTCAGAAACATATGCTTATAGAAACATGTTGTAAAATAATTAGTAAACAGTAGGGTGGTCTACTCACATCATGTTATTTACAGTTCTTCCTATTTTCCATTCACAGTTTCATTCATTCCAGTTCTGATGTGTAGATCGAACTGTTTTAAAGATCATGCATCCAAGAATATTCAAACTTATATATCAGTTTTGTAATGACCCGTATTCTACATGTCATAGGATCGTAGAATATTTATTTCTTTCCCATGTGAAGTCGTATGGTCATGTAACTTTGGGAAACATCTATTAGAGTCATTTCCCATGCTTATGATTTTTGTCGATTTTTAAATGACCATTTTGCCCCTAGTTGGTACTGTTTTGGCCATAACTTTTGATAGGAAAGGAATTTTGACCTGAAACAACTTCCATTTGATTCGTTTGATGGTTTACCTTTCCGTAGGGTGGTCATAATAGTCAAACGGACTTACCGTTTGGGAGATATAGTTGAAACAAGGTTTGGAGGGTGAAAAACTGCTTAACTGGGCCAAATCGGGTGATTAGTGAGTAGGCCCATAACTCATTTCGAGATTAGGGTTATGGGAGGGCTGAAATGAGATGGAGAATCATTCCATTTCAGTTTTCTAGCCTCCACTTATCACCAAGGATCCCTAAAAATGGCCTCCAACCTCTAAATCACCTCCAAATCACCTTTAGGTTAAGGATTTGGCTTAGCAACCCCTAATCAAGGAAGATCTTCACCAAATCAACATAGGAGCTGCTGTTGGCATTGATATTCACATCAAATCAGAGAATTATTTCAGATCTTAGTTTATTTTGTGGCTAAGGTGAGTGATTTGCATAGTTTTACACTAATTATGGCTAATTAGGGGTGATTAGTGCTAATTAGCGAATTTAAGCATGATAAAATTCGGGAAAAATGTTCATAAATTCTTAGATGATGTTTTAGACCTCTGATATGAATTTGGGTTAATTTGGTTAAGTTTTGCTAATCCTATCATTAGTTTCACCTAAACATGCTTAAGGGGAAATATGGGATTTTGTGTATGTTTGATCCATTTTAACCTATGATATTGATGTGAATGATGTTTGTGGTTGATTATGCATGTTGCTATGACTGTATGAAATGCTTTGTGATTGATTTCAATAGTTAGAATGGTCGAAAACGTCGTCGAATGGCGTAAACACTTGCTAGAATAGTTTCAGAAAACAGTGCAGAGTTCGGATCGGATCGGATAAGGGGGGCTCGGATCGGATATGTGGAACTGAGCAAAGAATCTGATCGGATCGGAACCCAACACTTGGAAAAGTGGCAAAAAGGAAGGCCACGTTAGCTGAACTGGGATCGGATCGGATGGAGGAAGACGGATCGGATCGAAGAGGACGGATCGGATCGGAAATACAAAGGCGAGTCAGAGCAGGAGCAAGAAAGCGGATCGGATAGGAGCATATGAAGGGGAGCATGAAGACGGATCGAAAATACGAACCAAGAAGGACCCGACCCGACCCGAAAGGAAGCACCGACCCGACCCGAAGAAGAAGAAGCAGCTGACTCGAACCCAGAGGAATGCCGACCCGAACCGCATCAGAAGATGAGTGCCGACCCGAACCACACCAGAAGGGGGAACCCGACCCGAACCGATGGCTTGATGAGGAATCCGACCCGACCCTGTATTGATAATTAACCCGAGATGCAAAGGTAGTCCAATAGGAGAAGTTAGAGCTCAGGATCCCGGAACCAGTTGGGAACCAACGAGTTCACTTCATGGTTGGACTTTGCTGCGGGACGTGTGCTAAGGAGTTGTCGACGTTCATAACTTCGATTCACCACTAAAAAGGAATGATGGGCTACTTATCAGTGCAGTAGGGTCATTACGACCTGAGGGGCAAGGTGATGGTAGCAAGACTACGTTATCAGTGCAGTAGGGTCATTATGACCTGAGGGGCAAGGTGATGCGTAGTAAGACTATGAGCCAGCGCAGATGGGGTGAATAACTCCATGGGGCAAGTGGACATAGTAAGGATTGGTAAGGCTATGAGCCAGCGCAGATGGGGTGAATAACTCCATGGGGCAAGTGGACATAGCAAGGAATTAGTGGCTACGTTATCAGTGCAGTGAAGCCATTTATGACTTCATGGGGCAAAGTGATCGTAGCAAGGAATGTTGGGTGATCGAAGTGGTGAACATCGTATGCTTTATGCACTGAGTGAGAGATGTGAGGATGGATGCTATGTTTGATTGTTTGCCATCTCTATGACATGCACACCTCCCCCACCTCCGTATCTTTACACTGTTTGATATGATACCTTAGAGTGTTGTACAACATGTAGTGCTAACTCTTTGGTTGCAGGTCCAGGTTCAGGTATGTTTTAGTCTACCTGTTATTGTTCACTTTAGATGCTTATCGCTCATACCAGGCTTTATGTATGACCCAAAGTTTTATGTCTCCTCTTATTACTCTGGGTGCTCACACGAGCAGACTAGAGACAGGTTAGCTGGTGATGCGCGAGTAGCTGATTCGGAGGCGGGCAGGAGGCTTCCACGTATTATATATATACACATTCTCCCTGTGTCGTTGGTGGTCGCTACTTGGGCATTAGTAGTGTACCTCATTTATCTTACTTTGCTTTGAGACAGTTTGAAAGTTGTAATAAGCTGTATTTTGGATTTCCGCTGCTATGATGTTTAGTTCTGATTTTCAGCTTATGCACTGTCTCCCCTGTTTTATGTCAAGTATGTTACTATTATATTTTGTTCTATGCGCTGTGAGACATTCTACAGGTTCTTTGTATGTTCATTTCCTTCTTCCTTTTTCCCTTCTGGCGACCTGTTCCGTGCTAACTGGACATGGGTACAGCGCACCTTTGGAGTAAATGTCGGTTGGTGCGGGGCGGGCCGTCACACTTGGTATCAGAGCTCTAGGTTGCGTAGTTAACCTAGGGAAAGACACTAGGGAGAGATAGTACGTATATGAGAGCGCGTATTTGTGATTACTTTGGTTTTCAAAAGCTATGTATATATATACTATTAGTAGTATAAAGATGAAGTCGCACTGCACTAGCACCACTATGGGGTCGTTAATCGTTTCCCTTTTTACAGATTAACGATGAGCCGAGAGACGAGGGGTGCTGGTAGAGGGACCAACCAAGGGAATGCCGCTGACATGAGGGCTATGTTTACTAACCTCATGAGAGACATGCTTAGAGAAGTGCAAGGGGCAATTCCCAATCCCGGAGTTGGTGTTGGCCCAGTAGTGCAGGCGCCTAGGGTCGATTTCGCCAAGTTGTGCAAAGATTACACTAATCTTGGTGGGAAGCCGTTCCACGGAACGGAGTCGGCCACGGATGTTCAAGACTGGATGGATAGCTGTGACCGTATCTTTGATGACTTGGGTCTCGAGGATGCGATGAAGAGAAGGCTAGCGTCTCGTCAGCTGCAAGGGCGAGCGATGAATTGGTGGAATGCTATCAGAACTGCTATTCCAGAAGATCAAGTTACTTGGGATCAGTTCAAGGCTCGCTTTAGCGAGAAGTTTAATTCCAGCTGCCCAGAAGTCAGTGTTGTTTAAGAGGTTCTTGGAACTCAAGCAGAACGGAAGGGCAGTTTCTGATTATATTGATGAGTTCGACACTTTGTCGAAGTATGGACTGTCTCTCATTGATACCCCTGAAAAGAAGAATGAGAAGTTCATCACTGGTTTGGATGGGTACTTGGGGGAAAGGCTTATCAACCACATCGATGAGACTTTTGAATCGATTGTGGGGAAAGCTTTGAGGTCAGAGAGTCTTTACCCTAAGCCAAAGACTGAGGCTGCATCTGCAGAAGGGCCAAAGCTGCAAGCAGGCGGTGGAGGCAAGAATAATTCTCAGAATAAGAGGAAGCAGGACCAATCTAAGGGTGGCCAGAAAAAGAGCAAGAAGGATGTTGAGTGCTTCAGCTGTGGAAAGAAAGGCCATTATGCTAAAGATTGTCGGGCCAAGCCAGCGGATAAGAAGTGCTTCAACTGTGGCCAAGTGGGACATTTCAAGGACAAGTGTCCGCAACCTCTTAAGGAGAAGAAGATTGTGAAAGCATATGCTATTGATGCTATTCCTTCTTCGTCGAATGCCCCAACTGCGGCGGAGAAAGGAAAGAATGTTGTTATTCAAGGTATGCTTTCTATTTATGATATACCAGTTCGAGTTTTGTTTGATACTGGGGCTTCCCGTTCCTTCATATCTAGTGACCTGGTAGATAGGTTGGGACTGGAACCCGAGATAGTCGATAGACCATTAGTTGTGACGAACCCGATTGGTGGTTCGACTAGCCTTAGTATGATTTGCAGGAATTTGGTCTTATCGAGTCATGGATGTATGTTTGTTTGCGATTGCTTTGTTTTGGGCTTTACTGGGTATGGCATTATATTGGGAGTTGATTGGCTCCAAAGATACGGGGTGGTGGTAGACTGTGAGGGCTTTTTGGTGACAGTGAGGGCGGATGATGGGCGGAGGGTAGTGTTTGGTAGTCTACCTAGTGATGGGGTTATGGCTAGTTTTGTAAATTCCCTCGACATTCCGCATGATGAATTGTCAGATGTACCCGTGGTTGGCCAGTATCCGGACGTCTTCGAGGAGGTGACCGGGCTTCCACCACACCGAGAGATTGAGTTCCGTATTGATTTAGTGAAAGATGCCAGACCTATAGTGATGCCACTTCGTCGTATGGCACCAAGGGAGCAGCGAGAGCTCGGGGTGCAAGTCAGCAATCTTTTGAAGAAGGGATTGATTAGAAGGAGTGTCTCCGAGTGGGGAGCACCAGTTGTGTTTGCCACTAAGGCAGATGGTTCCCTTCGGTTGTGTGTGGATTATCGCGAGTTGAATAAGGTGACGAGGAAGAACAAGTATCCTCTACCGCGGATAGATGATTTGTTTGATCAGCTGGATAGAGCAAGAGTGTTCTCCCAGTTGGACCTCGCGACAGGATTTCATCAGCTTCGAGTAGCGGATGAGAGTGTTCCGAAAACGGCATTTAGGACGCCGTCTGGATTTTATGAGTGGTTGGTCATGCCGTTTGGGTTGACCAATGCACCAGCCTACTTTGTGGATCTTATGAATCGAGTATTCGGAGATCAGTTGAATAAGTTTGTTCTTGTGTTCGTGGATGATATCCTTGTTTATTCAAGGACAGAGAAGGAACACAAGGGGCACTTGAGGATAGTGGTGGAGGTGTTGAGGAAACACCAATTGAAAGCGAAATTCTCTAAGTGTCATTTTTGGAGAAGGGAAGTGAGATTCTTGGGCCATGTTGTTTCAGAAAGTGGTATTGCCGTGGACCCTGCGAAGGTGGCTACGGTACAGGATTGGCCTACGCCCAAGAATGCTACAGATGTAAGAAGTTTCTTGGGATTAGCCGGATATTATCGTAAGTTTATCTAGGACTTCTCCAAGATAGCAGCACCGTTGACTCAGTTGATTAAGAAGAATCAGTCCTTCGTCTGGGACGGAGTGTGTGAGGATGCCTTCAAGAGTCTAAAAGAGAGGTTGACACGTGCGCCAGTGTTAGTCATTCCTAAAGGGAATGAAGAGATGACGGTATACACGGATGCTTGTGGTACCGGACTGGGTGCTGTATTGATGCAAGGAGGTAGGGTTGTAGCTTATGCTAGTCGACAGCTAAAGCCGCATGAGAAGAAGTATCCTACCCATGATTTGGAATTAGCAGCAATTGTATTTGCGCTGAAGATGTGGAGACACTATCTCTTGGGAGAAAGATTCGAGTTATTTACCGATCATAAATCGTTAAAGTATCTCTTCTCTCAGAAAGACCTAAATCTCCGTCAGTAGAGATGGTTAGAGTTCTTGGCTTCGTATGATTTTGATATCGCGTATACACCTGGGAAAGGTAATGCGGTAGCCGATGCCTTGAGTAGGAGACATGCCAGCTTAGGGGCAATGTTTCTTGAATGGAAGCAACTGGATTATATCGCGGGATTTGATTTCAGACCAAAGTGCGAGTTGGATCCAGTTATGCTAGCTAGTTTGACGAACAGACCCACCCTGATAGAGCGGGTTGGTTCTAGCCAGAGGGACGATCCTAATCTATTAGAAATCATCTCCAAATTAGAGATGGGTATTGGTGAGGAGGTGAATGTGTATGGGCTTGATCGAGATGGATGGCTTCGGAAGAATGGAAGACTAGTTGTGCCTAACGTGAATGGTTTGAGAGATGAAGTGCTTAGAGAATGTCATCACTCAAAACTGACTATACATCCCGGCGGTAATAAGATGTATCGGGACATGAGACAGACTTACTACTGGGAAGGGATGAAAAGAGACGTTGGGAAGTTTGTATCCAAATGCATGAATTGCCAGCAAGTTAAAGCCGAGCAAAAGAAGCCTAGTGGGTTGTTGCAACCATTAGAAATTCCCGAATGGAAATGGGAGCAAGTCTCGATGGATTTCATCGATGGCCTACCAAGGACTAGATCGGGATATGATAGCATTTGGGTAATTGTGGATCGATTGACTAAGAGCGCAAGATTTATACCAGTCAAATCGACCAGAACGGCAGCCAAGTTGGCAGAATTGTATATGAAGTGGGTAGTGAGATTTCATGGAGTACCCAAAAGCATTGTGAGTGACCGAGACCCGTTGTTCACTAGTGGGTTTTGGAAAAGCTTACAAGAGGCTCTAGGGTCAAGATTACATCTCAGTACCGCATATCATCCTCAGACCGATGGTCAGACGGAGAGGGTGAATCGTATATTGGAAGATCTCTTGAGAGCTTGTATATTGGATTTTGGAGGGTCATGGGATGATCATTTGCATCTAGTAGAGTTTGCATATAATAATAGCTACCAATCCAGTATCGGTATGGCCCCATATGAAGCTTTGTACGGAAGACCGTGCAACTCACCATCATGTTGGATAGAGACTGGCGAGAAGTTTGTGCTTGGACCAGATGTGGTGAGAGAAACGTCGGATAAGATTAAGATCATTCAGCAACGAATGAAAGCTGCTCAAGATAGACAGAAAAGCTATGCTGATAAGAGGAGAAGAGACTTGAAATTCTCCATTGGTGACTTGGTGTTTGTCAAGATCTCTCCGTTGAAGAGCGTGATACGATTTGGCAGGAGAGGCAAGTTAGCACCAAGATTTGTTGGTCCATTCTCTGTTCTTGAATTAGTCGGGAATTTGGCATATAGAGTTGGCTTACCAGAGAAAATGGCAGGAGTTCACAATGTATTTCATGTTTCCCAACTGAGAAAGTTTGTTCACGACTCAGATGTGACTATTTCACCTGATCAGTTAGAGGACTTCGAAGTAGAACCCGAGGCGGTTGGGAACCGCAAGCCGATTCGTATTGTGGGGCACGATACGAAGCAACTTCGAAGGAAGGCGGTGAAGCTAGTCAAGGTTCAGTGGGGCGAGAACGAGAATGATTGTACTTGGGAAACAGAGGAGAGCATTAGGAAGGCATATCCAGAACTCTTTGCCTGGTAAGATTTACTTTGCGATTTAGTTATTCCGCATGCTAGGATAAACTTATTCTACTTGTTTTGCATGTTTGATGGTTGTTTTATGGTTGATAGACATGCGGGAACCTTTGTATGTGTTTTGATTAGGGAATTTCGGGGGCAAAATTTCTTAAGGGGGGGAGAGTGTAATGACCCGTATTCTACATGTCATAGGATCGTAGAATATTTATTTCTTTCCCATGTGAAGTCGTATGGTCATGTAACTTTGGGAAACATCTATTAGAGTCATTTCCCATGCTTATGATTTTTGTCGATTTTTAAATGACCATTTTGCCCCTAGTTGGTACTGTTTTGGCCATAACTTTCGATAGGAAAGGAATTTTGACCTGAAACCACTTCCATTTGATTCGTTTGATGGTTTACCTTTCCGTAGGGTGATCATAATAGTCAAACGGACTTATCGTTTGGGAGATATGGCTGAAACAAGGTTTGGAGGGTGAAAAACTGCTTAACCGGGCCAAATCGGGTGATTAGTGAGTAGGCCCATAACCCATTTCGGGATTAGGGTTATGGGAGGGCTGAAATGAGATGGAGAATCATTCCATTTCAGTTTTCTAGCCTCCACTTATCACCAAGGATCCCTAAAAATGGCTTCCAACCTCTAAATCACCTACAAATCACCTTTAGGTTAAGGATTTGGCTTAGCAACCCCTAATCAAGGAAGATCTTCACCAAATCAACATAGGAGCTGCTGTTGGCATTGATATTCACATCAAATCAGAGAATTATTTCAGATCTTAGTTTATTTTGTGGCTAAGGTGAGTGATTTGCATAGTTTTACACTAATTATGGCTAATTAGGGGTGATTAGTGCTAACTAGCGAATTTAAGCATGATAAAATTCGGGAAAAATGTTCATAAATTCTTAAATGATGTTTTAGACCTCTGATATGAATTTGGGTTAATTTGGTTAAGTTTTGCTAATCCTATCATTAGTTTCACCTAAACATGCTTAAGGGGAAATATGGGATTTTGTGTATGTTTGATCCATTTTAACCTATGATATTGATGTGAATGATGTTTGTGGTTGATTATGCATGTTGCTATGACTGTATGAAATGCTTTGTGATTGATTTCAATAGTTAGAATGGTCGAAAACGTCGTCGAATGGCGTAAACACTTGCTGGAATAGTTTCAGAAAACAGTGCAGAGTTCGGATCGGATCAGATAAGGGGGGCTCGGATCAGATATGTGGAACTGAGCAAAGAATCTGATCGGATCGGAACCCAACACTTGGAAAAGTGGCAAAAAGGAAGGCCACGTTAGCTGAACTTGGATCGGATCGGATGGAGGAAGACGGATCGGATCGAAGAGGACGGATCGGATCGGAAATACAAAGGCGAGTCAGAGCAGGAGCAAGAAAGCGGATCGGATAGGAGCATATGAAGGGGAGCATGAAGACGGATCGAAAACACGAACCAAGAAGGACCCGACCCGACCCGAAAGGAAACACCGACCCGACCCGAAGAAGAAGAAGCAGCTGACTCGAACCCAGAGGAATGCCGACCCGAACCGCATCAGAAGATGAGTGCCGACCCGAACCGCACCAGAAGGGGGAACCCGACCCGAACCGATGGCTTGATGAGGAATCCGACCCGACCCAGTATTGACCAATAACCCGAGATGCAAAGGTAGTCCAATAGGAGAAGTTAGAGCTCAGGATCCCGGAACCAGTTGGGAACCAACGAGTTCACTTCATGGTTGGACTTTGCTGCAGGACATGTGCTAAGGAGTTGTCGACGTTCATAACTTCGATTCACCACTAAAAAGGAATGATGGGCTACTTATCAGTGCAGTAGGGTCATTACGACCTGAGGGGCAAGGTGATGGTAGCAAGACTACGTTATCAGTGCAGTAGGGTCATTATGACCTGAGGGGCAAGGTGATGCGTAGTAAGACTATGAGCCAGCGCAGATGGGGTGAATAACTCCATGGGGCAAGTGGACATAGTAAGGATTGGTAAGGCTATGAGCCAGCGCATATGGGGTGAATAACTCCATGGGGAAAGTGGACATAGCAAGGAATTAGTGGCTACTTATCAGTGCAGTGAAGCCAT
This sequence comes from Allium sativum, assembly GCA_030737875.1. NCBI lineage: Eukaryota > Viridiplantae > Streptophyta > Magnoliopsida > Asparagales > Amaryllidaceae > Allium > Allium sativum. The sequence goes on along the minus strand of CM060912.1, from coordinate 25,107,581 downwards.
TTATGACTTCATGGGGCAAAGTGATCGTAGAAAGGAATGTTGGGTGATCGAAGTGGTGAACATCGTATGCTTTATGCACTGAGTGAGAGATGTGAGGATGGATGCTATGTTTGATTGTTTGCCATCTCTATGACATGCACACCTCCCCCACCTCCGTATCTTTACACTGTTTGATATGATACCTTAGAGTGTTGTACAACATGTAGTGCTAACTCTTTGGTAGCGGGTCCAGGTTCAGGTATGTTTTAGTCTACCTGTTATTGTTCACTTTAGATGCTTATCGCTCATACCAGGCTTTATGTCTGACCCAGAGTTTTATGTCTCCTCTTATTACTCTGGGTGCTCACACGAGCAGACTAGAGACAGGTTAGCTGGTGATGCGCGAGTAGCTGATTCGGAGGCGGGCAGGAGGCTTCCACGTATTATATATATACACATTCTCCCTGTGTCGTTGGTGGTCGCTACTTGGGCATTAGTAGTGTACCTCATTTATCTTACTTTGCTTTGAGACAGTTTGAAAGTTGTAATAAGCTGTATTTTGGATTTCCGCTGCTATGATGTTTAGTTCTGATTTTCAGCTTATGCACTGTCTCCCCTGTTTTATGTCAAGTATGTTACTATTATATTTTGTTCTATGCGCTGTGAGACATTCTACAGGTTCTTTGTATGTTCATTTCCTTCTTCCTTTTTCCCTTCTGGCGACCCGTTCCGTGCTAACTGGATATGGGTACAGCGCACCTTTGGAGTAAATGTCGGTTGGTGTGGGGAGGGCCGTCACAAGTTTGCATCTTCCTAAACATAAATCAACAATTATAATTTAAAGGGGAAAAACTGGTTTCAATGTGTACAGTTTTCAGATTTTTTTTCCAGGCATTTTCCTTTTCCTCTTGTTAAGGATGGAAAACACATTACCCAAACACAGTATATAGGTATTTATATTGCATCTCATAATTATATATATGAATTAGTATATAAATGGGAAAAGTTAACTCACACATACCCAGTCTAGACTAATATGTAGATGTCACATGATTTAAATTCACTACACAACAATTACAGGTTCAAACATAGTTTTTATCATATCCATCAGTAGGTGCAACATAAGTATCAAATACTAAATACATGATTATGGCAAAAATTTAAGGAATAAACAACGAGTGTTCACTCACAAAATGTTACAGTTGTTGTGTAATGTGTTCACTGCCCTTGTGTTCATTGGTTTTGTGCTCTGTTTATACTTGTCTTGCCTAGTGTTCACTTCCATTTTTCCACTTATTCCAGTTCAGAGGCTTGCCATACTATTTTAGTTTGAGTTTATTATGTTGTGAATGAGATTATAGCATGTACTCGTGTATTTATAGAGTGAAATAGGTTGTAAAATAATGTGTAGCTTCTAGCTATAACAGGGTAAGGCTGCTGCTGTTTTTGATTGAAATGAAATGGCACTGAGTCATTTATAAGCTCACATCTTACAGCTACACACTATGGCAATGTGTAGAAAAGAAAATGCTTAGCTCTTAAGTAACACATGGTTTGAAGGGTACTCGCTATAAAATCCTAGGCCGTCTACTATTTGCATTGGAAATGAAGGTTGCATTCATTACATAGCTGCTATGCACATAGCTAAGTATTGGCATTGAATTTTGATGTTCACATGGGTATAGACAATGTGGTTCTTAAACTAGGCTGTCTATGAAAGGTGCTAGGCTTTCTACACTTTTGAGTTGAAAGAAATGATGCTGGAAGTTTAATTTCATTTTGATTGGAAATACTAGCTTGCTATGCACACACACAGGCTATACCTATATGTACTAAATGTATATAGAATGTTATACACCTTTTCATTTGATAGCCAAATTTTCTACACATGTTGATGTGAAGTCGTTTAGATTTTAACTTAGATTACCTTATACAATTCTTGCTTTATACAAACTTAACTAAGATTTTAGATGTAAACAAAATGTTTAAACATCATTCATACATATAATATGTTTAAATAATTATTCTAATTTTCTAAAATATATACATCCAATATTATTTATATTATTAAGAGCAATAAATTTAAAAACATAAAACAAAATGATACCGTATTATTTACCGCTTTATATACATATGTAAAATAGTCAAGAGATTTTAAAATATTAAAAATGTACCTTAAATTCCCTAATATTATTATTATTCGCAATTTATTATTTAAATAAATTTCTAAAATAATCCATAATAAATTTTATTATAAAAGCAGTCAAAAGCTGGTACGTTACACTCCAGCTTGTGTTGCATTGTGTGATGGGACCTGAGTCTTTTAGTAGCTTCATTTTTCCAGTAAGCATTGCGTTGTTTATTTTAAACTGAAATTCATGTGGAGTAAAACCCGTTCCGTGTTATCGAGTGTGGTCCCGTGATTTCTTAGCTTTTAAAGTAAAAATTTAATAATTATTTTAGTTCTCACACTAGTCCCATGACTGACTCGGGGTTTATTGTCTCTACCTAAACTCTAGGTCCCATATTTTCCACACGGGCAGCTAGTAGTTTTGGTTTTCGCAGATTTTTCTTTCACATGATCCTGGATTATAGCCGGAGCTATATTCAGAAAGCTTTGTACTCGTCTATTTCTTCCGGTTGTGTCAGTTGTTGTATTCCAGCTACGCATTGTATTTATATAGTTAAATTTCCGCTGCTATGTATTTTAATCTATGATATTATTTTTCCACTATGTAATATTGATTCATGCTATAAAATATTCTTGTACTCTGATGTAAATTATTGTAATAACAATGAAATATTCTCCAGTTTGTGTTCTGATGCGTCGTGTTCTCAAGGCAATCCAGGCTTTCTCGTAAGGGGAAGTTTTGGTCATTTCACTTAAGCAAATATTGGATTACCTTAACAATTTAAAATTTCCTTCTTACATCGACTATTTGACTAACTCTAACTAAGCTCATTTTCTTTTACATTTTCTAACTTTCAATGCCTTCCTTAGAATCAGTAACGTTTAAATAAATTTCATAAGAAGTAATCTTGTCCCTTTGAAATCCTTTTTAAATATTTAACAACTCTTTTCATAATTTTAAACAATAATTCATGGCTTAAAATTCTTTAAAACCAAATCGTTACAAAGAACAATTTATAATAGCGTTAAAAGTGTTCTAAAGATGCTGAAAGGACTATTTAGATTAAATAGATTCAAAGTTACTCAAAAATTCAAATATTTCAACTCACATCACCTTTAAATAATAAAATATGATTTATCATTAATTTTTGCAATTTTTTCTATAATTTATACAAGTCCATTTTATTTGATTTTCCTTTACGGTGGTCGGACTACACGTATAGCGACCTTTTCTAAATTTATTTTAAAAATATCTCGAAAACCATACGTTAGAATTTTACAATTTCTCAAAAACTATTGTTAATGGAATCCTGACCTTCCTCGTTTCACGTCAATTCAATTTAGAATGTTCAAGTTATAGTTATTTGAAAATTAAAATCGGTATTAACGAACTATCGCCGCGCGACGCGTTCAATTCGAGCAATATAACAATTAAATATAAATTGTCTTAACCTTGTACAACATCACTTAATTTTCCATAACTAAATTTTAAACCATATTTTCAAATAATATTTTATATTTATAGTTGAGTTCCAAACTCACTTCAGTTCAAAAATCATCATTCCAAATTTTCAAATATTCACTTCAATTTAAATCAAAATCTTGAAATAATATTTTCAAATCTCCTTTACTACTACAAATAATCGTTAAAATCGTTTGCGCAACAATTGTTGAATACCTTTCTCATATCATTATCCGATCTACATTTCAAACTAATTCGATTTCAAAATTCATTTTACAAACCTCGGTTGGTGATTTTTTATTTTCAAATAATTAAAATGTTGTTCAAAATTACATTTATTTGCATAATAACCAACAATTTAATATAATTTACCGAAATACTTGGAAACTGCTCCACCTTTTTACAAAAGTCATTTTATCATCCCTTTTACTAAGAATTTCAAACCATATTCTAAATTTTCCCAAACAATATTTTATATTCCCAATTAAAACAAACTATTTCAAAACATTATTTTTAAATTTCTGAATATTCATTTTAAATTAAAATGAATAATAATTCTTTAAAACTCGCTAGATTATTCTGATGAAATTAACTATTTGCATGAAATCCATTATTCGAGTATATGACTCAGAATTATATTTCTTACAAAATTTAAACCGGTTCATTTTGGAAAAATCCAAAATTGTTTCATCTTCTACAAAATATCATTTAGATTTATTTTTTCAATTTGAAATCTAAATAAAATTAAATTTCCACCCATTATTTTAACAATAAAATCCCTATTAAAATGGAAGGAGAATTCAAATCGATTATTCGTATAATTCGTAACAACGGTGTGTGATGCAGCTACAAAAAAGTAATAAATCAACCAATTTTATTGTGCGCCAAGCGTTACGTCTAACAACACTTAGTGTTTTTCGTGTTTTACTATATATTGTCCATTCAAACATCGCATACAACCATCCATGACAACCCAAAATCAACTAATATTAACTAAGCATATTTATCAATTAATTAAAAATAACCACTAATTTAAAATAAAATATTTAAATTAGAGTTCTCACCCAATGCTCTCCAAATTTCTTCACCGTTGAAGTAATAAATCTCTTGTATGGACGTTATGCACTGCTTCTTTCCGGCAATTCACACTATTTCTTTCTGGCAACTAACACTACTTCTTCTAAGGCATAACGCTCAACCCACGCCTTGAATTCTTTTTTTCTTTTTTCAGGAAGAACAGTGGTTAAACTGGACTATTTTCTTTGTGTTTTTTTAATTTTATAAAGTGGCAGACTGTTACTGACAAGGGAAGAAGGGGAAGTGAGAAAAAGTGATGGACTGTTTATGCGTGGGTTCAAGGGGAAAGACAACGGTAGCCATTGGAGAGGAAAGAGGCACATGGGGTCATAGTGGATGCAGCGAGGTATAGGGTTTGCATCAGGTTAGTGCCTGGAGTACGGTACATGACGGCATAGATTTTTAAGGGAAGGAGACATTGTTTTTGGAGGGAGAAAAGGTATGGGAGAAGAAAAAGATGGTGTTGGGGAAAGAGGTGGTCGAATGCCAGGACATTGCAGAGGAGTGTGCCGGAGAGTGGGGCGGAGGATAGGGTGGCGCGGAAAGCTCTGGAGGTGGAGGTTGCTATGGACGATGGAGTTTGAGGGTAGACATGGGTGGCAAGTGAGACTAGTGAAGCTTTCGGAAGGGAGTGCTGGGTGTTAAGAGTGGGTAAAGCTAATTTGGTGAATTGGAATAAGATGGGAAGGCCAACGAGCTCTAAGAAAAGGGAGGAGGCAATCTGAGCTTTGTTGGCATGGGGAGATTTCCGATGGAGCTACTCACGGGAAGAAGGGAAGACAGGGCAAGAAGAAAATGGGGCATATGAAAATAAACATGCAGGGTAGTGTGTGTCCTTTTTCCGTACAAAAGTCCCCTGTTAACTTTATTTTTCACAACACATCTATTTTTTTTTTCATTTTGGTTGCAGGCGTTTGGACCGAATTAGCATACGCATATATCATCCCCATATATCGAAGCACCTACCTGAGTTTTCAATAATATTTCACTAATAATAGAATAGGTATTATTGTGCTATTTGTATAATGAACAACTAGGAATTTATTATTATTGTGCACAACAGTGTTTACAGATCTCAAAATAAGAATAATATAAACCGGTTGATTGATTCAGCGACGTATCAAACGGACCGGCGTTACCCTGAAATATATTAGAAAAACATAAGTGCTTATTTTTCGAATTAAAAATTTTAGTAAAATTTTATAAAATATTTTAAGACCGCGCGTTCAGAAACTGAATGATTATTTTAAACTGATATTTAATTGTAATTTATTCTAAATTCAAGTCTTTAATTTATAAAATTTAAATAACATCTTTTAAAGTAAACCATTCTTCCTAAATTTAATATTCATTTTTTTGGCATAGCCGACTGGTTTTTATTGTGATTCGTAACACTTTTTTATTATAACCAATAATAAAAATACAATATAGTACAGGTGATTATGGTTGCAATCAACTAATTCAGTTTTTAGGGTGGACCGTCCACCACTTACGGAGTTTATAGTGTTCCATCCACTCTACCTGTTAGGCTTACAGCATTGGAGCTAGCTAAATTAGTAGACTACAATTTTTCCTAGTTCTCCAAATAAGAACATGTACTCGGGTACGTTAGATGACATTTTTGCATTAGAGTGCGCAGTTCCAGTGCAACCAAGAAGCACACTGCCAAGATTACGTGCTTCACACAAACGGTGCAGAGATTTCATGCGCAAAACCAGGAGTGCTAGCAGTGTAAGAGGCCAAAATTCTGGACCATGCCAGGAGACTAAAATATTCGAAAATTTATATATATTAACTATAAGTTTTCCAATACAAAACTATATATATATATATTCAATACTCAAAATTTATATTTAAGCTTCATTAAACCCAATTTAAATATTTATGGAATTCGTATCTTTGAAATATAGTCAATGTAAATCTTAATATCCAAAATAGATTAGTAAAATCTTTATACTTAAAATATATATTATATTTTAAATCCCTTTAATTACTTATTAATAGTAAAATTTGTTTATTTATATCTTGTGCTCTTTAATCACAACTAGATAGATCATACCTTACAAAATCCATATATTATAAGAATTAAATAATCTCGTTACTTATAAACATCCTATAAATCAAACATATCCTTAAGATTTCAACTAATATTTATTCAAACTAAATTATAAAACATTATTAAATCAATATTTTTAATTAAACCCGATTAAATTAATTTGTATTCAATCCTAATTAATTTTATATATTAAAATGTTGAAAACCTTGGATCGTTATAAGGCTCCAGTAGAAATTGGTAATTTCCATAAATAGTTCTTTAGTTGTTCTTAAATATTTGAGAACACTCTTAATTATCATCTAGTGATTTTCACCTTAAAATTGATATTCTCTTAATATGCCAAGTGTATAAGCAAGAGCAAATTCTAGTATTAAACTTAGCATATATGATGGTCCCTATTGAGGATGTATAAGACATCCACATCACAAGTTTCGTATTGAACATTTTAAAATGTTGTTTACGTGTATAGATCGGAGCAAACTGAACATCTCATATACCGAGTATAGAAAATGTTTTTCTTCAGACCCTTCATAAAGAATTAAACAACTACATAAAAACTTATTTTAACATGAGTACAAAAATAGTCATTAGAAGTATGTTGTTTATTTATTGTACTAGAATTGATTGAGTACCTTCATATTGCTCAATTTTATCGCAAGTGATTAGCAAGCCGATTTAAGACTGCCTGATAGCCCAATTGGACCTCAAAAGTCGGTCAAATCTATAATGATCTCAAATCATCCATTTTATTTACCAAGGCCTCAAGATGAGTCTCGACCGCCTTGTCCCCAGGTGCCTATTGTGTTTAAACAAGGTCTAGACCCATCCCTCCCGGTCTAGCTGGATCTGACATAATAACGGTTGACATTCTTATGTCAATCTACTTAATGCACAACTACAAATCATCATATTCTCTCGACGTTGTGCAGTTAAACCGCTTAGCGGTGGAGGTGCAAAAAGGTGTAGCAAGGATAAAGCGGGGATATAGAGAAAGTACAAAAAGGTGCATCAGACGTAAAAAAAAAGTATTTTAAAATCAATTAATTACCATTCTCACATCATTCATGCAGAAGAAACTAATATTTGTTAATCTTATATAATAAAATCAAAAAATATCTTAGTTACACACATTAGAATTAACAACTATGGTAACGACCCGAATTTTTAGTCAATTTAAATTAGGATTTAAAAAGGTTTTTTAAATGGATAAGTCTGATTGAATTTCAAATTTCAGTAAATATTGAATCTAGAGTTGAAGAATTATGGAAAATGAATTTTAATTTTATTTTATATCTTGTTAAGGTTATAATAAGATTAGTGAACTTCGAAAATCGAATTAAAATGCATTTATTGAAAATCAATAATTTAATATTATTCTAATAGCCTAAAATAGACATTTTCAAACATTTTCGGATTTCAACGAAACCAATTTTATTGGATCCATAACGTAAAAACATAGAAAGGTTCCAAATTACAATTCAATTGGAATTAGTATGTAAGCATACGTAATATAAACATATATTGAAAAATAGTTTAAAATTCCATTATAGCTCAGAAAAGGACCATTTTCAAATGGTCCCCGAATTCGACGACACCAGTTTTATTGGATCCTAGTGAAATATAGTAGGATTTCAAATTTTGTATTGATCAAACTTACGGTGTGATCATACAAATTGAAAATGTGTAGGAACCGTTTATTGAAATTTGATTGAAAATAAGCAGTTTTGGGTAATACCGAACAATTTGAAAATATTGATAAAATGATAAATGGAAACCAAAATGACCTATTTACATGTATTAATGATTTCATAAGAGTTTAAATAAATTTAAGTAGATATTACCTTAGTTATATACACCTAATTTATTAATTAAAGATTTACTTAAAATAATCATCTCCCTTTTTCACCATTTCCTAAACCCTCCTACATTTAGACAACACACACCCCTTTCACATGGCTCCATCTTACTTGTCCATTTCTTCCATCTTCCCCCTTTGTCTATGTCCTTAAGCATGTGAAGGAGAGAGAGTCTCCTTTATTTTCGTTTATTTCATTTTCATTTTTTCTTCTTTAAACTCCATTTCCTTTCTTCCTCCTTCACCCAAGACCCATACCACCTCCTCCCCCACCACCAACAGCCCCAACACCACATCCACCACCTACGTGCTACCCCATACCCCCAACCTCCACCACGTGGGCCCCTTTGCTCCAAAACCTTTCATGTCCTCAAAAATCCAATTTTTCTCTTTTTCTCCAGTTCTACCCAACCCTACACCCCTAGCACCTCCCTACACCATTCTGACACCCTTGAAAGCTCATGCACCACCTCCCCTAAACTCTATTATCCCATTTCGTGACATACCCTCCCCATAGACGTAGATTGATTTGCAAAATTTTCAACTTTCCTACTTATAATTACTATATATATATATATATATATATATAGTTTAAAGTGTTTTGAGTTGTAAATGTTGCAACTTTGGAATTGTAACGAACCGATAATTTTGACATTTTACCAAATAAACTAAATTAAGATTTGACATTAAGATAAATATTTATATTGGGGTTTCGGCATGGAATTTGAACTGTTATTTATTTTGAATGTCACTTGAGTTTACTTCTAAAATGAATTCCTTTCGTAAATTTAATTTTTAATATAAAAGATTTGTTCAAAGAAAAGGTTATTAGCATTTTAGCTAATTTCAAGTTATTTGAACGTTTGAGATCTTACTTTGAAATAATTGAATTCTAATGTTGGAATATAAATCTGGTAACTTAATCGAGGAAAGGAAATCTAATTTACGTGTAGACATAATATTTGAAAATTTATTCAGAAATAAGCTGAACTTATAGGCTAATTTATTTTTAAGTGAGAGAGCTTCGTTTTTGACTGGTTATGGATTTAGTAACTCAAAATGGATAAAAATTTATTGTTGACGGAACAACCTACGTCTGTTGGGTGCAACATCGAAGTCTTGAGGTGCAACATCTGTTTGAAAATCCAAGATAGCACTGTATGACTTTTGAAAACCCGTTTATGCTGTAAATATAACATGGAGCATAAAATTCCAAAAAAATAGTAAATCAAATTCTGACTACAGTCAACCACCTTTGACCAGTAAAACAGCATGTGAAAAATTGAGCAAAAAAGGCTTTCGTTGTTCCAAAAAGTCATTAAGATTTAATTTCTTGGCAACTGAACTAAGATGAGACATGTGGAGTCCCATAGATCTATGAAACATATGGAACCTGTTAGTCCTATAGATCTATTAGAGAGCTTAGTTTTGACTGATTATGTTTCTAGTAACCCGAAATGGATAACAAGTTATGGTTGACGGAACAACCTACGTCTGTTGGGTGCAATATCGAAGTGTTGAGGGGAAATATCCATATGAAAATCCAAGATAGCACTGTATGTGTTTTGAAAACTCATTTATGGGGGTGAAATAGAAATATAACATGGTGCATCATATTCCAAAAAATAGTAAATCGCATACCGACCATGGTCAACCCCCGTTTGACCAACAAAACGCCATGTGAAAAATTAATCTAAAAAAGCTTTCATTGTTACCAAAAGCCATTAAGATTGATTTTCTTGGTTACTGAACTAAGATGAGACATGTGGAAACTGTTAGTCCTATAGATCAATGAGAGAGCTTCATTTTGACTGGTTATGGTTCTAGTAACTCAAAATGGATAAAAATTTATGGTTGACAGAATAACCCACGTATGTTGGGTGCAACATCGAAGACTTGAGGTGCAACATCTGTTTGAAAAACCAAATTTAATTGTATGACTTTTGAAAACTCATTTATGGGGATTAAATAGAAATATAACATGGTGCATCATATTCCAAAAAATAGACAGTCGAATTTCGGCCACGGTCAATCCCCTTTGAGCGAGAAAATGGCATGTGAAAAATTAAGCTAGAAAAGCTTTCGTTGTTCCCAAAAGTCATAAAGATTAAATTTCTTGGTTACTGAACTAAGATGAGACATGTGGAACATCTTAGTCCTATAGTCTATGAGAGAGCTTCGTTTTGACTGGTTATGGTTCTAGTAACTCAAAATGGATAAAAAGTAGCGGTTGACGGAACGACCTATGTCTGTTGGGTGCAACATCGAAGTCTTGAGGTGCAACATCTTTTGAAAATCCTAGATTGCACTGTATGACTTTGCAAAATGGTTTATGGGTATGAAATATAAATATAACATGGTGCATCATATTCAAAAAAATAGTAAATCAAATTCCGACCACGGTCAACTCCCCTTTGACCAACAAAACTAAGATCGAATTTCTTGGTTAGAGAACTAAGATGAGATGGGTAGACTCCTGTAGATCTATGAGAGAGCTTCGTCTGACTGGTTATCGTTCTAGTAACTCAAAATCAACAAAAAGTTACGGTTGACGGAACAACCTACGTCTGTTGGGTGCAACATCGAAGTCTTGAGGTGCAACATCTGTTTGTAAATCCAAGATTGCACTGTATGACTTTTGAAAACTTGTTTATATGGATGAAATAGAAATATAACATGGTGCATCATATTCGAAAAAAATAGTAAATCGTATTCCGACCACAGTCAACCCCCCTTTGACCAACAAAACAACATTTGAAAAATTGGGCTAAAAAAGCTTTCGATGTACCCAAAAGTCATTAAGATTAAATTTCTTGGTTACAGAACTAGGATGAGATAGGTGAAACCTTTTAGTCTTATAGATCTATGAGAGAGCTTCGTTTTGACTGGTTATGGTTTTAGTAACTTAAAGTGGGTACAAAGTTATGGTTGACGGAACAACCCACTTCTATTGAGTGGAACATTGAAGTCTTGAGGTGCAACATTTGTTCGAAAATCCAAGATAGCACTGTATCTCTTTTGAAAACTCATTTGTGGGGATCAAATGTAAATATAACATGGTGCATCAAATTCCCAAAAAAAAAAAACGAATTTCGACAGTGGTCGACCCCCTTTGACCAACAAAACGAAATGTGGAAAATTGAGCTAAAAAGCTTTCGTTGTTCCCAAAAGTCATTATGATTGAATTTCTTGGTTACTGAACTAAGATAAGACATGTGGAACCCATTACTCCTATAGATCAATGATACATGTGGAACCTGTTATTCCTATAGATCTATGAGAGATCTTCGTTTTGACTGGTTATGGTTCTAGTAACTCGAAATGGATAAAAAAGTTACGGTTGATAGAACAACCTATGTATGTTGGGTGCAACATCGAAGTCTTGAGGTGCAACATCTGTTTGAAAATCCAAGTTAGCACTGTATGACTTTTGAAAACTCGTTTATGGGGATGAAATAGAAATATAACATAGTGCATCATGTTGATGCCTAAAAATGTCGTCTACACCAGAGAGTTCCAAAAATTTAAAACTTTAGTCCAAAGCGAGGAATCATAAGAAATACAGTAATAATGTGCAGGGAAGTAAAGGACATAGTTATTTATAGTGGTTCGGCCTGTTGGGGCCTACATCCACTTTGAAGGTAGTACTAATTTTATTCCATTACGACAGAGTACAACAATACTATTACAAGAAGCTACAATGATTAATAATATCCTCTTAGTCCTTGTTATTGATTTTCCTTGCTAAGCGAGAGTAGTCGAGGTGTTGTCGATGTTGTAGCGTAGCCGAGTCAAGGCCGAGTGAGGCAAAGTCGAGGCCAAGTGAAGCAGAGTCGAGGCCGAGTGAGGCGGAGTCGAGGCCAAGTGAGTCGAGTCCGAGTGAGGCAGAATCGAGGTCGAGTAAGTCGAGGCCGAGTGAGGCGGGGTCGAGGCCGAATGAGGTAGAGTCGAGGCCGACGTCCACGGAAGGCGGAGTTGAGGCCGAGTGGGGCAGAGTCGAGGCCGACGTCCGCAGGAGGCGGAGTCGAGGCCGAGTGAGTCGAGGAGGAGTGAGGCGGAGTTGAGGCCGAGTGAGTCGAGGCCGAGTGAGGCGGAGTCGAGGCTTAGTGAGTCGAGGCCAAGTGAGGAGGTGTCGAGGCCGAGTTAGGCAGATTCAAGGACAACATCCACGGGAGGCGGAGTCGAGGCCGAGTGAGGAAGATTCAAGGCCGACATCTGCGGGAGGCGGAGTCGAGGCCGAGTGAGGCAGAGTCGAGGCCGAGCCCATGTGAGGAGGAGTTGAGGACGTGGTCCGCGTGAGGCGGAGTCGAGGCCGAAGTCCACGGGAGCGGAGCCAATGCCTTCTTCTTCTTCTTCTAGAGCCGCATGCCATATCCAATGGCCATGGGGAAGAAGGTGGTGGTCATTAATAGTGTTTTAGACCTTCATGAAGTCTCAAGGTGGCTTCATGTCCAAGAGCATGTTTGGACCTTCATGATTGTGCTCATGGGTCCAAGCATTTTCATCTTCCCCCTTGTATGATGATGGGAGGTGCCTAGGAGGCCTTGGAGAAGGAGATGGAATATATTAAAGCTTGAGAGAGGGAGCTTGTACTAACCTCTATGAAGTGGGAAGTGAGAGGGTATTTATAGGAGAGTGGTTAAGTAGGAGTAGGTAGAAATAGGGGACCACATGCAGAAATTCGAACCTACCACTAGCACCTGCACCAAATTCGCACCCGCGGGGTGTGGAAAATTCGCACCCACGGGGTGTTGATTTTCGTAACCGCGGCGTGCGGATTTTTGCACCCGAGGGGTGTGGATTTTCACACCCGCGGGGTGCGGAAAATTTGCACCCGCGCGGTGCGGATTTTCGCACCCGCATGGTGCGGATTTTTGCACCCACGCGGTGTGGAAAATTCGCACCTGAGGGGTGCGGATTTTCGCACCCGTGGGGTGCGGAAAACTCGCACCCGAAGGGTGCTGATTTTCGCACCCTTGGGGTGCGGATTTTTGCACCTGCGGGGTGCGGAAAATTCGCACCCGCGGGGTGCGGATTTTCGCACCCGTGGGGGGCAGATTATCGCAACCGCGGGATGCCGAAAATTCAAAACCGAGGGGTGCAGATTTTCTCACCCACGGGGTGCGGATTTTCGCACCCGCAGGGTGCGAATTTCCGCACTAGCAGTGTGCAGATTTCAGCCTAGAATGTGGGGCCCCGGTAGCCCACGGCTCGCCTTTGGCTCGGAGCACGACTCAGCTGCGGATGGATGCTGACGGATGTCGCATCCAAGTGATGCGACATCCCGTTAGTGGTCCGGCTCAAGTTTTATGGTGTTGGACCCCTTGATCTTGTTGGCTACAGTTATGCGTTGTAGTATCACACGATATGTTGAGTCGAGCATGCCTGGCGTACATTTCGGAACCAGAACAAAAAGCTGGTTAACATGTGCCCCCTCAAAATATGTCTTTTGTTAACGAGACGGACTTTGAAGTAAGACATGCACAACGATGAATAGAAGGATATCCATGCCATGCTTTGTGACTGGTCGTGACCTTTCCCTTGTGATTTACGCGGGGAATGAATCTCTTTGGAGTGGCTGAGATGCCTTGTCAAAATGTGTTGGTATGGGTTTAGGATTCCAGCATTATCAGGAGCTTTAACTCGCTCGAAGCTTGCCGCTTAGGTGTCAACCTACCCAAGGCACCTAGTTGTTGTAGGTTAGAAAGACTGATTGTTAGTTGCCGACTACCAATTGCATCATAGTGCAAACGGTTCATTTTTGGGTCTGAATCGCGTATAAATTCACATGTTTGCACGTGGTCTTGCATAATGCGATCTGAGTTGGAGTGGGTAACATGAAGTTAAATTGCACGCCAAGGCTTTACGCTCGCTCATTTTATCTTTCGAAGAGTTTTCGGATCAAGAGCCGACCGTTTGGTGTGTACATTTGAACCCTTAAGTCTTGTGGACATGCATTTGAATCAAGTCGGTCGGCTCGGTTGAGGTTTCCAAAGCGTGTGTGCATGGTCATTGCCATGGCCTAGGCACGTGATCGCCCTAAATGGTTGTTGAAACATTGTTGGGATGAAGCTTAATTGCCTGGAGTATCTGCTGGATCACTTGGATTTGCAAAGCCAAAGTTATTCATCGATCCAAGCAGGTCCGATTGATCAACGTTTCGGCAACTCGCATATGCAGATGTCGTTGTTAGGAGAATACTTGGCATCTGTCGTGGCATGTAGTCGCATAGATTTTCCTTTGAGCGAGGTCGGAGCCAAATGCTAAGCATGTGCACTTTGATGATTGGGCATTTGGAGAGTACACGAGTGTCTTTGAGTCATGATTGACTTGGTAGTTTGAGCTTCGAAGTGAATATGATCGTAGCTTAGTGTACGATCCCGAATTCCAATCCCGAAACGTTAGCTTGGGAGCACGACACATAACTTTGCCTTCTGATGACTTAGTTTTGGCTCTAAGGTATGCTATGATGACAACGCCAGTGCCAGCACTGAAGGGTATCAGATCGGGTCCTGTTATGGCCAGGCTGATGCGATAAACGGAAGAGGGCTGCCCCAAGCCCGGGTATCGTTAGATTCTTCCCGACGTTAGGGATGAGCTTGCAAGTCTGGATCATTGCTTAATGTTTCATGTATGGTCTATAGTTGAAGTTGAACGTAACACAACTGATTGGCGAATGATCCCGAAAATGGACTTATTCGGACTGACCGCACGGATATGCGTGAAAGATATGGATGTACAGTCGAGTCCTTAGTCTCCAACCCAATTATGTCATTCCCATTATCCGATTCGAAAATGGCATTGTGGTTACCGGTAATCATGGTTTATTTATTAAAACTAGATGTCGTCACCGCATTCCAATGCTCTTGTACGTGGAAAGCTTTTGCGTCAGGGGGGTGTGGGTCAGCTTCGCGTTGCATTGAAGTATGAGTTTGTTGGCGGTGCCTAGAGATTCTGGGAACCCTATGAATCAGCCATGGAAACTGGAGAACTTGCATCGAGATATGAAATTTTTTATTCGTGTGTTGGGGACTTGTCTAAGTTCTCCAGTTCCTCGGGGAACTGTGATTGTATTACTCCCTCTGTCCTTCGGTTCGGGCTTCTATGCCCGGTACGCTAGTATTGGCGGGAGGTTAGAAACTTCCGGGACCCGAGCTTTTGGGTATGAGTTATACTTATTTGAGAAGTGGAAATTCCTTTTTAGAATGGTTTCTCCGAAGGCTGTGACGACGGAAATGCCAGCAGGGAAGCTGGTGGGGATCCTCCTCAGGTCCTATGATAAGTAAGCTGGTGCGAGGATAGGTAGGGGATTGCCCCAGAGCTCGAGTGCTTGTTAATTGAAGAGGATGCCAGCACTGAACCCTCAAAATTCAAATAGTTGCCTTTTTCGTACGGCGGCCCCCTAAAGCGGAGGCGACACCAGGCTTTGCCCCCATGCATCCTCAAGCGTCCGAGTTTCGGTTGGAGTTACAGTGGGAACAATCTGAAGAAGTAGGAGAACCTGTGGCTTCGTGATCCTATATTTATATGAGTCTCTTCGGAGGAGAAGAAGTTATGGTTGGCCAAAGTGCTCAAGCAATGGGTGCAACTGATGTAAGTGTGAGAACAATGCAACTTGTGGTGGAAGATCAGAAAGTCGGATGGTGGCAAAGTCTGAAGAGCCGGAGGGGAAGAGGGACATGATGAGGCCGCCATACAAGATGTTTGCGCAATGGCTAGACAGGATGCCAAAGAGAAATCTGCAGCCGTGGTGTCGGAGAAGTGGGCCGATATTGAGGCGGAGAAGGAGAGGGCCTCTGAGTAGGCTAGGAAAAAGGAAAGCCGTCGATGATGATGAGAAGAGAACGGAGCGGGGCGCCAAGATGGCTTGGAAAAAACCCAGGCTGTCTTTGGTAATTGTCAAAGGAATTGTCAAAGGAATTATAGATACTTTGGGTTAGGTAGACTGATCGAATATGCAAGTGCGGTCCTCGCTTTTGGTTCTTAAAGACATGGTGTGGTATTCATGTACACCCCGTCATTAGAGAAAAAGATGTTAGACATGTAGTCTGTTAAATGTGTGTGCGTAAAAAGGAAATATGAATTAGTAAAGATTGCAGTTTATGCTAAGTGTTCAAATGTACTTTTTATGTTTTCCAGCATCCTGTACTTGCATAATCATACTTATCGTTACACTTGTCATAAAAGCGATTGGGTACTGCGCTATGGGTAAATTATTCCAGAGGGGTGAAATAGAGCACTACTTTCGGTAAGTTTCCCTCAGCTCAGAAAACCCGTAGTTTGCGAAACTAGGTTGTGTGCCTGCAGTTTTGGTTTTCCCGAGGTTATTCCCAAGTATAGCGAAGGTGTAGGGCATCGTGTTATGCGGTCCTCCAGGTGGGTGGCTATAACACCCCACCTCCGTTAAGGTTACTCACAAAGGGAATGCCTTAACTTTGATGGAGCGTTTTAGTAGACAGATCAGAAATTTACAAGACAGATAAAAGAGTAATTGAAAAATTAATAACTTTATTACAACAGAAACCGAAGTAAGTTTGGTTACATCTTTTCAAATCACAATATCAGAATTCAAGTACAAAATATCAGCCTTGTACAAAAGCCTTCAGAATGCATAATTTTTAAAATCATAATCCTCAACATAAACTGCCATGGAAAGATAGAGCCAAGTCCAAGTGGTACTTCAAGCAGAGAAAATCCGAATCAAGCTCTTATACTTCCACCCTAAAAACCTGGGGGGGGGGGGAACGAAAGAAAAGGGGCGAAAACAAACAAGGTCAGACATAAAGTCTGGCAAGTCCAGTGACTTTCAACATATGAACAGATAAAAATATCATGACATGAAAATAAAGCTGGATAAGAGACAACAGCAACAGGAGTAACTGGTATACTTAAGATAAACAGAGGAAACAGAATGATATAGCCCAAGTTATGCTTCTTACTTATATTTTACTTCTCTGCACTAATACTAGTATAACAGGATTAGGCGTTACCCTAACGTCCAAACTGAAACCGAAACGGAACAGAATAATCTATACAGGAACAGAATGCCAGTAATGGGCCTTTACCACCCCAACAGACAGAAGGTACATAAACGGAATCAGAGACGGAAACAGAATAATCCCTATAGAAACAGAATGTTAGAATTAGGTGTACACTAGTAAATGGGCCTTTACCACCCCCAACAGACGGTGCCACGCAGAAACAGATAGGTGTTACCACCCAACAGAAACAGACGGTACCCCATTGGAAACAGACAAAACTAAGTGTACCCTAAATCTACCCCAAGCGATCGGCTCCCTAATACATAAATACCCAGTGCCAGCCCCACAGAAGGGTGTATCACTCCCCAAAGTGGCAACCTTTAAATGACACAGACCTATTTACAAATATCACGGCGTCTTACATCCTCAGAGGCAGACCGGGATCCATGCACACACATGACCCGGTTGGAACGCACCATCAACACCCCTCGCCATTATCAGAATGAACCACTTATAATTAGTTCAGTAAGCGTGCCCGGACCCTACCTACTGTTGGGTCATAGTTTTGATACCAGAAAGGGTAACTGACTAATATGTGTCCCAAACAACAGATGACACAAGTATTTTCCCTCCTAACCTTGTGTCCCCAGACTAACAGATTTCAGATTAACTTGTTTACAAGTTTTAGGCCTACAGAGTTCAGAATCAACTAGTTCACAGACCAGAAAATATAGTCAACAAGTTTTCAGACTAACGGATCAGATGTATAGTTTTAACAAACTTACAGATTGTTTAATTTTGTATTGGGCCTATAGATTCACGAAACAGGTTTATTAATTCATCAGTCCAGTTGATTTAGACTAATCTATCCAACACGTTTTAGACATCATATTTATCTCAGATTTGCATTAATTAAATATTAATGTGTAGACCTCTCACATTAGGTCGGTAGCTTGTGGCCGCTGGATAAGCCGGGCGGTTCCGGGCAGACTTCTGCCACAAGCCAGACCTAACCTCGTGTCTAAGCATATTTTAGTTATGCCTACGACCTCTCACATTAGACTAGCAGTTTGCGGTTGCTGGTTAAGCCGGTTGGGTCCGGGCAGGCTTCTACCGCAAACATGAGTCCAACCTCGTGTCTCAGCCTTTTTATTTTAACCAGTTTATTCCATTATGAATTATACAAATATCAGACTAATTATGTCAATTTAACAGATTTGACTTTTTTTCAAGTCGCAGCAAATTAAACAAATTAACATGTTTTACACAAATTACAATCATTCAGCTTTTCAATAGATTTAACAGATTTAGCAGCTTAGGCGGTTCAACAGATTTAGCAGATTAGGCAACTCAACAGATTTTGCAGATTAGGAAAAATTAGCAGATTAGACGATTCAACATATGTAACAGTTTAGGCAATTCAACAGATTAAACAGGTAACAGGTTTAGCAGATTAGGCAAATTTAACATAATAAGCAGATAACAGTTTTAGCCGATTTAAACAATCCTTAAAGTCCTATTCACATATCTTGCCTAATTCATAAGGTAAGCCGAAACTTATATGCCCAAATTATGGTCATAATCCACCATATAACACATGTCCCAATTTTTAGTTAAACTTGCATAGTTCAGAATATTCTCCAAAAACCATACATATAAATTATGCCAAATATAGCCATTGATTACAATGCATGTCACATATCCAAAAAAAACCCTTACTTAGGTGTATTCACACTTAATAATTATCCAATCTTAATATGGATATTTACACCTAAGTTAAATGCAAATTAATTCTCTTTTTTCCAGTTTTCAGACTATAATATATACAGTAGTCTAGATCTAGATCTTGAATTACAACTTGTACTATGCATCCAAATCAATTACATGTTCACAGTTAAACTTTACGCCACAAATCCCAAGTCATATGTCCAATATTTTTTATGCCTCAAAACTCAAGACATATGTTAAATACACATTATTTTTTAAATACAACATGCCCAATTATATGTCTCAGATTTATGTTCTAAGTTCAACCTATGTTCTTTATGTTCTAAGTCACAATAGTCCTCTCCTTCCAAGTCATAGATCGTCTTATACAATATGCCTCAAATTTATTTCCAGAATTACAACATGCGTTGTATCCTCAAATTAGCTACAAATCAATTATGCCCAAATATGCCTCATTCAATATTCTTCCCAAATTTAGTGTTTATGCGTTCATCTCTTATGAGATCTGGCTCAGGCTCGTGGTAGCCTGGCTATCAAACAAAAAGAAAGAAAGGAGGAAGAAATACAGAACAAACAGAATAATAAAACAGAGGAACAAATCTGATAAATAGAAAAAGGGCATAATTTCAGATTCAGATTTATAATTATGACAAGATCAGGATTAAAATTCATATCGACAAATAACTGCACCTGCCTTGATTGGATTATAGAAGAAGAGTTGCAGTAGTTCTCTTTTAATCTTATTCAGATTTGGAAGAAGATGCACTAGTTCTAGTTTTGATCCCAGCAGAGTAGCGACGCCATTATTTTATTTATTTATTATAGAGGCAGAGTATAGGCAGAATGAAATTCTGTGGAGAGAAAGTGAGGTTTGGGGGTGTTTTTATAGGAGAATAGGGTGATTTAGAGCCTTCAGATCAGTCCACAAGTCATCAGAACCACCCAGCTCGAAGACAGGTCATCCAGCCACTCAGAAGAAGACACGTCATCACAGAACACTCCAGAATTCTATGCTCGATCGGTATGGGCTCACTTGGCAGGTTCGCCAGTGTATTTTTGTATTGGCGCACTTCACAAGTGCGCCAGTGTATTCTGGCCTGTTTTTGGTTTTTCTGCCTAACTTCGTTCGTCCATATCTTCTTCATACGGTATCCGTTTTACGCAAACTCGGACTCTATCTCAAGCAGAATTTTGAGACGAACGCAATGGCGCAACCTGTTTCCCTTAATTCTTCTCCTAAAAATTAATTATATTTTAATTTGTTACTTATATGATCACAGAAAATACGGGGTGTTACATTCTCCCCTCCTTAAAGGATTTCGCCCCTGAAATCTTCAAGTTAAGAAGAATGTGTCCTACCAGCCAATCGTCCATCTACTCAACCATCATCCACAAGCATCCATTGTCCTAGGAAAACTTCTAATGTTGTATGAACATATGCGAAAGTGTGTGTGTATATCTCTTATCTAATGCAAAGATCAGGCGGTCTACTGATTCAGTTGACCTCCTCAATGCGAACCATGTTGGTGCCATGAGTCCAATTATGTATGCAAGAAATCCTATTTGATACGCTTCATTTCTATATGAGTGCACAACCATTCATCCAAATGCAACATCCATGTGATGGGTCAATCATTTTTCATCCACAAAAATTGAAAAATGCACACACATCCATATGCAATATGAGAGTGTTTTTGAGTCGATCTAGTGCCTAGTGTGTGTATATGCATCAACGAGCAACCACTAGCAACCACTTGCATCCAATTGCAACCATCAAACATAACATGTCTCAAACACATGTTTACACCCATTAGTTTCTACCTAAAGGTCGAAGACTAGATCGACAGGATACAGCTGAGTGATAGAAGCAAGTACGATTAAAACAAGAGCTCTGTTCCTATTAGACATCGGTTAAGAAAATAATACCCTAAGTATCAACCTCGAAGACCGAAATCAACATCAGATTGACACCAGTGAATTACTCTCATTAAACAATGTCCAACTGGAAATCTACTTCACACTTTGAGTAAAAACACCTATCCTTTTCAGAAATATTCAGATACTTACAGACTACTAGTACAGATCATATTATCAAGTGATTCTTAGGAAACTAAGCATGATAAAACCCCACCATATCCCACAAAAACCAGAATGTATGCATCATAGTCAACTTAACGCTGAACAAAGATACCTTCAAACCCCAACCTATCACAAGAAGATGGGTCGTAACCCTTATGGGGTTTGAGACCATAGCAGGATCAGAAATAAGACTAGTATTTAAGTGCAGAGACTCAAATACAGAATTAAAATGCCAGAATGATAAGATAAGGAAATTAAACTTTCTAAGAATTTTTTTCCCACCTCTATCCTGTCCGCCAACTACGAGAGTATCTACCTTCCAGAAGATTCTACCCTTTGCCCTTGCCTTCTGGGGCAATCCTAGATCATATGTCCTGTCTCACCGCACTGAAAACAACCAGTCTTCTTTCATGTTAACAAGTCTTTCTCCAAAGTTGCCCTCATCGCACAGAAAACCTTACGAAGCTCGGAGGAGGATTAGCCGTAAGTGAAGTTACTGCGGCTACAGATGGAAGTTAGGCACTTCTTTGCCCTTCGACAGACGTCGTAGTCTCATTATGCCTATGGAACCATGTCTCGATGAGGTTACCTCCTAGAAAGCCAGGAGCCCCGGAGACTCAGAAAAGAAGGAAACAAGGATTAAACAGAAAATAAAAAGATAGATATATGGCTTTGGGGACTATGTTTTTCAAAATAGACTCTACTTTTGAAAATACTTCCTTTTTTAAAACCTTTTTGAAAATAATTTTCAAAAACTTTTCATCAAATCTGGTAACCTTCAGCTCTGATACCAAGTGTAACACCCCACCTCCGTTAAGGTCACTCACAAAGGGAATGCCTTAACTTTGATGGAGTGTTTTAGCAGACAGAACAGAAATTTACAAGACAGATAAAACAGTAATTGAAAAATTAATAACTTTATTACAACATAAACTGAAGTAAGTTTAGTTACATCTTTTCAAATCACAATATCAGAATTCAAGTACAAAATATCAGCCTTGTACAAAAGCCTTCAGAATGCATAGTTTTTAAAATCATAATCCCCAACATAAACTGTCATGGAAAGATAGAGCCAAAGCCAAGCGGTACTTCAAGCAGAGAAAATCCGAATCAAGCTCTTATACTTCCACCCTAAAACCTAGGGGGAAACGAAAGAAAAGGGGCGAAAACAAACAAGGTCAGACATAAAGGCTGGCAAGTCCAGTGACTTTCAGCATATGAACAGATAAAAATATCATGACATGAAAATAAAGCTGGATAAGAGACAACAACAACAGGAGTAACTGGTACACTTAAGCTAAACAGAAGAAACAGAATGATATAGCCCAAGTTATGCTTCTTACTTATATTTTACTTCTCTGCACTAATACTAGTATAACAGGATTAGGCGTTACCCTGACGTCCAAACTGAAACCGAAACGAAATAGAATAATATATACAGGAACAGAATGCCAGTAATGGGCCTTTACCACCCCAACAGACAGAAGGTACATAAACGGAATCAGAGACGGAAACAGAATAATCCCTACAGAAACAGAATGTTAGAATTAGGTGTACACTAGTAAATGGGCCTTTACCACCCCAACAAACGGTACCACGCAGAAACAGATAGGTGTTACCACCCAACAGAAACAGACGGTACCCCAATGGAAACAGACAAAACTAAGTGTACCATAAATCTACCCCAAGCGATCGGCTCCCTAATACATAAATACTCTGTGCCGGCCCCACAGAAGGGTGTATCACTCCCCAAAGTGGCGACCTTTAAATGACACAGACCTATTTACAGATGTCACGGCGTCTTACATCCTCAGAGGCAGACCGGGATCCATGCACGCACATGACCCGGTTGGAACGCACCATCAACACCCCTCGCCATTATTAGAATGAACCACTTATAATTAGTTCAGTAAGCGTACCCGGACCCTACCTACTGTTGGGTCATAGTTTTGATACCAGAAAGGGTAACCGACTAATATGGGTCCTAAACAACAGATGACACAAGTATTTTCCCTCCTAACCTTGTGTCCCCAGACTAACAGATTTCAGATTAACTTGTTTACAAGTTTTAGGCCTACAGAGTTCAGAATCAACTAGTTCACAGACCAGAAAATATAGTCAACAGGTTTTCAGACTAACGGATCAGATGTATAGTTTTAACAGACATACAGATTGTCTAACTTTGTATTGGGCCTACAGATTCACGAAACAGGTTTATTAATTCATCAGTCCAGTTAGTTTAGCCTAATCTACCCTACACGTTTTAGACATCATATTTATCTCAGATTTGCATTAACACTACTACAAATCTGGTCAGTTGCTTCGGTTATTTACCCCTATTGCTTCTGTTCTGGAACCGAAGCAACTGCTGAAGACGCAACAGACCAAAATTTGTTGCTTCAGACAAACAACCGAAGCAAATAATATTTTTTTTTGCTTCGGTTGTTTACTCCTGTTGATTCAGTTCAGTAACCGAAGCAAATGTAGAAGACGCAACAACTATCCACCTGTTGCTTCCGTTCTAGGACGAAGCAAATGGCCAACATTTTGCTTCAGTTGTTCCAAAAAACTGAAGCAAAAGAGCGGCTGAAGCAGAAAATAATAATAATAATTTTGTTTCAGGTTTTAATTAAAACCTGAAACAGCATCAAATTGCATTAAAAGCCAAAATAGAAAGCACAACAATAACACTAAACCTGACTGCAATATCAATATAAAACACTAATATCAATATAAAACACTGAAATAAAACTAAACATCAATACAATATGTACATATAATATTGAATTATAACTAAATGTCAATGTTACACAACGAAACAAAACTAAATAGTATAACAAAGTGAAATTAGACTAACTATACTATCAAATTCAGCCAATACACAAAACACATAACTTGGTTATTTGCTGAAAATAGGAAAATAAATTCAAGGTATAAAACCAAATGCATCGACAACTCGATCTAACTTGCATTTAATGAACAAACTTGCATTGTACGCCTTCCAGTTAAGCATCAAAGAACCTTCTAACAAGATCCTGACAAAGGTAAAGAGCATCAATCCTTATTATTAAATATGCAAACTTAAGGACACATTCTGCTTAGAGTAAATTATTAACAGTATACTTGCTAAAACCAAATCATCTTCATCTATTACTGATTTTACGGTTCCACATTTGTATGAAAACTATGCAAGCATCAGCAGGTAAGAAGCAAATATATCATATATGCACAAATTTTAGGTTTCAACACAATAATAAAGCAGACAAGTGCATCAATATTAAATAATCAAATAAGTCCGACACTTCACCGAGCAATTAAATCAACTAGTTAATAAGATTCATTTAGCACTTTCATGATCACATGGACCATTTAACTAGTTCAAACACGTTTGTGAATACTTAGTTCATTAGAGGAAAATATCATGCATGACAACCATGCAAAAACCCATGAACTACATACTAATTAATTCTAAAATCATACCAATTGAGTAAACTTAAGTGAATACATACCAATAAAGTGAAATGACTATAACAATACAGAAAATCCATCAGTGAAAAGGCTACAGCTCCAGTTTAAGACAAACCAGTTTACCGAATCAAATATATCTGCTTTAGGCTTCCTCTTCCATATAAATAACCAAAAGAATATTAAAATCTGGACTAAGATGAATACCTTCATCCACATCTCCGTATGCAATCTTCATTTTGTAACAAAGTAGCAGAAGAGCATCAAATGGTATCATTCCTTCATAGAGAATCAAAACAAAATTGTTTTAGTAAGATAGGAAACAAGAACAATGTCAAGTGATAACGAAAGGATAATATTGCCAAACATAATATGGCAACACATACCGAGTCTACTGACCGCATAACATTGCCAAACATAATCTAGCAACATGTATTTAACTTATTAATTTATCTAATATTCTCTGAACTTAATTCATTTGTACAACTTGTTTCCACCTGACATGACTTACATGTTTTGAAGAAATATGTTTTAAGGTATGTAGTTCGAAATTCAAACAACAGTTTAATTCAACCAGCTTACTCCAGGTTCATCATAATGTTACCTCATACAATTTTAGCCTCATGTTTTCCAACAATTTCATTCGCTGCAACTTTTGCTAATCATGTTCTCAATTTGAAGTTGAAGTTGCCTCCATTGTTTTGAACTAGCTAAATTGAAG
This sequence comes from Allium sativum, assembly GCA_030737875.1. NCBI lineage: Eukaryota > Viridiplantae > Streptophyta > Magnoliopsida > Asparagales > Amaryllidaceae > Allium > Allium sativum. The sequence goes on along the minus strand of CM060912.1, from coordinate 25,082,047 downwards.
GATGTTATTTTTTTCTCTAATTCCTGAATGTTGTGCATTGTAGTGAAAAGCAAGCATGGTAGTTTTATGATCATATTATATATTATATTCTTAGCTCAGATTCATACATTTTTCAAAGTAGTAGTATCTTTTAAAAGTTGCAATACTTTAATTTATTTTTCTTATTTTCAATTTTACTTTTATGATCCTGTATTTATTAATAAACCTCATTTTTTTTGTAAAGTGCATATTTGATTCAAGCCAAAAAACTGATATTAAATTTATAATTACATTCCATAACTGATTTTGCACAAAAATTCATTAAGATATAAGTTCATTAAATGTTTGTTGATTCTTACATATGAATATTATTGGTGTTTTATTAAAAGTAAAGTGGATATGACATTAGTTGCATATAAAGTTGCAAATATTATGCAGTTGTTTACTATTATAATATTGCCCATTTCATGCCTTTCATTTGTATCTTAATTGTTTAACTATTGATGATTTTGAATTTATTCCTACTTGATATTAGGTGATTTCATGGCAGTGAGTTGTTTGACTTTATACCTCAGCAAGTAACCGCGATTATTTCTCATTTTACTGTCCTGTCATTTTCTCTTTTTTGATTCTTTGCCATATGAGCAAAGATGTTTAATACCAAATCCTATTATTTTACCAAGTTTCTATTTTGAGCCGATTTGTGTTTATGATCTGCACATCTTTCTGAAAATTTCTTTCTAAATTGTTGATTCTTCTAAATCCACATCCTACATTGTGAGGTAATAAGGTCATACTTATATTGTTTACTTTTGTACTTATTCGTCATTCTATTTTTGCATTATGAATGATTTATGCTTATGACATAATTTGTAGCGTTGTAACATCTAAATATATTATATTTAAAGACATCAATGGCTGTTAAATAACTATAAAGTTAGCAAATCAATTAGGAATAAATTATTTAGTTATCAAGTTAAGCCTAATTAACACAATAAATCTTTTCCTTCCAATTAGTAGAATGTTGGGCAAAATTTAAAAAACAATGTTTCATTTAGACAATATGAGGAAATAAAATATTGCACCAATAATTTGTCTCAAAATTTCACAATGGTGACCATATAGTTCTCAACTTGCTGCCTGGATTTTGTAACAACAAATTAATCTTAAACAAATGGAAGTTAATGTTTGTGCCTCTTTTAGAATTAACGTACTGCAATAGTTTAATTCAAGAGTAATTTAGACGTTTTATATTCTACCTATTTTAAACTAAAAGTTGACCCTGGTGCTAGAACATATGAAAAATTGTCAATGGTAAAAACTGTCATTGTTAATTTAATTGAAAAAACTACAGTTACAGGTAAAGATGTAAATTTAATTGCACTACCTATCTATCATTGTTATTTCTTTTCTATAAATGATTACAGAATAGTTTAATTGTTGTACCTCATGCTATGAGATAAGGGGAATATGTTTGGAGTTTTCATTAGCATCCCACGATTAATACTTTTCCAGCAATATGTATTTAACTTATTAATTTATCTAATATCCTCTGAACTTAATTCATTTGTACAACTTGTTCTTATATCACTTCGGCTGTTTTAAAAATAAATTTCAATGCAAGGAACAATTCCAGTATCGAAAAAATAACATACGCCACAATTAAAACAACAAATGACAATATTCAAAATAACAATGAACAAAATAGTGAAACATACCTCTGTAGATTAAACTTGACACCATACAAAAGCCTCAACAATAAAACAACAACAACTCACATCTAACCACTACAACCGGCCATATCAACTATACCATAGCAATAAAACACTCTTCAAGACTAAAAACATCAGCGAACTAAGTATAGAATCAGCTTGATGGAGCATCACACCTAGTTGTAGCATTTTTTGAGATCATATAAGATTCGAAAACAAAAAAGAAAGAAATCTGAGCTATATGAAACCCAAAATCATAGCATAACATAGAAAGGAAGCAAAATTAGTAAAAGACATTACTTCTTTGTCTCCTAATTTGGATTTGACATCGAAAACATCGATCTCAGACATCAGAAACCCAAAACTCAGAAATTCCTAGAAATAGGACATCGACTTTTCATGTAGACATAGAACTCGAGATTGAAATCGAAGTCGATTGTCGACTGACTTGCAAAAGAGAGGAAACTGAAGATTACCTTTGCAAACGGAGAAGTCCAGATTATGATAAGAATCGAAAGGTAGGAGTGGATTGACATGGAAGTTTTTTTTTTATTTTAAGCGATTGGTTCCGAATGAAAACAAAAAAGGCGGCTGCTGCTGAATGGTAAGTGAATAGCGATTGCATCTAGGGTTTAGTATAGAGGAGCGGTAGGATGTTGGTTGGAACAACAGATCTGTGGTTGAAAATATTTAGTGGTTTTATGATTATTTAATTTGGTTTACAATTGGTTAAGGCTAAAGATTTAAGTAAAATCTGAAAATAAAAATGGATATTTTATTCCACAGTTGAAGGATATTTTTGCACATACAAATAATGTAATATCTGTATTAACTGTCAAGTATTCTTAAGTTTATTCCAATTTTTTTAAATAATAACTAGACATAACTATTAATTATTAGATAATAAGTAATAAATATTAATTCCTAATTATTAAATAATAGTCTTAATTCTTATGTTTTAATTATTTAAAGGTAATTTATACTTATTTATTATTAAAGAATAATTATTATAATTTACTTCTATAAATTGTTAATTATCAGTTATTACTTATTATTCTTAATTGTATTCGAAAATCAATTATCAAACGCAAATTGTTATTTGTATGTTAGTTATTATCAGTAGTAATTATTTTTTTTATTTATTTAACATAATATTAAATAATATTTTTAATTATTTGATGTTAAACTATAATAAAAGTAAAATGTGAAATATTAAAGTATAATAATTGAATATTAATTACTTATTGCTAATTGAACTATTAAATATTTTTCTTAACAATAAATCATTAATTATAAATAGTCATTATTGATTGCTAATTATTTAAAATTAATTATTATTATTTTTTGAAAGGCTTAAGTATAATTATTAATTATGGTTACAAATAAAAAAAATTAGGTATTACTTCTCAATTCTTGTTTCTTACTAATTGAACTATTAAATATTTGTCTTAACGATTAATCACTAATTTTTAAATAGTCATTATTAATTAATAGTTATATAAAATTAATTTTTAGATATTAAATATCACTTCATAAGTAGTAAACTTTATTAGTAATTAATTATTATTAAATATCAATTTTAAATATTATATTATTATAGTTAACTAAATATTTGGTAATAATAATTAATTAATATTAATTATTAAATAACAATTATTGAAAATTAATTATTAGATAATACTTCTTAATTTTTAATTAATACTAATTAATTTAATAATAAATGTTAAACATTCAATATTAAATATTATTTGTTAATTATTTAGTATTAATTATTAATTCATTTGTTAATTATTAAATGAAACTAATAAATGTTAACTACAATCTAACTAAATATTAGTAATTAACTACAATAAATTATTAAATATAAAATATAATTGTTGATTATTTATAATAATCTGTAGTTATAAATTATTTATTAACAATCATTTGTTATAATAAATTATAAATAATGACATATGTAAGGTAGTCTATGATTATTGACAATTGCATTTGCTTTGGTGAAATAATTCATTGTTGCTTCGGTGCAGTTGCTTCTGTTGTTGTGGAACTGATGCGAATACATTATTTGCTTCGATGCATTTGCTTCAGTTTCTAAGCAACCGATGCAAATAACACAATTTGCTTCGGTGCATTTGCTATAGTTTTTGGTACAACAGAAGCAAATTATACTATTTGCTTCTGTTATTGGCATAACCGAAGCAAGTAATGCCATTTGCTTCATGCATTTGCTTCTGTTGTTAACAGAACAGAAGCAAATGATACTATTTGCTTCTGTTATAAGAACAACCGAAGCAAATGAGACGAAGCAACAGACCGTCTTTGTAGTAGTGTAATTAAATATTAATGTGCAGACCTCTCACATTAGGTCGGTAGCTTGTGGCCGCTGGATAAGCCGGGCGGTTCCGGGCAGACTTCTGCCACAAGCCAGACCTAACCTCGTGTCTAAGCATATTTTATTTATGCCTACGACCTCTCACATTAGACTAGCAGTTTGTGTTTGCTGGTTAAGCCGGTTGGGTCCGGGCAGGCTTCTACCGCAAACATGAGTCTAACCTTGTTTCTCAACATTTTTATTTTAACCAGTTTATTCCATGACGAATTATACAAATATCAGACTAATTATGTCAATTTAACAGATTTGACTTCTTTTCAAGTCGCAGCAGATTAAACAAATTAACATGTTTTACACAAATTACAATCATTCAGCTTTTCAACAGATTTAGCAGCTTAGGCGGTTCAATAGATTTAGCAGATTAGGCAACTCAACAGATTTAGCAGATTAGGAAAAAATTAGCAGATTAGGCGATTCAACATATGTAACAGTTTAAGAAATTCAACAGATTAAACAGGTAACAGGTTTAGCAGATTAGGCAAATTTAACATAATAAGCAGATAACAGTTTTAGCTGATTTAAACATTCCTTAAAGTCCTATTCACATATCTTGCCTAATTCAGAAGGTAAGCCGAAACTTATATGCCCAAATTATGGTCATAATCCACCATATAACACATGTACCAATTTTTAGTTAAACTTGCATAGTTCAGAATATTCTCCGAAAACCTTACATATAAATTATGCCAAATACAGCCATTGATTACAATGCATGTCACATATCCAAACCCCCCTTACTTAGGTGTTATTCACACTTAATAATTATCCGATCTTTATATGGATCTTTACACCTAAGTTAAATGCAAATTAATTCTCTTTTTTCCAAATTTCAGACTATAATATATAGTAGTCCAGATCTAGATCTTGAATTACAACTTTTACTATGCATCCAAATCAATTACATGTTCATAGTTAAACTTTACGCCACAAATCCCAAGTCATATGTCCAATATTCTTTATGCCTCAAAACTCAAGACATATGTTAAATACACCTTATGTTTTAAATACAACATGCCCAATTATATGTCTTAGATTTATGTTCTAAGTTCAACATTTGTTCTTTATGTTCTAAGTCACAATAATCCTCTCCTTCCAAGTCATAGATCGTCTTATACAATATGCCTCAAATTTATTTCCAGAATTACAATATGCGTTGTATCCTCAAATTAGTTACAAATCAATTATGCCCAAATATGCCTCATTCAATATTCTTCCCAAATTTAGTGTTTATGCGTTCATCTCTTATGAGATCTGGCTCAGGCTCGTGGTAGCCTGACTATCAAACAAAAAGAAAGAAAGGAGGAAGAAATACAGAACAAACAGAATAATAAAACAGAGGAACAGATCTGATAAATAGAAAAAGGGCATAATCTCAGATTCAGTTTTATAATTATGTCAAGATCATGATTAAAATTCATATCGGAAAATAACTGCACTTGCCTTGATTGGATTATATAAGAAGAGTTGCAGTAGTTCTCTTTTAATCTTATTCAGATTTGGAAGAAGATGCACTAGTTCTAGTTTTGATCCCAGCAGAGTAGCGACGCCATTATTTTATTTATTTATTATAGATGCAGAGTATAGGCAGAAAGAAATTCTGTGGAGAGAAAGTGAGGTTTGCGGGTGTTTTTATAGGAGAATAGGGTGATTTAGAGCCTTCAGATCAGTCCAGAAGTCATCAGAACCAACCAGCTCGAAGACAGGTCATCCAGCCACTCAGAAGAAGACACGTCATCACAGAACACTCCAGAATTCTATGCTCGATCGGTATGGGCGCACTTGGCAGGTGCGCCAGTGTATTTTTGTACTGGCGCACTTCACAAGTGCGCCAGTGTATTCTGGCCTGTTTCCGGTTTTTCTGCCTAACTTCGTTCGTCCATATCTTCTTCATACGGTATCCGTTTTACGCAAACTCGGACTCTATCTCAAGAAGAATTTTGAGACGAACGCAATGGTGCAACTCGTTTCCCTTAATTTTTCTCCTAAAAATTAATTATATTTTAATTTGTTACTTATATGTTCACAGAAAATATGGGGTGTTACAGTGGCTCTCCCGTCGTTCATCGGGTTGAGGCGAGCTGTCAACATCATTTATTCTCCGATGAGGTAATCCCGGATCAACAACTCGTAAGGTACGATCATGGCTATGGAGCTTAGGGGGAAGAAACGATTTAAGGTCGGTCTTGGTGCTGCGCCAAGATTCGATCGGCACCTGCAATCAGCGAAGAGAGACTTGCATCACTCCTAGTCGACCGCTGGGTGGCGGCGCCAAGTCGCCTGGACTTGAAGGCGGAACAATTTATCCTTGGTTTCGGCACGGGGCCGAGGTTCGAGCTAGTGGTTGTTTATACTTGGTCGCGCCACGGGCCCGCGATTCGTGTAGCGTTGCTGGGTCCCATGCTCGGGGTGTCGAACATAGCTAAGTGTTTTAGCCTCGATATTGGCTCGAGCTTCGGATGGAAGCATCGGCTCCCGTGCTCGGGATGTCGATATGGCATTCGCATGTTTGTAAGCAATCTGGTTGTAAGGATTAATCAAACACATTATGAACATCATGACGGAGTAAACATGGAAGGGTGACATGGAACTGAACATCATTGCTGCGAATAACTCTGGTAGTAGGGGCCTTTACAATGCCTCGAATTGCGAGAAAACAAAACATCATTGGGAGGCATGAAAAGTTGTACACTAAGTTATGTAGAGTAGAGGCGAAGATGTTCATTATTTGATGCCCTTGGGAGTTAGGCTCCGTCCATGGTGGAGAGATTGAAAGTTCCATCGCTAAGCTTTTGTTGTATGAGTATGGGCCTTCCAAATGAGGAGTGAGGCCTACAGGTGGAGGAAAGACCCGTTTGAAGATGAGGCTGCCGATGTGCACTCGAGCGGGCCTTTGGTTAAGCTTTCAGTCATGCCCGAAGTTGCTAGATACTGAGGGAGGCACAGGTAGGGATGAGTTGCAAACTGGCATCTCCAATGACCACCAAGAGTCAACTGTGTCATGGAAGCTGTAGTCCTGACGAGCCGGGGGGACAATCTCGAGGGATTAGTTGTCGGAGTCGAGGTTCTGTTTAGTGGGAATCTTTGATGAGCGCTGAGTAGCTCGGAGATCCAATGTTGTGTGAATCCCCGATGACCATCGAGTGGCTCGAAGACCCCACATAATAGGAATCCTCGATGAGCGTTGAGTGTCTTTGAGACTCCCTACAGTGGGAGTCTTTGATGAGCGTTGGGTGGCTCGGAGTTTCCCTGTGGATAAGTTCCTCGATGTCGTTCTGCAAGTGGCGAAATATGTTCATGTTGCGTCCGCGGATGCTGTAAAACCGACAATAGCCTGTAGAGTCCCTTGGTGTGCTCGTCGGACTTTCCGTCCTCGACCTTTTGCATGGATGAGAATTGCAGGTCGCGAGATAGATTTTCTCAGTGGTGCTGCCGAGAGCGGAATAGCCGCGGTAAGGAGGAAGTCGGAGATGTTTCCTTTTACTGTTGCGGCTACCTTTGGTGTTGTTGGCATGAGCAAGATTGCACAGAGCGGTGGAATTAGAGTCGCTGGGGCTCTGGGCGTTACTATGAGAGAAGATGTTGAGGTGAGAAGCTCGATACCTTTGCACTAGATTTTAGCATAGGAAGTAGTTGGCGTTCACGAAGAAGATCCCTCGAATCATTGATTTCTCTTGATCGGTTCATGCTCTAAGTTCGAAATCAGGTGGTATGCCATTTGTAAGCTGGACGAGTATGATTCAAGTAGTAGGTTTCCCGATTTCAGCCAAGGCTGTGTGGGATCTTATGAGATAGCCTTTGAGAGTTTCATGGGTGCCTGGGTAAATGTGCGAGACTGAGAGAAAGCCTGTGGGCATCACAATATGCATTCTGGATTGCGCGACCAATCTTTTGGTGAGTTAGTCGGGAGTTGGGATAGTTTAAGGTGGAAGTCGAGATAACCCGAATAGAGTCGTCTTGGATAAGGATGGGGAATTTCTTGCACTTTATGTCATTGGCGACATGTATTGATCCCATGTGCCGCTTATGGTAAATAATGAAGCTTCGAGAATCATGGCTTCTCTAAGTATGGAGTGTGTGTTGGCATGTCGAAGTGTTTGCGCCATTTGGTATTTAGGATAGCCCATGTGAATGGATTAGGCCTCATATTGGTTTTCTAGACGTCGTGGGCATGCCCCCGTGGTCCCCTCATGATTCCATGGATTGCGTCGGCGATAATCGGAGGTTGGTTCCTGTCGAAGTACAGAGGTCGCGATCCAGCCTAGGATTTTGGAGCTTAGCGCACCTTCTCGGCAGGTGGTCTTCGTCAATCTGTGAGTCTCCGACTCCGATTGCATGATTATGTGGAAGTCGGTTGAGGTGAACTTAGGCCCTATCGGATGTTAGAGGCATAGGCTACAAGTCCGGACTCCTAGCAGTTTGAGTGCGGCTAGAGAAGGCTCGAGCGTCAAGGCCTGGAACGGCTGGGATGAGGCATTACATTTCTGATGGTGATTCTGACATTGCCGAGGTTAGAGGTCAGTCGCACCGTCACAGGATGCCACATGTGGCATGTTGAAGTGTCAGGGTCATTCTTCTTTGTGCACGATCCCAGCGAATGGACAATGCCTTGAGTGTACCGACGGGTGACATCTGCGAACTCTGACCCATTTCTGAAAGTAGTTAGTTGATTTTGATTGTCCAAAGTGGCACTGGTGCCCCCAGTGCTTAATTCCAAGTTGGGAATTGGTTGATTGGGAAGAAATCCAGTTGGATTCCAACTTGAAGGGCCACATAGGGCGTAATTCTGACTTGCGAAACCATGAAAGCAGTACCATCCAAAGTTGTGCACGTTGGTGCTTGAGCAACATTTCCAACTGCGAAGCCCACAACCTGTCCAACCAAAGTGTCACGGGCAGGAGCGACATTAAGATTAGGGGGGCTCCCGAGTGTAGCGGGACCGACACAGTTTCGAGGAGCGGCGTCGGCCAGCCGGTTAGTTTCTGGGGTTGGCCCCAAGTCCTGAGTCGTAGCTGGACGAACATTGGTACTTGTCCCAATGGTGTACGCCATGCCATTCGGCGTTGAAGTACTTCTTATTCTGTTTTCAATTCGGGCGAGGAAGGTATTGAAAGCCTCTTCCTACCGCTCAAGTTGAGCTTTTAAGTCTATGGTAGGATTCTTATTCATTCCATCGATGCCTTTCTAAGTGACATAGTTAGATGGAAGTCCGATCGAGGAGAGTTCTTGACTTCCTCCCTCCTTTATACTTTTAGCGTTGATTATAGCATCGAGCTTTCTATGCTTAGACATCATGATGAGAAGCGAGTAAATGGGTCGTAGTCGAGAATCGAAGACGTAATCCGAAGACGGACCAGAGGAACTTATCTCCAACACTCTATCATTTGATTCTTTGCTGCTTAGCCATCGTGAGCGACTCGACCATAGGTTATAGAATGAACCTAATGCGTTTCGAAGTCGAGATGGGAATTTGCAACAAAGAAACAAATATGAGTTCTCTCCATGAAGAACTTCTACTCGTCGTGAGACGAGCGATGCCTTATTGAGAGTGTCATTGGACTGACTCCCTGTTTGCCTGACTAGGGCTTTAATCCATCGCTCGGTTTCTTTCGATCTTTGGGTAAACTTGAGCTACCCATGCCTCGAGGGCCGGAGGTAATGCCACATCAGCAATGGCTAAGATGTCGAAAAGACATCGTCAATGGACCGAAGTGAATTGATTATCATTAGATGGTTCTCCAATGATAGATTCCCATTTTTTGGCCATTACCGATGAGTTTCCACGGTGGACAAGATGAAATCCAAGTAGCACAAACAAACTTGTGGTCGAGGATCGGTGGGAAAAATCGGCTTCGTTGAGTCTAAGCGAAGGCATAGTTTGATGGAGGCTAAACATCCCAAGTATTGGTGACTGAATGGGAGGAAAGGCGAGGTTTCGATTCCTCGAAGGAAGTGACAAAAAGTTGACCGTAGGTGCACGCTTTACTTCCCTTTCCTAGCATGCCAAATGTTGACGCCTAAAATTGTCGTTAACACCAGAGAGTTCAAAAAATTTGAAACTTTTAGTCCAGAGCGGAGAATCATAAGAAATGCAGTAATAATGTGCGGGGAAGTAAAGAACACGATTATTTATAGTGGTTCGGCCCATTAGCGCCTGCATTCACTTTGAAGGCAGTACTGATTCTATTCCATTACGACATAGTACAAAAATACTATTACAATAAGCTACAATGATTATAATATCCTCTTAGTCCTTGTTATCAATTTTCCTTGCTAACCGAGAGTAGTCGAGGTGTTGTCGATGTTGTAGCGTAGCCGAGTCGAGGTCGAGTATGAGACATGTAGAACCTGTTAGTCCTATAGTTCTAAAGAGTGCTTCGTTTTGACTAGTTATGTTTCTAGTAACCCAAAATGGATAAAAATTTATGGTTGACGGAACAACCCACGTCTATTGGGTGCAACATAGAAGTCTTGAGGTGCAACATTTGTTTGAAAATCCAAGATAACACTGTATGACTTTTGAAAACTCGTTTATGGGAATGAAATAGAAATATAACATGGTGCATCAAACTCCATAAATTAGTAAATCAAATTCCGACCATAGTCAACCCCTCTTTGACCAACAAAGCGGCAGTTAAAAAAGCTTTCGTTGTTCCAAAAGTCATTAAGATTGAATTTTTTGGTTACTGAACTAAGATGAGACATATGGAACCGGTTAGACCTACAGACCTATGAGAGAGCTTCGTTTTGACTGGTTATGGTTCTAGTAACTCAAAATAGACAAAAATTTATGGTTGATGGAACAACCTACGTATGTAGGGTGCAACATCGAAGTCTTGAAGTGCAACATCTGTCCGAAAAACCAAAATTGAATTGTATGACTTTTGAAAACTCGTTTATGGGGATGAAGTAGAAATATAACATGGTGCGTCATATTCGAAAAAATAGTCAAAACGTATTCCGACCATGGTCAACCCCCTTTGACTAATAAAACGGCATGTGAAAAATTGAGCCAAAAAAGCTTTTGATGTTCCCCATAGTCATAAGGATTGAATTTCTTGGTTACTGAACTATGATGAGATGGCTGAAAACTTTTTGCGATATAGATCTATGAGCGAGCTTCGTTTTGACTAGTCATGGTTCTAATAACTCAAAATGGATAAACAGTTATGGTTGACGGAACAACCTACATAAGTTTGTGCAACATCGAAGTTTTGAGGTGCAACATCTATTTGAAAATACAATATGGCACTATAATACTTTTAAAAACTCGTTTATGGCGATGAAATAGAAATATAAAGTGCTGCATCAAATTCCAAAAAATAGTAAATCAAATTCCTTCCACGGTCAACCCCCTTTGAAGAAAAAAACGGTATGTAAAAAATTGAGCGAAAAAACTTTCGTTGTTCCCGAAAGTCACCAAGATTGAATTTCTTGGTTACTGAATTAAGATGAGATTGGTGGAACCTGTTAGTCCTATAGACTATGAGAGATCTTCGTTTTGACTGGTTATGGTTCTAGTACTTAAAATGGATAAAAATTATGGTTGACGGAATAACCTACGTCTGTTGGGTGCAACATCAAAGTATTGAGATGCAACATCTGTTTAAAAATCCTAGATAGGACTGTATGACTTTTGAAAACTCGTTTATGGGGATGAAATATAAATATAACATGGTGCATCAAATTCCAAAAAATAGTAAATCGAATTCCGACCATAGTCAACCCCTCTTTGACCAATAAAGCGGCATGTTAAAAATTGAGCTAAAAAAGCTTTCATTGTTCCCGAAAGTCATTAAGATTGAATTTTTTTGGTTACTGAACTAAGATGAGACATGTAGAACCTGTTACGGTTGACGGAACAACCTTCGTCTGTTAGGTGCAACATCGAAGTCTTGAGGTGCAACATCTTTTGAAAATCTTAGATTGCACTGTATGAATTTTAAAAACTAGTTTATAAGGATGAAATAGAAATATAACATTGTGTATCATATTTGAAAAAATTGTAAATCGAGTTCCGACCACGGTCAACCCCCCTTTGACCAACAAAACGGCATTTGAAAAATTCGGCTACAAAAGGTTTCAATGTTTCCAAAAGTCATTAAAATTGAATTTCTTGGTTACATAACTAAGATGAGATGGGTAGAACCTATTAGTCTTATGGATCTTTGAGAGAGCTTTGTTTTGACTGGTTATGGTTTTAGTAACTCAAAATGGATAAAAAGTTATGGTTGATAGACCAACCCACTTCTATTGGGTGGAACATCGAAGTCTTGAGGTGCAACATCTGTTTGAAAATCCAAGATAGCACTGTATCACTTTTGAAAACTCGTTTATGGGGATGAAATTTAAATATAACACGGTGCACCAAATTCCAAAAAATAGTAAATCGAATTCCGACCATGGTCGACCGCACTTTGACCAACAAAACGGCATGTGAATAATTGAGCTGAAAAAGCTTGTGTCATTCCCGAAAGTCATTAAGATTAAATTTCTTGGTTACTGAAGCAAGATGAGACATGTGGAACTTGTTAGTCCTATAGATCTATGTGACATGTGGAACCTGTTAGTACTATAGATCTATGAGAGAGCTTCGTTTTGACTGGTTATGGTTCTAGTAACTCGAAATGGATAAAAAGTTACAGTTGACGGAATAACCTATGTCTGTTGGGTGCAACATCGAAGTATTGAGGTGCAACAACTGTTTGAAAATCCAATTTATCACTGTAGAACTTTTGAAAACTCATTTACGTGGATGAAATGCAAATATAACATGGTGCATCAAATTCAAAAAAATAGTAGATCAAATTCTGACCATGGTCGACCCCTCTTTGACCAACAAAACAGCATGTGAAAAATTAAGCTGAAAAAGCTTTTGTTGTTCCCAAAAGTCGTTAAGATTGAATTTCTTGGTTACTGAAGTAAGATGAGACATGTGCAACTTGTTAGTCCTATAGATCTATGAGACATGTGGAACCTGTTAGTCCTACAGATCTATGAGAGAGATTCGTTTTGACTGGTTATGGTTCTAGTAACTCAAAATGGATAAAAAGGTATGGTTGACAGAACAACCCACGTCTTTTGGGCTCAACATCGAAGTCTTGAGGTGCAACACCTGTTTGAAAACTTAAGATAGCACTGTATGACTTTTGAAAACTCATTTATGGGGATGGAATAGAAATATAACATGGTGCATTACATTCCAAAAAATAGGAAATCGAATTCCGACCACGGTCAACCCCCCTTTGACGAATAAAACGACATGTGAAAAATTGGGCTAAAAAGGCTTTCTTTGTTCCCAAAAGTCATTAATATTGAATTTCTTGGTTACTGAACTAAGATGAGACATGTGGAACCTGTTAGTCCTATAGATCTATGAGTGAGCTTCGTTTTGACGGGTTATGGTACTAGCCACCAAAAATGGATAAAAATTTATGGTTGAGAGAACAACCTATGTATGTTGGGTGCAACATTGAAGTCTTGAGGTGCAACATCTGTTTGAAAAAAAAATTGAATTGTATGACTTTTGAAAACTCGTTTATGGGGATGAAATGGAAATAAAACATGGTGCATCATATTCAAAAAAATAGTCAATCGAATTCCGACCACGGCCAACCCCCTATGACCAACAAAACGACATGTGAAAAATTGAGCTAAAAAGCTTTCGTTGTTCCCAAAAGTCATTACAATTGAATACCTTGGTTACAAAACTAAGATGAGACATGTGGAACCTGTTAGTCTTATAGTCTATGAGAGAGCTTCGTTTTGACTGGTTATGGTTCTTGTAACTCAAAATGGATAAAATTTTATGGTCGACGGAACAACCCATGTATGTTGGGTGCAACAACGAAGTCTTGAGGTGCAACATCTGTTTGAAAGAACAAAATTGAATTGTATGACTTTTGAAAACCCGTTTATAGGGATGAAATAGAAATATAACATGGTGCATCATATTCCAAAAAATAGTCAGTCGAATTCCAACCACGGTGAACCCTCCTTTGACCAACATAACGCATGTGAAAAATTGAGCTAAAATAGCTTTCGTTGTTCCCAAAAGTCATTAAGATTGAATTTCATGGTTACTAAACTAAGATGAGACATGTGGAACATCTTAGTCCTATAGTCTATGGAGAGCTTTATTTTGACTGGTTATGGTTCTAGTAACTCAAAATGGATAAAAAGTTATGGTTGACGGAAAAATCCACGTCTGTTGGGTGCAACATCGAAGTCTTGAGGTGCAACACCTGTTTGAAATTCCAAGATAGCTCTATATGACTAATGAAAACTCGTTTATGGGGATGAAACAGAAATAGAACATGGTGCATTATATTCCAAAAAATAGTAAATCGAATTCCAACCATAGTCAACCCCTCTTTAACCAACAAAGCAGCATGTAAAAAATTGAGCTAGAAAAGCTTTCGTTGCTCCCAAAAGTCATTAAGATTGAATTTCTTGGTTACTGAACTGAGATTAGACATGTGGAACCTGTTAGTCCTACAGATCCATGAGACAGCTTCATTTCGACTTGTTATGGTCTAGCAACTCGAAATCGATAAATAGTTATGATTGACGGAACAACCTACGTATGTTATGTGCAACATCGAAGTCTTGAGGTACAACATCTGTTTGAAAATCCAAAATAGCAATGTATGACTTTTGAAAACTCGTTTATGGGGTTGAAATAGAAATATAACAATGTACATCATATTCCAAAAAATAGTCAATCGAATTCCGACCACGGTCAACCCCCTATGACCAACAAAACGACATGTGAAAAATTGAGCTGCAAAAGCTTTCATTGTTCCCAAAAGTCACGATTGAATTTCTTGGTTACAAAACTAAGATGAGACACAGGGAACCTATTAGTCCTATAGTCTATGAGAGAGCTTTATTTTGACTGGTTATGGTTCTAGTAACTCAAAATGGATAAAAATTTATGGTTGACGGAACAACCCACGTATGTTTGGTGCAACATCGAAGTCTTGAGGTGCAACATCTGTTTGAAAAACCAATATTGAATTGTATGACCTTTGAAAACTCGTTTATTGGGATGAAATAGAAATATAACATGGTGTATCATATTCCAAAAATTAGTCAATCGAATTCCAACCACGGTGAACCCTCCTTTGACTAACATAACACATGTGAAAATTTGAGCTAAAATAGCTTTCGTTGTTCCCAAAAGTCATTAAGATTGAATTTCTTGGTTATTGAACTAAGATGAGACATGGGGAACATCTTAGTCCTATAGTCTATGAGAGAGCTTCGTTTTGACTGGTTATAGTTCCAGTAACTCAAAATGGATAAAAAGTTATGGTTGACGGAATAACCCACGTCTGTTGGGTGCAACGTCAAAGTCTTGAGGTGCAACACCTATTTGAAAATCTAAGATAGCTCTGTATGACTGATGAAAACTCATTTATGGGGATGAAACAAAAATATAACATGGTGCATTATATTCCAAAAAATAGTAAATCGAATTCCAACCATAGTTAACCCCTCTTTAACCAACAAAGCAACATGTAAAAAATTGGGCTTAAAAAGCTTTCGTTGCCCCCGAAAATCATTAAGATTGAAATTCTTGGTTAATAAACTGAGATTAGACATGTGGAACCTATTAGTCCTACAGATCCATGAGACAGCTTCATTTCAACTGGTTATGGGTCTAGCAACTCGAAATCGAGAAATAGTTATGATTGATGGAACAACCTACATCTGTTGGGTGCAACATCGAAGTCTTGAGGTGCAACATCTGTTTGAAAATATAAGTTAGTACTGTATGACTTTTGAAAACTTGTTTATGGGGAAGAAATAGAAATATAACAAGGTATATCATATTCCAGAAAATAGTAAATCGAATTTCGACCACGGTCAACCACGCTTTGACCAACAAAACGCCATGTGAAAAATTGAGTTAAAAAAGCTTTCGTTGTTCTCAAAAGTCATTAAGATTGAATTTATTGGTTACTTAACTAAGATGACACATGTGGAATTGTTAGTCCAATAGATCTATGAGAGAGCTTCGTTTTTGTAACAACCCGGTATTTTGGAACCAATTTAAATTTTTATTTTAGAAATTTTAATGGATTTTAAATATTTAAAATGATTTATTTTAAATAATAACGATTGAAAATTTAATTTAATCGTGCATTTTAATTTACTGGGGCCACATACTGATTCTATAAATTCCAGTAAAATAATTTCTAGTTATGGTTTCACGAAAGGTCCTAACTAAATTAATTTCGTCGAATTTGAAGACCGTTTGAAAAATGGCCATTTTCTAGTCGATTAAATTTGACTAAAATTGACAAAACACATTTTCTTTTTCCACGCTCACATATTAATTCGAAAAATTTTGAAAATTTAAATCTAGCGATAATTTGACATTTTGGTTCCAAGAAAAGTAGTTTCGTCGAAAACGGAGCTCGTTTGTAAAATGGCTATTTTTAAGAGCTATATATTATATTAAAATATATATAAATTCTACACCGACTTTTCTAAAATTTTAAACTGGACATAACTTTAAATTTATATTATGAAATCTCAGTTTCTTATATTCGTTAGAAAGATATGGTTAAACAGATTTAAATATTTCATGTTTCGTTCAATTCTGATTTAAAATGATTTCTGTATATTAAATTGAAATTGGAAATCGAATTTTCAAACCGCTGCGCCATTTCAAACTCCTTTTATAATTAAATTTATTCGTTTGTACTTCGATTAAAATAAATTGTCAGTCGTTATTATTTAAAATAAATCATTTTAAATATTAAAATCCATTAAAATTTCTAAAATAAAATTTTAAATTGGTTCCAAAATTACGGGTTGTTACAGTTTTGACTGGTTATGGTTCTAGGAGCTCAAAATGGATAAAAATTTATGGTCGACGGAACAATCCACGTATGTTGGGTGCAACATCGAAGTCTTGAGGTGCAACATCTGTTTGAAAAACCAAAATTGAATTGTATTACTTTTGAAAACTCGTTTATGGGGATGAAATAGATATATAACATGGTGCATCATATTCCAAAAAATAGTCAATCGAATTCTAACCACGGTGACCCCTCCTTTGACCAACATAACGCATGTGAAAAATTGAGCTAAAATAACTTTCGTTGTTCCCAAAAGTCACTAAGATTGAATTTCTTGGTTACTGAACTAAGATGAGACATGTGGAACATCTTAGTCCTATAGTCTATAAGAGAGCTTCGTTTTGACGGGTTATGGTTCTAGTAACTCAAAATGGATAAAAAGTTATGGTTGACGGAACAACCCACGTCTGTTGGGTGCAACATCGAAGTCTTGAGGTGCAACACCTGTTTGAAAATCCAAGATAGCTCTGTATGACTGATGAAAAATCGTTTATGGGGATGAAAAAGAAATATAACATGGTGCACTATATTCCAAAAAATGGTAAATCGAATTCCGACCACGTTCAACCCCCCTTTGATCAACAAAACGACATGTGAAAAATTGAGCTAAAAAAGCTTTCGATGTTCCCAAAAGTCATTAAGATTGAATTTCTTCGTTACTTAACTAAAATGAGACATTTGGAACTATAAGTCCAATAGATATATGAGAGAGCTTCGTTTTGTCTTGTTATGGTTCTAGTAACCCAAAATGGATAAAAAGTTTGGTTGACGGAACATACCATGTATATTGGGTGCAACTTCGAAATATTGAGGTGCAACATCTGTTTACTTCTTGGCTACTGAACTAAGATGAGACATGTGGAACCTTTTAGTCCTATAGATCTATGAGAGAGCTTCGTTTTAACTGCTTATGGTTCTAGTAACTCAAAATGGATAAAAATTTATGGTTGAGGGAACAACCCACGTCTATTGGGTGCAACATCGAAGTCTCGAGGTGCAAAATCTGTTTGAAAACCCAAGATAGCACTGTATGACCCTGAAAACTCATTTATGGGGATGAAATTGAAATATAACATGGTGCATCAAATTACAAAAAATAATAAATCGAATTCCGACCACAGTCAACCCCCTTTGACTAACAAAACGACATGTGAAAAATTGAGCTTAAAAAGGTTTCGATGTTCCCAAAAGTCATCAAGATGGAATTTCTTTGTTACTATACTAAGATGATACATGTGGGACCTTCTAGTCCTATAGATCAATGAGAGAGCTTCGTTTTGACTGGTTATAGTTCTAGTAACTCAAAAAGGATAAAAATTTAAGGTTGACGGAACAACCCACGTCTGTTGGGTGCAACATCGAAGTCTTGAGGTGCAACATCTGTTTGAAAATCCAAGATAGCACTGAACAAATCTTAAAAACTCATTTATGAGGATGAAATAGAAATATAACATGGTACATCAAATTCCAAAAAATAGTAAATCGAATTCCAAACACAGTCAACCCCTCTTTGACCAACAAAACGGCATGTGAAAAATTGAGCTAAAAAAGCTTTCGATGTTCCCAAAAGTCATTAAGATTGAATATATTGGTTACTTAACTAAGATGAAATGGGTGAAACCTTTTTGTCCTATAGATCTATAAGAGAGCTTCGTTTTGACTGGTTATGGTTCTAGTAACTCAAAATGAATAAAAAGTTATGGCTGACGGAAAAACCTAGATAAGTTGGGGGGAAACATCGAAGTATTGAGGTGCAACATCTGTTTGAAAATCCAATATAGCACTTTATGACTTTTGAAAACTCATTTATGGGGATGAAATAGAAATATAACATGTTGCATCAAATTCCAAAAAATAGTAAATCGAATTCCTTCCACGGTCAACCCCCTTTGACCAACAAAACGATATATGAAAAATTAAGCAGAAAAAACTTTCGTTGTTCCCGAAAGTCATTAAGATTGAATTTCTTGGTTACTGAACTAATGTGATATATGTGGAACCTATTAGTCCTATAGATCTATGAGAGAGCTTCGTTTTAGACTGGTTATGTTTCTAGTAACTCAAATGCATAAAAAGTTATGGTTGATGGAACAACACACGTATGTTGGGTGCAACATCGAAATCTTGAGCCGTAACATCTGTTTATTTATTGGTTACTGAACTAAGATAGACATGCGGAACCTGTTAGTCCTATAGATATATGAGAGAGCTTCGTTTTGACTGGTTATGGATTAGTAACTCAAAATGGATAAAAATTTATGGTTGACGGAACAACCAACGTCTGTAGGGTGCAACAACGAAGTCTTGAGGTGTAAAATCTGTTTGAAAATCCAAGATAGCACTGTATGACTTTTGAAAACTTCTTTATGGGGATGAAATTAAAATATAACATTGTGCATCAAATTCCATAAAATAGTAAATCGAATTCCGATCATGGCCAACCACCCTTTGACCAACAAAACGACATGTGAAAATTGAGATTAAAAAGCTTTTGATGTTCCCAAAAGTCATCAAGGTAGAATTTCTTTGTTACTATACTAAGATAAGACGTGTGCAACCTTCTAGTCCTATAGATCTATGAGAGAGCTTCGTTTTGACTGGTTATGGTTCTAGTAACTTAAAATAGATAAAAATTTATGGTTGACGGAACAACCCATGTCTGTTGTGTGCTACATAGAAGTCTTGAGGTGCAAAATCTATTTAAAAATCCAAGATAGGATTGTATGACTATTGAAAACTCGTTTATGGGGAAGAAATAGGAATAAAACATGGTTGATCGAATTCCAAAAAATAGTAAATTGAATTCCGACCATAGTCAACCCCTATTTGACCAACAAAGCGGCATGTGAATAATTGAGCTAAAAAAGCTTTCGTTGTTCCCGAAAGTCATTCAGATTGAATTTATTGTTTATTGAACTAATATGAGACATGTGGAACCTGCTAGTCCGATAGATCTACGAGAGAGCTTCGTTTTGACGGGTTATGGTTCTTGTAATTCGACATGGATAAAAAGTTACAATTGATGGAACAACCTACGTCTGTTGGGTGCATCATCGAAGTCTTGAGGTGCAACATCTATTTGAAAATCCAAGATAGCAATGTATGACTTTTGAAAACTCGTTTATGGGAACGAAATAGAAATATAACATGGTGCATCATATTCCAAAAAATAGTAAATCGAATTCCGACCATGATCAACCCCCTTTGACCAATAAAATGTTATGTGAAAACTTGAGCTAAAAAAGCTTTTGTTGTTCCCAAAAGTCAATAAGATTGAATTTCTTGGTTACTGAACCAAGATGAGACATATAGAACTGTTAGTCCTATAGATCTATGAGAGAGCTTCATTTTGACCAGTTATGGTTCTAGTAACTCAAAATGGATAAAAAAAATTGGTCGACGAAACAACCCACGTATGTTGGGCGCAACATCGAAGTCTTGAGGTGCAACATCTGTTTGGAAAACCAAAATTGAATTGTATGAATTTTGAAAACTCGTTTATGGGGATGAAATAGAAATATAACATGCTACATCATATTCCAGAAAATAGTCAATCAATTCCAACAACGGTCAACCCCCCTTTGATAAACAAAACTACATGTGAAAAATTGACCTAAAATAGCTTTCGTTGTTCCTAAAAGTCATTAAGATTGAATTTCTTGGTTATTAAACTAAGATGAGACATGTGGAACCTGTTTGTCCTATAGATCTATGAGAGAGCTTTGTTTTGACTGGTCATGGTTCTAGTTACTCAAAATGGATAAAAATTTATGGTTGATGGAACAACCCTCGTATGTTGGGCGCAACATCGAAGCCTTGAGGTGCAACATCTGTTTGAAAACCAAGAAAGCACTGTATGACTTTTGAAAACTCGTTTATGGGGATGAAATAGAAATATAATATGGTGTATCTAATTCTAAAAAATAGTAAATCGAATTCCGACCACGGTCAACCCCTTTTTGACCAACAAAACGACATGTGAAAAAGTGAACATAAAAAGCTTTCGATATTTCCAAAAGTTATCAAGATTGAATTTCTTGGTTACTGAACTAAGATGAGACATGTGTAACCTGCTAGTCCTATAGATCTATGAGAGGGCTTCATTTTAACTGGTTATGGTTCTAGTAGCTCAAAATGAATAAAAAATTAAGGTTGACGGAACAACCAACGTCGGTTGTGTGCAATATGGAAGACTTGAGGTGCAACATCTGTTTGAAGATCCAAGATAGCACTGTATGACTTTTTAAAACTGGTTTATGGGGATGAAATAGAAATATAACATGTTGCATCAAATTACAAAAAATAATAAATCGAATTCCAACCGCGGTCAACCCCCTTTTGACCAACAAAATGACATGTGAAAAATTGAGCTAAAAAATCTTTCGATGTTCCTAGAAGTCATTAAGATATAATTTCTGGCTTACTAAACTAAGATGATATGGCTGGAACCTGTTAGTCCTATGGATCTATGAGAGAGCTTCATTTTGACTAGTTATGGTTCTTGTAACTCAAAATGGATATAAAGTTATGGTTGATGGAACATCCAACGTATGTTGGGTGTAACGTCGATGTCTTGTGGTGTAACATCTGTATATTTCTTGGTTGCTGAACTAAGATGAGACAAGCGGAACCTATTACTCCTATAGACTTATGAGAGAGCTTCGTTTTGACTGGTTATGATTCTACTAACTCAAAATGGATAAATATTTATGGTTGATGGAACAACCCATGTCTACTGGGCGCAACATCAAATTCTTGAGGTGCAACATCTCTTTGAAAATCCAAGATAGCACTGTATGACTTTTGAAAACTTGTTTATGGGTATGAAATAAAAATATAACATGGTGCATCAAATTCCAAAAAATAGTCAATCGAATTCCGACCATAGTCAGTCCCCATTTGACCAACAAAACGACATGTGAAAAATTGAGCTTAAAAAGATTTCGATGTTCCCAAAAGTCGTTAAGATTGGATTTATTTGTTTCTGAACTGAGATTAGATAGGTGGAACCTGTTAGTCCTATATATCAACAAGAGAGTTTTGACTGGTTATCGTTCTAGTAACTCAAAATGGATAAAAATTAATGGTTGATGGAACAACCTACCTCTGTTGGTTGCAACATCGAAGTCTTGATGTGCAACATCTGTTTGAAAATCCAAGATAGCTCTATACGACTTTTGAAAACTCGTTTATGGGGATGAAATAGAAATATAACATGGTGAATCAAATTCCAAAAAATAGTAAATAGAATTCCGACCACCGTCAACCCCCCTTTGATCAACAAAACGATACGTGAAAAATTGAGCTAAAAAAGCTTTCGTTGTTCCCAAAAGTCATTAAGATTGAATTTATGGGTTACTGAACTAAGATGAGATGCGTTGTAACACCCCACGTCTGTTAATGTCACTCACAAAGGGAATGCATTAAGTTTCATGGAGTATTATAAGTAAACAGAATGGAATATTACAAGACAAAGAAAGTAGTACTTGAAAACTTTTATAACTTTGTTGCAGCGGAAACAGATATAAGTTTGATTACATTTCCATATACCAAAACCAAGTACATAATATCAGTCTTGTACAAAACCTTCAGAGTACTTAATATTATAAATGTAATACCCAACAGAAAATGCCATAGATAAGCTGAATCAAAGCCAAGCAATTCATCTTTCAACTTCATTCTGGAAGAAGGGATATCCGAACTAAGCTTGAGTATTTCCTCCCTAAAAACCTGGGGGGAGGGGGGAATGGAAGAAAAGAGGCGAAAACAAACTAGGTCAGACATAAGTCTGGTGAGTCCAGTGACTTTAACCATATAATCATTAAAGTGGCAGGATAAGAACACAAACTGGAAAGTATGAAATGACTATACATAAATATGCATGACAAGGTAAGCAGGATGAATAAGATAAACGTTGATTGTGCTTCTAATCACTAAAGGATAATTACTACACTGCACCAATGCTAATTTCACCGCACCATTACTAGTTCCATACTGAAAGTTGATCCCCATCTTGTAATTGGTAGTCCTCAGGCATAACATCTAGTAAGAGGTATTCACCCCCATACAATCCTTACTTGCTTATACTAAATACTATATGTCCCCACACTACCCCCTTATCGCTTAATCGATCGGCTCCCTAACTCGCACGTATTTATTACTTGTGTCATTCGGCCCCGCTTGTTTACTTGTGTCATTCGGCCCCGCTTGTTTACTTGTGTCATTCGGCCCCGCTTGTATGTAGATACCTGTGCTGGTCCCACCATAGGGTGTATCAATCCCTATGATGGCAACCCGACACAATTCAAGATGCACAGTGTATACTACTGATGCCCAGTGCCTTCTTTTTTCCACTCCGGAGCACGTGCACGCCCATACTCCGTTGGAACCTACACTGCCGCACCACCCGCCGCTATTTTGACCGCTTGTAATCAGACCCTGCCCAGTTCAGGGTACCATGATACATCTATGTGAGTTACTGCTGAAATGGGTATCCGTTACTAGGTTTTCCTACTGGTTAAGTTTTGTGGGCCTATATATGCAAATATTACCCACCTGCACGAGATGTACTTAGCCCGCCCACTGATTCAAACATGTTTATTTAACGGTTAAGTTTGTGGGCCTATATACACTAATATTACCCACCTACCCAAGGTTTACTTAACCCTCCTACTTATCAAGTCAATATGTATTATTTGTTAAGCTTGCCTTAACCCTATCCCCTTTGTTCATGTAATATTGGTTAAGGGTTGTCCATTCATGTTAACTTAACCCACCCACACACCATGTTGTATTGGTTAAGTGTTTCTTATTAACTTAACCATGTTCATTCATCATGTTATATTGGTTAAGTGTTTTAAATTTACTTAACCCCACCCGCTTGTCTAATTAACATGTTGTATCAGTTAAGTGTTACCAGTTTACTTAACCCCACCCACTTATCTGATTAGCATGTTGTATTGGTTAAGTGTTCTGAATTACCTTAACCCCACCCACTTATCTAATTAACATGTTGTATTGGCATTAATTAATTTATTAATGCACCAACCTCCCGCATTAGAACTGTTGTGTGGGGTTGCCGGATGTGCCGGGCGGTTCCGGGCAGACTTCTACAGCAAACTCATTCTAACCTTGGGTTTGGGCTTAATGCGCTAACCTACCACATTAGATCTGTGTTGTTGCGGTCGCTAGATGAGCCGGGCGGTTCTGGGCAGTCTTACACCGCAACTCAATCTAACATCGGGTTAGGCATGTTCATCTTTTAACCAATTTACATATTTACCATTTATTTCCAAGTCTAGATTTATATGTAAATTATCCATAAGTGTGGTCAATTCAAGTTATGCCACATTTACTAGATATGCCCAAAATTAATTATATGATTACAACCCATTTTATGCCAATTACATAATGTCCAATATTTAATGTTTCCCAACGTCAATCGTTTGTATGATTCATCTAATACATTACGCTCGCCATTAGCCTAACTCATAAGATAAAGGGAAAGAAAGAGACGTATAACATCCAAACTGGCATAAAACAATATAGATCCAATTATGAACATAACTAGCATATAACAAAGATCCCATCTATGAACTTGCATAACAAAATAGATCTAAATTAACATATGAACTTGCATAACAAGTTGGATCTAAATTAACATATGAACCTCAATAACAAATTAGATCTAAATTAACATATGGACTTGCATAACAAATTAGATCTAAATTAACATATGGACTTGCATAACAAATTAGATCTAAATTAACATGTGAACTTGCAGAACAAATTAGATCTAGATTAACATATGGACTTGCATAACAAATTAGATCTAAATTAACATATGGACTTGCATAACAAATTATATCTAAATTAACATATGGAATTGCATAACAAATTAGATCTAAATTAACATATGAACTTGCATAACAAATTAGATCTAAATTAACATATGAAAATAGACTAGCATGGATCATAAACTTGCATGATCATAATTTACATTGACATAAATTTGCATAATCAATGACTTGCATAAGCAATAGACATATAAAATATGAATTTGCATAATCATATAAACTGGCATGGATCTAATCATATAAAATATGACTTGCATAGATCTAAACATGTAAATAGGAACTTGCATGTATGAATATGATTTTCACATAAACTTGCATATGATTTGCATACAAACTTGCATATAAACCTGCATATGTAATTAGACATGTAGACTAATATCACATGATTTACATATAAAATTGCATATGATTTGCATACGAACTTGCATACAACAACATCATAAAATGAATCTAATTGAGCATACACAATTAGACACATGAATTAACATCATAAAATGGACTTAGTCAAGTACATGTAATTAGTCATATTCATATAGTCCAACTTATAAACCCATCACAATTACGTTCAATAATTATCTTGTTAAAGGAGCTGTACTCATTATGAACGGATTAAAGAAGAGAATAGATTAAGCGTAGAATTCTTTTTCCACCATCCTAAGTTTTAATTCGTTGAATAAGAGAAGCTTGCTCAGTCTATGTTGCAGCAGCATGGCGGCTTGAGAATGATTTTTGTTTTAATTTAGGGTTTAGGTTAGATGTGATTATATAAGAGTGTACGATTAATTTTAGCCTTTAGATCAGTCTAGGAGTAATCAGAGCCATCCAAACCAAAGAGATGTGTCGCTCAACCAATCACAACATGACACATAAACCCTAATACCTCAGAATTCGTCACCTGGCCAATCAGAGAAGGCCACGTTCAAAAAAAAAATCCTTGACCAACAAAAATGCGCCACATGCGCCACATTATGCGTACACGTCATATATATATACATATATATATTCTATGTATATTTTAATTATTTTTTTTCTTTTTAATACACACATTACTTTGCGAATCTTTTTTTTATTGTCAATTAACATAAGTGAAAAATTATCATATTCTCTTTAATGTTAATTGACATAAGTGACAAATTAGCATAAGTATTCATACAAATTAAGATTAATTACATGGTTTCCTAAATTATCATCAAATAAACATGAATGACAATCAATCGAACATAAATGACAAATTACTTGTTTTCATTATTGCATGTATTGATTCCTTCTGTACTCACACATTTTCAAATTTGTATCTTTATAACATAATTGCACATATGTACATATATGCATCTATTTATTTAATACATTTATTGTATGCATTATTGCGTTAAATCTCCTTATTTAACACACGTACTAATATGTTAATCTTCTTACCTTTAATTTGTCACATGCATTTCTTTACATTAATGCTTTTCTACATTTTCTTGCGCATATTTGAATTTTATTCCTTAATTAATTAATCCATAAATTAATTATATAAAAATTTGGGTTATTACATTCTCCCCTCCTTAAAGGATTTCGTCTTCGAAATCTCCAAGTTAAGAAGAATGTTACCATCCTACCATCCATCATCCATCTACTCATCCATCAATCACAGACATCCATTGTCCTTAAAAGATTTCTAATGCTTTAATGAACATATGCAAAAGTGTGTGTATATGTTCCTACTCTAATGCAAAATCGGGCGGTCTACTAACTTAGTCTACCTCCTTAATGTAATTCATGATAGTGCCATGCGTCCATTATGTATGCAAAAGAATCCTAATGATACATATCATTTTTGCATGTGTTCACAATCATTTATTCAAATGCAACATCCATATGATAACACATTCAATATACATCCATCAAATTAATTATGCACACTTATTCATATGCAATATGAAAGTGATTGAGCCGATCTAGTACCTAATGTGTATGTAAATGCATCCACGAGTAACCACTAGCAAACATTTGCATCCACTTGCATCCACCAAACATAACATGTCTCAAACACATGTTTACAACCATAGGATTTTCCTAGAGAGGACATACTGAACGATAGAACAAGTATAAACAAAGCGATAGAAAAAGGAGAAGTTAAGAAAACACCCTCCTAAAGGAAAGGGTACAACATATGCATCTTGTCTTCCATCTCCCTGGTCGCGTCTCCTTGATCATCTCCCCATTGGACTTTAACCACTTGACCTCTCAGTTGTGTAACTTCTTGACCTCCGATCCAAGGATGCATGTAGGAGCTCGTATAAAGGTGACATCTTGATCCACTTCCACTTCCCTAAGCATGCTCGACTCCACTACTTCCGTGGCATCATGTAAACGCTTCTTCAAGGATTGTCTTCCTCAAGCTCTCGTCTCGTGATACGCAACTCGCGCCTCGGGGGTAAACCCCGAACTTCATCAAAGATGTCATCAAACTCACGGACCACACGAACAAATTTCAAATCATCGATGAATGCATCAAGAGATTCTAGGTAGCTAAGCATCACTGAACCCCTAGGGTCACAGGAAATATCAACGGTCTTTCCACAACGAGTCAACAGTCTAACTACCCTCTTTTCACAGTCTAGGATGGCATCATGGCTGGCTAGCCAATCCATTCCTAGAATCAAGCTGTAGCCCGTGAAACCGAGAATGAAGGCGTTGCATTCAAGCCCAACGCCCAAGATAGACACTCTCAAATCCCGACAAACCATAGATAAGTAACCGAACCACCAATTAGATTTGAGACTACAATGGGATCCATAACTAGACTAGTATTTAGGTGCAGTGTTTCAACTATCGAAGCAGATACAAATGAGTGCGAAGCGCAAAAGTCGAAAAGAGTTCTAGGAAAAAGAAATCTAATCTTCAACCAAAACTTCCTATCTCTTTCCAATATACTGACCACGAGAACACAACCTGCCTTTCCAAAGATCCTGTACTTTGTCCTTACCCTTGCCCTTTCCTCTTTGGACAATCCTGATAAGATGTCCTGTCACTCTGTAATGATAACAACTAGTCTTCTTCTTCTTTCTAACGTCTTTCTTTAAGTGTCCAGGTATTTCACAATTGTGGTACTTCCTTTTTCTCTTGGCCCTTGTTATCCTTAACGCCTTTCTTTGGATCCACTTTCTTATCCGGTGTCCTATCCATGTCTCACCTGCACGTTCTCCATTCGTGACCACCCACCAAAATGAAGCTTCATCCTTCATTAACCAAGAAGTTGATAGAACCTTCCTCCCATCATCTATCTCAAAGGTACCAATAAGTCCTCCACTTCGTTGAGCCAACTTCTAGCCTCGACAAACGTCTCAGTCCCATGAAGCAGTTTTCCGCATGGAATTCCTTACACATCTTAGAAAAAGCATCTATACATGGAGGAAGAGATTCAAAAGGTAAAGAGGAAGAAACTCGAAACAAAGAATCGGAAGAAAGTTATATGGCTTTAGGGGACTATGTTTTTCAAAATAAACTTTCCTTTTAAAAATACTTCCTTTTAAAACCATTTTGAAAATAGTTTTCAAAAACTTTTATCTAATCCGGTAACCATCAGCTCTGATACCAAGTGTAACACCCCACGTCCGTTAATGTCACTGACAAAGGGAATGCATTAAGTTTCGTGGAGTAATATAAGTAAACAGAGCGGAATATTACAAGACATAGAAAGTAGTACTTGAAATTTTTTATAACTTTATTGCAGCGGAAACAGAAATAAGTTTGATTACAGTTCCAAATACCAAAACCAAGTACATAATATTAGTCTTGTACAAAATCTTCAGAGTACTTAATACTGAAAATGTAATCCCCAACAGAAAATGCCATAGATAAGCTCAATCAAAGCCGAGCAATTCATCTTTCAACTTTAAGCTGGAAGAAGGGATATCCGAACTAAGCTTGAGTATTTCCTCCCAAAAAACCTGGGGGGGGGGGGGAGGAAGAAAAGAGGCGAAAACAAACTAGGTCAGACATAAGTCCGGTGAGTCCACTGACTTTAACAATATAATCATTAAAGTAACAGGATAAGAACATAAACTGGAAAGTATGAAATGACTATACATAAATATGCATGACAATGTAAGCAGGATGAATAAGATAAACGTTGATCGCGCTTCTAATCACTAAAGGATAATTACTACACTACACCAATGTTAATTTCACCGCACCGTTACTAGTTCCATACTGAAAGTTAATCCCTATCTTGTAATTGGTAGTCCTCAGGCGTAACATCTAGTAAGAGGTATTTACCCCATACAATCGTTAATTGCCCATACTAAATACTAGATGTCCCCACACTACCCCCTTATCGCTTAATCGATCGGCTCCATAACTCGCATGTATTTATTACTTGTGTTATTCGGCCCCGCTTGTTTACTAGTGTCATCTGGCCCTGCTTGTTTACTTGTGTCATTCAGCACCGCGTGTTTACTTATGTCATTCGGCCCCGCTTGTATGTAGAAACCTGTGCTGGTCCTACCATAGGGTGTATCAATCCCTATGATGGAAATCCGACACAAATCAAGATGCACAGTGTATACTACTGATGCCCAGTGCCTGCTTTTTCCACTTCGGAGCACGTGCACGCCCATACTCCGCCGAAACCTACACTGCCGCACCACCCGCCGCTATTTTGATCGCTAATAATCAACCCAGTAATCATGCCCCACCCTGCCTAGTTCAGGGTACCATGATACATCTATGTGGGTTACTGCTGAAATGGGTCCCCGTTACTAGTGGTTAAGTTTTGTGGGCCTATATATGCAAATAATACCCACCTGCACGAGATGTACTTAACCCTCCCACTGATTCAAACATGTTTATTTAATGGTTAAGTTTGTGGGCCTATATACACTAATATTACCCACCTACCCAAGGTTTACGTAACCCTCCTACTTATCAAGTCAATATGTATTATTGGTTAAGCTTTCCTTAATCCTATCCCCTTTGTTCATGTAATATTGGTTAAGTGTTGTCCATTCATGTTAACTTAACCCACCCACACATCATGTTGTATTGGTTAAGTGTTTCTTATTAACTTAACCCTGTTCATTCATCATGTTATATTGGTTAAGTGTTTCAAATTTACTTAACCCCACCCACTTGTCTAATTAACATGTTGTATTAGTTAAGTGTTCTAAATTTACTTAACCCCACCCACTTATCTAATTAACATGTTGTATTGGTTAAGTGTTCTCAATTCACTTAACCCCACCCACTTATCTAATTAACTTGTTGTATTGGTTAAGTGTTCTCAACTTACTTAACCCCACCCACTTATTTAATTAACATATTGTACTGGTTAAGTGTTCTCAATTTACTTAACCACACCCACTTGTCTATTCATTGGCATTAATTAATTTATTAATGCACCAACCTCTCACATTAAAACTGTTGTTTGCGGTTGCTTGATGAGTCGGGCGGTTCCGGGCAGACTTCTACCGCAAACTCATTCTAACCTCGGGTTTTGGGCTTAATGCGCTAACCTCTCACATTATTCTGTGTTGTTGTTGTCGCTGGATGTTCCGGGCGGTTCCGGGCAGTCTTACACCGCAACTCAATCTAACCTCGGGTTAGGCATGTTCATCTTTTAACCAATTTACATATTTACCATTTATGTCCAAGTCTAGATTTATATGTAAATTATCCATAAGTGTGGTCAATTCAAGTTATGCCACATTTACTAGATATGCCCAAAATTAATTATATGATTATAACCCATTTTATGCCAATTACATA
The DNA here is from genome assembly GCA_030737875.1 of Allium sativum. NCBI lineage: Eukaryota > Viridiplantae > Streptophyta > Magnoliopsida > Asparagales > Amaryllidaceae > Allium > Allium sativum. The sequence continues at coordinate 25,051,485 of CM060912.1, read as the reverse complement.
ATGACCAATATTTAATGTTTCCCAACTGTTTCCCAACGTCAATCGTTCGTATGATTCATATAATACGTTAGGCTCGCCATTAGCTGAACTCATGAGAAAAAGTGAAAGAAAGAGACGTATAACATCCAAACTGGCATAAAACAATATAGATCCAATTATGAACATAACTAGCATATAGCAAAGATCCCATTTATGAACTTGCATAACAAGTTAGATCTAAATTAACAAATGAACTTGCATAACAAGTTAGATCTAAATTAACATATGAACTTGCATAACAAATTAGATTTAAATTAACATATGGACTTCCATAACAAATTAGATCTAAATTAACATATGGATTTGTATAACAAATTAGATCTAAATTAACATATGGACTTGCACAACAATAAATCTAAATTAACATATGGACTTGCATAACAAATTAGATCTAAATTAACATATGAACTTGCATAACAAATTAGATCTAAATTAACATATGAAAATAGACTAGCGTGGATCATAAACTTGCATGATCATAATTTACATTGACATAAATTTGCATAATCAATGACTTGCATAAGAAATAGACATATAAAATATGAATTTGCATAAACATATATACTGGCATGGATCTAATCATATAAAATATACTTGCATAGATCTAAACATATAAATAGGAACTTGCATGTATGAATATGGTTTTCACATAAACTTGCATATGATTTGCATACAAACTTGCATATGTAATTAGACATGTAGGCTAATATCACATGATTTACATATAAACTTGCATATGATTTGCATACGAACTTGCATACAACAACATCATAAAATGAATCTAATCGAGTATACACAATTAGACACATGAATTAACATCATAAAATGGATTTAATCAAGTATATATAATTAGTCATATTCATATAATCCAACTTATAAACCCATCACAATTACGTTCAACAATTATCTTGTTAAAGGAGTTGTACTCACTATGAACGAATTAAAGAATAGAATAGATTAAGCGTAGAATCCTTTTTCAACCATCCTAAGTTTTAATTCATTGAATAAGAGAAGCTTGTTCAGTCTATGTTGCAGCAGCATGGCGGCTTGAGAATGATTTTTGTTTTGATTTAGGGTTTACGTTAGATGTGATTATATAAGAGTGTAGGATTAATTCTAGCCTTTAGATCAGTCTAGGAGTAATCAGAGTCATCCAAACCAAAGAGATGTGCCACTCAGCCAATCACAGCATGACACATAAGCCCTAATACCTCAGAATTCTTCACCAGGCCAATCGTAGAAGGCCACATTAAAAAAAAAACAATCCTTGACCAACAAAAATGCGCGACGTGCGCCACATGATGCATACACGTCATATATATATATATATGTATGTATGTATGTATATATATATTTCTGTATATATTTTTATTATTATTTTCTTTTTAATACACACATTACATTGCGAATCTTTTTTATTTTATTTTTTTATTGTTAATTAACATAAGTGACAAATTATCATATTCTCTTTAATGTTAATTGACATAAGTGACAAACTAGCATAAGTATTCATACAAATTAAGATTAATTACATGGTTTCCTAAATTATCATCAAATAAACATAAATGAAAATCAATCGAACATAAATGACAAATTACTTGTTTTCTTTATTGCATGTATTGATTCCTTCTGTACTCACACATTTTTAAATTTGTATTTTTATAACATAATTGCATATATGTACATATTTGCATCTATTTATTTAATACTTTTACCGTATGCATTATTGCGTTAAATCTCCTTATTTAACGCACGTACTAATATGTTAATCTTCTTACCTTTAATTTGTCACAAGCATTTCTTCACATTAATGCTTTTCTACATTTTCTTGCGCACTTTTGAATTTTCTTCCTTAATTGTATTAATCCATAAATTAATTATATAAAAATTTGGTTTATTACATGCGTGGAACCTGTTAGTCCTATAGATCTATGAGGGAGATTCGTTTTGAATGGTTATGGTTCTAGTAACTCAAAATGGATAAAAATTTATGGTTGACGTAACAACCCACGTCTATTGGGTGCAACATCGAAGTCTTGAGGTTCAACATCTATTTGAAAATCCGATATAGCACTACATGACTTTTAAAAACTCGTTTATAGGGATGAAATTGAAATATAACATGCTGCATGAAATTCCAAAAAATAGTAAATCGAATTCCTTCCACGGTCAACCCCCTTTGACCAACAAAACGGCATGTGAAAAATTGAGCGAAAACTTTCGTTGTTCCTAAAGTCAATAAGATTGCATTTCTTGGTTACTGAACGAAGATGATATGGGTGGAACTTGTTAGTCCTATAGATCTATGAGAGAGCTTCATTTTGACAGTTTATGGTTCTAGTAACTCAAATGCATAAAAAGTTATGGTTAAAGGAACAACCCATGTATGTTGGGTGCAACGTTGAAATCTTGAACCGTAACATCTGCTTATTTCTTGGTTACCGAACTAAGATAGACATGTGGAAACTGTTAGTCCTATAGATCTATGAGAGAGCTTCGTTTTGACTGGTTATGATTTTAGTAACTCAAAATGGATAAAAATTTATGGTTGATGGAACAACCAACGTCTGCAGGGTGCAACATCGAAGTCTTGAGGTGCAAAATCTGTTTGAAAATCCAACATAGCACTGTATGACTTTTGAAAACTTGCTTATGGGGATGAAATAGAAAAATAACATGGTGCATCAAATTCCAAAAAATAGTAAATCGAATTCCGACCACGTCAACCCCCCTTTGACCAACAAAATGACATGTGAAAAATTGAGCTTAAAAAGCATTTGATGTTCCCAAAAGTCATCAAGATAGAATTTCTTTGTTACTATACTAAGATGAGACATGTGGAACCTACTAGTCCTATAGATCTATGAGAGATCTTCATTTTGACTAATTATGGTTCTAGTAACTTAAAATTGATAAAAGTTATGGTTGACGGAACAACCCACGTCTGTTGGGTGCTACTTAAAAGTATTGAGGTGCAACATCTATATAAAAATCCAAGATAGGACCGTTTGACTGTTGAAAACTCGTTTATTGGGGAAGAAATAGAAATAGAACATGGTTCATCAAATTCCAAAAAATAGTAAATCGAATTTCGACCATAGTCAACCCATCTTTGACCAACAAAGTGGCATGTGAAAAATTGAGCTAAAAAACTTTCGTTGTTCCTGAAAGTCATTAAGATTGAATTTCTTGGTTACTAAATAAGATGAGACATGTGGAACCTGTTAGTCCTATAGATCTATGAGAGAGCTTCGTTTTAACTGGTTATGGTTCTTGTAATTCGAAATGGATAAAAAGTTACGGTTGATATAACAACCTACATCTGTTAGGTGCAACATCGAAGTCTTGAGGTGCAACATCTGTTTGAAAATCCAAGATAGCACTGCATGACTTTTGAAAACTTGTTAATTGGGATGAAATAGAAGTATAAGCATCATATTCCAAAAAATAGTAAATCGAATTCCGACCATGGTCAACCGCCCTTTGACCAACAAACACCATGTGAAAAATTGAGCTAAAAAAGCTTTCGTTGTTCCCAAAAGTTATTAAGATTGAATTTCTTGGTTACTGAACTAAGATGAGACATGTGGAACTGTTAGTCCTGTAGATCTAAGGTAAAGCTTCATTTTGACCGGTTATAGTTCTAGTAACTCAAAATGGATAAAAATTTATGGTCGATGGAACAACCCACGTATGTTGGATGCAACATCGAAGTCTTGAGGTGCAATATCTATTTGAAAAACTAAAATTGAACTGTATGACTTTTGAAAACTCGTTTATGGGGATGAAATAGAAATATAATATGGTGCATCAAATTGTAAAAAATTGTAAATTGAATTCAGACCATGGTCAACCCCTCTTTGACCAACAAAACGACATGCGGAAAATTGAGCTTAAAAAGCTTTCGATGTTCCCAAAAGTCATTAAGATTGAATTTCTTTGTTACTGAACTAAGATGTGATTTGTGTAACCTACTAGTCCTATAGATTTGTGAGAGAGCTTCGTTTTGACTGGTTATGGTTCTAGTAACTCAAAATGGATAAAAAATTAAGGTTGACGGAACAACCCACGTCTATTGGGTGCAACATTGAAAACTTGAGGTGCAACATCTGTTTAAAGACCCAAGATAGCACTGTGTGACTTTTGAAAACTTGTTTATGGGGATGAAACAGATGTATAACATGTTGAATCAAATTACAAAAAATAGTAAATCGAATTCCGACCGCGGTCAACCCCCCTTTGACCAACAAAACGACATGTGAAAAATTGAGCTAAAAAAGCTTTCGATGTTCCCAAAAGTCATTAAGATTGAAATTCTAGCTTACTAAATTAAGATGATATGGGTGGAACCTGGTAGTCCTATGGATCTATGAGAGAGCTTCATTTTGACTAGTTATGGTTCTTGTAACTCAAAAAGGATAAAATTATATGGTTGATGGAACATCCCACGTATGTTGGGTGCAATGTCGAAGTCTTGAGGTGTAACATCTGTTTATTTCTTGGTTACTGAACTAAGAACAGACATGCGGAACCTGTTAGTCCTATTGATCTATGAAAGGGCTTCATTTTGACTGGTTATGGTTCTAGTAACTCAAAATGGATAAAAAGATATGGTTGATGGAACAACCCACGTCTGTTGGGTGCAACATCGAAGTCTTGAGGTGCAACATCTATTTGAAAATCTAGGATAGCACTTTATGACTTTTGAAAACTCATTTATAGGAATGAATTGAACTATAACATGGTGCATCAAATTCTGAAAAAATTGTAAATCGAATTTCGACCATGGACAACCCACCTTTGACCAACAAAACGACATGTGAAAAATTAAGCTAAAAATGCTTTCGATGTTCCCAAAAGTCATTAAGATTGAATTTCTTTGTTACTGAACTGAGATGAGATATGTTGAACCTGCTAGTCCTATAGATCTATGAGTGAGCATCGTTTGGACTGGTTACGGCTCTAGTAACTCAAAATGGATAAAAATTTATGGTTGATGGAACAACCCATGTCTATTGGGTGCAACATCGAAGTCTTTAGGTGCAACTTCTGTTTGAAGATCCAAGATAGCACTGTATGACATTTGAAAACTCGTTTATGGGGATGAAATAGAAATATAACATGGTGCATCAAATTAAAAAAAATAGTAAATCAAATTCCGACCACAGTCAACTCCCTTTTGACCGGCAAAACGGCACGTGAAAAATTAAGCTAAAAAAGCTTTCGATGTTTCTAAAAGTCATTAAGATTGAATTTCTTGGTTATTGAACTAAGATGAGATGGGTGGAACCTATTAGTCCTATAGATCAGCGGGAGATCTTCGTTTTGACTGGTTATGGTTCTAGTAACTCAAAATGGATAAAGAGTAATGGTTGATGGAACAACCCACCTCTGTTGGGTGCAACATCTAAGTCTAGAGGTGCAATGTCTGTTTGAAAATCCACGATAGCTCTGTACGACTTTTGAAAACTCATTTATGGGGATGAAATAGAATTATAACATTGCGCATGAAATTCCAAAAAATAGTAAATCGAATTCCGACCACCGTCAACCCCCCTTTGATCAATAAAACGACATGTGAAAAATTGGGCTAAAAAAGCTTTTGTTGTTCCCAAAAGTCATTAAGATTGAATTTATTGGTTACTGAACTAAGAAGAGATGGGTGGAACCTATTAGTCCTATAGATGTATAAGAGAACTTCATTTTGAACAGTTATGGTTTAGAACTCAAAATAGGTATAAATTTATGGTTGACGAAACAACCCACGTCTGTTGGGTGCAACATCGAAGTCTTGAGGTGCAACATCTGTTTGAAAATCCAAGATAGCATTGTATGACATATGAAACCTCATTTATGGGGATGAAATAGAAATATTACATGGTGCGTCAAATTCCAAAAAATAGTAAATCGAATTTCGACCACGGTCAACCCCTCTTTGACCAACAAAAAGACATGTGAAAAAATGAGATAAAAAAGCTTTCGTTGTTCTCAAAAGTCATTAAGATTGAATTTCATGGTTATTGAACTAAGATGAGGTGGGTGTAATCTGTTAATCCTATAGATCTATGAGAGAGCTTCGTTTTGACTGGTTATGGTTCTAGTAACTCATAATGGATAAAAATTTATGGTTGACGGAACATCCCACGTCTGTTGGGTGCAACATCGAAGTCTTGCGGTGCAACATCTGCTTGAAAAACCAAAATTGCACTATATGACTTTTGAAAACTTGTTTATGGGGATGAAATAAAATATTACATGGCACATTATATTCCAAAAAATAGTCAGTCGAATTCCGACCACAATCAACACCTCTTTCACCAACCAAACGACATGTGAAAAATTGAGTTATAAAGCTTTCGTTGTTCCCAAAAGTCATTAAGATTGAATTTCTTTCTTACTGAAGTAAGATGAGACATGTGGAACCTGTTAGTCCTATAGATCTATGAGAGAGTTTCGTGTTGACTTGTTATGGTTCTAGTAACTCGAAATGGATAAAAAGTTAAGGTTGACGGAATATCCTACCTCTGTTGGGTGCAGCATCGAAGTCTTGAGATGCGACATCTTTTGAAAATCTTAGATTGCACTGTATGACTTTTAAAAATAGTTTTATGAGGATCAAACAGAATATAACATGGTGAATCATATTCCAAAAGATAGTAAATCGAATTCGGACCACGGTCAACCCCTCTTTGACCCACAAAACAGAATGTTAAAAATTAAGCTAAAAAAGTTTTCGATGTTTCCAAGAGTCATCAAAATTGAATTTCTTGGTTAATGAACTAAGATGAGATGGGTGTGACCTGTTAGTCCTATAAATCTCTGAGAGAGCTTCGTTTTGACTGGTTATGGTTCTAGTAACTCAAAATGGGTAGAAAATTATTGTTGACGGAACAATCCACATATGTTGCGTGCAATTCGAAGTCTTGATGTGCAACATCTATTTATTTCTTTGTTACTGAACTAAGAAGAGACATGTGGAACCTGTTAGTCCTATAGATCTATTAGAGAGCTTCATTTTGACTGGTTATGGTTCTAGTAACTCAAAATGGATAAAAAATTATGGTTGATGGAACAACCCACGTTTGTTGGGTGCAACATCGAAGTCTTGAGGTGCAACATCTATTTGATAATCCAAGATAACACTGTATGACTTTTGAAAACTCATTTATGGGAACGAATAGAACAATAACATAGTGCATCAAATTATGAAAAAATTGTAAATCGAATTTCGACCACGGACAATCCACCTTTGACCAACAAAACGACATGTAAAAAATTGAGTTGAAAATGCTTTCGGTGTTCCAAAAGTCATTTAGATTGAATTTCTTTGTTACTGAGCCAAGATGAAACATGTGGAACCTGTTAATCCTATAGATCGATGAGAGAGCTTCGTTTTGACTTGTTATGGTTATGGTAACTCAAAATGGATAAAAATTTATGGTTGATGGAACAACCTACATCTGTTGGGTGCAACATCGAAGTCTTGAGGTGCAACATCTGTTTGAAAATCCAAGATAACACTATACGACTTTTGAAAATTCGTTTATGAGGATGAAATAGAAACAAAATATATGGTGCATCAAATTCTAAATAATAGCAAATCGAATTCCAAACACAGTCAACCCCTCTTTGACAAACAAAACGACATGTGAAAAATTGAGCTAAAAAAGTTTTCGATGTTCTCAAAAGTCATTAAGACTGAATTTCTTGGTTACTGAACTGAGATGAGATGGGTGGAACCTATTTGTCATATAGTTCTATGAGAGAGCTTCGTTTTGACTGGTTATGGTTCTAGTTGGGTGCAATATCAAAGCCTTGAGGTGCAACATCTGTTTGAAAATCAAAGATAGCTGTTTGCAAAAAAATTGAACAATTGTAAACAACCGTTAAATTTGTTCGGCTTTCCTAAACAACAAGGGTTGTTGTAGAGGGTGTCTAACTCTAGGACCAAAAATATTTTAACTAATAAATCCAATCAAGTTATTCTAGAATTTTGATTGGTTGCAAATTAATAGAAAATAAACAAAAAACTAGTTTTTAATAATAAAAGAAAGCAATTAGGGAGCAATGACATAAACTAGATTAATATTCATCAATAGCCAATCGAACTAATACAGATCTAATTCATGTTTTTGTCACAAACATGAATCAACGATAATTAGGTTTCTAGAAACAAATATGCGAATAGCAACAAGTAAAGCCTATGCAGGAGCAAGCTCTTAAACAACCATATGCTATCAGGACAGATTCACTATTTTATTTCTAAAACCCTAAATATTAGATCTAAATCTGATAAACGTTAGATCGAACTCTAATATACCCTGTGAAAGTGCATAACTATTAAACGACACAGAATATGATGGTTCAGATCTAGATCAATATGCATTAAGTTCTAATCTCTTTGGCTATATGATTCATATTAAATCTAATCTAAGCATCATCACCGCCTAATTAAAGGGGATTAGCTAGACATAGCTAAAAGAAAAGAAAATAATAAACATGAAATAAAAACTAAAGAGAAGAGAAGAAGAGTTTTATTCCAAGAGAAAGATTACAGAATAAACTAAGTGTAATTCCAAATGAACAAGATACGAGTGTATTTATAGCTGATACGACAAAGACTAATTGGCTAATTACACAATGCGGGACTAAAGATTTAGCCCAAAAAACACATGAGCCAGTGTGAATGCGGTTGTAGAGTAAGAGGCCTTGCAAATGAGCCAATGTGAACGCAGTGGTCATGCTGTAGAGTGAGAGGCTTTGCAAATGAGCCAATGTGAACGCAGCATGAGTCTTTAGTTAGCCAAATCTACCTAACTAAACTCTATTTGCAATCGTTCTTCAAGCTTTAGTAATTTCAAACTTCACTCTTTTTAAGCAAATTCTTCATGCTTTATCCATCAAATGCTTTAGACCGTGATTTTTATCAGCAATCTGAAAACATAGCTATAAATACACAATATCAATTATTTTAAAGGAAAAATAAGATAAATAAGCAGATAAAATATACACATTTACGTGTATATCGAATACCCCCACACTTATCTTTTTATTCGTCCTCGAATAAACTAAACTAAGATATGTCATACTTTCATAGGAAACATGATTGCATTTAGCGTATGCAATAAGCCGTTAAACCCCTAGGTGTCCCTAGTAGGACGAGTGTTGTCTTGTGAGGGTTTTTAGCGGATACTACCCACAAAATCCAAAGCGTCTTATGTACACAGATTAATCAAATGATATATTTAAGGTCTTTCACATTCCAAGGACTTTACCTAACTTCACTAACAATGATTTAGTCCTAAATTGTCCATCCCATTAATGGTGCAAAAAAGAATAAAAAAATTCAAGCTGAATCATAATTCCTTGATAACACTATAATTGCAATGAAGGTTAAAAGAGTGGTGTCAACCAAAGTTCTACACATTGACAATGTGCACCCAATCATTTATTCTTCATTTTTTTAAATAATTTCGCACCAGTGTAACTGTAATATATTGGATGTGAGTTATGCATAGATGATGGAGAATTTTGTAAGTTCTAAAAATATTGTGGATAAGAGGGCAAGTGTATTAGCTGAACTTCAAGCTACAAAAGATAAAGTAATACTAAGGCACATATGGACGTTTTGTTTCCTTTCATCACCTCTACTACAATCCTCACTTCTAAGTATGGTATGATGGATGTGGATGGAATGGAAATGAATGTTTTATAGTCAAGATTGATGGATGACTATTTTATTCTAAGAGATTTTCTCTTCATTGCATTTTTTCTTTTTTTTTCTTTTTGCATGATGAATTATGAGTGGAGATGGAATGGAATGATACCGTATTATTTCATTTGATTCCTCCTCTACTAAGCGAATCATAACCATCACTTCATGAAAGGAAAGTTTTGTGCCTTAGTTACTTTACTTCTATAACCTTAATTCAACACACAAGTCTAGATTGATGTTATACAAAAAGCTGAAAGGAAAGATAAGAAAAGTTTTGTAAGATAGATAACCCATATAAATTAAGATGTGGTATATGGTTATCCTATCTTAAAATAAGTACGGAGTGGGTAGTGTAATATTGGTATAAAAAGTGACATTTTTGAACCTTTGAAAATAAATCAGTACAAGGTTCTTGAGTATACCAATATAAGGAAAACTTGTCGAAACATGGATGTAAATCGACTAAAACTTGGGTTTGAATAATGTGGGTATCGAAGAAGAACGCTACAATGAGTCATTTCTCCTTAATTGGGCCAAGTGGAATTTAGAACTTACGAGTTTACAAATATGGGTGGAAAAAATATTATGCACAAAAATGAACTCATGAAATCCAACAAATGTAGGTGCAAAATCATTTTTATTTCATGATTTTTTTTGATCATTTTTACTTGCACATTCTAATATGTATAACAAGGGTTGACATGCTTACTCCAGAACACGACTAATGTCTGTACAGTCTCAAGCTAGCATCTTAAAAGGACACATTACGACTCTATGAATAAATAATGTTCATTCCCATCACCCAACAATTCAACTTATCAAACAAGAACGAAGGTGTTATTTATGAATTTTAAGTTAATTCGTGTTCAATGAATGACCTAGTTCATAAAATTTGATTGCTGATGTAATGTAAATTCCCCCTACACTTGGGTGCGACCGTGTCCTCACAATCATTAATTAGACATATCTAAGTGAAAGGGAAAGAAAATAAGAGGGCACGCGTGGCTTACCGGATGCATGTGCAGAAAATACGCAGTCTTCGAGTAGACGAACCGGTCCATAATGGACCAATGGATCAGCCTCATTAAGATTATGAGACACAGCTGAAGCACAGAAAACCAAATCATAAAGGATTTTATATTACGTGTCTGTAATGACCCGAAAATCCGGTAGAATTTGAGCTTACCAAAAACACAAGTCCAACCCCAAATATCACGAAAATTCGAACCATTAATAGAAAGAAGTTAGAGGGTGAGGATAGATAAGATAGAAACTTAGAATAGAAGAAGAAGAAGAACACAACATCAGAGTAACACGAATCTCACAGCGGAACGAATACTTATAATATATATAACATAACTTGAAATATACATCTGTACTTGAATATACATCAATATCAAAGTACATCACTTACAACACATCAGAAATAACTATAGCTATATGATCCTGAAGCCTCATGCTCCAAGCTCTTCCAGTATATCTGTAAAATCCTGACTACTTGACTGCCCATACAAATTTAGGCACCCAAGAGTTTAGGGAAAACAACAAAGTAAACTCCGGGTCAGTCATGGGACTGGTATGAGTAAACAGTTTAAAACAGTTTCAGAAAACTAAATGATATCTCATAAGACCACGCCGTATAACACGGAACGGGTTTTTCCCTTATGAGAATCCAAACACTTGATTTATCTTTATATCAAAACTCTTTTGATATTATAATAATTTCTAAATCCAGTAGATAACAATCTAGTGGAAACGCTTGCATCTCACGTTCCACATATATAATATACAATCAAAACCGCAAGCACGTATTGGGTAATGGATTTCCAACTATGACAAGGTATGGAATCACCTTCCGCTGGTATATCTCTAGAGGAGAATACACCGAGTTCAACAAGAACATCTTGCAACTCAGCCACACATGACCGACCACTCATTTCGCTTGAGTGTATCGAATGTATATCACCAACGATTGGGATCAGCAACCGTTTCCCGAATGGGACAGCATCGACAATAGATTTTTAGAAGTAAAATGAAACTCTAGATCAGGTGATTATACACCCTAATAGGTGCGACCTACATAGCCATGTTGCCTGCCCGATTTCTGTCATTTACCGGTTTATGAGGCTAGAAGCTACGCTTTATCATCACACCAGATTCACTTCGAATGTCACATCGTCAAATCCATCAAATCACCGATTGACGTCCTCAACAGTACATTACGTGTTAGCTAAAAGAAGTTTCCTTCTCCGCTTCCACTCTTGGTACAGTTGAAGAAATCAATGTACGTGACCCTTCTGGAAATACTCTGTCAGACATTCATCCATACAAGTCACCCAGGAACAGGATGAACTGAAGGCACTATTTCTATTTATAGAAAAAGTCCTTGCACTCTACTCCGTCTTCGATTATCTTTATATAATCTGATTCGCACGCTACTGCCGATATGGAGTGGTTCTTCGGATAATAATCCAACCGGTCTCTCCATATTGACAACGATGGTCAAAACTTCGATAGTCTGTGATTTAACTACCGAATAAAAACAAGTGTTTCGATAGTCGATGATTTAACTATCGAATAAAACAAGTGTTCAACCAAACATCCAACAATCACTGAACCTTTAATTAATATTCCATTAATTAAATCTCTTCTCTATTTCTTTATCAATATTTGTTAACCAAATAATTTCAATAACCATATTGGCCTTATACGTTCTTTGGAAAACATTTCCATATATCGCCTTCTTTTATTTTCTAAACTTTAGAAAATATTCATTATTCTATTTCCAAGCTTTGCACATATTCGGGTCAAAACAGATGTTGTGTAAAACATCGTTACGACAACCCAAATACAGTATTTAACTAATTCTCATTCCACATTGATCTTCGCCTGAATCTTGCTACTTATCGGTATATCATGAAATCAACCAAGTTGGGGTATAATTACCTCTCAGACCTTGACTGAATAACATTTAACGTCCAAACAGACAAGACTACTTACTCGAATAATCAATACCATACAACTGATTATTCACCTTTAAACACATATACATTTTCTCTTTCTATTCTTACTAGATTTTATTCCTAGTCTTCCTTTTTGATTATACTATTCTATTCCTAAGTTCGTTTTCTTATCGACTTCTATATATTTTGATATGTTAATTTCTAACTACCAAATTATCTTAAAAATATTCTATCTCCTTAAATTCCCGGAAAAATTCGCCATAGCCTCCTTTGTACCGGGAGCATCGGGAAATTTCAAATAGTTTTCCCGGTCCTTCTTATCTTCAAAAAGAAAAAGAAAAAGCCAAGCGGCTAGCCGATACGGCGCATAAAATCTCATATGGAAATTAAATACGTACCTTTTTGTCGGGCATTCTATTTATTTCACTTCTATACTTTATTCCATACCTGTCTCATGTATCTATACCTGCCCAATCTATTTTAACTATACCAAATCGTTTTAACTCAATTTGTTAATTATCTCTTTAGTCCATTTCTCTTTTAATATTTGAATTCTATATTCAAATCTATAGTTTAAAGTCCATTAAAAAGGAGGGGAAGTATAATATTATATTTTAATTTAATTTGTTTAAAAAACTGTATCCTTAAATTTAAAATACCCATGATGTCGAACTCCTTTCTGAACCCAACAACTGGCGTTTCTAGGATTTAACCACCATTCCGGACACACTGGGATAGGTCACGAAGTCTAATTTGATTCAGCTGTAAAAGATATTAATTTAATTCGATATAAATTAATTTCAGACAATTTATTTCCTCGATAAATGAATAAATATCATTATCGTTATAAATTCAAACTAAATTTCCTATTAATTAGTTGAACTGTTTTTAATTCAAATAAAAATTTGAATTCAACTAAATCCATTTTCTTATTCTGATAATTTAATATTTTCAATATTAAATTGAAATTGATTTTTAAATCGATAACTCCCTATAAAAATTTATTTATTTACTTAATTCAATATTTAAATCCATATTAAATATTTTAAAATTAACCCCTAAGAGTCCGGGTCATTACAATCTTCCCCACTTAAAAAAATTTCGTCCTCGAAATTGCTAAGGTAGGAAAAGTGCTACAAACCCATTAACTTTCAAAAACACACTTATGTTGATACTCAACATTTCAAATTTCCCTATGTAACCCTCTTTCGAATAAATCCCTATTCGATAACTCCTCCCTTCGAATAACTATATTTGATAATTCTAGTTGAATAACAAATATTCAATTAACTCTACGGATTAACCCTAACTGATTAACTCTAATTGGTTAATTCTTACTCTAATCGATTTATTCTAACGCTAATCGACTTCTTCTATTCGAATATCTCCTACTGGATAACATTTATTCATTTATAAAGATTTACTTTTAGCAACGGTTCTTCACTTTATAAATGTTCTCTTTAATAACGTTACTTCACTTACACAAGTGTTGTGTACTCCCTTCTATTTAAAACTATTGGTGTTAAAAACCAATATCTCTTCTCTATATAAGTTCAGACTTATATATTTCATCTATCCAATGATAAATACCGGATTTAATTTATACTGTTATTCAAAATTTAATCTTTTCTACTTATCCGTTAAAAACATATTTCCATTTTCTATTCATCTTCTGAATATTCCTTGGATTAAATCCTATTTATTTAACAAACAAATATCTCATTTATAACATTCTATTTATTTTCTATAAATAAATATTTCCATTTAATCTATTTGTAAATGTTTTACAAATATTCCCTTTTAAATTCTATTTGTTTGACAAATAATTTCCTTTATATTTCCCAATTCATATTTCATTCACATTGATTTTACTCAGTTTATCCATTTCGATCCATTTAACTTACTTAAGTTAAATTTTAATTTCCATCATTCAAATTCCCATTAATTAGTTGCTAATTAACCGTTTTGCCTATTTCACCCTTTTTATTTGAATATAACTTGTTCAAATATATGTCAACTAAATTATAAACTAATCTAATTATATTTTCAACTCGAGTTATATATTCGATTTCGAATATAAATCCTCAATCTCTTTCACTTATCCAAAAACCCAATTTCGATTCAACTTTGATTAACTAATTTCTCTTTTACTTAGTTAATTCTATTCAATAATCAGAAATATGATCATTGTTTCCCAAATCATTTTATCTACTTCACTTGAGTTCACATTCATTTTATAACTCAAGTCTATATTTTTCTCATAGCCATTCGGATTTTATTTACTTTAAAAATCCTTTTACTTATATATATATATAAACGATTGTGGTTTTAAATGGTTTCTGGCGCTGCTTTTCTAAATATTTGATTTTGACATAACTCAAAATCTATACGACGAAATCCAGATTTTTCTCCTTCATTAGAAAACTATTATCCAACCGGTCCCGACGATTCTTGTTTCACAGAATTCCGACTTCAATTGAGTTCTGTATACTAAATTGAAGTTCGAATCGCCAATTTACGAACTGCCGCACTATGGCGAGCTCGTTTTAATTATATTTATAAATATAAACGTTTTAACTTCGTTTATAATAAATTCAACTTCATTCTTAATATATTTTTAATATATATCCAATCCATTTCATAATATTCCCGATCTATTTCACTTTTAATATTCAAGTCCTCTACATTTAAAATATTCAAATTCCATTTGAATTTCTTATCTTCAATTTCTATTTGAAATCCTTTATTCAAACTCATTTCAAACTTTATATTTGAATTTCCTTCTATTCAATTTCTATTTCAATTTTCTTCTATTCAAATTCTATTTAACCAAATTCCATTTGAATTCTAATATTCAAATCTCTATTTGATTTTTTTCTTTATTCAAATCCATTTGAATACCTTTGAATTCAAATTCCCTTTCAATTTTCTTATACAATTTCTATTTGAATTTTCTACGTTCAAATGTTATACTCACATTTTATTTGAATTATATATATTTAAAATTCCATTTCATATCCTATATGAATCCCTATATTTTACTTCTATTTGAAATCTATATCTCAATTCCCATTTCAAAATTCCTTTGAAGTAATATAAATATATACATATATTTATATCTATCTCAAATTCAAAACATTTGAATTTTCAAACAACTTGTTTCTTTCAAACAAATTTCCATCAAAACTTTTCTAAGGCAGCAATTCGTCACTTAGAAACTCGAAAATGAACACTGGTGATGTTGCGACCATCATCAGAATTATTTCCCAGCTACTAAATGAGTCCAGTGCTATATTTCTTTCAAAATTCATTTAGAAAAAATATTTTCCAAACTCCCAGGATTTTAAATTCTTAATTCTGGTTGGAATTCAATTTCAATTTATCACATTTGTATATTTGATTTCATATACAAATTTCATTGGTTATATATATAACTATTTCTGTTTTAATATCTCATTCGATTATAATCCTAACAATCAACTTAACTATTTAAAAACAATATCGTGTCCAATCTTCTGTTCAAGTGTTTATAAACTCCTATCGACATCGTGGCGTCCCACGATTCGACCAAAATTTATAATCCACTCAACAGACTAGTCAACACAATATAAAATAGTTTTTATATCAAATAACAAATACGCTCTCTCGTATATATATACACTCAACTCATTCTAGGATACTACTGATCCTATCTCTAATGAGCACATTCCAACAAGCCTAGGTATTCGCTCAACCTAAGCTCTGATACCAACTGTAATGACCCAGATTTCCGCAACATCAGAGTTGACTATATACATCATACGTCCAACCCTAAATATCACGAAAATTCGAACCATTAATAGAAAGAAGTTAGAGGGTGAGGATAGATAAGATAGAAACTTAGAATAGAAGAAGAAGAAGAACACAACATCAGAGTAACACGAATCTCACAGCGGAACGAATACTTATAATATATATAACATAACTTGAAATATACATCTGTACTTGAATATACATCAATATCAAAGTACATCACTTACAACACATCAGAAATAACTATAGCTATATGATCCTGAGGCCTCCTGCTCCAAGCTCTTCCAGTATATCTGTAAAATCCTGACTACTTGACTGCCCATACAAATTTAGGCACCCAAGAGTTTAGGGAAAACAACAAAGTAAACTCCGGGTCAGTCATGGGACTGGTATGAGTAAACAGTTTAAAACAGTTTCAGAAAACTAAATGATATCTCATAAGACCACGCCGTATAACACGGAACGGGTTTTTCCCTTATGAGAATCCAAACACTTGATTTATCTTTATATCAAAACTCTTTTGATATTATAATAATTTCTAAATCCAGTAGATAACAATCTAGTGGAAACGCTTGCATCTCACGTTCCACATATATAATATACAATCAAAACCGCAAGCACGTATTGGGTAATGGATTTCCAACTATGACAAGGTATGGAATCACCTTCCGCTGGTATATCTCTAGAGGAGAATACACCGAGTTCAACAAGAACATCTTGCAACTCAGCCACACATGACCGACCACTCATTTCGCTTGAGTGTATCGAATGTATATCACCAACGATTGGGATCAGCAACCGTTTCCCGAATGGGACAGCATCGACAATAGATTTTTAGAAGTAAAATGAAACTCTAGATCAGGTGATTATACACCCTAATAGGTGCGACCTACATAGCCATGTTGCCTGCCCGATTTCTGTCATTTACCGGTTTATGAGGCTAGAAGCTACGCTTTATCATCACACCAGATTCACTTCGAATGTCACATCGTCAAATCCATCAAATCACCGATTGACGTCCTCAACAGTACATTACGTGTTAGCTAAAAGAAGTTTCCTTCTCCGCTTCCACTCTTGGTACAGTTGAAGAAATCAATGTACGTGACCCTTCTGGAAATACTCTGTCAGACATTCATCCATACAAGTCACCCAGGAACAGGATGAACTGAAGGCACTATTTCTATTTATAGAAAAAGTCCTTGCACTCTACTCCGTCTTCGATTATCTTTATATAATCTGATTCGCACGCTACTGCCGATATGGAGTGGTTCTTCGGATAATAATCCAACCGGTCTCTCCATATTGACAACGATGGTCAAAACTTCGATAGTCTGTGATTTAACTACCGAATAAAAACAAGTGTTTCGATAGTCGATGATTTAACTATCGAATAAAACAAGTGTTCAACCAAACATCCAACAATCACTGAACCTTTAATTAATATTCCATTAATTAAATCTCTTCTCTATTTCTTTATCAATATTTGTTAACCAAATAATTTCAATAACCATATTGGCCTTATACGTTCTTTGGAAAACATTTCCATATATCGCCTTCTTTTATTTTCTAAACTTTAGAAAATATTCATTATTCTATTTCCAAGCTTTGCACATATTCGGGTCAAAACAGATGTTGTGTAAAACATCGTTACGACAACCCAAATACAGTATTTAACTAATTCTCATTCCACATTGATCTTCGCCTGAATCTTGCTACTTATCGGTATATCATGAAATCAACCAAGTTGGGGTATAATTACCTCTCAGACCTTGACTGAATAACATTTAACGTCCAAACAGACAAGACTACTTACTCGAATAATCAATACCATACAACTGATTATTCACCTTTAAACACATATACATTTTCTCTTTCTATTCTTACTAGATTTTATTCCTAGTCTTCCTTTTTGATTATACTATTCTATTCCTAAGTTCGTTTTCTTATCGACTTCTATATATTTTGATATGTTAATTTCTAACTACCAAATTATCTTAAAAATATTCTATCTCCTTAAATTCCCGGAAAAATTTGCCATAACCTCCTTTGTACCGGGAGCATCGGGAAATTTCAAATAGTTTTCCCGGTCCTTCTTATCTTCAAAAAGAAAAAGAAAAAGCCAAGCGGCTAGCCGATACGGCGCATAAAATCTCATATGGAAATTAAATACGTACCTTTTTGTCGGGCATTCTATTTATTTCACTTCTATACTTTATTCCATACCTGTCTCATGTATCTATACCTGCCCAATCTATTTTAACTATACCAAATCGTTTTAACTCAATTTGTTAATTATCTCTTTAGTCCATTTCTCTTTTAATATTTGAATTCTATATTCAAATCTATAGTTTAAAGTCCATTAAAAAGGAGGGGAAGTATAATATTATATTTTAATTTAATTTGTTTAAAAAACTGTATCCTTAAATTTAAAATACCCATGATGTCGAACTCCTTTCTGAACCCAACAACTGGCGTTTCTAGGATTTAACCACCATTCCGGACACACTGGGATAGGTCACGAAGTCTAATTTGATTCAGCTGTAAAAGATATTAATTTAATTCGATATAAATTAATTTCAGACAATTTATTTCCTCGATAAATGAATAAATGTCATTATCGTCATAAATTCAAACTAAATTTCCTGTTAATTAGTTGAACTGTTTTTAATTCAAATAAAAATTTGAATTCAACTAAATCCATTTTCTTATTCTGATAATTTAATATTTTCAATATTAAATTGAAATTGATTTTTAAATCGATAACTCCCTATAAAAATTTATTTATTTACTTAATTCAATATTTAAATCCATATTAAATATTTTAAAATTAACCCCTAAGAGTCTGGGTCATTACAGTGTCAGATTAGGAAAAACAAATTTTGTTTTTTCAAAAGTTTGAGTTGCTAATTTCAAAAAATTGAGTTCACAATTGATCCTAAAATCGAATTGAATTTCTGTATCAACTAAAGAGAGGTCATCGAGCTGGGGTTCAATAAAAGTTTCAAAAAAAAAAATGATTTGTTAGATGATGTATAAATTGAGAGACGCGTGCATCACTCTCACCCACACACTTGTTTTGAGAAATATTGTTCGGTTTTGCTTTGATATTTGAAACTTCGTTAACTAAACGTTCATTCGTAAACCTAAAGTCAAAGCAAAACAAATGAATTTTCTGTATGTTTTGAAATCGGGCTTTCTTGAAAATGGTGCTATTCCAAAAAGTGTTCATATACTCCAGAAATTTATCATTGAAAAACAAGTGATCACAGTGAGGTTCAGTTGAAACGATCAAGTTGCAAGATGTTTCAACGGTTTCAGAAAAATTGTCATTGTATTTAAGATCACATTCAGCAGTCTCGTTGTTTTCAACCTCAAAAATTTTAAAATTTTAAAATGTTTTAATTTCAATTTCAAACCCAATAACATTATCATCAATCAATTCAAGAAGTTTTCGCTCATCAAAGTCATCCTCACCAAAACAGTTGTTACCAACTTCGTCATTTCTTACAAGTTGACAATCTAAAGTTGCTAAATTTTCAAAAAATTTAGAATCTGAGAGAGGAAGATCAAATTGAAGATTGACGTCTTCGTTTTCAAGAGAATTCAAATTCAAATCAATTACAAAGATTTCAACAACTTCATTAAGATTTTCAACAATTTCAAAAGTTGTTAGTTGAAAATTTTCAATTTCAGTAAAAGTCGAATTTTTATTAGAAGCATTAGTTTGAATTTCAAACTCAATTTCACAGAAACTAGTGTTTTGCACAAGAGATTTTTCAAAATTTTCATTTTCATCAACAGTCATATTGTCAGAATCATCAATAATCGTTATGTAATGTTGTGACAAAGTTACTGGCCAGTTATTAATTTCAAAGGAAGCATTGGTAGAAACTTGTTTATCACTAGATTTGGATTTAAAGTTTTTGTACAAATCTGTAACCTTAGCTATAAGAAAAGAAATTTGAATAACTATCCTAGGACTTTCAATGCAACTCAGTTCGCAATCTTTTCTTTTTTGAACTAGTTCTTTGAAGTAAGTCAAGCCAAGTTTCATGAAATCTTCAAATTCATCAATGTTATGAATTCCCTCCAGTAATTGATTTTTTAGATTTTGCCAAAGTTCAATAGTGTATCGAGCATGTTGTTGAATGAGACGCATGTTTTCGATATCTTTATTCTTAGAATCTGGTTTTTCATCTAAAGTTCACGCCCATTCCTTGATTTCCTCACGACAAATCAAAATATCATGCATTAATTGATCAAGTTCACTTAAACTTTCCTCAAGAAAATTTTTAGACACATTATTAGACTTCAAAATGTTATTTTTAGATTCATCGTTTTTATGTGTTCCTCACTGGTTAACCTTAAAAATTCATCCACCTCATCTCTAAAAATTTGTCCATTCTTTATTTTCGACAACCAACATCGCCAGATATTTAGATTGTTCACAACACATTTTTCATATTTGATAACCAAACTTATATCTCCACTCGATTTACAAAAATCATTTTGGTTTTGATCATTGAAAACCGTGTTGAAATTATTTTGATTTTCAGCACTTTGCTTAGACATTTGGGCTAACAGTCTACTTACCTTGGATAAATTCTCATCAAATGAAAAAATTTCAGCTTGAAATTCATTTTGAATTGAATTGTAACCAAAATCATTTAAATTTTGAAAAGAGTTGCAATTTTGGTTGTATATGGGGAAAGCATGCATGTACTAAAAGAAGAGAGTTTCTTGTTGAAAAATCAGTTGCTAAACTTGTGGCTCCAAAGAAACTCTTAAAAAAATATGTTAAAATTAACAATTTCATATTATATGAATGCAAGTCTGGGCCAGGTTCGGACATGGATTATCAGTGTATCACGAATCATCATAGAAACACGACTGAAGGTTTAAGAACCTGTTTGAGTTCTAAACTCTACCATTTCTTAGACACCTCAGAGAGTATCAATCCTAATTGTCAATTTAACGAATATTTTATCCTATGAGCTTTGGGAAATCCTCGATTTGATTTCAAAAACAATTTATTCCAAAAACAAACTATCCAATTTATCCCACGTTCATTTTAAAATTTCCAACTACACATGAATAGGAAGAATAATCAAACACAGAACAAACATAGAATAATAAATTGCAGAAATATTTTTTTTACAAGCAAGCCGTGATACCTGCACGAAATCTTTACAAGCAAATTTTATTTATTTTCATGCAGCAGCAGTCCCTGTGGAGTTTAGAAAATTCTCACCTAGATCGGCAGTCCGTCCAGTGCAACTGAGTAGCGCTAGCGCATTCACACCCCACTTGGTGTGCAACCACTCCAATAATTCAAATTCTGCTAATTTGATTGCTTTACTCAAACGATTTTCTTCACTTTTGGTTCCTTGATTCAACTTTTTTTTAAAAGAGGAAAACAAAACGAAAGACAAGAAAAACAAACAATCAAACAAAAATTAAGAGGAACTAAAAAAATAATAATAAACTAAGTTAGGATTGAAAAATTAAAAGAATTAAGCTAAATAAAAATTAACAGCAAGATCCCACACACCAAGAAATTGCCGAACTTAAACTCACGTCCCTCAAAGAGAATCACGTATTCAGATAAGAAGGTAATACCACCTCCTAGTTATACATGTCACAAATATCTTGCCCCTTTTCTTTTTGTTCCGCAAATCTGGTCAAAACCAATAAAGCAATTGGCTCTTTTTCGTTTTCCTTTGGCTATAAAACACCAAGTACTCTCAGCAAACCAATATAAATGAGTCACAAAATCACAAGTTGTGTCTTAAACTAGAAACCCCCAGCCTAATTTTATTTCAGGAAACGGACTATAAAAAAAATCACACCCAACTCTTAATAAAACAAACAACACTATCCCTCAATTAAAAGGAACAGTAGTCCCAAATTTCTGATGGTCAAACAAAGATTCGCCCAATAAAAATACCACAAATAAACTCCCAATCAATTTAAAGTTTGTTTTCAGGTTTGGATTCCACTGGGGTTTCGAAAAATTCTGGTGCAGTCGATTTCGACTTTGGGTTCACTCGAACGTGAAGGGGTTTTTGCTGTTTTGAAATTGGGTTTCGATTTTGAGCCAATGAATTCTAAAATGAGGGTTGTGATTTGCGATTTCAAACGAGGTAGGAGTTCATTCGGAGATGGAGATTGTTTGGGTTGGCGATTTGGGATTGGTCTGAATCGAAGTGTGTGAATCGCGAATACCTCCGATTTAAGAATTGCGATTCCGAACTGGAACGGGAATAGGGTTTGAATTTTTTTGTGAATTGGGTTTGTGTGGTTGACTTAAGGGAGAAGTGCTTGTGAGGAAGGCTGAATGATGGTGCAGGTTTCAAATAGGCTTCAGGTTAGCAGGGATTATTAATGCGGTGGACTGTTGATGTAAGCTGCTAGGATTGTTGAAGTGATGGGGCAGATTGGTATGTAACAGGGCAATGTTTGTGAAGGGGGTGGAGAAATTAAGGGATGCGTTGCGAGTTAGGAAGTGAGGTGCCCCTTGGCTTAGAGTTGTAGTCGGCGTATGGTGCGAGTTGGGTGCTGGTTCATGATTGTGGTGAAGGGTGTTGGGCTGTGATGGAGGTCTTGAATGTGAAGTGGACAGTTGAAGCGTGATATTTATGTGCGTGAACGTGGGATTGGAGAAGTCGGTGTGTGGCTACCGAGAGGATTTCAGATCGGATGCTTTTGGGAAGTTACCGTTTCAGTTCAGGGAGGTGGTGATTTATAGATTGCAGTGATCAGGAGTGTGATGTTTGGTGGACTGTGATTTATTGTGTATTGCAGGTAGGCAAGAAGTTTGCTTGTTTTGGTGAACAGGGAGGAGGTTTTGATGTTGGTTCTGTGGTGTTTATCGAAGGGGAAGGTTGAGATGAAGTGGAACTGTGTCGATATGGTATGGAGTTTTTGGTTGATTTTAATGGAGGCTGGGGTGGTTGTTAGTGTGAAAATGGATGTGGTTTCTGCTGAAGGTTTTTGCTGTTTGCAGGGGGATGTTTGAGAGGAGGGTTGAACAGGAGATGGTCAGTGAAATTCGGAAAGGGAGGCAGAAGATGTAATGGGATTTTGTGATGGCAGGAGGAAGAACGTCATCTGGAATTTATGATGTCAAGTGGCATGCTTATGTTCGGTGAACTGACTGTGTTTGTTGGTGAAGCACTGGTTTGGTGAAAGATGGTTGTCAGTTTGAAGGTGAGATTGAAGTATATTATGTAGTAGAAAAAAGAAGGCAGTGAATAGAAAGGGAACAGAAAAGGATTTATTTATTTATTTATTTATTTGTCAGATTTGTAGAAAGGAAATTGTAGTGAAGAAGGAAAGAAGTAAATGGAAAGAAATTGAAAGAAAATCTGGTAAGAATGTTTTTTTTCTCTTATTTGTCGAAATTATGGTATAACCAAGTGATACCAAATCAATTAAACAAGATTTTTTTTGTATATATAAAAAGAAATCAAAAGAAATAGTATTTTTTTCTTTTTTATGAAAGAAAACTAAAAAAAATAATTAAAATAAAAATAAAAATAAATTAAAAATAATTATATAACCCAAAGGATTTACTAATATAAATTATTTTGATCCCCTGCAACGGCGCCAAAATTTGTTTGTGAACAAATTGAACAATTGTAAACAACCGTTAAATTCGTTTGGCTTTCCTAAAGAATAAGGGTTATTGTAGTGGGTGTCGAACTCTAGGAACAAAAATATTTTAATTAATAAATCCAATCAAGTTATTCTAGATTTTTGTTTAGTTGCAAATTAACAGAAAATAAACAATTTTTTAATAATAAAAGAAAGCAATTAGGGAGCAATGACATAAACTAAATTAATATTTATCAAAAGCCAATCGAATTAATACAGATCTAATTCATATTTCTGTCACAAAGATAATTAGGTTTCTAGAAACAAATATGTGATTAACAACAAGTATAGCCAATGTAGGAGCAAACTCTTAAACAACCATAGGCTATCAGGATAGATTCACTATTTTATTTCTAAAACCCTAAATATTTGATCTAAATCTGATAAACGTTAGATCGAACTCTAATATACCCTGTGAAGGAGCATAACTCTTAAACGACACAGAATATGAAGGTTCAGATCTAACCCTTGGTTCAAATCTAGATCAATATACATTAAGTTCTAATCTCTTCGGCTATATGATTCATATTAAATCTAATCCAAGCGTCATCACTGCCTAATTAAAGGGGATTAGCTAGACATAGCTAAGAAAAGAAAATAATAAACATGAAATAAAAACTAAAGAGAAGAGAAGAAGAGTTTTATTCCAAGAGAAAGATTAAAGAATAAAACTAAGTGTAATTCCAAATGAACAAGATACAAGTGTATTTATAGCCGATATGACAAGGACTAATTGGCAAATTACACAATGTGGGTGTAATGACCAAGGTTTTCGATCAACTAATTTTAAATATTTAATATGGTTTTAAATATTGAATTGCGAATATAAATAAATTTTTATATTAAGTTATTGATTTAATAATCGATTTCGATTTAATATCGAATATATTAAATTATCGTAATACAGAAATAATTGAATTTGAGATTCAATGCTGAATCGAGACGATTCAGAGTTAATTAATAAAAAATATATTAGAATAAAACGTTAATAATAATAATTTATTGTCAAGTAATTAATCGTTTGAAATTTAATTTATATCGATTTAAATTAATATCTTCTACAGACAATCATATCAGACATCGGACCTGTTCCAATGGATTCGGAATAGTGGTTAAACCCTACAAATGTCAGTTGTTAGGTTCAGAGAGGAGTTCGAAATCATAGGGTATTTCAATTAAAGGACACCGGATCAAAACTAATTAAAATAAAATAAAGTATCATAAAGTAAATTCCTTTTCTTGTTTTATGGACGGAAACGAAACTACAAGACTAAATCTAATGACCTCGCTGTTTAAATTAAAACCACACCCCATTCCTATTAAAATCGCAGGCCCCTCTCCTCATTTTCTTCATTCCTGTAAATCGAATTTAGAGCTTCAGCAAACATATAAATGGTCGTATCCCCTTCTCTCTTTATTCCCATTTCATAGTGAAATCGGAAACCTCAAAAACAAAATAGCCGCTCAAACTAAATCAAGCTGAAATCCCAATCAGCGATCGTGATTCAAACCACGAACCTCCGGAAACTCAAATTCGA
This sequence comes from Allium sativum, assembly GCA_030737875.1. Taxonomy (NCBI): domain Eukaryota; kingdom Viridiplantae; phylum Streptophyta; class Magnoliopsida; order Asparagales; family Amaryllidaceae; genus Allium; species Allium sativum. The sequence goes on along the minus strand of CM060912.1, from coordinate 25,025,782 downwards.
AGCTCAAAGTCGCGAGCGAGTCCCTGACGACGGTGATATCCGTGATTGAGGGAAGCAGGCCTCGTAGTAGGTTGAAGGGTTCTGAGGAGTTCGATGTGAACTGTTCTAGGTTTGGTTCGAGTAATTTGACGATGGATGGGAGACTGGGGTTCGATTTTTGGGGACAGCGATGGTAGGACTACGGGTTTTGGAGATGGGATAGCCTACGAGCAACTAAGCTGGAGTTCGAACTCATAGATGTTGTGAAGGGTCTCTGGGAAGAAGGCAGTGGTCATATACATGGGTAGTAGGTTGTTGTGCTGAGTGGTAATCGAGTTTTAGTTTATCTAAGTTACTGGGTGCTGGTTTGAACAAGGGAAGACTCGATGTTGGTTCGTGATGACAAAGGAGGCTGTCAAGCTTAGTGATTGCAGTGGACCATGGAGAGAAACTTTGACATGATTAAGGTTAAAGAAGATTAAGGTAAATTTATTTAAAATTAGTTAGTAATGTCTTTTGATAAATTAGAGTAGTTCAAATTTAATTAATTAAATAGTTAATTAAGTTGATAAAGGTATGAATCGTTAATTTTGAATTTTATATTTGTAGGAGCTTGATAAAATCAATTAAGACAAGCCGAGTCGATTCATGGACGCAGATATGGGATAAAATTGGATATTCGACAAAGGAAAATTCTTGTGAGCAAATCTCACTCACAGTTTTATTTAGAATTATTTTTATCAGTTAAAAATAATTGTTTATTGTTGTTGGATGCATTTAAATATTTTTATAGTGGTTATAAAAATATATATTGGTTATTTAGTCTTGGTGTGTGTGTTTGTATATATATATATATATATATATATATATATATATATATATATATATATATTGGCTTGGTGGTTGGATAGTTCCCGCAGTATCATTAGCGGATGCCCGCGGTATCATTAGCGGATGATTTCCCTATGCGCCCCACAATATATATAGTGGATGACCTTCTATACCGCGATATCCTGCCTCGAAGCAGGATGGTATTATTTATGTGCTAACGTCTGTGGATGTAGGGAAAACAGGTGGGAGGGATCCAACTGGATCCCTCAAATTTATTTATTGTTTGTTTTCATGTATATCATCGTATATGCTATGTTAAATACCTGTGATTGTTAAATTAGGTGTTTTGTGTGTTTAAATACCACTGGGCCTAAATGTTGATATTTAAAAATATCATAAGAAGAATATTTGAGATTTAAAAGGAAAATTCTATTTTTCTAAAATAGAATTTGAAATTCAAATAGAATAGAAATATTAACTTGTTTTAAATAATAAAAACAAGTAGTTCATTTATAAACAAATTTTATAAATGAAGTGAAATGAATTATCATTGGGTAATTCAGGAAATATAAATACAAGTGTTAATTTGAAAAGGGAAATTTATTTTTACAAAGTAGAAATGTTTATTTCAAATGAAATTTGAAATCAAGACTTGTCTAGATATATAAACAAGTAAAATAAATCGGGTTTGTAAATAAAAAGGAAAATCATAAATTGGATAACATGAATATGAACCCAAGTGAAGTAAATGGAATGATTTCTAAAACGAAAATCATATTTTTGATTGTTGAATAGAATTAGCTAAGCAAAAGAAAACTAGGTAAATAAGTTTAAGATTTGAGTTCAACTTTGAATAAGTAAATTAAAATTGTGAATTCATATTCAAATCGAATATGAAACCTGAGTTTGAAAAGTGGAATTGGATTGGTTTATAAGTAAGTTAAAATATATTTGAACATGTCATATTCAAATATGAAAGTGAAATAGGAAAAAGAGTAGATTAACGAATTAATTAACGAGTTGAGTTAAAACAAGTGTATTAAGTTGGAATGAATTAGAATGATTAGATATATGTTAAGCAGGTTTAGAAATGAAGAAACGAAAGAGTATAAATATTATGCTCGACGAAAAGGTACGTATTTAAATCGAATATGAGATTTTATGCGCCGTATCGGCTAGCCGCTTGGCTTTTTGATTTTCTTTTTGAATGGAGAGGCCTGTGTGGCACGGTTTGACTTTTTCCTGTAACCCCGTATAAAGGAGGTTATGGCAAATTTTTCTGGAAATTTAAGGAGTTATAATATTTTTAAGAAGATTTGATAAACTAGAAATCGATATATCGATATATGTATAATTCGATAATGAAACGAACTTAAAATAGAATATTATAAACGTAAAGGAATTTTATAAATAAAATCCTGGGAGATATACGTTTTAAAGTGAACGATGATTTAAAAGCAAATGATTTGCAGATTTAAAATGATCGTGTTGATAAGAAGTTAAACAAATGGAGTTAAAGAAATAGAGTTAAGAAGAATTAGAAACTGACTGGAAATTAGTTGAGTTGAACGACTTTTTGAGTATCGATCTGATGTTGGTTTCGGCCTTCGGGGTTTATACTTAGGAAGTTGTTCTCTTACTAGTTTATAGTTAGAGTCTGATAGATGTGGAAGAATAGTGATATGTAAATAAGCAATGGGAATGTTTTCCAGAGTTAATAACATATATTTTCTAAACATAGAAAATAAGGAAATATGAATATATATATATATATATATGTTTGATGATTTGATCGATAATTCCATTTGGAAATAAGATCGTTGTGTGTACACAGACGTTTTTCATTTGATAGTGAAATCACCGACTATCAAAGTTTTTGACCATTTTAACGTTGTTAGTATGGAGAGACCGGTTGGATTTTTATCCGAAGAAACACTCCGTATTGGCATAAGCGTTGCAAACCAAGTATGCTGAATATATTGAAAACGGAGTAAAGTGCAAGGGCTTTTTCTATTAATGGGAATTTTGCCTTCGGTTTCGTTCAATCCCAGAACGAACGTATATGGATGAATGTCTGACAAAGTTTTTCTAATGATCGAATATGTTGGTCTGTATAAATATATATGGTGGCAACGGATTTATTCCCTTAGCATAATATCCAGAATATATTTGTGTAAACCAAATTAGTGATTAACGGATCTGACAATGTGACATTCAAAGTGATTGTGTTATAAATGAATGGCAAGTAAGTGTAGCCTCAGGCCTCAACAACAGGGAAATGACAAAAATCAGGAAGGTAGCATGGCTACGTGGTTAGCTCCCATTAGGGTGTATTATCACCTATCAAGAGATTCATTTAATTCCTTATTCTATTCGATGTTGTCCCATTCGGGAAACAGTTGCTGATCCCAACCGTTAGTGGTATACATTCGATACACTCAAGTGAAATGAGTGGTCGGTCATGTGTGGCCGCGTTGCAAGATGTTCTTGTTGAACCCAGTGTATTCTCCTCTAGAGATACACTATCGGAAGGTGGTTCCATACCTTGTCATAGTTGGAAATTCATTACCCAATAAGTGCTATTGGTTTTGATTGTATATAATATATGTGGAACGTGAGATGCAAACGTTCCACTAGATTTCTATTTATTTGATTTAGACACTATCATAATATCAAATGAGTTTTGATATGAAGACTTTGTTTTTGGATTCTCATGAGGGAAAAACCCATTCCATGTTACACGGCGTGATCTTATGAGATATGATTTAGTTTCTAAAACTGTTTTAAATTGTTTACTCGTAACAGTCCTATGACTGACCCGGAGTTTATTTTGTTTTGTTTTACCTAAACTCTTGGGTGCCCAATTTTATATAGGCAATCTAGTAGTTCAGGATTTTACAAATTTATCCAAAGGAGCTTGAGCAGGAGGCTTCAACATTATCTAGTTATTGTTATTTCCGCTGTGTTGTAAGTTGTACTCTGATTGTGATACTCTGATAATGATATGTTATATAGTAAAAATTTTGTATTTCAAAAGTTATGATACATTATATTTTATTCCGCTGCGATGTGAGATTCTGTATTGTTATTTCTGTTCTTTTTTTACCTTTTTCTTCTAAAAAAAATGATTCGTATTTTCGTGATATTTGGGTTGGATGTATGGTGTATGTAGTCAACTCTGATATTACGGATTTGCGGGACATTACAGTTGGTATCAGAGCTTAGGTTGAGCGAATACCTAGGTTTTGGTGGGATTGTGCTGATTAGAGATAGGGTCAGTGTACCCTAGAATGAGTTGAGTGTATATATACGAGAGAGCGTATTTGTTAATTGATTAAAACAAATGTTTTATATTGTGTTGACTTGTCTGTGGAGTAGTTTATGAATTCTGATCGAATCATGGGACGCCACGACGTCGATAAGAATTTGTAAATACTTGAACAGAAGATTGGACACAGTATTGTTTTAAAATAGGTAAATGAAATAAATTTACTCAAAATTCTATTTTTGATAGAAAAGGAATTATTTTCTGAAATTATTATAATATATGGATGTGTTGGATGTTAATATTGTAATCAAATTAGATTATAAAAATTGGAATGGTTATATATAACCAAAATATAATTTGTATATGAATGAAATATACAAATGAAATGAATTAAAATTAAATTCAAACCATAATTTTGAATTTAAAATCCTGGGAAGTTGGAAAATATTTTCATTAAAGTATATTAAAATAATATAGCTTTGTTTTGAATGGATTTTTGAAAGTAATTAAGCACTGATTTCACTTCAGTGGCTGGAAAATAATTCTGATGATGATTGCAACGTGATCAGTGTTCATTTTCAAGTTTCTAAGTGATGGATTGCTACCTTAGAAAATTTTCTGATGGAAATTTGTTTTAAAGAAAACAAGCTGGTTTGAAAATTCAAATGTTTTGAATTTGAATGGAAATAAATATATGTACATATTTATGTGATTTCAAAAGGGATTTGAAATAAAAACCTAGGAATTTGAATTCTGGAATTTAAAATTTAACTTAATCAAGTTAAATTAATTAAAGAGACTAAATTGATTAAAATCAGTTTGAATGAAGATTGAATACATATGAGTGAAATATGAATCGAAGGTGAATATATTAATTGTAAACCATTCAGACAAGGTGAATGTAAACCTATATGTTGAGCCATATGAATACAAACCAAATGTTTTGGTAGAACTAAAATTTGTTGAAGTATAAAATGTTGAGGTTCAACATAGGTATGTTTTTGAAAGGTTAACAGGTTAGAAACATTTTTCTACCTTACTAATTTCGGGGACGAAATTCATTTAAGGGGGGAAGAATGTAATGACCCGGGTTTTCGGTCAACTAATTTTAAATATTTAATATGGTTTTAAATATTGAATTGAGAATATAAATATATTTTTATATTGAGTTATCGATTTAATAATCGATTTCGATTTAATATCGAATATATTAAATTATCGTAATACGGAAATAATTGAATTCGAAATTCAATGCTGAATCGAGACGATTCAGAGTTAATCAATAAAAAATTTATTAGAATAAAATGATAATAATAATAATTTATTGTCAAGTAATTAATAGTTTGAAATTTAATTTATATCGATTTAAATTTATATCTTCTACAGACAATCAAATGAGACATCGGAACCTGTTCCATTGGATTCAAAATAGTGGTTAAACCCTAGAAATTTTAGTTGTTAGGTTCAGAGAGGAGTTCAAAATCATGGGGTATTTTAATTAAAGGACACCGGATTAAAACTAATTAAAATAAAATAAAATATCATAAAGTAAATTCCTTTTCTTGTTTTGTGGACGGAAACGAAACTACAAGACTAAATCTAATTGCCTCGCTGTTTAAATTAAAACCACACCCCATTCCTATTAAAATCGCAAGCCCCTCTCCTCATTTTCTTCATTCCTGTAAATCGAATTCAGAGCTTCAGCAAACATATAAATGGTGTATCCCCTTCTCTCTTTATTCCCATTTCATAGTGAAATTGGAAACCTCAAAAACAAAATGGCCGCTCAAACTAAATCAAGCTGAAATCGCAATCAGCTATCGCAATTCAAACCACGAACCTCCGAAAACTCAAATTTGAAGCTCGAAGTCGCAAGCGAGGCCCTGATGTTTCCTGATGATCGACGTTGATATCCGTGATTGAGGGAAGCAGGCGGCGTAGTAGGTTGAAGGGTTCTGAGGAGTTCGACGTGAACTGTTCTTGGTTTGGTTCGAGTAAATTGACGATGGATGGGAGACTGGAGTTCAGTTTTTGGGGATTGCGATGGTAGGACTATGGGTTTTGGAGATGGGATAGCCTGCGAGCAACTGAACTAGAGTTCGAACTCATAAATGCTATGAAGGGTTTTTGGGAAAAAGTCAGCGGTCATATACATGGGTAGAAGGTTGTTGTGCTGAGTGGTAATCGAGTTTTGGTTTATCTAAGTTACTGGGTGCTTGTTTGAACAAGGGAAGACTCGATGTTGGTTCGTGATGACAAAGGAGGTTGTCAAGCTTAGTGATTGCAGTGAACTACGGAGAGAAACTTTAACATGATTAAGGTTAAAGGAGATTAAGGTAAATTTATTTAAAATTAGTTAGTAATGTCTTTTGATAAATTACGGTAGTTCAAATTTAATTAATTAAATAGTTAATTAAGTTGATAAAAGTATGAATCGTTAATTTTGAATTTTATATTCGTAGGAGCTTAATAAATACAATTAAGACTAGCCGAGTCGATTCATGGACGCAGATATGGGATAAAATTGGATATTCGACAAAGGAAAATTCATGTGAGTAAATCTCACTCAAAGCTTTATTTATAATTATTTTTACCAGTTAAAAATAATTTTTTGTTGTTGTTGGATGATTTAAATATTGTTATGGTTGTTATAAAAAAATATATTAGTTATTTAGGCTTGGGGGGTGTGTGTGTGTGTGTATATTGGTTTGGTGGTTGGATAGTTCCCGCAGTGTCATTAGCGGATGCCCGCGGTATCATTAGCGGATGATTTCCCTATGCGCCCCACAATATATATAGTGGATGGCCTTCTATACTGCGATATCCTGCCTCGAAGCAGGATGGTATTATTTATGTGCTAACGTCTGTGGATGCAGGGAAAACAGGTTGGAAGGATCCAACTGGATCCCTCAAATTTATTTATTATTTGTTTTCATATATATCATCATATATGCTATGTTAAATACCTGTGATTGTTAAATTAGGTGTTTTGTGTGTTTAAATACCACTGGGCCTAAATGTTGATATTTAAAAATATCATAAGAAGGATATTTGAGATTTAAAAGGAAAATTCTATTTTTCTAAAATAGAATTTGAAATTCAAATAGAATAGAAATATTAACTTGTTTTAAATAATAAAAACAAGTAGTTCATTTATAAACGAATTTTATAAATGAAGTGAAATGAATTATCATTGGGTAATTCAGGAAATATAAATACAAGTGTTAATTTGAAAAGGGAAATTTATTTTTACAAAGTAGAAATGTTTATTTCAAATGAAATTTGAAATCGAGACTTTTCTAGATATATAAACAAGTAAAATAAATCGGGTTTGTAAATAAAAAGGAAAATCATAAATTGGATAACATGAATATGAACCCAAGTGAAGTAAATGGAATGATTTCTGAAACGAAAATCATATTTTTGATTGTTGAATAGAATTAACTAAGCAAAAGGAAACTAGTTAAACAAGTTTAAGATTTGAGTTCAACTTTGAATAAGTAAATTAAAATTGTGAATTCATATTCAAATCGAATATGAAACCTGAGTTTGAAAAGTGGAATTGGATTGGTTTATAAGTAAGTTAAAATGTATTTGAACATGTCATATTCAAATATGAAAGTGAAATAGGCAAAAGAGTTGATTAACGAATTAATTAACGAGTTGAGTTAAAACAAGTGTATTAAGTTGGAATGAATTAGAATGATTAGATATATGTTAAGCAGGTTTAGAAATGAAGAAATGGAAGAGTATAAATATTATGCTTGACGAAAAGGTACGTATTTAAATCGAATATGAGATTTTATGCACCGTATCGGCTTGCCACTTGGCTTTTTGATTTTCTTTTTGAATGGAGAGGCCTGTGTGGCACGGTTTGACTTTTTCCGGTAACCCCGTACAAAGGAGGTTATGGCAAATTTTTCTGGAAATTTAAGGAGTTAGAATATTTTTAAGAAGATTTGATAAACTAGAACTCGATATATCAATATATATATATAATTCGATAATGAAACGAACTTAAAATAGAATATTATAAACGAAAAGGAATTTTATAAATAAAATCATGCGAGATATACATTTTAAAGTGAACGATAATTTAAAAGCAAATGATTTGCAGATTTAAAATGATCGTGTTAATAAGAAGTTAATCAAATGGAGTTAAAGAAATAGAGTTAAGAAGAATTAGAAACTAACTGGAAATTAGTTGAGTTGAACGACTTTTTGAGTATCGATCTGATGTTGGTTTCGGCCTTCGGGGTTTATACTTAGGAAGTTGTTATCTTACTAGTTTACAGTTAGAGTTTGATAGATGTGGAAGAATAGTGATATGTAAATATGCAATGGGAATGTTTTCCAGAGTTAATAACATATATTTTCTAAACATAAAAAATAAGGAAATATGAATATATATATATATATATATATATATATATATATGTTTGATGATTTGATTGATAATTCCATTTGGAAATAAGATCGTTGTGTATACACAGACGTTTTTCATTTGATAGTGAAATCACCGACTATCAAAGTTTTTGACCATTTTAATGTTGTTAGTATGGAGAGACCGGTTGGATTATTATCCGAAGAAACACTCCGTATTGGCATAAGTGTTGCAAACCAAGTATGCTGAATATATTGAAGACGGAGTAAAGTGCAAGGGCTTTTTCTATTAATGGGAATTGTGCCTTCGGTTTCGTTCAATCCCAGAACGAACGTATATGGACGAATGTATGACAAAGTTTTTCCAATGATCGAATATGTTGGTCTGTATAAATATATATGGTGGCAACGGATTTATTCCCTTAGCATAATATCCATAATATATTTGTGTAAACCAAATTAGTGATTAACGGATCTGACAATGTGACATTCAAAGTGATTGTGTTATAAATGAATAGAAAGTAAGCGTAGCCTCAGGCCTCAACAAGTGGGGAATGACAAAATTCGGGCAGGCAGCATGGCTTTGTGGTTAGCTCCCATTAGGGTGTATTATCACCTATCAAGGGATTCATTTAATTCCTTATTCTATTCGATACTGTCCCATTCGGGAAACATTTGCTGATCCCAACCGTTGGTGGTATACATTCGATGCACTTAAGCGAAATGAGTGGTTGGTCATGTGTGGCCGGGTTGCAAGATGTTCTTGTTGAACACAGTGTATTCTCCTCTAGAGATACACAATCGGAAGGTGGTTCCATACCTTGTCATAGTTGGAAATTCATTACCCAATAAGTGCTTACGGTTTTGATTGTATATAATATATGTGGAATGTGAGATGCAAACGTTCCACTAGAATTCTATTTACTTGATTTAGACACTATCATAATATCAAATGAGTTTTGATATAAAGTCTTTGTTTTTGATTCTCATGAGGGAATAACCTGTTCCATGTTATATGGCGTGGTCTTATGAGATATCATTTAGTTTCTGAAACTGTTTTAAATTGTTTACTCATACCAGTCCCATGACTGACCCGGAGTTTATTTTGTTTTATTTTACCTAAACTCTTAGGTGCCCAATTTTATATGGGCGGTCAAGTAGTTCAGGATTTTACAGATTTATCCAAAGGAGCTTGGAGCAGGAGGCTTCAACGTTATCTAGTTGTTGTTATTTCCGCTATGTTGTAAGTTGTACTCTGATAGTGATACTCTGATAATGATATGTTATACAGTTAAAATTTTAAATTTCAAAAGTTATGATACATTATATTTTGTTTCGCTGCGATGTGAGATTCTATGTTGTTATTTCTATTCTTCTTCTTCCTTTTTCTTCTAAAAAAATGATTCGTATTTTCGTGATATTTGGGTTGGATGTATGGTGTATGTAGTCAACTATAATATTACAGTTTTGCGGGACATTACAGTGGGACTAAAGATTTATCCCAAATAACACATAAGCTAGTGTGAACGCATCGGTAGAGTAAGAGGCCTTGCAAATGAGCCAATGTGAACGCAGTGGTCATGCAGTAAAGTAAAAAGCTTTGAAATGAGCCAATGTGAACGCAACATGAGCCTTTAGTGAGCCAAATCTACCTAACTGAACTCTATTTGCAATCGTTCTTCAAGCTTTAAACTCTTCAAGCTTTAGTAATTAAAAACTTCACCCTTTTTAAGCAAATTCTTCATGCTTTATCCATCAAATGCTTTAAACCATGCTTTTTATCAACAATCTGAAAACACAGCTATAAATACATAATATCAATTATTCTAAAGGGAAAACAAGATAAATAAGCTGATAAAATATACACATTTACGTGTATATCAGTAGCACTGTACGACTTTTGAAAACTCGTTTATGGGGATGAAATAGAAATATAACATGCTGCAACAAATTCCAAAAAATAGTAAATCGAATTCCTTCTATGGTCAACCCCCTTTGACCAACAAAACAGCATGTGCAAATTGAGCGAAAAAAGCTTTCGTTGTTCCTTAAAGTCATTAAGACTGAGTTTTTTGGTTACCGAACTAAGATGAGATGGGTGGAACCTGTTAGTCTATAGATTTATGGGAGAGATTTGTTTTGACTGGTTATGGTTCTAGTAACTTAAAACGTATAAAAAGTTATTGTTGATGGAACAACCCACGTCTGTTGGGTGCAACATCGAAGTCTTGAGGTGCAACATCTATTTAAAAATCAAAGATAGGACTATAGAACTGTTGAAAACTCGTTTATAGGGATGGAATAGAAATAGAACATGGTGCATAAAATTATGAAAAATAGTAAATCGAATACCGACCATAGTCAACCCCTCTTTCACCAACAAAGCGACATGTGAAAAATTGAGCTAAAAAAGCTTTCGTTGTTCCCGAAATTCATTAAAATCGAATTTCTTGGATATTAAACTAAGATGAGACATGTGCAACCTGTTAGTCCTATAGATCTACGAGAGAGCTTCGTTTGGACTGGTTATGGTTCTAGTAACTCGAATTGGGCAAAAAGTTATGGTTGACAGAACAACCTACGTCTGTTGGGTACAACATTGAAGTCTTGAGGTGCAAAATCTATTTGAAAATCTAAGATAGCACTGTATGACTTTTGAAAACTTGTTTATGGCGATAAATAGAAATATAACATGGTGCATCATATTCCAAAAAATAGTAAATCGAATTCCGACCATGGTCAACCTCGTTTTGACCAACAAAATGCCATGTGAAAAATTAAGCTAAAAAAGCTTTCGTTGTTCCCAAAAGTCATTAAGATTGAATTTCTTAGTTACTGAACTAAGATGAGACATGTGGACTGTTAGTCCTATAGATCTACAAGAGAGCTCGTTTTGACTGATTATGGTTCTAGTAACTAAAAATGGATAAAAATTTATGGTCGACGGAACAGCCCACGAATGTTGGGTGCAACATCGAAGTCTTGAGGTGCAACATCTGTTTGAAAAACCAAAATTGAATTGTATGACTTTTGAAAACTCGTTTATGGGGATGAAATAGAAATATAACATGGTGCATCATATTCCAGAAAATAGTGAATAGAATTCCGACCACGGTCAACCCCACCTTTGAGCAACAAAACGACATTTGAAAAATTGAGCTAATATAGCTTTCGTTGTTCCCAAAAGTCTTGAAGGTTGAATTTCTTGGTTACTGAACTAAGATAAGACATGTGGAACTTGTTAGTCCTATAAATCTATGAAAGAGCTTCGTTTTGACTGGTTATGGTTCTAGTAACTCAAAATAGATAAAAATTTATGGTTGTCGGAACAACCCACGTCTATTGGGTGCAACATCGAAGCCTTGAAGTGCAACATCTGTTTGAAAATCTAAGAAAGCACTATTTGACATTTGAAAACTCATTTATGGGGATGAAATATAAATATAACATGGTGCGTCAAAATCCAAAAAATAGTACATCTAATTCCGACCACGGTCAACCCCTTTTGACCAACAAAACGACATGTGAAAAATTGAGCTTAAAAAGTTGTCGATGTTCCCAAAAGTCATTAAGATTGAATTTCTTTGTTACAGAACTAAGATGAGACATATGGAACCTCCTAGTCCTATAGATCTATGAGATAGCTTCATTTTGACTGGTTATTGTTCTAGTAACTCAAAATGGATAAAAAATTACGGTTGATGGAACAACCTACATTTGTTCGGTGCAATATGGAAGTCTTGAGGTGCAACATCTATTCGGAGATCCAAGATAGCACTATATGACTTTTGAAAACTCATTTATGGGATGAAATAGAAATATAACATGTTGCATCAAATTACAAAAAATAGTAAATCGAATTCCGACCATGGCCAACCCCCTTTTGACAAACAAAACGACATGTGTAAATTTGAGCTAAAAAAGCTTTCGATGTTCATAAAACACATTAGGATCGAATTACATGGTTACTAAACTAAGATGATATGGGTGGAATGTGTTAGTCCTATGGATATATGAGAGAGCTTCATTTTGACTAGTTATGGTTCCTATAACTCAAAATGGATAAAAAGTTATGGTTGATGGAATATCCCATGTGTTGGATGCAACGTCGAAGTCTTGAGGTGTAACATCATTTTATTTCATGGTTACTGAATTAAGATGAGACATGCGGAACTTACTAGTCCGATAGATCTATGAGTGTTTTGTTTTGACTGGTTATGGTTCTAGTACCTCAAAATTGATAGAAATTTATGGTTGACGGAACAACCCACGTCTGTTGGGTGCAACATCGAAGTCTTGAGGTGCAACATCTGTTTGAAGATCCAAGATAGCACTATACGACTTTTGAAAACTTGTTTATGGGGATGAAATAAAAATATAACATGGTGCATAAAAATACAAAAAATAATAAATCAAATTCCGACCACGGTCAACCTCCTTTGACCAACAAAATGGCACGTGAAAAATTAAGCTAAAAAAGCTTTCAATGTTCCTAAAAGTCATTAAGATTTATTTCTTGGTTACAGAAATAAGATAAGATGGGAGAACCTTTTAATCTTATAGATCTATGCGAGGGCTTCGTTTTGACTGGTTATGGTTCTAGTAACTCAAAATGGATAAATAGTTATGGTTGACGGAACAAACTAATTTAGTTGGGTGCAACATCGAAATCTTAAGTTGCAACATCTGTTTGAAAAATTCAAGACAACAATGTACGACTTCTGAAAACTCGTTTATGGGGATGAAATAGAAATACAACATGGTGCAACAAATTCCAAAAAATTGTGAATTGAATTCCGACTACGGTCAACCCTCCTTTGACCAACAAAAGGGCATGTGTAAAATTGAGCTAAAAAAGCTTTCGTTGTTGCCAAAAGTCGTTAAGATTAAATTTCTTGGTTACTAAACTAAGATGAGATTGGTGGACCCTTTTAGTCCTATAGATCTATGAGAGAGCTTCGTTTAGAATGGTTATGGTTCTAGTAACTCGAAATGGATAAAAATTTATGGTTGACGGAACAACCCACGTCTGTTGGGTGCAGAATTCGATAAATAGTTATGGTTCGTTTTATAGATCTATGGGAGAGCTTCGTTTTGACTGGTTATGGTTCTAGTAAATCAAAATGGATAAATAGTTATGGTTGACGGAACAAACGAATTTAGAATGGGTTGTTCCGTCAACCATAACTTTTTATCCATTTTGACCTACTAGAACCATAACCGGTCAAAACAAAGCTCTCTCATTGATCTATAGGACTAACAGGTTCTGCATGTCTTATCTTAGTTCAGTAATAAAGAAATTCAACCTTCAAGAAATAGAAATATAACATGGTGCATCAAATTCCAAAAAATAGTAAATCGATTTCCGACCACGGTCAACCCCACTTTGACCAACAAAACGACATGTGAAAAATTGAGTTAAAAAAGCTTTTGATGTTCCCAAAAGTCATTAAGATTGAATTTCTTTTCTATCTAACTAAGATAAGACATATGGAACTAGTTAGTCTTATAGATCTATGAGTTAGCTTCGTTTCGACTAGTTATGGTTCTAGTAACTCAAAATGGATAAAAATTTATGGTTGACGGAACAACCTATTTCGGTTGGGTGCAACATCGAAGTCTTGAGGTGCAACATCTGTTTGATATTCCAAGATAGCACTGTTTGACTTTTGAAATCTTGTTTATGGGAATGAAATATAAATATACATGGTGCATAAAAATTCAAAAAAATACTAAATCGACGATCAACCCCCCTTTGACCAACAAAACGGCATGTGAAAAATTGAGCTAAAAAAGCTTTCGTTGTTCCCAATAGTCATTAAAGTTGAATTTCTTGGTTACTGAACTAAGATGAAACTTGTGGAACCACTTAGTCCTATAGATCTATGAGAGAGCTTCGTTTTAACTGATTATGGTTCTAGTAACTTAAAATGGATAAAAAGTTATGGTTGACGGAACAACCTACGTCTGTTGGGTGCAATATCGAAGTCTCGAGGTGCAACATTTGTTTGAAAATCCAAAATTGCAATGTATGAATTTTTAAAACTCGTTTGTGGGGATCAAATTTAAATATAACATGGTGCATCATATTCCGAAAAATAGTAAATCGAATTCCGACCACGGTCAACCCACCTTTGACCAATAAAATAGCAAGTGAAAAAATGAGTAAAAAAGCTTTCGATGATCCCAAAAGTCATTAAGATCGAATTTCTTGGTTACTGAACTATGATGAGATGGATGAAACCTGTTTTCTATTAATCCTATATATCTATGGGAGAGCTTCATTTTGACTGGTTATGGTTCTAGTAACTCATAATGAATCAAAATTTATGGTTGACGGAATATCCCACGTTTGTTGGGTGCAACATCGAAGTCTTGAGGTGCATCATCTGTTTGAAAAACCAAAATTGCACTGTATGACTTCTAAAAACTCGTTTATGGGTAGAAATATTATATGGTGCATCATATTCCAAAAAATAGTCAATTGAATTCCGACCACGGTCAACACTCTTTGACCAACAAAACATCATGTGAAAAATTGAGCTAAAAAGCTTTCGTTGTTCCCAAAAGTCATTAAGATTGAATTTCTTGCTTACTGAAGTAAGATGACACATGTGAACTTGTTACTCCAATAGATCTATGAGAAAGCTTTATTTTGACAAGTTATGGTTCTAGTAACTCAAAATGGATAAAAAGTTATGGTTGACGGAACAACCTACAGAAGTTGGGTGCAACATCGAAGTCTTGACGTGCAACATCTGTTTGAAAATCAAAGATAGCACTATACGACTTTTGAAAACTCGTTTATGGGGATGAAACTGAAATATAGAATACTGCATCAAATTCCAAAAAATAGTAAATCAAATTCCTTCCTCGGTCAACCCCCTTTGACCAACAAAACGATATGTGAAAAATTGAGCGAAAAAAGCTTTCGTTGTTCCTAAAAGTCATTAAGACTGAATTTCTTGGTTACCGAACTAAGATGAGATGGGTGGAACCTGTTAGTCCTATATATCTATGAGAGAGCTTCGTTTTGGCCGGTTATGGTTCCAGTAACTTAAAATGGATAAAAAGTTATGGTTGACGGAACAACCCATGTCTGTTGGATGCAACATCGAAGTCTTGAGGTGCAACATTTGTTTAAAAAACCCAGATAAGACTGTATAACTATTGACAACTCATTTATGGGGATGAAATAGAAATAGAACATGGTTCATTAAATTCCAAAAAATAGTAAATCGAATTCCGACCATATTCATCCCCTCTTTGACCAATAAAGCAACATGTGAAAAATAGAGCTATAAAAGCTTTCGTTGTTCCCGAAAGTCATTAAGATTGAATTTCTTGGATACTGAACTAAGATGAGACATATGGAACCTGTTAATCCTATAAATCTATGAGAGAGCTTCATTTTGACTAGTTATGGTTTTAGTAACTCGAAATGGATAAAAAGTTATGGTTGACAGAACAACCTACGTCTGTTGGTGCAACATCGAAGTCTTGAGGAGCACCATCTGTTTGAAAATCCAAGGTAGCACTATATAATTTTTGAAAACTCGTTTATGGGGATGAAGTAGAAATATAACATGGTGCAACATATTCTAAAAAATAGTAAATCGAATTCCGACCACGGTCAACCCCCCTTGACCAACAAAACACCATGTGAAAAATTGAACCAAAAAAGCTTTTGTTGTTCCCAAAAGTCATAAATATTGCGTTTCATGGTTACTGAACTAAGATGAGACATATTGACTTTTAGTCCTATAGATCTATGAGAGAGCTTCGTTTTGACTGGTTATGGTTCTAGTAACTCAAATTGGATAAAAATTTATGGTCGATGGAACAACCCGCGTATGTTGGGTACAACATCGAAGTCTTGAGGTGCAACATCTGTTTAAAAAACCAAAAATTAATTGTATGACTTTTTAAAACTCCTTTATGGGGACGAAATAGAAATATAACATGGTGCATCATATTCCATAAAATAGTCAATCGAATTCCGGCTACGGTCAACCCACTTTTGACCAACAAAATGCATGTGAAAAATGGAGCTAAAATAGCTTTCGTTGTTCCCAAAAGTCATTAAGATTGAATTTCTTGGTTAACAAACTAAGATGAGACATGTTGAAAATGTTTGTCCTATAGATCTATGAGAGAGCTTCATTTTGACTGGTTATGGTTCTAGTAACTTAAAATGGATAAAAAGTTATGGTTGACGTAACTACCCACATCTTTTGGGTGCAACATCGAAGTCTTGAGGTGCAACATCTGTTTAAAAATCCAAGATATGACTGTATAAATGTTGAAATTCGTTTGTGGGGATGAAATAGAAATAGAACATGGTGCGTAAAATTTCAAAAAATAGTAAATCGAATTCCGACCATAGTCAATCCCTCTTTGACCAAAAAAGCGACATGTGAAAAATAGAGCTAAAAAAACTTTCGTTGTTCCCGAGAGTCATTAAGATTGAATTTCTCGGATATTGAACTAAGATGAGACATGTGGAACTAGTTAATCCTATAGATGTATGAGAGAGCTTCGTTTTGACTGGTTATTGTTCTAGTAACTCGAAATGGATAAAAAGTTACGGTTGACAGAACAACCTACGTCTGTTGGGTGCAACATCGAAGTCTTGAGGTGCAACATCTGTTTGAAAATCCAAGATAGCACCGTATGATTTTTGATAACTCGTTTATGGGGATGAAACAGAAATATAATATGGTGCATCATATTCTAAAAAATAGTAAATCGAATTCCAACCATGTTCAACCCCCATTTGACCAACAAAACGACATGTGAAAAATCAAGCTAAAAAGGCTTTTAATGTTCCTAATAGTAATTAAGATTGAATTTCTTGGTTACTGAACTAAGATGAGATGGGTGGAACCTATTAGTCCTATAAATCTATGAGAGAGCTTCGTTTTGACTGGTTATGGTTCTAGTAACTCGAAATGGATAAATATTTATGGTCGACGGAACAACCCATGTAGGTTGGGTGCAACATCGAAGTCTTGAGGTGCAACATCTTTTTGAAAAACCAAAATTGAATTGTATGACTTTTGAAAACTCATTTACAGGGATGAAATAGAAATATAACATGGTGCATCATATTCCAGAAATCAATTGAATTCTGACCACGGTCAACCCCCCTTTGACCAACAAAACGACATGTGAAAAATTGAGCTAAAATAGCTACCGTTGTTCCCAAAAGTTATTAAGATTGAATTTCTTGGTGACTGAACTAAGATGAGACATGTGGAACCAGTTTGTCCTATAGATCTATGAGAGAGCTTCGTTTTGACTAGTTATAGTTCTAGTAACTCAAAATGGATTAAAAAAAATGGTTGACGCAACAACTCATGTCTGTTGGGCGCAAAATCGAAGCCTTGAAGTGCAACATCTGTTTGAAAATCCAAGAAAGCACTGTATGACTTTTGAAAACTTGTTTATGGGGATGAAATAGAAATATAACATGGTGCATCAAATTCCAAAAAATAGTAAATCTAATTCTGACCACGGTCAACCCCCTTTGATCAACAAAAGGACATGTGAAAAATTGAGCTTAAAAAGCTTTTGATGTTCCCAAAAGTCATTAAGATTGAATTTCTTTCTTACTGAACTAAGATGACACATGTGGAACCCCCTTGTCCTATAGATCTATGAGAGAGCTTCGTTTTGACTGGTTATGGTTCTTGTAACTCAAAACGGATAAAAAAATTACAGTTGAGGGAACAAACCACGTCTATTGGGTACAATATGGATGTCTTGAGGAGCAATATCTGTTTGAAGATCCAAGATAGCACTGTATGACTTTTGAAAACTCGTTTATGGGGATGAAATAGAAATATAACTTGTTGCATCAAATTACAAAAAATAGTAAATCGAATTCCAACCACGGTCAACCCCCCTTTGACCAACAAAACGACATGTGAAAAATTGAGTTTAAAAAGCTTTCGATGTTCCTAAAAGTCATTTAGGTTAAATTTCTTGGTTACTGAACTAAGATGATGTGGCTGGAACGTGTTAGTCCTATGGATCTTTGAGAGAACTTCGCTTTGACTAGTTATGTTTCTTGTAACCCAAAATGGATAAAAAGTTATGCTTGATGGAACATCCCATGCATGTTGGGTGCAACGTCAAAGTCAAGAGGTGTAACATTTGTTTATTTCTTGGTTACTGAAGTAAGATGAAACATGCGCAACTTATTAATCCTATAGATCTATGAGAGTGCTTCGTTTTGACTAGTTATGGTTCTAGTAACTCAAAATGGATAAAAATTTATGGTTGACGGAACAACCCACGTCTGTTGGGCGCAACATCAGAGTCTTAAGGTGCAACATTTCTTTGAAAATTCAACATAGCACTATATGACTTTTGAAAACTCGTTTATGGGGATGAAATAGAAATATAAGATGGTGCATCATATTGCAGAAAATAGTAAATCGAACTCTGGCCATGATCAACCCCTTTTGACCAACAAAACGACATGTAAAAATTTGTGTTTAAAAATCTTTCGATGTTCCTAAAAGTCATTAAGATAGAATTTATTTGTTACCGAACTAAGATGAGACATGTGGAACCTGCTAGTTCGATAGATACATGAGAGAGTTTCGTTTTGACTGCTTATGGTTCTAGTAACTCAAATGGATAGAAATTTATGGTTGACGGAACAATCCACGTCTATTGGGTGCAACATCAAAGTCTTGAGGCGCACCATCCGTTTGAAGATCCAAGATAACACTATAAGATTTTTGTAAACTCGTTTATGGGGATGAAATAGAAATATAACATGGTTCATCAAATTACAAAAAATAGTAAATCGAATTCCGACCACGATTAACCCCCCTTTGACCAACAAAACGTCACGTGAAAAATTAAGCTAAAAAACCTTTTGATGCTCCCAAAAGTTATTAAGATTGAATTTCTTGGTTACTAAACTAAGATGAGATGGGGGAACCTGTTAGTCCTATATATCTAAAAGAGAGCTTCGTTTTGACTGGTTATGGTCCTAGTAACTCAAAATGGACAAACTGTTATGGTTGATGGAAGAAATTACGTCAGCTGGGTGCAACATCGAAGTCTTGAGGTGCAACATCTATTTTGAAAATCCAAGATAACACTGTATGACTTTTGAAAACTCGTTTATGGGGATGAAATAGATGTCGACATAGTGCATCAAATTCCAAAGAATAGTAAATTAATTTTCGACCGCGGTCAACCCGCTTTTACCAACAAAACAACATATGAGAAATTGAGCTAAAAAGCTTTCATTATTCCCAAAAGTCATTAAGATTGAAATTCTTGGTTACTGAACTAAGATAAGATGGTGGAACTTATTAGTCCTATAGATCAACGAGAGAGATTTGTTTTGACTGGTTATGGTTCTAGTAACTCAAAATGGATAAAAAGTAATGGTTGATGGAACAACCCCCATCTGTTGGGTGCGACATCGAAGTCTTGAGGTGCGACATCTGTTTAAAATCCAAGGTAGCACTATACGACTTTTGAAAACTCATTTATGGGGATGAAATAGAAATATAACATGGTGCATCAAATTCCTGAAAAGAGTAAATCAAATTCCGATCACCGTCAACCCCCCTTTGATCAACAAAACAACATGTGAAAAGTTGAACTAAAAAAAGCTTTCGTTGTTCCCAAAAGTCATTAAGGTTGAATTTCTTGGTTATTGAAACAAAATGAGACATATGGAACCTATTACTCCTATAAATCTATGAGAGAGTTTGGTTTGAGTTTTGGTAACTCAAAATGGATAAAAGTTTGTGGTTGACGGATCACAACCCATGTCTGTTGGGGGCAAAATCGAAGTCCTGAGGTGCAACATCTGTTTGAAAATCCAAGATTGCACTGCATGACTTTTGAAAACTCATTTGTGGAGAAGAAATAGAATTATAACATGGTGCATAAAATTTTGAAAAAATAGTAAATCGAATCCCGACCATGGTCAACGCCGCTTTGAACAACAAAACGACATGTGAAAAGTAGAGCTAAAAAAGCTTTCGAGATGCCCAAAAGTCATTATGATTGAATTTTTTGGATACTGAACTAAGATGAGATGGGTGGAACCGATTAGTTCTATAGATCTATGAGAGAGCTTCTTTTTGATTGATTATGGTTTCAGTAACTCAAAATGGATAAAAAGTTATGGTTGACGGAACGACCTACGTCAGTTGGGTGCAAAATCAAAGTCTTGAGGTGTAGCATCTGTTAAAAAATCCAAGATAGCACTGTATGACTTTTGAAAACTCGTTTATGGGGATGAAATAGAAATATAACATGGTGCATCAAATTCCAAAAAATAGTAGATCAAATTCTGACCACGGTCAACCCCCTTTGACCGACAAAACGACATATGAAAAATTAAGCAAAAAATTTATGGTTGATGGAACAGCCCATGTTTGTTTGGTGCGACATCGAAGCCTTAAGGTGCAACATCTGTTTGAAAATCCAAGAAAGCACTATATGACTTTTCAAAACTAGTTTATGGGGAACAAAACAGAAATATAGTATGGTGCATCAAATTCCAAAAAAATTATAAATCGAATTCCGACCACGGTCAACCCCCCCTCTTTGACCAACAAAACGGCATGTGAAAAATTGAGCTAAAAATGCTTTCGTTGTTCCCGAAAGTCACTAAGACTAAATGTCTTGGTTACTAAACTAAGATAAGACATGTGGAACCTACTAGTCCAATAGATCTATAAGAGAGCTTCGTTTTGAATTGTTATGGCTCTTGTAACTCAAAATAGATAAAAATTTACGGTTGATGGAACAACCCACGTCTGTTGGGTAGATCATCGAAGAATTGAGGTGCAACATCTATTTGAAAATCCAAGATAGCATTGTATGACTTTTGAAAACTCGTTTATGTGAATGAAATAGAAATATAACTTGGTGCATCAAATTTCGAAATATAGTAAATCGAATTTCGACCATGGTCAACCCCCCATTGACCTACAAAACGGCATGTGTAACAACCCGGAAATTGGGGCCAATTTTAAATTTTCATTTTAGAGATTTTAAAGGTGTTTGAATAGTTGAAATGAATTATTTTAAATAAAAATGACTAGGAATTTATTTTGATTTAATTTAATGCGAATATATTTAATTTAATTTCAAAAGGAATTAGGAAAGGACGGTAGTTTGAAAAGTCAAACCTGAACTTTGACTGACCACACAGGATGCAGAATAAACAGGATTTTGGTGAAACGAAAAATATTTAAATCTGTTAATGAATTTCTTTCTAACGAATCTGAAAAATCAAAGTTTCATAGCGGGAATCAAAAGTTATGGCCAAATGAATTTTCAGAAAGGTCGCTATAGGAAATATATCGCCCTTGAAAATAGACATTTTGCATACGACCTTGGAATTCGACGAAACCACTTTTTTGGATCTGGGATGTAAAATTATTGCTAGGTTTCAAATTTCATGATTTTTGAAGCTAGTATGTGAGCGTGGCAAAAGAAACTGTGTTTTGTCAATTTCGGTCAAAATTAATTGACTGAAAAATAGCCATTTTTCAAACAGTCTCAGAACTCGACGAAATAAATTTTGTTAGGACCATATCGTCATAAGAAAGCCAAAAATATTTTTTTCGTATTTTTCTGACTTCGTATGTGACTCCGGTAAAATTTGAAAGTACGTTCGAATTTAATATTAAAGAATTAATTTGAAAATAAAGGAAACATATTGTAAACTTCAGAATTAAACCTCAGCACTAGCTCCATTGCATTCAGAAGACATCAAAACCTATTGTTCGACAGTTGTTGGGCTCCGTTTGGAGGTCGGACGGAAAAACCCTAATTTCTATAATTAATTAAATTAAAAATAAAATAAAATACCCTAGAAATACCGTATAAATATGGGATGAATAGTGTGTCGTTCTTCCCCAAATTCACAGCGCCGAACACATGAATAGCTCAGATTTTTGAGCTCCGATTTCTCCCAATCCATGGCGAATTAACATATGCCCCTTTGGACTTTTTTGAAGATCTTTGAACGCTCTTCGATCTCAGACAAACCCCGCCCCTCCTCGTCGCCCGAGCCGCCTCCACCACTTCCCCGAAGTCCAGCCGAACGGGGGCCCACCGCGCCACCCAGAGCCGCCGCACCTTACCCCTTTTCCGGCGTTCAGGCGCCTCTCCTCCCCCTTCGACCTCCAGCAATCGGTTCCTGAAAACATCAACTACAGCTCGTGAATTCGTGATTCAAAGTTTTGAGCAAACTGAAATTTTAAAGGTAAAATTCAACTCAGTTTTGTGATGCTTTTAATCGTTACAGTGACAGTTGTAATAAGTCAGTTTTCTAATTTTTACATATGAATTTCAAATTGAAATCTTTCAGATCCGAAGCCGCCGTGACTTTGAACACGAGATCTGATCGAGTTCTAACCTTCTTTTCCAATCTAAACAAGGTGAGAATTTATTTTTAATTAAATTTAATTAATTTAATTATTATCCTAGCGTTATGTGAAGTTTGAATGGTAAATATCATGCTTGCGATACAGATCTATTTTGTTTTGTCATATTTGATGATGGTTGGTATGTGTTTGTGATGGTAGTTTAGATCCGTATGATTATCATCTCTTATGTAATCACTTGTGTTGATTTGGATTGATCTGATTTATCAATTCAAAATAATAGAAATATGATTGTCACATTCTTATATTATCGCTTGTGTATGGTTTGAATTAATCAACCTTATCGATTCAAAATAAAAGAGACATGGTTTGCCATCGTTATGTTAGTGCTTTTGTTTTATTAGAATTGATCTAGATTATCAATTCAACATTAAAAAAAATAAAGATTTGTCTTTTTTATTTGGATTGATCTAGATTATTAATTCAACATAGTAAATAAAGTTTACATTCTTTTTTTTTATGATGTAATTTAAAAGTAGGAATGTTGTATGTATATAAATTTACATTTTTTTTATGTAAATAAAAGTTAGGAAATTGTAGTGAAATGAAATTTACATTTTTTTTATAATGTAAATTTAGACATAAATTTGGATTGAAATAAAAATTAATTTTTATATGTAGTTTAGATGTAAATTAGAACGGTAAAATAAAAATGATCTTTTTTGTATACTATTTAGATGTGAATTTACACCGTATGATAAAAATTACATTTTTCTATGTAATTGAAATGTGAATTTACACCGTACGATAAAAATTACATTTTTCTATGTAATTGAAATGTGAATTTACACCGTATGACAAAAATTACATTTTTCTATGTAATTGAAATGTGAATTTACACCGTATGATAAAAATTGCATTTTTCTATGTAATTGAAATGTGAATTTACACCGTTGGATTAAAAATCATATTTTTACAATGTAAATTAGAAGTAGAGTTTGCATTGTAATTAAAAACCATATTTTTACAATGTAAATAAGAAGTAGAGTTTGCATTGTTATTAAAAATCATATTTTTACAATGTAAATTAGAAGTAGAGTTTGCATTGTAATTAAAAATCATATTTTTACAATGTAAATAAGAATTAGAGTTTGCATTGTAATTGAAAATCATATTTTTACAATGTAAATTAGAAGTAGAGTTTGCATTGTAATTAAAAATCATATTTTTACAATGTAAATAAGAAGTAGAGTTTGCATTGTAATTAAAAATCATATTTTTACAATGTAAATTGGAAGTAGAGTTTGCATTGTAATTAAAAAACATATTTTTACAATGTAAATAAGAAGTAGAGTTTGCATTGTAATTAAAAATCATATTTTTACAATGTAAATAAGAAGTAGAATTTGCATTGTAATTAAAAATCATATTTTTACAATGTAAATAAGAACTAGAGTCTGCATTATAATTAAAAATCATATTTTTACAATGTAAATTAGAAGTAGAGTGTGCATTGTAATTAAAAATCATATTTTTACAATGTAAATAAGAAGTAGAGTTTGCATTGTAATTAAAAATCATATTTTTACAATGTAAATTAGAAGTAGAGTTTGCATTGTAATTAAAAATCATATTTTTACAATGTAAATTAGAAGTAGAGTTTGCATTGTAATTAAAAATCATATTTTTACAATGTAGATAAGAAGTAGAGTTTGCATTGTAATTAAATTTACACTTTTAGATATAATTTAGAATATGATTCACAATGCAAATATGAGTTACATTTTTATTATGTAATTAAGATGAGAAAATACATTGAGGTTGAAATTTACATTTTATATGTAATTTAAATATAGGATTTTGCAATGTATCAAAATTTACATTTTTCTATGTAAATGAAAGGAGTGGAATTCACATTTTTAATGTAAGTAAAGAATGAATTTCGGATGTTGTGATATGATCTTCATTTTCAAATGAATTAAAATTTAATAAGGATCGGTAGTTGTTAGAGCGTTGTTTAAATCGAACGACGTTATTACGATTAAACGATTATATATATATATATAATTAAAATTAAACGAATGGAGCGCTGTAGTTCGCGTTTTGAAATCGTACCTTTAAATGACTATACAAGAAGATCCGACCATCGGATTTTCTTGAAACTGGAACCGTTAGAACCGTCTTGGAAAAATCATTCCAACGCTATATATTATGTTAAGATCCAACGGTCAGATTCTGAGAAATTTAAAAATCAAAATTGGTTGAATGCAGCGCCATAGTCGTCCATTGACTTAAGGCGTCGTTATATAGAAATTTAATTATTTTAAATAATTAAAATAGGAAGTAATCATTATAAAATGATGTCAGCAAGTACGAAGGATTTTAAATATATATATATATATACGAGGATTATTTGGAAAGTCCGAGTTCTCTCATTCCAAATAATCAAACGACATTAATGGAAGTATGAAGATGGTGTATGAAGACCGTAAATCTTCCCTCGAATGGACAACGATCGAGGCCCTGATTTGACTTGCTCCCAATTCAAGGGTCAAGGTCATTGCCCCAACGTACGTGTTGATTTCACGGGTTTGGTTTTCGCTCAGACCCAGAGCATAAGCTAATAAATGGATTGTGTGTCTGACATCGTACTCCATTAAATATCATGTTATTAATCTTCTGTCGAATGTATGGATGTTTGGTGGCGGAGAATTTATTCTCTTGCTTAACACCCGTTCATATATTTCGGCAAAGCATTGGTAGTGCGATATGAAGTGATGATGTGGCATGCTAAGATGCATATGATCAAGGTTGTTGAAAAGCAGGCCTTGTGGGACGATCAAAGCATAGCCTGTTTAGGCATAGCTTTGTGTATAGCGTCACTCCGCGAGCCTCACACACCAGCGGAGTCTAAAACGGGAGAAGGGAACGCAGGGAGAGCAGCACGTTTCTTTCTAGCTAGAAGTGGTAATTGGGCTTTAACACGGCCCAACATTTTACTTATGTGGATGATGGAATGAGGCACATCGGATGTTTGGTCCTATAGGACTGGGAAACGTGTGTTCAGGAGTAACTAATCCGCAACTCGTATGGTGGACCGGCCCTGCAGGATCCATGGGTTCACTACGGGGGACCCTGAGGCATTAGCTAGAGTGTCTCGAATCGGTAAGGAGCTCCTCCCTAGCCTTGACTCATGATGGAAATCCAAACTTCCAATACGAACTTACGGATTCGACTGTATTACTAGTATGGAAGCATAGTATTATGGTATCTATGTGTCCTAGGATTGATACATTTATTTTGAAATGTTTTGATATATACTAATAATAATATTAAACTCGTATTTGCCGTATTTAGCATGTTTAATCACCATAAGGTAAAGCCCTATCCTCTGGTTTGTGTTGCATTGTGTGATGGGACCTGGGTCTTATGGTGATTCCATTTTTCTCAAAAGCATAGCGTTGTTTACGATTTACTTATTATTTGTTCTGACACTTTAAAAAATTATGCACGGCAATCCATTAGAGTAAAACCGTTCCGCATTAGCGGCGTGGTCTTTGGATTTGCCTTGTTAATAGTGATTAATTAGTTAAGAATTCTCACAGCAGTCCCACGACTGACCCGTTGTTTGTTTCCACCTTTTTGCAAACTCGGGTGCCCTCCTTTCTACATGGGCAGCCAAGTAAACAGGTTCATTCTTTGCTTGGAGTCTTTTCTTTGGAGCTGCTTATTATCTTTCTTGGATTTGCTTTCGTGGAGAGGTGATGACTTGGAGATTGAAGACATCTATTATTTGCTGCTATTGCATTTTTCTCTTTTTAATTCCAGATATCAAACTTGTTTCATTTCATGTTGTTTAAGTTGGAGTTGGAACTTATTTCTTTTTCTGCAAACTTGATGTAATAATTTAGAATTCTGTGACTGTGGACTTTCTGTGGTTGATGACATTATATTTCCGCTGCTATGCTGTTGTTACTCTATGAATTTCCTATGCTATGTTGTATCTGTGATTTGTATTATTGTATCTATGTTGTATTTCAAATGATTATTCCTTACTTTCATTCCATGGAAGTTTGGGGTCAGCACAGTTGGTATCAGTGCTTTGGTTAAACTTAACTTTGGAATATAACATATTTATGATAATTCGTTTACATAGAATCACAATATTCTATGGCGAACATTTCATGTGAATACATAATAGTCAGTCATTCTGCCATCATCTTTTCATCCGTCCCTTTATCCTTATCATTTCTTCAAATCACCATTATAGTTGTTTTGACTCTTTCCTTGATCGTACAAAACTAACTAGAAATGAGTACCGCTGCCGCTAGAGCTAGAGCAAGGAGTCAAAATATTGCTGAAACTGAGGAGGCCACAGTTCAATAGCCACCACCACCACCGCAGCCCTTTGATTTGGATAAGGTGGCAAAGAAGTACAAAAACCTAGGAGGAGTGCCATTCAAGGGTACTGAAACTATGACACAAGCTCAAGCTTAGCTGAGGAACTGCGAAAAGATTTTTGGAGGAATAGAGCTGGAGGATCAGAGGAAAAGATTAGTGGCTTCATGGTTGCTACAAGAGGAAGCTCAAAACTGGTGGGACACAGTCACGGTTGGAGGGACAACAGATAATATGACTTGGACAAGGTTTAAGGAGCTTTTCAATGACAAATACATTCCAAGACAGGAGGTAGAAAGACTGCATAACGAATTCGCCAATCTGAAGCAAGGCGACAAGACCATCTCAGAATATGTACGAAGATTTGAAGACCTCTCCCGCTATGCCCCTGAATTGATTCAGGATGACTTTCAGAAGAACAAGAGGTTCATAAATGAGCTTACGAGGAAATATATTGATAGAGCCACTGCCCACATCGACCCCTCTTTCAATAGGCTGGTAGAGTTTGCTTGTCGATATGAGGAAAATGATAAGAAGAATTCCCAACAAGACAGAGAAAGGAGCTTGGCCAACAATAAAAGGAAACAATCCAAGAAGAAGACTGAAGGATACAGTTCTGGAGCTGCTAAAACCTATGATAAGTCAAAGGTGCAATGCTACAACTGCCAGAAGTTTGGCCACTACACCAAGGACTGCAGAAATCCAAAGAAGGCCCGAAGCGACGACACCAAGGAATGCTATAACTGCCACAAGAAGGGTCATATCAAGCCAAATTGTCCACTGTTGAAAGGAGCGCAGGTTGCACATGTGTATGAGGGGGCAAGTGCACCATCTTCTTCCGCTCCTACTTCTTCCGAAGGAGCAGGTAAGCCTGATGTTTTAGATGGTAACTTTTCTGTTAAAAACATTCCTGTCACTGCCTTGTTTGATACGGGTGCATCAAGAAGTTTTACTTCTAGCAATACGGTCCAGAAATTGTAACTAAAACAAAGGAGTCTTAAAGAGCCAATTAATATTCATAATCCTGTAGGAGGTTCTACCACTCTAGATGTGATAACCCCAAACTTCCACGAAATGAAAGTAAGGAATAATCATTTGGAATACAACATAAATACAATAATACATATCACAGATACAACATAGCATAAAAATTCTTAGAGTAACAACATCGTAGCAGCGGAAATATAATGTCATCAACCACAGAAAGTCCACAGTCACAGAATTCTAAGTTATTACATCAAGTTTACAGAAAAAGAAATAAGTTCCAACTCCAACTTAAACAACGTGAAATGAAACAAGTTTAATGTCTGGAATTAAAAAGAGAAAGATGCAATAGCAGCAAATGATAGATGTCTTCAAGCTCCAAGTCATTACCTCTCCATAAAAGCAAATCCAAGAAAGATAATAAGCAGCTCCAAAGAAAAGACTTCAAGCAAAGAATGAACCTGTTTACTTGGCTGCCCGTGTAGGAAGGAAGGCACCCGAGTTTGAAAAAAGGTGGAAACAAACAACGGGTCAGTCGTGGGACTGGTATGAGAATTCTTAACTAATTTAACTACTAAAAATAAGGCAAATCCAAAGACCATGCCGCTAATGCGGAACGGGTTTACTCTAATGGATTGTCGTGCATAATTTAAAGTGTCAGAACAAATAGTAAGTAAATCGTAAAACAACGCTATGCTTTTGAGAAAAATAGAATCACCATAAGACCCAGGTCCCATCATACAATGCAAAACAAACCAGAGGATAGGGTTTTACCTTATGGTGATTAAACATGCTAAATACGACATATACGAGTTTAATATTATTATTAGTATATATCAAAACATTTCAAAATAAATATATCAATCCTAGGACACATAGATACCATAATACTATGCTTCCATACTAGTAATACAATCAAATCCGTGGGTTCGTATTGGAAGTTTGGATTTCCATCATGAGTCATGGCTAGGGAGGAGCTCCTTACCGATTCGAGACACTCTAGCTAATGCCTCAGGGTCCCCGCAGTGAATCCTTGGATCCTGCAGGGCCGGTCCACCATACGAGTTGCAGATTAGTTATTCCTGAACACATGTTTCCCAGTCCTATAAGACCTATCATCCGAGGTGCCTCATTCCATCATCCACATAAGTAAAATGTTGGGCCGTGTCAAAGCCCAATCACCACTTCTAGCTAGAAAGAAACGTGTTGCTCTCCCTGCGTTCCCTTCTCCCGTTTTAGACTCCGCCGGTGTGTGAGGCTAGCGAAGTCACGCTATACACAAAGCTATGCCTAACAGGCTATGCTTTGATCATCCCACAAGGCCTGCTTTTCAACAAAGCTTTGATCATATGCATCTTAGCATGCCACATCGTCACTCCATATCGCACTACCAATCCTTTGCCGAAATATATGAAAGGGCGTTAAGCAAGAGAATAAATTCTCCGCCACCAAACATCCATACATTCGACAGAAGATCAATAACATGATATTTAACAGAGTACGATGTCAGACACACAATCCATTTATTAGCTTATGCTCTAGGTCTGAGCGAAAACCAAACCCGTGAAATCAACACGTACGTTTGGGCAATGACCATGACCCTTGAATTGGGAGCAAGTCAAATCAGGGCCTCGATCGTTGTCCATTCAAGGGAAGATTTACAGTCTTCATACGCCATCTTCATACTTCCATTAACGTCGTTTGATTATTTGAAATGAGAGAACTCGGACTTTCCAAATGATCCTCGTATATATATATATATATATATATATATATATTTATTTAAAATCCTTCGTATCACTTAATAATGATTACTTCTTATGTTTATTATTTAAAATAATTAAATTTATATATAACGACGCCTTAAGTCAATGGGCGACTATGGCGCTGCATTCAACCAATTTTGATTTTTACATTTCTTAGAATCTAACCATTGGATCTTAACGTAATATATATCATTGGAAAGATTTTTCCAAGACGGTTCTAACGGTTTCAGTTTAAAAAAAATCCGACGGTCGGATCTTCTTGTATAGTCTTTTAAAGGTACGATTTCAAAACGCGAACTACTGCGCTCCATTAGTTTAATTTTAATTATATTTATGTATTTATATATTTATATATATAGTTGTTTAATCATAATAACGTCGTTTGATTTAAACAACGCTCTAACAACTACCAATCCTTATTAAATTTTAATTCATTTGAAAATGAAGATCATATCACAACATCCTAAATTCGTTCTTTACTTACATTAAAAATGTAAATTCCGTCCTTTTCATTTACATGTAAAAATGTAAATTTTAATTTCTATTTTCTATTTACATGTAAAAATGTAAATTTTGATACATCGCAAAATCCTACTTTCATATAAAATGTAAAATTTAACCTCAATGTATTTTCTCATCTTAATTATATAAAAATGTAACTTATATTTGCATTGAGAATCATATTCTAAATTACATCTAAAAATTTAAATTTATTTACAATGCAAACTCTACTTCTTATTTACATTGTAAAAATATGATTTTTAATTACAAAGCAAACTCTCATCATACGTTACGTCATAAAAATGTATTTTTTTTTTCCAATGCAGACCCTCATTCTAATTACATAGAAAAATGTAATTTTATTCCTACGGTGTGAATCCACATTTTAATTACAAAGGAAAATGTAATTTTTAACATACAGTGTAAATTCGCTTTTTAATTACAAAGAAAAATGTAATTTTTAACATACAGTGTAAACTCCCCTTTTAATTACAAAGAAAAATGTAATTTTTAACATACATGTAAATTCACTTTTTAATTACAAAGAAAAATGTAATTTTTATTTGCGATGTCAGTTCTCCTTTTTATCCACAAATAAAAATGTAAATTTTCTATACATGCTAATTCTCATTCTTTATTTACATATAAAATGCATATTTTTATTTACTATGCCAGTTCTCCTTTTTATCCACAAATAAAAATGTAAATTTTCTATACATGCTAATTCTCATTCTTTATTTACATATAAAATGCATATTTTTATTTACTATGTAAATTCTCGTTTACAAGTTACAAAAAAAAAAATCATTTACGATGCAAATTCCAACTTTTTATTTCAATGCAAATCCTACTTTTTATTTACATTATAAAAATGTCGTTTTAATTTACATGCCCATTTCTTACTTCTAATTTACATTATAAAAATGTAACTTTCATTTACATATGAATTCTTAACTTCAATTACATATGAAAAATGTAATTTTTTAGTCAATGTAAATTTCCTACTTCTTAATTAGATAAGAAAAATGTAATTTCCTACGATGTAAATTTCTACATTTATTCACATTAAAAATAATGTAAATTTCATATGATGTAAATTTCCTACTTTTATTCACATTAAAAATAATGTAAATTTCATACGATGTAAATTTCCTACTTTTATTCACATTAAAAATAATGTAAATTTCATACGATGTAAATTTCCTACTTTTATTCACATTAAAAATAATGTAAATTTCATACGATGTAAATTTCCTACTTTTATTCACATTAAAAATAATGTAAATTTCATAACAAGCACAAGATGATATATTTTTATACATGATTCATATCCACAAGACATGCTTCAACAAATTTAAACAAGATAAAAATCTAATTTTTTTCCTCCTACCAAACTATAATTTTAATTAACAGATCTGAACCTTTAGCTACAGGTTTATAATCTAACTAACAGATCTACGATTTAAAATAACAGATCTATAACTTTCATTGACAGATCTATGATTTAAAATAACGGATCTAAAATCATAACATCACAAACAATTCAGATCCATAACTTATGGTAACATCCATCGCAGATCCATTTATATTTGACTTTCAATTTCACATAACGCAAGAATATTAATTAAATTAAAAATAAATTCTCACCAAAGTTTTTCAGATCTGAAATTTTCCTCAAAATCCGATCTGCTCTGTTTCAGATCCGGTTCGTACCATCGCGTAGATCTCGCTTCAAGGATTCCAATGCTTTCAGTTTCGTTCGAATCTGATTTCATACGAGAAAGTTATGATTTTTACAAAATAAATGAATTAGCGACGGTTCATAAGTGTTGCAAACCTTTGAAATTATAAATCGTATGAACCCATAATCGTTCAAATCTTTGGATCCAAATATCTTGAGCTACGGTTAACGGTTTGAGGAGTGGTTTGTTGGAGGTTGACCGGGAAGGAAGGGGGCACGTGCGCCTGGCACGGTGGGGGGTGCGGCGGCACGGTGGAGGCGCGGCGGCGGTTTGTTAGACGCGGGTTTGGGCTCGAAATTCGAGAGCTATAGGCGATGAAATCGAGTGAAACTTGTCGGAGATTGGAGAGGAAGGGAAGAGCTTCAAAAAGTTCAACTACGGCTAGGTCTAATTGTGTGTGGATTAGAGGGAAAATGGAGATGAAAACTTAAGGGGGGCAACTACGGGTTGGCTGATCGGGGAAGAAAGGTACTGTAGCGGGGGTATTTATATATTATTATATTAGGACCAAGGGCTATTTAATTATTAATTTATTTAATTTCAAAAATGTCTGTTTTCGAAACATCTCCAAATTCAACCCAACTACTTTCCCTCCTACCTAATTACCCCTATTCCGGACTCATCTGGATATGTCCCGCAGGCCCAATCGATCATCTTGACCTTCATTTTTCAGTATTAAAATATAAATCATTTATTTTAATTTAACCGTACAAATAAATTTACCGGGGCTACAAATTAACCCAGAAAAATTATTTTTGGCTTTATTATGATGATACGGTCCTAACAAAATTTATTTCGTCGAATTCTGAGACTGTTTGAAAAATGGCTATTTTTCAGTCAATTTATTTTGACCAAAATTGACAAAACGCAGTTTCTTTTGCCACGCTCACATACTAGCTTCAAAAATCATGAAATTTTAAACTTAGAAATAATTTTACATTCCAGATCCAACAAAACTGGTTTCGTCGAATTCCGAGGTCGTATGCAAAATGTCGATTTTCAAGGGCGATATATTCTCTATAGCGACCTTTCTGAAAATTCATTTGGCCATAACTTTTTATTCCCTCTATGAAACTTCGATTTTTCAGATTCGTTAGAAAGATATTCATTAACAGCTTTAAATATTTTTGGTTTCACCAAAATCTGGTTTATTCTGCCTTTTGCGTAGTCAGTCAAAGTTCAGGTTTGACTTTTCAAACTTCCATCCTTTTTCTAATTCTTTTTATATTTAAATTAAATATATTCACATTAAATTCAGTCAAAATAAATTTCTAGTCATTTTTATTTAAAATAATTCATTTCAACTATTTAAACACCTCTAAAATCTCTAAAATGAAAATTTTAAATTGGCCCCACATTCCGGGTTGTTACAATCTCCCCCGCTTAAGAACTTTTCGTCCCCGAAAAGGAAAAGGAAAGAATAGAAGGGCAGGAACCAACATAAAGAATGGAAAATATTTTAAGCATACCTCAAAATAAAAACTAATCAGAGATATCCACTCTGCGTTTGGGATAGGCTTGTTTGATACTCTCCTCGGTTTCCCAAGTGCAGTCTCTAGGATCACCGCTCCATTGCACCTTGACTAGATTGATACTTTTATTTCTCAGCTTCCTAGTCTCCTTGCCAATAATTTTCAGTGGTTCTCATTTCTATTTAGTTCTGTACGATCAAGGAAAGAGTCAGAACAACTATAATGGTGATTTAAAGAATTGATAAAGATAAAAGGACGGATAAAAAGATAATGATAGAATGACTAGCTATTATGTATTCACATGAAATGTTCGCCATAGAATATTGTGATTCTATGTAAACGAATTATCATAAATATGTTATATTCCAAAGCTAAGTTTAACCAAAGCTCTGATACCAACTGTGATAACCCCAAACTTCCACGAAATGAAAGTAAGGAATAATCATCTGGAATACAACATAAATACAATAATACATATCACAGTTACAATATAGCATAGGAAATTCTTAGAGTAACAACATCATAGCAGCGGAAATATAATGTCATCAACCATAGAAAGTCCACAGTCACAGAATTCCAAGTTATTACATCAAGTTTACAGAAAAAGAAATAAGTTCCAACTCCAACTTAAACAACGTGAAATGAAACAAGTTTAATGTCTGGAATTAAACAGAGAAAGATGCAATAGCAGCAAATGATAGATGTCTTCATGCTCCAAGTCATCACCTCTCCACAAAAGAAAATCCAAGAAAGATAATAAACAGCTCCAAAGAAAAGGCTCCAAAGAAAAGACTCCAAGCAAAGAATGAACATGTTTACTTGGCTGCCCGTGTAGGAAGGAGGGCACCCGAGTTTGAAAAAGGTGGAAACAAACAACGGGTCAGTCGTGGGACTGGTATGAGAATTCTTAACTAATTTAACTACTAAAAATAAGGCAAATCCAAAGACCACGCCGCTAACGCGGAACGGGTTTACTCTAATGGATTGCCGTGCATAATTTAAAGTGTCAGAACAAATAGTAAGTAAATCGTAAAACAACGCTATGCTTTTGAGAAAAATGGAATCACCATAAGACCCAGGTCCCATCGCACAATGCAACACAAACCAGAGGATAGGGTTTTACCTTATGGTGATTAAACAGGCTAAATACGGCATATACAAGTTTAATATTATTATTAGTATATATCAAAACTTTCAAAATAAATATATCAATCCTAGGACACACAGATACCATAATACTATGCTTCCATACTAGTAATACAATCAAATCCGTGGGTTCGTATTGGAAGTTTGGATTTCCATCATGAGTCATGGCTAGGGAGGAGCTCCTTACCGATTCGAGACACTCTAGCTAATGCCTCAGGGTCCCCACAGTGAACCCTTGATTCCTGCAGGGCCGGTCCACCATACGAGTTGCGGATTTGTTATTCCTGAACACACGTTTCCCAGTCCTATAGGACCTATCATCCGAGGCACCTCATTCCATCATCCACATAAGTAAAATGTTGGGTCGTGTCAAAGCCCAATCACCACTTTTATCTAGAAAGAAACGTGCTGCTCTCCCTGCGTTCCCTTCTCCCGTTTTAGACTCCGCCGGTGAGTGAGGCTCGCGAAGTCACGCTATACACAAAGCTATGCCCAAACAGGCTATGCTTTGATCATCCCACAAGTCCTGCTTTTCAACAAAGCCTTGATCATATGCATCTTAGAATGCCACATCGTCACTCCATATCGCACTACCAATCCTTTGCCGAAATATATGAAAGGGTGTTAAGCAAGAGAATAAATTCTCCGCCACTAAACATCCATACATTCGACAGAAGATCAATAACATGATATTTAACAGAGTACAATGTCAGACACACAATCCATTTATTAGCTTATGCTCTGTGTCTAAGCGAAAACCAAACCCGTGAAATCATCACGTACGTTTGGGCAATGACCGTGACCCTTGAATTGGGAGCAAGTCAAATCAGGGCCTCGATCGTTGTCCATTTGAGGGAAGATTCACGGTCTTCATACGCCATTTTCATACTTCCATTAACGTTGTTTGATTATTTGGAATGAGAGAACTCGGACTTTCCAAATAATCCTCATATATATATATATATATATATATATATATATATATATATTTAAAATCCTTCGTATCACTTAATAATGACTACTTCTTACGTTAATTATTTAAAATTATTAAATTTATATATAACGACGCCTTAAGTCAATGGGCGACTATGGCGCTGCATTCAACCAATTTTGATTTTTACATTTCTCAGAATCTAACCGTTGGATCTTAACGTAATATATATTGTTTGAAAGATTTTTCCAAGACGGTTCTAACGGTTTCAGTTTCAAGAAAATCCGACGGTTGGATCTTCTTGTATAGTCTTTTAAAGGTACGATTTCAAAACGCGAACTACCGCGCTCCATTCGTTTAATTTTAATTATATTTATATATTTATATATATATTGTTGTTTAATCGTAATAACGTCGTTTGATTTAAACAACGCTCTAACAACTACCAATCCTTATTAAATTTTAATTCATTTGAAAATGAAGATCATATCACAACATCCTAAATTCATTCTTTGTTTACATTAAAAATGTAAATTCCGTCCTTTTCATTTACATGTAAAAATGTAAATTTTAATTTCTATTTTCTATTTACATGTAAAAATGTAAATTTTGATACATCGCAAAATCCTACTTTCATATAAAATGTAAAATTTAACATCAATGTATTTTCTCATCTTAATTATATAAAAATGTAACTTATATTTGCATTGAGAATCATATTATAAATTACATCTAAAAATGTAAATTTATTTACAATGCAAACTCTACTTCTTATTTACATTGTAAAAATATGATTTTTAATTACAAAGCAAACTCTCATCATACGTTACATTATAAAAATGTAATTTTTTTTTTCAGTGCAGACCCTCATTCTAATTACATAGAAAAATGTAATTTTAATCCTACGGTGTAAATCCACATTTTAATTACAAAGGAAAATGTAATTTTTAACATATAGTGTAAATTCGCCTTTTAATTACAAAGAAAAATGTAATTTTTAACATACAGTGTAAATTCACCTTTTAATTACAAAGAAAAATGTAATTTTTAACATACAGTGTAAATTCACCTTTTAATTACAAAGAAAAATGTAACTTTTATTTGCGATACCAGTTCTCCTTTTTATCCAC
This sequence comes from Allium sativum, assembly GCA_030737875.1. Taxonomy (NCBI): domain Eukaryota; kingdom Viridiplantae; phylum Streptophyta; class Magnoliopsida; order Asparagales; family Amaryllidaceae; genus Allium; species Allium sativum. The sequence continues at coordinate 24,988,873 of CM060912.1, read as the reverse complement.
AAATAAAAATGTAAATTTTCTATACATGCTAATTCTCATTCTTTATTTACATATAAAATGCATATTTTTATTTACTACGCCAGTTCTCCTTTTTATCCACAAATAAAAATGTAAATTTTATATACATGCTAATTCTCATTCTTTATTTACATATAAAATGCATATTTTTATTTACTATGTAATTTCTCATTTACAAGTTACAAAAAAAAAAAATTCATTTACGATGCAAATTCCTACTTTTTATTTCAATGCAAATCCTATTTTTTATTTACATTATAAAAATGTAGTTTTAATTTACATGCCCATTTCTTACTTCTAATTTACATTATAAAAATGTAACTTTCATTTACATAAGAATTCTTAACTTCAATTACATATGAAAAATGTAATTTTTTAGTCAATGTAAATTTCCTACTTCTTAATTACATAAAAAAAAATTAATTTCCTACGATGTAAATTTCTACATTTATTCACATTAAAAATAATGTAAATTTCAGACGATGTAAATTTCCTACTTTTATTCACATTTAAAATAATGTAAATTTCATACGATGTAAATTTCCAACTTTTATTCACATTAAAAATAATGTAAATTTCATACGATGTAAATTTCCTACTTTTATTCACAATTAAAATAACGTAAATTTCATACAATGTAAATTTCCTACTTTTATTCACATTAAAAATAATGTAAATTTCATACGATGTAAATTTCCTACTTTTATTCACATTAAAAATAATGTAAATTTCATACGATGTAAATTTCCTACTTTTATTCACATTAAAAATAATGTAAATTTCATAACAAGCACAAGATGATATATTTTTATACATGATTCATATCCACAAGACATACTTCAACAAATTTAAACAAGATAAAAATCTAATTTTTTTTCCTCCTACCGAACTATAATTTTAATTAACAGATCTGAACCTTTAGCTACAGGTTTATAATCTAACTAACAGATCTACGATTTAAAATAACATATTTATAACTTTCATTGACAGATCTATGATTTAAAATAACGGATCTAAAATCATAACATCACAAACAATTCAGATCCATAACTTATGGTAACGTCCATCGCAGATCCATTTATATTTGACTTTCAATTTCACATAACGCAAGAATAATAATTAAATTAATTAAATTAAAAATAAATTCTCACCAAAGTTTTTCAGATCTGAAATTTTCCTCAAAATCCAATCTGCTCTGTTTTAGATCCGGTTCATACCATCGCGTAGATCTCGCTTCAAGGATTCCAACGCTTTCAGTTTCGTTCGATTCTGATTTCATACGAGAAAGTTATGATTTTTACAAAATAAATGAATTAGCGACGGTTTATAAGTGTTGCAAACCTTTGAAATTATAAATCATATGAACCCATAATCGTTCAAATCTTTGGATCCAAATATCTTGAGCTACGGTTAACGGTTTGAGGAGCGGTTTGTTGGAGGTTGACCGGGAAGGAGGGGCGCACGTGCGCCTGGCACGGTGGGGGGGTGCGGCGGCACGGTGGAGGCGCGGCGGCATTTTGTTTGACGCGGGTTTGGGCTCGAAATTCGAGAGCTACAGGTGATGAAATCGAGTGAAACTTGTCGGAGATTGGAGAGGAAGGTAAGAGCTTCAAAAAGTTCAACTACAGCTAGGTCTAATTGTGTGTGGATTAGCGGGAAAATGGAGATGAAAACTTAAGGGGGGGCGGCTACAGGTTGGCTGATCGGGGAAGAAAGGTACTGTAGCGGGGGTATTTATATATTATTATATTAGGACCTAGGGCTATTTAATTATTAATTTATTTAATTTCAAAAATGTCCGTTTTCGAAACATCTCCAAATTCAACCCAACGACTTTTGCTCCTACCTAATTACCCCTATTCCGGACTCTTCTGGATATGTCCCGCAGGCCCAATCGATCATCTTGACCTTCATTTTTCAGTTTTAAAATATAAATCATTTATTTTAATTTAACCGTACAAATAAATTTACCGGGGCTACAAATTAACTCAGAAAAATCCAGAAAAATTATTTTTGACTTTCTTATGATGATACGGTCCTAACAAAATTTATTTCGTCGAATTATGAGACTGTTTGAAAAATGACTATTTTTCAGTCAATTTATTCTGACCGAAATTGACAAAATGCAATTTCTTTTGCCACGCTCACATACTAGCTTCAAAAATCATGAAATTTGGAACTTAGCAATAATTTTACATCCCAGATCCAATAAAAGTGGTTTCGTCGAATTCCGAGGTCATATGCAAAATGTCAATTTTCAAGGGCGATATATTCTCTATAGCGACCTTTCTGAAAATTCATTTGGCCATAACTTTTTATTCCCGCTATGAAACTTCGATTTTTCAGATTTGTTAGAAAGATATTCATTAACAGCTTTAAATATTTTTGGTTTCACCAAAATCCGGTTTATTCTGCCTTCTGCGTAGTCAGTCAAAGTTCAGGTTTGACTTTTCAAACTACCGTCCTTTTTCTAATTCTTTTTATATTTAAATTAAATATATTCGCATTAAATTCAGTCAAAATAAATTTCTAGTCAGTTTTATTTGAAATAATTCATTTCAACTATTTAAGCACCTCTAAAATCTCTAAAATGAAAATTTTAAATTGGCCCCACATTCCGGGTTGTTACACTAGATTTATTTTGTAAGGTGCATGTATCCTACTCCTACTTCCAGTTTCCATTTAACTTGATCACTATGAATTTTTCTGAGTTTGATATCATACTTGGTCTGGATTGGCTAACAAAATTTGATGCCAAGGTAAGGTGTGCGGATAGAATAGTTGAAATCAAAACAAAGTTTGGAGATATTATTTCCATACCTTGCCATGGTTCAAAATCTGATAGAAAGGCATTTTGGTCTTCCCTGGAGATCACTCCTATTTCATTAGAAAATATTCCCGTGGTCAAAATTTACGCGGATGTATTTGAAGAAGTAGACAGCCTACCCCCGTGAAGGGAAATCGATTTCAGGATTGATCTCGTTCCAAATGCAAGACCTATAGTTCATGCTATCAGAAGGATGACTCCTAAAGAAAAGGAAGAATTGCAAACTGATTGACATAGAAATGTGTTTATTTTATGCTCTTATATCTTATCTTTTGTATATAAATAAATATTACTTGGGTATTGTTTTGTTACTTTTACAGATATTCCAACCCAGCCCGCATGCAACCAGAAAAGTAGAGAAATGGATATCAGATTGCTATATATTTACATTTTGAAGAATTGTAGATGAAGATCCCACATCTAGTTGTTGTTGAACAAGAAAATGATTGATAAAAAGGCCATGCACATATCAAATCAAGGGAAGCTTGACAATGAACCAAGAGGAAAAGAAGAAAGGCCAAAAATTTAATAGATTTAACTAAGGCCCATTTGAGATTCTCATTGTAAACTCTTTTGTGAATTCCCTAAGGCCATCTATCATTGTATTAGGGTTAGGGTTAGGGTTTGGTTATTCCCTATAAATACCCTTGTAATGTCATTGTAGCCACCATCCTATCCTATTCTATATTCTCTTCTCCATTAATAACAGTCCTTTTTCTTTCATTTTTCTGCATTTTTCTTTTTCTTAGCAATCGGTGTTGTCTTCACAATTAGTTTTGGAAGAGCACCAATTGCATTTTACATTTTTTTGTTAGTGATTAGTCGTTTGATTAGTTTCAACGACAATCCTAATTTACTTTTTGTTGTTCTTCTTATTCTGCACTTTTATTTTTTGCCTTGTTGTTCTTGTTTTGCAATTTACTTTCTTTAGTGATTAATCGTTGATTAGATTCAACGATAATCCTAAGTTCGCAATTTCAATTTGTTTTTATTTCAACAAAATCTCCAGGCTTCGTCTAACTCGCCCAAGAGATTAGATAAATAATTTAATTTTAATTTACCTCCCTGTGTTCGACCTGTATGCTACACACCTGTATGCTTGCAGAATTTAATTTAAATGTCGCGCTTTTCTGATTCATAGATTAGCGACGATCACAAACCCAAACTAAGCAGCTCTTGTGGAAAGGACTCATCCGACCTAAATCTGACGGTACTCTAAGACTCTGTGTTGATTATCGCGATCTTAACAAGCAAACATTGAAGAACAAATACCCCTTGCCTCGCATAGATGATTTGATGGACCAATTGAATGGAGCCAAGGTGTTTTCGAAGAAGGACCTAGCCACAGGTTTCCACCAACTCCGCATAGCCGAAGAATGCATACCTTTGACCACCTTCAGAGGTCCTGACATATTCTACGAATGGTTAGTGATGTCGTTCGGTCTATGCAATGCTACAGCCTACTTTGTTGACTTGATGAATAGGGTCTTCCGTGAGGTCCTAAATAAATTCGTCCTAGTCTTCATTGATGATATTCTAATCTATTCTAAAACTAAGGAGGAGCATGAAGGGCATTTGAGGGAAGTGTTGGAAATTCTGCGAAGAAATGTTTTAAAAGCAAAGTTTTCCAAATGCACATTTTGGCAAGAGAAGTAAAATTCTTGGGCCATGTTGTGTCAAAAGAAGGAATTGCGGTTGACCCAAGTAAAATTGCCGCCATTCGAGATTGGAAGCAGCCCAGTACACCCACTGAAGTAAGAAGCTTCCTTGGATTGGCCGGATATTACAGGAAATTTGTCAAAGATTTCGCCAAGTTGTCTAGCTCATTAACAAAGCTCACCAAGAAGCGTACCAAGTTCAATTAGACATCGCATTGTGAGGAGGCATTCCAAAAGCTAAAAGTGAGTTTGACCACTGCTCCCTTACTTACCATCATCGATGGCTACCAAGATTTAAAGGTCTATACCGATGCTTCTCAAAGTGGTGGTCTTGGAGCAGTACTGATGCAAAGGGGCAAGGTTGTTGCCTATGCAAGTCATCAATTAAAGCTGCATGAGAAAAACTATCGTGTCCACGACTTAGAGTTGTTGGCCGTAGTCTTTGCTTTAAAAATTTGGAGACATTATCTTTTGGGCGAAAAATTTGAATTATTCACAGACCATCAATCTTTGAAATACCTCTTCGATCAAAAGGATCTGAATTTAAGGCAGCAACGATGGCTAGAATTTCTAGCGGCGTACGATCTTGACATCTTGTATACGCTGGGGAAAGCCAATGTTGTGGCGGACGCGCTTAGTAGAAAGGACGTCATTGTCGCAAGCATCATCATTACCCCTTCCTTGATTGATAAAATTTCTGCTCTTCAAAAGGATGATGAATTCATTCAGAGAATGATCAAGAGAATTGAAGCGGGTGAAAACACGAACTTCCAAATAGATGGAAAGGGAATTCTTAGATTTCAAGGGCGGATTTGTGTTCCATATATCAAAGACCTAATAAGGGAAGTTTTGGATGAAGGTCACAAATCAAAGCTTTGCATCCATCCCGGTGTGAGCAAGATGTATCAAGACTTAAAGCGCACATCTTGGTGGAGATCTATGAAGAGGGATATATCCATTTATGCGAGTAGATGTCCCACATGCCAACAAGTGAAAAGTGATCGACAAAAGCTTGCGGAGTTGTTGTAACCATTGGAAGTTCCAGATTGGAAGTGGGACCAAATCTCCATGGATTTTATAGATGGTATGCCTCGTACTAGGAAAGGAAATGACAGCATATGGGTGATCGTGGATCGCTTCACAAAATCCGCTCATTTCATACCTGTCAAGTCCACTAGATCTACTCAAAGTCTGGCGCAAATCTATTTCAAAGAAATCGTCAGGCTACATGGGTAATAAAACTAAATCTTTCCTTTTCATCATAATCAGAATGAAAATTTTCATTTTCAAATTAAATAATAATCTCTTGTTTTAAATAGAGTTCCTAGTAGCATTGTTAGCGACCGTGATCCTATCTTTGCTAGCAAGTTTTGGGAAGCATTCCAAAATGAGTTGGGAATGAAGTTAAATCTCAGTACCGCATATCACCCTCAGACTGACGGTCAGACTGAGCTAGTGAATCGCATTCTTGAAGATCTATTGCGAGCTTGCATACTCGATTTTGGAGGTTCTTGGGAGGATCACTTGTATTTAGTTGAATTCTCATATAACAATAGCTATCAAGCAAGTTTGAAAATGTCTCCATTTGAAGCCTTATATGGCAGGCCATGTAGATCACCAGCATGATGGGTTGAAAAAGGAAATCGGCTTGTATTGGGTCCAGACATGATCCGAGAAGCTTCGGACAAAGTTGATTTTATTAAGAAGCAATTATTGGCTGCCTAAAGTAGACAAAAGAGCTATGCAGATGTAAGAAGGAGAGAGTTAGCTTTTGAAGTGGGTGATTATGTCTATCTGAAAGTTGCTCCAATGCGAGGTGTAATCCACTTTGGAAAGACAGGAAAATTAGCACCTAGATTCATCGGCCCCTTCCCTATTCTTGAAAAGATTGGCACCCTAGCCTACAGAATTCAGATGCCCGACTGGTTGCCAGGAGTGCACGATGTACTCCATGTATCTCAACTTCGAAGGCATGTCCATGATCCAGATCTGATTGTGGAAGAAGACGCACAGCAAGATTTGGAGATTACCCCAAGCCTTGCAGTGAAAAGGGAACCACTGAAAATTATTGGCAAGGAGATTAGGAAGCTAAGAAATAAAAGTATTAACCTAGTCAAGGTGCAATGGAGCGGTGATCCTAGAGACTGCACTTGGGAAACCGAGGAGAGTATCAAACAGGCCTATCCCAAATGCAGAGTGGATATCTCCGATTAGTTTTTATTTTGAGGTACGCTTAAAATATTTTCCATTCTTTATGTTGGTTCCTACACTTCTAATCTTCTTTTTTCTTTTCTTTTCGAGGACGAAAAGTTCTTAAGCGGGGGAGATTGTAACAACCCGGAAATTGAGGCCAATTTTAAATTTTCATTTTAGAGATTTTAAAGGTGTTTGAATAGTTGAAATGAATTATTTTAAATAAAAATGACTAGCAATTTATTTTGATTTAATTTAATGTGAATATATTTAATTTAATTTCAAAAGGAATTAGGAAAGGACGGTAGTTTGAAAAGTCAAACCTGAACTTTGACTGACCACACAGGATGCAGAATAAATAGGATTTTGGTGAAACGAAAAATATTTAAATCTGTTAATGAATATCTTTCTAACAAATCTGAAAAATCGAAGTTTCATAGCGGGAATCAAAAGTTATGGCCAAATGAATTTTCAGAAAGGTCGCTATAGAAAATATATCGCCCTTGAAAATAGACATTTTGCATACGAACTCGGAATTCGATGAAACCACTTTTGTTGGATCCGGGATGTAAAATTATTGCTAGGTCTCAAATTTCATGATTTTTGAAGCTAGTATGTGAGCGTGGCAAAAGAAACTGTATTTTGTCAATTTCGGTCAAAATTAATTGACTGGAAAATAGTCATTTTTCAAACAGTCTCAGAACTCGACGAAATAAATTTTGTTAGGACCGTATCGTCATAAGAAAGCCAAAAATAAATTTTCCGGATTTTTCTGACTTCGTATGTGACCCCGGTAAAATTTGAAAGTTCGTTCGAATTTAATATTAAAGAATTAATTTGAAAATAAAGGAAACATACTGTAAACTTCAGAATTATACCTCGGCACTAGCGCCATTGCGTTCAGAAGACGTCAAAACCTATTGTTCGACAGTCGTTGGGCTCCGTTTGGAGGTCGGACGGAAAAACCCTAATTTCTATAATTAATTAAATTAAAAATAAAATAAAATACCCTAGAAATACCGTATAAATACGGGATGAATAGTGCATCGATCTTCCCCAAATTCACAGCGCCGAACCCATGAACAGCTCAGATTTTTGAGCTCTGATTTCTCCCAATCCATGGCGAATTAACATATGCCCCTTTGGACTTTTTTGAAGATCTTTGAACGCTCTTCGATCTCAGACAAACCCCGCCCCTCTTCGTCACCCGAGCCGCCTCCACCACCTCCCCGAAGTCCAGCCGAACGCGGGCCCGCCACGCCACCCACGAGCCGCCGCACCTCCCCCCTTTTCCGGCGTTCAGGCGCCTCTCCTCCCCCTTCGACCTGCAGCAATCGGTTCCTGAAAACATCAACTACAGCTCGCGAATTCGTGATTCAAAGTTTTGAACAAACTGAAATTTTAAAGGTAAAATTCAACTCAGTTTTGCGATGCTTTTTATCGTTACAGTGACAGTTGTAATAAGTCAGTTTTCTAATTTTTACATATGAATTTCAAATTGAAATCTTTCAGATCTGAAACCGCCGTGACTTTGAACACGAGATCTGATCGAGTTCGAACTTTCTTTTCAAATCTAAACAAGGAGAGAATTTATTTTTAATTAAATTTAATCAATTTAATTATTATCCTAGCGTTATGTGAAGTTTGAATGGTAAATATCATGCTTGCGATACAGATCTATTTTGTTTTGTCATATTTGATGATGGTTGGTATGTGTTTGTGATGGATAGTTTAGATCCGTATGATTATCATCTCTTATGTAATCACTTGTGTTGATTTGGATTGATCTGATTTATCAATTCAAAATAATAGAAATATGATTTTCACATTCTTATATTATCGCTTTTGTATGGTTTGAATTAATCAACCTTATCGATTCATAATAAAAGAGACATGGTTTGCCATCGTTATGTTAGTGCTTTTGTTTTATTTGTATTGATCTACATTTTCAATTCAACATTAAAAAAAAAAAGATTTGTCTTTTTTATTTGGATTGATCTAGATTATCAATTCAACATAGTAAATAAATTTACATTCTTTTTTTTATGAAGTAATTTAAAAGTAGGAATGCTGTATGTATATAAATTTACATTTGTTTTATGTAAATAAAAGTTTGGAAATTGTAGTGAAATGAAATTTACATTTTTTTATAATGTAAATTTAGACAAGAATTTGGATTGAAATAAAAATTACATTTTTATATGTAGTTTAGATGTAAATTAGAACGGTAAAATAAAAATGATCTTTTTTGTATACTATTTAGATGTGAATTTACACCATATGATAAAAATAACATGATAAAAATTACATTTTTCTATGTAATTGAAATGTGAATTTACACCGTATGATAAAAATTACATTTTTCTATGTAATTGAAATGTGAATTTACACCGTAGGATTAAAAATCATATTTTTACAATGTAAATTAGAAGTAGAGTTTGCATTGTAATTAAAAATCATATTTTTACAACGTAAGTAAGAAGTAGAGTTTGCATTATAAATAAAAATCATATTTTTACAACGTAAATAAGAAGTAGAGTTTGCATTGTAATTAAAAATCATATTTTTACAATGTAAATTAGAAGTAGAGTTTGCATTGTAATTAAAAATCATATTTTTACAATGTAAATTAGAAGTAGAGTTACATTGTAATTAAAAATCATATTTTTACATTGTAAATTAGAAGTAGAGTTTGCATTGTAAGAAGTAGAGTTTGCATTGTAATTAAAAACCATATTTTTACAATGTAAATAAGAAGTAGAGTTTGCATTGTAATTAAAAATCATATTTTTACAATGTAAATTAGAAGTAGATGTTGCATTGTAATTAAAAATCATATTTTTACAATGTAAATTAGAAGTAGAGGTTGCATTCTAATTAAAAATCATATTTTTACAATGTAAATAAGAAGTAGAGTTTGCACTGTAATTAAAAATCATATTTTTACAATGTAAATAAGAAGTAGAGTTTGCATTGTAATTAAAAATCATATTTTTACAATGTAAATAAGAAGTAGAGTTTGCATTGTAATTAAAAATCATATTTTTACAATGTAAATTAGAAGTAGAGTTTGCATTGTAATTAAAAATCATATTTTTACAATGTAAATAAGAAGTAGAGTTTGCATTGTAATTAAAAATCATATTTTTACAATGTAAATTAGAAGTAGAGTTTGCATTGTAATTAAAATCACATTTTACAATGTAAATTAGAAGTAGAGTTACATTGTAATTAAAAATCATATTTTTACAATGTAAATTAGAAGTAGAGTTTGCATTGTAATTAAAAATCATATTTTTACAATGTAAATAAGAAGTAGAGTTTGCATTGTAATTAAATTTACATTTTTATATAAAATTTAGAATATGACTCACAATGCAAATATAAGTTACATTTTTATTATGTAATTAAGATGACAAAATACATTGAGGTTGAAATTTACATTTTATATGTAATTTAAAAATAGGATTTTGCAATGTATCAAAATTTACATTTTTCTATGTAAATGAAAGGAGTGGAATTCACATTTTTAATGTAAGTAAAGAATGAATTTAGGATGTTGTGATATGATCTTCATTTTCAAATGAATTAAAATTTAATAAGGATCGGTAGTTGTTAGAGCGTTGTTTAAATCGAACGACTTTATTACGATTAAACGATTATATATATATATATATATATATATATATATATATATAATTAAAATTAAATGAATGGAGCGCGGTAGTTCGCGTTTTGAAATCGTACATTTAAATGATTATACAAGAAGATCCGACCATCGGATTTTCTTGAAACTGGAACCGTTAGAACCGTCTTGAAAAAATCTTTCCAACGATATATATTACGTTAAGATCCAACGGTCAGATTATGAGAAATGTAAAAATCAAAATTGGTTGAATGCAGCGCCATAGCCGTCCATTGACTTAAGGCGTCGTTATATAGAAATTTAATTATTTTAACTAATTAAAATAGGAAGTAATCATTATAAAATGATGTCAGCAAGTACGAAGGATTTTAAATATATATATATATATACCAGGATTATTTGGAAAGTCTGAGTTCTCTCATTCCAAATAATCAAACGACGTTAATGGAAGTATGAAGATGGCGTATGAAGACCGTAAATCTTCCCTCGAATGGACAACGATCGAGGCCCTGATTTGACTTGCTCCCAATTCAAGGGTCATGGTCATTGCCCAAACGTACGTGTTGATTTCACGGGTTTGGTTTTCGCTCAGACCCAGAGCATAAGCTAATAAATGGATTGTGTGTCTGACATCGTACTCCATTAAATATCATGTTATTAATCTTCTGTTGAATGTATGGATGTTTGGTGGCGGAGAATTTATTCTCTTGCTTAACACCCGTTCATATATTTCGGTAAAGGATTGGTAGTGCGATATGAAGTGATGATGTGGCATGCTAAGATGCATATGATCAAGGTTGTTGAAAAGCAGGCCTTGTGGGACGATCAAAGCATAGTCTGTTTAGGCATAGCTTTGTGTATAGCGTGACTTCGCGAGCCTCACACACCGGCGGAGTCTAAAACGGGAGAAGGGAACGCAGGGAGAGCAACACGTTTCTTTCTAGCTAGAAGTGGTGACAGGGCTTTAACACGACCCAACATTTTACTTATGTGGATGATGGAATGAGGCGCCTCGGATGTTAGGTCCTATAGGACTGGGAAACATGTGTTCAGGAATAACTAATCCGCAACTCGTATGGTGGACCGACCCTGCAAGATCCATGGGTTCACTGCGGGGGACCCTGAGGCATTAGCTAGAGTGTCTCGAATCGGTAAGGAGCTCCTCCCTAGCCTTGACTCATGATGGAAATCCAAACTTCCAATACGAACCTACGGATTCGATTGTATTACTAGTATGTAAGCATAGTATTATGGTATCTATGTGTCCTAGGATTGATACATTTATTTTGAAATGTTTTGATATATACTAATAATAATATTAAACTCGTATTTGCCGTATTTAGCATGTTTAATCACCATAAGGTAAAGCCCTATCCTCTGGTTTGTGTTGCATTGTGTGATGGGACCTGGGTCTTATGGTGATTCCATTTTTCTCAAAAGCATAGCGTTGTTTTACGATTTACTTATTATTTGTTCTGACACTTTAAAAAATTATGCACAGCAATCCATTAGAGTAAACCCGTTCCGCGTTTGCGGCGTGGTCTTTGGATTTGCCTTATTAATAGTGATTAATTAGTTAAGAATTCTCACACCAGTCCCACGACTGACCCGTTGTTTGTTTCCACCTTTTTGCAAACTCGGGTGCCCTCCTTTCTACACGGGCAGCCAAGTAAACAGGTTCATTCTTTGCTTGGAGTCTTTTCTTTGTAGCTGCTCATTATCTTTCTTTGATTTGCTTTCGTGGAGAGGTGATGACTTGGAGCTTGAAGACATCTATCATTTGCTGCTATTGCATTTTTCTCTTTTTAATTCCAGACATCAAACTTGTTTCATTTCACGTTGTTTAAGTTGGAGTTGGAACTTATTTCTTTTTCTGCAAACTTGATGTAATAATTTAGAATTCTGTGACTGTGGACTTTCTATGGTTGATGACATCATATTTCCGCTACTATGATGTTGTTACTCTATGAATTTCCTATTCTATGTTGTGTCTGTGATTTGTATTATTGTACCTATGTTGTATTTCAAATGATTATTCCTTACTTTCATTACGTGGAAGTTTTGGGTCATCACAACATGTGAAAATTTGAGCTAAAAAAGCTTCTGTTGTTCCCAAAAATATTTAAGATTGAATTTCTTGGTTATTGAACTAGATGAGATGGGTGAACCTGTTAGTCCTATAGATCTATGAGAGAGCGCGTTGTAACGACCCCGCGGTTTTCGGCCTCGAAAATCGATATAAATACCTTTACCGTATCTTATACCGATCCTCCAACACCGAAAACACTGGAGCGTCGAGAAAGAATTTAGAGGGTGAGGTAAGAAAGAAAGAAAGTTAGAATAGAAGAAGAAGAAGAACAACACACACACAGAGTCTCACATCGCCAGTGGAACAAAATATAGAAATAAATCTTTATTGAGAGCTTTGAATAAAAACTTACAATCATCAGAGTACATGAACATCACTGGACAGTTATAGTAATAATCTGCCCTTATATACAACACAGCGGAATAATATCATACGTCTGAACTCTCCTGGCCCGTCTCTTCACAGCTTCCGAACCTGAACCTGTACACTCCGGGCTAACCCGAGCATTTACAAAACACCGGGTCAGTCTGGTGAACCAGAGTGAGATAAACTCGCACAGCATTAAGGATAAATAATCCAATCATGATTTTAAAGTTCGAAATCTTTTCAAAAGAAAAGGATAATCGTAAGACCGAATCCACACATAAACACGGACGGTTTTTACCTTACGATAACCCAAAACAGTTTTGAAAACAATATCTTTTTCTGATATTATGATAATGTCTAAATACAAGTAAATAATAATCTAGAGGAACGCTTGCATCTCACGCTCCACATATATAGTATAAAATCGAAAATCGCGGGCGCTTATTGGATATTGGATTCCAACTTGACAAGGTATGGGACCACCTTCCGCACGTGTATCTCTAGAGGCGAATACACTGGGTTCAACAAGAACGTCTTGCAACCCGGCCCTCACATGACCGACCACTCATTTCGCTTGAGTGTATCGAATGTATATCACCGACAGTTGGGATCAGCAACCGCCACCCGAATAGGGTCAGCATCGAATAGATAAAGAAGCAATAGGAATTTCTCTAGATAGGGGATCATACATCCTAATGGGAGCGACCCACATAGCCATGCTGCCTGCCCGATTTTTGTCATTTCCTGGTTGATGAGGCTTGAGGCTAGAACTTTATCTCTAGAACATCTGGTCATCATTCACTTTGAATGCCACATCGTCAGTTCCGCCAGATCACACTTGATTGACGTCCACAAAAATACTCTAGCTATCAGGCTAGAGAATAACCCTTTCTCCGCCATCAACCATAGTACGTTTGGAGAAATCAACGCGTATAAATCCTTTTGGAAATACTCTGTTAGACATCCGTCCATACAAGTTATCCAGGAACAGGATAAACCGAAGGAACTCTCCTACTGCATCCAATATAGGAATCACCCCATGGATCGGTAGCGAGAAGTCCTTGCAACCCGCAGATTCCAATCACGACAGAAACCACAACTTATTTCTGACCGCGATCCAGAGATTTTTGGCGGTCCTTCCGTTTATGAAAATCCACAGTCTTCACTGCTCCATCTCGATCATCTTCGATCTCTTCACGTATTTATTGGTCAGAATGGTTTTCGAATATAATTCGATCCCGGTCTTTCCATACCAACAATCGTATTGGCCAATTTCGATAGTCGGTGATTTAACTATCGAATAACAATAGTGTGAACACAACACTTGGCACAACTTGACCACTTTTAAAATATACTTGACGATATAAAACAATTTTCTCTGATTAACTCTGCTTGAATTACTTTGATTGGTTAACTTTACTTAACTCACTCGACTTATTTAACTCGATTAACTTGACGTGATTACTCCTATTAATTTATTTATATTTGACTTAACTCCATTCGCTCGACTCTAGATCGCAGCGATCACAATGGTTACGCCTGATTTCCTCAGGAAACATCCGACCGCTGTAGGCTATCTACAGCCCTGCGAATTACGCTAGCAGTCGTACGCAATGGCAACTTACCTTGAATACTATGTTTGCTTAACTCTAGCTCGAGTAACTACATTCTTATATAGTAATGTCCTCAGAACTATTACTTTATAATACTTGGTAAAATAACTTATAACTATATATAATTTCCACTAAATTCCCTTTTCAACATACTTGTCACACCATCCTTTATTGTTTAAATCGGTAAATCCATTAGTTTTAATAAGGGAATTTATAGCACATATGTTATAATGCTGTTTAGATTTTATAGCACGCATGTCATAACCATAGCGTTATAATTACTATTTAGATTTTCAAAACAACAGCGCTATAATCGCTGTTTAGGTTTACAAAACATTTACTATAACAACAACGCCATAGTCGCTATTAGATTTACAACACATATATTATAACAACAGCGCTTAAATTACTATTTAGATTTTCAAAACATATTTGCTAACGTCTCTTACGATTACCAACTAATACTATCTTCAAATAATCCCGATGTTGTTCAAGTTGGGGTATTTTAATTACCTCTCAGACCTTGATCAAACAACGTTCTTATCCTCAGATAAATATCAGCTGTAATCAAACTATTATTTCAAATCTCACAACAATTTCCATCATAGCTTGGATTTTGTTATACACGCTTTAACCCACCTCTTTACCCCTTTTTCACTTTTACCAAACTCCTTTCATTTATAAACCCTTGACTTATCATGTCAAACCCTCGCCAAATGATTTTATTCCATCTACTTGGACATTCTATACTAAACCCTTATCGCCTCTTTGGCTAAAACTCATCGTCAGTTAATCATTTGTTAATTTGATTCCCATTTATCAAATCTCGTTTGAAACTTGGATTTTACAATCTCCTTATTAAAATTCTTACTTGGCATTAAATTGGCTTCACTATTTCAAATCATTTTAAATTAAAGAATAAATTTTGTTTTGACATCTACTACATTAAAATATAGTTAACTTAAATCTTAACCAAAAATAGCATTGTCATCATGTTTACACGCTTACTCAATAATAATCCAGGTTATTCACAATGACCAATTCACTTATTCCTTTAGATTATAGTTAATCAAAGATTAACTAATATCCAACACTATTCGTTAAACTTTAACGAATACCTAATCCGATATTTATTTCCTTCGTCCATTTTACTCGAAATGGTGAATTTTACCAATCATACACATCAGTTAACTATTAACTGAATTCCAATTGTCATTTCCCTTTCTTAAATAATTTAATTAACTTAATTAATTAAAGTCACTTTTAATTGTTTGAAAACAATTATTTCCTTTTTACTAACCCATGGAAAACTCTTGATTTCTGCTTCCCAACTGATCTAAATCATTTAATTAAATTCTCTTACTAACTCGATTTAAATATTTATTTGTGAATTCTCAATTTAAAATCCCATACAAAATAATTTGAAACTTTAATTCTGTTATAAATGAATTTATAACTTTTAAAAATACATCAATTCACCTGATGGGTCGAATGACGTTAAAATCTCACATTTGGCCTTTTATTGCCAATTATCAAATCAACTAACATCCAATTCAAACAAATCCAAAAATTCCAAACACGTTTATAAACGTGATCAACCCAAGGAGTTACTTTGTTATGGGTCGTCCCCAACAGTAGGTATTTTCTAAACTTAAACAATCGATGATCAACAGTATATATATCTAACAGTCAACCATTAACAATCAGAACACGCAAAATAAAATACCCAGTTTATATAAAATATAAACGAGGAGGCTGAGTGAGTTTAACTCACCTCGATTTGAATCTGACGATAAACAATCTGGTTTAATCAAATTAAACTGACGTTTAATTTGAATAAAAATTCCAGTCACTTCAGATCCTGACCAGAACTGCTCCATCTCGAAGTACTCATCTCCACGGTCCCAACGCAACTGACCGCGTTGAAATCTGTTAACGTATGAGCCCGAAATCATTAAAACAAGTTTGTAAATTAATTAAATAAAACCCTATATTCTTTGAAATATAAAAAATCGGGCCTTACCCTTAACCAGCCGGCCCATCACTCTTCAAACCCGACCCGCTACCATTTAAACCCTCATCCACCGTTTCTCTCTATCATTCACTCAGCCGCCTCAAAAATTTATCAAAAACCCGAAAATTAAAAACCCTAATCCCCTCTTGCCAAATCAACGTCGCAACCAACACCTCCCGTCTTCGCTCCACCACCATGGCCTCGCGAGCAACCCCCATCGTCATCAGGTGGTATCGAGCGAACCAGATTGAAAGCTAAGTTTTCAATCGATTTCAGTATAATTTATTTGATTTTTTTTCTTTTGCTTTTCTACTGTTTCGAATGGTATTTCTCTTCTGTGGTTTACTGTGTTGTTCGAAAATGGTTCTGGAATTTTATGGGCACTGCCGCATGTGTATATATAGTTGTGAGGTTGATTCTGATTAATTCAATGTCCATCAGAGTCTCGTTTAGCTTGATTCAGCTACTTAGTTCTTAGGCCGTATGTCTATTTACCTTTTTAGATTGTGGGAACTGTGATAGGATTTGATAGCGTGATGGATTGTAGCTTAGATTTGTTGAATTTAGTATCATATCCCATTGATCTGTTCAAAACAGCGACTGACCTTGTATAGATTAGGTTAGATTTCTGCTATGACTTGTTAAATCGAATTCAAAGATTTGGAACTGTTCATGAGATTTCGACCGTATATATATAAATATTTTTAGTTGTTCATTATCCTGGTTTGACGTAAAGATATATACAATATATTTGTTTTCCTCTTCTTAGCTGTCCTTGTATTTTCAGATTAGTATTATATATTTTTTATAGCTGCTCACCTCACTGTTTTTCTTATCTGCTTCATTGATTTGTCTACCCTAGCTGTATGCTACTGTTTTCCCTATTTGTTCACTGTTCAATAAAATTGAAAAAAATATTTTCATATCTTTAGTTGTTCAAAATTTGTTATCTTAGCTGTTTGGCTATTATTTTCTAGCTGAACCTAGTTGATTTCCTCCCTGTTCATGATTTGTTGGTGAATAAATATGTCCAGTCTCTTTAGCTGCTCATGATCTGTTTTGGGGAAATTTCAATTTTACTGTTTCATGAATTTAACAATTCATGCAGCAATATTTAGAATGTACTGCCTTCTCCCTTTAGTTTCTCTTCTTTTTTAGACAACAATTAGACTTCTGTTTAGCTACATTGGGTTTTCCACTAGCCATGTACTGTCCTGTCTTGTAAGTAGCAAACAGGTCATGTTGCATATTCAAAATGAACTGTCCTCCTCTTCTCCTTTTTTTTTCTACTTTTAATTTCCCCCTTTTTTTTATATTGATACCAAGATTTTTATTTCTGCTGTGCAGTCTCTCGTATACAGTAAATCTTGGATGTTCTAAATAGTATATGTGCATGTGTGATCTCATTTACTTCAAGTCTTTTAATTTCAATGAGAAACTAAATTAAAACAGTTAATAATTGGGTTAATTTGTTCGACTGCTATATTTGGTTATCGAGCACCATTGTGAGTGGCTTTGTGTTCTTTGATATCGTGGATCTTACCATCATGAATACCATGTGTTTGTTAATCATGTCTTAGTTGTCCTCTTAAACATATTGCTTCCATTTGATTTTTTTTCTAAAACTGTTCATTTATGTACCTAGTTAGCTTTTCCTGATGGGAAATTTTCTTACTGTTACAGGAAAGGAATGAAGCAAAAACAAGACATGCACAAGACCATTTGGCTGAGCGGTCATGTTCACTTGGTTTTTGTGTTGCCCCGACAATTTCATATATGTCTTGCATTGTATCACATTAATGTATAAACAATTTATTTTTGTTTGTTTTGCACATTTGTACAACAAAATATGAATAAAAATGTTATTCTCTACATTGTGTAAAAAAAATTCAGTTTCATGTATATTTCAGTTTTATTTTTATATGTTCATGTTTATGGCCCACTTCTTATTTATCGCACAAATATGTTGTGCTCAAGTTTATGCAGCGACTCCTTTATGTATTCAATTTTATATAACTGATTTTATGCCATTTCCGTGTATGAAGCTCGAGTGGATGTAGTTAATATCAATCTCTACGGTAAAAATCATCGTATTGATTTAAACAAATAACTTAAATTTCACCGTGATAGAATTCAACTCAACCGTTAAGGTTCTGGGTATAAATGTCATTTCATTTTTATAAAGATCATTTTATAATAAAATAACGTTCAAACTTTATTTTAAATAACGAATTAAATATTAAGCCCATTAATATTTCAAATAAAATAATTAAAATAATAAATTAAATTAAGTATTCTATTGTCAAAAATACGGGACGTTACATTCCTCTCCCCTTAAAAAAAATTCGTCCTCGAAATTGCTAAGGTAGGAAAGGACGTTACAAATCCATAAATCTTATATATATATATATATATATATATATATATATTTCTTTTCGTAACCGTACCTTTTTGCGAGCGCCATTTAATTTATCGCGATCTATTCAATCAAAATCCATTCTCAAAGGCCATCTGACACCTATACTTACTCATTTCACTTATGAGTAATAATAGTTGAAATTCTAAGATAATGTTTTACTAATCAACTGGTATAACTACACCAATTGCAAAGTCGATTGTCGATTATTCTTACGTACACATCATAATCAGCAATCAATACCTGACCAAATCTAGCAAACCCACTAAATTTACTTTCAATATTAATATTGTTCTTTGGTTTCACGCCCTTGAACATCAATCTTTTAATACCCGATTGATTTCTATTTAATTTATTATTTATTCATCAAATCCCAAATTTATTTATTTATTTCCATTTAATTAGATTAAGTTTCCAATTAAAAATTCCAATCCATCTTGAATATCATTCCAATCAATCAAACACAGTAATATCTCAATAATTTGATAAAATTATTTCCCTTCTATACAGAAATATAATTTAGGCAAAATTATTTCATTTACCCTCTTTACAAAACAATATTGTATTAATTGTCAGTTCAACGCTTCTCAACACTTGAACCGATCAACAACACAATACAAAACATTTGTATATCAAAATTTACAAATACGCTCTCATATATATACTCAAACTCAATCTAGGGTGTTATTAACCCCATCTCTATTGAGTTACGCCACAGAGCCAAGGTTATTACTAAACCAATAGCTCTGATACCACTGTAACGACCCCGCGGTTTTCGGCCTCGAAAATCGATATAAATACCTTTACCGTATCTTATACCGATCCTCCAACACCGAAAACACTGGAGCGTCGAGAAAGAATTTAGAGGGTGAGGTAAGAAAGAAAGAAAGTTAGAATAGAAGAAGAAGAAGAACAACACACACAGAGTCTCACATCGCCAGTGGAACAAAATATAGAAATAAATCTTTATTGAGAGCTTTGAATAAAAACTTACAATCATCAGAGTACATGAACATCACTGGACAGTTATAATAATAATCTGCCCTTATATACAACACAGCGGAATAATATCATACGTCTGAACTCTCCTGGCCCGTCTCTTCACAGCTTCCGAACCTGAACCTGTACACTCCGGGCTAACCCGAGCATTTACAAAACACCGGGTCAGTCTGGTGAACCAGAGTGAGATAAACTCGCACAGCATTAAGGATAAATCATCCAATCATGATTTTTAAAGTTTGAAATCTTTTCAAAAGAAAAGGATAATCGTAAGACCGAATCCACACATAAACACGGACGGTTTTTACCTTACGATAACCCAAAACAGTTTTGAAAACAATATCTTTTTCTGATATTATGATAATGTCTAAATACAAGTAAATAATAATCTAGAGGAACGCTTGCATCTCACGCTCCACATATATAGTATAAAATCGAAAATCGCGGGCGCTTATTGGATATTGGATTCCAACTTGACAAGGTATGGGGCCACCTTCCGCACGTGTATCTCTAGAGGCGAATACACTGGGTTCAACAAGAACGTCTTGCAACCCGGACCTCACATGACCGACCACTCATTTCGCTTGAGTGTATCGAATGTATATCACCGACAGTTGGGATCAGCAACCGCCACCCGAATAGGGTCAGCATCGAATAGATAAAGAAGCAATAGGAATTTCTCTAGATAGGGGATCATACATCCTAATGGGAGCGACCCACATAGCCATGCTGCCTGCCCGATTTTTGTCATTTCCCGGTTGATGAGGCTTGAGGCTAGAACTTTATCTCTAGAACATCTGGTCATCATTCACTTTGAATGCCACATCGTCAGTTCCGCCAGATCACACTTGATTGACGTCCACAAAAATACTCTAGCTATCAGGCTAGAGAATAACCCTTTCTCCTCCATCAACCATAGTACGTTTGGAGAAATCAACGCGTATAAATCCTTTTGGAAATACTCTGTCAGACATCCGTCCATACAAGTTATCCAGGAACAGGATAAACCGAAGGAACTCTCCTACTGCATCCAATATAGGAATCACCCCATGGATCGGTAGCGAGAAGTCCTTGCAACCTGCAGATTCCAATCACGACAGAAACCACAACTTATCTCTGACCGCGATCCAGAGATTTTTGGCGGTCCTTCCGTTTATGAAAATCCACAGTCTTCACTGCTCCATCTCGATCATCTTCGATCTCTTCACGTATTTATTGGTCAGAATGGTTTTCGAATATAATTCGATCCCGGTCTTTCCATACCAACAATCGTATTGGCCAATTTCGATAGTCGGTGATTTAACTATCGAATAACAATAGTGTGAACACAACACTTGGCACAACTTGACCACTTTTAAAATATACTTAATGATATAAAACAATTTTCTCTGATTAACTCTGCTTGAATTACTTTGATTGGTTAACTTTACTTAACTCACTCGACTTATTTAACTCGATTAACTTGACGTGATTACTCCTATTAATTTATTTATATTTGACTTAACTCCATTCGCTCGACTCTAGATCGCAGCGATCACAATGGTTACGCCTGATTTCCTTAGGAAACATCCGACCGCTGTAGGCTATCTACAGCCCTGCGAATTACGCTAGCAGTCGTACGCAATGGCAACTTACCTTGAATACTATGTTTGCTTAACTCTAGCTCGAGTAACTACATTCTTATATAGTAATGTCCTCAGAACTATTACTTTATAATACTTGGTAAAATAACTTATAACTATATATAATTTCCACTAAATTCCCTTTTCAACATACTTGTCACACCATCCTTTATTGTTTAAATCGGGAAATCCATTAGTTTTAATAAGGGAATTTATAACACATATGTTATAATGCTGTTTAGATTTTATAGCACGCATGTCATAACCATAGCGTTATAATTACTATTTAGATTTTCAAAACAACAGCGCTATAATCGCTGTTTAGGTTTACAAAACATTTACTATAACCACAACGCCATAGTCGCTATTAGATTTACAACACATATATTATAACAATAGCGCTTAAATTACTATTTAGATTTTCAAAACATATTTGCTAACGTCTCTTACGATTACCAACTAATACTATCTTCAGATAATCCCGATGTTGTTCAAGTTGGGGTATTTTAATTACCTCTCAGACCTTGATCAAACAACGTTCTTATTCTCAGATAAATATCAGCTGTAATCAAACTATTATTTCAAATCTCGCAACAATTTCCATCATAGCTTGGATTTTGTTATACACGCTTTAACCCACCTCTTTACCCCTTTTTCACTTTTACCAAACTCCTTTCATTTATAAACCCTTGACTTATCATGTCAAACCCTCGCCAAATGATTTTATTCCATCTACTTGGACATTCTATACTAAACCCTTATCGCCTCTTTGGCTAAAACTCATCGTCAGTTAATCATTTGTTAATTTGATTCCCATTTATCAAATCTCGTTTGAAACTTGGATTTTACAATCTCCTTATTAAAATTCTTACTTGGCATTAAATTGGCTTCACTATTTCAAATCATTTTAAATTAAAGAATAAATTTTGTTTTGACATCTACTACATTAAAATATAGTTAACTTAAATCTTAACCAAAAATAGCATTGTCATCATGTTTACACGCTTACTCAATAATAATCCAGGTTATTCACAATGACCAATTCACTTATTCCTTTAGATTATAGTTAATCAAAGATTAACTAATATCCAACACTATTCGTTAAACTTTAACGAATACCTAATCCGATATTTATTTCCTTCGTCCATTTTACTCGAAATGGTGAATTTTACCAATCATACACATCAGTTAACTATTAACTGAATTCCAATTGTCATTTCCCTTTCTTGAATAATTTAATTAACTTAATTAATTAAAGTCACTTTTAATTGTTTGAAAACAATTATTTCCTTTTTACTAACCCATGGAAAACTCTTGATTTCTGCTTCCCAACTGATCTAAATCATTTAATTAAATTCTCTTACTAACTCGATTTAAATATTTATTTGTGAATTCTCAATTTAAAATCCCATACAAAATAATTTGAAACTTTAATTCTGTTATAAATGAATTTATAACTTTTAAAAAATACATCAATTCACCTGACGGGTCGAATGACGTTAAAATCTCACATTTGGCCTTTTACTGCCAATTATCAAATCAACTAACATCCAATTCAAACAAATCCAAAAATTCCAAACACGTTTATAAACGTGATCAACCCAAGGAGTTACTTTGTTATGGGTCGTCCCCAACAGTAGGTATTTTCTAAACTTAAACAATCGATGATCAACAGTATATATATCTAACAGTCAACCATTAACAATCAGAACACGCAAAATAAAATACCCAGTTTATATAAAATATAAACGAGGAGGCTGAGTGAGTTTAACTCACCTCGATTTGAATCTGACGATAAACAGTCTGGTTTAATCAAATTAAACTGACGTTTAATTTGAATAAAAATTCCAGTCACTTCAGATCCTGACCAGAACTGCTCCATCACGAAGTACTCATCTCCACGGTCCCAACGCAACTGACCGCGTTGAAATCTGTTAACGTATGAGCCCGAAATCATTAAAACAAGTTTGTAAATTAATTAAATAAAACCCTATATTCTTTGAAATATAAAAAATCGGGCCTTACCCTTAACCAGCCGGCCCATCACTCTTCAAACCCGACCCGCTACCATTTAAACCCTCATCCACCGTTTCTCTCTATCATTCACTCAGCCGCCTCAAAAATTTATCAAAAACCCGAAAATTAAAAACCCTAATCCCCTCTTGCCAAATCAAAGTCGCAACCAACACCTCCCGTCTTCGCTCCACCACCATGGCCTCGCGAGCAACCCCCATCGTCATCAGGTGGTATCGAGCGAACCAGATTGAAAGCTAAGTTTTCAATCGATTTCAGTATAATTTATTTGATTTTTTTTCTTTTGCTTTTCTACTGTTTCGAATGGTATTTCTCTTCTGTGGTTTACTGTGTTGTTCAAAAATGGTTCTGGAATTTTATGGGCACTGCCGCATGTGTATATATAGTTGTGAGGTTGATTCTGATTAATTCAATGTCCATCAGAGTCTCGTTTAGCTTGATTCAGCTACTTAGTTCTTAGGCCGTATGTCTATTTACCTTTTTAGATTGTGGGAACTGTGATAGGATTTGATAGCGTGATGGATTGTAGCTTAGATTTGTTGAATTTAGTATCATATCCCATTAATCTGTTCAAAACAGCGACTGACCTTGTATAGATTAGGTTAGATTTCTGCTATGACTTGTTAAATCGAATTCAAAGATTTGGAACTGTTCATGAGATTTCGACCGTATATATATAAATATTTTTAGTTGTTCATTATCCTGGTTTGACGTAAAGATATATACAATATATTTGTTTTCCTCTTCTTAGCTGTCCTTGTATTTTCAGATTATTATTATATTTTTTTTATAGCTGCTCACCTCACTGTTTTTCTTATCTGCTTCATTGATTTGTCTACCCTAGCTGTATGCTACTGTTTTCCCTATTTGTTCACTGTTCAATAAAATTGAAAAAAATATTTTCATATCTTTAGTTGTTCAAAATTTATTATCTTAGCTGTTTGGCTATTATTTTCTAGCTGAACCTAGTTGATTTCCTCCCTGTTCATGATTTGTTGGTGAATAAATATGTCCAGTCTCTTTAGCTGCTCATGATCTGTTTTGGGGAAATTTCAATTTTACTGTTTCATGAATTTAACAATTCATGCAGCAATATTTAGAATGTACTGCCTTCTCCCTTTAATTTCTCTTCTTTTTTAGACAACAACTAGACTTCTGTTTAGCTACATTGGGTTTTCCACTAGCCATGTACTGTCCTGTCTTGTAAGTAGCAAACAGGTCATGTTGCATATTCAAAATGAACTGTCCTCCTCTTCTCCTTTTTTTTCTACTTTTAATTTCCCCCTTTTTTTTATATTGATACCAAGATTTTTATTTCTGCTGTGCAGTCTCTCGTATACAGTAAATCTTGGATGTTCTAAATAGTATATGTGCATGTGTGATCTCATTTACTTCAAGTCTTTTAATTTCAATGAGAAACTAAATTAAAACAGTTAATAATTGGGTTAATTTGTTCGACTGCTATATTTGGTTATCGAGCACCATTGTGAGTGGCTTTGTGTTCTTTGATATCGTGGATCTTACCATCATGAATACCATGTGTTTGTTAATCATGTCTTAGTTGTCCTCTTAAACATATTGCTTCCATTTGATTTTTTTTCTAAAACTGTTCATTTATGTACCTAGTTAGCTTTTCCTGATGGGAAATTTTCTTACTGTTACAGGAAAGGAATGAAGCAAAAACAAGACATGCACAAGACCATTTGGCTGAGCGGTCATGTTTACTTGGTTTTTGTGTTGCCCCGACAATTTCATATATGTCTTGCATTGTATCACATTAATGTATAAACAATTTATTTTTGTTTGTTTTGCACATTTTTACAACAAAATATGAATAAAAATGTTATTCTCTACATTGTGTAAAAAAAATTCAGTTTCATGTATATTTCAGTTTTATTTTTATATGTTCATGTTTATGGCCCACTTCTTATTTATCGCACAAATATGTTGTGTTCAAGTTTATGCAGCGACTCCTTTATGTATTCAATTTTATATAACTGATTTTATGCCATTTCCGTGTATGAAGCTCGAGTGGATGTAGTTAATATCATTCTCTATGGTAAAAATCATCGTATTGATTTAAACAAATAACTTAAATTTCACCGTGATAGAATTCAACTCAACCGTTAAGGTTCTGGGTATAAATGTCATTTCATTTTTATAAAGATCCTTTTATAATAAAATAACGTTCAAACTTTATTTTAAATAACGAATTAAATATTAAGCCCATTAATATTTCAAATAAAATAATTAAAATAATAAATTAAATTAAGTATTCTATTGTCAAAAATACGGGACGTTATAGCATTTTGACTGGTTATGGTTCTAGTAACTAGTAATGGATAAAAATTTACAGTTGACGGAACAACCCACGTCTGTGGGGTGCAACATCGAAGTCTTGAGGTGCAACATCTGTTTGGGAACAACGAAAGCTTTCTAAGTTCTGTAACACAACCCATGTCTGAACTTAGATGTAACATGTGAAATCTGTTAGTCCTATAGATCTATGAGAGAGCTTCATTTTGGTTGGTTATTTTTCTAATAACTCAAAATGGATAAAAATTTATGGTTTACGGAACAAACCACGTCTATAGGGTGCAACATCGAAGTCTTGAGATGTATAGTATATTTTAAAATCCAAGATAGCACCTTATGACTTTTAAAAACTCGTTTATTGGGATGAAATAGAAATATAACATGGTGCAAAAAATTCAAAAAATAGTAAATCAAATTCCGACCACAGTCAACCCCCTTTGACCAACAAAACGACATGAGAAAAATTGAGCAAAAAAAGCTTTCGATGTTCCCAGAAGTCATTAAGACTGAATTTCTTTGTTACCTAAGTAAGATAAGACATATAGAACCAGTTTGTCCTATAGATCTACGAGAGAGATTCGTTTTGCCTAGTTATGGTTCTAGTTACTCAAAATGGATAAAAAATAATGATTGACGGAACAATCTTTGTCTGTTGGGCGCAACGTCGACGTCTTAAGGTGCAACATCTGTTTGAAAATCCAAGATAGAACTGTATGACTTTTGAAAACTTATTTATGAGGATGAAATAGAAATATAACATGTTGCATCAAATTCCAAAAAATAGTAAATCAAATCCAGAAAACGGTCATCCCCCCTTTGACCAACAAAACGACATTTGAAAAATAGAGCTAAAAAAGCTTTCGATGTTCATTAAGAATGAATTTCTTGGTTATTGAACTAAGATGAGATGGTTGGAACCTATTACTCCTATAGATCTATGAGAGGGCTTCGTGTTGACTGATTATGGTTCTAGTTACTCAAAATGGATAAAAAGCTATGGTTGACGGAACAACCTACGTCAGTTGGGTGAAACAACAAATTCTTCAGGTGTAACATCTATTTGAAAATCCAGGATAGCACTGTATGACTATTGAAATCTCGTTTATGGGGATGAAATAGAAATATAACATGGTGCATAAAATTCCAAAAAATTGTAAATCGAATTCCGACCACGGTCAAAACCCCTTTGACTAACAAAACGGCATGTGAAAAATTGAGGTAAAAAAGCTTTCGTTGTTCCCAAAAGTCATTAAGATTGAATTTCTTGGTTACTGAAATAAGATGAGACATATGGAACTAATTAGTTCTATATGTCTATGAGAAAGCTTCGTTTTGACTGGTTATGGTTCTAGTAACTTAAAATGGATAAAAAGTTTGGATTGATGGAACAACCGACGTCTGTTGGGTTCAATATCGAAGTCTTGAGGTGCAACATCTATTTGAACATCCGAAATTACACTGTACGACTTTTGAAAACTCATTTATAGGGATCAGATAGAGATATAACATGGTGCATCATATTCCAAAAAATAGTAAATCGAATTCCGACCACAGTCAACCCACCTTTGACCAATAAAATGGCATTAGAAAAAATGAGTGAAAAAATCTTTCGATGATCCCAAAATTCATTAAGATCGAATTTCTTGGTTTCTAAACTAAGATGAGATGGGTGGAACTTGTTATTCCTATAGATCAATAAGAGACCTTCGTTTTGACTGGTTATGGTTTTGGCAACTCAAAATGGATAAAATGTCATGGTTGACGGAACAACCCAACATACGTGGATTTTCAAATAGATGTTGCCCCACAAGACTTCAATGTTGCACCAACAGACATAGGTTGTTCCATTAACCATAAATTTTTATTTATTTTGAGTTACTAGAGCCATAACTAGTCAAAACGAAGCTCTCTCATAGATCTATAGGACTAACAGGTTCCCCATGTCTCATCTTAGTTTAGTAACCAAGAAATTCAATCTTAATGACTTTTGGGAAAACGAAAGCTTTTGTAGCTCAATTTTTCACATGTTGTTTTGTTGGTCAAAGGGGAGTTGACCTTGGTCGGAATTTGATTTACTATGTTTTGGAATTTAATGCATTATGTTATATTTCTATTTCATTTCTATTAACTAGTTCCCAAAATTCATACATTACTATTTTGGATTTTCATACAGATGTTGCACCTCAAGACTTCGATGTTGCACCCAACATACGTGGGTTGTTCCGTCAGCCATAATTTTTTATCCATTTTGAGTTACTAGAACCATAACCAGTCAAAACGAAGCTCTCTCATTGATCTACAGGACTAACATGTTCCACATGTCTCATCTTATTTCAGTAACAGAGAAATTCAATCTTAATGACTTTTGGGAAACAACGAATTTTTTTTATCTTAATTTTTCACATGCCGTTTTGTTGGTCAAAGGGGGGTTGACCGTGGTCGGAATTCGATTTACTATTTGTTTTGGAATTTGATGCAACATGTTATATTTCTATTACATCCACCCCCCTTTGACCAACAAAACAGTGTAAATAATTGAGCTAAAAAAGTTTTCAATGTTCCCAGAAGTCAGTAAGATTGAATTTCTTGGTTATTCAACTGAAATGAGATGGGTGGAACCTGTTAGTCCTATAAATTTATGAGAGTGCTACGTTTTGACTGGTTATGGTTCTAGTAACTCGAAATTGATAAAAATTAATGGTTGACAGAACAACCTACTTCTGTAGGGTGCAACGTCGATGTCTTAAGCTTTAACATCAGTTTGCACACCCAAGATAGCACTGCATGACTTTAAGGAACTCATTTATGGGGATGAAATAGAAATATAACGTGGTGCATCAAATTCCAAAAAATAGTAAATCGAATTCCGACCACGGTCAACCCCTCTTTGACTAACAAAACGGTATGTGATAAATTAAGATAAAAAGAAATTCGTTGTTCCCAAAAGTCATTAACATGAATTTATTTGTTACTGAACTAAGATAAGACATGCGAAATCTGGTAGTCCTGTAGATCTATAAGAGAGCTTCATTTTCGCTGGTTATGGTTCTCGTAAATCAAAATGGATAAAAATATATGGTTGAAAAAAAAAACCACGTCTCTTGGGAGTAACATCGAAGTCTTGAGGTGCAACATCTGTTTGAAAATCCAAGATAGCATTGTATGACTTTTGAAAACTCATTTATGGGGATGAAATAGAAATATAACAGGGTTCACCAAATTCAAAAAATAGTAAATCAAATTCCGACCACGGTTAACCCCCCTTTGATCAACAAAACAGCATGTGAAAAAATGAGCTAAAAAACTTTCGATGTTCCCAAAAGTCATTAAGATTGAATATCTTTGATACCTAACTAAGATAAGACATGTGGAACCTGTCAGTCCTATAGATCTTTGCAGAGCTTCATTTTGACGAGTTATGGTTCTAGTAACTCAAAATGGATAAAAAATTATGGTTGACGGAACAACCTATGCATGTTGGGCGCAACACCTAAGTCTTGAGGTGCACATCTGTTTTAAATCCAAGATAGCACTCTATGGCTTTTGAAAACTCGTTTATGGGGACAAAATAGAAATATAACATGGTGCATCAAATTCCAAAAAATAGTAAATCGAATCCTGACCACGGTCAACCCCCCTTTGACCAACAAAACGACATTTGAAAAATTGAGCTAAAAAAGCTTTCGATGTTCCTAAAAGTCATTAAGATTGAATTTATTGGTTACTGAACTAAGATGAGATCGGCAGAACCTGTTAGTCCTATAGATCTATAAGGGAGCTTCCTTTTGACTGATTATGGTTCTAGTTTCTCAAAATGGATAAAAAGCTATGGATGATGGAACAACCTAAGTCAGTTGGGTGAAACATCGAAGTTTTGAGGTGCTACATCTTTTTGAAAATCCAAGATAGCACTGTATGACTTTTTAAATCTCATTTAAGGGGATGAGATAGAAATATAACATGTTGCATAAAATTCCAAAAAATAGCAAATCGAATTCGGACCACGGTCAACCTCTTTTTGACCAACAAAACGACATTTGAAAAATTGAGCTAAAAAAGCTTTCGTTGTTCCCAAAAGTCATTAAGGTTGAATTTCTTGGTTACTGAACTAAGATGAGATGGGTGGAACCTGTTAATCCTATAGATCTATTAGAGAGCCTCGTTTTGACTGGTTATGGTTCTATTAACTCAAAATGGATAAAAAAATTATGGTTGATGGAACAACCCACGTCTGTTGGGTGCAACATCGAAGTTTTGAGGTGCAACATTTGTTTGAAAATCTAAGATAGCACTGTATGAAATTTGAAACTCGTTTATGGGGATAAAATAGAAACATAACATGGCGCATCAAATTCCAAAAAATAGTAAATTGAACTCAGACCACGGTCAACCCTCATTTGACCAACAAAATGGCATGTAAAAAATTGACATAAAAAAGCTTTCATTGTTCTTGAAAGTCATTAAGTTTGAATTTCTTGGTTACTGAACTAAGATAAGACATGTGGAACCTATTAGTACTATAGATCAATGACAGAGCTTCGTTTTGAATGATTATGGTTCTAGTAACTCAAAATGGATAAAAATTTATGGTTGATACCCAGGTATGTTGGGCGGAACATCGAAGTCTTGAGGTGCAACATTTGTTTGAAAATCCAAGATAACACTATTTGAATTTTTATAACTCGTTTGTGGGGATGAAATAGAAATATAGCATGGTGCATCAAATTCCATGAAATATTAAATCGAATTCCGACCACAGTCAACCCCCATTTGACCAACAAAACAACATGTGAAAAATTGAGCTAAAAAGGCTTTCTTGTTCCCAAAAGTCATTAAGATTGAATTTCTTGGTTACTCAACTAAGATGAGAGTCATGTGGAACCTATTAGTCCTATAGATCTATGAGAGAGCTTTGTTGTGACGGGTTGTGGTTCTAGCAACTCAAAATGGATTAAAAAAAATTGGTTGATCGAACAACCTACGTCTGTTGGGTGCAACATCGAAGTCTTGAGGTGCAATATCTGATTCAAAATCAAAAATTGCACTGTGTGACTTTTGAAAACTCGTTTATGGGGATGAAATAGAAATATAACATGGTGCATCAAATTCCAAAAAATTGTAAACCGAATCCCGACTTCGTGAACCCCCTTTGACCAAAAAACCGGCATGTGAAAAATAGAGCTAGAAAAGGTTTCGATGCTCCCAAAAGTCATTAAGATTGAATTTCTCGTTTAATGAACTAAGATGAGATGGGTGGAACCTGTTAGTCTTATAGATCTATAAGAGAGCTTCGTTTTGACTGATTTTGGTTCTAGTAACTAAAAATGGATAAAAAGTTATGGTTGATAGAACAACCTACGTCAATTGGGTGCAACATCGAAGTCTTGAGGTGCAACATCTATTTGAAAATTAAAGAAAGCACTGTATTACTTTTGAAATCTCGTTTATGGGGACAAAATAGAAATATAGCATGGTGCATAAAATTCCAAAAAATAGTAAATCAAATTTCAACCACGGTCAACCCCCTTTCGACCAACAAAACGACATGTGAAAAATTGAGCTAAAAATGCTTTCGTTGTTTCCAAAAGCCACTAAGATTATATTTATTGGTTATTGAAATAAGTTAAGATGGGTGAAACCTGCTAATCCTATAGATCTATGAGAGAGCTTCGTTTTGACTAGTTATGGTTCCATTAACTCAAAATGGGTTGTTCCGTCAACCTTAACTTTTTATCCATTTTGAGTTACTAAAAACAGAACCAGTCGGAATGAAGCTCTCTCATAGATCTATAGGACTAGCAGGTACTACATGTCTCATCTTAATTTAGTAACCAAAAAATTCAATCTTAATGACTTTTCGGAAGAACAAAAGCTTTTTTAGCTCAATTTTTCATATGATGTTTTGTTGGTCAAAAGGTGGTTGACCGTGGTTGAAATTCGATTTACTATTTTTTAGAATTTGATGCACCATGTTATATTTCTATTTCATCCCCATAAACTAGTTCCAAAAGTCACATAGTGCTATCTTGGATTTTAGACAGATGTTGCACCTCAAGACTTCGATGTTGCACCCAACATACGTGGGTTTTTCCATCAACATAACTTTTTATCCATTTCGAGTTACTAGAACTATAACCAGTCAAAACAAAGCTCTCTCATAGATCTATAGAATTAATAGGTTCCACATGTCTCATCTTAGTTCGGTAACAAAGAAATTCAATCTTAATGACCTTTGGGATCAACGAAAGCTTTTTTAGCTCAATTTTTCACATGACATTATGTTGGTCAAAAGGGGGTTGACCGTTGTCGGAATTCGATTTACTATTTTTTTTGGAATATGATGCACCATGTTATATTTCTATTTCATCCACCTCCTTCGACCAATAAAACGACAAGTAAAAAATTGAGCTTAAAATGCTTTCGATGTTCCCGAAAGTCATTAAGATTGAATTTCTTTGTCATTGAACTAAGATGAGATGGGTGGAACCTGTTAGTCCTATACATCAATGAAAGAGCATAGTTTTGACTGGTTATTGTTCTAGTAACTCGAAATGGATAAAAAATTATGGTTGACGGAATAACCTACGTATGTTGGTTGCAACATCGAATTCTTGAGGGGCAACATCTGTTTGTAAATCCAAGATAGCACTGTATGACTTTTGGGTACTCATTTATGGGAATGAAATAGAAATATAACATGATGCATCAAATTGCAAAAAAATAGTAAATCGAATTCAAGAAATTCACATAGATCTATTTCTGTTTCATCCCCATAAAAGAGTTCTCAAAATTTGTACACTGCTATTTTGGATTTTCAAACAAATGTTGCACCTCAAGACTTCGATGCTGCACCTAGCATACGTGGGTTTTTCCGTCACTCATAACTTTTTATCCTTTTCGATGTTGGGTGCAACAACCTACATATGTTGGGTGCAACATCGAAGTCTTGTGGTGCGACATCTTTTTGAAACTACTGTTCAGTAACCAAATTTAAGGTTTATTTTTTATTCTTTATGATTTATTATTTAAAAACTAAACAAAATGGCATGTGAAAAATTGAGCTAAAAAAGCTTTCGTTGTTCCCAAAAGTCATTAAGACTGAATTTCTTGGTTACTGACTTTTGAAAACTCATGTCGTCTCGAGTAACCAAGAAATATAACAAATTTTTATCCATCTTGAGTTACTAGAACTGTAGACATGGTTTATGGATTAAAGTTTATGATAACTCCATAAAAAATATTTCTTAAACCATAACACATGTGGGTTGTCTCATCATATTAATATTTTATCCAAAACTAATAAGTTTATAGGACGATAAACGTACCTATTATAAATGAGTTTTTAAAACAATCATAAAGCTTATAGTTTCTATCATATAACCATGCTTAAAAAAACTAAAAATGTACAACTGTTTAATGGAGGCATTCAATTTCTTGTTCCGTCAACCATAACTTTTTATCCATTTTGAGATACTAGAACCATAACCAGTCAAAACGAAACTCTCTCATAGACCTATAGGACTAATAGGTTCAATATTTCAATTTCAGTGAACATTTTGGTTTTTCAAACAGATGTTACACCTCAAGACTTCGATATTGCACCCAACATACGGGGGTTGTTCTATCAACAATAACTTTTTATCCATTTTGAGTTACTAGAACCAAAACTAGTCAAAACGAAGCTCTCTCATAAATCTATAGGACTAATAGGTTCCACATAACTCATCCTATTTTAGTGACCTAGAAATTCAATCTTAATTACTTTTGGACACAACGAAAGCTTTTTTGGCTCAATTTTTCACATTCCGTTTTGTTGGTCAACTATATTTCTATTTCATCCCCAAAAACGAGTTTTCAGAATTCATATAATGCAATTTTGGATTTTCATACAAATGTTGCACCTCAAGACTTGGATGTTGCACCCAACAGACGTGGGTTGTTTCGTCAACCATAAATTTTTATCCATTTTGTGTTACTAAAATCATAACCATTCAAAACAAAGCTCTCTCATAGATTGAAGGTATTAACAGGTTCCACTCATCTCATCTTAGTTCAATAACCAAGAAATTCAATCTTAATGACTTTTGAAAATAACGAAAGCTTTTTAGCTCAATTTTTCATATGCCGTTTAGTTGGTCAAAGGGTGGTTGACCATGGTCGGAATTCTATTTACTATTTTTTAGAATTTGATGCACCATGTTATATTTCTATTTCATCTCCATAAATGAGTTCCCAAAAGTCATGCATTGCTATCTTGGATTTGCAAACAGATGTAAAACCTCAAGACTTCGATGTTGAACTCCGCAAACGTAGGTTGCAAGTCAACCATAACTTTTTATCCAGCGTGTTACTAGAACCATAACAAGTCAAAACGAAGCCCTCTCATAGATTTATAGGACTAACAGGTTCCATCCATCTCATCTTAGTTCAATAACCAAGAAATTAAATCTTAATGACTTTTGGGAACTTCAAAAGGTTTTTTAGCTCAATTTTTCACATGTCGTTTTGTTGGTCAAAGGGGGGATGACCATGGTCGTAATTCGATTTACTATTTTTTGAAATATGGTCCACCATGTTATATTTATATTTCATCACCATAAACGAATTTTCAAAAGTCATATAGTGCTATATTGAATTTTCAAATAGATGTTGCACCTCATAACTTCAATGTTGCACCCAACAGATGTAGGTTGTTCCGTCAACTGTAACTTTTTATCCATTTTGAGCTACTAGAATCATAACCAGTCAAAACGAAGCTCCCTCATATATCAATAGGAATAATAGGTTAGATATTTCAATTTCAGTAAATATTTTGTTTTTTCAAACAGATGTTGCACCTTAAGACTTCGATGTTGCACCCAACAGACGTGGGTTATTCTGTCAACCATAATTTTTTATCCATTTTGAGTTACTAGAACCATAACTAGTCAAAACGAAACTCTCTCATAGATCTATAGGACTAACAGGTTCCACATGTCTCATCTTAGATCAATGACCTAGAAATTCTATCTTACTAACTTTTGGGCAAAAGAAAAGCTTTTTTAGCTCAATTTTTCGCATGCCGTTTTGTTGGTCAAAGGGGGGTTGGCCGTGGTTGGAATTCGGTTTGCTATTTTTTTGAATATGATACACCAAGTTATATTTCTATTTCACCCCCATAAATGAGTTTTCAAAAGTCATACAATTCAATTTTGGTTTTCAAACAGATGTTGCTCCTCAAGACTTCGTTGTTGCACCCAACATATGTGAGTTGTTCCGTCAATCAGACACTTTTATCTATTTTGAGTTACTAGAACATAACCAGTCAAAAGGAAGCTCTCTCATTGATCTATTAGACTAGCAGGTACAACCCATTTCATCTTAGTTTAGTAACCAAGAAATTCAGTCTTAATAAATTTCAGTAACATCAAAAGCTTTTTTAGCTAAATTTTTCACATGTCATTTTGTTGGTCAAAGGGGGGTTGACCGTGGTCGGAATTCGATTTACTATTTTATAAAATATGATGCACCGTTTTATATTTCTATTTCATCCCTATAAACGAGTTTTCAAAAGTCATACAATGCAATCTTGGATTTTCAAACAGATGTTGCACCTCAAAACTTCGATGTTGCACCCAACAGACGTAGGTTGTTCCGTCTACCATAACTTTTTATCCATTTTGAGTAACTAGAACCATAACGAGTCAAGGCGAAGCTCTGCCATAGATCTATAGGACTAATAAGTTCCCCATGTCTCATCTTAGTTCAATAACAAAGAAATTAAATCTTAATTTCTTTTGGGAACATCTAAATTTTTTTAGCTCAATTTTTCAAATGCCATTTTGTCGGTCATAGAGGGCGGTTGACCATGGTCAGAATTCAATTTACTATTTTTTCATATATGATGCATCTTGTTATATTTCTATTTCATCCCATAAACGAGTTTTCCAAAGTCATACAGTGTATTCTTGGATTTCAAAACAGATGTTGCACCTCAAGACTTCGATGTTGCACCCAACAGACGTAGGTTGTTCCATCAACCAATTTTTTTATCCATTTTGAGTTACTAGAACCATAACAATTCAAAATGAAGCTTTCTCATAGATATATAGGACTAACAGGTTCCATCCATCTCATCTTAGTTCAATAACAAAGAAATTCAATCATAATGACTTTCGGGAACAACAGAAGCAATTTTAGCTAAATTTTTCACATGCCGTTTTGTTGGTCAAATGGGGGGTTGGCCGTGGTCGGAATTCGATTGACTATCTTTTGGAATATGATGCACCTTGTTATATTTCTATTTCTTCCCCATAAACAAATTTCCAAAAGTCGTACAATGCGATTTTTGTATTTCTAACAGATGTTGCACCTCAAGAGTTCGATGTTACACCTAACATACAGGGGTTGTTCCTTTAACCATAAATTTTTATTCATTTTGAGTTACTAGAACCATAACCGGTCAAAACAAAGCTCTCTCATAGATCTATAGGACTTATAGGTTCCACATGTCTCGTCTTATTTTAGGAACCAAGAAATTCAATCTTAATGACTTTTGGGAACAACAAAAACTTTTTTAGCTCAATTTTTCACATGTCGTTTTGTTGGTCAATGAGGGTTTGACCGAGGTCAGAAATCAATTTACTATTTTTTGGAATTTGATGCACCATGGTATATTTCTATTTAATCCCTATAAACGAATTTTCAAAAGTCATTAACTTCAGTTTTGGTTTTTCAAACAGATGTTGCACCTCAAGACTATGATGTTGCATCCAACATACGTGGGTTGTTCCGTCAATCATAAACATTTATCCATTTTGATTTACTAGAACCATAACCAATCAAAACGAAGCTCTCTCATAGATCTATAGGACTAACAGGTTCCACCCATCTCATCTTAGTTCAATAACCAAGAAATTCAATCTTAATGACTTTCGGGAACATCGAAAGCTTTTTTAGCTCAATCTTTCACATGTCACTTTGTTGGTCAAAGGGGGGTTAACCGTGGTCGGAATTCGGTTTACTATGTTTTGAAATATGATGCACCATGTTATATTTATATTTCATCCCCATAAATGAGTTTTCAAAATTCATATAGTGTTATGCTGGATTTTCAAACAGATGTTGCATCTCACGACTTTGATGTTGCACCCAACAAACGTAGGTTGTTTCGTTAACCATAACTTCTTATCTATTTTGAGCTGCTAGGACCATAACAAGTCAAAATGAAGCTCTCTCATATATCTATAGGACTAATAGGTTAAATATTTCAATTTTAGTAAACATTTTTTTTATTTCAAACAGAAGTTGCACTTCAAGACTTCGATGTTGCACCCAACAAACGTGGGTTGTTCTGTCAACCATAACTTTTTTATCAATTTTTAGTTACTAGAACCATAACTAGTCAAAATGAAGCTCTCTCATAGATCAATAGGAATAAAAGGTTCCGCATGTCTCATCTTAGTTTAGTGACCTAGAAATCCAGTCTTACTTTTGGGCACAATAAAAGCTTTTTTAGCTCAATTTTTCACATGCCGTTTTGTTGGTCAAATGGGGGTTGACCGTGGTCGGGATTCGATTGACTATTTTTGGGAATATGACGCACCAAGTTATGTTTCTATTTCGTCCCCATAAACGAGTTTTCAAAAGTCATACAGTGTTATCTTGGATTTTCAAGCAGATGTTGCACCTCAAAACTCAATGTTGCACCCAACAGACGTAGGTTGTTCCGTCAACCATCACTTTTTATCCATTTTGAGCTACTAGAACCATAACTAGTCAAAATGAACCTCTTTCATTGATCTATAGGAATAATAGGTTTAATATTCCAATTTCAATAAACATTTTGGATTTTCAAACAGATGTTGCACCTCAAGACTTCGATGTTGCACCCAACAGACGTGGGTTGTTCTTTCAACCATAACTTTTTATCCATTTTGA
The DNA here is from genome assembly GCA_030737875.1 of Allium sativum. Taxonomy (NCBI): domain Eukaryota; kingdom Viridiplantae; phylum Streptophyta; class Magnoliopsida; order Asparagales; family Amaryllidaceae; genus Allium; species Allium sativum. The sequence goes on along the minus strand of CM060912.1, from coordinate 24,951,143 downwards.
GTTACTAGAACCATAACTAGTCAAAACCAAGCTCTCTCATAGATCTATAGGATTAATAGGTTCCACATGTCTCATCTTAGTTTAGTGACCTAGAAATCCAGTCTTACTTTTGGGCACAACGAAAGCTATTTTAGCACAATTTTTCACATGCAATTTTGTTGGTCAAATGGGGGTTGACCGTGGTCGGAATTCGATTGACTATTTTTTGGAATATGATGCACCATGTTATGTTTCTATTTCATCCCCATAAACGAGTTTTCAAAAGTCATACTGTGTCATCTTGGATTTTAAGCAGATGTTAAACCTCAAAACTTTGATGTTGCACCCAATAGACGTAGGTTGTTCCGTCAACCATAACTGTTTATCCATTTTGAGCTACTAGGACCATAGCTAGTCAAGACGAATCTCTCTCATTGATCTATAGGACTAATAGGTTTAATGTTCCAATTTTAGTAAACATTTTGGATTTTCAAATAGATGTTACACCTCAAGACTTCGATGTTGCACCCAACAGACGTGGGTTGCTCTGTCAACCATAAATTTTTATCCATTTTGAGTTACTAAAACAATTACCATTCAAAATGAAGATCTCTCATAGATATATAGGGCTAACAGGTTCCACCCATCTCATCTTAGTTCAATATCCAAGAAATTCATTCTTAATGACTTTTGGGAACAATGAAATCTTTTTTAGCTCAATTTTTAACATGTCGTTTTGTTGGTCATAGGGGGGTTGACCATGGTCGGAATATGATTTACAATTTTTTGGAAATTGATGCACCATGTTATATTTTTATTTCATCCCCATAAACGAGTTTTCAAAAGTCATACAATTCAATTTTGGTCTTTCAAACAGTTGTTGCACCTCAAGACTTCGATGTTGCACCCAACATACATGGGTTGTTCCATCATCCATTACTTTTTATCTATTTTGAGTTACTAGAACCATAACCAGTCAAAACGAAGATCTCTCATAGATCTATAGGACTAACAAGTTCCATCCATCTCATCTTAGTTCAGTAACCAAGAAATTCTGTCTTAATAACTTTTAGAAACAACGAAAACTTTTTTAGCTCAATTTTTCACATGCTATTTTGTTGGTCAAAGGGGGTTGACCGTAGTCGGAATTCGATTTACTATTTTTTGGAATATGTTGCACCATGTTATATTTCTATTTCATCCCATAAATGAGTTTTCAAAAGTCATAGAAAATAATTTTTGTTTTTCAAACAGATGTTGCACCTCAAGACTTTGATGCGGCACCTAACATACGTGGGTTGTTCCGTCGACCATAACTTTTTACCCATTTTGAGTTACTAGAACCATAACCAGTGAAAACGAAGCTCCTTCATAGATCTATAGGACTAATGGGTTTCACTTGTCTCATCTTAGTTCAGTAACCAAGAAATTCAATCTTACTGACTTTCGGAACATCGAAAGCTTTTTTAGCTCAATTTTTCACATGTCGTTTTATTGGTCAAAGGGGGGTTTCGGAATTCGATTTACTATTTTTAGGAATTTGATTTACCATGTTATATTTCTACTTCATTCCCATAAACGAGTTTTCAAAAGTCATACAATTCAATTTTGGTTTTTCAAACAGATGATGCACCTCAAGACTTCGTTGTTGCACCCAACATACGTGGGTTGTTTTGCAAATCAGACATTTTTATATATTTTGAGTTACTAGAACATAACCAGTCAAAAGGAAGCTCTCTCATTGATGTATTAGATTAGCAGGTTCCACCCATCTCATCTTCATTTAATAACCAAGAAATTCAATCTTAATGACTTTAAGGAAAATCAAAAGCTTTTTTAGCTGAATTTTTCACATGTCGTTTTGTTGGTCAAAGGGGGGTTGACCGTGGTCGGAATTCGATTTACTGTTTTTTGAAATATGATGCACCATGTTATATTTCTATCTCATCCCTATAAATGAGTTTTCAAAAGTCATACAGTGCTACCTTGAATTTTCAAACAGATGTTGCTCAGGACTTCGATGTTGCACTCAATAAATGTAGGTTGTTCCGTCAACAATAACTTTTTATCCATTTTGAGTTATAGAACCATAATGAGTCAAGATGAAGCTCTGTCATAGATCTATAGGATTAATAGGTTCGACATGTCTCATCTTAGTTCAGTAATAAAGAAATTCAATCTTAACTACTTTTGGGATCATCAAAAGTTTTTTAAGCTTAAATTTTCAAACGTTATTTTGTTGGTCACAAAGGGCGGTTGACCGTGGTCGGAATTCAATTTACTATTTTTTTTGAATATGATGCATTGTGTTATATTTCTATTTCATGCCATAAACAAGTTTTCAAAAGTCATACAGTGTATTCTTGGATTTTCAAACAGATGTTGCACCTCAAAACTTTGATGTTGCACCCAACAGACGTAGGTTGTTCCATCAACAATTTTTTTTAATCCATTTTGAGTTGCTAGAACCATAATAATTCAAAACGAAGCTCTCTCATAGATGTATAGGACTAACAGGTTCCATCCATCTCATCTTAATTCAATAACCAAGAAATTCATTCTTAATGACTTTCGGGAACAACGAAAGCATTTATAGCTAAATTTTTCACATGTCGTTTTGTTGGTCAAAGGGGGGGTTGACCTTGGTTGGAATTCGATTGACTATCTTTTGGAATATGATGCGCCTTGTTATATTTCTATTTCAGCCCTATAAACGAGTTTTCAAAAGTCATACAATGCAATTTTGGTTTCTCAAACAGATGTTGCACCTCAAGACTTCGATGTTGCACCCAACATACGGAGGTGGTTCCTTCAACCATAACTTTTTATTCATTTTGAGTTACTAAAACCATAACCAGTCGAAAAAAGAGCTCTCTCATAGATCTATAGGTTTAACAGGTTTCACATGTCTCGTCTTAGTTCAGGAACCAAGATATTCAATTTTTATGATTTTTGCGAACAACAAAAGCTTTTTAGCTCAATTTTGCACATGTCGTTTTGTTGGTCAAAGGTGGGTTGACCGTGGTCAGAATTCGATTTACTATTTTTTGGAATAAGATGCACCATGTTATATTTCTATTTAATCCCCATAAACGAATTTTCAGAAGTCATAAAATCTAGTTTTGGTTTTTCAAACAGATGTTGCACCTCAAGACTTCGATGTTGCATCCAACATACGTGGGTTGTTCCGTCAATCATAAATTTTTATCCATTTTGAGTTACTAGAACCATAACTAATCAAAAGGAAGCTCTCTTATAGATCTATAGGACTAACTGTTCCACCCATCTCATCTTAGTTCAATAACCATGAAATTCAATCATAATGACTTTCGGGAATATCGAAAGCCTTTTAGCTCAATTTTTCAAATGTCGTTTTGCAGGTCATAGAGGGTTGACCGTGGTCTGAATTCGATTTACTAATTTTTGAAATATGATGCACCATGTTATATTTATATTTTATCCACATAAATGATTTTTCAAAAGTCATATTGTTATATTGGATTTTCAAATAGATGTTGCACCTCAAGATTTTGATGTTGCACCCTAACAGACGTAGGTTGTTCCGTTAACCAAATCTTTTTATCTATTTTGAGCTACTAGGACCAAAACCAATCAAAACGAAGCTTTCTCATATATCTATAGGACTAATAGGTTAAATATTTCAATTTCAGTAAACATTTTGCTTTTCAAACAGATGTTGCACCTCAATACTTCGATGTTGCACCCAACAGACATGGGTTGTTCCGTCAACCATAACTTTTTATCCATTTTAAGTTACTAAGACCATAACTAGTCAAAACGAAGCTCTCTCATAGATCTATAGGACAAACAAGTTCTACATGTCTCATCTTAGTTCAGTTACCTAGAAATCCAATCTTACTTTTGGGCACAACGAAAGCTTTTTTAACTCAATTTTTCACATGCCGTTTTGTTGGTCAAATGGGGGTTGACCGTGGTCGGAATTCGGTTGACTATTTTTTGGAATATGATGCACCATGTTATGTTTCTATTTCATCCCCATAAACGGGTTTACAAAAGTCATACAGTGTTATGTTGGATTTTCAAATAGATGTTGCACCTCAAAACTTCTATGTTGTACCCAACAGACGTAGGTTGTTCCGTCAACCATAACTTTTTATCCATTTTGAGCTACTAGAACCATAACTAGTCAAATGAACTTCTCTCATAGGTCTATAGGACTAATAGGTTCCATATTCCAATTTTAGTAAAAAAAATTGGATTTTCAAACAAATGTTGCACCCAACAGATGTGGGTTGTTCCGTCAACCATAATTTTTTATCCATTTTGAGTTACTAAAACCATTACCATTCAAAACGAAGCTCTCTCATAGATCTATAGGACTAACAGGTTCCACCCATCTCATCTTAGTTCAATAACCAAGAAATTCAATCTTAATGACTTTTGGGAACAACGAAATCTTTTTTAGCTCAATTTTTCACATGTCATTTTGTTGGTCAAAAGGGGGGTTGACTATGGTCGGAATATGATTAACTATTTTTTGGAAATCAATGCACCATGTTATATTTTTATTTCATCCCCATAAACGAGTTTTCAAAAGTCATACAATATAATTTTGGTTTTTCAAACAGATGTTGCACCTCAAGACTTCGATGTTGCACCCAACATACGTGGGTTGTTCCGTCAACCATTACTTTTTATCCATTTTGAGTTACTAGAACCATAACCAGTCAAAACGAAGCTCTCTCATAGATTTATAGGACTAACATGTTCCACCCATCTCATCTTAGTTCAATAACCAAAAAATTCAATCCTAATGACTTTTGGGAACAACGAAAACTTTTTTAGCTTAATTTTTCACAAGCTATTTTGTTAGCCAAAGGGGGGTTGACTGTAGTCGGAATTCGATTTACTATTTTTTTTTTGAATATGATGCACCATGTTATATTTCTATTTCATCCCATAAACAAGTTTTCAAAAGTTGTACAATTCAAATTTTGTTTTTCAAACAGATGTTGCACCTCAATACTTCGTTGTTACACCCAACGTACGTGGGTTGTTCCATCGACGATAATTTTTTATCCTTTTTGAGTTACAAGAACCATAACCAGTTAAAACATAGCTCCTTCATAGATCTATAGGACGAATAGGTTCCACATGTCTCATCTTAGTTCAGTAACCAAGAAATTCAATATTAAAGACTTTTGGGAACAACAAAAGCTTTTTTATCTCAATTTTTCACATGTCGTTTTGTTGGTCAAAGGGGTTTTGAACGTGGTTGGAATTCGATTTACTATTTTTTGGAATTTGATGCACCATGTTGTATTTCTATTTCATCCACATAAATGAGTTTTCAAAAGTCATACAATTCAATTTTGTTTTTTCAAATTGATGTTGCACCTCAAAACTTCGATGTTGCACCCAATATACGTGGGTTGTTCCGTCAATCATATATTTTTATCTATTGAGTTACTAGAACCATAACTAGTCAAAAGGAAGCTCTCTCATAGATCTGAAGGACTAACAGGTCCTGCCCATCTCCTCTTAGTTCAATAACCAAGAAATTCAATCTTAATGACTTTCGGGAACATCAAAAGCTTTTTTAGCTGATTTTTTCACATGTTGTTTTGTTGGTCAAAGGGGGGTTGACCATGGTTGGAATTCGATTTACTATTTTTTGAAATATGATGCACAATGTTATATTTCTATTTCATCCCCATAAACGAGTTTTCAAAAGTCATTTAGTGCTATCTTCGATTTTCAAACTTATGTTGCACCTCAAGACTTCGATGTTGCACCTAATAGACGTAGGTTGTTCCGTCAACTATAACTTTTTATCCTTTTTTAGTTGGTAGAACCGTAACGAGTCTAAACAAAGCACTGTCATAGATCTATAGGACTAACTGGTTCCACATGTCTCATCTTAGTTAAGTAACAAAGAAATTCAATCTTTTTCAGCTTAATTTTTCGAATGTCGTTTTGTTGGTCACAAAGGAGGGTAGACCGTGGTCAGAATTCGATCTACTATTTTTTCGAATATGATGCATCGTGTTATATTTCTATTTCATCTCATAAACGAGTTTTCAAAAGTCATACGGTGCAATCTTGGATTTTCAAACAAATGTTGCTCCTCAAGACTTCAATGTTGCACCCAACAAACGTAGGTTGTTCCGTCAACAATAAAATTTTATCCATTTTGAGTTACTTGAAACATAACAATTCAAAACGAAGCTCTCTCATTGATCTATAGGACTAACAGGTTCCACCAATCTCATATTAGTTCAATAACCAAGAAATTCAATCTTAATGACTTTCGGGAAGAGCGAAAGCATTTTTAGCTAAATTTTTCACATGCCGATTTGTTGGTCAAAGAGGGGTTGACCGTGGTCGGAATTCGATTGGCTATTTTTTGGAATATGATGCACCATATTATATTTATATGTCTTCCCCATAAAAGGGTTTTCAAAAGTTATACAATGCAATTTTGGTTTTTTAAATAGATGTTGTACCTCAAGACTACGAAGTTGCACCCAACCTACGTGGGTTGTTCCTTCAACCATAACTTTTTTTCTATTTTGAGTTACTAAATCCATAACCAATCAAAACGAAGCTCTCTCATAGATCTATAGGACTAACAGGTTCCATTTGTCTTGTCTTGGTTCAGGAACCAAGAAATTCAATCTTAATGACTTTTGGGGACAACAAAAGCTTTTTTAGCTTAATTTTTCACATGTTGGTTTGTTGGTCAATGTGGGGTTGATTGTAGTTAGAATTCGATTTACTATATTTTGGAATTTAATGCACCATTTTATATTTCTATTTCATCCCCATAAACGATTTTTCAATAGTTATACAGTTCTATCTTGGATTTTCAAACAGATGTTGCACCTCAAGACTTCGATGTTGCGCCCAACATACGTGTGTTGTTCCATCAACCATAACTTGTTATCCATTTTGAGTTACTAGAACCATAACCAGTCAAAACGAAGCTCTCTCACAGATCTATAGGACTAAAAGGTTCCACATGTCTTATCTTAGTTCAGTAACAAAGAAATTCAATCTTAATGACCTTTGGGAACAATGAAAGCATTTTTTGCTTAATTTTTCACATGTCGTTTTGTTGGTCAAAGGGGGGTTGACCGTGGTCGAAATTCGATTTACTATTTTTTGGAATATCATGCACCATGTTATATTTCAATTTCATCCCCATAAATGAGTTTTCAAAGCCATACAATGCAATTTTGGTTTTTCAAATAGATGTTGCACCACAAGACTTCGATGTTGTACCCAACATACGTGGGTTGTTCAGTCAACCATAACTTTTTATCCATTTGAGTTACTAAATCCATAACCATAACTAAGATATTGCATCATCTTAGTTTGGTAACCATAAACAAGTTCTCAAATGTCATACAGTGCTATCTTGGATTTTCAAATAGATGTTGCACCATGTTATATTTTATTGTTCAATAACCAAGAAATTCCGACCATACTATTTTTTGGAATATTATGCACCATGTTATATTTCTATTTCATCCTCATAAACGAGTTTTCGAAAGTCATACAATGCAATTTTGGTTTTTCAAACAAATGTTGCACCCCAAGACTTCGATCTTTCACCAAACAGACGTGGGTTGTTCCATCAACCTTAACTTTTTATCCATTTTGAGTTACTAGAACCATAACCAGTCAAAACGAAGCTCTCTCATAGATCTATAGGACTAATAGGTTCCACCGATCTCATCTTAGTTCAGTAACCAATAAATTCAATCTTAATGACTTTTAGGAACATCAAAAGCTTTTTTAGCTCAATTGTTGTGTAATGATTGTTTGGATGAGTTGCTAAATAATTGGTTGAAATAAAATATATCCTTATATATAAATCGTTGTTTAAATAATGATTCTATTTATTATGATATTTCACGTTGTTATGAAGTGTTACTTATGTTTGTTAACATATTTAGATGCAGAGAAACAGGTTGGAGGAAACCAATTGGATTCTACAACAATTTTATTGTTGTTTTTCATCTATTGCATTATATGATGTGATGAATGATCTGTGGTTGATTATTCTGTGTTTGGGATGTCGCGGTAACATTAAGTTGAATTTTTTTTAGTATTTATGTACCGTAAAAGTATAATGGAAAGGAATTCGAGTTTTGAAAAGGAAAAACTATTTTAATAGAAATATAATTTCGACTGGGCTAGAATATAATTAATTGTTTAATTGTACAAAAACAAGTAGTTTGGTTTGTAAATGATATTTGTAAATGAAGTGGAATACGAAGTATGAATTTTTAAGATAACTCAATAGATGGAATTCTAAAACTATAAAGGCATTTACTTTTTGAATCAAGATTTATTTAATGAATAAATCCAGATTTATTATGAAAAATATAATATTCATATTTTAAATCATAATTAAATAATTAATTAGATGTTGAATTCAAGAAAGTACTGTTTATTTTTCGTTTTTAAATCATAATTAAATAATTAGTTAATTATTATTTATTTATTCAAAGTCACGAATCATAGTTATATTTTAAAATTTAATAATTTGGAAACAGGGATCATAACGTTATCGTTATAATCAATATTTTCCATAAAACATGTGGATTCGTAAATTGAATTCGAGAGTTGTGTAAGCAATAATTTGATAAGAAATTAAGAAATGGAGTTAAGGAAATTAGAAACTAACTGGATATTAGTCAGTTAGAATGGCTTTCTTAGAATTGATCTTATGTTGGTTTCGGCCTTCGGGGTTGATACTTGGGGAGTTATTATCTTACTAGTTTTCGGTTAAGGACTGATGAATGTGGAAGGATGGTGATGCATGAATAAGAAATGGAAAAGTTTTTCCAATGTTAATAATGTATATTTTCTAAGTATATGACATAAGAAAATGGGAATATATACTGAAATGTTTTCCAATGTTAATAAGAAATATTTTCTAGAATATAGAAAATGAATAGTTTACAATCGATGGAAACGTTTTCCAAGAATCGTGAGAGGCTAAACGAGTTGGAGAAATGTTTGGGTAAAGATTGTAGCATCCCGGAAATTTCAACTCTCGAATGTACATATTTATACACTCCATGTCCAAATTCAAGTATCAAAATCCCAGAAGCTAAAGGAAAGAAATAAGAGGGTGAGAAATAGAAAGAAAGTTAAGAATAGAAGAAAGAAGAAGAACAATAATACACAGTCTCACATCGCAGCGGAATAAAATATAAAATAGAAATAAATCTTTATTGAAAAACTTGAAACAATACTTACATTTATCAGAGCACAGTAGTGATTCATCACATCTGGACAGTTATAATAACCTGTCCTTGTTTACAATACACAGTGGAATAATATATATGAATCATACGTCTGAACTTCTCCAGCTCGTCTCCTGGAATTTTGTATCTTATCCTGAACCTGTAAAACTCGGTCTGACCCAATTGGGAATGACCCGAGCATTACAAACGCCACAGTTCAGTCTGGTGAACCAACGTGAGAAAAACCCACTAAATTATTGGTAGCATTCAACTTGATTTTAAAGTTTAAAATCATTTGGAAATAAAAGGATAATCGTAAGACCAATCCACACATAAATAGGGATGATTTTTACCTTACGATAACCCAAAACATTTTTGAAATCAATATCTTTTCGATATTATAATAATGTCTAATCACAAATAAATATCAATTTAGCGGAATGCTTGAATCTTATGCTCCACATATATAGTATACAATCAAAACCGCAGGCGCTTATTGGAGATTGGATTTCCAACTATGAGAAGGTATGGAACCACCTGTCGATAGTGTATCTCTAGAGTGGGATACACTAGGTTCAACAAGAACGTCTTGCAACCCGGCCCACACATGACCGACCACTCATTTCTCATGAGTGTATCGAATATATTTTCGCCTACGGTTGCTAGAAACATAACCATTCCCAGGTGATACAGAAGCAAAAAGAAGTAACAAATATGAATATTCTCTAGATGGTGACAATACACCCTAATGGGGGCGACCCACATAACCATGCTGCCTTCCCGATTTTTGTCATTTCCCGGTTGATGAGGCTTGAGGTTATAATTTATTTAGTTGATTATTTATTTATATTCTTATGGAACATCTGGCCACCATTCACTTTGAATGCCACATCGTCAGATCCGACAAATCCCTAATTGACGTCCACAAAAATATTCTAGTCGTTAAGCTAAGAGAAGTGCCCTTCTCCGCCACTAACGAAATTCATTTGTAAAAACCAACGTACGTGATTCTTTTGGAAATATTTTGATAGACAATTGTCCATACAAGTTGTCCTAGGTCTGGACAAACCGAAGGCACCCTCCTACCACATCCTTGGAATCACCCTATAGATTAGTAGTGAGAAGTCCTTACAATCCGTAAATTCCAACCATGACAGAACCATAGCATATCTATGGCCGCTAAACCATTTTATGTAGTTCTTCTGCTTTGTAAAGCTTTACGGTCTTCAATACTCCATCTTGATCAGCGTCGGGTACATATTCAATGTTTTCATATTTGCTTGTCGGAATGGTTTTCAAATATAAATTCGATCCCGGTCTTTCCGTACTAACAATCGCTTTAGGCTAGATTTGACAGTCGGTTATTTAACTATCAAATAAGAACAACCATTTATCCATAAATGAAAATTGAATTTATTGATTCAATATTCGCCTCTTTAATTAATCATTTGTTTATTTGACTTCTTAATTTTCCCAGCATTTGAAATATTCATTTCTCTTCTTAATTAGTATAAGAATATTCAAAACCGTACATTTCAAATATTTTAGAACACACATCCCATCTTGGTAATTAGTTCCCAATCGTAAACTACTAAGTGAATAAGTTCCTAAATATCAACCCCGAAGGCCGAAATTAACATTAGATCGATACTCAGAAAACGATTCATCTTGACTAATCTCCAGTCAGTTTTTAATTCCATTAACTTCATTACTAAATTTCTAAAAGAATAGGATTTCCAATATCAATTACCATTTTAATTGAAATGTTTATCTCAAATTATAACTACTCAGATATTTTACTTATAAATAGCATTTACAAAACATTGCTACAAACTTTACACAATATTCCCTTATGGATTTTGATTTGCAAAACATTTGCTAATTATTAATTTTTAAACTGAAACAAGATGTTCGTATAACAATATATCTTTATTAAACAACTCAATTTTGTCTTACATTTGTAAACTAGGTTATATCAAGTCTTTATCCCATAAATATTTTACCAACATCTATATATGTTTGAAACTCTATTCCATTCTATTATAACTTCTATTTTGAAACATTTATATATCACCATCATTTGCAAATAATATTAATTAATATTATTTGTAGATCATATGTAAAATTATTTAATATAATCTATATTATATTATTCAAATTATTTTTATTTAAATTCAATTAGAATTTATAATTTCAAAACGCTTTTCCAACTACTACTATAAATTCCTATTTTTCACATTACTTGCTTTATTCGCTTTATTTGTGAAAAATATTTCCAATACCGATCCATACTAGACTTGATTTCATAAATTAAATTTCAAATTTCAATCCCTTTATAACTTCTAATTATAGAATTTATTTCACATAACCCCATTTGTAATTTCCTTTTAACAATTCCCATTTGCAAAATATTTGCTTAAACCCTTATTTACCTCACCCATGAATAATAACTCTTAATGCACATCCTTTCTCGACACGAATTTATAATTTCCATTTCAATTCAATCTTATTATAAATTCTAATTATAGAGTTATATATATATATCTTATTTAAAATTTCCATTTGCAGCTGGAAAATTCAAATTTATTTCCAATATCGAATTTAAAACTCAGTTCTCGTATATCTTCCAAATTCATGCTCAAATTATATATTTGAATTTTTTAATAATAATAATGAATGTTATTATTTCACTTCTTTATAAACATTGATTATAAAATCACCTTCACTTCTTGTTTGTTACAATCAAACTTTATTGCTCAATTCCATTTATAATTTGGTTTTAAATAATATTTTTATTTGAAAATAAAATTCCCTTTAAATATTTATATATTTAAATTTTAAAATCCATTTATTTATTTTTCTAACAACTAAAAATATCAAAAATCAAGGTCCAGGGTTAATACTCATCCAATCATGTCATACACTATCACAGGTTACCAATTATATGATATAACAGCATATATGTGAAAACAAATAAATAAATGTTGAGGAATCCAGTTAGATCCCTCCAACCTGTTTTTCCTGCATCCACAGATGTTAGTCAAACAATAATAATACCCATCCTGCTTCGAGGCAGGATATCGCGGTATAGAAGGTCATCCACTATATATATTGTGGGGCGCATAGGGAAATCATCCGCTAATGGTACTACAGACATCCGCTAATGGTACTGCGGGAATTATCCAATCATCAATCACCAATATTATTATATAATATTATATATACTATTTATCACTTTATATCAATCAATTATAATCCAATAAGCAATCAAATAGTTTTGAGCTATTAATAGTTCCCAATAATTTAACTGAGTGGGTTTAACTCACCTGGATTTTCCCTTGGCTGAATATTCATAAATTTCCATATCGTCTCGGTTATGAATCATACCGAATTGTCTTGAATGGACTTATTCCTACGATTATTTATTTAAATTTATGATTAAATGATTTTTAATTTAAGCTAACTATGAATATAAATAAATTATATATTCTATGTATTTAAATCTGGATAAAGCGTATACCTTCGGTCTTTGAATTTCTTGATTAATCCATGAATCTATCCTTAAACATCTTCAAAATATTGCTTTCATTAATATCGGCATTTCATCGAACGATTTATTGACCAACTACCGCCCCATTCGCTACCACCCACACTTAGTCGTGCCATCCATTCAATATCAGAGTTGGATCGACTCCAGTTTCTCAAAAAGAAGAGACCAACCTTCTTAATTAAATTCAGTGTGAATTCCAAATCAGTATTCGAACGACAGTCATCCCACTACCAAGCCAAACATCCACCATCCAAAATTGCAGTCGTACCCCAAATTCATCCAACCACAGTGTCACCTTCATTGACCCCTACAGCGCTCCCCATCGCATACTCAAATCAACCCAGTTCACTCATTGAAGAATCGAATTTCCTCCTTAATCAACACTAATGTCTGCATATCACCCAGTCTCCATTATCACCAAAAATATAGTGTCAAACTCCCAGCAATACCATTGTCGCACCCTCCAGATTATTACGTTCATCAACATCGAACTCCACGACATCCAACAAGCCGCACTTCCAAGCCTCCTCCCAAAATCGCTTATCTCATTAATGTTGAAATCCTCTTCACAACCCTACGACATCGACACTCAATTGTCTCTTCAAATCGCGAGTGTGTTACCAACATTAAATCGATATACGACGATGTATGGAAATTGCGAGTGCTTCCAGATTTCGCTCGAGCTTCAGATTCGAGCTAGTGATTAAACCGCGATTTTGATTTCGATTTCAATTCTTGTTTTCCCCTAATTTTTTATTTGATTTAGTGGATTCGATTTCGACAGAGGAAAAGGGAATGAAATGAAAATAATGGAAGAAGCGTGAATTGATTTTGGAATGGAAAATAACGAAGGCCATAGCCTCTATTTATATACGCAAATTGCTCCAGGGATAAGGATGTTGTATTTCAAATGGTACATATAGAGTTTAGCGTAGGAACAAGGAAGAAGTATGGTTGCACAAAATTTTGAAAGGAAAGGATGAAGGTGATTGTGAAAGAATGAGGCAGCTAGCTAGTATAATTTACAGAAGAAACTTCAATAGAAAGGAATAGGGTGATGGCTGAAAATTTTTCTGTGTTAGACGAGATATAAGTCGGCTTAATATATATGCATATTAATTTATTTATGATTGAATTCATGTGATTTACCTTATTTAAAATATCATGTATATTCGAACTCCTATTTGAACGCTACAAATGGCATTTCTAGAGTTATACCACTGCTTTGAACACATTCGAATGGGTTTCGAAGTCCAATTTGATCGTATGGTAAGATATAAATTTAAACTGACGATTAAAATTAAATTCGATTAAATTGTAGATCGGCTAAAAAATAAATAAATAAATTATTATTATCATATAATTACACACAACCGAATACATATAAATTTCAAAATACACTAACTTAAATTTAAAACCCAACATAAGTTAAACTAATATTCAATTTATTTAAAATCGATTTATTTTAATTAAATAAATCGTTTTTGTTTATAAACGATTCCACAACGATTTTCTGATAATTTGATTTGGCCATAATTCTCAATATAAAATACGAAATTCTGATTTTTCTCTTTTATTACAAAATTATAGTTCAACAGATTCGATTATTTCTTATTTCAGCGAATTCCGGCTTATGACGAATTCTGTACACTCAATTGAAGTTCAAAACTAAATATTACGAATACCGCGCTATTTCGATCTTGTTTATATTATATATATACACACACTCAACTTTGTTTTTAATTAAATAAAAAAATTCATTTATTATGATTTCAACACTTAAACTAAATTAAATATCCAAAACTCAAGTGACAAAAATACGGGATGTTACATTCGTTCCCCCTTAAAAGAATTTTTTCCCCAAAATTACTAACTAGGAAATGTAGCTATACCCTATTAACTTCCCATAATCCACCTATGCAGCTCGACACTCAACATTCTTACTATACTACCAACCCATCAGTTCATTCAAAAATCCTTAACTTCAATTTCCAATTAAACATTAATTTTTTGTTAACAAAAATATTCAAAACTATTGAAAAGATTTCTAACTCCCTAAATTTTTGAAAAATTTCACCAGCACCTCCTCTGTACGGGCTGATCGGTACAACTACAAAATGCCTCTCTGGGCCTTCTTCATTCAAAAAGAAAATCAAAAAGCCAAGTGGCTTGCCAAATAGGCTCATAAAATCCCATATTTGATTAAACATGTACCTTTTTGTCGGGCATCTCATATTTATTCACATATATCTGCTTCCATCTCATAAACCTACTTAATCATATGCACCTGTATTTCTGACTTATTATAAACAATTTAACTTCTTACTTCCAATTCGCCAAATTCATCCGCTAATTGGTTTTCTTCTTCAACTCGTTATGGTATAAACACCCATGTTCAAATATATATACATTTTTCTTATGCACATGTCAGGTTTTATTTATAATCCAAGTTCTACATTAAATTTTCAATATTCGAGTTCATTTACATTTGAGTTTTAATCTCAATTTCAATTAAACTCAATTTAATCCATTCTTCCAAGTCATATTCAGTTATTTATATTCAAATTGGATTTATTTCACTTTCTTCTTATTCTACTCGACATATTCAAATCAAAAGTATCGAGTTCCATTTAGATTATCGATGTCCAATTTATTGATATTTTCAACTTCCATTTAAGAATTTTCATTCCATATTAATTTAATATATCAAATTCTACATTTTATTAATGTAAATCAAATTTATTATCTTAAACTCATTCCATTTGGATTAATATATCGTTTTAATTTATAACGATTTCGATCCCAATTCAAATCCATTTAACATACCTTTCAATCAAGTTTTGATTCATTTAACTCATTTATATTGGAATTGTCTTCCTTAGCTTCCAATTTATTTAACTTCACTAATTGTTGGTGGGTTCCTACCCAACCAATCTAACAATCAATCAGCAAACAACGCACAACAAATTGAATTCATATTCGGTTTTAATATTTCTTGTTCGAGTTTATTTTGGCTCGACATAATATCTTATCAATCAGTTAATATCAGATTAATTTCTAATCCAATATTATTTCCTATTTCATTAGCTTATAATATATAATTTTAACCACTGATTTTTATTACAAATTTTTTTATTTTATCTTCTTGTTATATTAAGCTATTCCAATTTTATAATTTCATTTGAATTTATTCAAACAATCAAATAATCAAATACCAATAAAATATAAGAAAATTGTTTTTTTTTCCTGCACAAAATATAATTTGGGAAAAATTATTTCATTTACCCTCTTTATAAAACAATATTGTATCAGTTTACAGTTCAAAATTGAACTGATCAAGTGACATAATACAAAACATTTTTATAAAATATACAAATACGCACTCTCATATATATACACTCAAACTCCATCTAGGATATTACTAACCCCATCTCTATCGAGTTACGCTACAGAGCCAAGGTTATTCCTAAACCATTGCTCTGATACCAACTATAGCGTCCCGGAAATTTTGACTCTCAAATATAGACATTTATACACTCCATGTCCAAATTCAAGTATCGAAATCCCAGAAGCTAAAAGAAAGAAATAAGAGGGTGAGAAATAGATAGAAAGAAAGTTAAGAATAGAAGAAAGAAGAAGAACAATAATACACAGTCTCACATCGCAGCGGAATAAAATATAATATAGAAATAAATCTTTATTGAAAAACTTGAAACAATACTTACATTTATCAAAGTACAGTAGTCATTCATCACTATTGGACAGTTATAGCAACCTATCCTTGTTTACAATACACAACATAATAATATATATGAATCATATGTCTGAACTTCTCCAGCTCATCTCCTGGAATTTTGTATCTTATCCTAAACCTGTAAAACTCGATCTGACCCAATTGGGTCTGACCGGAGCATTACAAACGCCGCAGGTCAGTCGGGTAAACCAACGTGAGAAAAACCCACTAAATTATTAATAGCATCCAACTTGATTTTAAAGTTTAAAATCATTTCGAAATAAAAGGAAAATCGTAAGACCAATCCACACATAAACACAGACGGTTTTTACCTTATGATAACCCAAAACATTTTTGAAATAAATATCTTTTCTGATATAATAATAATGTCTAATCACAAATAAATATCAATTTAGCGGAACGCTTGCATCTCATGCTCCACATATATAGTATACAATCAAAACCGCGGGCGCTTGTTGGAGATTGGATTTCCAACTATGACAAGGTATGGAACAACCTGTCGATAGTGTATCTCTAGAGAGGATTACACTGGGTTCAACAAGAACGTCTTGCAACCCGGCCCACACATGACCGACCACTCATTTATCTTGATTGTATCGAATATATTGTCACCTACGGTTGCTAGCAACATAACCGTCCCCGGGAGATACAAAAGCGAAAAGAAGTAACAAATATGAATATCCTCTTGATGGTGACAATACACCCTGATGGGGGCGACCCACATAGCCATGTTGCCTGCCCGATTTTTGTCATTTCCCGGTTGATGAGGCTTGAGGTTATAACTTATTTATTTGATTATTTATATATATTCTTAAGGAACATCTGGCCACCATTCACTTTAAATGCCACATCGACAGATCCGCCAAATCACTAATTGACGTCCAAAAAAATATTCTGGTCGTTAGGCTAAAAGAAGTGCCCTTCTCCGCCACTAACAGAAATACGTTTGTAAAAACCAACGTACATGATTCTTTTGGAAATACTTTGTCATACATTCATCCAAACAAGTTGTCCTGGGTCTGGACAAACTGAACGCACCATCCTACCACATCCTAGGAATCACCCTATAGATTAGTAGCAAGAAGTCCTTGCAATCCGTAAATTCCAACCACGACAGAACCACGGTACATCTATGGCCGCTAAACTTGAGATTTTAAGTAGTCTTCCACTTTATGAAGCTTTACGGTCTTCAATTGTGGCAAACGGAACTTCCCCGTGAAGGAAAGCATGGATTGCTTTGAGAATACGACAAATCAGAACACAAACAGAAGAACATTTCATTGCTTATTACAACAATTCACATCAGAGTACAAGAATATACAGGGTATGAATAAATATTATACATCAGAAAAATATCAGAGATTACAAATTACAATATAGCGAAAAATTATACAAAACACAACTGAAAGAGATACACAGATACAGAGCTTTCCGAATATCGTTCCACCTGTAAACTAGGATCCTGTGAATATTAATCTGCAAAACCAAAACTACTATCTGCCCGTGTGGAAAATAGTGGCACCCAGATTTTAGGTTAAAACAATAAACTCCAGGTCACTCATGTGACTGGTGTGAGAACTAAAACAGTTATTAAATCTTTACTTTAAAAATAAAGTAAATCAAGGGACCACACCGTATAACACAGAACGGGTTTCCTCCCAAGAATACTAGTGCATAGAATAAACAACGCAATGATTTTTGGAAAAATGAAGCTATTTTAAGACCCATGTCCCATCACACAATGCAACGCATGCCGGAGGATATGATTTTACCTTATATTAGCCAAACATGCTTGGTACGTTTACAACAAAACATTTGATACTATTATAGTGTAAAGTGTATGAAAACAACTTCAAATATAAATGTATCAATCATAGACGGCATGGGTACCATATATCATGTCGCCAATACTAGGCTCTACAATCAAAAACGAAATGTCACGTATTGGAAGTTGGATTTCCGTCATGAGTCGAGGATAGGGATGGCTCCTCACCGATTCGAGACACTCTAGCAAATGTCTCAGGATTCGGACGTTGGCAAACCCTTGGATCTTTGGGGCCGGTCCACATATAGCGGATTGGTTATACCTGAACACACGTTTTCTGGTCCTATCGGACCTATCCATCGGCTCTGTGGAGACTGGTATATCCGAGGTGCCTCGCGTTCCAACAACCACACAGGTAAAAATAATATAAATGTCAGGGCTTGTAAAATGCTGACACCATCCATAGCTAGAAAGAAACGTCGTGCACTCCCTGCAGTCACGATCCCGTTTTTGACTCATACCGAGGTGTGAGGCTTGCGAATTAATGCTATGCACAAAGCTATGCCACATAGGTCGTGCTTTGATCATCAACCACTAGACTCTGCTTTTCAACAGGAGCCTTGATCATTTGCATCTCAGCATGCCACACAGGAAATTCATGCTATGCGACTAATGTCTATTGATATATAACCTCTGAGCTCGTACGTCTTAGAGAAGGGCGTTAAGCAAGAGAATAAATTCTTCGCCGCCAAATAGATATATATTTAATAGAGATCAATCGACATAGAATAAAATCCAATGTTAGACGCACAGTCCATTTACAAGTTCGTTCTGGATCTGAACGAAACCGGAGGCACCTTATTCCTCGTCCTATATGTCCAATACAGGAGAGAGGTCCTCGCAAATCCATCGATCTCCAAGTATGACTGGACGATCACCGCTTATTACCTCGTCTTGGGTGTACAGCCCAATCAAGACATTAATAATCATCCAAACGATGTGAAGACCTCCGGTCTTCAACCACCGTCTTCATCGTCGACTTATCGTCGAATCAGTTATTCAGAATGGGTATAAACCCGGCCTTTCCGAATAACCCGCATATATAATAAATCAGTGCTACACAAACATAACATATGCCTCATTCCAATTCAGAATATTATTGTATTCAAATATTCACATTATTAGGGAATAGTTTCCCATTAATTTTATCAAAGATAATTTTTTTTAAATTTATTCTTTAATCTTCCTTTGGATGTCAAACCATATCAAGGTTTTCCAAACTAGTCGGGATTAGCGAACCACACCGAAGTAATCATTTATTTTATTTCCCAATCCCAACCTATTCATCCCATGGAGCACAATGGGTAATACTCCATATCTAACACCACGATGTGATCGGTAAATATTAATTATCATTTCACGTTTAAATCTAATTAAAGATTTAACTATCGCTAGGAGCAAAAGTGTTGATACTCCATTCACGATCATTTCCCAAATTTGATAATTTAAATTATCAATTCACGTATCAATCTAATTAAAAATTTATTAAAACTCCACTTAGTTTTAATCTTCCAAAAAATCAATATTAATAATTATTCAGCTCCTAGGAAAATAATTCCTGTCTTTAACTGGGTTAAAGAACCAATGTCATTTAAAGCACAGTT
Organism: Allium sativum; assembly: GCA_030737875.1. NCBI lineage: Eukaryota > Viridiplantae > Streptophyta > Magnoliopsida > Asparagales > Amaryllidaceae > Allium > Allium sativum. Next base: position 24,931,189 of record CM060912.1, on the reverse strand, counting down.
CACGATAAACCCAAAATCACATTCCATCAGTCTCTAACCGTAAATTAGTAAGAAAACAATTCCCTAAGTATTAACCCCGAAGGCCGAAACCAACATCAGATCAATACCCAGGAAACCATTCAACTTAGCTAATCTCCAATTAGTTTCTAATTCTCTTAACTCCATTGGGTTAAGAACATATTATTGAAGACACGTTCACGAGAAACCCAAAATCCAATTCAATTCAATTCCAATTGAATATTAATTAATTGGTAAACTTCATTAAATCTTAATAAAAAGATTTGTTCTTTTCACAACTGGGTTTAAGAACAGTGTTAGTGAAGACACCGTTCACGACAAACCCAAAATCCCATTTGATATTAAACACAAGGCTCTGAATAGAAAATATATCGGCTTATATTCAATATCAAATTCTGAAACCAACAAATATCGTATTGGAATAACGATATATACATATCTTCCAAATTCCTCCACAATGTCCGTATAATCACGGAATCCAATGTCGAAATATCCTGAAGATAATTTCGATTCAAATCCATTCCATTTCATATATTGGAAATTCTGGTTATTTTAAAACCATTTCAAATCCAATTTATTTATTCAAAAATAATGGATTTCAACTCTATTTCATAACTAGTTCATTTCGATAAAATATATTTTTATCTTTTCAAGTATGGGATTTTTCATCCCAATTATTTCCAAATCATTTATTATGATTTTATACAAATTATTGAAATTTTTAATAATTTTATCAAGGCTTGTACAGTCGATTTCCATAAACGGTCATCGAACTGCACATACGGCGACCTTTTCCAAATTTGATTTGGACATAATTCCAAATCCAACCATTAGATTTCTAATTTCTTATATTCGTTAGAAAGCTCTTTTCGATACGAATCCAACAGTTCCGGTTTTAGGAGAATCAGACGGTCGGATCTCCCATAACGTCAATTCGAAGTCAATGGTCGAAATTCACAAACTGCCGCGGCGTGGCGCTTTCTATTCAGACCATTAAATATATAAAATATATATATATTATATATATTTCATCAATTACCATTTAAAACGTATTTTATAAATTGTTTTAAATTCGTTTTTGAAACGATTTCAACTTCATATTCAATTTCAAATCAAAATTGAATATTCCATATCATCGATATATATATATATATATATATATATATATATATATATGATAACATTTTCAAATATTATATTTTGAAATCATTTCCATTTTGATATTCATTATAAAAATGAATAAAATCGATATAAATATCGTTCGCGTCAAAATGGCGCATATCTAATCAACATGGCTTTTATTCAACACATGAATATTTTTAATGGTTTATACATTCAATAAAAATGATATTTTTATTGTTTAAATATTTTACTCAACACATGAATATTCTTTTCAACACATGAATATTTATTTTATTCAACACATGAATATTCCTTTCAACACATGAATATTTATTTTATTCAAAACATGAATATTTATTTTATTCAACATATGAATATTTATTTTATTCAACACATGAATATTTATTTTATTAACCACATGAATATTTTTAATCCTTCTCTGAATATTATTTTAAAATATTCTTTATTTTCCAAATTGGAATGAGATCCAATCAATTACCATATAATGTTAATTATATGGATTCCATACAACACATGTATATAATAACAATGATAAACAATCAACCATCATCCAAAGTGCACTACACAACTGCATAAGCATTAAATATAAATAATTAACGCTTACAACAGCCTGTCAACCAATCGATTGACATACAACTAAATATTGGGATTAGTGTATGTCCAATATCATCCCAATACTCATGTGGGGTTTTCAAACAACAAACACTGATTATTATTTGTGCGATTGGGCGATGTGTAAAATTTATCGTCCCAATCCATATCAGTAAAATGAGTGTACATAAACAAATCATCTGATTTGTAAATAAATATTTATTTTCATTTCAGTAAATATTTTATTTCATTCATTTATACAATAAAAATGATATTTTTATTGTTCTAACACCTTATTCAACACATGAATATTTTTCCATTCGACACATGAATATATTTTATCATTCCACATCACAATCAATTTTCACAACACATCATAATCCAACAAGTCGTCCATGGTTTGTGGACGAAGGGTGTCGGGTGCTGCTAAGAACCGTCTACATCCTAGTATATATTTTTAACTAGAAAGTAAATTAAAGTGAGAAGTTCTCGCCTTTGGGTTCCACTCCACCGTTCTTTGCTTCTGAACAGTATGGATTTCGTTTTGATTTCCGTTGATATCATCGCTATCTTTTCCCGCTGTTCATAGTAAAAATCCCATTTTCAATATGATGTTTATTTTAAAAATCACATTTTTATAATGGCACTTCATATATAAAAATCACATATTTTTACAACACTTCTTTCTATATAAAAATTATATTTTTATATCTCTACTTCTTATATAAAGATCGAATTTTTATCGCTACCCCATATATAAAAATCGGATTTTTATATCGTTCTTTATATAATAAAAAAAAATCATATTTTCCTCTCGTAATTCTCTACATAAAAATCACATTTTTATATATAATAATCGTACGTTTATATCTCTATTACATATGTAAAAATCGCATTTTTATATTCTCTATTATATAAAATCATATTTTTATTATCTCTATAATATAAAAATCATGTTTTTATCATCTCTACTAACATATATATAAAAAAATCCTATCTTTTTTACTTCCTTTCTATAAAATAAAAATCATACACTTTCTATGCAAAAAAACTAATTTTTCTGTAAATAAAAATAAATAAAAACAATAAAAAAACTTACAGGGGGCTGAAGTGGAGGAGAGGAGCAGCGGCAGAGTCGTGGGCAGTCGGGGGGTGAGTTGCAGGCGGCGGCGGTGGGGTATGGTGGCAGTGGCGTCGGGTTTTAGGGGGAATACTAGCTAGGGCGGCGGATTTGGGGGAGGAGAAGCAAGTAGGTTCAATGGAGGAGGAGGCGATGGCGTGGAGGAGGTGAGGCGCGGCTGTGGGGTCCCTCCGGTGGTGGCGTGTTAGTACAAGGGGGGACGACGGAAAAAGGCAGCGCGGTTTTTTTTTCTTTGATCATTTTTTTTCTAATCAGAAAGTCGGGAGAGAGAAGAGGGAAAACGGGGAGAGAGGGTTGACTAGGTTATTAATATATATATATAATTTAATTTTTAAAACCAAAATGTTGCTTTTTCATTTCAACTCCAAATGAGACCCGACGACTGTCGCCCATAGCTAATTACTGCCATTCCGAACACAATGGGATATGTCCCATTAGACAATTCTATCATTTCGATCAGTTTCCGTTAAATTTAAATATTAATCTATATATTCAACTTTAAACGCACATTTCAATTTACCGGGGCCACATACTGACTCTAAAAATTCCAAAAAATAAATAAATATAGCTATGTTTTGATGAAACGGTGCTAACAAAACTAATTTCGTTGAATTTGGAGACCATTTGAAAAATGACCATTTTCTGGTCGATCCAAATTGACTGAAACTGTCAAAACACGTTTTACTTCGCCACACTAACATATTGATTTCAAAAATTATAAATTTTGGAATCTAGCAATAATTTGACATCCCGGATCCAACAAAAGTGGTTTTGTCGAAAACGGAGGTCGTTCGCAAAATTTCCATTTTTAAGGGCCAAAATTCCATAGTGACTATTCTGAATTTTCAACTAGGCATACTTTTTATTCCCGCTATGAAATTCCAATTTTTCGGACTCATTGTAAATATATTTTCAAATAGATTCTAATATTTTTGGTTTCACTAAAATCCAGTTTATTTTGAATTTTGTACATTCATTTGAAATTTGAAATCGAATTTTCAAACTACCGCGCCATTTCCAATCCCTTTTATAATTAAAATAAATATTTATATTCTAACGTCGATTCAAATAAATATATACGTTCTAATTCTATTCAAAATAAATTTCTCATCATTATTATTTGAAATAAATCATTTTAAATATTCAAAATTCATCAAAATTGCCAAAAATAAAATTTTTAAATTGGTTCTAATTTTCCGGGTTGTTACATCAATACTCCATCTTGATAAGTGTCGGGTACATATTCAATGTTTTCGTATTTGCTGGTCGGAATGGTTTTCAAATATAAATTCAATCCTGGTCTTTCCGTACGAACAATCTCTTTAGGCCAGATTTGATAGTCGGTTATTTAACTATCAAATAAAAACAATCTTTCATCCATAAAAGAAAATTGAATTTATTGATTCAATATTTGCCTCTTTAATTAATCATTTGTTTATTTGGCTTCTTAATTTTCCCAACATTTGAAATATTCATTTCTCTTCTTAATTAGTATAAAAATATTCAAAACCGTTCATTTCAAATATTTTAGAACTCACTTCTCATCTTGGTCATTAGTTCCCAACCGTAAACTAGTAAGTGAATAATTTCCTAAATATCAACTCCAAAGGCCGAAACCAACATCAGATCGATACTTAGAAAACCATTCATCTCGACTAATCTCCAGTCAGTTTTTAATTCCATTAACTTCATTTCTAAATTTCTAAACAAATAGAATTTCCAATATCAATTATCAATTTAATTGAAATGTTTATCTCAAATTATAACAACTCAGATATTTTACTTATAAATAGCATTTACAAAACATTGCTACAAACTTCACACAATATTCTCTTATGGATTTTGATTTGCAAAACATTTGCTAATTATTTATTTTTAAACTGAAACAAGATGTTCTTATAATAACATATCTTCATTAAACAACTCAATTTCGTCTTACATTTGTAAACCAGGTTTTATCAAGTCTTTATCCCATAAATATTTTACCAACATCTATATATGTTTGAAACTCTATTCCATTCAATTATAACTTCTGTTCTAAAACATTTATATATCACAATCATTTGCAAATAATTGTGATTAATATTATTTGTAGATCATATGTAAAATTATTTAATATAATCTATATTATATTATTCAAATTATTTTTATTTAAATTCAATTAGAATTTATAATTTCAAAAACCCTTTTCCAACTACTTCTATAAATTCCTATTTTTCACATTACTTGCTTTATTCACCTTATTTGTGAATAATATTTCCAATACCGATCCATACTAGACCTGATTTCATAAATCAAATTTCAAGTTTCAATCACATTATAACTTCTAATTGTAGAATTTATTTCACATAACCCCATTTGTAATTTCCTTTTAACAATTCTCGTTTGCAAAATATTTGCTTAAACCCTTATTCACCTCACCCGTGAATAATAACTCTTAATACACATCCTTTCTCGACTCGAATTTATAATTTCCATTTCAATTCAATCTAATTATAACTTCTAATTATTGAGTTATATATATCTTATTTAAAATTTCCATTTGCAGTTGGAAAATTCAAATTTATTTCCAATATCGGTTTTAAAACTCAATTCTCATATATCTTCCAAATTCATACTCAGGTTATATTTTTTGAATTTTTTAATAATAATAATGAATATTATTATTTCACTTCTTTATAAACGTTGCTTATAAAATAACCTTCACATCTTATTTGTTACAATCAAACTTTACTGCTCAATTCGATTTATAATTTGGTTTTAAATAATATTTCTATTTAAAAATAAAATTCCCTTTAAATATTTATATATTTAAATTTTAAAATCCATTTATTTATTTTTCTGACATCCAAAAATATCAAAAATCAAGGTCCAGGGTTAATACTCATCCAACCATGTCATACATTATCACATGTTACGAATTATATCATATAACAACATATATGTGAAAACAAATAAATAAATGTTGAGGAATCCAGTTGGATCCCTCCAACCTGTTTTTCCTGCATCCGCAGATGTTAGTCAAACAATAATAATACCCATCCTGCTTTGAGGTAGGATATCGCGGTATAGAAGGTCATCCACTATATATATTGTGAGGCGCATAGGGAAATCATCCGCTAATGGTACTGCGGGCATTCGCTAATGGTACTACGGGAATTATCCAACGACCAATCACCAATATTATTATCTAATATTATGTATACTATTTATCACTTTATATCAATCAATTATCATCGAATAAACAATCAAATAAATTTGAACTATTAAAAGTAGTTCCTAATAATTTAACTGAGTGAGTTTAACTCACCTGGATTTTCCCTTGGCTGAATATTCGTAAATTTTTTATATCGTCTCGGTTATGAATCATCTCGAATTGTCTTGAATGAATTTATTCCTACGATTATTTATTTAAATTTATGATTAAATGATTTTTAAATTAAACTAACTATCAAACATAAATAAATTATCTATTCTATGTATTTAAATCTGGATAAAGCGTATACCTTCAGTCTTGGAATTTCTCGATTAATCCATGAATCCTTAAACATCATCAAAATATTTCTTTCACTAATATCGGCATTTCATCGAACGATTTATTGACTAACTACCATCCCATTCGCTACCACCCATACTTACTGTCGTGCCATCCATTCAATATCAGAGTTGGATCGACTCCAGTTTCTCAAAAAGAAGAGACCGGCCTTCTTAATTAAATTCAGTGTGAATTCCAAATCAGTATTCGAACGATAGTCATCCAACTACCAAGCCAAACATTTAACATCCAAAATTGCAGTCGTACCCCAAAGTCATCCAACCACAGCGTCACCTTCATTGACCATTACAGCGCTCCCCATCGCATATTCAAATCAACCCAGTTCACTCATTGAAGAATCGAACTTCCTCCTTAATCAACAGTAATGTCTCCATATCATCCAGTCTCCATTACCACCAAAAATATAGTGTCAAACTCCCAGCAATACCATTGTCGCACCCTCCAGATTATTATGTTCATCAACATCGAACTCCATGACATCCAGCAAGCCGCACTTCCAAGCCTCCTCCCAAAATTGCTTATCTCATTAATGTAGAAATCCCCTTCACAACCCCACGACATCGACACTCAATTGTCTCCTCAAATCGCGAGTGTGTTACCAACATTAAATCGATATACGACGATGTACAGAAATCGCGAGTGCTTCCAGATTTCGCTCGAGCTTCAGATTCGAGCTAGTGATTGAACCGCGATTTTGATTTCGATTTTAATTATTGTTTTCCCCTTTTTTATTTGATTTAGTGGATTCAATTTTGACAGAGGAAAAGGGAATGAAATGAAAAATGGAAGAAGCGTGAATTGATTTTGGAATGGAAAATAACGAAGGCTATAGCCTCTATTTATATACGCGAATTGCTCCAGGGATGAGGATGTTGTCTTTCAAATCGTACATATAGAGTTTAGCGTAGGCATGAGGAAGAAGTATGATTGCAGAAAATTATGAAAGGAAAGGACGAAGATGATTGTGAAAGAATGAGGCAGCTTGCTAGTATAGGTTACATAAGAAACTTCGATAGAAAGGAATAGGGTGATGGCTGAAAATTTTTCCTGTGTTAGACGAGATATAAGTCGGCTTAATATATATACATATATATATAAAAATTAATTTTTTTATTGAATTGATGCGATTTACCTTATTTAAAATATCACGTATATTCGAACTCCTAATTGAACACAACAAATGGCATTTCTAGAGTTATACCACTCCTATGAACACATTGGAACGGGTTTCAAAGTCCAATTTGATCGTATGGTGAAGATATAAATTTAAACTGACGATTAAAATTAAATGCGATTAAATTATAGATTGACTCAAAAATAAATAAATAAATTATTATTATCATATAATTACACACAAACTGAATTCACATAAATTTTAAAATACACTAACTTAAATTTTAAAACCCAGCATAAGTTAAACTAATATTCAACTTATTTAAAATCGATTTATTTTAATTAAATAAATCGTTATTGTTTATAAACGTTTCCACAACGGTTTTCTGAGAATTTGATTTGGCCATAATTCTCAACATAAAATACGAAATTCTGATTTTTCTCTTTTATTACAAAATTATAGTTCAACAGATTCGATTGTTTCTTATTTCAACGAATTCCTGCTTATAATAGATTCTGTTCACTCAATTGAAGTTCAAAACTAAATAACTACCACGCTATTTCGAGCCCGTTTATATTATATATATATATATATGTTTATACACTCAACTTCGTTTTTAACTAAATAATTTTTTTTATTTATTATGATTTCAACACTTAAACTAAATTAAATATCCAAAATTCAAGTGACAAAAATACGGGATGTTACAAAGATATTGAAGAGGAGTTGGAGAAAAGAATATATTACTGATAAATTAATATAAAGAGGCTCAGTGTTGTTTGATGGTTGACCAATATAATTTCCATTTGGAAATAAGATCATTGTTTATCTGGATGATTTCCTTTGATAGTTAAATAACTGGCTATCAAAGTTTTTGACCATTTTTCCATTGTCAATACGGAGAGACCGCGATCAGATTTTTATTTGAAAACCACTTCATATCGGGCATTAGTGTTGTAAATCAAATATATTGAAGACAAATGAAGATGGAGTTAGTGTAAGGGCTGTTCTAGCAATCCTAGATAGAAATTTCCTTAGATGGATTTACAGAATAGTGCCTTCTTATTGTCCAGTCCTAGGACAACTTGTATGGACGAATTTCTGATGGAGTATACCTAATAGATCACATAGTTGATGTCTTCAAATGTATTTATATTGGTGGAGGAGGAATTCGTTTCTCTTAGCTCTATACCCATGGTAATTTTAGGGAAATCAATTTGTGATTTGGAGGGTATGACGATGTGGCATTCAAAGTGAATGGCAGACAAATGTTCCCAAAAGATATGTTATGACCTCAAGCCTCATCAACCGGGAACTGACAAAAATTGGGCAGTCAACATGGCTAAGTGGGTCGCTCCCAATTAGGTTATATTGTCACGATCTAGAGAATATTCATTTTTCTTCTTCTTTCACTTGTACCTCACACGAACAGTTATGTTGGTATACCAACCGTAAGGTAACAATATATTCGGAACATTCAAGCGAAATGAATGGTCGGTCATGTGTGGTTGATTTGCAAGATGTTCTTGTTGAACTCCAGTGTATCTCCTCTAGAGTACACTGATAGGAAGGTGGTTCCATACCTTGTCATAGTTGGAAATCCATTCTCCAATAAGAGCCTGCAATTTTTGATTGTATATTATGTATGTAGAATGGTTCTGTTAGATTGCTATTTACTTGATTTAGACACTATTATAATATCAAAAAAGTATTGATCTTAAGAAATGTTTTGGGTTACCGTAAGGTAAAAACCATTTGTGTTTATGTCTGAATTAGTTTTATGATTATCTTTTCTTTTAAGAAGGAATTTTAAAAGTTGAACCAAATGGTTGGAGTTTACTTATGCCTGTCCCATGACTGACCCAGAGTTTATTTTGTTTTGTTTTACCGTAAACTCTTGGGTGCCCAAATTTGTATGGGCAGTCAAGTAGTAGGAATTTTACAGATATACTTGAAGGAGCTTGGAGCATGAGGCTTCAATGTTAGATAAATATAGAGTTTATTTCCTCTGTGATATATATGTGATGTACTCTGATGATGTATGTAAGTACAAACATAGTTTTGTATTTCAAAGTTAAGTTATATAATATATTTTATTTGTTCCGCTGTGAGATTCGTGTTTACTCTGATTTTCTTGTGTTGTGATATTCTTCTTCTTCTATTCTAACTTTCTTTCTATTCCTCGCCCCCTAACTTCTTTCTATTAATGGTCTTGTATTTTCGGTACCTGAATGGTCAACATGGGTTTTGTGCTGATTTTCAGGGTCGAAAATTCTTAGGTCGTTACAGTGGTATAAGAGTCGAAGGTTAAGTGATTACCTTGGCTCTGTAGCGTAACTCGATAGAGATGGGTGTAACGACCCGCAAATCCGTGCTATCTGAGTTGACTAAAACACCACACGTCCAACCCAAATTGCACAGAAATACGAATCATTTTTAGAAAGAAGTTAGAGGATGAGAAATAGAAAGAAAGAAATATTAGAATAGAAGAAAAACGAAGATCACAAACTCACAGCGGAACGAATGAAATATATTATATAACATAACTTTTGAAATACAAATCAGTAACTTTATATACATACCATTATCAGAGCACAACAGTCATTTCTGGAACAGTTATAAACACCTGTTTCCAGATACAAACAAGGTCCACAGCGGAATATATGATAGCCTATAGCTAACCGGTGAAGTCTCCTACTTCCAGCTCCTTCAAATAAATCTGTGAAATCCCGACTACTTGACTGCCCGTACAAATTTGGGCACCCAAGAGTTTAGGGAAAACAAAAAAAATAAACTCTGGGTCAGTCATGGAACTGGTGTGAGTAAACTCCAACCACTTGTTTAACTTTAAAAATCCTTTCAAAAGAAAAGGTAATAGTAAGACCAGCCCACACATAAACACGGACGGTTTTTACCTTACTATAACCCAAAACACTTTGATACGAAAATCCAGTGATATTATAATAATGTCTACATCAAGTAAATAACCAAATAGCAGAACGCTTGCATCTCACGCTCCACATACATAGTATAAAATCAAAAACCGCATGGCGCTTATTGGAGATTGGATTTCCAACATGACAAGGTATGGAACCACCTTCCGCTAGTGTATCTCTAGAGAGGAATACACTGGGTTCAACAAGAACATCTTGTAACCCGGCCCACACATGACCGACCACTCATTTCGCTTGAGTGTATCGAATGTATATCACCAACGGTTGGGATCAGCAACCGCCTCCCGACTGGGACAGCATCGAATAGAATAAGAAATTAAATGAACCTCTAGATAGGTGATTATACATCCTAATGGGTGCGACCCACATAGCCATGCTGCCTGCCCGATTTTTGTCCTTTCCCGGTTGTTGAGGCCTGAGGCTACGAATACTTACCATTCATTGATAGCCCAATCACTTTGAATGCCACATTGTCAGATCCGTTAATCACTAGTTGAGTTTGCACAAATATTCTGGATGTTATGCTAAGGGAATAAATCCGTTGCAACCATATATATTTATACAGACCAACCCATTTGATCATTGGAAATACTTTGTCAGACATTCGTCCATTTACATTCGTTCTGGGACTGAACGAAACCGAAGGCACTATTTCTATTTAATAGAAAGAGTCCTTGCACTTTACTCCGTCTTCAATATATTCAGCATACCTGGTTCGCAACGCTTATGCCGATACGGAGTGGTTCTTCGGATAATAATCCAACCGGTCTCTCCATATTGACAACGATGGTCAAAACTTCGATAGTCTGTGATTTAACTATCGAATAAAAACAAGTGTTCATCCAAACATATCAAACAAATCACTGGGCTCTTTAATTAATATTTCATTAATTAAATCTCTTCTCCATTTCCTTATCAATATTTGTTACCCAAATATTTTCAATAACCATATTGGCCCTTTACGCTATTTGGGAAGCATTTCCCAATATCAACTCCTTTTATTTTCTATATATTAGAAAATATCTCTATTTGCAATTGGAAACAATTCCAATCACTTATCTCTATCCCGACTATTTTAATTATACTCAGGAAATATTTACTTGTTATATTTCCAAAATTCCATCACTTGGGTTTAAAACGAATGTTGTGTAAAACATTGTTACAACAACTCAAAATATTTTATTCAACTAACTCTTTTTCAAACACTTCTCTTCGAGACTGGATCTTGCTATTTATCCATTAAAAATGAAATCAATCAAGTTGGGGTAAAATTACCTCTCAGACCTTAACTGAAAACATTCTCAACTTCAAAACGGCAAAACCACTTACCTCGAATAAACACACTATACAATCCAATTATTCATTTTTAAAACATGTATAAAGTTCGCTTTTTATTTCTAATTTATAGATTTCCCTTTTTGTTTCCAATATTCGATTTTTATATTCACTTACCTATCGAATTCTATACGTCGATACAATGATTTCTAACTATCAAAATATCTTAAAAATATTCTAACTCCTTAAATTTCCGGAAAAATTCGCCATAACCTCCCCTGTATCGGGAGCATCGGGAAATTTCAAATAGCTTCCCGGTAACTTCTCATCTCAAAAAGAAAAAGAAAAAGCCAAGCGGCTTGCCGATACGGCGCATAAAATCTCATATATGAATTAAACATGTACCTTTTGTCGAGCACATTATTTATATACCTACATTATCCTTGTCCCATACCTGTCTCCTGTATGTCTATACCTGTCCAATTTATTTCAACTTCACACACTCGTTTTGACCCAACTCGTTAATTAACTCGTTGGTCTATTTCGCTTGTATATTGGAATATAACATATTTCAAATATATTTCAACATACTTATCAAATAATTGAATTCAAATTTCAATTTAAGCGCTATGTTCGATTTCGAATATATATATACATTTACGAACGCCAAATTTACTTTTCAAGGTTCGACTTTAGTTCAAACTCGATTAACTAATTTCTACTTGACTTAGTTAATCCTAAATAATCAAAATAGGGTTATTGTTTCAAAAATCTCTTTACTTACTTCACTTGAGCTCGCCTTTATTTTCTAACTCAAGATTAGGCTTTTAAAATGGGACTTTGGATTTTTATTTGCTTAAAATCCTTATATTTATATATAAAATCCATTATGGTTTATAATGGTTTCTGGCGCTGCATTTTTGAAATTTTGATTTTAACATATCTCAAAATCTATTCGACGAAATCCAGATTTTTCTCCTTCATTAGAAAGCTATTATCAAATTGGTCCTAATGTTTCTTGTTTCAAAGAATTTCGACTTCAATTGAGTTCTGTATATTCAATTGAAGTTCGAATCGCCAATTTACGAACTGCAGCACCGCGGCGAGTTCGTTTTATTTATATTTTTATATATAAACTTTTAAACTTTCGTTAAAATGAATCCAACTCCATTTTAACTCCATTCGAATTTCTAATATTCAAACTCCATTTTCCTTTATTTGAATTTCTTGATTCAAATTCCAATCTCACTTTTGAATTCTATTTTCAAATCCCAATTCCTTTGATATTCAAATTCAGTACTTGAATTTCTATTTCAAATCTCTATTCGAACTTCATATTCAATTCTATTTGAGTTATATATTCAAACTCTATTTCGATTATATTTGAAGTTTATATTCAATTCTTCTTTGAATTCTAAATTCAAATCCATATTCAATTCTCTTGAATTCGATATTTCAAATTTCATTACAATTCTACCTTGCAATTCTATATTCAAATTCATTTATTCAAATTCTATTTGAATTGCTATATTCAGATCCCATATTTGAATTCTATTTGAAATTCAAATATTCAAACTCCATTTAAATTCTATTTGAAATTCTAAATGTTTCAAATTCCATTTTCTCTTCTTTGAAATTCTCAATATTTCAAATTACATTTCTTTTATTTGAAATTCCATTTTTGAATTTCCTTTATTCCAATCCCATTTGAATTCCTTTGAATTCAAATTCTATTTCAATTCCCTTGAATTCAAATCCCATATTTAAATTCCTTTGAATTCAAATCCTATATTTGAATTCCTTTTGAATTTCTATAGTCAAATTCTCTTTCAATTATATTTGAATTCAAATTTCATTGCAATTCTATTTTTGAAATTCTATTTTCAAAGTCTATTTCAAATTCTCTTTTGAAAATTCTATTTTGAAATTCTATTTCAAATTCTATTTGGAATTCTCTATATTCAAACACCATTTGAAAGTTCTATATCCAAATCCACTTTGGATTTTCTATTTGAATTCTAAATTCAAATTTCCATTTCCTTTTCTATTTGAATTCAAATTTCCATTTCCTTTTCTATTATTCAAATTCTATATTTAAATTTCCTTTTGAATCATATTTTCAAATCTCTATAGTTAACTTCATTGAATTCTATTTTCAAGTCTCTATAGTTAACTCCATTTGAATTTTCTTTATTCAATTTCTTTAAACAAGTCTCGACTTCAATTCCTTTTTGAAATCAATATCTCTATTTTCCTTTTGAAGATAGATTTCCCATTCCAATTTCACACTTGTATTTCTATTTCTGAATTATCAAATGATAATTCTTTTTACTTCATTTATAACTTCGTTATAAAAGAACTATTTATAAACTTCGTTTATAAAGGAACTACTTGTTTTATTTTTCAAAAACAAGTTTATATTTTATTTCCATTTAAAATTCAAATTCTATTTAAAAATAGAATTTTTCCTTTTTAAATCTCAAATATCCTTACATGATATTTTAAATATCATTACTTAAGCCCAGTGATAAAACACACAAAGCAACCAATTGTTTATTTTTCTAACACATCATATATAACAATATATATGCAAACAAATAAACAAACAGATAATATATTTTTGAGGAATCCAGTTGGATTCCTCCAACCTGTTTTCCTGCATCCACAGATGTTAGCACATAAATAATACCCATTCTGCTTCGTGGCAAAATATCGCGGTATAGAAGGTCATCCACTAATCATAGCGTGGGGCGTATAGGGTAATCATCCGCTATGAAAATGCGGGCATCCGCTAATGAGACTGCGGGAATCCAACCAATCAATCAACCCAATATATATATATATAATAGCCTAAATAACTAATATATATATATAAAACAACCAGAAAACATTCACACAAGCAACAAACAATTATTTTTAATGAAATAAAAATAATTCTAAGGGTGAGTGAGATTTACTCACCGTGATTTTTCTTTTGTCGAATACCCAGCTTTTTGAATTATCTAACCCTTAGCTGACTCGGAAAAATCTTTGATCAAACCCAGCTCATAGGCTTCGGAAACCAAACGTGACTTGTGTTTGCCTATGTATTTTTCCGAACCTCGTATAAATCCATTTACGATTTATATAAGTTTGATATAATTTAAACTAATTAAATTCAATTAAGGAGGACATTAACTAAACTATTTTCATATTTAAATTACCTTAATCCCCTTTAAAAATCACCTTCTTTTTATAGTCCTCACTTTCTGTAGCTCACTATCCTTGCCGAATTCTTCTCTTTTCAAAGTACAACCTCTTATTCACCTTACTCCCAAACTCCATATCACACAGTACACCATTTCGTTGCCTCTGACTGGTCTCCAGACATTGCCAGTTCCCTCAAACAAATGTCGCGCAAGCACCAGATGCGATCCCTCAGATCAAAGAACAAAACGTGATTTTCGATTCTGATTTTCTTCTAAGACTTGGCCTTGAGCTTCAATGAAATGGCGGTATTCAATCCGATGAGGAGCTTCAGAAATCGCGACTCCAATAGTTGACCCCGACTTCCACAGTCTTCCTCCCAAACTCCAGCGCATCGACTGGGAACCAACGTCGGCCTCACCAAAAATTTCCGCACCACTTCCTCCTATCTCCCAATTTGACTCTCGCACCATTCCCAGACTACAGACAGAACTTCCCCACCATCGCACCTTGTTCAACTGCCAAATTCCTCCTAAAATCGCCATGCCCTACCATGATTCGCGATGATCCAGGGTAGAAACAAACCCGTCGATACCTTGTAGTTTGCTGCCCTAGTTCGACTACCGCTCGAAGTCGATTGTTGAGATTCTGTCACGCCTGAGTGGAAGGCCATCGCATTAAATAGATGCTCGAAGGATTCGATTGCCACTCCCGAACGATTTTGATTTTTTTTGAATTCGGGAAAGCAAACGCTTTTTTTTTTCTTTTTTTTTTTGCCTAGGGAAAAAGGGAAAGAACGAAGAGGAAGAAAGGAATGGGAGGAAAGTGGGGCTTGCGTGCGATTTTATAAGCAAAGGGAAAACCATAAGTACGTTCGCCATTAACTCTCTGTCTCCTCGATTTTAAAGGTGGAAGACACATATTCCTGCTCGAGAAAACTTAGGTCTGCTTGATTTAGAATTTTAGGGTGGCGCTCGTGAAAGTAGGAAGAGGTCAGCTGATGTATTTGATTTTCTTATATATAATAATTCAAAAATATTTTGTGGTTCTTAACTCACACATCCAGAACCACTATTTTACGTAACGATCGACATTTATCTGTTATAACGTTATACTAAACTCAATGGAATAAATTCTAAAATTTAACTCGACTGAATAAAATAGATAACAAATTAAATTAACAATTTAAATTAAATTCGATTTTAAAATATAAATCGATCTCAAACCATTAAATTCACCGATAATAAATTATTATTATTTTTTTATCGTTCATGTTCAAACAGAACTGACACTGATCATTTGAATTGTTTTGATTCTGTTTTTAACTTCGATTTCAATTATATTTTGTTCTCGTATTTCGATTATTTGATCGATAATTCACTATAAAAGTTAATTTATATTATCAACTAAATATTTAAAACCATATTAAATATTTAAAATAAACTATTCAAAAATCCAGGTCGTTACATTCTTCCCCCCTTAAAATAATTTCGTCCTCGAAATTGCTAAGGTAGGAAAATGGCACAAATCCATTACTTTTCAAAAATTCACTTATGTTGAAACTCAACTCCTCATATTTCAACAAATTAACTCCAACCAAAACTTTTGGTCTTCCCACATTTGATTCGAATGATCTACGATCAATCCATTTATATCCAATCTATATTCCATTAAACCTATTCAAATTGATTCTAGTTAATTGATTCACTTCAATCCATTTAACTAGCCTAAGTTAAATTTCAATTCCAGAATCCAAATCCCAGTGTTTTCATTTCAAATCCTTTTTGAAATCACATATTTTATAACTAATTCAAATTCAAAACATTTGAATATTTCCAAACTATTTGTTTTCTTCCAAACAAATTTCCATCAAGAATTTTCTAAGGTAGCAATCTATCACTTAGAAACTTGAAAATGAACACTGATGATGTTGCAATCATCGTCAGAACTATTTCCCAGTCACTGAAGTGAGTTCAGTGCTTTACCACATTCAAAATCCATTAAAAATGATTTTTATTCAAATCCTTCTAAAACAAATCTATATTATTTTAATATACTTTGAAAAAAATATTTTTCAACTTCCCAGGATTTTGAATTCTCAATTCTGGTTTGAATTTAATTCTAATTCACCTCATTTGTATATTTAATTTCTATACAAATTCTATTTTGGTTATAATTAACCATTCTAAGTTTATAATCTCATTTGATTATAAAATCAACATCCAACACATCCATATAATAATAATTCTAGAAAATTATTCTTTCTATATCAAAAATAGAAATTTTGGGTAAAATTATTTCATTTACCCACTTTAAAACAATATTGTGTTCAATCTTCTGCCAAGTGTTTAGAAATTCCTATCGACTTCGTGGCGTCCCACGATTCGATCAGAATTCATAAACCACTCAACAGACTAGCCAACATAATATAAAACAATTTTTATATCAACTAACAAATACGCTCTCTCGTATATATATACACTCAACTCATTCTAGAGTACTGCTGACCCTATCTCTAATGAGCACATTTCCACCAAAGCCTAGGTATTCGCTCAACCTAAGCTCTGATACCAACTGTAACGACCACGGGATTCGAGTAGGCTTTTCAACCATCCTCTCCTCCCTCGGCACTGGGCTAACCTCCCAGCGTGGCTTACAGAGATACCTCAGAACTGCTTTTACGGCCAGCCTCTCGACTCGACCAACCCACATTGTCGGGAGATGTAGGGGTAAGAGTCTCCCGTTCGCCACCAGACGCGAAGCGAGAACCCCCTATCATCCGTACCAATTAAGCAACCAGCTCTGATACCAACTGTAACGACCCGCAAATCCGTGCTATCTGAGTTGACTAAAACACCACACGTCCAACCCAAATTGCACAGAAATACGAATCATTTTTAGAAAGAAGTTAGAGGATGAGAAATAGAAAGAAATATTAGAATAGAAGAAAAACGAAGATCACAAACTCACAGCGGAACGAATGAAATATATTATATAACATAACTTTTGAAATACAAATCAGTAACTTTATATACATACCATTATCAGAGCACAACAGTCATTTCTGGAACAGTTATAAACACCTGTTTCCAGATACAAACAAGGTCCACAGCGGAATATATGATAGCCTATAGCTAACCGGTGAAGTCTCCTGCTTCCAGCTCCTTCAAATAAATCTGTGAAATCCCGACTACTTGACTGCCCGTACAAATTTGGGCACCCAAGAGTTTAGCGAAAACAAAAAAAATAAACTCTGGGTCAGTCATGGGACTGGTGTGAGTAAACTCCAACCACTTGTTTAACTTTAAAAATCCTTTCAAAAGAAAAGGTAATAGTAAGACCAGCCCACACATAAACACGGACGGTTTTTACCTTACTATAACCCAAAACACTTTGATACGAAAATCCAGTGATATTATAATAATGTCTACATCAAGTAAATAACCAAATAGCAGAACGCTTGCATCTCACGCTCCACATACATAGTATAAAATCAAAAACCGCATGGCGCTTATTGGAGATTGGATTTCCAACATGACAAGGTATGGAACCACCTTCCGCTAGTGTATCTCTAGAGAGGAATACACTTGGTTCAACAAGAACATCTTGTAACCCGGCCCACACATGACCGACCACTCATTTTGCTTGAGTGTATCGAATGTATATCACCAACGGTTGGGATCAGCAACCGCCTCCCGACTGGGATAGCATCGAATAGAATAAGAAATTAAATGAACCTCTAGATAGGTGATTATACATCCTAATGGGTGCGACCCACATAGCCATGCTGCCTGCCCGATTTTTGTCCTTTCCCGGTTGTTGAGGCCTGAGGCTACGAATGCTTACCATTCATTGATAGCCCAATCACTTTGAATGCCACATTGTCAGATCCGTTAATCACTAGTTGAGTTTGCACAAATATTCTGGATGTTATGCTAAGGGAATAAATCCGTTGCAACCATATATATTTATACAGACCAACCCATTTGATCATTGGAAATACTTTGTCAGACATTCGTCCATTTACATTCGTTCTGGGACTGAACGAAACCGAAGGCACTATTTCTATTTAATAGAAAGAGTCCTTGCACTTTACTCCGTCTTCAATATATTCAGCATACCTGGTTCGCAACGCTTATGCCGATACGGAGTGGTTCTTCGGATAATAATCCAACCGGTCTCTCCATATTGACAACGATGGTCAAAACTTCGATAGTCTGTGATTTAACTATCGAATAAAAAACAAGTGTTCATCCAAACATATCAAACAAATCACTGGGCTCTTTAATTAATATTTCATTAATTAAATCTCTTCTCCATTTCCTTATCAATATTTGTTACCCAAATATTTTCAATAACCATATTGGCCCTTTACGCTATTTGGGAAGCATTTCCCAATATCAACTCCTTTTATTTTCTATATATTAGAAAATATCTCTATTTGCAATTGGAAACAATTCCAATCACTTATCTCTATCCCGACTATTTTAATTATACTCAGGAAATATTTACTTGTTATATTTCCAAAATTCCATCACTTGGGTTTAAAACGAATGTTGTGTAAAACATTGTTACAACAACTCAAAATATTTTATTCAACTAACTCTTTTTCAAACACTTCTCTTCGAGACTGGATCTTGCTATTTATCCATTAAAAATGAAATCAATCAAGTTGGGGTAAAATTACCTCTCAGACCTTAACTGAAAACATTCTCAACTTCAAAACGGCAAAACCACTTACCTCGAATAAACACACTATACAATCCAATTATTCATTTTTAAAACATGTATAAAGTTCGCTTTTTATTTCTAATTTATAGATTTCCCTTTTTGTTTCCAATATTCGATTTTTATATTCACTTACCTATCGAATTCTATACGTCGATACAATGATTTCTAACTATCAAAATATCTTAAAAATATTCTAACTCCTTAAATTTCCGGAAAAATTCGCCATAACCTCCCCTGTATCGGGAGCATCGGGAAATTTCAAATAGCTTCCCGGTAACTTCTCATCTCAAAAAGAAAAAGAAAAAGCCAAGCGGCTTGCCGATACGGCGCATAAAATCTCATATATGAATTAAACATGTACCTTTTGTCGAGCACATTATTTATATACCTACATTATCCTTGTCCCATACCTGTCTCCTGTATGTCTATACCTGTCCAATTTATTTCAACTTCACACACTCGTTTTGACCCAACTCGTTAATTAACTCGTTGGTCTATTTCGCTTGTATATTGGAATATAACATATTTCAAATATATTTCAACATACTTATCAAATAATTGAATTCAAATTTCAATTTAAGCGCTATGTTCGATTTCGAATATATATATACATTTACGAACGCCAAATTTACTTTTCAAGGTTCGACTTTAGTTCAAACTCGATTAACTAATTTCTACTTGACTTAGTTAATCCTAAATAATCAAAATAGGGTTATTGTTTCAAAAATCTCTTTACTTACTTCACTTGAGCTCGCCTTTATTTTCTAACTCAAGATTAGGCTTTTAAAATGGGACTTTGGATTTTTATTTGCTTAAAATCCTTATATTTATATATAAAATCCATTATGGTTTATAATGGTTTCTGGCGCTGCATTTTTGAAATTTTGATTTTAACATATCTCAAAATCTATTCGACGAAATCCAGATTTTTCTCCTTCATTAGAAAGCTATTATCAAATTGGTCCTAATGTTTCTTGTTTCAAAGAATTTCGACTTCAATTGAGTTCTGTATATTCAATTGAAGTTCGAATCGCCAATTTACGAACTGCAGCACCGCGGCGAGTTCGTTTTATTTATATTTTTATATATAAACTTTTAAACTTTCGTTAAAATGAATCCAACTCCATTTTAACTCCATTCGAATTTCTAATATTCAAACTCCATTTTCCTTTATTTGAATTTCTTGATTCAAATTCCAATCTCACTTTTGAATTCTATTTTCAAATCCCAATTCCTTTGATATTCAAATTCAGTACTTGAATTTCTATTTCAAATCTCTATTCGAACTTCATATTCAATTCTATTTGAGTTATATATTCAAACTCTATTTCGATTATATTTGAAGTTTATATTCAATTCTTCTTTGAATTCTAAATTCAAATCCATATTCAATTCTCTTGAATTCGATATTTCAAATTTCATTACAATTCTACCTTGCAATTCTATATTCAAATTCATTTATTCAAATTCTATTTGAATTGCTATATTCAGATCCCATATTTGAATTCTATTTGAAATTCAAATATTCAAACTCCATTTAAATTCTATTTGAAATTCTAAATGTTTCAAATTCCATTTTCTCTTCTTTGAAATTCTCAATATTTCAAATTACATTTCTTTTATTTGAAATTCCATTTTTGAATTTCCTTTATTCCAATCCCATTTGAATTCCTTTGAATTCAAATTCTATTTCAATTCCCTTGAATTCAAATCCCATATTTAAATTCCTTTGAATTCAAATCCTATATTTGAATTCCTTTTGAATTTCTATAGTCAAATTCTCTTTCAATTATATTTGAATTCAAATTTCATTGCAATTCTATTTTTGAAATTCTATTTTCAAAGTCTATTTCAAATTCTCTTTAGAAAATTCTATTTTGAAATTCTATTTCAAATTCTATTTGGAATTCTCTATATTCAAACACCATTTGAAAGTTCTATATCCAAATCCACTTTGGATTTTCTATTTGAATTCTAAATTCAAATTTCCATTTCCTTTTCTATTTGAATTCAAATTTCCATTTCCTTTTCTATTATTCAAATTCTATATTTAAATTTCCTTTTGAATCATATTTTCAAATCTCTATAGTTAACTTCATTGAATTCTATTTTCAAGTCTCTATAGTTAACTCCATTTGAATTTTCTTTATTCAATTTCTTTAAACAAGTCTCGACTTCAATTCCTTTTTGAAATCAATATCTCTATTTTCCTTTTGAAGATAGATTTCCCATTCCAATTTCACACTTGTATTTCTATTTCTGAATTATCAAATGATAATTCTTTTTACTTCATTTATAACTTCGTTATAAAAGAACTATTTATAAACTTCGTTTATAAAGGAACTACTTGTTTTATTTTTCAAAAACAAGTTTATATTTTATTTCCATTTAAAATTCAAATTCTATTTAAAAATAGAATTTTTCCTTTTTAAATCTCAAATATCCTTACATGATATTTTAAATATCATTACTTAAGCCCAGTGATAAAACACACAAAGCAACCAATTGTTTATTTTTCTAACACATCATATATAACAATATATATGCAAACAAATAAACAAACAGATAATATATTTTTGAGGAATCCAGTTGGATTCCTCCAACCTGTTTTCCTGCATCCACAGATGTTAGCACATAAATAATACCCATTCTGCTTCGTGGCAAAATATCGCGGTATAGAAGGTCATCCACTAATCATAGCGTGGGGCGTATAGGGTAATCATCCGCTATGAAACTGCGGGCATCCGCTAATGAGACTGCGGGAATCCAACCAATCAATCAACCCAATATATATATATATAATAGCCTAAATAACTAATATATATATAAAACAACCAGAAAACATTCACACAAGCAACAAACAATTATTTTTAATGAAATAAAAATAATTCTAAGGGTGAGTGAGATTTACTCACCGTGATTTTTCTTTTGTCGAATACCCAGCTTTTTGAATTATCTAACCCTTAGCTGACTCGGAAAAATCTTTGATCAAACCCAGCTCATAGGCTTCGGAAACCAAACGTGACTTGTGTTTGCCTATGTATTTTTCCGAACCTCGTATAAATCCATTTACGATTTATATAAGTTTGATATAATTTAAACTAATTAAATTCAATTAAGGAGGACATTAACTAAACTATTTTCATATTTAAATTACCTTAATCCCCTTTAAAAATCACCTTCTTTTTATAGTCCTCACTTTCTGTAGCTCACTATCCTTGCCGAATTCTTCTCTTTTCAAAGTACAACCTCTTATTCACCTTACTCCCAAACTCCATATCACACAGTACACCATTTCGCTGCCTCTGACTGGTCTCCAGACATTGCCAATTCCCTCAAACAAATGTCGCGCAAGCACCAGATGCGATCCCTCAGATCAAAGAACAAAACGTGATTTTCGATTCTGATTTTCTTCTAAGACTTGGCCTTGAGCTTCAATGAAATGGCGGTATTCAATCCGATGAGCAGCTTCAGAAATCACGACTCCAATAGTTGACCCCGACTTCCACAGTCTTCCTCCCAAACTCCAGCGCATCGACTGGGAACCAACGTCGGCCTCACCAAAAATTTCCGCACCACTTCCTCCTATCTCCCAATTTGACTCTCGCACCATTCCCAGACTACAGACAGAACTTCCCCACCATCGCACCTTGTTCAACTGCCAAATTCCTCCTAAAATCGCCATGCCCTACCATGATTCGCGATGATCCAGGGTAGAAACAAACCCGTCGATACCTTGTAGTTTGCTGCCCTAGTTCGACTACCGCTCGAAGTCGATTGTTGAGATTCTGTCACGCCTGAGTGGAAGGCCATCGCATTAAATAGATGCTCGAAGGATTCGATTGCCACTCCCGAACGATTTTGATTTTTTTTGAATTCGGGAAAGCAAACGCTTTTTTTTTTCTTTTTTTTTGCCTAGGGAAAAAGGGAAAGAACGAAGAGGAAGAAAGGAATGGGAGGAAAGTGGGGCTTGCGTGCGATTTTATAAGCAAAGGGAAAACCATAAGTACGTTCGCCATTAACTCTCTGTCTCCTCGATTTTAAAGGTGGAAGACACAAATTCCTGCTCGAGAAAACTTAGGTCTGCTTGATTTAGAATTTTAGGGTGGCGCTCGTGAAAGTAGGAAGAGGTCAGCTGATGTATTTGATTTTCTTATATATAATAATTCAAAAATATTTTGTGGTTCTTAACTCACACATCCAGAACCACTATTTTACGTAACGATCGACATTTATCTGTTATAACGTTATTCTAAACTCAATGGAATAAATTCTAAAATTTAACTCGACTGAATAAAATAGATAACAAATTAAATTAACAATTTAAATTAAATTCGATTTTAAAATATAAATCGATCTCAAACCATTAAATTCACCGATAATAAATTATTATTATTTTTTTATCGTTCATGTTCAAACAGAACTGACACTGATCATTTGAATTGTTTTGATTCTGTTTTTAACTTCGATTTCAATTATATTTTGTTCTCGTATTTCGATTATTTGATCGATAATTCACTATAAAAGTTAATTTATATTATCAACTAAATATTTAAAACCATATTAAATATTTAAAATAAACTATTAAAAAATCCGGGTCGTTACAATGGGGTTAGTAATACCCTAGATTGAGTTGAGTGTATATATATACGAGAAAGTGTATTTGTAAACTATATAAAAATGGTTTATATTGTGGGGATTTATTGATTAAATGGCTTATGAATTTTTGTTAACGGTGGGGCATGATATGGGTTTTTAAACACTTGAACACAATGAACCAACATGATATGTTTTAAAATGAATGTAAATGAAATAATTTTACCTAAAAAATATTTTGATATAAAAAGAATAATTGATATTGGAATTATTATAATATATTGGATGTTTTGGTTGTTATTATAATTGAATACAATTATAATTAAGATAGTTATAAATAACCAATTAGAATTCATATAAGTATATATATAAAATCAGATGAACAAAATCTGGAATTAAATCAGATTTTGGAATTAAAAATCATGGAAAATGGGAAAGGTGTTTGAATTTGAATTTTGGATTAAACATACGGAAATTTTAAAATCATGGGTGGATTTGGAAATGTTTTCCAAATGTTGAAAAGGATATTTTGAAGTAATTTCAAAATTGAAGTGTTTAAGAATGATTTTTGAAGTGATGTAGTATTAAACTCACTTCGATCACTAGAAAATAATTTTGATAATTATAGCCACATCATCAGTATTATTTTCGAGTATCTAAGTGATGGATACTTCCAAAGATTTTGTTTTGAATTCCGAAAGGAAATATGTGATTTTTAAAGAAAGACTGGGTTGTTTAAAATTCCCAGGGAAAGGATGTTTGAATTAAAACGGATTGATTTTTGAAATAAAAACCAGGTTTTGAATTTTGGTATCAAGATAACTAATTCGATAAATTAATCAGTTAATAGAATACGAAAATAGTGCTTAACATGGTAAAGCATATGGAATTGATAAGTTAAGAGTTGGAATTGAGAATGCGATCAGAGTTGAGGATGGAATTCGGCTTGGATATAAGTGAATGATTGGTTTTCAGGATAAAATTGATTGCAGTTTGATTGTTGGCATTGGTATATGCTGAATTGGTAGCAGATGGAAAGAACAGAATGATATGCCCAACAAAAAGGTACAAGTTTATATTTTATATGAGTACGAGATTTATGAGCCTATGTGGCAAGCCGATTGGCTGTTTGATTTTCTTTTTGATTGGAGAAATCATAGAGAGGCGAGTTGTAGTTGTACAGATTGAGCCGTGCAAGAGAGACACTGGCGATTTTTTTTAAAATTTAGGATGTTAAATTTTTTTCAGAATTTTTGAAAATTTTCGTTGGTAAGAATAAATTAATGATTTAATTGAAATTAAATTGGTTCAGTTAAAATTGAAGTTAAGGAGTAAAATAAATGATTTTTAATCTCGTTATAATAGGGTTTGTAGTATTTTCTACCTTAGTAATTTCGGGGATGAAATTCTTTTAAGGGGGAAGGAATGTAATGTCCCGTATTTTTAAGCAATTAAATAATTAATTTATTTGATTTTTTAATAAATGGTTTGGTAATTTGAATGATTTGGATTAAAATAACTTTGATTATTTAATCATTTTAAATAGTGGAATAATAAATTTAATTTTCGAAACAGTCGGAAATTAGTTGAATTGGCAATTTTGTGTGAATTGGATAAAGAGATATATTCATTTAAGTTTAAATTTGATTCAGAATAACGAATATATTTATATAAACGACATTTGAACGTATTAATTATAATATAATTATAATCGAGCTCGAAACATTGTGGTAGTTTGCAATCTAATGTTTTTGAACTTCAAACGACTACACATGATTCATTATTAGTCGGATTTCTTCGAAACAAGGAATGTCTAAATCTATTAAGTTATATTTTTCTAATGAAAAATAAAAATCAAGATTACGTCTTATAGATTGTAAGTTACATCCAAATCAAATTTCCAGAAAGTTGCTATAGAATCGTTTATAAACCATAACGATTTATTTAATTTTAATTATTTATTTATTTGAATTTGGATAAGATTTTTAAGACGTATTGTTAATTTAATTTATCGAATTTTCCCATAATTTTTAATTTGGAAAACAAGCAACTTTTCAATTAACATATTTTGCAACCTATATCAGCGATTTTGTGATTTCAAAGAATAAGTTAACTAGTCTATTTTAATATATTTTGGGAATCGTGGTGCATTACTTGTCATAATAATATTTTTATTTTTGTCCATAGCAGTCCGTGCGTGAACATAATTTTTCATAGCGGGTTATGTTTAATTTATAAATCAATAAAATGAAATATATAATATTTACGTTCCTTCCTGGCCTAGTCTCGTACACCCGTCTCTTTCAAAATGCAGCTATGTTATGTTGCCTACACTAACCTATATCCTCCAACTAAATAATCTGCCTTGTATTTTCTAATCCGTCGCCTACCCTAATTCTTTTGTCGTCCATATTGTTTAATGCAGAAGGAAAACACTGCCATGAATTTTCCCATCGCAAGCCTACTTTCTTCTTCCAACTACCTATAACCTAAAAACCGAGCGTTCCAAATAAATCTCATCTATAAATATACACAATCGATTCCTCCTCTATTTTCTTCTGCTTCAGGGAAAAATCAAAACATAGTGTCCTCTTTTTAATTTTGAATCTTCATTGAATTTTTAAAAATTGTATACACATTTAAAAATCTTGAAAAAAATATTCGTGAGTTCATATGCTAAATCTCTTCAACTCGGTGTGGTTATGGTTCTTTGGTTTCAAACAAGCAGCGCATAGGGTTCATAAGTTCGTGGATATGGAACATCCATTCGAGTTTTAATAATTATTATTGAGTTTATGGGATTAAATAGCACATTGTGGTAGATTTTGTCTGAATTATATGCTAAGAAATTTCGCACATTGTACAGTAACGTGGGTAAGAGGCTGATGATCGCGAGGGTAGAAAGGGCAGTTGGATGTTGAAGCTTGCAGGAAATGGAAGAGAATGGTTGTGGTTGTGTTGGTTGTCGTGATGAAATGACAACGAACGGGAGTTGTAATGATCCGAGAATGGTGGAGTTTGGTTATAGGTGCTTGCGGTCGAAATTTAGGGAAGGGGATGATACACGTGGATATGGGTTTGTAACTAATGGATGGACCATGTTTAATAAATGGTAAAGCACATCTTAAGTTTGATTAAGTTTAAATCAATTTATTTAAGTATAAACTAGTAAATGCTATAACTTGCTCATACGTTTTCCAAACTTAACAAAACAGGATCCATTAGGACTGTATGAAGGCAGGCTACAAAATGAAACTAGTTTGGAGCGATTTGGAAATCATTACAATTTTAGGAAAAATAAAACGCTCGATTGAATCAACAGAATGTTATTATTTTACGATTAACGACCAAGATCAGTAAACTCACTAACTCTGTCCAGTTTTATAATATTATAAACGTTATTTAATATTAACAAATGATGGTTGAATGTTATGTGATGATTTTTTGGATGGATTACTGATTAATCAGTTGAAGTAAAATACATCATTATATATATAAATCATTGTTCAAATATTGATTCTATTTATAATGATATTTCACATTTACATGAAATCAGTGTTACTTATGTTGATTAACATCTATGGATGCAGGGATGGAGGGATCCAACTGGATTCCTCAACAATTTTATTATTCTTTTTCATCTATTGCATTATATGATTTGATAAATAATCTATGGCTGATTATTGTGTGTTTGGGATGTTGGAATAACGTTGACAAGAAAAAATTAGTATTTAAGTACCGTAAAAATATAATGGAAAGGAATTCGAGTTTTGAAAATGAAATATCTGTTTTTACAAAATAGAAATTTAATTGCGATTGGGCTAGAATATAATAACTTGTTTACTTATACAAAAACAAGTAGTTTGGTTTGTAAACGATATTTGTAAATGAAGTAGAACATGAAGTATGAATTTGTAAGATAACTCAATAGATGGAATTCTGAAACTATAATGGTATTTACTTTTTAAATCAAGATTTATTTAATAAACAACTCCAGATTTATTATGAAAAATATAATATTCACGCTTTAAAGTGAATAATGGGTTAAAAGAAAACGTTTTGCAAGTTGGAATGGCTATAAAGGAAATTGGTGATGTTTTGGGAAGTGATAAATTCAAAAATAAATTTAAAAATTGATTTGACCTAAAATGATAAATTATTCCGAAGTTCAAAATGCTATTTAATTAATTAATTAAATATTATTTATTTAATGAAAGTAATGAATCAAGTAAAATTTTAAAATTTAATACTTTGGAAACAGGGATTATAATGTTATCGTAATAATCAATATTTTCCGTAAAACAAGTGGATTCGTAATTTGAATTCGAGAGTTGCGTAAGCAATAATTTGATAAGAAATTAATAAATGGAGTTAAGGAAATTAGAAACTAATTGGAGATTAGTCAAGTAGAATGGATTTCTGAGTATTGATCGGATGTTGGTTTCGGCCTTCGAGGTTGATACTTAGGGAGTGGTTCTCTTATTAGTTTTCGGTTAGGCACTGATGAATATGGAAGGATGGTGATGCATGAATAAGAAATGGAAAAGTTTTTCCAATGTTAATAATGTATATTTTCTATAAATATAGGAAATAAAAAAATGGGAATATATATAAAAATGTTTTCCGATGTTAATAAGAAATATTTTCTGGAATATAGAAAATGAGTAGTTTAAAATAGACGGAAACGTTTTCCAAGAATCATGAGAGGCTAAACGAGTTGGAGAAATATTTGGGTAAAGATATTGGGGAGAATTTGGGAAAACAAAAAAATTAATGATAAAATAATTTAAAGGGGCTCGGTGTTGTTTTATGGTTGATTGATATAATTTCCATTTGGAAATAAGTTCGTTGTTTGTATGAATGTTTTCCTTTGATAGTTAAGTAATCGGTTATCAAAGTTTTTGACCATTTTTCCGTTGTCAATACAGAGAGACCGGGATCAGATTTTTATCTGAAAGCCACTCCGTATAGGGCATTAAGTTGTGAATCAGATATATTAAAGACAATTGAAGATGAAGTTAGTGCAAGGGTTGTTCTGGCATTCCTTGGTAGAAATAGCCTAAGATGGAATTACATAATAGTGCCTTCGCTTTGTCTAGTCTCAGGACAACTTGTATTGACGAATGTTTAACGGTGTATACCAAACAGATTGCATAAGTTGATCTCCTCAATTGTATTTACATTGGTGGCAGAGGAATTTGTTTCTCTTAGCTTTATACCTGTGGTATTTTTAGGGAATTCAATTCATGATTTGGCGGGTATGACGATGTGGCATTCAAAGTGAATGGTGGCCAAATGTTCCTAAAAGATACGTTATGACCTCAAGCCTCATCAATCGAGAAATAACAAAAATCATGTAGGCAACATGGCTAAGTGGGTTGCTCCGAATTAGGGTATATTATCACCATCTTGAAAATATTCATTTTTGTTCTTCTTTCACTTTTGTATCTCCCGAGAACGGTTAAGTTGGTATACCAACCGTAAGGTGACAGTATATTCGGAAAATTCAAGTAAAATGAATGGTCAGTCATGTGTAGCTGAGTTGCAAGATGTTCTTGTTGAACTCCAGTGTATCCCCTCTAGAGTACACTGATCGTAAGGTGGTTGCATACCTTGTCATAGTTGGAATTCCATTCTCCAATAAGAGCCCGTGGTTTTTTATTGTATATTATGTATGTAGAACGTGAGATGCAAGCGTTCTGCTTGATTGCTATTTACTTGATTGCTATTATAACATCAGAAAAGTATTGATTTTAAGTTTTGGGTTATCGTAAGGTAAAAACCATCTGTGTTTATGTCTGGATCAATCTTACGATTATCTTTTCTATTGAAAAGGATTTTTAAAAGTTAAACCAAATGTTTGGAGTTTACTCACACTATTCTCATGACTGACCCAGAGTTTGTTTTGTTTTGTTTTATTTTACTCTAAATTCTTGGGTGCCCAAATTTGTACGGGCAGTCAAGTAGTAGGGATTTTACAGATATACTTGAAGGAGCTTGGAATAGGAGGCTTCAATGTTAGATAAATATAGAGTTTATTTCTTCTGTGACATATATGTGATGTACTCTGATGATGTATGTAAGTACAAATATAGTTTTGTATTTCAAAGTTATGTTATACAATATATTTTATTCATTCTGCTGTGAGATTCATGTTTACTCCGATTATGTTATGTTATGATCTTCATTTTCTATTCTAGATTTCTTTCTTTATATTCCTCACCCTCTAACTTCTTTCTATTAATGGTTCGGTATTTTCGGTACTTGAATGATCAACATGAGTTTTGTGTTGATTTTCAAGGTCAAAAATCCTTGGGTCGTTACAGAAATTAAACTGTCTGTTTGCTTTTTATCTTTTCTCTTCTATCATCGAGCATTTAAATAAAAAGAATGAAAATTGTGTGCAACTCGATAATAATGGACTTGAATTTGTTGTCGTTTAATACAGTTTCTTGTCATTTAATACTAATTTTTCAATGAATTCTAATAAGCATTCAATCTTAGATGTAGGTGATAAGTAATATAGAAAAAAAACCAATTCATACGTGCAGTAAATGCAAGATTGTTTTTTCAAGGCGAAATATGCATGATTATTGAATATAAATCTATTATATGTTAAAATAATTGTATAAATGTCATTATGGAAAGTTCATGTCTATACCAAAAAAGTTTGATATCAAAAACACTATAACTAGTAATGAAAAAAGTGTAAGATAAAATCATTTCATACTTGATGTTAATATGTATTGAAGGGATTATCTGATTAGTTAATTTATATGAATATATACAATTTTAGTGCTCGATGATAAGTTTTTAAAGGTAATATTAATTCGTGCATGCCATATATACGTGAATCATGCATAATTTATAGGTTAAAGAGAAATATTAAATCAATTTATCCATGTAATCAACGTGCATTGATTAGATTATTCACACAGTTAATTTATATGAATAATCATCGATTTGCATGATAAGTTTTGTAGAGTAAGACCAATTCATGAATGCAATAAACATTCCTCTAAGAAATGAACTTTTCTCCATATAGAGAAGGCTACTTACAAAGTTGTATTGAAGCTGATTAAGAGCACCCCCAACCCTTTAGAATGTAATTTCTACGTGGCACCAAGGATTAGACAATACAAAATAAATTTATTAAACGATCAGTTGCATATTATAACAAAAGTGTTTTAGTTTCTCCAACGCAAACATTTATAAATGTTAACAATTGCGTATACATTTATAAATGTTAACAATTGCGTATGTGTCAAAAAATAAGTGGTGGTTAACCTTTAATATTTTGAAATATAATGTTTAGAAGTAGACATTTAATTTCACAATGTCTAACAAAAAAGTTGCCACATCATATTACTAATATCATTAACGTAAGCATTGGAGATTAAAATTTGAATGAAATTGTAAATAATCTATGTATCATTTAGTTTAGATCAAAAAGACATGTGCATTGGAGATGCTTTAACAATAACTGCATATATAAATAGTGAGCAGTTGACTGAGTAGGTGGCATTCTAGGTCAGGTTAAATGTAATTAGTAATTACATTTTAACAGTGAATTGGTGCTTATTGTGGAGTTAATAATTAAATTATAATTGTATTATTTGTTAATAATTAAATTATACTTGTATTATTTGTCATAAATTAGGTTTAGCCTCAAAAATGGCGGCTGCCTCTTCATCGTCATTCCCGACCTCTCTCCTCAATAATCCACCTCCTCCTAATATTACTGACCCACCTCCGATCCAAATCCCTCCCCTTCCTGAACCGCCTCCCCTCATATCAGCATCTGCTCCCTTCCCTACTCGTAGATAGTCTTCCCTCTTCGGAGCAAAACCGAGGAACGCCGGTGATTTTGTGCCGCCTTCCTTAACGCTCAAATTCAATGGCGAGATTCTCTTGCCAACAGAAGATATTGTTTCAGCTGGCAAAGAAATCTGGAGCGACTATTTCATTGGGTTTTTTCTAGACAAACCTCTCTGTTATACCATTGTGACAGCTCACCTGAAAAAGATCTGGAATCCTAAAGGTTCTATTAAGATTAAGTCGAACGGTAAACTCTTTTATTTCCTATTTTCTGACAGTGAAGACATGAAGAAAGTAATTGAGGCAGACCCTATTTTCATACGTAATAAGATTTTCATTATTAAACCCTAGTCTACTACATTCAATCCGATTGGAAATAGCATCATAAATGCCCCAGTATGGATAAAAATATATAATATCCCTCCCTTTGCTTGGTCGTTGCGGGGTATTTGTTGGTTGGCATCAAGAATTGGTAAGTGTTTGTGTCTAGACACTTCGACTGAAACACTCGAGCGATTGGAGTATGCAAAATGCCTGGTCGAAGTTTCGCCAGAATCTGAAATGCCATCACACTTTCCTCTGCTCCATCCTGATGGGTCAGTATTTGTAGTCCATATAGTCTACCAGTGGAAGCCTGAGGTTTGTTCGAACTGCAGTGTTTTTGTTCATGAGCTCTCTAAGTGTCCACTCTTAAGTGGAACTGTTCCAGGAAGAAAACCACTTGAAGTGAAAAAGGTGAACAGTTTAGATAGGATCAAGAGTGATAAATTCAGATATCAAAATCAGATCAGAAGCAAAACCAAAGAAGATGATGTTAATGAGAGTCAGATAGCACAGTGGATCAAAGTAAATAATAACAAAGGCAAAGCAGTTCCCGATGACGAGGCAAACAACGTTGGTGAAAAGGTAAATGTGGCGAAAGCAACAAATATGAGTGGCAACAAAACTATTGTACGTAAAGACAATGTTCTGTTATATTCGAACATGTATGAATTGCTTGATGGAATGAATGAGGTGAGTGCTGAAGTTGTTACTGAGGAAGCACAATTAGAAAGGAATAATACTGAGGTGAGTAACATGGTGGTTGATACTACTGTCCTTAGTAATTTGAATGGAACGCAGCCAAGTATTGTTAATCCTATGGAAGAGTTGCTGAACGACGTAATGGGCAATGACAAAATGGGAGATGAGTTACAAACAGATAAGGGCAATGCGGAAGCATCCACTAGTTCCTTAGTTGGAGAAATGGAAGGTACAGTTTCTACTGTCAATATGCCAAAACCCAGTGTGCAAATTCAGAAAGGTGCAAAGTCTCAAAATGTTGAAGATGCAACAAAAGGAACAAACAAAGAGTTACACAATGACAACACTAGAGATTCATTTCCTATGACAGTTTTT
Source organism: Allium sativum (assembly GCA_030737875.1). Classification (NCBI taxonomy): domain Eukaryota; kingdom Viridiplantae; phylum Streptophyta; class Magnoliopsida; order Asparagales; family Amaryllidaceae; genus Allium; species Allium sativum. The sequence continues at coordinate 24,897,668 of CM060912.1, read as the reverse complement.
TACTTCATAACTTCAACTTTGTTGGTGACATATCTACTAGAAGCAGTGGTAATCCTAAAGAAGTAAAAGCAAAAGACAATCTCCATTTCAATGAAACTGTGCCTGTGGTGATTGAAAAATTAGATCTGAATTGGACAGCGGCAAAATCAGCGGTGAGCCATTTGTCCAAAAAGAAAACCTCATGAAACTCATGCAAAAGAACTTTACCTCCTTTATGAGCATGAAAATTGCTACTGGCAGTGAGAATGGTAAACACAAAGTTACATCCGATCCTAGTTCAACTGAGCCTTGTCAAACCAAGTTCCGATCGCCCATACCATTCAAATCTGGTTTCCTTAACTCCCAAAGCCCGAAAAGTGATAATGCATCCAGGCAGAAGAGTCATTTCTATGCTCACATCGCTCCACCAGCAGCTTATAAGCCTCCCCCCGAGCCAGTTGCTGTATCTTCTACTCAGGAAGCTGTGCCACCAAACGAAGAGATCGTGAATACCCCTCTTACCCGCAGCAAGAAGAAAGAGATGTTGAGAATGCAACATGACAAGGGCTAATTGTCTTTGTTTTGCGTGCTCCTGTGTAGCGCAAGGAATCTACTTTGTAATACTCTAGTATGTAATTTGTCGCTATGCTTTCTGTATAATGATATGTAACTGTAAACCATGTATCCCTCGTGTAGGAACTTTAGCATTCTCAGTTGCTAGGTCGCTTAGCTCCTGGTTTGCTTGTATTTTTCTTTTTTAATAATAAAGTGTTATGGATCACTATAAAAACCGGTTAGCCTTGCAAAAAAAAAAATAAGTGTTACGGATCACTATAAAAACCAGTTGGCTATACCAAAAAAAAGTTTAAATTATACAAATAGGGAGTTTTTAATGGTAGTTTACATAACCATCGTCTGTTATAAAATTAGGAAAATGCTACTATGACAAAAAACTTTTTTGCCAAAATGCCAGAATAGCGTATTTTAGGGGAGAATTAGTGAAATTCAAGGAGTACTATAGTAATTTGATATATAAACCCTCCTAAATTTATGTCTTTGTTGTAGGATTTGACAAAAGAAGTTTTATGTCATAGCAGCATTTCGCACTACGCCATAAACGGCCTAATGCAACGGGAAAAAATTTGTTTGCACAAGCCTAAAAAATGTTGGCGTAGGTCTTTGGCAACATTTTTCGGATGATGCAATTTTCACCGTTGCTATAGACCTCAAAGGGAACATTTTGACTATCTACGGCAACATAAAAAATATTGTTACAATAGACCCATATTTGGGTTTATAGCAACATCCTTAGTTGTCTGTAGCAACACCCCAAAAATGTTGCTATAGATACTTATATTATTTTAAAAAAAAATATAATATAACAAAAAGGAGAATTAAATACTACTACATAGAATTAAATATTCAAATAGTATTTTTATTCAAATAAATATTTTATTTCAACATTTGAAATACATATTTCTAACTTCACTATTTACAATTCATTGTTAATAACATAGTCAATCACATATACAGATATTCCTCACTGCATCGCTCAGTTCACTCATTACATGCAGTTTTAATTTATACAAACACTAACACTAATAAGTATATGCCGAGCCGAAGGCGAGCAAAGTGCCAAGCCGAAGGCAAGCCAAGAAGTGGGTCCAGGCGTAGCGTCGGTGGGGGTCTGAGGGCCCCACAGTCCCGGTGGCGATCGACCTTCTACTTCTTTAACAAGTCTGCTATTCAAAACTGCTATCTGAAACAGTACAACTAGAGATTAAATTTAGGAAAAATATGTTGTACATATATCAAACCTCTCCATTAGAATTGAATAGGATGATAGACAAGTGTTGAGATTATATGATCACTGAACTGCTTTATAAATTGTATTATGTCACAGTACTATAATTTTTTTTAGACTGCATAACATACTAAGATGAGTTCTGGTCTCCTGAAAACAACATGATGTATGGATTACAACAGACTAAGTGAATGACAAATGTAACGTCCCGCCATTTTGACCGCTTCAAATTAGTAATTAAACAAATTTAAAATGTGCAAATCGACGGATCGTTATTTATTTGCATGAATCCAACAGTATAACAACCTGTAAAATGGAATGATAGATATTTATCTTTTTCCTTGCTAAAAACTCTTATTTCCAATAAAATATACATATGTAATATAAAAAGTAAAAGGTATAAAAAAGCAGTGTACACTTAGGAGTTATAAGTAAAACATTGTATGCAACAATCATCACATACCATAACCTAGCACATAACTGATCAATACATTATGGTCCAAGTTTTTGAACCCATCCAGGTTTCGGATCTCAATGATGTTAAGTGTCGGTTAACTTTGTTTTTGTATAATATCTAGCAAATATTAGTAGACTGAAATTATAAACAGTTTCATGCAAGATAATTTAAATGCTTACAGTTTACTCCACTCATCTTCCTTGGTAAACTAAAAAAAGGTTTTTGTATTAGGGAAACCAATTAATGTGCGAATGAAACAAGTGCGGAAATAGTCCATTATACATATACTTAGAAACAACTTGCAATATAAGTTGTATGTATATAATCAGATGTGAAATTATGTATAGTCTCGTGAATATATACACACACACACACACACACACAAAGGCACACACTCTAATGCTACATATCAGGGAAGAAATGCCTAAGTGCAAACAAACCATGGTTTACATATAAGGGTATTCCAACATAACTGATGTAACAAAATTCGACCCAGTGATACTTAACAACATAACCATATGATGAATATCATATACTTTTCCGATCACCACAAATGACTTGTTTTATGATTATATATCAATATAGATTCCACTTTGAAACCAGATAGGTTGAAAGTTTCACGATACCCCCATACATTCAGCTTTCGACAATACTCAGGTGTCCACATGGAAATTTTCTAATGCATATATTTATCAAGGGAATCGATGTCATAATGTCCAAGCAGCATAGGTTAGATCAAACAAGCATTAGTTTCAAATTTTAATGTTCAATGTAGGATCCCATGTGCAAGGATGCAGTAATCCAAGAAAAACATTTGATTCGTGTTCAGGAAGTGATTTGTTAGTTCAAAAAACAAATGTCACTACAACAGAAGTTGTCTTTTATAGCGGTCTATAGCCGCTATTAATAACAGTTATAGCGGTTCGATAAATGTTGTATATCGACATGTTATAAAAAACTGCTGATTTTTATAACACATAAAAGCCGCTATAAAAGAGTTTGGTTTTATAGCGCAAATTTTCCGCTATGTTATTTAAAGACAATAACTTATTCTAACCGCTATTAAACATATAAATCTCAATGAAAATGAGAATATTTATAACATATTTTAGCCGCTATAACATATTTATTCTATAGCGGCTCTATGACGCTATTAAATCAACAGGTTATAGTTTTGCTAAATCCTTTTACAGCTCATACATGCCATAATCAAAATGAATCTTCATAACAATTTAAAAAGAAATGCATAAACGAAAAATATAACAATCAGCAAATATAACGCATATTCATGATAACAAAATAAAGTATCAACAAAAAATAATTTTAATCCATGAGTTACCAAATTCAATACAAACGTTTCCAATTCCATATTTATGTCAATTTGAGTACACAAAAAACAAAACATAGTTTGTATTTAAAGTCTACAAGTACTAAATGCATCATTATGATTCATAAGGCTGAATCATAAATGATTTCATAAACCCATTACTTTCTTCTACCAATAAATGAATTCAATTTGCGCCTTTTGCAGTTCAGGTAAACTAGGTAGCGAAATTCACTACCATAACAAACACAATGCCTTTTATATTCAATTCGCTTGGCTTATCCCTTCCAAATTTTTTTCAGTATGCCACCAACTATGCCTGTAGCAGCCAGTCCGGTGCCACGCTTCGAATGATATCACATACCTGTATTACTATCTTCCTCTCTTCTACTGAGCTGCTGATCTGATTTTAGTAAAAAGAAAAAGAGAAAAAAAAATTAAGTTGTTCATGTTGTAGTCGGTTATTAATAAAACAAGCTTATTTTTTTGGATTTAGTTTCATTTTAATAGATGTACATTTATGGGACACGCATATGTATTTTCTGTATTACATTTCATGAATGCATAGGTAGAAATTCTCATCTTATACTTGCGCATTGCGTAAATTCATGATCATACTTTTTCCATGTATAAAAATGAGGTCTATTTTCGTAACAAGTTTCTTATGAGGCCTGCTTTTGTGAAGCTCTGTTAGTGTAGCGAGTCCTTGATATTTATTTATGAGTGCAACAAGATAAAGAAATATACCTCCAAAATTTCTTCGAGCTTTTTGCCAACGACATTGAGATCAGGTGAAGAATCTTGATGCATGGCAGACATGGCTGGTGTCCTGCATATTCGATTGAAATTTAATAGCATGTTATAACTTGCTTTCATAGGCGGAACTATGTACATATCATCTTCGGTTGAATCGCTAGTGTATTTAAATTTCTATATACAACAAATATGGCATCAACGATTGAACCGATCAGACCTTTGACCGTGGAGCATTGCAGTTCTACTGATGGCTCGGTCTTCAAAACTACACTAGAAAGTGTAAAGCATACCTCAAAATAAAAGGAATGTGGAGTTACAAGGTACAACATCATCAAAAAGTGCTGTTTCTTCAGCTATTTCCAGAATTTCCCTTCTTACTATTTCGCTCAAATACATTCCCGATATTAGTCTCTCGTAGATACGTGTAACATTCATACGTCAGGTGGTGCAAGTTTGTGTACAATCTTTAAAAAAAATGAGTAGATAAAGCGTACCTGTTCACCTGGATTCAAGCTTCCGTTATCTAGCGCATGACAATGTTTTGTCATTGGAAGATGAGATAAGAAATCGTTGCCCCATTCCATGTTGATAACCTAATCAAAATGCTCACTTCTTAGCAAAACAGAATTAACTAAAAATAGTTATTTTACATGTTATTACCATGGTAGATTACATAATTCCATATTACACAGTTCACTGTTAAACAGTTTTAACACGTTGAATCTTACAATCTATCCCAATTTAGGTAGTAGTCCATCCCATTCGGGAATAGCCTGAGCATTCTCAACATATGCAGCATTTGTTCCTGGTCCCAATATAACAGAAGCGATAATATCATCATCATAATACCTGCCACCAGCAAGAGTTCCAACTGTATCATTCACCTACATGAAGATTCAATGTTTAAAAAAGCCGAAATCATATTGACTAAACATAAGGCTGAATCACAAATGATTCATAAACCCGTTACTTTCTTCTACCAATAAATGAATTCAATTTGCGCCTTTTATGGTTCAGATAAACTAGGTAGCAAAATTCACTACCATAATAAACACAACCAAAATAATTGCAGTAACTGAAGTGAAGCTTATCCACAGCTTCATTATTTCAGAAGTTTCTAAACAAACCTCCAAGTCAAAAATGCAAAGCCTGATAATGATGATACATGCATGGCCCTTCGTTTGACGAGATTGCATGGAATTTCTGAAAACAGATATCCTCAACCACTTCAAGGACAAAAATGGAAACTTCTTCTGTTTTCCATGGGAAACACATAAAGTCATTTCAGACATGTTCAATTTGCACCGATTCTCCCAATTTTTTTTTTTCAGGAGAGAATATACTTGTTGAGGCCAAATCTTTAACCGAGCAGTCCTACACAAGTGTCTTGAAAATGATGTGGTGGATGACAAATGGCTTTTGAAAAAGGACTTAAACAAACAGGCAGGTTTCTATAGTGCCTAGTATTTCAGTTTGGTTACTATTGACAATTCCAATAGCATTTGTGTGCACCAGCTCCTTTCCAGTGATATATTTTTACCTTGGTTACATGAAGTTGAGTAGCAGCACGCAAGTAAGAAATTTCTACTAATAACGAAGGAGGTGGGTTAAATTTTACATCAGATGCGTTATTCCATTTATGAACCTCTTGTAAAGCATGGACCAAGGGTCGCCACAAAAGCTCAACAAATCTGTACTAAATAAATTTAGACTTTGAATGCTGTTTATAAAGATTGCTAATTTGGTTTTAAAAAAAGTGATAAAAAATAATAACACCACAATGAAAATCTTCTTGACAAGGATCCCAGCAAAAAAAATGGGCATCAAAGACCTTTTTGCATATAGGTGCTTCCTTGCAAGGTTAGAATATTTTATTCCAGGTACCTTTGATTTACCAATCTGCAAACATGTGAACATAAACACAATTAGACATATACTACATGAAACTAAAACACACAATACCAATCAAATATATATAAGAGAGAAAATGTAAAAATAACATAATCATATGTTATATAACTAACTTACAATCATATGTTTCCGACGAGATTGATTTCCAGTAAGTTTCACTGTTTATTTTTGTTCATTTCCCTATGGAAATTTATCGACTGTGACTAATTCTTGTCTACTATTTTCGGTGGACTAATTTTGACAATTGACATACAAATTGTTCTTCTTCTTTTTTTGCATCAAATTGTGATTATGATCCAACATTGTCTTCAATTTTTTCATATTTTAAACTAATTCTGTTGCTTGAATTTTTTCTTCTATGTTTAATAAAAGTGAAACTTGGCGATCTATGTTCTTCTCCATAAAATTTCCAGAATTAATTCTCAAATTCCTATGAATTTCACTTTGTAAGCATAAACAGATTATATAACTCAAACCTATCCCGTACTTTCTTCTTTCTGAGCCTCTGGGGTCTTCGAATAATAAATTGTGTATTTTGAACCTCAAACTCAACATCAGGTCGACTGTGAATCAAATCGTACATAATTACTGTGATTTTAAGTGTCATTACTGTATGATAGTGGCCTGCTATTTAATTTCAAGATGGGTGATTGCTTCAACTTTAACAAATTTCCCAGAATAAGTATTTTGTGCTACTAATACTGCTTGGTTTAAAAGTGTAATATTTTGAAAGGTACTTTTTACACTTTCTTTCCATTGTTGGTACCAGGCACCTTAAAATGTTGCTGCTTTAGAATCCCTAATTTAGAATCCCACAATGGTTTTAAACTTCCTTTCTTTTCTGAATGGCAATGAATTCATGTTTTTATGCACCAGTTTGCATTTTGTACATTTGATTACAATGTTCCTATTTGGGTGCTACAAAAATTTATTATTACTGATCATTATAGGGCCTGAAACAATTAAAGCTAAAGAGTTCAAGGGTATGAAACAGAGGTAACATTCTGCATTTATTTTGATATATGAATTCTTCTATGAACAATTATATGATTTCTTACTTTTATTCTTCTGGTTTTGTGCTTAGTGTGTTTGGACAGAACTGGTTCTTCTCTGTTTTATTTGGACACTTTTTTAGGGACTGAAAATTGAGTTGAATGGCTTGGCATGATGTCTACCAAGCTTTGTTAATTTATTTTTTGGCTACATTTATGATTTGATTTTGCAAAATCTTGAATCTTAAACTTCAGTTTCTTTTGTTTATGAAATCAGATATCACTATACGTTTGGTGGAATAACTTCGTACTTATCGCGTTAAGTTAGTTTTTTTTAATCAAAGGTAGGATAAAAATAATATTATTCAATTCTGAAAATACCGAGAACTAAGAAAGTTGATAAAAATGGACAATGAGTGTTTAAGTTGTATGCTTATGAAGTAGATAATGAATATTACCTAATTAGTAATATCGATTTTATAGGTATGTTTCTACACTTTTTCTTCTAAATATCACATGGGATTTACTGGCCTGGTTGAGGGGGTTGTGGATTTGTGTGTGCATTCTGGTGCATATCGTAGTTGTGTGACTATTCATTACTGCTTACCTGGATAGATAAGTAACGCATGTTAACTTTTTTTAACCCTTATGAAATACGTCAGTTCTATCTTTGTTTCAGTCTGTTTAAATATATGTAACTGTTGTACTTATTTCACCTTACTATTTAGTTAAATCTTAATATCCCGATGAATACATCACTTATAAATCGGAATATTATGCATTTGCCAAATGAGATAGTTTTCATGGTTAAGCAATATATTTACATGACCTTCAATAATTACTATCTATTTATTTATGCTTAATTTAAGCAAATGATGCTGGATTATTTGGTAAGACCTTTATACGTGCATCATTTGAATATGACAGCTGAAATAATGACTACATTGCTATTTTATTCAGCTAATTATCCTACGAGTTTTGACGTCGTGGAAGATAGCATTATGCCTTTACCAGGTAAATATATGGATTTTATATTTTTGACTCAGATATTTCATACGTTATTTGTACCAAATTTTTTTTCCAACAATTCTTGGCGTTTTGCTTCTATTTTTTTTTTAATAAAAAATTCCACTACTAATTTGTCCACTACAATTGGCAAAAACTTCTCTACAACTATTTTTATTTATTTTTAAAATATGAGTAAATAGTCTTTGACTCAACACTGATTGTAATTGATATAATCAAAAAGTTTTTCCTTCTTTTCTTATGCTGTTTGTGACGTTAAAATGCAAACAAGTTAACATTTTCATTTCAGGATTTTACATGCAAATTTTGGCAAAGTAAAAGTGAGTGCCTCCTTGACATATAACAATTGTAAATATATTGCAAATATAGAGATATATTAGTAAACCATAAATTGGTAAATTTATCAATGGATAATGGTATTAAAAAAAATTGTGTTACATCTTCATTACTATTAGAAAGGTAAATCTGCTGCCCGATACAAAATCCACCAATGATATATCAACACATCGACTACTTCTAGTTGATACAGAAAATTCGTCTGATGCATTCCAAACTATTTACAAACCACATGATAGGATAAATTGGTTCATCTCAAAAATTAAAGGTTTGAAAAACTAAGATGGAAGCATCATTGCAACTAAAACTAAAGACATTTTAGGATTTGATTCATCTTCAAAAACCATCCTTGGCTACAAAAAAATATAATAACCATATATATATATATATATATATATATATATATATATATATATATATATATATATATATATATATATGTGTGTGTGTGTGTGTGTGTGTGTGTGTGTGTGTGTGTGTGTGTGTGTGTGTACACGCACGCGTGCGTGTAAATTTACTATAATCAATCATTTTGACACTTTCTTCATGCGATGTTTTACACTAAAAACACTCTGACTCCTTCAGCGGTTAACTGAACACTTGACTTTGAGAGAGCTTCACTAAATCTATGCCAACCTCTGCCTAGTGGGAACGAAGCTGTATTCACCTAGGGGTCTTACCAAATCAAAGATCAAAGCCATGTCTTGTGATCAAATATCGTTAAGGACATATCAAGAAGGGGAATCAAAGGGTGAAATACATTTTTATTTTGGTTCAGTCATAAGTAAAGAAGATTTTACTCAAAAATACTAAAGTTGAGTTTGGTTGAAAATAGCGAGCAATTAGCATAGAAAAACTAGGCATCAACAGGAAAATAGATTTAGTATTTATGCACAAACAGTAAAGCTAAAATTATTCTAGAGGAATTCAAACTAAAAACTTAAGAAGGAATTCTGTATAACGTATAGCAAAATTGTATCAATTAAAAAACAAGATTTGGAATAACATTGCCACATAACAAATCAAAAATGGAAACAAGTTTGATGATGGATGTAGTGACAGGCCTTCACATACGCAAGAAGCATAAAAATTAAGCCTCTTTTTGACAGCATTAAGCATATATTTCCCACTATATTACATGCAATTTTGTTAAAAGAAAGTCACCACATATCCCTCCCATCACGATGAACTTTTGACCAAGGTAGCGGTTAGGCAGGGTAGTGGTGTATTAATTTCATTTAAGGTGCCAAAATTTAGAAAGGTTCAAAAATTTTGAGGTAGGGCCGGACGAGAGCTAGTTTGTTGACCCCATTTAACTGGGGTCACCATGACATCACTAACGGTGTTAGTGGTGTAGAGCTGAGATTTAATGGGAGAGATCATAGCTCCAGACCACTAACACCGTTAGTGGTGTCATGATGACCCCAGTTAAAATGGGGTCAACAAACTCGTATTGGGGCCGGACACCCACCAACCTATTGCTTTCTATAATCATTTCAAAAGTCAAAGTCAATCCTATTCTATCATGCTTTACTTATTTCTATAAAATGTCAATTGCATTTTATAGCATTGTTGACTGATAAAAAATGGCTTATTTAGCAACTAGTTTGCTGCCAAACTATAGCATTGACTGACAAAATAAACTGATAGACAAACATTTTACGATGCTTTTTTACAAAAAAAAAAAAAAAAAAATAAGTGAAGGAAAACTGATTTAAGAAATAAATAGTAGGTTATCATATTAGTCACATCGAATTCTAAACCGAAGGAAAAGTGATTTAGAAGTAAATGGTAGGTTATATTACTAGTCAACAGCAAATTCTAAACTGCGATCAAAATATCAAATAGCTAACTGAACATGTGCCAGGCACAACCTTATTCTGAGGCCAATGCTGGGTAAAATAAATTGCTTTACCTTTACTTGATATTACACGCATGTGCCCAGGGAGGAATATTACATATGTTATTAGCCCATGGCACTGTTATCACAAAAACAACACAGAGAGGCTCTCTACATCTGCCCAGGAAGGAATCTGCCGAGAAAAAAAGAACTACAAATAAACTTAAAGATAACATTGATAGAAGTCAACTTAAAAACACATGCATTATTTACTGATATAGCAGGGCGTAACCAAAGGCATAATTTGGTATTGAATACAGGCTTATTAACCCATGGTATATTTTTGAGTTGACAGGAAACCAATGAATTCATAATTGGCGTCTCTCCTCCTTGATGGTAAAATTATTCATGAATGTAATTTGCGTCTCTCCTCCTTGTTAGAGGAAAAGAAAACGATTTTTTTTCTTCTTCTTCCAATAATATGCAAGATAAGTATTTACTGAAGCATTAATATTGACATATTATAGGTTGTTTTCCCCCCTTTCATCAGAAATCTCATGTTTTGCTCCCAGACACTGGAATGCACCTTGCTGTGTCCCTTCTCTTATTTGAGGAACAAATTTTTTTTTTCCCTTTTTTTTTAATCGGATAATACGTAAGATTACCATTTATCAGAGCATTAATACTGCGGGTTGCTTTTCCCTGCTTTTGTTCAAAATGACGTACAATGATTACCTATAATTCATGGGATATCTATTAGGTTTAACGCATCATTGATCACACGATCTGAAGATTTACTCTCCAAATACTAAATACCCATGTATTTGTGATAAAAATATAACGATCAGTTTGGATTTAATTTGTTGGCAGATAGAAAACAGAGAATCAAGTCAGTCTAATGGATGAATATCATGATATTTGGTAATTGAATACAGGCTTATTCTTGCATTTGTAATGAATGTAAAACTATTCATGAAATTTTGCATGAAAATAATAGTTGAGTTTACAAATTATGTGCTTCATTTTGGTTTTTACTCCTACATCTACAGAGTTTATTTTCATTTTGTAAACTAAAACCAAATCAAGTTTATAAATAAAGAAATTCATAACATAGAGAACATATTTTGTTGAACAATTGTCCATTCAACAGCTAAATTCAATCAGTTCATTTATAACTCTTGTGTTTTTTGTACACTACTGTCAACACAAATTTTAATCAGATACCTATAATGAAATGATCAACGCACATTCATGCAGTTTTGCAAGCCAGCAAGCCTACAGTAATTTTATTAATAACAAAAGCTTGTTATACCACTATTCATGTTTGCAGTTTGTATAATGGCAATAGCAAGTATGAAATGATCTCGTTATTTGGTGTGCATGTAAACCAATTCAATCTCCACTGCACAATTATCATGATATTTCTTAACTAAAATAAGATGAAACGAAGAATCTGCAGTGGAGATTGATTTGGTCCGTCTAAACACTGAAAATAGCACCGGATGATTTCAACTATTTAACATTTTAACTACCTTCTATAAAAGAAAATTGTTCAAAATTTAAAATAATAATATTAAGTACATGTGGTACGAAAATAGTACCATCACAGAAAATGATAACAGCTGTTTGTATTTATATTTATAGCATTCTGCAAGGGACCAATGCAAAAGAAGCGCACTGCTATGAAAAATTAAATAGGTAATTCCAAAATTCAAATAGGTAACTGATTAATGGCTTTCATGTTTATATGTAGCTTAAATGAAAATTTTGACCTTAATAGAACATTTGCAAGAAATACTGAACTGAGTAATCAGTATCTATTTAAAGACCGAATAACTACTGTTTTCTTACCAAATCTTCAGTTAGTCGTGTCATTCCTTTACGGCTGCATGTGTGCGGCAACTGCTTCTTTCTAATAGCTTTGTTCTTCTCGCTCACAACCTAAAATAAGAATCATACTTGCAGGTAAGCCTAAAATAAGAATCATAAGTTCTGATAACCTGATTTTCCAGTTGAACTCAGCTCATAGTAAATTGGTGAATTGATCTTTAACATGTATTATGGACAGCATATGAAGTCTGTGATCATTGCTCAATATTGAGAATGCAATTATCAACATAAATTCTTTGGGCTTGGAGCATTGGAGAATGCAATATGCGACCGCGCGAAAACTTACTCTTGATGTATTAATTTATGTTGGTATTGTATGTTTATGTTATTCAGACTCCATAGTCGTATTAATGTGTTTTAATGTCTTGACTTTGGACTTCATATTGGTTTCTACGGTACAATATTTTTAATTTCCAGTTCAAATAACGTAGACTGTTTTAATTCTACATTTCACTCAAATTAATCAAAAATTACAATGGTTATTTTTGTAAAAATTTGACAGAACAGTTTGTTCAGTTCTCAACATTAATTTCCAGTTTACTCCCTTCTGGTTTGCAGGTAAGAACCGAGGGAAATAATAGAACAGTACCAAAAGAGGGATTATCAGAACTTATGATTTGACAAGAATGACGGAGCATGCACAAAATCAGGTTAGTGCCATTGGAAAACTTCAGATAATGATGCTTTATTATATTTCAGTAATAACTGTTACAAGATTTGTAAGCCTCTGGCTATTTATAATAAAACACATTCTGTGATCAAATTCAGTAAAACACTTTCTGAATTTAACTTTTATGGTTGACACTTACAGTTACGGTAATCATGCTTATGATTACATAGAGATCATCAGCTATTTTTACAAAAGATAACTACTTTGTGGGTTATAACTATAAGTAAACTAATATAAGAAGGAACAGTGATGAATTTAGGCTTCTTAACTGGAAGTGGGTCATTGCACTCTCATCCTGACTGAAATCAGTTTGTTTTTATTTATTGTCCGTCTAGAAGAAATATTCTTCTTTTAAACTGTAGTTTTATCATATAACTCTACTCTGTGATTTGACTTATTCACAATTCTACGACTAAGTGCTACACTGCTTCCTCAGGACCTTAGCTGTTGGAACCACCAGGTTTAACCCGTAGAACAAGTCTACAACTAAATTTCAATTCTTGAAACCAATTTTGTATGTATTTGGGAGATGCAATGTAAAACTCAATGAAAAAAAATACACTACTAGATATGAACAGTATTGCATCGGGCAGTTCCAACGGCCTCTGACGGAGGTTGACCAACAGCTTCCAACGGAAGCCAAAATTCTTATCTGTATACGGTTTGTAAAATATACGCCGTTGGAAACCGTTGACGGCCGTTGTTTTTAAGCCATTGGAAGCCGTTGCCACCCGTTACACGGGCGAGCAGAAAAACATCCCGAGCCTTCCTCCTTCTTCCCCATTTGCTTCCCCCACGGTTTTGGAAACAAAATCCCTAAAATTCACCCCTTTCAATTCTGAAATCGCCAATTTCAATCCATCTTCCGCGTAGGATCTCTCCAACTCCCTCAAAGCACTCTCTCATCCTCTCTATTCTCCTATTCTCTTTGATTTTGAGGTATGTGTTTGTTCTAATTTTTGTTTAGTACCCTATGTTTAGTGTAATTGATGCATAATTAGTGTATGTTTGTGTGTGTAGTGATGTTAATTAGTTGCCAATGTGGGGTTTTATCATTTTAGTTGCTAATTTAGGGTTTTTACTTATAAATTATTTGGTTGTTGTTATGATCTAGGGTTTGAATTAGTTGAAGTAGTTGTTGTTATATGCATGTATATAGTTGCTAATGCTGGTAATCTAGGGTTTGATTAGTTTTAGTTGACTATGTATATATGCATGTATATAGTGTTATGTATATATATATATACACGTATATATAGTTGACACTCCATGCATTTGTTTATTTGGTTAACGCCCAATTAATCGAAAATAATATTTAGTCAAAAACGTGTCGTGAAAATACAAATATTTAAGTTTGTGTTTTTTGGGCTAAGGCGCACAACGGCGCTAAGGCGCACAAAGGCGTAAAAAAAATATTTCAATCGCAATAAAAAACCAAATCGTAATATGTTACATTCGTAAAGCCTTAGAGAGTTTTTTTGGTCCCGTCTGATAAGTATTGTATATAATCGTTATGTGAATGTTCGTTTTATTAACAAAACGGACATTTATATTCATCATATACAATATTTGTTGGATTTGTCCTTTGTATTGGACAAGTTACGAATACAATAACGAAATTAAATCTCGTAAAATATTTCATTTTAAACGGTTCTCAAAATTTCGAAAGTACTTCCTTTATGTTCCCTGTGTACACGCAATTGTGTACTGTTCCGGGAACTAAAGGGAAGTGCTGCCGAAATTTTGTTGAATCGTTTAAATTGAAAAGATTTACGCGATTTAATTACGTTATTGTATTTATAATGGGAGGTAGGATGACCCACCTGTAATTGATCAATTAACATAATTACATGCATTCAACAATAAAATTGTGAATCTATTTCCAACTATTGATGTTATAAAAATTATAAAAATTGTGAAGTTTAACATTTTTTCTAATTTTATATGTACTTAGGAAAAATGGATCACGATTACTTTATTGATCGAAGTTGGATGTACAAACGAAGAGAAAGTGATGGCACAATAAACAAACATTTTATTAATGGTGTCGGGGTGTTTATTGATTTTGCGTTACGTAACAAAGGAAACGACGTCGAAATCTGTTGTCCTTGTAGTAGATGCAAGTTATTGAAGTATTTGGTACCACAAATGGTTAGAGTTCATTTGCGTCAGTATGGTTTTGTGTCGAACTATTCAGTTTGGGATCGTCATGGAGAACCGTTAGCATCTACTTCTACACAAGTAGAAGATGTCGTAGTGAATAATGAAATTGCTACGACGAATCTCGTAGAACAAATGGTTGAAGATGCTGCACGTTCAATGTTCCCAGTTCAACAATTTAACGATAACGATGGTAATGATGACGATGGTAATGATGAAGAAGAACCAAATATTGAAGCTAAAAAAATATATGATTTATTAGATGCAGCAAAAAAACCCCTTTGGGAAGGCTGTGAAAGCGGAACTCAATTATCAGTAACCGCTGAATACATTGCGATGAAATCGAAATACAATCTCACGGAAACTGGATTTACAGCTGTTGTACAAGCTGCGAAGCGACATATGCCTCCTAATAATTTGATGTGCGAAAATCATTATGAAGTTAAAAAAATGATGTCGGCCTTTGGTTTACCATATCAAAAAATAGATACATTTCTAAAGGGTTGCATGCTATTTTTGGAAGGAAGATATCAACCTTAAGAAGTGTAGAATATGTAATGAGGAAAGATACAAACCTAGAAAGAAAAAGGGAAAGGAAGTCCCGTACAAACGTATGCATTATTTACCTATTATTCCTAGACTTCAAAGGTTATATGCATCTTCCGTAACCGCGCAACATATGAGATGGCACAAGGTGAGAACACAGGAAAAAGGTTCGTTAACACACCCGGCCGATGGAGAAGCGTGGAAGCATTTTGACCAAAAGTACCCCAATTTTGCATCCGAGAGTCGTAATGTTAGACTTGGTTTATGTACAGATGGATTTTCACCATTTTCTCAATTTGGTTCTAAATATTCATCTTGGCCTGTAATTGTAACACCTTATAATTTACCTCCGTGGATGTGTATGAAAACTCCTTATATGTTTCTCACAATTGTCGTTCCTGGTCCTGATGATCTGACACAAGGAATCGATGTTTATTTACAACCGTTGATTGAAGAATTAAAAAAATTGTGGCATGAAGGGGTAGAAACATATGATATTTCGCAAAAGAAAATTTTTCGTATGTATGCTTCTCTGTTGTGGACAATTAGCGATTTTCCTGCTTATGCAATGCTTTCAGGTTGGAGTACGGCTGGTCGTCTAGCTTGTCCGTACTGCATGGAAGAAACAAGAGCATTTTCTTTACCTATTGGGAAGAAAATTTCATGGTTTGACTGTCACAGATGTTTCCTTCCTATTAATCATCATTTTAGAAAAGATAAGAAAATTTTTACCATCGACAGGCTTGAAACTTTGCGACCACCAAAAGTACGGACAGGTGAAGAAATTTTTGAACTTGTGAGAGATTTTCCCAAGATTCATGAAAGTGGAGTACAGTCAGAAATTCTAGGTAAATCAACGACTCATAATTGGTGGAAACAAAGCATATTTTGGGAATTGCCTTATTGGAAAGATCTTCTTATTCGTCATAATATTGACGTGATGCATAAAGAGAAAAACGTTTTTGATAATGTAATCAGCACAATTTTGAATGTCAAAGGAAAGACAAAAGATGATTTGAAATCAAGACGCGATATCGAAGTAATATGTAATCGTCCAGAGCTTCATATGAAGGCAAATGACACCAAAAAACCGAAAGCATGCTATGAACTCGATAGTAATCAAGTTAAAATATTTTTAAAATGGATTGAAGGATTAAGATTCCCAGATGGTATATCTTCCAATCTTCGTAGATGCGTCGACTTTAAAAACAGCAAACTTAGCGGGATGAAAAGCCACGACTGTCATGTTATGATGGAAAATTTATTGCCCGTCGCTTTCAAAGAATTATTGCCCGTAAAAGTTTGGACTGTTGTAACAGAGCTTAGTTTGTTCTATAAAGAGCTTTGTTCTACTACATTAAAACTTGATCGTCTATGTAAGTTAGAGGAAGAAATCCCTATATTGCTCTGCAAATTGGAAAAAATATTTCCTCCAGGATTTTTCAATGTTATGGAGCATTTACCTATTCACCTTCCGTTGGAAGCACGCCTTCGAGGGCCTGTGCAATACGGATGGATGTATCCGTTTGAAAGGTATATTAATTTTTAGTTAATTAAATTTTGATTAGTGAATCGTGTAATAAAAATTATTAATTACATTATTTCTAAACAGGTATTTAAATCATCTAAAGAAAAAAGTGAGGCAGAAAGCTCGAGTTGAAGGATCCATTTGCAAATCATACATCGAAGAAGAAGCTTCATTTTTTTTCTCTCATTATTTTAGTGATCATGTGAACATATCATTTGTAAGTACTGCGCGTAATGACGAAGACATAGATCAAGATGACTGTCCAACGACTTTATCTATTTTTAAAAAACATGGACGTCCTTCTGGTAGATGTGTGGAAGAATGGCTGAATGATAAAGATTATAATGCAGCACACACATATATCCTTCTCAATTGCACTGAAGTTGCACCATTTGTTAGGTAATGACCTTATACATCTACGTATACACGTATTAAATGTTTAATCATATATGTAAGATTTTTTTTATAATTGCAGCATTTATGAATCACGGTATCCAAACGGCGATATCAGCAAAGAATTCGCCATATGGTTTAACAATTATGTTTTTGATCCAACAAATTGTATTGTGGATGAAGGATTGAAACATTTGGCATTGGGACCAAAAAGACTTGTCAAGACATATCCAATATTCTTTGTCAATGGATATAAATTTAGCACTAAAGAATATGGTGCTGAAAAACTTACAGACAATAGCGGTGTATTTGTTAAAGGTAGTGATGATCCAAACGACCATATACACGATTTTTATGGCGTGCTAAACCAAATTCTGCAATTGTCATATTTCACACGACCTGCAGAAGAAGTATTTTTGTTTAAATGCAACTGGTTCAGCAACGTTTCAGGTTCTGGAATAAACGTGCATTCAAAATATAATCTTATAGAAGTGAGACATACTTCCCGTTATTATAAGTACGATCCTTTTGTACTTGCCAAACAAGCTTTTCAAGTTTATTATGCTCCTTATCCATCTATGAGAAGAGACAAAATAGATTGGTGGGCTGTTTTCAAAACAAAGGCAAGGTTTACTTTTGATGGACGTAATATTCCCGACGACCAAGCTTATCAAGCAGATGTCGAGGAAAATCCGGAAATAGTAATAACCGATGATCAAACAGACTTTGGACCTCTAAACGATGAATCGAACACATTAGTTGACGTATTTGAGACTATAAATGAACCAAATATGGAGGAGGAAATGGAGTCAGATTCTGAAAGTGACGAGGACGACTTATAACCAATAATTCTCATTTTAAAAAGGTAATTTTATATTTCTATTAACAAGAAACATATAGAATCATAGCCGTTCCTTGTTTTAAACATTTTAAAAAGGTATTTATGTTATGACATTTCTATTAACATGTATTCATGTTATCTCATGCCTTGTTTTTTTATAGCTCTTTCATGTTTATGCTATTTATGTTGTTATTTGTAACAGGTGATGTCTCAAGGTGCTGATGAGGGTGGACCATCTGACTTATCTCGTCCTATGGTCTGGCTTAAGCGAAAAGCCAGTGGAGGGTATGTACTAAATTTTTAGTATAAATTTAATTATGTTAACTACAATAAATTATATAATTTATTGCCATGATTTTTTTTTCTCTTTTAACACAGGGGTTTTGAGTTGGAGCCGTCCAACACGGTCCTCAGTATATCAAAACGCGCATATCAGGCTCGCACCAACGCATGTTGGCCCACATGGACATCGGTACCCGACATAGTTAAAGAGACCATATGGCAAGATTTTGTGGTATGTAAGATATAACATTTCGTATGTTAAGTAGTTATGCTCCTATTTGATAAGTTCATATGCATGTTATTTTTAAAAAAAAATGCAGGGTTCGGTGGATATGCAGGAGGCAGATTTGGAAGTCGTCAAGCGCCACTGGAATTCTAAAGTGGCAAAAAATTACAGAGAGACAATGAACAGCTTAAAAACAAGTGGAAAGAGACCGATTTGGATAGGAGAGACAGTGTGGAATGAGCTGCTTACTTATTGGAATAATAATCCGGATTTTCTGGTAAATTTACTGCATGTTTAATTTAAATTATTTTATTCAATTAATATGTGTTTTATAATAATACTTTTTTTTTCAAATTTAAATGTATAGGCCTCGTCTGAGAGAAATGCAACTAATCGGAGCAAGAATTCGGTTACGCATCGGGGTGGGTCGAAGTCATTTCAGCACCACCGTGAGGATCTGGTATGTTTAGTACTTGCATCGTTTAAATTTAATAGTTGATTTAATTTTAAGTTTTAATTTATAAGCACACACACACATATATATATATATATATATATATTTATATGCATTCTTATTTCAGGAGAGAGCGCGCATGGGTCCTGTGTCATACTGGGATGTTTTCGAGCATACACATGCATTGAGCCAGACTGACGACACAGGTTCAGTTTCTTACACTTGGGACCATGACAATAAGGCACGCGAGAGATATGTAAGTATATAACAGTTAAGTTAGAGTTATATAATTAATTTAATTAAAATTGCAGTGTTATCTAATTTCATTTGTTTTATGTTTAACAGGAGAAATTTCAAGCACATAGGGCGCACTTACTGGAGTCTACGGGGAGGTCTGAGTTGATGAAGATATGATTTTTGATGCTGTCATGGATAAGCCTACTCGGAACCGCCGATATGGATATGGAAATCTAGAGGTAATACAAAAATTTAAGATTTTTTTTGGAGGAAATGATTTGTCGCATAATAGTATTTTTATATAAACAATTGGTATGGATTTGATTTACTTTAAATGATACTATAAAATAATGAAAATCTGAAATTATATACAGATTGGATCAGGTCAGCATACGTACCAGAGGGCCCAAGACAAAGAAGAGATCGCACAGCTTAAAGCACAAATTGCGGAACTTAACGAGCGTGATATTCGTCGTGAGAGGCAGTATGAGTTGCTCAACCAGAAGTTGGAAGATTTCATGAACCGATACGGTACACCTCTTTCATCCTCTGGTGGAGAGAGCTGATCAGGTTAGCTGGCTTGTTTTGGTTTGTATTTTGAGAGTTGATGATGCTTGCATATTGTTGTATATATTGTTGTGTTGGTTTGGACATGAGGTTATGACGGTTTGGTGATGGTATGGCTTGGACATTATATTGGTTATGTTGTTTGGACATGTTTATGTTGTTTTGGCTACGTTCGGATATGGTTGTGATGTTTTGGCTATGTTTGGTTGTTATGTTATGTAAATATTGGTTAATTTATGTTTTTTGTGTTTGATTTTTGTTTTATGTTGTGTTTGGGAATATATGTGGCTGAGATTGTGAGTTATATGCTCGAAATGGAGCAGTTTGGATGACGTGTTTGTGGTGTTGTGATTGGAAGAAGCAAATGCAAAATCTGGAAAAAAAAATACCCAGATTTCCAACGGCGCCCAACGGCTACCGACGGCTTACTGGTTTCTCTAAACCAACGGTTTCCAACGGCTAAAGACGGCTATATTTCAACGGTTTTCATCCATTTCCAACGTCCAGTTGGCCATCGTTGGTGGGACACATGGCAAAAAATAACAGTTGGAAGCCGTTGGAAAAATTGCGTTGGTTGCATTGGAAGACGTTGGAATCCGTTGAAGTGTATACCAACGGAAAGACCAACGGCCTCCAACGGGCTTTCCAACGGCCTCCAACGGCCTTTTTCTTGTAGTGATATCATGGCATCTTGTTCGACACTTTAGACATTCATTTTCACATAAATGAACTTCAGTAATTTACAAGGTTTACAACTGCTGTGGTTCTATAAAAACTAGCAATTTGGATAGCGGTCATCATTCTTGCATACCGATTAATCATATATAAACAGAACATTACTAAAATAAAATGGGTTTGCACCACATTTATAACATTTAACGTTAATTAGCTATGCGCAAAGATTTTCGCTTACAATTAGTGAACTCAATTATTGATTTCTTACTACTATAATATTCTGGCTTCAATTAATTTATCATTAATACGCATACATTTTTCACCGTATTTAGATCTTAATTGGGATTATTAACTCTATCACCATATCCCATCTAATATGTTCAATCACAACAACAGAACTGGTATTTTACAATTCAACAGATAATTCTATAATTTGTTTTAAATTATCTCAATGGTAAAATATCCTTTTGAAATAAAGAGAATTTTAATTTTATAGTGTATTTTCCCTATGGTGCTATGTTAACCATCATTTAATTTAAACAAACTGAAGCAGATCGGTTTAGACTCAAAGTTTTGGTTTTATGATACCACATTACCACATACTGATCTTTCTTACATGCAAAAGACTCTTTACAAGTTCTATAAAATATAGTTTTATGGAAATATTGCCAATTTATAATCCAAAATTTGTGTATGTAGTGTTTTTAGTCAAATACTGAAATCCATTGTCATTTATGCATACGTCTCGCTACTACTGATTTTTGGGTATAAATCATCTTGACTCAAATTATGATCTTTCAGCATACCCAGTCATTTTAAATTTGGCATATGAATTTTATTTGAAAAAAATTCTACTAGAAAAGGGTAAAAATAGATTTGTTTACAAATTTTCAACCAATCTTCTTGTGATTTGCTTGCCTAAATTTTAATTATCCAAACAATTGTTGCATTTCATACGTTTGTCTCATAACAAAGTTTTCATGTGAAGCATGCGTCAGTAACATTACCTGTGAGCATCATTGAAATCAAAATCTTAAAATTAAAAAAACAAGCAGACATGCATGAATCTTGTGATGGGAAATAATAGACAGGTGAATGGCTTGCGTTCCATTATTAAATGTTAATTTGATCTTCAGAATAGTGCACAAGCTTTTACAATAGCCAAACTGTTTGTATCATGGTTAAACAAATAGGAGGAACATAAACTTTAGCAGACTCACAAATGATAGTTCGATATTTCTTTTAAAAAAGGAGTTAACGTATGAAGTCTGCCAATTCAAAAGGAAACGTGAGCATGACAAATGATAGGTGAGGTTCTTTGCATTTACGCAACCCTAATCTACAAATCCATCTTCGTAAATCCATAATTGATTCAAATCTGCAACATTTAAAATAACTAACAACTTTACATGAGGATCGGGTTCGCATACCAGAATCCAAATCGAAGATTATATCCAAAACGCGCCGCCGCAGCTTCGACAGAACGGTGGTTCTGGAGGGAAAGAGACAATAATCGGTTGAGGAGATTGAAGGAAAATCGATGGTTTTTGACAAAACGGTGGTGGTTTTTGGAAGATTTGGTGGTTTTCAGCAGATCGGTAGTGGTTTTCGGCAGATTTGGTGGTTTACAGCAGATCGGTGTTTTTTTTTGTAAGGCGTTGTTTTGGAGGAAGGGGAATGGTTTTGGAGTGGGGAAAATGAATAATTCGTGAAAAGTTGAGGGAATTGGTGAATAGAAGCGTTACACTAATAAGACTAAAACAAAATCACGTGCGGAACAAGAATCAACTATAATTAATAACAGTTCAGAAAAATGTGTTATTAAATAGCGTTATCAATATCATATTTTGTTGTAGTGTGTTTTGTTCTCAGCATCATATCAATTAAAGGAAAAAATACAAATGGTCTCCAGAAATTCACAAGCCATTGAAACAATAAATTCATTTATTTATCTCTAGGAACTTAAAGGAGATGTTCACGGCTATAATGAGCTTCCATAACAACAAAAAATTTTCTAAATCATTCATGGGTTTCAAATAAGTCAAGCAATCAAATTTTGAGCAGCAATTCAATCGAACTATTTGCCATAAATCAAGCATCACATAGATATTAAGTTGAAATCAAAGCAACCCCTCACTTACGAACAACACACGATCCAGCTATTATATCCCACCTAAAATCGAGTTAAATCTACTTGAACTTAAGAGTAATCGTAAGAGGATTCTTACCTTGCATAGTGCTACAACGATTTAGGCGGGAATGGCGAGGTTTTGGTGTAGCTTGCATGGAGATTTCTTTGGCTTGGAGGCAACAAACGCTTGATTTAGGACCAAAGGTTTTGACTTTGAACTTCTGGAGGGGATTCAACTTGCTTCAGTGGTGATTTGGGGTTTGGGAGCTTGAAACGGTAGTGATTAAATTTGAGGAGGAAGGGTTTTTGGCTTCGGCTATTAAAATAGAAAATAAATTATTGTTTTTGGCTGATAGAATGGGAACGAGATGATTCTTTTATAGAAGGAAATTATGGGGATAAGAACGGAGTAATGTTGATAGGATTTAGGTTCGTGCAAGTATCAGATAATAGGTCGGCGTAACATTTTTATTGAGGAAGATGATGTTTAAGGTAGGTAATATTTGGGAAAAAATTATATACATTAGTATTTGTAACACCCCGCCTCCGCTAGGGTCACTCGCAAAGGAATGCACTAGCTTTAGAGGGGCATTATTGGTAAACATGCACAGAAATATCACAAGACGGAACATATAAAAATAGCGGAAGTAAAATCGAACTTTCATAAACATTAATAATTAAGGTCTAAAGCCTTTTACATCAGAGTACATCAAAACCTGTCTTGCAATAGTAAAGAAGCATTAAGACTTTTTCATAAATTATTCCCCAAGTAAAAACAGTAAAGTAGCCATAGCCAAGAAAAGTCCAAGCCATCCATGATGACCTTCAAGCAGAAGAAGTCCGAACTAAACAACAGTATTTCCTCCCTGTAACCTGGGGGGGGAAACGGAAGAAAAGAGGCGAAACAAAACGGGTCAGTCAAAAAGACTGAGTAAGCCCTATCTACTATCAGCATAAAAACTAGTAAAGTTAACTGACATGAGAAACTGAGATGAACATAAGCATGATGACAAGATAGATAAGCTAAATCAAAATAACAGGATGAACTACTGAACTCAGATAAACTAAGGTGTCATGATAAATTACGATGTCAAGATAAAACAAGGTATCCCATCGTCAGGTTCCTATCAAGTATAATATCCCCAAGATATCTATCACGTATAACATCCCATGGTATCTATCCTGTCTTTTAGCTCTGCACCTACCATACTAGTATCCCCACCGTATCATGTGTTAACCATGAATGACCCTTACCCAAAAGTCGTGTAATGGTCCATGTCAACCTAATATATCGCATATATAGGTTACTCAACTTGTATGTTTTATTCCATGTAAATGTTCAGTCCCTTGTCGTAGACCATACGGGCTTTCCCATGAGATTCTATATTACTTTAACATAGTTCCATGATCCTTAAGATCGGTTTGGACTGTTACCCTAAACCTAGCCAGGGTCTTCCAACATGAATTATCGTTTGTACAACTAGGACTTATGCTACCTAGGGCTACTAGGGATTATGCTTACCTATTGCACGTTTTCGTATCTCGGTTTGGGTTCAACCACCTAGGGCCACTAGGGATTACGCTAACCGCCAACCGCGCCCTTTTTCCCACGCATATATCGTGAATCGTTTTTCGATGACTGTATGCACATGTATCACATCGTGCCATCCGAGTCCTGTCACAGGGCAGACCAGGAAATACAGGACTCGGTCGGGAGCTTTCGATTTATCTGCCGATGCAGATGTTAAGGTCTGTTTTTTCCTATACGTGGCTATGGTCCCACGAGACCACTCCCTCAACTAGTGAAAGACAAGACAGGATAAATCCTGTATGAGAACACAACACTGGCTAACCCACATCCAAGCCTTACCGCAACCATAATTAGATAGCAATTATGGTCTATTGGGTGTTCTCTGCCTTTCCGTACGTACACGCTTGACCAAAGATGGTAGGTAGCCTGACGAAATGCTATCTAGGGTACGACCGTGTATCGTCGACTATCCCCTATCCATCCCCGTCTTTAGGTCGCTCGTATAGCAACCAAGGCATACTCTTGGTTCTTTTAACGCAGACCTTAACCTCTCATGAGCCTAGTATAATCACCTGGCAGCTCATAGAGGGATACCAAGAATACCCTCATGTTCCCCGAAGCCGCTGCTTCGTTACCCAGTTCGCTGGAGCCTTTATCCAAATCAGATACTTGCTCCTACTCGTATACTTAAACGATGACCTACCGTATTAGGTTACTCATCTATCTATGAACTGGTCCAAACTTCCTTGACTAAGAATCATTACTTAGTTATTCTTCAACTAAGGTTTACCACTTAGCCTTATTCCCGCTATCCTTGTTAACTACGGTTATCCACCTAATCCTCAGAACTAGGGTTTACATAATGGATTAAGTGTCACTTAAGTTCATGACTTAACCCGTCTACAAATCATGTCAAAATTGGCTAAGTATCCAAGTTCAAGACTTAACCCTACAAACCATGCTCAAGTTGGTTAAGTATATTAAGCAATTCACGACTTAACCTCGTCCAATTATCATTCTAGGTTGGTTAAGTATATATTAACTTGACCCTATCAATTTACTTAGTCAAATCGGTCAAGTGTATTCAAGCGATTCGTGACTTAGCTTTATCATGTTTTCACGTTATATTGGTTAAGTATTGGTTAACTTAACCACAATAAATTAACGAGTTAGATTGGTTAAGTATAGGTCACTTAACCACATCAATTCATCATGTTTAGATTAGTTAAGTAATTAACTTAACCCCATTAAACTACCAAGTGGGATTAATTAAGTCTAGGCTAACTTAACCCCATCCGATTTCCATGTTTAGACTAGTTGAGTCTAATCTTAACCCCATCCGTTAACCGTATTTTTCGGTTAAGCGTCATTAAGAAACTTGCTTAACCTTACCAAGTTATCGCGTTGGATTGATTAAGTGTTGGTTAACTTAACCCCGTCCACTAGTCACATAAAAATGGTTAAGTGTCATTAGGCAAATCAAGTTACTTAACCTACCCAACCTTGTCATGTTTTGTTAAGCATCATTAGCCTAATCAAATTACTTAACCCATTTGTCCATGTCATATTTGGTTAAGAGTCATTAATCAATTTAACTTAACCCTATCATGTGACATTAATTACTTAATGCACCTTCACCTCTCACATTAGACTTTGTTGTGGTTACTAGTTAAGCCGGTCGGTTCCGGGTAGCTTTACACCACAACTTGGTCTAACCTCGGGTTCAAGCACAACATGACCAACTTCTCACATTGGGTCCTATTGTTTGCAACTACTAGTTAGGCCGGTCGGTTCCGGGTAGTTTTACGTTGCAAACTCAACCCAACCTCGAGTTGGCCACACTTATATTATCTAAGTGTCATGTCCATCATGTTTCCAAAACATGTTACAAGTTTTCAAGCATTTGGGTAGACCTAACTTAATAGGTAAATTCCCAAAGGGTAGACCTAACTTAATAGGTAAATTCCCAAGCTTATGTTTTTATGCATACTTACATGTCAACTTCCATGTTATATTTCAAGTCATATTTTCAAGTTATATTTTCATGTCACTAGAAATTACCCATAACATAACCCAACGCTTTTAAACTCGCATATACGTTCGCAACAACGTAATGGATTAAAAGAAGAGACTTGGCAAAGGCATGACAAAAATGGATATTAAGCCACAAGTTAATCATGGTGGCAAATGAGGCACAAATGTGTTCATTAACTTGCATGTTGCATTCTTAAGCCCCAAAAACATGCATAAACCCAAACTTGGCACATAAGCAAATCATGGTGACAAAAGACATGGAATGATGACTAGTAACTCGCATATATCATCATATAAGGGTTATGACTTCATATGCAAGTTGACATAAAGGTTATGAGGGTTCTCATGTTGCATAATGCAACATTTCAACATAAAGGTTGTAGCTTTTAGCTCACAAGATCAAGATAATGACTTCATAAACTTGCATGACATGATAGCATGTATCATACTAAATGATCAAACCCAAGCTTGCAACATGAACATTTAACTTCATAGTTAATATCTAAGAGTAGGGAAAGGGCTTACATTGCTATGAAGGCACAAAAGATATGACAAAGCCCTTATGCAATCAACTAGACCCAAAATGCAAGCTCTAACATAAAAACCCTTGAGCCAAAATGATCAAAACCCTTGCTTTATGATGCAAAGATAGAAACTTGACTTGAATGCAAGCTTATGACATTCA
Source organism: Allium sativum (assembly GCA_030737875.1). Classification (NCBI taxonomy): domain Eukaryota; kingdom Viridiplantae; phylum Streptophyta; class Magnoliopsida; order Asparagales; family Amaryllidaceae; genus Allium; species Allium sativum. Next base: position 24,870,393 of record CM060912.1, on the reverse strand, counting down.
TACAAGCTTGAAAACACTTGTATGCATGGAAAATCTCTCATAGAAACAATTTAGAAATTTTATGAAGAGAGTGGAGGCCATGAGAGGTAAAATTTTGCCATAGTTTGGTTGCATGAATGAATAATGAGGATTTAGGAGAGGGTTAGGGGCTTATTTATAGATTAGGCAAGTGTTTTAGGCCATATGATTAAACCCTAGTTGCAATCTCAGCCCTTAAAACCGAATCTGGCCCCCAAACTCAACACAAACTCAAAATGGTGCACCAGGCAGAACTGCCCGGCTGGACCAAGTCGACAGCCAAGTCGACAGGGCTGTCGACTTGGGTCCAACCAAGTCGACTCCCAAGTCGACAGGGCTGTCGACTTGGGTGCTCTGGCGGGAATTTTCCCGCCTGGCCCAAACTGGCCCAAATTTTCAAATTCAAACTTGAATTTGAAATCTGTTTTTACTTTGAAATTTTCTGAAAACTTCGTTGGGTCATAACTTGGTCATACGGACTCCGATTTTCGAAAACTCGGACTCTATTTCGCGTATTTTTCCGAGACGAACGCAATGGCACAGCCCGTTTCACTTGATTCAGAATTTATAATTAAATTCTGCCTTGATTCTCTTCTTAACACGTTATCGAAAAATACGGGTTGTTACATTCTCCCCACCTTTTAGGATTTCGTCCCCGAAATCTCCAAGTTAGGAAGAACATATCCTACCATCCATCATCCATCTACTCAAAACATCATCCACAAGCAACCATTGTCCTTAGATGATTTCTAATGCTGTATGAATACATGCAAAAGGTGTGTGTATATGCACTTATCTAATGTAAATGATCAGGCCTGAATAATCTTTCTAATGCAAGATATGTATAGTGCCATGAATCCAACATGTATGCAAATAATCCTAGTCATATAGATACTATATGCGTGCACAATCATTCATTCATATGCAACAACCGCATGATAATACATTCATCCATAAACAAAAATACTCGTGCATATGCAATATGAAATGTGACCGAGTCGAGCTAGTATCTAATGTGTATTCGCGCATCCACGAGCAACCACTTGCAACCACTTGCAACCATATCAATCATAACATGTTTCAAATACATGTTTACATCCATAGTGTTCTACCTAGGATTCCCTGAAACAGGGTCGAGAAGATAAACAAGACAAACTCCTTACGGGGTTTGTAACAGAAAATAGGACTGAGAGGATGTCCACAAAAGATAGCCTACAAGTAAGCTCTACAGAAAACAGGGATCAAGGATATACTCCCAAAAAGAGATATCATGCGTGTATCTAGTCTTTGACCATCAAAGTCGTATTTCCTCGAACTTAATTCCATTGTGCCTTGACCGTCTTTTAACTTCGCGATTTCGTAGTTTCTTATTTCCTGTTTCCATAACATGAGCTGGAACTCATTTCTTCGTCGCCTCTCGTTCCACTTGCACTTATCCTTTTTCTAGAATACTTGGCGCAAACATGACTGCGTACTCATGATCTCATGCAATCTTTCCAAAATTCACTAGTGAATCTTTGGATCTCGTTTATATACTATAAGGTATTCCATGTAGAAGAACTTTCTCTTGAAAGTAAACAGATGTTAACCAGGTTATCAAGCGCACTTACTAGGGTGATCTCTATAACCCATGCATAAATGAAGTAAACCATCCGTCTTATCGGCGAACACCACTCGATCGGGCTTCAAATTTCCAATAAAGGCATCAAGGGATTCTAAGTAACTAGTCATGACAGAACCTCAAAAAGGTTACACGATACTTCGAGGGCATTTCCAAGGCTAGTCAAAAGGTCTAACTACCCTCCTATCAAAACCGAGAGTGGCACCCCCTACTGGATAACCACTTCATCCCTAGAATCCATCCATAGCTTATAAACATAAGCATTATTTCCAAATTCAACACTTGGCATAGACATTCTCAAATCCCAACAGGTCATGTATAAATGGACTGATTCTCCAATAGGACCTTGAGACAAAAATGGGATCCTCTATTACGCTAGTACTTAAGGTGCAGAGACTCAACTACCGAAGCGGACTTAAATGATGCGGGGATCAAAACAAAGTTTTGGCGGGATGATAGAAAAGAATAACTAGATCTTCAACAAGGATGGCATCCCCCTACTCAGGTACTCTAGTGAGGGTATACAATTATCTTCACGATGATCTTGTCCTTGTCCCACAATACTTAACTATCCGTCCCGTTTTACCATGCCAAAGATACTCTCTCATCATGGGTTTCATTGTTCATCTTTCTCCCCCCTTTGAGGATTAAGCCATACCAACAAGTTGCTCATCCTTAAGCTCGTATCCTTTATCCTTTTCCTCACTATCCTTTCTTATAACGCGGCCACTGGTCTCTCGAGAACCACCTCCATCGTATGGAAAGCACTTTCGTAGATAGAAAAGACTAGTCGCAGTTAAAACCACTGTGACTACAGATGGAGGAAAGAAAGGAGAAGAGATTCAATTAAGGAAACAAGGATAGTGCTAATGGCCTTTGGGGAATAGTCTTTTTCTTTTAAAAGAAAATTTTCTTGAAAAATGCTTCTTTGTAAACGGTTTTCAAATAGTTTTCAGAAGGTCTTTTAAAAACTTTTGCCCAGTTTGGTAACCTTCTGCTCTGATACCAAATGTAACACCCCGCCTCCGCTAGGGTCACTCGCAAAGGAATGCACTAGCTTTAGAGGGGCATTATTGGTAAACATGCACAGAAATATCACAAGACAGAACATATAAAAATAGCGGAAGTAAAATCGAACTTTCATAAACATTAATAATTAAGGTCTAAAGCCTTTTACATCAGAGTACATCAAAACCTGTCTTGCAATAGTAAAGAAGCATTAAGACTTTTTCATAAATTATTCCCCAAGTAAAAACAGTAAAGTAGCCATAGCCAAGAAAAGTCCAAGCCATCCATGATGACCTTCAAGCAGAAGAAGTCCGAACTAAACAACAGTATTTCCTCCCTATAACCTGGGGGGGGGGGGGACGGAAGAAAAGAGGCGAAACAAAACGGGACGGTCAAAAAGACTGAGTAAGCCCTATCTACTATCAGCATAAAAACTAGTAAAGTTAACTGACATGAGAAACTGAGATGAACATAAGCATGATGACAAGATAGATAAGCTAAATCAAAATAACAGGATGAACTACTGAACTCAGATAAACTAAGGTGTCATGATAAATTACGATGTCAAGATAAAATAAGGTATCCCATCGTCAGGTTCTTATCAAGTATAATATCCCCAAGATATCTATCACGTATAACATCCCATGGTATCTATCCTGTCTTTTAGCTCTGCACCTACCGTACTAGTATCCCCACCGTATCATGTGTTAACCATGAATGACCCTTACCCAAAAGTCGTGTAATGGTCCATGTCAACCTAACATATCGCATATATAGGTTACTCAACTTGTATGTTTTATTCCATGTAAATGTTCAGTCCCTTGCCGTAGACCATACGGGCTTTACCATGAGATTCTATATTACTTTAACATAGTTTCATGATCCTTAAGATCGGTTTGGACTGTTACCCTAAACCTAGCCAGGGTCTTCCAACATGAATTATCGTTTGTACAACTAGGACTTATGCTACCTAGGGCTACTAGGGATTATGCTTACCTATTGCACGTTTTCGTATCTCGGTTTGGGTTCAACCACCTAGGGCCACTAGGGATTACGCTAACCGCCAACCGCGCCCTTTTTCCCACGCATATATCGTGAATCGTTTTTCCATGACTGTATGCACATGTATCACATCGTGCCATCCGAGTCCTGTCACAGGGCAGACCAGGAAATACAGGACTCGGTCGGGAGCTTTCGATTTATCTGCCGATGCAGATGCTAAGGTCTGTTTTTTCCTATACGTGGCTATGGTCCCACGAGACCACTCTCTCAACTAGTGAAAGACAAGACAGGATAAATCCTGTATGAGAACACAACACTGGCTAACCCACATCCAAGCCTTACCGCAACCATAATTAGATAGCAATTATGGTCTATTGGGTGTTCTCTGCCTTTCCGTACGTACACGCTTGACCAAAGATGGTAGGTAGCCTGACGAAATGCTATCTAGGGTACGACCGTGTATCGTCGACTATCCCCTATCCATCCCCGTCTTTAGGTCGCTCGTATAGCAACCAAGGCATACTCTTGGTTTTCTAACGCAGACCTTAACCTCTCATGAGCCTAGTATAATCACCTGGCAGCTCATAGAGGGATACCAAGAATACCCTCACGTTCCCCGAAGCCGCTGCTTCGTTACCCAGTTCGCTGGAGCCTTTATCCAAATCAGATACTTGCTCCTACTCGTATACTTAAACGATGACCTACCGTATTAGGTTACTCATCTATCTATGAACTAGTCCAAACTTCCTTGACTAAGAATCATTACTTAGTTATTCTTCAACTAAGGTTTACCACTTAGCCTTATTCCCGCTATCCTTGTTAACTACGGTTATCCACCTAATCCTCGGAACTAGGGTTTACATAATGGATTAAGTGTCACTTAAGTTCATGACTTAACCCGTCTACAAATCATGTCAATATTGGCTAAGTATCCAAGTTCAAGACTTAACCCTACAAACCATGCTCAAGTTGGTTAAGTATATTAAGCAATTCACGACTTAACCTCGTCCAATTATCATTCTAGGTTGGTTAAGTATATATTAACTTGACCCTATCAATTTACTTAGTCAAATCGGTCAAGTGTATTCAAGCGATTCGTGACTTAGCCTTATCATGTTTTCACGTTATATTGGTTAAGTAATGGTTAACTTAACCACAATAAATTAACGAGTTAGATTGGTTAAGTATAGGTCACTTAACCACATCAACTCATCATGTTTAGATTAGTTAAGTATTTAACTTAACCCCATTAAACTACCAAGTGGGATTAATTAAGTCTAGGCTAACTTAACCCCATCCGATTTCCATGTTTAGACTAGTTGAGTCTAATCTTAACCCCATCCGTTAACCGTATTTTTCGGTTAAGCGTCATTAAGAAAACTTACTTAACCTTACCAAGTTATCGCGTTGGATTGATTAAGTGTTGGTTAACTTAACCCCGTCCACTAGTCACATAAAAATGGTTAAGTGTCATTAGGCAAATCAAGTTACTTAACCTACCCAACCTTGTCATGTTTTGTTAAGCATCATTAGCCTAATTAAATTACTTAACCCATTTGTCCATGTCATATTTGGTTAAGAGTCATTAATCAATTTAACTTAACCCTATCATGTGGCATTAATTACTTAATGCACCTTCACCTCTCACATTAGACTTTGTTGTGGTTACTAGTTAAGCCGGTCGGTTCCGGGTAGCTTTACACCACAACTTGGTCTAACCTCGGGTTCAAGCACAACATGACCAACTTCTCACATTGGGTCCTATTGTTTGCAACTACTAGTTAGGCCGGTCGGTTCCGAGTAGTTTTACGTTGCAAACTCAACCCAACCTCGAGTTGGCCACACTTATATTATCTAAGTGTCATGTCCATCATGTTTCCAAAACATGTTACAAGTTTTCAAGCATTTGGGTAGACCTAACTTAATAGGTAAATTCCCAAAGGGTAGACCTAACTTAATAGGTAAATTCCCAAGCTTATGTTTTTATGCATACTTACATGTCAACTTCCATGTTATATTTCAAGTCATATTTTCAAGTTATATTTTCATGTCACTAGAAATTACCCATAACATAACCCAACGCTTTTAAACTCGCATATACGTTCGCAACAACGTAATGGATTAAAAGAAGAGACTTGGCAAAGGCATGACAAAAATGGATATTAAGCCACAAGTTAATCATGGTGGCAAATGAGGCACAAATGTGTTCATTAACTTGCATGTTGCATTCTTAAGCCCCAAAAACATGCATAAACCCAAACTTGGCACATAAGCAAATCATGGTGACAAAAGACATGGAATGATGACTAGTAACTCGCATATATCATCATATAAGGGTTATGACTTCATATGCAAGTTGACATAAAGGTTATGAGGGTTCTCATGTTGCATAATGCAAAATTTCAACATAAAGGTTGTAGCTTTTAGCTCACAAGATCAAGATAATGACTTCATAAACTTGCATGACATGATAGCATGTATCATACTAAATGATCAAACCCAAGCTTGCAACATGAACATTTAACTTCATAGTTAATATCTAAGAGTAGGGAAAGGGCTTACATTGCTATGAAGGCACAAAAGATATGACAAAGCCCTTATGCAATCAACTAGACCCAAAACGCAAGCTCTAACATAAAAACCCTTGAGCCAAAATGATCAAAACCCTTGCTTTATGATGCAAAGACAGAAACTTGACTTGAATGCAAGCTTATGACATTCATACAAGCTTGAAAATACTTGTATGCATGGAAAATCTCTCATAGAAACAATTTCGAAATTTTATGAAGAGAGTGGAGGCCATGAGAGGTAAAATTTTGCCATAGTTTAGTTGCATGAATGAATAATGAGGATTTAGGAGAGGGTTAGTGGCTTATTTATAGATTAGGCAAGTGTTTTAGGCCATAGGATTAAACCCTAGTTGCAATCTCAGCCCTTAAAACCGAATCTGGCCCCCAAACTCAACACAAACTCAAAATGGTGCACCAGGCAGAACTGCCCGGCTGGACCAAGTCGACAGCCAAGTCGACAGGGCTGTCGACTTGGGTCCAACCAAGTCGACTCCCAAGTCGACAGGGCTGTCGACTTGGGTGCTCTGGCGGGAATTTTCCCGCCTGGCCCAAACTGGCCCAAATTTTCAAATTCAAACTTGAATTTGAAATCGGTTTTTACTTTGAAATTTTCTGAAAACTTCGTTGGGTCATAACTTGGTCATACGGACTCCGATTTTCGAAAACTCGGACTCTATTTCGTGTATTTTTCTGAGACGAACGCAATGGCACAGCCCGTTTCACTTGATTCAGAATTTATAATTAAATTCTGCCTTGATTCTCTTCTTAACACGTTATCGAAAAATACGGGTTGTTACAGTATTTAACTGCACTATAAACTGACGTTAAACGTTCAATATTTGTACCGTAAACACAGTCTCCAAATACGACCAAAAAAATATATATACCCCTTCTTTTCGACGTTCTGAATTAAATAAAATTAATTTAATTGTAATCCGACTTCGTTTGTATGCAACGATATTTTATTTTTAAATTATTTATCAGTTTACTGATTTTATCTCGTTTGTCCACACGACAACTCCGTTCGTTTCCAAATTTGAAACGTTAGGTTCAATTTCTTTATATACATATAGATACACATATTCAAGCCAATTTTCCATATATTTAAACAAATAAAATTTCTAATTTACTTCTCGTTAATAACGTTTATTTTAAAATTCAATTGCTTATATTTTCCAATCGAATTCCAAACCGAATTCGAATATTCAACCAAATTCAATCCAAATATTCAATAGTAAATATTAGATTCTCACCAACTATTCTGAATTAAATACTAAATTTAATTCATACTCAAAATCATATATTTTAAATTTCTAACTCAAAATATCAGTATAAATATTATTATTAGAGTTAATTCTCTAATTTATTCTATATTTAATTGTCGAAATTTCTGGGACATTACAGTCTCCCCACTTTAAATCTTTTCGTCCTCGGAAAGGAGAGATTATTGAAGTTATACCAATGTATACTCCAAATTATGTGAACTTTTTTCGCACAACTAATTTAAATATCGATATTTAAGTCACCGATCTTCTTTGTTTACTATCATATTCAATTAATTTGGAAAATCATATTTTCTTTTAAAATTAATTTCCTCTATCAACATTTACTTATCCGACGTTTCACAAATTCAACCACACGTCCATATATTCAGTCCATTTAATCTTCCCTAACAATTATTAAAGAGTGTAATTATCATTTTCTTTTCAAGTCACAAATTGTCGGCTTAATTTTTTTCCAAAATATGAAATCATGAAAAAAAATTATATAGAAAATATTTGTATTCTTATCTCAAAACTATGGACTTGAAAATACTCCGAAATCTTCTAAATTATTTTGTTAAGTACATTTTAAATTTCAAATTATTTATTTTAAAATATTTGATTACTCAAAGTTTGAAAGGTCTATTATTGTTCTTACAGATGTTAGGCATACGCTGGGCGGGCGTATGACTAAAATCTCCAAGTACTAAATATCCTTGCTTCGACTCCTAGTGGAAATATATTTCAAAAATTCTCTTTTAAAAACAGATACGGAAAGTACCAATGTGATATTGATTATTGATTGTTCATAAATCGCAGATACACAATGGTTTCGTCTAGATCCCCCTGAAAACATCGTATCCGTAGGAAATCACTTCCCAATGAATTTCGTCATAGACAAATCAACAAAATATATTTAAGAATCAAAGGAAAAACTGAGCATTAACTGCTCTATCTTAGGGTATCGAAAACAAATCATGAAAATAAATCAAGACATGAGGATCAATCAAGTCACAAAGACAAACCAAGTTACAACGACAAATCATGTCATAACGACGAATCATGTCACAAAGACAGTGTTGCATCAAACAGACGGCTCTACATCACTAAGATATCTCAACATTGCATGGCTCCATTCTACCTTTAGTAACTCTAGTGGTTACATCCCTTTCACTTGTAGATACACCATGTGGACCGTAGGTATACAATGGTTACGTCTGGATCCCTCAGGAAACATCCAAACCCGTAAGCTTTCACAGCTTTGTGGATTACGCCCGTATCACGACTGTTTATCGCAGCAGACACAATGGTTACGCTTGGTTCCCCCAAGAAACATCCGTCCGCCCTAGACCATCTACAGCCCTGTGGATTTCGCTACACAGTCGTATTCTTCCAAGAACAATGACAACTCATGATTCTTACGTCCGGATAACTTACTACCACCAGCAGCACATCTCACTAAGCTCGAAATTCAAAGGAGAAGGAAGGTACTTTCCTTATTTTGCTTTGAAAACATATAGTATATAGTACATTTGTTATCTTCCGCATATCGCGTACTTATAAAATTTTCTCAATGCATTTTCCAAATCATATTTTCAATCCTTCATTCTTATATGCCTTCTGTTATATAAGATTTTATCTCAAACAATTACCTTCCAAATCAATAGCTTTCAAATTCGCTATATTCTCACATTTAATTTTTCATATGAGTTTCAGAAACTTTTAGATTCAATATCTAAAATCGAATATCCTCAAATTCCATTCAAATTTTAAAATTTCAGTTTTGATCTCTTAATTAGTTTAGATATTTGATATATTTTCAAACTTAGATTCATGCATCTATTTGTTACAAACCAAATTCTCTTCCACATTCCAATTATTAAGTTCATTACTTAATTCCAACTTTGTCGTTTTAAACTATTTCATTCAAATCTATTAACTATTAGATTTCATACATCCTTGTATTGATAAACTCGCATTCAAATTCAATTACTATTTAAATCTTTCTCTTATTTTTAGCTTTTTTTTAAATAGTCAACCAATTCATTTCAACTTAAAATATAAATCTTTATTAACAAAGATTTAATTATTCAATAATTGACAATTTACTTTTCAATTCCGTAATTGGAAATCACGAATTCAATTTTTCCCACCAAACATCTCTTAAGATGTACAAATTCATTATTTTGATATATTGGATTACCACCCAACCTCACTTGATAACCAATTCCAGATTTTGTTTCAAATATTTAAAAAAATATATACATATTTGTATATCAAACCATACTTCAGAAATCAATTTGTTTTATCCAAAACAAATAAACAGCAAGGCTCCCAAAATGGATTTCCTCCACAATTTCTATTTGAAATATTTGTATATACTACTAATATTGATTTTCAAACAACTAAAATCAATTTCAAAATATTCTAGAATCGAATTCCCTAATCAAATCAAACGATCTTCTTAATTGCAGTTTATACTGGTATGCGATTTATTTCACACTCTGGATTCATTTCGAATTCGCTGTTTCACCCCCTTCAATGATTTCCTCAATTATACCAATCATTTATTTGGTTGAATGGAATACGTTCCTTTTCATCTCATTTAGCAACTTAACACCTTCAAATTCATTATTTCTTATTCCATTCGCAAGGAAGACGAGAATAACCCCATACAGTTTCCATTTTTAAACCATCGTTTCTTTACCAATCATAAGTTGATATCATCAATGCAATTTATCGCTTTAAATCCCAACCCTTTCTATAAAATCATTTGCACATCCAAAAATAGGGATTCCAAAATTTTTATTAATTAAATTTTTGGGGTCTACAATCATCGATGATTGTTTTCTTGCATAATCGTCTCCATAGTATTCATTATCCTCATTGATCGTAATTTCCGAAATTTTACGATCTTCAACAAATCTTCTCATACAATTATCTTTTCCTTAATTCTCTTTATATTATTTTCAATTCTTGAAAATATCACTATATATACATAACCAAATGGTTATATGTATCATCACACATTTCTATCCTTCCATATTCATCAATCTCTTACCGTAAATTAGCGAGCGAACGATTCTCTAAGTATCAACCCCGAAGGCTGAAACCAACATCAGTTTAACACTCAGAAAGTCATCCAACTTGACCAATTTCCAGTCATTTTTTAATTTCGTTAACTCCACTTCTTAATTTCTTATCAAATCATCGCTTATGATATTCTCGAATTCAACTTACGATTCCATTTCCCTTACGTTCTGCCACCCTTCGTTTTCGACGTGTGGCTCTTTGTTCTTCAATTCTTTCTGTAACGGCCCGGATTCGCCCGACCCAATCGATCGCAAAATCGACCAAGACCGTTCAAATCCCGAACACGTTAACTCTGGGAATACAACACATCAGAACAATAACAGCAGACTTTTATAAACATTACTATAATGTTACATCAGAGTACAGAATATATCAGAGTACATTGAATAAAATTACAGCGAAAGATAAATTTCAATAAATTAAATACAATAAACTGCGGAAGACTTCTATGCTCTGGACACAGCTTTAGGCTTCGATCCAGAATCCTGCTCAAGAGATAAATATCTGCAAAAAGCTACTCGACTGCCCGTGAGGAAAAGAGGGCACCCGAGTTTGCAAAGTGAAACAAACTACGAGTCAGTCATGGGACTGGTGTGAGAATTCTTAACTAATATAACTAATAGCAATAAGGCAAATCCAAGGACCACGCCGCTAACGCGGAATGAGTTTTATTCCAATGGATTATCGGTGCATAAATTAAGGTAAATCATTTAAACAACACAATGCTTTTTAGAAAAATGGAATCATCATAAGACTCAAGTCCCATCACACAATACAACGCAAACCAGTGGATAGAGTTTTACCTTATGATGATTAAACATGCTTGGTACGATAAAAACGAATTTGATATTATTATTAGTGTATATACGTTTCAAAAACATTTCAAAGTAATTGTATCAATCCTAGGAAGCATAGCTACCATATACTATGCCTCCATACTAGTAATACAATCAAGTCCGTAGGGTCGTATTGGAAATTGGGTTTCCATTATGAGTCAAGGCTAGGGAGGATCTCCTTACCGATTCGAGACACTCTAGCTAATGTCTCAGGATCCCCCGCAGTGAACCCTTGGAAAGCTGCAGGGCCGGTCCGCACATACGATTATGCGGATTGGCAATTCCTGAACACACGTTTCCCAGTCCTATAGGACCTATCATCTGAGGCGCCTCATTCCATCATCCACATAAGTAAAATGTCGGGCCGTGTAAAACTCAAATACCACTTCTAGCTAGAAAGAAACGTGCTGCTCTCCCTGCGTTCCCTTCTCCCGTTTTAGACTCCAACCGGGTTGTGAGGCTCGTGAAGCTACGTAATACACAAAGCTATGCTTATTCAAGCTGTGCTTCGATCATCAACCACAAGGCCTGCTTTTCAACAAAAGCCTTGATCATTTGCATCTTAGCATGCCATATTGTCAATCCATACCATACCATTGATTCCTACCAATATATAACCTCTAAGCTCGTACGTCTTAGAGAAGGGTGTTAAACACCAAACAAATATATATATTTAGCAGAGATCAACGAATATCGTATAAAGGAATACAACGTCAGACATACAATCCATTTTCAAGTCCGTTCTAGGTCTGAACGAAATCGGAGGCACCTTATACCTCGCATATCCGAACAATCAACAAGTAGTCTGGACGGCCACCATTGTAGCCCCTTCAAGGTAGCTACTCCAATCATGGGCGTCAATGGTAACTCATCCATTCGATGTGAAGATCGTCGGTCTTCAATCACCATCTTCAACTCTTCGACTTAGATCGACGAATAATCATTTGAAATGAGATTGAACTCGGACTTTTCAAATGATTCTCGTATATATATAATTTAAAATCATTTCTTATCGTTAATATTAATTTATAACGATTAATCTCTATTTTTATTTATATAAAATTAAATGAATTTTATTTAACAACACTTCATGTCAATAGGCGACCTTGGCGTTGTTCACACCCAAATTTGTTTTACACATTTCTTTAAATCTAACCGTTGGATTTTAACACAATTCATATCGTTGGAAAGATCTTCCGAAGGCGAACCTACCGGTTTCAGTTTTGGTAATATCCGACGGTCAGATCTTTCGGTATAATAATTTAAAGACACGATTCCAAATTGCGAACTACCACGCTCGATTCGTTTGATTTTAATTTCTATATATATAATTATATATAATTCCTTCATCCATATATTTTGCTAACAACAAATATCCCTATTTGTATATATAATATCAAGGTATAACATGACACACAATAATGTTTTATTTTTATTATAATTCACATTCACATACTATACACAACAATGTACATTTTTCTTTCATCTTTCAAATTACACAAAATGTATATTTTGTTTCCTTATTCATTTTAATGAAAATCCATTCATTAAAATGTAAATTTCTAGTCCTTATTCTTTTTAATGAAAATCCATTCATTAAAATGTACATTTCATCGTTATAATCTTTACTGAAAATCTTTTTACATAAATATGTAAATGTCATAATGTTGTTCTTTTACATGAAAAATGTAATTTCACTTTAATTCAATTACATGAAAAATGTAACTTTTACTTTTATTCAATTACTATCTTTTCATTGGAGTCAACTTATATTAAATTGAATTCCTTAAACGTTTAATTCTTTCCAATGAAAATGACACTAAAATTATGCCTCATTTTAATATATGAACATGACACTAAAAACATGTTTCATCTTCAATATATGAACATGATCTTAAAAATATATTTATTTTTAAGATAATAACATAACACTGAAATATGTTTTAAATTTCATATATTAACATAACATTAAAAATACGATTATATTTCATATAATTAACATGACTTTAAAATATGAAGCTATTTCATATGCATTCACATGATTCCAACACATGTTTTTATTTCATATGCATTAACGCTACTCGAAACATGATTTTATTTTCATATACTTTAACGCTACTCCTAAATATGATTTTATTTTCATATGCAATTAAATGACATTAAAACAATTGATTATATTTATTTCTTATGCACTCATGTTACACTAAAAAACATGATTTCATTTGCATTTTCATGATTCCAACTATAATCTAAAAATTAATTATTCTTTATGTTATCCTTTTATAATAATATTATTTTCCAAAATATTAATTTTGAAATTTCTCTTTTAATATTCATTATAAAATGGATAAAATAAATCGATAAACTCGTTCTGTTTTTTAAAAATGCGTTGTTATTTTTTAAACGGATTAAATAGCCCAACTCATTTTCTTATCCATTTGTATTTTATAATGGGCTTGACCTCTCACATTAAGCCTACGACTTGTGGATGCTGGTTGTGTCGGTCGGTTCCGGGCAAACTTATTCCACAAATTGGGCTTAACCTCGTGTCATGGCCCGTTTCGTATTTGTGCACTTGGACCTCTCACATTAGGTTCAACATTAGTGGCTACTGGATATGCCAGTCGGATCCGGGCAGACTTCCACCACAAATGTAACCTAACCTCGTGTCCAAGCACAATTATAATTTATAATTATAATTATTTTTTCCAAAACATATTATTTGAAATTATCCTTTCCATTAAGGAATCTTAATTTTAAGATATTCTTTATTTCTAATTATCTTGATTTCAAGTATCTTAATATAAATTGTAACTTTCCGTATTATTATGATTTTATAATAACAACCTTTTCAAGATGTTCCATTTTGAAACCATATTTTTTTTACTTAAACATATTGACACCAAAGATTACATCTTTTCAATTGAATCCTTTTATTGTAACTTTTCGACAATAAAGAGTAATCTTTCTAAATCAACGTCTATTAATTCCATTAATTGAATATAAAATAAAAACATTCCTTTAATTCAAGATTGATAACGTTTTGGAAACAAATCTTCTTAATTTAACATATTGACAGTTAAAAAGGTAATCTTTTTATATTCTAACTTTTTCTTTTTATTGTAACCTCGTCCTACTATGTTTCTACTATTACATTAAAAATGTATTTCTTAATAAAAATATGATTCTTTCTAAGTTTTCTTATATTACATTAAAGATATGTTTTTAATGTAAAACATATTTCATAATGAAATATGATTTTTTTTCTAAGTCCCTAATATTAACATTAAAGATGTGTTTTTAATGCAAATCATATTTCATAATGAAATATGATTCTTTTCTCAGTTTTCTAATATTACATTAAAGATATGTTTTTAATGTAAAACATATTTCTTAATAAAAATGTGTTTTAAAATGTAAATCATATTTCTTAATAAAATATGATTCTTTTACTACTCTTTTTATGATTAATATTAAAAGTGTGTTTTTAATGTAAATCCTATTTCATAGTAAAATATGATTCTTTTACTACTCTTTTTATTTCCTGTTATATTTGCGTTGTGAACACGAAAAAAAATGAACTTATTTGTCTATGTAATATTTGCATTGTGAAATGCAAATAAAAAGATGAACTTTTATTTCTAAGTTTAATTCGCGTTAGAGAACACAAAGTTAATTTATTTCTCTATGTAATATTTGCATTGTGAAATGCAAATAAAAAGGTGAACTTTTATTTCTAAGTGATTATATTTGCTTGAGAGGACGCAAATAAAATGTACAACTTTTATTTGGTGTTGAATTGATACACGGAATCAATTCAATATAAATGACAAATTTTATTTTTGATGTTGAATTGATAAACTAAATCAATTCACATGAAATAACAAATTTTATTATGTTAATGAATTGATAAACTAGATCTATTCAAATAAAATAAAATTGATACCATAAAAATGACAAATCATATTTTTATCAGGAAAAAATTGTGAAGGACAAAAAAACCAAAAAAATTGCCCAAAAGGACATAGGGCAAAAAACTTGTCCAAAAGGACAAGTTTTAATGCAAAGTGGAAAAACATGGGACCCCCCTGAAATTCACCATTTGCACTAAAACTTGTCCTTTTAGGCAAGTTTTTTGGTGGTTGTCCTTTTGGGCAAATAATTTGGTGAGTTTGTCCTTGTAGGAAAAATTCCCTATTTTTATTATGAATTGATAAACTAGATCAATTCAAATCAAATAAAAGTGATACCATAAAAATGACAAATCATATTATTATTAAGAATTGATAAACTAGATCAATTCAAATCAAACAAAAGTGATACCATAAAAATGACAAATCATATTATTATTATGAATTGATAAACTAGATCAATTCAAATAAAATAAAAAGAATGAATCATGATATTTGACTAACAACTATGGATCTATAATTATCCATCATAACAACATATCAAACATCATCCAATTTTCAGCACAAACAGATCTAAATTTTATATATATACAGTCATCATATGGCGGATGAAATAACTGGATTAATTAATTAATTTAAAACAAAGGAATTCCCACAGTCGGTTTATTCTTATTTGCAAATTTGTCAAAATTCCAACTGCTCGGAATTGTCTCTTTCCAGTCTAGGAGCGTAGATCTTTGCCGTACAATCACAACGCTCCTGAAATCGCGTTATTATGAGTTCATATGAATTTGTTATGGCTAAATTTAGATTGATAATAATTTTGAAATTAAATTAGCAAAGTAATTAAGGATTTTTAAACCTTCTTCCTCCTTCAACATTGCGTAGAGCACCATCCTATTTGCATGTCAACGTCAACGAACGGCGGATCTTTGAGCGACAAAATCAAACAATTCATGAAGAGGATATTGATCATGCCCATTGAAAACACGATCTTGTTGAGAGCTTTGATTTTTTTTATTTTTGGATTTGTGATGTAATTCATAACATGATGAGAGAGATTTGGGGATTAAACTCACTGCGTGGTGGCCATCCATTTGAATAGAAGGCGACGGCTATGAAGAATTAGATTAGGGTTTGGATTTCTAACTATCTAGGAAATTTATAATATCATAATTATTTAATTATTTAATTTACAAAAAACCCATTTATCCATGAACTAATGCTAGCTTAATGCTATTTGTTTATGAACATGTAATCTACATTTTTAATTTCTAAAAGTTAAACTTGAATTGATAGGGGAAATATTTAAGAAGACAGCCAAAGATATGTACATATATATACATATATATATATTAATATATACATACAGTTAAAATTTATTTCATTTATAACCTACACATTATTTTCAATCAATAAATTATTAAATGTCATTAAAGTTCCTAAGACATTTTTTTTAAATGACTCAAATTTAAGAAAAAGAGGAAAGGAAAAAAATAAAGTAATAAATTGGAAGAGATGAAGGTTTTTACCACCGCATGTATATTACTGTATGAAACGTTGTCCGTTTATAAAAATAATGCATATGTTGAAAATATAATAGTTTAAAATTTACAGTGCATGCATGCATTAAAAAAAAGTAGGCAATGCATGGTCTCTTTGTTTTATACATAATAAAGGGCCTACAGACTAAATAACCCTTTTGACTTTAATACTAAAATAAATATACTAATACATTAAGAATACATGGAAAGGTTGGAAAATAAATATATTTTATGTTTTGCTTGTTTTCTTTTATATTTTTTATTATTATAAATGTTAACATTAATTTTATTAACCGTGATAGTTAAAACATACATTATATACCGTTAACACTCAGTGTCTTACAATTCATCCTATATAAAATTAATTTGGAATCATTCATGAATAACAATTTAAAATTTATATATGTAAATATCATTTTAAATTCAATAATAAAAAAATGGAATTTTTAAATTCTGACGTATTTTCTAACAAAATTATTTAAAATTAAATTATTCATTCTAACTTCGATTTAAATCAATTTTTAATCATTATTATTTTAAATAAATTATTTTAAATATCAAAACCCATTAAAATTAGTTAAAATAAATTTTAAATTTACCCCAAAATTCAGGGTTGTTACACTTTCCATTCAGATTTATGTTAGCCTCTCATGATCTTTTGAAAATCATGCCAAATTATCTTATTCACTTTCTAGAATTCTAGCAAGTCTCTTATTACCAATGGAATACATTTCAATATATTCACAAATCTTTATTTTCTATCGAAAATATATTTCATTCTCAGGGGGAAACATTTCTAAATTCGTTATTTGGATTAAAACAGATGTTAAATAAACATCATTATTCCCACTCAACCGTTGACACTCATTAACTTAACCAATTCTTGTTATCGAATCTTAATCATTTCTTAGCAAACAATGAAGTTAATCAAGTTGGGTATATTTACCTCTCAGAACTTAACTGAAAAACATTATTAATTTTGAAATAGATAAAATTAACAACTTCGAAAACCAACAAAACATTTATTCTTATAACTTTCGAACTCGAGTTAAGAATTTACTTCTTTTACGAAAATCGCCGATTATAACAATAATTCATGCCTTCAAAACATTTAACTTTTAAATATACTTTATTCTAAATAAACAATTTATTAATAATATATATTAAATTTTAAATTAAACCGGAAAGTAAATAGTATTCTCCTGAATTTCGACATAATTGACTCCCATTAATAACTTCCTTTCGAATAAACCTCTTATTCGATAATTCATTCCGAACTTCGAAAAAATCTCATTTGATTTATATTCTGAACTTCAGAATAATCCAACCGCCCTGGTCACTCCATTTCCTTTATCCACCATTTTATTTACAACATGTTTGCTTTTCAAACGTTATTTACCTCTAAAAGTAAATGTTATTACTTTTATCGAAATCTGAACTCGTCACATCAAACTAGCTTCGATTTCATTTAAATAAAGGTTCAAATCTTTTTACAATCTTCATCCATATCTTGCTTCATTTGTAACTCATGTTCACAATTCACTTCTTGTTAATTAACTAACAAGTTTATATCTTACTATCGAATCCATATATTCAACCTTACATTATTGGTTTGAAACCAACTATAAACTATTTTGTTGACTCTGAATAATTAAAATAAATCAGTAATACAATTAGACACAATCGAATTCCAATTATAACTCTTTTCAATGTTATTTCATTAATTTATATTTTCAAATATTGAAATAAAATTCATCGTTTCATTTCTGAAACAAATCTAAAATTTCCTCTTCCATTCTTCCCATCTGAATTCTTATTTCAATAAATTTCAGTCGCCTTTGATTGATAAAATACACAAATGATTCATTGATTCTCTTATACTTATCCACCTTAGATACCATTCGATAAGGGACTCCACATTTAAACCTAAGAGAACTTATCGAAGAATAGATCTGGCAAACCCAGATTCAAAGATTGGGGATTCCGAAAATTTTAAATCTCAAAATACATTTTTTTATTTCCACTGTATCAGTTCCAAACTACTATAATCCAAAATATATAATATTTCCAAAATAATTTTATTTTCAAAATTTACTTTAAAATTGTTTTCATTTTCAAAATTTATATTTCAAAACCTTTTTATTTTCAAAATTCGCTTTTCTAGTGTCGATCCTACTCATTTTAAACCCGATAAGCTAAGCTTTGAATAAACCAAAGCACTGATACCACTTGTAACGTACCGCCATTTTGATCACTTCAATTGGTAATTAAACCAATTTAAAATGTTCAAATCGACGAATCATTATTTATTTGCATGAATCTAGTAGTATAACAACATGTAAAATGGGATGACAGATATTTACTTTTTTCCTTGCTTAAAACTCTTATTTCCAATAGAATATACATATGTAATATTAACAGTAAAAGGTATAAACACATCAGTGTACACTTAGGGGTTATAAGCAAAACATTGTATGTAACAATCATCACATACCATAACCTAGTACATAACTAATCAATACAGTATGGTCCAAGTTTTTGAACCCATCCAGGTTTCAGATATCAATCATGTTGCGTGTTAGCTAACTTTGTTTATGTATAATATCTAGCTAATATTAGTAGATTTTAATTATAAACAGTTTCATGCAAGATAATTTAAATGCTTACAGTTTACTCCACTCATCTTCCTCAGTAAACTAAAAACAGGTTTTTGTATCAGGGAATCCAATTAATGTGCAAATGAAACAAGTGCAGCAATGGCGCATTAAAAATATGCTTAGCAACAACTTACAGCATAAGTTGTATGTATATAACCAGATGTGAAATTATGTATAGGCTCATGAATATATATATATATATATATATATATATATATATATATATATATATATATATATAGACACACACACACACACACTCTATTGCTACAGATCAGGACAAAAATGCCTAAGTGCAAACAAACCACGGTTTACATATAAGGGTATTCCAACATAACTGATTTAACAAAATTCGATCCAGTAATACTTAACAACATAACCATATGATGAATAGCATATACTTTCCCAATCACCACAAATGACATGTTTTATGATTATATATCAATATAGATTCCGCTTTGAAACCAGATAGGGTGAAAGTTTCAGGATACCCACATACATTCAGCTTTCGACAATACTCAGGTGTCTACATGGAATTTTTCTAATGCATATATTTCTCAAGGGAACCGATGTCATAATGTCTAAGCAGCATTGGATAGAACAGACAAGCATTAGTTTTGAATTTTAATGTCCGATGTAAGATCCCATGTGCAAGGATGCAGTAAGCCGAGAAAATCATTTGATCATGTTCAGGAAGCGATTTGTTAGTTCAAAGAACAAATGTCTTGTTCTTAGTACCATATTAATTAATGACAAAAATCATGAATGGTTTCCAGAAATTCACAAGCCGTTAAAACAATAAAATCATTTATTTATTTCCAGGAACATGAAGGAGATGTTCACGACAGGAGATTCCATAAAAACATTATTTTCTAAATCATTTGTGGGTTTCAAATAAGTCAAGTTGTCAAATTTTGAGCAGGAATTCAATCGAGCTATTTGCCACAAATCACGCAGATATTAACCCGAAATCAAAGCAACCTCTCACATACGAATAACATGCGATCCAACTATTATACCCCACTTAAAATTGAGTTAAATCTACTTGAACTTAAGACTAATCATAAGAGGATTCTTACCTTGCATAGTGTTGTAATGATTTAGGCGGGAATGATGAGGTTCTAGTGTAGCTTGCATGGCGATTTTTTTGATTTGGAGGCAGCGAACGCTCGATTTAGGGCCAAAGGTTTCGACTTCGAACTTCAGGAGGAGATTCAACTTGCTTTGGTGGTGATTTAGGGTTTGGGAGCTTGAAACGGCTACGACTAAATTTGAGGAGGAAGGGTTTTTGGCTTCGGTCATTAAAATAGAAAAGAAAGGATTGTTTTTGGCTGATGGAATGACAACGAGATGATTCTTTTATAGAAGGAAATTTCGATTGGGAAATATTTGTGCCGTAAACACAGTCTCCAAATACGACAAAAAATTATATGTACCCCTTCGTTTCAACGTTCTGAATTTAGTAAAATTAATTTAATTGTAATCTGATTTCGTTTGTGTACAACAATATTTTCTTTTTAAATTATTTATCGGTTTACTGATTCTATCTCGTTTGTCTACATGATAACTCCGTTCGTTTCTAAATTTGAAATGTTAAGTTCAATTTCTTTATATAAATGTACATACACATATTCAAGCCAATTTTCCATATATTTAAACAAATAAAATTTCTAATTTACTTAATGTTAATAACGTTTATTTTTAAATTCAATCGCTTATATTTCCCAATCGAATTCCAAATTCAATTCGAATATTCAACCAAATTCAATCCAAATATTGAACAGTAAATATTTGATTCTCACCAACCATTCTGAATTAAATATTGAATTCAATTCGTACCCAAAATAGTAGATTTTAAATTTCTAACTCAAAGTATCAATATAAATATTATTATCAATAGTTAATTCTCTAATTAATTCCATATTTAGTTGTCGAAATTTTTGGGATGTTACAACAAATACTTGTTCACGAAATTGTGTTGAACACAAAGCTGCTTTGAAGGTCACAAAATACTTGTTCACATGTTATTTCTTGCCTTTTAGCATGAAGAATCTCAGTCTATCTCTGTCAGCACAGCTCCACAACGCAAGAACACAAATTTGACATAATCCCCCTTTCACTTCTCTAATATTTTCTTTGAGGAATTGCATTTGACAGCCATCTTCTAGCAACTAAAGGACAACATATCATGTTACAACATATGTCAGAAAATCACATATCAGGTTACAACATCGCAATTGAAGTAACCAATTCACAACCAAATCGGAGCTACAAATTTAATTCCAGGAATTTAATTCCAGAAAATCTAATTTCTGTCAAATCATTCATCAAGAAATTAAATTTCAGAAAGTTTGAATATATCAACTCGACAAAATCGGAGCTACAAATCACAATCAAATCTAATGTTGAATCAGAGATTATTTAGGGATACGAAACCCTATAAATTCACACGAATTCATCATAGGCAAAGGTGGGATTGAAATCGAACAACAAAACAATAATCAAAAGTAAAAATGGGTAAAATCACATACTCATTTCAGAGATCGATTTCATCTCAACAAGACCAGGATCGAAGATTATCGAAGCACCAGTAGCATAGGAGAAATCGATGATGAGAGGGGCAGTTGTAATTCGAAGCAATCAGAGGATCATCTTGAATTAAAGTAGCTGAAGTCGTGATTTGTTGTAGAGGGCAAAACCCTAGTTTTCGATCAGCCATTAAAGTGGAAGTCGACTATATTTTTTCTCAAGTGAAAACAACATCAATTATGTTCCAGCGAGAAAATGAAAATTTGGGGCAATAAAGCTGAGACGATGAAGGAAAATCATAATGACGCGGATCAATGATCATGTTGATGCAGATTGCCATGTAGGATAAGGAAAGGTCTACTATAGCAACACAGTATAAAATGTTGCATCGTATTACACTTGTTTAACTAGAGCAACACATTTTTATGGCTAAGGTAACACCAAAAATAGAATGTTGCAGTAGGACTAAAATACTATAACTATCGGGACATTTTAGTAGGCAACACCTTGCAAATTCGTAGCATTAGGCTATTTATGGTGTAGTGTTGGATAAAATTATTCGTCAATGGTGATAAATGCTTTGACTATTACAAAAGTGAATTTCGGTTGTACGTTGTGGTTCGTAGAAAAAGGAAGAGAAGGTACCGAAATATTTACTAGGAAATGGGAAAGTAAAGACATTCCAAACCCAAGGTTGGTTTTGGATCCAACCAGAGGGTCGGTTGGAAGTCTGGGGATGGGTTGTCAAAGCAACCAAATGGTTGCTTTAGCAAACTCTTAGCCGACTTTTATTTAGCCGGCTAAGGGACACCGGCTTTTAAAAAGCCGATTAAATTTGTTTATGGTGTGGAATGTAATCAACACCGTGGTGTGGATTACAATCCAATGGTTGTGGATCGTAATCCGCATCATTTTCTTAGCAGGATTTATAAAAGTCGGCTAAGAAAATTCCCATTCCGTCCGCATGTAGGGTGGGTGGAGGGTCAATCGATCCGAATGTAGGGTTGTCAATGGATTCCTGAAAATCCAAATTTCATCCGCATCCGCAACCGAAAAGTGGATAAATATCTGATATCTGAAAAAGGATGCGGATGCAGATATACGCACATCCGCATCCGAAAGTTATCCATCTATGTTTTTTATGATTACAATTTAAATTATGTGTATTTTAACATAATTAGATATACTAATTTATTATTTCGTAAAGTTAAAAGTCTACTAAATGCATGTTCATTGCTCAAAATTCTATATTATAATTGGGTTGAAAAAGCTTAATGTTATGCTTAAAAAAATAATTTATGTTTATTGATTTATCTATCGTTATGCAGATACGGCCCTATCCGAATGTGACTCTCGATCCAACCCTACGTTGGGAATGGCCTACAAACTTTGCTATTTCCGACTAGAAAACAAATTAAAAAGGATTTTAAAACTGATCTCACCATGACGATCCCTACACTCCACCTGCAAATACAGTCTCCAATGCAATCATTGCAGGGAAGCAAGATTCATACACACAAACTCTTCCCCCTCGCATACACAAAGCTCAAACATAATGGACATGCAATCCATTCTCATACTCATCCTCACATTTGTCAGCCTTCTCTTCCTGGCCATCACCCACAGCTGCAGGCCCAAACTCCCCCTCCCGCCCGGCCCATGCCCGCTACCCATTATTGGCAACCTCAACCTCATCGACAAACTCACCCACCGTGGCCTGGCCCATCTCGCCAACCAATACGGCGGCATCTTCCATCTCAAGCTCGGGTTCATCCACGCCTTCTCCATCTCCACGCCAGCAATCGCAAAAGTGGTACTTCAGACCCAGGACCTGGCCTTCTCCAACCGCCCCACCACCATCGCCATCACTTACCTCACCTACGATCGGGCCGACTTGGTCTTTACCAACTACGGCCCGTTCTGGCGCCAGATGCGCAAACTCTGCGTTATGAAGCTATTCAGCAGGAAAAGAGCAGAGTCATGGGCCTCCGTCCGGGAGGAGATTGAAAAGGCTCTATCGACCACTTCCGCGGGCGCTGGGACTGTGACCAACGTAGGGGTGCTGGCTTTTAATCTGACGAAAACTATAACATTCAGGTCAGCGTTCGGGGCGAAGTTGAGCGAGGAGCAGGATGAGTTTCTGGGGATTTTGCAGGAAATATCGAAGCTCCTTGGAGCGTTCAATGTCGGGGACTTCATACCAGGTTTGAGGTATTTGGATCCGCAGGGGATAGGGAGGAGGATGAGGAAGGTGAGGAGGAAGCTGGATTGGTTTACTGATAGGATAATAGATGAGCATGTCGAGAATAGGAAGGAGGTGGATGATGTGGATACTGACATGGTGGACGAGATGCTGGCGTTTGTTGGGAAGGGGAAGAGCTCTGGTAAGCATTCTGATGAGTTGAGGCTTACCAGGAATAATATCAAGGCTATTATCATGGTACTTCTACCATCTTTTTATTTGTTTATTGCTTATTATACGCAACAAAAACACACATGAAGTACATATATTCATGAACGATTCCGAATTACTTTTTACTTCCTCTACCCAAAATTCTCTCGGTTTATTTATATCAAAACAATCAGAATTCTTGAATTCCACCCCTTTTGCAATTAAGTCATTTTTTTTATTTAATTACAAAAAAATAAAAAAATGTGTTTTGATTGATTGAGAGCAGAGAGATGGTGTATTTTAGTTACATAGTATTTGCTTTTTTGCAAAAATGAAAAAAGAAAAAGGAATCGTATAAGCATGAAGTTAATAAATGAGCTTTCTAATGAACTTCGTTTTTTATAAAGGGAAGCTTACCTGAGCGTATAACAAAATTCTATGAAAGAAAAACTGAATTTAATCTTCCCATTTTGAAGTTTAGGCGTTAGTTTAGTAACAATGCTCAGAATTTGTATCTGTCGTGTGGCTATCTAAATTTTCTGAAAAGTATTACATGTTTCAAAGTTCAAACCCACATAATTTAACCCAAGAGAATAGTCTTATATATGTATAGCATAGCATGCGGTGTTCAACAAAAAGAACGCTGCGACAGGATGTAATAGAAGCAAGAGCAAATTATTAACATTGCTTTTGACGCGTACAGGATGTAATGTTTGGAGGAACAGAGACAACAGCCTCGGCAATAGAATGGGCAATGTCAGAGCTCCTTAAAAGCCCAGAAGACCTCAAAAGGCTCCAGGAAGAGCTGACCTCGGTGGTGGGCCTGGACCGCAAAGTGCAGGACTCGGACCTCGACAAACTGCCATACCTCAAATGCGTCATCAAGGAAACGCTGCGACTTCATCCACCGTCCCCGCTCATCCTCCACGAAACAGCGAAAGACTGCGAGGTCCAGGGCTACTCGATCCCGAAAAGGTCGAGGGTAATGATCAACGTGTGGGCAATCGGTCGAGACAAGTCCGCCTGGAACGACGCGGAACAGTTCAAGCCGTCGAGATTCGCGAAGGGTGGGGAGTACGAGCAAGTGGATTTTAAGGGGAATTTCTTCGAGCTGCTGCCGTTTGGGGCGGGGAGGAGGTCGTGCCCGGGGATGCAGCTTGGGCTGTACACGCTGGAGCTGACTGTGGCGAATATGGCGCACTGTTTCGATTGGGAGTTGCCGAACAGGATGAAGCCGGCCGAGATGGATATGAGCGACGTGTTTGGGTTGACCGCACCTAAGGCTGTCAGGCTTGCTGCTGTGCCTACTCCGAGATTGAACTGTTGTATTTGACATTTTGACTGCAACATGTACATATGATTTCTATTTATATGCACGGTGTGTGTAAATTGTACATTTATATGATTGTGATTTCGTTATTACTGGACTTTTCCTTGTTGCAATTTTTTTTCAGTACAATGCAATTGATGTAGTATCTTGGTTTCTACATTGCAAGTTGCAACCATAGTTTTCATGATCGTGCCGTTCGTCGAACCGTGATAGTCCAAGATCGAAGGTTCTAAAGGTTCGATCGGTCAAACCGTAAGAACCGTGCATATATGAATTTTAAATAAAAATAGTATATTATGTATGAAATTTTGAATTTGGTAAGAAAATAAAATGTTTCTAGGACCAAATATAGCTAAAATATGCAGGTAATATAAATTGTTTGGAAAAAACAAATGTGCTTCAGCAATTAAACAGTCCCACATTCTGGAGTAGGGGAAAGCATTTGCTTATCCCACTAAATATACGCAGCTAGTACAAAATCCTTTACAGCTGGCATCAGTGTCTTTATTCAGCTACTTTTGCGCAAACTCAGTTTTAACCCTCCGTCTATTTGTATATTTAAGCCGGATTTTCTTGGTTGAACCGAGGTTTTTTGGTTGAATCGCGGTTCAATGGAAAAAGAGGCTTAACTGGATTCTGGACCGGATTGGATTATGATCCATGGTTTTTTTGGTTCGACCGCAGATCCGGTCCGGTCCGGTTTTCAAAACAAGGGTTGCAACAAATGGAATGCCCCCAATCAAGGAATTAAAAAGGGTTCAAAACCTGAACCAACCTTCAATCTTCAACCTTCAAGTGCTACAGCTTTGTAAATAATGTAATATTATGCGTGATGTGAACGGCCCAACGAAGTAACCACAGAAATATATAAAAAAGACTCTAAACAACCGTTGAATTTTGATGAGAAGATGAATTTTAACTGAGCAAATATATAATTTAGATGCAAGAGATGTATTGAAAATGACAATGCAGAAATATATTTTCTATTATCACCAAGGTTTGAAATCTCGGTTTCCCTTTCCGTTTCGATCCACTAAAAAAACTAAGTGTGTTTGGTTTATATTTTTTAATTTTCGATTACATACAAAAGTACAAATGACGACGCATACATGTTCTAAAAAACAATCGTTTTACAAAACGAAGTTAACGCACAAAAAAAAAAAAAACTTTTCATTACTTTTCATATTTTAAAAAACGATCGAAGAATGATAGCATTCATTCATCCACCGTAACTCCGTTCCCTCCATCATCCCCTCCGTCTTTGATCTATCATCTCCGTTGTCCTTCAAATCTTTGCATATTTTGAAATTAACGTTGAAAACTCAAAATACAAAATGAACCAAAACGCCACTTAAATTTCCGGTTTCGTTCCGGAAATTCCCATTTAATTTCGGTACGTTTTTATATAAATACAAAAAAACTATGCAATACTAATTTTTTTTTTTTTTTTAAAAAACTGCCTAATGAAAGGGTTACTCGCCTGTTCACCACAGCGGTTCCTTTTTTGATTAGCCCAGCACGTTGGCTTTATGTCCCCAACCAAGTTTTAAAGGGTTTACACGGGGACCCACCTCGGTGCTTTGAATGAGAGTAGATCTGTCGGGGTTCGAACCTACTACTTGTGGACAACAATACTAATAATTAATCATGCTAAATTATTTAAATTACACAGAGGATACAAAAGACAATATAAAATTTAATACAAAAAAATCATTTCTTTAAGCGTCTTACACTGTACCCCTCTATATGTTACCAACATCCATTTGAATTTTGGAAAGTTAACGGGTCAGCTTTGATTTAATTTTGGGAACATATACATAACATCATAATTAAATACTTACGTGTTGGAAACATAACACAGTTACATAACAGTACCTTTTGAAGCATATACATAACGGCACAGCTAATTTTGGGAACAATATAGCCATCTTTTGCGGACCTGACCCATTAACACAGCTAAACCCGACATTTCTCCTGACGCTGCTATGCCCTAATTCATTCGCCATTACTCAATGAAAGCTGAAGGAAGAAAAACGGATTTGATGCTGCGAGATTCAGACACTGTCAAGATCCGATGCGTCAAGCTTGAAGTAGAAACCAATGAGCTTGCTGTTACCGATTTCAAATGCTACTGAAATTTGAAACCCAATGCAGATGTTTTGAGTTCATATGTGCTTGCCGTGGTTTTATAGGGTTAGTAAACAACTTTAATCATGAGATTTGTATAGCGTTTCGTATTGCTTTAGATGAATAAAGATGTTTGCTTGTTAATCAGCACAGATTTTTTTTTTTTTATTATTTTTTTTTTTAAGAAAAAGGGATCCAGTTTTTTGATCGAATTCCAGTTCGGTCCACGCTCGAACCTAGCCGAGATGGCCGAAAATCCGGCATGCTTTAATACCTTTGTTTTACAAATAGCCTAGTTCAAGCTTATACAAGCAACAAAATCCACAGTAGAGCACTATGTGGCATGCTTACTATCTCTACTACGCCCCCTCAAACCATGACTAGGTTTGCTCAAGATAGAAAAAATGGCGGCTATTGATGCAGGGAATTGTAGTGAATTTAGCAGACGACAACTCTCGATGTGAGTGTGTATAAACAACACAGTAGTCCAAAGTGAAAATAAATAAATGCGGGAGAACACAGCTTTTTATAGTGGTTTAGCACTAATGCCTACGTCCATTTTATAGTAATCATTAATCATATATTTATCGATTACAAAGTTGTGCAAGCTCGGATAATATTTATTACAAAGCATCACAATAGAATAACAAAATGATTGTTAATTCTAAACCTTGACTAAAATGGGCTTCTTCTTCCTTGTTGAGTGAAAAATATGTTGACTCCGTCGGCTATATCCGGAAAATAGCTTCAATGTTCAAGCAATCCAAAAATGTCTAATTCAGTTCAAAAGCAGTGTAATTATACTTGTAGATATCCAAAAGTTGACGAAAAACATTTGTGCAATGTTTTAATGGTCCATGCCATGTCCAATGACCATGGAGAAGAATGTGACTTCCATTAATGATGCTTGAGAGCTCTAAGAAGGACAAAATTTAAAGGAAAGAGATCCATATGAAGGCCAAGTCTTGGGCTATTTATAGTTGAGTGGGTTAGGTAGGAGTAGGTAGATTTTGGGATCGATTGTCAGAAAATCACATCACTTAGAGCCCATATACAGAAAATCGCATCACGGGCCTTATCGCATTAGAAAAATCGCATCCGGGCGTGTCTGGGGTGGAAAAAATCTGGCATGTCCAGGTTGAAAGAAATCACATCCTGGCCTTGTTTCAGATTGCATCACCAAAATTTGGAAAAATCGCATGTGGGCATTGTGGTTTTAGCTGATGTACCCGATATCTGGAGCTTGCCAAGTGATCTGGCTCGATCCCAGGCCAAAATCGCACCATGGAAAATCGCACCGTATCCACCGTGTTGCACTCGTGCCAAATCCACTTTTTTGTGATGCGGTATTGGTGAAAATTGCATCTAATCTAGATGCGATGCGATGTGGCAATTTGCCACGCCATGTTGCCAAACGAATCTGACACGATGGGCACACTAGGATTTCAACCACTTTGCTGTGTCGATCAGGGGTTTTCCCCGTGCCAAATCCTTTGCCTTGCCAACTTTTTCCAAGTGATCAACCAAGTTTCAGAGTGATCTAGCAAGTGTGCACACGTGATTTTCATGTGATCCACCACGTTTTTTGACTGTTTTTCACTGTGCCAACCCTAGCTTGCATGATTTACCAGATTGATCGACCAAAGTAAAACACGTGATTTTTTATGATTTTCACGCATCGATCAGCCGTTTTTGACGTGCCGAATCAGCTTTTTCCAGTTTATCATATTTTGACGTCGTGAGTCGTACAAGCCATTTTCCATGATCGACGCGTGTCGATCAACGGTTTTGAGTGCGCGATACTGCTTTTTACCAAATCCGTGTACTTTTACGCGACGAGTTCGTCCACTTGATCGGACTGATGCGCTCAACCATTTTGGGCCGATCAGACAGTGACGTATTTTCACCGCGCCAGCTTTTTCGAGTCCACTGGCGATGATTTTATGAATCGACGTCATTTCCAATCCTCTTTCCGAACATGTCGCGATTTCTACCAAATCGCTTTGTGTTTTCTGACGACATTCTTGACGTGTGATAGTTTTGACAAAAAAACATGTCAACAGCTGTAGACTGAGGCGATTTTTGTCAAAGAAGCGCATATATGTTGCTAAAGACATGGAATGAAATAATGGTACATCCAATCATCTCAAATTCAAGTGCTATCGAAGAAGAAACGTAGGTAGATTTGGAGAATCTTCAGGTATACCCGGGAAAGTAGATTAGTACTCGAGATTGTAGGTCAATGTCTACTTCGTCCATGTTTAGCTCATTCTTTAATTTGCACAAGCTTGCTTTGGATAATAGCTTTGTAAGTATATCATTTTTTTAGTGAGTCGATGTATGTATCCGATCTTTTGCTTTCCTTGAATTACTCTTTCTTTAATGAAGTACAAATCCAGTTCTATATGCTTGGTTTTGAGTGTAACGTTGGATTTTTTGTAAGTGCAATTGCACTTACATTATCAAATTAAATTGTTGCCTTTCTGTTGGGTTTATTCTAAGTTCACTTAACAATGATTTAATCCACATATCTTCGGCAGTTGCACTTACCATACTTTAAATTCTTCTTCAGTACTAGAATTAGACAATGTGCGCTGTTTTTTTGCACACCACGACACCAGATTTTTTTCAAAGAAAAATGTAATATCTAGTTATTAATTTTATGTCATCATGATTAGCGCCCTAGTCTGCATCAGCATAAACATTTATGTTGGGAGTGTTGCCTTCTTTCAGAATAAGCCCTTGATTAATTGTCCCCTTAGGTATCTGAGAATTCTTTTGACTGCTTTCCAGTGTTTATCTAGTGGCTTTTCATATACTGACTTACTTTATTGACACTATAAGAAATGTCTAGTCTAGTGATCGTGACATATTTTAGGACCCCACGATACTTCTGTATTGCTTGTCAATTTGAATGGTTTCTTCTTTATTTTTGACAACTGTGGTTTGATGAACATGGGTGTTGGCTGATTTTTTGCTTCATTCATTTTGGCTTCAGAAGGAATCTCATAAATGTATTTCTTTTGATTGAGATGCATCTTTGAGGTTGTTGTTCTTTTGAACTCAATGCCTAAGAAATAGTTTAAATTGTCAAGATCCTTGATGGAAAATTCATGATCCAGCATTTGTGTGATGCTTTCAATTTCAGATTCATTGCTTCCTGTAATAATAAAGTCCTCAACATAAATTAATAATAGTGTTGTCAGTTAACTTTATAAAAATTGAGTTGTCAGATTTTGTGTAGCTATATCCATGTTTTACAAATGTTGATTTTAGCTTGTCAAACCACACTCTTGGCACTTGTTTCAGTCCATAGATTGCTTTATTTAATTTGCACACCAACCTCTCTTTTTCTTTTGAATGAAGCCATTAGTTTGCTCCATGAAAATTTCTTCCTGTAATTCATCATTCAAAAAACATTATTTACATCTAGTTGCTTTATGATTCAATTCTTGTATAAGGAAATAATCATAATTATTCTAATAGAGGATAGTTTTACAACAGGTGAAAAGGTCTCTGAAAAATCGAAGCCACGCTATTGTGAATACCCCTTACTACAAGTCTAGCCATATACTTAAAAATTGAGTCATCAACATTTTTCTTGGGTCTAAATTTCCATTTACACCCAATCGAATTTTTGTGACAAGGTAGATCAATAAGTGTCCATGTCTTATTTTTAATAGGATTATTATACTCCTCCTACATGGTTGTTCTCCACTCACTACAGTGGATGGATTCCTCATAAGAGGTTGGATAATTTTGTATTACATTAGTGTTGTAATCCTTTGGTTTGAAAATGTCATATTTTTCTCTTATCATCATAAGTTGTTTGTTTGCATTGTCAGTTGTATTTGCATTATTATTTATGTTGCCTATAATGTTGTCATTTGAATCTGATCTCTTACTATTTTAATGTCTTGTTGAGATCGCACGTTGTTGTTAGTGCTAGTAGATGGACTCTGATGCCCTTGACCTGGCTCACTTCTGGGTATTGTGAGTTCAGGGCCATTGTTGTTGTGAGATTTCTCTTGATGGATTGGTATTTCAAGTTCATCACGTATGGCAGAACTAAATTGTCTTGGATTACGAACTTTGCTTTTTTTCTTGATTTTTGTTTTACTAAATAGGAACACATCTTCACTTAACACTACATGTTTGGAGATGTACAATTTCCTTTGTTTTCTAAACACTTGTACCCCTTTTGATTGTTACGGTACCAGAAGAAAGTGCATGAAGTAGATCTAAATTACAATTTGTGTGTGTTATAGGGTCCTAAGTGGGGGAGACACTGACATCCAAACACCTTTAGATGCTTATAGTATGGCTTTATATTGAACAGTACCTCTTATGGACATTTAAACTTGAGTACCTTAGTAGGTAACAAGTTAATTAAGTGCACTGCAGTAGTTTTGACATGGGGAATTATAGCTATTCGCGCACGCCAACTCCTAAGTGTACATTTTGTAGAAAAACAATAATCCAAATCCAAGGCAATGAAGTGTAAAGGGAGAACACAACTTTTTATAGTTATTTGACACTAACACCGCTACAACAAAAACACTTTTCGCAACAAGCAATATCTGTTGCAGTTGACCAATTGCAACAAAACCTCGCCCGTCTAGAGAGCCGGGGTTGTAAAAGGTCGGTTCCTTTTTGCAATTGGTACTGCCAGTTGCAGTAGCTTTTTGGCAACTACAAAAGCCTATTGCACTGACTTTTTTGCAACTTTAAATATCAGTTGCAGGATCTTTTTGCAACATCAAAGTCTATTTCAATAAATCACTTATCTGTTGTAGGTTAGTAAACCTTAAAAAAAACAAATAGCTATAACATATAAAATATTCTATAAATGTCTTTGCTGCAACATTATCTTATATCATCATAGAATAAAATAAACAAGTAAAACAATTATTTCAACAATTTTATTCTAGTAAAATTTTAATATTACAAATGATTACAACAAAAGTACCCATCGTACTCATCTCAAACTCGTACACATCTCAAACTCAACTATCAAACTTGGCATAATACACAAACTGGGAAGCTAATTACCTTCAGACCAAACCACTCTTGAGCCACCTTTAGACGACACCTTCCAGTCTTTTGTCCACACTGAAATCATCACTGAAAAATCAGCTTAGCAACATGTTGTCTCATCTCTGTACACAACCCAAAACCCATCAACTTCCGAGATCACCATTAACCTTTGTAGCTACAAGAAAACAAGTAATTAAGCAAATAAGTAATAACTGTTCAAAGCAATGTTTTTACTCTGGTTACAATAATAACACATTGTCTCATATAACTTGACTAGAATTACTTATGTCATAAAACTTGCGTTGGTCTCCCATGCACATTTCCACAATATAAGGAAATATTACACTGTACGACTGGTAAAGCTACAGATTATAAGAGCCTCAAAGACCACAATAACAGTACAAAAAATTACACAAAAAATTTAGGTAATAATTTAACATACAATGTTAAATATATCATGCTGTAGTGAAAACCCATAAAATTCACCAGCACTAGCTCAAGTATCATAAAAAATGTTAAATTACGGCATAGATAAGAATTACAGTACACGACATTAGATCCAGGGTATTAAGACGGGAAAAAGGGGCAATGTATGATAAATGTATGTATTTGATGCTTTAGGGATGGATATGTTACTTAAATTTATGTAAAACCGTACTGAGAATGCAAAATTTTCTAATGCACAACTAAATTCAACATTAAAAAGAAAAGCAATGGGACTGAATAATATAACTAGCAGCAGAATGTAACCTGGTATTCTCGCAACCATGGCACAGAAATTTGCATGCCTATAGCCAGTTTTGAAGCTTGTAGCTCATGCATAAATGTTGCAAGAGGCTATAAATTTTACAAAAGAAAGTCTATATTAGTCAGCCAACCAAACACGAGTTTTACAAATAGAGTTTTATAGTTTATCCCCCAAAAAAATTGATAACACAACTAGAGATGTACAACATTATCATAGGTAACTGGGGAAAAAAAGCGTAAACGGTGACTGGTAGTGTATAAGGATCTTCATGAACACACAATGAACTTCCAGATAAACCTTTCTGGAAGGATTGTGTTTGCACCAAAATCAATCTATAACTAACTTGATGACCTACCTTCAAATTTCTCTGGAAATAATGTTATTCTTCAATTAAATGAATCAAGAACATTACATCATCTTGAACTAATACCAAGCATAAGTTGAATTTTGAGAATGAACATCTCTAGTTGTGTCAATAAACAGAACTCTCTTTGAATCAAGAATATTTTAACATTTTGAACCAATACCATAACCAGTAAAGAAGATAACTAAAAAAACAATTGCTCAACCCCATGCAAACCACCAACATATGAACTGAAATATGAAATCTCCACTGGAACACCCAGAAGAAGAGCTAAAGGACTTCAACCAACCAAAACATAACAGAACTCAACCAAGAATTCGAGGGAGTCCTCCAATATAATTAACCCAAAAATACCAGCACCACGAAATCAATAAACATAATTCTCTTTGAATTATAAATTGTACATGTCATATTGATCTAGTAAAACTGTAACACCCCACCTCCGCTAGGGTCACTCACGAAGGAAATGCACTAGTTTTGGAGGAGCGTTATCGAGGTAAACAATCACAGAAATATTACAAGACAGACATAAATAAAATAGCGGAAGAATCAAAAGATAAATTTCATTACTTTCAAAATAGTCAAAGCCTTTTTCATCCAAAGTAACAAATAGCCAAAGTCACCATTTTCCATTACAAAAAATTCTGTCTTGCATAAATAAAGAAGCATAAAAGCTTAAAACAACAAAAATAGAATAATTCCCCAAGATAGCAGAAATGCAGCCATAGTAGAGCTCAAGATCAAACCTTACATGAGCTGAACCGAAAGCAAGAGAAATCCAAGCTAAGTGCTAGAGTTTCCTCCCTGAGAACCTGAAGGGGGGGGGGAGGGGGGAGGAAACGAAAGAAAAAGAGGCGAAAGAAAACGGGTCAGTCATAAAGACAGGTAAGTCCTAGTGACTTTCAACATAAAAACAGGTAAATGTAACATGACATGTATAAACTGAAAGTAAACATAAGGATGCTGTCAAGATGGGCAAGATAGATTAAGATAACATGATAAATAAAGTATAGCATCGCATGTTCAAGATTCGCCGCACCAGCTGTACTAGTAACCCAAACCCATGTCATATATAACCATGAAATGATCCCTTGGCCCAATATCATGAAATGACCCATTTCGGGTTCCTACGGAATGATCCATTAATCGATCGGCTCCCTACAATTTCTAGCTCGTCGTGTGTCTGTGTCATACGGCCCTATCACGAATGTAGTCACCTGTGCTAGGTCCACCATAGGGTGTATCAAGCCCTAGGGTGCCAACCACCGACACGAATCAAGCACGCACAGTGTAAACCTACTGATGCCCAATGCCTGCTTTTTCAACTCCGGACTACGTGCACGACCATAGTCCGCCTGAACCTACACTAGCGCACCAACTCAGCCTTCGTTCTGGTTGCTTACAATCATCCCAGTAATTGTGCCCTACCCTGCTTAGTTCCAGGGTACCATGATACATCTAAGTGGGTTACTGCTGAAATGGACCGCGTAACTAGGGTTTCCGTCCAACAGGTTAAGTGTTGTCATTTAAATTCGTGACTTAACCCTTATCAGTCTAGCATGTCAAGTTGGTTAAGTGTTGTCTTTCAATTTCATGACTTAACCCCAATAATCATGTGTCAAGTTGGTTAAATGTTGTCTTTCCTGTTCATGACTTAACCCTATCATGTGGCATTAATTCAGTAATGCACCCCAACCTCTCACATTAGACCTGTTGTTGTGGTCACTGGATATGCCGGGTGGTTCCGGGCAGATTTACACCACAACTCAGTCTAACCTCGGGTTTCAAGCGCGATATGTTTGCAGTCACTGGATTTGCCGGGCGGTTCCGGGCAGAATTACACTGCAAACTCAACCCAACCTCGAGTTGGCCATTTTCAAGTTCATTCTAGTGTCATGTCCATGTTCATGTTTCATGTCAAGTTCATGTCAAGTTTCATGGCAAGTTTCATGTCAAGTTTCATGTCAAGTTTCATGTCAAGTTTAATGATTCATGTTCATAACCAATTCATGTTTTGCCCAATCTACCCAAATCATATTCCAATCTCACGTAAACGTGAATCGATCTAGATTACAAGTAAATCCAAATCCAAAATAAAAGGGAATAACGTCAAAACTATGATAGGCAAAAGAACGAGCACAAGGTGATAAATCTAGCATGATATAGCTTGAGATAATTGGTTATAACATCACTGGCATATAGAATAATAGTCCCAAAACATTAGGATTACAGATCCAACATAATAAGGTGATAGTCATGATAAAGGTGATAATCCAAACTTGTGAAAAGTAGATTGATTCAACATCACAGGCATGATAATACTATGGACATGAAGGAGTTTGATTTACAACATGAATAGGTCCAAACTAATTTCATAGCAATATTCCCAAATGTCAAGATCCAAGTTGGAAACTAGAATAGATGTGAATCGATTATCATACTTAAGTTCAATTTCACTTTATCGCATGTCCAAATTACAATTAACAAGTTTAAATCTCAAAGTAACTAGAACTTACAATGCGCGGATCGAGAATTTAGAAAGCAGAATTGAAGCTCTAGTCGAACAACCCCAATATGCAATTCCTAGCCGTAGTCTTCAAGAAATAGTCTTCGTGTTTTATTTTAATTTATTTATTTCAATTATTTCATAGGCAGCATAAGGAGAGAATAAAATGGTGTAAAGAGAATGGGGTTAGGGGGCTGTTTATATAGGATTAGGAGAATGAATCTAGTCAGAAAACGTGTCTAAAAACATCAGAATGCACCCAGTTCAAAAACTGGGTTTCGTCACCAGGTCGACCATAGTGTCGACCTGGTCCCTGGGAGGTCGACCATAGTGTCAACCCCCAGGTCGACCTGGTCCTGGGCGGGAAATTTCCCGCCCAGCCTGCGCTGGGGTTTGAATTCGAATTTCGAGCTGTTTTTTATTCTCAAAATTCTTGAAACTTCGGAGGGTCATATCTCCCTCATATGGAGTCCGTTTTTCGAAAACTCGGACTCGTTTCCAAGTAGAATTTCGAGGCGAACGCGATGGCGCAACCTGTTTCCCTTGATTCTTATTTTAAAATTTAATTCTGCCTTGATTTATGGTTTTAACATGTTATTAAAATACGGGTTGTTACATTCTCCTCTCCTTAAAGGATTTCGTCCCCGAAATCTTCAAGTTAAGAAGAATGCATCCTATCATCCAATCATCCATCTACTCAACCATCATCCACAAACAACCATTGTCCATAAAAGATTTCTAATGCTGTATGAACTTATGCAAGAGTGTGTGTACATGTACTTATCTAATGCAAAAGATCAGGCGGTTACTGATTCAGTAAACCTTCTTAATGCAAAATATGCTACTGCAATGAATCCAACATGTATGCAAATTCCTAACATACCTTATAATCTCTACATGAGTGCACAAACATTCAACGTCCAAATGATAACATATCAAGTTTCCATCTATGTACAAGTATAAGCACTCATGCATATGCAACATGAAAAATGTGACTGAGCCGATTTAGTGCCTAATGTGTGTTATGCAACCACGAGCAGCCACTTGCAACCACTTGCAATCATCAACCATAACATGTTTCAATCACATGTTTACATCCAAAAGGGTTCTACCTAAGGTTCTCAAGATAGGATCGAGAAGATAACAAGACAAACATGGATAGCAAAAGCATGTACATGATACGAAATGTATGTAAACTTATAGGAAAAAGAGATCGAGAATGTACCCTAAAAAAGAGTTGGGTATAGCGCGCGTACCTTCTCTTCGGTTTCCCAAGTTACGTCTTCTTGGGCTTCACTCCACTGTACTTTAACTAGCTTGATTTCTCGATTCCTTAGCTTCTTGATCTCCGTTCCTAAGATATGAATCGGAACTCGCCTCAATGTTGCTTCTCTTTCCACTTCTACGCCTTCAAGGATGCTTGGCTCGACCACTTCGGTAGACTCATGTAAGCACTTTCGGAGATGCGAAACGTGAAAGAAATTGTGTACTCCAGCCAACCTCTCGGGTAACTCTACCTCATAGGCCATCTGTCCAATCCTTTCAATGATAGGGAACGGTCCTACAAACCTGGGTGCTAACTTTCCAACCGCTCCAAAGCGAACCACATTGCGTAAAGGAGAAACTTTTATAAAGACCATATCTCCGACTTTGAACTTTAGGTCTATCCTTCTCTTGTCCGCGTAGGATTTCTGTTTATCTTGGGCCATTTTCATCCGTCTTCGTATCAACTCAACCTTCTCGGAAGTGTCCCTTTTCATGTCGGGTCCAAGTATGAGCTTGTTTGTCGACTCCCACCAACAAGTTGGTGATTTGCACGGTCTTCTGTATAAAGCTTCGAATGGTGTCATTCCTATGCTAGCTTGGTAACTATTATTATACGTGAACTCAACGAGAGGTAGGTGATCTTCCCAAGTACCACCAAAGTCAAGAATGCATAGTCTCAAAAGATCCTCTGGTACCGTATTTACCCTTTTGGTTTGTCCATCCGTCTGTGGGTGATAGGCCGTGCTTAAACTTAGTCGTGTACCCATTGCTTCTTGTAAACTATTCCAAAATTCGCTAGTGAAAATCGGGTCACGATCGCTAACTATACTGGAAGGAACTCCGTGCAACCGTACTATTTCTCGAAGGTATATAGATGCTAGCCATGATGCGGTCCTCTTGCTCTTCACAGGAATGAAGTGAGCGCTCTTCGTGAGTCTATCTACTATAACTCATATGCTAGTATTGCCCTTCCTTGACCTAGGCAATCCATCCACGAAATCCATCGAGACACTCCCATTTCCATAGCGGAACCTCCAAAGGATGCAATAGCCCACCGGGCTTTTTTGACTCGGCCTTTACTTATTGGCACACCATGCACTTAGAAACGAATTTCGCCACGTCCTTTTTCATCATGTTCCAAAAGAAAATGCGCTTCATATCCTTGTACATTTTATCCCCTCCGGGATGTATAGTCATCTTCGAGTGATGCGCCTCTTCGAGAACTCTCTTTACTAAGTCTCCCACTTGTGGGACACATAGTCTACCATCACGCCTTAGCCATCCCTTGTCATCTATGGCATACCTACTGAGGTGACTTGACATCTCACCTCTAATCAACTTGTCCATGATCTCGACTATCTGTGGGGTCTTCCTTCTGTGAAGTCCCTACTTGGTCTAGAAGCGTAGGCCTTAACTTAAGAGATGGTAACGTGCTAGCCAACGACTCAACAACAGGTGTGAAATCAAAGGTTGCTATAAACTCTAGACTTTTCCTTTCAACAAACAAACAACTCAAAGTCAACCTTTTCCTACTTAGCGCATCCGCCACCACGTTACCGTTGTCAGGGGTATAAGCTATATCGAAGTCATACGATGCCAAGAATTCCATCCACCTCTGTTGCCTTAGATTCAAATCTTTTTGCGAAAAGAGGTACTTAAGCGATTTGTGATCGGTACACAACTCGAACTTCTCACCTAGAAGATAGTGGCGTTAATACTTAAGCGCAAAAACAATCACGACCAATTCCAAGTCATGTGCGGGATAGTTTTTCTCATGAACTTTAAGTTGTCTACCCCCGTAGCATATCACTTTCCCTTCTTGCATTAGGACAACGCCTAATCCCGTGCCGCACGCATCTGTGTACACCGTAAACATCTTACCCCCGTCGGGTAATGCCAAAACTGGAGCTGTGGTAAGGGCTGCCTTAAACCTTTGAAAAGCAACGTCACACTCTATGTCCCATGCAAAAGCTAGGTTCTTCTTCGTTAACCTAGTAAGAGGGGCTGAACTTAGCGAAGTCCTTAATGAACTTCCTATAGTAGCCCGTCAAACCGAGAAAGCTTCTCACTTCCATTGCGTTCTTAGGAACTTTCCAGTCTTGCACCGCAGCTACCTTTGCGGGATCCACAGCTATACCTTGCTTAAAAACTACATGTCCAAGAAACCGAACTTCTTTTCTCCAAAAATGACACTTGGAGAACTTAGCCTTTAACTCATGTGCTCTAAGCGTATCCGTGACTTCCTTGAGATGTCTAGCATGTTCTTCCTCATCCTTTGAGAAGATCAAAATATCGTCCACGAAGACCACCACAAACTTGTTAAGGAACTCCCTAAACACCTTACTCATCAAGTCTACGAAGTACGCGGGTGCATTCATCAAAACAAACGACATGATGAGCCATTCAAAGAAACCATCTGGAGTCCTAAACGCAGTCTTGTCAATGCTATCCTCAGCCACTCTAAGTTGATGGAATCCTATAGCTAGATCGAGTTGAGAGAAAATAGACGCTCCTACAGGCTAGTCGAACAAGTCGTCGATTCTCGGTAGTGGGTGCCTATTCTTCTTAGTCAGCTTGTTTAACTCACAATAACCTACGCATAGACGAAGCGAACCATCCGCCTTAGTAGCGAATATCACCAGAGCACCCCATTCAGAAATGCTTCGCCTAATGAATTTTTTCTCAAGCAACTCCTTAACTTGCTTACTAAGCTCTTTTCTCTCTCGCGGGGCCATGTGTCTAACGGGAAATGCAACTGGCTTAGCATTATCAACAAGATATATACGGAAATCTATCTCGCGTTTAGGGGGTAACCCCTTAACCTCATCAAAGACATCGGGATATTCTCGGACTACCCTTACTGATTGCAAATCATCGATAGACGAGTCAAGAGATTCTAAATAGCATAACATGACAGGACCCATAGGGTTACCAGAAATTTCAAGGGTATTACCAAGGCGAGTCACGAGTCTAACTACCCTTCGTTCACAATCGAGAATGGATCCATTATTGGACAACCAATCCATGCCTAGAATCAAACCGTATCCCATAAATCCGAGAACATAAGCATTACACGTGAATTCTACACTTAAGATAGAATTCCTCAAATCCACACAAATCATAGATAAATGAGCAGAGCCACCAATTGGATTTGAAACAATAACGGGATCCTCAACTAAACTAGTACTTAGGTGCAGAGTTTCAACAATATCAGAAGAAATAAAAGTATGCGATGCGCCAGAATCAAACAAGGTTCGAACAGGATGATCAAAAAGATAGACTAAACTTTCGACAGAAATATTTATACCTTGTTCTTGCGGAGGTGCCATGAGAGCGTGGACTTGTCCTCCAGAAGAAGGTCCAGCTCCCTGCCTTTGCTTCCTTGGGCAGGCCCTAGCCATGTGTCCTGTCTCACCACAGTGGAAACAACCACCCATCTTCCTTTTCTTCTTCCTGCAGTCTTTGACTAGATGTCCGGGAATGCCACAGAAATTACACTTTCTCTTTTCACGGTGTTTGTTGTTCTTCCCGCCTTTCTTTGGATCAGCCTTCTTGTTCTGTGACCCCAACCCTTCTTATCTTGAGGCACTTCTGCTTTTGCCTCATTCTTGCCCTTATCTTCCTCATTTAAGAGTGCCATGTCTACTAACCTTTCGTAAGTAGCCCCCATAGGTATGTGGGTCATAGCCAAGTTGTGAAGTGGCTCATTCAATCCCTTGACAAAACGGAGAGCCTTCTTATGAGGAGTATTCACTAAGTCCAGTCCAAACTGGGCCAGCTGATTGAATTGATTGACGTACTTCTTGACCATCATACTTCCTTACTTAAGAGATAAGAACTTTTCCAGCTGTAGACTTCGTTCAGCTTGTGAGAGGAATTTCATCTCAAACCTTTTCCTGAAATCCATCCATGTGTCAATAGGTCTTTCAGCGTTAGTGACTTCCCACCAATAGGAAGCTTCGTCTTTGAGCAACCATACCGCCAACTATACCTTCTGCCTATCGTCCACCTCGAAGATAACGAACAGATCCTCAGTTTCTTTGAGCCAGTTCCTCGCTTCTACGAATGATTCAGTTTCCTTGAAATCCTTTCCACCCATGGCCCTAAAATCTCTACAGATCTTTGAGAAAGACTTTGCATGAGGAGGAGGAGGAACTGCTGCAGCTGGAGGAGGAATATCCGCTGGGCCTGCATCGTTGGCCCTAGCCTCTAAGTACCTCCTGAACCAGCCAGGTATTGGCACACCCTCTGGAAGGTTAAGATTCCCAGACATGCTGAAATGAAAAAGAAAAAGATTCAAACGAGGAAACGAAGGATAGTGCTAATGGCTTTTGGGGAATAGCCTTTAAATAAAACAAGACTTTTCTTGAAAAATGCTTCTTTGTAAACGGTTTTGAAAATAGTTTTAGAAGGTTTTAAAAACTTTTGCACAGTCTGGTAACCTTCTGCTCTGATACCAAGTGTAACACCCCACCTCCGCTAGGGTCACTCACGAAGGGAATGCACTAGTTTTGTAGGCGCGCTATCGAGGTAAACAATCACAGAAATATTACAAGACAGACATAAATAAAACAGCGGAAGAATCAAAAGATAAATTTCATTACTTTCAAAATAGTCAAAGCCTTTATCATCCAAAGTACCAAATAGCCAAAGTCATCATTTTCCATTACAACAAATTCTGTCTTGCATAAATAAACAAGCATAAAAGCATAAAACAACAAAAATAGCATGATTCCCCAAGATAGCAGAAATGTAGCCATAGCAGAGCTCAAGATCAAACCGTACATGAGTTGAACCGAAAGCAAGAGAAATCCAAGCTAAGTGCTAGAGTTTCCTCCCTGAGAACCTAGGGGGGGGGGGACGAAAGAAAAAGAGGTGAAAGAAAACGGGTCAGTCATAAAGACCGGTAAGTCCTAGTGACTTTCAGCATAAAAGCAGGTAAAGGTAACATTACATGTATAAACTGAAAGTAAACATAAGGATGCAGTCAAGATGGGCAAGATAGACTAAGATAACATGATAAATCAAGTATAAATCAAGTATAGCATCGCATGTTCAAGATTCGCTGCACCAACTATACTAGTATCCCAAACCAATGTCATATATTAACCATGAAATGATCCCTTGGCCCAATATCATGAAATAACCCATTTCGGGGTCCTACGGAACGATCCATTAAACGATCGGCTCCCTACAAGTTCTAGCTCGCCGTGTGTCTGTGTCATATGGCCCTATCACGAATGTAGTCACCTATGCTAGGTCCACCATAGAGTGTATCAAGCCCTAGGGTGCCAACCACCGACATGAATTAAGCACGCACAGTGTAAACCTACTGATGCCCAATGCCTGCTTTTTCAACTCCAGACTACGTGCACGAACATAGTCCGCCTGAACCTACACTGGCGCACCAACTCAGCTGTCGTTCTGGTCGCTTACAATTAACCCAGTAATCGTACCCCACCCAGCCTAGTTCCAGGGTACCATGATACATCTAAGTGGGTTACTGCTGAAATGGGCCGCGTAACTAGGGTTTTCGTCCAATAGGTTAAGTGTTGTCATTTAAATTCGTGACTTAACCCTTATCAGTCTAGCATGTCAAGTTGGTTAAGTGTTGTCTTTCAATTTCATGACTTAACCCCACTAATCATGTGTCAAGTTGGTTAAGTGTTGTCTTTCATGTTCATGACTTAACCCTATCATGTGGCATTAATTCAGTAATGCACCCCAACCTCTCACATTAGACCTGTTGTTGTGGTCACTGGATATGCCGGGCGGTTTCAGGCATATTTACACCACAACTCAGTCTAACCTCGTGTTTCAAGCGCGATATGACCAACTACCCACATTGGATCCTATTGTTTGCAGTCACTGGATTTGCCGGGCGGTTCCGGGCAGAATTACACTACAAACTCAACCCAACCTCGAGTTGGCCATTTTCAAGTTCATTCTAGTGTCATGTCCATGTTCATGTTTCATGTCAAGTTCGTGTCAAGTTCGTGTCAAATTTCATGATCCATGTTCATAACCAATTCATGTTTTGCCTAATCTACCCAAATCGTATTCCCATCGCACATAAACGTGAATCGATCTAGATTACAAGTAAATCCAAATCTAAAATAAAAGGGAATAACATCAAAACTATGATAGGCAAAAGAACGAGCACAAGGTGATAAATCTAGCATGATATAGCTTGAGATAATTGGTTATAACATCACTGGCATACAGAATAATAGTCCCAAAACATTAGGATTACAGATCTAGCATAATAATGTGATAGTCATGATAAAGGTGATAACCCAAACTTGTGAAAAGTAGATTAATTCAACATCACGGGCATGATAATACTATGGACATGAAGGAGTTTGATTTACAACATGAATAGGTCCAAACTGATTTCATAGCAATATTCCCAAATGTCAAGATCCAAGATCGAAACTAGAATAGATGTGAATCGATTATCATACTTAAGTCCAATTTCACTTTATCTTATGTCCAAATTACAATTAACAAGTTTAAATCTCAAAGTAACTAGAACTTACGGTGCGTAGATCGAGAATTTAGAAAGCGGAATCGAATCTCTAGTCGAACAACCCCAATATGCAATTCCTAGCCGTAGTCTTCAAGAAATAGTCTTCGTGTTTTATTTTAATTTATTTATTTCAATTATTCCAGAGGCAGCATAAGGA
Organism: Allium sativum; assembly: GCA_030737875.1. Taxonomy (NCBI): domain Eukaryota; kingdom Viridiplantae; phylum Streptophyta; class Magnoliopsida; order Asparagales; family Amaryllidaceae; genus Allium; species Allium sativum. Next base: position 24,825,886 of record CM060912.1, on the reverse strand, counting down.
GAGAATAAAATGGTGCAAAGAGAATGGAGTTAGGGGGCTGTTTGTATGGGATTAGGAGAATGAATCTAGTCAGAAAACGTGTCTAAAAACATTAGAATGCACCCAGTTCAAAAACTGGGTTTTGTCACCAGGTCGACCCCCAGGTCGGCCATAGTGTCGACCTAGTCCCTGGGAGGTCGACCATAGTGTCGACCCCTAGGTTGACCTGGTCCTGGGCGGGAAATTTCCCGCCCAGCCTGCGCTGGGGTTTGAATTCAAATTTCGAATTCGAATTTCGAGCTGTTTTCAATTCTGAAAATTCCTGAAACTTCGGTGGGTCATATCTTCCTCATACGGAGTTCGTTTTTCAAAAACTCAAACTCGTTTCCAAGCAGAATTTCGAGACGAACACGATGGCACAACCTGTTTCCCTTGATTCTTACTTTAAAATTTAATTTTGCCTTGATTTATGGTTTTAACATGTTATGAAAATACGGGTTGTTATAAAAACCCTAGTAAATAAACAGAAATATGATGATAATCCCTTATATATATATATATATATGTGTGTGTGTGTGTATATATGTATATGTGTGTGTGTATATATATATCATAGAAACAAAATCAACAGAATCATGGGTACGCAAAAAACGTAATTTAATATCACTATACAATTACCGAATAAACTATTATGTTTTACATTTGCCTATTCATTTCCATTATTCTCATATACATTTTCTCAAACACTTCTAGGACGTTTTACAAAACAGATCAAAAAACAATAAAACAATGATGTATACGTGCGTATTTAGAATGCTATACACATAAACACCATAATATATACAAAAAACCAGAATATATACATACAACAAGAGTAAACGAGTGCATTACCGTAGAATGGGATTTGATAGAGGGGCATCGACGAGGACGGAGTAGTCGAGGCGTTATCGTAGACGACGATCTTGCAATATGAAATTCTGAAGGAGTGGCATGTGCGATCCCAGATGCAATCAGACCAAGGGTAAGAGGAACCGGGAAGGATTTGTCGTTGATGGTGGGGAGAAGTCATCGTTCTTGAGGGACGTGGCTATCAGATTTGAAATGGATGGCCTGACAGAGGGTGAAGTGATTGTCCTTCACCAGGATTTTAGTATTTTTTTGAGAAGATGAGAGTAGAGTGGGCATGAAGAGGAAGAATTCGTGTGAGATGGGAATGATGTAAACGTGCGAATTGGTGGAATTAGCGTGAATTGAAATGCTGTAGCGAGAAGAATGCACGACAATCTGAAATTTTGGGAACGAAACAATGATTGCACATAAGTGGATTAATTTATGAATTTTGCTTTTTGTATTCCACTTATATGGTAGGTTTAAGGTTAGGAAAAAAAGGGAGTTGGAGATGGGAAAATTGAAAATTATTAGTAAATTATTGGGATAAAAGGCGCATATTAGTGCCTTCACCATTTATTTACGATTTATTTCAAAAAATTAATGTAAACTTGTTTCCTTTGAAGTTTAAAAAAATTGTGAATATTTCTAAGTTTATTTTAAAAAAATATTTTGAAATAATAAAAAATGATTATAACTGATAATCAAAATAATTGAATATTAAATACGAAATAGTAAATGTTACCTCTTGAAAGTTGATTACTTATTAAAATCAGCCTTAATCATCGATAATTATATTTAATAGGAATTGTTTAATAATGATTAAATTTTATTATCAAATAATAATTATATTAATTTGTAATCTTGATTATTATGTAACTACTAATAGTTAATTATTTAGTAATAATTATGGAAGTTTTATTAATTATTTAAAATTATGAATATTTTATTAATTATTTAATATTTATTGTTAATTAGATTTATTAATTATTAAATGAGATCAACTACTTAATATAATTTACACACTGTTAATAACTAACCATGATAAATTATTAAAATATTAATTTATATTAACTGATTATTATTACTTAACATTTTCATGTTACAATTAAACAATACTTATTATTTCATACTATTGTATTTAATAGTAATTATGTTCACCAAAGAAGGGAAAAATAATTTTTAAAAGTATGTTTTTCGCAATTGGCATTACCAGTTGTAAAAAAATACATTTAGTCAATTAACGTTTATTTATTTATTATGACTATATTTATTATTTATTATTTATTTAATATTTAAACATATTCATATTCCAAATTAATTATTAATTATTATCCATTAGTTTTTATTATTAATTTATTATTAATTTATTTTATTATTTTTAAATATTAAATATTAATTATTATTATTTAATTACTAGTTATAAATATCACTTTATAATAGTTAAATTTTATTATTAATTAATAATTATTAAATACCAAGGAACCATGCATAGCACTAAATAGGGAGCCGCCGAATACACCAGCTACGCCTAACATGTGAAATGGATGCATAAGGATGTTGTGCTCTGCCTGGAATACAATCATAAAATTGAAAGCACCAGAAATTCCTAAAGGCATACCATCAGAGAAACTTCCTTGACCAATAGGATAGATCAAGAAAACAACAGTATCTTAATTATTATATAATTACTTGTAGTTAATCATTTAATAGTAACTATTTAAAATTAATTATTTAAAGTTAATCATTAAAAGTTTATATTTTTCGCAACTGGCTTTACCAGTTGTAAAAAAATACAGTTATTGTAAGTGGCGAGAACAGCTGCTAAAGAAACTTATTCGCAACTGGCTAGGAGGCGTAATTGCAAATAATATGTTTGTTGCAATTGTTACGGAAGCAAAGTTGCTAAAAGTATGTTTTTGCAACAGGAAGGGAAGTTGCTAAAAGTGTGCTTTTCGCAATAGGAAGAAACGACCTATTGCTCATATAATGGTAGAGGATTCATTGGTTGTGCCATCTGCTACCTTATTGCCAGATGTTCCTCCTGACCCTGATATCTCTTAGAATGAGCTTGAGACCGCGTGGGTTCATACCCCCTCTGGAATGCTACGTGACACTAATGATACTTTCTTTATTTTTATTGATGATGAAGTAGTTGATCGCAGTCATCTCTTCTTCAAGCCGAAAGATAAGAAATTGGAATTGACGACTGCAGGTGCAGTTGGTGAAATTAACTCTGTGATCATGGAGGACACAATATGGGACAAGAGTAGATTACTAGCTCCTTCTAATATGAATGACTTGGCCTTTCGCTTCTGGTCCTTTAAGCGAAATATGACACCCTATGCTAGCTCTTATTTTGAAGATTATGAAGATGACTCGGAGGTTGAGTAGTGCAGATTTCCTAATGTTAAGCTTATGATTTCTGTCTATGTAGTTATCCTTGATATTTTGCTGTATTGATAGTGAATGGACACTTCAAACTAGAAATGCTACTCTGTGCATGTACAGAGTACCAGTGCTTTTATCGTTAATAAAAGTGGTAGGGTTCCACCTAACCCTGTTAGCCTTGCAAAAAAGAAAAAGAAAAGTCCTATTGCTAAATCTTATATATTGTAACTGCTATAATAGGTTTGTTGCTAAATACCATTTACTACAACTGTCATTTATCGCTTTTTGTAAACAACTAGTTGCAATAGGGTATTTTCCTTGTAGTGCGCCTACGTCCACTTTATATTAATCATTCATCATATAATAGCCGATTACAAATGTTGTAAAAGCTCGGGCAATTTATGTGTACAAATTTGTGTAATAAAACAACAAAATGTTTGTTAATTCTAAACTTTGACCAAACTTCCCTTTTTCTTCTTCGCAGAGCCAAAGTATGAAGCAATGACCAAAAGTAGCTTCAATGTCCAAAATTTCCAAGGCTATCCAAAAATGTCCAAAAATAGTGTAAAAGGCCAAGGAAACATTCAAATGTTGTAAGCAAACATTTGTGTAACGTTTAGAAGTCTAAAAGAAGTCCAACATCTAAGAAGATGATGAAGGCATCCAATAATGGTGTTAGAGAGCTTCAATCCTGTATTCCAAAGTGTGGGAAGAGCTTAAATGAGTCAGCCCCTTTGAATGCCAAGCTTAGAGGTATTTATAGGCGAGTTTTAGGACCAACAGCCAGAATTTCGTATCTCTAGGGGTTGCAAAATTCGCATCCCAAAATCGAAGCAAAAAACCAAGCCAATGTCACAAAACTGCATCCGGAAATTGAGAAATCTCGAATCCCAGAAAATAGTGGCAAACCCGTGTTGCTCAGCCTAAAGTCATGAACCGTATGTGTTACACCTTCGTGCCAAAGTCCTTGGCAAAATCCACAATCTTGTTTCTCTTTCAAAATCCAAAATTCGCATCAACAAAATGTGGTACGGAGCTGGGGAAATTTCGCATCCCTCTAATGTGCTTAGCCTTTTTTCGAGTGTCAAATTTTCGTGTCTGTTTTCTACCATTTTTTCGCATCCCCAAATCACGAGCCAGAGTCGAAGAAATTTTTGGCGGGGCAGAGTTGTGATACAGTATTTCGTATCCTAGTTGGAATATGAAATCTGGGATGCGAAATCCTGATCTTGACAAGCTAATGTTCCAAGCCGCTTTCTCCAGTTGATCTGCCCGAGTAAAACGCGTGATTTGCTCCATTTCCCCATGTTGATCACTTTGTTTTCATCGTGCCAACCTAAGTGATCAACCAATTTTCATACATGATCAACCATGCACGAACACGTGAAAATTGATGATTTTCACGTGTTAATTACCTGTTTTTGAATGTACCAAACCGGAGTCTTGCAAAATGCCAGAATTTGATGTCGTGAGTCGTGCAAGCTATTTTTCATGAACCTGCCAAGTCTGTCAGATGCTTTTGAATGCGCGACGCTGCTTTTTGACAAAATTCATGTATTTTTCATAATGAGTTTTGCCACGTGATTGGACCGACACGCTCATGCATTTTAAGCTGATCGGACTGAATCGATCACATATTTTTGTCATGCCAGTTTTTCCAAGTCCATTAGTGATGATTTTACGAATCAACGCTATTTACAACATTTTCCGAACACATCGCGACTTTAGAATTTTTCCTATCCGCGGGACATTATTTCCAAGGCTTGCCTTTAATAGGAACTGTATCTTGATTAAGCAAAACTTCTATAATCGTGCTTCCGTCGGGATTGAGAGTGCCTCGAGTGTAGCGGGAGTAGCATTGATCCAAGGATCGACGTCGTCCTACCGTAAGGTTTGTGAGGTTTCCTTCCAAGTCCCGAGTTACGAACTGTGTGAAAGTGTGTGTGTGTGTACTTTCCGAGTATAACACACACAAGGATCGTGTAATATGACAAACAATATTCAAGTATAAAGTAATAGCTAATCGCAGATAAGCAAATATAGTAAATGCAGTAAAAAGGAAAAATCACACCAGGGATTTTTATGCTGGTTCGGAGCACCGTCCTACGTCCAGTCCCAGACCTCTCTCTGGATTTTCACTAACAACCTCACTTCACTCGGAGGAACAGGTATACAACACTACTTGATTTACGGGCCATAAGCTTACCCACTTGATTTCACGGGCTACAAGCTTACCCACTTGATTTCACGGGCTACAAGCTTACCCACACAGGACTTCAACAATTACAAGAGTTTGACTTCTGAATGTGTTCTTGTTTCAACACTGATTAGTCAATAATTGAGTACACCCTTCCTATAATCTTATCCTCAAATGTAATTTGATGTTTGCGAAGATTCAAAAGTGGATTATCGTTGAATCACAAGTGTATTAAATATGATTGGAGATTCAAACGATAATATAATGATTTTGAGTGCTTTTTGAATGCCAAATAATAATGCAAGATAGATCAAAGAATAGAGAGTGAAATTCAGTGGTTTGGATGAATGAAATATGATGTATTTATAATGATTGAGAAGTTATAATCATTAGTGAAAAGTTGCAATCAAAAGAGATAATTCCTGATGAAGAGAAATGGATGCAACCTTTCATGAAAGAAGACGATTCTTCAAAGATATGCTTTGTTATTCAAAAAGCTGTTGACAGGTAAAATGTACAGGTAGACAAGTTTTTGACCGTTACCCTTAAAAAGCTATTGATAGGTTAATTTTTACAGGTGGACAGGTTTCATTTGAAATCCTGTTGACAAGTTAAAAATAACATGTTGACATGTTTTTGTCAATTTGCTACAGAAAAGAGTTTTCATGAATATTTTTAAAAGCAATGAGAAGTATGATTATTTGATGATAGATTTTAACATTTATAACTCTAAATAACCAACTTCTAACCTATGAAAAAACATTAATTCTTCTTTTTGTCGACCATGAAGCTTCTTCTTGTCATTAATCAAAATAATCATTGAAATCTATGACTCAACATTCTCCCCCTTTTTGATTGATGACAACATAGCTTGATATTTTAATCTCCATTGCTATCTCCCCCTGTATATATGCTCCCCCTGAATTATATAACTAAATCTCTGCAAGAAGGAATGTTAGTAACATTTTCTCCCCCTTTGTCATCGACAAAAGGGTACACAATAGTGCATGTAACAACATTATGTAGATAAAACATAGAACATCACACATAGATTGTAACACATATTACAAACCATACCAGACCCAACATACCAAAATAAGTTATGTAGCATACATACTTAATTAAAACACAACACTAATTATGTACAAGTGCTGATATAAGTGTTTGAAATTAAAAGCATAACATCACAAAATATAGATAGAAGGAACTACTCGGATGGTCAATCCGAATCGGTTTCTTCTTCTTCTGTGTCTCCTTCTTCTTCACTTTCTTCCTCATCTCCGTTTTGTTCTTCCTCTTCCTCATTTCCACCTTCTTCAATATGTGACGTTCCACGACCACGACCATGTTGGGTACTTGCTCCAGAACTAGTGCCCTCCTCCGAAGTTGACCATGTGAATGTAGGAGGCATTGGACGTTTTCCCGGATCTTGAGCAAGTGTGGTAGAGGATGAGGCATAAGAAATTGCATCCCAAATTATACCGAAGAAAGACTTGAGTTTATTAAACCGCTTATCGAGTTTAGTGTCCAAACGATCAAGCTTATTATCGGTTCTTTTAAGTCTTGCTTCTAGTAAAAATTGATTTCTTGCAATTTGCCCTTGAAATTCTTTTGTTGACGAAGTAGGTGGAGGAATTCTAACGTCTTCCGGTCTTTGCGAAGTAATTTGTGAGGAAGAAGCCTCTGGAGGATCTTGGTGTACATATTGCTCAAAAGGAATAATGTTTAAGTAAGGCTCTGGAAGTTTTATTCTCTTTTTCGATGCTTTACCAACACACTTAGGCCTTGAAATTGTGGATTGAGGAGATTGAATACTACAATCAACTAAGAGACGCATTATATATTCATTGTAAAAGAGATGCGGTCTTGAATGGTTATTTACCATTGAGATTTCGTCGAAGATCATCTATATCCAATTTATGTTTATTTCTCCGTAAATGGCATATAAGGCTTTAAAATTCTCTTTATAATTTGCATCGAAATTTCCAGTCCTTGGTAAAAGAGAATGTGTGAGACAATGGTGAAGAATTCTAGCCTTGGGTCGTAAATTAATTCCTTTTGTACTTGGCTTGTGATCTTCGATAAACAAGTGACCGACTTTATCTCTAATATGAATAGGGCAGAAATTACTAGAGAATTTAATACCATTATTTTCTGATTTAAGAACTTGTGCCATTCTTTCTTTTGAAATAAAAACATGCTTTCCACACACAACGGACCACAAACAATTTGATGAATTCTCCGGTTTGAATGTCTCTAAGTTGAGATTAGCGTAGAACAACTTAATCATGATGTGATTGAGTTCAACATTGTTCTTGTCGAAGTTAAGAAGAGAATCAATTCCTGCTCTTTTTGCAAGTATTTCAACATCATAGAGAAAGAAATCGAAGAACTTGAGGAATGATCCTTGGTGAATAGTGTAATCCTTCATCTTGTTCCACCTTTTCACAGCAATAGGATTCATTAACCAGTGTTTAATGTGTGAATCGATAGGTTGGAGATGTGAGGAAGAAGAAGATGTTTTTGTTTTCTTATGTTTTGGAGCCATTGGAATATGAATTGAATTGAAATTGAAGAGATTACGGCTGATAGGAATGGGTATTTTGAGTTTAAAGGGAGTTGAAAACGAAATAGTGTGTTGGATTTGAGTGTGAAATATGATGTATTTATAATGATTGAGAAGTTATAATCATTAGTGAAAAGTTGCAATCCAAAGAGATAATTCCTGATGAAGAGAAATGGATGCAACCTTTCATGAAAGAAGATGACTCTTCAAAGATATGCTTTGTTATTCAAAAAGCTATTGACGGGTAAAATGTACAGGTAGACAGGTTTTTGACCGTTACCTTTAAAAAGCTGTTGACAGGTTAATTTTTACAGGTAGATAGGTTTCATTTGAAATTCTCTTGACAAGTTAAAAATAACCCGTTGACATATTTTTGTCAATTTGCTACAGAAAAGAGTTTTCATGAATATTTTTAAAAGCAATGAGAAGTATGATTATTTGAGGATAGATTTTAACATTTATAACTCTAAATAACAAACTTCTATCCTATGAAAAAACATCAATTCTTCTTTTTGTCATCGATTCTTCTTTTTGTCAATCATGAAGCTTCTTCTTGTCATTAATCAAAATAATCATTGAAATCTATGACTCAACACTGTGGAACATAAGCACTTGTTTTGATGATGTCTGTTTGGTCAGTTGACCTTCCAACACCATGCAATCAACCTTCAATCCGAGCAAGAAAGGTATTCAATCCAGACAAGCAATCAAGCCTCTAGCCAATTCCTCTTGAGTAACCAAGTCTGAGAGTTCCTCAGTCCTTGAGTGTTCTTGACTTTCTTCACTACTAGTACTCTAAGCATCAGTGGTAGCATCGAGCCTTTTCCATTTAACCATGGTAAAAAGCGAGTGAACAAAGCCGAAGACTAAAGCTGAAGTCGAGAACCAAAACCGAAGTCGAAATCCGACACCAAATCAGAAAACCTAATCCAAAGCGGAAATCAAAGTTGTGGGCCCTCCTTCCTGGCACGCCAAAGTATTGACGTAGGGAATTGTTTCTATTCGCGAACGCTAACGCCCAAGTGTACATTTTGTTAGAAAAAACGATAATCCAAATTCAAAGCAATGAAGTGTAAAGGGAGAATACAACTTTTTATGGTGGTTTGACACTAACACCTATGTCCACTTTAAAGTAATTATTCATCATATAATAGCCGATTACAAATTTTGTACAAGATCGAACAATTTATGTGTACAAAGTTTTGTAATAAAAGAATAAAATGTTTGTTAATTCTAAACTTTGACCGAAATTCCCTTATTCTTCTTCTTCGTTGAGCCAAAGTATAAAGCAATCCAAAAAGTAGCTTCAATGTCCAAGAAATTTAAAAAATATCAAAAAATGTCCAAAAGTAATGTAAAAGGCCAAGAAAATGTCCAAATGTTGTAAACAATGCTTTGTGTAACGTTTAGAAGTCCAAAAGAAGACCAAGATCCATGAAGATGATGAAGGCAACCATTAGCGGTGCTGGAGATCTTCAATCCGGTATGACAAAGTGTAGGAAGAGTGTAAATGAGCTAACTCCTTTGATTGCCAAGCTTGGGGGTATTTATATATGAGTTTTGGGACCAACAAACAAAATTTCGTATCCCTTGGGATGCTAAATTCGCATCACAAAAACAGAGGCAAAAAGCCAAGTCAATGTCGAAAAATTGCATCCCGAAGATGAGAAATCTCGAATCCCAGAAAACAGTGGCAAACCCTTGTTGCTCAACCCAAAAGTCATGATCCGTATGTGTTCTTCCTTCGTGCTAAAGCCCTAGGCAAAATCCACAGTCTCGGATCCCTTACCAAACCAAAATTCGCATCAGAAAAAGTGTGGTGCAGAGCTGGGGGAATTTCGCATCCGTCTGATGCGCTCAGCCATTTTTCGAGTGCCAAATTTTCGTATCCACTCTATACCATTTTTTCGCATCCCCAGATCATGAGCTGGAGTCAATAAAATTCATGCCAGGGTAGGGTATTGATATGGTATCTCATATCCCAGTTGGGATACAAAATCTGGGATGCGAAGTCCCAGTCTTGCCAAGCCAATGTTCCAAGCCGCTTTCTCCGGCTGATCTGCCTAAGTAAAACGAGTGGTTTTTTCCATTTCCTCGTGTTGATCACTGAGTTTTCATCATGCCAAGCGAAGTGACCAGCCACTTTTCAAACATGATCACCCAAGTACGAAAACGTGAAAATTGATGATTTTCATGTGTCAATCACCTATTTTTTAACGTACCAAACCATAGTTTCGCTAAGTGCCAGATTTTGATTTTGTGAGTTGTGCAAGCCATTTTTCATGATTGTGCCACGCCGATCAGTTGTTTTTGAGTGCATGACACTGCTTTTTGCCAAAATCCATATATTTTTCCACGATGGGGTTTTCCACGTGATCGGATCGAAACGCTTAAGCATTTTGAGCTAATCAAACCGAGTCGATCACGTATTTTTACCATGTCAGTTTTTTCAAGTCCATTAACGAAGGTTTTAGAATCGATGTTATTTCCAACCTTTTGCTAACACGTCACGACTTCGACCAAATCACTTTATGTTTTCTGACAACGTTCTCGAGGCTTGAGCACGTTGCTAATCAAAATCACGACGTGTGACAAATTTGACCAAAAAGCATGTCAACAAGTAGTAAATGCCTCCTACCAAAATTTTAGTGGCATGGAGGCTTGTGCAAGTGAAGTTAACCAACTTTCCACTACGTATCTGTGTTTCCTCTCTGTTATACCATTTTGCTTAGAGGTATGGGGAAAGTGGTTCCATGCACAATTCCTTCTGTGAAAAATTGCTTAAGTGGTAGATACTCCTTATCACCATCAGATTGAATTTTTTTACTTGATGAACAGTCAAATTTTCATTCTTAGCAATAAACTATTTCACAGCGTTGTAGGTTTCAGATTTAGATTTCAACAAGCATATCCGTACAAAACGAGAATATGCATCAATAGATGATATGTAATATTTGTAACCATAGTCAAAGTAAATTGGGATTGGACCCCACATATAAGTGGTAATGAGTTCTAGAGGCTTAGTGAATTTATCTCAGAATCAGAAAATTGCGATTTTATGACTTTTACCACTTGGCAAAATGTAAAAACATACGAAGTAGGAAATTGTTTGTTCATAATATTATTATTATTCATTACGTGGTTTACAGCCTTAATACTGGGATGTCCCAGTTTACTGTGCCATATATTAAACACTTTGCAACATTTAGAATCATTCTCTAGATTTAATGCATAAGTATTTTCCCCAAACTCAATTTTTTTTGAGTTCAAAGCATTAAATTTATATAGTCCTCTACTCTCTCAATCCTGCAACATAATTTCTTGTGATAGTATGTCTTTTACCAAACAATTATTTGGGTGAAACTCAAAGCAATCTTTTGCGAATTAGGAAACACTCATTAGACTTTTTTAATTGATGGTGCTCTTAATAGGTTTTTTAGGTATAATTTCTTGGGTTCATCAATCCTTGCATTTCCAATGTGTTATGTGCACTAGTTTCCATTGCCAATAAGTAAATTTTGTGTATCATTTTGAGCATTTATCATGTTGACACATTTGTTGTTGGTTTGTTGAGATGGAGTGCAATTGACATTGAATCTGAAGTAGCACTTATTGGCATATTGATCAATTTTCTTATTCATTTGACGCCTTAATCTATCGTTATTCTGTCCTCTGCCTCTTCCTCTGCTAGAATGATCACCTCTTCGGTAGTTGAGTAGTCCTCTTGACCCATTACCACTTTCTTGATACTTGCCTATGCTGCAATTAGTGTAGTTCAGTGACAAGTCAGAATTGGCATTTCTTTTGTGTTCAATTCGGCCTTCTTGTGCCAATAAAGTGGTAAACATGTTGCATATATGGTGTGGGGTCCATGGATGAGATGATTGCTACAACATCGTCATAATCATCATCCAATCCACTGTTTATTGACAGCACATGTTCTGATTTAGATACATTTTGCTCTGTAGAGGCAAGTTGATCACATATAATCTTTACATTAAAAAGACATTCAATTATGGTTGAGCAAATCTTTTATAATGCATTGTAACTGCCTCTTGTGATGCCGTATTCTGGCAAATGACTGCGAGGTGAAGTTTTTTCCAACAGTTGACCATACTTCTTAGGCTGTTTTACATCCAATTAATTATGGTAGAATTGTTGCACTGATAGATAATATCATCCAAGAACATATGAGGCTATCTTTCTTTTGATGTGCAATATAACCTTGATTTGACACAAGTTTGTCTTCACCGTTTCTTATAAATTTTAACGGTACAATCTTTGTTACAAGAACTTAATCATCCAGGTCATAGCCTCTAATGGCAGTTTTTATTTGTAATTTCCAAAGCAGGTAGTTGGATCCATCAAGTTAGATTGAAATAACTTGGGTTTAGGGTTTAATGATTGCCTTCATTAGGTCATGAGTGGGGTTTGGTTGGTTTTGAGAGACTCTAGTAGAGGAGAATTGTGGGCTGGTGATGTCTTCTTGATTTGCCATGAGGAAGAGATGACCAAAATGCAATCAAGAGCCGAGAAAAAAAGAATTTAAGTATTAAACACTGGTCTAAACACTATTTCATATGCAACCGAGGTGGTGATGATGATGATAGTGCTAAGGGGCACCACTTTTTGATATGGCACTGAAAATACTATGCCGATCCGAGAGAAAAGCTGATGACCTTGACACAATTGTAAAAGCTTGCATACTTCCTGCTCATCGCCTCTAAAAAGTTAAGGCCATATATCCAGTCATACCCCAAAAAGGTTCTAACAGACCAGCCTCTGAGCTGGCTCTATTCTGTCCCGAGACTTCTAGAAGGTTGTTAAAGTGGAACATCGAGCTCAGTCAGTAAGATATCACTTACCATCCGTGAAGGGCAATTAGCGGACAATCTTTAGTAAACTTCATTGCTAAATTTATGGATAGGAGTGATGACAAAGAAGAAGCCACAGAAGTGTTCACTCGGTGAAAGTTATTATTTGACGGTGCTATGAATGAGTATTACTTAGGGGCAGGAGTAGTGCTTAAGACTCCTTAAGAACATTCGCTATGCTATACCTTGAGATTAGAATATCCTTCCACAAGTAACGAAGCAGTATACGAAGCACTGATTGCAGAGTTGAGAATTGCAAGAGAATTACAGTTGAAAGCCTTACACATTTTCAGTGATTCACAGTTAGTAGTATGTCAAGTCAAGAGAGAGTTTATTTGCTGCTTGATCAAAGTTAAATACTAATTTGTGTTGTAACACAGTAATTAGAGTGTACGTCATATTAAATTAGACTTGTAATCCAAAAGATGTGTATCAATTTTAGATATAAATACCAGGATTATAAGTAGAAAATTAAAAAAATTAAAAATTAAATGAGTACCCCGAGCACAGAGGTGCAGCACCAAAGATGAACCCAGGTGGAAAATCACTTTTTCCACTACAAAGTCAGCACCAATAGATGCTGATATTGCAAATTACACATTAAAGCACAAGAAGAACCCTTTCACTTTTTTCATTCTTAACGATAAAGTCGTTTCAATTGATAATTTTATCTTATTCAATGACAACCTCCTCTCATAAAATACGTTATTTTGCAATCCTAATAGGAAAAGGAAATTTAACTAACAATTATCCAATTTACAAAAGAATTAATGAGAAAATACAATCATCTCATTTAGATCTAAGTCTCCATTGTATTGCAAATCGGCTATCGAATTTAAATAAGATAGTTGTGAATACCTTTCATCAGCTGGCAACTATCCATGGTGACTTATGATATATATAACTGATTTCCATTCATTAGATGATCTACAACAAGACTCCGATTAAGTTTATTGCTAGAAGCCAAAACTCTATTTTCTTTGGCCAAACTTAGTTTATGGACCTGGCATGTAACATTTAAGTAAGTTTAAGTAAAAACTTATAATGACGGATAGAGAAGCAACTTCCACAAAAAGTAAATTATTTCAAATTTACTACTGAAAGAAGTATTTATATTTTGAAACTTGCATCTGATTTGAACAATAATACTTACTTTAGTAGGCATGACAAATTATCACACTTATAATTATGTACGCTTCATTTCTCATCAAAAACTCAACAATTTTTTTATGCTTATCAAGAAACTAATATAAATGTCTAGTAAAATAAATATTGCTTGTTAATCACAAGGCTTAACCATAGTAACCTGCAGAAGCAAGTCCAGCTTGTTTTCAATGTTAGAAAGTTTGATGAAATCACGTCAAATAGTTGCATTTCTCTTGAGTAAACAGGATGTTCAGAAATGAACTATTCCCTCAGGATGAGTATGCAAAGCTAGGTCCATGATGAGATATGCTTCGGCCCAAACACACATTGTGACGGCCAGGAATTTCGCTCGATCCGAATCAGTCGTTAAACCGATCTAGACCGTTCGAAACCCCTGATCGTTTAGAGAACAGGACAAATCAGAACACAAACAGAAGAACATTTATTGTTATTACAACAATTCCACCAGTTACAAGAATATACAGAGTATAAATGAATACTATATATTCGATAAATACCAGAGATTACAATAAATACATAGCAGCGGAAAAAAATACAAAACACAACTGAAAGTGATACACGGATACAGAGCTTTCCGAGCATCGTTCCAGCTGTAAATTAGGATCCTGTGAATATAAATCTGCAAAACCGAAACTACTAGCTGCCCGTGCGGAAAATAGGGGCACCCAGAGTTTAGGTTAAAACAATAAACTCCAGGTCAGTCATGTGACTGGTGTGAGAACTAAAATAGTTATTAAAACTTTATTTTTAGAGAAAGTAATTCAAGGGACCATGCCGTATAACACGGAACGGGTTTCCTCCCAAGGATACCAGTGCATAGAATAAACAACGCAATGCTTTTTCGAAAAATGAAGCTATTATAAGACCCAGGTCCCATCACACAATGCAACGCAAGCCGGAGGATAGGGTTTTCCCTTATAATAGCCAAACATGCTTGATACGTTTAAAACAAATCATTTGATACTATAATAAGTGTATAGTGTCAAAACAATTTCAATCATAAATATAAATCATAGACGGCATGGGTACCATATATCATGTCGCCATACTAGTTCTACAATTAAAACCGCAATATCACGTATTGGAAATTGAATTTCCTTCATGAGTCGAGGCAAGGGGCAAGCTCCTCTCCGCTTCGAGACGCTCTAGCAAATGCTCAGGACTACGCACTCTGGGCAGCCACTGGATCGGTTGGGCCGGTCCTCTCTTACGTTTGAGGATTAATTATTCCTGAACACACGTTTCCCGGTCCTTACAGACCTATAATCGAGGCGCCTCATTCCAACAACCACAAAGGTGAAAAGTATATAAATGTCAGGGCTGGTAAGTCACTGACACCACCAAAGCTAGAAAGAAACATCATGTTCTCCCAACGGTCCGTATCCCGTTTTTAACTCATACCGAGGTGTGAGGCTCGCGAATTCACGTTATACACAAAGCTACGCCACATAAGCCATGCTTTGATCATCAACCACAAGACTTTGCTTTTCAACAGAAGCCTTGATCCATGCAACTCAGCATGCCACATAGGCAATTCATGCCATAAGATTGATATCTATCGATATATAACCTCTAAGCTCGTACGTCTCAGAGAAGGGCGTTAAGCAAGAGAATAAATTCTCCGTCGCCAAACAGATATATATTTAACAGAAATCAATCAACACAGAATAAAATCCAATGTCAGACACATAATCCATTTACAAGTTCGTTCTGGGTCTAAACGAAACCGAAGGCACTTTCCTCGCATATCCATCCGTCTCCAAGTACGTCTGGACGACCACTAACTGATTCCCTCATCTTGGGTGTACAGCCCAATCAAGATCATCAGTAATCACCCAAACGATGTGAAGACTTCCGGTCTTCAACCACCGTCTTCATCTTCGACATATCGTTGAATCGGTTATTCAGAATGGGTATAAACCCGGCCTTTCCGAACAACCCCGTATATTAAAACGAATGTTACACAAACACAACATACGCCTCATTCCAATTCATATTCTCAGGGAAAAGTTCCCATTAATTTTATCCAAGATAAATTCTTTAAAATTTATCCTTTAATCTTCCTTTGGATGTCGTTTCGAACCAAATTATGGTTTTCTATACTAGTCGAGATTAGCGAACCACACCGAAGTAATTATTTATTTTATTTCCCAATCCCAACCTATTCATCCCATGAAGCAAAACTGGTAATACTCCATATCTAACACCGGGGTGTTATCGGTAAAATTAATTACCATTTCACGTTCAAATCTAATTAAAGATTTAACTATCGCTTTGGAGCAAAACTGGTAATACTCCATATCTAACACCGGGGTGTTATCGGTAAAATTAATTACCATTTCACGTTCAAATATAATTAAAGATTTAACTATCGCTTTGGAGCAAAACTGGTAATACTCCATTCTCGCTCACTTTCTATATTTGATAATTTAAATTATCAATTCACATTTCAATTTAAGTGCGGATTCATTAAAACTCCTTTTACTGGGTTAAAGAACTAATGTCATTTAAAACACAGTTCACGACAAAACCCAAATCACATTCTATTTATTTATCGGGTTAAAGAACTAGTGTTATTTAAAACACCGTTCATGAGAAACCCACAAATCAATTCTATTTAAAACCCATTTCAAATCCAATTTATTTATTTAAAAATAAATGGGTTAAATTTTAGTTTAAAACTAGTTCATTTCGATAAAAATCTATTTTTATCTTTTCAAATATGGAGTTTTTCACCCCAATTTTTCCCAAATCATTTCTTATGATTCTACTCAAATTATTACTATTTTTAATAATTTATCAAGGCCCGTACAGTCGATTTCCATCAACGGCCATCGAACTGCACTTACAACGACCTTTTCTGAAATTGGTTTGGACATATCTCCAAATCCAACTGTTAGATTTCAAATTCCTAATATTCGTTAGAAAGCTCTTTTCGATATGAACCTAACGGTTCCGGTTTTAGGAGAATCCGACAGTCGGATCTCTCGTAGTGTCAATTTGAAATAAATGGTCGAAATTCACGAACTGCCGCGGCGCGGCGCGTTCTATTCAGGCCATTATATTATATTATATATATAATATATATAATATATATTTCGTCGATTTCTATTTAAAACGAATTTTATAAACAGTTTTGAATTCGTTACAAAAACAATTTCAACCTTTATTTCAAATTCAAATCAAAATTGAATTTCTATAATAAATCCTTTTTATTTTCATTTCTATTTGACTCCAATTCAAATCGATTTTAATTCGATTCGAATTCATTTTTCTTTTCAATTCAATTCAAATTTGTTTCCTTTTGAATTCAATTCAAATTCGTTTTCTTTTCAATTCAATTCAATTCGAATTCAATTCGAATTCGTTTTCTTTTCAATTCAATTCGAATTCGTTTTCTTTTCAATTCAATTCAATTCAATTCGAATTCATTTTCTTTTCAATTCAATTCAAATTCGTTTTCTTTTCAATTCAATCAAATTCGTTATATATTCAAATCAAATTCGTTTTCTATATTCAATTTAAATCAAATTCGTTATATATTCAATTCAAATCAAATTCGTTATATATTCAATTCAAATCAAATTCGTTTTCTATTCAATTCAAATCAAATTCGTTTTCTATTCAATTCAAATTCAATTCGTTTTCTATTCAATTCAAATCGAATGTAATCGATATAAATATCGTTCGCATCAAAATAGCGCATCTCTAATCAACACGGCTTTATATTCAACAAATGGATCTATATTTCTTTCTATACACGACTCTATATCTTTGTCAACACACGACTAATCTCAACGAATGAGTACTGTCCACGTGCGTCTATTTTTGTTATTTAATATATTTATAAAAATAAAGATGTAAATTTTATTGTTAAAATATTTCGTTCAACACATGACTAATCTCAACGAATGAGTATGGTCAACGCATGAACCTTTATTTTATAATATTCTTTATCTTCTAAATTGGAATGAGGCCCAATCAATTACCATATAAAGTTAATTATATGGATTCCATTCAACACATGTATATAATAGCAACGATAAATAATCAACCATCATCCAAAGTGCACTACACTGTATAAGCATCAAATATAGATATCTAACGCTTATAACAGCTTGTCAATCAATCGATCGACATACAACTAATTATTGGGATTAGAGTATGCCGTATTTTATCCCAATACCCGTGTGGGGTTTCAAACAATCAAACACAGATTTTATTCGTGCAGTTGGGCGATGTGTAAAATTTATCGTCCCAATCAATGTCCTTCAAATAGATGTACATAAATAAACCGCCCGGTTTGTAAATGAATATTTATTTATTCACATTCACGTTAAAAATTATATTTTTAACGATAAAATATTTTATTTTAACACATGAATTTTTATTCAGTTCATTTACAAAATAAAATGATATCTTTATTTTTCTAACTTATTTTAGAAAATTTCGGCGGCATAAAGGCGCGATACTAGAAACGAGACGAGGCCTAGCCTTATCCCCGGTCTAGTGAAGGCCCACGCCATTCACACATCAATCAAATCCATTTCAATTCACCAAACAATTCAATTCTAACCAAATAATCTGACCAACTACACAACCAAACAAACAAGTCCATGGTCTGTGGACGATTGTGTCGGGTGCTACTAAACACCGTCTGCATCCTAGTATATATATATAATTAGAAAATGAAATTGAAAGGTGAGGAATTCTCACTAATAGCTATCCTAACTCCACGGCTCTTCTTTTGCAGAAACCTTCGTCGTTCTCGCCTTTTTGTCATCTTCGTTGCCCGTATTCTCTACATATGTAAAAATCGAATTTTTACTTTGCTACTATATATAAAAATCGAATTTTTACTTCGCTATTCAATATATAAAAATTGAATTTTCACTTCGCTATTCAATATATAAAAATCGAATTTTCATTTCGCTATTCAATATATAAAAATCGAATTTTCATTTCGCTATTCAATATATAAAAATCGAATTTTCATTTCGCTATTCAATATATAAAAATCGAATTTTTACTTCGCTATTCAATATATAAAAATCAAATTTTTACTTCGCTACTATATAGATAAAAATTCTATTTTTCTGTTTTAAAGATTTCGCCTTTTCAAATTTAACATTATAAAAATCACATTTTTATTTTGCTACACATATAAAGATGATATTTCTAATATTCCTATCATGTAAAAATTATATTTTTAATTCTCTGCATAAACAAAAATCATATTTTTACATCTTCTACATAATAAAGATTATATTTTTGATACTTTAAAAATAAAAAAAAATCATATTTTTAATGCTTTAAAAATTTAAAAATCATATTTTTTTTCTATATATATAAATAAAAATCATTCCTTTATATTTATAACCTAATTCATAGAAAATAGGTAAAAATAAATAAAGAAGCTTACAGGGGTGCGCGGTTCGGAGCAGTTGAAGTGAAGGTGGCGCGAGCGGGGCATCGACGAACGTTGGCGGCAATGGCTTCAGAGTGGAGGAGGAGGTTTAAGACGAGGGGGGGTGGTTTGGGGGACTAGCGGGTCCGGGGAATTGGAAGGGGGCTTCAACGTCGGCCAGGGGGGCGTGTCGCGTCGATCGCGGCAGCATAGGGTAGGGGGGTTTACCGCGTGTCGCGGCGAGGCAGGGGGGTTTTCCCTCGCGCGGTGGCGTGGGGGGGGGGGGGGGAGGGGGTGTCGTGCGGTGGTGTGCCGCCATGGGGGGGGGGGTATCGATCGGCAGTAGTTTAGGTTTTTTTCTTTTTCTTTTTTCGATTTCTGATCTGAAGCTAACCAGGGGGCAAGGTATAGAGAGAAAGGGGGGAATATTTAATTTATATTTATTATTTTATTTTCAAAAAGTTGACTTTTACATACGACCTCTAAACCAGGCCCACCGCCTGTCGTCCACAGCTAATTACCCCCATTCCGAACACATTGGGATATGCCACGTAGGCTGATTCAATCATTTCGATCCGTTTTCGTCAAAATCAACATATACCTCTATATATTGGATTTGAACGCGTATTTCAATTTACCAGGGTCACGTACGAACTCTATGAATCCCAGAAAAATATTTTCTAGCTTCGTATTGACGATACGGTCCTAACAAAACTAGTTTCGTCAAATTCTGAGACCATTGGAAAAATGGCCATTTTCCAGTCGATTAAAATCAACTAAAACTGGTCAAATGTGTTTTCCTTTTCCACGCTCACATATTGATTCGAAAAACTATGAAATTTGGAATCTAGCTATAATTTGACATCACAGACCCAACAAATTGGTTTCGTCGAAATCCGAGGTCGTTTGCAAAATTCCCATTTTTAAGGGCCTGAATTCCATAGCGACTATTCAGAATTTTCAACTGGACATATATTTTGATTCCCACTATGAAATCTCAATTTTTCGGATTCGTTGGAAAGATATTCACAATTAGATCCTATTATTTTTGGTTTCACTAAAATTCGGATTGTTTTGCACCCGGTACATTCAATTGAAGTTTGAAATCGAATTATCGAACTACCGCGCCATTTTCAATTTTATTTATAATTATATATAAATATTTATATTCTAACGACGACACGCATAATATATATTCAAAATAAATTTCCCGTTGTTATTATTTAAAATAATTCATTTTAAATATTCAAAATTCGCTAAAATAGCTAAAATAAAAATTTTAAACTGGCTCGCATTTCCGGGTTATTACAGTCTCCGCCACTTAAAACTTTTCATCCTTGAAAAGGACCAAAGTCGAAAGTGGTTTGATTAATCAACTCTACGTTCGATCTGGCTTCCATTCTCCAACTTTTCAGTTTCTGAGAATTTTCAAAAATTTGGCTAACACCCTAAATTTTCGAAAATTTTCGCCATAACCTCCTCTGCACCGGGAGCCATGGGAAAATCCCTAAATTGCAATACAGGCCTTCTGATCTCAAAAAGTAAAAGAAAAAGCCAAGCGGCTAGCCAATAGGCTCATGAAATCATCATCACCCAAACAAAACAGTAAATTATGGTAAACATGTACCTATTTGTCGGGCAAACAAATTTTATTCTCTGCTCTAGCCTCCTTGCTATGACCTGTTCAATGTAAGTACATGTATATGCAAGCAAATGCGAACAATTTTCAATACAGTTCAATATTTGATGCAATTAGGAATAATCGTTCAAAATTCAATTAGGCAACAATAATCAAACAACACAATCATCAATCAATTAGTGAATTAACGTTTCAAATTCATAATTTTGATATATAGACTGAAAATCTTGTTTTTGATGCCAATTCACAACAAATAAATCAAGCTATATAAGTTTTGGTTCTCACACCAGCCTAATGGAAATATACAGATATCACACCTTCGAAACACGAACATAAATATTGATGATGCCATGGTCATTATCAACATCATCTCCGGGCGACTAGAGTGTAATTCTATATCTATCCGGTATATTAAAACTTCGAATATACGTTCATGACGCGTATATGCAAAATCTTTATATAGCGGATTGTCCAAATTCAAAATAAATAAATATTCAAATACATATAAAACGATTTAAATTTTCAAAACAAAATTGTTTTCATTTGAAAAATATACTCTTCACACTCATTCTAGGATACTACTGATCCTATCTCTAACGAGTCATTCTAATTGGATATTACTAATCCAATATTTGATGAATTCTTTCGTATGGTTCTAATGTGTCTTGTTCTCGAGCTCTGTAAACCAAATCTCTGATACCAAATGTGATGGACTGGAATTTCGCTCGATCCGAATCAGTCGTTAAACCGATCTAGACCGTTCGAAACCCCTGATCGTTTAGAGAACAGGACAAATCAGAACACAAACAGAGGAACATTTCATTGTTATTATAACAATTCCATCAGTTACAAGAATATACAGAGTATTAATGAATATTATACATTCGATAAATATCAGAGATTACAATAAATACATAGCAGCAGAAAAATATACAAAACACAACTAAAAGTGATACACGAATACAGAGCTTTCCGAGCATCGTTCCAGCTGTAAATCAGGATCCTGTGAATATAAATCTGCAAAACCGAAACTACTAGCTGCCCATGCGGAAAATAGGGGCACCCAGAGTTTAGGTTAAAAGAATAAACTCCAGGTCAGTCATGTGACTGGTGTGAGAAATAAAACAGTTATTAAAACTTTATTTTTAGAGAAAGTAATTCAAGGGACCACGCCGTATAACACGGAACGGGTTTCCTCCCAAGGATACCAGTGCATAGAATAAACAACGCAATGCTTTTTCGAAAAATGAAGCTATTATAAGACCCAGGTCCCATCACACAATGCAACGCAAGCCGGAGGATAGGGTTTTCCCTTATAATAGCCAAACATGCTTGGTACATTTAAAACAAATCATTTGATACTATAATAAGTGTATAGTGTCAAAACAATTTCAATCATAAATATAAATCATAGACGGCATGGGTACCATATATCATGTCGCCATACTAGTTCTACAATTAAAACCGCAATATCACGTATTGGAAATTGAATTTCCGTCATGAGTCGAGGCAAGGGGCAAGCTCCTCTCCACTTCGAGACGCTCTAGCAAATGCTCAGGACTACGCACTCTGGGCAGCCACTGGATCGGTTGGGCCGGTCCTCTCTTACGTTTGAGGATTAATTATTCCTGAACACACGTTTCCCGGTCCTTACAGACCTATAATCGAGGCGCCTCATTCCAACAACCACAAAGGTGAAAAGTATATAAATGTCAGGGCTGGTAAGTCACGGACACCACCAAAGCTAGAAAGAAACGTCATGTTCTCACAACGGTCCGTATCCCGTTTTTAACTCATACCGAGGTGTGAGGCTCGCGAATTCACGTAATACACAAAGCTACGCCACATAGGCCGTGCTTTGATCATCAACCACAAGACTTTGCTTTTCAACAGAAGCCTTGATCCATGCAACTCAGCATGCCACACAGGCAATTCATGCCATGCGATTGATATCTATCGATATATAACCTCTAAGCTTGTACGTCTCAGAGAAGGGCGTTAAGCAAGAGAATAAATTCTCCGCCGCCAAACAGATATATATTTAACAGAAATCAATCAACACAGAAGAAAATCCAATGTCAGACGCACAATCCATTTACAAGTTCGTTCTGGGTCTGAACGAAACCGGAGGCACTTTCCTCGCATATCCATCCGTCTCCAAGTACGTCTGGACGACCACTAACTGATTCCCTTATCTTGGGTGTACAGCCCAATCAAGATCATCAGTAATCACCCAAACGATGTGAAGACTTCCGGTCTTCAACCACCGTCTTCATCTTCGACATATCGTCGAATCGGTTATTCAGAATGGGTATAAACCCGGCCTTTCCGAACAACCCGCGCATATTAAAACGAATGTTACACAAACACAACATATGCCTCATTCCAATTCATATTCTCAGGGAAAAGTTCCCATTAATTTTATCCAAGATAAATTCTTTAAAATTTGTCCTTTAATCTTCCTTTGGATGTCGTTTCAAACCAAATTATGGTTTTCTAAACTAGTCGATATTAGCGAACCACACCGAAGTAATTATTTATTTTATTTCTTAATCCCAACCTATTCATCCCATGAAGCAAAACTGGTAATACTCCATATCTAACACCGGGGTGTTATCGGTAAAATTAATTACCATTTCACGTTCAAATCTAATTAAAGATTTAAATATTTCTATTTAAAAATAATATATATAATATATATTTCATCGATTTCTATTTAAAACGAATTTTATAAACAGTTTTGAATTCGTTTTAAAAACAATTTCAACCTTTGTTTCAAATTCAAATCAAAATTGAATTTTCTATTATAAATCCTTTTTATTTTCATTTCTATTTGATTTCAATTCAAATCGATTTTAATTCGATTCGAATTCATTTTTCTTTTCAATTCAATTCGAATTTGTTTCCTTTTCAATTCAATTCAAATTCGTTTTCTTTTTAATCCAATTCAATTCGAATTCGTTTTCTTTTCAATTCAATTCAAATTCGTTTTCTTTTCAATTCAATTCAATTCGAATTCGTTTTCTTTTCAATTCAATTCGAATTTGTTTTCTTTTCAATTTAATTCAAATTCGTTTTCTTTTCAATTCAATCAAATTCGTTATATATTCAATTCAAATCAAATTCTTTTTCGATATTCAATTCAAATCAAGTTCGTTATATATTCAATTCAAATCAAATTCGTTATATATTCAATTCAAATCAAATTCGTTTTCTATTCAATTCAAATCAAATTCGTTATATATTCAATTCAAATCAAATTCGTTTTCTATTCAATTCAAATCAAATTCGTTTTCTATTCAATTCAAATTCAATTCGTTTTCTATTCAATTCAAATCATATTCGAATGTAATCGATATAAATATCGTTCGCATCAAAATAGCGCATCTCTAATCAACACGGCTTTATATTCAACAAATGGATCTACATTTCTTTCTATACACGACTCTATATCTTTGTCAACACTCGACTAATCTCAACGAATGAGTACTGTCCACATGCGACTATTTTTGTTATTTAATATATTTTATAAAAATAAAGATGTAAATTTTATTGTTAAAATATTTCGTTCAACACATGACTAATCTCAACGAATGAGTACGGTCAACACATGAACCTTTATTTTATAATATTCTTTATCTTCTAAATTGAAATGAGGCCCAATCAATTACCATATAAAGTTAATTATATGGATTCCATTCAACACATGTATATAATAGCAACGATAAATAATCAACCATCATCCAAAGTGCACTACACTGTATAAGCATCAAATATAGATATCTAACGCTTATAACAGCCTGTCAATCAATCGATCGACATACAACTAATTAATGGGATTAGTGTATGCCGTATTTTATCTCAATACCCGTGTGGGGTTTCAAACAATCAAACACAGATTTTATTCGTGCAGTTGGGCGATGTGTAAAATTTATCGTCCCAATCAATGTCCTTCAAATAGGTGTACATAAACAAACCGTCCGGTTTGTAAATGAATATTTATTTATTCACATTCACGTTAAAAATTATATTTTTAACGATAAAATATTTTATTTTAACACATGAATTTTTATTCAGTTCATTTACAAAATAAAATGATATCTTTATTTTTCTAACTTATTTTAGAAAATTTCGGCGGCATAACGGCGCGATACTAGAAACGGGACGAGGCCTAGCCTTATCCCCGGTCTAGTGAAGGCCCATGCCATTCACACATCAATCAAATCAATTTCAGTTCACCAAACAATTCAATTCTAACCAGATAATCTAACCAACTACACAACCAAACAAACAAGTCCATGGTCTGTGGACGATTGTGTCGGCTGCTACTAAACACCGTCTGCATCCTAGTATATATATATATAATTAGAAAATGAAATTGAAAGGTGAGAAATTCTCACCAATAGCTATCCTAACTCCACGGCTCTTCTTTTGCAGAAACCTTCGTCGTTCTCGCCTTTTTGTCATCTTCGTTGCCCGTATTCTCTACATATGTAAAAATCGAATTTTTACTTTGCTATTATATATAAAAATCGAATTTTTACTTCGCTATTCAATATATAAAAATCGAATTTTCACTTCACTATTCAATATATAAAAATCGAATTTTCATTTCGCTATTCAATATATAAAAATCGAATTTTCATTTCGCTATTCAATATATAAAAATCAAATTTTCATTTCGCTATTCAATATATAAAAATCGAATTTTTACTTCGCTATTCAATATATAAAAATCGAATTTTTACTTCGCTACTATATAGATAAAAATTCTATTTTCCTATTTTAAAGATTTCGCCTTTTCAAATTTAACATTATAAAAATCACATTTTTATTTTGCTACACATATAAAGATGATATTTCTAATATTCCTATCATGTAAAAATTATATTTTTAATTCTCTACATAAACAAAAATCATATTTTTACATCTTCTACATACTAAAGATTATATTTTTGATACTTTAAAAATATAAAAATCATATTTTTAATACATTAAAAATATAAAAATCATATTTTTTTTCTATATATATAAATAAAAATCATTCCTTTATATTTATAACCTAATTCATAGAAAATAGGTAAAAAATAAATAAAGAAGCTTACAGGGGTGCGCGGTTCGAAGCATTTGAAGTGGAGGTGGAGCGAGCGGGGCATCGACGAACGTTGGCGGCAGTGGCTTCAGAGTGGAGGAGGAGGTTTAAGACGAGGGGGGGGGGGTGGTTGGGGGAGTAGCGGGTCTGGGGAATTGGAAGGTGGCTTCAACGTCGGCCAGGGGGGTGTCGCGTCGATCGCGGCAGCATAGGGTAGGGGGGTTTACCGCGTGTCGCAGCGAGGCAGGGGGGTTTCCGTTGCGTGGTGGCGTAGGGGGGGAGGGGGGTCGTGCGGTGGTGCGCCACCTTGGGGGGGTATCGATCGGCAGTAGTTTAGGTTTTTATTTCTTTTTTTTCGATTTCTGATCTGAAGCTAACGGAGGGGGGAGGGGCAAGGTATAGAAAGAAAGGGGGGAATATTTAATTTATATTTATTATTTTATTTTCAAAAAGTTGACTTTTACATACGACCTCTAAACGAGGCCCACCGCCTATCGTCATAGCTAATTACCCCCATTCCGAACACAATGGGATATGCCACGTAGGCTGATTCAATAATTTCGATCCGTTTTCGTCAAAATCAACATATACCTCTATATATTGGATTTGAACGCGTATTTCAATTTACCGGGGTCACGTACGAACTCTATAAATCCCAGAAAAATATTTTCTAGCTTCGTATTGACGATACGGTCCTAACAAAACTAGTTTCGTCAAATTCTGAGACCGTTGGAAAAATGGCCATTTTCCAGTCGATTAAAATCAACTAAAACTGGTCAAACGCGTTTTCCTTTGCCACGCTCACATATTGATTCGAAAATTTATGAAATTTGGAATCTAGCTATAATTTGACATCACGGACCCAACAAAAGTGGTTTCTTCGAAATCCGAGGTCGTTTGCAAAATTCCCATTTTTAAGGGCCTGAATTCCAATATGACTATTCAGAATTTTCAACTGGACATATCTTTTGATTCCCTCTATGAAATCTCAATTTTTCGGATTCATTGGAAAGATATTCACAATTAGATCCTACTATTTTTGGTTTCACTAAAATCCGGATTGTTTTGCACCCGGTACATTCAATTGAAGTTTGAAATCGAATTATCGAACTACCGCGCCATTTTCAATTCTATTTATAATTATATATAAATATTTATATTCTAACGACGATGCGTATAATATATACGTTCTAAATATATTCAAAATAAATTTCTCGTTGTTATTATTTAAAATAATTCATTTTAAATATTCAAAATTTGCTAAAATAGCCAAAATAAAAAATTTAAACTGGCTCGCATTTCCGGGTTATTACAATCTCCCCCACTTAAAACTTTTCGTCCCCGAAAAGGAACAAAATCGAAAGTGGTTTGATTAATCAACTCTACGTTCGATCTGGCTTCCATTCTCCAACTTTTCAGTTTCTGAGAATTTTCAAATTTTCAAAAATTTGGCTAACACCCTAAATTTTGGAAAAATTTCGCCATAACCTCCCCTGCACCGGGAGCCACGGGAAAATCCCGAAATTGCCATTCAGGCCTTCTGATCTCAAAAAGAAAAAGAAAAAGCCAAGCGGCTAGCCAATAGGCTCATAAAATCATCATCACCCAAACAAAACAGTAAATTATGGTAAACATGTACCTATTTGTCGGGAAAACAAATTTTATTCTCTGCTCTAGCCTCCTTGCTATGACCTGTTCAATGTAAGTACATGTATATGCAAGCAAATGCGAACAATTTTCAATACAGTTCAATATTTGATGCAATTAGGCATAATGGTTCAAAATTCAATTAGGCAACAATAATCAAACAACACAATCATCAATCAATTAGTGAATTAACGTTTCAAATTCATAATTTTGATATATAGACTGAAAATCTTGTTTTTGATGCCAATTCACAACAAATAAATCAAGCTATATAAGTTTTGGTTCTCACACCAGCCTAATGGAAATATACAGATATCACACCTTCGAAACACGAACATAAATATTGATGATGCCATGGTCATTATCAACATCATCTCCGGGCGACTAGAGTGTAATTCTATATCTATCCGGTATATTAAAACTTCGAATATACGTTCATGACGCGTATATGCAAAATCTTTATGTATCGGATTGTCCAAATTCAAAATAAATAAATATTCAAATACGTATAAAACTATTTAAATTTCCCAAACAAAATTGTTTTCATTTGAAAAATATACTCTTCACACTCATTCTAGGATACTACTGATCCTATCTCTAACGAGTCATTATAATTGGATATTACTAATCCAATATCTGATGAATTCTTTCGTATGGTTCTAATGTGTCTTGTTCTCGAGCTCTGTAAACCAAAGCTCTGATACCAAATGTGACGGCCTGGAATTTCGCTCGATCCGAATCAGTCGTTAAACCGATCTAGACTATTCAAAACCCCTGATCGTTTAGAGAACAGGACAAATCAGAACACAAACAGAAGAACATTTCATTGTTATTACAACAATTCCATCAGGTACAAGAATATACAGAGTATAAATGAATACTATACATACGATAAATATCAGAGATTACGATAAATACGTAGCAGCGGAAAAATATACAAAACACAACTGAAAGTGATACACGGATACAAAGCTTTCCGAGCATCGTTCCAGCTGTAAATCAGGATCCTGTGAATATAAATTTGCAAAACCGAAACTACTAGCTGCCCGTGCGAAAAATAGGGGCACCCAGAATTTAGGTTAAAACAATAAACTCCAGGTCAGTCATGTGACTGGTGTGAGAACTAAAACAATTATTAAAACTTTATTTTTTAGAGAAAGTAATTTAAGGGACCGCACCGTATAACACGGAATGGGTTTCCTCCCAAGGATACCAGTGCATAGAATAAACAACGCAATGCTTTTTCGAAAAATGAAGCTATTATAAGACCTAGGTCCCATCACACAATGCAACGCAAGCCGGAGGATAGAGTTTTCACTTATAATAGCCAAACATGCTTGGTACATTTAAAACAAATCATTTGATACTATAATAAGTGTATAGTGTCAAAACAATTTCAATCATAAATATAAATCATAGACGGCATGGGTACCATATATCATGTCGCCATACTAGTTCTACAATTAAAACTGCAATATCACGTATTGGAAATTGGATTTCTGTCATGAGTCGAGGCAAGGGGCAAGCTCCTCTCCGCTTCGAGACACTCTAGCAAATGCTCAGGACTACGCACTCTGGGCAGCCACTGGATCGGTTGGGCCGGTCCTCTCTTACGTTTGAGGATTAATTATTCCTGAACACACGTTTCCCGGTCCTTACAGACCTATAATCGAGGCGCCTCATTCCAACAACCACAAAGGTGAAAAGTATATAAATGTCAGGGCTGGTAAGCCACCGACACCACCAAAGCTAGAAAGAAACGTCATGTTCTCCCAACGGTCTGTATCCCGTTTTTAACTCATACCGAGGTGTGAGGTTCGCGAATTCACGTTATACAAAAAGCTATGCCACTCAGGCCGTACTTTGATCATCAACCACAAGACTGTGCTTTTCAACAGAAGCCTTGATCCATGCAACTCAGCATGCCACACAGGCAATTCATGCCATGCGATTGATATCTATCGATATATAACCTCTAAGCTCGTACGTCTCAGAGAAGGGCGTTAAGCAAGAGAATAAATTCTCCGACGCCAAACAGATATATATTTAGCAGAAATCAATCAACACAGAATAAAATCCAATGTCAGACACACAATCCATTTACAAGTTCGTTCTGGGTCTGAACGAAACCGGAGGCACTTTCCTCGCATATCCATCCGTCTCCAAGTACGTCTGGACGACCACTAACTGATTCCCTCATCTTGGGTGTACAGCCCAATCAAGATCATCAGTAATCACCCAAACGATGTGAAGACTTACTGTCTTCAACCACCGTCTTCATCTTCGACATATCGTCGAATCGGTTATTTAGAATGGGTATAAACCCGGCCTTTCCGAACAACCCGCGTATATTAGAACGAATGATACACAAACACAACATACGCCTCATTCCAATTCATATTCTCAGGGAAAAGTTCCCATTAATTTTATCCAAGATAAATTCTTTAAAATTTATCCTTTAATCTTCCTTCGGATGTCGTTTCAAACCAAATTATGGTTTTCTAAACTAGTCGAGATTAGCAAACCACATCGAAGTAATTATTTATTTTATTTCCCAATCCCAACCTATTCATCCCATGAAGCAAAACTGGTAATACTCCATATCTAACACCGGGGTGTTATCGGTAAAATTAATTACCATTTCACGTTCAAATCTAATTAAAGATTTAACTATTTCTTTGGAGCAAAACTGGTAATACTCCATTCTCGCTCACTTTCTATATTTGATAATTTAAATTATCAATTCACGTTTCAATTTAAGTGCGGATTCATTAAAACTCCTTTTACTGGGTTAAAGAACTAATGTCATTTAAAACACAGTTCACAACAAAACCCAAATCACATTCTATTTAATTACCGGGTTAAAGAACTAGTGTTACTTAAAACACCGTTCACGATAAATCCACAAATCAATTCTATTTAAAACCCATTTCAAATCCAATTTATTTATTTAAAAATAAATGGGTTTAATTCTAGTTTAAAACTAGTTCATTTCGATAAAAATCTATTTTTATCTTTTCAAATATGGAGTTTTTCACCCCAATTTTTCCCAAATCATTTCTTATGATTTTACTCAAATTATTACTATTTTTAATAATTTTATCAAGGCCCGTACAATCGATTTCCATCAACGGCCATCGAACTGCACTTACAGCGACCTTTTCTGAAATTGATTTGGACATATATCCAAATCCAACCGTTAGATTTTAAATTTCTAATATTCGTTAGAAAGCTCTTTTCGATACGAACCCAACGGTTCCAGTTTTAGGAGAATCCGATGGTCGGATCTCCCGTAATGTCAATTTGAAATAAATGGTCGAAATTCACGAACTGCCGCAGCGCGACGCGTTCTATTCAGGCCATTATATTATATATATAATATATATAATATATATTTCGTCGATTTCTATTTAAAACGAATTTTATAAACAGTTTTGAATTCGTTTCAAAAACAATTTCAACCTTTATTTCAAATTCAAATCAAAATTGAATTTTCTATTATAAATCCTTTTTATTTTCATTTCTATTTGATTTCAATTCAAATCGATTTTAATTCGATTCGAATTCATTTTTCTTTTCAATTCAATTCGAATTCGTTTCCTTTTCAATTCAATTCAAATTCGTTTTCTTTTCAATTCAATTCGAATTCGTTTTCTTTTCAATTCAATTCAAATTCGTTTTCTTTTCAATTCAATTCAATTCGAATTCGTTTTCTTTTCAATTCAATTCAATTCGAATTCGTTTTCTCTTCAATTCAATTCGAATTCGTTTTCTTTTCAATTCAATTCAAATTCGTTTTCTTTTCAATTCAATCAAATTCGTTATATATTCAATTCAAATCAAATTAGTTTTCTATATTCAATTCAAATCAAATTCGTGATATATTCAATTCAAATCAAATTAGTTATATATTCAATTCAAATCAAATTCGTTTTCTATTCAATTCAAATCAAATTCGTTTTCTATTCAATTCAAATTCAATTCGTTTTCTATTCAATTCAAATCAAATTCGAATGTAATCGATATAAATATCGTTCGCGTCAAAATAGCGCATCTCTAATCAACACGGCTTTATATTCAACAAATGGATCTATATTTCTTTCTATACACGACTCTATATCTTTGTCAACACATGACTAATCTCAACGAATGAGTACTGTCCACGTGCGACTATTTTTGTTATTTAATATATTTTATAAAAATAAAGATGTAAATTTTATTATTAAAATAATTCGTTCAACACATGACTAATCTCAACGAATGAGTACGGTCAACACATGAACCTTTATTTTATAATATTCTTTATCTTCTAAATTGGAATGAGGCCCAATCAATTACCATATAAAGTTAATTATATGGATTCCATTCAACACATGTATATAATAGCAACGATAAATAATCAACCATCATCCAAAGTGCACTACACTGTATAAGCATCAAATATAGATATCTAACGCTTATAATAGCCTGTCAATCAATCGATCGACATACAACTAATTATTGGGATTAGTGTATGCCGTATTTTATCCCAATACCCGTGTGGGGTTTCAAACAATAAAACATAGATTTTATTTGTGTAGTTGGGCGATGTGTAAAATTTATCGTCCCAATCAATGTCCTTCAAATAGGTGTACATAAATAAACCGTCCGGTTTGTAAATGAATATTTATTTATTCACATTCACGTTAAAAATTATATTTTTAACGATAAAATATTTTATTTTAACACATGAATTTTTATTCAGTTCATTTACAAAATAAAATGATATCTTTATTTTTCTAACTTAATTTAGAAAATTTTGGCGGCATAACGACGCGATACTCGAAACGGGACGAGGCCTAGCCTTATCCCCGGTCTAGTGAAGGCCCACGCCATTCACACATCAATCAAATCCATTTCAATTCACCAAACAATTTAATTCTAACCAACTACACAACCAAACAAACAAGTCCATGGTCTGTGGATGATTGTGTCGGGTGCTACTATACACCGTCTGCATCCTAGTATATATATATAATTAGAAAATGAAATTGAAATGTGAGAAATTCTCACCAATAGCTATCCTAACTCCACGGCTCTTCTTTTGCAGAAACCTTCGTCGTTCTCGCCTTTTTGTCATCTTCGTTGCCCGTATTCTCTACATATGTGAATTTTTACTTTGCTACTATATATAAAAACCGAATTTTTACTTCGCTATTCAATATATAAAAATCGAATTTTCACTTCGCTATTCAATATATAAAAATCGAATTTTCATTTCGCTATTCAATATATAAAATCAAATTTTCATTTCGCTATTCAATATTTAAAAATCGAATTTTCATTTCGCTATTCAATATATAAAAATCGAATTTTTACTTCGCTATTCAATATATAAAAATCAAATTTTTACTTCGCTACTATATAGATAAAAATTCTATTTTCCTATTTTAAAGATTTCACCTTTTCAAATTTAACATTATAAAAATCACATTTTTATTTTGCTACACATATAAAGATGATATTTCTAATATTCCTATCATGTAAAAATTATATTTTTAATTCTCTACATAAACAAAAATCATATTTTTACATCTTCTACATACTAAAGATTATATTTTTGATACTTTAAAAATATAAAAAACATATTTTTAATACTTTAAAAATATAAAAATAATATTTTTTTTCTATATATATAAATAAAAATCATTCCTTTATATTTATAACCTAATTCATAGAAAATAGGTAAAAATAAATAAAGAAGCTTACAGGGGTGCGCGGTTCGGAGCAGTTGAAGTGGAGGTGGCGCGAGCGGGGCATCGACGAACGTTGGCGGCAGTGGCTTCAGAGTGGAGGAGGAGGTTTAAGACGAGGGGGCGGGTTGGGGGTGTAGCGGGTCTGGGGAATTGGAAGGGGGCTTCAACGTCGGCCGGGGGGGTGTCGCGTCGATCACGGCAGCATAAGGTAGGGGTGTTTACCGTGTGTCGCGGCGAGGCGGGGGGGGGGGGGGGGGGGGGGTTTCCGTCGCACGGTGGCGCGGGGGGGGGGGGGGTGTCGTGCAGTGGTGCGCCGCCTTGGGGGGGTATCGATCGGCAGTAGTTTAGGTTTTTTTTTTTCGATTTCTGATCTGAAGCTAACGGGGGTGGGCAAGGTATAGAGAGAAAGGGGGAATATTTAATTTATAATTTTATTTTCAAAAAGTTGACTTTTACATACGACCTCTAAACGAGGCCCACCGCTTGTCGTCCATAACTAATTACCCCCATTCCGAACACAATGGGATATGCCACGTAGGCTGATTCAATCATTTCGATCCGTTTTCATCAAAATCAACATATACCTCTATATATTGGATTTAAATGCGTATTTCAATTCACTGGGGTCACGTACGAACTCTATAAATCCCAGAAAAATATTTTCTAGCTTCATATTGATGATACAGTCCTAACAAAACTAGTTTCATCAAATTCTGAGACCGTTGGAAAAATGGCCATTTTACAGTCGATTAAAATCAGCTAAAACTGGTCAAACTCGTTTTCCTATGCCACACTCACATATTGATTCGAAAAATTATGAAATTTGGAATCTATTTATAATTTGACATCACGGACCCAACAAAAGTGGTTTCGTCGAAATCCGAGGTCGTTTGCAAAATTCCCATTTTTAAGGGCCTGAATTCCATAGCGACTATTCAGAATTTTCAACTGGACATATCTTTTGATTCCCGCTATGAAATCTCAATTTTTCGGATTCATTGGGAAGATATTCACAATTAGATCCTATTATTTTTGGTTTCACTAAAATCCGGATTGTTTTGCACCCGGTGCATTCAATTGAAATTTGAAATCGAATTATCGAATTACCGCGCCATTTTCAATTCTATTTATAATTATATATAAATATTTATATTCTAACGATGACGCGTATAATATATACGTTCTAAATATATTCAAAATAATTTTCTCGTTGTTATTATTTAAAATAATTCATTTTAAATATTCAAAATTCGCTAAAATAGCCAAAATAAAAAATTTAAACTGGCTCGCATTTCCGGGTTATTACACACATCGTTGTGCATATTCCGTGCACCTTTCCTTACTGTTAAAACAACTTCACACAAATACAGTCATTCCCATTATCTTCATGTTTGGTCCACAATTTTAGCGTAGTAGAAAGAGGATAAGTTGCTCTACATTTTTGAGTAGTTGTTTTCACATTTTTGTGCAGTAAAAAGAAGCAACTTGGCAGAATTTGAGTGCATCTTACGGATATCAACTAAACTGGCAGTGAATGTAACAGACTGAGTGTTCCTCATATGATAACTTATCTAAATGTCTAGAAATCATCTATAATTGTCCTAAGCATATTTTCATTTAACCCAATATAAAAATTCTATCCATCATCTGAATGTATTTCTGAACTCAACTACTGAAAATCATAACTGGGCACACAAGAATTTGAATAAAAACCCCTGAAACAACAAGGACAATAGATTTGACTCAGATATGTACACAAACAACATCAATGTCATTGTTTCAAGTAGAATCATAACTGTTAGTCATGAAAACGTGGTGCTTAGTTCGCATTCAACAACAATCTGATTGAGCTGAAAATCATTTTAACCCAACAACATATTAATTACAATGGAAGCAAACCACTATTAAAATCTAATGAGCCCAAAAAATAGCTTGCTAAGAGAAAACGTGAATCAAAGGGCTAATAAAAAAAGAGTTTTGATTACATAAAGATGCAAATCAATTACAACGAAGAAAGTAAAATTCTGTGGGACACTAAATATAGAACATGAAAAAGAAAATCCCATATAAAGTAGTATTGAACACATACAAAAGCAGTCTTTCAGTAGATTGTTTTGTTGTCTCGATTTCAATGGTCACCATCTTGTTTCTTCAAAAAAATTAAAACTAGTGTTTTAATTCCTTATGAAATCAACCGCCCTCTATGCTGATCGGGTGGATAGGAACTCTGACTTGATTTAATGTCGATCGTTGCAGTATCCATTTGGTTGGTTGCAATTTGATTCAAAAAAATAAAATGGATGAAAGGGAAAAATGTAAATTGATTGTGAGAAATGAAAATATGATGCATATTCGGTGATAAATGAAAAAATAACGGGGAACTTAGAGCGAAAATAAATGCAAATTTGATACGGCACAAACCCATATCAAATTAAGTAATCCGAAGCTTCAATCATCTACGATTAGATTTTAGGAGTTGGGGGAGGTGCAGATTGGTTGAGTTGTTGCAAATGAAATTTGATACAGCCATGAGCTGTATCAAATTTGATACAGCTTTAAGCCGTATCAAATTTCCGCATCATGGTGTGCCAAATTTCCTATTTGGGTGTAGTATTAGCTTTATATGAAGCTCAAAACTATTATGTATTACTTTGGTATCATGTCTTGGTTTTAAATCATCTTTTATCTTCCCCTTGACATTCAAAATTATATTAAACATATTATTGAAGTCGTTTTCTCATTATGCATCACATCAATATTACGAGGTTTCCGGAGTTTTCTCCAATAAGGTAACTCTCAAAATATTCATTGTTTGCACCAATTATGAGTCGATGATTTACCTTGCATTTCAATTTGTTCTCCAGTTTCATGTATCTTTGGATAATCCTTTACACGTTCATAAATATTTTCACTTGACCAAACCATAGGTAGTGTCAAAGTTTCATTTCTATCAGCTGATTTTTTTTTCTTATCTCTTCTAAAAGGATGATTAGTATGAAGAAAACATTGATGAAAATCAAACCACAAAATTTTCTGTCTATGAGGTAAAGAAAATGCTCATGTTTCTTCAATGAAGTAAGGACATGCTAGACGGCCGGTCGTACTCCAACCTGAAAGCATTACATACGCAGGAAAATCGCTGATTGTTCAAAACAAAGAGTCATACATGTGAAAGTTCTTTTTTTGGGAAATATGATATGTTTCTACTCATTCGTACTACAATGTTTTTACTTTTTCAATCAAAGGTTGTAAATAAACATCGATTTCTTGTCTCAGATCATTAGAACCATGGATGACAACTGTGGCGACCTCCCCATACTTCCTACTCTAATCCGACATACAATTCTAATATGGAACGCTCATCAAAGAAAAAATAACTCAAAATGGAACATGTCATACATATAATTCACAGAGCAAGGATAATAATAATAATAATAATAATAATAATAATAATAATATATACAGCAAGACATAGTAGTGAAGCCTAACAAAGCAGAAGATCTCTTCTCCATAAAGCTACTGAATCTCAAGTACAACGCATCCCAGTATATGAATATCTAAATACAATATGCCTCACTACATCCCTTAGAGCACCTTAAAAAACCGCGAAACAGTATTATAGTATAAGAAAATAGTATGCTAACCTCCTGCTCTTCACCGTACATCATCAACGCTATTAAACCTGCAACCTGCTATTTAGTCTACTCATCGATGTCCTCAATGAGAAGCCCAACGTAATAAGAGAAGACATGAAATCTTGAGTTAGACAATAGTCTTATTG
The DNA here is from genome assembly GCA_030737875.1 of Allium sativum. NCBI lineage: Eukaryota > Viridiplantae > Streptophyta > Magnoliopsida > Asparagales > Amaryllidaceae > Allium > Allium sativum. The sequence goes on along the minus strand of CM060912.1, from coordinate 24,788,523 downwards.
GGAGATAAAATAACTACAGTTACGTAGGATAATATGATAATAGACAGTTTAGGTCTCACCTCAGCCGTCCCTGCAACCATAGTGTTAGCATATAATAATCTCATTATAATATGCTATAAACACATAGAATAGACAAGAGTCTGAAGAGGATTCCTAATCCTGCTACTCATCAATATCCTTTGACGATATCCTACCAAGAGAGAAATAGAAGAAAACATATATAGGCAATCATAGCATCCATAATAAGCTATAATCTAGCTATCACCGACTACAACCTTGAATGCATCGATATCGAATGATTGGTCGTTGCCATCCTTCAAGGGATGATGGAAAACCCTGGTTCTAGTCAGAATGCAACATGTCCCACATACATTTTCCTTCTCGAGACAACTAGATCACTCCTCGAGAGATCCAAGGTACACGATCTCTCGTATCCTCATAGGCATTCCCATTATACCCCTGCTTTGAGTCCGCTAGAACCTTTGACTACCAATGATTCCTTGGCACCTCCAATTTCCCAAGTCATCCTCAACGACTCTATCCCTTAGTTCGAGTCCCAATAGAATCATTCTATTATCTATTATGCTCAAATCCCACCCAAGTCAATCCATTATCTTACAAGCTCGAGTCTCACTCGACTCATTCCATCTTGTTGCATCGTCCGACAGTCAACTGCATATCAATTCAATTCGACCATTCCCTTCATAAGTTCACGATTGAAGGAACAATGCCTCGTTAATAACCAAATCATCCCACAGAATCTCTCATAATCTAACTTCACAAACGAGTTCAAAATGGCCCCTACTTCCACCCACAGAAGTCTCGTGTAACGACCCACATTTTACGTATCGGATGACCGTAAAATATTTTTATTTATTTCCCTAAGGGTCGAATCATTCTCATATTTTGATAAGTTGCTTATAGGGATGTGAAGCATGCCCATAATTTTTATCAATTTTATTTGTGACCATTTTTCCCTTATCAGTTTTGTACATGGCATAACTTTTGACTATGATCGAATCAGGTGCTGGGATTGATTTCTTTGGAAAGGAAATGGTGTTTCCAATTCCGTGGAGTGGTCATACTAAAGATTTGGTTCAGCAGTTTGGGAGGAATCGCTGTTTTAATGTTACACAATTACTGGATAGACTAATTAGTCATCAGTGGGATGATTAGTTAGGCCCATTAAGGCTAGGGGATATTGGCTATAATTAGTGGGGTAGAGGCAAGGATAATGATTTAGTTTCTTCATTTCTCTTATTTGGTTGAGCTCATGATCCACCTTTCTCAATCAAATACATCTCCACTCCCTTAATTTCTTAGATCTACATTAGAAGATTGAAGATCAACATCAAGGAAGAGTATATTACATCAAAAAAGTTGACTTAAAGACTGTTATTCATTGTCAGGATTAGAGATTCATCGATTTCAAGCTATTTTGAAGATTTGGTGAGTGATAAGCATCTCTCACACAGAATCAATCTAGTTTATGGGTTGTTTGATCTTATTTTCATCATTTCAAGTCGCTTTTCACCTAGATATAATTGAGGTAAGTCTAATTTTATTCGAATCACCATAAGATCTAATCTAGGAAGATAATAACGGTAAATTTATATGTTAATTCATGTGTTTATGTGAGTTTAGATCTGTTTGTTGATTCATTCATTGTTTTTTCTTAATTTGGTGAATTTTATATGATTGAATGATCATTGTTGATGTGTTAATGATCGTTGATGATCGACTTGTTGAGATATCGATTGTTCAGATGAAATTGGATGATTTAGACGTGTTGCGTGCATTGATGTTATCGTTCGCAATGGATCGATCAAATCTGGCGATGGATCGGTTGGGATTGGAGATGGATCGCATGGTTTTTTGCACAAGAAAGGATGGATTGGTGATGATGTGGCAATCATGGATCTGATCATAGGAAAAAATTATGGATCGCTGACTTATGGCTCAAGAAAGTGGATGGATCGGGTCGTTGGAGCTATGATCGATTGGTTGCTTCGATGGGTTGGAAGAAATTGGATCGGCTCGTCCTAAAGGGTACGGATCGGGTCGTTCCAAAATGTTGGAATGCGCTCGATGAAAGGATTGATCGGGCATAAGGCGAGCTGATGGATCACTATGGATCGGCCAAGAACCAATACGATGGATCGAGCGGATCTGATGCTATGCGCATGATGGATCGGCTACCATGGATTGGGTCACTATCCATTGGATGGATCGGGTTGCGGTTCAGTGATGGATTAGTCGAGATATAAAGTGAATGGATTGGGCCATTTCATGTTTACGATGGATCGACCGAGTGTCTGGGTTGATGGATTGATCTTTGGATGGATCAGCAGGCGAAATCCAGTGATGGATCGGTGGATGATCCATCAAATATATGACCAAATGAAGTTGATTTTGGGTCGAAGATGAGCGTAGCTTTGATATGAATTTAAGGTGGAATGTTTGAAATGTCGTGAAGTGTTTGTTGATGGATGAAATGCAATGAATATGTTAGAAAACTTAAAGATGTTGAGTTCGTGGATAAAGGTTGCTCAAGAAGTCGCTTGAGCTTGTAGATAGGTATCAAGGTTGATGGCTATGGACATTGAATGCTGAGGGATTATCATTTGTTGGAGATTCTACCGGACTCAAAGCAGGGGTGTAATGGGGACGCCCAAAAGACTAGAAGATGTCTGGTCTTGTACCTTGCTAATGATGAAAACCTAGATAAGAGTCACGATGGCGTTTGGAGTTTAGCTAGAACCGAGGTTTACCATTAGCCCTTAACGAATGGCAAGTTAGGCCAATCATACGATTAATGATGGTTTCAAAGCAAGATTGATGGTGATAGCCAGAGTCATGTATGTTATTGATTGTATCGTCTTGTGTGGATTGTCCAAAATAGAAGGAGATATCATTTGGGAGCTTATCTTATGTTGGTTTAGTCCTTTAAGGCTTGTGCTTGGGGGATGTCGAATTCGATTAGGATGGTCTACGCTTGATAATTGGTTGTTATTGATGTACCGGTTATTTCTTTTTGTCTGGTTGGGAGGCTATCACTATCAGATGTGAAGGAGACGAGTTGGATTTCTTCTCTGTTGATGTATTGGTAGATTAGATGATTGATATACTTATTTCTCATATACTTTATTGATGATGTTAGATAGCTATTTATCGCACATTAAGACTATTGTTTGACTCAAGGTTTTATGTCTCCCTCTTATTATCTTGGGTTGCTCATCCGGTTGTGGATGGGCAAACTAGGTAGCAGGTAGTAGATCTTGATGAGGACGATGTTGCAGAGCGACGATGAGCAGGAGGATGACGTGCTACTATCTACTATTTATTGTTTCCACTGTTATTTTTGATGTATGGTACTCTGAGTGGACTTGTAGTGAGCCTGATTATATAGATTCTGATGATCCATTCCAGTGATGTATGGATATTTCATGATTATATAAAAAGTTTAAGATTTTTTTCATTTCAACTTCACAACTATTGCCTATTGCATATGTTCTATTGTATTTTATCCACACACTATGTGTTATACAACAAGTTTCCGCTTGTTTTTTCTTCTAGGATGATCGGCCTAGCATGCAATACAGCGCAGTTCATCCTAAGATTGTGCGGGAGGTATGGGGCGGTCGTCACATTTGGTATCAGAGCTTTGGCTAAGCGATTTTATACAAAGTTCGTGGACGTAAAGACGTATGAGAGACCTATTTGTAGTTTTCTGATGGATGTATACTATATTACGGTGTATAGTATATTAGCGATTGAACTCCATTCGCAGTTTTTCTCATGTGCGGGCTAATCATTCTATTTTTCAGATGTAGAATGAGTCGCCGAACGTCGAGACATACTGCTAGGGAGGAGACTGTTCCTGGAGGGGGAGACGGCGGTATACCAGATTACCCAGCTATATTCAAGGCCATTGTGGCAGCGATAATATGGAGGGTACCTGCTTCAGGGACTATTGCAGTAGATGTTGGGGTTCAAGTGCAAGTACCTAAGGTTATGGACTTCGCAAAGAGGCGCAAGGACTTCAGACACTAGGAGGGAAGCCGTTCAAATGGACAGAGCCAAATGTATAGATTTATGAGTGGCTTGATACTTGCATTCAGATATTTGGAGACTTAGGCATTGATGATGCAACTAAGAGGAAGCTTGCATCGAGACAGCTACAGGGCAGAGCTATGGATTGGTGGAACTTTGTCACTCTAGAGACTCGAGAAGATGAAATCACGTGGGATTAGTTCTAAGTCAAGTTCGATACAAAGTCATCTCTACCATCTAGAAGTCTATTCTGTTTAAGAGGTTTGTGGAGATAAAGCAGAACGGTCGATCGACGCTGGAGTATGTTTCTGATTTTGAAGCATTGTCCATGTATTCTTGTTCGTACATTGAGACTCCTTACCAGAAGAACGAGAAGTTTGTTATGGGCTTGGATAAATACCTTGGGAATCAGCTGGTTGATCACTTGGATGATACTTATGAGAAGATCGTAGAGAAAGCTTTAAGACACGAGCATTTATTTCCCAAGAGAGTGTTGTTGCAGATAAATAGGAACCAAAACCATAGCAAGGTAGTAATAATAAAAAGAGGAAGCAACAACAACAGAGAGGAAAAGATGGTCAGAAGAAGTAGAAAAGCGAGGTGATATGCTACAACTACCAGCAAAAGGGATAGTTTTCCATGGATTGCAAGAATCAGAAAGTTGAGAAGAAGTTCTACAACTATGACAAGCCTGGCCATAACAAGAAGGATTGTCCAAAACTAGCTAATGGTAAGCATATTGTGAAGGCATATGCTTTGGAAGTCATGCCATCATCTTCGAGGGCTCCTACGGCGGAGGAGAAAGGGAAGAGTGTTCAAGGTACTCTTCTGATCAGAGGGGTTTTAGTTCGAGTGTTGTTTAATACAGGAGCATCACATTCTTTCATTTATGATGAGCATGTGTGCCGCTTAGGTTTGGAACTCGATATTTGTGATAGACCATTGGTTGTGACTAATCCAGTAGGGGGTTCGTCCTGTTTGTGTATGATTTGTCGTGGTCTAGTATTTCGAGTCATGGTTGCTCCTTTGTGTGTGATTGTTTTATTTTAAACTTCGTTGGGTTTAGGATTATCTTAGGTATGGAATGGTTCAAGAGGTATGCAGAAAAAGTGGATTGTGAAATGCTCGATGTGACAGTTGGGTATTTGGAAGGGAGAACGGTGGTAATTCGATGTAAGCCAGAAGACGGGGTCTTCGTAAGGTTTTTGTATTCTCTTGTGATTCCACAAGAAGACTTGTCATCTGTGCTAATCGCTAGTGAGTTTGATGATGTCTTTGAAGAGGTCAAAGGGTTGCTGCTGCATTGCAAGATTGATTTCAGGATCGATTTGGTTGTAGGTGCTAGACCTATCGTCATGCCTCTTAGGCGGATGGAACCTAAGGAACAGCGAGAGATAGAGGTGCAAGTATGTGCCCTTTTTGGAAAAGGATTCATTCAGAGGAGCGTTTCTAAATGGGGTGCACCAGTTACATTTGCAACCAAAGCCGATGGATCTTTGAGATTGTGTAGATCATCCTGAGCTAAACAAGGTGACCAAGAATAATAAGTATCCATTGCCGAGGATAGATGATTTGTTCGATCTGCTTCACAAGGCCAAGGTGTTTTCCCAGATGGGTTTACCGATAGGATTTCAATAGCTGAGAGTGGTGAAGTTTAGTTTCCCGAAGATTGCTTTTAGGACACCGTATGGTTTCTTTGAGTGGCCGGTGATATCATTTAGATTGACCAATGCACCAGCGTATTCCGTGGATCTTATGAATAGGGGGTTCAGAGATTAGTTGAACAAGTTTGTGCTTGTGTTTGTGGACGATATTCTGGTTTACTCCCGAAATGAGGAAGAGCATAAGACATACTTGTGAGTTGTTTTGGAAATCTTGCGAAAGCATCAGCTGAGAGCTAAGTTTTCGAAGTGTCACTTCTGGAAGAATGAAGTAAGGTTCTTAGGCCACGTAGTTTCTGTAAATGGAATAGCAGCTGATCCCACTATGGTAGCAGCAATCCAGGACTGGGATAAACCTAAGAATGCAACGGATGTTCAGAGTTTCCTTGGATTGGTGGGATATTATCATCGATTTATCAAGGATTTCTCCAATATAGTTGCATCATTAACATGATTGACAAAGAAGAATTAAATGTTCACATGGGATGCGAAGTGTGAGCAAGCTTTCAAAATCCTGAAAGAGAGATCTACGAGTGCTCCTGTTTGGACGATTCCAAGTGAGAATGAAGAGATTGTGGTATACACTGATGCATGCGGTACTGGACTTGGGGCAGCGCTGATGTAGAAGGATAGATTTGTGGTATATGTTACTCGACACCTGAAGCTGCACGAGCTGAATTATCTGCTTCATGATTTAGAGTTGGCGGCGATAGTGTTTTCTCTGAAGATGTGGAGACATTACCTGTTTGGAGTTCGATTCGAGCTGTCCACAGATCACAAGTCATTGAAGTATCTTTTCTCCCAGAAGGATTTGAATCTTCGGCAACAAAAGTGGTTAGAGTTCTGGCATCTTGTGATTTCTGTATAGCCTATACTCATAGTAAAGGTAACGCAATGGCAGATGCGTTGAGTCAAAGAAATGCAAGCTTGGGAGCAATGTTTTCGGAATGGAAGCACCTCGAGTACTTGGTAGTATTTAATTTCAGGTTCAGGTACGAGGTAGCACCTGAAATGTTGGCAATCTTATCGATAAGACCTACTCTCATCGAAAGGATTGGAAAATTTTGAAAGCGTGATGGAAAGCTTGTCGAGATTATCAAGAAGTTGAAACCAGAGGATAAGGAATTCAAGGTTGATAGAGAAGGTTGGCTCCTAAAGAAAGGATGACTGGTTGTTCCTGATATTGATGGACTGAGAGATGAGGTTCTGAGGGAATGTTATCATCAAAGTTGACGATTCATCCTAGTGGAAGTAAGATGTATAAGGTCATGAAGCGAGATTACTACTGGGAAGGAACGAAGAGGGATGTTGGAAAGTTTATTCCCAAGTGTATGATCTATAAGTTGGTAAAAGTTGAATAGCACAAGCCGAGTGGATTGCTTTAGCCATTGTTAGTTCCTACGGGGAAGTAGGAGCAAGTATCGATGGACTACTTAGAGCCAAGGAAGGAAACGAAGGAATTTGGGTTATAATGGATCGTTTGACCAAAAGCGCGAGGTTTATTCCTGTCGGATCGACTAGAAAAGCATCGAAGTTGGTTGAGCTATATATAAAATGGATAGTTTGATTCCATGGTATCCCAAAGAGCATAGTGAGTGATCGAGATCTATTGTTCACGAGTGGATTTTGGAAGAGTTTCAAGAGACTTTGGGAACCGAGCTATGTTTGAGTACAGCTTATCATCCCCAGATTGATGGTCAAACCGAGAGAGTTAATCGAGTTTTGGAAGATATCCTTAGGGCTTGTGTATTGGACTTTGGGGGATCGTGGGAAGACCATCTACATCTATTTGAGTTCGTATATAACAACAACTACCAGTCGAGCATTAGGAGGGCACTATACAAAGCGTTGTATGGTAGACCATTTAATTCTTCGACATGTTGGTTATAGACTGGAGATAAGTTGATATTTAGGCCAAAGATGATAAGAGAGACCTCATATTGCATTGAGATCAGTCGACAGCGAATGGAGGCAACACAAGATCATCAGAATAGTTAAGCTAATAAGCACCGAAAAGACTTGGAATTCGACGTAGGTGACATGGTTTTTGTGAAGATTTCGTCGTTGAAGAATGTCGTTTGGTTCAGAAGTGATGGAAAGTTAGCTTTAAGGTTTGTTGGACCGTTTCCAATAGATGAGTGGATTGGAAGCTCGCGTATAGATTGAATTTACCCTAGAAGTTGTCAAGTGTGCATAATGTTTTTCATGTGTCCTTTCAATAGAAATGTGTGCATGATTCGATTGTGGTGGTATCTACAGAACAATACGAAGACCTAGAAGTCGGGTCCATGGTTTTGAGACCTCGTAAGCAGCTTCGCTTATAGGGAATGACACAAAACAGCTTAGGAGGAAGACGGTTAAGCTAGTCAAGGTGCAATGGAGTGAGGATGATGACGGTTGTACGTGGGAAACAGAAGAGAGTATGAAGACGATCCATCCAAAACTCTTCGTTGGTATGACCCATCAATGTCATGTCACCTTACACCATTATAACTTGTGCAATTAATTAGAATTCTGCATGCTAGGATAAGATTATGGATGCATGGCTTGATGGATGCTAGTTTGATGATAGATTGGCTGTTCGTGGATGATAGGCATGTAGAATTGTTCTGTTTGCTTAGGATTTCGGAGGCGAAATTCCTAAAGGTGGGAGAATGTAATGACCCGCATTTTAAATATCGGAGGATCATGAAATATTTTTATTTAATTCCCTAAGGGTTGGATCATTCTCGTATTTGTATATGTTGTTTATGGGGATGTGAGGCATGTCCAAATATTTTATCAATTTTATAAGTGACCATTTTACCTCTATCGGTTTTGTACAGGGCATAACTTTTGACTGGGATCGAATCATTTGATGGGATCGATTAAATTGGAAAGGAAATGATGTTTCCAATTCCATAGAGTGGTCATTAAAGATTTGGTACAGCGGTTTGGGAGAAATCGTTGTTTAAATGTTACACAATTTCTGGATGGACTAATCAGTCATTAGTGGGCTGATTAGTGAGGCCCATTAAGGGTAGGGGATGTAGGCTATAAATTGAGGGGTAGTGGCAAGGGGAATTGATTAGTTTCTTCATTTCTCTCATTTGGTTAAGCTCTTGATCCTCCTTTCTCAATCAAATATGTCTCCACTCCATTAATTTCTTAGTTTTACATTAGAAGATTGATGATCAACATCAAGTAAGAATAGATAGCCTCAGGGAAGTTGATTTGAAGACTGTTCTTTGTTGTTCTTCGCTGTTCGGATTAGATATTCATCAATTTCAAGCTAGTTTGATGATTTGGTGCATGATAAGCATCTCTCACATGGATTCAATCGAGTATATGGGTTATTTGATCTTGTTTTCATCATTTCAAGTTATTTTCACCTAGATCTAATCGAGGTAAGTCTACTTTCATTCAAATCACCATAGGATCTACTCTAGCAAGATAATAATGATAAATTTATATGTTAATTAAAGTGTTATGCAACTTTATGTCAATTTGTTGATTCATTCATTGTTTTATGTTAATTTGGTGAATTTAAAATGATTGAATGATGATTATTGATGTGTTAATGATTGTTGATGATCTAATTGTTGAGATATTGATTGTTTCGATGAAATTGGATGATTTGGATGAGTTGTGTGCATTGATATTGTCATTTATCGATGGATCGGTCAAATTTGGTGATGGATCGGTTGGTATTGGAGATGGATCGCATGGCTTTTTGCACGAGAAAGGTTGGATCGGTGGTGACGTGGAAATCATGGATCAGATCATAGGAGAAAAGTATGGATCATTGACTTGTAGCTTAAGAAATTGCATGGATCGGCTATGATGGATCAGTTCATTGGAGTCGTGATGGATCAGAGGAAATTGGATAGGTTCATCCTAAAGGGTATGGATCGGGTCGTTCAAAGATGTTGTAGTGCATCGATGAAAGGATGGATCGAACAGAAGGCGAGCTGATGGATCGCTGCGCCAAACTATTGATTGGCCAAAAACCAAACAGGATGGATCGAGCAGATCTGATGTTGTGCGCATGATGGGTCGGCTACCATGGATCGGGTCGCGATCCATTGGATGGATCGGGTTGCGGTCCAGTGATGGATTGGTCGAGACATAAAGTGGATGGATTGGGTCGTTTCATGTTTACAATGGATCGAATGAGTGTCTGGGTTGATGGATCAGTCTTTGGATGGATCAGATGGGGCAATCCAGTGATCGGTGGGTGATCCATTAAATATATGATCAAATGAAGTGATTTTGGTTCGACATTGAGCGTAGCTTCGATATGAATTCAAGGTGTAATATTTGAAGCGTCGTGAAGTGTTCATTTATCGATGAAATGCAATGAAGATGTTAGATGACTCAAAGATGTGGAATTTGCGGATAATGGTTGCTCGAGAAGTTGCTTGAGTTATAGATAGTCATAATGGTGGATGGCTAGAGATATTGAAGACTAAGAGATTTTCGTTAGTTGGAGGTTCTAGCGGACTCAAAGTAGGGGTATAATGGGGATGCCCAAAAGATTAGAAGATATCTGGTCGAGAACTCTTGGTATCGATGAAAGGCCTATATATGAGTCATGATGGCGTATGGATTTTAGCTATAACTTGGGTTTACCATTAGCCCTTGACATATGGCAAGTTGTGTCAGCCATACGATTAATGATGGTATCAAGGCAAGATTGGCGGTGATAGCCAGAGTCATGGATGTTATTGATTGTATCATCTTGTGTAGATTGTCTGACGTCGATGGAAATATCTCTTTAGTCCTTGTCTGATGTTGGTTTAGGCCTTCGGGGCTTATGCTTGGGAAATGTCGAATTCGATTAGGATGTTCTACGCTTGATAACTGGTTGCTATGGATGTACTGGTTATTTCTTTTTGTCTTGTTGGGCGGCTATCACTGTCAGATGTGGAGGAGATGGGTTAGGGTTCTTCTCTGTTGATGTGATGATAGATTACATGATTGATCTACCCATTTCTCATATACTTTACTGATGATGTTATGTTTATCGCTCATCAAGACTATTATCTGACACAAGGTTTTATGTCTCCCTCTTATTATCTTGGGATGTTCATCTGGTTGTGGATGGGCGGGATAGGTAGCACGTAGCAGGCAATAGATCTTGATGAGGACAATGCTATAGAGCGACGACGAGCAGGAGGCTATCATATTATTTTCTACTATCTACTATTAGTTGTTTCCATTATTATGTTTGATGTATGCTACTATGAGTGGACTTGTAGTGAGGCTGATTGTACAAATTCTGATTATGTATTCAAGTGATGTATAAATATTTCATGATGATATGAAAAGTTTAAGATTTTTCTCATTTCTGCTTCACTAGTATTGCCTATTGTACATGTTCTATTATATTTTATCCTTGCGTTGTGAGTTATACGACAGGTTTCCGCTTGTGTTTTCTGCTTCAATGATCATCCCATATCAGCCTGACACGTAATACTGTGCACTTCATCCTAAGATTGTGTAGGAGGTACGGGACAGTCGTCACATTTCGACCCACCATTATCTTTCATGTTGGATCAGTACCGATTCATCAACTATGGACCGGTATCGGTCCATCCACTTAGCCAAATTTTTGCTAAGTGTTGGATCGTTGCACTCCACTCCTCGAGTACTTCTCTCCAGTCCACTTTCGAAGCAAAACCCCATCCAGATGACTAATATTATCGATCCTTAGTGAGAACTCGAGCGATCATACTTCAACCCATCTAAATCACACCAAAATTTTCCCATGATTTGCTTTTCAAACCACAAAGCCACTCCGCAAAAGTCCGCACTCCTCGACCACCCCTTATGGATCGATACCAATCCATAGGGCATGGATCGGTACCAGTCCAACAACTTACGTGCTTTGCAATGAAATTTTATACGCATCATCCTAACACCGTCCAGGGCTCCTCCGCCAAGTTTCGTCTAAATTTGATCATCTAAACCTCCGATTTTCTTTATTTTTCGATTCTAAGCCTATGATGCACAAATCAAAATGACCAAATCAATCAAAAATATATAATTCAGCAAATCAAACAACATTTCATTCAATTCCAATCATGATTAGTCATATAAACATGAACATACATGAATTATTGCATAAAAACTACGAATCTAGCTTAATTAGGATCAAAACATATGTTAAACATTAATATGACAATATACCGATTCACATGATCAATTCAGATTATCTTAGGGTTTTTATACTAAAATTAACATAGGAAATCAGATTTTAGGTGATATTACATGCACGGTATGAAATAATCCTAATTTAATCCATATTATCCATAATATCCGTGTGGGATATATCTACCGCTCGCAAAAGCCTAGATCCGATGATTTTAGGATGAAATCAATTATGGACATTGAAGAGACAGCAAATAAAATCCTTGATTTAATGCAAACTAGCAAGATCTGATCTTTCCGGATGTAGATCTTGCCTTATAATATGACTTAGAATAAATAGATGAAGAAATTAGGGTTTAGGCTTGGATCCGGAGAATCACGGATACAAACCTAATGTCTGAATGAGGAGAGGAACTTTAATTCTTTCCTAAAACCCCACTATTTATAGTTATAGGTTGTTAGCCTAATGGGCTGACTACTCAACCCATTAGCAGCAAATTAATCTACTTAGCTAAAACTAAAATTTAAAACGGCGATTTCTCGTAAACCGCTGAGCCAAACTTTTAATGTACCGACTCTACAAAATTTCAAACCACGATACTGATCCAATGAGACTGATTTTAGCACCTGGTTCAACATTTATCAAAAGTTATAGCTAAAATAGTAAGCCTAAAGGTAAAATGGCCACAATTAAGTATAGTAAAAATCATGGACATGTCCTATATTCCCATAAAAGACATATCAAAATCTGATAATGATACAACCAATAGAGAATTAAACATAATTATCTTATTATCCTTCAATACAATAGATATGAGTCGTTACATTATTTCCCTTCAAGAATTTCATCCTCGACATTCCAAGCAAACAAAAGCAAACAAAGCATCCTGCATGCCACGAGTAACCAAACTATCATCCAATCTAGGATCCAATAATCCATGCATCTAAAATCCTACCTTAGCATGCAGGGTTATAATAGTACAAGACACGATGGTAAAAGTAAGACACGATATATGGGATATACCACTTAAATAACACTAGATGGGTCGACCACATACTCTCCTCTGTTTCCCATGAGTAATCGTCATCGTGCTTGCTCCATTATATCTTGACTAGCTTAACAACCTTCCTCCTTAGTTGTTTCGGTTCAATCCCACAATGCTAAGTGGCTTACGAGGTCCATAAACTTCCGACTCTACCTCTATGTCTTCAATCTGATCCGGAGATACCATGTACTCGGGTCATGCAGTAACTTCCATTGATATGATACATGAAACACATTGTGCACACCCTCCATCTTCTTAGCTAACTCCACTCTATAAGAAGCTTCCCAATACGCTCGACAATCGGAAATGGTCCAACAAACTTGGGGGCTAACTTGTCTTTCCCTCCAAACCGAACAACATTCCTTAGAGGCAAAACCTTGACAAACACTATGTCTCTAATCGAGAACTCCAAATCCTTTCTTCTCTTATTAGTATAACTGTTCTGGCGATTTTGGGATGCCTTCTTTCGTTGTCGAACAATCTCAATCTTATCAGCTGTCTACCTTATCACTTTAGGCCTAAGCACTAACTTCTCTCCAATCTCTAACCAAAAAGATGGATAATTACATTACCTACCATACAACGCCTCATATAGTGACACACCAATACTCGATTGATAGCTATTATAGGGAAACTCAACTAGATGCAGATGGTCTTCCCATGATCCTCCAAAATCCAATACACAAGCCCTTACAAGTTTATCATTTAGACATTATTGTTCGTTTTAATTTCTACCTATTATTTATCCCTTTTCAGTTTTTTTATAACTGCATTCTTCTTCCTTACTCCCTTCTTTGACATTGTTTTATTTACTATCTTGTTATGCCTATTTATTCATTTTGTCTGTTTCTGGGGCTAGATCTATTTCTTCTTATTTTCCTTGTTTTACGTTGAGCCTAGGCCAATTAGAGCCTTGGACTTTACCATTTGATTTGCTTAAAATTGGAATAATCTGAAATAATATTTAATACGGAGATTTTTGGCATATTATGAATTGGAATCATAGACTGTAAATTGGAGTAAATTCCAAAGAAAGAATGTGTTAACCAGTGAATTGGAATAAGTTGTATTTATTTATAAAATATGTAAATATTTTATTAAACATGAGAATCGAAATAAGGTATACATAATAGAATATTAAGTAACTTGTGATTTGTTTGTGTAAAACTTCTGAGCATGGATCTATTTGACTTGGGGGAAGGTTTGTATAAAGAGTTACATTAAATTAGAAATGTTACAGCCTAGGAATATAACATAGGGTTATATTGAGCTTATTAATTAACTTATACCTGCCAAGGTAGTGTTGTCTTATTAATAAGTTAAGAAGTCCATTCTAGTAAAATATGTGGGGACTATTAAAATCCTAGTTCACTTAGGGGACCAAGCCTTAGGGTGGCTTGTGTCAATATGCTTACTGGTTTATCTGTCTGGAACTTACATCAGTCAGTACCCTCCTATTATCATCTGAATCTCGCACTAGGTAAAGACTAGGGCACGCTTTACTGATGCTTGATTGTAAGAGGTTCAAATTCTAGAGGTGGGTACGATCACGTTCCAGTGGAATCATGAGCATGCATTATTCCCAACAACGAAGATAAGGCAGTGTAACACCGGCGGATAATGTGTCTTTTAGTTGATGGGTTCGGGACTGATATCTCCAAATGCCATAGTTAGCACATGTTATTCGTGTCTGTTTGGGGTGCCAATCACTGGGTAGAAATTAGGTAAAACCTAATCCTGATATTCTGATAGTTGGTGCAGAAATTTTGGGGATATGAATGAAAAGCTTATCTTGCGTTATTTCGTACTTTTATACAATATTTTGTTTTCATGTCCACTACTATTCATTTGTCTAATACTTCTTTATCTCATGCTAACAATCACTGGAACTCGTCAGACTTTATGTCTGACCTATTTTGTTTCTCTCTCTTCTTTTCCCCCTTCCCCCTGCGCCTAGGTTTTCATAGTGGAGGATCATAGCGGTGACCATGATCTTTTTTTCCATCTTGGACTTGGACTATTTCTTACTACCAGTATTGCTTCAATACATGTTCCATTTTATTGTTATGACCCATGAGGGATATGATTTTCATGGTTTTATAATTGTACTCTGATGTCTTACTTTCCACGAGGCTGATGTTTTATGATTATGGTTTTATGGTATTTCAAATTGTAAGGTTGTGAATGATTCAATAATAATAAATGTTTTGAAAGTTTCAACTGTAATTTACATTCTTTCTTGCGAACTTCAGTCTCTGTGTTGTTACTTTGTACCTATTGCGCTTCACTAAACTTAATGAATCCTCGTATGGGTAATTTTAAGGGATGTAGGGTTTTACATTTGGTATTAGAGACTAAGGTTACAAGATCAGAGAAAATGTTTTTAAAAATGTATTTTCAAAGTAAAGAATTTTGAAGAAAAATCAACTTTTGAAAAATATATCCCATCTAGTCAATTACAATATTCTTTCAATCTCTTTTTGAAACCTTGACTCTTCTCTATTTTAGCATGTTTGGGGCTCCCAGTTTTCCATAAGGCATTCCTATTTCGACATGATTTTATAGATTTATAGAGGCTACGACACTTACCAAAGTGCAAAGAAATGTCCCACCCCAAGCTGAAGCCGCGATAGTTCCACCCAGTTTGGTAGTTAACTTCTCTAAGATCTATAAGGATAAATGTGCAATGGGCGGCAAGTCATTTTTTGGAATGGAGAATTACATAGAGCTCGCAATTGGCATAGGGAGACAAAGCATGTGTTTGAGTTGTTGGAGCTGGATGATAGAAGGAAGATTCAGTTGGTTGCTTGGCAGCTGAAAGAGGAAGCATCATAATGGTGGGAGGTAACTCAGGCAGAGAAGCTGGTGGCATCATGGGATGATTTCAAGGATAGATTCGGAATAAAGTTCTTATCACAAGCTAAAGAAGGAATGCAATTGGAGAAGTTTTTAAGTTTGAAGCAAGGAAGTATGACAATGAAAGAATATGTGAATAATTTTAATAAATTTGGTGAGGTTTGGCTTGGGTCTAGTTATCACTCCTCACAAGATGGCTTTGAGATTTGCGAGAGGATGGAATCAACCCTTTTGAGGACCGACAATGTCACATATACCTATGGGAGCTACATTTTAGAGACTAGTTGATATGGCCTTGATGTATCTGGATGGAAAAGTGGACAAGCAAGAGGAAAAGGTCGAAGAGGCTAAACCCAAAACAGAAAAGAAGAAGTGATGGCCCAAGAAGGGTGCGACGAAAAAGGGAGGAAAACCTAATCAAGATGGATGTTAGGTGTCATGAATGTGTTAAGGAGGGACACTTTTTCAGAGATTGTAGAAAGTTTAAGAATGCTTGTTTCAGTTGCGGAAAAGTTGGACATTACACCAGGCAGTGCCCTAAGAAGCAGGGTCAAGGGGTAGGATAATCCGGATCAAAAGTTCATGCGCTTGAGATGGCTTAGCCCGGTGGTTAGGACCAATGTACGAAAGTTACCGTAGAAGGTTTGATTTCTTTTTTTGGCTCTCATATTAGGACTTTGTTCGTTTTAGTGCTTCTCATTATTTCATATCCAATTCTGTTGTTGATAATATGCACCTAGATACTTGTATAATTTTTGATCCTGTAGTGGTCTCAAACCCCATAGTAGATGCGGCTCACCAGTCTACGATATGTAAGGGTTCGAGAATTTATGTTCTTTCCGTCGAGTTTGAGTGTGAAACATATGTTCTGGGTTTAATGGGTTACAGGATTATTTTAGGGATGGATTGACTAGCCTTGTATGGTGCCATCCTCGATTGTGAGAGGAGAGTTGTTAGGATTTTGACATCCCACAATAGAACTCTTGAGATATCTTGTGATCCGCGGGGGTCGTTTTTTGCTTAGTCTCCTAGATTCCCTGGATGCTTCAGTTGACAATCTCAGTTTGGTACCCATAGTCAGAGACATTCCGAACATGTTCGATGAGGTGAGAGGATTACTTCCTAGGCGAGAGATAGATTTCCGAATATACTTAGTATATAATGAAAAGCATGTTGCTTTACTGGTGCGCCATATGGCTCCTAGAGAGAGGATAAAGCTCAGTAAGTAAGTGGGTGAGTTATTAGAGAAGGGATTTATTAGACAGAGCATTTCTGAGTGGGGAGCACCAATTTCCTTTGCCACCAAGGCAGACAACTCTCTCCATCTATGCGTGGAATATAAGGAGTTGAATAAGCTAACTAAGAAGAATAGACATGCACTCCTATGGAGAGATGACGTGTTTGACCAGTTTGTAGGTGCTTTAGTTTTCTCATAGTTGGATCTTGCCATAGGTTTTCATCAGATTATGGTAGCAAATGACAACAGAGACAAGATTGCTTTTAGGACTCCCGACGGATTTTTTGAGTGGTTGGTTATGCCTTTTTGGTTAACCAATGCTCCAGCATACTTCATGGATTTGATGAGTCGGGTATTTGGGGAGTACCTAAATAAGTTTGTAGTGTTTTTTGTTGATGATATCCTTGTGATCTCGAGGAGCGAGAAAAAGCATGCCATACATTAAGAAGAGGTTCTCCGCACTCTACGAGCACAACGGCTAAAAACCAAGTTCACAAAGTGTCATTTCCTCCAGAAGGAAGTAAGGTTCCTAGGGCATGTTTTCTTGAAGGATGGAATAGCGGTGGACCTCGTTAAGGTTGTCCCAGTTCAAGATTGGAAAGCCCAAAAGAATGCGATAGGGGTAAAGTGCTTCTTGGGATTGGCAGGTTATCATAGAAAGTTCATTAATGAATTTGCACGGATCTCAGCTCTACTTATCTGACTGACAAAGAGGAACCTATTTTTTCTTAGGATATAGATTGCGAGGATGCTTTCTTGAGAATAAAGAAGGCTCTTACATCAGCTCCGATTTTGACTCTTGCTAATTGCACCAAGATATTCACCGTATACATAGATGCTTACGGCACGGGTTTGGGTGCAATGCTAATGCAGGAAGGTAGGGTATTCTGTTACGGGAGTAGGCAGTTAAGGGTACATGAGAAGAACTACCCTATCCACAATTTGGAGTTGGTGGCGATAATGTTTGCACTCAAGTTTTGGAGGCACTATTTACTTGGTGAGAGGTTCGAGCTTTATGCAGATCATAAGTCGCTCAAGTACTTGTTCTCGTAGAAGGATCTCAATTTACGACATTAACGTTGGATGGAGTTCCTTGCGTCCTATGACTTTGAGATAGTGTATACCCCCGGGAAGGTTAATGTGGTTGCAGAAGCATTAAGAAGACAGAGAATTGTCTTGAGACCAGTATTCGTAGAATGAGAGAGCTTGGAGTTTATCTCGTCATTCGATTTTAGACCATCTATGGATTTTACACCCGGATTGCTAACATCAATGGAGGTGCGACCTACTCTTTTGGAACGCATTGGATCCACCCAGCTCAAGGATCAACAATTAGTTGGCATCATGGATCAACTCAGTAGAGGAGAGACCTCTAGCCATCTTGCTAGGTATTCCGTGGGCAAGAGAGGGTGGCTATGTTGAGATGTAAGACTGTGTGTTCCCAGAGTTGATGAATTGCTGAGATCAATTCTAGAGGAGGCTCATCACTCTCATATGAGTATCCATTTGGGAGGAGACAAGATGTTCAGAGATATGAAGAGAGTCTTTCATTGGACGGGAATAAAGAAGGATGTGGCAGAGTATTTAGCCCAGTGTTTGACTTTCCAGCAAGTGAAGGCCGAATAGAGAAAACTCGGTGGATTGCATCAGCCGCTAGACATACCACAGTGGAAGTGCGAGGGCATCTCTATGGATTTTATAGATGGTTTTCCCAGATCGAGGAAGGGAAACACCAGTATTTGGGTTATAATTGACAGATTGACTAAGAGTGCTCACTTTATCCCAGTCAAGAGAAAGAGAACGATAATTTGGTTAACATCACTATATCTTAGAGAGTTCGTCTGATTTCATGGGGTACCCTTTAGTATTGTTAATTACTTTCACCCCAGCTTTACGAGTGAGTTTTGGAGGAGTCTGTAGGAAGCACTAGGGACACATCTACGACTTAGTGCCTTATGTCACCCTCAGACGGATAGACGGACCGAGAGGATCAATAGGGTTCTTGAGGATTTATTGAGACTGTGTATCCTATACTTCGGAGGAACTTGGGAGGGACATATCCCATTGGTAGAGTTCACATACAATAATAGCTATTAGTCATGATTCAAAGTGGATGAAAGCAACTCTGGACAGACAAAAGTCATATGCCGATCGGAGGAGGACCGACTTAGAGTTCGAGGTAGGAGATATGGTCTTTATCAAGGTGTCACCTTTAAGGAACGTTGTTCGCATAGGCTCGGTAGGAAAGTTAGCGCCAAGGTTTGTGGGGTCGTTCCCCATAGTAGATAGGATAGCCTGATGGCCTACAGAGTTAGACTGACAAAGAGACTGGTAGAAGTTCACGATGTGTTCCATGTCTCACACTTGAGGAAGTGTTTACATGATTCTGCAGAGGTACTAGAGCCGAGTATCTTTGAGAATATAGAGATAGAGAAGGAGGTGTCATTCAGAAAAGTTCCTACCAGAATGCTTGGATCGGAAATTAAGAAGCTACAGAACAAGGAGATCAAGCTGGTTAAGGTACAATGAGGAGAAAATCGTGACGATGCGACTTGGGAGCCTAAAGATAAGATTTGTGTTTCTTACCCGTTTCTCTTTTAAAGTGCGTTCTTAATTCCTTTCTATGTTTTTAAGTTTGAACCTATTTTTCCTATCGGTTGAATCTCAATTCTTAGGTAGAAGCCTATAGATGATAGGAATGGTTTAAAATATGTTGACAGAACATGTTATGATTGAATGGATTCACGTGGGTGAAAGTGTTTGCTAATGGATGTAGTGGATGCATATACACACATAGGCACTAGATTAAGCGATCAGCTTAACTAGAGCACTTACATATTGCACATGGATGTGTGCGCGTTTTAATTTACTTTACATATAGATGTAAATGGTCAAATCATCACTCGGGTGATGCATTTCAGTGAATGGTTATTACACACATATAGGATTTATATGTATCATAAGGACTCCTTTGGATACATATTAAATACAAGGCACATACATGAATTGCATTAAGGAGGTCAATGGAATCAGTGGACCACCTGATTTCCACATTAGCCTAGGGCCATATACACAACACCTTTGCATATGTTCAAACAAAGCATTAGAAAATTTAAGGGAGGTGCATGTCAGTGGTTGATGGATGAGTAGATGAGTGTAGATATGGTTGATAATATTAATAACATTCTTCTAACTTTGGAGATTTCAGGGATGAAATCCTTCAAGAAGGGGCGAATGTAACACCCTAAATTTTAATAAACAATAATTATATGAAGAAGATTAATAAATCGAATTCTAATTAATTAAAATATTCATAATTGGATAAAATGGGATTCCATATTTGCGTTCGTTATGAAACTCTGATTCAGATAGAATTTTTGTTTGCTAATTGAACAAGATATGATCAATTGAAGTTTGAGGATAAATTAAATAATTTGATTAAATTCTGAATGATGCAATGGTCAATGTGAGACCTGGGCTCTATATGGGTCGACCCATGTGTCAACCCCTTGGTCGATACACATATCGACCCAAATGGAAGTTGGGTCGACGCATGTCGAGCCAGGCACAAGCCTGTGTCTGGCCAAACACGCCTGTTTCTAGATAGTTCCTTTTACTGACTCATGTTAAGGTGTTTACTATGGTTTGGATTAAAACCCTAATATCCTATGGCCAAAACTATCCTATCGTACCTATAAATAGACTACCAACCCTCACTCTTTTCCCTCACACCAATATTTCTTCATCTTCTTCCTCCACTCTATTATGTTCTAGAAATAAATAAAAATTGGGGAAAGGTTAGGGTGCTTCATAAATGTAGATTTAAAAGGATATTCTTCTTCTAATTCTTACTCAAAGACCTCTTTCTGGATCTACAGCAATTCTCTTTGAGTTCTAAGTTATTTTTTGATTAGAAATTTAAATAAAAAGGATTTAGACAGTAATATATATTGGATCTGAAAGCATGACAGTTACGATGTTTATAAGTTTATCTTTTACATGATATTGTTCATTTTTTTTATTGTCTATTATATATCCCTTTTCGATTATTATTTGTTTATAAGTGCATTCTTCTTTTTTGCCTCCTTCTTTGTCATTGTTTTATTGACAGTCTTGTTATGCCTATTTATTCATTTTGTGCATTTCTGAGCCTAGGCCTATTACTTCTTATTTTCCTTTGTTTTGCACTGAAACTAGGCTAATAATAGCCTAGGCCATTACCGTTTTATTTGCGTAAAATTGGAACAATATGAAATAATATTTAATAAGGAGATTTTAGGCATATTATGAATTGGAATCATGGACAGTAAATTAGGGTAAATTCCAAAGGAAGAATACGTAAACCTGTGAATTGGAATAAGCTGTACCTATTTATACAATAAATAAATATGTTATTAAATATGAGAATCAGAATAAGATATGCTTAATTGCATATTAAGTAACATGTAATCTATATTTGTAAAATTTCTGAGTGGGGATCTGTTTGACTTGGGGAAGGGTTGTATAAAGAGTTACATTTAATTAGAAATGTTACAACCTAGGAATATAACACAAGGTTATATTGAGCTTATTAATGAATTTAAACCTGCTAAGTTAAACCTGTTTGATTAATAATCTAAGAATCCCATTCTGGTAAAATATGCTGGGACTCTTAAAATCCTAGTTAACTTGGGGCTAAGCCTAGAGGTGGCTTGTGTCAATCTGCTTGCTTGTTTATCTGTTTGGAACCCACATCAATCAGTACACACTTGTTATCATCTAAGTCTCGCACTAGGTTGAGACTAGGGCATGCTTTACTAATGCTTAGTTTTAAGAGGTTCAAATTATAGAGGTGGGTACAGGAGCTAATATCTGGTATAGAAATTAGGTAAAACCTAATCCTAATATTCTGATAGTTGGTGCAGAAATTCTTGGGATATGAATTAGAAGCATATCTTACGTTATCTTGCGTTATTTCATACTTTTATACTTTACTTTATTTTCATGTCCACTACTATTCATCCGTCTAATACTTATTTATCTCATGTTTATGTTAAAAATCAGTGGAACACGCCATGTCTTCCCTAGTTTGTTTTATTTCTCTCTCTTCTTTTCCCCCATCCCCTCAGGTTTTCATAGTGGAGGATCACTATAGTGACCATGACCTTTCGTTTCAGCTTGGACTTGGAATATTTCTTACTTCATGTATTACTTCAGTATCCGTTCTATGATTGTTGTTATGACCCATGAGGGATATGATTTTCATGGTTTTGTAATTGTATTATGATGTCTTACTTTCCACGAGACACATGTTTTTATGATTATGGTTTTATGGGCGGCCACTCTCAGGGCCGGTATTGGTTGATTTCTTGATTTTCAGATTTTTTGTGTACTGCTGGTTTTATCTCTTTATCCTGCTGACCCCCTCCCTAAAGATCTCACATCCTTTGCTAGTTGTGCAAATTTTGGTTTTTAGGTTGTTGGACTTGGATTGCTTGGAGTTGGATGGTGCTTTCAGTTTTCAATCAAGGTGGGATTACCGAAGCAGGTACCTCTGGATATTTTGTTGGTTCGGGAGTTGATGCTTTGTAGAGCTTCGCAAGCCTCATCGCTTTTAAGGGAGTATGTGCAGTAAGAAGTTTCTGAGGTTCAAGACCATCAACTCAGTTTTCCCAGCATTATCCATGTGCTTCTCCAAGAAGACTTGTCCGTTGCTATAGTGTCATGCTCTTCATGTGGAGCTAGGGGTTTCATCGTCTCTCTTCGCTTTGGTGATCATCTACTGGGGCATCCTCTGCCTAGACTGATGCTTTGCTTGCTCTATGCAGTAGCCCGAGTTTGTGTATTATTTGTATTTCAACCTGTTTCAAATTTATGTGAGTGCATGGTTTCTGCATTCTGTGGAAATCGTTTTTTGTGAGCCGTTGAAGAATGGCTGGATTCTCCCTTTTGCTATATTATTTATTATTTAAAAAAAATATTATGTTTTTATGGTACTTCAAATTGTAAGGTCGTGACTGGTTCAATAATAATAAATGTTTTGAAGGTCTCCGCTGTAATTTACATTCTGTCTTGTGATTTTAGTCTCTGTGTTGTTACCTCACAACTCACACCTATTGCACTTCACAAAACTTAATGCATACTCATTTGGGTAACAATAAGGGATGTGGGGTGTTACATTAGCCGAATGGGATGTTCTTAAGACCTTATCATGTTGTGATGTTTGTGATCGAGCTTCATTTTCTGGTTCTCCTATTTTATTATATAGCTTGGAAGCTCGATCTTCTTTCTTTGATCGCATTTCTGATGCTCAGCAACGTGATCCTGATGTGATGCGTTTAATCTAGCTATGTGAGTTTTAGTCCTAAGATGAAGAGTCACAAGAGTACAATATTTATTCTTGCGGTTTCCTTCATATGAAGGACCGTCTTGTGGTGCCATCTGATCCAACACTTATGCATGACATTCTTTATGATCGTCATCGCTCTAAGTATACCATTCTTCCTAGCAGTAGCAAAATGAATGCCGATATGCATTGCCTTTGTTACTGGAAATGCACCAGTGTGATATTGCAAGTTATGTGAATAATTGCATGACTTTTCAGCTTATTAAGGGCAAGCATTAACAGTTATTTGGTCTTCTTCAATCGCTAGAGCTTCGATTATTGAAATTGGATTAGATTTTGATGAATATTGTTGATGGACTACCTCGTTCGAGATTGGGTCATTCAAGTATTTGGGTATGATTAACCGTTTTACAAAGTTAGCTCATTTCATTCCTATTAATTCGCAGTGCTCCTCTTCTTCTTGGTTAGCTTTATATCAAAGAGAATGTTTGTATTTATGGTGTTCCTTCTTCAATCATGTGCGTTTAAGATCTTTTTACTTACAAGTCATTTTTGGAGCCGCCTTCAACGAGCTTTGGGGGCAAAGCTTAATTTTTTCACAGCATATCATCCTCAAACTAACGGGCGGATAGAATGTGCTAATCATATTCTTGAGGATCTCCTCCATGCTTATATTTTATATTTCGATGGTTCTTGGAAAGATCACCTTCCTCTTGTGGAATTTTCATATAATAACAACTTCCGATCTAGTATTGGCATGGCGCCTTTTGAAGCCCTCTATGGAAGGCCCTGTCGCTCAAATTCTTGCTTGTTAGAATCTGGATATAAGCTTATTCTTGGTCTAGATTCAATTCGTAATTTTGTTGAAAAGCTTATTCTTATTAGATAGATAATGTAAGAGGTACATATTCGATAGAAATCATATGCGGACAACTGTAGGAAGCCTCTTTAATTCTCTACGGATGATCTCGTCTTTGTTCGTGTTTCTCCGCTAAAGAGAGTTATGCATTTTAGTATGGTTAGGAAGTTAGCACCTCACTTTATAGGACATTTCCCATTATTGAGCATATTGGATCTGTTGCATATCGAGTACCCCTTCCAGATCGTTTATCTGGAATTCATAATGTATTCCATGTATCGTAGCTTCACGAGTGTCTTATAGATTTAGATTCTGTTATTGACCCTTTGAGAAGCTTGAGCTTGAGACCTCCCCAGACTTATCCATTATGCAGAAGCTTGCCCGTGTTCTTGGGTCAGAGGTGAAACGCCTTCGAAGAAAGAATGTTCGTCCTGTTAAGATCCAGCGGTCTGACAATCCCAAAGATTGTGCTTAGGAAACGAAGGAGCTAATCGGGCATTTATATCCTAGATTTCTTTCTTCACATGACGAGGGTGAGAAATTCTTTATCTTTAGCATTATTTACTCATGCATGTACACCATTAGTCCATATGCATGTCTTTTTTGGTTGCTATAGATTGGTTATACATGACTTACCTCTTAGAAAATTGCGATAACACAATTTTTGTAAGACGGAGACTTCAACAACCTGAGTTTTGGATGATTACCTATCTTAATAAATAAACATTAAAAGTATGAATATTTGGAGTGAAGATTAAGTTGAATATATCATTAAATTAGTTAATTAAATTACTTATCCAAGCTAATATTTATAAGTTAGGTATTGTGGAAAATGTGGTTTAATGTGCAATTTGGGGCTATACATGATGTCGATTACACTTGTTTACCTGCCGAGTTGACGAAAGAGGTTGGGGAGCCATTTCCTTCGTCTATAGTGATTCTAATTGAAGGTTTTTCCCATGAAATTATAATCCATAGATGTGTGGGGGACTCATCTTCCCAAATTAATGTTTGAAATTTCAAGCATAAGGTTTTCTCTATAGGCAGTGATGGTAGTCTTAAAATTCTAAGTAGTAAGGATAGGGGTGCTGATAAGCATGTTGGTGATGCTAAAAACGATGTTATTGTTCCTTTTGATAGTGTTGATGATGAAGGAGGAGGTAACAACGTTGAAGGGAAGGCAACAATGATAATTTTGTTGTCCAATTTGATGATGGTGTTGCGGTTCAGATTGATGTTGGAGGGAACATTGTGGGTGTTGGAACCACTTCTGGAGGTATAGCTCATGTTTATGAGGGCGATGACATTGGTTTGAATGATCTGGAGGCTGGGGGTGATCTGAATGGTGAAGATGATGCTACCAATGAACAAGTTATGGACAATGAATCGCAGGATCTGAATTTAGCTGGCAACTTGACTATTGCTCCATCCAGTTTAGGCGAATGCTCTACAACTAGGGACATAGGAAAAAGAGTTATGTATCAGGGTGGAGTTGTTATGTTTCACCGCAGTGCGAGAGGGATAGGACACCTAACGGCTAGTAGCATTTTTGTTCCTGCTATTCTTAATTCTTTGAATAGCGATCAACTGCATGCTCTAACAAGTAATTCTGGTTTTTTGTTAAATGATGATGTTATACGTGATATTAAAAATAAAGAAATGAAGATGGCGAATATTTCACCATGATAAGTATCACGTGGAATGTTAGAGGCCTAGGAACTTTTTATAAGTGTCTTAGGGTTAAGAAACATCTTAAATCAATAAAACCCGATATAATTTTGCTGAAGAAACAAAAATTGAGAATCCAGAACCATTTATGTTTAAATGTTAGGGATGGGGTGTAATTGATGAATGGTCTTATATCCCTGCTGTAGGGAGTTCTGGTGGCATGTTTACTGGTTGGAGTAGCAACTCAAGGACTATTAAGCAAGAAATTAGACAAACATATTGTCTACAAGTGTCCCATGAATGCAAATCTACCAATGTTTTATATTTCTTTTCCAATGATTATGGACCAAATACAATACGAGAAAGAAAGACTTTGTGGGAAGAGGGGGTTGTTTTTCATAATCCTATGTATGGACCCTGGGATATCAGCGTGGTTTTAATGTTACAAGATGTGATTTTGAGATAAATGTCGAGAAAGCCTTTGGAATGGTGATATGAATGATTTCAGTGACTTTGTTGGTGATTGTGGCTTGATTGATTTACCAATGTCCAATAGAAGATTTACGTGGAGTGATGGTAGACCCCCTCCTACTTTGGTACGTCTTGACCATTTCTTTATCAACTCTGATTTCGAAGACTTACAACCCCTGACTCTCCAGTAAGGCTTGACGTCTTTTATATCTGACCATTGCCCAGTGGTTTTGGACACTAATGTAGCTTTAAAGAGGAAAACTTTTTTTAAGTTTGAAAATATGTGGTGTATTGAACGAAATTTTGATGATCTGCTTCGTCAGAAATGGTCGGAGTTTCGCATTTATGGTGACGCTGTTAGTAATTTTTGTCGTAAGATGAGGCTATTATGTAGATTCCTAGCCAAGTGGAATAGAGAAGTTTTTGGAAACATCAAAATTAAGAAGAAAAGACTTGAAACTGAAATTATGGAGTTAAATGTGCTGGAGGAAACAAGAAAATTGGATGAATTTGAGAGAGATCTGCTAAAAAGTAAAGAAAAAGAACTCCTTACGGTGATTTATCAAGAGGAGATCTTTTGGAAACAACGATCAAGAACTCAATGGTTAAAGTTAGGTGACAGTAACACGAGTTATTTTCATAAAGTTGCAAATGGCAAAAGAAGAACGAATACGGTTTGCAACATTTGGAAAGTTGGGGTAGTAATTTTGTGACCAACAGGAGGTGGGAGAAGCATTTACTGAATATTACAAGAGTATATTTGGAGAAAGAAATGAGACTCGAGTGTCTGTTGACTGGAATAAGTTGTTCCACTCAAATATCGATCTAAGTGGCATTGATTCTGAGTTCTCAGAAGAGGACGTTGTAGTAGCTTTGAACGAGATGCCTAGTGACAAAGCCCTTGGCCCCAATATTTTTCCAAACTTTTTCGATAGGAAATGCTGGACCTTTATCAAGCAAGACGTTTTAAAATTTTCAAGGAATTTCATGATGATATTTTGAGATTGGATGTGTTGGGGTATGAAAATGTAGTTTTGATACCCAAAAAGGAAGGAAATGTTTCTACTGCGGACTTTCAATCGATTAGCCTTTTGAATAGCAGCTTCAAACTAGTCACTAAAGTCCTTGCGAATAGGTTGAAAGTGAAAATGGATGAGCTTATTGATAAATCGCATATTGCTTTTATCAAAGGAAGATTCATTCTTGATGGTGCAGCGCTTGTTCAGGAAGTCATCTCCCATAGTGATAGGCATAATGTCCCTTGCGTAATTATAAGGATTGATTTTGCCAAAGCATTTGACACTGTCGATTGGAGATTTATCATGGATTTTCTTAGAGCGAGGGATTTTCCTGTGGGATGGATGGATTGGATTCACATCATTCTAACATCAAGTAGCTCAAATATTTGTGTGAATGGTGTTGTTGGTAACACTATTGTTTCTAAGAGAGGCTTGAGACAAGGGGATCCCATTTTCCCTCACCTATTCGATTTGGCTGCGGATTTGTTTAGTCAGATCCTTCAGGTGGCAAGTGATAACGGTATCATTCAGAGCTTTGGCAGGGACCATATCATCAGGGGTATTAATTCGTTGCAATATGCTAATGATACTATCATCTTTAGCAGTCCAGAATGCAAATACATTGATTCTTTAAAAAATTTGCTCTATGCTTTTGTAACATCCCGCCTTTTTGACTGCCCCAAATTGGTAATTAAACCAACATAAAACGTTCAAATCGACGGATCGTTATTTAGCTTATTGGGTTAAAACAAAAAAAATACACATAGAATCACGGACATGATATATATATATATATATATATATATATATATATATATATATATATATATATATATATATATATATATATATATATATATTTAACAATATATCTCACAACGAAATTTTATTAACAATCAAAGTTACACAATAAATACAGCGGGAATTTTAAATACAGTGGATTCTTAATCCATAAGAAAGAACTGAATAAGTAAAAGGAGATGGTATCTACAACTGGTCTCCAACTCCAAAAGCTGCTATCTCAAGCTGTAAACTCGGTTTGACCCGAGTATCATGTGAAAACACAAAAAAAAAACACCCAGGTCAGGACTAACATTCTCATCAAAGTAAATTAACTCAAGAGAAATGTTCATAAAAATGCACGATAAATTATTTCATGTGTAAATTTTGAAATATTTAGCTTCACTTATAGTTGATTCAAATTTATAACTTCATGAATTCGTATCAATCAATTATTTCAAATTCTTAACTCATACTCTATAAGGAGTCTATTCAATTCAACTTGATCAGCTCATGTTTCAAGAACAGATTATATTTAATAGAGAATTCATATCCGTCCATTATTTCAAATTAATTCCGCATTTGCACCCTCTCCAAATAAAATTTCAAAATGTTTTTTTCAAATTCAGATTTATACTACACATCACAGGTATTATATTAACCGAAATCAAAATTTTTACATCATTAAAGATTCCATGGCTCGGATTTGGAATGATGAAATGATAATCAAGAAAATTTGGTTTGGGTAAAGTAGTAAATACAAAAATAGTTCAAATGTAATGATCCAATCTAAGAAGTATCCGTATTTAAACTTGGCCACCATCATTTCAGTATTCGGATTCCCATTCATTTATTTTGTCCATTCTACTATTAAGTTTTATTATTGTATCACCTTATGTTATATCAAGTTATCATATCCTTGCAACCAGATTAATTTGACTTAATGAGATCATTTAACTTCAGTACATCTGAATTTTGGTTTAATGCATTTATTTAGCGCAATCAAATTCCTGAGTTATATATATTGTTCGGGTTTTTTTCAAATGATAGTTTATATTTTAAATCCAAAAATCAATACAATCATGGGGTATGTAAAATTTTCAACCCATAGTGATTGGGAACTTGCAGTTTGAGAAATAAGTACATATAACATCATGAATTTTTCAAGAGCGCGTGCAACATATGCGATTTCATAATGATTATTCTTGAATTCCTAAGGTGTTTCTAACATTCAAGTGTCATTTCGCAAGTTAATTTCACCAATTGGGAACCATAGTTAGGAGTGAGCTAACTCACCTTTGGTGGAAAGGAGATGACAATGAATAGCCTTGAATGGTAATTTGATGTGAGTACCAGGCACAACAAGCACGCGATGGACCAATGGACCGACCACCTAAGTATCAAAATAGCGAATTATTTCAATGCTTTTTTTTCAAGAATATTGCAAGGTATCATGGAATCAACAATCAACATTGCAATAACATTTCATTGAGGCCACAATTACTTTTGGCTACGGATTTCAAAACTGCAATTTCCTAATAAATAATGCTCTTAACTTGGCGGTCTTTAGTTATCTGAATTCAATGTTTTGCTAAGGGAACAAGATATTAAGTATGAATTAAACTATAACCTTTCTACACAAAATATTCTGAATGCAACTATTCAGGTGGGTGACGAAGTGAGTAGCGGTGGCGGGGTCGGAAACGGGAAGGCTTGGGAGGACTCGCGTTGGTTCCTGTGCCAGCAGAGGGGCTCAGACTGTGACACCCGCCGATGATGGCTTCCAACGATGGTAGGTTACGAGGCAGTGGCAGACAGTGGTCTAGGCAGAGGGTGTCAACTACTCCATGAGCAGATCGACGACGATGGTTGTCTATGGCTTCAAGCAACAAGGTTATGGGTTCAACCGAAGAGAGACAAAAGAAGAGGGGGTCGCAACCATTATTGTTCAATTTTGGGAAGATGGATTTATGACAGAGGCCATCAAAATTTGGGTGGAATGATTTTGGCGAATTTGGGAAAACAGAAATGATTTCGGGAAATGTTTTTGCTAAGAAAAAAACTAATCAAGGGGAAAAGGATAAGTCACGGCTAGAATGAATAAAAGGGGACAGGGGAAACTAATGAAAGGGGACAGACGCGTGGTAGCGATCTCAGAAAATATTGAATACGTGTTGTGAACCTACGCTTTGGCTAAGACAAGTGTTTAATATTTTTTCTCAACTAAAAAAAGTGGCAACTAATTAACAAATATTCTTCCAAAGTGTATGTCATTTTTGTACAGTGCAAAGTATAAACAAAATGTATTCAAAATTTTCCAAAACAATACTTAAATCGAAACAAATTTAATCTATATAAATTAAAATAAATATCAGATAAAACCAAAATTCAAACTAAATAAAATAAATTTCCAAATTAAATAAAATTCGAATTTTAAAACAAATATAGCTTATTAAATAAAATAGAATCAAATTTTACAAATATTTAAAACAACTATATTAAAATACTAATAACAATAAATTTAAATAAAACCATTCAGATTCAAAGATTAATATTTAAAATCACACTTATAAAAACAAATTAAAACCAAATTAAATAACTAGATTTCAAATTTATAAATAATTTCAATTTCTAAAATACAAACCCAATTTAATTCATATTTTTAATACATCAAAAATTTTAGTTCGTTACAATCTCCCCCTTAAGGCTTTTCGTCTTCAAAAGGAGAGATTATTAAAACTATAGATATATATAAAAAAATATCTATAAATGCTAGATTTAAAATAATAATAAAATTTAAAATTCTGGAAATCAAAGAACAGTATAATTTCTTCAACCAAAATCCCGATTTTATTTTCAAATCACTTGAAATACTACATATTCCCTTTCATACTGAATTATACTTGCTTCGGGATTTTAAAACTAATATCATTTAGAAAATTTCAAATATTTTACGATAAATGACATAAATTATTTATGTCCCACGTCGGGAGGTTTCTCCCAGTGACAAGGCCACGAAGCACGGCCTACGCATGTATCGATTTCGAATAATGATATCACTCCGGACCCCAGAGCAAACCATCATCAATCAAGTGCTTACACCCACGTTGTACCTTTTTTTTAGTCACAGGTTACTCGAATCTTAGCGATAAATCATTTTATTTCATACCCTGAAGTAATAAATCATTTCGAAATAATAATTTCCAAATCATATTTTTTTCTAAATATCTCCAAATCTCAGGATTTAAGTCGTTGAACTTCCTCTGTCAAAACCACCTTATAAATAATTTAAATTTATAAGTCATATCTAGTTTGTTCCGAAACATTAATCAAAATCAATTACAAAATTTCGGGAAATATATTCTCAAATAAACATTCATATTCAAAAATCCAACTTGTCCATTGATTTATTGACGCAAGACAAAAGGGAAGGGTTCGGAAACATGGTTTGACGGTTTTGAATTCGAGCACGACCAACGAATAGATAAGAAAAAAATGAGTACGAGTTACGGAAACCAAAACGTATCAACAAGCAAAGGGATATTATTTTATTTTCAGAATATTCGTTTCTATTCAAATTATATTCAAATCATTCCTTTTTACAACTTATTAGAACAAAAATAAGTTATAAATTTCAGGACTTGAAAATTTTTGTAACGCCCGAATTTACAAAAAAATTCAGCAACGTCTCCCCTGCACGGTTCGATCGAGAAAATTTTCCCATACATGAAAACAAAAATAAAACAAAATATATATCCCATCTACATGATGAGGCATCCCAAATCAGGGGAAAACAACACAAAAATCCCAAGTACGATATTAAACCCGGGATGCGTACCTTTTATTAGCATTTTATAAGCATATTTGCTTAATTTTAACATGTAGCGCAAAAGCGAGCTCTCATGCGAAGTGCCCGTCATGGCTTCCTACTAAAACACTTAAACAAATATATTAGACTCAAGCATGTAAAGAAAAATTTAATACATAAAACATAAACAAGGTATAAAGATCATGATATGCAAATTTTCATGTACATGCAACAAAATTTATTCACAAAAGCTCACTTATAATTCACATTCAAACCCATACAAAAGCTAATGTTATTTTTATTACTCGAATATGTTTGTCTTTTATGTCTTTCACATCAAATTTGCTTATGCTAAAAGATTTCCGTATAATTCATTTCCTTGTCTTCAGTTTACTTGCAAATGATTTAGTTATCAATGTTAGTTGCTTAATGGATTAACATTCCTCAATTTATATCTTCTTACGTTGAATAATTAAATATTCATTTGTAAATTACATCTATTTTATTTCCGTCTTCGTTTTTCTACACTTAATTCTAGTAAATGTCGAATTCATTAGTAAATCGTCTCATTTCACGTTCTTACAATTATATAGAATTTGCATTACTCACTATTAAATTTACTTATTAAATCTTCACAACTTTATTTACATATCAAATACTCTTCTTATATTAAAACTTCAATTCAGTTATAACAAAACATAAATTAAATTGCAATTCTCGTTTTGGAATTTTTGAAAAAGGGTGTTTTGTTAAATGTTTAAAGTTGTGCACTTGCAAAACCTTTAAATCTCTCTTCCTTAGTTTATTTGTTGTAGTCATATAAGATTAAATTTTCAATTATTGCTTTTATCATTTAAGGTTCGAAAATACTTGATAACTCGAAGTTTAACAAGTTTATTTTTGTTCTTACAGAAATTTAAGCATATGTAGATCCAACGCATGACCAAAAATCTCCAAGTACTAAATATATACTTGTTTCAACTTCCAGTGAAATTATTTCAAAATCTTTTCATTAAATGATATGGAAAATACTTCGCTTCCCTCATGGATCGCGGACACGCAACGGTTACGCTACTATCCCAGTAGAATCGTTTATATCCGTAGGTATCACATCCCTCAAAAATTGCCATGGTTGTTGAAATAGATTTATTTATATTTTTAAGTACATTTTGTATATAAGTATATCATATTTTATAGAATTTTTTGTACAGTGGAAGAATAAGTTATATACAAGAATTTAAATGAATAAATATTTTTCGATTTCTCGAGCATCTTGAGTCAGTTTAATTACCGATACGAGACGGTCAAAAGGTGAGTCGTTACAGCTTTTGAAAGTTTATCTGGTTTAACAATTAATTTTCATAATAGTAGTGTTTACACTCTGGGTTGTAGTGTTGATGTGAATAGAAGTTGTGCTGTGATGCTCGATTGTAAGGTTGATTCATTTCCACTCAAATATCTTAGAGCTTTTGTAACACCCCATGTTTTCTGTTAACGATATAGTAACGAATTAAACAATACTTAATTTAAAATGTGAGAATTAAGGGAAACGAGTTATGCCATTGTGTTCGTCTCGGAATTCTGGTTGAGATAGAGTCCGAGTTTGCGTAAATTGGACTTCGTATGAAGAAGTTATGGCTGTCGGAAGTTTCAAGTAAATTCAAATAAATTCAAACAGCTCGAAAACAAACTCAAATTCAAATCAGAAGTCAGAAGCGGGCTGGGCGGGAAAATTCCCGCCCAGGACCTAGGTCGGCCCTAGTGTCGATCTCCCCTATACAGGTCGACCTGGGGGTCGACCTGCCCCCCTCCCGGGCAGATCTGAATGGTGACGATTTTGTGACTCAGTGTTGAGTCACTAGGGCTGAGGTGTCACCCTATCTTCACTGGATGGCTGTGGTTAACCCTAGGATCATCCGACGGCTCAAATTGAGTTGAAATTCTATATAAATAACCCTATGCTCAAACCTAAAAATCACACAAAAATAATCCTAGAACTATCATGCTATCAATGGAAAACTTAGAGTAGCCGTCACCAATTCAAAGACAAGATAAGAACTTGAACCTAAAAATAAATTAAAAGATTATCAAATTCAATGATTTACCTCAAAGGTGATCTTACCAATTTCAGAATTCAGATTTCAGAACGTAAGAATTCCTTTTAGTTTGTAAGTTGGTTATTACGCAGATTTAAACGTTCCTTCAAATGAATCGTGACATGTTGTAATGTGAATATAGAATGATGCTTATGTATAAGATTTGATTCTCGTTTATCTTAAAGTATCGTTGTAATTGATCATGTCTATATGCTTGTGGCGATGAACATGTTGTATATTAATCATGTCTACATGCTTGTCGTGACAAACATATTGTATATTAATCATGTCTATATGCTTATGATGATGAACATATTGTATGTCATTGGAATCTATTATGATTGGGTAATGGATTTATTTTACCAATTAAATAGTGGAACATGTCATGTTATAAATTGGTGGTTATTTGCAAGTTTATGATCTTAGACACATGCTTATATGTTAGATCAAAACTCATGTATATTCATGTTAGGATGAATCTATTTATGTTGAAAAACATGGAATTGTAGTCCTCTTATGTTTTAACGCATAAGTCATCATGTTAAGTTATGATCCGAATATGTTGATAATAGTTTTCTTATGTTTTGACATACATAAATTAATATGCTAAGTTGTGGGTTGAAACTGGGATTATATGTTAAACCTCCATGCTAGACCGTTGTCAAGTTTACATGACAATTAGACCCAACTTAGTCACAAGTTCACCTTTACCCATTTAGTTAAAGTTAATGATACCTCTATGCCAAGTTACACATGACAAATTGAAATGTATGCTATTTTATGTCCCTTGTTTATTACCCTTTTTTTATGAGTTTGGGCTAATTTACTAGCCCAACATTTTGTGTGATTCATGCGTACGTTCCACGGGGGTAGCGATGGGAAAATATGAAAATTCATGGCATAGATTTGTTCATGAAATGGTATGTTTGATATACCATTTATGGTGAGCATAATCAAAGGATAATTATGGCATGATTAAATTAAATCTAATTTACATAAAGAAATTAGACATATATAGAAAAATGTGAATTTAGAAAAAGACGAATATGCCAAACCCAAGGTTAGACTGAGTTGTGGTGTAAATCTGCCCGGAACCGACCGGCATATCCAGTGACCACAACAAGACCTATCTAATGTGGGTGGCTAGTGCAACAAGCCCAAAAAGAACCCGAGGTTAGACTGAGTTGTGGTGTTAATATGCCCGGAACCGACCGGCACATCCAGTGACCACAACAATACCTGTCTAATGTGAGTGGTTGGTGCTTTAATAAACTTTAGCTAAGTCAGGATTGGTAAGGTTAAGTCAATTAGGGAAAACACTTAACCGATTAAACATGTTAACTAAACGAATGGGTGGGGTTAAGTAAACTTGGACACTTAGCCAAATAAACATGTTGATCAGAAAACCCTAGTAACGGGGACCCATTTCAGCAGTAACCCACATAGATGTATCATGCTACCCTGAAACTAGGCAGGGTGGGGCACGATTACTGGGCTGAGTATAAGTGGTCAAAACATCGGCGGTTGGTGGGCCAGTGTAGGTTCCGACGGAGTATAGACGTGCCCGTAATCCGGGGTGGAAAAATCAGGCACTTGGGATCATAGTATACACTGTGCATCCTGAATCGTGTCGGGTTTCCACCAGAGGGACTGATACACCCCATGGTGGAACCAGTACAGGTATCTACAGTCAAGTGAGGCTGAATGACACAGGATATGAATGCATACGAGTAGGAACCGATCATTAAGGGGATAGTTTGTTATAAACACATAGGGCTGGTGGATCCAATGGTTAATTAGGTGCATAAATTATAGTAACGGGTGCAATCACATGTTCCTCTTATCTTATATTAGGGTATTGTCCTATGTTCTGTTTTTACTATTATGATCCCTTTCCTTGTTTAAACACTAGTGATCACCGAGCTTACCAGATTTATTGTCTGACCCATTTTCTTTCGTCCTCTTTTCTTTCATCCCCCCCGGGTCCACAGGGAGGGAATACTGCAGCTTAGTCAGACCCTTTGCAAGCTTCAAGAAAGTAGATGTATGATTTGGACTCTCTTTCAATCTTGGCTATGGCTCTTGGACATTATCCTTAGGGATTTATGCAGTTTTATTTATGATTTATGCTTCTTTATTAAATAATCAAGATAAAAATTATGTTGTAATGTTTTGGAAGTTGTTTTGAGACAATTTGATTTAATGCTTTTGTATTAAACCACATATTCAATAAATAATTTGAATTCTGCTGCTTATACTTATCTTTCTTGTAAAATTTTCTGTGTCTTATACCTATAACTCTCCACCACAGTTAAGGCATTCCCTTTGTGAGTGACCTTAACGGAGGTGGGGTGTTTCACTTGGCATCAAAGCAAAGGTTTACCAGAACATATAAGAGTTTTTGAAAATTATTTTCAAAAAGAAATATAAAGAAGCATTTTTCAAGAAAGAGTGTTGTTTTAAATTTAAAAAGGCATAATCCCCAAAGCCATATGCACTGTCTTTCTATCCTTCATTTTGAATGTTTTCTTTTTCGTTTCAGCATGTCTGGGAATCTTAACCTTCCAGAGGGTGTACCGATACCTGGCTGGTTCAGGAGGCACTTAGAGGCTAGGGCCAACGACGCAGGCCCAGCAGATATTCCTCCTCCTTCAGCTGCAGCAGTTCCTCCTCCTCCTCGTGCAAATGCTTTCTCGAAGATTTGTAGAGACTTTAGGGCCATGGGTGGAAAGGATTTCAAGGGAACTGAATTATTCGTAGGAGCTAGGAACTGGCTCAAAGAAACTGAGGATTTGTTCCTTATCTTCGAGGTGGACGATAGGCAGAAGATACAGCTGGCTGTACGGTTGCTCAAAGACGAAGCTTCCTATTAGTGGGAAGTCACTAACGCTAAAAGACCAGCTGACACATGGATGGATTTCAGAATAAGGTTTGAGATGAAATTCCTCTCACAAGCTGAGCGAAGTTTACAGATGGAAAAGTTCTTATCTCTTAAGCAAGGAAGTATGACGGTTAAGGAGTACGTCAATAAATTCAATCAACTGGCCCGATTTGGACTGGACTTAGTGAATATTCCTCATAAGAAGGCTCTCCGTTTTTTCAAAGGATTGAATGAGCCACTTCACAGCTTGGCTATGACCCATATACCTATGGGGGCTACTTATGAGAGGTTAGTGGACATGACACTCTTACATGAGGAAGAAAAGGGCAAGAATGAGGAAAAAGCGGAAGTGCCTCAAGATAAGAAAGGGAAGGGGTCGCAGAATAAGAAGGCTGATTCAAAGAAAGGCGGGAAAAACAACAAACCCCGTGAAAAGAGAAAGTGTAATTTCTGTGGCATTCCCGGACATCTGATCAAAGACTGCAAGAAGAAGAAAAGGAAGATAGATGGTTGTTTCCACTATGGTGAGACAGGACACATGGCTAGGGCTTGCCCAAGGAAGCAAGGGCAGGGAGCTGGACCTTCTTCTGGAGGACAAGTTCACGCTCTCACGGCACCTCCGCAAGAATGAGGTAGAAATATTTTTGTCGAAAGTTTAGTCTATCTTTTTGATCATCCTGTTCGTACACTATTTGATTTCGGTGCATCGCACTCTTTTATATCTACTTCTTTAGTGGAATCTCTGCACCTAGACACCAGATAGTAGAGGATCCCTTGGTTGTTTCAAATCCAATTGGGGGCTCAGCTTATTTGTCAATTGTTTGTTTGGATTTGAAATTATCTATACTAAGCGTTGGGTTTAAATGTAATGCTTTTATTTTGGGCTTCACGGGCTATGGGTTGATTCTAGGCATGGACTGGCTATCCAGTAATGGTGCCGTCCTCGATTGTGAAAAGAGAGTGGTTAACTCATGACTCACCTCGGTAACACTCTCGAAATTTCATGTAATCCCATGAACTCCGTTATGCTTAGTTATCTAGAAGCTCTTGATGCGTCTGTTGAGAACTTACAGTCTGTAAGAGTAGTCCGTGAATACTCGGATGTGTTTGAAGAGGTAAAAGGCTTACCTACGAAGCGGGAGATAGACTTCTGCATATATCTCGTGGACAACGCAAAACCCGTTGCTTTACCCGTCAGACACATGGCACCAAGGAAGAGGAAAGAACTCAGCAAGCAAGTTAAAGAATTGCTTGAGAAGGGGCTTATAAGGCGGTGTATTTCTGAATGGGGTGCTCCAGTAGTGTTCACAACTAAATCAGACTGTTCGCTTCGCTTGTGATTGATTTTAGGGAGCTAAACAAGCTGACGAAAAGGAATAGGCACCCATTCCCGAGAATAGATGATTTGTTCGATCAGCTTGTAGGTGCATCGGTTTTCTCCCAATTAGATTTAGCTACCGGGTTTCATCAGCTAAGGGTGGCTGAAGACAGCATTGATAAGACCACGTTCAGAACACCAGATGGTTTCTTCGAGTGGCTTGTCATGCCCTTCGGCTTGACAAATGCACTCGCTTACTTCGTTGATTTAACGAGCAGGGTGTTCCGAGAGTTCTTAAATAAGTTTGTGGCGGTCTTCGTAGACGATATTTTTATCTTCTCAAAGAATGAGGAAGAGCATGCTCAACATCTAAAAGAAGTCATGGATACTCTCTGTGCACATTAGTTGAAGGCGAAATTCTCCAAATGCCATTTCTGGAGAGAAGAAGTTAGGGTCCTTGGACACGTGGTGTCAAAAAGGGGATAGCTGTGGACCCCGCGAAAGTGGTTGCTGTGCAAGATTGGAAGGTTCCTCGAAATGCAAATGAAATCCGAAGCTTTCTCGGGCTAGCAGGCTTTTATCGAAAATTTATCAAAGATTTTGCAAAAATCTCAGCTCCACTGACAAGGTTGACAAAGAAGAACCTAGCTTTCAATTGGGATTTGGATTGGATATTACTTTCCAACGTTTGAAAAGGGCTCTAACAATAGCCCCAGTTCTAACATTGCCTGATGGAAGCAAGATGTTTACAGTTTACACAGATGCGTGCGTAACGAGACTAGGCACTGTTCTGATGCAAAAAGGGAAGGTAGTAGCTTATGGTGGAAGGTAGTTGAAAGTACACGAGAAAACTACCCAACCCAAGACCTAGAGTTGGCAACCATCGTTTTTGCGCTTAAGTCTTGGAGCCATTATCTCCTAGGTGAGAAATTTGAACTGTATACTGACCATAAATCGTTGAAATACCTTTTCTCACAGAAAGATCTCAATTTGAGGTAGCAAAGATGGATGGAGTTTCTTGCCTCGTTCGATTTTGAGATTTTCTACACTCCTGGCAAGGGCAATGCAGTAGCAGACACCTTAAGTAGAAAGAAGCTGGCCTTAAGCCCTCTCTTTGTGGAAAGGCAAAGCTTGGAGTTTATAGCAAGCTTTAACTTCAATCCCTCCTCTGACTTTGTACCTGGCTTGTTAGCAACGTTAGAAGTGCGACCAACTCTATTAGACTCAATCGGAGCCGCGCAAAGAGAAGACCCTCAGCTAGCCGATGTGATGGAAAAGTTAATTAGGGGTGAGACTTCCAGTCACCTCAATAGGTACTCCATTGATGCCAAGGGCTGGTTGAGACAAGATGGAAGACTATGTGTCCCACGAGTAAGGGATTTTGTAAAGGCGGTACTAGAAGAGGCACACCATTCCAAGCTGACCATACACCAAGGCGGATACAAAATGTATAAAGATATCAAAAGAGTTTTCTTTTGGAATGGCATGAAGAAAGACGTAGCTGAATTTGTTTCTAAGTGTTTAATATGCCAACAAGTCAAGGCGGAGCAGAAGAAGCCTGGTGGTCTGCTCCATCCTCTAGAGGTCCCACAGTGGAAATGGGATAGCATCTCGATGGACTTTATAGATGGGGTGCCTAGGTCAAGAAGAGACAATACCAGCATTTGGGTAATAGTGGACAGGCTCACAAAAAGCGCCCACTTTATCCGTCAAGAATAGAAGGACTGCCTCATCTCTAGCATCTATATATCTCAAAGGGATAGTTCGACTCCATGGTATACCCTCCAGCATAGTGAGTGATCGAGACCCTATCTTCAGGAGCGAGTTTTGGAAGAGTTTACAAGAGGTTGTAGGCACACAGTTATGCTTAAGCACGGCCTATCACCCTCAAACCGATGGCCAGACGGAAAGAGTCAACAGAGTATTAGAAGACCTCTTGAGACTATGCATTCTTGACTTCGGAGGTACATGGGAGGATCATCTACCTTTGGTGGAATTTGCTTACAACAATAGCTACCAAGCCACCATAGGCATGGCGCCTTTCGAAGCTTTATATGGAAGACCGTGCAGGTCACCAACTTGTTGGTGGGAGTCCACAGACAAGCTCATACTTGGACCAGACATAATTAAGCAAACTTCAGAGAAAGTAGACATGATGCGAAGAAGAATGAAGACTGCCCAAGACAGACAGAAGTCCTACGCAGACAAAAGAAGAACTGACCTTGAGTTCGAAGTTGGAGACAAGGTGTTCCTTAAAGTATCTCTTTTGAGGAACGTCGTTCGCTTTGGATTCGCAGGAAAGTTAGCACCAAGATTTGTAGGGTCGTTCCCTATCATCGAGAAGATTGGGAAGATGGGTTATAGGATACAACTCCTCGAAAGGTTGGCCGGGGTTCATAATGTATCTCATGTCTCTCATCTGCGGAAATGCTTACACGAGTCTGCGGAAGTGGTAGAACCAAGTATGCTAGAGAAAGTTGAAGTTGAACGA
Source organism: Allium sativum (assembly GCA_030737875.1). Lineage (NCBI taxonomy): Eukaryota > Viridiplantae > Streptophyta > Magnoliopsida > Asparagales > Amaryllidaceae > Allium > Allium sativum. The sequence goes on along the minus strand of CM060912.1, from coordinate 24,747,822 downwards.
GAAGCAATTGTGAGGAAAGTTCCAACCCGTATCTTAGGAACAGAAGTCAAAAAGCTACGCAACCGTGAAGTTAAGTTCGTCAAAGTTCAATGGAGCGACACCGAGGAAGACGCGACTTGGGAAACTGAGGACAGAATACGTGCAGCCTACCCTTTTCTTTTCGAGCGTACATCCTTAATCTATTTTTCCTTAAGTTTATGCTCGTATCTATCTTTTTAGGTATGTCTCCTCGATCTTATCCTTTACCCTTAGGTAGGAACCCATTTGGATGTAAACATGTAATTGAAACATGTTATGATTAATAGTTGCAAGTGGTTGCTAGTGGTTGCTAGTGGATGCATATACACACACGTTAGGTATTAGATCGGCTCAGTCACTTCCATATTGCATATGCATATATGTCTTGGTGTATGGATTGAAACTTGATGTGTTATCATATAGACGTTGCATTTGTATGAATGATTGTGCACTCATGTAGAAAATTTTGAGTAGGAAAAATTGCATTCATAATGGACTCATGGCACTGACATAATTTGCATTATGGAGGTCAACTGAAACAGTAGACCACCTGATTTTGCATTAGATAAGGACATGTACACACACAATGCATACGATCATGAAGCATTAGAAATATTTAAAGGACAATGGATGCCTATGTTTGATGGTTGGGTAGATGGGTGATTGGATGGTAGGATATTAGTTCTTCTCGACTTGAAGATTTCGGGGACGAAATCCTAAAAGGAGGGGAGAATGAAACACCCCGTATTTTCTGTTAACGAAATAGTAACGAATTAAACAATACATTATTTAAAATGTGAGAATTAAGGGAAATGGGTTACGCCATTGTGTTCGTCTCGGAATTCTGTTTAAGATAGAGTCCGAGTTTGCGTAATTTGGACTTCGTATGAAGAAGTTATGGCTGTCGGAAGTTTCCAGAAAATTCAAATAAATTTAAACAGCTCGAAAACAAATTCAAATTCAAATAAGAAGTCAGAAGCGGGCTGGGCGGGAAAATTCCCGCCCATGACCCAGGTCGACCAGGGGGTCGACTTTAGTGTCGACCTCCCCCCTACAGGTCGACCTGGGGGTCGACCTGCCCCCCTCCCCTGGGAAGATTTGAATGGTGGCGATTTTGTGACTCAATGTTGAGTCACTAGGGCTGAGGTGTCACTCTATCTTTACTGGATGGCTGTGGTTAACCCTAGGATCATCCGACGGCTCAAAATGAGCTGAAATTCTATATAAACAACCCTATGCTCAAACCTAAAAATCACAAAAAAATAATCCTAGAACTATCATGTTGTCAATGGAAAACTTGGAGTAGCCGTCACCAATTCAAAGACAAGATAAGAACTTGAATCTAAAACCAAATTAAAAGATTATCAAATTCAACGATCTACATCAAAGGCGAGCTTACCAATTTCAGAATTCAAATTTCAAAACGCAAAAATTCCTTTTAGTTTGTAAGTTGGTTATTACGTAGATTTAAACGTTCCTTCAAATGAATCGTGAAATGTTGTAATGTGAATATAGAATGATGCTTATGTATAAGATTTGATTCTCGTTTATCTTAAAGTATCGTTGTAATTGATCATGTCTATATGCTTGTTGCGATGAACATTTTGTATATTAATCATGTCTACATGCTTGTGGTGACGAACATATTGTATATTAATCATGTCTATATGCTTATGATGAACAACATATTGTATGTCATTGGAATCTATTATGATTGGGTAATGGATTTATTTTACCAATTAAATGGTGGAACATGTCATGTTATAAATTGGTGGTTATTTGCAAGTTTATGATCTTAGACACATGCTTATATGTTAGAACAACACTCATGTATATTCATGTTAGGTTGAATCTATTTATGTTGAAAAACTTGGAATTGTAGTCCTCTTATGTTTTAACACATAAGTCATCATGTTAAGTTATGATCTGAATATGTTGATAATAGTTTTCTTATGTTTTGACATACATAAATTAATATGCTAAGTTGTGGGTTGAAACTGGGATTATATGTTAAACCTCCATGCTAGACCGTTGTCAAGTTTACATGACAATTAGACCCAACTTAGTCACAAGTTCACCTTTACCCATTTAGTTAAAGTTAATGATACCTCTATGCCAAGTTAAACATGACAAGTTGAAATGTATGCTATTTTATGTCCCTTGTTTATTACCCTTTTTGTTTATGGGTTTGGGCTAATTTACTAGCCCAACATTTCGTGTGATTCATGTGTATGTTCCACGGGGGTAGCGATGGGAAAATATGAAAATTCATGGCATAGATTTGTTTATAAAATGGTATATTTGATATATCATTTATGGTGAGCATAAACAAAGGATAATTGTGGCATGATTAAATTAAATCTAATTTACATAAAGAAATTAGACTTATATAAAAAAATGTGAATTTAGAAAAAGATGAATATGCCTAACCCGAGGTTAGACTGAGTTGTGGTGTAAATCTGCCCGGAACCGACCGGCATATCCAGTGACCACAACAAGACCTATCTAATGTGGGTGGTTAGTGCATCAATCCCAAAAAGAACCCAAGGTTAGACTGAGTTGTGGTGTAAATCTGCCCGGAACCGACCGGCACATCCAGTGACCACAACAATACCTGTTTAATGTGAGTGGTTGGTGATTTAATAAACTTAAGCTTAATCAGGATTGGTAAGGTTAAGTCAATTAGGGAAAACACTTAACCGATTCAACATGTTAACTAAACGAATGGGTGAGGTTAAGTAAACTTGGACACTTAGCCAAATAAACATGTTGATTAGAAAACACTAGTAACGGGTGCCCATTTTAGCAGTAACCCACATAGTTGTATCATGGTACCCTGAAACTAGGCTGGGTGGGGCACGATTACCGGGCTGAGTATAAGTGGTCAAAATGTCGGCGGTTGGTGGGCCAGTGTAGGTTCCGACGGAGTATAGGCGTGCACGTACTCCAGAGTGGAAAAATCAAGCACTGGGCATCAGTTGTATACACTGTGCATCCTTAATCGTGTCGGGTTGCCACCAGAGGGAATTATACACCCATATTGGAACCAACACAGGTATCTACAGTCAAGTGGGGCCGCATGACATAGGATATGAATGCATACGAGTAGGAGCCAATCATTAAGGGAATCGTTTGTTATAAACACGTAGGGCTGGTGGATCCAATGGTTAAGTAGGTGCATAGATTATAGTAATGGGTGCGATCACATGTTCCACTTATCTTATATTAGGGTATTGTCCTATGTTCTGTTATTACTGTCATGATCCCTTTCCTTGTTTAAATACTAGTAATCACTGAACTTACCAGACTTATTGTCTGACCCGTTTTCTTTCGTCCTCTTTTCTTTCGTTTCCCCCTCCCCCCCATAGGTCCACAGGGAGGGAATACTGCAACTTAGTCAGACCCTTTGCAATCTTCAAGAAAGTAGATGTATGATTTGGACTCTCTCTCAATCTTGGCTATGGCTCTTGGACATTATCCTTGGGGATTTATGTAGTTTTGCTTTTGATTTATGCTTCTTTATTAAATAATCAAGACATAAATTATGTTGTAATGTTTTGGAAGTTGTTTTGAGACAATTTGATGTAATGCTTTTGTATTGAACCACGTATTCAATATATAATTTGAATGCCACTGCTTATACTTATCTATCCTGTAAAATTTTCTATGTCTTGTACCTATAACTCTCCACCAAAGTTAAGGCATTCCCTTTGTGAGTGACCTTAACGGAGGTGGGGTGTTTCGGCTTTCATCCAACCAGAAAGATTGCTAAAGCGAGATTGGCAGCTAGTTATTGATAAAGTCGATCGGAGACATGCGAGATGGAAAGGGAGCTGTCTATCTAAAGCAGGCTGTCTTTGTTGGTAAATTATTTCCTTTCTGCAATCCCCTTGCATTAGCTATCTTTTTACTTGTCAGATGGGTGATAGAGAAGATAGATGCATTTCGTTGTAATTTTTTTCTGGGCTGGCACGAAGGATACAAGGAAAGTAAGTTGTCTTGTGTCTTGGAGTCAGGTATGCAAATCCAAAGATCAGGGAGGATTGGGAGTGTTAAACTTGAGAAACATGAATTCGGCTTTGCTTTGTAAATGGTTGTGGACTATGCTCAATGACAAGAAAGTTTTCTGGAAAGACTAGATTATCAGTACTTGTTATGGACAAAGATTTGACTGGAATGCAGATGCTTCGCATTGCTCGGTTTTTTAGCATGTGGTAATGAGTAACATTCATTGGATTAAAATTGGTGCGGGCATTGTTGCACAGAATGGGTGTAATGCTTCGTTTTGGTATGAATGTTGGCTCTTACCTATTCCTCTGAGATTCGAGTTTGCCGATCTCTTTGATATTAGTTGCAATAAGCATTTCACGGCCAATGAAATGTACAACATGGATGCAGTCAACTTCAGATGGAGATTAACTTTTTGTATATTGGTATCTGGCAATGCATTGACTCAGTTGTGCTGTCTGATTTGAATGCTAGAGGATGTACATCTTTTTGATGATGGGGATGATGAATTTGTTTGGATGCTTAAAGGGAGCAGCAATTCTTTTCGTGTTAGCCAACTTTATAGGATAATGAATTTCACAGGACGGAGACATATTGGTTTCAAGTGTATGTGGAACTTTAAGGCTGTGCCTACTAAAGTTTTAAATCCATATGTAGACGACCATGCACAACAGGCTTAATACGGTTAGCAGACTATGACAAAAAGGGGTTTGTGTTGCTGGTGCTTGCGCTTTCTGTGATGAAGACGACGAGATATATTTGCACTTGTTCATTGTCTGTGATTTCGCTTTCTATGTTTGGCTGAAGTGTTTAGTTAACTTAAACATTAGCCTAGAATGGAAGGACTTCATCACTGGTAAACACTATTTTTGGCACACCATTTATACATCTCTCCCTGATACACCCATGCAAAACCTATTTGTTGTTTTGAATTTTGTTTATGTGTGGATACTTTGGCATGAAAGAAACCCACGAAAATTTTAATGCAAAATGGAAATGCCTAACATAATTGTAACACCCCACCTCCGCCAGGGTGTCTCTTGCAAGCACTCTGACTTTGGAGGGGCGTTTGAATCAGGTAAACATGCATAATGATATATCAAGGCAGAACAAGAACATATGTATATGCGTAAACAGAGTAAATAACATAGATAAAACAACGGAAGATTTTAAACCATTTCAAAACAAGTCTGGTACAACATAATGTAAACTTTCCAAATAAACAAGTCTAGATAAAAACAACATCACTGAAAAACTGGAATACATAAGTACTATCCCCAAAATAAGTGATAACCATAGCTAGCTTCATGTCAAGACCGTACATGAGCTAAATCCCACAAGCAAGTGATCAGGAATCCAAGCTAAGCTCCAATATTCCCTCCCTGAGAACCTGGGGGGGGGGGGGGGGGAACGGAAGAAAAGAGGCGAAAGAAAACAGGTCAGTCAAAAAGACTGAGTAAGCCCTACTACAATCAATGTAAACTGATAAAGTTAACTGGCATGATGAAAGCTGAGATGAACATATGGATAACTACATACTGGCATGATGATTAACTAACAAGGTAGATAAAGGTGTCATCGCATAATCAGGATTAAGGTTTTGCACCCCAGGTGTACTAGCAAACTAACATGACTTGAATAAACAAGTATTGATCCCTTGGCCCAAGCTTTGGCCCAATAACATGAAGTGACCCTCATACGAGGTCCAACCAAATGGTCTAGTCGATCGGCTCCCTATAAGCCTAACTCGTCACGTGTTGGTGTCCATACGGCCTAAACATGATTGTAGTCGAACTGTGTCGGGTCCACCCTTCGGGTGTATCAAGCCCTAGGGTGCCAACCCCTGGACACCATAAACATGAGTGCACAGTCTCGATCTACTGGTACCCATGCTTGACTTCTCCAAATACGGACTACGTGCACGACCATAGTCCGTCCGGAACTACATCGGCGTACCACTCTGCCGTCGTTTATTGGTCGCTTACCTCCAGCCCAGTAATCGTGCCACCTCCCTAGCCTAGACCCTAGGGTCTTAATGATACAAACTTGGGATTACTGCTGGAGTGGGCCCCCATTGCTAGGATTTTCTAGTGGGTTAAGTACGGTTTAACCCTCTTGCTAATCATGGATTAACTTGGTTAAGTGTAACAATGAGTTCAAGACTTAACCCCGATTAATCTACCAAGCCCAAATTGGTTAAGTATTAAGTGGACCATGACTTAACCCTAATCACGAGGCATTAATTAATTTAATGCGCCTTAACCTCTCACATTAGACCTTGTTGTGGTTACTAGTTAAGCCGGGCGGGTCCGGGTAGCTTTACACCACAACTTGGTCTAACCTCGGGTTCAAGGTACAACATGGCCAACTTCTCACATTGGGTCCTATTGTTTGTAGCAACTAGTTAGGCCGGTCGGTTCCGGGTAGGTTTACGCTACAAACTCAACCCAACCTCGAGTTGGTCACACTTATATTTCTAAGTGTCATGTCCATCATGTTTCCAAAACACATTACAAGTTTTGAAGCAATTGGGTAGACCTAACTTAATAGGTAAATTCCCAATGGGTAGACCTAACTTAATAGGTAAATTCCCAAGCTTATGTTTTTATGTCTTTTAAGTTTACCCAACCCCAAACGCAATCCCATCGCTTACATATCGCAATAGCGCATAAAGGATAGAAAGAGGGAACTTGGCATAATCATGACATAAAGGTGTTGAAGCCACAAGTTTAACATGGTGGCATATGAAATGTTCATGTGTTCATACACTTGCATATTACATTTTTAGGCCCCAAAAGTATGCATAAAACCAAACTTGGCATATTGGTGATACATGGTACTAAATGACATGTAGAAATGGCCATAAGTTCGCATTTAGCCTCACATGCAAGTTATCATAAGAGATATGATAACTTACATGTTGCCAAAATGCAACCTTTAGCATAAAGCTTGAAGCTTTATGTTCACATACTCAAGATAAGCTTGCATAACATGATAACATGAACAAGATGATCATCCCAAACTTGCATAACATACTTGCATATCATAACATGGCAAACTTGCATAGCATAACATGGTAAACTTGCATATCATAACATGGCAAACTTGCATAACATAACATGGTAAACTTGCATATCATAACATGGCAAACTTGCATAACATAACATAATAGACTTGCATAATACATCATAGTAAACTTGCATATCATGGCAAACTTGCATAACATAACATGGTAAACTTGCATATCATAACATGGCAAACTTGCATAGCATAACATGGTAAACTTGCATATCATAACATGACAAACTTGCATAGCATAACATGGTAAACTTGCATATCATAACATGACAAACTTGCATAGCATAACGTAATAGACTTGCATAATATGATAAGCTTGCATATCATATCATAATGATCAAACACAACTTGCATCATTAACTTTAGAGTTTAAATATGAAAGTAGAATAGGGCTTACAATGCTTATGAAGACTCAAATGAGTATAAGCAAATATAAGATTGAGAATAGCCCTTATGCAACCAATTAAACCCCAAAATGCAAGCTTCAATAGAAAAACCCTTAAGCCAAAATGATCAAAACCCTTGCTTTATGATGCAAATATAGAAACTTGACTTGAATGCAAGCTAATGATGCTCATACAAGCTTGAAAACACTTGTATGCATGGAAAATCTCATAGAAATCTATTTAGGAATTTTATGAAGAGAGTGGAGGCCATGAGAGGATTGATTTTGCCATAGTTTAGTTGTAGGATTGATTAATGATGATTTAGGGTTAGGTTAGGGCCTTATTTATAGAGATTAGGACTAGTTTCAACCCTAGGATTAAACCCTAGTTCCAATCTCAGCCCTCAAAACCGAATCTGGCCCCCAAGCTCAACACAATCTCTAAATGGTGCACCAGGCTAAACAGCCCGGCTGGACCAAGTCGACAGCCAAGTCGACAGGGCTGTCGACTTGGGTCCAACCAAGTCGACTCCCAAGTCGACAGGGCTGTCGACTTGGGTGCTCTGGCGGGAACTTTCCCGCCTAGCCCAATCTGACCTAATTTTTCAAATTCAAACTTGAATTTGAAATCTGTTTTTTACTTTGAATTTTTTTGAAAACTTCGTTGGGCCTTAATCGGGTCATACGGACTCCGATTTTCGAAAACTCGGACTCTTTTTCGCGTATTTTTCCGAGACGAACGCAATGGCATAGCCCGTTTCCCTTGATTCAGATTTATATATTAAATTCTGCCTCGACTTACATTATTACAGGTTATTGAAAATACGGGTTATTACAATAATTATTTACTGCATTCTCAAATTTGTTTCCCTCTGGCCAGGTAATGAAGATGTGAAGTTCGTGGATACAATTAGTCGCTTGAGTTATGGATCGAGCTCGCGCTAGGGGAGCTTGATGTTGCTTCAGCATGTTTGGGTTCTAAGCTTTTACTTTGATGTAATATGTAACTATATTATTTTTTTCTACGTTATTGCTAGTCATGCCTTCGTGCATGTGGTATTTTTTGGTTGTGTATATTTATGTAAATACACGTATGTTGTACTGGACTCTATGCTATATTAGTCTTTTATATTTAATGAAGTAAGGCGTGAATCTCGCGATTCACTACCTTTTACATAAAAAATTAAATAAATTAAGGCTTGGAAATTAATAATTTAGAATTAGTGAAAATGGTGTTAATTGAGGAACTTTGGATGTTTAGTTGATAATAATTTAACTAGTACGATCTGAGATTTTATTTCTAATACTTTGTGTAAGGAATAAATTGTGCCCTTACAAATTGGTTTATTATGGAAGTTAATAGCTTTTGTGGTTTGAAAATAAATGTTTAAAATACACACTATGTGAAAATCCTTATTAAATATTTTTTTTTGGAATTTCGTTCAAAATCAATATGGGTGTGGTTTAATGTCAAATATTGTGTATTAAGTGAATTCTTGGAAATTTACACAAGTATAATTAGTAAAAAGTGATTTTTTTAAATAATAATAATTAAGGAAAATGTGTATTTTTATGGTCTTGATATTTTTACATGTGGAAATACAGGCATTGAAATTCTTAATTCGTACATGTTACAAAATTACGCAAGTTTTAATTAAAAATGTTCTTATTTTTGTAAATTGTAAAATTTGATGTAAAATTCAATTTTAAGTGTTAAAGGGCTTTAAGATGTTGTATAATCAATTTTCCAATTATTACCTCTTCTATCACTATTAAAACTTGTGGGTTTTTGGTTTAGAAAGGTGTAAACATGGTTAAACCATAATAGCAATGGATAAATAAATGTTTTATGGTCTAAACATGGGTTAATTGGTTAGATTTAATCACCTTGGGCTTTAAAACATGGTTTAGGCCCTAATTACTCACTAACGAAGTAAGCCTCCGGAGAAAAGAAGCCGAGTATGTTCATTTTACTTAAGTATCTTCTTCTCCAATAAACCAACAATTAGAACTGTAAATTCAAACCTAGCCTTTAGATCACTCGAAAATTGAAGATTTTAATTGTTTTAAAATTCCAACAATAGGTAATTTACCTAAATCATGATTCTAATCCAGGTTTTCGTAAATTTTATTGAGATTTTTTTATTGTGATTTGATGTTCCTCTTTGCATATGCCTACAATAGCTTCTACAGGTAAAAAGAAGGGTTCTTCCAAGCTTTGAAGCTTCCAATTGCTGCATTTTTCGCAAATCTTGTGGCTAACTGCTTATAAGATAAATGCTTACTTACAATTTTTGGTTTCAGTGAGATTTTTGAATTTTTTGTTCAACCTGTTTAGACTTTGTTGAAATCTTATAGCTTCTATTGTTGAGTTTTCATAGCTGTGCAATCTTAGCCAAAAATCAACTTTAAGCAGCTGCAGCCTGGGCATACATCAATGAAATTGGGCCATTTTAGTCTCTACTCATAGTTAAACTTGTTGTTAATGTGCTAGCAAATTTTCAGGCCAATCCAAGCTATAAAACTCTATCAAGGTGATCACCAAAGTTACAATTGGATGTTGTTTTTCATCCTGAGAACCTCTCGTCAATAGGGTCAACCGAAAGGTTGACCTACCCTCTTAAAGGGTCGATGAAGGGGGCGGTCGACCTAGGGGCCGACCCCTATTGGAAATTGCATAAGCTTGTGGCATGCTTGCTATGTTTGCTCTAGCTGTTTTGTGCTATATTTTGATGTATTTCCTGATGTGAATTCACTAGATTTTGCTGTTGTATAAGCTTAGCAAACTAAGCTATTTAATAGCCAAATCCAAATTACGAATTTTTGTGATGGTTGATGATTTGTTACGGAGTTTTAGAAAGAGTTTATAGTGATGATGAACACACATGCACACTTTCGAAATACTTTTGCTATATATATTGATATGTATATTGTTTTGTTATAGTTTTGAAGTGAAATTAATTTTTCAATTTTAGATTTAAAATAAATGGCCATAGAACAGTAGTATAAACCTATTTTTAAAAATTTAAGTGTTTTGTGAAATAAATTAAATGGTTTTCAATAATCGTTTAACAGACTCGCTTTAGAAAAACCCAATATTTTCCTATATAAAATCAACACATTTTTTGCACCCTTCGAGAAGACGTAATGGAGGTTAAAATATATCATAAACCACGTGCTATAGGACATAATGGTATAGAGACTCGGATAATTCCATAATCATCTAATTATAGCTGTTGATTTGTTGTTTTTGATGATTTCCATTGTAGCGCTAGCAGCTGGTAGTAAACCGGCAATCAGAATATGTGGTGTAGGACACACAGTTTCCACTACTCGGATACTAACCGAGAGTCTATAACACATATTGTTGTTTGTTGTTGAGCCAATACTCACTTTGAGGGAAGCTAGACTGGAAAGGAGTCTTAAATATGTGTTCATTCGACAGGAGGGGTCAAGCAACACTTAGTAAGGGGTCGCATTGATGGGCGCCTTAATTGAACACATATATAGTACTTGGCTAAGCTCGGGGGAAGCTATGTTGTTGAAGCACATGCATTATTTAGATGATGGATCCATATTTTCATTGATGTTGATTTGATATTATGATAATATATTGAAGTTTGATGTTATAGGATTTCGTATCCATATTATGTTGATTCTGGAGTTTGGTGATTGCTATTCTCTTTGGAGATTCTAAGCTCACTTGAGTTTATTGATGGCGTTTGATACTTTTGGTGCTTTGTTGTATGTTTTTATTTGTTGTTGTATATGTACTTAGCTTATAGAAAGTACATAACTTGGATGAAAATCCCTTGTTACTATCACGTTGAGTTAAAAATACATGTGCACCCTTGATATTGTCATTATAACTCTTCTAGATGAAGAGTTGCATTTCTTATCTTATTTTATTATCGTTTTATGTTTTCTCACTGTTAACTACATTGACCTATGTGTGTTAATGCTCAAGTCAGACTGAGCCTTTTAGGTATCCCTAAGAGCTCTAAATATGCTTTTGGTTCCGTCATAGATCTTTCTACTTTGGGCTACTCCATTTAGCTGCTTTGTGTAGTTATTTTTACTTGATCCATGTACTCTGATGTTGTACCCTTTATTATTTTTACTCGTGCATATGTTGTGGTTGTATTCCACATATTTTAACACAACCCTTACATTGTATTACTTGTTACTTGTACGCTAGGATGATTGTTCTTCGATCTGAGATATGTTGATTAGCTGCTTTTGTTCTGGATATATGTAGAGCCACCATAGAATTGCATTGAATGAAGATTAAGAGTATTGAGCCACATGAATATATATATATATATATATGTACATACATATACATACATATATATATGTACACACATACGTATACATATATAATATGAAGCACTTATTGACACTCTTGGTGTTTATTTAATACAAGACTCATGGATGGTTGCTCTTATCCAGCCCTATTCTCTTCTTCAGTAGACATCATTACTTGTTAATGTTCTTCATGGGTCTTGGGGTGAGGCATCATAAGGGAAGAAAACTGGAAGCAAATGATGTTGTTCCAATCAGAGAGGTAGATTTTGTAGTCTGCGTGGTAGAAGAATTCAAAGGCACATTGTCGCATGGAGTTCATAGTACAAAGCAAGAGAAGACAGTGAGAATGCATATGATCATAAGGGGAGAGAGAATGAAAATTTATTTGAGGGGATGAATAATCATAAGGGATATTTGAAAGGAAAACATGTTTGAGAATAGAAGGAGTATAAGGTGCTTAACTAAAGGACTTTTTGAACATGGCACCAACAATAGTTGGGTGTCCTCCAGAATGGCAGAAGAAACAAGTTTATGCATTCATGATTTTTTTTTTGCCATGTCTCCCTTAAGTCCACATCGAAAGCAACGATACGGAGAATTCAAAAAGGGCATGGTGGTTAAAGTAGAAGTGAATAGTGGAAGAATTTTGTGGGAAGTAGCAATGAAGGAGAGTAAAAGGGCATATGGTGGAGGTACTCAAAGACGAGGTATGGTGGTTTTAATGACCTCAGCGTAAAAACATTTAGGCAGGTAAGAAGGAGATGATGAAGTAGCCAAAGAGGATAGAGGGAGAGTTGAGTCTTTAAAAAAAGAACTGGATTGTGTGAAGAAGGAGGAGGAAAGGTGTGTAGTTCAGGCGAAAATAACTTAAGAGACCAGAATAATAAGGAGAAGGATAGAGTTGAAGAAGTTGAAAGGGAGAAGAGAATGGTAAGATGCCATTAAAGTGATTATCTCATTTACCAACTGAAAACTAATGGGATGGCGAATACAATAAAAGTTATCATATATACAAATTGAAGGTAAATGAGTGGGCGAATGATAATAATTACGAATGCGATGTTAAAGAGGCAGAGACCTAATTTATATAATGAGTGACTAAAATACCCACTTTACAATTCAATTATGAAATAGAACCCGAGAGTAAGGTTTAAAAATACAGAAAAATTCAAAAAACACGAATGAAATCAAAAAGGGAGGATCTTATACCACTTGTTAGAAATTTGTATATTGATCAAATAATAATTTTGTAAAAATAAGCAATGTTGGTTAGAAAAATCTAAGAAAAATAATCTCAAATATTTGATCTCATTAATTAATTAGGACAAAGAGAGGGATCTAGATAAAAAAAAGAATGTATCTAATCTCTAAGTTATCACAACCTTTGATCCATATTTAGATCTTAACAAAGGAAATAATATATATGTAAGACTTATAAAATTATATATGGAATTTAAAACTAGATCCGTAAAAGATTGAAAAATAGATATGAAAACATATCCGAGGGTTAATTTTAAAATGATTAGATCCATTAAAAATCAAATCCTAATCCAAAGAAATTAACAAACACATTTTAAAGTGTGAAGCAAGAATACTCAAGTCAAAACTAATTAAAAAACAAATCTAGAAACGTATATTCAGAAGATTTAATACCTGGACATGAAAAGTTAGAAAGAGTTCTAGAAGAATATCGTGTTGATAATGTATTGTAAATTATAAGAAAATAAGTAACCAATAGAAAAAGTGGAAAGAGTTGTTTTATTCAGTACAGATGTAGATATGCAATACAATGGAGCTCTATTTATATGTTTTGATCAAAAAAGAAATTTAAAATAAAGTTCATAAAACATTTGACATATATTCACCCTTATAATTCATATGTATTATAATAAAAAAAGACTAACATTGTCATTTCACTAAGTAAACAACAATAACTGCATATTTTCCCTTCTTTTTAAGAAGATGGTTACCAATATTAAGAGCAAATCTAGCAAACAACTCATCCATAACAGTATGTCCAAAATGTCTTTTAAGCATAGGTTCAAACACTGCTCTTAGGCTTTTAGCCACATTTTCCCCACACTCAGCACCATTAAATGATTCAGAATGATAAATAGATTTATCACTTGGATCCCAATTTGTCATTGTAACATACAGTTGACGTATGGAGAATAACCTATGTTTTATAATCTCTTTTTTTACTTCCTCTACTGAAGGCATATAATTTGGAATGATAAATTTGATAACTTTGTCCACTTCCAAAAGGCCCTACCAAAAAAGGAAAGATAATAAATGAGTGAGTTATAATATATATATAATTCATGATATTCGGTCTTTATAAGTCTTAAAAGGATTTATTATTATTGTTTTAGGTTTTTTTTTTAAAAAAATTTGTTCAGGGGGGAAACCGACCGGAGTCGTAAAACCCTCCCTAGTGCACCTAGCCTGGTTCGTGAGCACTGCATAAGTGGATGATCTTAGCGTATGCACATGGTAAGCTCTAAGCATGTCATTCCGGGTTTCGAATTCTCGCCATTGTTACCATGGCACAAAGTCCTTAACAGCCTAGTGTTGCGGACGTTTTAGTTGTTGTTTCTTCTACCTTATATTAAATGTTGCTATTGATAGAACTTGAACACATTTTGTATAAGAACATCTTTACCAAGTATAAATAAATAATTGAAGCAATCGTGTTTCACACAAGAACATGAGATAGTCATAAATCATTAACTTGATAACATAGCCAGGGTTAAGTAGTGATTGTATGCATGTAGTTTTTTCAATAGTGTGCATGCATGTGTGTATTTATGTGTATATATATATATATATGTGTGTGTGTGTGTGTATACATATACATATACATACATACATACATACATATATATATATATATATATATATATATATATATATATATATATATTTGGATTAAAGCGAAAAATTTCGGTTCAACTATGAAGCTCTAAAATTGTGCTTTATGTATAGATATTTTCTTGTGACTACTTTTGTTATTGTGTATCTGGGTTAACATGCCAAATCAAACATTTATTTTACATAAGTTTTAAGTGTGGGACTTAATCAAATTTATGTATGCGAATGTTTACTCAGAGAATTTTGAGTTTAGAATAATAAATTTGAAGGATGGTACTTTTGAAAAATTAGTTTAAGGACAACTTTTAAAAAATTAAATTAATTTACCATTTTCAGTTATATACGAAAAATAATAAATTTGTTTATCGTTTTTTTGTATAACTTAAAAGGATAAATGAGTTTTTTTTTGTAAATTACTCTTAAAACTAATTTTTCATAAGTGTATTCCTTTAAATTTATCGTTTTGAAATGATAAGCCCTTGGAATGAAACTTTGCTTTATATATTCATCATTTTTTTGGCAAGGCAATATTCATAATATTTTTAAAAATCAGACCGAATAAAAAATGAATTTAATATGTGGATCTAATCAACTATTATTTAAATTTGAATGTGTCTAGAATCAATAAACTATGGCCTAAACGTGTAGAAATATCATATGATTGAATTTGGGTTAAGGATGGATTCTAATTAAACTTTATCCTTCCAATATAAAATTCTATAAATCCTATAAATATCAAATAAAATCTTCACTTCGCCATTTACAATCAATCCATCTTTATTCACACTCCATCACTTTCACTCCACTTTTCCCAAACTAATTTTCTTCAATCCTCCATCACCTCCACTCCGTTACTTTTCTCTCTTTAATGTTCAGTATTGTAACCGATTTCACACAGCGAGACAATTTTCTGTTTAGAAGTATTTTGGTCCCAAATTATTAGAAGTGTAAAGGCACTTGACCGGTGACTTGTGAGTTAATGAATGTTATACGAAAACTATTAAATCACATATTTCATACAATTCACTTCAGGAGATAATGTACTTCATAGCGTAATATTTTATAAATTATCACACAATTATAATAAGATTAATAATGCTAATGAATAAAAAGATGTCGCACAATTAGTAATTATAATAGTGAATCATTATTTTGTAGTGTGTACATTAGGTAAAACTTTTTGGGATATATAATTATCACTAGAATATATAGTACAAATAAAAGTAGATGATCACGATAATATATGCACGAAAATACATAAATTGAAGTCAGAATCGAAAGTATAATGTAGCCATTATAGCGACAACACTTAATCAAAGAACATATATATATAAATATATAGTACATTGAATGTGTATATATTTACATGGAATTATTATTCTATCACATATTTGAAAGAGTTTAATTACAGAAATTAAATTTTATGACAACATATATAATACAACCACTACAAGTGGAAAAAATATAATAAAAATAACGGTCTATGGTCACTGACCGAAGCTAAGTTTAAGCAACATAATAATAATACAATCACATTAGCGAGAAAAATAGCCGCTTTCATTTCAAACCAAGCGCTACCTTCTTAAGAAACTCTAAGCAAATCATGTATTTTTTAATTATATATATATATATATATATATATATATATATATATATATATATATAGACACACACACCAGTACTAAGGCACGTCCTTTGGACGTGTGCATAGACATAAAAACTGAAGCATAGTTTTGTGCTGCAGCAGGTAAAAAACTGAAGCTTGATTTTGTGCAGAAGCAAGTGGAAAAATAAGAACAATTGCCACCAATTTTTATTTTTTTTTTGTAAACAGAACAATTGCATGTGTAGTTCCAACGAAGTCAGATGTGCATATTCATGTAGCATGTAGACATAGAAAAATGAAAAGCTGTGTACAGTATAACCACACAATTTTTGTGCATGTGCATTCTTAAGTTTCTAAGGATTACTTAAAATATTGCATGCACATACAAAACATCGCAAACTATGTTTACTTCAAATACATGTGTATAATAATTGTTATTTCTTATTTCGAATACAATAATGATTGAACAAATAGGAAAAACAACACGAAGTGATGGAAGAAGGGCCAAGCAGCTGGAGTGTTAACGTGAACGTCCGCAAGAAGCTCAGTAGCAACTTTATCACATTCTTCAATCTATGAAGAATAAAATGATGGTTACAACAACAATTTATACATATAAATATGACGGGTATAAGAGCAGCTAATAACTAAAAGATCTAGCTATTTTTGTGCCTTTCTACTGTAAAAAAATTGTAAATCAACTCTAATATAGGCTAAAAGAATTATGAAAACAAACTGAAAATCATATCTGTTTACGTTTATGGTAAAACATTGTTCATTCCATTGCAATCAATGTTGTACATAATTCTTTTTGTAGCTGCCACATTTTCTCATTCATTCCTAAGAGCTTGAAGCCGATGCAATTCAAACAAAATATATAAGTAGAATAACATCCAGTTAACAACATTGAAAATATGTTCGCTAATGTGTCCTGTACTCGCCACCATATGCAATTTATGGAGAGTACTCAATTAAGACTCGTACCAAACCTATAGAAATAAACACTTGTGTTTTTGGGATAGGAAATCAAGCTTATGCTCAATTATTAACAGGAACTTAGATTTTTTTTTTCATACATAAATGCACAATGATGTGTACATATTGAGAGTTATATGTGTTCATAACTTGAGTGCTTTAAAAACTCATTATATTTGAAGCTTATATATACAGTCAATGCTTGTCAATATATTTTGGGACATAATACATGCCAAAATCACAAATACTCCAAAATTGATACATGCATTTAGAACTGAAACTCAAAGAATGAGAGCTCATATATATGCAGGAAACTGCATTTTTAAATTATTATGTTTGAAACTGATATTTCTGAAATCCATAAAGCAAGTGCATATTTCGAATTTCACAGTTTTAGGAGTTCACTACGTGTTTGAAACCATATATGTGCATATGCAATTTCTTAGAATTAGCAAAAAAATTACTGCTGTTTCATGGAACAGACTCCATGATAATATTTTTGGACATACAAAATTGTACTTATTTTGTCCTCCCGACTTATTCATGCTTCCGCTTTTGCACCAAAGCATATTGCACACATCTGCCGTATGTGCCGTCAAACTGGTTGCAACTAATGAAAATGAATGACATGTTGTATGTGCATTGAAATTTAGTAAAGCTAAATTTTATTTATTTTATAACATTGCACGTAGTGGTCATGAACACTCTCACAAAGATATGCCATATAAAAGTAAAGAATCAGGTTTAAATAATTGGAAAGCCATGGTAATAAATTCCTTCTAAAACTGTAGCATACTTTTATTCACTAAATTTAGCGGCATACGCATATAATATAAAGCTTAGGCTCAGCCTTTATAAAAATTGAGTTTCAGTCATGAAAATATTGGAACTGCAGAACATTCGACATATAAGTGGACAATCATGATGTAGTGCAAAAACCAATACATAATATATTATAGTAATGGTCATCTCCATGAAAACAAAGCTATAAAAATAAATTCACATACCTTAAACATTCCATGGCTCAAAGCTCTGCCTTGACAATGCCTGCATCATTTCTAGCATTCTCCTCCTCTTTCATCCAAAAACAATAATCAGCAGTCTCCTTGATTTTAGGCACACTACTCAATTCAGCTTTAGTATCTTACGTCCAACCAATTAACATAACATTATATCCACCTATTAGGCATGGAACCTCTTTCCCGTTTGTTAGAACATAGTAGTGAAAATCGGTCATGTCCTCACTTGTGATCGCAAATACCCTTTTGTTTATAAATCTATATGGCTTGATGCTCCAATATGTTTGAAAAGAGATTCTCATTCCTAGTCCCCATTAGCTTTAATAAATGTTATAAACCGTAAACATGTTTGCTAAATGTTCAGAAAGTGAAAAGGAAGAATAAATTGAAAAAATAACGTCTGTGGCTATTTTTAAAGGAAAGCATAGGAATTGCTTCGGAAATCAACATAGCATGCCCTGTCATTTACAATAACATCAACCACATATTTTATTTGACGAATTACAAATTTGGGAACGTTATGTATAATATTCACAACTACATACTATTCAAAACTGCTTATTCAGTCAAAGTAGGGAAAAAGAAATAATTTATCTTCCTACATAATGTACATGGTTAATCAAATCATTTCAGTTGTTACAATGTACCATATGCTAACGGTTATCATTTTCATGAATGTTCTCATTGTGCTAAATTATCAAAATTGTAATAAACATTTCGTCTGCTTACTTTGAACTTCAGCTTGATTTACCGGAATGTAAATAAAATTTTGTACAAATTCTTAGCTCATGCTTTTCAAATCAAAATGAAAAAGTGGGCTTAAGCAATTATTTGAAGCGTAGTTAATAAGAAAAAAAAGTAGACTCAAAAGGTCTAAGTAGTAGTAAGTTATGTCATGAGCAATATAGAGAGTAGTAAGTTGATGAGGAAAAAATTTAATATGAAAACAAATTAAAAAAGAGAAACATGATATAACATGAAAATGGCTTTGAGCAAGACATGAGAGTTGATTTTGCAGTTTATTCTCCTTCTGCGGTTTTGTCGCTGCTATCATCCCCCACAGCAGACAGTTGTTGTTAATGTAAATTAAAAAATTAAAGAAAACGTCAAAAATAAAAAATAACAAATGTACTGAGAAAATATACTACGTTAACCTATTATATATGTTATCTCGGTAGACTTATTTCCATCCCTAACTTCATCTAAATTACTAAATTTGTGTTAAATAAGGGTAGACAGGAGTTTGAAAACAGTAAAAAGTGTAATGCTACAACTTTAAATATATTACAGAAATATTAGGTTATAAATGCTTTTTTTAAATTAATGTTTATAGAAATTGGAGTGCAAAGATATGGTAAAGATAATAAATAAAATATGTACCTACTGGATTCCAAATCTCTTCCTTTCCCGCCATTTCAACGTTAAGATTTGTGAATGACAAAAATATTAAGTTGATGGAAAAAATATTAAGCACTGAAATATATGAGTTTGCTTAATAAAATTTAAATGAGGATGTAAGTAGATTAGTAGAATTAGGTGTTCAACATAAATGGATAATTGATATGTATATGAGACAGACTAAATCGAAGTATGAACATTGAACATCTGCTAATTTTTGGGGAAAATAGCAAAAAATAATTTGGTTTAATGGTACATACTTTTTTGGAAAAATAGCAAATATTCACTTAGTTCAATGAAACATGCGTCTCAATGACCGGTAAATTAAAAACTTAATCAGACAAACATTCATAATAATAAGCAACAATTGAATTAAATGGAGTTTGCAAGAAGACGTGATAGTATTGAGTAAAAAAAATAGAAATATATCGCACGTGATTGAAAATCATGATGTGTTTAAGTGAAATTGGTGATATGTGTTGATATGGATAGTTTAAAATGGATATTCAATGATATAGAAGACAACTGAGTATAATTAGGATGATAAAAGTAAACATGCTTATCATATATATTTGAAAGGAAGATCAATGAAACAATATTAAAGGTAAACGTGTAAGTATTTGGTAACTGTACCATAAAACCATTAAAATTGTAAATACTTTATAAGGATGAGCAGAAATTCAAGTTTTTCTAGTAATATTTTGGTTGTAGCAAAAATTTGGCATTGATTAGCTAAAATGCATTTAAATGGAATCCCAAAAAATCTTTGGTAAGTACAAAGTGAAGTAGTCAGTCAGCAGTATAGGAAGGTATGTAATAGAAAAATGAAAATATAACCATAACATAAAAGGATGGGAAAATAAAAACCTGAGTTTGCTTAAGTATGACATAAGGCAGCATGTGAGAAGTAGTAATAAAGGTTCATGCAAATTTTATATATTTGACAAAAAGGAAAAAAATTGGTGAAAGATATAAAAGGAAGAAATCAACATTTCGAAGTAAGAAAATATGCACATTTTATCAATTAAACGCCCGATCAGATAATGTAAGAGGTAGGCAGGTATCCAGTAGCATACGCTAAAATTTTAATTAGCCAGCAAAGTGCAGAGTCTCAAACAACATTTTAAATGTGAATTTTGTATAGTTCGAAATAAAACAAAACCGTGTTCATTTTTTTGTAAAAAAATATGGGAAGAGAGGCTGCATAATTGAGCATGGGAAAATGGTTATACAATATAGAAATTTACAATAAGAATATATGATCAGAAGGGAAAAAACGTGAATGTTGAAACAATTCACGTTTACAGTGGATAACTAACAGGAATCATAAAAAAACGATCATTAAATAATTAGCAGGTTATGCAATGCAATTAAATATGACCGGAAACAAATGTGAGGATAAAGACGAAATTAAAATATAGTGTGCTGCTATTGACACCCCCTTTTAGACTTCTGGCCACCTATACTAAAGGCCACCTCTTTTTTATGCCTCTCTACTCCTTTACACCACCTAAATTATTCAATTTCTAATCGGCTACCACCTCTGCCTTTAATTCTTCATTGTTCCAAAAAAAAAACCGTCTTCTTCTTGAATTTTTCTCCATCGCTCTACAAACTTGAAGATTTCCCTAAATTATCAACTCAATTTCAAGTGTCCAATCAGCTGATTAACACCATTGAATCGCTCTGCAATAGTATTCACCTTTTTCCCTGTTGTTTTACACCAACAAATCATTATGTTCTGCGAATCAAATACCCGAAATCACATCGTTTAGCCAAAAAAATTAACATACTTCTGGTTTTACATGGATAATAGTGATTGTAAATTAAGTACAAATTACATACTTCATCAGTTGTAAAATGATCTATCAAATCAACTTTTGTGTCTTCAACGACATTTGACCGATCATCTTGTGGCATATTGCTATCATCCACATAGTAATTAAATTTATCGTCAATCACATTATCTTCCTACAAAAATCAAATAAAAATAATTAAAATGAAATTTTTTGTAAATTTTGACATATAAATTGTTGTTATATGAAGAAAACCTAAAATTCAATAACTTACAATGTCATTCTCTATTACAACGTCATCGAAATTAATGTCTTCCAAACTCGAAGTTAGAGAAGTGTGAAAGAAAGCTCCTACAAAAATTAATTCAAAACTCTAAAAAAAATTTATAACAACAGAATAAATTATGCAGCGTGGTATACAAAACTAACATCTTTTTTGTCTTTATCTTTCATCCTCTATTCAGCCAAAAAAAATATTTTTTTTCTTATGGTTTAGGGTTTGATATTTGAGAATTTACGTTGTTTGAGAAGAGAAGAGACAGTACGGTTGTTATTGACTGAGTGAAAAGAAATAAAGTGGTGGTAGGAAGTAGGTCAAAAATAATAAAATCTATTAATTTTTTAAAGGTGGCCGGTAGTTTAAATGGGGGTGTGAATAGCAGCACACAAAATATAAGACAAAGGAAACATATATAATGTGAATTTTGTATAGCTGGAAATAAAACTAAATTGTAGTCAGTTGTTGTAAAAAAAATGGGAAAAAAGTTTAAAATTTGAGCATGAGAAAATGGTTATAAAATATTGAAATATTGGATAAATCTAGGATTAGGAGGTAATAAATGGAAATACGGCCATACATTGAGCAGTAAATCCTTTTTGTACTGGTTACCTAAAAAATCATCATCATGAAATAATTATACCATTAAGTAGCAACGATTGAAAGTGAAAACAATTTTACCACTATCTTCATTGTCCAAGCGGAACGCTATTTTCAACTGCAGTATACTGAAATCACGGTAATTAAGCATGATAAATTGCTCAAAGCTTGCAGAAATTTTTTGAAATAAATAAATGAAGAAGAGACCCTTTCTTCCACTGGTCAAGCTGAAGTAGGATCTAAAAATCATTGAAAGGAGAGTTTTAACAATTGAGCATGGGAAAAGGGTTACAAAATATTGGAATGTTTGGTAAGAATATGTGATTAGAAGGGAAAAAAACGTGAATAAGGTAATATACATTGAACAGTAACAATTAACCACAAACGATTACCACGAAATTATTATAAGATTAAGTAGCAATGACTGAAATTGAAAACAGTGTTTGGATCTGAAAAGCGTCAGAAGTGGGAGGGGAAGAGATAAAGAAATAAAAGTGGAAATCAGTAGAGGTGGAAGATTTGGTAGCTAGGCGTTTGATTCTGCCATTTAGGGTCCGGGGTCGAAGTGGAGAAGAAATCGGAGGAGGAGAAGACCAAATACGTGAAGAAAGAACGGTAGGAAAAAAATGGACATTTGGGAGACCGGTTGACAAACCGCTATAATCATAGTGGGAATAGATCATGGGTAGGATAAAGGACAAATACGCCCTCCGTTTTGTTTTCTAGTTTATTCTTTTGTGTAGGTAGCAATGGACTGATTTGGAAATTCAAAAAAGCTTCACCAAAGTAGAGTATTTGTATTATTAGTAAGGATATATATATATACATATATATATATTCTTGCATTTTTGAAGAAATGTTGTTTGTACTATTTATATGTACATGTGCAGTGCATGCCATTTGAACTTAAATATAAAAAATTTGGGTACCACTTTTTCGCTATCGGCATTAGCTTTCACGAACATCTCTATGTGTACTGTCAAATGTTAATATCACTAAATAATAGGATGCAACAAATGTGCAATCTTACAAATTTAAAGTTCACTCTACATATATTACCAGTTCGATATTATTTAACGGTTATGATCTAAAAATTAAACCTCATATACATTTTTGCTCTTTACCAAGTGATAAATATGGAAATTCATCCTAATAAAAAATTAAATGATCTACCTTAGAAATAAATTTCAAATTACAACTTAAAAAATATGTGTGTGTATGACCAAAAGAAAATGGCAAATTTTATTTGAACACGAGAGTTTGCTGAGTAGCCCCCCATAATCCAGCAAAAATGAGAAAACCCCTCATTTTGCTGAGTAGCCCCCCATGAAATTTAAAAAAAAACCGAAAATACCTTTTCTCGTAGGGACTCTACGTGGTTTGTAAGAAAACCACGTAGGATCACTGCGTGGTACACTAAAAAACCACGTAGGGGCTCTACGTGCTTCTTTAGTGTACCCCGTAGTGCTCCTACGTGGTTTTCTTACAAACCACGTAGAGTCCCTACGAGGTAGACTGGATAGTTTAAAAAAAAATATGTAACAGAAAAGGGCAGTTTCGTCTTTAAAAAAATTTCATTAAAAAGGGGGGCTACTCAGTAAATAGCTGGATCTGAATAGAATTTGCCAAAGAAAATAACTGCTTTCAAGAACCGACTTTAATGGCGTCCGATAGGAAAACATTCTCTTGGCAAGAGCATACTGCCCCTTTACTGACCTTCCATCCTCCCTCCTCGATGCCGCCGACGCCTAAACCGCCACATCGCCCTCCTCCGACCCCTCCAGACAATGATTCACGGAAAATCCTTAAAATTCATATGGCAAGCAAACCGTAACCGATTCCAGCCCTAATTTTACGTCCCCTGGTATATCGTCGATCAAACAATTAGTGTCCTCAAATGGTATGGCAACATCTGAACCAGTGAATTCCCATCCTCCCACCATGCCGCTCCCTCCTGTGATTGATGAGGATGGCTTCCAACTGGTCACAGCTAGGAGGAAACCCGGTCTTCGAATCCCAGTAACAGTGAATGGCCGGATATCTCCCAACTTGGCAGTGCACGAAGAGACAAAGGATATCATGCTGAGAAGACAAATGGCAGAAATAAGATTCCACAGATTCTTCATACACAAGAAAAGACCCTGTTTTTGATGCCACCTAATCCCCAAGCTAAGGACAGTCCTAACTCTAGAAGGCATTCTCCATCAAATGCTAGTAGAGTATGGAATGAGACAGGTGTTGCTTCTGCTACTACTGGATGGAATCATTCAGCGCATACTAGTCGGGCTTGGGAAGACGTTGTCGCCAGCAATCAGGTTTCAACTTCTAATTCTCTTCTATTTTATCATCCTTTGGACCATCAAAGCATGAAATGCGCTGATGTTAATTATGACTTACTTCATAAGTGTAGACAACAATGGGAACATGCCATACTTATTTATGATATGGGCTTCAGACCCCATTATTCTTTTTTTAAAGCCTATATTCATAGAGTATGACAGCCTATGGGTAATTTTTAAATTTAGGATTAATTGACAAGAATAATCCGAAGTTTAACCGGTCCTCCTATATTAATCCCAAGTTTGCGTTATTTAAGAATAATCCCAAGTTTAGAGAGGGTCTCTTCTCAAATTAATCCCATTTACTTGTATCTTCCCATATTAATCCGAAGTTTGGGGGTGTCTTCCCATGTTGATTCCAAAATAACATGTGAAAAGTCATCGGGATCAATTTGGGAAGACACCCCCTAAACTTGGGATTATTCTTGAATAACGCAAACTTGGGATTAATATGGGCGGACAGGTTAAACTTCGGATTATTCTTGTCAATTGATCCTAAAATTTATTCTAAAGAAGGAGGTTTTTATATCATAAGATTTGAGAGGAAAGAAGATTGCGATAAAATCATGGGAGGAGGACCATATTTTTATGATAAGAAATTGATGATGATTAAACACTGGTCAGTAGGCACAAAACTTAATAAGCACATGTTGACTTCAGTGCCTATTTGGGTTAAGCTTCATGGATTGCCTTTAGAACATTGGACCGAAGAGGCAATCAGTTAAATAGCATATGTAATTGGCAATCAAATCAAGCTAGATAAGGTGATTAATGGAATTGAGAAAATTGATTATGCACGAGTCCTTGTTGAAATCTCTAGCTCTTTGTCCTTGCTTGACAAAATTCCAATTTTAGTTGAGAATGAACAATTAATTATGCAAGATGTTGAATATGAATGGAAATTGACAGATAAATCAATTTATGAAATTCTTCTTCAATTTTCTTGCATCTCAACAACTTGTTTGTTTTTTTAGTAATGATTTTCTTTCAATAAGTTATCCTAAGACAGCCTTACTGTTTGTCTGCTAGCTAGCAGCCGCACATCCTAAGTTGTCTTCACCTTCCTGTTTATCAGCTTGCAGCTGTAGACAAAAACCAAAATAAAATAAAAATAGGATTCAAATCACCTTGTCTTATCTTATCTTCCACGGTTCATTTCTTATTTTTGATTTATAAAAAAAATAGAAAATAAATGGATGGATGTGAGTAGTCCATGATAGGGGTGTATACGGTGCGACAATCGTTGCTACTAGCGTCAACCGGTGCCATACCGTTCTTTGACGGTTAGTTTATTTTGCAACCACAACCATCAACCGTTGGTGACGGCTAACCGTTAAATAATACGGTTACCATTTGCTCATTGCGATATGGTTAACCACGTAACCACTGTAATGAAAACACACATTATCGCTGCAAACAGCATATAACCACTGCAAACAACATATTACACTACATGATAACTGCATATTACATTACATGTAAACACTGTAATGAACACACACATTTATTGCTTGCACAATCACACCATGTTGCGTACTATCAGCTACGGAGATGAATTATGTTCTTGAAGATTCTCGGCAATGGCTGTAGTCCCATGTTGCGTACTATCAGCTGGCAGTGCTTCCATACTAGGAATAGGTGAATGCAATTCTTTAACAATATCCATTCCTATAGTTAAAAAAAAATATGAGGAGAAAGATTGGTGGGATAATATTATGAATGACAGTGGGATAATATTATGAATGAAGCAACAATTAAGTAGTTACTTTAATATTTTGAATTGAAGTTTTTACTTACAGTAAATATTTTGAATTGAAGTTTTCAGTATCTTTGAGAAGGAACATGTTTTGCAGGGGATTGTTATATGTACACCAAACCATACTGCTAAACTCCATTTTCTTTCTCAAAATTCTGTTTGAAAATGGAGTGCAGCAGTCTAATTTGGAGCTCATTTAACATTTCTCTTCCAGTATAGTTTCATTTTTGCTTGCTATCATATAACTGTTCTTGGTCAAAAAACTTGTGTGCAGCAGCCAAATTTGTGTGCAGGAAGGACTGCA
Organism: Allium sativum; assembly: GCA_030737875.1. Classification (NCBI taxonomy): domain Eukaryota; kingdom Viridiplantae; phylum Streptophyta; class Magnoliopsida; order Asparagales; family Amaryllidaceae; genus Allium; species Allium sativum. Next base: position 24,721,084 of record CM060912.1, on the reverse strand, counting down.
GACATAACTTGTTTATGGTTGCTAAAACAGGTAGGTTTCATGGACCATTTGTGGGCATAATCTAGCTGCCTCAGTTGAAACAGCAAGAATTAATAATGCTGTAATGTTCTCGAATTACCACAGCCCCAAATGTCTCTTGCAAAAGATTAAAACCAACTGTGTATGTTTCAAGTTACATAAAGTTATAGTTGTCTTAAACAGAACTAGTTGGCTACTAACTTATCTTTATTAACCTATATCTATATCTGAATCAGACACATTATCCATATTACAAGTTATGCATCGTTATCTGGGTATGATCCACCAAAATAATTTTTAATACAATTAGAATAGCAAGATGGGTCTTCGCTTAACAATTCTGACATATGTTTTGTTTTTTAAGCTAATTTTAGTCTTATTAAAATACTTTTAGAAAAGGAAAAATCAGTAATCTTTCTAATGCAGAGTTTCTTAAGTTTTACTTAAAAGAAATGTTCATGCAGTGAAATATGGAGGGTGAAACTAGTTATCAACTATGTGCTAATTCACACATGAATGAATTTATAAAAGAAAAGTTTAAAGATAAACAATTAACAAGATACACCCCAACTTAAATGAGAATTTCTGAATTAAATTTTCAATCCAATTAACAAGATAAAAAATTAACACCTGCAGCCTTAAAGGTCAAAACTGCTCTATCATATACAAAGATTCAAGTTGTTTCTAGCTGAAATATTAAGTTATGTTAAGCCAAAGCTTGCATTTACCCTTCTATTAGGTGCTAGGCTAATCAGCCCTACATCTCATTTTATTCAAAATCAACTACAAATCCTGAAAATAAATGGTTTTATATATTGGTAAATTTCTTTCCAAATGTTCAATCTGCATTTAGATCTGAAATACATACCATCACTATCAAAATGTTCAATCTGCAGTGAGATCCTAAATGGAATTTCACTAAAGCATGGATTCCAAAACAAAAAAACTAAACAGAAATACTAATCTAAAACTAAATGGGACATCGACTCAGATCAGGGTAACAATAATTAGAATTAGGTTGTGCGCAAAATTTACTTTGTTTGGAACCAATAATAAGAAGGCTCAACAGATTAACAAGATAACTTGCTGTTTTTGAAGAGAAATCAACAAATCGGATTGCGATGCTAACAAATCACTTTCTAGAAACATAATAACATAGTAACTAAGCAATATACCATTACTTTCTGATTGCGATACTTGGATGAGAGAATTTTCAGATGGATTCTGAAACATAATCGGTGACGAGTTGACAAATTATTGGGGAGAATAATAGGGTAATGAAAATATCTTCTCGTGAAATTCAAAGTTATAGGATATATTGAGTGGACGAGATGATTTTACTTTACATCGATGGTCCTAAATCAAAGAAAAACCCTAATTTTCATGGCTGGTTGAGAAGAGGTGGTATGGTTGCCATCGGTTTTGAGATTTAGAACCATTACCGTCTGTTGGCTTATACGGTAAGATAACCGCATCGTATTTAATTAAACGGAGACCGTTCAGAAACTTTTTTAGCAGTTAGAAGGTGTGGATTTGGTGTGGTCAGGCGGTTTAAAACTGAACCGATACAGCCCTAGTCCATGATGCCTTGAGAACTTAGCAAACAAACACATGCACTATTATGTCCTTGTCCAATGTACATTTTGACCCTGGACAAATATAGCGTCAAATTTAGTTTAAAAAATGGACCAAAGCAAATATTGTGTCAAATTAATTTTCATAGTGCGCCCTTCTTTAAAACAAAAAAGCACCGAAGCAAATATTTTGTGAAATTAATTCTCACAGTGCGCCCTTCTTTAAAAAAAAAGAAAAGAAAGAATGCTAGACCGTCAATGGCTAGGCACAAACTCATGAAGTCAATACATCAAACACGATATATATCTATTTGTCTCCCTGAAACATGAATTCAAAATTATGTCCATTTCCACCACTAGGGCCTGGGCCATCGCCCCGCTAGCCCAGGTGGAGAGCCGGCCTTGATACCATTGTCTGGCAATTAATTTATAATTGACATTAAACGAATCTTATATATGAATAAAGTCAACTAATTTAATGCAGTTAATTTATAATTGACTTACACCTTTAATTAAATCTTCATTAAATTTGTCCATCAATGCATCCAAGCTCGCATCACCACAAAGGGACTAAATTTATCTATACCTAATTCATGACTTGTAGGGTATTAGTTTGTTAATTCAATGTTGATATTCCAAATTTTGTAAGCAAGCCGGGTAATTCTATATGTCTTAAATTTTGAAAGAGATGATGCTAATAGGCTGCCTTTAATGAAAATGATAATATAAGCAATTTTTGTTAATATATTGAATGAACATCATTATGGCTCTTAACTGCATTAATACCAAGATCTTGATTGAATGCTCTAATTCGAATATTAGCCATGATGGTGATTCAAAATCTTGGGTTTGAGAGATGCTTACTGTATTTTTATTAGTAGTATTTGGGTTTGGAAAATAGTTTATTGACTTAATGGGTGGTACTTGTGGGTTTTATCGAGGCTTTTTGGGTACTTATTAGTATTGTTTGATGGAGGAAAGGCAGTTCCTGATGTAATGTTTGTGGATATTGGGCTTGGTGGTGGAGTTGTCGCGGCGAGTGAAGCAAGTCGACAGTAGTACATAAGATTTTGTTGTGAAACTATGCGGCTCTTGTGGAAGCATCTATACTAGAAACTCAATCATTCAAATCACAAAGAGATAACTTCGATTGGAAACAAAATGGAAATTCAATTAAAACACAAATATGAGATATTTCACCTAACAATAATTGATTCACTAAGAATATTTTTTTTTTGCACTTATTGGAATGAACCAAAAATAATCAAATTACAACTAAATCAATAATCTAATTGAGAAAGGAAAAGAATATCTAGATGACTAATATTGTTCGAGAAGAAGAACTATGAACAACGACGGCAAGCACTTGAATCACATTTTTCCGGTTGCACTAGTTCAATGCCCAATTTGGTTACAATTAACTCTAGTCTTGAAAGTTACTTATATAGGAGAGCAGAAAACCAAGGCAAATATCAAAACCGTCCCTTGAAAATATTGCAATTATATGTTAAAAAAACTCTGTCAAAACCAAGAATATCTGGCTTAGACATTTGAGTGGAGTGGCCAGACGTTTGCACTACAAGAACAACAATTGCTCTTAACGATTACCGGCTGTAGGAAAGCCGTGGGCGACTATTGGAAACGTCATTGGTATAGGGATCCATGGCTCTCAATTCTTTCTAACATCATCAATGGGCTTTTACCAATAGCTTCCAACATCATGAATGAATATGTGAAAAAAAATTGTTGACTAATTAACTATTGGAAGTCGTTATAAATCGTTGGAATACACCTTTGGGAGCCATTGATTATCAATGACCTGTAAGCCGTTGTCAGTTGTTGCTAACCATTGGAAATCTGTTTTTCTTTAAGAATTTAGATATGCTTACTTTCATCCGCCCACAGTCTCATATATACCATAACAGCCTCACTTCGAGCATACACATAACAACAATACTCACATATACACCCAAACATAATATTAAACCCAAATCACACACATAGTCCAATATACACAATATAAACCAATATACACAACATCCAATAAAACATAACAAGCTAACCTCATCCAAACCAACATAAACCATCATCCAAAACAACGTCTAAACCAACATCCAAACTAGCAATAGTATATACAATCCATCATAATGTGTCAACCAAATCCCCACCCACTCAAAATGTATATGTACATAATATCAAAACATAACAAATCACACCTCAAATCGCTCCCTTCCAGAACCACCAAATGAAGGAAAACACCTGTACTACTCTATGAACTCCACCATATACTGGTTCAACTCCACTATTTGTTCGTCACGGCGGCGATCATGTTCCTCAAGCTCGACAATCTGGACTCGTAGTTATGCAATCTCCTGTTTGTCTTGAGACCTCTGATACGTCTTCTGAGATGTCTTAACTTGTAAACAAATTTAAATTATCGGTTTTTTCAACATCATAATCGTAATTCATGTAAATTTAGTTTCCATTAAATTATCAAAGGAAATATAGAATATGTTTATTATAATTCAGCACAATGTGCAATAGTTTCGAACATGCAAAAGAATATTTATTTTAAAAATTATTTTAAAATTACCGCTTGGTTCCAAATTCCATAGCGCTTGTTGAGGATCGGTGGATCTATGACAATCTCAAAAATGACATCCTCCTTGTCAGCAGTCAACTTGGTTCGTCCGGTTTCCTTGTGTACTTATGCCCGCTCTTGCTGAAACTTTTGTTATTATGAAAAATAAAGTTGAATTTAGATAACATTATTGTTAGTTAATTATGATATACTTATGTATGTGGCATTTGATTTATCATCATGGCCACAGGAGTATGAAACTGTGCCTGAATCTTCGGTCTGACTCACTAATTGACAATCATCTTGATTAATTCCTTCATCATTAGGCAAGCACTTTGAATGATATGTTCAAATGATCACTAAAATAATGAGTGAGAACAAAGAAGATTCTTCTTCAACGTATGATTTGGAAATCAAACCCTTCTATTTAGGCTTTTTGTCTCATTTTTTTAGTGATTTAAATACCTATTAAGAATTATTTTAAATAATTTATTTTATACATTTAACTAAATCAATATTTAATATACTAAACATTAATATACCTTTCAAATGGATACATCCATCCCTATTCACAAGCCCTCGAAGATGTACTTGAAATGGAAGTTGAATAGGTAATTCTCCATAATATTGAAAAAATCTAAAGGAAATATTTTCTCTAGTTTGCAGGGCAATATAGGGATTTGTTCCTTAAATTTAAGTGGACGATCAACTTTTAAGGTAGTAGAACAAAGCTCTTTATAAAACAAACTAAATTATGTTGCAATAGTCCAAGCTTTATTGGCAATAGTTCTTTGAAAGCGTCAGGTAACAAATTTTCCATCATAATATAAAAATCATGGTTTTTCATCCCGCTAAGTTTGTTGTCCTTATAGCCGACACATCTACGAAGATTAGAAGATATACCATCTGGGAATCTTAATTATTCGACCCATTTCGAAAATATTTTAAATTGATTATTGTATAACTCATAGCAGACTTTTAGTTTTTTCGTGTCATTTAGCTTTATATGAAGCTCAAGACTATTATGTATTACTTTGGTATCATGTCTTGATTTCAAATATATTATATTAAACATACTACCAAACATGTTTTCTCATTATGCATCATGTAAATATTATGAGGAATCCAGATATTTTTACAATAAGGCTACTCCAAAAATATGCTTTGTTTGCACCAATTATGAATCGATGATTTACCTTTCATTTCAATATGTTATCCAGTTTCATGTATCATTGGATAATCCTTTACAGGTTTATAAATATTTTCACTTGACCAAACCGTAGGTGGTCTCAAAGTTTCATTTCTATTAGCTGTAAAGTTTTTCTTATCTCTTCTAAAAGGATGATTAGTATGAAGAAAACATTAATGATAGTCATAAACTTTATTGATGATGTTAGATTGTTGTTTCTCTCATTAATACTATTGCCTGACTCAAGGTTTTATGTCTCCCTCTTATTATCTTGGGTTGTTCATCTGGCTGTAGTTGGGCATACTAGGTAGCAAGTTGCAGGTAGTAGATCTTGATAAGGACTATGCTATAGAGTGATGAAGAGCAGGAGGCTGATGTATTATTTTCTACTATCTACTATTAGTTGTTTCCACTATTATGTTTGATGTATGCTACTCTGAGTGGACTTGTAGTGAGGCTGATTGTACAGATTCTGATGATGTATTCCAATGATGTACGGATATTTCATAATGATATGAAAAGTTTAAGATTCTTTTTCTACTTCACTACTATTGCCTACCATATATGTTCTATTATATTTTATCCTTGCATTGTTATATGATAGGTTTCCGCATGTATTTCCTTCTTCGATGATCATCCCGTATCGGTTTGGCATGCAATACAGCGCACTTCATCCTAAGATTATGCTGGTGGTACAGGGCAGTCGTCACACATGGTATCAGAGCTTTGACTAAGTGATTGTATCCAAAGTCCGTGGACGTAAAAACATATGAGAGACGTATTTGTAGTTATTCTTATAGATGTATACCATATTCTAGTGTATAGTATAGTAGCGCTTGAGCTCCATTTGTAGTTTTTCTCATGTGTGAACTAATCATCCTATTTTTCAGATTTAGAATGAGTCATCGAACATCGAGACATACTGCTAGGGAGGAGACTGTTCTTGGAGGGGGAGATAGCGGTATACTAGATACCCAACTATGTTCGAGTCCATGGTGGCAACAATCATGAGGAAGATATCCATTCCAGAGATAACTGCTGTAGATGTAGGGGTTCAAGTGCAAGTACTTAGGGTTATGGACTTTGAAAAGTGGTGCAAGGACTTCACGACTCTAGTAGGGAAGCCGTTCAAAGGGACAAAGCCGACTGTAGAGATTCAAGGGTGGCTTGATACTTGCATTTAGATATTTGGAGACTTGGGCATTGATGATGCGACTAAGAGGAAGCTTGTATCGAGACAGCTACATGAAAGAGCAATGGATTGGTGGAACTGTGTCACTCTAGAGACTTTAGAAGATGAGTTCATGTGGGATCAGTTCGAAGTCAAGTTTGAGACAAAATTCATCTCTACCGTCCGGAAGTTTATTCTGTTCAAGTGGTTTGTGGAGCTAAAGCAGAATGGTTGACCAGTGCTGGAGTATATGTATGATTTTGAAGCATTGTCCAAGTATGCTCATTCGTACATTGAGAATCCTTGCCATAAGAACGAGAATTTCATTATGGACTTGGATAAATATCTTGGGAATTAGGTAGTTGATCACTTGGATGAAACTTATGAGAAGATCGTTGAGAAAGCTTTAAGGCACAAGAGTTTATTTCCTAAGGAAGAAAGTGTTGTTGCAGCTAAAGAGGAACCGAAACCACAACAGGGTGGTAATAACAAAAGGAGGAAGCAACAACAGAAAAATGGAAAAGATGTTCAGAAGAAGCAGAAAAGCGATGTGATATGCTACAACTGCTAGTAGAAGGGCCATTTTTCCAGGGATTGCAAGAATCCTATAGTTGAGAAGAAGTGGTACAACTGTGGCAAGCCTGGACATAACAAGAAGGACTATCCAGAACCAGTTAAGGGTAAGCATATTGTGAAGGCATATGCTTTGGAATTCATGCCATCTTCTTCGAGGGCTCCTACGGCGGAGGAGAAAGGGAAGAGTCTTGTTGTTCAAGATACTCTTTCTATCAGAAGTATTTCAGTTCGAGCGTTGTTTGATATTGGAGCATCACATTCTTTCATTCGCAATGAGCTTTTGTGCCGCTTGGGTTTAGAATCTGAGATTTGTGATAGACCATTAGTTGTGACAAATCTACTAGGGGGTTCATCTAGTTTGTTTATGATTTTCCGTGGTCTAGTATTGTCAAGTCGTGGTTGCTCCTTTGTGTGTGATTGCTTTGTTTTGAACTTCGTTGGGTTGGGGATTATTTTGGGTATGGACTGGCTCAAGAGGTATGCAGAAAAAAAGGATTGCGAGAAGCTCGAGATGACAGTCGAGAATGTGGAAGGGAAAATGGTGGTGATTCGATGTAAGCCAAAAGACAGGGTCTTCGTAAGCTTTTTCTATTCGCTTGTGATTCCATGGGAAGACTTGTCATCTACGTCGATCACTAGTGAGTTTGATGATGTCTTTGAAGAGGTCAAAGGGTTGTCGCCGCATCGCGAGATTAAGTTTAGGATCAATTTTGTCGAAGGTGCTAGACCTATCGTCATGCCTCTTAGACGAATGACGCTTAAGGAACAGCAAGAGTTAGAAGTGCAATTACGCGATCTTTTGGGAAAAGGATTCATTCAGAGGAGCATGTACGAATAGGGTGCACCAGTTGTGTTTGCAACCAAGGCCAATGGATCTTTGAGATTGTGTGTTGATCATCGTGAGTTGAACAAGGTGACCAAGAAGAATAGGTATCCATTGCCGAGGAGATATGATTTGTTCGATCAGCTTCACAAGGCCAAGGTGTTTTCCCAGATGGATTTGGTGACAGGATTTCACCAACAGAGAGTGGTGAAGGATAGTGTGCCGAAGACTGCTTTTTGGACACCATCTGGTTTCTTTGAGTAGCTGGTGATGCCATTTGGATTGACCAATGAACCAACGTATTTCATGGATCTTATGAATAGGGTGTTTAAAGATCAATTGAACAATTTCGTGCTGGATAATGTTATGGTTTAATCCCGAAATGTGGAAAGCATAAGACGCACTTGCGAGTTGTTTCAGAAATCTTGTGAAAGCATAAACTAAGAGCTATGTTTTCGAAGTGTCATTTCTGGAAGAATGAAGTAAGTTTCTTAGGCCATGTAGTTTCTTAAAATGGTACAGCGGTTGATCTCGCAAAGGTAGCAACAATCCAGGGTTGGGATAGAACTAAGAATGCGATTGATGTTAAAAGTTTCCTTGGGTTGGCGGGATATTATTGTCGTTCTATCAAGTATTTCTCCAAGATAGCTACACCAGTAACAGGATTGACGAAGAAGAATTGAGTGTTCACATGGGATGCGAAGTTTGAACAAGCTTTCAGAATACTAAAAGAGAGACTGACGAGTGATCCTATTCTGACGATTCCAAGTAGGAATGAAGAGATTGTGGTATACACCAATGCATGCGGTACTAGACTTGGAGAAGTGCTGATGCAGAAGGATAGAGTTGTGGCATATGCGAGTCGACAAATGAAGTCGCACTTATCCGACTCATGATTTAGAGTTGGCAGCGATAGTGTTTACTTTGAAGATGTGGAGACATACCTTTTGGGAGTTTGATTCGAGTTGTTTACGACAACAAGTCGTTGAAGTATCTTTTCTCACAGATGGATTTGAATTTTTGGCAGCAACGTTGGTTAGAGTTTCTGGCATCGTATGATTTTGGTATAGCCTATACTCCTAGTAAAGGTAATGCAGTGGCAAATGCGTTGAGTCGAAGACATGCAAGTTTGGCAGCAATGTTTCGGGATGGAAGCACCCCGAGTACTTGACAGGATTTGATTTTAGGCCCAGTGCGAGTTAGAGCCTGAAATGTTGGCAAGCTTATCGATAAGACCTACTCTCATCTAAAGGATTGGTGAAAGCCAAAAACGATACGGAAAGCTTGTCGAGATCATCCAGAAGTTGGAACAAGAGTACAAGGATTTCGAGGTCAATAGAGAAGGTTGGCTTCGGAAAAAAGGACGATAGGTTGTTCCTGATATAGATGGATTGAAAGATGAAGTTATGAGGGAATGTCATCACTCTATTTTGAAGATTCATCCTTGTGGTAACAAGATGTATCAGGACATCAAGCGAACTTACTACTGGGAAGGAATGAAGAGGGAAGTTGGAAGGTTTATTTCCATGTGTATGAACTATCAGTTGGTGAAAGCTGAACAGAAGAAGACGAGTAGACTGCTTTAGCCATTGGCAGTTCCTACATGGAAGTGGGAGCAAGTATCGATGGACTACCTAGAACCAGGGCAGGAAATGAAGGAATTTGGGTCACAGTGGATCGTTTGACCAAAAGTGCGAGGTTTAATCCTGTCAGATCGACTAGGGCAGCATCGAAATTGGCTGAGCTATTTATAAAATAGATAGTTCGATTCCATGGTATCATTAAGAGCATGGTGAGCAATTGAGATCCATTTTTCGTGAGTGAATTTTGGAAGATTTTGCAAAAGACTTTGGGAACCGAGCTATGTTTGAGTACGGCTTATAATCCCCAAACCGATGGTCAAACGAGAGAATTAACCGAGTTTTGGAAGATCTCCTTAGAGCTTGTGTATTGGACTTTGGGAGATCATGGGAAGACCGTCTATATCCAGTTGGTTTCACATATGACATCAGCTAGCAGTCGAGCATTGGGATCGTACCATACAAAGCGTTGTGGTAGACCGTGTAATTCTCCCATATGTTGGTTAGAGACTGGAGATAAGTTGATAATTGGGCCAGAAATATTAAGAGAGATCTCAGATTGCATCGAGACCGTTCGATAATGAATTAAGGAATCCCAAGATCGTCACGCCGATAAGCGCCAAAAAGACTTGGAGTTCAACATAGGTGGCATGGTTTTCATGAATATTTCATCGTTGAAGAATGTAGTTTGGTTCGGAAGTAAAGGAAAGTTAGCTCCAAGGTTCGTTGGACCATTTCTGATAGTTGAGCAGATTGAAAGCTCGAGTATAGATTGGATTTTCCCAACAAGATGTCGAGTGTGCACAATGTTTTTCATGTGTCCTTTCTATGTAAGTGTGTGCACGATTCGAATGTGGTGGTATCTCTAAAATAGTACGAAGACCTAGAATTCGAGTTCGTAATTTCGAGACCTCGTAAGCCGCTTCGATTTGTGGGGAATGACACAAAACAACTTAGGAGGAAGTCGGTTAAGCTAGTCAAAGTGTAATAGAGTGAGGATGATGACGATTGTACATGGAAAACGAAAGAGAGTATGAAGACAATCCATCTAGCAATCTTCGTTTTTATGACCCATTAATGTCGTGTCACCTCACACCATTGTAACTTGTGCTATTAATTAGAATTCCATGTGGTAGGATAAGGCTATGGATACATGGCTTGATGGATGCTAGTTTGATGATGATTGGCTGCTCGTGGATGATAGGCATGGAGAATTGTTTTGGTTACTTGTGTTTACTTGGGATTTCAGGTGCGAAATTCAAAAAGGGGGAGAATGTAACGACCCGCATTTTACATATCGAAGGATCGTAAAATGTTTTTATTATTTCCTTAAGGGTTGTATCATTCTCATATTTTAATATGTTGTTTATGGGGATGTGAGGCATGTCTATATTTTTATCAATTTTATTTGTAACCATTTTCCACTATCAGTTTTGTACAGGGAATAACTTTTGACTAGGATTGAATCAGGTGCTGGGATCGATTTCATTGGAAAGGAGATGATGTTTCCGATTTCGTAGAGTGGTCACAGTAAAGATTAGATTCAGAGGATTGGGAGGAATCGCTGTTTTAATGTTACCCAATTTCTAGACAGACTAATCAGTCATTAGTGGTATGATTAGTGAGGCCCATTAAGACTAGGGGATGTTGGCTATCAATAGAGGGGTAGAGGCAAGGAGAATGGTTTAGTTTCTTCACTTCTTTCTTTTGGTTGAGCTCGTGATCCTCCTTGCTCAATCAAACACATCTCCACTCCATTAATTTCTTAGATCTACATTAGAAGATTGAAGATCAACATCAAGGAAGAGTAGATCGCATAAAGGAAGTTGATTTGAAGACCGTTCTTCACTGTTCTTCGCTGTCCGGATTAGGGATTCATCGATTTCAAGCTACCTTGAAGATTTGGCAAGTGATAAGCATCTCTCACATGGATTAAATAGAATATATGAGTTGTTTGGTCTTATTTTCAGCATTTCAAATTGTTTTTCACCTAGATCTAATTGAGGTAAATATAGTTTCATTCGAATCACCGTAGGATCTTATCTAGCAAGATAATAATGGTAAATTCATATGTTATTCAAGTTTTTATTGATGTTTTGATCTATTTGTTGATTCATTCATTATTTTATCTTTTTTCCTTCTACTTTTTTTATTCAAAATAATCAACTATTATAGGTACAACAACGATGAAAATACAAAACAAAAGACACAAGGTACAAATTGAAACCTAAAACCCTACAAAAAAAACTTAGAGAATAGTGTAGCCGAGCATGGGACAACACAACTAAGCATGGAAAAAACAGAGATAACCAGCAGAGCAAGACTAGACTGTCCCGGCACATCCAATCGATCTAAACAAAACAACACTCTGCAAAAACCCAAAACTATCACCAAGCCATAGCATATAACAACAAGACACCAATGCCGAGCTTCTGTGGAAGTTTCTCGTTTAAACAGACAAAAAAAAACCAATCTACTCAAAACCAAACAGACAAACGCAGACTATGCCCAATGGAGTACCTAGACAATCATCCTTGCAAGTCAAAGTCGACCCCAACTTTATTCAATCCCTCCACTATCTCTTCTCAGGAGCACAATCAGTTCCCAAAGAAGGGTTTACGGCTCAAGACTAAGAAACCAATGGCACCAGATTGCCAAAATTAGGGGTAATCACCACGCAAAGGGACGAAAGAGAATGGATGAATTGAACCCTATGTTGAATCGCTCCACCATTACGTCCTCAGCAGACAAGGAAAATTGTGAACTGCGGAAACCCATGCATGACGAAAGCAGATACTCTGGAGGGAAGGAAGGAGTTTAGAAAAGGTGAGAAGATAGGAGATTGCATGAGAAGGGAAAGAAGAAGGGAAGAAAACATCTGATGTTGTTAACGAGTTTCACAACTCATGAATGTTTTTTTGACCATAGATTCATTGTTTTATCTTAATTTGGTGAGTTTTATATCATTTAATGATGATTATTGATGTGTTAAAGATTGTTGACGATCGACTTGTTGAGATATTGATTGTTCGGATGAAACTGGATGATTTGAATGAGTTATGCGCATTGATGTTATCGTTGGTCGATGGATCGGTCAAATTTGGTGATGGATTGGTTCGGATTGGAGATGGATAGCGTGGCTTTTTGCACAAGAAAGGATGGATTGGTGATGACGTGGCAATCATGGGTCGGATCATAGGTAAAAAGTATGGATCACTGACTTGTAGCTCAAGAAATTGGATGGATCAGCTATGATGGATCGGGTCATTGAAGCTATGATGGATCAGAGGAAATTGGATCAGGTAGTCCTAAAGGGTGTGGATTGGGTCGTTCAAAGATGTTGGAGTGCGCTCGATGAAAGGATGGATCAGGAAGAAGGCGAGCCAATGGATTGCTGCACCAAACTATGTTTCAACCAAGAGCCAAACAAGATGGATTAGGCGGATCTGATGTTGTGCGCATGATGGATCAACTACCATGGATCGGGTCGTGATCCATTGTATAAATCGCATTGCGGTCCCGTCATGGATCAGTCGAGACATAAAGTAGATGGATTGGGTTGTTTCATGTCTATGATGGATCGGCCGAGTGTCTTGGTTGATGGGTTGGTCTCTGGATGGATCGGCCAGGGTTATCCAGTGATGGATCGGTGGATGATCCATCAAATATATGACCAAATGAAGTTGATTTTCATTCGACGATGAGCATAGATTCGATAAGAATTCAAGGTGGAATGTTTGAAGCGTCGTGAAGTGTTCATTGATCGATGAAATGCAACGAAGATGTTTGATGACTCAGAAATGTTGAGTTCGTGGATAATGGTTGCTCGAGAAGTCTCTAAAGCTTATAGATAGTCATCAAGGTGGACGGCTAGATACATTGAAGGCGGAGGGATTATCATTAGTCGGAGGTTCTAGCAAACTCAAAGCAGGGGTATAATGGGGATGCCCAAAAGACTAGAAGAAGTCTGGTCGAGTACGCTCGGTATCAATGAAAGGCTTAGATATGAGTCACGATAGCGTATGGAGTTTAGCTAGAACCAGGGTTTACCATTAGCCCTTGACGGATGGTAGGTTGGGCCAGTCATATGATTAACGATGGTTTCAAGACAAGATTGGTGATGATAGCCATAAATATGGGTGCTATTGATTGTATCATCTTGTGTGGATTGTCCGACATCAAAGGAGATATCTCTTTGGTGCTTGTCTGATTTCTGTTTAGGCCTTCGGGACTTGTGCTTGGTGGATGTTGAATTCGATTAGGATGTTCTATTCCTGATAACTGGTTGTTATGGATGCAGTGGCTGTTTCTTTCTGTCTGGTTGGGAGACTATCACCGTTAGATATGGAGGAGATGGGTTGGGGTTCTTCTCTGTTGATGTGTTGGTAGATTAGATGATTGATCCACCTAATTCTCATATACTTTATTGATGATGTTAAATAGTTGTTTATTGCTCATTAAGACTATTGTCTAACTCAAGGTTTTATGTCTCTCTCTTATTATCTTGGGTTGTTCATCCGGTTGTGGATGGGAAGACTAGGTAGCAGGTAGTACATCTTGATAAGGACGATGTTGTAGAGCGATGACGAGCAGGAGGCTGACATATTATTTTCTATTATCTACTATTAGTTGTTTCCGTTGTTATGTTTGATGTATATCGCTCTGAGTGGACTTTTAGTGAGGCTAATTGTACAGATTCTGATGATGTATTCCAGTGATGTATGGATATTTCATGATGACATGAAAAGTTTAAGATTCTGCTCATTTATGCTTCACTACTATTGCCTGCTGTATACGTTCTATTATATTTTATCCTTGCGCAGTGAGTTATACAAAAGGTTCTGCTTGTGTTTTCTTCTTCGATGATCGTCCCGTATCAGCCTTGCATGCAATATAGCGCACTTCATCCAGAGATTGTGCGGGTGGTACGGGGAGGTCATCACATTCAACCCACCATCATCTTTCATGATGGATCAGTACCGATTCATCGACTATAGACCGGTATCGGTCCATCCACTTAGCCAAGTTTTGGCTAATTGTTGGATCATTGCACTCCCCTCCTCGAGTACTTCCTTCTAGTTGAAGCAAAACCCCATCTAGATGACTAATATTATTGATCTATTAGGGATAACTCGAGCGATTATACTTCAACCCATCCAAATCACACCAAAATTTCACTATGACCTACTTTTCACGCCCAAAGCCACTCGCTAAAGTCAGCACTCCTCAACCACCCTTTATGGATCGGTATCGGTACGGGTCCATTAACTTAGCTTATTTCGCAATGAAATTTTATGGGCATCATCCTAACACCTTCCAGAGCTCCTCCACCAAGTTTCATCTGAACCTCCGATTTGTGTTGTTTTTTAATTCTAAGCCTACGATACACAATTCAAAATGACCAAATCAATCAAAATCATACAATTCAACAAATCAAACAAAAGTTCATTCAATTCCAATCATGATCAGTCATACAAACATGAACATACATGAATTATTGCATAAAAACTATGAATCTAACATAATTAGGATATAAACATATATTAACATGATTAATCTAACAACCTACCGATTCATATGATCAATTCATATTATTTTATGGTTTTTGTACTAAAATTAACATAGGCAATAAGATTTTAGGTGATATTAACATGCATGTTATGAAATAATCCTAATTTAATCCATGTTATCCATAATATTCATGTGGGAGATATCTACCACTCGCCAAAGCCTAGACCCGATGATGTTAGGATGAAATCAATTATGACATCGAAGAGACAACAAAGAAAATCCTTGATTTGATGCAAAATAGAAAGATATGATCTTTCCGGATGTAGATCTTGCCTTAGAATATGACTTAGAATAAATAGATGAAGAGATTAGGATTTAGGCCTAATCTAGAGAATGACGGATACAAACCTAATGTTTGAATGAAGAGATAAACCTTAATTCTCTCCTTAAACCCCACTATTTATAGCTACAGGTCGTTAGCCTAATGGGCTGACTACTCAACCCATTAATAGCAAATTAATCTGCCTAGCTAAAACTAAAATTTAAAATGGTGATTTCTCATAAACCGTTGAGCCAAACTCTTAATGTGGCCACTCTATGCAATTTCCAACCACTATTTTGATCCAACGAGACTGATTTCAGCACCTGGTTCAGCCTCTATCAAAATTTATTGCTAAAATGGTAAGCTTAAAGGTAAAACGGCCACAATTAAGTTCGGTAAAAATCATGGACATGTCTCACATTCCTATAAATGACATATCAAAATATGAGAATGATACGACCACTAGAGAATTAAATATAATTACCTTATTATCCTTCGGTACATTAGATATGAGTCGTTACATTATTCCCCTTTTAGGAATTTCTCTCCCGAAATCCAAGCAAACAAAGCACTCTGCATGCCTACCATCCACGAGTAGCCAATTCATCATCAAATCTAGGATCCAACAATCCATGCATCTAAAATCCTACATTAGCATTCAGAGTTCTAATAGTGCAAGACACGATGGTAAAAGTAAGATATGATATATGGGATATACCACTTAAATACTTCTGGATGGGTTGACCTCATACTCTCCTCTATTTCCCATGTGTAATTGTCATCGTTCTTGCTCCATTATATCTTGACTATCTTAACAACCTTTCTCCTTAGTTGTTTCAGTTCATTCCCACGATGCTAAGTGGCTTATGAGGACCATAAACTTCCAATTCTACCTCTATGTCTTCAATCTGACCAAGAGATACCTCCTACTCGGGTCATAAAGGAACTTCCTTAGATATGATACATGAAACATATTGTGCACACCCTCTATCTTCTTAGGTAACTCCACTCTATAAGCGAACTTTCCAATACGCTCGACAATCGGAAATGGTCCAACAAACATTGGGGTTAACTTGCCTTTCCTTCCAGACCGAACAACATTCCTTAGAGGAAAAACCTTGACGAACACTAAGTCTCTAATCGAGAACTCCAAGTCCTTTCTTCTATTATTAGTATAACTATTCTAACGATCTTGGGATGCCTTCTTTCGTTGTTGAACGATCTCAATCTTATTAGTCGTCCATCTTATCACTTTAGGCCTAAGCACCAACTTCGCTGCAGTCTCTAACCAAAAAGATGGAGAATTACATGACTTACTATACAATGCCTCATATGGTGACACACCAATACTCGACTGATAGATATTATTATAGGGAAACTCAACTAGATGCAGATGGTCTTCCATGATCCTCCAAAATCCAATACACAAGCCCTAATAAGTTTATCTTTTACATGTTATTTTTCGTCTTATTTACTATCTACTATTTATTCCTTTTTAGTTTTTTTTATATAAGTACATTCTTCTTCCTTACCCCCTTCTTTGTAATTGTTTTGTTTACAGTCTTGTTATCCCTATTTATTCATTTTGTTCATTTCTGAGCCTATATCTATTTCTTCTTATTTTCCTTTGTTTTGCGCTTAGCCTAGGCCAATGAGAGCCTAATACTTTATCGTTTGATTTGCGTAAAATTGGAATAATATAAAATAATATTTAAAACGGAGATTTTTGGCATATTATTAATTGGAATCATAGTAAATTGGGGTAAATTCAAAAGGAAGAATATGTAAATCCATGAATTGGAATAATCTTTACTTATTTATAAAATGAGTAAATGTTATTAAAAATGAGAATCGGGAATAAGGTATACTTAATATAATATTGAGTAACTTGTAACCAGTATCTATAAAACATCTGAGTAAGGATCTGTTTGACTTGGGGGAAGGTTGTATAAAGAGTTACGTTAAATTAGAAATGTTACAACCTAGGAATATAACATAGGGTTATATTGAGTTTATTAATGAATTTAAACCTGATAAGTTAAAGCTGCCCGATTAATAAGCTAAGAATTTCATTCTGGTAAAATATGTGGGGACCCTAAAAATCCCAATTAACTCAGGGGCAAAGCCCAAGGATGGCTTGTTTCAATCTGCTTGCTTGTCTATCTGTTTATAACTCGTATCAATCAATACTCGCTTATTATCATCTGAATCTCGCACTAGGTAGAAACTAGGGCACGCTTTACTAACGCTTGATTGTAATAGGTTCAAATTCTAGAGGGGGCTATGGGCGTGTTCCGGGGAAACCATGAGCTTGCACTGTTCCGAACAACGAAGATAAGACACTGTAACACCGATGAATAATGTGACTTTTAGTTGATGGGTTTGGTACTGATATCCCTGAATGCCATAGTTGGCACATGTTATTCATGTCTGTTTAGGGTGTCGATCACTGGGTAGATATTAGGTAAAACCAAATCCTGATATTCTGAATATATTATTGTTTATTTATTTTTCGTTCGTTTTCGTATTTCGTCCATAATTTTTTCATACAGACTCCATTCATAAAATTCCAGAAATGAAAATTGCAAGAATTCCATCACGAATGCAATGTTGCAAGTTTCATGGTCAACTTTCATCGTTTATGAAAATCAAATTTTTGGAAATCAAATTAAATAACTAAATTAATTATCATCAAAATTCTAGGTTGTTACAGAAGATTTGCTTTTGACTCTATCGAAGGACGATCCTTGTCCTCCTGATACATTCAAAAGGTAGTGATTAGGCGCTTGTAGAAAGAGAACGTCTTTGAAAGTCTTAACTCTTGTGATTTGAAGTGTTGGTCCAGAAATATGAATTATTATTGCTAGATGATTCAATTCTTTTGAAGGGGTTGATTGCTACAGAGTCAACCGCTTCGAAAGGTTGATCCATCCTTGGTGAGGCCCTTTTTGGTAGTGAAGTGATCTACTTTTAGTAGTCATGCAATGGAATCCCTTTCGACACAGTCAAAGGACTTCCCTAGCTTGAAAAAATGAACTCGAGCACTTTGAGATGGCTCAAGTGCTTTTACCAAGTCAGAAAACTGGAAGACGACACTTTCGACTTCTTTGAAAGAGAGTTAAGGTTGTCAAAATGATTTATTCCATTTTCTTCTATGAAAAGTATGCGGTAAATGAAACAAATGTGGATGCATTCCTTTGACTCTTTCTATCGGTTCCTCTTGTCATTCTATGCCTTCAACAAACTAATAAGTATTTTTGGTAACCCCACCATTTCAAAAGGCTTGTATTGCTTTCAAATAGACTTAGTTCGTGGTCTTTACCAGGGTTTCCATCTACCTTTGTTGATTTCCTTCGAAAGCCTGCTTCTGATGTCTTCGAGAATTATTTCTAACTCCTTCGACTACTTATCTCTCAGGTTTCCTTTATCATTCTTTCATACTCTTACATACTTGTATATTTTGGTTAACATATAGCATCCTAGTATAAAATAAGCTTTTTTTCTTTAGAAAAAAACCCATGTGAAATTGCTTTACTTTCAGGTCAATCCTTACTTAGGATGCATCATCTGCATTCTCTATTTATCTCTTAGGCTTGCTTTTCCAATTTCTGTAACATTACAAACTTGAATAAGTAATTCTATTCTCATAATCTATTAACTCTATCTCATTGTTTCAAAAATAATTGTTGTTCATTCTATAGCCATCAATAACAACATTTTTATACTATAAGGAAAAGGCTAACCTTTACTTCGAATTGAAAATTTGCTTCACTGAACATAATTTGAACGTTAATGATTAAATCGTAGAGAACTTTCCATCATCAATAATGATTAACAGTTAATCGAATAAATGCCAGAATTGTTTATACTTTATATTAGCGTCAAAAATGGAACTAGCACCTGATTTTACTGAAAGCATCGGCCTTTTTAGGGGAAAACATACTAAATAGATAAAAACAAATAAACAATGAAAGAAAACGAAAAGCAGAGAAAGAAGACACAAGTTTTATAGTAGTTCAGACAACGGTAAGGCAAACATCCACTTTGAATATCTTTATTATCCTAATGTTCATGCTAGATACAATGATTTTGATTACTATATTTATTAGTTTAAATACAATCATCTCCAGAGTAAGTAAGCATGTGTCACAAGTACCACGAATTATTAGAATAGATCTCGATAATTGGTTTAGGTGAAGAGTGCTTGTTGTAAATGGTTGAGGATAAATTCTGGCAGGATTCTAACAAGTAGCGACCAACTCCTTTTTCTGCAGTAGAGCATGTGGAATTTACAGGTCTTTTAAAGTATATTGGGCTGATAAATTTCATAAGCTGGCTTTCCTTAACAATTTAGCTCACATCCAAAATATAATGCGCAAACAATTTAACTCCATGGACTTGCACCAACCTATAGACTTAGTTTGAGTTAAACTTCGCATTTGGCATTTCAATGACTTCGTGGGTCTTCCCGCAAAGTTTGGTATGAATTGATCTTGATTTGATAGTGGTAGATCGGTCCATCACTTTAACTCACATTGTAGTAGTTCAGTCAATCGTGTAATCATGTCTTGGAACATCCATTTCACTTGAAACTTCATAAGAGGGATAACTAAGTTATTAGGATCACCATAGAACAAGTCATGAGAGGGCAAAATTTAATTCTATGGACTAGTACTGGTCCCTTTGGCATGGACTGGTCGCAATCCACAAACTTAAATTTTTTGCATGAAACTTCTTGAGTGTCCTTTTTATGTTACTCTAGGCTAGTTTGTGGAATTTTGGTTGGATTCGAGATCATATGGTCTATATTTGTTTTGAACTTCTTCTTTGGGTATAGAGCCGGGTCAATATTATCCCCTCAGAGTATATTTTGTTGAAAACACGATGTGCTTTAGGCCAGTATTCTGATATACTTCTTAACCCAAGTGTCTATGATTAAAATGTTGACATCTTCCAAGGATTTCTCGTTAACTGTTAGTCATGACTTTGAAATCTTTGACTTGATGTACATTTGACTTTAAGCTTCGAATTTTAAATATAAATTATTTCAGATGCATCCATAGGTTGTATAGTCATGTATTTGGACAAAAATTTAACATATAAATCATGACCCCAAGATTTAACATATTGGACTGATATCTGTCCATAAGGTGTTGACTAGTGTCGGTCCATGTATTTAAACAAAAATTTCCAAAATTTCTTATTCATATATGAGGGTTTCAGTCTTTAGTATTTTATTACTTTATTTCCTTGTATTCTCCCTTAGTTCTAACCTTCCGTTTTTTATGTCGATCCACCAAGTTCTTCCGTAATTTTCCGACTATCATTGATCACTTGGGCCTAGCGCCGACCGACGTAACCCCTGATACTCTTATTGACCTGTCTTGATCCTCACATGCTCTAATTCCACTAAACCCATGCAATCTTCCCCAAAAACCTAGTTCAAATACTACTACTTGATTCATCCATTGCAGGTCATTCTTTGACCACCTCGTCTTGGTATGCCACCTCAGGGAGCTGCCCTTTTGTCGATTTAATCTTTTCACAGCTTGGAAGTGATTTAGTTTTGGAATTTTCACTTTAGGTTTGGACTTAGGTTTTAAAATGGCATTGTTGATATTGAACTTAGGGCTTTGAGTTTAATTTTAAAAGGGATTCTAGGCTTATTCGATAACGTGACTCAAGTTTGAATTTCACTTTGGCTTTGAAATGCTCATGGATGTGTATCTTGAACTTGAAAAGATTTCATGTCAAATTAAATTTCGAACTTGAGCACAAAATCATGAATATTCAATAAATTATAACTTCAGACTTGAATTTGAACAAATTAATCATTATGGACTAATTGAACTTCGCATGAACTTAAAGGCTCGTCTATACTTCTGAAAATGTCAAAGTTGACCTTAACTCAGCATTTAGAACAAACAAGCGCGCATTACAATCCCTAATAACCTGGACTTTCACAATTTGAAGTTCCTAGCATTTTTAACCATTCTAACACTATTTTGACCAAGTATAAATAAACTAGTGATGCATAGCTAAGCTCGATTTTCGAAATCCTTATATTATTATACTTGCACATCCAATGGTCCAACAATTGAGTGCTTCCCATGCCAACTTGGGCGACTGATTCATTGTCGATTTTGAAGTCAACAATGAGAAAGTATAGTCAAAAGAAAAAGCAAGGAATGTTATTTTATGCTCAAGCAGGCTATGTTCATGAGATTATTTCATTTGACAGCTCAGGCCCAATTGGACAGAACTCACACAGATAAGGCACCACACTTGTTTATAGATGACATTTGGGATTCATCTATCGACACATACTAACCTCAAATTCCAAACGTTATCTATTAATTAAACATGACATGACACTTAGGAAACACATGCGCTTGATTATTATAAATAAGAGATTCCTTATTTAGAATGGCATCGTCATATTTTTCTTCTTTACATTATGGAGAAGGTGCTTCTTCTTGATCCAGAGCTCAATCAACCTCAGTTATGCATTCCTCATCAGTCTAGACTAGAGCTTCTTCTCATATTATTTTCAAAAAAGCCATTATAGCAACGTGGCCTATCATTGACTTATCATGCCTAAAACTTTGGATTATTCCTAAACCTCTTGAGAGAGGTCATTTCATTGTTATCCAACAGATTGTTCAACATGTTTGTATTCAATTTCAAAATCCCAAAAGTGAAGTTCAATTGTTAGAGAAAGGAGAAGTCACTGATCTATCTCAATTCAGATTCATGGCTTATCATCGTTATATGTGAATGGGGTTGTCCCTCCAATCAACCCTTTTCTTTGGACGACACTTCAAGATTTAGGGATTGCATCGTATCACCTTCACCTGAACTAATATGCTGTTTTGACAGGTCTATTTGTGATTTTTATGGGGACCAAATAGTACATCCTAAATTTACTGATATCTAATATCTTCCTATCCTTAAGAGAAGGAAAGATCATCCATCACTAGGTTTTGTTGAAGCGTCTTGAAATCGCAAGCTTGTTCTTGATCTCCCAGAAAAATTTCCTCCGTTTATGAATCTATTTTTTACATTCGATGCATGGAGGTTTTCAGTAGGTTTTGGACTTGTGGAGGTGAGTGTTTGAGTTTAAAGCTTTTCCCTACTTAAATTTGAAAATGTATGATTCTCAACTTATTTTGCTATTTTCTTCCTCATAGATTTTCTCATACCTATCAAAGATCTGAGTCATCAGATAACCTTCGTGACCCTAAGGGCTATAACAAACCAAAATTTTAAGATGTAGTAATTAATTAAATAAACAATAAGTTGGTAAAATTTTCATAATTTAGCTATCGTAGTTGTACCATTATGTCTATGAAAATTTTTCATTCTATCTGCATATAAAGTGTGTATAAATCATAGCTAGGTATAAGTAAGTTATAAAACATATGAGTTATAGGTATTATTCTGAAAATAATAAAAGATTATAAAAATATTGTTTTTGCAAATAACCTAATTTAACTATGGAACATTTTTCAATTTTTCCGTTACGATTTCTAGGTAATTTTAGGTATAAGTTGTCAAAATCTGAGTTCGCATGAGAAAGATATTGCAGAAACAAAAATAAAAAGAAACTATAAATTATATATATATATATATATATAATATAGATATATATATATGGGTTGGGCCGACCCGATCCATAGCCAGGTCGACCCATGGTTAATCCACACATTAGATGGGTCAACCCACCCAATTGTTTAGGCACAACTAGCGCCTAAACGATAACGTTAGTGGCTAAATGTTTTCTCTACACGTATTATTGTTGAGTTTGCTTGTTTTAACTAGTTTGAATTAAACAAAGCTGATATGCAAAGTTCTTATTGGTCATATAATGTGGTTGGCTTAGAATTAATCCATAAATACAATAGCCTAAGATCCCTAGCCTAACCTATAAATAAACCTCTAGACCACACTCATTCCTTACAATACAATCTCTTCCCCTCTAAGGTTCTCTCTTTCTGAGATGGACCTAAGCTACATTTTTAGGGAAAAAGAATCATTAAAATAAATATTCTTATATATATATATATATGTGTGTGTGTATGTGTGTGTGTATATACGCTCTTTTTGGAGACGGGACCTTTAAAGGCCCTGGAGGAATGCTTTGACCACGATGAGGTTGTAAATATTTTAGATTTTTGGTAATTTAGGAAAATAAGGTTTTTAACAATTGTAGAGTGTTCTATAGTTTTTCTTTACATTTTTCATATAGTTTTTCTTATAATTTTTGTCATTTTTCCATAAGTTAGTCTTTGCTATCAGTTTCTTTTCTGTAAGTTATTTCTATATTTTTCCTTTCTTTTTCTTACAATTTTAGTTATTTTGCAGTTTCTATACCTAATTGTGGCTTATGCCTAAAACACGTCTGATTTTGCATATGATAGTATAATGACGACTGATTTAATCCAACGAATGATGTAGTCCTTTTTATTTTACATGGAAAATTAAAAAAATTAAAGAATAATTGTGCCAATATTTACTAAACATATGCGACTAGGTTTACAAAATAATGTGCATAATATAGATGTAACGACCCAAAATTCGCTGCCTTTCGGACCGACCGTAAGTCGTACAGGTTTGATCCGAAAGTACAGAAAAACTCGGACTGTGTTGACGGCAAAAATGACGTAAACACCAAAGATTCCAATTACTAGGAATAGTTAATTTGGTCGCCTATACAAGAGTGGAAAGCAGTAAATAACACGAGAGATTTATAGTGGTTCGGCCTCGGGAGGGGCCTACGTCCACTATGAAGCTTTGTTGGAATATTATTGATCATTCAAAATTACAAGTGTTAGACCATCACATGACATCTCATAACATTTGCTTGTAGGCTAGGTGACGCCATCATTATGACATATGATGTCATAATTGACATATATGAAAAAAATATAGGAAAAGGACTTTTTTCCCTTCTTCTTCATAAAAGTGGAGATGCCATTAATGGAGCTCTCATGAAGTCTCAAGGTCACAAATTCCAACCCCTTTGAAGTGTGAGGCAATGGGGTATTTATAGGACAAGGATTAGGTAGGAGTAGGTGGGAGTAGGTAGGAGTAGGTAGAAGTGAGTGGGAGTACGTGAAAATGGAGGCCTACACGCAGAAATTCGCGCCTGACTTGCACGTATGCCAGAATTTCGCACCCCTCCCCTTGGGTGCGAATTTCACACCTCATGGGGTGCGAAATTTGCACCCCATGGGGGGTGCGGGATTTTGGCCTGCAGCGGTGCGAAATTCGCACCATATGGTACGAATTTCACACCCCCTGCAGGGTGCGAATTCGGTACCCTACTGGGTGCGAATTTCGCACCCTGCTGGGTGCGAATTTTGCACCTAGTGGGGGTGCGAATTTTGCACCCTGAGGGGTGAGAATTTCGCACCTCGAAGGGTACGGAGGTCCTAGTAATAAATGCTCTGGTAGCTTGCGGTTCAGGTTCAGGGCTCGGACTGCGAGGTCTTTCTTTGGCGCGATCCTTCTTCAACCTGTTTCCTTCGCTCCTAGATGTCCTCCTGACCTTGACTCCACGCGATGGGTTGAGTTGATCATGCCCTGCGCACTTTTGGGAATCGGACCAAAAGACCGGTTAACATTTACCCCCCAAAGTAGGTCTTGTCTTGACATGATGTGCTTTGAATTGGTTAAGATAGTAGTCGGGTTGTAGATTTATCCTGTTAAAGAAGAACAGATGTTAATTATAGGGTTCGCTTGCTGCAGACTTGCGAGCGAGCTGGTATTGGTGTGACAACGTGCTTACATTGCCAAGAATCCGCAATGTGTGGCCTTCGCGTGTTTTCAATGGTCGATATGTGGACAGAATACATGTACGTGAGGGCGTGGTGCGACGCTTTGGAGTGCAGAGGTACGAGAGTTTTCTCTCTTTGTGTATTTTTTTGGGTTCGAACCTCTGAACCATGGAGGTTCAGAATTTTGAACCCTATAGGCTTGAAATTTCGAACCCTAGGGGTTCGAAATTTCAAGACCCGTGAGTTCGTAATTTCGAACATGCAGGTTCGAAATTTGGGGGAAGTCGAAGGGACCTTTCCCTTTTTATTATAAATAGGCCCTCCCCCTCTTCATTTCCTTCCATTATTTTCTTCCTTGGCCGCCATTGTTGTGAAAGCTTCAGAACTCAACACTTTCATCCGAACCTAGGTAATGAACGGGTCGAAGGAGAGAGGGAGAAGAGAAGTTGTAGGGTCATGATCCAAAGGACCCTCAAAGGACCGACCCCCACCTTCCGAGACTCGAGCTCTCGAACCCCCTAGAGGGTTCAAAATTTCGAACCTGTAGATTTGAAATTTCGAACCCTGGAGGGGCTCGAATATCCAAGCCTCCGGGTTCGACTTTCGAACTCTGGGGTTCGATTATCCAAAACTTCGGAGTTTGATTTTTGAAACTTGGGGTTCGAATTTTTGAACCCTGATGGGTTCGAATTTCCGAACCCTAGAAGGTTCGAATTTTCAAACCCCGATAGAGGCTCGAGTTCTCAAATCCCGGGGTGGCTTGGTCTCTTTGCTGGGTCCTTTTGGCGTGGCTGCCTCGTGCTGCCCCTTGGCGGGGTGTGCTTTTTCTTTGCGGAACTTCGATCTCCTGACTACCCGTCCTTAGTTTTGCATACCGCTTATTCACTCGTATGGTTGCGCCTAGTGCACACGCAGTTAACTGTGCGGGCAAGGAGTTGGACCTTGCACATAGGATAGCGCATATACTTGAACTGTCACCGAACTATTGGCCTGTTTAAATGTTTTCTGTACATCTTGACTTTGCATGACACCGCACGTACTTTTTAGTTTTCACTGACACGAGGGGTACCGGTTATTCCCTTGCGATGTCTAACACTAGTGTATTAAAGTATAGCTAGCGATGTAAACAAAATTAAAGACCGGGAAGACATTGGTGGCCGAGGCTTCCCCCGTCGTCACACACATCTGACTCTACCAACAGCGGTAACTCGAGCGGCAGTGAGCTTGAGACTACCGAAGATCCATTTCTTCTCGATCAGCTAGTTCGGCCGAAGTATCTGATCGCGGGGAACAAATTGAGAAGCTATACTCTCTGGTCATACACGAAGAGATGAAGAATGTGTACATCATGAGTGGAGATGCACTGGCGGCTCCAGTTGCTCCGGATATGTTGCTTGATGTTGTTATCTTGGAAAATCCGACGGACTCGGTACTGTCACGCCTGAATGCTACAACAATTGTGAAAATGGCGCAGCGGTTCAATATTCTAGTGGGCAATGCCCATGCACCTGGTGAGGGTGAAAGAGCTCACGCACCGCCCGAGGGTTTGATTGCTTGGAATAGACAAGCTTTTTTCGTGAGATGCGTGCCCCCAGCCAACGACTTTATTTGGGAAATGCTTTCCTACTTCTTCCTTGCACCTTCACAACTACATCAGAATGCTTACTCCTCGCTCCTAGGCATGTACGTACTATACCGAGAGTATTTGAACTTGGAACCCACCAGATAGGACATCCGGTATTTTTTCAGCCTGAGGAGAACATCTAGTGGATCACCCTCTCAATGGTTCCTGGAGGCGGCGACCACCACTAAATTCTTTATCGGGAAGTGGCCCAGGCCCTTAGTGATTAAGTACGATTGGTTCTTCATGCATTGCCCTCCCAGATTCACAAGGAGATGGATAGAAGGGAGTAAGTATTTTCGAACTCCGTTTCCTGCTACAAAATTATTGGATCTCGTGTCTTATCATTTTTTGATCGTGGAAGGGAATCCAGAGGTACCAACCGGTGAGGAGTACTAGCAATGTCTTAATGCTCTGCGAGCGATCCCGGAAGATTTTCGCAAAACTGATACTGTGACGATCCCTGAGCGCCTTCGCCGTGTCGTGCTGCTCCCAGATGATCGAGCTGTAATTAGGCCCGCTGTGGGAAACAATGTGCCAAAGAAGACTATGGTGAAAGACCCTGCAACCCTTGGTCAAAAAAGAAATTTGCCCGCTGCGTGGCCTAAGCTAAAAAGGTTGTAAAGTTCCAGGGAGATGCTGGTGGAGACGGGGCTTGCGGTGAGGAGGCCGCATCTGGGGACAAAGGCTCGCTGAGTGCTCCCGTCCTGCCTCCGGCAAGGGGAGCCGTAGTGTCGATCAAGCCATTGTCCCCAGTGACCGCTTCTAAACCCGCGACTCCACTTAAAGATGAACACCAATTTGATGGCTTAAATAAACTTGACCTGGACGTATCCTTATGGCCGACTCTGGCTGGCATGGATGACTTAGCTCTCGCCGCGGGGTAATTAACTCCGTCGAGTGGAAAACAATTTGGTTTGTTGATAGAACACTTAGGGGATACACTCATAACCACTGCATAGCATAGCGATTCCTATGAATGCGCCACTTGAATAGACTTATTTCTTTCTCTTATCAGGTGATACGGCTAGAGGAAAGGGAGGACGAAGTCACGGATCTGGAGATCGACGACGACCTCCGAGTGCTTTTCTTGGCGCCTTTAGGAGAGGGGCTAGTTTGTATGGTGAGGCCCCACCTTAACAGGATCGTAGTGATGGAAGCCGTCATCCTGACATACCCCTATTGCCTTCGTCTCCTCCTCCCCCTCCTACAATCCGAGTGTCTGTGGGAGATTCCCATCTTGACCTGGGGAGATCGAGGCGCATGTCATCAACAACTCCTTCTTGCACTGCTCCCGAGGTTTCTGTTCAGCCCACTAGGGGGAAGGAGCCACCGCTTTTCATACCAAGGTCGGATGAGGCGGCCGTGCTAGAGATGGGAGACCTGACAGAGGCTCAAGTTTCAAAACTTTCGATAGAGGAACGGAAGGAATTCTTGAAGTATTTGATATACACGTAAATGTGTATATCTTATCCACTTATTTATCTTATTTTCCCTTTAAAATAATTGATACTTTGTATTTATAGCTGTATTTTCAGATTGTTGACAAGAAGCACGGTTTAGAGCATTTGATGGATAAAGCATGAAGAATTTGCTTAAAAAGAGTGAAGTTTAAAATTGCTAAAAGCTTGAAGAGTCTAAAGCTTGAAGAACGGTTGCAATTATATTTCAGTTAAGAAGAGTTGGCTCAATAAAGACTCAAACTGCATTCACATTAGCTCATTAGGAAGGCCTCTTACTCATGTTGCGTTCACACTAGCCTATTTGCTAAACCACTTACTCTAAAGCTGCGTTCACACTGGCTTATGTGTTATTTGGGTTATTTCTTTAGTCCCACATTATGTAATTAGCTAGCTAGCCTTTGTCATATCAGCTATAAATACCTTGTATCTCATTCATTGTAAGACACATTGGGTTTTATTCTGTAATTCTCTTCTTGGAATAAAATCATTCTTCTTCCTCTTCTCTATTTAATTTTAGTTTTATTTATGTTCTTGTTATTTAATTTCTGTTTTTCTTCTTCTTTTGCTATGTCTAGCTAATCCCCTTTGATTAGGGGGTGATGACGCTGATAGTATGATTCAATATGAATCACATAGCCAAAGGATGAGGAATTCATGTATATAAATCTAGATCTGAACTAGGGTTAGATCTGAACCTTAATATCCTGTGTCGTTTAAGAGCTATGCTCCTTCACAGGGTATATTCGTGTTTGGTCTAACAATTATCAGATCTAGATCTAATTTTAGGGTTTTAGAAATTAATTAGTGAATCAGTCCTGATAGTCTATGGTTGTAGAGCTGAGCCCCTGCATAGGCTATGCTTGTCGTTATTTACTTATTTGTTTCTACAAACCCAATTATCGTTGATTCATGTTTGTGACAGAAACATGTATTAGATATGGTTAATCTTTTGGCTATTGATGATTATGAATCTGATCTATGTCATTATCCCCTAATTGCTTTCACTTATTGTTAAAACTCTCTGTTATTTAATTTTTGCTATTTTCTTTAATCAAAAGTGAGGGATAACTTGATTGGATTTATTAATAAAATAATTTGGTCCCAGAGTTCGACACCCTCTACAACAATCCTTGTTGTTTAGGAAAGACGAACGAATTTTACAGTTGTTTACAATTGTATAATTTGTTCGCAAACAAATTTTGGCGCCGTTGCCGGGGACCAAAATAATTTTTGTTTTTAAATCCTTCGGGTTATAATTTTCTTTTTCTTAATATAAAAAAAACACAAAAAAAAAAAAGATTTTTATTTTGTTCCCTTTTGTTTTCTAGCATATATAGCAGAAAATTCTTGATTGGTTTGATTTAGTGTTAGTCAATGATACTGTAATCTTCCTACCAAGAGAAAAAAAATTACAATTTTTGACTGATTTGTTTCCCCTTTAATTGCCTTTTAATTTCTTTTCCATTACACTATATTCCATTTCTCAAAAATATCTATTAAAAAAAAAATTGCTTCTTTTGATTGAATTGTTTTCTGTCTATTATTTCTTTTCCTCCTTTCTTCTCTTACAATCTGATTTCTTTCCTCTTTCCTAAAAAAAAAAAAAGATTTGCAATTTTTGTTTGATTTGTTTCCTTTTTTATTCCTTTTCCCGTCTTTACATTTCTTTTTTCTACAAAAAAAAAAAAGATTGCAAATTTTCTGTTTGATCTCTTTCCCCTTTCGCCTTTCAATTTAGTTGAAAAAAAAGGAAGAAAAAAAAATAAAAAAAAAAATCCTTTTTTAATTCTTTCTTATTTTGTATTCTGTCAGACCATTCATGAAACATCTCCGTTTTCATTCTTTCATTTCTTTCCCTTTTTCTACAATTTTCTTTCCTTTTCGCAAATCTTACAAATAATAAAAAAAAAATTCTTCCTTTCTGCCTCATCTCTGCTTTATACTACAGCCACATCTCTTCTCGAACCACTGCATGATTTTTTTTTAGAGGAACCGAAACCCGAACCTAAAGTTTGAATGTTCAATTCTGTTTGAACGATTCCCAAAAAAAAAAAAAAAAAAACAACAAAACCGAACTTCGGTTCTGAATCAATTTCCAAAAGAAAGAGAGATAAACTCGCGATTTGTTTCTTAAAGTTTGGATGGGTGCATGATTTTTTTTTAGAGGAGGGCGGCTTGTTTTATTTCGATTTTGTTTCTCTGAAAAGGGGGACAGAAGTTTTTCTAAAGAAATTGAGTGGTCTCTGAGCATTTTACTCATTGGATTTTGCTATATGTTATTGGGCCGGGTTGCATTTAGTTGTTTTTAATTGTAATTCGAGTTTGCTTTGGGTCTATTGATTGCTATCTGTGTTGCTTAGTTCATTTATTTGCATTAAATCCTTTTCAGGTCACACCATAAAAAGAGAGGATTATTTCATTTCCTTTTATTTTTTATCTGATTTTCCCTCACTTTGTTTTATCGTATTTTAGCTTCTTTTGCTTAACTAAGTTCTTTTGTTTTAAACCCAAAAAAAAAAGGAGAATATTTTTTCGGAAGCAGGTACAGTGGAAATTTAAAAAAAGGCCTTAAAAAAAAAAAATTCGGGCTAGGAGCCCGAACCCGTGCCGCAGCGCAGCGCAGTCAAGCAAATAATAGGAGGCGACAACAATAAAAGACAGCGGACTATTCAGTCTTCGAGCGGTTGCACACCAAGTGGGGGTGTGAACGCGCTAGCGCGACTCAACTGCACTGGACGGACTGCCGATCAAGATGAGTATTTTCTAACTCTACAGGGACCGCTGCTGCAAATAAAAAAAATTAGAGACATTGCTTGTAAAACTCTTCTGCAAGGCATCGGCTTGCTTGTAAAGAAACAAAATTGTTTTTTTTATCTCTGCAATTGACTGTTCTGAGACTGTTCATTTCGTGACTGATTAAAAAAAAAATCCGCATTCATCGTAGTTTTGTTTTTACTTTCTAAGGACTTCATTATATTTTGACAATTTGGTTTAGTTCAAACGGATTATTTCTCGGTGTCTAGACTACGGCAGAGTAATAACTGTTTATAAATATTACGGTGATTCGTAAATATTATATCAGTTGTTCCTCTGAAGGTACTTAAACCTTCGGCTGCATTGCTAGGGTGATTCCTGGTGCACCGATAACTCCCGTCCGTTAACTGGCTGAGAAATCTTTTTTTGAAATAAATCAAACCGTCATTATATAATTCTAGAAATTGTAAATTGCATTAGGTTCATTTAAAAAAAAAAAACTTTTGTGTCTAATTCTTTTTCTCTAAAAAAACAAAAAAAATCGCTTCTCAAATTTGTTTTTTTTCTCATCTTCCCTTATTCTTCTCGCTGGTGCATGCGTCATTGGACTCGTGATCCTTCGGATAATCGTTTAGTTCGAACAAACATTTCTTTAACCATGGCCGAAGAAAATCCCCCTCGATCTCTTATGGATAGATACTTCCCCGATCGGGTTTCTATTCCTTCTTGTATCATATTGCCCGCCCCAACGGGTAACCACTTTGAAATTCATTCGAATCACATAAATACTCTTCCAAAGTTCGGCAATCTAGAATGTGATGATCCTTATATTTTCCTGACCAAATTTGAACAAGTTTGTGCAACAATGAAATTTCAACAATTAAGTGACGATGGAATCAAACTTAGGTTAATTCCATTTGCACTTACCGATTATGCTGAGAAATGGTTGTATAGCTTGCCTTCAAACACGATTGGAACTTGGGGTGAATTTGTGAACATTTTTCTAAAGAAATTTTACCCTCTGGAAAAAACATCTAAAATTCGAAATGAAATCGTCAATTTTCGTCAATTTGGGGGTGAATCCTTTGCAAAATATTTTGAAAGATTTAAAGAGCTTCTAGTCAAATGTCCACATCATAATTTCGAAAAATGGACTCTTTGTCAAATTTTATATGATGGACTTGAAAATAACTCTCGAACCATGCTCGAATCAATGTGCCAAGGAAATTTTCTAGCCCAAGATCACAATGCCGCTTGGCAATTTCTCGAAAATTTGGCCGAAAAATCAGCTCAATGGGAAAGATCTAACGAGAAATCGATTTATTCCCGATCTAACGCTCATTCGGTAGGATCATCAGTAGCCTTAGAAGCAAAAATAGACGCAATGATATCCAAATTCGATAACGTCCTTTCATCAACGCAAATAAATCAAGCTCAAGCGTCTCAGACATCATGTTACAAATGTAATGATCCTAACCACATAGCTGATCAGTGCCCACATTCATTGGAACAACTCAACGCATTTAACAAAGCTAGGAACGACCCATTCTCCCCAACATACAATCCAGGTTGGAGAAACCATCCTAACTTCTCTTGGACCCAAAACAATGCAAATTCGAATGTGGTTCGACCTCCTTTTCAATCATTTTCGAATAATCATTCGAAACCTCCCTTTCAACAAACTCAATTCCAAAACCCTGCGCCACCATCTCAAAATCAAGCGCAACAATCTTTTGTTCCCCAAGATGATAGACGATTGACATCACTTGAGAAAACTCTCAAAGAATTGACTAAAGCGACGACCCAAAATCTCCAATCAAATACCAATCTTCAAAATTTATTGACTTCGCACATGCAAAACACGAGTCAATCGATTGCTAAACTTGAAATGCAAATGAGTTAGTTAGCCACTTCAGTAAGCGAACGAGAAAGAGGCACTTTCCCAAGTCAACCCATTCCAAACCCCAACCGTCAAAATCCTAACTCCAACCAAATTCACATCATTCAAGACTCAAACGTGAGTCACTTGAATGCGGTCACGACTCTTAGATCTGGAAAAAAGATTGACAACCATGTGGTTAACCCAAATGCTTTACCGAACGATCTTCCAAACCCAACCGAAAATTCGACCAACTCAGATCAAAACGTTGAGCCAATTTCTGACAAGGACCATCCTCAAACTCAAGTAGCCCAACCTACTGAGTTGTCTGCTCCATTTCCTCATAGACTCCGACCTAGGAAAAAGACGGATCAGCTAGAAAAAATCCTTGAAATATTTAAGCAAGTTAAAGTGAACATTCCTCTTTTAGATATTATACAACAAGTTCCACAATACGCAAAATTTCTAAAAGATATGTGCACTCAAAAACGTCATACACATGTACCTAAGAAAGTGTTTCTAGCGGCAACTCTAAGCGAAGTCTTGTCCCAATCGATGCCAGTGAAATACAAAGATCCTGGCTGCCCCACGATATCATGTACTATTGGGGACAAGAAAATCGATAGATGCCTGCTAGACTTAGGTGCTAATGTTAACTTGCTTCCATATTCCGTCTATCGCCAATTAGGGCTAGGAGAATTGAAACCCACCAAGGTTACCCTTCAGCTTGCTGACCGTTCAATTAAGAAACCTGTGGGCGAAATCGAGGATGTGTTGATCAAAATAGGCGAATTCATCTTTCCAGTTGATTTTATTGTCTTAGAAACCCAACAGGTTAGCAATCCCGCAAACCAAATCCCTTTGATTCTAGGACGACCCTTCTTAGCAACCTCTAATGCTCTCATCAACTGTAGAAATGGGTCTATGAAACTTTCTTTTGGTAACATGACTGTCGAGCTAAACATTTTCAGAACTGAAAACTCTCCTAACTCTTATGTGGACCAGTTTTCTGAAATCCATGCTGTCCACGATAATGAATCTGAGCTCGACCATCTGAATAATGAAATTGAATCAGATTACGAAACTTTGTTTCAAGATACTCCCGAAAATGTCTTTGATTCGATTCCTGTCGAGCCTCTCACAAATGAGTCTATCCCTCAACCAATTTCTTCGGTTGAGTCGCCCCAAAAATCTGACCTCAAAGTGCTGCCCAGTCATCTTAAGTACGCTTACTTAGGAGACAATGAAACTTTTCCTGTCATTATCGCTTCTGACCTTACTTTAGAGCAGGAACAATTGCTCCTTCCCATTCTTAAGAAAAATAAGGAGGCAATTGGTTGGTCCATGGCTGATATTAAGGGGATTAGTCCTTCGATAGTCCAACATCGAATCCACCTTATAGATGATGCCAAACCCACTCGTGATCCCCAACGTCGACTAAACCCTATCATGAAAGAAGCAGTTCGTGCTGAAATCCTTAAATGCCTTGACAATGGAATCATCTACCCGATTTCTGATAGTCAATGGGTTAGTCCGATTCATGTTGTACCTAAGAAATCAGGGATTACCGTGGTTCAAAATGAAGAGAACGAGCTTATCCCAACCCGCACCCAGACCGGTTGGCGTGTTTGCATTGACTATAGGAAACTTAACGCTGCAACACGTAAGGATCATTTCCCTCTGCCATTTATCGATCAAATGTTAGAACGACTAGCTGGTCATGAGTACTACTGTTTCCTTGATGGGTACTCGGGCTATAATCAAATCCCTATCGCTCCTGAGGACCAAGAGAAAACCACTTTCACTTGTCCGTTTGGTACATTTGCGTACCGACGTATGCCATTTGGTCTCTGTAATGCACCTGCAACCTTTCAGAGGTGCATGATTAGCATTTTTTCTGATATGATCGAGCGATTTTTGGAAGTGTTCATGGATGATTTTTCCATATTTGGTGATTCTTACGCTGAGTGTTTACATCATCTCGATCTTGTTCTTAATCGCTGTAAAGAGAAACACTTAACACTTAATTGGGAAAAGTGTCACTTCATGGTTAAACATGGCATTGTTTTGGGACATGTCATTTCTAATAAAGGAATTGAAGTAGACAAAGCCAAAATCGAAGTTATTTCAAATCTTCCCGTTCCCAAATCAGTTAAGGACATCCGATCCTTTTTAGGTCATGCTGGCTTCTATCGTCGCTTTATAAAGGATTTCAGCAAAATCACTCGACCGTTGACCAATCTTCTTGGTAAGGATGTTCCTTTCGACTTCAATTCTGATTGCATTTCATCTTTTGAGCG
This sequence comes from Allium sativum, assembly GCA_030737875.1. NCBI lineage: Eukaryota > Viridiplantae > Streptophyta > Magnoliopsida > Asparagales > Amaryllidaceae > Allium > Allium sativum. The sequence continues at coordinate 24,685,943 of CM060912.1, read as the reverse complement.
TCTTAAAAATGAACTCGTCTCTGCCCCGATCATTTGCTCTCCTAATTGGAAGCTGCCTTTTGAAATCATGTGTGATGCCTCGAATTTCGCTGTTGGCGCTGTCTTAGGACAACGTATCGATAAGATTCTTCACGTCATTTACTATGCGAGTAAGACTTTGAACAATGCCCAAATTAATTATACGACCACTGAAAAAGAACTTTTGGCAGTTGTTTTCGCTCTAGAAAAATTCAGGCCTTATCTAGTTGGCTCACACATCACGGTTTATACCGATCATTCCGCACTCAGGTATCTTTTCTCTAAAAAGGATGCTAAGGCTCGTCTCATCCGTTGGATCCTTCTACTTCAAGAATTTGACCTTACCATTAAGGATAAAAGAGGATCCGACAACGTTATTGCGGACCACTTGTCTCATCTTCCAAATGCCCCGTCTTCTTCTCTTTCGATCAACGAGAATTTCCCCGATGAACAGCTGTTTTCTCTATCCACTGATCCTTGGTTTGCTGACATTGTCAACTACTTAGTCACCAAGCAGACCCCTTCTTTTTGGTCTAAGCAGGATAAACACAAATTCTTTTCTCAAGTGAAACATTTTTATTGGGACGACCCCTATCTTTTCAAGTATTGTCCCGACCAAATCATTCGAAGATGTGTTCCTGACACTGAAATTCACAGTGTCCTCTCTTTTTGTCATGACCAAGCATGCGGTGGTCACTTCGGTCCCAAAAAGACAGCCGAAAAGGTTCTTCAATCGGGTTTCTACTGGCCCACCCTTTTCAAAGACGCATACGAATTTTGCAAAACTTGTGATCGATGTCAATTCTTAGGGAAAATTTCTAAACGGAATATGATGCCCCTAAACCCCATTCTAGAGGTCGAAATTTTTGATGTGTGGGGTATAGACTTCATGGGACCCTTCCCTAATTCTTTTGGGAACATTTACATTCTCCTGGCTGTTGACTATGTTTCTAAATGGGTCGAAGCTATTCCATGCAAAACGAACGACAATAAGGTTGTTGTGCGCTTCTTAAAAGAAAACATCTTTTCTAGGTTTGGCACACCTCGCACAATAATCAGCGACAACGGGACACATTTCTGTAATCGTTCTTTTGAAGCCCTCATGAGAAAGTATTCAATAACCCACAAGTTATCCACTCCTTACCATCCTCAAACTTGTGGGCAGGTTGAAGTATCGAATAGGCAGATTAAACAAATCCTTGAGAAAACTGTGAATCGAAATCGTAAAGATTGGTCTCAAAAGTTAACCGATGCTCTTTGGGCTTACCGCACCGCTTTCAAAACAAACTTGGGTATGTCCCCTTATCGGTTGATTTTTGGTAAACCATGTCACTTGCCAGTTGAACTAGAACATAGGGCGTTATGGGCAATAAAAACTTTAAATCTTGATTTAGAGCAAGCAGGTGAACATAGGAAGCTTCAACTTAATGAACTTGATGAAATTCGAAATGATGCCTATGAAAATGAACGAATTTACAAGGACAGAACAAAAGTTTTTCATGATAAATCAATTTTACGTAAAACTTTCATGTCAGGCCAAAAAGTTCTGTTGTATGACTCAAAACTGCATTTATTTCCGGGTAAGTTAAAATCTAGATGGACAGGACCTTACATTGTACGGACTGTTTTTCCATATGGTGCGGTAGAAATTGAGAATCCAACCGATGGATCATCCTTTAAGGTCAATGGTCAACGCCTTAAACCTTATTTGGAACCAATACCCAACCAAGAGGAAGAGCTCATGGTCCTCCATGAGCCACATTACATTCGGTAAGACGCACTAACCCTCTTTTGTACATATGTAAATATTCTCTTGTTTGTTTTTCCCTTTCACTAAGATATGTCTGATTAAGACTGTGAGGACACAGTCACACTCAAGTGTGGGGGGGATTTACATTACATCAGCAATCAAATTTTATGAAGTAGGTCATTCATTGAACAAGGATTAACTTAAATTCATAAATAACACCTTGGTTCTTGTTTGATAAGTTGAATTTTTGGGTGATGGGAATGAACATTATTTATTCATTGAGTCGTAATGTGTCTTTTTAAGATGCTAGCTTGAGACTGTGCAGACGTTAGTCGTGTTCTGGAGTAAGCGTGTCAACCTTTGTTATACATGTTAGAATGTGCAAGTAAAAATAATCACAAAAAAAAATGATTTTGCACCTACATTTAATGGATTTTCTAAGTTCGGTTTCATGCATAATATTTGTTCTCACTCAAATTTTCAAAATCGTAAGTTCTAAATCCACTTGGCCCAATTAAGGAGAAATGACTCATTGTAGCGTTCTTCTTCGATACCCCACATTATTCAAACCCAAGTTTTTAGTCGATTTACATCCATGTGTCGACAAGTTTATCTTATATTGGTATACTCAAGAACTTTTGTTTAAAGGTCAAAAACTCACTTTTTATACCAATATTACACCACCCACTCCGTACTTGTTTTAAGGTAGGATAACCATATACCACATCTTATTTTATATGGGTTATCTATCTTATGAAACTTTGCTTATCATTCCTTTCAGCTTTTTGTATAACATCAATCCAGACTTGTGTGTTGAATTAAGGTTATAGAAGTAGAGTAACTAGGGCACAAAACTTTCCTTTCATAAAGTGTTGGTTTAGTAGAGGAGGAATCAAATGAAATAATGTACGTCATCATTCCATCTCCATTCATCATGCAAAAGAAAAAGAAAAAAAAAAGAAAAAAAAGAAAAAAAAAGAAGAAAAAAAAGAATAGAAAAAAAAATGAAATAAAGAGAGAGTCTCTCTGAAAAAAATAGTCATTCATCATTCTTGACTATAAAAGCATTCAATTCCATTCCATCCACATCCATTCTACTGTACTTGGAAGTGAGGATTGTAGTAGACGAGATGAAAGGAAATAAAAATGTTCATATGTGCCTTAGTATTACTTTAGTTTTTGTAATCTGAAGTTCAACTAATACACTTGCCCTCTTATCTAGAATATTTTTAGAACTTACAAAATTTTCCTTCATCTATGCATAACTCATATCCAATACATTACATTTACATTGGTGCAAAATTATTCAAAAAAAAAAATGTTGAATAAATGATTGGGTGCACATTGTCGATGTGTAGAACTTTGGTTGACACCACGCTCTTAACCTTCAAGACAATTACAGTGTTATCAAGGAATTACGATTCAGCTTGAAAAATTTGTTCATTTTTGCACTAATTATGGGATGGACAATTTGGGGCTAAACCGTTATTATTGAAGTTAGGTGAAATCCTTGGAATGTGAAAGACCTTAAATATATTGTTTGATTAATCCGCGTACATAAGACGCTTTGGATTTTGTGGGTAGTATCCGCTGAAAACCCTCACGAGACAACACTCGTCCTACTGGGGACACCCAGAGGTTTAACGGCTTGTTGCATACGCTAAATGCAATCGTATTTCCTACGAAAGTGTGACATATCTTAGTTTAGTTTATTCGAGGACGAATAAAAAGATAAGTGTGGGGGTATTTGATATACACGTAAATGTGTATATCTTATCCGCTTATTTATCTTATTTTCCCTTTAAAATAATTGATACTTTGTATTTATAGCTGTATTTTCAGATTGTTGACAAGAAGCACGGTTTAGAGCATTTGATGGATAAAGCATGAAGAATTTGCTTAAAAAGAGTGAAGTTTAAAATTGCTAAAACCTTGAAGAGTCTAAAGCTTGAAGAACGGTTGCAATTATATTTCAGTTAAGAAGAGTTGGCTCAATAAAGACTCAAACTGCATTCACATTAGCTCATTAGGAAGGCCTCTTACTCATGTTGCGTTCACACTAGCCTATCTGCTAAACCACTTACTCTAAAGCTGCGTTCACACTGGCTTATGTGTTATTTGGGTTATTTCTTTAGTCCCACATTATGTAATTAGCTAGCTAGCCTTTGTCATATCAGCTATAAATACCTTGTATCTCATTCATTGTAAGACACATTGGGTTTTATCCTGTAATTCTCTTCTTGGAATAAAATCATTCTTCTTCCTCTTCTCTATTTAGTTTTAGTTTTATTTATGTTCTTGTTATTTAATTTCTGTTTTTCTTCTTCTTTTGCTATGTCTAGCTAATCCCCTTTGATTAGGGGGTGATGACGCTGATAGTATGATTCAATATGAATCACATAGCCAAAGGATGAGGAATTCATGTATATAAATCTAGATCTGAACTAGGGTTAGATCTGAACCTTAATATCCTGTGTCGTTTAAGAGCTATGCTCCTTCACAGGGTATATTCGTGTTCGGTCTAACAATTATCAGATCTAGATCTAATTTTAGGGTTTTAGAAATTAATTAGTGAATCAGTCCTGATAGTCTATGGTTGTAGAGCTGAGCCCCTGCATAGGCTATGCTTGTCGTTATTTACTTATTTTTTTCTACAAACCCAATTATCGTTGATTCATGTTTGTGACAGAAACATGTATTAGATATGGTTAATCTTTTGGCTATTGATGATTATGAATCTGATCTATGTCATTATCCCCTAATTGCTTTCACTTATTGTTAAAACTCTCTGTTATTTAATTTTTGCTATTTTCTTTAATCAAAAGTTAGGGATAACTTGATTGGATTTATTAATAAAATAATTTGGTCCCAGAGTTCGACACCCTCTACAACAATCCTTGTTGTTTAGGAAAGACGAACGAATTTTACAGTTGTTTACAATTGTATAATTTGTTCGCAAACAGTATTACTTCCCACGTCATTACTTTGATGAGCTGAAGTTTATTCCCGATCTCCGCCCTGCCCCATCTAGGGAATCTGGGGAAATATGGATGCATGTAAAGGCGGCGTATCACCAGACCAATGAACTTACCAAGTACTCTCTTCATCTTTCAGAGCTGATCAAGAAGAAAAAACTGGAGCTGCTCAATCAACAGCTGACTATTGATTACGAGAAGACCACTATTGCCACTCTTGGAAAGGAGATAGGTAAACTCATTTGCCAATACTGGGAAATTTCCATTACTCATTCTTGTATCTTTTAATGCTAACCCTTGGATCCCATTGTTTTCGGCTGAGCTAAGACAATGGTATGAGGTACTCAAGAGGGAGACCGATCATTCCCGTGGTGTTGTCACGGAGACTATAGCTGAACTAACTACCCAGAATACGGCCCTAAAGAGGGACAAGATCGAGGTGGATAAAGCATGGGTCGAGCTGGAAAAGGAAAACACGCGAGTCTTCGATCTCCAAGGTGACAACAATGCTCTCAGAGGAGAGAATGATAGTTTGAAAAGATAGCTTGAGGAGATGAGAAAGGCCAAGGAGAACGCAGAGGCCAGTAATTGGGATGTGGTGGGCACAATGGATGGACTAAGAGCGGCTCATCTGAGAGAGGTGGAGTAATTGATTGAGGAGCTTGCGGATACCGAGGTCCGAGTGTAATCGTCTGTGGGGGAAGATATCCGAAACATGTTTGTCAAAGTTCTGAGGTTCTGTGGACTCTTGTGGGTTGATGATTATCCCCGGAAACTAGCTCAGACTTGGAAGAGGTTGTTCCCGTATGAGGCCCACTTGCGCCAAGTGGACATCGCGTCCTTGGATGAACGATAGCTTAGGATTGACCTTTTAACCGCTGAGGAGCGCGAGAATCTAGAGGAAGGTGAGAGATTATTGCTTGAGGATGTCGAGCGAGAGAGGCTGGAGAGGCTCACTACCGAGAAAGGGAAGGCTATCATGTCTGAGAGCGTCAGGGTTATAGAGACATTTGTAGAGGCAAGCTCCTATCCGCCCTTAACCTTTGAGTCGGTTACGGTGAGCGATTATGAAGCTCCGATTCAGGCCTCAACTGAGTATGACCCTAAGCATACGGGGCTAGGAGAGACCGGATTCACACTACCTACGGCACCAAGTGCCCTTTCTAACCTTCCTACAACACCCTTGACCGGAGGTAAATTCCCTTTACAATGCATCCCAGAGGATGACGTGATTACCGAATTTGTGGGCTAAACGGTTGTCTTTTTACTATGCAACCCTTCTTGAACCGTCCATGACATCAGGCCCTACCCTTATGATCCCACAAGTGACTAAGACTGGGCGAGAGCCTCTAGAAGCGCAATTCGAAGAAGGCAGTGATCAACTTGACACCTTCTCGGACATACAGATAACAGCCAGCCTTTATGAGGGTCTAATTGATGAAGGGGAGAAAGTTGATGGACAAAATTCCCATGCCAATGGTCCGGTGGAGGCCGATGTGGCTTCGATGGTAGCTATTGTGGAAGCTCAAAAAGCCAAGATGGTGGTTAAGAGGGAAGAAGTGGAGGAGAAGCGAGAGCATGATGAGGCTGCCAGGAGGGAGTCTTGGAGCAGACCAGGCAGGATGCTGAGGCGAGAGCCTCTGACACAGTTGCCAAGAGGAAGGCCGAAGAGGAGGCCAAGAAGAAGGGGGATGATGATGAGGAATCACAGCGGCGGACTACTGAGTCCCTTGAGAAAGCCAAGGCTGGTAAGGTCAAGCCGCATAAGTCCCAAAAGCTCGCTGCGCGGCGGGCCGCCAAAGAGGCCAAGGAGAAAGCTGAGCGGGATGGCAAGGTTATCCCAAAACGAGTGACGTTCTTGTCGGCCTCGCTGCTGGGAGTGCCCCTAGGCCCACTCCACATGCCCCTCTCATCGATATTATCGAGGTCCCAAGTGGGATGGAACGGGCGAGAGGCGTATCTCGTCTTCTCATGCATCGACCACTTCTCGGAGGGGATGAGATGGAAAGAGTGGGTCTGGTAAGAAGAGCCCCGGTGCAAAGGATGAACCGTCAAGCGCTGAATCTACAAAAAGGAAAAAGCACTAGAGGAAGAAGCATGATTAGTGTCAACAACGTACGTAGAAATTACCGTTTTATTTTGGTAGTGTAGGCCGATAGTTTACACGAGCACGACACTCGCTTTTGGTTTTTCAAGACACAGTGTGGTTCTCATGTACACCCTATCATTAGAAAGAAAAAATGTTAGACACGTAGTATGTTCTAGTGTGTTTTTTGTTGAAATTGAAATATGAATTAGTAAAGATCGCAGTTTGTGTTAAGTGCTCGGATGTTCCTCTTATGTTTTCAGGTGTGTCGTACTTGCATAAGCATACTTATCGTTGCATTTAACAAAAAAGTGATTGTGTACCGCGCTCTAGGTCGTTATTCCATAGGGGTGTGAGTGGGTACCATGCTTTGGGTCATTATTCCAGAGGGGTGTGATAGAGCGTAGGCTTCTAGTAAGTTTCCCTCAGCTCAGGAAACCCGTAGTTTGTGAAGCCAGGCTGAGCACCTGTTGTGTTTGGGTTTCCCGGGGGTAAATTCCAAGTGTAGAGAAGGCGTATGACGTCGAGTTATGCGGTCCGTCCAATGTATGGCTCTCTCATTGTTCATCGGGTTTAGGCGAGCTGCAGGTGCCGTTTATTCGCCTGAGAGTAAAAGCCCGGATCATCAGCCTGTAGGTTCCGATCGTGGCCATGGCAACCCCTCATCCTTGAGAGCCTAGGAGAATAAACAATTTAAGGGTCGGTCTCGGTGCTGCGCCAAGATTCGACCGGTACCCGTAGCCAAGGGAGGGATGTACGTCGCTCATGTCTGGCTGTTGGGTGACCCCAACTCGCTTGGGACTTGGGCATGGAACGATTTATCCTCGGTCTCGGCACAGAGCCAAGATTCGAGTTTGTGGTAATTTATACTCAGTCGCGCCGCGGGTCAGCGACTCGAGTGGCATTGCCGGCTCCCGTGCTCGAGGTGTCGGGCGTAGCCATTGCGTTTTGGTTCTCGAGGTTGGCTCGAGATTCAGATGTTGGTACCGACTAAATGTTCGAAGATTGATACGATAACCGACCGTTTGGGCGTAAGCTAGTTGTCAGGATTAGTCAGACATGCCATGCGCGGAGTAAACATAAACAGGAAGACATGGAAAGTTGAAAATCATTTCCACTAATAACTTTGCTAGTAACAACCTTTATAATTCCTTGAATTGTCAAAAAACAAAACATTGTCGGAAAGCGTTAACAACCATGTACTAATTTATGTAAAGTAGCGGCGGGGATATTCACTATTCCAGACCCTTGGGAGTTCAGCTCCGTCCATGGTTGCGAGTTTGAAAGATCCATTGTTGAGCTTTCGTTGTATGGAGTACAGACCTTACCAATGAGGTGCGAGGCCCGCCGGTGGAGGGAAGACCCGTTTTAGGATGAGGTCGCCGACATTGAGGTCCTTATGGCAGACCCTAGAATTGACGTATCGGGCGACTCGTTGTCGCCGGGCGGCATCTCGGATGTCAGCTTCGTTCCATTTTCCTTCCAACAAGTCAAGTGATCCTAAAAATAGATCTTGGTTTGTCCTTGGATCGAAATAGGTGACTCGATGAGATGGAAGCTTGAGTTCAATAGGAATGAAGGCTTCTGATCCATAGGCGAGGGCGAAGGGTGCATGTGCGGTTGCTGTCTTGTGGGTGGTTCGGTATGCCCATAGGGCTAGAGGAAGTTCATCTGCCCACATGCCCCAAGCCTAGGGATGGCAAAAAAATCCGTACTTGCGGTTATCCGCGAGTGAAATCCGTCATGGATTTGAAACAGATAGTTAAATGGGTATCCATGGGTAAAATAAACGGGTATTTTTAATATTCGTTAATTAATGGGGCGAGTACGGATAGTAAGATATCCATGTCCGCGGGTACCCGTGCCCGTATTGAATGTGATTTATTATCAATAGTCAATACAAAAAGTATTATTGTTGGCTGTTTGGTATTTGTGTGCATGCTTTTACTCAAAAATTTATAACTGGCTGTTGATATTTTGATGGATACTTCTGTTGTTGTCTCTTCTTTTCTGGATGGTGGTTTAAATATGTATTGGTATTTTGAGGTTAGCATTTAAGAATTGGTCTAATTTGTTTTTTTTACCAAATGTACTTTTGAATAATTTCAATAAATAGCTAAAAAATAAATTGAATAAATATAATGGATACCCATGAATACCCGTCATTACCCGCAACCTATTTAAAACCCGTTTAATGTATACCCGTTCGGGTATAGGGCGGGCACGGGGCAAAAAATCACCCAACGGGGGGAGGGGGTGATAGGTTGGTACTACTCGCGCCCGCCCCGCCCCATTGCTATCCCGACCCAAGCCTTTTCCAGGCGCTTTTTGATGATGGACTTAATAACTTTGTTGACCGCTTCTACCTTCCCACTGGCTTGAGGATGAGCTACTGCCGAGAATCTCTTTTCGATGCTGTGCCGATGGCAGAAGGCTTTGAATTCGGTGCTCTCGAATTGAGAACCATTGTTTGAGATGATGGCTTGAGGGACCCCATATCGAGTAACGATGTTGCGTACAACGAAGTTGATCATCTTCTTGGTGGTGATTGTGGCGAGAGCTTCGGCCTTTGCCCATTTGGTGAAATAATCAACTGCGACGACGACATATCGTGCCCCGCCTCTGGCCACTGGAAGAGTTCCAATGATGTCGATTCCCCATATGGCGAAAGGCCACAGGCTAACCATTTGTGTCAGTTCTATAGGTAGGGCTCTTGGGATCTTCGAGAAGCGCTGACACTTAGCGCATTTGTGGGCATAGTCTATGGCATCTTGATCGAGTGTGGGCCAGTAATAACCGTGTCTAAGTATTTTTCCTGGACAGGGTTTGCCCTCTGATATGGTCGCCGCACTCCTTTTCGTGTACATCGGTTAAGACTCTGACGGCGTCATGATGGGCTACACATCTAAGCAATGGGACGGAGAAACCTCTATGATAGAGCACTCCATCCATAAGAAGCTAGCGGGCCAATTGGCGGGTGAGCTCACGCCTTTCCTTGTAGCTTCCCAAAAGAGTCCCATGCTGTAGGTAATTCTTGATTGGCGTCATCCAAGACTTAGACTCAGGTTCAGTGTTCATGATCTCCATCTTGAATTGGCTTGATGCTAGGGGAGTTGAGCAATTCGACGGGAGCGAATCCCAAGAGTTGCGGATCCTCAGAGCTTGCTAGCTTAGCTAGTGAGTCTGCTCTTTCATTTTGCTCTCGGGGTATGTGAGTGATGATGATGTGGTTGAGGTACGCGAGTAATTCCTGAACCTTGCTCTTTCATTTTTCCCCTTTTTCCTTGACACACGATGAGTTGTGAATCGGAGAAGATGTGGATCGTTTTGAGCTTAAGCTCGATCGTGATTCTAAGTCCGGCAATCAAGGCCTCATATTCTGCGTCATTGTTGGTAGCAGGGAAGTTTATTTTTAGTGCGTAGCATATTGGGCATTCTTCCGAGGTGATGAATACGACTCCGGCCCCAGAGAATTTGATGTTGGAGTACCCATCCATGAATAGTTTCCATTGGGTGCTGAGAGACTCTGTGTTTTCTACAAGAGTTTCCTCAAGGGCAGTGAATTCTACTATGAAGCCAGCGAGAGCTTGGCCGAGGATGGCTCGGTGGGGGATGAATGTTATCTCGAACTGGCTTAGCTCCATACTCCATTTCAAAAGCCGTCCAGATGCTTCAGGTCGTTGCAGGACCGGTCATAGTGGCTGATCGGTGAAAACCTTTATAGGGTGAGACTGGAAGTATGGTCTAAGCTTCGTGGAGGAGATTACACTACAAGAAAACATGATATACATAGCATTGTATCATAGTCTTACATTAAAGTGCTATACTAAAATAATTAAAAAAGGAAAATAATGCATATATTGTGCTATATAAAAGAAGAAATGAAAATAGCAAATAAATTATGCTATATATAGGTGTATTCCGCTATATTAAGATTGCTAATGGAAAAAGCGAGAACAAAAACTAACGCGAGACAAAATAAAATGCAAGGCCGAGACAGTAAAAAAAATCACTCCATCACATTCAACCTTATCCCTAAATCCCTAGAATTTTCGATTCATTGAAGGTCTACTATTTCTGATTCATTTTCCCTTAAATTCTTGTGCCACTTTGCAAAATTAATTCATTTCCCCTCTCATCTATCCACGTTGTCGCTCCATTAATGAATTCTCTTTTCTCTTGATTTCCTTCAAATTTCTTTTGTTCTTCTGGTTCTATTGTAGAGTTGATCTTGCTGCCCTAATTTCTTGCTCAAGCTTCAGGTATACCTAATTCGTTTTTAAGATCTGTTTGATTCATCGATTTTAGGTGTGTTTCTTTTGTTAATTTCGATTTGGATGTACTTTGCTTATTAGTTTTTGGTAATGTTCACATACGATTTGTGAACGTATCATCGATCATAAATGTAAATACTTTTTTTGTTTGCTAATGAATCCCAAATCTGCACTTGCGTTGTAGAACCAGTCACAATTTTCATTATGGTCCCTAAATCAGTGGCTGGCGAAAGCGCTACCTCTTCCATTTTGCTTTCATTCTCATTTTCCCCCTTCTATTTTCAGTACTCGATTTACATCAAAATGATGTAACCTCGCCAGTTGGAGTCACTCAACATCCCTCAAGTAAACCAAATCATTTTATTTTAGGCACTGCTGCTGGCCAAGGTTTGTCGAATCGTCTCTAGTGCAGCACCGAAGGTATAAGAGCTATTAACAAAGATGAGTTTTTGAGAAAGAGAGATATAGCTGATGGTAAATATGGTATTTCATTCGCTATTGTTGTTACAATATATAGTAGCATGGTGGGAGCAAAATCAAATGACTTGGTAACGGTTGGGAATGTTTACTACAACAAAGGAGAGAAATCTAAAGATGTGCTCAACACTTTCTTTGATTTCATCTAGGTGTCGATGCCAAGAAGTCGGGTGATCATTCTGACTGATGCAAATTACAAATTTTCAATGACTAAAAACACTGCAACATTGTTACCAATCAAAGGTGATTATTCTCGTGGTCAGCTGATGCTTCAAAGAACCAAATCTTACATAGCCTTTTTGCAAACAAAGATTGAGCAAAGTTGGACTTTGAAGCCAGTTAACAATTACTTTCACAGATTCTGATGTTGCAATAGTCAATGATCTTGGACACATATTCGGAAACTATCTGCATTTTGATTTGGCTCTCACCTTCCGAAATAATAAAGATCAACCTTTGAATTCAGGATTCATAGCAGTAAGAGGCACTCCTGATGGGTTACTCAAAGCAAAAAAGTTTCTTCAGGAAGTTTTGGTTGTGTACATGTCAAAGTAGATGAAGTATTCCAGAATGCTTGTGATCAATTAGCTCTTGTTTCGGTTGTAAAAGCATATTTACCTTTCATTAGAAAATATTTAAGAAACTTGGAATATTCCACTTAGAACTAAATGGTATCTCCATATTATTTTTGCCTTGTTCTATTTACAATTGGACAACCTGAAGGTGCTGGACAGTTGTGATAACCCCTAACTTCCGCATAACGAAAGCAAGGATGATCATTGGAATACAACATAAATATGGCAATACATAACACAGATAACAACATAAGTATAAGAAAACTACATCATAACAACATCATGGCAGCGGAAATAGATGTCATCAAAATATAGAATCCCACAGTCACAGAAGTTCTAATTATTACATCAGAGCCAAATAGAATGAAACGTGCCTCAAAATTCCAAAGTACAGGATTAAAACTGGATAAGTCTAAATGTCCCAAGAACTCAGTAAATGTCTAAAGAAAATAAAATGAAGAAAAAGAAAGATAACAAGTCTTCATCCTCCAAGTCACCTCCACAATAGAAATCTCCAATCAAGGACTTCAAGCAAGAACTCCAAGCAAGAATTCCAAGCAAGATAAATAGAAACCTGTCAATTGGCTGCCCGTGTAGAGAGAGGGCACCCGAGTTTGCAAGGTGAAACAAATAACAGGTCAGTCATGGGACTGGTGTGAGAAACTTATAATAACTACTGAATATGACAAATCTAAGGACCACGCCACTTTCGTGGAATGGGTTTACTCCAATAGATTGTCTGTGCATATATTTATTTAATAAAAAGAGTAACGCAATGCTTTTGTAAAAATGAAATCATTATAAGACTCAGGTCCTATCACACAATGCAATGCACACTAGAGGATAGAGTTTTACCTTATAATGATCAAAAATGCAGAGTACGAGTCAAATACTATTTTAATATTATAAGTGTATAGTATGATTTAAAATACTTCAAAATAAATGTATTAATCCTAGACAGCATAGTACCCCATCCTACTATGTCGCCATAATAAATATACAGTCAAGTCCGTTATCTCGTATTGGAAAGTTGGGTTTCCATACCGAGTCAAGGCTAGGAGCGAAATCCTTACCGATTCGAGACACTCTAGCAATGCCCCAGGATTGGTACTCTGTCCAACCCTTGGATCCTGCAGGGCCGGTCCACACTTACTTTTGTGGATTAGAAATGCCTGAACACACGTTTCTCGATCCTAACGGATCTCTAAATTGGCCAGTAGCGACCAATATAACCGAGGTACCTCAATCCAACAACCACTTAGTAAATATCAATGCTGGTAGGTCACTGACACCACTTTTAGCTAGAAAGAAACGTGCGCACTCCCTGCGTTCCCTTGCTCCGTTTTAGACTCCACCGGGGTGTGAGGCTCGCGAAGTAACGTATACCCAAAGGTGCGCCCATACTGGACCATGATTTGATCATTCTACAAGGCTCTGCTTTGCAATAGTAAGCCTTGTTCGAGTGCAACTTGGCATGTCACATCGACAATTCATATCACGCGATCAAAATTTATTTAACATAAAAAGGGGTGTTAAGCAAGAGGATAAATCCTCCGCCACCAAGCCTTTGTACATCAAATAAAAACCAATTTTATTACATGAAATAAATTTCGATGTCAGGCATGCGATCCATTTACAAGTCCGTCCTGGGTCTGAACGAAACCGGAGTCGTCTTATTTCGTGGGAAATAAAGACACTCGCAAATCCGAACCATCAACAAGAACGTCCGGACGATCACCACCATTGACCCATTAAGGTAGCTACTCCCATTAAGGCCAACAATAGCAATACAACCATCCGCCTTGAAGATCGTCGGTCTTCAACCGTCGTCTTCAACTCTTCAATTTAATGTCGACGTATAATTATTTGGAATGAGATTGAACTCGGTTTTCCAAATAATTTTCGTAGTTGTATAAATTACAAAACCAATTTGTATCGCTAGAAATGCTTTAAAATGCTTTCCACTATTTCTATTTAGTTAAAATAGTTTTATATTTTCTTAATAAGGCTTCAGGCCAATAGATGGACGTGGCGCTGTTTTTCCCAAATGTTGATTTACACCGAACTCAAGATCTGACCGTTGGATTTTGATTAAATCTATACCGTTAGAAAGATTTTCCCAAGAAGGTCCTAACGGATCCGGCCTTGGAAAAATCCGAGGTTGGATCTTTCAGTAAGATCATTTAAAGTTATGTTTTCGAAATGCGATTCTGCCGTACGCGATTCGCTTTAATTTAATTAATATTTATATTTATAAATAAATATAAATCCATTTGGTGATTTACACAAATCAGTCAATACAAATCAATCATAAAGTGATTCTGTCTATGGGTTTTATCTTCTCTTTTATCATATGTAGATTTTGATAAAAATGCCATCCTTAGTTCAAATCCATTTTCTGGTGTAAATAAAAACAATTCACATACTTTGTTCTTTTTCTTTTACATAGAAAATGTGAATAAAGTAGTTAACATAAATAAAACAATTCTCATATTCTTTTTCTTTTCATTTATATGCAAAGAAAATTGTATATACATGACTCTCATGTTTTTTTTTATGTACAATAGAATTTATAAATAAAAGATTCAAATGTTTTTTTGTTCTTTTCATTGTACATTAGAAAATGTAAATAAAACAACAATTTCACCAATTTTGTTCTTTCGTTTTACATAGAAAATGTAAATAAAATGATTAACCATATTTTGCTCTTTTTCTTTTACAAAGAAAATGAAAATAAAGTGATTAACATGTTTTTCTCTTTTTCTTTTACAAAGGAAATGTAAATAAAGTGTTTAACATGTTTTTCTCTTTTTCTTTTACAAAGGAAATGTAAATAAAGTGTTTAACATGTTTTTCTCTTTTTCTTTTACAAAGGAAATGTAAATAAAGTGTTTAACATGTTTTTCTCTTTTTCTTTTACAAAGGAAATGTAAATAAAGTGTTTAACATGTTTTTCTCTTTTTCTTTTACAAAGGAAATGTAAATAAAGTGTTTAACATGTTTTTCTCTTTTACCAAGGAAATGTAAATAAAGTGTTTAACATGTTTTTCTCTTTTTCTTTTACAAAGGAAATGTAAATAAAGTCAATAACATGTTTTGTTCTTTTTCTTCTTCTTTTTTTTTTCTTTTTTTTTTCATTTCTATAATGAGTTGATAATCCTAGATCAATTCAAATAGATGTGATAGTCAAATTCCTTTTTGATTTGAGTGGATAACCAAATCAATTCAATTTAATTCGAACACAAACGATAATATGAAAATCAAATTTCTATCGATTTGAGTTGGTAAATAAAATCAATCCAATACTAACACAAGGGTAACACGTGGTGATCATATTATTCTTTTACTTTAAATTGATAATTAGATCATTTCAATCTCTACGCTAAAGTGATGGCAAGTGACAACATAGCATAAAATAAAATGATAATCATATGGATCTATACGAATTATTCAAACATAGAACAATCATCACAAACCATGACCAAATAAACAGATCTGAATCATAGTCATATTTAATTTACATCGTAATTGAATAATTTAATTAATTATTAAATTTAGATAAAGAATCTCACCGTCATTGCGATTTTTGTCCAAAATTCAAAGTGTTCAGAATTTCTCCGTTTTAGTCCAGCGGCGTAGATCTGCTCAATACAATCACAACGTCGCTGAAATCATCGAATTCCGGTTTGAAATGGATTAGATATGGTCAAAACAAATTATAAAATAAATTAGATTAATTAGTAAATTGGTTAATTAAGAAATTAACCTTCTTCTTCTACCTCCAGTATCTGGCCGTGGGTTTCAATATAGGTTCAAAACTAGGGTAGACTCTAATCTTCAATACACAGCACTAGGACCCGATCAGAGGACACCAGAGCGGAGAGGGAAGAGAGGCGCTCGAAGGGGGACCGGAATGGCTGAACTCGGTTCGGCCTAGGGTGGTGGAGATGGGCCCGAACGGCGGCGGTTTGGGTACGGGTTTCGGCGAATTGGTGGCTCCAGACGAGATCCAACCGTATGAGATTGAAGAGGAGGAGATGATCTTTGATGTGGGATGAGAATTGGGTTTTAATTCGAAGAAGAGAGGGAGCAATTGGAAGAAGAAATTTCGTCCATTGGGGGTAGGGGACGGCGGCTGTGAGGAAGAGAGGGAATAGTGTTTTTTAGATATTAGGTTTTCTCCTTTTTATATTATTTTATTGTAATTTTTACAAAAAAAACCATTTCTCTCATATTATTCAAAATCCAGTCCAACAGAAAGCTACCCCACCCAATAACCCCCATTCCGAATCCATCTAACCATGCCTCGCAGGCCCAAAAGGTCATCTTGACCGCCAATTTTCGAAATTAAAAATAAACTCCTTTATATTTTTAATTCTGACACAATCAAAAATCCGCCGGAGCCACATACGGGCCCTGAAAAATCCCAAAAAAATATTTTTGGCTATGTCTCGACGATACGAACCCAACAAAATTATTTTCGTCGAATTCTGAGGCTGTTTGAAAAACGGCCATTTTTAAGTCGTTCAATTTTCCATAATAAAAAATGTTATTTAAAAAATGGAAATTTCAAATTCTGGCAGATTTTCCTATAAAATTCTAAAAATAAAAATTTTAAAATTGGCTCTGATTTTTGGGTTGTTACAATCGCCCCCACTTAAAAGCTTTTCGTCCTCGAAAAGGAAAAGTAAAGTAGGAGCAAAACGGGAAAAATGTGAAGTATTGAAAATGTACCTCACACAACCATCAGTCGGAGATATCTATTCTGCACGTGGGGTAGGCTTGCTTAATACTCTCCTCTGTTTCCCAGGTGCAGTCTCTAGGGTCTCCACTCCATTGCACCTTCACCAGATTGATTCTTTTATTTCTTAGCTCACGAGTTTCTCTACCCACTATTTTAATTGGTTCCCTTCTCACTTGCAAGGTCGGTGTAATTTCCAAATTCTGCTGTGCAGCTTCCTCCACAACAAGATCTGGATCATGGACATGCCTACGCAGTTGGGATACATGAAAGACATCGTGTACGCCTGGAAGCCAATCAGGCAACTGTAATCTATAAGCAAGTGTGCCAATCCTTTCAGTAATGGGGAACGGGCCAATGAATCTTCGTGCCAGCTTGCCAGTCTTCCCAAATCGTATTACACCACGTAGTGGGGAAACTCTAAGATATACCATATCACCAACAGAAAATTGTAAGTCTCTCCTCCTAGTATCAGCATAACTTTTCTGTCGGCTTTGGGCAGCTAATAATTTCTTCTTAATAAAATTAACCTTCTCTGCTGCCTCTCGAATCATGTCAGGCCCCAGCACTAGACGATCACCGGATTCTACCCAACATGCGGGGGATCTGCATGGTCTGCCATAAAGAGCATCAAAAGGCGACATCCCTATACTTGCTTGGTAACTGTTGTTATAAGAAAACTCGACCAAGTGTATATGATCCTCCCATGAGCCACCAAAATCCAAAATGCAAGCTCGCAACAGATCTTCTAGGATGCGGTTTACCCTCTCAGTCTGTCCGTCTGTCTGAGGGTGATATGCCGTACTAAAATTCAGCTTGGTTCCCAATTCTTCTTGAAAGGCTTCCCAAAATTTGCTAGTGAAAATTGGGTCTCGATCACTGACGATGCTACTAGGGACACCATGCAGTCTGACAATCTCTTTCACATACAACTGTGCCAAACTTCTAGCTGTACGGTTGGATTTGATTGGAATAAAATGAGCAGTTTTTGTAAGACGGTCAACAATCACCCGGATGTTGTCATTCCCCTTTCTAGAGCGGGGTAAGCCATCTATAAAGTCCATGGAGACCTGGTCCCATTTCCAACCTGGAATCTCTAGCGGCTGTAATAATCCTGCTAGCTTCTGCTGATCACTCTTTACTAGCTGGCAGGTGGGACATCTAGCAATATACATAGAAATATCCCGCTTCATAGATTTCCACCAAAATGTACGCTTTAGATCCTTGTACATCTTGCTAACACCAGGATGAACACTGATTTTTGACTTGTTATTCTCATCCATGACTTCCCTTTTTAACTCTGGGATATCAGGCACACAAATACGCCCTTGCATTCTGAGGATTCCTTTGTCATCAATAGAAAAGATTGATGCTTCACCTTTATGAAAACGCCCAGCAATCATTTGAATAAATTTGTCATCCTTCTGAAGAGCGGCAATCTTGTCTATCAGAGAAGGAGTGATAATGAGGTGGGCGAGGATGAGATTAGTGTTGGCGGTATTCTTTCGACTCAGCGCATCTGCCACAACATTCGCCTTTCCAGGCGTATATAGAATATCCAAGTCATAAGCTGCAAGGAATTCCACCCATCTCTGCTGTCTCAAATTTAGATCTTTTTGAGTGAAGAGATATTTCAGAGACTGATGGTCGGTGTAAAGCTCGAATTTTTCCCCCAATAAATAATGTCTCCAAATTTTCAGAGCGAAGACAATAGCCATAAGTTCAAGATCGTGGGTGGGGTACTTCTTCTCATGGACTTTTAGTTGGCGACTAGCATAAGCGACAACTTTGTCTCTTTGCATAAGCACTGTGCCAATACCTTAAAATTCAAGATGAAGCATAACATGTTAAAATGAGTTTTGACAAAAAGGGAAAGGCCACCTCAACCATGTTTATTTAAAATAAAATAGAGACAACCTTCTTTGGAAGCGTCGGTCCAAACCTTCAAATCCCTATTGCCATCGATGATGGTCAAGACAGGAGCAGTGGTCAGCCTCTTCTTAAGCTCTTGGAAGGATGCCTCGCATTTTGGTGTCCAAATGAACTTCTTATGCTTCTTAGTCAGCTCAGTCAATGGACCAGATAATTTAGAGAAATCTCTTACGAATTTACGATAGTAGCCAGCCAAACCCAAGAAACTTCGTACTTCAGTGGGGGTAGTAGGCTGCTTCCATTCTTGGATGGCTGAGATTTTTCCAGGATCAACTGAAATACCTTCTTTGGAAACTACGTGGCCGAGGAATTTCACCTCTTCTTGCCAAAACATACACTTAGAGAATTTGGCTTTCATTACATTTCTACGAAGAATTTCTAAGACTTCTCTCAAATGTTTTTCATGCTCCTCAATAGATTTTGAAAAGATAAGAATATCGTCAATGAATACAAGCACAAATTTATTAAGGACATTTCTAAAAACGCGATTCATCAAGTCAACAAAATAAACTGGAGCATTGCACAGTCCAAAAGGCATTACTAGCCATTCATAAAATGTGTCAGGCCCTCTAAAAGCAGTGAGAGGAATACACTCTTCTGCGATACGCAGTTGATGGAAACCTGTGGCTAGATCCATCTTAGAGAATACACGAGCTCCATGCAATCTATCAAGAAGATCATCAATGCGGGGGAGAGGGTATTTGTTCTTTAATGTCTGTTTGTTGAGATCACGGTAGTCCACGCAAAGCCTGAGGGTACCGTCAGATTTAGGCACAAACACCACTGCTGCGCCCCAATTAGAAAATCTTGGCCTGATAAGACCCTTCCATAAAAGCTGTTTGGTTTGGTTGCTCAGCTCTTCTTTCTCTTTTGGAGACATTCTCCGTATAGCATGAACAACGGGTCTAGCATCAGGAACTAATTCGATTTTGAAATCTATTTCTCGACGAGGAGGTAAGCTATCCACCTCTTCAAAGACATCAGCATAATCTCTTACAATAGGAATATCTTCAACAGAAGCCGGGGTGACTTCTAAAGAAGACCAAAATTCTTTTCTGTCGGTGGCAGAACCATGGCAAGGAATAGTGATAATATCGCCAAATTTGGTTTTGATTCTAACCACCCTTTCAGCGCAAATTAATTCAGCTTCAAAATTTTCAAGCCAATCGAGTCCAAGAATAATATCATACCCAGAAAAACTCATGATAATTAAGTTAAATGGGAATTGGAAATAGGAGTAGGAAATGGGTACTCGACAATACTGATCTAGATAGAGTGTACCACCTATCGGACTATGTGCATTGAATGGTTCTTTTAATTTTCTTGGTTTTAATTTCAGCTTCTTAATTGTGTCGACAGAAATAAATCTTCTAGAAGCACCCGTGTCAAAAAGAACAGTAACGGGGATATTCTTAACATTAATGAAACCACTGAGAACATCAGGTTTACCTGTACCTTCAGAATTAGAAGCGGGTGCAGCAGGTTCACCATAGACATGAGCCACCTCTGATTTCTTAAGCAACGGGCAATCTCTGATAATATGTCCAGGCTTGTGACAATTGAAACACTCCCTCTTGTCATGTAAGCTTTGGCTGGGTCCGGACTCATTTCTTTTTACCTTCTTAGGAGCTCGGCACTCTTTTTCATAATGGCCAGTCTTTCCACAATTATAACACTTGATCTTCGCCCTATCTCTCTTCTTACTATATGGCTTTGCTGAAGAGGAACTTCCTGTTTCTGGCTTTTTATCTACCTCCTTCTTCTTGGTATTGGATTGCTTCTTCTCCTTATCCTGTTGGTTTGCTTTCTGGTCAGTCTCTTCAAAGCGACAAGCCATCTCCATAATCTTAGCAAAGGGACGCTCTATATGGTTAGTGACACGGTTGTGATACTTCCTTGCCAAGCCATTGATAAACCTTTTATTCTTCTGAATTGCATCCTGCACCAACTCCGGAGCATACCTTGAGAGCTCTTCAAATTTCTTTACATATTCAGGAACAGTCATTCCTCCTTGTTGGAGGTTGGCAAACTCATCATGTAATTTTTCCACTTCATGAGGTGGGACATACTTGGCATTAAATAACTCCTTGAATTTGGCCCATGTAACTTCAGCTTCCACAACTCCTATCATACTGAGCTCCCACCAAATTTGGGCTTGACCTTGCAAAAACCATACCGCCATGAATCGCTTGCGGTGATCCTCTAGCTCCAAACCATCCAGAATCCTCTCCATAGTCTTTAACCAAGCTTGGGGCTCCGTGACAGATTCATGGCCCGTGAAATGGACTCCCCCCAAATTATTTATTTTCTTCATAACTTTATCAAGATCGAAAGCAGGTGGAGGTGGTGGTCTTACTTACTCCTCTCTATCTGGTTGGTTGGGGGCCACTGAAGTGGTATTTTCCCTCACTCTAGCTGCTCCACCTCTAGCTCTAACTCTGGCCCGAGCTGCCATTTTACTTAGTCTGTACGTCCAAGAAAAGGTGTCAGACCAAGCGAAATGAAAATTAAAAGGAAAAAGGTAGAAAAGGTGGAAATGGATAAATGACTGTAAAATATGTACTAAACTGTCATACTCATTCTAGGACTAAATAATCCCATCTCTAATGAGGCGTATTGCTATAAATATGTTATATTCCAAAACTAAGGTTAAAACCTAAGCTCTGATACCAACTGTGATAACCCCTAACTTCCGCATAACGAAAGCAAGGATGATCATTGGAATACAACATAAATATGGCAATACATAACACAGATAACAACATAAGTATATGAAAACTACATCATAACAACATCATGGCAGCGGAAATAGATGTCATCAAAATATAGAATCCCACAGTCATAGAAGTTCTAATTATTACATCAGAGCCAAATAGAATGAAACGTGCCTCAAAATTCCAAAGTACAGGATTAAAACTGGATAAGTCTAAATGTCCCAAGAACTCAGTAAATGTCTAAAGAAAATAAAATGAAGAAAAATAAAGATAACAAGTCTTCATCCTCCAAGTCACCTCCACAATAGAAATCTCCAATCAAGGACTTCAAGCAAGAACTCCAAGCAAGATAAATAGAAACCTGTCAATTGGCTGCCCATGTAGAGAGAGGGCACCCGAGTTTGCAAGGTGAAACAAACAACAGGTCAGTCATGGGACTGGTGTGAGAAACTTATAATAACTACTGAATATGACAAATCTAAGGATCACGCCACTTTCGTGGAACGGGTTTACTCCAATAGACTGTCTGTGCATATATTTATTTAATAAAAAGAGTAACGCAATGCTTTTGTAAAAATGAAATCATTATAAGACTCAGGTCCTATCACACAATGCAACGCACACTAGAGGATAGAGTTTAACCTTATAATGATCAAAAATGCAGAGTACGAGTCAAATACTATTTTAATATTATAAGTGTATAGTATGATTTAAAATACTTCAAAATAAATGTATTAATCCTAGATGGCATAGTACCCCATCCTACTATGTCGCCATAATAAATATACAATCAAGTCCGTTATCTCGTATTGGAAAGTTGGGTTTCCATACCGAGTCAAGGCTAGGAGCGAAATCCTTACCGATTCGAGACACTCTAGCAATACCCCAGGATTGGTACTCTGTCCAACCCTTGGATCCTGCAGGGCCGGTCCACACTTACTTTTGTGGATTAGAAATGCCTGAACACACGTTTCCCGATCCTAACGGATCTCTAAATTGGCCAGTAGCGACCAATATAACCGAGGTACCTCAATCCAACAACCACTTAGTAAATATCAATGCTGGTAGGTCACTGACACCACTTTTAGCTAGAAAGAAACGTGCGCACTCCCTGCGTTCCCTTGCTCCGTTTTAGACTCCACCGGGGTGTGAGGCTCGCGAAGTAACGTATACCCAAAGCTGCGCCCATACTGGACCATGCTTTGATCATTCTACAAGGCTCTGCTTTGCAATAGTAAGCCTTGTTCGAGTGCAACTTGGCATGTCACATCGACAATTCATATCACGCGATCGAAATTTATTTAACATAAAAAGGGGTGTTAAGCAAGAGGATAAATCCTCCGCCACCAAGCCTTTGTACATCAAATAAAAACCAATTTTATTACATGAAATAAATTTCGATGTCAGGCATGCGATCCATTTACAAGTCCGTCCTGGGTCTGAACGAAACCGGAGTCGTCTTATTTCGCGGGAAATAAAGACACTCGCAAATCCGAACCATCAACAAGAACGTCCGGACGATCACCACCATTGACCCATCAAGGTAGCTACTCCAATTAAGGCCAACAATAGCAATACAACCATCCGCCTTGAAGATCGTCGGTCTTCAACCGTCGTCTTCAACTCTTCAATTTAATGTCGCCGTATAATTATTTGGAATGAGATTGAACTCGGTTTTCCAAATAATTTTCGTAGTTGTATAAATTACAAAACCAATTTGTATCGCTAGAAATGCTCTAAAATGCTTTCCACTATTTCTATTTAGTTAAAATAGTTTTATATTTTCTTAATGATGCTTCAGGCCAATAGATGGACGTGGCGTTGTTTTTCCCAAATGTTGATTTACACCTAACTCAAGATCTGACCGTTGAATTTTGACTAAATCTATACCGTTAGAAAGATTTTCCCAAGAAGGTCCTAACGGGTCCGGCCTTGGAAAAATCCGACGGTTGGATCTTTCAGTAAGATCATTTAAAGTTATGTTTTCGAAATGCGATTCTACCGTATGCGATTCGCTTTAATTTAATTAATATTTATATTTATAAATAAATATAAATCCATTTGTTGATTTACACAAATCAGTCAATACAAATCAATCATAACATGATTCTGTCTATGGGTTTTATCTTCTCTTTTATCATATGTAGATTTTGATAAAAATGCCATCCTTAGATCAAATCCATTTTCTGGTGTAAATAAAAACAATTCACATACTTTGTTCTTTTTCTTTTACATAGAAAATGTGAATAAAGTAGTTAACATAAATAAAACAATTCTCATATTCTTTTTCTTTTCATTTATATGCAAAGAAAATTGTATATACATGACTCTCATGTTTTTTTTTATGTACAATAGAATTTATAAATAAAAGATTCAAATGTTTTTTTGTTCTTTTCATTATACATTAGAAAATGTAAATAAAACAACAATTTGACCAATTTTGTTCTTTCGTTTTACATAGAAAATGTAAATAAAATGATTAACCATATTTTGCTCTTTTTCTTTTACAAAGAAAATGAAAATAAAGTGATTAACATGTTTTTCTCTTTTTCTTTAACAAAGGAAATGTAAATAAAGTGTTTAACATGTTTTTCTCTTTTTCTTTTACAAAGGAAATGTAAATAAAGTGTTTAACATGTTTTTCTCTTTTTCTTTTACAAAGGAAATGTAAATAAAGTGTTTAACATGTTTTTCTCGTTTTCTTTTACAAAGGAAATGTAAATAAAGTGTTTAACATGTTTATCTCTTTTACCAAGGAAATGTAAATAAAGTGTTTAACATGTTTTTCTCTTTTTCTTTTACAAAGGAAATGTAAATAAAGTCAATAACATGTTTTGTTCTTTTTCTTCTTCTTTTTCTTTTTTCATTTTTTTTCATTTCTATATTGAGTTGATAATCCTAGATCAATTCAAATAGATGTGATAGTCAAATTCCTTTTTGATTTGAGTGGATAACCAAATCAATTCAATTTAATTCGAACACAAACGATAATATGAAAATCAAATTTCTATCGATTTGAGTTGGTAAATAAAATCAATCCAATACTAACACAAGGGTAACACGTGGTGATCATATTATTCTTTTACTTTAAATTGATAATTAGATCATTTCAATCTCTACGCTAAAGTGATGGCAAGTGACAACATAGCATAAAATAAAATGATAATCATATGGATCTATACGGATTATTCAAACATAGAACAATCATCACAAACCATGACCAAATAAACAGATCTGAATCATAGTCATATTTAATTTACATCGTAATTGAATAATTTAATTAATTATTAAATTTAGATAAAGAATCTCACTGTCGTTGCGATTTTTGTCCAAAATTCAAAGTGTTCAGAATTTCTCCGTTTTAGTCCAGCTGCGTAGATCTGCTCAATACAATCACAATGTCGCTGAAATCATCGAATTCCGGTTTGAAATGGATTAGATATGGTCAAAACAAATTATAAAATAAATTAGATTAATTAGTAAATTGGTTAATTAAGAAATTAACCTTCTTCTTCTACCTCCAGTATTTGGCCGTGGGTTTCAATATAGGTTCAAAACTAGGGTAGACTCTAATCTTCAATACACAGCACTAGGACCCGATCAGAGGACACCGGAGCGGAGAGGGAAGAGAGGCGCTCGAAGGGGGACCGGAATGGCTGAACTCGGTTCGGCCTAGGGTGGTGGCGATGGGCCCGAACAGCGGCGGTTTGGGTACGGGTTTCGGCAAATTGGTGGCTCCAGACGAGATCCAACCGTATGAGATTGTAGAGGAGGAGATGATCTTTGATGTGGGATGAGAATTGGGTTTTAATTCGAAGAAGAGAGGGAGCAATTGGAAGAAGAAATTTCGGCCATTGGGGGTAGAGGACGGCGGCTGTGAGGAAGAGAGGGAATAGTGTTTTTTAGATATTAGGTTTTCTCCTTTTTATATTATTTTATTGTAATTTTTACAAAAAAAAACCATTTCTCTCATATTATTCAAAATCCAGTCCAACAGAAAGCTACCCTACCCAATAACCCCCATTCCGGATCCATCTAACCATGTCTCGCAGGCCCAAAAGGTCATCTTGACCCCCAATTTTCGAAATTAAAAATAAATTCCTTTATATTTTTAATTCTGACACAATCAAAAATCCGCAGGAGCCACATACGGGCCCTGAAAAATCCCAAAAAAATATTTTTGGCTATGTCTCGACGATACGAACCCAACAAAATTATTTTCGTCGAATTCTGAGGCTGTTTGAAAAACGGCCATTTTTAAGTCATTCAATTTTCCATAATAAAAAATGTTATTTAAAAAATGGAAATTTCAAATTCTGGCAGATTTTCCTATAAAATTCTAAAAATAAAAATTTTAAATTTGGCCCTGATTTTTGGGTTGTTACAACAGTTTCATCGATTGCCATTGGATGTAAAGGTTATTTACTTCATAGGGTCGAGAAAAGGCTAATGCTTTAATCACGGAACTTCTTCAATTCTACATCTGAGTTACCTGATACGTTGTCTTATATTAAGGAGTGGGGGAACAAAGTACGACTTTTGACATCTGAACCTCAATGCTTTTTTAGTGTCATAGTGAATGCAGTTACGGGTTTGAGTTTGAGATTTGTGGATAAAGCTGTTGATGGTATGTCCAAGGAATGAAGTAGACAATAACTGTAGATGTTGGAAGGAAAATGTTTATGTAGGTATTGCTTTTCTTGGCTATTTTGGTAATTAATTTTATGACAATATATTTTAGTGAAAATGTTGGCTAATGTTATTAGCAGATATTGAAGTTAACAATGTTTTAAAAAAAAATCATAAATGTAAATACTTATTTCAATGTTAACACGTGCATATGTTTGAAAACTTAAATTAGGCACTAGATATGTGTTCCCAGCTCTACCTCAGTGCATGCTGATCTTCGGCTCCTATACTAATCATATAGACAATAACCATCTTTCTGGCGGCCTTTTGGGACATGTTGTTGGTTCTAGGAATCTAAGATTGGAGAAGTCCAACAGTTAAGGAAAAGTGGATATCAAGTCTATGCCTAAAGGTTTATTTTTTTCCCTTTATCTTTCAACTATTGCTATTACAATATTCTTTTAAGATTATGCATCTTTGTATCGTTTTATTGATAGGCGTGATGTATGCTGGCTAGATCATATACCCGTGTCGTGCAATCATAACATATAATTCTATCTTTAAAACATTTAGTTATTTACAGGTTCAATAGCTTAATAAAAACCAAACTAATGAAATAGAATAATATTTTACGATATCATTTGTCACGGTCAACTACTTCCAGGAATGCAAATCAGGACCAATCCAATATTTGGGTTGTCCAAGCCACACATCCGGCAGCCATTATATCTAAAGGCAAAAAAGGTGTTAAGCAAATTTTAGGATGGATAATGGGAATTGACTAATGGACTTCAAACTCTGGACGAGGGGTCTACAACATTAACCATTAAACTATGATACCAAACACTGACTAATGCATAATGTAAATTTTTTTATGATATACGCATAATCAATTCATTGATTATTCTTTTATGAAGTAAGAATGGTAATTATATTTATGATATACGCTTACATGCACCTACTAGAAAATGCAACATGTTTTTTCCGTGATAAGGAAATTCCATTTTAGATTGAAATAACTCATCCAGATCAAACCAACACGTAGTAAAATAAAGCACTACTATAATTTATTTAACATACAGCATAAAAGAAGACTATCTGTGTTTTCTTTTTCTTTTTTCAAAATGATACACATTTTTATTAGAGAGAAAAAAGCATATAAGACACCTTGTAATGTGCTTCTATGTTAATATTATCAAGACATAAACTAGGAGTTCAATAAATGATGAATTGTTGTATTATTTACCTTTTGCATATATGTAATGATTGTTCTGCAAATATATATATGTGAAAACTGAAGCAACTAAGATATCAACAACAATGGAAACTGAGCATGTATTTATTTTGAAACCAGTAAGGCATAGGAAAAGCATGCTGATGAGACTATTAATGAAGAATTGACATTTTCTTCTAATGAAGATTTTAAAGCAATTGTATTCATTTAAGTACGATTCTTAGTAATTAATCTCTCTGTTTTCTGCCATTGTATTTTGGGAAATACTCAAATTCATAATTTATTGCTTCTTTAATAATTTGTCTATCCATTTTGGCTTTAGGCCTTATTTAGTTTTAGAAAAGAATTAAGTTCCTATCTCTCATAAGCACTCTAAGCAAGAAAGAAACAAATCAAAAAGAAAAAAGGGCTATTTGCAACCGAGTGACTAAATTTTTACTGCTGTCATGCACTTAAGTCGACCATATATTGCATCTTACATTTATTTACACTTTCAGATAAATACTAGAGCACAGTTAGCAGTTATACGTTTACATGTCTTCTTTTGTCTTTGTTATTTTCTTTTATTAGTAATCCTATCTTAGTTCAATGTACAAATTCCATGACTCAAACTATTATACGTGAATTTTTATTAAATTAAACTGAAGCCATTTGCTGAAACTTGAAATAGGCTAAATCAACGGGATTAGATTTACCCAATGCATCAATAACAACATCATATATCCAAGTACTTTAGTTGCTGCATTTATCAAGTAATTTGGTTGGTTTTCTATTTCATTTCCGATGCCTCTTTGATCCAAAATTGATATTCCTTAATTGCCGATTGTTCTTTCATTTATCAGAATATAGCATTAGAATAAACTTTAGGTGCTTTAATTGCTGCATTGATTAGGTAATTGTTTCCTTGAATGTTGATTTATACTGCAACTCTGAAAAAACTGTTGCTTTGATTCTTATTGCAGTTTTTAGCATCATCGCACAATTACTGCATATTCATATATCAAAGTATAATGTCAGTCATAAACATTGTGTGCTTCAATTGCTACATTCATTTTTCCTTAAATGTTGATTCTTACTGCAGTTGTTAAAAAATTGTTGCTTTGATTTATAGTAGCTCCAAATTGACTTATTCTCTCAATTTTCTGTGCATGCTTTAACATATGTTTTATTTAAAACATAATTTTGTGTGTGTGTGAATAAATTGGATGCTTTAAGTATTTGGACATGAGTATATACGGGTGATCAATAGAGAATTTACATAAGTGGTGTGCTCCCTGTTATGATTTGTGTTTGTCGTCTATTGATACAGTTCGATTTTCTCATTTTTTTTGTCTTCCAACGACGGTCTTACTTCTGTTCGGATGCAAACAACTGACCGATGTTGGAATGGTTGCTTTTTCAAACCAATATCCTACAATTGCTTTACTTCCTTTTTCCATTGCTTATTCTATTTTTGTATTAGGTTATTTTCTTTAATTTGCATTTTTAATTAAACCATCTGCATTATTTTACTCCCTATTATGTAGATTATCCACCCTGGACATTGTCGTAAATCTTTGACTACTTTATCCGTTGACTGTCAATACCATGTGTATTGAAATCCAAAAAAAAAAACTGTCAAACATGTACACATCAATGGTATATACGATGGTCTGCAATAGGTCATCAACCGCTCGGCACATGCGTGAACATTAGTTATAGGTATGATTTTAAGTTTAAATTCCACTCACTTATCCGGCTGACCTCACCAAATTATTCTACCATTGGATGATGCGGTAACAGTTTTAACTGTGTTCCGATGTTGCTACTGCTACATTGGTCCGTGGAAACAAAAATTGACATATTGTATTTGTATGTTTCTGGCATTTGTTAATATGCAGTTTGTTTGGTTCTTGGTAAACATGTGACTCCACATGCATTATGTCCATAATTAGCAAACTACCAGCACAAGCATTATGTCCATAATTAGCAAATTACCAGCACAAGCCCTATGTCCATAATTAGCGAATTACCAGCACAAGCATCATATTCCAGTCATCCATTTAATGTGCTAATCAATTAGCCTACATTTATATTTGATAACCATAAAAACGTCCTTTTCCACTTCCTCAATTGTTTAATTCTCTTTTCATTATATTCATGCTCTATGTGGATGACCACGCCATATAGATGGTGCCTAAATGTTCGTTCATATCAAACTCATGCACGGAATTATTTCTATTCATAAATTTACCAATGAAAAGTTATGAACAAATAAATTTGCCATCTTCTTCATTGTTTCCGAAGCCATTCACAACTATATGCTTATCAAAATTATGTGTTACAAAGATTGGTAAAGAACACCCTTTTGGGAACCGGGTGCTTAAAACAGACTCTGTAGCATCACAAACTTTTTACGTGAATAGTACATATTCTAACTTTATTCACAAATTGAATTTCCAAAACTTATAAAAACATATTTGTTTAAAAACATGTTTTATATTAGGTTTGCTATGCCCAAATGACTATGTGTACAACTTGCATCCTAAAAGATTAAACATTGATTATTTTAAATAGGCAACCACGCACTCAAAAACTGCCTAAACCATACTCTTCATGTACCTAGAGCCATCTGTAGATCTCTTGTTTCATGTACATATTAAACGCATTTTTCTTGAAAATGGTATGCACATATATAAATCATAAAAGCTTAATTTTAGCAATAATTAGGCCCAGAAATCAATACATTTAATCAATGAGGAAGAACACAGTGGTATAGCTATCCAATCAAGCACCATTTTGCTGCTTCTTTTTAAGTACCAGTGCCTATGGACAACACTAAAAATTATCCATAATCCATGGACTTTACGGGGAAAAAATCTTGATTTTTCTTGAATATCTCTTGTGCCACCATGCTCATAGCTGTTAGTGTCTATCAGTTTTCTTATTTTTTGTTATTTCTTTTATATATATACTAAAATTTAAAAAAAGATGGGGTTATTAATTATACAGGATTATTAGCAGTCATGCCTCCAACCACATTATGGTTGGTGCTGTAAGTATACGGATGTAAATCTTTGTACCATTTTTTACATTGATATGTTTAATTCGGAAAAAAATATCATTACTTTATTTATTTAATCATATATTACTCACTTTGTAAACTTTGTACTATTTGTCGATGGAAAGAGAAGGCGCATCTACCAAAGAAGTCTAGGCTACCTTTGATTAGGATTTATAGAAATCAAGGTCATACTTTAATCCCTCTTTTAATATTCTTTTACTGTATTTTGATTATATTCTAGATTTGTTTTACTTCAAATTAGGTCGTCATCATTGTTGCTAGTCGATACAAAGAGATGGCTTATTTGAATAAGAAGAAGGCTAAGGTACGCTTGCTTTGGATCTCTAGAAATCAAGGTCATACCTTAATCCATCTTATAACTTACTTTAACTATATTTAGGCTACATTACAGATCACCTGTTTACTACAAATGATCAAATCATTGAATTTGGGCTTGGATAATTTAATTACGTTTTTTTTATGCCAAGTAAATTTATGGTGATGTTGGTTTCCATGTATGAATACAGTCCTGAAAATTAATAATATTCCATCCGATTTCTTCATTGTTTGATAAATATGCTGAATTATCCCATATGAAATTAGATGTAATTAAAAAGGAGTTGAAACAAATTTGGACATGTGGTGATTATGATTAAGGTAAGTCCACTAAGTAACATTACTTTCTAAATATTGTATACATAGCTTTTGGGTACACAGTGCAAAACAAGAACCGTTATCTCTGTGAAAGTTAACCAGGAAACCTTACATGACATCATAAGTTACCTTCATGATTCTTTAACATTGTGCTAGTCTTAGGTATGACTACTGGTTATAGGTTTCACAATAACATACTGACAAAAACTAGTTTATTTAACTTCATGCTTCTTAGCCATTCCCGCTTTCTGTGCCACTGTAACTTAGGAGTAATTGTTTTAGAAAGAGCCGTTGGAGGGACATTTTCCTTCTACACAGCAGTTTTTTATATTTTGAGGATGATGCTTTCTGGATACTCCATGTTTCTCTAAATATTTGAGATTATCTTTGATTTTTTGCTTTATATCACCTTCAAGAGAGCTGAGTCCAGTTTTTACAGTAGCAGAAGCAGCCATTTTCAATGCTGAGTGATAGCGTGACATTTAGCACCTCTTCCCCCCTTTCTCCCCCCTCCCCCCGGTTTAGAAGTTAAGATAAAGGAGGGAACACTCAAAAATTGGAGAAAAAGATTCCAAGTTACGTCCCCAGTTCTCTACATATCCTGAGTTACTTAGCATGTGATAAATTGGATAAGAAAATGAAGGATATGGAAAATTTTTGTTTAGATGAACGGTTATTTTGAAGATGCGACAACTTAACTGTGAGCATTAATAATGTATTGAAGAGAGTAAATGAATGTTTCTATCCTATGGGGAGTTAAAGATAAAATTTTGACATAAGGATTTCAAATAAAATAATTTGTAGTAGAATTCTAAAGATGTGGGTAACTTGAATGAAAAAGGTGATGAGAGATATACAAAGAAGAGAAAAATGTTTCTTCTTTGCTATTATCCATAGATTAGAAATTCCAAACTATAGCAGTTAACTAAACTAATAAATTTTTCGTGTATCCAAATCAGTATCTAAATCTACTGACCATATGGGACAGTGTACTTTGAGTTGTGTAACCATGGTCGCATTTTGATGTCTTCGCAATGACTTTGTGTGTATATATATGTATGTATGTATATGTGCAGGGGGTTATTATTTGAATTGTACGTTTATTCTATCCAGATAAAAAAGGAAATTCCATTAACTGTTGTTCTTCCTGCTTCCGTAGTACAAAAGGCTAATTACCGTATCAGAACCCGCTTCTACTAATTTTGAAGACTGTTTCTTCCTTCAAACAGGATAATAAATTTCTTTTTTTTATAGGATATAGGAAGGTATAGGGTTCATAAGTCATGAATGTGGCACGACAACATGTTTATGATAACTACATATATCAGCCAGTGCTTCCATTTGGGTGTAGGTAACTTTTTGGTTTTTGTATAATGGGCAGGGATTTAGGTGGTACACACCTTTATGTAGTCAGAGGGTTTCTTTTCTTTTCATTTTGGTTTTGTCAATTAGTCCTTACAATTATGCGTTTAGTTTTTCTTTAAAAAAAATGGAATGGGGTTAAGTTTTACTTTATGATTTACAGGCATTTTTGGTTCCTCCGTGTTCATTGTGCAAGTTCATTCTTGGTTTGGATTAACACCAAGTGATGTAAACATAAGCAGTAATTGCATTTGAGTCTGTTTTTTTTTTTGGCAAGGCATTTTGAGTCTGTTAATATTTAATAATATGAGTTTTGGTCTGTCCATCCAAGTCCTCTTAATACGGGTAGGATTTTTTGCTTTGGATCAAGTAAAGTTTTATTAAAATTCATTTTGATTTGGATCTGATATGGCAATTAGCTTTTAGTTGTAATTTGAATTGTACATTTATATGATCGGGCATCTGAATGTTGTTCAAATCTATGAGGTATTGCATCTCACTAACTGTTATTCTTCCCACTTTTGATTTGATTTGGATGCAGTACATCTCCAATTATTTTGTCAATTAATAAAAAGTGAAACAAGCTTATTAGAGCAGCTCATAGTCACAAAAATGTCTTTTTCGTGTGCTGTATTTTAAAGTGTTTGTTATGAGAAGTGTTATAGGCTCAATGTAGTACATGCGTGAACTATTTTCTATTTTACATAATTACTACATGCATACATATTTTCTGCATATTTTCTGCTATACCAAAAGCCTATTTTACATGCAACATATTTTCTGTTTGTTATGAACTATTTAAGATGACATCTAACACTGTTTCGTTTTTGCATTTTAATTGTGTTTCTTGTGGGTTCTAGAAGTTGGACGAGCTTACAAGCTGAAGACTAAGTGATTTTTCATGTAATCTTGTTATGAAACGATGTTTGAACTATATGTACGTTGACTTATTTTTATAAATATTAGTAGATTTGTTAACTTTGACTTTGTGATTGAAATCAAATATGCCTTTGGTATTAATTTTTTGCGATTGACAGTTTTATCTTATGAATTTACTGCTTAATTGTTTAAACTGTGCACAAATTAAATAAGAGATTTACTATATAAAGATCATTGCTGAGATATGTGCTACATATTAAAAAAAATTAATAGCGCAGAATTTCTCTTATGGAAATATAAGGTGAAATGTTATGTAAAAAATTAAATAGCATGGAAAACTTTTTCATACCATTGAGTGTGTGCTATGAAAACACTGACAACGCTATATATACTACAAGTATTCATAGCGGGAAACTCCACTTATGGAATCAAAATGTGAAATGCTATAAACCGTGTGGAAAACTTTTCATGTCACTGGATATGAGCCATGAAAACAATGATAATGCTATAAAAGAAAGCGAGTATTTTAACATGGCAAGGTCTGAACGCTATATATAATTGGGGAATTCAATAACAGCGGATTTAAAAAAACTGGAAACATTTTTCATAGCAATGAATATGTACTATGAAATTATCGATAATGCTATAAAAAATAAATTGAGATTTTAGTAAGCAAATATAATTGCAAGGTCTGAACGCTATGTAAAACATTTCATGCTGGTGAACATGCGCTATAAAATATATAATACTATAACATTTAGATTTGAGCTATAAGATATAACAGGGCTATTATTACATGTCGTTATATAGCGTCATCACTAATGCTATGGTAACCTAGTATAGCATTTTTCACGTGCTATGAAAAGGTAAATCTGTTGTAGCGTTAGCAAACAGAATGTCAGCTTTTCCAACTTCGGGTAGTTCTTCTCTGCCCCTGTCAATCATTTTCTTATGTAGTAGATGGGCCGTTGGATGCAATCCTCAAGGCGTATTAACGTCGAGATGATGGCCTGCGTAGAAACAACCAAATAAATGTATAAGTCTTCATGGTCTACGGGATTTGATAGGATAGTTGGTAGTTCTAAGTGATCCAAAAGTTCTTTGAATGCGAAAATGCAGTCTGGGGTCCACTTGAAATTGCGTTTCCCTTTCCTAAGTAAATCAAAGAAAGGAATGCATTTATCGATGGCCTTGGATATGAATCGACTTAGAGCGGCGACCTTTCCATTTAAACTTTGAACATCCTTGATGTTCCTGGGGATTTGGATGTCCCGGATAGCTTGGATTTTTCTGGATTGGCTTCGATTCCCCGGGAGTTGACGATGAAACCCTAGAATTTTCCTAAAGCGACCCCGAAGGAGCACTTCAAGGGGTTGAGTTTCATGTCGTACCGGCGGAGGATATCGAACATTTCAGAGTGCTCGTGGATGTGACCGCTTGACACTTTAGATTTTACCAACATGTTGTCTACGTATACCTCCATGGACTTTCTGATTTGGTTTTAAAAGAGTCGATTAACCATCTACTGATAAGTAGCGCTGGCATTCTTGAGGCCGAAGGGCATGACATAATAGCACTAAAATCCGAGGTTAGTTATAAAGGAGGTGTGATCCTGGTCACGAAGATTCATCGGAATTTGGTTGCAGCCTGAGCAGGCATCCATGAAAGATAGTAGCTGGTATCCGACGGTTGAGTCTTTAAGCTAGTCGATCTTTGGAAGTGGGAAACTGTCCTTGGGACACGCCTTGTTCAAGTCGGAGAAGTCGACACACGTCCTCCATTTACTGTTGGCTTTCTTGACCAGAACCGGGTTGGAGAGACACTCGGGGTAATCGGCTTCGTGAATGAAATTGTTGTTGAGTAGACGGTCTACCTCTTCCTCAAGTGCCCTGGACCTCTCTGGTCCCAAGAAGCGATGCTTCTGCTTGACTAGAATTGTTGTGGATTGGTACTTAGACAATGGCAAGCGATCGCAGGGTCGATGCCTTTCATATCGGAATGAGTCCGTGCGAACACTTCTAGGTTTGCCTTCATATCGGAATGAGTCCGTGCGAAGACTTCTTTACCATCGTAAGCGGACTCGCCAGTAGGTTGAGCAAGGAACTGTAAGCTCATCGAAGTCGAGATGATAATGTGGGAGAAAGATGCAAATCTCAAGTTTAGTTCTAAGTGAAAGCACCAATTGTTGGCGGCGACAAATGTCGTAAAAACCAAAGATTTCAATTACTAGGAATAATTAATTTGATCGCCTAGACAAGAGTGGAAAGTAGTAAATAACACGAGAGATTTATAATGGTTTGGCCTTGGGAGGGGGCTACATCCACAGTGAAGTGTTGTTGGAATATTATAGATCTGTAATGTCCCGAAAAAAGTCGATCTTGGATATATGATATACAACACATATCGAACATCCAAGGATCGAAAATATAGGTAGTTAATGAAAGAAATTAGAGGGTGATGATAGATAAGTTAGAAACTTAGAATAGAAGAAGAAGAACAACACAATATCAGAGTAACACGAACCTCACAACGGAACGAATAACATATAATATATAACATAACTTTGAATTATAAATCTGTACTTGAATATACATATCATTATCAGAGTACAACACTTACAACACAACAGAAATAACTATAGCTATATAATCCTGAAGCCTCCTGCTCCAAGCTCTCCTGGTATATCTGTAAAATCCTGACTACTTGACTGCCCGTACAAAATTGGGCACCCAAGAGTTTAGGTAAAACAAAAGAAAATAAACTCCGGGTCAGTCATGTGACTGGTGTGAGTAAACTCAAATTATTTGATTTAACTTTCAAAAATCCTTTTTAAAACAAAGGATAATCATTTGTAAAACAGTATTATTCTGATATTATAATAATTTCTAACACAAGTAATATCAATCTAGTAGAAACAATTGCATCTAATGTTCTACAGATATAATATACAACTGAAACCGTGGGCTCTTATTGGGTAATGGATTTCCAACTATGACAAGGTATGGATCCACCTTCCGATCAGTGTACTCTAGAAGCGATACACTAGAGTTCAACAAGAACATCTTATAACTCAGCCACACATGACCGACCACTCATTTCGCTTGAGTGTATCGAATATATTGTCACCTTACAGTTGGTAAACTAACATAACCATTCCCGGGAGATACAGAATTGAAAGAAGTAACAAATATGAATATTCTCTAGAGGGCGACAATATACCCTACTTGGTTGCGAACCACTTAGCCATGTTGCCTGCCCGATTTCTGTCATTTCCCAGTTGATGAGGCTCGAGTTCATAACGTATCTTTTAACAGATTACTCATTCATTCACTTCGAATGACACATCGTCGTACCCGTCAAATCACAAATTGATTTCCCCAAAAATACCACGGGTATATGCTAGGAGAAACGAATTCCTCCACCACCAACGTAAATACATTTGAAACGATCAACTTACGCGATCTTCCAGATATACTCTGTCTGACATTCGTCCATTCAAGTTGTTCTGGGACTGGGCAAACCGAAGGCACTATTCCGTACATCCATCTTAGGCAATCTCTACCTAAGATTTATACAATAGCCTTTGTATAAACTCCGTCTTAAATTTGTCTTTGATCTATTTGATTCGAACGCTAACACCCATATGGAGTGGTTCTCGGATAATAATCCAACTGGTCTCTCCGTATCGACGACGGAAAAATGGTCAAAACTTTGATAGTCTGTGATTTAACTATCAAAGAAAAACATGTGTGCAAACAATGGTATTATTTCCAGATGTAAATTTTACCGATCAATCATCATTTAACATTTATGTCTTTAGTTCATTAATTTACTTATCTCCTGTTCCCATATATTCTAAATTCTTATTTTCTATTATCAGAAAACATTTCTGATTCTTATTTGGAAAACATTTCCAAAACTCCTTCACTGGATTTAAACTGATGTTTAAATCAAACTTCGCCATGCCAACTCAAACCATTTCACTCATTAACTAAATTCACATAACCATCAATCACTATCAAACCTTATCATTCCTTAGTTAAGAAGGAAGTCAATCAAGTTGGGGTATAATTACCTCTAAGACCTTAACTGAACAACGTTTTAACTTCGAAATAGTCAAAGTTTATCTTTTAAATCTTTAACAAACTTCCTTACGTAACTCTCTTTCGAATAAATCTCTATTCGATAACTTTTTCCTTCGAATAAACTATATTCGATAATCTCTCTTCTTCGAATAACCTATATTTGAATAACTCTATTCAATTAACACTATTCGATTAACTCTAATCGATTTACTCTTATCAGTTAGCTCTATTTGATTAACTCAGTTCTATTAACTCTATTTGATTAACTCTATTTGATTAACCCTACTAGATTAACTCAGTTCAATTAACTCTAACTAATTTACTCTTATCAAATAACTCCTTTCGAATAAACTATATTTGATTAACTCCTTTCGAATAACTAATATTCGATAACTCCTTTGATTAACTCTACGTCCATGTTCAGTTTCAAATATCGATGTTGAAATCAATTCTTACTGCTCTATATAAGTCCTGACTTATATATATTCTATTTATCTAATGATAAATATTTTATTTAATTTATAAAATATTATTTATAAATTAATCTTCTCAATCTATTGGTTACAGCAGATTCTATTTAAAATCTTTGCTTTAAATCCATATCATGTTATACCCATGTGCGAAGCACGGGTCTAAACTTTCCTGATGTAAAATTCTATTCATTTGCCAAATATTCCTTATATGACATTCTTTTCATTTCCCAATAAATCCCTTTTATAACTCTGTTTATTTCCTAAATAAATTCCATTTATAACTCTATTTATTTTCTAAATAAATATCTTTCTTCAAATTCTATTTGTTAATGTTTTACCAATATTTCCCTTTCAACTCTATTTGTAAATGGTTTACAAATATTTCCCTTTCAATTCTATTTGTAAATGGTTTACAAATATTTCCTTTTCTATTTGTTTTCACAAATATTTCCTTTTCTATTTCAATTTGTAAATGTTTTACAAATATTTCTCTTTCTATTTTTATTTGTAAATGTTTTACAAACATTTCTCTTTTCATCTTTCTATTTATTTAACAAATAAATATCCTTTTTATAAAATCCTTTGATTTTATAAATAAATTTCCTTTTATCCTTATCATATTTATTATCAATGAATATTTCCTTTTCAAAACCCTTTTGATTTTATAAATGTTTTCTTTTATAAAATCCCTTTTCCCTTTTCTATATAAAATCCATTGATTTTATATAAATAATTTAATTTCAAAATATACTTTGAAAATCCCCTTTCTACAAGCCAGTATTTCTTACGGTATTTAAAATACCAAATCACAATGATCGATATCATTTAAACACACATCATCATCAACAGATTTATATCACATCATATATTACAATATATGAAAACAGTAAAATAAAAGTTGATGAATCCAGTTGGATTCCTCCAACCTGTTTCCCTGCATCACAGATATTAAACAATATAATTAACATCGATTTCATTTCACTATGAAAAATTCTGCTAAACCGAATCAATATTTGATTAACGATTTATATATATATATATATATATATATATATATATCGTTATCTATAATTTCAACCAATACGTAAGCAATTCAACCAAATAGTTAACACACAACAATCAACAGAAAATTATCAGTTCTAAAAATATGCTATAAAAATGTAACTGTTCAGAGTTGGTGAGTTTTACTCACATTGGACGATCATCGTTAAATAATGATAACCATCGGTTGATTCAAACTGACAATTTTTTTCGTTATAAATTGTAAGGAGCTTCGATTCACTCCCTATCAGTTCCATTATGTAGCTCCCGTCCATAAGATCTCAATGAATCTGGTTTTTCTGAAAACCGATATCGTATGACAAAGTTACAGATTTTATAAGTTTATACACTACCAAATTTTAATTTGATTTTAATTAAATTCCATTGGGCTTTACCATTTTAACCCGGCCCATACCCATTCATAACTACCAGACCCGCTTCAATTATGTCTTCCCCAAATAGATCAAACTCCAGGCATAGAGAACACGGCATTTCCTCCCCTCGTTTAATCCCTTTTACACAGCAAGCAAGACCTCACACCACGTTTCATACTTAAACCGCCCATATAGGTACGAGAAGCTCTCCTTCACTCACGCAACAACTCCTACTCCTCCTTTATGTATTCCCTGCCATTTGAATCCTCCATGTACTCCCCATGAACACGCACCTACCTCCTCCATTCTTTTACACTTCCCTTTCCTTACTACTCTGCTTTTTATATTTCTCTCGTCCCTTGCTCATACAACCGCATACCATCTCCGTAGTGTTGAAAGCAAGAAAAGGAGCACCGCCCTGCGAGGACGTATCAGTAAATCGGAAAAGCAAACAAGCTTAGTGTAACGGCCCGGGTTTCCGCCGACCCGATCGATCGTTGAATCGACCAAGACCGTTCAAAACCCGAACACGTTAACTTTGGGAATACAACAACATCAGAACAATAACACCAGACTTTTATAAACATTACAATAATGTTACATCAGAGTACAGAACATATCAGAGTATATTGAATAAAATTACAGCGGAAGATAAATTACCATAAATTAAATACAATACACAGCGGAAGACTTTGATGCTCTGGACACAGCTTTAGGCTTCAATCCAGAATCCTGCTTGAGATAAGAACCTGTAGACGAACTACTCGACTGCCCGTGTGGAGAAGAGCGCACCCGAGTTTGTAAAGGTGGAAACAAACAACGGGTCAGTCATGGGACTGGTGTGAGAATTCTTAACTAATTTAACTAATAGAAATAAGGCAAATCCAAAAGACCACACCGCTAACGCGGAACGAGTTTCTTCCAATGGATTGCCGTGTATAACTTAAAGTAAATCGTTAAACAACGCAATGCTTTTTAGAAAATGAAACCATCATAAGACTCAAGTCCCATCACATAATGCAACGCAAACCGGAGGATAGAGTTTTACCTTATAATGGTAAAAAATGCTTGATACGATAAAAACGAATTTGATATTATTATAAGTGTATTTATGTTTCAAAAACATTTCAAAGTAGATGTATCAATCCTAGGAAGCATAGCTACCATATACTATGCCTCCATACTAGTAATACAATCAAAACCGTATGAGATCATATTGGAAATTGGGTTTCCATCATGAGTCAAGGCTAGGGAGGAGCTCCTTACCGATTCGAGACACTCTAGCTAATGTCTCAGGATCCCCCGTAGTGAACCCTTGGAAAGCTGCAGGGCTGGTCCACACATACAGCTTCGTGGATTAGTTATTCCTGAACACACGTTTCCCGATCCTATAGGACTTATCATCTGAGGCGCCTCATTCCATCATCCACATAAGTAAAATGTCAGCCAGTTTAAGCGCTGACCCTACTTCTAGCTAGAAAGAAACGTGTTGCTCTCCCTGCGTTCACTTCTCCCGTTTTAGACTCCACCGGGTTGTGAGGCTCGTGAAGCTACGCAATACACAAAGCTATGCTTATTCAAGCTGTGCTTTGATCGTCACCACAAGGTTCTGCTTTTCAACAAGAAACCTTGATCATTACATCTTAGTATGCCACACTGTCACTCCATATCACACTACCGATCTTTTGCCGAAATATATGAAAGAGTGTTAAGCAAGAGAATAAATTCTCCGCCACCAAACATTCATAAATTCGACAGAAAATCAATAAATACAATATAAAGGAGTACAATGTCGGACACACATTCCATTTATAAGCTTATGCTCTGGGTCTGAGCGAAAGCCAAATCCGTACAAATCAACACTACGTCCGGACAACTACCATCTTAGTCCCGTCTTGGAAGCAAATCAATCCAAGGCCTCAACACTGGTTACCCATTCGATGTGAAGATCGTTGGTCTTCAATAGTCGTCTTCAATTCTTCGAACGTCGTATCATTATTTGGAATGAGAGTAAACTCGGACTTTCGAAATAATTCTCGCATACTAAATTTGAAAACTATTTCATATCGTTGTTAATATTTTATAACGATCTATCGCTATTTTAATTTTAATTTACATACACATCCTAAACATAACAATGTATATTTTCTTCTTCCATCCTTCAATTTACACAAAATGTATATTTGGTTTCATTATTTTTCTTTTCTAATGAAAATCCATTCCTTAGAAATGTAAATTTCTAATCTTATTATTTACATTGAAAAATGTAAATTTCTATTCCTATTTTATTTACATTGAGAAATGTAAACTTATATTTCAATATATTATTATATCGAAAATGTAACGTTTATTTCATATTCTATTTACATTGGGAAAAGTAAATTCCTAATCATTCCTTTTTATTTCTTTTGTTTACATTGAAAAATGTAAATTCTTTAAAAGTATAACTTCTATTTCATCCTTATTTACATTGAAAAATGTAAGTTTCTATATTTTTCTAATTACATATAAAAATGTAACTTCCTATTTTCCTTTTATTTACATTGAAAAAAATGTAACTTCTTTTTACCGCCTCTAAAATGACGATAAAAATATATAATTTTTATTCTATTCTTTTATCGCATCTAAAATAACGATAAAATATACATTATAATTCTATATTTTTTTATTTACATTAAAAATGTGAACTTTCCTTATTAATATAATCTACATTAAAAATGTGACTTTTCCTCTTTAATCTAATTTACATAAAAAGAATGTAAATAGTTTTGCAATATCAAAATCTAATCTTTTCATTACATAAAAATGTAATTTTCTTACGTTAAATCTTAATTTCATAAAAATATCAACTTTACCTTTTTTACTTAATTACATAAAGATGTAATTTTCCTCTTTTATCTTAATACATTAAAATGTAAATTTTGTTCCTTTATTCTTATTTTTACATAGAAGGGTAGATTATATTTCAACGTTACATTCCATTCTTTATTCTTTTACTTACATAGAAATGTAAATTATTTTCCAACGTTGCGTTCTACTCTTTTAATTCTATTCTTATGATTTCATGGGAAATCCATCCTTTTAATCACATTGAAAATGTAATAATATATAATGCTAAAATCTTCTTTTTAAATCACATTAAAATTGTAGTCAACATTATAATGTAAAATTCCTATCTTTTAATTACAATGTAAAATCTCCTTTTTTATTACAATGTAAATTGTAATTAACATTACATGTCAAATTTTGTCTTTTTAATTGGCAACGTAAAATCCTACTTTTTAATTACATTAAAAATGTACTTTTCGTTTACAATGCAAATTCTCATTCTTTAACTTCATATAAAATGTATTTTTAATTTACAATGTATATATCCTATTCTAAATTCCATAGTAAAATGTAACTTTAATTTACAATGTAAATTCTTTTCTTATTTAATACATTGTAAATGTATTTTTCTCATTCCCTTCTTATTACATTGATAAAAATGAAAGTTTCATTTAAATTACATAATAAATATGTAAGTATTCATATCTTATTACCTTAATAAAGGTAAGATTCATACCTCATCATCTTAATTACATTATAAATGTAATTCATACGTTAAAATATATCATTTCCTTTCGTACATTAAAATATATCATTACATTACATACATTAATGTATATCATTACCTCTCATACTTTAAAATACATAGTTTTATCTCATAACAAGATTACATGTGAGCATTCATTTTGATAAAATTATACTTCTCTATCAATTCTTTTATTGTAAATAAATAACATTAAAATCAAATCTTTCCTTTTCTTTTATTTATTACATTAATAAAAATGTAAATCTTCCATTTCATCTTAGTTACATAAAAATGTAAAATTTTACTTATTACATTAATAATGTAAATGACTATCCTTCATATGCAATATTGTTACAACAAGATATGAATTAATTTCATATGCAATAACTTGGTTCAATAATATTAATATATTTCATAAGCAATGACTCGGTTCAATAATATGAATATATTTCATATGCACTGACTCGGTTCAATAATATGAATAAATTTCATATGCAATGATTCGGTTCAATAATTTGAATATATTTCATATGCAATGACCTGGTTCAATACTACGAATATATTTCATATGCAATAACTTGGTTCGATACTACGAATATATTTCATATGCAATAACATGGTTGAATAATACCCTTATATTTTATAATAAAAATGCAAGTTCAATTCTACCTTTTTATTTTACACAAAACATGACATAAAAGAGGTTTCTTTTTTTTATCATTGAAAATGTGAATAAACATGCTATGTTAAATTTCATCTTTTGTTTACATAAAAAATGAGTCATTAAACTCTAATCTTTTATTTACATTAAACATGTAGATAAAAATGCAACACTAAATTCCAAATTAAAAAAAATGTTCTTTCTACATCGTCAATAACACTCTTTTATTTTCAATAAAAACTTGATGATAATTACATCGTCATGTTCTACCTTTTAATTTGACTAAAAACACCACATCAAATCCAATCTTTTTATTTCTAAAGTTTAAATCTTTTCATTTTGACAAAAACGATGATAAATAGTATGACTTTCATTTTAACCAAAGAATATTAAAAATATTCTTTTTATTGCAACAAAAATGATTATTCTACTTTAATTACATTAATAAAAATGTAAGATTTTTTTATTACCGTACAAAATCATATCTTTAATTACACTTAAAAATGTATTTTCATTACAACAGTAAAATCTTATCCTTTTCTACCGTCAATTTTTCTACTAAAGATGATGTCTTTATTTAAATGACAGAAGCACATTCTAACACGGGTGATATATTTATCTTCAAATATGTTTCCTAACATAAGTGATATATTTAATTACATATATGTTTTCCTAACATAAGTGATGTATTTTTATTCATATATGACATTACTAACAAACGTGTGTTTTTATTCATATAGTTGGCAATTCTAGTTATCTGTGTTTAATCCCTTTTTACTTGACACAAATGTATGATTTTTGTAACTACTACTTTTAATTGACCAAAATAAAATATGATTTTTGTCGCTGCTCCTTTTTTATTGACAAAAATATGACATTAAAATTTACTCTATTTATTCTAATGTAGTATTTGCCAATTGCACGGTGTTATTATTTTAACTTGTCAATTCTAACATAAACAAT
The DNA here is from genome assembly GCA_030737875.1 of Allium sativum. Classification (NCBI taxonomy): domain Eukaryota; kingdom Viridiplantae; phylum Streptophyta; class Magnoliopsida; order Asparagales; family Amaryllidaceae; genus Allium; species Allium sativum. The sequence continues at coordinate 24,641,429 of CM060912.1, read as the reverse complement.
ATTTATATTCTTATTTACCAATAAACAATATTTATATTCGGATTTATCAATTCTAACACAAATAAAATGAAAATCCTATTTTTGCTGATTCTGATTCAACAAAATAAATAGCATTTCTATTTTGTTGATTTTATTTCAGCACGAAAGTAATTAACTCAATCACAGATCTGGAATAATAACAACAAAATAATAGCAGCGCAAATCTCAGATCTTAAACAGATCTGAAAATAAATACCAGCAGCGTAAACGCGAATCTGAATAAACAGCAAAATTGATTTCAAACACAGATCTAAATTTTTGTACACCTACAGGTATACAGATTTTATTCAAAAGAATAGTTAAAAATTAAATTTAAATTTAATTCAAGATTAGATTCAGAATTCTCACCTTGGGATTTTTTAGATCTAGAAATCAAAGAAAGTCAGAACTGTGCACAACAGATCTAGGGTGTGGTGTTATGTGTCCCTGTTCCAATATTGTCAAACTTGTTGGAATCTGTATCGATTTGAATCAAAAAGCCATGTTTTTAATTATAAAATTAAAATTACAACGAAATCAAGTGTTGCAAATCGTTAAAATTAATTTAATTTAACCTCTGAATTTGTTCCAATCTTTGATTCAAGATATCTCGAGTTACGGTGTATGGATTGAGGCGCCGCTTGTCGGAGATGGAAGGCGTAGGGGAGGCGCATCCATGCCGGGAGTAAGGGGAGGTGCGGTGGCGTGGCTGAGGCACGGCGGGGCAATGAAGTCGGCAGGTTGGGTGGCGCGGTTCTCAAGATACAGGGCACTCGAGGAGATGAAACTTGTTGGAGGTGGAAGAGGAGATTGATGTAGGTAGAAAGAAATTTTAGAGGAAGAGAGATTAGCCGCCATGGCCAGATGAAGAAGGAGGATGACATATTAGGTTTTAAAAAATGGTTAGGGTTAGGCTATGAGATATTATACAGAGGTTGTGGTTTTTTTTTAAAAAAAACCCCTTGTCCTTAAATTATGTTTTATTTAGTTTCTCTCTTTTTTAGTCCTTGCGCAGAAGTTTTGTAAATTAATAAATTATGGGAACAATCAAAATCTTTCCTGTTTTTGACTGTATCTTAAGTGGCAAGGTTTCAATGATTTTCAGAAATAAACCTATCATTAATTTGATATGGATCTCTTTCAATTCTAAACCGAAACAATCAAGAAAAACACTCATTTATTTCACGCATGCATTTGTTTCTAGAAATGTACATTTCATTTCTTATGTTATTACACACAGACACACACACACACACACACATATATATATATATATAAAATTTCCTAGCGTATAATTCCAAAATCAATTAATTAAGTTATTAAAGCATTCCTTTTTAACTTAAGATAAAGTATGTTTCTTATAACTACAATTATCTTTAAATTATGAAAAGCGATTTAAGTAAAATACCTAACTTTCTAATGAATGAATAAATCTTCTTCTTTTTCTTCCAAATTTGATTCATTTTCATTTATTAGGATAAACACTGATTTGTAGAAAGAATAGCGTGTAGACATTTATTTTCCATGTATCTAAAGATTTTGATTGATTAATAGTTTACCATTGTTAGCACATAACCATTCTGTAATTCCATAAGGTTGATCGTATTGGCATATTTTTGCATATTAGTTTTATTTCACTTATTTTTATTTCAAGTAATTGAAGTAATATAAGGGAATTTTATTGTATATAATCAAAGGTGTAATAGGATGACACTTACTGAGGAATATTAAACGGTAATTAATTATTACATAGAACCTTAAATAATGGAGTGATTGATTAGCATTAATGTTTATGGCTAATATTCTTCCTTTCATATTAATAATCCAGAAAATTCTAATTGACATTCAATTATCACAAATAAAGTCTTGTATTCTATTTTATACCACTAATATAATTAGACTCTTATGTATTATTTTATACCATCTTATAAACACATATTACGTAATCTTTTGTTTTAATGTTTCCCACATTACATTACATTACAGAATAAATTTTATTACATGCAAATTGTATACGCTCCGTATTTACATTAAAAAGAATATATTTAATTTTTCAAAATAAATTATTTTAAACAACAAAAACTCATTAAAATAACTTATTTTTTTTTTAAATTTACCCCCAAAATTCAGGGTTGTTACAGTCTCCCCCACTTAAAAACTTTTCGTCCTCGAAAAGGAACGAAGCTAAAAATGTTTAATTATCCTACTCAATTTTTTATATCCATTCATTGGTTTAAATAATTTTATAGGTTAACTAATAATTGCACTACACAATCATCAATCAATTGGTTGATTAACTTTTTAAATATTTATAATTTTTATATATTCAAAAATCATAATTTCTAAAATAGATTATAATTACAAATACGTATACTATAAGCTTGTCACTCTCAACTCATTCTAGGGCATTACTAACCCCATCGCTAATGAGTTTTCTCATTCTAGGATACTGCTGATCCTATCTCTAATGAGTATTCTTATTGGATATTACTAATCCAATCTCTGATAAGTCTTTTGTTCAGTTCTAATGAGTTGTATCCCCAAAGATTTGAGCTAACCCAAGCTCTGATACCAACTGTAACGGCCCGGGTTTCTGCCCTACCCGATCGATCGTTAAATCGACCAAGACCGTTCAAAACCCGAACACGTTAACTTTGAGAATGCAACAACATCAGAATAATAACAACGGACTTTTATAAACATTACAATAATGGTACATTAGAGTATAGAACATATCAGAGTATATTGAATAAAATTACAGCGGAAGATAAATTACAATAAATTAAATACAATACACAACGGAAGACTTCGATGCTCTGGACACGGCTTTAGGCTTCAATCCAGAATCCTGCTTGAGATAAGAACTTGTAGACGAACTACTCGACTGCCCGTGTGGAGAAGAGGGCACTCGAGTTTGTAATGGTGGAAACAAACAACGGGTCAGTCATGGGACTGGTGTAAGAATTCTTAACTAATTTAACTAACAGAAATAAGGCAAATCCAAGGACCACGCCGCTAATGCGGAACGGGTTTCTTGCAATGGATTGCCGTGCATAACTAAAAGTAAATCGTTAAACAATGCAATGATTTTTAGAAAAATGAAACCATCATAAGACTCAAGTCCCATCACACAATGCAACGCAAATCGGAGGATAGAGTTTTACCTTATAATGGTCAAAAATGCTTGATACAATAAAAACGAATTTGATATTATTATTAGTGTATTTATGTTTCAAAAACATTTCAAAGTAAATGTATCAATCCTAGGAAGCATAGCTACCATATACTATGCCTCCATACTAGTAATACAATCAAAACCGTATGAGATCGTATTGGAAATTCGGTTTCCATCATGAATCAAGGCTAGGGAGGAGCTCCTTACCGATTCGAGACACTCTAGCTAATGTCTCAGGATCCCCCGCAGTGAACCCTTGGAAAGCTGCAGGGTCGGTCCACACATATAGCTTCGTGGATTAGTTATTCTTGAACACACGTTTCCCGATCCTGTAGGACCTATCATCCGAGGCGCCTCATTCCATTATCCACATAAGTAAAATGTCAGCTAGTTTAAGCACTGACCCTACTTCTAGCTAGAAAGAAACGTGCTGCTCTCCCTGCGTTCCCTTCTCCCGTTTTAGACTCCACCGGGTTGTGAGGCTCGTGAAGCTACGTAATACACAAAGCTATGCTTATTCAAGCTGTGCTTTGATCGTCACCACAAGGTTCTGCTTTTCAACAAGAAACCTTGATCATTGCATCTTAACATGCCACACTGTCACTCCATATCACACTACCAATCCTTTGCCGAAATATATGAAAGGGTGTTAAGCAAGAGAATAAATTCTCCGCCACCAAACATTCATACATTCGATAGAAAATCAATAAATACAATATAAAGGAGTACAATTTCGGACACACATTCCATTTATAAGCTTATGCTCTGGGTCTGAGCGAAAGCCAAATCCGTACAAATCAATATTACGTCCGGACAACTACCATCTTAGTCCCGTCTTGGGAGCAAATCAATCCAGGGCCTCAACACTAGTTACCCATTGTGAAGATCGTCGGTCTTCAATCGCCATCTTCAATTCTTCGAACGTCGTATCATTATTTGGAATGAGAGTAAACTCGGACTTTCCAAATAATTCTCGCATACTAAATTTGAAAACTATTTCATATCGTTGTTAATATTTTATAACGATCTATCGCCATTTTTATTTTAATTTACATACACATCCTAAACATAACAATGTATATTTTCTTCTTCCATCCTTCAATTTACACAAAATATATGTTTGGTTTAATTATTTTTCTTTTCTAATGAAAATCCATTCCTTAGAAATGTAAATTTCTAATCTTATTATTTACATTGAAAAATGTAAATTTCTATTTCTATTTTATTTACATTGAGAAATGTAAACTTATATTTCAATATATTATTATATCGAAAATGTAACGATTATTTCATATTCTATTTACATTGGGAAATGTAAATTCCTAATCATTCCTTTTTATTTCTTTTGTTTACATTGAAAAATGTAAATTCTTTAAAAGTATAACTTTTATTTCATAAAAATTTACATTGAAAAATGTAAGTTTCTATATTTTTCTAATTATATATAAAAATGTAGCTTCCTATTTTCCTTTTATTTACATTGAAAAAAAAATGTAACTTCTTTTTACCGCCTCTAAAATGACGATAAAAATATATAATTTTTATTCTATTCTTTTATCGCATCTAGAATAACGATAAAGTATACATTTTAGTTCTATATTTTTTTATACACATTAAAAATGTGAACTTTCTTTTTTAATATAATCTGCATTAAAAATGTGACTTTTCCTCTTTAATCTAATTTACATAAAATGAATGTAAATAATTTTGCAATATCAAAATCTAATCTTTTCATTACATAAAAATGTAATTTTCTTACGTTAAATCTTAATTACATAAAAATATAAACTTTACCTTTTTTACTTAATTACATAAAGATTTAATTTTCCTCCTTTATCTTAATACATTAAAATGTAAATTTTGTTCCTTTTTTCTTATTTTTACATAGAAATGTAGATTATATTTCAACGTTACATTCCATTCTTTATTCTTTTATTTACATAGAAATGTAAATTATTTTTCAACGTTGCGTTCTACTCTTTTAATTCTATTCTTATGATTTAATGGGAAATCCATCCTTTTAATCACATTGAAAATGTAATAATTTACAATGCTAAAATCTTCCTTTTAAATCACATTAAAATTGTAGTCAACATTATAATGTAAAATTCCTATCTTTTAATTACAATGTAAAATCTCCTTTTTAATTACAATGTAAATTGTAATTAACATTACATGTCAAATTTTATCTTTTTAATTGGCAACGTAAAATCCTACTTTTAATTACATTAAAAATGTACTTTTCGTTTATAATGCAAATTCTCTTTCTTTAACTTCATACAAAATGTATTTTTAATTTACAATGTATATATCCTATTCTAAATTACATAATAAAATGTAACTTTAACTTACAATGTAAATTCTTTTCTTATTTAATACATTGTAAATGTATTTTTCTCATTCCCTTCTTATTACATTGATAAAAATGTAAGTTTCATTTAAATTACGTAATAAATATGTAAGTTTTCATATCTTATTACCTTAATAATGGTAAGATTCATACCTCATCATCTTAATTACATTATAAATGTAATTCATACATTAAAATATATCATTTCCTTTCGTACATTAAAATATATCATTACATTACATATATTAATGTATATCATTACCTCTTATACTTTAAAATAAATAGTTTTATCTCATAACCAGATTTCGTGTGAGCATTCATTTTGATAAAAATATACTTCTCTCTCAATTCTTTTATTGTAAATAAATAACATTAAAATCAAATCTTTCCTTTTCTTTTCTTTGTTACATTAATAAAAATGTAAATCTTCCATTTCAACTTAGTTACATAAAAATGTAAAATTTTACTTATTACATTAATAATGTAAATGATTATCCTTCATATGCAATATTGTTACAACAAGATATGACTTAATTTCATATGCAATAACTTGGTTCAATGATATGAATATATTTCATAAGCAATGACTCGGTCCAATAATATGAATATATTTCATATGCAATGACTCGGTTCGATAATATAAATATATTTCATATACAATGACTCGGTTCAATAATATGAATATATTTCATATGCAATGACTTGGTTCAATACTACGAATATATTTCATATGCAATAACTTGGTTCAATACTACGAATATATTTCATATGCAATAACATGGTTCAATAATACCTTTATATTTTACAGTAAAAATGCATGTTCTATTCCACCTTTTTATTTTACACATAACATGACATAAAAGAGGTTTCTTTTTTTTATCATTGAAAATGTGAATAAACATGCTATGTTAAATTTCATCTTTTGTTTACATAAAAAATGAGTCATTAAACTCTAATCTTTTATTTACATTAAACATGTAGATAAAAATGCAACACTAAATTCCAAATTAAAAAAAATGTTCTTTCTACATCGTCAATAATACTCTTTTATTTTCAATAAAAACTTGATGATAATTACATCGTCATGTTCTACCTTTTAATTTGACTAAAAACACCGCATCAAATCCAATCTTTTTATTTCTAAAATTTAAATCTTTTCATTTTGACAAAAACGATGATAAATAGTATGACTTTCATTTTAACCAAAGAATATTAAAAATATTCTTTTTATTACAAAAGCACATTCTAACATGGGTGGTATATTTATCTTCAAATATGTTTCCTAACTTAAGTGATATATTTAATTACATATATGTTTTCCTAACATAAGTGATGTATTTTTATTCATATATGACATTACTAACAAAATGTGTGTTTTTATTCATATAGTTGGCAATTCTAGTTATCTTTGTTTAATCCCTTTTTACTTGACACAAATGTATGATTTTTGTCACTACTACTTTTAATTGACCAAAAAAAATATTATGATTTTTGTCGCTACTTCTTTTTTATTGACAAAAATATGACATTAAAATTTTTTCTATTTATTCTAATGTAGTATTTGCCAATTGCACGGTGTTATTATTTTAACTTGTCAATTCTAACATAAACAATATTTATATTCTTATTTATCAATAAACAATATTTATATTCGGATTTATCAATTCTAACACAAATAAAATGAAAATCCTATTTTTGCTGATTCTGATTCAACAAAATAAATAGCATTTCTATTTTGTTGATTTTATTTCAACATAAAAGTAATCAACTAAACCACAGATCTGGAATAATAACAACAAAATAATAGCAGCGCAAATCTCATATCTTAAACAGATTTGAAAATAAATAACAGCAGCGTAAACGCGAATCTGAATAAACAGCAAAATTGATTTCAAACACAGATCTAAATTTTTGCACACCTACAGGTATACAGATTTTATTCAAGAGAATAATTGAAAATTAAATTTAAATTTAATTCAAGAATAGATTCAGAATTCTCACCTTGGTATTTTTTAGATCTAGAAATCAAAGAAAGTTAGAACTGTGCACAACAGATCTAGGGTGTGGTGTTATGTGTCCCTGTTCCAATATTGTCAAACTTGTCGGAATCTGTATCGATTTGAATCAAAAAACATGTTTTTAATTATAAAATTAAAATTAGTGTAAAAACCCGGAATTTTGGGGCCAATTTAATTTTTTTTTTAAAGAAATTATGTTAGAAAATGCGTTAGAATTTAAAAATTCCATTTTTTTAAATTAAATTATTGAATATAAATTGGTCCTAAATGAAATTATGATGTTATTAATGAAAATAATTTATTTTATATTCTAGATAAATAAACTATAGCAAGATAACTATCTATGCCTTTGGCGATGGGAACTTCACCATTTAATCCATAGCGATTAATTAATGAAATAAATTTAATTAATAATAATGAAAAATGAACATTTTGCATATGTTAACCAACCATTGGTCTATGACGTTTATTCATCAATTTTCATACATAATATTCTCCGAACGGGGTTCAAATTTGAGTTATTAATGTTTGAAGTTCTAATGTGGGAAGCAATTATATATTATATGTAAATTTGGTAACTTAATTAATTAAGATTGATGTACTACATCTAAATATTTTCATTTAAGTTAAAGATCTAATATGATATAGAATAAAGGGAAATATTTATGCAATCAATCATTATGGGATAATTAATTAACATTAAGAATCCAAACTGAGGAATAGTTGTATAGTCAGCAATAACTAAATGAGATTACATAAGAAAGGAAACTAACATTTATCATATGCAATTTATTTAAGAATTTATTTAAAGGAAGAACAAATTGGTTAAATAATTAATATAAACTACAAAACAAAGAATTGTGCATGCAGAAGAAGAAATGAAAAGAAAAATTATAACTATAAATATATTTACGTATAAATTACAAGAGTAATGCACAAAATAAACGCGCGTCATAGATGGTATGAAACCATGCCATAAAAGAAAGTGAAAATAATGTTTTAACTTTGTGCGTAAATTAATAATACGCAGTTGAAATTGAAAATAAAATGCACGTTAAAATGGTAAATGAAGAGGTAAAAAAAAACCTTCAGAGAATTAAATAGGCAAGAATATAAAAATGAAAGAAATAACATTTTTGTTATAAATATACATTTATGTTAGACATATACATTTATCTTAAGAATTTATTGTGTTAATAATTAATGACTAGGGAAAAATAGTCATAGGATCTTGAATTAAGAAATAATTCAATAACATAATAAATGTAGTGAGAAGCTTAATGCATACGAAAAGTACATTTTTCTTTTATGAAATATGATATTTAATTATGTGTTTTGAAATATAAAATATGCACAAATTAACAATCAGAGAAAGTGCACAAATTAACAGTCGGAGAAAATAAATCAAACATTCATTTTTACTTTATTTCCCTTTCTCTTTGCTTTTGAAATTTGAACGAAAAAGAAGTATGGTCCCCTCATGCCTAGTCAGCAAATTAAATGTCATTTGTCACCTACTACATATGTAGAGACAAGAAAGAAAAAAATGAAATATATATATAACTAGAAAAAAATATACATATATATTGTCTCCACTATAAAATATATCCTAAACTCCCCTAAAATCCTATTTCCCAAACATAGCCGTCGCCCCCTTCTATTTTCAATGGCAAAAAAGCTCTGAACTTTCTTCGATTCTCTTTCTCAACCTATTCTATAATTCAAGATGATACCAGAGCGGAAATTAAAGAAAAAGGAATGATCTTCGATTCTATACGGACGACATGGGTTCTTTGGTGAACAACATATGGAAGGAGGAAGATGTATTATCAACAACAACGTTTCTTTAAAACGTGATTAATGGTAATAGAGGGAAAGGATTTATTTAATTAATTTAGTTTATGTAATTCAATTTTGTAAAAACCATAACTTGTTCATATGAAAACGAAATCCAGAAATTTCAGATGTGTTAGAATCGTGGCGACGAGATCTACGTTTCAAAATTGATTAGAAGCGATTTGGGGCCAATTAGAACTTCAGGAAAATTCAGATCTGAACTGTTCTGAATTACAAAGCTTGGTGAGATTTCTTTGTTTTAAAAATAATTAAAATTTAATTATCTTTCATTGTTTCAGTTCCATATATGTATGTTGATTAAATTAAATTCTGTGATGTATGGTATTGTATTTGTTGTTTGTTGATGATGATGGTTGTTGGGGTTTGTATTAATTAGATTATGTTAAACAATTTTGTGTTAATTAGACTGTTAACACATAGAAAATATCATTTTCATTGGTTATATAAAAAAATAGATTTATAAGAAAACAAAAACATCATTTTGCTAGAAATTGATATATTAGAATTCTCATTTTGCTAGAAATTGATATATTAAGATAAAATTTTCACTTTGATTAGAAGATGATATTTTAGAGTAGAGACATCATTTATGTTAAAATTGTCATTTAGATTAGAAATGTTAAAATAGATTAAAATACCATTTTTGATTAGACATGTTAGTATTAAAATAAAACATGTAAATTCATGTTTTGTCATTTTAACATGTTAGTTAGTATTAAAATAAAAACATCACTTTGATTAGAGTATAAAAATGCTGCATTGGAAAACAATAACATTTTTAGTATAAAAATGTTGCATTAGAAGAAGATTAACATTTTAGTTAAAAATAACCTTTTGTCATATATTGTCATGTTAGTTAAAAATAACATATTTGTCATGTATTGTCATGTTAGATTAAAAATATACTTTTAGATAGAAATATTACGCCAAATAAAAGAATCATATTTTGTAAACAAATTATGTCATTTATAACATGTCATTTATATTAGAAGATAATTGGGTCATTTACATTAGCGTTAAACATGTCATTTATAACATGTCATTTATATTAGAAGATAATTGTGACATTTACCTTAGCATTAAATATGTCATTTATAAAAAGGTCATTTACATAGGATTTGTTCATGATAAATAAAATGTCATTTTATTGTATTAAATTGTCAAAAATATAAGTATCATTTATGTTCATGTAGAATTGTCTGAAAATGAAGTATCATTCATGTTCATTTGGAAATGCCATTTATGTCCATATAGAAATATAAATTAGATAAAAAGGACATGTTATATTAAAATGTCACTTATTTAGAAATATATGTTAACATAGAAAATGTTATTCACACAGAAAAGATATGTAAATAATTCTCTTTCATTTTGTCATTAGAAAACATAGGTTAATTTATAAAAATATCATTTTTGTTAAATTTAGTATTAACATATAAATTTGTCATTTTTGTTAAATTTAGAACTGACATATAAAATTACCTTTTTTATAAATAGAAATTGTAAACTAATTCGTTTGTCATTAGAAAGAACAAACATTTATGTTAGAAACAAGCAATTATGTTAGAATTCAAGAGCGTCATTTATGTTAGAATTATAAAGAACATTTATGTTATAAATAAACTTTTATGCTGGAATTCGAAAATATGTTACACTGCTATTTACAAGTTACCCGACTTGTTTATGTTGATTGGAACGATAATTTTTACACATCGCCCAAGTGCACAAATAATTTATTAAATTATTTGTTATGTGTATGTGTTGGTTGAAACCCCACACGGGTCTTGGGTTGATATCCACACATCGCCCTTGTGATTAGTTATAAGCATTATTTATTTGACGCTTATACAGTATTAATATTCACTTTGGATGTTATTAATGATCTTATCATTAGTGTAGAATACATTGTGATGTTTGAAATCCATATAATTAAATTATATGGTAATTGTTTTAGGTCTCATTCCAATTTTGAATTAAAAGAATATTTAATTTAATATTTAGTTAAAGAAAACAAATAATGACTTTGATGTTTTGAATTCAAAAGATTTTGTTTTGTTTGTTAAAAAGTTACAATGAAAAAGGTTGAATTAAAATATGAATTGGGCCATGACACGAGGTTAAGCCCAACTTATGGGATAAGTCTGCCCGGAACCAACCGGCATATCCAGCATCCATAAGTCGCAGTCTTAATGTGGGAGGTCTAGCCCAGTGTAAAATATAACTGAATAAGAAGTAATTGGGCTATTTAATCTATTTTATATAACAACGCCATTTTATAACATATGAATTGGGCCATGACATGAGGTTAAGCCCAACTTATGGGATAACTCTGCCCGGAACCAACCGGCATATCCAGCATCCATAAGTCGCAGGCTTAATGTGGGAGGTCTGACCCAGGGTAAAATATAACTGAATAAGAAGTAATTGGGCTATTTAATCTGTTTTGTATAACAACGCCATTTTAACCCGAACGGGTTATCGATCAATTTAATTCACTTTAAATGAATATAAGAAGTGATTTTCAAAATAGACTATTTTGAGAATGTTAATATTTTAATACGAAAAGAAAATAAAATATTCAATTTAGACTTTAAATTGCAATGAAGTTAAAATCATTTTAAATGAATTTATAACCATTTTATAAAGTGTGTTAAAATGGAAATCGACAATATAATATATATAATGATTTAATGGTTAACTAGAATAAATCTTATAATTAAGATTTAAGAAAGTTTTCCAATAAATTAATATTTACTTGGAATTAAATAGAATAAATTGGATTTTTGGGTTGTCGTGAATGGTGTCTTAAATAACACTGTTCTTAACCCCAGTTAAGATAAGAATAAATCTTTTAATTAAGATTATTAGAGTTTCAATTATATTTAATAATTTGAATAAAATGATTTGTGAATTGAGTTTATCGTGAACAATGTTTTTAAACGACATCTTTTCTTTAACTCGATTTGTAGTGAGAATATAACTTGGAATTTATAAATCTTTTATTAAGATTTAATAGAAAATTTTCCAAAGTAATTTTTTCCAATTTAATATATTAAATTGGGATTGAATGGAATTTGATTTAATAATATTTGAGATGAGCTTCTGTAAAAGAAGGCCGTTAATATATATGGAATTTAAAAGGCTTTCCCGTTATTCCATTTATATTAATAGTCCGATACAAAAATTTATATCGATCATGCATTGGTCCGATTTTTATGAAAATTCCATATTTAATGGAAGATGAATTTGAGTTTATCGTGAACAATGTTTTCAATGATATTAGTTCTTTAACTCAAATAAGATAAGATTAATTTCTTAAAATTTAAAAAAAAGTCATTAAATAATGATTTTGATATTTAAAACCAAATTGGAGTTTTTGATAAATCTTTAAAAGAAAGATTTAAGAATAAATTTGAAGAATTTATCTTTGATAAGATAATGCGAATAATTCATTAGAAGAATACTTCTGAATTGGAATGTGGCATTGGATGTGTTTTTATAGCACTTGATTTTTAATTATAAAAATACGTGAGTTATTCGGAAAGACCGGGTTTAACCCATTCTGAATAATTACTACGACGATGAGGAGCCGAAGATGAAGACGGTGGTTGAAGGCCGACGATCTTCACATCGAATGGATGTGTTGCTGCTGAGACCCTTGATGGGAGTAGCTACCTTGAAGGGGCTTCAGTGGTGGCTGTCCGGACTATTGTTGATTGTTTGGATTTGGTTTTCGCTCAGACCCAGAGCATAAGCTAGTAAATGGATTTCGTTCCATGTGAATTAAATCGATTTCTGTTAATATATGTCTGTTTGGTGGTGGAGGATTTATTCTCTACTTAACACCCTGGTGTATATTAATAATGATTGATCACATGGCATGAATTGTCAATGTGGCACGCCAAGATGCAATTGATCAAGGCTTTTGTTGAAAAGCATGGCCTTCTGTTATGATCAAAGTATAACCTATCACGGCATAGATTTGTGTATATCGTGACTTTGCGAGCCTCACACCCGGTATGAGTCAAAAACGTGATACGGACCGCAGGGAGTGCACACGTTTCTTTCTAGCTAGAGTGATGTCAGGGACCTACCAGCGCTGACATTTTACTTATGTGGATGATGGATTTTGAGGCGCCTCGGATTTTTATAGGCCGTTAGTGGTCATACTATAGGTCCAAAGAGACCGGGAAGCGTGTGTTCAGGCATAACCAATCCACTGCCCATAGGCGGGGACCGGCCCTAGCGCTCCAAGGGTTCACTGCGGGGGATCCTGAGGCATTTGCTAGAGTGTCTCGAATCGGAGAGGAGCTTGTCCCTAGCCTCGACTCATGATAGAAATCCAATTTCCAATACGACCTTGCGGTTTTGATTGTAGAACTAGTATGGCGACATAGTAGGATGGGGTACTATGCCGTCTATGATTAATACATTACGATTGAAATTGTTTTTGAAATATATATACCCATTGATGTACACACTAATATTAAATTCGTTTTATCGTATCAAGCATCTTTTGACCATTATAAGGTAAAACCCTATCCTCCGGTTTGCGTTGCATTGTGTGATGGGACTTGGGTCTTATAATGGTTTCATTTTTCTAAAAAGGCATTGCGTTGTTTAACAATTTACTTTATTTTATGCACTGGCAATCCAATGGAGTAAACGCGTTCCGCGTTAGCGGCGTGGTCCTGTGATTCGCCTTATTATTAGATAAGTCTAGTTAAGATTTCTCATACCAGTCCCATGACTGACCTGTAGCTTGTTTCACTGGCAAACTCAGGTGCCCATATTTTCCACACGGGCAGTCGAGTAGCTTTTTGCAGATATATTTACAGGATCCTGGTTTACAGCTGAAGCGGTATTCGGAAAGCTCTATATCCGTGTATTCCTTTCAGTTGTATATTTGTATTATTTTTCCGCTGCTTTGTAAATGTAATTTAAATCTCTGATATCATTGTATTTCTTTTATGTAATAAGTATTCATACTCTGATATATTCTTGTACTCTGATGTAATTGTTGTAATCAGCAATAAAATGCTCTTTAGTTTGTGTTCTGATGTGTATTGTTCTCAAGGAAATCTAGGCTTTCCTTTACGGGGAAGTTTTGGTCGTTTCAATTAGCAACGAAATCAAGTGTTGCAAATCGTTAAAATTAATTTAATTTAACCTCTGAATTTGTTCCAATCTTTGATTCAAGATATCTCGAGTTATGGTGTATGGATTGAGGCGCCGCTTATCGGAGATGGAAGGCCTAGGGGAGGCGCATCCATGCCGGGAGTAGGGGGAGGTGCGGTGGCGTGGCTGAGGCGCGGCGGGGCAATGAAGTCGACGGGTTGGGTGGCGCGGTTCTCAAGATACAGGGCACTAGAGGAGATGAAACATGTTGGAGGTGGAAGAGGAGATTGATGTAGGTAGAAAGAAATTTTAGAGGAAGAGAGAGTAGCCGCCATGACCAGATGAAGAAGAAGGATGACATATTAGGTTTTAGAAAATGGTTAGGGTTAGGCTATGAGATATTATATAGGGGTTGTTGTTTTTTCTTAACAAAACCCCCTTGTCCTTAAATTATGTTTTATTTAGTTTCTCTTCTTTTTAGTCCTTGCGCGGAAGTTTTGTAAATTAATAAATCGTGGGAACAATCAAAATCTTTCCTGTTTTTGACTGTATCTTAAGCGGCAAGGTTTCAATGATTTTCAGAAATAAACCTATCATTAATTAGATATGGATCTCTTTCAATTCTAAATTGAAACAATCAAGGAAAACACTCATTTATTCCACGCACGCATTTGTTTCTAGAAATGTACATTTCATTTCTTATGTTATTACATATATATATATATATATAATTTCTCAGCGTATAATTCCAAAATCAATTAATTAAGTTATTAAAGCATTCCTTTTTAACTTAAGATAAAGTATGCTTCCTATAACTGCAATTATCTTTAAATTATGAAAAGCGATTTAAGTAAAATACCTAACTTTCTAATGAATGAATAAATCTTCTTCTTTTTCTTCCAAATTTGATTCATTTCCATTTATTAGCATAAACACTGATTTGTAGAAAGAATACCGTGTAGACATTTATTTTCCATGTTTCTAAAGATTTTGATTGATTAATAGTTTACCATTGTTAGCACATAACCATTCTGTAATTCCATAAGGTTGATCGTATTGGCATATTTTTGCATATTAGTTTTATTTCACTTATTTTTATTTCAAGTAATTGAAGGAATATAAGGGAATTTTATTGTATATAATCAAAGGTGTAATAGGATGAAGCTTACTGAGGAATATTAAACGGTAATTAATTATTACACAGTACCTTAAATAATGGAGTGATTGATTAGCATTAATGTTTATGGCTAATATTCTTCCTTTCATATTAATAATGCAGAAAATTCTAATTGACATTCAATTATCACAAATAAAGTCCTATATTCTATTTTATACAACTAATATAATTAGACTCTTATGTATTATTTTATACCATCTTATAAACACATATTACGTAATCTTTTGTTTTAATGCTTCCCACATTACATTACATTACAAAATAAATTTTAGTACACGCAAATTGTATACGCTCCGTATTTACATTAAAAAGAATATATTTAATTTTTCAAAATAAATTATTTTAAACAACCAAAACCCATTAAAGTAACTTAAAATAAAATTTTAAATTTACCCCCAAAATTCAGGGTTGTTACACTTAGGCTTGGGCTACTTCAACCAGACTCACGTTCGCAACTAGCCTGAGACGTTCACGCCTGCACCCTACCCATTCAGTTCGCAGCGGTCCATCCCAAAGACTCGATCGCACCTTTCAATAATTACACGAAAATGAAGCTCTTGCTTCACTAATTTCATAAGTGTTTGATTTGGAATTTATAAGCTTTTATTTGAATTCTTCTTTATTTTAGAAGATCGAAAATATCTTACTGTATAGAAGAAATTACAGCGGTTTTTGTGGTTGACTAAAGAAAGAAATTAGGTTTAGAAAACTTAGAGAGGGTATATATATAGAGAAATGGATTTCCTTTTGATTGTTTTGAGGATGAAGAACTTCCACGTTTTTGCCTGTCATGTTCTTCACGTGGACCTTCCCTCTCCTCATGAAAATACACACCACATATATATAGCATGCTTCATGTTTAAGTTTCAGAAAGAAGACGTGTAAAAAGTAAGCGAAAGAGGAAAAAATGTGAGATCATGTGATGGAATGTGCAATATTTTAAAAGGACTGAATTTTAATCGTATTCGTCTCATCCTACTTCGTTCCCGCATGAGCCACTACAGACGGAATTAAAAATACTGTCGTATCGACCCATGCGTTACGATCCCAAAAATATAATAATATCGGTAGATTAACTCATATTGTGAAACCCCAAAATATTGATATAGGGTGCAAAGTACTCCAAATAAAAAGTTGCGTATTTAATTAATTAAAAATTACCAAAAAATTCTAAAAATTAAATTATCACTACATCTCAAAAGATCCTGAAAATTTTCTAAAACCTTAACTTTTCGAAAAATTTCGCCAGCACCTCCTTTGTATGGCTCAATAGCTCAAACTCTAACTCGCCTCTCTATGCCATCTTCAACCCAAAAGAAAATCAAACAGCCAAGCGGCTTGCCGATTCGGCTCATCAAATCTCAAACCATATGAAATATAAACTGGTACCTTTTTGTCGGGCATATCAATATATCCTTTCCATATGCTATCAACCCAGCATATACCAATGTTATCCAAGTCAAACTCCAATCAATTTTATTTCCAACACAACCATTCGCTTATATCAACGTTGAATTCCATTTCAAACCAAGGTTACGTTCTTGATTTTCAATTTCTTAACTCATCAATCCAACATAAGCCCAGATATCTCCCAATCCAATTTTGTTTGACATTTTCTATTACAATTCAATTTCCACTTAACTGGTTTCAATTCAAATTCCAGTTTGCTTTCACAAGTAATATTTAACTTGTTTTTATTTCAACAATCTCTCCTTGGGAGTTTTAAACTGCTTCGCTTTTCTAAAAAATCAAACAAACTTTTTGAAATTCAAACAACTTGTTTTCCTCTAAACAATTTAAAAAGACAATTTCTTCGGTAGTAATCCGTAACTTACAACTCGAAAATGAATACTGATGATGTTGCAGTTATTATCAGAATTATTTTCCAGCGATCGAAGTGAGTTCAATACTATACCACTTTCAAAACCATATCTAAACACTTCCATTTTGAAATCCATTTCAAAATATCCTTTTCAATGCTTGTAACAATTTAAAAATCTCCCATGATTTAAAATTTCCTTATATTCAATTCTATTCCATTTACAAACACCTTTCATGTTTTCGGAATTTTAAATTCCAATTATGATTTAAATTTCAGATTCAATTCATTTCGTAACACTTATATGAATTTTATTTGGTTATATATATACAACCATTTAATTTATAATCTTACTTGATTAAAATAACAACCAATATATCCAATATATTATAAATCCAATATATATATTTTCTCTATATCAAAATATACTTTGGGTAAAATTATTTCCATTTACCCTTTTTTCAAAACATATCATGTCGACCCTTTGTATTCGAGTGTTTAGAAACTCCTACCGATACAGTGGATCAAACTGATCGATCAGAACCCATAAACAACTCAATCAATAAATCTCCACAATATAAAACCATTTTATAAAATCTACACATATGTTCTCTCATATATACACTCAACTCAATCTAGGGTATTACTAACCCAATCACTACTGAGTCATGCCACAGAGCCAAGGTTACTACTTAACCGTTGCTCTGATACTAACTGTAACGTCCCAGAAAAAGTCAATCTTGGTTATCTGATATACAACACATATCGAACATCCAAGGATCGAAAATACCGGTAGTTAATGAAAGAAATTAAAGGGTGAGGATAGATAAGATAGAAACTTAGAATAAAAGAAGAAGAACAACACAAAATCAGAGTAATATGAACCTCACAGCGGAACGAATAACATATAATATATTACATAACTTTGAATTATAAATCTGTACTTGAATATACATACCATTATCAGAGTACAACACTTAAAACACAGCGGAAATAACTATAGCTATATAATCCTGAAGCCTCCTGCTCCAAGCTGTCCTGATATATCTGTAAAATCCTGACTACTTGATTGCCCGTACAAAATTGGGCACCCAGGAGTTTAGGGAAAACAAAACAAAATAAACTCCGGGTCAGTCATGTGACTGGTGTGAGTAAACTCAAATTATTTGATTTAACTTTCAAAAATCCTCTTTGAAACAAAGGATAGTCATTAGTAAAACAATATATTCTGATAATATAATAATGTCTAACACAAGTAATGTCAATCTAGTAGAAACGCTTGCATTTTACGTTCTACAGATATAATATACAATCAAAACAATGGGCTCTTATTGGGTAATGGATTTCCAACTATGACAAGGTATGGATCCACCTTCCGATCAGTGTGCTCTAGAAGCGATACACTGGAGTTCAACAAGAACATCTTGTAACTCAGCTACACATGACCGACCACTCATTTCGCTTGAGTGTATTGAATATATTGTCACCTTACAGTTGGTAAACCAACATAACCATTCCCGAGAGATACAGAATTGAAAGAAGTAAAAAATATGAATATTCTCTAGATGGTGACAATATATCCTACTTGGTTGCGAACTACTTAGCCATGCTGCCTGCCCGATTTCTGTCATTCCCAGTTGATGAGGTTCGAGGTCATAACATATCTTTCAACAGATTACTCATTCATTCAATTTGAATGCCACATCGTCATACCCGTCAAATCACAAATTGATTTCCCCAAAAATACCATGGGTATAAGCTAAGAGAAACGAATTTCTCCGCCACCAATGTAAATACGTTTGAAATGATTAACTTATGCGATCTTCCAGATATACTCTGTCAGACATTCGTCCATTCAAGTTGCCCTGGGACTGGACAGACCAAAGGCACTATTCCGTACATCCATCTTAGGAAATCTCTACCTAAGATTTATACAATAGCCCTTGTATAAACTTCGTCTTCAATTTGTCTTCGATCTATTTGATTCGAACGCTAACGCCCATACGGAGTGGTTCTCGGATAATAATCCAGCCGGTCTCTCCGTATCGACGACGGAAAAATGGTCAAAACTTTGATAGTCTGTGATTTAACTATCAAAGAAAAACATGTGTGCAAACAACGATATTATTTCCAGATGGAAATTTTATCGATCAATCATCATTTAACATTTATCTCTTTAGTTCATTAATTTACTTATCTCCTGTTTCCATATATTCTAAATTCTTATTTTCTATTATCCGAAAAAAATTCTGATCCTTATTTAGAAAACATTTCCAAAACTCCTTCACTGGATTTAAACTGATGTTAAAATCAAACATTGCCATGCTAACTCAAACCATTTCACTTATTAACTAAATTCACTAAACCATCATTCACTATCAAACCTTAGCATTCCTTATTTAAGAAGGAAGTCAATCAAGTTAGGGTATAATTACCTCTCAGATCTTAACTGAACAATGTTTTAACTTCGCAATAGTCAAAGTTTATCTTTTAAATCTTTAACAAACTTCCTTATGTAACTCTCTTAGGAATAAATCTCTATTCGATAAATCTTTCCTTCGAATAAACTATATTCGATAATCTCTCTTCTTCGAATAACCTATATTCGAATAACTCTATCAATTAACACTATTCGATGAACTCTAATCGATTTACTCTTATCAGTTAGCTCTATTTGATTAACTCAATTCTATTAACTCTATTTGATTAACTCTATTGGATTAACTCTATTTGATTAACCCTACTAGATTAACTCTATTCAATTAACTCTAACTAATACACTCTTATCAATTAACTCCTTTCGAATAACTAATATTCGATAACTCCTTTGATTAACTCTACGTCCATATTCAGTATCAAATATCGATGTTGAAATCAATTCTTACTGCTCTATATAAGTCCTGACTTATATATTCTATTTATCTAATGATAAATATTTTATTTAATTTATAAAATATTATTTATAAATTAATCTTCACAATCTATTGGTTACAATAGATTCTATTTAAAATCTTTGCTTTAAATCCATATCATGTTATACCCATGTGCGAAGCACAGGTCTAAACTTTCCTGATGTAAAATTCTATTCATTTGCCAAATATTTCCTTATATGACATTCTTTTCATTTCCCAATAAATACCTTTTATAACTCTATTTATTTCCTAGATAAATTCCTTTTATAACTCTATTTATTTTCTAAATAAATATCTTTGTTCAAATTCTATTTGTTAATGTTTTACCAATATTTCCCTTTCAATTCTATTTGTAAATGGTTTACAAATATTTCTCTTTCAATTCTATTTGTAAATGGTTTACAAATATTTCTTTTCTATTTGTTTTCACAAATATTTCCTTTTCTATTTCTATTTGTAAATGTTTTACAAATATTTCTCTTTCTATTTTTATTTGTAAATGTTTTACAAACATTTCTCTTTTCATCTTTCTATTTATTTAACAAATAAATATCCTTTTTATAAAATCCTTTGATTTTATAAATAAAATTCCTTTTATCCTTATCATATTTATTATCAATGAATATTTCCTTTTCAAAACCCTTTTGATTTTATAAATGTTTTCTTTTATAAAATCCCTTTTCCCTTTTCTATATAAAATCCATTGATTTTACATAACTAATTTAATTTCAAAATTTACTTTGAAAATACCCTTTCTACATGCCAGTATTTCTTACGGTGTTTAAAATACCAAATCACAATGATCGATATCATTTAAGCACACATCATCATCAACAGATTTTATATCACATCATATATTATAATATATGAAAACAGTAAAATAAATGTTGAGGAATCTAGTTGGATTCCTCCAACCTGTTTCCCTGCATCATAGATGTTAAACAGTATAATTAACATTGATTTCATTTCACAATGAAATATTCTGCTAAACCGAATCAATATTTGATTAACGATTTATATATATATCGTTATCTATAATTTCAACCAATACATAAGCAATTTAACCAAACAGTTAACACACAGCAATCAACAGAAAATTACCAGTTCTAAAAATGTGCTATAAAAATGTAACTGTTCAGAGTTGGTGAGTTTTACTCACATTAGACAATCATCGTTAAATAATGATAACCATCGGTTGATTCAGACCGACAATTTATTTCGTTATAAATTGTAACGAGCTTCGATTCACTCCCCGTCAGTTCCATCATATAGCTCCCATCCGTACGATCTCAACGAATCTGGTTTTTCTTAAAATCGATATCGTATGATAAAGTTATAGATTTTATAAGTTTATACAATACCAAAATTTAGTTTGAATTTAATTAAATTCCATTGGGCTTTACCATTTTAACCCGGCCCATACCCACTCATAACTACCAGACCCGCTTCAACTTTGTCTTCCCCAAATAGATAGAACTCCAAGCATAGAGAACACGGCCATTTCCTCCCCTAGTTCAATCCCTTTTACACAGCAAGCAAGATCTCACACCACGTTTCATACTTAAACCGCCCATACGTGTACGAGCAGCTCTCCTTCATGAAACGACCCAAACTTCCCCGTGAAGGAAAGTAAGGATTGTTTGAGAACAACACACATCAGAACACAGAACATAAGAACATTTTATTGCTGATTACAACAATTACATCAGAGTACAAAAATATTTCAGAGTATGAATAAATAATATACATTGGAAATACAATATCAGAGATTTAAATTACATTTAGATAGCAGCGGAAAAATAATACAAAGATACAACCGAAAGGAATACACGGATACAGAGCTTTCCGAATATTGCTTCAGCTGTAGACCAGGATCCTGTAAACATGATATCTGCAAAACAAGCTACTCGACTGCCCGTGTGGAAAATATGGGCACCCGAGTTTGCCAGTGAAACAAACTACAGGTCAGTCATGGGACTGGTATGAGAAATCTTAACTAACCTATCTAATAATAAGGCTAATCACAGGACCACGCCGCTAACGCGGAACGGGTTTACTCCATTGGATTGCCAGTGCATAACTAAAGTAAATCGTCAAATAACGCAATGCTTTTTAGAAAAATGAAACCATTATAAGACCCAATTCCATCACACAATGCAACGCACGCCGGAGGATAGGGTTTTACCTTATAATGGTCAAAAGATGCTTGATACGATAAAACGGTATTATAGTGTGTATATATATATATATTTATAAAAACATTTCAAAGTAAATGTATCAATCCTAGACGGCATAGTACCCCATCCTACTATGTCGCCATACTAGTTATACAATCAAAACCGTAAAGGGCGTATTGGGAATTTGGGTTTCCGTCATGAGTCAAGGCTAGGGAGGAGATCCTTACCGATTCGAGACACTCTAGCAATGCCCCAGGATTGGTACTCTGTCCAACCCTTGGATCCTACAGGGCCGGTCCCCCAATAGTGTAATGGGTAGGATTAGTTATGCCTGAACAAACGTTCCCCGGTTCTAGTGAACCTACAATACGGTCGAGGGCGACCGCATAAATCCGAGGCCTCGCAAAAATCCAACAACCACATAAGTAAATGTATGGGCTCCATACCATGACACCACTTCTAGCTAGAAAGAAATGTGTGCACTCCCTGCGTTCCCTTCTCCCGTTTTAGACTCTACCGGGCTGTGAGGCTCGCGAAGTCACGATATACACAAAGCTATGCCTAAATAGACTGTGCTTTGATCATCAACCACAAGGCCTGCTTTTCAACAAAACCTTGATCATTTGCATCTTAGCATGCCACATTGTCAGACCCTACCATATTATTGATCATCTACTAATATATATATATAACCTCTAAGCTCACACGTCTTAGAGAAGGGTGTTAAGTGAAGAATAAATTCTCCACCACCAAGCAGAAATATATAATCAGTAGCGTTCAACAAATACAGTTGAAAAGAATACAATGTCAGACACACAATCCATTTACAAGTCCGTTCTGGGTCTGAACGGAACAGGAGAAACCTGGGTGGTTCTCGTATATTCGGACAATTAACACATACGTCTAGACGACTACCACAGAAATCCCTTCAGGGTAGCTACTCCTATCGAGGACCTCAGTAGCAATACATCCATCGATGTGAAAACCGCCGGTCTTCAACACCGTCTTCATCTTCGACTCTTCATCGTCGTAATGATTATTCGGAATGGGTTAAACCCGGTCTATCTGAATAACTAGCGTAATTTATAATTAAAAATCAAGTGCTATAAAACATCCAACGCCTCATTCCATTTCAGAATATTCTTTTAAATAGAATATTCATATTATTAGGGAAAGGTTCCCATAAATTTTATCAAAGATAAATTCCTTTAAAATATTCTTTAATCTTCATTTTAAAGATTTATTAAAATTGGGTTTTAATATCAAAATCATTATTAAATGATTATCCCAATTTAAGAAATAAATATTATCTTTAATCGGGTTAAAGAATCGATGTTATTTAAAACATTGTTCACGATAAACCCAAAAATCATATTCCAATAAATATAGGATTTTCACAGAAATCAAGTCAATATATAATCGATATAAATTTCTGTATCAGACAATAATATAAATGGAATAGCGGCAAAGCCTTTTAAATTCCATATGTAGTATCAGTTTTCTTTTACAGAATCCTACTTCGATTATTATCGAATCGAATTTCCACTCAATTCCAATTTAATATATTTTAAATTGGAAAAACAAGACTTTAGAAAATTTCTCTTTAAATCTTAAAAAGATTTATTAATTCTAAATCACCTTTCAATGTTAATTTGGGTCAAAGAACAAATGTCGTTTAAGAAACATAGTTCACAAAATCAATTTATTTAAGCAATTCCAAATAAATATTTTTCAAGTGGAAAATTCTATTAAATCTTAATTTAATAAATTCACTCTAACTACTAACCAGTTTATTTAAAGGAACATCTTTTATCTTTTGTCCGTCTAAGAACGGGCATAGAAATCATCATTTCATCTTTTACCAAATATTCTTTAAAATATTCATTATATAAAAATATATATTCTTTGTATGAAAAGAGTTTCTATATAAAATATTCTTTATTTTAAAAGGTATTTGTACTATAATATTCTTTATTCCAAATATTCTTTATTTTAAAAGATATTCTTTACATAAAAGAAATCCTTTATTGGAATGCGACTCAATCAGTCACCATATAACTTGAATTATATGGATTTCATACATTGAATGTATATAACAAGGGAAATAAGTGATTATCAAATATCCATCCACAACCGGAGTGAAATCAATGACTATGTGAGCATTAAAATAAAATATTAACGCTCATCGCAGCCTGTCGATCTATCGATAGACATACAATTAAATATTGGCATCAGTGTATGTCAATTCTTCATCCCAACACCAGTGTGGGGTTTCATCCAATCAAACAAATAATAGGTTATTTGTGCACTTGGGCGATGTGTGAAAATTATCGACCCAATCACACAAACAAGTCAGGTAACTTGTAAATGGAAGTGTAACATTTCAGTAACAAAAAGGGTGAATCATTTCATGTATAATGATAAGGTAATTTATCAAAACAATGAATCTTTTCTGCTGATTCATTTCTATCAAAAGATGTGAATTCTAATGTCAATACACTTAAAAAGGAAATGTAATCTTTTTATATTACATAAAAATGACATTCTTTTATATTAAATAAAATGTAATTTTTATATTACGTAAAAGTTGTTATCCTTTTATTTTATTATTTTTATAACATCTAAAATGTAGATAAAAATATACTCTTTGATTTCATGTTTTATTTACAATAAAGAATGCAAATAAAATGTATCTTTTTAATTTCATATTTTATTTGTAATAAGGAATACAAATAAAAATATATTCTTAATTTCATGCTTTATTTACATCGAGAAATGTAAATAAAAATAGTAACTTTCTAATTCTAGTTTTTATTTGAAATAAGGATTTCAAATAAAAATATAACCTTTAATTTCAATATTTTATTTACATCTAAAGTTGTAAACACAATGCTTCTTTTTACTACGGTGTGTATTTGCCTCAAAATATGCAAATAAAAATATATTATTGTAACTACTATGTTTATTTGCATCTAAAAGTGAAAATGAAATATAATCTTTAACTATAATCATTATTTGCAATCAAATATGCAAATAAAATAAAATCTTTTATTACATTGTTTATTCGCATTTAAATATACAAATAAAATATAATCTTTTATTAAATGTTTTTGTTTGCAACTAAATTTACAAACAAAAATGTATATTTCTATTTGCAACTAAAATAGAAAAGAAAAATGTAATGTTTGTTTGCATCTGAAATTGTAAAACAAAATGCAACTCTTTTAAAATCATATTTTGTTTCATTCTCTTACAATTGCTAAATAAACATTTTCAAATCATCTCTTTAGAGTGACAAAAGATTGACTCTCTTTATTTCATATACAAAATGAAATTCTAAAGTCTAACTTTTATTTGCATCTGAAAATGTAAACAAAGAGGTAGCTCTTAAATTTGAAAATGAAGCTTTCAATTCAGGTTTTATCTGCATTTAAAAATGCAAATAAAAATATAACTTTTAAACGATATTTTATTCATATCAAAAATACAAGTTAAAAAAAAGTGACTTTCTTTTCGAAGCTTTGTTTGCATTTAGAATTGTCCATTTCTTTCACTTATCCAGTTCAACAAAAATATGTTACTTTGGGTCTTATTAACAAAAATGTTACTTTAGTTCTAATTTATTTAATAAACAAAAATATGAACCTTTGTTTCAATTCTAAGTTCGCTTAACAAAATATGACTTTGTTTCAATTCCTTTTAAAGTAAACAAAAATGTTAATTTTGTTTTCTAACCATTGTTTGACCAAAATGTTATTCTTTGTTCTTACTCTTACATTACACAAAATGAATATTTTTGTTCTTATATCTACATCTAAGGAAAAAGGATAATTTGTCTTTTTATTGCATTTAAGAAAATGTAACCTTTGTTTCTATTATCAAAAATGTAAATCTTGTCTTCTTAACAAAAATGTTAATCTTATCTCATTAACAAAAAGGTAAGTCTTTTCTTATTAACAAGAAATGTAAATAATCACCTAATTTCACAAATCAAGTTCTAATCTTTTCCACTTTTGTTCTTTACATTGAAACAAGGTAAATCCTTTCTTTTATTGTTTATATTAAAAATGTAAATCCTTTCCCTTTATTTCTACATACCAAAATGTGGTTCCTTTTATTCAATTCATTAATGTATTCTTTTATCCAAATCAAAGATGTATCCTTTTATTCAAAATCAAAGATGTATCCTTTTATTCAAAATCAAAGATGTATCCTTTTATTCAAAATCAAAGATGTATCCTTTTATTTCAAGTTAAAATAATGTATTCTTTTATTGTAACAAATATGATGATTTTGTTTTGTAAACTTCTAATGCAAACAAAAGGACGACTTTTATTCACTAATCATGTTGTACACACAAATCAAGTTTTAGTCAAAAATGTCATCCTTTTGACGGAAAGTATATTTTATTTCAATGATCATTCTTTTAACACAAAGTATATTTTTATCTAACTCTTTCCAATGTACAAAAATGTAAATAAAATTTTTTCCTACTTTTAATGTAAACAAATATGACAATTTTGTTTATTTAACTTTTCAATGTAGCCAAAAAGAGAACTTGGTTTATTAACTTTCTCAATGTAAACAAAAATGAGAATTTTGTTTATTAACTTTTCAATGTATACAAAAATGTATATTTTCACAAATCCTTTTTAATGTATACAAAAATGTATATTCTAAATGTTGTTGAAAATCTAGTTCAACAAAACAACATAAAAATGTTTATCCTATTTTTGTTGGAAAACTATTTCAACAAAATAACATGAAAATGTATATTCATGTTTTACTGCAAAATTTGACTCAACACAAATGAATAAAAAGTTTGATTCATTTTAATGTTAAAAATTTGCTGATTTAACAAGTTAAACAAATTATGTGTTTCATATATGTTGAAAATTCTAATTCAGCATATTTACAACATTTGGTTTGATACACTTTTGATTTTTTTTTAAATAAACAAAAATGGTGTATTTTTGGTTTAAACCAATTTCTAAATTTACAGGAATATTTCAATGTCGATAGTGCAACAAACAAAATGATAATTTTATTTAGTCTAGTTCAAATTAACAGGGAAGTTAATTTTAACAATAAAATGAACAAAATAATAAATTTTGTTCAATCTAATTCTAATCAACAGAAATGTAACTTTTTACAATTCTATCGCCACAATCAAAATCAAACAAACAGATGTG
The DNA here is from genome assembly GCA_030737875.1 of Allium sativum. NCBI lineage: Eukaryota > Viridiplantae > Streptophyta > Magnoliopsida > Asparagales > Amaryllidaceae > Allium > Allium sativum. The sequence goes on along the minus strand of CM060912.1, from coordinate 24,613,616 downwards.
TATTTACAATTAACATAGAATAATAGCAGTATGAATTAACTGCAAATTTATAACGATAATTTCAGAATCTATTTCAATTATAAAGGAAAGAAATAAAATAGATTTCTCACCTTGATTTGTGTTTAGATTCAAATTTTGGCCAAAATTTTGCTTGCTCTGTTTCAGTTCAGATCTGTTCCATCGTGTAGAGTTCTGAAATACGATCCCAACGCAATTTGTTTCATTCGATTTCGTCGTTGTACGAGAGAGTTATAGCATTTTAAAGATTTGATTTTATAAATTAATAAAATTAATTAATTAAATAACATCTTCCTTTCCTACCCTTTGTCTTCTTCCCTCCGTCCTCTGTAAAAAAAACACGCAACCTTGCTTCCTCCCCTTGACCAAAATCGCACACCACCAGGATCCCTTCACCGCCGATCCAACACTGCCTCGAGACGCGCCTTGGACCGCTCCCCCACCGACATGAACGGCTCCGAGCTCGGTGGCCTCCCCATGCCAAAACCCGCACCCAAAGTTGGCGGCTTCACGCTGCAATTTCGTCCTCCACAGTTAACGATATCCGATCACATCCGTACCAAATTAAAGGCCTTGAAAATCTCTTCGATTCGGTATATGGGTTGAGTTTTAATTCGCTGTATTTTGTGAGAAATTGATGAATGAATTTCGGAGCTCCATGGCCGTTCAAAATAAGGACGGCGGCTGGAAGAAAATAGGCTAGGGTTTTGAATATTTTAATGTTATTTATAATATTATTATATTGAATTTTCTAGTTTAAGCCCGTTCATTCAATCCTGATCCAATTTCAGCCCAACAAAAATGTCCCTAGGCAAATACCCCCCTTCCGGACCCAATGTAACATGTCCTGCGGCCCCAATCCAAAGTCTACAGCTTATTTTATTTAATTTAAAATTAAACACTTTTAATTATTTAATTTGACTGTACGATTAAATTTACTGGGACTACAAATGGACTCCAAAAAAAATCCAGAAAAATTATTTTTAGTTATGTTTTGACGATACGGTTCTAACAAGACTAATTTCATCGAATTCTGAGACAGTTTGAAAAATGGCCATTTTTAAGTCGTTTAAATTCATTTGAAATTAACAAAACACATTTTCTCTTGCCACGCTCACATATTAATTCGAAAAATTCTGAAAAATTAAACTTAGCAATAATTTGACATTCCGGATCCAACAAAAGTGGTTTCGTTGAAAACGGAGGTCGTTTGAAAATTGTCTATTTTCAAGGGCTATTAATTTAATATTAAAAATAAATTTTTTAAACAAATAATTTTTGAAACTCGAAATATATAAGTGTTTATACTTTTTCAATGCAGAAACATCATTCCGGACTCAACGGAAGTGGTTTCGAGTCCAAATTCCTTCGTATGTAAAAAGTAGCCTTTTGGGCCATATATATTATATATATAAATTCTACAACGACCTTTCTGAAAATTGAATTGGACATAACTTTTGATTTTTAAAACGAAATTTAGATTTTTCAGATTCGTTAGAAAGATATGATTAAACAGATCTAATTATTTCTGGTTTCACCCAATTTTGATTTATATAGAATCTTGTACATTCAGTCAAAGTTTAAAATTAAAATTTCAAACTACCGCGCCATTTCTAACTCCTTTTAATATTTAAAATTAAATTTATTCATCTCAACTTCGATTAAAATAAATTTTTACCCATTATTATTAAAATAAATTATTTTATATTCCCACAATTCAATAAAATTTTCAAAAATAAATGTTTTAAATTGGTTCAGAATTTGCGGGTTGCTACACTTCACTCACGCAACAACTCCTACTCCTCCGTTGTGTGTTCCCTTCCATTTGAATCCTCCATGTACTCCCCATGAACATGCACCTACCTCCTCCATCTCTTTTACACTTCCCTTTCCTTACTACTCTGCTTTTTATATTTCTCTTGTCCCTTACACATACAACCGCACTCCATCTCCGTAGTGTTGAAAGCAAGAAAAGGAGCACCGCCCAGCGCAGACGTATCAGTAAATCGGAAAAGCAAACAAGCCTAAGCTTGGGCTACTTCAACCAGACTCACGTTCACAACTAGCATGAGACGTTCATGGCTGCACCCTCCCCATTCTGTTCGCAACGGGCCATCCCAAAGACTCGATCGCACCCTTTAAGAATTACACGGAAATGAAGCTCTTGCTTCGCTGATTTCATAAGTGTTTGATTTGGAATTTATAAGTTTTTATTTGAATTCTTCTTTATTGTAGAAGATCGAAAATATCTTACTGTAAAGAAGAAAATACAGTGGGTTTTTGTGGTTGACTAAAGAAAGAAATTAGGTTTAGAAAACTTAGAGAGGGTATATATATAGAGAAATGGATTTCCTTTTGATTGTTTTGAGGATGAAGAACTTCCACGTTTTTTCCTGTCATGTTCTTCACGTGGACCTTCCCTCTCCTCATGAAAATACACACCACATATATAACGCATGCTTCATGTTTAACTTTAAGAAAGAAGACGTGTAAAAAGTAAGTGACAGAGGAATAAAATGTGAGATCATGTGATGGGATGTGCAATATTTTAAAAGGACTGAATTTTAATGGTATTCGTCTCTCCCGTGTCTCACCTACTTCGTTCCTGCACGAGCCACTATGGACAGAATTAAAAATATCATCGTATCGACCCATGCGTTACGATCCCAAAATTATAATAATATCGGTAGATTAACTCATATTGTGAAACCCCAATATATTGATATAGGGTACAAAATACTCCAAATAAAAAGTTGCGTATTTAATTAATTAAAAATTACCAAAAAATTCTAAAAATTAAATTATCATTACGTCTCAAAAGAATCTTGTCTAAATTCGAAACCGGTATCCAGTTATATCGAATAAACCGTTACGGTCGATAAATGATTCTATAGCGACTATTTTAAAATTTGATTTGGACATAAATCAAAATCTACACGACGAAATCCCGAATTTTCTCTTCCACTAGAAAATTTTATTTCACCAGCTCCGAACGTTTCTTGTTTCACAGAAATTCGATTTAAAACGGACCCTGTACATTCAGTTGAAGTTCAAATCACCAAATAGCGAACTGTCGCGCCATTTCGAGCTCGATTTTAATTATAATATAATTATACGTTCAAACTATCGTTCAAATAATATATTCGTCATTCTAATTCAATTCTAAGCTGAATTAAATACTTTGAATTGTCCAGTTCACATTATATTGTCAATTCACTATTTCTGATTATTTCAGAAATTAAATATATTATTTAATTATTATATTAATTAAATATTCAAAGTTAATTAATTAAACAACCATTTTATTCTCTAAATCATTATTTAAATAATTAAATTAATTAATTATTATCCGTAAAAATACGGGTCGTTACAAGATCACTCAAAATTACAAGTGTCAGACCATCACATGACATCTCATTACATTTTCTTGTAGGCTTGGTGACGTCATCATTATAATATATGACGTCATAATTGAAATATATGAAAAAAATATGGGAAACGGACGCTTTTGCCCTTCTTCTTCCACAAAGTGGAGATTACATTAATGAAGCTCTCATGAAGTCTCGAGGTCACAAATTCCAACCCCTTTGAAGTGTGAGGCCATGGTGTATTTATAGGACAAGTATTAGGTAGAAGTAGGTGGGAGTAGGTAGGAGTAGGTAGAAGTGAGTGGGAGTAGGTGAAAACGAAGCCCCACACCCAGAAATTCGCGCCAGACTTTTACATATGCCAGAATTTCGCACCCCGCCCCCTAGGGTGTGAATTTCGCACCTCATAGGGTCCGAAATTCGTACCCAAAGGGGGTGCGGGATTCTGGCCTGCAGGGGTGCGAAATTCGCACCCCAGGGTATGAATTTCACACACCTGCGGGGTGCGAATTCTGTACCCTGCTGGGTGCGAATTTCATACCTTACTGGGTGTGAGTTTCGCACCCGTTGGGGGTGCGAATTTCGTACCTCGAAGGGTATGGAGGTTGCTTATTGGAGGCTGCGAAGGTCCTGGGCATAGATGCTACGATAGCTCACGGTTTGGGTTCAGGGCTCGGACTGCGAGGTCTTTCGTTGGCGCGATCCTTCTTCAACATGTTTCCTTCGCTCCTAGATATCCTACCTTGACTCCACGCGATGACTTGAGTTGAGCATGCCCTGCGCACTTTTGGGAACCGAACCAAAAGGCCAATTAACATATTTTTATGAGAACATGACGCATCGGAGCTCAGAATAAAAGAACTTTTCATTGCTATTACAAAATTTACATCAGAGTACAAGAATATCAAAGCGCGAAATAAAGAAACACAACGGAAAACCATATCAGCGAAATAAATTACAAAACAATGGAAATGTAAGTACATAAATACAATGCATAGCAGAAAACATCAACTAACATAGAGAAAGACTACAAAACAGTCCAAAGAACATATCCATCCATAATCCAGGATCCTGTTAAAGAAATCTGCAAAACCAAAACTACTGGCTGCCCATGTGGAAAATATGGGCACCCAAAGTTTAGGTGAAAAAAGAATAAACTCCAAGTCAGTCATGGGACTAGTGTGGGAACTAAAATAGTTATTTAAAACTTTATTTTAAAGTTAATTAAATCATGGGACCATGTCGTATGACACGGAAAAGGTTTCCTCCATATGAATACCATAAAACAAAACTCGCAATGCTTTTTGGAAAATGAAGCGATTATAAGACTCAGGTCCCATTACACAATGCAAGCGCAAGCCAAAGGATAGAGTTTTACTTATAATAGCCAAACATGCTTAATACACGAAATTTCTCTTTTATTATTATTGGTGCATAGTGTAGAAAACAATTTCAAAAATAAATGTATCAATTTTAGACGGCATAATACCCCATCCTATTATGTCGCTATATAGATTTACAGCTAAAAACGCAAGGTTCGTATTGGAATTTGAATTTCCATCATGAGTTGAGGCAAGGGATCTTCCAAGTCTGAACTTCGGAACATCTCTAGAAAAATGTCCTAAGGAACTTATCCAATTGGAGCGACAAGGTCGGTCGGTAGTACTTCGCTGATTGGCATTACATGAACAATACGCTTTCTGATCCTATCGGACCTATTTGTCAGTACGTCGACCACCATGGCCTTGTGAGGCCATATCCGAGGGATCTCAATTCCAACATCCGCATAAGTAAATTGTCTGGGCTCCATAACATGACATCACTTCTAGCTAGAAAGGAACGCATGTCCTCGCTGTGGTCTTCATCCCATTTTTGACTCATACCGGCGAGTGAAGCTTGACGAAGTCATGTCTCGACACAAAGCTACGCTATATTAGTCATGGTTTGATCATTATCCACAAAGCTCAACTTTTCAACAAAAGTTTTGATCATTGCATCTTAGCATCCCACATTGTCAATCTATACCATACGGTTGATGTCTATTAGTATATAACCTCTAAGCTCATACATCTCAAAGAAGGGTGTTAAGCTAAAAGAATAAATTGTCCGCCACTTAACAAATATATATTTAGTAGAGATCAATTAATATAGCACAAAATACAATGTTAAACGTACAATCCATTTGCAAGTCCGTTCTGGGTCTGAGCGAAACCGGAGGCACCTTATTCCTTGTCCCATATGTCCAATATAGGAGAGAGGTCTTCGCATATCTGGTCGATTTCAAGTACGTCTGGAAGACCACCACTTATTACCTCGTCTTGGGTGTACGACCCAATCAAGACATCGGCAGTAGCCCAAATGATGTAAAGATCTTCGGTCTTCAACCACCGTCTTCGTATCTTCGACTTATAATCGTCGTAATAGTTATTCAGAATGGGTTAAAACCGGTATTTTTGAATAACTCACGCATCTTTAAAATCAAGTGATATATAAAGATATCATACATCTCATTCCAATCCAGAGTATTATATTATTCAAATATTCTCTACACTAGGAATTAACCCCATAAATCTTATTAAAGATTTACATCATTTAAACTCATGTTTAAATCCTTGGAAACCATTTCAAAATATTTTATAATCTTTTTGGCACTTTAAGGTTTACAAGGCTTGTCGAGATCAATGAGTTTTACTTGAAAGTTAATATTTCATATCCCAATCTATTCATCCCATGGAGCAAAACTGGTGATACTCCATATCTAACACACATCGTGTTATCGATAAACTTAATTACCTCTTTACGTCCAAAATCTAATTAAAGATTTATTTATCGCATGGAGTAAAACTGGTGGTACTCCCTAACGAACACTTCTCTTGTTTGGTAAATTTAATTACCCCTTTATATTTCAATCTAATTAAAGATTCATTAAAACTCCACTTATTTTTTATCTCTAGAAATCATTACTTAATAATTATTTAACTTTAGGAAATTAATCCGTTCTTTACCTGGGTTAAAGAACAAATGTCATTTAAAACATCGTTCGAAAAAAACCCAAAAGTCAATTTTTAACTTTAATTCCAATTTAATTTATAAAATTGGAAAATTTTTACTTTGGGAAAGTTCCATTGAACCTTAATTAAAAGATTTATTCCATAAATTCCTTTTCAACTAGGTTCAAGAACGTGTTATTAAAGACACCATTCACGACAAACCCAAAACACCGTTTGATATTAAATACAAGACTTTAAATAGAAATCGTATTGACTTATACTCAATACCAAATTCTGAAACCAACCGATACCGTATTGGGAATGACGATATCTATATCTTCCAAATTCCTTAAAATAGTGTTCGTATAATTATGGAATCCAATACTGAAATGTCCGATGATAATTTCCATACAAATCCAATCCAATTTATATATTGCAAATTATTAAAACCACTGCAATCCAATGTATTATTTAAAACCATTGGATTATTTAATCTATTTATTATCAAGCTCATTCAGATAAAAATATCTTCTATCTTTCAAAACTTTGAATATTCCATCCAAAATCTTTTCAAATCATTTATTATGATTTAACATAACTTGTTCATATATTTAATAAATTTATTAAAGCCCTTACAAATAGTTTCCAATTTCAGCCACCGAACTTCATTCATACCGACCTTTTCCAAAATAGATTTGGAGTTAATTTAAAATTGAACCGTTGGCTTTCAAAACTTCTCATTACATTTAAAAACTCGTTTCATTACAGACCTAATGCTTTTCGTTTTAGGACAATCTGATGGTCGGATCTCCCGGTACGTAAATTCAAATTTACGGGCCGACGTTCGCAAACTGTCGCTGTGTGACACGTCTTATTCAAAAAATATCCGAAAAATTAAGCCTAAATATCTATATCTGAAACTTAAAAATTTACGTTGGATGTGGTTATCCAAAAACAAAACAATAAAAGTTTACAATTGCAGCGCTCACATGTCACTTTGGTTCATAAAATATTTTTAAAAAAGATGAATACATATAATTTAAAATTACAAGCACGACATTGAACAAATAATTTCATACAACTAATATTTTAAGAGATAAAGTGTACAAAATATGAAAAACACAACCTTATGACTAAAATAAAACAAAACACAAAGCATACACACAATTATGTTTTAATTATAACCATACCATAACATAAATTTAGTACATGATTTAAAATGTTGCTTAATACCAAACACAATATTTATTTATAGTCAAATAGTTGAGATTAGTTTAGCTAATTTAAAAAAAAGAAAAAAATATTAATTTAAGCTTAGTTGTAAATCAAATATTATATAATATATACATACACATACACTCACACCATCATAAAATCGGATGGATAATTTTCGGATACGGATACCACTATAACCATATCCATATCCAGAAGGATTTTCGGATATCCGTATCTGCTTCTCGGATAACAGATATATTCTGTATTTTTGGATACGAATACAGATGGATATCAGATTTTTCTTGTACTCATTGACAACCCTATTCAAAACCATACGCTACAATTATGAATATTCATTGATATTTAATATCTTTGCATACATCCAAAATTGATCATAAAAATCAAACTTTGATTTTTCATCGAATATTATATTATTAAAATATTCAGTTTTATTCTGGATTGGAATGAAATTCAACCAAATACCATATAATTCCATTTATATGGATTTCATACATCATATGTATCCAATAATAATTGTAAACAACTATTAAACATCCAATTCACATCTAGAGTGCAATTACACTCATATAAGCCTTAAATCAATAATTAACGCTTATATTAGTTTGTCAATCTACCGATTGACATACAAACTACATACTTGGGATTAGTATCATCCCAATACCCGTGTGGGGTTTTCATCACAACTAGTGGTTATTATCTAGTGAAAATAAGGGACACATCCCTAAAATCTTTGAAAATTAAAACGGCATCCCTTCCAAGTCTCCAATGCAAAGCGGATCCTCCTTTTTTATACATAAGTGTTTTCTTCAGAAAAAACGCGGTATCAAGTAAAAAAATAATCTAAATTGTGCAAATATTCCTAGAAGACCACGGAAATAAAAAAACTTGCATACATGTGTGCAAGTATTCACAGTAGTTGCACACATGTATGCAAGTTTTCACAAAGTGGTTAACGTTAAAAATCTTCAGGAATTCTCGCATACGTGTATGCAACTATTTTAAAATATTTGCACACATGTATACAAATATTGCATGAAGGTTTCACATTGAAAAATATGCCCGTATGTTGTTACACACATGTGTGCAAGTATTCTGAAATACCAGCATGCATGTTTGCAAATAAATATGAACTAATTTGCATGCATGTGAATTTTTGCACACTTGTATGCAAGATTTCTATAATACTTGCATGTCTGTATGCAAGAAACCGACACAGATGCATGACTGAAATACTTGCATGGATGCATGCATGAAATTCAAAATACGCGCATACTAGTATGCAATTAACTGCAGTTTCGTTGTTTTTCTGTAATTTTGGTTTTTGACGTGTTTTTTTGATGTTTTTTCTACATTTTTTGTTTTATTTTAATATGAATTTATGTGGTTTTTTAAAGAATTTTCGGAAAATAGGGACCTAATTTAGAATAAGTTTAGGACCGGATGTGAGCCTAATTTTGAAATTTAATAGGGACCTATGCCAAATGGACCTTGTTATCTACAATCTTGGGAGATGTGTAAAATTATCATCCCGATACCCGTGTGGGGTTTATATCACAATCCATGTGAACTTATCTACACACTTGGGATATGTGTGGGCTAATTGTCATCCCAAAACCCATGTTTTGTTTTCAACCAATAAATCGTAATCAATAAATTACTCAAGCAGTTGAAATCAACCACACTCAAGCAATTAAAAATAACTTGTTCATTTCAAGTTATTTTTCAACCAAGCCAATTTCACTTAAATAAGTGAATATAAATATTTCATTTAACTTGTGAATAGGTATTTTACCCGACAATGATTATTATAAATGTATTAACAATGTTTTAACATGACAATTAAGCTAACTCAACAACCAATTCATATCACGATTTCATTACTAACTCAAACACATATCAATCAAGCATTTATAAACATACTTATGATTTTAGCTAAACAACTAAATATTTTGAGTGTGAAATTATAACACTTGCTTAACCTAACTAACTACCATATGCTTCAATAGCATGTTAACTCAATGATTAATCAGTTTCAAATTTTTAATTCATATTACGTTTCAATATCAAACCAAACATACAACCATTAACTATTAAGTTGTATAATCATGACTTAACTAAACCAATGAAACACTTTGAGTGAGAGTTCTCACCTAAGCAAAGCTTACACCTCGATTCTTCTAGGTTGGACTACGCAAGCTAGCTACAGGCTAAAGATCACGTCTTTTCAATAAACACGACTTGCTACTTCTTGAATAAACTCACATACACTTTAAATTAGGGTATATAAGGGAAAGTTGGAATTTTTATTGGGTTTACGGCATGAAGGGGGGACCTAGGGCTTGCGGCATGGACTGGATAGAGGGGAGGCCTGCTGGTAGAGGGGCTTTGGGGTCATTCGTGGGGGTGTAGGTCCACTACAGATGGTTGGAGGTGGTGCACTTGGTTTAAGTGGTGAAAGGGAAGTTTTATGGAAATTAAAGGGAGCAAGGGGGTTTTGGGCTGTTGGAGGGGGTCTACGGTGGAGCAAGGGCTGGAAGGTGGTGAGGGGAGGCTACGCCAGCTATGAAGGGATAGAGATGAGGGTTTTGCTGGAAGTGTGGGGTTTAAGGAGGAGGGAGATGATGAAAAATGGAGCTTAAGGTTAAAGTGAAGGAGACTAGGAAAATAGAAATGAAATTAAAAGTAAAAGAGGAAGCTTAGGCCTTAAGCACACTTGAATGGCATGTTTAAGAAGAGGGTGACACTTGGCTAGAAGGATTATGAGTTAACTCTGTCTAATTGGTTATAAAATTAGGTGTTAAATGATTTATTTAATCTTTGAATTAATTATATGACTAAAACTTCCTTTTGGTCGAGTGACCACATAATAATTCCAAAAATTACGGAATGTGAAAGCTCTCTACATTACGAAATTTCTCTTCCAATGAGCCAAGTCTCGTTGAATTTGGAGATTGTTTGAAAAATCGCCTTATTTTTAGCTTAAATCGAAAACTGACTGGATTTTCAACATACGTTTATATACAGTACGCTGATATATGAACTTCGGTTGACTTGAAATTTTAATTCCTGACATATTTTGACATTCTGAATCCAATAAAAGTGGTTTCGTCGAATTTCATGATTGTCTCAAAAATGATCCTTTTATAGGTCATCAAAATAGCATTAAAATATCGATTTTAAAAATATCACTTTTAAACTGAGTTAAAAAGTATATTAACCCTGTTTTAAGTCAAAAAACATAAAACCTAATTTAAAATTTATTTTCAAATTTTATCAAGTCCAAATCAGCATTTTCCATTTTAAAATTTATTAAAATTCAAATTTAAAATTAACTAAAAATACGGGTCATCATAATAGAACTATAATTAAAAAGGGTATATGACTAAAATAGGCAAATAAAAGTAGATTTGCAATTAAATTATGACATATGTTGTAATTTGAAAAAACTAAATATATTTACAAAAGTAATATTATGTATTTTTTACAAACACACATCAGAATCACAATTGATAGATTGGAGTTAATTGCAAATATAATTATAGCACGCATATTGTAATGAAATGAAACAATGAAAATGCTTATTATTGATATAAACTTAAAACTGGGGTTAAGTTTAATATATACGAATTAGTTATACTCCATTACAATAGCAATAGGCAGATTTGGGGAAATAAGCAACTAGTTCATAAGCATATATTAACTATGGTCTATTCTGGCAGCATGAGGCTTATTAGGGAAAATAAATGGACAAAGAGCAAGCTCTAGAGCCCATGATCACAAGGAATCTACGAATGAAAGAAAATTAGTATATTCTCTTACCATGGCCTGTATCGGCAGCATTCCCTTTCAGGTTTATCAATTATGGTCTTACAAATGGTTGATGGTAGGGGCTGGGCAAGCTTACGCTGATTGTGGTAAATAAGGTGTCAACAGAGACAGTGTCATATGTATGTGCATTTTGATGGTGCAATGAGCGTGCATATGCATCGACGAGGGAAAATAAGTTGTTACTCTGACTAATAGAGATTTGTTATGTCTTCACAGATTGGTTGTGTCGGATAAAGCCCGAAGTCCATAATGACATAAGCTATAATTAAGATGATAGATTATTAGCTGATGGATGGGTAGAATTAGGAATTTATCCTTGAAACGACCTGTATTTTAAATATCGAGGGACTATAAAATAATTCTAGACTATAAAATAATTCTATTTAATTCTTTAATGGTTGTTTCATTCTCATATTTTAATATGTTTCTCATAGGGATGTGACACATGTGCATGATTTTTAGCAAATCGTTTTGTGACCAATTTTCCCCTATTACTTACTGTGTTGTCCATGCCTTTTGTTACAAATCAAATCAGGTGCTATAATCGGTTTCATTAGATCGGGATGGTGGCTAGCCATTCCTTAGAGATGTCACAATAAAGATTTGACCCAATTGTTTAAGAGAAATCAATGTTTTACATTTTTGTTTCTATAAGCCAGGTTAATTAGCAGCTAAGAATTGGCTGATTACTAGGCCCATTAGGCTAATGACTTAAAGTTAAAATAGGAGTTTCTAGGAGAGAATTAGGGTTCTTCTCCTCATTCCAAAAAATAGGTTGGGCGTTTGGGAATCTCCAGTTCAGCCTAATCCCAAAAACCTTGATTTCTTCCATTAAATCATTTTAAGTCATGTCAAAAAGTAAGATCTACATTAAGGGGGATTGGAACTCATCTCTTTGCATTATATTCATAGGTTTTCTTCGTTATTTCTTCACTATCCAGATTTGTTTTCATGTCTATTGCGTTGGATCTAGGTTTTGGTGTGTGATAGAGATATGTCACATGGTTACTATGGCTTATATGCGTTAATTAGGTTAATCAAAAATCATATATGCTAATTTTACCCTAAAACTGGGTTATATATGTTTATTTCAGATTAGACGTCCTAGGATAATCCAACTTGATCGTATATCATGTAATTCGTTAGATCCATAAAGTTTAATGTGTAACTAATGTTAAATTATGCTAGAATTGTGATTATTATGATATGAAATCGTATTTGTATATGTTTGAATGATTGTTCATGTTCGAAATTGGATGAATTGCTATTTGATTGGTTGATATTATGTTATTTGTTAAGAATTGTGTGCCATAGGACTTAGAATAGAATAACAGAGTAAATTAAAGATTTAGTTAAACAGATTCAGAGGAAACTTGACAGAGGAGCTCTGGAGGACATCGAGATTATGCTTAGAAATTTTTGGATAAAAATACTCAAAGTATATGGACCAGTATCGGTTCATACCCTATGGACCGGTACCGATCCGTCACGGTTGGTTGAGGGGAGACGAAACATTGTGCTTGGCATCTTAAGGTCAATAGCGGGTCATGTGAAAAGTTTGAAGTTTGCTGGATGAGTCAAAGCATAATTGTTTGAATATGTGGCTATGGATCTACAGGAAAAGGTTAGGAAATTTTTTTGAAAAAGTAATGGACCAGGGGTATATATTCGAGGAAAAGAATGAAGTGGTCCAACACTTAGGAAAAAAATGACTATATGTATGGACCTGTACTGTTCCATCACGCATGGGTCTAATAGAGGTTGGCAGTGGTATCATTTGTTAATCTCTTTTATGGGGTGGAAGTTATCATCAAATTGATGTTGGTTCTTCGATTGCAAACTCAGGAGGGAACGGTTGAAGGCGAATGCGATGGGAAACTCGAGGTGGAATGAAGTTGCTCATTAATGGACTGACTCAAGTGAGACTCGAACAAAAAGAATGAGTCATGGATGTCTCATATGATTGGAGGTGCCAATGAATCATTGATAGGTCGAAAGATCCTAGTGGACTCAAAGCAAAGGTGTTGTGGGTACTCTTATTAGGTCTGAGAGTTAGAATACCTTGGATCACTTAGGAAGTGATCTGGTTGTCTTGGAAAGAAAAACATACATGGGAAGGACAATAGTCTGACTAGAACCAGGGTTTTCATTAGCCCTTGACAGATGGTAATGGCCAGTCATTCGATATCAACGTATTCAAGGCTTTAGTTGGTAATAGTTGGTTATTGCTTGTTATGGATTCTATGATTGCTTATGGGTTCTCTTTTATTTCTTTGGATTTTTTTAACTTTAGATAACATGCATTATTGGAAACCTCCAACTCTTTTGACGGAAGAGGAAATCCTGTATAAAATTCAATGTACAAACAAAGTCCCATTTAGAAATCCAAAAGTACAAAATATAATTTCTCTAAGAAAAAAATAGATTCAATTTCAAAGATAAATAAAAGGGAGATAATATAATCAAGACCGTGTTATGGAATCAATACAATATTATCTGCCAAATATACATTACTCATCCATTCCACCTTCAATTATTGTGATGTTTTAATCATCAGCTTCATCAATTCTACCTGAGAGTAGGCATCACGATTTTGCGATGACAGAGGAGGTTATTTGTGAAATACGTGAGCTTTCGGTGATTAAAAAAGGAAGAAATAACAAGAACGAGACGGCTTAACCTAGTTAAAGGCGTGGAAAAGTTCACTCATGAACTTTTTAGCCATAAATAAAGTTCAAACAGGCAAAGAGAAAGTGGGTTGATCAATGAACATGACACTACTGTTCTTCCTCATGTTATTGTTGAGATTTAGACTGTATTACTTAGGCTATTCGGTTATGATTGTAGTTATAAAATAAGGGAACAATAATGGCATTAGTTACATAAATTGATTTGTGTGGATTATTGAAAATGAGTAAAGGAAGCTAGAATATGTCCGGGAAGGCTAAGGCAATTCAATTTTCAATTACATGGTAGCACATTATGTCTCCTGTAGGAAAAAATGGGTAGGGGCTTAGGAGCTAAGCAAGTTATACTCAACATTATGGTAGCTAGTGTGATTAACAATATAAATAAATGCAATTGCATGTGGAATGTGTGATGTAATGCTCCTAAAAAAGATAACCGCATTAAATAAACAATCTCAAACCAAATGAGAATGTCATTACATATGGGGGCAGCTATTTGGACATAAAATTAGACATAAATATAGAGATACAAAACCTCAATCGTTGGATATTTTTGTCCTTATGTAGAGAAGTGTATTTCAGGGGGTAATCCAATGGTGGGATCAATTATGTCACCGATTGTGTCAAAAATTTGTGTCCAGATAGACTTTCCCTTACATAAATGGTAAATGAGCTAGCAATAGTAAAAGTAGTAAAATAGTAAGGAGGAAAAAAAATATGGCTATGTATATTTCCTAATAAAAACACCAAATCTTTACTAATAATTGGAACAGGTTTGGTGTCACACTTTTTGGGTGTAAACGTGATCTACCGAAAATGCCCTTTACTGTAAGAATCTGCACGAATATCGGGTCATACCTTTTGAGCGCCCTGATCATTTTCAGTTAAATCATAAATCATGCAGCAAGAATTACGGTACATGTAAATGCATTCAATTTTAAACACTTTTGGTCATTAATTAACAAAATTATGGTAGGATGATGCATTCCTTATATGGAAAAAACAATGCATTTATTTTATCCTACAATCACCATAGAAGTATTTGGATTTTGGGTCACAAGTTCCTATTCAATCAGTCAAGAATAAGAAGAAAAAAAAATTCCTACAATTTATGTATACCTAAGGTTCCATCGGCGGACATACTTCATTTATAGGTTTTATTCTCATTTTCACTATTTTATACTATATTTGAATTCCAAATATTTAAAATCCATTTATTCTATATTATAACCTAAATTGAGTTGTGAACGTATAACCACATTTCCAATATACAGATTAAAAATATATTGCTGATTTAATTTGTAAAACTCCTCATTCCTCTCTTTTTAGTCTAATTGCATTTGATTTGAATAATTACTTTATATGTCCTATGTCATTCAAATATAATTGGTAATGTATATAGCACTAAAATTATCATGCATAAAATAATCCAATTTAGATTTTAGTACTTTAATTCGATGATAAATAGTAAATATGTTTTATAACATTTCTAAAATGTACTGTGTCATCTTACTGATATGTACACTTTCTCAGTTATAAACATGACACCGTATCTTTCTTCCCCGCCTCACAAAACCAATTACCCTCTTCATTCTTCCCTTTTCCTCTATAGTCATTTAAACTATTTACTATTCTCAGGATCTCCAGCTGCAACAACCCAGAATTTCACAATAAATTTAAAAATTATTTTTAATATAATTTTAAGGAAAAATGCGTCAGAATTTAAAAATTCGATTTTCAAATCAACGCCTAGCCTTAAAAATTGAAATTTTTCTAGGAAGCTCAGAATTCGACAAGATAATTTTTTTTGGATCCATAATGATAAATCAGTGTTGAGTTTCAAAATTCACGTCGAACAGAGTCAGTGTGTGGCCCGTGCGAGATAAAACAGTTTAGCGTAAAATTGACGATTAGTTTACAGAGGAACATTACTGACACGATATCAGAATTCGAATCCCTTTTTTATGGATTCGTATCGTCAAATAATAATTAAACCCAAAAGGCCATAACTTTTGGAGTTAGTGTTTGAGCATGCAAGATGAAAAGAAACACAAAAATACATTTATTGATGATGTTTGAGAAATTAAATGGAAGGTAAAAAAACTCAAAATTTGACGAATCTTGGCTCATTGCATTCGTATGGCCGTGTAATATCTTATGTCAAATTTGTAAAGCAAACGAAGAAAGTTTGCAGTCGGACGCTCGGAGAGAGTGGAAGATAAATTCCTATATAACTCTCAATTCTCTCCTCTTTCTCTACACTTCATTCGTTTTCCTCCTTCCTTCATTTTATTTAAATCAATGACCTCCCCAAATTCCCAAACCATAGCTCCTAATTCCTCCTATCTCCTCCTCTCCCTAGGTCGCGGCTAGATCCCTCACCCTTCCCTTACCATGTGGCACCCCCTCTCTACCCGTGACGCACAGTCCCCCATAACGGCCCAGGTCGGCACCCCCCTTTTATCTTCCTCCACCACTTCAAAACTCCTCCTTTCCTCCTTCTAAACCTTCCTACACCTCCTATATCTCCTCATACCTCCTCTAAATACCTCTTCCACTCTCTTAGCTCTCTTTAATCAATCCACAAAATCCGGACAGCAGACATAAGGGTTCGAGCACCACACACGAACTTGAAATCATCTCCATTAGGCATTGGAAAGCATTGGAGTGATGCTTGAGCACTTCCGCTCTTCAGATTGCCGCATGCAAGCTTGGAAAAGTCGCATTCATCCGCTATGCGGAGTGGAACTTGCAGTGAGAAATTTATCTCGCTTTAGAAAGGGTAGATAGATTTATAGAATCATTAGATTATTTTTAGATAGTTAAAATATGATTTTTAACTAGTACTGTGACAACCCCAATTTCGACAGACTGATTTTTTTTCTTTTCAAAAACTCCAATCTATCGAAACTCGGATTGAGTTTTTCTGGTATCCTATAGAAAAGACAGAGACATAACATATGTCAGAGATTAGAAAATATCTCACAGAGGAATGGATAAGGTATAATATAATCAAAATATAGCCTTACCGTATTAATAATTCTGACTAACTAGTATCCAAGGCTATCATGTCCCTACCACAAATCAAACCTATGAGTATGTTATGAGGAGGGGGTCAGAACACATGTTCTGGTGACTAGATTTAAAATATGCACTTTGGATAATCCTACATATACCATTCAATTATATTTTCTTATTTATTAGGTTACTTGGGTTATCAGCGCTCAAGGCTTACACACACGTCGTACCCATTTACTTCCCAGTGGATTAACCTAATACAGTATATATGTAGCTACCCCAATATTAAGGTACACCGCATGGTACCCTACTGGCACGGTCTCCATCGTAATACCACCTAAATATACGTAGTCCCTCATCCTATGCCAGAGTGACATGTGGAAATCTCTTTAACAATGTTACGTTCTACATATATATGTCATTACTATGCTACATAAACGTACTGACTGCCATCTTTGTTCGAATCAGACTCCATACCGTAGTAATTCCCTCAAGTCTACGATACACCACCTAGAACCGACATGCATGTATCTTGATTGTCCACCATACATATCTTCAATTGTAGATCGATGCCTCAATCACACGTCCTCTAATGTGCACTGAGTTTTGTGGAAGGGCGATACAAGAAGCAAGAAACTCGGTCGGGAGGTTTTCCATATCTGTACAGGCCCGTCCTTCAAGAGCCTCTATATATAGATATAACTAGGCTCTATTTTCGTGGTGGCTATAGCCCTACCTCGGCCCCTCTCTCAACTGGTAAAGACTACAAGAGCTAAGCGACGGGTATCTCAACTGGTAAAGACTACAAGCCATTACCCCGATAGTTTAGGGTGAAATAGTATCTTGGGTTTAGCTCTAGTCTTTCCGCATCACACTGGCTGCCGATGATGGGTATCTGACGGTCTACTATCCTTTTGGTCGTAACTCTTTGCCTCCTCATGAGGCAACCGCCGACCCACCCTGGTATCACCGCGTCACAGCATTCTGACTGCATAGCTACATATGCGGTCAAGGCCTACCCACCTAATAGTTACGCGCATACCCAACCTCTGCGAGCACAGGCCAGGATATCTACCACCGCACAGAGGACTAATAGGAGCACCTTACGTACCTTAGGAAGCCGTGTGCTTCCCATTCCAGTCCTTTGGAGCCATCATAATAATAAGATGAATGTGCGCTCCCTTCGTGCCTTATAACACCTCGATGATTTACCCCGTTGGGTTATTCACCCTCAACCATACGGACTGGTCTAAGCGGCTTACTTTAGCAGCTTGTTAGACCCTATGTCTAAACATTCTTTTACACGCTTGTCTCACCTCATCAGGTTTCCAGTTAACTTGGTTATTCAAATTCATATTGAATTCTTATTCAAATACCAAGTTTATCTTTCTTATTAATTTGAGTCACACAACTTAATCCATTTAAGTTTATTAATAAGCCCACAATATGTTATTCTCTAGACTGTGGCCCATGGTCTGCAATCCACAACCCCTTTTTATCTTCTTGTTGATTTCACCATTACAATAACATGTTTTACTTAATATGTAATTAAGTATATCCAATTCACATGTTTTTTAATTAACATGTCACTTACCATTTATGATTAAATATAACTTATTTCATTTCATAAGTTTTCCTCATCCTTTCTTAATTAATTATAATTCCATTTTACATTGTCAATACAACTTATCGTTGTTTACTTATTAACTTAGTTTTATTAACTATGGCCCATTAATAAGTTTCTCTACCCATTTATTATAACCTATGTTATAATTTCCTCTTGTCCCTGGGACAAGCCTAAACATTCTTATCAATTGGTTTCAGACTTCCAAGCTTATAGCTTAATTTATAATTAAGAACAACTTCTTATATTTCATATATTTTTCCCTTTTATCAACTGGTTTCCAGCTTTCCTCATTTACTACTTACTTAATTAACAATTAAGTGTCCCATAACTCATTTCACCAATTATCCAAATTATTTTAACCGAAGTTATAATCCCCACTTGTCCCTAGGACAAGTCTACCTATTATACAACATTTCCATTAATGTTATTTATTTATAACAAGTGATTATCATTCCCCTTTTAAACCATTTTCTTTTACTGTTGTAAACCATTATTCTTCATTTACTGTAATTTATATATTCCTTATTATATTAAGGAAAACACTTCATGCCCCTTATCAGTTTGATAGAAGGAATTAATGACTTATTTTCATAACGTATTCCTATCTAAATCCATGGTAGCAAGTAATTTCTTTACTTTTCTTTATTTACGTTGGCTTACTTGCAACAACGTTTTCAAAAATAAGTCATTCAGGGAAACACATCACTTTTCCTTCTTATCACACTAACTCAGTTCATTACATCCCTTCCTTTCTTATTTTCTTACTTAGACATTTAATTACCATCGTTGTCATTTATTCATATCTTGTTATATACATATATATATACACACACACTCACACACACACACACACACACATATATATAAGCACTAGACCTCTCACATTAAGCCTACACTTGTGGACGCTGGATTTGTCGGGCGGGTCCGGGCAGACTTCTACCACAAGTTGACTTAACCTTGTGTCTTAGCACCATTACATGTTTTTAATTTTGCAATTAGGCCTCTCGTATTAGGTTCAACATTAGTGGCTGCTGGATATGTCGGTCGGGTCCGGGCAGTCTTCCGCTGCTAATGCAACGTAACATCGTGCCATAAGTGTAGTTACAATTTCTAATTGTAAACCTAGGCATATTCATCTTCACTCAATCATTTATGTTCATATCAAATTGCGCTCCCAAAGTAAAGTCTCAAAACATAATAAATGTTATGTTCCAAAATCCCATTACAAATTATGCCCTAAATCCCAATATGTGCCGCATGTATTTTTGCATGTAATTAACTTTATTTAAAATAAAGTGTAACTCTCCAATAGTGTATCATTTACACCAAATCTCAATTATCCCAATTGACAAGTTCATAAAATAGTTCTTTACAACAATATTCATGTACATCACAACATATTAACTATTTGAACATATTATCCATTTTAGTGCAATAATTCGTTTCATCAAATTAAATCTTCCAATATGTTCATTGTGTACGTTAATGGGGAATGGAAAACGATAAATATACTATTATAAAAAAAGTATATTTTAAACCCACTCACCTAAAAGCCTTCCAAATCTTGAATCTGATCCAGGTCTATTCTTCCATGGGTTTCCCTTTTAATTTGATTTGAAACCTAACTACCATGGATTAGTTATTTTCATGAAAAGAGAACGGAAAGAGAAATAATTTAAACAGATTGGTCTTAGAAGTTTACCTAGCTTTCATGATTTAATAATCTTTTTATTAATGTTGATTCTCTCTTCCAGATCTGGATTCATAATTCTCCTAGGCTAATATTTTAATTTTCAGCATATATTTAAGAAAAGAAAGAGAGAGAGAGAGAGAAAGTAATGGTAGAATCCAGCGTAGCCACCGAATTATGAGGCTTAGGGTTAGGTCTAGGGTCTTATTTATAGGTGTATGCAACAACCAGGACCCTCAGATTTGCCAAAAACCCATCCAAAACGTTAAAATATCAAAAACCCTAATCTGCCAAAATTTGCCGCAGGTGGGTAGACACCCCTTTGAGGGGGTCGACACCCCTTTGAGTGGGTCGACACCCCCTTAGGGGGGTCGGCACCCCTTGGCGGGAAATTTGCCGCCTTCTGAAAATTCGAATTTTGAACCAATTTTCAAATTTCTAGACCCATTTTTGAATTTTGAACCTAGTATGTATATATATATATATATATATATATTCTTCCTGCACCTATACAAACTTCGAACCTTAATAACTTCTTCATACGGTGTCCGATTTCCGCAAACTTGGTGTCGATTTTGACCAGAATTTCGAGACGGACACATTGGCGTAGTCCTTTAACTTAATTCTGAATATATAATTAAGTTATTCTTATTTTATTATCACGATTTAAAAATGCGGGGTGTTACATTCTCCCACCCTTAGGAAATTTCGTCTTTGAAATTTGGTAAGGGTAAAATAATTTAACCCCTCGTATAAAATAAATCCATCATGTGTGCATCCAATTTTTGCAAACATTGTGCACTTGTGCAAAGTGAAATATAACATAATAATGCATGTATGCCTAAGCGTTACCTCCTATGTGTATGCAAATTTCTCAGAAATCCTTTTAAAATATGATGCTCACATCCTAAATATAATGGCAGTTCCACTTGAATGTAATATTTTGAAAAATCGAAATGCTTTTTCATCCAAATTTCCCCCACTCCTACTGAGTAAGAGCGTAGTTCATCCAATTGCTGCATCCATAATCCTACTAACCAACTTTATTTTTCGAATTTCAGAAAAATCTAATTTTCTAAATTCGATTTATTATGTTACGAAAAGGTGGAAAACGAAAAATTTCCTATTTCCAACCGTACTCGGATTTTATGTAACTATTTTTAAAGATTCCCTATTTTCCTATTCAAGCACAGCCCACATAAGAAAAATTCTCTGTTACTGATTTCCTTTTCATCTTATCTTGTAAATTTTCCATTCTTATCCATCTTTTCTCATAATTTATCATGATTGTTTCTTTATTGAATTTTCTATTTCCTTTTCAGTTGTACATTTTCTCTTTTCTTAGCTTATTTAATTATCTGATCTTAGTTTAAATTTAAATAAGCCTTTCAACTAAAACAGGAGAACAAACACCGTACACAACTACTACTGAGGGCCAAGAATCTTGGAACTATGTCCCCCTCAGTCAGAAAAGTCCAAACTATGGGACCCACGATAGGTTTAAGTGTTATCTTAACTACTCAACAAGAACAAAACAATGAAACGATCCCAACAGAAATGTAACAACGAGTTTTACCCCTAACATGGAAATTAGCAGCATGATCTAAACATTTACTTTCCCTTTTACTATCTAGTAGTCACCACAAACTCTAGCCATGTACCAACAATTGTTTTAAGCAACCCCCTGGGCTTTTCAATGCTTACGCATTCTACGGGAACTCATTATTATTCCAAGATGACTCCTGCTATTTACTTTATAGCCCGAAAACTTTTCCCGTCTTCCCTAGGCACTAACCCTTACCTACTCCATACTTTTAAAACACGGCTGGCCTTTCTTTTTCATTTAAATTTCTTTCCAAATTAAAAGTGTCAAAACTTTGTTTTCCCCATGAAAACATTCTTTTGCCAAACCATAAAACATGTCATCTTAAAAAAATGTAAATCATCATTTTTTCCAAATCACCAAATTAGAGCAAATACGAATAACTATTTCCTCTATCGGATTTATGACTTGTTCTTTCCTATAAGGTCGGTTTAGTCTCTTACTACAAGGCGACAATATCTACTCTATTCTTATTTTCTACAACTTATTTTGTCCACCCAACAAAATTATCTTGTTAAAATAATTTATCAAAATGGGTCATCATAAGAATAGAGATTTCAAATCTTTCTTTATTAAAAACTCATGTATAATCAAAAAACTAGTGAGCTATACAGCTCCATAATATGCCCCTTTTTACTGAAAGAATTTTACTTTAGACAAAATTTTGGCAAGAAATCACTATTTGCAAAGTATACCCCATTTTGCTTTAAATCTCAACATGTATACTTTACATTTTTAAAACTATAACTTTTAAGATTAAAGTTTGAAAACACCATAAACCATTTACCCAAAACTTTTATAATTTCAAGTTCTTAAAAGTTAACAACGGGGTTAGACTCAAAGCGGATTTCCAATTTTCTAGGCTTTCCTAGACACTCCCACAAAGTCAATTCTCTCAACCATATATATATATATATATATATATATATATTCCTAATCCATTTTTCTCTTTTTAACCTTTTCCAATTTGTAAGGTTTTCAAGCCCACTAACCCAAAATATTAATCATATGGGGATTCACTTTCCTTCCATACAGAGTACATTGTACACTCTCCACCCAAACTTCTTAAGGGTCTCAAATTTCTATATTTATTCCTTTAGTGTACATAACAAGCATCCCATTTCTTACCCTGTTATACTCTTTTTATTTAATGAGTTCCTCTATGGATCTAGATATATATATATATATATATATATAATATTTATATTTTTAGAAAAATACATATACGTTCACTAACTGGTTATATAGGAATCCTAAACCTGAGCTCTGATACCATATGTGACGACCCCAATTTCGACAGACCAATTTTTTTCAAAAACTCCAATCTATCAAAACTCGGATTGAGTTACTCTGGTATCCTGCAGAAAAGACAGAGACATAAAATATGCCAGAGCTCAGAAAATATCTCACAGCGGAATGGATAAAATATAATATAATCAAAATATAGCCTTACTGTATTAATAATACTATCTAATCAGTATCCAAGCCTATCATGTCCCTGCCACAAATCTAACATGCGAGTATGTTATGAGGAGGGGGTCAGAACACAAATTCTGGTGACTGGATTTAAACTATACACTTTGGATAATCCTACATATACCGTTCAATCATATTTTCTTATTTATTAGGTTACCTGAGTTATTAGCGCTCAAGGCTCACACACACATCATACCCATTTACTTCCTAGTGCATTAACATAATATAGTATATATGTAGCTAACCTTAATAGGTACACCCCACGGTACCCCACTCGCACGGTCTCCATTGTAATACCACCTAGATATACGCAATCCCTCATCCTACTCCGGAGTGACGTACGGATCTCTATATAACAGTGTTATGTTCCGCATATATCTGTCATTATTATGCTACGTAAACGTATTGACTGTCACCTTTGTTCGAATCAAACTCCATACCGGAGTAATGCCCTCAAGTCTATAATACACCACCCAAAGCCGACATGCATGTATCTAGATTGTCCACCATACGTATCTTCAATTGTAGCTCGATGCCTCAATCATACATCCTCTAATGTACATCGAGTTCCATGACAGAGCGATATAAGAAGCATGGAACTTGGTCGGGAGCTTTTCCATACCTGTATAGGCCCGTCTTTCAAGAGCCTGTATATATAGATATACCTAGGGTCTGTTTTCGTGGTGGCTATGGCGCCACCTTGGCCCCTCCCTCAACTAGTAAACACTACAAGAGCTAAGGGACTGCCCTTACGCAAACAATCTAAACGTCCATGTGGCGTCTCCCTTCAACCGCTTACCACGACAGTGAAGGGTGAAATGGTATCTTGGGTTTAGCTCTAGTATTTCTGCATCCCACTGGCTGCCGATTATGGGTATCCGACGGTCTACTATCCTTGTTGGTCATGACCCTCTTCCTCCTCATGAGGCAACTGCCGAACCACCCTGGTGTCATCACGTCATAGCATTCTGACTGCATAGCTACATCTGCAGTCAAGGCCCACCCACCGTGTACTTATGCACATACCTAACCTCTGTGAGCACAGCCTAAGACATATGCCACTGCACAGAGGACTACTAGGAACACCTTATGTACCTAAGGAAGTCGCGTTCTTCACCTTCCAGTCCTTTGGAGTCGTAAGAACAATCAGATGAATGTGCGCTCCCCTTGTGCCATATAACACCTTGATGATCTACCTCGTTGAGATATTCACCCTCAACAGTACGGACTGGTCTAAGCGCCTTATTTTATCATATTGTTAGACCCTATTTATAAACATTCTTTTATGCGCTTGTCTCACCTCATCAAATTTCTAGTTAATTGGGTTATTCCAATTCATATTGAATTCTTTTTCAAATTACCAAGTTTCTCTTGCTTATTAATTTCAGTCATACAACTTAATCCATTTGTGTTTATTATAAAGCCCACAATATGTTATTCTCTAGATTGTGGCCCACGTTCTGTAATCGACAACCCTTTTTTATCAACTTGTTGATTTCATCATTACATTAACATGTTTTACTTAATATGTAATTAAGTATATCCAATTCACATGTTTTCTAATTATTATGTCACTTACCATTTATGATTAAATATAACTTATTTCATTCCATAAGTTTTCCTCATCCTTTTTCATTTAATCATAACTCTATTTTACATTGTCAATACAACTTATCGTCGTTTACTTAGTAACTTATTTTATTAACTAAGGCCCATTAATAAGTTTCTCTGCCTGTTTATTATAACCTATGTTATAATTTCCTCTTGACCCTAGGACAAGCCTAAACATTCTTAGCAACGAGTTTCAGACTTACAAGCTTACAGCTTACTTAATTTATAATTAAGCACAACTTCTTATATTTCATATATTTCCCCCTTTCTCTCAACTGGTTTCCGGCTTTCCCCATTTACTTCTTATTTAATTTACAGTTAAGTGTCCCTTAACTCATTTCACCAGTTATCTGATTTTCCTATTAGTTTATTATAACCGAAGTTATAATCCCCACTTGTCCCTAGGAAAAGTCTACCTATTGTACAACATTTTCATTAATGTTATTTATTTATAATAGGTGATTATCATTCCCCTTTTAAACCATTTTCTTTTACTGTTGTACCATTATTCTTCGTTCACTGTAATATATATATTCCTTATTACATTAAGGAAAACACTTCACGCCCTTTATCGGTTTGATAGAAGGAATCAATGATTTATTTTCATAACGTATTCCTATCTAAATCAATGATTTGCCAGGCGGGTCCCGCCTGACTTCTACGACAAGTTGACTTAACCTCGTGTCTTAGCACCATTACATGTTTTCAATTTGGCATTTAGGCCTCTCACATTATTTTCAACATTAGTGGTTGCTGGATAAGCTGGTCGGGTCCGGGCAGACTTCCGCCACTAATGCAACTTAATCTCGTGCCATAAGTGCAGTTACAATTTCTAATTGTAATCCTACGTATATTCATCTTCACTCAATCATTTAAGTTCATATCGAATTGCGCTCCCAAATCAAAGTCTCAAAACATAATAAATGTTATGTTCCAAAATCCCATTACTAATTATGCCCTAAATCTCAATATGTTTCGCATGTCTTTTTGCATGTAATTAACTTTATTTAAAATAAAGTGTAACTCTCCAATAGCGTATCATTTACCCCAAATCCAATTATCCCAATTGACAAGTTCACAAAATAGATCTTTACAACAGTATTCATGTACATATCAACATATTAACTAATTGAACATATTATACATTTTAGCGCAATAATTCGTTTCATCAAATTAAATCTTCCAATCTGTTTATTGTGTATGTTAATGGGGAATGGAAAATGATAAATATACTATTATTTAAAAAATGTATTTTAAACCCACTCACGTAAAAGCCTTCTAAATCTTGAATCTGATCCAGATCTATTCTTCCATGGTTTTTCCCCTTTTAATTTGATTTGAAACCAAACGACCATGGATTTATTATTTTCATGAAAAGAGAAGGGAAAGAGAAATAATTTAAATAGATTGGTCTTAGAAGTTTACCTTGCTTTCATGATTCAATAATCATTTTATTAAAGTTGATTCTCTCTTCCAAATCTGGATTCATAACCTAGGCTAATTTTTTAATTTTCAGAATAGATTTGAGAAGAGAGAGAAAGCAATGACAGAGCTCCAGCGTAGCAACTAAATTATGAGGCTTAAGGTTAGGTCTAGGGTCTTATTATAGGTGTATAGAGCAACCAGGATCTTCAGATTTGCCCAAAAGCCACCAGAAACGTCAAAATATCAAAAACCCTAATCTACCAAAATCCGCCGCAGGTGGATAGACATCCCTTTGAGGGGGTCGACACCCCTTTAAGTGGGTCGACACCCCCTTAGGTGGGTCGACACCAGGATTCACACACCCCCGACGGGAAATCTGCTACCTTTTTAAAATTCGAATTTTGAATCGATTTTCGAATTTCTGGACCCATTTTTGAATTCTGAACCTTATATGTATATTTTTTGAAAATTGTTCACTTTATTATCAACTAAAAAGCATTACAGAATACAATATAAAAACCGAAATCGAAAAACCAGCAAATACAAGTAACAAAACATAAAACCTATGAATTCAGCCCATGATGAGGCCTTAATCCCGCAAATGTGCATAACACTGCACCTCCCGAGCCAAAAGCTCCTCCTGTCAAAAGCCACTCCCATGAACAAAACAAAATAATCTGTGAAACGTCATGCCCAAGCCAAGATGTCACAAGAACCTTTTGTTGAAGAATTGGGAACAATTATGTAGTCTACCTCATTCTCTGCATTAATACAGTACATTAGCGCCCCTTTCATCCAGAAAACAACATCCTAATAATCTCCATAATTGCTGGAAGAAACAATAAACTGTAATGCAGCTGAAACAAAACCAGCTTAAGCATCTTCTTAACACCTACGCAAAGCCAATGAACTCCAAATTCCTACTGTTTCAAGCCCCAAAACAGCAAGACATAACAATTAACCCATAAACAGTCTCTTGAATATTGCAAGAATGCTCTTTAATTTCAAACATTAAACCTGGTTGACGACTCACAGACGCCTGTGAATCAGTCTTAATGCTAGAAACGACAGGAATCACAAGAACTGTATCACCACTGCCATGTTATACATGCTGCTTGAACGAATTCAAGGTACCGGAATAACTGGGTTACTTAGAAATCAAGAAAAAAACCAACTGAGGTCCATAAAACTGCTCACAATCTTTCAGCAAAACCATCAATGCAAGCCAAGTGTACAAGTGTCCGTATTAACATTTATAGCACAATAATTAAAAATTGTTGGTAAGTGGATGAACTAGAATGTAGAATTCGGTGTTTTCTTATTGTGTTTACCAAGAGTTCTGCAACTTGATACCATGCAGAATCCAACACCAATGTCAACATCATTCATCATCTGTTAACTCACATACACCAAATCTGTTCATAAGCAACAAAACCAGCTCATAAGCAACAATCCCAAATACTGACCATCTAACCATTTGGAGGAGGAGAGTCACAATGATGAGCTACTGGACATGTTATCATCCAGACCCAAAACTGATTAAACATCCTCAAATTATCTCATTATCCCCAAACATATATGAACAATCTAGAACTGTATGAATTGGGAAATACTGCTTGAGAAGGCTTACTGCTTCACATACATCAGTAAATCTATAACGAATATTTGTCTGAAGTGTATCAACTAGAATGGATTAGTACCGAAACCATAATCTCAATCCTTCTACATACGCAGAAAGAACCCATATTAGACATGTTGCATAAATCTGCTACTCTAAGAATGAATCCAAAAACCTATCATCTTTGCAATTGTATCCAGTAAACTACCATCGCCATTAACAAACCCCACTATTGTCAAACCACAAACTGAGTACCCAATACCATTAACGCAAGACCAAAACAATATTAAACTTACCCAATACACTGGGAAGGAAGAACATCGGCAATGGATCTTGAGTTGAGTCTGGCAGTGAATACACTTTCATAGTTTAAGTAATAGCATAAATCTCGATTTAGTTTCCCAGATCTAATTGACAAACAGTGATGGATTTGGTTTCCCTGATAGATCCCGGTTTTACGCAGATCTGATTTCAGTGCTTACGATTCTTCTCAATACGTTGATGGTTTTGCTGATTGAAATTTGATCTGAGATCTAAAAGCAAAGATTCCGAACTGGTTGTGGATCTGTGATTTAAGCATATTGCCATCTCGTTTGAGGTCAGATCTGGGATTTAATCGATACGCGAGTAACAGATCTAAATACAAAAGGGTTATAAAAAGAAATCAGATGAAAAACAGAAGTAAATCGTGTGAAAAACGAAAGGAAAACTAATGGAAAACGATAGAAACAACCAATCGCAAAGCGATTATGGGACTAGGATTAAAAGGTGGAAAAGTCTTCAGATATGAAATAAAATGCGGACGAAAACCAGATGATAACCAAATGATAAAATAATACAGATGTCTTATCAACGATAACATCGTTGAAGGTTTAAAAATCGCAGAGCGATTTGAGGAAGGTGAAGAAAGGTGAAGAAGGAGAGGATGCTCACGCGTGATGAAAACTGGAGAGAATTTCTCCAATCGCCATTAACGAGCATCCTCATTCCTTATATATATATATATATATATATATATATATATTCTCTTCCTGCGCGTATACGAAGATCGAACCTTAATAACTTCTTCATACGTTGTCCGATTTACGCAAACCAGGTGTCGATTTTGACTAGAATTTTGAGACGGACGCAACGACGCTGACTGTTTACTTAATTCTGAATATTTAATTAAGTTATTCTTATTTTATTATCTTGAGTTAAAAATGCGGGTGTTACATGACATGATATTATTTCTAGGTAGCTAAAAATATGAATTTTAACTGGTACATGACATGGTATTATTTTTAGATAGTTAAAAATATGACTTTTAACTAGTACGTGACATGATATTATTTTTAGGTTGTTAGAAATATGATTTTAACTAGTACATGACATGATATTATTTTTAGAAAGTTAAAAATATGATTTTTAACTAGTAACATGACATGATATTATTTTTAAGTAGTTAAAATATGATTTTTAACTAGTACATGGATATTATTTTTAGATAGTTAAAAATCACATGACATGATATTATTTTTAGATAATTAAAAATCACATGACATGATATTATTTTTAGATAGTTAAAAATATGTTTAACTAGTACATGACATGATATTATAGTTAGATAGTTAGAACTATGATTTTTAACTAGTGTATGACATGGAATAAATTTTAATTAGTTAAAAATATGATTTTTAACTATTGTGTGCGATGTTTCTTACACGCACGAGATGTAAATAAAACTATATCGATATTATGAGATTGTAACTAAAATAAATTAAATAAACCACGGAGTAAAATGATAATAAAATTTATTAAGACATTGGGTAAGCAATGAATGATGTAAAAATATTAATTTTAATCGTTATGCAAGTTGACGCATTTGACTGAGTGGTTGGTGATTAAAAAGATTTAATCATGTTTATTAATGTTCATACTGCATACATGCACGCATATATTTCCTTGTTAGTTCAACCCTCGATCTATTCACAAATCATTTGCATTAGAAGCGTTGTGTGGATATGTGACACTCGCATGACATTCAACGTGGATGGACACCTGGGGCGCCTTAAATGGAATTGGATGTTGATTATTTATTTATGATATTTGTGCGTACATTAGATGCGAGTGATGGACTCTGGATTAATTAAACATCACCATAGATAGAAAGCAGGTGTTGGACTATACTATCTAAGCATATCTGGACATACTTATATAAGCATGTAGCTGCTTGATGCTTATATGATGTGAACTGTATTGTATTCATTTATTTGATGTTATACAACGAGAACAATGACTGAAGGCCAAGTATATTGCATACTGATCAGAAGTAGCAGAAACATGATTTGGACTTAATTGAACCTATAAATAAATTTGCAAGACTAATAATAAACCTTACATAGGTCAGAAAGTGACAAAAATATATATGTCACTCTTACGTAGATGCGGTACATGGGGATTGGGGTAATTAAATTCTAAACATCACATGGGAGCGATGTGTAAGGAACAATGGTTGTTCACATGATTTTAATTCGTGCATGGGCATTAGGAAGATTTATTTTTACACATCTCTCAGGGTACACATGTTGTATGGATATACTGTGGTTTATTGGAGCCTTTTTAGACCATTTCTGATTTTTCGGAGCCCTCCGTACAAAGGAGCTTATGGCAAAATTTCCAAAATTTAAAGGCGTTAGACAAATATTTGGTCAAATAAAAAGTTTGGAAGCCGTTGAACGAATTATATTTTTTATATAAAAATATAAATTAAAATATAATGAACAACGCAGCGGTAGTTCGCGTTTTTGAATCATAATTTTAAACGAGCATATTGGGATATCCGACCAATTGATTTTCCCAAACAATGAACCATTTGAGTAAAGAACATAAGCGATGAGGAATAAGGTGCCTCCAGTTTTGTTCAGACCCAGAATGGACATATGAACGAATTGTATGTTTGACATTGTATTATGTGCTATGTTGTTGATCTCTGCTAAATATATATATATATACACACACACACACACACACATATATATATATATATATATATATGTATATATATATATATGTTTTTTGGTGGAGAATTTATTCTCTTTCTTAGCACCCTTCTCTGAGACGTACGAGCTTAGAGATTATATATTGGTGGAAGTCAATTACATAGTATGGATTGACAGTGTAACATGCTAAGATGCAAGTGATTAAGGCTTTTTTTGAAAAGCGGAGTCTTGTGGTTGATGATCAAAGCATGGCTTTAAATAGCGCAGCTTTGTGTATAGTGTTAACTCGCGAGCTTCACGCCCTGGTGTGAGTCAAAAACGAGATAAGGATCTTAGGGAGGACATGTGTATCTTTCTAGCTATGGGTGATGTCATGGTATGAAGCCCAAATATTTTTACTTATGTGGATGATTGATTGCGAGGCGCCTCAGATATAGAGCCGAGTAAGAGGATCGAGTGATAGGTCCAATAGGACCGGGAAACACATTGCTAAGGAATAACCAATCCTCAAAAGTAAGAGAGGACCGGCCCTGACGCTAACCAATGGCTCACCTGTGTCTAGGTCCTGAGGCATTTACTAGAGTGTCTGGAAACGGGTGAGGAAGATCCCTTGCCTCGACTCATAGTTGGAACTACAATTTCCAATACAACATTGTGCAGTTATGTTTGTAAACCTATTTAGTGACATAGTAGGATGGGGTACTATGTTGTCTACGATTGATACATTTATGTTGAAATTGTTTTTGAAACATCTAGACACTAATGATAATATCAAATGAATTTTGTTTTATGCGTATCAAGCATACTTGGCCATTATAAGGTAAAACTCTATCGTTTGGTTTGTGTTTGCATTGTGCGATGGGACCTATGACTTATAATGGTTTCATTTTTCTAAAAAGCATTTGCGTTGTTTATTTACTAATTTCATGATATGCACCGGCAATCCAATAGAGAAAACCCGTTCCATGACATACGGCATGGTCATGTGATTTGACTTATTTTTAATTTAGTTAAGTAACTATAAATTTTCTCATAACCGACTCATAATATTTTTTTCCTTCCAAACTCGGGTGCCCCTATTTTTACACGGGCAGCCAAGTGAACAGGTAGTGGGCTTTCTTTTGGATATGCACCATAGCATGGGATGCTCTTTTGGCTGAAGATGAAGACTTATCTTTTATCATTTCTTTTGGACTCTTATGCACTATCTTATGCATGTTTATATTGATTCCACTGTAGACTTATTTTCTACTTGATGAAACTTTTAATGTATTAAGTAGGGTCATGTATCTGTGTAACTATGACGATGATGATGATGATTTATGTTGTTATGATGTGATGTAAATTATTTTCTGATTTTATGTATTATGCTATATTCTGTAATCTGCTGATGTGATTAATGTGTAATATTCCAAAGATAAACCTTGGTAAAGTGGAGCGGGGGTTTGATTCGTTTCACCAGCTTTAGATTACAGTGGAAAAGCTTTTGATTTCAAAATAGGTACTTTATATTATTCATGCATTTATCAACTTTGGTTTACATCAGTATTTTGGTTTTTCTTTTCGATTTATCTGCTTGGTTGGCATCAGTATTTGAATTTTTCTAATTTCACGTCTAAGTTGGTAAGCTGCATACAAATCTATTACCTATATTAGAAATTAAAATAGAAGAATAGCTGAGTTGGAACATTTGTTTTGGAGTAAATCCGATGTCTTGTGTTCACAGGGCCTCTGCGCAAGACAAACAGTTTATGAAAACGAAGTTCCACAATTCGATTCTTACTCCCTAAAATTAATGTAACTTCCTCCATCTCCCAGTTCTCCACCCCAAATTAACCAATTTTATACGACAGTTCTCAGACCTCAAAGTTCGCTTATCTGATCCCAGTTCTCTACCCCAAATTGACCAATTTACACTAGAGCTTTTAGATTACGAAATTTGCTCACCCAATTTGATAGCTTAGATGTTTGCCCGGTATACGTTCGATTAGACCATCTTCCATCCATAGTTTGATTAGATCATTGCTGGCATCTATTATGTTCGTCCACCATCGTCAACAAGACCAATTTTTAGACGCAGTTGCAAACAATGATTTTGTTCGGCCATTGTCGTCATCAAGATTTTCAAAATTAATGTCTTCCAGGTTTCTGATTTCCCCTTTCCAAATCATTTCTATTTATCACAATTCATTATCTATGAACTTCTGTTTTGGGCAGTTTACATCCAACGACTGGCAAATGTGATAATTATTGTGAAGTTAGGTTTTTTACTTCTGCTTTTTAGTATTGAAAAACCATCACGCAATTTGTTATCTCTATCATTTTGCAGTCGAACCCCGTTGACTGATTGTCTTCAGGGATGGAGGCATGTTGAGCGTAGCGAGGTAACGTGACCTCACTAGAAACAGAAAACAAAGAAGAATAAATGCACTTTGCATTGTTTGTTCTCACACATCGTATTTTTGCTTCCTTTTCTGCTATCGCTTGAAATTTTCATCGCAAGAAGGTTTTTGCATCCCTCCACAACATATTTTGGCACTCCTCTCCCACCATCTTCATCAATTCCTACCATCGCGTCAACAGTAGTGGGTAATCTATTAACCCTAATTTTTATTTGTACTAATTTGAATATTATATTTAGGGTTTAATTTGTGTAGTTATTTACTTGAATGGAGCTATAGATTTGAACATGGCTATTCTTTTAACTTTTTGCTAATTTGAATGAATTGAATTTGCTAAATTTGGATTGAAATGAATTTTTTAATGTGGTCATACCCTTTTTCACATTGATTTGTTGAAATAGCAATCAATTTGTTAATATGGAAATGAATCTACTGAATGAAATTACAATGAATCTTCTTTATTAACGATAATTTTTCATTTTGTAGTAGAATATTCTTTTACCAAACAATATTTATGCCTATTAATTGATTGAGGGTTGTGGTTTGCACCAAAAATATAATTTGAATGCCTATCAGTTTTTGTAGAAGAAACTTTAATTGCATCATTACATTCGGCAGCAAGGTACAAATCACAATGAACAATGGTCCACAATTTGATATCGATTGAAAAAGAATAATGTTTGAGTATTTTTCAGTGAATTTAAGGGTGCAAACAACAGCACTTAATTGATATGTTTTCCTTCTTTTTATAACTATTCAAATTATTGTCCGTTAGGGACTATCGTCCCTAAACCCCTATGTTTTTCCGTACTATAACCTAAACAACGTCAATTTCTGGCTACACTACTGATTGTTAGTGACTAGGGAGCCCGAGGTATTTTTCAACCGAGCAATACATTAAACATTTTATTTTTGATAAAAAAGAGAGACCTTCTTCATAGATTATTTAGCATTGTTTTAATTTCAAATATTCATCTATTTACTTCAATATATACATTATATTGAAATTTCTTCTGCCGTATGACTTTAGCTGTATGCTTCTCATTTTAACATAGAAAATGTATGCTCTTTTATTAACTTTTACATAGTTATCCTGGTTGCCGATTTTGTCTATTATTCTTATTTTGAATCCCTACAGTCGTCAGCAGTATTTTAATATCACTCCTATGTTACTTCAACTCAAGTTTGTTTTACTATACATTATTCGGCCAGTCCTTATTGCTAAACTGCAGTCCCCCTTTTGCTTTCCATATATGTGTACCTTATATAAAAATATAGGAGACCATATGTTTTATTTCCAACATTTTTTGCATATGGTAGGTGGTTTACATGAAACAGTGGTAAATCTAAATTGTGGAAGTCTGATGGCCTTTTTTGTACTTTTTCTGTACATACTTTAACATAAATAATTCTTACGTCATTAACTATTTTTTGGTTTTCGCTAATTGCAAGTAAACTTAGATCATAAAAATTATAAATGAATTGAGTTTTCACTATGATAGTTATGACTTCAGTTATGTACTTCTGCTACAGCATATACAAGTTCTAGAAAATTTGAACAAATTTTTGTTCTACTGTTCTTTACTTTTGGACCATTTTGACTAACTGTAACAAGTAGGGAATCCATGATATGTTAACTTAGACCTCTGCAAACGTCATAAGTTTTGGTTCTTCCATTCAACAGGACATCAAATAATACTTTCAGGTTAGTTATCTTAATATGATAAAATTTAATATTTTCATATGGAAATTAAATGTTTTTTATGGTTGGCACTTCCACTTACATAAAAATTTAATTATTGAAAACATGTATTGTTAGGTTTATTTAAATCGTGGATTCATGATTCATATCTCTTTGTGTTCGATCCAATAATGTACATAATCTCCCTAGCAGCCACACATCCTATATAAGTTTACTACATTTAATCTGTGATATTACTTTGGATATGAAATATAGACAGTTTTGAAGTCATAAGTGGAATAATATTTTTACAATTAACCACACAATTTATTCTTATTGACAAAATTGTGAAATGGGAACATGTTATAGGATGTACATTTTGTAATGTATATAAGCGATAATTCTTTGACACAAACTTTATTAATGCTTTTGTACTAAATACCCTGATTCTGAGAAACAAATAGCAGGAACAATTTTTCTTGAAAATCCTTAAATACTGTATAAGCTTATTCTCACAGTATAAAACTCTTATGGTTTCTTATTTTATTTTATTAACCATCATGAGAAGTATTTAAATATTCCCAAATTTATTTTGAAATCTTATAAATCAACTAATTCAACAATGGAGCAGAACCATGATTTCAATCCATTGATTGAGTTTTGGTGCAATAGCATTTTGTGCTATTAGGAAACCAGTAAAATTTGAAAACTACAAACCATAATTTATTCATCTGTATAAAAAATGTCAACCAGTGTTGTAATTTCTACCTTATTTGAATTATATGTATTATGTTCTCTTGATTTATTGAACCATTCATATCAGACGGATTTATAGTTTGTGCCCCTTATATTTTAGGACAACTATTCTTTTTTATTGATTGTTAGAGGCAATAAATTATGCTATAAGTTTATTGCAGGAGCAAACTGTAAATTAGGCTACAACAAAATCTATGGAAATTGTTGTAATAATTTAACATCAAAACATATTTAGCTTCATATTCTAATTTATCATAACTAATCTCTAATGAAAATAGCTCCTGTGGCTAATGTCTTCATTAAAAAAAGTTAATTTATAACTTAACTAATATCACATTTGATAAGAAATGCTAACTAATATTTCTTTTTGGTTAAAAATGAGTCTTATAATGTTTAAAAAGTAACCATTATTTTTCATAAAAATGGGTTTTGCAACCAATAGACATGTTTTGGCATAATAATAATAATAAAGTGCTAATGTAGTGTAGTATTTTTAGACATATAAACAGTTATAGTGCCTCTGGATGATGAATATATAATATTTTTTACAAACAAAAAGTGGCACTAATTAGTAATAACGCACTTCACTATTAGTTCATGAATTCATAGGCATAAGGTTTAATATTTTGAATATTAGTTATTTTCATATTTCAGTATTTTGCTTCCTATACATTTTTGAGAAAATACGTTCACTTCTTTGTAAAATAATCATTTATCCCAAATTTCAACTTCACAGTTGGCCCTTTGGGTAATAATATATCTTTATTTATTTTCCAAAATTTTTACCACTACGGTTTGGACTGTGATATGGTAATCTTGCATTCATGCTTTTTATTTGTTTCAATAGCTATGAAAAAAAACTTTAATGATAAAAGTTCAGTTGGGTTTCAATTTATAATATGCTTTAGTTCCTAATTCTAATTTTGGTTTTCATGACACATAATATAAGCTTAGGCTTATTCCATAATCATTTAGACATGATGTTTTATCCTTAGTTATCCATGGATTCTTTGCACTAAAAAAAGGGGCTATTTTCCAACCCAGAATTCCATACGCCATCCCTACGCAGCGTAAGGAAAACGTGAAAAATATGTGAAAGGTAGGCACGGTTGTTAGATCCAAAATTGGATCTAACACCCAAGTTGTTCAGTTATGCAGAAACTAATATCAGGAAAAATGCTAGAAAATTAGAAAAGACACAAGATTTATAGTGGCTCGGCATTAACGAGCCTACGTCCACTTTATATCAATGATTATACTTAAAATTAGAGTACAATCGATGATTTATCCCTCAATCTCACTCTTACAATGTTGAATTCACTCAATAATTTCGAAACAACTCCGAATAATAATGGAGGTGTGATAATGGTGGATACAGAACTTAGAATTGCCAAAAAGATCCCGAAAAATGCCAAGTTCTGGGCTATTTATAGATGATTTACTCAGGCAGATCATAGTCGTATGTGGCACACATCTCGAGAATCTCGGACTGGTTCATGGCTTGATAGAGAACTGGTCAATATGACAGTTATTGAAACATGTCACCGGATCCGACGTTTGCGGATTGTGGTGGACTTGATCTTGGCCATCTCCTTGCCTTCTGGACTTGGATTGGATCATGCAGAATAGGAGAGGGTGGATCGGATCGAGTTGCTGTGAACGGACCGGATCGAATCGCATCGGGCTGACGTGAGTGGGTCACAACGGATCGGATCGAGCTAACAGAGGGTCGATCGTGATCGGGCTAGCCAGAATTTTGCCCCCTCGAAGTATGTTTTATCAAGGATGGAACATGCTTCGAAATTGCGGACTCATCTTCTCATGGAGCGATGGGAATCAAAGGTTGTGTCTGTAACACCCCGTAATTCTGTTAATATTAATAGCCACAAATTAAAGAATAACTAATTACAGATGTGAGGATTAAGGGAAACGGGTTTCGCGGTTGCGTTCGTCCCGGAAAAATACGCGAAATAGAGTCCGAAATTTCGTAAATCGGAGTTAGTATGACCGAGATATGGCCTTCAGAAGTTTCACGAAAAATCAGAAAAAGCGAAACAGATTTCAAAAATGCAGAAAACGAGCCAGGTGGGAAAATTCCCGCCCAGACCAGGTCGACTGGGGAGTCGACCTGGGTGTCGACCTAGGGGTCGACCTCCCCCCCCCAGGTCGACTGGGGAGTCGACCTGGTTGTCGACCTGGTCGACCTCCCTGGTCGAGCCAGGTCGACCTGGGTGCATCTGGATGGGTTTTTGGGCTGTCTGTGACGAATTCTGACGGTTCTGATCTGTTTTAGGGTTTATCTAAAGGCCTAAAACAACTAACTACACCTATAAATAGATCCTAAGTCCTAGACTCCTCTACACACAATTCTATTCTGCTTCTTCTCTGCCTCTGTTCTAATAAAAATAAAAATGGCGTCGCTACTCTGCTAGAATCAAAACTAGAAGCTAATCAACATCAACCTAAGCAATTCAAATTTGAGATAAAAGCTTCTGCAACAATTCTGCAACAACTAAAGTTCTTTCTTTAATCCAATCAAGGCAAGTACAGTTATTCTCCGCTATAAACGTTAATTTTGATTGTGACATGAATTCTAAACCTGAATCTGAGGTTATATCTGTTCTGATTTGATTTATCTTATTCTGTACCTCTTTCCTCTTTCTGTTCTATAGCCAGGCTACCATGAGCCTGAGCCAATCTCATAAGAGATTAACATACGTTAAAATGTTTGGTACAATCAAATGAATATGCATAAATTGGGCATGACCGACATGTGATTGATTTAAGGAAAGAACATAGGTTGAACTTGGAACCTAGAACATAAATCTAAGGCATAAATTGGACTGATCTGTGACTGAATTGAATAAAGGACATAGGTTGTAAACTAGATCTAGATATGTGCATATATGACAGTTTGGGAATATCATATGGTAATATATGACTTGTAATATCTGGAATATTAAGACCTGAACTAAAGGACATTTCTTAGATCTAGATCCTTGGACATATTATGACTTGGGCTGAAACGAACATGTTGTTTAGGCATAAAGGACCTATATTAAAATAGGATAACTATAAATGTGAACACGCCTAAATATGGATTTTTGGATAATTAGCAATAAAGGCTATAACTTGGCATAATTCATACCATGATTTGGGAATTTACCTATTGAGTTTGGTCTACCCATGATCATCTACTCAACCTTTGTTTTATGCGAGTCTTGGCATATGATTTGGAGTTTTTAGAGATTCTTCTGTACTATGTAATGTTTAACTAAAAATCTGTAGCCTATGTTGAATTATGAATCATGACCATGATTTGGCATATAAGTGTAGGCTAAATTTGTTGAATCGCCTAAATCTGCTAAACTGAATCTGTAGATATGCCTAATTTGTTATCTGTCATCTGCTAAGTCTATTGAAAATGCCAAATCTGCTAAATCTGTTATCTGCTCTGCTAATCCGCTTAATCTGTTGAAATGCCTATCCTACTGATTTGTTAAGTTGCCTAATCTGCTAGTTCTGTTATATGGCCTAAACTGCTAATTAAATGGAAATGCCTAGTCTGTTAAATTTGTCTATTGAGATGCCTAATCTGTTATATGCCAAAATCTGCTAAGTGCTAATTCAGTTAAATCTGTTAAGTCACCCAATCTGCTAAAATCTGTTATCTGCTATATCAGTTGAGTTGATGTGATCATTCTGTTATTGATATAATCTGAATTGGCATATATATTGGGCGTGCGCATAAACGGTAAATAATTAATTAATTGGCCGCAAAGATGAATATGGCTAACTCGAGGTTAGAATGAGTTTGCGACGTAAATCTGCCCGGAACCGCCCGGCACATCCAGTGGCCGCAAACAATAGGTTCTAATGTGAGAAGTTAGTCATAACCTGCTTAAGACACGAGGTTAGGTCTGGCTTGTGGCAGAAGTCTGCCCGGAACCGCCCGGCACATCCAGCGGCCACAAGCTAGCGACTTAATGTGAGAGGTCTGGGCATGAATAATTAATTAATGCAAATCTAAGATAAGAATGACATCTAAAACGTATTGGGGGAAAATAGGGTTAAACCAACTGGATTAATAGGTGTAGTAAACCCGTCCAGGAATCTGTAGGCCCAATACAAAGTTAGACAAATCTGAAAGATCTGTACATCTTATCTGTTAGTCTGAAAACTTGTTAACTTAATTTGTGAACTAGTAAATCTGAATTCAGTATGTCTGAACTTGTAAACAAGTTAATCTGAAATCTGTTAATCTGGGGACACAAGGTTAGGAGGGGAATTACTTGTGTCATCTGTTGTTTGGGACCCATATTAGTCAGTAACCCTTTCTAGTATCAAAACTTTGACCCAACAGTAGGTAGGGTCCGGGCACGCTTACTGAACTAATTATAAGTGGTTCATTCTGATAATGGCGAGGGGTGTTGATGGTGCGTTCCAAACGGGTCATGTGCGTGCGTGGATCCCGGTCTACCTCTGAGGATGTAAGACGCCGTGACATCTGTAAATAGGTCTGTGTCAATTGGTTGTCACTTTAGGGAGTGATACACCCTACTGTGGGGCCGACACAGGGTATTTATGTATTAGGGAGCCGATCGCTTGGGGTAGGGTTTTAGGGTACACTTAGTTCTGTCTGTTTCTGTTGGTACCGTCTGTTTCTGTTGGGTGGTAACACCTGTCTGTTTCTGTGTGGTACCGTCTGTTCGGGAGGTAAAGGCCCATTACTAGTGTACACCTAATTCGACATTCTATTTCCACAAGGATTAATCTGTTTCTGCTTCTGTCTGTCTCTGATCGGGTAGTAAAGGCCCATTATTAGCAATCTGTTTCTGTTAAATTATTCTGTACCCATTTCTGTTTAGACATTAGGGTGGCACCTAATTCTGTTATACTAGCATTAGTGCAGAGAAGTGTAAAGCAATAGTTTATGTCATTCTGTTCTTCTGTTATATCTGCTACACCTGTTACAGTTATCTCTCACCCAGTTTTATGTTCATGTCATATTATTATTATCTGTTCATATGCTGAAAGTCACTGGACTTGCCAGACTTTATGTCTGACCCTTGTTGTTTCGCCTCTTTTCTTCTGTTTCCCCCCCAGGTTTTCTAAGGAGGGAATACTCTAGCTAGATCCGGATTTCTTCTGCTTGAAGTGCTTAAAGTATGGCTTGTCTTCTTCTGTGGGTATTATGATTTTAAAACCATGCATTTTGAAGGCTTTTGAACAAGACTGATATTTTGTACTCGAATTCTGAGATTTGAAAGGATGTAACCATATTGATTTCTGTTTCCGTTGTAATAAAGTTAAAATTTTTCAAATACTGTTTTATCTGTCTTGTAAGTTTCTGTTCTATTTACTAAAATGCTCCACTATAGTTAAGGCATTCCCTTTGTGAGTGACCTTAACGGAGGTGGGGTGTTACACTTGGTATCAGAGATAAAGGTTACCGGATTAGATAAAAGTTTTTGAAAACTATTTTCAAAAAGGTTTTAAAAGGAAGTATTTTCAAAATTAAAGCTTATTTTGAAAAACATGATCCCCAAGAGCCATATATCTTTCTTTCAGTCCTTTTTGTATTGAACCTTTCCTTTTTCGTTTCAGCATGTCTGAAGCATCTGAGATACCAGAGGGTGTCCATGTACCCGGTTGGTTTCGTCAATATCTTGAGGCTAGGACCGCCGCTGCAGGTCCAACAAATGATCCCCCTCCTCCATCCCCTCCTCGTGCAATTGCTTTCTCAAAGATCTGTAGAGATTTTAGGGCCATGGGTGGGAAGGATTTCAAAGGAACTGAATCATTCGTAGAAGCGAGGAACTGGCTCAAAGAAACTGAGGATCTATTCGTTATCTTCGAGGTGGACGATAGGCAGAAGGTACAGTTGGCGGTATGGCTGCTCAAAGACGAAGCTTCCTACTGGTGGGAAGTCACTAACGCCGAGAGGCTGGTTGAGACATGGATGGATTTCAGAACAAGGTTTGAGACAAAATTTCTCTCGCAAGCTGAACGGAGTTTACAACTGGAAAAGTTCTTATCTCTTAAGCAAGGAAGTATGACGGTCAAGGAATACGTCAACCAGTTCAACCAACTAGCTAGGTTCGGATTGGATTTAGTCAACACCCAGCATAAAAAGGCTCGCCACTTTGTTAAAGGATTAAATGAGCCACTGCATAGCCTAGCCATGACCCATGTACCCATGGGAGCGACTTACGAGAAATTGGTGGACATGGCACTACTGCACGAGGAAGACATGGGCCCGAAAGAGACAA
Source organism: Allium sativum (assembly GCA_030737875.1). Classification (NCBI taxonomy): domain Eukaryota; kingdom Viridiplantae; phylum Streptophyta; class Magnoliopsida; order Asparagales; family Amaryllidaceae; genus Allium; species Allium sativum. The sequence goes on along the minus strand of CM060912.1, from coordinate 24,571,329 downwards.
AGAAGGAAGAACCACAGAATAAGAAAGCGGGGCCCAAAAAGGAAACACAAAAGAAGGATGAAAAGACTGAAGATAAGAAAGGAAAAAAATGCTTTACTTGTGGGAGCTCGACTCATCTGAACAAGGATTGCAGAAAAAGGAAAGGCGCTTGCTTCAACTGTGGAGAGATGGGACACTTCACTAGGGACTGCCCGAAGAGACGAGGGCAAGGAGGACATGCAAACACTCTCGAGGCTAGTGGCTAGGATAGAAATAGGAAAATATCTATAGTAGGATTAATTTCTTTATCTGATTATGGAGTTAAGACTTTTTCTGATTCTGGTATTTTGATTTTGTAATCGATACTCTGCACTTTAATACTAGTATTATTTCTGAATTCCGCTGTAGACTCAGACCCATAAGGGTTATGGCTCATCTGTTTGAGATTAAGGTTTGAGGGATATCCGTGTTAGGCGTCAAATATGACGCATATATTCTGAGTTTTTGTGGGATATGATTTTATCATGCTTAGCTTCCGAAGAATCATTAGGGAACCTAATCTGTACCAGTAGTCTGTAAATATCTGAATACTTCTGATAAGATTTCCAGTTTTGACATCGTCTAAAGAGGGTAACCCTCTGGGTGTCAATCTGATGTTGATTTCGGTCTTCGGGGTTGACACTTAGGGGAATTATTTTCTCAACCAATGTCTGATAGGAATCAAGTTTTTGTTTTATCTGTACTCGCTCCATCACTCGACTGTATCCTATCGATCGAATCTTCGAACTTTAGGTAGAAACTAATGGGTGTAAACATGTGTTTGAGACATGTTATGTTTGATGGTTGCAAGTAGATGCAAGTGGTTGCTAGTGGTTGCCCGTGGATGCATATACACACACTAGGCACTAGATCGGCTCGAAAACACTCTCATACTGCATATGGATGTGTGAGCATTTTTTAATTTTTATGGATGCAAAATGGTTGAATCAGCACATGGATGTTGCATATGAGTGGATGGTTGTGCACTCATATAGAAATGATATGTATCAAATAGGAAAATTGCATACATATTGGACTCATGGCACTGACATAATTTGCATTAAGGAGGTCAACTGAATCAGTAGACCGCCTGATCTTTGCATTAGATAAGGAAAATATACACACACTTTTGCAAATGTTCATACAGCACTAGAGATTTCTAAGGACAATGGATGCTTGTGGATGATGACTGAGTAGATGAGTGATTGGATGGTAGGACACATTCTTCTTAACTTGAAGATTTCGGGGACGAAATCCTTTAAGGAGGGGAGAATGTAACACCCCGTAATTCTGTTAATATTAATAGCCACAAATTAAAGAATAACTAATTACAGATGTGAGGATTAAGGGAAACGGGTTTCGCGGTTGCGTTCGTCTCGGAAAAATACGCGAAATAGAGTTCGAAATTTCGTAAATCGGAGTTAGTATGACCGAGATATGGCCTTCAGAAGTTTCACGAAAAATCAGAAAAAACGAAACAGATTTCAAAAATGCAGAAAACGAGCCAGGCGGGAAAATTCCCGCCCAGACCTGGTCGACTGGGGAGTCGACCTGGGTGTCGACCTAGGGGTCGACCTCCCCCCCCCCCCCCAGGTCGACTGGGGAGTCGACCTAGGTATCGACCAGGGGGTCGACCTCCCTGGTCGAGCCATGTCGGCCTGGGTGCATCTGGATGGGTTTTTGGGCTGTCTGTGACGAATTCTGACGGTTCTGATCTATTTTAGGGTTTATCTAAAGGCCTAAAACAACTAACTACACCTATAAATAGATCCTAAGACCTAGCCTCCTCTACACACAATTCTATTCTGCTTCTTCTCTGCCTCTGTTCTAATAAAAATAAAAATGGCGTCGCTACTCTGCTAGAATCAAAACTAGAAGCTAATCAACATCAACCTAAGCAATTCAAATTTGAGATAAAAGCTTCTGCAACAATTCTGCAACAGCTAAAGTTCTTTCTTTAATCCAATCAAGGCAAGTACAGTTATTCTCCGCTATAAACGTTAATTTTGATTGTGACATGAATTCTAAACTTGAATCTGAGGTTATATCTGTTCTGATTTGATTTATCTTATTCTGTACCTCTTTCCTCTTTCTGTTCTATAGCCAGGCTACCACGAGCCTGAGCCAATCTCATAAGAGATTAACATGCGTTAAAATGTTTGGGACAATCAAATAAATATGCATAAATTGGGCATGACCGACATGTGACTGATTTAAGGAAAGAACATAGGTTGAACTTGGAACCTAGAACATAAATCTAAGGCATAAATTGGACTGATCTATGACTGAATTGAATAAAGGACATAGGTTGTAAACTAGATCTAGATCTGTGCATATATGACAGTTTGGGAATATCATATGGTAATATATGACTTGTAATATCTGGAATATTAAGACCTGAACTAAAGGACATTTCTTAGATCTAGATCCTTGGACATATTATGACTTGGACTGAAACGAACATGTTGTTTAGGCATAAAGGACCTATATTAAAATAGGATAACTATAAATGTGAACACGCCTAAATATGGATTTTTGGATAATTAGCAATAAAGGCTATAACTTGGCATAATTCATACCATGATTTGGGAATTTACCTATTGAGTTAGGTCTACCCATGATCATCTACTCAACCTTTGTTTTATGTAAGTCTAGGCATATGATTTGGAGTTTTTAGAGATTCTTCTGTACTATGCAATGTTTAACTAAAAATCTGTAGCCTATGTTGAATTATGAATTATGACCATGATTTGGCATATAAGTGTAGGCTAAATTTGTTGAATCGCCTAAATCTGCTAAACTAAATCTGTAGATATGCCTAATTTGTTATCTGTCATCTGCTAAGTCTATTGAAAATGCCAAATCTGCTAAATCTGTTATCTGCTCTGCTAATCCGCTTAATCTGTTGAAATGCCTATCCTGCTGATTTGTTAAGTTGCCTAATCTGCTAGTTCTGTTATATGGCCTAAACTGCTAATTAAATGGAAATGCCTAGTCTGTTAAATTTGTCTGTTGAGATGCCTAATATGTTATATGCCAAAATCTGCTAAGTGCTAAATCGGTTAAATCTGTTAAGTCACCCAATCTACTAAAATCTGTTATCTGCTATATCAGTTGAGTTGATGTGATCATTTTTTTATTGATATAATCTGAATTGGCATATATATTGGGCGTGCGCATAAACGGTAAATAATTAATTAATTGGCCGTAAAGATGAATGTGGCTAACTCGAGGTTAGAATGAGTTTGCGACGTAAATCTGCCCGAAACCGCCCGGCACATCCAGTGGCCGCAAACAATAGGTTCTAATGTGAGAAGTTAGTCATAACCTGCTTAAGGCACGAGGTTAGGTCTGGCTTGTGGCAGAAGTCTGCCCGGAACCGCGCGGCACATCCAGCGGCCACAAGCTAGTGACTTAATGTGAGAGGTCTGGGCATGAATAATTAATTAATGCAAATCTAAGATAAGAATGACATCTAAAACGTATTGGGGGAAAATAAGGTTAAACCAACTGGATTAATAGGTGTAGTAAACCCGTCCAGGAATCTGTAGGCCCAATACAAAGTTAGACAAATCTGAAAGATCTGTACATCCGATCTGTTAGTCTGAAAACTTGTTAACTTGATCTGTGAACTAGTAAATCTGAATTCTGTATGTCTGAACTTGTAAACAAGTTAATCTGAAATCTGTTAGTCTGGGGACACAAGGTTAGGAGGGGAATTACTTGTGTCATCTGTTGTTTGGGACCCATATTAGTCAGTAACCCTTTCTGGTATCAAAACTTTGACCCAACAGTAGGTAGGGTCCGGGAACGCTTACTGAACTAATTATAAGTGGTTCATTCTGATAATGGCGAGGGGTGTTGATGGTGCGTTCCAACCGGGTCATGTGCGTGCATGGATCCCGGTCTGCCTCTGAGGATGTAAGACGCCGTGACATCTGTAAATAGGTCTGTGTCAATTGTTGTCACTTTAGGGAGTGATACACCCTACTGTGGGGCCGACACAGGGTATTTATGTATTAGGGAGCCGATCGCTTGGGGTAGGGTTTTAGGGTACACTTAGTTCTGTCTGTTTCTGTTGGTACCGTCTGTTTCTGTTGGGTGGTAACACCTGTCTGTTTCTGTGTGGTACCGTCTGTTCGGGAGGTAAAGGCCCATTACTAGTGTACACCTAATTCTACATTCTGTTTCCACAAGGATTAATCTGTTTCTGCTTCTGTCTGTCTCTGATCGGGTAGTAAAGGCCCATTATTAGCAATATGTTTCTGTTAAATTATTCTGTACCCGTTTCTGTTTAGACATTAGGGTGGCAACCTAATTCTGTTATACTAGTATTAGTGCAGAGAAGTGTAAAGCAATAGTTTATGTCATTCTGTTCTTCTGTTATATCTGCTACACCTGTTACAATTATCTCTCACCCAGTTTTATGTTCATGTCATATTATTATTATCTGTTCATATGCTGAAAGTCACTGGACTTGCCAGACTTTATGTCTGACCCTTGTTGTTTCGCCTCTTTTCTTCCGTTTCCCCCCCCCCCCCCCAAGTTTTCTAAGAAGGGAATACTCTAGCTAGATCCGGATTTCTTCTGCTTGAAGTGCTTAAAGTATGGCTTGTCTTCTTCTGTAGGGATTATGATTTTAAAACCATGCATTTTGAAGGCTTTTGTACAAGACTGATATTTTGTACTTGAATTCTGAGATTTGAAAGGATGTAACCATATTGATTTCTGTTTCCGTTGTAATAAAGTTAAAAAATTTCAATTACTGTTTTATCTGTCTTGTAAGTTTCTGTTCTGTTTACTAAAATGCTCCACCAAAGTTAAGGCATTCCCTTTGTGAGTGACCTTAACGGAGGTGGGGTGTTACACTGTCTGTTTGAAAAGTCATATCGCTTCAAAAAAGTTGCATCTTTTGACTGGTATAAAGACTACCAATTGTTTCCTTGCTCCTCAGGTAATTTCCATTTTCTAAACTCCCGGAGATATCATTATTAAATCGCCAAGTAAGTCTCAAATCTTTTTGTAAAAAAAAGTATTTATTTTATTTTATATCTCTGTAAACTTGAAACTCTATCTTCCCGATTCACGAATCACGTTGGGGCTCGGATCTTCACTAATTAACATAGAAATGTGTTTATTTTATGCTCTTATAATTTATCTTTTGTAAATAAATAAATGATACTTTGGGTACTTTTATGTGTTTTAACAGGTTGTCAAGTAATGCCTCCTTCGTTTCAAATTAAAGGCCAACTACAAATAAAATGCTACTTCCCCGTATTAAAGCCATCTCAATTACAAAAGACGTTGTAGCTCACTGGTAAATGCATAGAGATTCGTACTGAGAGACCTGAGTTCGATCCCCGTCAAACTCACTTTTTCCTAAAGAACGGAACTTTCACACTGCCCCTTTTGCTATGAAGAATATATGGATTAGTGTTATATTATATATACATATTCATGTGTATGTATGATATTCACAAATAGACATTTCAGGAATAGTCATGGAAATCAATTCAGAACATTCATTTTTCAATTTCCAATTAGAAGAATTTCTGATTGAATTATTGCCAAGAAAAGATCAATTTTGAAGATTTTATCCTTTATTGCCTTTGGAGTCTAATGAGTATCCTTGTTTGGAAGAATTAATCACATGGAATCTTCTCATCAATCAATCAATCAATTTGCTACATGGAAGATAGGGAAGATTTGGAAGATATTCACCGTGTTTTGCTTTCCAATCAAGTTTAGTCAAGGAAGGCAAGAGATATAATGGATGATGAGGCCCATTTATTCATAGACTTAATTAGGGTTTCCAGTTCACCTATAAAAGCACATGTATATCCCATTGTAAAAGGGGGACATTTTTCTGTATTCTCATTTATTAATAAAAAGTTTTCTTCATTTTAGTTTGCTGTCTTTTTTCTTTCATAACAATTTGTGTATCTATCCAGTTAGTTTTGGTAGAATACATATTGTTATTTTCTTTTATTATTGCATGTTAGGACTGTCTGTTTGATTAGATTCAATGGCACATCCTTCTTTTAATTTTCTGTGTGTTGTTTACTTGTTATTTTCTTCTTATAGTAATTGGTACCTTTCTTTTCAGTTGTTGAATTGATATCGATCTGATTAGATTCGTAGTAATTTCAATAACATTAATTCAAAAAAAAAACAACCTTCAAGATTTGTCTAACTCGCCTAAGAATAGATAAAGAATAATTTTTAATTACACCTCCCTGTGTTCGACCAGTATGCTACACACCTGTATGCTTGCAGAATTTAATTTAAATATCGTTCTTTTCTAATTCATAGGAAGCGTCGAACAAGTTTTTGGCGCCGTTGCCGGGGAGGTAACGATTAAATTTTATTATTTATTTAATTTCTGTGTTAGTTTTATTTTATTTGTTTCCATTTGTTTTCTTGTATATATATATATTAAATTAGTTGATTTGGTATTGATTATTGATACTTTAATCATCTAAACAAGAGAAGAAAAAAAATTCTTTCCATTTTTCTTTTATTTCATTCCTGTTTTCAACATCTTTCCCCTTTCCCCTTTTTTTCCTTTTTGCAAATTCATTTCTACTTGAGACAAATAATTAAAAAAAACTTGCCAAATTTTCCTGCCTTTATTTCCTTTTCTTTCATTTATTTATTTCCTTTTGTTTCAAAAATTCCGCTTTGATTTCTTTCTTGTATTCCTGCTGCCATAAAAACCTTCTCCATCTTCTCTACAAGACTACAACTACCACATCCACCTTCGACAATCTCATCTCCTTAATCCCTTTCTCACCAAACCAAAGTTCACAAATCCAACTCCACCTTCAACTCCATACTTCAATCTCCATCACAAACATCATCACATAACCCTCGGACCATTACCACAAACGCAGTGCAACACCTCCTTGAAACATATCAATCCACGATCTCTTCTCATCACCAGCCTCCTTTCATCACATATTCTGACCAACAAATCCGCCTGACAACCGCAACCTTCCACGCCGTACATCTCACCACAACCACCTGCTCCATACCCGAAATCTAATTCAATAATTCGTGACCGTACACCAACCCTCATCAGTCCTCATCATTACCCCATCCACACAAACCAACTTCATCCGACAACAAACTCCCTTGCCGATTCAAACCCTAAAGCCAAATCGAACCAATTCAAACCATTTCAGAAACCCTAGACACTCGATCCGTATATCCCAGTGAACGACAATCGAAACTCAAACAAGTTTTTGCTGAGTAAATTTCGAACCTTCATTACTGAACAAGTTTTGATTGATTGTGTTTTGTTGTTTTCTTTTATTGCTGACCAAGGGGCATGTTTCTTACTTATTTTAACGTCTGCTTGATTTGTTTCCAGACATAAAAAGGGGTCGTGAGATTGCTATTTTGGTTGGGTTCATTGCAAATTTTGGTTTTTAAGGAATTAGTGCTGCGTTTACAAAAAAAATAAACAAGGGTAAGATTTGTTTACTGACCTCATTTTTTGGCAAAAATCTATTCTTAGTGTTCGTTTGGGATTCTGTGAAAAAATAAATAATTTAATTAGGGTATGTGAATTGGTGAACACGTGACCAAGCTTCATACCTTACGGGTATACTGTCTGGATTTGAATTTGTGATCTGCATCGAGTGGGGTTGACCGTTTTGTTATTTTATTTAATATTGGATGCGTGATCTTGCTTTGTGGTTTTATTTCAACTCCAAGTGTGATTTTAAGTCCTCGTGTGATTGTAATACTAGATCGGTGAGTCTTGGGTTCTGGACTGAATTTAACACCTTGTTGTGCAAGGCTTGTTTTATGTTTCAATTCCGTTTAGTTTTTGTTAATCTAGATTTAGTTTTTTTTACTTAAATTTATTTTTGTTCTTTTATTTTGTGTAGTCAAGTTAGGCTTTAGTTAAGTTTTTATTTTAATTCTAATTCAGTTTTTGTTTTCTTTCTGTTTGTTTTGTATTCTTTTCTCAAAAAAAAACACAACTTTCTAACCACAGGCCAAGGTGAAGGATCAGATTCAAGCAAACGAACAAGAAATTCGAAGTCCACTGATTTTCAAACACTGGGATTTTGATTGCTAACACTACTCAATCGTTCTGGACGGAGTGCCATACCCCATTGTAAAATTTTCTTAACTCTACATGTTCTGCAGCTGCTTGATTTTTTTTTATAGACATTGCTTGTAAAAATCTTCTGCAGGGGTAGCGGCTTGCTTGTACAATTTTTTTTATTTCTGCAATTATTTGTGTTTGATTGTTGTTTTGGCTGCATTCTGAAATAAATTTAGTTACGAGCACAGCCCTAACAAACATAAGGTGAGGAAGTCATCACCTTTCCTTGGCTCCAAAACAATTAAATTCGGTCATTTTCATACTCCCTGGACTTAAATAAAAATTGATTAGACGTTGGCCTTAGGAGCAAAACTCAAGCTCAATAGGACAAACAAATTGGGTTAAAATTCTTAGATTTAAAAATTTATTTTGCTGTGTGGAATTAGTTCTATTTCTCTTGTAGAGGACGGTGATACGTATAACATCAGGAATTTTTCGATATTTTAGCAAATTGACTTTTTCAGTCTATTTATTTAATTTGATTTGCAAAATATTTAACTACAACAGTGTATTTTGTGAAATTGATTTTCTCAAGGGTTTGATCGCGGATATATATTAGTTCAATTTATTGAACTTTTAGCAAAAGAGGCTGCATACTACCCGTAAAACATTGGTTGTATCCCTTAGTATTTATACTATACGTGAACGGCCATAAGACCCTCTTCCCCCTTCAAATTGAGATTGTCAATTAATAAGATACACTTGTGTTCGTTATTTATTTTGATTAGGAGCTTCTTGTGTTAACCTTAAGTCTAGGATTTTATGTGCTTGCATTCAACAACAATGAGTGAAAACAGTGTTAGTCAACACAACTCTCCTAGGGGTTCTCAAATAAACCAAAACTTTCAAAACGAGATGAATCAAAATAAAATAAATCAAAAATTTCAAAATCTCAATATTCAAATGGATAGACCTTTGTCTCTTCGTGATCGATGTTATCCAACTAGGACCGTTCATTCAACTGTCATCGTGTTTCCTCCCGCTGAAGGAAACAATTTTGAGCTAAAACATTCTTTTATTCAAGGGGTACAAAATTTTACTCGGTCAGAAAATGCTTATGAATTTATAAGTGAATTTGAATTGTATGCGTCTACAACAAAAATGCAACAATTGTCTAACGAATCGATCAAGCTAAGGCTAATTCCATTTTCACTACTTGAAAGCGCTAAAAGATGGCTAAATTCTCTTCCAAAACATTCCATAAGAAGTTGGGATGAATTTGTCACTGCATTCTTGAAAAAGTTTTCCCCTTTCCATAAAACTCTCAAAATTCGAACCGAGATAAATCAATTTTGTCAAAATGAGGGGGAAACTTTTTCATAATACTTTGAAAGATTCAACCAACTATTATATAGTTGTCCCCATCATGGAATTCTAAAAGACCACTTATGTCAAATTGCATATGAAGGGCTAAACTATCAGACTAGAACTCAACTAGAATCAATTTGTGGAGGAGACTTTATGTCTAAGACGGTCGATGAAGCTTGGAAATTCTTAGAAGATTATTCTGAAAAGGACATGCAATGGGAATCAATTCGTGTTCCCATTCGTACTTCTATTAGAGGAGTGCATGTCGTGGACCCAAGTCAAATTCCCTTAGAAAATCAAACTCCTCAAGCCGGAGAAGGACTACCCCACTATTACTCTCAGGACCAAGCCAATGCTATAGCTCAAAATAATCCTTGCTCATCCACATACAATCCTGGTTGGAGGAACCACCCAAATTTTTCTTGATCAAACTCCAATAATTCGGCTAACCCATCTCATGTGCAACCCTTTATTCCAAATCCAAATTATCAAGCTCCACCTCCAATTTCTCAAACCTTTCAAATAGCATCTCAATCCAAACAGCCTTATAGGCACCCCAACTTTCAATCATCAAACCAATCCTCTCAACTTTCTCAACCACCACAAGATATTGTGCGTTTAGAGAAACAGTTGAACTCTCACGAAGCTAAAATGAACTCACACGACGCTAAACTCGACCAAATGATGAGTATGATGAAAGAACTAATGAAAAATAATGAGAAAGGAAAGTTGCCTAGTCAACCTGAGCTGAATCCAAAATATAACTCTCGTATTGTAAATTCTTGTGAGGACGAAAACCATAATTCAGTCAATGCTGTTACAACCCTTCGATCTGGAAAGAGGATTGATAATAACATGGGCAACCCTGGCGAGCCTTCTAACTCGACCCCAATGCCAAATCTTGATGAACACCCATTGGCTTCGAATGCCAATTCTTCTAAACCTCCATTTTCCTCCAATGTTGGCAATCCCGACAGTTCCTCTCCTAGTGTCGGCAAACGCAACCCACTTTCGAAAATCGATGTTGGCAATCCCAACATTACATCTTCTGCAACCTTACCACCTTCTTTTTCCTTGGATAAACCTTCTTCTTCGAATGATGAAACTGATCATAGAGTCGAAAAACCAATAGCTCCATTTCCCCATAGACTCAATAATAAGAAGAAAGAAGCGAATTTCGATAAAATTTTGGAAATTTTCAAACAAGTCCGTGTGAACATTCCTCTTTTAGACACCATTGAACAAATTCCTCAATATGCTAAATATCTTAAGGAATTGTGTACACAAAATCGTGCGACTAATGTCACAAAAACCGCCTTTCTAACTGCGAATACAAGCTCTGTTCTTTCGAATCTTACCCTAGTCAAGTACAAAGACCACGGCTGCCCTACGATTGATTGCAAAATAGGAAGCACTCACATCTCTCGTGCCCTACTCGATCTTGGTGCCAGTGTCAATATTCTTCCTTATACTGTTTATCGTCAACTTGGATTAGGGGAGATTAAACCAATGAACAACACTCTTCAGCTAGCTGATCGATCTATCAAAAAGCCATTGGGAATTATCGAAGATGTCTTGATACATATCGAACAGTTTTACTTTCCTGTCGATTTTATAGTTTTAGAAACAGAGCCTGTCTCAAATCCCAAAGTTCAAATACCGTTGATTTTAGGACGGCCCTTCTTAGCAACCTCAAATGTTGTCATTAATTGTAGGAACGGTCAACTTCGACTTTCCTTCGGGCACCTAACCATTGAGCTAAACATCTTTAATCTCAACAAACAACCTAGGGATTTTGAGACCTATGAAATCGACATGATTCAAACCACAGTTGATGAAACCTCTAATGACACTTCTGAAGCCTTGAAAATGTGTTTTGACCATTTCGACTCTGACTTCGATGAACTCGAATACATTTCTGAACTGAATGAAATTTTTGACTCCAACCCTTCGTCATCTGAATCTAACCAAGGAATGTTGACCAATGTTAACACACCAGAACATCCTAAGTTAGACCTCAAACCCTTGCCACATGACCTTAAGTATGTATACTTAGACTCCTCAGAAACTTTTCCCGTAATCTTGGCCTCCAATCTCACCGAGGACCAAGAAGAAAAACTTTTGGAAATCTTGCGGGTAAATAAAGACGCCTTGGGGTGGGAAATTAGCGATATAAAAGGAATTAGCCCATCAATTGTGGAATATCGCATACATTTAGTTGATGAGGCTAAACCCACCCGTGAGGCTCAAAGGAGATTAAACCCAAACATGAGAGAAGTGGTCAAGGAGGAGATAATCAAATGTCTAGACAATAACATCATCTATCCCATCTCTGATAGTACTTGGGTGAGTCTGGTACAAGTTGTACAAAAGAAGTTAGGAGTCACAGTGATCGAAAATGACAGTAATGAACTTGTCCCAACAAAAATCAAAACAAAATGGAGTGTGTGTATCGACTATCGAAAGCTCAACTCAGCCACATGAAAAGACCATTTTCCCTTACCTTTTATTGACCAAATGCTCGAACGCTTAGCGGGACATGAGTACTATTGTTTTCTCGATGGATACTCTAGCTATAACCAAATCCCTGTTGCTTTAGAGGATCAACATAAGACCACCTTTACTTGTCCCTTTGGAACCTTTGCTTATCGTCGGATGCCTTTTGGTCTTTGTAATGCCTCCGTGACTTTCCAAAGGTATATGATGAGTATTTTCTCTGATATGGTGGAAGAATTCTTGGAAATATTTATGGATGATTTTTCAATCTACGGATCATCTTTTTCCCAATGTCTTACTCATCTAGAACTTGTCCTAAAACAGTGTAAGGAGAAATCACTCGTGCTTAATTGGGAAAAATGTCATTTCATGGTAAAAAGGGGGATAGTTCTAGGTCATGTTGTTTCAAAAGATGGCCTTGAAGTCGATAAATCCAAAATCGATTTGATTGCTAATCTACCTCCTCCTAAGTCTGTTAAGGATGTTCGTTCGTTTCTTGGCCATGCGGGATTCTATAGAAGATTCATTAAAGATTTTTAAAAAATTTCAAAACCTCTCTCGAATTTACTTGCCAAAGACGTCAAGTTTGAATTTTCCAATGATTGAAAAACATCTTTCGAAACTCTTAAGTCAATCTTGACCACAATTCCCATCATTCAACCCCCTATTTGGACCCAGCCATTCGAACTTATGTGTGACGCTTCTGATTTTACGATTGGGGCCATCTTGGGCCAACGAATCGATAAACTCCCTCGAGTCATTTACTATGCTAGCAAAACTTTAAATGAGGCCCAATTGAATTATTCAACTACTGAAAAGGAATTTTTAGCAGTTGTCTTCGCTCTTGAGAAATTCAGACCATATCTCATAGGATCCAAAGTCACAGTGTACATTGACCATGCTGCCTTACGATATTTGCTTTCTAAGAAGGATGCTAAGGCCCGCTTGATTCATTGTATCCTTCTTCTTCAAGAATTCGATATAGAAATACGAGATAAAAAGGTTCTGAAAATGTTGTAGCTGATCATCTCTCTCGAATTGTGCACAAAAATGTTGATGACACCCAAATCGACGACTATTTTCCTGACGAACAAATCCTTTCGATCTCTAACACCCCTTGGTACGCTAACATTGTGAATTATCTTGTCACACAATAAACACCCGTTGAATGGTCGAAACAAGATAAACAAAAATTTCTCTCGAATGTTCGAAACTTCTATTGGGACGACCCATATCATTTCAAATACTGTCCAGACCAAATCATTCGAAGGTGTGTGCCCGATCATGAACACCAAAGTATTCTCTCATTCTCACATGACCATGCTTGTGGCGGTCATTTTGGAGCAAGAAAAACTGCTGCAAAAGTATTGCAAAGCAGTTTATATTGGCCTACACTCTTCCGTGACACTTTCGAATTTTGCTCTAAATGCGATCGATGTCAAAGAACGGGTCGAATTACTAAGCGATACATGATGCCTCTCAACCCCATTTTAGTGATTGAGTTATTCGATGTTTGGGGCATCGATTTCATGGGACCATTCCCTAATTCATTTGGGAATCTTTACATCTTGCCTGCGGTAGATTATGTCTCAAAATGGGTTGAAGCCATCCCGACCAAAACCAACGCAACAAGGTTGTTATCAAATTCCTCAAAGAAAACATCTTTTCGCGCTTTGGCACACCTCGACCTATCATTAGCGATAATGGCACTCACTTCTGTAATCGTGCTTTTGAGTCCTTGCTCAAAAAATACTCAATCACACACAAGCTGTCGACCCCTTACCATCCACAAACTAGTGGGCAAATAGAAGTTTCCAATAGACAAATCAAACAAATTCTTGAGAAAACCGTGAATTCCAATAGAAAAGATTGGTCCGTAAAACTGATTGATGCATTTTGGGCATTTCGCACTGCTTACAAAATCAATCTAGGAATGTCACCATATCAGTTAGTCTTTGGAAAGGCCTGTCACTTACCTCTTGAATTAGAGCATCGTGCTCTTTAGGCAATTAAACTTTAGAATTTCGACTTAGAAAAGGCCTGCGCACATAGAAAGTTACAAATTTCAGAATTAGAGGAATTAAGAAATGAAGCATATGAAAATGCTAAAATCTTCAAAGAAAGAACCAAAGCCCAACACGACAAGAACATACTCCGTAAGGAATTCAATGTAGGACAAAAAGTTCTTTTATACGACTCTAGACTTCACTTGTTTCTAGGAAAACTCAGATCTCGATGGACTGGACCTTATGTTGTGAAAACAGTATATCCTCATGGAGCAGTTGAAATTGAAAATACTATGGATGGAAAAGTCTTCAAAGTAAACGGTCAACGACTGAAACCATTTTTGGAATTCGAGCAATACGAAGGTGATGACCTTATCGATCTTCATGAGCCTGATCGTCCTCCATGCAATCAGGTGGTACACGTTCTTTTCTTTTAATTTTCATTTTTTTTCTCCATCCATTTTGGTCTGCATACCTTAGACAGTTGGGACACTGTCTCAATCTAGTGTGGGGGAGTCAAGTCTACATCACATCTTCTTCATTTTTGTTAAAAAAAACACACACACACACACACTCACACAGGCACGACTCATTTTAGAGTGATACAACGAAATAAGTTTACAACTTTTAGTCAGTTGATAGTATTTTTTTTTCTTGACTTAGATCGAATAAGAAATGTAATGAAAAGTTTAATTTTTAGGGATAATAGTGTAACCGGTACATAGGGAGATTCTTAGGTGATGGCCATGAAATCTATTCAATATTGTAGACTTTGTTTAAATAAGTAGAGGACTTAAAATACTTATATTGGCTTTTCGAATCCTTAAAACTAAGTTGTGTTAAGTTGAATTCGTGTAACTCTCTTTTGTGCTTATAAATTCAATAATAATAATAGTAATCCAAGGGTATCCAACATTGCTTGTATATCTAGCGTTGGTGTGCAAACCCGCCAAGCTCTATCCGACATGTTGTTGACAAAGTCAACGTTGGAATATCTTGGTCTCATTTTATGAGATTAGGTACCTAAGGATTACCGACACATTGTTGACAAAGTCAAAGTCGGCCTGCACAATCCGCCAAGCTCTTTATCCACTCTCCGTTAGTCCGCGAGGCAGTGCATGGGTGGTAAACCTTGGTCTTCTAAGTTAGGTGTATGTACTTAATCATAAATTTTATAGAATAAAGAATAAGCGATGATGCCCAAACACTTCTTGACCTTATTGATTTGTCTAGCCATACATGAGAAAATTAGAATACCACTTTACAAACTGTGCCATGCAAACTAAAAATTTACTTCATGGCTGCACTAAGTTATCGACTGAACCAACTGGCCAAACTGGAATTTAACATTTGGAAACTTGATTTAAATTGAAAAATTTTGATAGGTTGAGGTATCTAAAATAAAATCAACTGACTAGAAATTGTTAACTTAATTTGTAGTACCACTTTCCTGAAATAATTCGTGTTGTCATTTTTTTTCTTTTTGTATATAACCATTGCATTCATGTAGTTACATTAGATCCACACATACTGCATTTGGATTTTGTAGGTAGTATCCACTGAAAACCCTCACGAGACACCACACGTCCTACTAGGGACACCTAGAGGTTTAACGGCTTGTTGCATACGCTCAATGCAATCGTGTTTCCTACGAAAGTATGACCTATCTAGTTTAGTTCTTCATTTTTGTTTTCTTTTTACTCGAGGACGAGTAAAAGATAAGTGTGGGGGTATTTGATTAACATAGAAATGTGTTTATTTTATAATCTTATATTTTATCTTTTGTAAATAAATAAATGATACTTTGGGTACTTTTATGTGTTTTTACAGGTTGTCAAGTAATGCCTCCTTCGTTTCAAATTAAAGGCCAACTACAAATAAAAAGCTACTTCCCCGTATTAAAGCCATCTCAATTACAAAAGACGTTGTAGCTCACTGGTAAATGCATAGAGATTTGTAATGAGAGACCTGAGTTCGATCCCCGTCAAACTCACTTTTTGCCAAAGAACGGAACTTTCACACTGCCCGTTTTGCTATGAAGAATATATGGATTAGTGTTATATTATATATACATATTCATGTGTATGTATGATATTCACTAATAGACATTTCAGAAATAGTCATGGAAATCAATTTAGAACATTCATTTTTCAATTTCCAATTAGAAGAATCTCTAATTGAATTATTTCCAAGAAAAGATCAATTTTGAAGATTTTATCCTTTGTTGCCTTTGGAGTCTAATGAGTATCCTTGTTTGGAAGAATAATCACATGGAATCTGCTCATCAATCAATCAATCAATTTGCTACATGGAAGATAGGGAAGATTTGGAAGATATTCACCGTGTTTTGCTTTCCAATCAAGCTTGGTCAAGGAAGGCAAGAGATATAATGGATGATGAGGCCCATTTATTCATAGACTTAATTAGGGTTTCCAGTTCACCTACAAAAGCACATGTATATCCCATTGTAAAAGGGGGACATTTTTTTGTATTCTCATTTATTAATAAAAAGTTTTCTTCGTTTTAGTTTACTGTCTTTTTTCTTTCATAACAATTTGTGTATCTATCCAATTAGTTTTGGTAGAATACATATTGTTATTTTCTTTTATTATTGCATGTTAGGACTGTCCGTTTGATTAGATTCAACAACACGTCCTTCTTTTAATTTTCTGTTTGTTGTTTACTTGTTATTTTCTTTTTATAGTAATTGGTACCTTTCTTTTCATTTGTTGAATTGATATCGATCTGATTAGATTCAGATTCGTAGTAATTTCAATAACATTAATTCAAAAAAAAAAACCAACCTTCAAGATTTGTCTAACTCTCCTAAGAATAGATAAAGAATAATTTTTAATTACACCTCCCTATGTTCGACCTGTATGCTACACACCTGTATGCTTGCAGAATTTAATTTAAATATCGCGCTTTTCTAATTCATAGGAAGCGTCGAACAATCACTTTACACTGCGGATCGCAGTAAACTATGCAGTGCATCTGGAGGGGAGCGTCTCGCATGCCAAGGACCATTGTCAGGGAGGATCTTTTCTCGGACCGCAACAAGACTCCCTAGGTGCTCCGTGGCCCATTAAGCCCAGCGGATTGAGTGAGACAAAAAAGGGAATACGAGCGGTCAACAATTCACCTATATAAACCGATCTCTTCTCTTTTTTCCCTTTCTCCTTCGTTCATTGTCGCACCGCCAGTTCTTTTGAGAAAAACCCTAGTTTTTAATTCTTCAAAAACCCAATTGTTTCCTAATATTTAGAAAGGTAATCATATTTGAAATATTTTCATGTGTTTCTATCCTCTTTTTTCTTGGATTCCCACTGGCTTGAGAGGAGAGAACAACAGAGTTCTGTGGTGTTCGAGGCTTTGGAGGCCGATGAGGCGCCATGGGTTTTGCTATCCGAGTTCAGATATGGAGAAGAGGAAAGAGGAGGAAGAAGGAGGGCGTCAGGTCGGTTCGTGGGCGAGGCTTCGAATCGGGTCGAGGAGTGTTGGCTCATGGGGACGCGAGTAGGCGCGGATCGGGAGGCTCTTACCACGAGCCGATGGATCGTTGTGCCCAACCCAAGAGTCAACATTTTATTGCCAATTCAGCTCACTAACGATCCACTCCTGCCATCATGACCCGATCCGTTCCTAGAAGCCAATCTGATGGTTATGACCCAGTCATTCACGATCCGTAGACATACCATGATCTGATCCCTGCTGCACGATCCCGCTTGATAAACAATGTGAACTAACTCTGATATATCGATGGACAGTTAGGCTAAAGCCCTTAAGAGATCCTTTTGGACTGAATGACAACATAATTTGACTGCTGTAGAAGACTAATCCTTCGATGATCTTGTTAACTTTTATGCTTTTCTTTAATGCATGCACAGGCACACACTTGCACTTGCACACACGGGGAACGGGTAACTGTATTCTAATCTCTTATATTTGCTCACCAAAACAGCAATGTCGGATAATCGTTCTCCTGAAAGATCTGAAACAGAGGTGGACCCGGAGGTGTCGGAACACCACGATCCCGAGGTTCCTTCAATTAACCCAGAGGATGAGGATTCTGAATCCGAATATGAGGCTGAGACAGAGTCAAATTCATCTAAGAGTACCTCGCTAGAGGAGGAGTCCGAAGTGGATGACCGAGCTCCCGATGAGATTCCCGGCGTTCTAGGAATTGAGAAATTCACTGATTCTTTACCCTCCAAACTGGATGATATAAAAATTAAGAAAATTTGTTTGAAACACAGGATCCCGTGGGACGATGTGAAAACACCCGAAAGTGGAGATAGACCTCATCTAGCTCCAGAAGGGTACATGGCAATCGGCCGACTCATGTGCTGGGTAGGCATTGTTCCTCCGTTTCCTCCAATCGTCATTGAAACCTTAAGACGAATGTGTATTGCCCCTATGCAGCTTCATCCCAATGCTTATGCAACCTTGTACACTTTATATGTCGCGTATGCAGAGGTTCTGCAAACTGGGCTTACTTTTAAAGACTTGAAATTCTACTATCTTTTCAAGCACCTTTCCACAGCGACCCCAAATTTCTATTTCTTTGAATTAGTAGCCAACAGGAAGAATTTGTAACACCCCACTCCCGCTATGGTCACTCACTAAGGGAATGCCATAGCATCGGTGGAGTATTTTAGTGAATATAGAAGAGAATAATTACAACAAGACAGATATAAATAGTACTTGAAATTTAAAACATCATCTCATAACAGCGGAAGTAAAACATGTCTGGTTACATCATAAAACCACAATAAAAGTCAAGTACAATATCCGTCAAAATAAAGAAGTACATAATCCCACTCTCATACAATAGCCATGACAAAAGAAAAGATAACTGGGTAACAGGAGCTTTACATCTATCCAAGCTCCTAAAGACTGGAACAGCAATCCGATCAAGCTCCACTACTGCTAGGATCCACCGTAGGACCTGAGGGTTGGGAAAAAAGATAAAAACAACGGGGTCAGACATAAGTCTGAGCGAGCCCTATAACTTTAACAATACAATCGTTAAAGTAACCAGAGAAGACATAAACTGATATACGGTAACTAATGGGGATGAATGGCTACACTAAGCAGTCAACTAAACTAAGATAAAAGATAAAGACGCATCTACCCTTCCAAAGGTAAATTACTAAACTGCACCACACCAGTCATTCCTAACTTAAAGGTTGATCCCACCCATGGACTTATAAAATTAACTTAATAGTTCTCGCGTACCCCTAGGTGACTGAGTAGACGCCACGGGGTCCTACAATCCACTAGGTGTACACACTACTCCCCATTCGATCGGCTCCCTAACGTAGATACCCGTGCTGGCCCCACCGTGGGGTGTACCATTCCCCAACGTGGAAACCTGATAAAATTAACGGTGCACGGCTTATATCTACACGATGCAACAACGTCTTATTTACCAGCCCGGGCCCACACACGCATATGAAACCCGTTGGTCATGCGTTGCCACCGCTAACCCATTTTGGCCTCTTATAGTCAAGCCCAGTATGCGTGTCCCGTCCTCGACATAGGTCGAGCCCACTAAGATATGTATGGGTTACTGGTTGAAATGGGCCCCCAGCACAAGCCATCCCCCTAAGCTTGGCCCACACACTAGTGTTTCCCACTTAACCCTTTAATCATGTTTAATTACATGTTTCATCTTGGTTAAGTATTTTATCATATTTTCTATTGGCAACCACTAGCAATTTCCACATACCACCCAAGGTACCCACTTAACCCCCATGCCCCACTACATGCTTATCTGGTTAAGTGTTTCTTAATTGATTAACACCGTAACCGTGTAAAGGACCCCTCACATTGGACCGTCATTTGTAGATGCCTGGTTAAGCCGGTAAACTCCGGGCAGTCTTACACTACAAACGGGTCCAACCTCGTGTCATTTACCCTTGTTACGTATTTAATTTATGATTAAGACCCCTCACATTGGACCGTCATTTGTAGATGCCTGGTTAAGCCGGTAAACTCCGGGCAGTCTTACACTACAAACGGGTCCAACCTCGTGTCTTAATCGATTAATTACTCCCATAATTTGTGTTAATTATCATGTTTATTTTAGGAATATGGGTGCACCTAACTTAATAGGCAAATTCCCAACTCCAAAGTGTGGGTACACCTAACTTAATAGGCAAATTCCCAACACATAGTATGGGTACACCTAACTTAATAGGCAAATTCCCATACTATGTTCATTTATTTTATGTTATGCATAATTATATTAATTTCACACAATCTTATTAACATATGCATTTAATTAACCCCATCGTTCCCACGTAATTTCGTTCTCATGACATAACACATATAAAAGGTGTCAACTTGCATATGTATGAACATGTTTCAAAGGTGCCATCTTGCATATTAACAAACACATAACTTGCATATGAACTTGCATAACATGTCACATAACTTGCATAAAATCTTGTATAACATGTCACATAACTTGCATATTAACTTGTATAACATGTCACATAACTTGCATATTAACTTGCATAACATGTTACATAAACTTACATATTAACAAATACATGACTTGCATATGAACTTGCATAATATGTCACATAACTTGCATATGAACTTGCATAACATGTTACATACTTGCATATGAACTCATAAACTTGCATATGAACTTACATAACATGTTACATACTTGCATATGAACTCATAAACTTGCATATGAAGAAACATACAACTTGCATAATTATCATACATGTAACTTGCATATTATCATACATGTAACTTGCATATTAACATATGATCACAAAGCACAAAACTTGCATAACCAACATACATTAGCAAACTAACATCATGTCATATGACTTAAAACCCATTAATCCACAAACAAAACCATATGATCTCATCATATCTCATCTACTTAGTTTAGCAATTGATCATTAGAGTGATAGAAACTCACAACTAGCCAATTTGCACTCCAAATGAAGAAGATTAAGATGCTTAGAATGGATTAGAGGTTGATTAGAGAGTGATTAGCTTGCAACCCTCTTCATAAATTAGTGGAGGCTCCTTCTAAGATTTAATTTGGCGGCATGTAGCCCTCAATTCTATTTTTAGTATGGATTAGGGTAGGTTTAGGGTGTATTTATAGATTAGGTGAGTGTTTTAGGCCTTTAGATTAACCCTAAATTAGATTAGGACCCTTAGATTTCGGAACCTTCCAGAAACCAGCCCTAAGACCAAGCCCAAACCCCAAACTGGTGCACCCAACCACAGAACTCTCTAGAAACTGTGCAGGTTTCCTGTCCCGACATGGGCGCACTTCCCAAGTGCGCCAGTGTATTTTTGTGCTGGCGCACTTCACAAGTGCGTCAGTGCATTTCTGGCCTGTTTCGGGTTTTTCTGCCTAACTTCGTTCGTCCATATCTCTTTCATACGGTACCCGTTTTACGCAAACTCGGACTCTATTTCGCGTATTTTTCCAAGACGAACGCAATGACACAGCCCGTTTCCCCTGATTCTCACATCTGAGATTAATTATACTTTAATTACTAACCATTAGTGTTAATTGAAATTCGGGGTGTTACATTCTCCCCTACTTAAAGGATTTCGTCCTCGAAATCTCTAAGTCAAGAAGAACGTATCCTACCAACCAAACAACCATCTACTAAACCATCAACCACAAGCAACCATTATCCTTAGAAACTTCTAATGATGTATGAACATATGCAGAAAGTGTGTGTATATGTCCGTATACTAATGCAAAATCAGGCGGTCTAATGATTCAGTCGACCTCCTTAATGCAAACCATGATAGTGCCATGCATCCAATATGTATGCGAAACCCTATTGACACATACAATTTCTATATGCGTGCACAACCATACACAAAAATGCATCATCCACATGATAACATAGCCATGATACATCCATCAATCTAACTACCACATCCACTTATGCGATATGCAACATGAAGTGACTGAGCCGATCTAGTGCCTAATGTGTGTGTATATGCATCCACGAGCAACCACTAGCAAACAATTGCATCCACATGCATCCATCAACCATAACATGTTTCAAACACATGTTTCAACCATAGGTTTTACCCTATCTAAAGGTCATAGGTACTAGCGAGAGGATATACTAAGGATAAGATAAGTACTAGACAAACGATAAAGGAGAAGTTAAAAGACATACTCTCAAAAAGAAATGGGTACAAAGAACGCATTTTCGCTTCTGTTTCCCAAGTAGCATTGCTTTCGTCATCTCCCCATTGCACTTTAACTAGCTGAACTTCCCTGTTTCTCAACCTCCTAGTTTCTGACCCAAGGATGCGAGTAGGAGCTCGTCGAATCGTCGCATCACGCTCTACCTCTACATCTCTAAGCAAGCTCGGCTCTACCACCTCTGCGGTCTCATGTAAGCACTTCCTCAAATGTGATACATGGAATACATCATGAACACCACTAAGTCTGTCGGGCAACTCCACCCTATATGCCATCCGTCCAATCCTTTCCTTAATAGGAAAAGGCCCAACAAACCTCGGTGCTAACTTCCCAACGGACCCAAAGCGAACAACATTTCTCAACGGAGATACTTTGACAAAAACCATGTCCCCAACCTCAAACTCAAGATCCGTCCTTCTCCGATCCGCATAAGATTTCTGTCTATCTTGCGCTGCCTTCATCCTTCTTCGAATCAAATCAATCTTCTCTGAAGTCTCTCTAACCATATTTGGCCCAAGCAAGATCTTATCCGTAGATTCCCACCAACATGTAGGAGATCGACAAGGCCTTCCATAAAGAGCTTCGAAAGGTGCCATGCCAATAGTAGACTGAAAGCTGTTATTGTATGCGAACTCCACCAAAGGAAGATGTTCTTCCCATGTACCTCCAAAATCCAAGATACAAAGCCTCAAGAGATCTTCTGAGATACGGTTCACCCTCTCGGTCTGACCGTCCATCTGAGGATGATATGCGGTGCTCAAACACGACTGAGTCCCTACCGCCTCTTGCAAACTTCTCCAAAACTCACTAGTGAAGATACGATCTCGATCACTCACAATGCTGGATGGTACGCCATGCAATCTAACAATCTCTCTAACATAGACTGAAGCAAGCCATGGAGCGGTCCTCTTACTCTTCATGGGTATAAAATGGGCACTCTTGGTAAGTCTGTCTACCACAACCCAAATTCCCGTATCGCCCTTCCTCGATCTCGGTAACCCATCGATGAAATCCATCGAGACACTATCCCACTTCCATTGCGGAACTTCCAATGGGTGTAGCAACCCACCGGGTTTCCTTTGCTCCGCTTTAACTTGTTGGCACACTAAGCATCTAGCCACATACTCGGCCACATCTTTCTTCATACCGACCCAGAAGAAAACTCTCTTCATATCTTGGTACATTTTATCTCCACCGGGATGAATAGTCATTCTTGAACGATGTGCATCATCCAAAATAGCCTTCTTCAAACCCTCATCTTGCGGTACACAAAGTCTACCGTCTCTATGCAACCATCCCCTATCATCTATGGTGTATCTACCCAAATGGCTGGACGACTCCCCCCTTATAAGCTTCTCTACCAACTCAACCAACTGTGGGTCGTCTCGCTGAGCCTCGCCAATCCGTCCCAAAAGAGTAGGTCTAACCTCCAAGGATGCTAACAAACCAGGTACAAAGTCAACAGAAGGTCTGAAGTCGAACAAAGAAAGAAACTCCAAGCTTCGCCGTTCCACGAACAATGGACTCAAAGATAGCCTTTTTCTACTCAAGGCGTCCGCCACCACGTTACCTTTGCCAAGGGTATACGCTATCTCGAAATCATAGGATGCTAAGAACTCCATCCACCTTTGCTGTCTTAAGTTTAAATCCTTCTGAGAGAATAAGTACTTCAATGATTTATGGTCAGTGAACAACTCGAATCTCTCACCAAGAAGATAATGGCGCCAAGACTTAAGTGCGAAAACAATCGCGGCCAACTCTAGATCATGGGTAGGGTAATTCTTCTCATGCACTTTCAATTGCCTCCCTCCAAAGGCTATTACCCTTCCCTCCTGCATCAAGACTGCGCCTAATCCTGTCCCACGAGCATCGGTATAAACAACAAACGGCTTACTCCCATCTGGAAGCACTAAAACTGGAGCGGTGGTCAAAGCTCTCTTTAACCGTCGGAAAGCATCATCACAATCTACGTCCCATGAGAAAACCAGACTCTTCTTCGTCAAGCGGGTTAATGGGGCTGATATCTTCGCGAAGTCTTTGATGAACTTCCTATAATATCCTGCCAACCCCAAGAAACTTCTTACTTCGGTAGCATTTCTAGGAACTTTCCAATCCTGGATAGATACTATCTTTGCGGGATCCACAGCTATCCCTTCCTTAGAGACCACATGCCCTAAGAATCGCACTTCTCTTCTCCAAAAATGACATTTAGAGAATTTAGCTTTAAGACTATGTGCTCGAAGAGTCTCCAACACTTCTCTGAGATGTAAGGCATGCTCTTCTTCACTCTTGGAAAAGACCAAGATGTCATCCACAAAGACCACTACAAACTTATTCAGATACTCTCTGAACACTCTACTCATCAGATCAACAAAGTATGCAGGGGCGTTTGTCAACCCAAATGGCATCACAAGCCACTCATAAAAACCATCCGGAGTCCGGAAAGCAGTCTTCTCTATACTGTCCTCCGCCACTCTCAACTGATGAAACCCTGTAGCTAAGTCCATCTGCGAAAACACTGAGGCGCCAACCAACTGATCAAAGAGATCATCTATCCTCGGTAATGGGTGTCTATTCTTCTTCGTGAGCTTATTAAGTTCTCTATAATCCACACAAAGTCTGAGGGACCCATCCGCCTTCGTGGCAAACACTACTGGAGCTCCCCACTCCGATATACTTCGCCTTATGAACCCCTTCTCAAGCAACTCCCCTACTTGCTTATGAAGTTCTCTTCTCTCACGAGGAGCCATGTGGCGCACTGGCAAAGACACTGGTTTGGCATTATCCACCAAATAAATTCGGAAATCTGTCTCCTGCTTCGGAGGCAAACCCTTCACCTCTTCAAACACATCCGGATATTCCCGGACCACTCTGACAGAACGCAAACTCTCGACCGAAGCATCGAGCGATTCAAGATAACTTAGCAAAACAGATTCCATGGGATTACAAGAGATCTCGAGAGTATTACCCAAGCGGGTCATAAGCCTGACAACTCTCCTTTCACAATCAAGAACGACACCATTACTGGATAACCAGTCCATGCCCAAAATCAACCCATAGCCCGTGAAGCCCAAAACAAAAGCATCACATCCAAACTCAACGCTAAGTATAGAAATATTCAAACCCAAACATATCATAGACAGATATGTGGAGCCCCCAATTGGGTTTGAAACAACCAAGGGATCATCAACTAGACTGGTGTCTAAGTGCAGTGACTCAACTAACGATGATGAGATAAAAGAATGCGATGCGCCAGAGTCAAACAAAGTACGAACTGGATGATCAAACAGAAAAACCAGACTTTCAACGGAAATAGTTCTACCTCTCTGCTGAATCGGTGGAACTGAGAGAGCCTGAACTTGCCCCCCTGCCTGAGCTGGTGCCATAAGAGCTTGCACCTGTCCTCCTGAGGTAGACCCCGTCTTCTGCCCCTTCTTTGGGCAGTCCTTCACAAGATGTCCTGCTTCACCACAATGAAAGCAACCGGTCTTCTTCTTTTTGCGACAATCCTTGCTGAGGTGGCCTGGGGTCCCACAATTGAAGCACTTCTTCTTCTTCTTCCCCTTGTCACCATTGTCTTTTCCACCCTTGCCTTGTTGTTGTTGTTGCGGTTTCTTCTGATCCCCCTTCTTCTCTGGTGCCTTAGAACTCTTATCATCCTCATGCATAAGTGCCATGTAGACAAGCTTCTCAAAGGTGGCCCCCATAGGAATGTGAGTCATAGCTATTCCTTGCAATGGTTCGTTCAAGCCTCTAACGAACCTCAAAGCCTTCTTCTCCAGTGTATTCACCAACTCTATGCCAAACCTTGCTAATTGATTGAATTTGTTGACATATTCTTTCACCGTGAGATTCCCTTGCTTCAAATTCAAGAACTTCTCCATGAACAGATTCTCTTCCGCCCTTGAGAGAAACTTAGCCCCAAACCTTTGCTTGAAATCTGCCCAAGAGTCAACAGGGCGTTCTCCATTAGTGACCTCCCACCAGAATGAGGCCTCTCCCTTCATTAACCAAGCCGCCAACTTGACTTTCTTTCCCTCTTCCACTTCAAAGATATCTAGCAACTCTTCCACTTCCTTAAGCCAATCTCTAGCCTCTACGAAAGTCTCTGAACCTAGAAAAGGTTTTCCTCCTATAGCCTTGAACTCCTTGCAAATCTTAGCGAAATTATCCACTCTAGGCTGAGGAGGAGGAGGAGCGGTTGCCTCTGGTGTAGTAGCATTGGCTGGACCCGCAGCCGCGGCCCTAACCTCTTGTAACCTCCTATACCATAGTGGTATAACTAAGCCCTCCGGGATGTTAAGATCTTCAGCCATGCTGAAACGAAAGAGGAAAGATTCAAAAAGGAGATTCCGAAAGATAAAGATATGGCTATTGGGGATTATGCTTTTCTTTTTCAAAAACTTTTCTCTTAAAAGACATGTTTTTGAAAATACTTTTTCCAAAAATAATACCTTTACTATTTTCTAAAAAAAAAAGTATTTTTTTCTCAAAAATTTATCTGTTCCGGTAACCTTCAGCTCTGATACCACGTGTAACACCCCACTCCCGCTATGGTCACTCACTAAGGGAATGCCATAGCATCGGTGGAGTATTTTAGTGAATATAGAACAGAAAAATTACAACAAGACAGATATAAATAGTACTTGAAATTTAAAACATCATCTCATAACAGCGGAAGTAAAACATGTCTGGTTACATCATAAAACCACAATAAAAGTCAAGTACAATATCCGTCAAAATAAAGAAGTACATAATCCCACTCTCATACAATAGCCATGACAAAAGAAAAGATAACTGGGTAACTGGAGCTTTACATCTATCCAAGCTCCTAAAGACTGGAACAGCAATCCGATCAAGCTCCACTACTGCTAGGATCCACCGTAGGACCTGAGGGTTGGGAAAAAAGATAAAAACAACGGGGTCAGACATAAGTCTGAGCAAGCCCTATAACTTTAACAATACAATCGTTAAAGTAACCAGAGAAGACATAAACTGATATACGGTAACTAATGGGGATGAATGGCTACACTAAGCAGACAACTAAACTAAGATAAAAGATAAAGACGCATCTACCCTTCCAAAGGTAAATTACTAAACTGCACCACACCAGTCATTCCAAACTTAAAGGTTGATCCCACCCATGGACTTATAAAATTAACTTAATAGTTCTCGCGTACCCCTAGGTGACTGAGTAGACGCCACGGGGCCCTACAATCCACTAGGTGTACACACTACTCCCCATTCGATCGGCTCCCTAACGTAGATACCCGTGCTGGCCCCACCGTGGGGTGTACCATTCCCCAACGTGGCAACCTGATAAAATTAACGGTGCATGGCTTATATCTACACGATGCAACAACGTCTTATTTACCATCCCGGGCCCACACACGCATATGAAACCCGTTGGTCATGCGTTGCCACCGCTAACCCATTTTGGCCTCTTATAGTCAAGCCCAGTATGCGTGTCCCGTCCTCGACATGGGTCGAGCCCACTAAGATACGTATGGGTTACTGGTTGAAATGGGCCCCCAGCACAAGCCATCCCCCTAAGCTTGGCCCACACACTAGTGTTTCCCACTTAACCCTTTAATCATGTTTAATTACATGTTTCATCTTGGTTAAGTATTTTATCATATTTTCTATTGGCAACCACTAGCAATTTCCACATACCACCCAAGGTACCCACTTAACCCCCATGCTCCACTACATGCTTATCTGGTTAAGTGTTTCTTAATTGATTAACACCGTAACCGTGTAAAGGACCCCTCACATTGGACCATCATTTGTAGATGCCTGGTTAAGCCGGTAAACTCTGGGCAGTCTTACACTACAAACGGGTCCAACCTCGTGTCATTTACCTTTGTTACGTATTTAATTTATGATTAAGACCCCTCACATTGGACCGTCAATTGTAGATGCCTGGTTAAGCCGGTAAACTCCGGGCAGTCTTACACTACAAACGGGTCCAACCTCGTGTCTTAATCGATTAATTACTCCCATAATTTGTGTTAATTATCATGTTTATTTTAGGAATATGGGTGCACCTAACTTAATAGGCAAATTCCCAACTCCAAAGTGTGGGTACACCTAACTTAATAGGCAAATTCCCAACACATAGTATGGGTACACCTAACTTAATAGGCAAATTCCCATACTATGTTCATGTATTTTATGTTATGCATAATTATATTAATTTCACACAATCTTATTAACATATGCATTTAATTAACCCCATCGTTCCCACGTAATTTCGTTCTCATGACATAACACATATAAAAGGTGTCAACTTGCATATGTATGAACATGTTTCAAAGGTGCCATCTTGCATATTAACAAACACATAACTTGCATATGAACTTGCATAACATGTCACATAACTTGCATAAAATCTTGTATAACATGTCACATAACTTGCATATTAACTTGTATAACATGTCACATAACTTGCATATTAACTTGCATAACATGTTACATAAACTTACATATTAACAAATACATGACTTGCATATGAACTTGCATAATATGTCACATAACTTGCATATGAACTTGCATAACATGTTACATACTTGCATATGAACTCATAAACTTGCATATGAACTTACATAACATGTTACATACTTGCATATGAACTCATAAACTTGCATATGAAGAAACATACAACTTGCATAATTATCATACATGTAACTTGCATATTATCATACATGTAACTTGCATATTAACATATGATCACAAAGCACAAAACTTGCATAACCCACATACATTAGCAAACTAACATCATGTCATATGACTTAAAACCCATTAATCCACAAACAAAACCATATGATCTCATCATATCTCATCTACTTAGTTTAGCAATTGATCATTAGAGTGATAGAAACTCACAACTAGCCAATTTGCACTCCAAATGAAGAAGATTAAGATGCTTAGAATGGATTAGAGGTTGATTATAGAGTGATTAGCTTGCAACCCTCTTCATAAATTAGTGGAGGCTCCTTCTAAGATTTAATTTGGCGGCATGTAGCCCTCAATTCTATTTTTAGTATGGATTAGGGTAGGTTTAGGGTGTATTTATAGATTAGGTGAGTGTTTTAGGCCCTTAGATTAACCCTAAATTAGATTAGGACCCTTAGATTTCGGAACCTTCCAGAAACCAGCCCTAAGACCAAGCCCAAACCCCAAACTGGTGCACCCAACCACAGAACTCTCTAGAAACTGTGCAGGTTTCCTGTCCCAACATGGGCGCACTTCCCAAGTGCGCCAGTGTATTTTTGTGCTGGCGCACTTCACAAGTGCGCCAGTGCATTTCTGGCCTGTTTCGGGTTTTTTTGCCTAACTTCGTTCGTCCATATCTCTTTCATACGGTACCCGTTTTACGCAAACTCGGACTCTATTTCGCGTATTTTTCCAAGACGAACGCAATGACGTAGCTCGTTTCCCCTGATTCTCACATCTGAGATTAATTATACTTTAATTACTAACCATTAGTGTTAATTGAAATTCGGGGTGTTACAGAATCTGTCTGATGGTTACTGCAACATAGGGGATCCCAAAGCTGATTGGTTTTACATAAAACACCAGGCTGGGTGTGCGAGGAGGTGGCTCAAATCTAGTAAGTTTCGAGCCTCTAGATACATGATTGAACTACATAATCAAAGTATTAACGTGTTTTCTTTTCCTTTGCGCAGATCACACATTCCCCAAGAAAGAAGGCTCAGTGTATAACGATCGATTATCCCATCTCCTAAAAAGCAAGTCGGACTTCTTGAGAATCAAGAAATGTATTACCGACGAAAACCTTCACAAACATCATCTTTTGGACATAATATTCGGACTTGGTGCGTGTGACAAACCTTACAAGTATGTGCCCCCAGCTGAAAGAGAAGGAACATCTCAAGCTGTAAAGACGACTACTCTTCGCAAGAGTCCTTCACCGATGATTAATCAGGACGACGAAGATTTAAACGTGTATAAAGGAGATGAGGGACAAGCTGATAAATCAAAGGAGGTTGCAACCTCCGGGGGACAGTCTCCACTAAGGACTTCATCGCCCGTTGAGTCTTCCTCTCACGACGAATTAACGGAGGAACAGATTTTTAGGGAATTAAGAAACATTCCTTTGCCAGATGATATATATACCCAAGAAGATTTCGGAGGGGAACCAATCTTTCCCCTTTCCGAAGAAAAGGGTGCTCCGGTTGGAGAAAAAGGAGTTACCCAAACGAGCCTAACTTTGGGCCCTGGTCTGTTTTTAAAAAAAAGGGATTCCACGGGATGCACCAAACACATGCACCATTTATCATAACAATCTTTTGCTACCATGGTTCACAGTTCTAACGCGCTTTTTTTTTTCTTTGCAGAAAGAATGTCTCGCAAACGATCTTATTCCTACTGTTCCCTTCGCGAGGGCACACCAAGCCTCCTTCTGGATCCTGAGCACACTCGTAGCAATAGTCGGGGAAGGGATAGCCGTCGACCCCGGGATTCTCATCAGTCTTATCCTGCACGACCTCAATCTCCGCCGAAGCAAAATTATGGAAAGCCACCTAGTTGTCCAATGCCACCAGCTGGGGGGAAGCAACTTCCTAGAGATTTAAACCCTCCAAAAAGCATTACTTCTCGTACCCAATCTTCTAAGAAACATGCTGAACCAAAGGACAAGGACAAAGATGAGGGCAGGATTATAGAGAAGGGGAAGACAGTCCCTACTTCCTTTGGTGAGCATGGCCTGGACACTACTGCTGCAAGGGACGTTGCCCCCAGTTCTGAGATCACGGCCAGGTTGGAACGTTTACGAAAATAGTTTCCCGGCATTTACTTTGAGAGGATAGTGTTCGTCCCAGATCTGGAACCGGTCCCCGAGGATTGGGACACAGAGGTGATAGGGTATGTGTGCCATGCAGCTAAACAATACGGGGTAATGAAGAAGCATGCGGCTACACTCTCTTCTATCATCTGCCGGATGGAGGCAGATGCAGTCAGGGCCAGAGTAAAGATTGACAATGATGCTAGGGCCAGGTGCAAAATGAAAAAAGAACTGGAGGATGCACAGGCCCAACTGGCTTTAACTCGGCAAGACACAGAGAATTATAAGTCCGAGTTGGAAAGTGCCAGGGAGCGTTTTCGCAACGAGCTTGACTTAAATAGCCAAGAACGGGTGGCCCTGAGAAAAGAAGTGGAGGATCTCAGGGCGGTTAACACCGAACTGAAGACAGTTCAGGATTGCTTTTCTGTTGAGAAGGAGGCTTGGGAGAAAGAAAAGGAGAGCTTAAAAAATGACCTTGCCCTTGCCAAGAAGGAGGAGTTCCTAAATGATCAACTTGCTCAAGCTGAGGAGAGCGGGTAGCTATCGCCGAAAGCAATGCCAATAGCGCTCTTGAGTCAGCGGCTGCTGTGGCTGATAAGCTTGCCGAAAAAGAGAAGGATATAGATAGCTTTGAGGGATTGTTGTTCGATTTCTTAGGACGAGTTATCAAGCATTGGGATATCTCTTGGATTCCCGACAACCATGTTACCCTGGCCAATATATGGGATGCTATTGTCGAGGGTGAGAAGCGACGACTGGGGGTCGACGAAATTGACGTGCACCAACTGATGCAAACTTTTCTTAGAGGTGAAGAGCCCGCGGCTTTGGAGGAAGGGGACGCCTTATCCATGAAGAAATGGAGAAGGAGAAGAGCAGGCTCAAGGGTAAGGATAAAATTGACGAGAGCTCGAGCTCGGTGGCAAAGCCCAAAACCTCCGAAGTGGAGGGATATAACCCCGATGATCCATTGATCCTCTTAGTACCTACTCCTCCGATTGTCGAGACCACCAGTAAAAGTTTGGGAGATGGGTCAGCCGAATGTATTTCCACATTTTCTCCATAGTTCATTAAAGCAATCGTAACTCGTCGTCATCCCATGGGACAGACAACTGACATGGACACATCTCCTCCCGATTTGCTAACCCTTATTTATAATGGTGTAGGTACTTATGTGGTCGAAAAGGGTGCAGAGGAGAGGGCAGAGGCCGAGAGGGTTGAGATTCCCCCAAGTTTTGGTATCGAAGCTTCTGACGTCTCAAAGCAAACCGGGGGGTCAACCAGTGATAGAGTTACAGTAGCACCCACGGAGTCTGGCACTGGCACTCCTGCAGACGCCGAGATCATTGCTGCTTTGCGTGAAACAGATGGCGGTCATGGAGATGAGGAAGAGGAGGTAAAAATCATCGACGAGGCCAAGGGTGATGATAGCGAAACCTTGCCTGACATACAAGCTGGGAAGGAGAAGCAGCTGGCTCTTAAGAGGGAGGAACAGAATCCTGTAATCGTGACTGAAATCGACCCCAAGACCGGGTTGGTTATAAGATTCTCTTCTAGGTCGATAACTTCATAGCTTGCCTCCCGTTAGACCAAAAAGTGGTTCTAACACCCAAATTGACTAAAATTAAAATGAAATGAGATCGAAAATAAAAAAGAGACACAGGATTTATAGTGGTTCGGCGTTAAAAAGCCTACGTCCACTTTATAATCACTTTGCTTGATGATGTAGATGAAAATACAATGTTACATTCACTCAATTTCACTCACTTTTCATATACATTCACTCAATTATCTCAAAATTCACTTTGAATGATGATTTTGAATTATTTGAAGTGCTGGAATTCGGTTCTCAAAGATGTTTGAATTCTCAGAGTGCCAAAAGATCCCTTCAAATGACCCTTGGGGGTCTATTTATAGGTGGAAACTTCTCCAGAATTCGGTTCGGGTCGGGTGCACGTGTCCTCCATTCCATGACTTTCGGGATCGGATGAGTTCTGGTGTTGCCAGCACATCAGGTGAGTGGCCATCGAGGGTAGAAAGTGGGTGTAACTGCCCCGAATATTCAGGAGATCATGGTGCGGAGTAGCAGGGTGAACTGGGTTCGGATCGGATAGGGTAACAAAATGGGCTTCGGATCGGATAGGATAACAACATGGGGTTCGGATCGGATCATCCCATCTGATCCGACCCGGCTTGAATTTTTCTTTCCTCACTTTGTCTCGCTTTGCTTTTCTTTGATTACCCCCGATCTGATCCGGCTTGATCTTTCAACTTTGTGATGGTTTTGTTCCACCTCTGTAACTCCGATCCGAACTGGATGTGTAACAGAGTGTCTTCTGTTTACTTAACCTTCTGACTTCTTGACTTTGTATAGCCTAGTTTACAAAGTAGGCTAACATTTGTCCCCCTCAAAGGATGCTTCTGTTGAAGACGAAGCGTGCTTTGATGTTATCTATACATCAATCTTCCATTTTGAATCATTGAGAAGTCGCTCCCATTTGTTTGCAAAAGACTTGTTATTTCATAAAGTCGTGTCTTTTATCGCCTATATATATGTTGCATAGTGTGTGGATCCCTTTTATCTTCAAACAATTTGGAGAATTCTTGTTAACATCTAGTTATTCTTCGAGGTAATATTTTTCTTCATTTTTCCTTGAATTTAATTTGCACACTGGTTTGTTGTGCTCAATTCATTCGGTTCGGACCCGATCCGAAGGGACTTCCTCCTTGTATTGCTCGATCATCGAATTAACAGGTCAGGCTTAGGTTCGTGGGCCTATTTCCTGGTCCGAATAGGGCGGAAAAGACAGGGAAAACGAGTAGTCGCTACTCATACATATATTAAACCGCTATCCACTCCTTTCCTCTTCCTCCCTTTCTTTCATTTATCTCGCTCCACAGTTCTCACGTCGAAACCATAGCTCTCT
The DNA here is from genome assembly GCA_030737875.1 of Allium sativum. Lineage (NCBI taxonomy): Eukaryota > Viridiplantae > Streptophyta > Magnoliopsida > Asparagales > Amaryllidaceae > Allium > Allium sativum. The sequence goes on along the minus strand of CM060912.1, from coordinate 24,537,443 downwards.
GAGAGCTCGAAATCTATGAAATTCTCTCCTTAGTCTTCAATTTAAACACCTCGGTAGGTTTAAAACTTTAATTATCTTGGCAATAATTGGTTTCAATCGAAATTCGCAGTCGATTTGAATTATTTGGGTGTGGTTATTGCTCGGCTTTGACGCCGTAATTCCTTCCTCCTTCGCTGTCGTCGTTGGTGGCTCCGCCATCACCTCGAAGCGCTAGGAGGTGGAAGATGGTACTTGTTCGATTTTAACTAGGGTTTTGGACATGGGATTGAGTTCGGTTGTGACTGAGGAGGAGGAGGAAGACGAAGGGCATAGGGAGTCGGTTCGGGCGAGGAAGTATGGGAGCTGGAGGAGAAGAAACGAGTGAGGAGTTCACAAGATCGGATCGGGTCAGGAAAGAGGGAAGGCGAGGCTTACTCTATCAGGTCGGGTCGGAGTGAAAAGTAAAAAAGGGAAACAAGGTTTATTTGACCAGATCGGGTCGGAAGGCAGAACAAAGGAGAAAGGGGTGTTGACATTTAAGCCTATCCGATCCGCTCCAAAAGCATGCTCCCGAACCGATCCGGTCGGATGTTAACTCCTAACCGAAGCACGACCTTGCCTCCGATCCGATCCGATCCTATCATGTGTACCCGGACCAAACCGCCAAACCCATCATATGTACCCGAACCGAACCGAAGCCACCCAACTTAAAGCACAATACTTTGTCCATTTGGCTAAAATTAATATTTGACATAACTTCCACCTTGATGAACAGTTAGGATAGTGCCCTACGAACATACATGAATATCAAGAACTGCTCTGAACATTATTATTTGCCCAGATTTTGTATTACACTTTTAAGTGTTAACTTGACACCTTTTGCACACATCGTACACACTTTAGTTCACACACGTGCACAGGGGGACACGGGCTAATTTACTCTAACTTCTGTTATTACTTCTTCGATAGTTTAGTGATCGTGGCCAAAAGACATTCTTCTAGACAGGTAGAAAAGAAAGGGTTCCCAGAGACATCCGACAAAGTTACTCTTGACGACATATCTTCTTCCTCAGACCCTGAATGGGGTGAAGAGGGATCGGATTATGAAGTGGGGGCACATAGCAGCGGAACGTCTTCTGACAGTGAAGTTTCTCTGGGTTATGAAGAGTAAGGAGGTGTTGGAGATACCCGAGCTCCTGACGAATTTGAATCTACCGTCATATTAGAATCACCTCAAGATTCTGTTGAATCGACAATTGACTAGGACATGCTCCTTCGAATATGTTTGAAGTACGGGATACATAAAAAAGATACTCTGGTGCCGTCTAAAACCGACCGTCCTCATAATCCTCCTGAGGGATTTATGGCAATCAGTCGATTGATGTGCATGGTCGGAGCTATTCCACCGTTTTCTCCCTTTGTCGTTGACTTTTTAAGACAGACGCGGATTGCTCCCATGCAGCTGCATCCCAACTCTTATGCTTACCTGCATACCTTATATGTAGCATACCGCGAGATCCTAGGCATAGAGCTCACTTTTAATGATGTTCATTTCTTCTATAACTTCAAGCACCAGACTCGAGAAACTCCTTCTTTCTCTTACTTCGAGTCTGTCCCAAAAAGAAAGATAATTTCAGCGCCCTTTAGTAGCAACGGTGGCGACTCCAAGCTAGAATGGTTTTATGTAAGGCAACAGCCGGGGTGTGCTAGGAGATGGACAAAATCGAGTAAGGCACCGGTTTTCTAAACCTCGACTCTAAATGTCCACGCCACCACACTAATCCGTTTTCTTTTTGTTTGCAGTTGACAATCCAAAATAGATATCGGGTCAAGTGTTCTTTGATCGGATGCATCAGCTCCTTAATGGTGATCAAAAGTTTTTAACTATCGATGAAGTCCTCAAGGACGAATATCTCCATCACCACAGGCTGCTATCCATTACCCGTAGTATAGGTCACGGGCTAGGTCCATATGTGTATATCCCTCCGGTGAATGTAATTCCAGAAATGGGCGAGATCTCGAAAGGTCCTGCCATGACAATTCGAACTTCACCTTCTCCAAGTTCGACTCAAGATGATGAGTTGGCTAAATTACCTGAGAAGCACCGAGAGGGGTACGTCACTCCTGGGGATGTGGTTTCTCCTGAGAAATCACCATATCCCAAAGATCAGCCAACAGACACTTCCCAAAGAGATGCCCCTACTGTTGATGATCCTACATTTCAGGGCTTGGGAGATATCCCTCTTCCTGATACTATTTACACTTCCGAGGATTTTGGCACAAATCCTTTAGTTTTTACTTCTTCGGAGGAAGCCACTCCTGTTAAGGCCAAAGAGCCCTCTCGCACTGGCTCAGCTTCAGACTCTGGTTTGTCTGAGGGGGAAACCACATAGGATGCACTTAACACAATTGCACCCCACTTCACAGCACTTACGTCTCATGAGAATACTGATTCTGAATTCCACTTACATTACTGTGCAGGTACAATGTCTCGTGCTTACTATGATATCAAGAAGCTACGTCGCAGCATGACCAGACCCCCTCAAGATGTTGAGTACGATCGTCGCGAAGATCGCGGTAGGGAGGACAAAAGGCCCTATGATTCTTATCATTCGCGGTCCTCGCGCTCTCGCTCTCCCTTCCGGCCAGATCCAGAATGATATAAGGGATACCAAGGTCGTCGAGAAGATGACAGGCCGCAATCAAAAGACTCAACTTCTTCTCAAGAAAAGCGCAGTAGGCAGAGGAGCCCGATAAGAGATACCGAATCGTGAAGCAAGTGCAAGGTTCCCGCTAAACGGCCTAGAAGGGATGAGGAGGCCATTGAGCCCTCCACACATAAGGATACCGAGCTGACATTCCCTGCACCTCCACCGTTGGATGCTGAAACTGCAGTTAAGCGGGCGTATCTAGAGGAGAAATTTCCTGATCACTACTTTGAAAACTTGACTTCTTTACCTGCTCTTGAGCCTATTTCTTCGAGGCGGACAGATGAGGCTAAAGCTAAAATAGACGCGGTCGAGAAACAATATTCAGAGATGTTCAAGTATTCGCGCAACCTTTCCAGAATCATCCGAACTTTAATCACGAGTACTAACTCGATGCAGAAGACCACAGAAGATGATGCAAGGGCATTAAAAAATTTAGGAAAAGACCTCGAGGATACACAGGCTCAACTTGCTGTTGCTCAACGGGACGCTGCCAGCTTCAAGCAACAATTTGAAGATTTACAAAAACGCTATCATGACTTGCTCGAGTCCCATACTCAAGAGCGCTCGGAGATGAAAAAGCAAGCGGAGGATGCCAAGTCAGATGCTGCCAAAATGCAACTCGCTTATGCTGACCTTGAGCGAGAAAAGGCCGAGTTGGCGAAGAAGAACGCCGAATTGGAAAAGAAAAATGCTGACTTGGCTTCAAAGTTGATGGAGGCCGAAAACAGGGCTGCCCTGGCGGAGGGTAATGTCGAAAGCTTCATCAAATCGGCCGAAGAATCTCGCAAACAACTAGCGGAGGCCCAGGAGGAGGTGCAGGGCTTTGGTGAATTACTGATTGAATTTTTTGCATATATAATCCGCTTCCGAAACATCTCTTGGATCAATGATTATCCGACTACCTTAGTTCATGTATGGAGCCAAATTGTTGAATGGGAAAAGAAAGAACTCAAGGTAGATTCCATCGACGAGAACAAACTTATGGAAAAGTATTTAAGAGATGACGAGCCAGCGAGTTTAGCCGAGGAGCGTCGCTTGATTGCTGCCGCCATGGATGAGGAAAAGCGAAAGGCTAAACAAAAAGACTTCTTGGAGGTTGGCTCTTCTTCCACTACCACTTAAACTCCTGAAGTAGAGGAATACGACCCCGAAAATCCGGCGATCCCTCAGACATCTCTTTTATTTCCTATTCCTGAATCGGCTTCAGAGGCGGCAGCTACCCCGGCTGAGAAATCATCGGAAGGTATTTCTACCTTTTCACCCCAATTCGTCAAAGCTGTTTCCACTTTCCATCGCATAGTCGGACAATCAATGAAGGGCCCTTTATTTTCTCCCGAGTTGATAACTGTTACTTCTCATTCCGCAGGTGCTGAACCAGCCGAGAAGGCAGACGCGCCCCAAGGAACCACTGCCGAAACAAAGTCAGCGGAGAAGGATGAAGGAGACAAGGGTAAAGCGGATGCTCCTCACGATGGCGAGATGATAGACGCCTTAAAGGATAATGGTGGTGATGAGGGACATGAGGAGGACCCTGAGGTGGCTATAGTTGGGGAATCAAAAAGCGCCGAAGATATTACTTTAGCTGCACTGAAAGCCGAACAAGACAAACGCATGCAGCTTAAAGTTGAAGACCTAGACCCCGAAAGCCTTAAGCCTCTCGCATTAGTGAATGCTGGATCAAGGTTAGTTGTTAAGCTTTCGACTAGATATATTACAGAAGAACTTGCTAAAAAGTCTTTTCTTGATTCCAGCGTTCCGCCTTCCGGGAAAAAGTCGACCGATTCCATCACTTCAGCCTCAAGGAAGAAAAAACCAAGGCGCATCTTAACTGATGCTGAAAAAGAGGCGAAGGATGCTCAGAAGGCCGCTAAGAAGTCCAAGTCCACTTCAAAGTCTAAGTGATGAAGTGCTTTTCTTTATTTTAGCATTTAACTGGTTCACAATTGTTGCAGCGAGCGTGGCCCTCGCATCTTCTTTTAGCCTGTTTTCCTGTACAAATTCGTGCATTTGTAAATAAATACAAATAATTCATTTCCTGCAATGCCTGTTAGTCGTCAGTTCATTACTTATGTAAAATTGCAAATGCATGTCCTACTAAAGTCGTGTAGTGGGGGGAAATATGTGTATACATATATGCCCCAGTCAGTCTTGAAAAACTATTCAAGATTAAATTATAAAGTCTGAGTGTCCCCGATTCTCCGACGGGGGTCGCATTCCTTGTGTCATTGATGCCTGTTCTTTTCTGGCATCTTTTATACTCTCCTGTCTTATATTCAGGTTAGAGTTCTTGCTGAGGCGGTCTCTTATCTGGGTGCACCTTCATGCCTCAGAGGACGTCGTCTTCCCGTCCGTTATACTCTCTCTCAATTCTTGAGAGTTAGAGTTAAGAATGTCGTCTACCCATTCTTTTATGTCTTATTGTACAAACAGTCGTTTGTTTGTTCCTGCATATAAGTCGTCTTCAACTTTTCAGATTTTAATTTAACATTTCATATTCCACAGTCACAATAGAATAACAGTTGAAGATATAAATAATGCAGGAAAGGAAGTGGCACACGATATTTTTATAGTTGTTCGGCTAAGTCGTAGCCTACATCCAATTTATAGTTCTTTGTTCGTATCAACAGACTTTTCTAAGGCAAGTCGTGCCTTTTTACAGAGTTTAAAAGAAAAACGAAAGAAAATACAACATCCCTAATTCAAATATCGCATCAAGTGTTGGGCATTCCAAGCCCTAGGCACTTCTTCGCCATCTACGGTCGTTAACTTGAAGGCTCCTGTTTCAAGTTTCCGTTAGATGACGAATGGCCCTTCCCACTTTGGACCGAGGTGAGGAAGGGATGGAAAAACTCGCTTTAGCACCAGATCTCCTGGTTCAAAGGTCCTAAAACGAACTTTCTTGTCATAATAGCATGCCATCTGACTTCGATGTCTTGATGCACGCAAGTCTGCCTCGTCCCTTTTCTCTTCGATTTCATCAAGGGACTCGAGGAGGAGTGCCCGATTCGTCATCGGGTCATAGTACTTCACCCTGTGAGAGGGAACTTCAAGCTCTACTGGGATTACTGCTTCTGAGCCAAATGAGAGAGAGAAAGGAGTATGACCGGTTGCTATCTTAAACGTTGTCCGATATGCCCACAAAGCTAAGGGCAATTCATCCACCCATTTTGCTTTTGCACGTTCCAATCGTTTCTTGAGGATGGACTTTATGACTTTATTTATTGCTTCTACCTGCCCATTCGACTGTGGATGGGCGACTGCAGTATACCGCTTGTCGATCTTGTATTTCTGGCAGAAATTTCTGAATTCAGCACCGTCGAACTAGGTTCCATTATCAGTTATAATGGTCCTTGGAATCCCAAATCGGCATATAATATTTTTAACCACGAAACTTATCACCTTTCTCGCTGTGATTTTGGTTAAGGGCTCAGCTTCCACCCACTTCGTAAAATAGTCCACGGCGACTATTGCATAATTCGCTCCTCCTTTTGCAATCGGTAGAACTCCGATGATGTCAATTCCCCACATGGCAAACGGCCACGGACTCACCATCGACTTAAACTGGGTCGGTGGTGCTCTGGGGATCTTAGTGAACCTCTGGCATTTGTTGCAGCGTCGTGAATAATCAGCTGCATCTTTGTTAATTGTGGGCCAGAAATATCCATATCGCAATATGTTTTTTGCTAAGGTATGACCTCCCGTATGATCTCCACACTCACCTTCGTGTACTTCTCTTAGTACACGCTTGATGTCGTCGTGTGTTATACATCGTAATAGGGGCATAGAAAATCCTTGCCTATAGAGAGTATCATCTTGAACGATGTATCTGGTGGCTTTGCGAACTATGGCCCGCCTCTCACTCTTCTTTGACGGGAGTATCCCATTTCTAAGGAAATTCTTGATTGGGATCATCCACGACTCCCTCTCCGGTTCTGCTTCGAAAGCTAATTCAATTTCCATCAACTCAAAGCTTGGTGATCCTAACGTTTCAATTGGAATCATTTCGGTTTCCTCCGGATTGTCGGAACTAGCCAGCTTTGCTAGTCGGTCTGCCTTCTGGTTTTCAGCTCTTGGGATATGCGTTATGTTATACCGTTCCAAGTAGCTCAACAGCTCCTCCACTTTCCCGAGATAGGCAATAAGTCGAGGTCCCCGAGCCACAAACTCCTTTCGCACTTGGCAGACGACTATTTTGGAGTCGCAGAATATATCCAATGCCTTTATTCCGAATTCCTTAGCAAGTTTCAGCCCGGCAATCAGGGCTTCATATTCAGAGTCATTATTAGTCGCTGAAAATTCTAGTCGCAGAGCATAATATAACGATCGTCCTTCAGGAGTAACTAAGACAACTCCAGCTCCGGACCTTCGGTCGTTCTTGGCTCCGTCTGTGTACAACTTCCATGGATCTAATTTTAAATCCTCCTCTGACTTGACCACCTCGTCGTTGATCATCTCCTCCTCCGAAATTGTGAACTCTGCTATAAAGTCAGCGAGGGCTTGCCCCCTGATCGATCTCCGCGGCTGAAAATTTAAGTCAAACTGACTTAACTCAATATTCCATTTGATCAGCCGTCCCGAAGCTTCGGGTCTTTGCAACACCTGCCTCAGAGGCTGATCAGTGTATATGGTTATTGGGTGAGCTTGAAAATAATTGCGAAGTTTTCAGGAGGCGATCAGAAGGCTATAAGCAAGCTTCTTAATCCTTGGGTAGTTGCGTTCTACAGCTGACAATTTCTTACTTACATAATATACCGGCCTTTGCACTTTGTCTTCTTCCTGGACCAAGGCGGTGCTAACAGCGTGAGCCGATACTGCTAGATAAACAAATAGCTCTTCATGATCCACTGGCTTCGACAAAACCGGTGGTCTCTCTAGTAAGTCCAATAGATTTCGAAAGGCCTCAACACAGTCCGGAGTCCATTCGAAATTTTTCTTTCCCCTTTTTATCAAGTCAAAAAATGGGATGCATTTGTCTGTTGCTTTGGAGATAAATCTACTCAACGCAGCTACTTTCCCTGCAAGACTTTGGACATCTTTGATTTTCCTTGGTTCCTCAATGTTCCTTATCGCTGCTATTTGAATGGGATTGATTTCAATCCCTCGAGAGCTCACGATGAAACCTAGAAACTTTCCAGATGCTACCCCAAACGAGCACTACAAAGGATTTAACTTCATCAGATACTTTCACAGAATATTGAACATCTCTGCCAAGTCTTGCATATGGCTGGAGGACTGTTTTGATTTGACAAGCATATCGTCCACATAAACCTCCATAGTCTTCCCTATTTGGTTATTATCTCCAGCGTTTTTCAATCCGAACGGCATGACCACATAACAATACAACCCCAAACTTGTAATGAAGCTCGTGTGCTCTTGATCGGGCACATGCATGGGAATCTGGTTGTACCCGGAATATGCGTCCATGAAAGAAAGAAGTTCGTGTCCCGCCGTCGAATCCATAAGCTGGTCTATTCTGGGGAGTGGGAAGCTATCTTTTGGGCAGTCTTTGTTCAAGTCTGATAAATCAATGCATGTCCGCCACTTTCCGTTTGACTTCTTTACCAACACAGGATTCGATATCCAGTCGGGATATGCCGAATCTCCGATAAATCCGTTCTCTTTCAGCTTCTCCACTTCTTCTTTTAGAGTTGCCGACCTCTCTCTCTTTTGCTTTACAGGCAGGTGTTTTGGGTTTATACTCAGCGAATGACTCATGATGGATGGCGATATCCCACACATGTCGGCGTGGGTCCAGGCAAACACATCCAGGTTTGCCTTCAGGAAGTCAGTCAGTTCTTTGGCTCGGTGCAGGTCCAAATGGGATCCAATCTTCAAAATTTTTGCTAGATCAGCTTCATCAATGGGTATGTCCACTGTCGTTTCATTAGGAGTTGCCTTTCTATCCTCTGGTTCCTCATCTTCTCTGGGATCCAAGTCTTCAGGCATTCCCTTGGGCAACTCCTTCGGGGCTGATCCCTCTAATTGCTACGCCGAACCCTCCTTTAGAGGGGGTGAGGCACCTTTAGTCTCGATGTTGAGTCCCTTCATCAGTATCTTTAATTCAGCAATATAGCAAGCTCGTCTGGAGACTTGATCTCCTCTCATTACTCCTGTTCCGGCTTCAGTTGGGAACTTTAGCAATAAACACCATGGCGTGATACAAGCCCTGAACTCTGCAAGGGCAGGCCTTCCTAAAAATGCGTTGTAGGGTGAATCTACGTCCAGCACTACGAACTGAAGCATTCATACTCTTCGACGATCCCCTTTCCCCAATGTTACGGGCAATTCTATATACCCCATTGGAGCTGTCGATGCCCCATTGAAGCCTCGGATCCAACCTTCACAGGGCTTCAAATCTCCAGACTCAAGTTTCATCTGATCAAACGACTTCTTAAACAAAATGTTGACATAGCTTCCATTGTCCACTAGTACATTATGAACCAGTGTCGGTCCACTGGTAGTGGTAATGACCAATGGATCTTCGGTAGGTGAGTGAATTCCAGTATCGTCTCTGCTACGGAACACTACATCATCGAACATTGTCTTCTGTTGTTTCACAGGGGCGATGTCTTCCAAATCATCGCACTCATCCACATCTATGTGCTTAACTGCATTAACGTATTGGTCATTGCTCTGAAACTGTGGATAGCTGGATGGAGTCCACCTACTATGGTGTTAATAACAATTACTTTGCCTTTCTGTTGCGCTGTAGGCTTGGGAGCAGACTGATTCTGGCTTGGGCCTGTTCTCCTTGCTCCCTGTCCCTTGGGGCAGCCCTATACTCATCCAACTTTCCTTCACGCAACAGCTTCTCAACTACATCTCTCAAGTGTCGACATTCGTTCGTTGAATGTCCCTGAGTTCCATGAAATAAACAAAATTTTCCGGCTGCAATTTCTTTCTCTGTTGAATCTCGTGGCAGCGGTCTTTTGTATTGCAGAACATTATATGTGTCCAAATAAATGTTTTCCAAAGTGTCATTCAACGGTGAATAATTCTCAAAGGTCTGGAACCGGGGTCTTTTGTCCGAATTACTTCCTTGGTTCTTGTTTCTCCTGTTACCATTCGCATTACGGTTGTTGTTGCCCCCGTTTCCATTATTATTATTTCCATTCTTGTTTCCCACATTTACTTCAACTTTTCCAGAACTTTCTCCAGACTGTTTTATGGCAACATTACTTTGGATAGCTTCTTTTGAGGCCACTCCAGACTTCCTCTTTCTGTTTGCCCTTGCTTCCTCCCGTCTTAACTGAATATTGTCCTTCTCATAAAACAACTCTCTTGTGGGACGCGGCTTCCCAGAAAGGTAATCTCCAAACTCTGAATCAGGATCAAATCCTTCCATTAAGGCCATCAAGATGGTATGCTCATGCGGGTCACTGACTTCTGTTACAGCTAAATTGAAGTAGTCTAGATACGACTTTAAGGACTCACCCGGCGCTTGATTAATTCTCGATAGTTCGATAACATTCTTAGACTTTCGGGCGTGAAGTCGGAATTGATTCATAAAACGTTCACTTAATTCCTTGAAATTCGATATCGATCGAGGAGGAAGTCGGGTAAACCATAGTAATGCTACGTCTTCTAAGTAAATCGGGAAAGCCTTACACTTCACAATGTCAGGGGCAGCGACAACATTCATAAGCCATTCGTATCGCATCAAATGTTGTCCCGGGTCAGTTTCCCGTTATATCTGTCCATCTGCGGCAGATTAAAACGTCAGGGGAACTGAAAGTCAAGAATATCATCAGTAAAGGGAGTATGGCTTCGCTCAATGCCATAATCTTCATTGGTGTAGTTTCGACTCTCAAACATGTTCTGACGTACCATAGCCCATACATCAGCATTGGTCAAGGGCCGTTCAGGCTCCCTGGCTCTGATGTTCGGGTTTCCTCTGGGCTCTTGGTTAGGGGACGCCCTCCTTCTTCTAGCGGCTTCTGCTCTGCTTTGCTCCCTACGCTCCCGGTCGATCTCGGGAGGAAGGGGCTAAATCATTTGTCCCTGAGTGGGATTGGTGAGGTTAGGGTCCCTAGGCAAAACATGGGATCCTTGCATTGGTAATAGCATAGGCTCTCTCAAGCTCGGATCATTGGGTCCTAGTACGCGGGCAGCGTACTCGCGGGATCCCAAAGATCCGAAAGTCATTTGCTCCAAATTCTGAGGTCGTTCGAGCGGCCTTCTTTCATGGGGTCGTTCTTCCTCAGAAGAAGAAGACTGATCCATTGCAGTATGATGAACTGGGGATGGAGTTCTTTGTTTGCGGAGTTCGCCAATTTCCCTACTCATGATTCTCATATTCTCTTGCATCATAAGATTGGTGCGCTCGTGGATTTTCATAGCCTCCCTAGTGCTCTCAAGCATGTCAAGAAAGCGCGAAAAATCTCCTTGGGTGATAGCGTGGATGGATTGGTCTGGTCATTGGTCCTGGTGGCTGGAGTCGGAGCATTTGGAGGGGCTCGAGTAGAGGTTCCAGCATCACCTAGTGTCGGAATGGATTGGAGCAAAGTAACCTGGTCGGATCGGTTCGGATTTGGGGAGTGTACTTCTTCAACGTCTCCTACTTGGTTCGGATCGGAGCTCTCTCTATGTGGTCGGCTCGGATTTCCTGAACTTGTCTGATCCACTCCCGAACTCTGCCCACGAGACCTCGTCACGACCGGATTTTGTTGATCTTCACCAACTTTGTTCCCTCGACTGGTTTGAACTTCCTTGCCTTTTCCTTTGGCCATAATTCTTCAACAATCAACCAACAAGTATTTAAAAGCATCGAAAATTGGGGATTAACTTCTTTGAACTCAATGGTCCAAAAAGTAGAACGATAATCCAGAAAAATAGAGAATTCAAATTGTTCTCAATGAAAGCACCAAAATGTTAGACCAAAAAGTTGTTCTAACACCCAAATTGACTAAAATTAAAATGAAATGAGATCGAAAATAAAAAAGAGACACATGATTTATAGTGGTTCGGCGTTAAAAAGCCTACGTCCACTTTATAATCACTTTGCTTGATGATGTAGATGAAAATACAATGAGATATTCACTCAATTTCACTCACTTTTCAAATACATTCACTCAATTATCTCAAAATTAACTTTGAATGATGATTTTGAATTGTTTGAAGTGCTGGAATTCGGTTCTCAAAGATGTTTGAATTCTCAGAGTGCCAAAAGATCCCTTCAAATGACCCTTGGGGGTCTATTTATAGGTGGAAACTTCTCCAGAATTCGGTTCGGATCGGGTGCACGTGTCCTCCATCCCATGACTTTCGGGATCGGATGAATTCTGGTGTTGCCAATACATCAGGTGAGTGGCCATCGTTGGTAGAAAGTGGGTGTAACCGCCTCGAATATTCAGGAGATCATGGTGCGGAGTAGCAGGGAGAACTGGGTTCGGATCGGATAGGGTAACAAAATGGAATTCATATCGGATAAGCTATCAACATGGGGTTCGTATCGGATCATCCCATCCCATCCGACCCGGCTTAAATTTTTCTTTCCTCACTTTGTCTCACTTTGCTTTTCTTTGATTACCCCTGATCCGATCCGGCTTGATCTTTCAGCTTTGTGATGCTTCTGTTCTTGCCTCTGTATCTCCGATCCGAACCGGATGTGTAACAGAGTGTCTTCTGTTTACTTGACCTTCTGACTTCTTGACTTTGTATAGCCTAGTTTACAAAGTAGGCTAACACCTCTGAACCATCTAGTCCTTCCCCGGAGCCCCTTGTCGATAAGAGGAAGAGGAAGAAAAGTGACCACTCCGGTACTGATAAAGAGGAGTTAGAAAAGAAGAAGAAGGACAAGAAATCAAAATCATCTCCCAAGTGCAAATAGAATGCAGCTATTGGCTCACGTTTTAGCTTTAGAATTCCTTTTTAGCCAAAAGATGTAGTCGTGAGATTGGCGCTCACTTTTTTGCTTAGTTTCTTGTTTTTTGTATATCTGTTTCTAGTAAATAAGGACCTATTTCTTTTGCATCACAGTGTTCCTGCAAATTCATCATGTTAGCAGAGTTTAAGTAATCATAATTGAAGCTTTCATAGTTAAATGTTAAAGTTGTAAGTAACGATCATTAATCATAATAAAAACAATCATCGGTAAATACATGTGTTGAGTAATTGGATAGTAAGGCACATATACATTCCTAATTGATCGTCATTGTAGTGCCTGGCCAGGGCATGTTGGCGATCAATTAGAATTATATTCGTACTACTCTGATTTTTCCATGGGGTAATGGTTCTTGCGATGCTAAGTCTCTAGCGCTTTTATACTCTCCCGATCCTTCAGCAGGTTAGAGTTTGCGTGGCACTAATTCTATAGCGCCTTTATACTCTCCCGATCCTTCAGCGGGTTAGAGTTAGAGCTCGATTTTTGGTCTTCTCATCGATCCTTCAGCGGGGCAGTAGCTCTGGGGGCGCTAAGTCTCCAGCGCCTTTATACTCTCCCGATCATTCGGCGGGTTAGAGTGTTGTCAAGGCGGATTTATCGTGGTGCACCTTCACACCTTAGGGACGTTATCTCCGCGTCCTTTATAATCTCTACCTGATCTCGGGAGTTAGAGTGCAAGCCGTAGTGCGATGTACCTCGTTGCACCTTTTTGGAGCTTTAATTGTCATGAACTTTCCGATCTACTGGACGACATTTTGAATTGGTTGTTTTGAGATGACTGCATAAATTTAAAACAATTCTCGAAATGGTAACAGTATATACATATTAATCAAGATAAAAGAGTAAATAAGAAATGGTGCAGTAAAAGTAAATGACACACAGTATTTTCATAGTGGTTCGGTTGAATCATGACCTACGTCCACTTTATAATCTTTTGTTCAAATAACCAGACTGTTCTAGTCAAGTCGAACCATTTTACATGGTTCTAAAAACAAAAGAATAGAACTGACACTTTTTATGTCAGGTAAAGCCGTAAATGCTGGGCATTCCACACTCTGGGGATTTCTTCTCCATCTACGGTCGCTAGTTTGAAGGTTCCATTATCAAGCCTTCGTAAGATGGAGTACGGTCCTTCCCATTTCGGGCCCATATGTACCGAGGGCGGAAAGACATGTTTCAGAACCAAATCTCCGGGTTCGAAGGTGCGAGCTCGGACTCTTCTGTTGTAGTACCAAGCTACTTGTTGTTTGTGCCTCAAGGCACGTAAGTCGGCTTCGTCCCTTTTTTCTTCAATCATGTCCAGGGATTCAAGGAGCAACTCATTGTTGGTCATCGGGTCGTAATAAATGGTGCGATGGGATGGTACCTCTAACTCGGCTGGAATAACTGCTTCGGCTCCGAAAGCTATGGAAAACAGGGTATGACCCGTTGCCGACTTGTACGTCGTTCTATAGGCCCATAGTGCCAGGGGAAGTTCATCGACCCACATAGCCTTGGCCCTTTTCAACCTTTTCTTCAGAATGGATTTGATCACCTTATTTGCCGCTTCAACTTGTCCATTCGATTGCGGATGTGCCACAGAGGTGTACCTTTTCTCGATGTGATACTTCTGATAGAAATCTCGAAACTCCGTGCTATCAAATTTGTCCCATTGTCGGTTATGATGGCTTTTGGAATCCCAAACCGACAGATGATGTTCTTAACGACAAAGGTGATCACTCGTTTGGTCGTAATCGTGGTCAAAGGCTCTGCTTCTACCCATTTAGTAAAATAATCCACGGCCATAATAGCAAACTTTGCTCCGCACTTTGCTATGGGGAGGCTTCCAATGATATCGATTCCCCACATGGCAAAAGGCCACGGGCTTATCATTGTCTTCAACTGGTTGGGTGGTGCCCTAGGGATTTTGGAGAACTTCTGGTAAGCATCACAATGTCTTGCATGCTTGGCTGCATCCTTGTTTATAGTGGGCCAGAAATAGCTGTATCGCAGTATCTTCTTTGCCAATGTTTGCCCTCCTGTGTGGTCACCACACTCACCTTCATGGACTTCCTTCAGCACACGCTCGATGTCGTCATGAGCCATACACCAGAGAAGAGGCATCGAGAAACCTTATCGGTACAAGACTCTGCCTTGCAACACATATCGGGAAGCCTTCCATATGACCGCGCGCCTCTCGCTTTTCTTATTTGGGAGCGTTCCATTCATTAAGAAATTCTTCAAGGGGGTCATCCATAACTCCCTTTCAGGTTCAATTTCCAGTACCGGATCAACTTCCATCTGATCCACACTAGGGAACCGTAATACTTCAATCAGGACTAGCTCCGTATGTTCTGGATTATCGGAACTAGTCATTTTTGCTAACTTGTCCGTTTTTGATTTTCTGCTCGAGGAATGTGAGATATACTATGGTGCCCAAAACCACCCAATAATGTTCTTACTTTTTCCAAATATGATATCAACCTTGGACTCTTAGCTTGAAATTTTTCATTAACTTGGTTCACGACCAAATTGGAGTCACAGAAGATGTCTAGCTTTGTTACCCCTAGTTCCTTTGTAAGCTTCAATCCGGCAATCAGAGCTTCATATTCGGAATCAATATTGTTCGCATGGAACTCCAATCTAAGGGCGTAGTATATTATCCGTTTCTCTGGGGTTTAAAGGACCACTCCGGCACCTGATCGTCTGTCATTTTTAGCTCCGTCATTATATAGTTTCCTGGCATTAGGGTCAAGGAGTAGCCTTGGCGGATCGTCTTCCTCAGTTCCGGCATCATCTTCTATGATGGTAAATTCTGCTATAAAGTCTGCGAGTGTCTGCCCTCTTATCGACCTTCGAGGTTGAAAGTTCAGGTCGAATTGACTCAGTTCGATGTTCCATTTGAGCAATCTTCCCGATGCCTCTGACTTTTGCAAGACTTTCTTAAGTGGGTGATCAGTATAAACAGTAATGGGATGAGCTTGGAAATAGTGACGAAGCTTCCTAGATGCAATCAGCAAACTGTACGCGAGCTTTCCTATCTTTGGGTAATTTCGTTCTGCGGCTGCCCATTTCTTGCTCACATAGTACACCGGTCTTTGCACCTTGTCCTCTTCTCTTACCAAAGCTGAACTGATCGCGTGCGATGACACTGCCAGTTATACGAATAAATCCTCGTGATCCACAGGCTTAGACAGTATCGGGGGTCTTTCCAGATGATTCAACAGATTTTGGAAAGCTTCTACACAATCAGGAGTCCATTTAAAGTTGCGCTTGCCTCGCTTTATTAATTCGAAGAACGGGATGCATTTATCTGTAGCTTTTGAAATAAATATGCTTAGCGCTGCCACTTTTCCAGCAAGGCTTTGCACATCTTTAATCTTCTTTGGTTCTTGGATATTTCGGATTGCTGCAATTTGGTCTGGATTAATCTCGATTCCATGCGAGCTTACAACGAACCCGAGGAATTTTCCAGATGCTACCCCAAACGAGCATTTCAAAGGATTTAATTTCATCCCATATTTTCGGAGAATCTGAAACATCTCTGCCAAATCGTTGGTATGATCGGACGATTGTCTGGATTTTGCCAACATATCGTCGACGTATACCTCCATCGTTTTCCCAATTTGGTTGTAGAACATCCTATTCACCAACCGCTGATATGTTGCACCGACATTTTTCAGACCGAAAGGCATTACCACATAGCAATATAACCCCAAATCTGTAATAAAGCTGGTATGCTCTTGGTCTGGGACATGCATAGGGATCTGATTATATCCTGAATAGGCATCCATAAAGGAAAGGAGTTCATGACCTACAGTTGAATCTACCAATTGATCGATTCTTGGCCACGGGAAACTATCCTTTGGACAAGCTTTGTTTAAATCAGAGAAATCGATACACATTCGCCACTTTCCATTGGCCTTTTTTACCAACACCGGATTTGAAATCCAGTTAGGGTACGTCGAATCTTTAATAAATCCATTACTCTTCAGTTTCTCGACTTGTTCTTTTAATGCGGCAGACATTTCTGGACCCAACATTCGCCTTTTCTGCTTGACAGGAGGATGTTTTGGGTTAATGCTTAGTGAATGACTCATAACCGAGGGAGATATCCCACACATGTCTGCATGGGTCCAGGAAAATACATCCAAGTTAGTTTTTAGAAACCTTATTAATTCCTTGGCCCGATATGGATCCAACCGGGATCCAATCTTTAGGGCCTTCTCTGGGTCACTATCGTCGATCAGTATATCCACAGTTGCTTCATTGGGAGTCGCCATTCTGCCCCCAGGCTCTTGATCCTCTCTGGGATCTATGTCCTCGGGCAACTCTCTGGGCGACCCTCCCAAAGGTACTTCCTTTAGTTGCTATGACGATTCCTTCCTCGGAGGGGAGGAGCCGCCTTTCACTTCTATATCTCTTCCTTTACAGAGCAGTTATAACTCTGCAATGTAGCATGCTCGTGCCACAACTTGATCTCCTCTAATAATTCCCACACCGGAATCCGTGGGAAATTTCAACAATAAGCACTAGGGTGCAATACAGGCCCTGAATTTGGCTAGGGCCGGTCGGCCGAAGAAAGCATTGTATGACGATTCAATATCCAAGACCACGAAGGGGAGGATCCTCACTCTCTAGCATTCCCCTTCCCCAAGGGTCACTGATAATTCCACGTACCCTATTGGAGCGGTTGAGGCCCCATTAAATCCACGTATCCAACCTTCACATGGCTTTAAATCCTTTGGTTCGAGTTTCATTTGGTCGAAAGTTTTCTTGAACAATATGTTAACGGAACTCCCGTTATCTACCAAAACTTTATGAACTATCGCTAGGCCAATGGCGACGGTAATCACCAACGGATCTTCAGTTGGGGAGTGTACTCCAATACTCTCTCACTCGCAAAATATGACGTCATCGGACATCGTCTTTTGTTGCTTAATCGGAGCGCTGTCCTCGGGGTTACTGCACACTCCCACTTCGAAATGTTGTTTAGCTACATTTATGTATTGATCCATAGCTCTGAAACTGTGCCCCGCTAGGTGGAGCCCACCAATTATGGTATTGATAACAATATTTTTCCCTTTTTGCTGAGCCGTTGGTTTGGCAGTAGGTTGGCTTTAGTTTGGGGCTTGTACGGCTTGCCCCCTATCCCTGGGAATCACCTTATACTCATCAAGCTTCCCTTCTCAGAGCAGCCTTTCAACCACGTCTCTTAAGTGACGACATTCGTTTGTGGAATGACCGTGGATCTGATGAAAAAGACAGAATTTCCCAGTTTCACGCTCTTTCTCTATTGAATCTCTTGGAGGAGGCCTTTTGTATCAGAGGACATTATATGTATCCAGAAAGATGTTCTCCAACGTGTCATTTAACAGTGTGAAGTTCTCAAATGGTCTAGGCCGGGACCTCCTCTGAGCGTCATTTCCTCGATTTCTTTTCCGATTATTATTGTTATTCCCTAATTGGCGACCGCTGCCTTGACTCTTGTTCCCAGCATTAACTTCAACCTTTCTTTAGCTATCTCCCGTTTGCTTGATGGCCACGTTGCTTTGGATATCTTCCTTTTTAGTAGCTTTTCTTTTTCGATTAGCGTATATCTCCCCTCGACGTAGGCGAATATTGGCTTTTTCATAAAATATTTCTCTTGTCGAGGGAGGTTTTCCAGCCAGATATCTTCCAAACTCGGTATCTTTATCGACGCCATCAATCAAGGCCATCAACATAGTTTGCTCATGCGGATCTTCGACTTTAGTGACAGCCAAGTTAAAACGATCCAAATATGACCTAAGGCTTTCGTCCGGTCATTGTTTAATAAGGGATAACTCGATCACATTCTTAGACCTCTGGGCATGAAGACGGAATTGGTTTACGAATTTCTCACTCAATTCCCTGAAGCTGGATATGGACCGTGCTGGAAGGCGGGTAAACCACAGTAACGCCACTTCTTCCAAGAATATAAGGAACACTTTACATTTACCTGCGTCTGTAGCTGCAACGGCATTCATTGAACAGGAGTATCACATTAAATGCTGGATGGGATCAGTCCTGCCCGTGTAGCGATTCATGGTCGGCATATTGAAGCGCCTCGGAAATGTAACATTCTGTATGTCATCAGTAAAAGGTGTGTGACTGCGGTCTATGCCCTAATCTTCATTCCTTTGTCAACGGATATCTACCATGACTTGTCTAATCATTGCTTCAACCTCTACATGGGTCAGGGTAGACTCGGGGTCAGCCCTCCTTGCCCGACGTCCTCCTTTGACGTTTCTTTGACGTGATGCTATAAAATCTGGGCCCTGAGCAGAACTCCCTTGCCCCCTGTTGTCGCGGTCGACCATGCGACGAGCGGGAGGCACACCATCCCTTAGTGGAGAACAGGTTCATTTAAGTTGCGGTTACCAGTCCCCTGATTAAATGCCTCTTCTTCACGAGATGGGAGTGACCCAAATCGAAGTCGTTATATGTTTCGGGCCTTTCTAACGGGGGCCCTCGTTGGTTCCTTCGGGGCTCTTCAGATGATGATGTATGTTCCGGAGAAGAAAGCCGGGTTGGTGAGGAGACCCTCTGCCTTATGAGGTCATCAATTCTCCTGTCCATAGTAGTCAGATTCTGTCGCAACACTGAACTCTCTTGCCTTTGAGCAGCTAACTCATCAAATAGTTTGTCCCACATGTCAATGACACGAGAAAGATCCCCTTCAGTAGCCAGGGCAGAAGGATCAAATTGGTCACCAACATTCTCTCTTATATGTAAAGAGCTTGAGCCAGGTTAAGCTGATGTACCAGCACGAGAGGAACGAGCCATAACCTCCTTTTTGGGTCGGGTCGTAGTCTGCTTGTCTCTTTGGATTGCAGAATCCTTACCTCGGTGGCTCAGAGCGCCCCCCTGGGATCTGATCGTGGAAGTGTTGGGGGGACGGTTCGTGACGAGGTCGTGGGAGTGTGTGGTAACTCCTTCAGCTGGTTGGATCGTGATCCCCTCAACGGATCAGTTCGCCCCCTCCTCTTGGCGATCCGAGAGCTCCTCCTCAACCTGCTCGTGCATACTTTCCTCGATCGCTTCATTCGTAGCTTCGTTCGCTAGCTAAGCTCGTAATTCCTTAGACTTCTTTCCAGCCATGATATCGGGGTATCGCTGAAATCTTCAAAACTCGAAACTGCTGAGTTTTGGACTGTCTTCTTTGGACTTGAATATCCAAACAGTAGAGCAACAATCCAACTTACTGAGACTTTGTTCTCAGTGAAAGCACCAAAATGTTAGATCCAAAATTAGCTCTAACACCCAAGCTGTTCAATTATGCAGAAATTAATATCAGGAAAAATGCTAGAAAATCAGAAAAGACACAAGATTTATAGTGGTTCGGCGTTAACGAGCCTATGTCCACTTTATATCAATGATTACACTTAAAATCAGAGTACAATCGATGATTTATCCCTCAATGTCACTCTTACAATGTTGAATTCACTCAATAATTTCGAAACAACTCTGAATAATAATGGAGGTGTGATAATGGTGGATACAGAACTTAGAATTGCCAAAAAGATCCCGAAAAATTCCAAGTTCTGGGCTTTTTATAGATGATTTCCTCAGGCAGATCATGGTCATACGTGGCACACATCTCGAGAATTTAGGATTGGTTCGTGGCTTGATGGAGAATTGGTCAATATGACAGTTATGGACAGGTGTCACAGGATCCGACGTTTGCGGATCATGGTGGACTTGATCTTGGCCATCTCCTTGCCTTCTGGACTTGGATCGGATCATGTAGAAGAGGAGAGGGTGGATCGGATCGAGTTGCTGTGAACGGACCGGGTCGGATCGCATCGGGCTGACGTGAGTGGGTCACATCGGATCGGATCGGGCTAACAGAGGGGCGATCGCGATCGGGATTGCCAACGCAGACTAGAGACAGGTTAGCGGGTGATGCACGAGTAGCTGATCGAGAGGCGAGCAGGAGGCTTCCACGTATGATATATATATATATATATATATATATATATATACAGATATTCTCCCTGTGTTATTGGTGGTCACTACTTGGGCATTAGTATTGTACCTTCCTTATCTTGCTTTTAGAGACAGTTTTAGAAGTTGTAATAATGATGTTGTGGGACATAAGCTGTATTTGGATTTTTCCGCTGCTACGATAGTTAGTTTCCATCTTATGCACGGTCTCACCTGTTTTGTGTCAAGCATATGTTATGATTATATTTTATTCTAGGCGCTGTGAAACATATTACAGGTCCTTTATTGATTCTCCGTATTCTTCCTTTCCTTCTGACGATCGTCTCGTGCTAACTGGACATGTATACAGCGCACTTTTGGAGTAAATGTCGGTTGGTGCAGGGCGGGCCGTCACATTCGGTGTAGGGAATTCCCTACTCATTTGTTAGAATTTATTCAGATGGGCTTTCTAAAACCACGAGCCCACAGGGTAAAGAATATAATACATCCACCCCCAATCTTTCCCCACCCCGTTCATTCATACGCCGTTTCAAGAAGAGAAAATAAAACCCTAAATTGATTTGCTCCATCGCCACTTCCTACATCCATGTTGCCACCGTCACCGTCTCCTCCTCCGCCTCCTGCATCCACGGCGCCGCTTCTATTCCTCCAACTGCGCCTTGCTGCAGCAGTTTGAGATGAATGATTTCAAGGATCTTAGGTTCATTCTCTCATCCTAATTTTATTTGAAATTAGATGTAACCTGGTTTACCTAGTTCAGATTCAATAACATGGGAATTTTATTGTCTAAGGAATCTAGTACCCTTCGATCATTTAGTGTGAAACAAAGGGTGCAGTTAGGATTGAAAGCCACGTTCAATCCTAAAGCTGTCCATTACTGATTGTAAGTCTTTTATTTGACTTCTATGCAAGTAGTGAACTGAGGTAAATGTTTCCTCCATTGGTCTATGTATTGATTTCTTTTCAGGAAAAAATGCATTATCCATATGGTTATTTTAAGTGTATATAATAATGATAATATTAGTTTTCAACTATTCTATTTTTCTTCCTTGACGAATTCCTTTTGTTATTGTTTCCCGCATGCATGTATAAATGTTTGGACCATAGTTTTTAGACCAGTAAGTACTCACGTAACAACCAGGTTTGGTTCATCTGTTTGAGAAGCCAAAAGATGAGTAAAAAATCGAACTTTTAGGGGATGGCAATGTTGCTTTTTCCAAATAACTTTTTTCCCTACAAGATCCATAATTCAATAATTTTATAGCTAGAGAAAAAAGTCTACTTTTGATGCTACCAATATTCATGTTTCTAATATTTGTGTATCTCATAGGCTTGCTTTGATTTGTAGTAAATCAGTGAAAGAGAAAGTCAACAACTAACTGAAGCATGTGCTAAACTTCAACCAAGTTCTTTATTTATTCATCCTTCCACATAGTGGTATGCAAACAATATGCAAACAACGACCTGTTAGCAATAACAGTAGTAGATAAACCGAACCTTTCAGAAGCAATGAAAGACGAATTTGGAATTTGGCATTTTTGAAAGTCGATGCACTCTTCAAGAGAAGAGCTTGAATGGGCTCTTCATCTTCTTCAACTAAAGTGGGTTACACACACACATATGAGTTTGATTTACAATAAAATTGTATATGTGAATAAGTTATATTTATGTATTACCACATAAATAATAATACTATAGACTGTAATCAGATTAAAAATGTTAAGTCTAGTATTCATATATGTTGATTATTCACATCTAGAATAATGCTTCCTTTAGTCACAACTAATTTGGTACAATGACATTTACAGCGAGGATGTAAGTTAGTATATTACCATTTGCACGGTAATTAATCATATTATTCCAAGTGTAGCACTTGGATACCAGTACAGTGTGGTCCTAAATGTATACTTACACATTTTCTGAGAAAATGCACGATCAACCAAGATTAAACCCATATTGATCGGGGGAGGTGAAAACCGGATGCCTTAAGTAACTTGCTGCAGTTGAATTCAATGTTGAATGGTCGAGTACAAACATTTATATAAGGTAAAAGTAATACTATTTTACTGTCTAATGTATATAAATCTAGCTTGATATATCCATGTGGGGATACAATTTCTCTTTAATTAGAGTACAATGTCATCAATCGGCGTGTACCAGTGCAAAATATATGTGTATTCATGATTAAATAAATTAAATAAATTGTATGTTTTCTTTTAACACCAACAATGCCATTAGAGTTTGATTTCAGGGTCTCTAATTCGACAATTTAGAATCTTACTATCGTACTAGTGGGGTTATTGATGTGTTTATGAACTTTGGAAACACACCATGCTAGTTAATTCTAAATAAAAACTCATGTTTGTATTCACATCAAGAATTCTTTGCTTCCGAATTTATGAAGTAGAGTAATCTTGATATACCATGGCTTATGTAATGAACCAATTCAAAAGTGGTTTTGTTTCTTGTAAAGACCCGGATTTTTCGATCATTTGTTTTGGAATATTTAAATTTATTTTAAATATTAGATTAGAAATATTAATGGATTATTAATATTGAATTTGTTTATTGAACGACGATTAAACGTTTATATTTATAATTAATATAAAACGAGCTCATAACGACTCGGTAGTTCGTAATATTTAGTTTTGAACTTCGAATGAATATACAGAATCCGTTTTATGTCGGAATTCTGTAAAACAAGAAACGATGGGATCGTTTGGATTATAATTTTCTAACGGAAAATTAAATCGAGATTTTAGCTTGTAAATTGTTAGTTATGTCCAAGTCAAAATTTTAAATAGTCGCTATGGATTTCGATTATAAACAATAATGTTTTTAATAAATATAAAAGGGTTTATATATAATTCGAATATCATTTAACTCAAAAATATTAATTTATAATTCCGTATTGGGTTATATTTGGATTATAATAGTGTGCTTGTTATGTTTGGAAATTGGGTATTTCGGTGCATACATTTAACATGCAGTGTTAACTAGAGGTTAAAATTTAAAACTAACTGAAATTAATTAAATATTTCTACCCTAAATTCCCCTATACTCAAGCATTAAGTAATGGAAAAAAGCTATCCTAAATGAACATGCCTATATCCAAATTTTTCCTGTCGTCGAAATGCACATGCCAGTACAAATGCAAACCAAATATTGAGTGGGGACTACAGTGAGTTTGAAGCAAATCACTCAAGATCCTGGTAATGGTCTAAAATGAATCTCAGATATGAACCACTCTTGTTTCCATTTAAGGGGCCTATAGGGAATAATAAATGAATCTAGATAAAATAATATATAGTACAGGTGTTATTAAATAAGCCTAAATGTATTCAAACCCGACTCAGCCCAATTACCTGGTTTAACCCAATGCATATCTGGATGTGTAAATACCATATGTTCTCTATCTTTCTAAAACCAATAAAATAGCATTCAATTCTCCTTAATACAAACAATATTTCAATCGAACTTCTGTATCAAATTTGTATTCATATAACCATATCAAATTCTTACATATATATATATATATATATATATATATATTCGGTGGTCATTTCATTTATCAACACACATAATTAGGTGCGTTTAAGTTGCTATAATTCGCATGATAGTGTGGAACCTGTAAAAGATACCATTGTAGAACGAACTATAAAGGAAAAAAACATAATCAGTTATGCAACCATATATAAAAAGGGAAAATTCCACCGCTCTT
This sequence comes from Allium sativum, assembly GCA_030737875.1. Taxonomy (NCBI): domain Eukaryota; kingdom Viridiplantae; phylum Streptophyta; class Magnoliopsida; order Asparagales; family Amaryllidaceae; genus Allium; species Allium sativum. The sequence continues at coordinate 24,513,202 of CM060912.1, read as the reverse complement.
TTATGTGCGTGCTAAGGAAGCTCTATGAGTACAACGCAGCAGCAAGCTACACCCTATATAACAATGCATGCTAACCTATTTTCTGAAATTCTATGCATGTGCCGTGTTACTTAGCAGCAAAGCCTACCCCAATTCCTACCTATGTCTCTACACTAACAGTACAAACGTATACATTAATTTGTTATCTACCCTTTACATTTCTATCAGCTACTCTACCTTATATGTTTATAAATGAAATAGCTTATTATTTATTTTAATAATAATCGGAGTAAATGAGATTATTTAAATTAATAATATTATTTATAAATGAAAAGAATAATTAAAATTGATTAACGAGTTAATCATGTTTTAAAATAGACTAAGCCAACTGTTTACTGGAAGATGATTATTAAATTAGTTTGGCGCCAACTAATCTAATGAAATCATTTAACAAATAGTTGTTTGACTTAAAAAAAAGATTTAATATTTATTCCAGTTAATGATCAAGTAAATTATAATTTTAATTAATAATAATCTATGTAGTTACTCTTTAATGAAGTTCAATTAAGCAAGTAATCGAAGTAGTACTAAATTATAATTTTTCAAAGTGAATTTATGAATGGTTCTTTAAAACCGAGTAGGGTAAATGAAGTTGTAAAGTGATTTTAATCGAATACGATAATCTGAAATATATGTTACTTAATATTTTATTTAAGTAAAGGGAATCGAAATGGAAAAGTGTTTTATTAAGCCAAAGTTGTATAAACGGGGTAATAAAAGAGATTGGAAGCTAAAACGTTAATTTTAAATTAACGTTACTTAATAATGATATGAAGTGAAATGAGCGATTTTAAAATAGGACTTCCCAGAGGGAATGAATGAAAGGTTTAGAAAAAGGATTTTTGTAATTGGATTTGGTAAAAGTTGAGTAAGGGGATTGTAATAAGAATTCGGATAACAAATAGTTTAAAGTCGTTAAAGTTTAAACGTTGTTGTTTTATTTATCATTTACTAAATCAATAAATTTAGTAATAACAGCATATCTAAAAGGAGATTTCAAAAGTAGGAAGGTTTATAAAACCGTACGTTAAATAAAATAGTAAAATGGAAATTGTTGGCATTAGAATGAATATGGGTTTTTGAATTACAATTCATATTTAACTTAAGATAAGAACGTTGTTGATCAAGGTCTGAGAGGTAATTAAAATACCCTAACTTGAACGGCTTCAGGATTATCGAAAGATGATATTAGTTGTAATAGTAGAGATGTTTAAAGTAATTTATTATGAGGAATAATAACGTAACGTTATTTGAAGTGCTTGGGAATATATATAATGGGATTCCAGATATAAAAGGAATTAAAAAGGGGCTTGAGAATATGAAGTGATATTTCTGTAATAAAAGAAATAAAAAGGAGATTGGTGAAATATAATGATATGTTCAAAATAAGGAGGTGAGATTTGGAGCGAGTTTATTCTGAAAGGGAAAGTGACGATTATGGTGTTCAAATAATGAAAACAAAGGAGATATCGAAACGATTGTTTGAAATGATAAATTGAATTGGTTTCCCAATTTTAAATAATAAGTAACGTTGTAACAAATATTTTGAAATGGCAGTTAACGGGAAATGGAATATTGATTTTTAGATATTTTCCTAAGTATCAAAATGAAATGATTTGAGAATATATATCAATTGATATATTATTTTAATGGCCAAGTGATGTTGTGTACTCAACCAATGAATTTATTTTATTTTTATGATTGTTCATTTTGATAGTTAAATAACCAACTATCAAAATCATGCCCAATGCGCTGTTGGTACAGAAAGATCGGGATCGAATTTATATTTGAAAACCATTTCGAACCATCACATACGTAAATGAAGTAGATATCTGATGCTGATTGAAGATGGAGCAATTGAAGACCTTTAATCTTCATGAGAGGAAGAACTATTGTTAAATACCTCTGGCTGATCCCTAGAGTTAACAATGATTCTGTCGTGATTGAAATCTACGGATTGCAAGGACTACTTGCTACTGATCTAAAGGGTGATTCCTAGGATGTGGTAGGAGGGTGCCTTCGGTTCATCCTATTCCTGGACGACTTGCATGGACGAATGTCGAAAGAGTATTTCCTGAAACCACGTACGTTGATTTTTACAAATATACTAAGTTGGTGGCGAAGAGGGGCACTTCTTTTATACCCAGAGTATATTTGTGGGCGTCAATTAGTGATTAGACGGATCTGACAATGTGGCATTCAAAGTGAATGGTGGCCAGAAGTTCCAAAAGTCGATTATAACCTCAAGCCTCACAACTGGATAATGACAAAAATCGGACAGGCAGCAATGCTATGTGGGTCGCTCCCATTAGGGTGTATAATCACATATCTAAAGAAATTCCTTTTTGCTTCTTTAATCTATTTCGATGCTGTCCCTTTTCGGGAAACGATGGTTTGAGCCCAACCGTTGGTGATATACATTCGATACACTCAAGCGAAATGAGTGGTCGGTCATGTGTGGGCCAGGTTGCAAGACGTTCTTGTTGAACCCCTGTATTCTCCTCTAGAGATACTCTATCGGAAGGTGGTTCTATACCTTGTCATAGTCGGAATCCAATCTCCAATAAGCACCCGGGGTTTTGTTTGTATACTATATATGTGGAGCGTGAGATGCAAGCGTTCTGCTAGATTCTATTTATTTTCATTTAGACACTATTATAATATCATAATAAGATATCGATTTTAAAATATTTTGGGTTATCGTAAGGTTAAAACCGTCTGTATTTATGTGTGGATTTTGTGACAACCACGGGATTAGAACCCCCGACCTCTCAGAAAGCAACACCATGCACTAACCACTGTGCTAAAAGATCTTTATGTTAGATTTTGAGAGAGGTATTACAGACTACCCTCCTTTAAGAGCCCAATGTCCTCGTTGGCTCATATCACTCACCACCTAGGCGTTGTGCATGTAACCCGCATCAGTACCACACCGACCGACATCCGTAGCATTACACACACAATTCCAGCTAGGTATAGGCTCTGATACCAAATGTGACAACCACGGGATTCGAACCCCTGACCTCTCAGAATGCAACACCACACACTAACCAGTGTGCTAAAAGATCTTTGTGTTAGCTTTTCAAGAGAGGTGTAACAGATTTGGTCTTACGATTATCCTTTTCTTTCGAAAGGATTTTGAACTTTAAAATCAAGTTGGATGATTCCCCTTAAAACTTTGCGAGTTTTTCTCACTCTGGTTCACCAGACTGACCATGTGTTTGTAATGCTCGGGTTAGATCGGGATGTACAGGTTCTGGTTACCAAATGATATAGAGTCCAAAGACGAGCTAAAAGAGTTCAGACGTATGGTGTTATACCATTATTGTTCCGCTGTGTTATATATATATATATATATATATATATATATATATATATATATATATATATATGAGGACAGGTCATTGTAACTGTCCAAATGTATTGATGTATTCCAATGTTATAAGTATTATTTCAAGCTCCCAATAAAAGTTGTTTCTATATAATATTTGGTTCCGCTGCAATATGGGACTCTGTGATGTATTGGTTCTTCTTATTCGTCTATTCTAACTTTCTTTCTTTCTTATCTCACCCTCTAATTTATTTCTAATAACTATCTGTGTTTTCAATACTTGGGTTCTGACAAGTGATACAAGATTTGTATTATTATCGGAATTCAGGCTCGAATTCTTGCAGGACGTTACATTTTCGGAGTGGCAGGACTCATTATGATCGTATAGATCATTGAACTAGCGTACTATGAGTCAATTAATGTCCTATGTACACTAAAGTATAGTTAAATTAATAAAATTTGTATGTTTATATATTACAGTTGAGAATACTGAATGATCAGGAGAAATTATGCAAGGCAAATTGTCAGGACATTTAGAAAAGGAGAGAGACAAGCAAAGGGAAATGGGCAGAAATCGAGTGTTAAAAGATCCAAGAGAAGAATTATAGGATATAAGCAGAAGATGTGGCATTATATATTGTTTGAATTATATGAAACGACCATGTTTAAGTTATGTAATAACTTTATTTTATTGTTTGTTGGACATGATTTGTTTCAAATACTATTGTAGCAAGTTTGTGGTAATTTGACCATGATATTCATTGTACATCAATGTCTTTATTCATATATGTTGTTATGATTTTGCATGTGTTCGGTTTTAGTAAATATTATTTTGATATGTGTGGAAAATGAAGATAAATATAAAAGTACCTTCTTGAATTTTAGTGTACAGTGACGTAGGGAATGGGTAAGAAAATTCTGGAATTAGGCGTAGGGAGGGCGTAAAGAATGCGGCATAGGGAAGGCATATGGAACTTGGCGTAAGGAAGGCATGGGAATGCAGGTGTAGGGAAGGCGTATGGAACTTGGCATATGGAAGGTGTAGGCATGCAGGCGTAGGGAACCCATAGGGAATTTTTTGCGACATCTATTTTCCAACTTCGTTTTTGGCATAGAGATGGCGTAGGGAAATCTGATTCCCAACGCATTCCATAGGCCAAATTGGCGTATGGAATTCAGATTTCTTTTGTAGTGTTGTAAACCTGTTAAAACTTGTATTTGGTTAGTGTATATTACTATGAATTGTGGTTGATTTATAACTAATCTTCTTCAGGAAATGAATGAATGTAAGAAGGTTGTATGTCAGCTTGGTTCAATCACGTTGTCATTTCTTCAAACAGAAATGCTTGCATATCTTTAATTGAATTTATTAGCAAAATTAGATCTCGGCGGTTTTTTGTTCAAGAGGAAAAAATCAGCAAAATATGTAGGAAAATTAAAATGCTTGGGATTGAAAAGCGGGCCAAGTTCAAGCACCAATTAAGGTATGCATATATTTTATTTAAGCTGATATACTTCGCATTTGAAACAAATAATATTAATCGGTCAATATTACAAACATCGTCGCTATTAATAATTGCTTCCGAAAGAACCATCTTAGTATTGTCAGGTCTATAAAAATATATATGATCACATGATAATGCCAAAATTTGTTAGCGATTTTGTTTTTGCATACAATGCTTAGTCAATAATTTTTATCCAAGTAATCGTCTGATTTTCATTATCATTATGATATTCATTTATAAAAAAGGGTAGTAAAATTGATCACATAAAATATCCTATGTATTATGACAAGCAATAAATATATTTTTAGTGAATGGCTATGAACCCCTTGAACGAGTACCATATCTTTGCAGATGTATCTAATTCGAGTTTCATAACACCAAAAGGTAAACATGCTGATTTTGTTTCTAACTGAAATGGTGGGTACAGTACTACTTTAATATGTAAATTATTTATTTAATCCAATGTACTTTGTGTAAAGAAGTTATTAGATCTTTTTGGAGCAGAAAACCAATTTTATGGGCAATTTGAAATATTTCAGTTCAAAAAGGTGATGAAGTAATGAAGGCATGTAAAGATTTTATGTAAGCTAATCTACTGACCATTTGATAATATTATCATTCTGTCAAAGGTAAAAGTAGGCAAAAGAAATCGACCAATATCACCATGTTGTGACTTTAGGGAATTTGATCTTGACAAACTTGTTAAGTATGGCCTACTATTATGTTTTGAGTTTGTTAATAACCGCTTGAAATAAAATTTCTAATTGGAGACGCTAATCCTATTCTAGATGATATACATGTGATGCGATACTGGAATGGGTATATTTATCATGCATGGGCTGCTTCATATAAATATAACTCCTAATGCATTGGTAATATCTTTTTTTATCTATTCAGCAGTCTTACAGATCGGTTCTATAAACATTGCAGTTAAGATCAGAAGCAATTCTTTACATAACCTACAGTAGTTATTCCTGTTATAGTTGGCATGGATGTTCATTAAGGGTCTGTTTGGATTAACTTTTATAAGTCAAATTTGGGTATTTCGAAAGCAAATATGAATTGGTTTTAGTTTCCAAAAAGACTAAAGATGACTTATTTTACTCATCCATCCTTTAGTATTTGTTGTAGAAAGACTGTTACAAAAAGTTGGTGTAATTAATATAATCATTATATCCTTATCTTTAGGTCTTAGCCAATATTGCATATTACTGTAAAATGAACCACCAGGGAATTAACTATGACGGTGAGGCATAAATTGGTTTTACCTTTTAAACCATATTTTATCTTTGCATTGTTTTATGGTTAAATATATCAATGTTATTATACTATCTGTAAGGCATTTTTTATACAAATTAAGCAGTTGGAAAGGAATCTGTTCCTAGGATTGAATTATATCCATATTGTTTACCTTTTGTTAGATTTGTTTCATATACCCTCCGTTGTAATGTTGATCTGCAATTTATTGGGTTGACTCAAAAATTGTTGTGTACTTTCAACCATAACGCTTACAGTGCGTAGGTTACGGGCTAAAAGCATGGAATATCAATTTATGCATGTTCTAGCGTCAATGTTCAGTTAGCCAGTTTAACTTCATAAAATGGAATGTCAAATGATTTATGTTCTATATTAATGATAACTTAATACATAAACTAAGACTAATTAAGATTATGAAGTTAATGTTGGCTGTTGTGTGCGACAACTGATAGTTTTTTATTTCAACAGAATATGTGCTATATTTTTCTAATTTGTATAGTAAACTTTGCATAATTGTATGAAGGTCAGGCACCCATGCACCATCTGCACAGGTTAAAGGCCCCACTAAATTTCATTTTGAACATCGATAAAACTAACACAATAGTGACATGTTAACTTCACGATCTTTTAACTATGAGGTCCAGATACAAGTCGTCCATGCTTTACCTACATAAGAAGCTTCTCAGTTTTTTTCTCCTTTTTCCAAATATTACTGTTACATTACTCTGATTACCTATCACATACTATCTTCTACTAGCATTATATAATAAAACCGCTATTGGACGTGTTTCCCGAACATGTTTTTTGACATAGATAAATAATTCTATTATTACGGGAAATAGGTATGACACTGAATAGGTTGCAGTCACGTGGTTCTAAATGTTCACCATGAACGCAACAACTCACCTTTCAAACATCTTACATTTAAATATAGCATCCAACATAAGGTTATCATTAACTGTAGAATGAAGAAGAGGAGAAAACAATATTAAATTTTAATATTATTCCTTAATTTCTTTCTCTTACTTGCTTGCTTTCACTTTCTCTCTTACATTCTTAACCAAATGAGAATAAGCTTTATATAGATAGTCTTACATGATCCTTCAACTTAAGAGACACACCAATTCACAATAGACACCACATTAAACTAAGAGACACATACTTATTTAATAGACACACTAACTTCCATAAGACTCTTAACATAAAGGCACTTAGACTTATGAACTGACACAACAAATCACGAACTGACATGAAAATTGACTCTAAAGACACAATACTCATCATTTTTTATCATTTCCAATAATTTATTTAAAGTTTACCCAACAAAACTCCCCCGTATACTTTAAATGTTTCAGTCTTTCAAGGCGGTTTGTATACGTCATCGACCAAATTAGCATATGGAGGCGTCTCTCCTTAGCATCTCTTTCAACATACTCCATGTATTCTTCATTGACATCTTTACTAATGCATGCGTTGCTTTGTGTGAACCCTTTCCATCTGTTTTCATCCATCAAAGTCTCATACAAATCCTTTGCTCTACAACTGAACTTCTCAGTAACACTTATACTTTTAAATCCAGCTTTATCATTCTTCTTTTCTTTCTCTACCTGCTTCTTTTCAACGTTAGTGGGAGGCACGAATGGAGATGACGGAACTTTCTCCTTTGAACCTGGCTTTTTAACTTCCAGTTCATCTTTACAGGGCCCTCCTTTTGCCATGACCTGTACATAAATCTTCATTTTCTCCAAAATTACATGTTTGCCTTTCACTAGTATTGCATCTTTGACTCTCTTACCTAAAGAACCATCATCATCTTTAACTAAAACCCTAATCTTTGGATCCTCATCTGCACTCTCATCAGCCACGTATGGAATCTCAACCGACCCATTTACTAACTTTTCCTCAGCCTCGACTGTAACTCTCTCTCTCTTGCTTCTGAGGCAGCACTCTTACTTGCTTTTGGCTTTTCTTTTGCTTTTTCTTTAACAGCTTTCTCTCTCATCTGCTCCTCTTCTTTTCTCGCCTTCTCTTCCCTTTCTTCTACTTCAGGTTCTTCGACTTCATCTTCTTCTTCTTCTTTTATTTTTGTTTCATCTTTTCCATACATCTCTCTCAATAATTCCCACGAATCTTTCGCGGTTTTCTCTCCATTAATATGATTCCATGATTCTCCATCAACGTTCTCACTCATCAAAACGCGAACTTGATTATCTCTCCGTCTCAAGCTTACAAATGATTCTCTCTCTTTTTCCGTCATGTTTTTGACGTCTTTTGGCCACTCATAGCCACCCTCAACAATCTCCCATAGTCCTTTGGAGATCAACTCTTTTTTTTTTTCTATTACTCCATCTTTCATAATTTTCCTTTGTGAGAACGAACGGCATAAAGAATAAAAATGTCATAGTTTCAACCAGGCTCTAATACCAATTTGTAGAATGAAGAAGAGGAGAAAACAATATCAAATTTTAATATTATTCCTTAATTTCTTTCTCTTACTTTCTTGCTTTCACATTCTCTCTTACATTCTTAACCAAATGAGAATAGGCTTTATATAGATAGTCTTACATGACCCTTCAACTTAAGAGACACATCAATTCACAATAGACACCACATTAAACTAAGAGACACATACTTATTTAATAGACACACTAACTTCCATAAGACTCTTAACATAAAGACACTTAGACTTATGAACCGACACAACAAATCACGAACCGACATGACAATTGACTCTAAAGACACATTACTCATCAATTTTTATCATTTCCAATATTTTATTTAAAGTCTACCCAACATTAACAAAATAATAATGTTATTACTGAAATGCTCGGTTGATACCAATGTGTGGGATCATATTTTATTCAATAACTTAAAATATATTTTATGTTATTCTATATGATCTCTAATTTCGCCAAACCATGTGTGAAGCATGGGTGCACACTTGTGTATGTATACACACACACACACATACACACACCACAAAAGCTGTAACAGAAAAGTTGCTGTGAATGAAAAAGTAGCCTAAGGTTTGAATGTTAGAATAGCGAAGCATGCTAATGAAGAAGATCTAGAAATAACAAAGACAGCCAAAAGTTACATTGTTGATCTAGCGACATGGGGCATGGCTAGAAATAGAACTGCCATGGGATGTATTGCTTATGCTTTAATTAGATTTTTTATGCATTTACATGGTACTTCAATATTTATTTATTCGTTATGAATTAATTAATAGTACGTTTATTACAATATGCAGATTTACTAATCTTGGTACAGGGTTATGAAGGTCTACTTGTGATTATATTATGCAATGTTGTTGATGTCAAAGCGGTTGAAAATCAAACTCTTGCATTGGAATAGTTGAAATAGACAAGTACTAAAAAATCTTATGTGATCCAAAATTAACTTTGTATTGCTAAAAGAAGATCGTACGGTACATAAATTTTTAATTGTTAAAACATAAGAAATATGAAACAAAGAATAACTGTATAGTTATAGTGTGACGTGTACCATGTCATGTAATTCAAATTAGTTAATGTATATTGTATTAGATGATAACCAACTCCTTCAGTCGATTTATTTGTTGTAATCTACTTATTATTTGTGATAGAAGAGGAGGTAAACGATATAGCCGTACTTGGTAGATAGCAATACTTGCTGACAACAATTTCCACCCTACAATAAGTAAGCAAACAGTCCACCATTAGCCGAAAACCAAACTGCTCAAATCTACCTATCCCATGTACACAAATCTCATGCTTATCGAAATTTATAGCTAGGCCCAATCACTTTCTGTACTTTAGTTTGAAATGAAGTTTTATATCTTGGAAGTGTCGCATGATGATGTTTTTCAGATTTATAATTTCGACTTTAGACTGCACAATAAGGAGTTTTAGTGCATGCTTTAAGCATATCTAATACAACATATTTATGTCTGCACTAGCATATTTATTACATTTCTACATTACCAACAAACTAACTACTCATACATACTATCATTTTCATTTCATTCTGAAAACAGTTTTCTAACATGATTCCTAAGAAAAATTCAAACTAGAATGGTGTCCATGATTCAAAATGGAGTTTGTTCCGCAAAATGCCCATACATCAGGATGTGATCCATATTTACATGTCCATAAGTTTCTGACGTTCTTTGTAACAATACATCATTTACTTACCATGTTTGTCTGTAAGATGATTATTGCCTAGCTTTGTACAAGACTTTCAAAAGTACTGAGACACAAATATTACTCAAAAGTATATTATTCTACTTAAAATATAGCAATACCATCCTATTTATCATGTTGCGATGATGTTCTACTATATCCAATACAGATGTGCACTAAGACCACGTCATGTGCAGGTTCACACATTAAACCATTTTCCGTTCTTTGACTGCTATGCTCATTTTTTCATACTACAAGTATACAAGACGGGGCAATCTACAAAAACTGGACACGTCACCTCCTGTCTTCATCTTTATTGCAATTTTTCTTGATGAAAATATAAAAGTACATCATTTTTTTCACAAAACAAGGCCCATATCAACATATTGCTAAGTTCAGCACTCATAAAGAACCTTCATTTTATCTATTTCCATCCACCATAACACTCCTACCTCCACATTATCCCCTTCCTAATCCCTTAATTCCAAATTATCCATAACTTCCCATGTGCATAGCATGGGTTCCAACCTAGTATATAATTTATAAAATAAAAAATATCCATAATTCAATTTTATTATCTAATCATGTTTGTTTCCTTTACAGGCAAAGCATATAGAAGAAAATGGATGATGACAATCTTTACTAATAATTGGAATGGGTTTGGTTTCACGTTTTTTGATGTAAACATGAACTACCGAAAATGCCCCTTACTATAAGAATCCGGATGAATACCAGGTCATACCTTTTGAGAGCCGTGATCATTTTCAGTTAAATCATAAATCATGCGACGAGAATTATCGTACATGTAAATGCATTCAAATTTAAACATTTTTTGTTATTAATTAATAGAATTATGGTAGGATGATACATTCCTTATGTGGCAAAAACAATGCATTTATTTTATCCTACAATCAACATAGAGGTATTAGGATTTTGGGTCACAAGTTCATATTCAATCAATCAAGAAAAAGAAAAAGAAACTTCCTATAATTTATGATAGCAAAGGTTTCATCATCGGACATACTTCATTTGTAGGTTTTATTCTCATTTCAGTATTTCATAGTATATTTGAATTCCAGATACTCAAAATCCATTTATTCTATATTACATCCGAAATTGAGTTGTGAACATATAACTAAATTTCCAATACACAGATTAAAAATATTTAGTTGATTTAATTTGTAAAATGCATTCCTCCCTTTTTAGTCTAATTGCATTTGATTTGTATAATTGCTTTATATGCCCTATGTCATTCAAATATAATTGGTAGTGTATATAACATTAAAATTATCATGTATAAAATAATCCAATATCCATAACATTGGATTTTACTACTTGAATTCAATGATAAATAGTGCATATATTTTATCGCATTCCTAAAATGCACTATTGAGATAGTATATTACAGATTTGACTATAAATAGTTACATTTTTAAACGCGATCAGTTTTAAATATTTTTGGTTATTAGTTAATAGAATTATGGTAGGATAATGCATTCCTTATACAATGCATTTATTTTATCCTACAAAAACCATGTAAGTATTGGGATTATGGGTCATAAGTTCCTATTCAATTAATCAAGAAAAAGAAACTTCCTATATTTTATGTATATAAAAGGTTCCATTAGCAGAAATACTTCGTTTGCAGGTTTTATTCTCATTTTCAGTATTTAATACTCTATTTGAATTCCAAATATTCAAAATCCATTTATTCAGTATTACATCCAAAATTGAGTTGTGAACATATAACTACATTTCCAATATACAGATTAAAAATATATTGTTGATTTAATTCGTAAAATGTTGCATTCCTCTCTTTTTAGTCTAACTGCATTTTATTTGTATAATTACTTTATATGCCCTATGTCATTCAAATATAATTGGTAGTGTATATAGCATTAAAATTATCATGTATAAAATAATCCAATGTCCATAACAGTGGATTTTAGTACTTTAATTCGATGATAAATAGTGCATATACTTTATCGCATCCTACAATCAGCGTAGAAGTATTAGGATTTTGGGTCAAGTTCTTATTCAATCAAACAAGAAACAAAAAACCTTCCTATAATTTATGTATATCAAGGTTCCATCAGCGAGTATACTTCATTTGAAGGTTTTATTCTCATTTTCAGTATTTCATACTATAATTGAATTCTAAATATTCAAAATCCATTTATTCTATATTACATCCAAAATTGAGTTGTGAACATATATGTAGTGGCCAACAAATTCGTACTATCTGAGTTGGCTGAATACAACACACATCCAACCCAAATTGCATAGAAATATGAATCATTATGAAATAAAGAAGAAAAGGATAGAAGAAGAATAGAAATAACCACACAGAATCTCACATTGCAACAGAACAAAATATAATATATCATAAATTTTGAAATATAAATTTTTAACTGTATAACATACATTTATTAGAGTACAACACTTACAACATAGCAGAAATAACAATTTTATATAACCTTGAAGCCTCCTGCTCCAAGCTTCTCCAAGTATATCTTTAAACACCTGAACTACTTGGCTGCCCGTACAAATTTTGGCACCCAAGAATTTAGGGTAAAGCAAAACGAAATGAACTCTGGGTCGGTCATGGGATTGGTATGAGTAAACAATTTAAAACAATTTGAGAAAATAAAAGATATCTCATAAGACCACGCCGTATAAGACGGAATGAGTTTTTCCCTTATGAGAATCCAAAACAATAGATTTAACTTTCAAAATCCTTTTGAAAGAAATGATAATCTTTATATCAAAACTCTTATGATATTATAATAGTTTCTATCAACCACAACTAAATAATCATTTAGCAGAACGCTTGCATCTCACGTTCTACATACATAGTATATAATCAAAACCGCGAGCACTTATTGGATAATGGATTTCCAACTATGATAAGGTATGGAACCACCTTTTGATAATGTATCTCTAGAGGGGGATACACTGGGTTCCACAAGAACATGACCGACCCCACATGACCGACCACTCAATTCGCTTGAGTGTATCGAATGTATATCACCAACGATTGGGATAAGCAATCGTTTTTCCAAATGGGACAACATCGAATAGAATAAAGAAGGAAATGAATTTTCTCTAGATAGGTGATGATACACACTAATTGGGAGCTACCAACTTAGCCATGCTGTCTGCCCAAATTTTGTCATTTCTCGGTTGTTAAGGCCTGAGACTTCGATCTCTTACCTTTCATTGATAGCACAAACACTTTGAATGCCACATTGTCAGATCTGTTAATCACTAATTGATTTCCACAAAGATAGTTTGGATATTTTTCTAAGAGAATAAATTCTCCGCCACCATATTTATTTATACAGACCAACATGTGCAATAATCAGAAATACTCTGTCAGACATTTGTCTATACAACTTCGTTCTGGGGCTGAACGTAACCGAAGGCACAATTTCTGTTAATCCATCTTAGGAAATTTCTACCTAGGATTAATAGAAATTCTCTGGCACTTTACTTCATCTTCAATTTCCTTCATATAATCTGATTCGCAATGCTAGTGCCAATACGGAGTGGTTCTCGGATAATAATCCAACCGATCTCCCCATATTGACAACGATATTGGTAGATACTTAAATAGTCGGTTATTTAACTATCGACGAAAAACAAACATCCATTTAAAACATCAAACAATCACTGGGCCCCTTAATTAATATTTCATTAATTAAATTTATCATTTTCCAATTTCTCTTCAGTGTCTTTACCCATATTTTTTTCAAACCCGTTTAACTTCTCCCAATTCTTGGAAAACATTTCCATTTATCATAACTATATTCATTTTCTATATTCTAGAAAATATCACTTAACATCGGAAAATATTTCCATATATTCACAAATCACTATTCTTTTACATTCATCAGTCCCTAACCATAAACTAGTAAGAGAACGATTTCCTAAGTACCAATCCCGAAGGCCGAAACCAACATCAGATTGACACACAGAAAGTCATTCAACTCAATTAATCTCCAGTTAGATTCTAATTCACTTAGCTTCATTTCTTTACTTCTTATCAACATAATCATTTTAATCTGCAAACGTTTGATTTTAACTCAACGTACGCTTTAAAATGTATATACGTTTCTCCTTCCAGTCTCCCAGGATTTAATTTATATATTCACCTTCTTCATAAAAAAACTTATATACATTTAATTGTTTATTAAATTTCTTATATAATTGAAAAGTCAATTTTTAGTTATCTAACATTTATTAAATTTTTCTATCACCTTTAATTTTCGGAAAAATTCGCTAGCACCTCCTTTGTACCGGTCAATTGCTCAAACATATTCTCGCCTCTCTTGGCGCTTTCCATTCAATAAGAAAATCAAAAAGCCAATTGGCTTGCCGATCCGGTGCATAAAATCTCATATAGAATTTAAAAGTGTACCTTTTTGTCGGGCACTTAAATTATAACCTTCAAACACTTCACTCCAATCCTGTTTAACATATAACTAACCATTTTTAATTTGTTCCAAGTCCATCCAATCATTTTTAACTCAGTTCGCTAATTTATTTGTTAAGTAGCTCTTTTGCCTATTACACTTTTTATTTGAACATGTCACGTTTAAATATGTTTTAATATACTTATTAACTACTCACATTCCATTTTCAACTCAAGTTTCATATTCGATTCCAAATATAAATTCTCAAATCTCATTCACTTATTTGAAGCCCGATTTCGTATCAAAACTGGACTAACTAATTATTCTTCAAATTAGTTAATCCTATTTAATAATTAAAATTCTGATTTTTGTTTCAAAAATCAGCTCACTTACTCCACTTGAGTTCATATTTATTTTATATCTCAGGTCTGGATTTTTTGAATGGAAATTCAAATTTTTATTTACTTAAAATCCTTTATTTATTCCAATAAACCATTATGGTTTTATAGTGGTTATGGCGTTGTTTTTCTGAAAATTTAATTTTGACATAACTCAAAATCTATAAGACGAAATCTATTTTTTTTTCTTCCATTGGAAAACTATTATCAAATCGGTCCTGACAATTCTTGTTTTAAAGAATTCTGACTTAAATTAAGTTCTGTATACTCAATTGAAGTTCGGAACACCAAATTACAAACTGTCGCGCCGCGACGAGTTTGTTTTAATTATAATTAAATATAAATGTTAAACTTCGTTTATTTTATAAATCTCAACTTTATTCTTATATATCTATATATAAATAAGATTTGCTTTCCAACTCTAAGTTAAACATTTCGATTTTTCTAAATCGTCGATTTTCATGACTCGGTTGTAAATATATTTACAACAAAGTGTTTATTTTTTATTTTAAGATCCTAATTCCTTTAGAAATAAATTATTTTATAAAATTTGAAAAACCGAATTCTAATTGCAAATCACATGAATTTATCTCAATACAGTTCATATTCCAAAATTTGAAATAAAATCTATCGTTACCTTTATGAAACGATTTCCAGTTCTCCTTCTAAATTCATACTTGATTTCACAATCCCCAATTATCCCATGATAATTATCCTACCTTGTTTATAAAAGTTGTTTATAAATTTAATTTCCTTATTTTATATATTAAAACAAGTTTCCATTTCAAATTCAATTTGAAATCCACTTCTTATTCTGGAATATTTTAATGATTATAATATATATATATATATGTATATATATGTATAAACAATGAATCTAGTTTTTTATTTAAACTTCTATTTATTTCAATCCTAATATCTTTCTAAAAATATTTTATTTAAATAAATTTGATTTAATCGAATTCAAATCATAAATCCATTCAGACTGATTTCAAAATGATTTTTCATTCTGAACATCAGAATGAATTCATCGTTTCTTTTTTTCGAAATCTAATTTCAATTCCCTTTTTAAATTCACATCTGAATTTAGATATCCCAAAGTATCCAGATGATAATTTTTCCATTTCAGTTATAAACATCATTTACAAATTCACTTCAATTTCCCACATTATTTAATTTATGAACAACGTTTACAAATTAACTTCCCGCATTTGTCTAATTTATAAACACCATCTATAAATTCAACACTTTTTTTATTATTCAAACAAGTTAATATTTCCTAGCCCATTCGAAATTCAAATTCTATTTTTAGAAAATTAGAATTTTCCCTCTTTAAATCTCAAAAATCCCTTTATACGATATTTTTTGTAATCAACATTTAGGGCCAGTGACATTCAACTAATCAAAAACACAACATTTTCAACCACAGGTTTTCTAACACATCATATATGATAATATATATGAAAAAAACCAAATAATAATATTTTTGAGGAATCCATTTGGATCCCACCAACCTGTTTCCCTACATCCATAGACATTAGCCAACATAAATAATATTCATCCTGCTTCGAGGTAGGATATCGCGGTATAGGTCATCCACTATCATATTGTGGGGCGCATAAGGTCATCCACTAATGATACTGCGGGAAATATCTAACCACAGATGAATATATAACATCCACAAACACCAAGCCTAAATAACTAATATCCAAACAACCAACGATTATTTTTAAAGATTAAAAATAATTCTAAATAATAAATTCTAAGTGATATTTACTCACCGTGATTTTTATTTACATTCTGGTCCAAATTTTAAATTTATCCGGCTTTAGAAGATTCCATATTTTCTCCAGCTCGTCTACATTCACTGTTACGAGTCTAACCTGACCGGTTTTTTTAATTTGGAATTCGTATACATATTTAACATGTATTATTTAAGTTATCTAACAATGTAAGTGTAACTAAAAATTTAATTATTAAACTAAAATAATTACCTTAATTCTTTCTTCTACAGTTCGTAGAAATCCTAACATTTCTTTTACCAAAATGGTGAGGCAAATTTCCAACTTTTACCACTCACTAACTACCCAAATTTTAACCAAGGATAGCCAACGAAATCCTATCACCGCAATGATCCATCTACAGCCTTTCGCAACAAAATGCTCCGCCCAATTTCTGAAACCCACTTCCTGTGAATATAGATGAACTCCAGGTCACCAAGTACATCAGCGTTCATCACATCACACCACTCTCCCCATTTCTATTTTTTCGAACGAGTTGTTTTACTAAAGTGAAGCCATTTTTTTCAAGGTTTGATTTTGATTGAAGATATCGTGGAGAGGAGCCAATTTATTTATTCGAAACTTTGATTCACTACAAGAAAACCTTGTTTTCTTGGCATAACGATACAGCGTTTTTTTATTCCTTGCCGTCAGAACTAAAAATTAGGCGGTAAACCTTGAAACCTAAAATCCGTGGACGCGGTGAAATTTAATGCACCGCATTTTTTCCTTCCCTCTATTTCTATTTCCTTCCACAGGAAAAAAAAACTTCCCCAAATCGTAAATCCTGCTCCAAATTAAATTACAAATCTCTAGCAAATCTTCCTCCAAATAAAAGAATCTTCACTAAGTCTAATTACAAATCTTTCTCCTCCAAAATGAATTTTCGTTCCCAGTAAACTTCATCGCTATTCAGTCATCTTCGTGCAGTTAGTTACTCCAGTTGCTCTCGTATCCGTTGCGGTCTTCATAAAAGACGCAAATCGACAGCTAGTGGAAGCAAATCAGGAGCTAGTGGAAGAATCTCCGTTACAATCAGTGGAAGCAGCCAGTGGAAGAACCTCCGTTGCAGTTTCCAATAATCCTTGTTCCGCTGAAACCGGTAGGCTTGTCAGTAGAGGAAAATCAGTAGTCGTCATTGCCAGCAGGTAGTACCTTCGCTCTCTTAGTCTCAGCTAAGCTGCAACCTTGCTTATAATTGATTAGCCAATTTTTTTTTCCTTCTATATCAATTTTTATTGTCGCATTCATTTTTTTGATAAATGGTTAGCTATAGTTTCTTGCAATATTTAACTAGTTTTAATTGAGAAAAGTAGCATAATTAAAATAGAGCTATACAAGTAAAGTCTACCTAGCAATTTTGAATTATTTTATTTCATGTTTTGAAATAAACAATATTTTAAGTAGCTTGGGAAACAAATAGAACTATTCAAGTAAAGCTGATTCTTTTGATAATAATTAGAAAAAATAAAGAATTTGAAAAGTATATTTACTATTGCTCCATAACTGAGCTAAAAACAGTCAGCCTACACCGAAAATTTGATACTTATGTGTATATGGTTTGTTCAGTGATTTACTCGATGCTTTTGCCTGAATTGTTGTTTATGAAAAGCATATAGGAAGCCATTCACAATGCAGGTATTTTTGTTTATGTATAGTCACATGTAACAGTTTTGCCTATGTGCTAAATTTGTTTTGTGTCAATTTGTTAGACCAAGACATATAAAAATTTTGCATCCATTTTTTCTCTCAACATATTGTTTACAACTGTTTCTAGATTTTAACTATTTAAATGAAAATTTATTTTATCATTCATCTTTTGCCTTTTGTATCATTTAGAAGAACCATTCTTCATACAAAATTGAAAAAAAAAGAATATAGAACATAAGTAATTAGTTGGTTAGAAGCTTTCATGCTTCTAAAGTTGGTATAGGAGATACTATTTTACATATAACGAATAATACAGTATAATTATACATTAAAATTTGGTGTTGTCCATAGTTTCAGTGTTTGCTAAAGTACCAAATTAAAATATTTTTGCTATAACAACACAATAGAGAATAAAATTTCTAATTAGAAATAAAAAAATTCGATTTATTATATATCCTGATCAAGGTTTTTGTTATCCTTTAGAGTTTGTACCATATCTGTATACTTGAGTGACATACATTGGATGTGTTATGTGAGATTCATTTATAAATAAAATCAACTAAAACCTGGCGCAAGGTGTTTTTTCCGCTATTTTTATTCATTTTTAATGGAACTATTCAATTATTTCCTAAAAACACACTAGCTTGCAAGATGTACTATTATGTTATGGATCTTGTATAGATTGAAATACAAAAAGATAAAAAGAAGTTATATAGACATTGGTAAAAAGAAGTTATGGATCTTGTCTAGCTCGCAAGGTGTACCAAATAGTATAGTAGATTTCGTTGTCGGGCTATTAATAACAAATTTGGTTCATGTGTAACATTGAGCATGACTTCAGTTAAGGAATAAACAAACAGTTCACATGCAAATCTAAATTTCAGAATTACATGCAATGTTCCACACGTTAATGAGAACAAGGTAATATCATTTAGCAATTTCACCAATTCATGTATTATCATATATTAAGATTTAAGAAATTTCATGGTTAAATATTGACATGAAGGCGTAGTTGTATTTCTCCATGGTAGAAAGGGCCTCATAAATATGTACAATAATTTTCTTATCTCAAATATTTACACTAAAAGGGCCCGTTATGTTGCTAAAGTAGATGAGATGTGGCAGGTGGCAGGTTTGAAGGTTAGATTTGGATTTTGGTTTGCGAGGAGTTAAACAAGCTGCTTGTAATAGAGAAGTGTACATGCACGTGTAAAATAATTGTATTGCCTTGCGTCAATTTTGGCTTCTTCGCCATTTTATGGCTTCTCCTGTCACATAAGTCAAAGTGCTAAAAAACAAAGCAGAGTGTAAAGGGATGCACAGTTCTCATTTAAGGTATAATCTCAATTAACATTGTACCATTAATCTCTTGTATGCATACAAGTTAGTATTTTGCATGTAAAATGCATGTTTTCGGAGGATATGAACTGGGTTTTACAAATTTATGTACTATGTTCAAACTAATAAGTTCACATTTCATCATTGTTTTCTGTTTTAAATTTCAATGACATTCTGCCGAGTTTTGCTTCATTTTTTGAAGGGATGCTGCTAAATTTTGCTTTCGATTAAGTACCCTATACCCATAATAATTTTATTTTTGAGTGGAGTACCATCGAAATTTGTCATCTCTTATCCAGAAGTGGAGTCTTTTTAACGATGCCCTCTATATATATTTTATTAATAGAACACATACTATACATAACAATTTAATTTTGTATGAAATGCTCATAAACTTTGACCACTCACATTCAAAAATTGTAGCGTCAACAGTTTTATTTTATCCCAAATATTAACACTAAAAAGGGCTGTTAGTCGCAATTTTTGTGTAATTCATTTTAGAATTTTAATGTAAATATTTGCATTAACATCTATGAAATTTGAAAAAAAGATTTTATATATATATATGTATATATATATATATATATATATATATAAACACACTCTCTTTGCGATTTATTGCAAATTTAAAAAAAATCAAGGAAAATAAGATGGAGAATCAATAACATTTTCGTCAAAACATAAATAAATAATGGATCAGAATGAAGACTTTGCTAACACGTTTGCTGGAACGGAACATCTAAATTAATTTTAACAAATCAAATCAAATATGATAATCTCGAATAATCAGGAAACACTAGAAAGGGCTGCGTAACTTGTGATATACTAAATGGCAAAACCGCTTGGTGTTAACAGGTTTGGTATGGGAGCAGCACCGGACAGGCATTTTTGCATGTTAAAAATATAAGTTTACATTTACTTTTTAAGTTCCATACTTTATTAGAATAATCTACATTTGAGGAAAAAAAAATGAAATTTCTGAAATCATAGGCTGCAATTATTTTGCGGTAGCAACTAATACCATGTAAGGCGCGGTGTGTCTGCAAAGGAAATATTATTAAGTAATCAAGGTGAAAATCGAGTTTTTCTATGAGTACTAAACATACTTCAACTATGCACTGTAGTGGACATTTTCTGACATTGAGATTATTTTCCTTGTTAAATTTTAAACACTTGCTCATATTTATGTGTTAACACTTATGTTAATGCATTTACTGCTTATTTCGTATATGGAAATATCAACTACGATAACAAATTCCTATTATCATATTTAGGAAACCATACATTTGTCAAAAATTACAGGAATTTTAGCATTCATGTTAACAAATTACTAGCTTACCATGAATACCTAAGGATCACTTAATATGACAAGTCATTAATGCACAATATCTGTTTTTACCTGAATTTTATTATTTCTACTTTTCAAATTATTTCCAGTTTAAATTTTAGTTGCACCATATGCATGATTTCTTTCATAATATATGTTTTCAAAAGGTTGTCCTTCCTCTTAATTTCAATTTTGTACAAGGACCTATGATCCATCAACAATAACTAGGGACCTGATAGTATATATTCTAAATAATATAAATGACTATCGTTAAGTAAATGTAGGCGCAAAACCTCAAATACTCATACCTCTAGCTTATACTTAGAGATTCTTATTGCTCACTTTTTTTTTTTTTTTTTTTTTTTTTTTTTTTTTTTTGCAGAATGGTATGTACAGGTTCAAAAAAAATAGGGATTGATGTCTTCTTGCACATAGAGCAGGTAATTGAAGGACATGATAAGGCTGTTTTATCCATGAAGAAACGTGAAGTAGCGGTAGTTACAATTCCAGCAAAACATGCTTTTTCTTCAACCAAATCGAAGCAGGACCTAGCTGTGGTTCCTTCGAACTTAGTTGTCACTTATGAGAGTGTGTTGGTATCGTTTGAGAAGGTACTTTCTTATCTTTTGTTAGCTCATTTGTGACTTGGGTACTGTTTTGTAACAGTTGCTTTAAGTTGTTCATGAAAAAGAGCCATGGGACATGAATACAACATAAAAAACTGACCATGTTATTTTTAAATGCTTTTGTAATTTAGTATTTATATTTTAAAATTTTTATTTGATTCCATTTTTTATTTAATGCACTATTTCCTTCCTTAGTGAAGGTTATGGTATATATTACAGTCATGTGTCACGAATTTGTTATCATGTTTTTTGGATGATTAGTTACAACTAGAGAAAATTCTACTGCCATGATTAATGTTCCATTAGTGGCATGATAAATTATATCGAATGGTGATTGCTAGCGCAAAATGATTAAGTTCTTGCAAATCCATTTCGGGTAATATTGTGTACGACTGTCTACTAACATCAGCATGCTCATTTTTTTATTGTAATTATTCAACTGTAATTTATGTTTTTGAACGAATTATAGTAGTTGCAAAAATGTGTGTGCATATTGTCTTGAAATTCGTGGCCACATTTCAAATATGCATATTTATCACTTTTTGAAATGCACTTGTTTGTTTATAAATACCATATTTGAAACTGTAAGGTTAATGATAGATTAACTGATACCATATAAAATGGAAATATGGAGACTATCAGTTTGATGTATTATATACGAAGAAAGAGGACTGCAAATTCAGAAAAAAGAGTATTTATATTTTTTCTTCTTCAAATACATCAATACCGTAGTAGTTGGAATCAATAATTTGGCAATAGTAATCATTATGACTGATGCGCATACTGCAATTAGCAGTTGTAAACATCAAGCTTTAAACATTTGTCGTTCAATGCATAAGCCTTAGTTTTGAACACTAGTCATATGTGACATAGGAAGTGCATTTTATATCAGTTTTTTTTAATATTGTCACAAAGATTAGAACTCTGCACTCATTTTTGATGCATGCACCGATGGTCAGATTGTTATAATCCTTATGAAGATGTTGTTGATGCCGCTAACGTAGGAATTTATACTCAAGGGAAGTTCTCTTTAATGAAGATTCGATAAGTAAATTGAACAGGTATAGCGTCATGCATTGGTTTGCTTTTTCCTGGAAATAAAATAGAAGTAACGGTGATGTGTTTTCTCAGTTGATAATGCATATTTTTGACATAGTTTAATGCAGTTGTGAATGCTTTAAGATAAAAACTTCTAACAAGGAAATGACCATATATCATTGTGCATAATAGGAAATTGATGGAGTGCAAAAGAGTCAGTCTTTAAATGAAAGTTGACAGAGAAGTGGAAAATTGTTGATGTAATTTATGCGACTCCTATAGATCTTATAATGTTTGGTAAGCTTTAGTTAAGTATAAAAAAAGAACTTTCTAGCCTTCCTTGTCTTCTACTTTTCTGCTAACTATTTTTGTTCATTTCTAAGTATTTTAGTTGCTGCTTTTGTATATAATAAAACTGCACACTGAAAATTTACCCTTAGTGAAAAATAAAACTGCACACTGAAAAATGGAAGATTTAAGAGGTTTGGAAAAGTTAGCCTCTGTATTATTGACGTATGTGCTTAAATTCAATTCATTGACACTAATTATTGGACTATTATTCAGCCAAAAGACTAGTTTAGCTATTTCTTTATCATTAACACAATAAGGGCTTTTGGAAGCAACATTTTTTATTATATTCTTTAGTCTACTTACTTCCTGTTGAACATAGAAGAATAGCTTTCTAATGTTAGCGTTTGTATTTTTGAATTAATATTAGGAGAGATGCTATTTTCGTTAATGAGTGCTTGAAACTAGTGGCTCGCAGGTATGAACAATGGTTTTGATATCTTTTCAAATATATTTGTTCTTTGTAATCGTGTTTATGTGTATTAATAGCTGTTGAGATATGCAAATCAAAAGCTAACAGAGCAGCAAACTTTGACTTTTGTGTTCTTGCATATGAATTATTTCTGATTTCTATATGTTTGGTTTTTGTCCTTTGTATCATATACTTCACATTATTAATGTCTTATACTTTCTGGTCTTCAATTTTTTTTCTTTTTGCAAGGCAATGAATCGTGAATGTATAGTTTCTGAATTCAGAACTATGGTGGATGCACTATGGTGGATACTCTTAACGAAATTGTATTTGGGATAGCTATTGCAATTTACATTGTAATGTGTGGTTTCCAGGTTATTTGATCAGTATATACTATTTAATTGTAAATTAATTTCTATCATCTAAAAATAGAATAAAAAATCTTAATAAAGTGATGCTTATTTGCACTCTCGATTATTTAGGAGAAACCAATGAAGATTTTGCTCAAACTATCAATCTTATAAAGGAGAATTGCTTCTCTCAATTCACATTTCCAGTTTTACTCTAGACCAGGTATGTATTGTATGTTTCTTGATTGATTTCTATTTACACATTAGCCTATTTACTTCCGTTGTTAGTACCTTTTTTTTCATCTTAAAATAACCCTAATTTCTATATCTTTTTTCATCTTTCAGCTCAGTATGTTTTTTATTTCTCCATAATGCATTTCACCATCAATTGTATTCCAAGTAAATTTCGAACCTAATATTTTGATACCTTCTGTTTTTGTCAGTCCTCAAACTTCAGATTTCTCCATAAATTTAAATAAATTTTGGTACCTGACAAAAGTTAAATAAATTTTTATAATAGAAATTAACTCAGTTTTATAGAAAATAAGTAATTTATACAAAATTTTAAATAAGTTGAACAAGTTTATATAAATTGAATAATTATCAAAATGTTGGAAATATTTTAGAAAAAGTAAATAAATTTAAATAAAAAACGAGCTTGTAAAGATTTAACAGATTAAATAAATTTATAAAAATTAACCTAAATAATTAATTAATGGAGACAGTTAGAAAATTGACGGAGACAAAATTAGAAAATTTAGCACGTACCACTTGCACAACAAATCAAGGTTCAACAGAGTATTAATCTCTTAGTTATTATAGCTGGATGCCTGTGCATGTAATACATCCAGAGCAAACAGCTTCCTAGTATATGTATTTTTGTGTGTAGAGTCGTAGACTAAAGAAATTCTATGTTAAGTAATTTAAAATAAACTTGGTGGGTATGCGCAGTTTTGACTCTGAACAATTCGATCATTTGTTTCAATACTATGTAACTATTAACTGTAAAAAACGATGGCAGTATTTAGAATGACATAATAGAAAACAAGAGTCTGACCATTGTGTTGTAGTTAAGAGTCGTAAGTCTCAAATTGCAACCCTAATAAATATCAAATAAGAGCAGTACAGAGGAGAAGCAGTTTGGTGATGTCTTGGAACTGTTTATTGGATGGTGAAGGCTGTTGCGAGTGAAGTGCAGAGATTCTGTGATGATATTGTAAATTGTTGTAGTGGTGATATTTGGTTTTGAATGTGATGCATTGCACTCGAAGGTGGTGAAGTAGAAGGATTTGGATTATGCTGTATTAATGATTTATGGTGATCTAGTGGTGTGGTTTGGGTTTGGCGGGGGAGGATAGTGGTTATGGTTAAGGGCTGAAAGGTGGTGATGTGGGTGGAAATGCAGTTGAAGTAGGTAGTCCAGGAGTTTGTAAATGGGCGAGTTTGCTGAGGAGATAGATAAATGCAGGTCAAAGAGGTGAAGTGGGCTGGATAGTGGGGAGTTTTTTTATTGAGCCTGAAATCTAGTGTTCAGAATAATTTTTTTGTTTTAAAAATAGGCTTCTGTCTTTAAATTGAACAAGGCTTTCTTAATATACATCCTTATGAGTTATCAGAATAATTTTCTAACTGGTCTTTACTGCTTAAATCGTCGATGCCCTCTTTAGTTTTTGCGCTTGTCTTTTGTCCTTGCCTTCATATTAAATAAGGTCTGTACTTCTAGCTTATGCTAGATTTCTAGGAGATTAAGAACTATTTATTATGGCTAACCTTGCTTTCGAATAAGTCAGAACTACTTATTCTCGTGACTAACTTTACTTCTGAATGTGCTAATAATATTGAGAAAAAAAACCTTTTGCTTTACAGGTCAACCAACGAGGCTAATGGAAAACAATGTCGCAACTAATTATGTGTCGGAGTTATTTTTGCTGTTAAGACTACATTTTGGTTAATAAGAATGTTTCCACTACTATTTTTAGTCATGACTACTTGTGTATGCATATGTTTGATGTACCAATACTATTTTATGAACTATTATGGACATATTGTGAATGTTTGATGTAAGAATATTGCATAGTTTAATTATAGAATTTTACATGTTTATTATGAATTATGCGATCAATATAAAATGTGTTATTAATGTAATGCTTTGATTTTGAAATGTGGTATTGATATAATATGTTGATTTTAAACTGGTGTATGTATTCTAAAATTATTTTGGACTTTTGATGGCATTTTTAAAATGCTATTGAAAATTTTTATGGCATTTTTAACATGTCGTAAATAGTTCTTTTAAAAATTGACAAACACTCATGACAATTCTTAAATGCCGTAAATAAATATCATAACAAAAAATAAACGCTATAACTTCTTTTCTTAGCATGTAAAAAACGTTGAGAAATAGTTTTTATGGCATTCAGAAAACACTAAGAAAAGATTTATGACAAATCAGTCTAAACGCCATGAAATGTATTAACAGCCTAATAGAAACGCCATGGAATCATACTTTTCACAACGTTTGTATACTGCTATAAAATGATTCCAACTTTTAACTACATGTTGATAAACAGCGTATACAAAAACGCTGTTAATTCTTTCTACAACGTTTTTTAAATGCTGTAAAAGGTCCTATTTGTTGTAGTGATTTGTTCTTGGTTTACTGAAGAATGAAATTAAACAGAGGATGTGTGCGTTATAAAATAAACAAATGCGGCCATTTCAATTTGAACTTCGATCCATTCATTTGCACGAGAATGGAAATGAAAAGAAGAGAAAAAAAAGATAATTGCATTTATATAGATGAAGGATACTTCAGTTTGAAGGAATGTAGTCTGTAGGTTATATAAGCAGGTATAGGCTTAGCACATAAAATTTAATTCGATTTGATTATACATTAATACGACTTGATTTAAAGAGAATTTTATTCTTTTTAAATAGATCCTGATTTGATTTCGATTCGATTTTGAGCTTATCCATTAAAAATATATCGGGGTTCATTGCTTAACATCACGAGCCGTTATTTTAACGTAACGACGGACGTTCCAATGCTACAACACTATTCTGAACTCGATAGAAAGTATTCTGAAATTTAATTCGAATGTATATATAAAATAACCATATTAAATCAATATAATATAATTTAACTTCAAACAAATAAATTTCTCGATAATAAATTATTATTATTATCGTATATATTCAAATAGAATTTATATCGGTCATATGGATTATTTTGATTCAGTTTTTTACTTCGATCTCAATTATATTTCATATTACGATAATTTAATATATTCGATATTAATTCGAAATCGATTATTAAATCGATAACATAATATAAAAATTCATTTATATTATCAACTCTATATTTAAAACGATATTAAACATTTAAAATTAATTGTTCGAAAAATCCAAGTCGTTACAATATAACTACATTTCCAATATACAGATTAAAAATATATTGCTGATTTAATTTGTAAAATGCTGCATTCCTCTCTTTTTTAGCCTAGTTGCATTTGATTTTTATAATTACTTTAAATGTCCTATGTCATTCAAATATAATTGGTGGTTTATATAACGTTAAAATTATCATGTATAAAATAATCCAATTAAGATTTTAGTACTTTGATTCGATGAGGAATAGGCAATGGATCATCACATCCAGTCCACTGCATAAACCACTCAGGATCTTCTGCCCAACCGGGTTGCTGAGGAGGCGGAGCTGGATTAAACTGTGACAAATAATTAACTTCCGAAGACATCATAACTGGAGCATGAATACCCAACTTCAATGTGATAGATCCAAAAAAAATCCATATTCCCTACAAAGACTGCAGCATCTAGTAATGGGCCCACATCTCTAGCATTCTGCCGCCAATAAGTATTGTAATTAATGTCCACACCATCATACAAATATTGCTGACAGTTGTCCTGATAAAGAGTTGTTTGCAATTCCGCATACGTATCGTACGTCATGGTACGTGCCATGAGAAGCGGGGGATCAATAGGAATAGCAGTCTGGCCAGTCAATTGTCTATAACATCGCTCTCCTGCAAATAACTCATAACAATTGCCAGGCAGAGCAAGTAAAGGCAAGTGCTTCATTGACAAATTACGGGCAACTTGAACTTTATTCTCATCAATAGCAATAGAGTTATGCCATAGTTTCCTGTTAATATGGCTAGCTTGTCGACGATCAATATGATATCGTGTAAAAGAGAACAAATGTGCTGCAGTATCACGTGTTCTTGCTCTGTTCTATTTCTCCCAAGTTTTTAATCTAGGATACGCCACTTTCTTTACATCTTCTTTAACAATATATCCCCCGATAGTCATATACTCAAAGAAGCAGTACTGCAAAATAAAACTTTAAATTTGTTAGTCAATTAACTAATTGAACAGGTTTGCTGAATTAAATTGAAAATAGTTATGGTTAGTATACCTGTAATAACTCAACAAAACCAGTAAGACGACCAGATCAGATCACAGCCACATCCAGACTGTAGTACATATAGCCCAAAATAGCCGAACCCCAATCATACCGCCTAGCTATTTCCAAATTCATAACTGCTTCTATATACCCAAGACTGATTGTGTCATTTGTCGATGTGAAGAAAAGAGTGCCCATCATATATAACAAAAAATGCTTGCATTATGTCCAAGGTCGTTCATATTAGCTGCGATGTACTCCTTAGTAAAATATTTTGTAAGGACCCGATACTTCCCCGGTCTCTGAAGAGGAGAGGAAGCATGGTTTGCCATGAGGACAAGACGAATCAGAACACAAAAATAAGAACATTTCATTGCTTATTACAACAATTAATCAGAATACGAGAATATATAGAGTATGAGTAAATATTATACAACAGAAAAATATCAGAGATTTACAAGTTACAATACATAGCAACGGAAAAATAATACAAAACACAACTGGAAGAAATAAATGGATACAGAGCTTTCCGAGTATCGTTCCAGCTGTAAACCAGGATCCTGTGAATATAATTATGCAAAACCACAACTACTAGCTGCCCGTGTGGAAAATAAGGGCACCCAGGGTTTAGGTTAAAACAATAAATTCCAGGTCAGTCATGTGACTGGTATGAGAACTAAAACAGTTATTTAAAACTTTACTTTAAATCAGATATATCGAGGGGCCACGCCGTATAACACGGAACGGGTTTCCTCCCAAGAATACCAGTGCATATAACAAAACAGCGCAATGCTTTTTGGAAAAATGAAGCTATTATAAGACTCAGGTCCTATCACACAATGCAACGCAAGCCGGAGGATAGGGTTTTCCCTTATAATAGCCAAACATGCTTGGTATGTTAAAACAAATCATTTGATACTATTATAAGTGCATAGTGTAAAAACAACTTCAAATATAAATGTATCAATCCTAGGTGGCATGGTAACCATATATCATGTCACCAATACTAGGCTCTACAATCAAAACCGCAAAGTCACGTATTCGAAGTTGGATTTCCATCTGTGAACCAAGGCAAGGGATCGTCCTTACCACTTCGAGGCTCTCTAGCCCGAGCCTCAGGAACAGCCGCAACTGCACCTTGGATCTTCAGGACCGATCCACTCGATGTGGATTATAATGCCTGAACATTGCGTTTCCCCACCCTATGGGGCGTAAATGAGTCCTAAGACTCCATCGGCTCCACGTAGTCATCGATATATCCGAGGTGACTCGCAATCCAACAACCACATAGGTGAAAATAATATAAATGTCAGGACTGGTAGGTCACTGACACCACCCTAGCTAGAAAGAAACGCATGCCCTCTCTGTAGTGCTCTCCCGTTTCTGGTTCACAACCGGGGTGTGAGGCTCGTGAATTAACGCTACACAAAACTATGCAACACAGGCGTTGCTTTGATCATCAACCACAAGACTTTGCTTTTCAACAGAAGCCTTGATCATTTGCGTCTCAGCATGCCACACAGGCAATTCACGCTATGCAACCGATATCAATCACACAAAATGAAATCCGATGTTAGATACACATCCATTTACAAGTCCGTTCTAGGTCTGAATGAAAGCAGAGGAACCTTATTCCTCGCATATCAATCGATCTCCAAGTATGTCTGGACAATCACCAACTGATTCCCTCCTCTTGGGTGTACAACCCAATCAGGATCATCAGTAATTATCCAAACGATGTGAAGACCTCCGGTCTTCAACCACCGTCTTCATCCATGACACATCGTTGAATTAGTTATTCAGAATGGGATAAACCCGATCTTTCTGAATAACTCACATATATAATAAACAGGTGCTACAAAAACACAACATACGCCTCATTCCAATCTAGAATATTCCTTTATTCAATTATTTTTATACTTTGGGAAAGGTTCCCATTAATTTTATCAAAGATAAATTCTTTAAATTTATTCTTTAATCTTCTTTTGAATATCAATTCAAACCAAATTATGGTTTATCCAAATTAATCGGGATTAGCGAACCTTACCGAAGTAATCATTTGTTTAATTTCCCAACCCCAACCTATTCATCCCATGAAGTAAAACTGGTAATACTTCATATCTAACACCACGGTGTTATTGGTATATTCAATTACCATTTCACGTTCAAATCTAATTAAAGATTTAACTATCGCCTGGAGCAAAACTGGTGATACTCCATTCTCGATCATTTCAATCTAATTAAAGATTCATTAAAACTCCACTTGGTTTTAATCTTCCCAGAAATCAATGTTAATGATTGTTTAACTTGGGAAATCATATCCTGTTTTAACTGGGTTAAAGAACCAATGTCATTTAAAACACGGTTCACGATAAACCCAGAATCACATTTTATTCCATCAGCCTTTAACCGTAAATTAGCAAGTGAACAATTCCCTAAGTAATAACCCCGAAGGTCGAAACCAACATCAGATCAATACCCAAGAAACTATCCAACTTAACTAATCTCTAGTTAGTTTCTGATTTTCTTAACTCCGTTGGGTCTAAGAACAGTATCATTAAAGATACCATTCACGACAACCCAAAATCACATTCCATTAACCATGTAGTCTTCATGGAAAACAAATCGATATATATAATCGATATAAACTTCCATATCCAACTAACAATATAAATGGAATAACGGCAAAGCCTTTTAAATTCCATATATATTAGCAGTCCTCATCCACAGAAATTCACTTTGATTATTACCAAATCGAGTTCCATTCCATTCCAATTTATTTTATTTAAATTGGAAAACTTTACTTTGGAAATTTTCCTTTAAATATTAACAAAAGATTTATAAATTCCAAATCACATTTCACTGTGAATCGAGTTAAAGAACAAATGTCGTTAAAACACAGTTCACAACAAACCCAATTCACATTCCATAAATTATCGGGTTAAAGTACAAATGTTATTTAAAACACCGTTCACGATAAACCCACAAATCAATTCCAATTCGATTCCAATTAAATATTATTTAATTGGTACTTCATTAAATCTAAAATAAAAAGATTTAATCCTTTTTCTCAACTGGGTTTAAGAACAGTGTTAATGAAGACACCATTCACGACAAACCCAAATCCCATTTGATATTAAATACAAGGCTCTGAATAGAAAATATATCGGCTTATATTCAATATCAAATATTATAACCAACAGATATTGTATTAGAAATAACGATATAAATATATCTTTCAAATTTCCATAACAACATAAGTATATTCAATAAATCCAACATCGAAATATTCCGAAGACAATTTCGAATCAAATCCATTCCAATTTATATATTGGAAATTTTGCTTATTTTTAAAGCCATTTCAAATCCAACTTATTTATTTTAAAAATAAATGGATTATAATTCTAGTTCATTTCGATAAAAATCTATTTTTATCTTTTCAAATATGGAGTTTTTCATCCCAAATCATTTCTTATGATTTTATACTAATTATTGATATTTTTAATAATTTTATCAAGGCCCGTACGTCGATTTCCATCAATGGCCATCGAACTGCACTTACAGCGACCTTTTCCAAATTTGATTTGGAAATAATTCCAAATCCAATCGTTAAATTTCTAATTTATTGTATTTGTTAGAAAGCACTTTTCGATACAAACCCAACGGTTCCGATTTAGGAGAATCTGACGGTCGGATCTCCCGTAATGTCCATTTGAAGTCAATGGTCGAGATTCGCGAACTGCCGCAGCATGGTGCGTTCTATTCAGGCCATAATATATATATATATATATATATATATATAATATATATATTATATATATTTCATCAATTTCCTTTTTAAAACGTATTTTATAAATCGTTTTAAATTCGTTTTCAAAACGATTTCAACTTCCTATTCAATTTCTAATCAAAATTGAATATTACATATCATCGATATATAAATGATAATATTTTCAAAACATTAGATTTTGAGATCAATTCCTTTTCGATATTCATTATAAAAATGAATAAAATCGATATAAATATCATTCACGTCAAAATGGCGTTAATCTAATCAACACGGCTATATATATATAAATATATTCGTACCCATCCCAAATCGGACATCAAAATCAGATTTTAATTCTTTTCTGAATATTGTTTGAAAATATTCGTTATTTTAAAATAATCGTTATTTTAAAATATTTTTTCTTTCTGAACTGGAATCAGACACAGTCAATTACCATATAATTTGATTATATGGATTTCACACAACAAATGTGTATAACAACAATGAAAACAGCAATCCATCATCCAGAGTGCATTCTACACTGTGTAAGCATCAAATACAAATATTTAATGCTTACACAGCTTGTCAATCGATCGACATACAGCTAAATATCGGGATTAGTGTATGTCCAATATCATCCCAATACCCGTGTGAGGCTTCAAACAATCAAATATAAGTTTTATTTGTGCAGTTGGACAATGTGTAAAATTTATTGTCCCGTCAATATCAGTCAAATCAGTGTACATAAACAAATCGTCTGATTTGTAAATGAATATCTATTACTCATATACACATTAAAAATTATAATTTTAACTACAAATTTTTTATTCATTCCACATCACACAATCCATTTTCACAACACATCAATCAAACAAACAAGTCATCCATGGTCTGTGGACGACAGGTGTCGGGTGCTGCTAAGCACCGTCTACATCCTAGTATATCTTTTAGCTAGAAAATAAATTTAAAGTGAGAAGTTCTCACCTTTGGGATCCACTCTGCCATTCTTTATTTCTGAACGGTTCAGATTTGTTTGAAACTCCAATGCGACCTTTTCCCGTTGTTCATATATAAAAATCACATTTTTAACGCTTCATTCCAATAAATAAAAATCACATTTTTATTTCTACTTCATATATTTTTACGATGCTTCTTTCTATATAAAAATTATATTTTTATATATCTACTTCTTATATAAAGATTGAATTTTTATTTCGACGTTATAAAAATCACATTTTTATTTCAACATATATATAATAAAAATCAGATTTTTATTTCGCTACATATATAAAAATTATATTTTTATATTCTCTATTATATAAAAATTCTATTTTCAATCCGCTACTCATATAAAAATCGAATTTTTATTTCGCTACAACATATAAAAATTATATTTTTATATCCCTACATATATAAAACTTATATTTTTAATACTCTACTAATATAAAAATCACTTCTTTATATCGTTAAAAATCCCTTCTTTAAACCAAATTCATTCATTTTTGAATTTCGAATAAAACACAGTGCAAAATTCACATTTTTATATCGATTATTCATATGTAAAAGTCAGATCTTTGTCCTAACATTGTATATATAAAAATTAGATTTTTATTCTAACATTGCATATATATAAAAAAAATTGATCTTTATCCTTGGCATGAATATAATAAAATCAGATTTTATAAATAAAAATCATGTTTTTAAATCAAAGTTATTTATAAAATAAAATAAAATAAATAAGAAGCTCACAGTTTAAAATTTGGAACTTCGCCGATCTTCCTTTTGTATCATTCCTCATGCCCGTACACTATCGAATCTTCATCGAGGTTAAACGTGAAGTGGGAAATCGGTAAAAATCAAATTTTTTTTGTTTAGAGGGGGCCCACTGGTTAGAGCTGCGGTCGGGGAAGGGGCGGAGCAGGTGTCTAAGGTGGAGGCAGGGGTGCGGTGGCGGTTCATCAGACTGAGGCGGTGATAGGCGCGGGTTTTGGGGCCCATGTTCCTAATTAGAAGGGGAGAGAGAAAAGGGCGATAGCGAGGGAGGAGGATGGGCTGCGGCGGAGGTCAGGCGAGGTGGCGGAGGTCCGGCGAGGGGGGCGGCGGACGTGGACGAGGGCGACGACTCCAATGTTTTTTTTATTTCTTTAATTTTGTTTGAACGATTGAGAAGAGAGAGGGGAGGGTTGACCCCCAATATATAATTATATATTTTATTTAATTTAAATTTCAAAAAGTAAAATTTTCATCTGGACCTTAAATCGAACCCAATGACTGTCGCCCTTAGCGTAATACCCCCATTCCGAACACAATGGGATATGTATCTTAAGCCAGTTCGGTTGTTTCGATCAGTTTCCATCAAAACCAAAATATAAATCTATATATCGAATTTGAACGCGCATTTCAATTTGCTGGGGCCACATACGGACTCTAAAAATTCCCAAAAAATATTTTCTAGCTTCGTATGGATGATACGGTTCTAACAAAACTAATTTCGTCAAATTCTGATATCGTTTGAAAAAGGGTCATTTTCTGGTCGATCGAAATTGACTGAAACTGTTAAAACATGTTTTCTTTTGCCGCGCTCACATATTGCTTTCAAAAATTATGAATTTTGAAACCTAGCAATAAATCGACATCACGGATCCAAAAAAAGTGGTTTCGTCGAAAACTGAGGTCGTTTGGAAAATTTCCATTTTTATGGGCCAGAATTCCATAGCGACCATTCTGAATTTTCAATTGGACGTATGTTTTGATTCCCGCTATGAAATTTTGATTGGATTCGTTGGAAAAGATATTTTCAAATAGATTCAAATATTTTTGGTTTCTCTAAAATCCGATTTGTTTTGAATCATGTACATTCAATTGAAAATTGAAATTAAATTTTCAAACTGCTACGCCATTTTCAATTCCTTTTAAAATTAAAATAAAATATTTATATTCTAACGTCGATCTATGTAAATATATATATTCTAATTCTATTCAAATTAAATTTATCATCATTATTATTTAAAATTATCATGTTAAATATTCAAAATTCACTAAAATTGCCAAAATAAAAAAAATTAATTGGCTCGGATTTTCCGGGTTATTACATATTTACTCAAATGTGATATGGCAACGTTACCCTTCCTGATATCTTTTTCAACAAGCAATGGTAAAAACTGACTAGCAATATTAAATTTTGTCCAACTCTCATCGTACGGTATACTACGATTATTCAGTCCAACTAGAATTGATGTCAACATCGTAAAATCAAATGGCGTAAAACCAATCTCAGCATTCGGAAAGAAAAATAATGTATGCGTAGTCGACTACCTATGCTTGGCTATGGCATGTATGCATCTATTATCAAAATACCTCAACTCAACATCTATAATTCTACCAAATGTATTGACTATTGGCTCTCTAATCTGTGTTTGGACTTTTAATTTATTCCACCTTTTTTTCGTTGTTGTAAATGAAGCATGACATCTCATGTTATCACGATTCTATTACAAACATGATTTTAACGTAATTTAGTACCATAACAATAAATTGAATTAAAAGATAACATTAGATTATAATACTAAATTTACCGTCATCTCTATTCCGGTCTCGAAAATGGGACATATTCCTTCATGAAGACTAGTAATAAACCGAACAGGAAATGTGTTAGAAATCAATTTTTCCACGCCAACACCACACTACACCATAGATTGCATACGACAATGCCAGAGGAGTGATGCAAGAAGTGCAAAAAAATGTTGCTATAGGCCAAAAATGATCTGCGGCAACACTTTTTGGGGTTGCCTTTTTCCGTGTTGCCTTAGAGTCAAAGGCAACGTCTTTGTTATCCTAAGGTAACATCGCTACAGATGTTGCTACCGGTACTAAATTTACATAAATGTGGGGCCCATTAAATTCTGAATTCCGGGTTCACGGAATCCTGTTGTGCCACTAAAATTTGTAGTCGGGTTCACGGAATCCTGTTTGTGGGGCCCACATGCATTAATTTATGGCAACACTATGTCATAGCTACAACAACATTTAACATTACATACTGCAACATTTTATCATAGTTATTGCATCATTATATAACATACTGCAACATAACAGCAATTAACATCACACACTGAAATTAATAAACAACTTTTCATTTCAAATTAACCTGTAACACAAATACTATTTAGCCATATACAGAATAACAAAAAATAGCCAGTAAATTCATGTTTATAGAATACTTACAAACACAGCCAGTACTAAATTCATGTTTACATCAAATTAAAATAGTTTCAAATTAATAAAGCGCGAGCCTCTAGTGCATTCAGTACCTCTACTGCCTCCTTCACTTGCAAAATAAAGAAGTTTCAAAAGTCATGGATTTTAGCAAAAGCCTTTAGTACAACTAATGCATTTCAGCACAACCAAAGTCATGCATGCCTCGGCTACAAACTGATGCAATGCCTCATTTACATTGCAACACAAAATGGAAGACATGCATGCCTCAGTTGCATTTCAGCACAAACTATGGCTATAGTATAACTGACTTGCACTTCAGCATAAAGACATTTCAGCACAAACTATGGCCAGAGTTGCTTTTTAGGACAGAGTTGTATTTCACAATCTATGGCTGAGTTGCAAATTGATGCAATGACTCAGCTTGTTCAAAGCACGAACGATATCAAGGAATGCAATAGTATGCCTGAGGCACTAAAAATTTAGACATGCCACGACTCATTCAAGTAGAAACTCAACGATTGTATCAATTACGAACTGATACGATCATTACTGATTGAAGAGAAAATAAAATTCTTAAAAATTATGTGGTTCATTACTGAAGATCGGTCTTATACATGATCAGTTACATAGCAGCATTGAACTACATAATTGTAAGAATTGGACCGATGCTTCAGCAAGCGGAAATTGTAAGAATTCTGAAGCATACCTCCAGCCAACCATAAAAATAAGCAAAATACATACCAATAGTGTGTGTCTGTATACGATCACCGATTTGCACAATTTGTAAGGATCTTGGACTACAAAAACATGAAATTAAGAAGCCATGTTTTTTACTTTGCTAGGTGGAAGGCGGATTCGTCTTATTGGGGCATCATCTCTACACCAACGAACATCAAAATCTTGATTTCCCATCCCATCAGCAGGCTGGATATCATTCAAATCTTCATTTTCACATTCTTTTTCGTGTTCACAATAGTCTTTCGGCAATTTCTTGATAACATTATGGCACATCTTATAAATTGGATCTTCTATATAAAACACCTATTTTACTTGTGAAGCCATAACATAAGAATCAGATTTCTGGCACAATCGATTAAAATTGACACGAGTCAGCCCATATAAATCTTTCTCTTCTTGGTACTAGCAACAGTTAAATAAAACCACACTAAATTCTCCCCAATAATCTAGTTCTAATATTTCTTCAATTTATCCATAGTAATTGACTTCACCAACCAATGGATTTTGATCTTTCGAACTTGCAAAGCTAGTAGTCTAGGCTGTCAAAAATACACCACTGTTTTGTGTTGCACATTTGGCATCTCTGAACCTTGTATAAAATCTGTATCCATTAATAACATATCCAGTAAACAACTTAGCTGTTGGAAGATGCCTCATTGCAAGCAGTTGTACTTCTTTTGAAATGTCCTCCTTTTTCCCAACCTCTTCCTTTAACCACTTCCAAAATTCTTCACTGTGTTCTCTCTCTCTTTTATATTTTTTTGATGATGCATGACCATCAATTAAAGCTCAATGTTCCCTAGAATAAAGACCAGGTTAATAAAAGATAGAAACAAATTTGGCTGGATCTATTACCAAAGCTGAAACCAATCATACCAAAACATAGCTTAAGTACAAATCATGCCTGAAATCCCTGAAAGTGATGAAACTTGGAATTTACAACTAACACTACGTGAGGCTAGAATCAATAGCATGTTTGTAGATTGTTTAAAAGAACTGATTTTGCTGGCAAAAGGATGACATCAAAAATAGTTTTTTTTAATCTAGTTGACATCATTTCACAAGCTACGCGAAGAATATTATTACTGATCTTAATTGAACTTGTCCACATTTCTAATTAAATAAACCGTTGTAAACTTTAATTGCATAAAATTCCATCTGCCAGGTACAAAAAGTATAACATTATTTATTATGAAAAAAGGAACAAAATAACTAATAAAGGATTCATAAAGATAGGGATAATACTTCAATACTTACTAAAATAAAAATACTTACCCAAGTAAACTCTCTATTTCCTTGTTACCACAATTGAATAGAATGTAACGGTGACATTCCTTCTATTTAGAATTTTTAAGATGAATTGTTTTTCCATCTTTGTTTCTTCTTGTGCCAATAGGAGATTCTAGATTTTGTGGACATGTTTCAAATTGCATTTTTCCTGCTACATCGCCACCTAAGAACCTTGAACAGAATATCAAACATTCCTCTGCAAGATAACCTTCAACAATGGATGCCTCGAGCTTACTTCTTTTGCGAACATATGATTTCAGTTTACAAAGACAACACTCAGTAGCAAACATACAATGAACATGTGCAGGTCCACATATTCAAGCTCCTTGCATAAATGAAATATCAAGTGCACCATTGTATCGAAGAAAGCATTTAGGAATATCATCTCAAATTGACAAAGAATTTTCATAATTTCCTTTTGTAGCCTCTTGAGATCAGTCAAATCGATACTTTTACTCCAAAGACTTCTTAGAAATGCACCTGATCTTATCATAGATATTGAATATCATCTCAAATTGACAAAGAATTTCCATAATTTCCTTTTGTAGCCTCTTGAGATCAGCCAAATCGATACTTTTACTCCAAAGACTTCTTAGAAATGCACCTGATCTTATCATAGATATTGCAACTTCATGTTTTACAAATTTCTTCACGACAAATTACAGTAAGTAGTGGAGAAGAAAATAAGCATCGTGGCTCTTATACTCTGCAATTTTCCTCTCTTTCTTGTTTACATACTGGTTGATATTAGCTGCACAACCATAAGGCAGTTTAGCATTCTCCAACACCGAGCAAAATAGTTCCTTCGACTTGTTCGTCATTTCAAATATGGCAGCCCTCATCTTAAAGTAATTCCCATTAATTGATAAAACCGGATGAAGGACCTAATGCCTATCTATTGTAAATCATACCAAGCATTTAAATGGTCTTTCGACTTCCCATCAATGTTTAGTAAAGTACCATGTATGTTATCACAAATGTTTTTCTCTATGTGCTTAACATCAAGGTTACGTCGACATACATTTTGACTACAATATGGTAAATTAAAAAATGTTGACTTTTTTTTATAAGGAGATTCATTTTTATGCTTCTTGACCTCTTTCTTCCCAAAATTATTTTCATAACCAGCCAATAATTCTTCAATGTCAGTCCCGGATAAAATACCGGGAGGTGTTCCCATTTCAATTTCATCATTGAACCTTTTCTTATCAAACCTCCACTTGTGTCCCCAATCTAAAAATTTCCTATGATTCATGTAGCACAATTTTCTACTATGTTTTAAGTAAGTTAAAGAAGTCTCGAAAAGGCATACGGGACAAGCTAAATAACCCTGCGTGCTCCAGCCGGATAACATTGCATAGCCCGGGAAGTCGTTGATCGTCCATAACATGCTTGCCATAATGTGAAATTAGCACCAGTGAAAGCATCATAAGCTTGTATGCCAAGATCCCATAATTCTTTCAATTCTGAGACAAGAGGCTACACGTAGACATCAACGTAATTGTTAGGAGACTCTGGACCAGGGATAAGGGTTGAAAGTATCAAATTTTCTGTCTTCATGCATAACCAAGGTGGAAGGTTATAATTTACCAATACGATCAGCCATGTGCTATGCTGCGTAGTCATTATACGAAAAGGACTGAATCCATCGGATGCTACTCCTAACTTGACATTTCTGTTTTCTGATGAAAAATGAGGATAATTGGCATCCATCATCTTCCATACCTCGCCATCAGCTGGATGTCGAAGTCTGCCATAATTTTTTCATCTCACTGCATGCCATAACATAAGTTCTGCGTACTCCTTCGACATGAACATCCTTTGCAACCTTGGTTCTAGTGGAAAATAACGCATCACTTTTGCTGGTACTTTGTGAATCTGCTTCTCCGAATCCTTGTCAACAGCCACTTTCTCTTCCGGTATAACCCACCTTGAAAAACCACAACTTTTGCAGCTATTTTCCTTTTCATTTTCTACCAATATAGCATGCAGCCATTTAGACATGCATGTATTCTTTGGTAATCGAGGCCTAAATCTTTAATGATATTTTTGGTAGCATTGAAAGATAAAGGGATGTGGGCTTATGGAAAAGCTTCTTTCATCAACTCTAATAAATCCCTGAATGCAGACTCAGTGATTCTATGTAGGCATTTTAAAGAATAAAGCCTGACAATAAAACTTAATCATGAAAATTTAGTATACTCGGGATATAATGGCTATTTTCCCTCTTCAACACATTAATGAAATTTTCTAGCATCGACGTCCATTCCATTTGACCCATCAGAAGATTCATCTTCATTATTCTGCATATTTCCACAAGTATGTTGCAAAATCTCATCGAGATTATCTCCAATATTTATTCATGCTTCACAATCTATATCGTTATTGCTCCTTTCAGGATATAAACAGGAAACTTCACAAATCCATTTCATGTACAGTTCTGATGGACCATTCAAAATCAAATGGTTGTAGACTACTTCTTGACAACGCCACTTGCGATTATGACACTTTCTGCAACGGTATGTAATTTCATCACCTACCGCATATCTAGAAAAGGTATTTCGAATAAAAGGTTTCACTCCACTGATGTACCCTTCACTGAACTTAGGAAGTTCTGCCCATAGTTTTTCCTTGTCGTTCATTGAGTGATACCTCAAAGCAGTAAATTAGTCACAAGAAAAGCAGTATATTAGCAACACAACAATCAAATCAGAAAAAATTGAAATATACATTGAGTGATACCTGAAGAAGCAGATTAAATCGAAGCCCTAACTGAAATATGAAACCCAAACGACCCCAATTGAAGACCTAATTGAAACACTGAAGCCCTAACTGAACTTGAACTCGAACCTGCCCTTCTCGAATCCAAATTAAGCTAGTAAACTTGAACTTTTAGCCTTAACTGAACCTGAGAGTGAGTGTTTGAGAGGTTAAGCGGCGGAGTATTTTTTAAATTTTGATTGAAAATTTCAATATTTTGTTAGTTTCCCCCTTTTGTTTTTGTTTCCCGGCATAAACATTATTTCATGCGCGGATTGCTAATCTGGACTAAACATTATTTCACGCGGATCGCTAACTGGACCGTTGGATCATGTTGACGCGGATTGATAATTTTATTCACGAGGCTACTACAACACATGTCGATATATATGCTAACACATTTAAGCGTGCGTTGCAATAGACAAAAAACAACATAGCAATGACAATATTATAACTAGCAACACCATGGATTTTCGTTGTGATAGGCCATCTATGGTGTAGTGCCATATCCTCCATCATCACCACCAATGGACCGTATGTTTCTTCTAGAAGATTTCCTTCTTATGACAGGGCCGGCAGAGCTGGAAGCTTCAAGATTGACGTCTTCCATCTGAAATTTACAAAATACCCAAAACCCTAAAAGCTTTGAAAACTAAGAGCAAACCCTAACTTTAATTGCGCTAAATTGGGTAGGAAAGTGGGGAGATTGAGGTGAAGATTAGAGATCAATCGAATTTGATTTGAAGTTGTGGCAATTTTTGATATTTTTTAATTCGTGATCACCTGCGTCGCCATGAAAAATGAGAACACCTCTGATACTTTTTTTCCCTGGACTGACAGACGTAAGCTTTAGTTAAAAAATTAATAAATAAATGGGTTTCTGAACATCATTTAAACCGCTAAACGGCATTCTCTACCCCGTTTATGTGATTAAAAAATAGGACTTCGGATCCTCGTTCGCTGGTGGAGGAACGGGGATTCTCCACATTTCAAAAGCTTCCTCACCACCCCAAATCCACACAACTGATGGAGATGCTCTAAGGAGAAATTGCATGTAACACAGGAGTATATAGGTTAGTAAGAATAGTAGACTGAGTAATATGATTACACCATCAATCACCTGAAAATCAATTAAGGTCCTATGTGCATGAAGAAAATGAATGGAACAAAATCCTAAATGGCTCAGTAGTAGAGAATCTGAAATTGTAGACACTGGTAGTTTAAAGATCTCTACAACGAGGACTCAAATCACCTCAATCCTATTTTATCAGTCTACCTAGGCAAAAACAGAAGGAACTTCCAATTTATAAAACAATGTGGATAATATTAAAAGGATCAAATATCAGTGATTCAATAAGAATATTAAGGTTGCTAAAAATATGTTTGACCGGTTAACATGTGCAAATAGGATATGTGGAATGACGCTTGATTTAAACATTGAAGAAGCGGTGAATAAATAAGAGTATAAATTTATCGTACTTCATTTCATTTCAGTGGATTATATGTCTAATAATACAAATAGTTACTGATTTTCAGTTTTGTTGCAATAAACCTAGTTAGTGAATAAATAATTCAATATACAAATCAATCTATGTACAAAAATTTGGATAAATGAATAAAACCCCACTTTTAGCCAACTCAGCACTGAGTTGACCAGAACACACTGACGCAATCCCAGATTGTGTCAATACACGTGTAAACTGGCGCAA
Source organism: Allium sativum (assembly GCA_030737875.1). Taxonomy (NCBI): domain Eukaryota; kingdom Viridiplantae; phylum Streptophyta; class Magnoliopsida; order Asparagales; family Amaryllidaceae; genus Allium; species Allium sativum. Next base: position 24,470,317 of record CM060912.1, on the reverse strand, counting down.
TCCAAGCTTGCGCTAGTTCACTAAAAAGAAAAAGAAAAAAGTTACGGGGCACAATCTGAAATTGCGTCTAATTGGTGCAATTTTGGATTGTGATAGTTCATAAATACAAAATATTGTAGTGTGCTAATCCATGTCTTGCAAATGGATACACATGTATATATTAAAATTTAAAAACAATGTTACCATTCATTCTTCATCTTCCCAGCCGCCACAACTCCTTTTTTCCTCTAATCAACTTAGATAGCATCCGGACCTCCCCTCCTCTTTGTACTACCAGCCTTAGTCCGTGTCCTACCCTTCTCCACTTCCAGCAATCACCTACGTCACCTCTCCGTCCTACCTTCAATCCGTACCACTCCACCAACCTCACACGGCTAAAGCCACGCCACACAAAACCCTCACCAGAACCGCCTTGTCAGCACTGCCACTCTTCATCCATCGACTGCCTTCACCATCTATGACCAAAACTCTACTATTGACGCACTTGCCTCTCCATCGCTCACCTCAGTCAAGCAGTCCCTCCGCCCAACATACCTCAGCCGAGCGCCACAGCAGTTGTAGGTAGGACTCAAGATATATTTCAAATCTGAAGTTCAAGATTCATGCGCATAATATAGTAGTTCTAAAGAGTGCTCATCATTGTTTGAGTCCTCTGATTAATGCAAGTTGAAAGAATTGTATCTGATGGAATTTTCTCAATTGTTTTATGTGCATGTGCACATAAAAACATGCTCTTGTTTCCAAATAAAAAGTTCCTGATTCGATTTTAATTCTCACATTTACCATTCTTACATGAATCAATAATTGCTATGTTCCATAACTTATTTACTTTTTTACAAATTCTCCGCTGCTTTTGTAGGCTATATTGAATGTTCTTAAAACTACTACAGAAGACGAGGGTAAAATTACTATTTTCAACCAAAATGACTGTGTGAATTCCAGTATGACGTGGATTGATATCACATACCCAACGTATGTATGAATTTTTGTTTTATTATTTATATGCATTGGGTGGAGATATTCCCATGAATACATGTTCGTCATGTTCTAATCAATAGCTTTCCATTTCCATGCCTCAGAATAAGTTTTGCCATCCTAGTCTCTCAGTATACATACAACCTATGACATTATATAAAAAATATTATTTATATGTGTATAAGATCCTCATAATTTGATAGGTACTATCATATAATACTAACTAGGGCTGTCAACGGATACTTTCAGATTCGGATAGTGCTATATCCGCATCCGCATCCAAAATTATTTTTGGATATCGGATATCCGCATACACGGATATGAACGGATAATTATCCGCTCCGCCTATGGTCAATAAATCAGTGCACATAAATAAATATTTCATCATATTATAAGATTTTTCAACACAATTAATTACCAAAGTGCTAAAATAAATATATATGATGACAACATATAATTTTGAGCAATTAGCATGCGTTTAATAGACTTTCAACTTCGCAAAATAATAAATTAGTACATTTAAATATGTTAATATACACATAATTTAAGCTATAATCATGAAAAAAACGAACGGATAAGTTTCAGATGCGAATATGCCTATATCCGCATCCGCATCCTTTTTTTCGGGTATTAGATATTTATTCGCTTTTCGAATGCGAATGCGGCGGATTTCGGATTTTTTGGGTATCCATTGACAGCCCTTATTACTAACTGGATTGGATTTTTCAACTCTCATGTTTTGTATTATTATCACCGTCATGCAGGTAAAAAAATCTACAGAATTACCAAATATTTGTATAGACTATATATGTTGCACCAAAAGAATCCAAATGTGTGAAGTGGTGAAGCATATTTCTTGCCAGTGAATAATTCCTATTAAGAGGTATGCCAGTACAGTTCTGGCACTTGTAAATATTTTTTTGTTTATGTGAACTGGCACACTCCGAAAATGCGCCTAACTCTAAAACTTTTTTTTAGTGAACAGGCGCAATCTTAGATTGCGCCAGTTTACACGTGTACTGGCGCGCGCAGTCTCAGATTGTGCTAGTATATTCTACGCAACTCAGCGCTGAGTTGGCCAAAAGTATGCTATATTTGATATATGTCGAAAAAGGGGGATAAATATGTAATAAAATGTTAAAATGGGGCTAAATTTAAAGATTTTTTTTCTTTAAAAATACAGTAAAACGAATGGGTGCAGAAAGCTTGGAATGCTTCATATCTAAATACACGTGGATGGGCTGAGAACCAAGGAAGTTATACTAATTCTTTACAGTATAGTATAGATTAAGCCATTACCTTACACACATACATACAAATTCCTATGGGGATATTTAAATTTTATTCCCAATTTAATCGTATTTATAAGAATATAAACATAAATTAAGCGAACAAAAAGAGATTAGCATCCTTACCACGTATTTGATATGTCAATCCAATTAAATTCTTAAGATGTACAAGTCGTTTTCCCATATTTCTCCTCAACCATAACATAAGTGTGCGTATGAAAATAAATTGGGAAAAACAATCACAACAACATATAAATTTGCAACCCAGGTATTGACTTGATTATTGCAACAAAATGAGATAAACATAACGCCAATTACATATGTTTATAACTCTTATTTTGAATAGATTCTTTTTCTTATTTATTTTATACGCATAACATTAATATTTATATATATATATAATAAATAATACGTTCAAATTCTCTATTTTGAAAAATAGAGACTCAAACCTGTTAAATTTACAAATTATCCAAATCTTGATCTTTTGCCCAAAAATAAAACATGTGAATTTACATGAAAATAAAATAAAAAGGAATTCGATCAATATAGAAAATCATGCAAAAGAATCATGCTCTTCTTTTATTGTTACAACAACCCAAAATCCAAATATAACTAGACTGAACATTTCTACGAACAATAAAATAAATGGAGGATTTGAATGGTTTAATCATGTTTTCTTTTTGTATATCCCAAATCCTCCAATGCACAACAATCAAAATCTATAACTATCAAATTATAGAAAATGGTAACTTAGATGGATTCCACTCACGGATCTATTAGGAATAGTAGCGACAAGATTGAATAGAACAGAAATTGGATTCGGCCTTCAAGAATGAATGTATGCTCCAAACCTTTCATACATACATACATATATATATCACCATTAGAATCTTACATATATATATATATATATATATATATATTTATGAATCTAAATTCCAGATAAATCTTAAATCTAAAGTTAGAACAAGATAGAGAAGATAGAATAGATTAGAATAGATTATAGAAATAAAAGATACCTAAATCCTTCAAGCTGTCTGGAATTTGAGATAGAAGAAAGTCATAATGGAGGCGATGCGAGAAATGGCTGTAGTGTTTTGAATGAGGGTATGAGGGGATATTTATAGTAGCTATCGTGTGTATGAACCGTTAGATTAGTTTGATTAAATCTAGACAATCCATTTGATATATATAATAAATAAGTCCCTACAAAAAACAACCCTCACTAGGCTTCCCCACAGGAAGGCGATTGATACCCCCCTAGGACGGCGGTCGACCCCCCTTCTAGGGTCAAGCCCAAGAGGAATTTCCTCCTGAATGTTACTTTTTGATCATTTCTTGATTAATTCTCTTTAAAAAAAATTCCTTAGTTAATTTATTCTTGTCCCCTACTATTTGTGAATATATATACAGATATGTTTAAAATGAAAGGAAATATTCTTTTCCTGCTTATCCTATTTAATATATTCCTAGCTTGTATATGTATTTATTTGAAATTCCAACCTTTGTGTATTAATATATACGGACAACTTAATTAATTAATAACTTTAGCATACAGACTCTGTTTTCAGTAATTAAACTATGAAAACAGATCAGAATCTCGCCACGAATGTAATTACAATACATTCTGGCCAAATTCTCAATTGTCCAAAATTCAATTTTTAGCTTTTAATATATTATTAATTATTACTACTTATTTTTAAATTAAACTATCCTATGTCTAAATTAAGTATATTTTACGAGGTGTTACACATCACATCTTCAATTTTTGGTTCCCTGTTGCTATTTGAAACAAAATACTCAAGTAGAATTTTCTGTAAAATTTGATTTATAAAATTGCACTTTAACAAGATATGATCATGGTCCTCAGATTGTTGTTCGCAAAAGCTATATCCAGTTTTGTTTATTATGCTCCAATTTTAAAGTCGATCTCTTGTACGAAGATTTCGTAGCATTACCTTGTATGTTGGAAAAGCCATTTTAGGGGGGGCTATGTTTGTCCTAGATGATTTTACTCCATTAAGTTTTATTTTGTGTATTCCTTGATTTATCCCATGCTGATTTTACGCAAAAATTGTCTATAGAATTATCCCACTTCCAAATATCAGAATCCTCGTCAAAAAAAGAGGCACGTAATCAATTTATCATTTGATATCAACTGGGCAAGGGATACGATCACTTTGCCACTGACCATCATGAATGATCTTGTTCACACTGACTTTGGGGCAACCATAAGCTGAATAGGTGGCCCAACCGAGTAAATCAATAAGTGATCTTTGATTCACCTAAGGATCCCTCCATAAATCAGTGTCTCTACCCCTGGCAATGTCTTTCCTAACGTTAGCAGCAAGTTGGTCCCTTATTCTTAGTATTACTTTCCAAGTGCCAGATGCATTTATGTCAATTGGCATAGTCTAGAATTTATCCTTTATATATCTCTTCCTCATCCCACTACAACAAAATGATCATACTACAACGGTGGAAAACCATTGTGATATATATATTTTACAATGATGGGCTAACCGTCGTGTATTAAGAAGCTGTAATAGACTAAAATCTTTTTCAACTTTTTTGCACTGTTGCAACACCGTTGTAATATGTATATTTTACAACATTTTCCCACCTTTGTAATAAACTTTATTACAACAGTTATGCACCATTGTTGTTGTAATTTTTACAACTATTTATAACCGTTGTGATATATTTTATTACAACTTTTATTTTACATTTGTTATATATCCACAAATTATACATATAAGAATTTTTATATATTTTATATATGCAACAATAAATAGATAAATAACATAAGAAATAGACATTTGTTTAAAAGCATCATGATCCATTCATTGATAGAAGTCACGACTTTATATTCAGAATACAAATTACAGCTTTTACCATAACATCCTTAATTAAAAGTGTACTCCAACAAAGCACAGACACAATTTTTTTCCACTAGTCAGAACCCATGTCAAGTCCAAATTACAAATCATCTATGATTTTACATGTTAATTCAGAAGTTACCACTTCTCTTTCAAGCTTTTTCTTTGGTTACCTTCCTGTCTTCTTTTCTAGATGACACTACTCTGAATGATTCCAAAAATCATCAAAACAACCTTTGATTCCTCTACTTCATTATTTGTTAACTGTAAAATTAAACATAAATTAGCTTTATGCTTCTACTCACTTCTGAATTAACTAGTATGTACAGAAAGATATACAAAATACTGGAGCAAAAAAACAAAATCTGCACAAGTAAATCTAATTGAAAAATGAACGTAGCTTAAGGTTCTGATTATACCTCTTTGCTTCAAGCCATGTAGTCCGTCTTCACAACCAGACTTTTCACCTCCCCAACTTTTCCATTTCTTCTTTGTCCTTCAACCAATCCTTTCATGTCCCCAAAAGCTTGTGCAAATATCCTCATCATACAATCCTTTGAAATCTGCAAACCCGAGTCATCAACCGTCCTTGTAAATCTGCAAACCTAAATGAAACTCTTCTCCTTAACTAAACCCCTAATCAAGTTCTTTCTATACTACATTATAGCACAAAATATGCAAATTATTTTCTTCAAGCATTTTATCGATCATTTCATGTGCAATCATATAAGATTACATCAAACATTGTATAATGCATACTATGTAAAAGATTACACCAAACAGACATTGTACAACGCATAATGCGTAAAGGATTGCTAATTAAATATAGTCAAAACTATAAACAAACTTAATGTATATGAGAATGAATATTGAATCATAAATTCATGAAATTGGCAACCCAAATCTTGAAATCGGTTACTTTATACAATAATAGTTAAAGTGAGTACCCGTTAAACTGAAGTTTTGTTATTACCAACCAACACATAATAAACCGACTAAGAGTTCACACATAAGTAATAAAGTATGTGTAGACAGGAATCAGATACCATTTTTGCTACACCTATAAAACCCCTTGATTTCAATTGAATGTTTCAATTTCAAAAATTAGACTCCATTTTTCAATCCCAATTTAATGCATCAGAGAATTACCAGAACTACCATCAAAATTACACAACACTTCCCATAGGTTTATAACTATTAACAATCAACCAAAACAAACTTTAAAGCAAACATATGGACAACACTTAAATACAATTAAATATTAGTGAACACGGTTTCTAAAAAATGAACTCCAACTGAAAGCAATAAGTTTTACCTTCGGTTTATGTTAACAGGTTTGCATTTTATACATGAAGAACTAAAATTATTCAAAAAAACAAAAATGGAAACAATGTTAAGAGCCAGCAAGTTATGTCTACTTGCCTCAGATTGTTAATTCGGTTTGAATCTTCAATGCTCGACCCATCTGCAACTAACAAACAATGAGACATGGAGTAGTTTCTTCAAAGATGCACCACAAAGCCACTTAGATCATCAAGATTCAAATGCATTTTATTGATTAGCAGATCATGAACATTTCCAACTGTCGAAACTGCTAGCTGCAAATGCCTACAGAACTTGAGAAACAACATTTTTACAAGGCCATAAAGGCCCGAAACTATGCGATACTGAACTTGTACATGCGGGCTCTTCAATAACTTCTCTGAGGTTTAGCAGGCCCTAGGTTCCCACAAATGGATCCTCAGTTGACATTGCAGACCACGTAGCAACATGGTCCTCATAACATATTACACATGCAACCATATTTGTTAATGGATAATACTAATATTTGCATATCACAAAAACATGTATGACATTTCATTATAATCCATAACAATTACATAGAAAAACCTACTTAGACAAAGTATTCTAACCCATATAACATTAGCATAGAATAAACAGATAACAAAGTTTAATTGTTGACGAGCAAAATTGTCGCACGCCAACACCCAATATGTATATGTGAACAATTATCCAAATAAGCAGTAAATAATGTAAATGCGGGGAGACATAGCCTTTATAGTGGTTTGGTACTATCACCTATGTCAACTCTATCATCGTCATTCATCATATCTTTTGACGATTACAAAGTTGTACAAGTTCGGATAATGACTAAGTTCAGAGTGTTATAATGGAATAGCAAAATATATGCTTGTTCTACACTTTGACTAAATTTCCCTTCTTCTTCTTCGTTGAAAAGCGTTGACTTGGTCAACAATATCCAAGTTTGGTGTTCATGTCCATGAGGTTCAAAAGTAGCACAACAATCCTTGTTAATGTTCAAGTGTTGAAGGAAAACATGCATGCCATGTTTTAATTATCCATATCATCTCCCATTCGCATGGTGGAGGTGTTGGAAGCCATTAATGAGTGTTTGGAGCTCTCAAGGTCCAAAAATTCCAAGGGAGAAGGATCCAAATGAAAGCCAAGGCTTGGGGTATTTATAGGAGGAAGGTTAGGTGGGAGTAGTGTGTAGCGGGACCCACCGAAGCCAATTTTCGCACCCAAAACAAGGTCCAATGTGACACCCCACGTCCGCTAATGTCACCCACTAAGGGAATGCATTAAGTTCTGTGAAGCGTTATAAGTAATCAGACAAAAATAATTAAAAAAACATATATAAATAAGATAGCAGCGGAAATTTAAATTTTTATTTCAACAAAAATACCATGGTCCACAATTTCATAAGTCAATAAAACCATTACAACAAAATAACTTCTGTCTTGCATCATTAAAGTACATAAGTAAATAAAAAGCATAATTCCCCAAATGAAAGAGTTAAGCCATAGTAGAGACAAGAACTTGAGCCATACTTCAGAAATAGCTCCTAGCAAGGTGATATCTGAATTTTGACTAAGCATGGGTGTTTCCTCCCTGTGAACCTTGGTTGGGGGGGGGGGGGGACGGAAGAAAGAAGGAGAAACAAAAAGAGTCAGACATAAAGTCTAGCGATTCTAGTTACTTTTAGCCAGTAGATAAATAAAAGTAACATGATAGGCATATAAAGTGGATAAGGGAGATCACTACATAAATGACAGTTGTGACAAGGTAAGCATGATAAGGTGTACATGCCTCACTAATGATTTCTCTGCACTATTACTAGTATATCCAGAAAGAGATGATCCCTCCAACTATAAGGTGGTAGATTTAGGTATACGTCCAAATGTATCCTAACTACTACCCTGATCGTTCGACTCCCTAATCCTCACAGATACCTTGTGTTGGCCCCACAGTAGGAGGTATCACTTCCTAAAGTAGCAACCCCTCGTCGTAACAATGCGCACAACCATATCTACAGGTGTCACGGTCATCTTATTCCCCTCTGCCCGGCTCATGCATGTGAAAAATTGTGTGCGTGTACTTGTCGAGTAATATACACACAAGGATCGTGTAATATGACAAACAATATTCAAGTATAAAGTAATAGCTAGTCACAGATAAGTAAATATAGTAAATGCAGTAAAATAGAAAAATCACACCAGTGATTTTTGTACTGGTTCGGAGCACCGTCCTACGTCCAGTCCCAGACCTCTCTCTAGATTTTCACTAACAAACCCACTTCACCCGTAGGAGCAGGTATACAACACCCGAGCAGCCGAACGGGATTTCACGTCTCTAACAACACCGAGGACTTCAACACTTGCATAATCACACACAGGACTGCATCCAAGATGAATAATCTTGTAGTTTGATAATGTGTGTTCTTAATAACACAGATTTGTCACTTGTAGTACACCCTTCCTATAATATTATCCTCAAGTATATAATGTGTATGTGAAGATTGAAGGAAGTATATTACTTATTGAATCAAGAGATATGAAATAATTTCAATGATTCAACAAGCAACTGAAATATTTGAGAGCTTTTAGAATGCAAGAGTATTTAGAAAGTAAGATCAAAAATTAGAGCAAGAATCGTTGATTTGAAAGTATGATTTCAAGTCTATTTATAGTGTAGAATAGTTGCATTCCTTCATGAAGAGTTTCTACAAAAGATTGCATCTGTTTCCATTGAAAATTGAAGAGAAAACTCTTGATGAATGGAAGCAACCCTTCATAAAAAAGCTTGCTGTTCGGAACCGGTCGACTAGTTGAAAATCACCGGTCGACTGGTTAAGTTTCTGGAAATTTAAAGAATAAAAAAAATTAGTCGTTATGTGCAAACACAGTAAAACCGGTCGACCGGTCCTTTTTTGGGCGGTCGACCATTTTCTAGCTATGGACTAGAGAACCTCGGTCCATAGTCTATATCACTCTGCACTCTTTCCCGATCGGAGCCTGGACCGTTTGGGCTTTTTCTGTGACTTTCCAATTCCTCAAATATACAGATTTCAACAACGAAGTTTTGTGCATTCGTGTTATACTTTGAGGATAGATTTTAACATATTTCTAACACGACTCAAAGTAAAAAACCTTAGCTCTATGAAATGATCTTCATTGCACCTTTATATGTTGGCATCGATCAAAATCTTGTCTCAACATTCTCCCCCTTTTTGATTGATGACAGCACCTTAGATTTCCTCCCTCTGAATATAATGCTCCCCCTGAATGTCTACAACATTTGTTAGTTCATAATATAAATGATCTTACCTTTTGATTCACGCATTAACTAATGTTAGCATACATCTACTGTTATCATGTTAAGCACATTATGTTAAATGATAGTATATGTAACATGAATGATATATATCATCATAAGAGAAAATATTTCTCCCCCTTTGTCATCGATTAAAAAGAATAAATACCATAATAAACACAGTAATCGAGAATAGTAGAGAATACAAATAATTATAGCACCTTTAGGAGATATTGAATCATGTGATTTTTTGATAAGCTAAGTTTCAAAGATATTTAGAGATACCGAATAACCTTCTCTTTATTGTGGTGTACCTGCAGAAATAGTTTTGGTACCCACTTGCTTTGTTTGGGTCCATGGGTTAGATGGAGGGTAACCATACCCAAGAGGGTTTAATGGAACCTTTAAAGATAAAATTTTCATTATTAACTACCGAATCAAAATAATTATCGATATATTTTTCTCTGTTTTTCCAACTTACAGGAACCCAAATACTTAAGTAATCTCTAGTGATATTCCTTTTCGTACTTCTATATTTATTATAAATACCGCTTGTCATAGAAGTATTCGAATTTCTATAATAATTGGGTTTTGGATATGCATTAGTACTAGCAGTGATATTCTAATTGTACATAAAAGCATATCTAGTACTATTTTGCTGATTGGTTTTATTATATCCTATACCACTTTTGTCATGTAAAGGTCGAGATCTAGATAAAATCATGTTTAAATTATTTTGACCTTTATTAAAGTTTGCGAACTTATTTGTACATTTGATTCCACAGTCGCGATTGATATTTTCAAAAGAAACTTTATTAATATCCTTATTTAATTCAGAATTCTTCCTTTCTAAAGTTCTATTCTCATTTTCGAGACAATTAATTTGAGATTCTTAATTATATAAAGATGATTGTAATTTTTCAACATTTTCTTTTGATTTAGAAATTGCTTTTTGCAAAATATTATTATTAACCTTTAAGAACTCACATTCTTTTGATAATTCCAAATTCATTTTAGTTAGAGCTTCATTCTCTTTTTCAAGAGACGAAATTAAAGAACTAGAATTATATAAAGAATCTTCTAATGATTTATTTCTATTCTGCAAGAGATCGATTTCCTTTAAAAGAACATTGTTTTTATCTTCTAGTCGCTCATTTTCTTTTTGAAGGAAATCTTTTTGAGAAATAAGCTCTTCTAAGGTATTTTCAAAACATTTGGCTTGTTTTACCAAACGATTGTTTTCTTCTTGTAATTTGGAATTTTCTTGCTTGTAATTTTTTGACATAACTAAAATGACTGTATTGAGTTTCAATAATTTTTCATGGTCTAACAAAAGATCTTTATATAATGAATCTGTACATACCGATTGTGATCTGATTTTAGCCATGAGACATTTTCTTCCTTGCTCTCTTGATTCGGCTTTGTTGCTCTTCCACTTTCTAATCCCTTGACTAGACTTCTTTATTGCCATTTGTTCTAAGATGTTATTACGATCTCTAGAACACCAGGCTCTGATACCAATTTAAAAATTGTGTGCGTGTACTTGTCGAGTAATATATACACAAGGATCATGTAATATGACAAACAATATTCAAGTATAAAGTAATAGCTAGTCACAGATAAGTAAGTATAGTAAATGCAGTAAAATAGAAAAATCACACCAGGGATTTTTATAGTGGTTCGGAGCACCATCCTACGTCCAGTCCTAGACCTCTCTCTGGATTTTCACTAACAACCTCACTTCACCCGGAGGAATAGGTATACAACACCCGAGCAGCCAAACGGGATTTCACGCCTCTAACAACACCGAGGACTTCAACACTTGCCTGATCACACAAAGGACTTCAACCAAGATGAATAATCTTGTAGTTTGACAATGTGTGTTCTTAATAACACGGATTTATCACTTGTAGTACACCCTTCCTATAATCTTATCCTCAAGTATATAATGTGTATGTGAAGATTGAAGGAAGTATATTACTTATTGAATCAAGAGATATGGAATAATTTCAATGATTCAATAAGCAATTGAAATATTTGAGAGCTTTTAGAATGCAAGAGTATTTAGAAAGTAAGATCAGAAATTAGAGCAAGAATCGGTGATTTGAAAGTATGATTTCAGGTCTATTTATAGTGTAGAATAGTTGCATTCCTTCATGAAGAGTTTCTACAAAAGATTGCATCCGTTTCAATTGAAAATTGAAGAGAAAACTCTTGATGAATGGAAGCAACCCTTCATAAAAAAGCTTGTTGTTCGGAACCGGTCGACTGGTTGAAAATCACCGATCGACTGGTTAAGTTTATGGAAATTTAAAGAATAAAAAAATAGTCGTTATGTGCAAACACAGTAAAACCGGTCGACCGGTACTTTTTTGGGCGGTCGACCGTTTTCTGGCTATGGACCAGAGAACCTCGGTCCATAGTCTATATCACTCTGCACTCTTTCCAGGTCGGAGCCTAGACCGTTTGGGCTTTTTCTGTGACTTTTCAATTCCTCAAATAAACAGATTTCAGCAACGAAGTTTTGTGCATTCATGTTATACTCTGAGGATAGATTTTAACATATTTCTAACACGACTCAAAGTAAAAAACCTTAGCTCTATAAAATGATCTTCATTGCACCTTTATATGTTGGCATTGATCAAAATCTTGTCTCAACAGCATGCACATGGCCCAGTCAGTTTGAGCCGCCAAAACCATCCTCCATGTTTGGATCTCTTACAATCAGTCGGTAAGTGTGCTCCTTCCCCGTCTAGTACGGAATACTTTGTTTGATACCTACTCGGGGTTACTGACTGAAATGGGTCCCACATAATATGATACAAGCTCTCCCCTTTTTCTTGTATCCCCCACTAGGTTTTCATTGACTATGTATACCACTAGGTGTCTTTAATTACATAGCCTTATTTACTTCTACCAGTTATGCTTACCTATAGGTGTCTTTAATACATAACCCCTAATCTTCCAACCGTTTATGCTTACCTATAGGTGTCTTTAATTACATAACCATATTACTTCTACAAGTTATGTTTACCTTAAAAGGTGTCTTTAAATATTCAAATACGAATAATGAAGTTTAAATTTTCAAACATATACGCAAAATCCTTATAGACTTGCTTGTCCAAATCAATATAAAATAAATATTCAAATACGAATAATAAAATTTAAATTTTCAAACCAAAATCTGTTTTCGTTTTAAATATATACTCTTCCGACTCATTCTAGGATACTACTGATCTTGTCTCCAACGAGTCATTCCCATTAGATATTACTAATCCAATCTCTAATGAATTCTTTCATTTGGTTCTAACGGGTCTTGTTCTCCGAGCTCTATAAACCAAAGCTCTGATACCAACTGAAACGACCCGAACTTCCCCATAAAGGAGAGCCCGGATTGAATTGAGAATATGACAAATCGGAACACAAACAGAAGAATATTTCATTGCTTATTACAACAATTTCATCAGAATACAAGAATATAACAGAGTATAAATAAATCATATACATTTAATCAATATCAGAGATTTAAATTACATTTAAAAACATAGCAGTGGAAAACAATACAAAACACAACTAAAAGTAATACACAGATACAGAGCTTTCCGAATATCATTCCAGTTGTAAACCAGGATCCTGTGAATATAAATCTGCAAAACCAAAACTACTAGCTGCTCGTGTGGAAAATAGGGGCACCCAGAGTTTAGGTTAAAACAATAAACTCCAAGTCAGTCATGTGACTGGTGTGAGAACTAAACAGTTAATCTTTATTTTAAAGTTAGCTAAATCAAGGGACCACGCCGTATAACTTGGAACTGGTTTCCTCCCAAGAGTACCAATGCATAAAATAAATAGCGTAATGCTAAATAAAGAACAGTGAAGCTATTATAAGACTCAGGTCCCATCACACAATGCAACGCAAGCCGGAGGATAGAGTTTTTACCTTATAATAGCCAAAAATGCTTGGTACGTGAAATTTCATCTTTTATTATTACTATAAGTATATAGTGTCAAAACAATTTCAACCATAAGTATCAATCATAGACGGCATAAGTGCCCCCATACCACTATGTCGCCATATATAGGTTTACAATTAAAACCGCAAAATGTCGTATTGGAAGTTGGATTTCCATCTGTGAACCAAGGCAACGGATCGTCCTTACCGTTTCAAGACGCTCTAGCCCATGTCTCAGGACCCAGACTCAGGTGGGCCCTTGGATCGTCAGGGCCGGTCCACACGGAGTGGATTAAAATGCCTGAACACTGCGTTTCCCCGCCCTATGGGGCGTCAATGAGCCAAATAACTCCATCGGCCACGGATCGACCGATATAAATGAGGTGCCTCCTATCCATCATCCACATAAGTAAAATGCCAGGGTGTGCAAAACGCTGACACTGCTCCAACCAAGAAGGAAACGCATGTTCTCCCTGATGTCCTCTCCCGTTTCTGGTCCACACCGGGGTGTGAGGCTCGCGAATTAATGCTACATAAAGCTACGCCATAAAGGCCGTGCTTTGATCATCAACCACAAGACTCTTTTTTCAATAGAAGCCTTGATCATTTGCATCTCAGCATGCCACACATGCAATTCACGCTATGCAACCAATGTCAATCAATCACACAGAATGAAATCCGATGTCAGGCACACATCCATTTACAAGTTCGTTCTGAGTCTGAACGAAACTGGAGGCACCTTATTCCTCCCCCATATGTCCAATACAGGGGAGAGGCTCTCGCATATCCGTCAATCTCCAAGTACGTCTAGACAATCACAACTTATTACCTCGCCTTGGGTGTACAGCCTAATCAAGACATCAGTAATCATCCAAACGATGTGAAGACCTCCGGTCTTCGACCACCGTCTTCATCATCGACACATCGTTGAATCAGTTATTCAGAATGGGATAAATCTGATCTTTTTGAATAACTCGCGTATACAATAAATAAATGTTATAAAAACACAACTTACACCTCATTCCAATCCAGAATATTCCTTTATTCAAATATTCTTATACTTTGGGAAAGGTTCCCATTAATTTTATCAAAGATAAATTCTTTAAATTTATTCTTTAATCTTCCTTTGGATATCATTTCAATCTAATTAAAGATGCATTAATACTCCACTTGGTTTTAATCTTCCCAAAAATCAATATTAACGATTATTTAACTTGGAAAATCATATCCTGTCCTTAACTGGGTTAAAGAATCAATGTCATTTAAAACAAGTTTGGCGATAAACCCAAAATCACATTCCATTTATTCAGCTTTTTACCGTAAATTAGCAAGTTAACAATTCCCTAAGTATTAACCCCGAAGGCCGAAACCAACATCAGATCAATACCCAGAAAACCATTCAACTTAACTAATCTCCTGGTGATTTCTGATTTTTTTAAACCCATTGGGTCTAAGAATAGTATTATTAAAGATATCATTCACGACAACCCAAATCACATTCCATTAATTATGGAATCTTCACGGAAAAACAAATCAATATATAATCGATATAAATTTCCATATCCGACCAATAATATAAATGGAATAACGGCAACGCCTCTTAAATTCCATATGTATTAACAGTCTTCCTCCACAGAAGTTCACTTCGATTATTATCAAATCGAATTCCATTCAATTCCAATTTAATATGTTAAATTGGAAAACTTTACTTTGGAAAATCCCCTTTAAATCTTAACAAAAGATTTATAAATTCCAAATCCCATTTCATTGTAAATCGGGTTAAAGAACGAAAGTCGCTAAAACACAGTTCGTGATAAACCGAATTCACATTCCATCAGTCTCTAACCGTAAATTAGTACGAGAACAATTCTCTAAGTGTTAACCCCGAAGGCCGAAACCAACATTAGATCAATACCCAGGAAACCATTTAACTTAGCTAATCTCCTGTCAATTTCTAATTTTCTTAACTCCATTCGGTTCAAGAACAGTATTATTAAAGATACTATTCATGACGAACCCAAAATCCAATTCGATATTAAATACAAGGCTCTGAATAGAAAATATATCGGCTTATATTCAATATCAAATTCTGAAACCAACAAATATCGTATTGGAATAACGATATATATATCTTCCAAATTCCTCCACAATATCCGTATAACCACGGAATCCAATATCGAAATATTCCGAAGATAATTTCTATTCAAATCCATTCCAATTCATATATTGGAAATTCCAGTTATTTTTAAAACCATTTCAAATCCAGTTTATTTATTTAAAAATATTGGAATATAATTCTACTTCAAAACTAGTTCATTTTGATAAAAATATATTTTTATCTTTTCAAATATGGAATTTTTCATCCCAGTTCTTTACAAATCATATGTTATGATTTTACACAAATTATTGATATTTTTAATAATTTTATCAAGGCCCGTATAGTTGATTTCCATAAACGGCCATCGAACTGCACTTACAGCGACCTTTTCCAAATTTAATTTGGACATAATTCCAAATCCAACCATTAGATTTCAAATCTCAAATATTCGTTAGAAAGGTCTTTTCGATATGAACCCAAAGGTTCTAGTTTTTGGAGAATTCGACGGTCGGATCTCCCATAATATCCGTTCGAAGTCAATGGTCGAAATTCGCGAACTGTCGCAGCGCAGCGCGTTCGATTCAGGCCATTATATTATATATATATATATATATATATATATATATATATATATATATATATATAATATATATATAATACATATTTCATCGATTTCCTTTTAAAACATATTTTATAAATCGTTCTAAATTCGTTTTCAAAATGATTTCAACTTCATATTCAATTTCTAATCAAAATTGAATATTCCATATGATCGATATATAAATGATGGTATTTTCAGAACATTATATTTCGAAATCAATTCCTTTGCAATATTCATTATAAAAATGAATAAAATCGATATAAATATCGTTCCCGTCAAAATGACATCGATTTGAGTATTTTCATGTCCATCCCAAATCGGACATCAAAATCAGATTTTGATCATTTACTGAATATTACTTTAAAATATTTATTCTTTCGGAACTGGAATCAGACACAGTCAATTACCATATAATTTGATTATATGGATTTCATACACACATATATATAACAACAATCAAAAGCATTCAACCATCATCCAGAGTGCATTCTACACTGTATAAGCATTAAATATAAATATTTAACGCTTACACAGCCTGTCAATCAATCGATCGACATACAACTAATTATTGGGATTATTGTATGTCATATATCATCCCAATACCCATGTGGGGTTTCAATCAACAAATAATGAATTTTATTTGTGCAGTTGGACGATGTGTAAAATTTATCTTCCTGATCAATATCAGTCAAATGTGTGTACATAAACAAATCGTCTGATTTGTTTATAAATATTTATTCTATTCATATACATGTTAAAAATTATATTTTTAACTATAAAATATTTTTAACGATAAAATATTTTATTCCATTCCATATCACAACAATAAATTTTCACAACATAACCAACAAACAAACAATTCGTCCATGGTCTGTGGACAACGGGTGTTGGGTGCAGCTAAGCACCGTCTGCATCCTAGTATATATTTCAAACTAGAAAATAAAATAAAAGTGAGGAGTTCTCACCTTTGGGTTTGTTAGACCGAAATCTGGGCCTAACACCCAAATGCAGATCACAGATCACAAAATTGCAAAAAAAAGCAAAAACAGAGGACACACGAAGTTTTTATAGTGGTTCGGCTCAAACCAAGCCTACGTCCACTTTATAGTTTCTTAAAGCCTAAGAAATTACAAGTACAATGCCTTTTGGTTTATACACGAAGTCCTCGTGTTTACAATGATTAGAAATGAGAGAAGAGGAGATTATGCACGAAATCCTCGTGTTTTGATGTAGAAATTGGCTTTTATGTTATGCAATTGCCTTGCGTAGAACAATGGTGGAAGCCCTCCCGAGTTTGAGCCAAAAAAGTCCTTTTAAATGGCCATGTTATAGTGTATTTATAGGCGTAGAGGAGCTCTGGGCGGATCGGTTCGGAGGTGCCGCGTGGCAAGCGCCGAGGTGATCTCGGAAGTGGTGGAGAAGTGGTCACCAGGTCATATGGAGACAGGTGGAGTTCATTCCATGAGAGTAGGAGGCAGTTATAGAAGGAGAATAGGTCAAAGATGACGCGTGGTAGTAGGTCAAAGGGGGTCGGATCGGTTCGGATCCGATCCGAACCTGAGTTTCCAACCTGAGGGCCTTATGCCATTGTGAGGATTTGATGTGAAGCGGGTCGGGTCTGCCTCATCCCGATCCGAACCGGGTCTCCAATCCGAGCCGACACCTTTGTGTTGAAGAGACGATGCTGAATTGGTGAAGGTGTGATGCCTCAATCCGATCCAGTCCTCCTCGACCGATCCGATCCGAAAGGGATATGCTAATTCCAAATCCAAGTTTCCGGTTCTGCATGCGTTCACGGAAACGGGCGTAACTTTCAAACCGTAAGTCCGATTGAGCCAAACCAAAGCTCAAACTGAAGCTGATTTAGAGATCTACAAGATTTATAGAGACCAACTTCGTAATCGCTATTTTCAGGCCCAAAAAAGATCGCCATTCTTTGTTCGTGATGCGATTTCGATCAAATCGCTGCCTGTCTTCTGACGATGCTTCCAATACTGGAGCGTATTGTTGATCAGAGATTTCATGTGTGACTGCTTTGACTAAAAAGCAGGTCAAAATTTTTCCCTCCAGAACATATCTTGTTGGTTGAAGGAAGATGTGTTCTGGATAATCCAAGAAATCCAAGGCCACGTCGGGCCTGCCAGCTGCAAGTATAATCCATACCTGCGAAGAAAAGAGAGCAAAAAGGTGTGTCAAATCCTGACAAAATTGATTACAATTTCGAGCATAAACCATGCTTGGGCGTTTGTTTGAGCATAAACCGTACTTGAGGGATGTTCGAATCATCCTGCTAAAACCTGGCGAGGGACCTAACCTTCCGGGTATAAGCCATACCAGGAAGTTCAAACTGAGCATAAGTTATACTCAAGTTTTATTGAGTTCCTTTGCCCAATCCTGACAAGATCGTTCGTTGTTACGGAGTATAATCCATACTTAAGCATCCTAGTGAGTACAATCCATACTCATGCCGGGATAGAGCTATACTTCCCAAAACCTGACAAAAGTCTGTCCCTAGGCATAATCCATGCGTAGGGGTCCGAGATAAGTATAAGCCATACTTTAATTGAGATTGAGAATCCTGCCACAACCTGACAAGGCACTTAAATTCGCCAAACATAATTCATGCTCGGAAAGCCCTTCCTTATTCAATTTAAAGTACAAAACCAAAGCAAATCCTGATTGGTTTGTTATCGAGTGCAGAGCACGTTTTGGAGCTAAATCCTAACCCCGAACGTATGTACTCCGATTTAGCCAATTGAAAACCTAAAGAAAGCAAAGAGACATATCTCAAATCCTAAGAAATGCTGAAAACGCAGAGTGATCCAATCCAGATCAATTGATGATGAGCCCACTGGAGCTCGTTCCAGGGTCATTCCCTCTCCGGGGAGCAGGTGGTGGCAGCGTGGGTGCAGGCGCTGTAGGTTGTTTCACATACTCAGGTAGCTCTCCACTTATAACCTGTTCCTCAATCAAGTCTCGCAAGTCCCTACAGTCATTTGTGTCATGCCCGTCCATATCATGAAATATGCAGTATTTTCCAGAATCGCGTTCTCTTTGCGATGGCTCCCTCCTGGGAGGCTTTGGATAGGAGACTCGCCGTTTGTGTTCACGTAGATGTCAGTCAAGGTTGAATTGTGTACGGTGTACTTTTCATATCTGGGTCCTCTCCGGGGCTGAGCATTGCGGTCATTCTTTACAGCAGCTTTTCCTTCTCCTTTACCAAAATCAGACGGTTCTCCGTCTTTGAGCACGCTAACATCGAGAATTTTCTTTTTGGACGTTGCATCTTCTTCACGCAGAAACCTATCTGATTCAAGGTAGAATTCACTGAGATTCCTTGGTGGGTCTGGTATAAGGATTTTTTTGAACTCTGAGTTGTCCAGAACACCGGATACTACCGCCATCAATACCATAGATGGCTCAGGTCGATCAACTGATGTTGTTGCAACGTTGAATCTTTCCAGGAATGAACGCAGAGTTTCTCTGGGCCTATGCTTGATTGTAGTACGTGACATGACGTTCTTGGGTCAAGCGATGTGAACCCGAAATTGTTCAATAAAGCGTGCGACCAACATGTTCCAACGGCTGATTGATTCCGTTTCTAGCTGCCGAATCCACATAGCGGTTATGTCAGTCAGGAAAAGGGAAAAAAAATTCCATGACGTTTTCCGACGTCGATTGAACTTCCATGTGTCGTTTGTAGCGCATGAGATGCACGGTAGGATCCGTCCTGCCGTTGTAGGGCTCCAGATGTGGAAGTTTGAAATCTGGTGGATTGGGGGAATTCCTGATTTCCTGAGTGAATGGGTTGTGATTGACGTCATCCATGTCATTCTGATAGGTGTGGCCTCTCGAGAGGTGTTGAATTAGATCAGCGAGTCGATTGCCTTCAAAAAGCTATTGCAAACTACCAAGATCAGAGCTGGTGCCCCCAGCGTTAAGTCCAGAAGAGTTCGGAAAAGTACGGGGAGCTTGGAAGGCCATTCGGTTCGGTTGGTAGGTGCCCCCATGTTGTGGTTCGTGGAGGCCGAACTGGTTCGGTTCGTGATGCCCGGTCCGAACCGGTGCTTGGTTAACATTCTGAGTTGCTTCGTGCTGCTGCACTCGTGTGGGTTCTATCCGAACCGGGGAAGATATAGGTCGAACCGGAGCGAAGCCTTGATTTCGAGAGGGGAGGATGCAGCCCCCAAGCTCATGTAGGGTTGCTGTTCGGATCGGGTCTGAACCGACCCGGTGGGGAATGCCCCCCATTTCCATCTGCGTTGGATTCAGAGTTTGGCCCTCGGTTCGGATCGGAACCGAACCGATCCAGTTCATTATCCCTGCTGGAGCTATTTCCGTGCCATTTCCAGCGAGTTGTGCACTATTGCTCAGTCTTTCTTCCATCCGAGCGAAGAATTGGTCGATCATCTCCTGTTGTTTGCGGAGGAGATCATCTTGCCTTGCCATCTGGGTTCTCAATTCAGCGAAAACGCCGTCCATTTCGTCTCTGGTTAAGTATGCTGATGGATTTCCATGAGAGGAAGCCTCCTGGCTCGCCTCGTTCCCTGCGCCTTCAGTGCCAATGTCCTCAGCACGAGAGAAGGTTCTGTCTTTCTTTCGTTTGACCATTGATCCAATAGCCAAATAACCCAAGCAGAAGTTGAAGTTGTCGTGTGCCCCCCTACCTGGCGCGCCAAAATGTTAGACAGAAATCTGGGCCTAACACCCAAATGCAGATCACGGATCACAAAAATACAGAAAAAAGCAAAAATAGAGGACACAAGAAGTTTTTATAGTGGTTCGGCTCAAACCAAGCCTACGTCCACTTTATAGTTTCTTCAAACCTAAGAAATTACAAGTACAATGCCTTTTGGTTTATACACGAAGTCCTCGTGTTTACAATGATAAGAAATGAGAGAAGAGGAGATTATATACGAAATCCTCGTGTTTTGATGTAGAAATTGGCTTTTATGTTATGCAATAGCCTTGCGTAGAACAATGGTGGAAGCCCTCCCGAGTTTGAGCCAAAAAGTCCTTTTAAATGGCCATGTTATGGTGTATTTATAGGCGTAGAGGAGCTCTGGGCGGATCGGTTCGGAGGTGCCACGTGGCAAGCGCCAAGGTGATCTCGGAAGTGATGGAGAAGTGGTCACCAGGTCGTATGGAGACAGGTGGAGTTCATTCCATGAGAGTAGGAGGCAGTTATAGCAAGAGAATAGGTCAAAGATGACGCGTGGTAGCAAGTCGAAGGGGATCGGATCGGTTCGAATCCGATCCGAACCAGAGTTTCCAACCTGAGGGCCTTATGCCCTTGTGAGGATTGATGTGAAGCGGGTCGGGTCTGCCTCATCCCGATCCGAACCGGGTCTCCAATCTGAGCCGACACTTATGTGTTGAAGAGAAGATGCTGAATTGGTGAAGGTGTGATGCCTCAATCCGATCCGGTCCTCCTCGACCGATCCGATCCGAAAGGGATATGCTAATTCCAAATCCAAGTTTCCGGTTCTGCATGCGTTCACGGAAACGGGCGTAACTTTCAAACCGATTGAGCCAAACCAAAGCTCAAACTGAAGCTAATTCAGAGATCTACAAGAGTTACGGAGCCCAGCTCCGTAATCACTGTTTTCAAGCCCAAAAAAGATCGTTTGATAGGAGTTTCGGGCCGCTCTTTGTTCGTGATGCGATTTCGACCAAATCGCTGTCTGTCTTCTGACGATGCTTCCAATACTGGAGCGTATTGTTGATCAGAGATTTCATATGTGACTACTTTGACTAAAAAGCAGGTCAACATTTTGCCCCCCAGAACATATCTTGCTGGTTGAAGGAAGATGTATTCTGGATAATCCAAGAAATCCAAGGCCACGTCGGGCCAGCCAGCTGCAAGTATAATCCATACCTGCGAAGAAAAGAGAGAAAAAAGGTGTGTCAAATCCTGACAAAATTGATTACACTTTCGAGCATAAACCATGCTTGGGCGTTTGTTTGAGCATAAACCATACTCGAGGGACGTTCGAATCATCCTGTCAAAACCTGGCTAGGGACATAACCTTCCGGGTATAAGCCATACCAGGAAGTTCAAACTGAGCATAAGCCATACTCAAGTTTTATTGAGTTCCTTTGCCCAATCCTGACAAGATCGTTCATCGTTCTGGAGTATAATCCATACTTAAGCATCCTAGTGAGTACAATCCATACTCATGTCAGGATAGAGCTATACTTGCCAAAACCTGACAAAAGTCTGTCCCTAGGCATAATCCATGCGTAGGGGTCCGAGATAAGTATAAGCCATACTTTAATTGAGATTGAGAATCCTGCCACAACCTGACAAGACACTTAAATTCACCAAACATAATCCATGCTCGGAAAGCCCTTCCTTATTCAATTCAAAGTACAAAACCAAAGCAAATCCTGATTGGTTTGTTATCGAGTGCAGAGCACGCTTTGGAGCTAAATCCTAACCCCGAACGTGTGTACTCCGATTTAGCCAATCGGAAAACCTAAAGAAAGCAAAGAGACATATCTTAAATCCTAAGAAATGCTGAAAATGCAGAGTGATCCAATCCAGATCAGTTGATGATGAGCCCACGGGAGCTCGTTCCAGGGTCATTCCCTCTTCGGGGAGCAGGTGGTGGCAGCACAGGTGCAGGCGCTGTAGGTTGTTTCACATATTCAGGTAGCTCTCCATGTCTAACCCGTTCCTCAATCAAGTCTCGCAAGTGCCTGCAGTCATTTGTGTCATGCCCGTCCATATCATGAAATATGCAGTATTTTCCAGAATCGCGTTCTCTTTGCGATGGCTCCCTCCTGGGAGGCTTTGGATAGGAGACGTCGCTGTTTGTGTTCACGTAGATGTCAGTCAAGGTTGAATTGAGTTCGGTGTACTTTTCATATCTGGGCCCTCTCCAGGGCTAAGCGTTGCGGTCATTCTTTACAGCAGCTTTTCCTTTGCCTTTACCAGAATCAGACGGTTCTCCGTCTTTGAGCATGTTAACATCGAGAATTTTCTTTTTGGATGTTGCGTCTTCTTCACGCAGAAAACTATCCGATTCAAGGTAGAATTCACTGAGATTCCTTGATGGGTCTGGTATAAGGATTTTTTGAACTCCGAGTTGTCCAGAACAACAGATACTGCCGCCATCAATACCATAGATGGCTCAGGTCGATCAACTGATGTTGCTGCACCGTTGAATCTTTCCAGGAATGAACGCAGAGTTTCTCTGGGCCTATGCTTGATTGTAGTAAGTGACATGACGTTCTTGGGTCGAGCGATGTGAACCCGAAATTGTTCAATAAAGTGTGCGACCAACATGTTCCAACTGCTCATCGATTCCGTTTCTAGCTATCGAATCCACATAGCGGCTATGTTAGTCAGGAAAAGGGGAAAACACTTTGCCATGACGTTTTCTGACGCCGATTGAACTTCCATGTGTCGTTTGTAGCGTATGA
The DNA here is from genome assembly GCA_030737875.1 of Allium sativum. NCBI lineage: Eukaryota > Viridiplantae > Streptophyta > Magnoliopsida > Asparagales > Amaryllidaceae > Allium > Allium sativum. The sequence goes on along the minus strand of CM060912.1, from coordinate 24,446,481 downwards.
TATGCACGGTAGGATCCGTCCTGCCGTTGTTGGGCTCCAGTTGTGGAAGTTTGAAATCTGGTGGATTGCGGGAATTCCTGATTTCCTGAGTGAATGGGTTGTGATTGACATCATCCACGTCATTCTGACAGGTGTGGCCTCTCGAGAGTCGTTGAATCAGATCAGCGAGTCGATTGCCTTCAAAAAGCTGTTGCAAACTACCAAAATCAGAGCTGGTGCCCCCTGCGTTAAGTCCAGAAGAGTTCGGAAAAGTACGGGGAGCTTGGAAGGCCATTCGGTTCGGTTCGGAGGTGCCCCCATGCTGTGGGTCGTGGAGGCCGAACCGGTTCGGTTCGTGATGCTCGGTCCAAACCGGTGCTTGGTTGCCATTCTGAGTTGCTTCGTGTTGCTGCACTCGTGTGGGTTCTATCCGAACCGGGGCAGATGTGGGTCAAACCGGAGCGAAGCCTTGATTTCCGGAGGGGAGGATGCAGCCCCCAAGCTCATGTAGGGTTGCTGTTCGGATCGGGTCCGAACCGACCCGGTGGGGAATGCCCCCCATTTCCATCTGCATTGGATTCGTAGTTTGGCCCTCGGTTTGAATCGGAACCGAACCAATCCGGTTCGTTATCCCTGCTGGAGCTATTTCCATGCCGTTTCCAGCGAGTTGTGCATTGTTGCTCGGTCTTTCTTCCATCCGAGCGAAGAATTGGTCGATCATCTCCTGTTGTTTGCGGAGGGGATCATCTTGCCTTGCCATCTGGGTTCTCAATTCAGCGAGAACGCTGTCCATTTCGTCTCTGGTTAAGTTTGCTGATGGATTTCCATGAAAGGAAGCCTCTTGGCTCGCCTCGTTCCCTGTGCCTTCAGTGCCAACGTCCTCAGCAAGAGAGAGAAGGTTCCATCTTTCTTTCGTTTGACCATTGATCCAATAGCCAAATAACCCAAGCAGAAGTTGAAGTTGTCGTGTGCCCCCTACCTGGTGCGCCAAAATGTTAGACCGAAATGTGGGCATAACGCCCAAATGCAGATCACAGATCACAAAAATGCAGAAAAAAGCAAAAAAAGAGGACACACGAAGTTTTTATAGTGGTTCGGCTCAAACCAAGCCTACGTCCACTTTATAGTTTCTTAAAGCCTAAGAAATTACAAGTACAATGCCTTTTGGTTTATACACAGTCCTCGTGTTTACAATGATAAGAAATGAGAGAAGAGGAGATTATACACGAAATCCTCGTGTTTTGATGTAGAAATTGGCTTTTATGTTATTCAACAGCCTTGCGTAGAACAATGGTGGAAGCCCTCCCGAGTTTGAGCCAAAAAGTCCTTTTAAATGGCCATGTTATGGTGTATTTATAGGCGTAGAGGAGCTCTGGGCGGATCGGTTCGGAGGTGCCACGTGGCAAGCGCCGAGGTGATCTCGGAAGTGGTGGAGAAGTGGTCACCAGGTCATGTGGAGACAGGTGGAGTTCATTCCATGAGAGTATGAGGCAGTTATAGCAAGAGAATAGGTCAAAGCTGACGCGTGGTAGCAGGTCGAAGGGGGTCTGATCGGATCCGATCCGAACCGGAGTTTCCAACCTGAGGGCCTTATGCCCTTGTGAGGATTTGATGTGAAGCGGGTCGGGTCTGCCTCATCCTGATCTGAACCGGGTCTCCAGTCCGAGCCGACACCTATGTGTTGAAGAGAAGAAGCTGAATTGGTGAAGGTGTGATGCCTCAATCCGATCCGGTCCTCCTCGACCGATCCGATCCGAAAGGGATATGCTAATTCCAAATCGAAGTTTCCGGTTCTGCATGCGTTCACGGAAACGGGCGTAACTTTCAAACCGTATGTCCATTGAGCCAAACCAAAGCTCAAACTGAAGCTAATTCAGAGATCTACAAGAGTTATAGAGATTAACTTAGTAATCATTGTTTTCAGGCCCAAAAAAGATCGTCTGATAGGAGTTTCGGGCTGTTCTTTGTTCGTGATGCGATTTCGACCAAATCGATGCCTGTCTTCTGACAATGCTTCCAATGCTGGAGCGTATTATTGCTCAGATATTTCATGTGTGACTGCTTTGACTAAAAAGCAGGTCAATAGTGTTCCACTCCTCTATTCTTTATTTCTGAACGGTCTGGATTTGTTCGAAATTCCAACGCATCCTTTTCACGCTGTTCATATATAAAAATCATATTTTTTTCGCTTCATTCCAATAAATAAAAATCATATTTTTATTTCTACCTCATATTTTTTACAATGCTTCTTCCTATGTAAAAATTATATTTTTATATTTCTACCTCTTATATAAAGATCGAATTTTTATTTCGCTACAACATATATATAAAAAAATCCCGCCTTTCTATATATAAAAATATCGACTTTCTGTAGTTAAAAATATCGCCTTTCTATATATAAAAATATCGACTTTCTATAGTTAAAAATATTGCCTTTCTCTATATAAAAATATCGCCATTCTATATATAAAAATTTCGAAATTTCTACAGTTAAAAATATCGAACTTTCCTATTTTAAAATATCGAACTTTACTATGATAAAAATATAATCTTTACTATGAGCTAAAAATCATATTTTCTCTAGTCATAAAATTTGTATCTTTTATAACATAAAAATCTAATCCTTTATAAAGCAAAAATCATATCTTTCATGACATAAAAATCGTATACTTCATTTTAATGTTATATTTATAAAATTCACATTTTTATATCGCTATAATATATATAAAAATCATATCTTTAAATTTACAACGCTAATTCATAAAAAGATTACATTTTTTATGTCGTGCTATATATTTTATAAAGACAATGCTTCTATATAAATTTCAGACTTTATAAAACAATAAAATATATATAAAAACTAAAAATTAACTAAAATTAAAAAGAAACTCACTGTTTTAGATGAAGAGGGAGGAGGAAGGGGAGTGTCGCGCTCGGCGACGGAGGTGGAGCGCCTCCAGCAAGCGGTGATGAAACACCCCACCTCCGCTAGGGTCACTCACAAAGGGAATGCACTAGCTTTGGTGGAGCATTATCTAGGTAAACATACACAGAAATATTACAAGACAGAACATATAAAACAGCGGAAGAAGAACCAAATTTCATTGCTTTAAAATCTAGAAAGGTCTAAAGCCTTTTACATTAAAATGTTATTAAATCCATTACATCGAAATCTGTCTTGCAATAGTAAAGAAGCATAAAACCATAGTCATAAATCATTCCCTAAGTAAAATAGCAAAGCAAGCCATAGCCAAGAGAAATCCAAGCAGTGCATGAAAGAGCCTTGGAGCTTGTAAGATCCGAACTAAGCTGTATTCCCACCCTGCGAACCTGGGGGGTGGGGGGAACGAAAGAAAAAGAGGCGAAACAAACTGGGTCAGTCATAAAGACTGAGTAAGTCCTAGTGGATTTCAGCATAAAAACAGGTGAAGATAATATGGCATGAATAAACTAAAAGCAAACATAAGCATGATGACAAGGTAAACTACAGGCACGATGAATCAAGTATAACATTGCAAGGTTTCTATTAAGTATAAATCGCAAGATTTCTAAGCTTCACCATTACACTATTTTCTTCGATTTCCTATATTCTCTGCACCAACTATATTAGTACCCCAACCCGTATCATCCTTTCTATGTATATGTACAGTCCCTTGCCGTATATCGTACGGGTTTCATCATGTATTTCTATACTACTTCAACGTAGTGCCACCATTCCTGAAATCATTTTGACCGCCACCCTTGTTCTGGCTAGGTTTCCTTATCATGAAATATCGCGTGTTCAACTAGGATTTATGCCACCTAGGACCACTAGGGATTATGCTACCTATTGAACGTTTTCTAGATTCAATTAGGGTTTATGCCACCTAGGACCACTAGGGATTATGCTACCTAACGAATTCCACGTAATGATCCATTAATTGATCGGCTCCCTACAAGTCCTAGCTCGTTCATGTGTCTGTGTCATACGACCCAATCACGAAATGTAGTCACCTGTGCTAGGTCCACCATAAGGTGTACCAAGCCCTAGGGTACCAACCACCGACACGAATCAAGCACGCACAGTGTAAACCTACTGGTGCCCAATGCCTGCTTTTTCAACTCTGGACTATGTGCACGACCATGGTCCACCTGAACCTACAATGGCGCACCAACTCAGTCGTCGTTCTGGTTGCTTACAATCAGCCCAGTAATCGTGCCCCACCCTGCCTTGTTCTAGGGTATCGTGATACATCTAGTGGGTTACTGCTGAAAAGGACCGCGTAACTAGGGTTTCCGTTCAGTAGGTTAAGTGTTGTCATTTAAAATCGAGACTTAACCCCATCAGTCTAGCATGTCAAGTTGGTTAAGTGTTGTCATTCAAGTTCGTGACTTAACCCGCCTACGTGTCATGGCAAATTGGCTAAATTTTGTCGCTCAAGTTCATGACTTAGCCCTACGAATCATCTGTCAAGTAGGTTAAGTATATTCAAGCGGTTCATGACTTAACCCTATCAAATCATCGCGTCCAATTGGTTAAGTATATTCAAGTGGTTCATGACTTAACCCTATCAAATCATCGCATCCAATTGGTTAAGTTTATTTAAGCGGTTCATGAGTTAACCCTATCAAATCATCGCGTCAAATTGGTTAAGTATATTCAAGCGGTTCATGACTTAACCCAATCAAATCATCGCGTCCAATTGGTTAAGTATATTAAAGCGGTTCATGACTTAACCCTATCAAATCATCGCGTCAAATTGGTTAAGTATATTCAAGTGGTTCATGTTCGTGTTCAAGTCAATTATCCAATACACAGTCATTTTCATGTTTCAAATTCCCAACTTTACATATTGATAAACATATTTCCAAGTTCCAAAATTACATGCCAATTTATATATATACCCAATCCTAGTCAGTTTACATACGCCCAATTCTTGCCTATTACATGTATGCCAGGTTTATGCCATTTTACCTATATCAAGTTCTAGCCAAGATTACATGTATTAAGTTTTATACTCAATAAACCCAAATCATGATTCATGATGCAGTTATCCCAAACTATAATCTTTTTATTACAATACATGTCAGTTGCCCAAGTTCATAATACATGTTTATGCCAATTATCAAGTTTACAATCGCTTTCATGTTGAAATTCTCAATTCTACATATGCCTAATTAACATAAGCCCAATCTTTTGATTTAAGCTTACATAGTCCCAAACTCATGATTTAATTTACATGCTAATTCATGTATACCCACTTCATACCAAATTATTTACATGTTATATATACCAAATCTCATGTTACATTACATAGATCCTGTTTGTGCCAAATTCCATGTATATAATATTTATGCAATTTTTTTCATAACAAGATTTTACCAAAATTTACAGATTACGCCCAAACTTGCAAATACAATGATAATATCCAATTTTATGTTGCCAATTATTACATCGTATTCATATAAGCAATAATCCCATAATTCCCCCGTATACATATCGTACGCAAATCGCGATTTTAGGCCAAGGTCCGAAATTGACCAAGGTTCATGAAAGAAAATAAATTGGGGGAGATAGAAATTGAATAAAAATGAGATCAGAGGAAAACGTCATCATAGGCATAAATATTACAACTTGATGATAAAGTCATTACAAATCAAGAAAACTGCTGAATAGATCACAAACTTGTCATGAGCATAAAGATAGACAAGTCCCAAAACACAAGATTCAAGGAGCAACAGAAATAGATCAGAATCGATAAACATACTTAAATCCAATTCCACTTTATACCATGGCCACGTTATAATTAAATGTTTAAATATAAAAACAACTAGAACTTACAGAGCATGGCTAGTGAATTAGGAACTGAATTTGTTGTAAAAATGTTGTGGCGTTGTTGATTTATTGTCTTGAATCATTGTTGAAGCTTTGTTCTTTGAATTGATTTGAGTTTGAATGTTTAAGCTTTAATTTGGGGGCGGCGGCCATGGTTCAAGAGGGAATTCAGCAGCATAATAGTGTAAGAATGATTTGATATGAATTAGGTTAGGACTAAGGGTGTTTTTATAGGTGTAGCAACTAGTTTAGGCCCTTAGATTAACCCTAGAATCAATCCGGACCGTCAAAACACGTCTCAGGCTTCAAAAATGAGTTCTGGGTCAAAACCGACCAGGTCGACCTATAAGGGGGGGGGGAGGTCGACACTATGGTCGACCTGGGGGTTAGGTCGACCCTATGGTCGACCTGGGGAGGGGGGGGGGGTAGGTCGACCCTATGGTCGACCCCCTGGTCCAGTGCTGCCTGAAAACTGCTGAAACTTGTACAGGCCATGACTTCTTCATCCGTACTCCGATTTTCGAAAACTCGGACTCTATTTCATGTAAAATTTCGAGACGAACGCAATGGTGTAACCCGTTTCCCCTGATTCTAACTTTAAAATTTAATTCCGTCTTGATTTCTTGTTTTAACATGTTATAAAAATTCAGGTTGTTACATTCTCCCCTCCTTAAAGGATTTCGTCCCCGAAATCTTCAAGTTAAGAAGAATGTGTCCTACCATCCAATCATCCATCTACTCAATCATCAATCACAGGCATCCATTGTCCTTAAGAGATTTCTAATGCGGTATGAACATATACAGAAAGTGTGTGTATATGTTCCTTATCTAATGCAAATGATCAGGCCTGATTGATCTTCTTAATGTAGAATATGTTTAGTGCAATGAGTCCAACATGTTTGCAAATAGTCCTAGTCACATAAACACTATATGTGTGCACAAACATCCATCCATATGCATCATCCATATGATAACACATCCAATTTCATCCATAATCAAGTATAAACACTCATGCATATGCAATATGGAAATGTGTCTGAGCGGATCTAGTGCCTAATGTGTGTTATGCAATCACGAGCAACCACTAGCTGCCACTTGCAACCACCAATCATAACATGTCTCAAACACATGTTTCACCCAATTTTTCATACCTAAAGATATAGCCGAATGATAGAAGCAAGTAAAAACTTTGTGCCCATTAGGCAATGTCAAAGCTGGAAATCTACGTCACATATATACTGAATAGGAGAAGAACTCCCTAAGCACCAGCCCATATCCTATAAAACCCAAAAAGTTTAGTCAACCCAACGGACACCCTCAAGCCGCAACATGTATTACTGACAAATAAGTCATAGTCCCTATGGGGTTTGCAACAGAAATAGGATTGAGAAAAGGACTGAGAGGTTATACTTAAAAGATAGCATACAAGTAAGCTCTACAGGAAAAGAGGGATCAAGGATATATTCTTAAAAAGAGATATGATGCGCATGTCTAGTCTTCAATCTTCTAAGTCGTATTTCCTTGAGCTTAACTCCATTGTGCTTTGACCGTCTTTAACTTCACAATTTCGTAGTTCCTTAATTCTTGTTCCCAGAATATGAGTTGGAACTCATTCCACTGTCGCCTCTCGTTCCACTTTCGCTTATTCTCTTTCTAGTATAGCTGATTCAAACATAACTGCGTACTCATGGTTTCGTGCAAGCTCTCCAAAATTCACTAGTGAATCTTGGATCTCATTCATTTACTAGAAGGTATTCCACATAAATGAATTATCTCTTCAAAATAAACAAATGCCAACCATGTTTCCAAGTGTACTTACTGAGGTGATTTTCTATAACTCTTGCATAAGAGAAATGAACCATCCGCCTTAGTGGCGAACACTACTCGAGCGGATCGATAAATGTATCAAGAGATTCTTGGTAACTAAACATGGCAGAACCCTACGGGTTACACTAGATTTCGAGGGCATTACCAAGGCAAGTCAAGCGTCTAACTACCCTCTTTTCATACTCGAGAATGGTACCATTTCTGGACAACCACTAAATCCCTAGAATCAATCCATAGCCCAAAAACATAAGCTTTACTTCTAAACTCAACACTTAGCCTAGACATTCTCAAATCCAAACAAGTCATGAATAAATGAGCCGATTCCCTAACAGGATTTGAGAATAAAATGGGATCCTCTACTACGCTAGTACTAAGGTGCTGTGACTCAACTATCAAAGCAGAAATAAAAAGGATGCGATGTACCACAGTCAAAAAGGGTACGAACAGGATAGAAAGATAAACTAGACTTTCCTATAGAAACGTTTCTACCTTCTTGTTCTGAGCCTCATTCTCCTTAACCACTCTTATCCCCTCTTATATAACGTGTTAACAGGTCTCTGAAGAACTACCTCCATCGCACGGCAACCCTACAAAGCTTGAAATAAGATTAGTTGCAGATGGAACTAATGTGACTACAGATGGAGGAAAGAAAGGAAAAGGGATTCAAACAAGAAAACAAAGGATAATGCTAATGGCCTTTGGGGAATAGCCTTTAAAAAATAATTTTTTCTTGAAAAATGCTTCTTTGTAAATGGTTTTGAAAATAATTTCAAAAGGTTTTATAAACTTTTGCCCAATCTGGTAACCTTCTGCTCTGATACCAAATGTAACACCCCACCTCCGCTAGGGTCACTCACAAAGGGAATGCACTAGCTTTGGTGGAGCATTATCTATTTAAACATACCCAGAAATATTACAAGACAGAACATATAAAACAGCGGAAGAAGAACCAAATTTCATTTCTTTAAAATCTAGAAAGGTCTAAAGCCTTTTACATCAAAATGCTATTTAATCCATTACATCGAAATCTGTCTTGCAATAGTAAAGAAGCATAAAACCATAGTCATAAATCATTCCCCAAGTAAAACAGCAAAGCAAGCCATAGCCAAGAGAAATCCAAGCAGTGCATGAAAGAGCCTTAGAGCTTGTAAGATCCGAACTAAGTTGTATTCTCACCCTGCGAACCTAGGGGGGAACGAAAGAAAAAGAGGCGAAACAAACTGGGTCAGTCATAAAGACTGAGTAAGTCCTAGTGGCTTTCAGCATAAAAACAGGTGAAGATAATATGGCATGAATAAACTGAAAGTAAACATAAGCATGATGACAAGATAAACTACAGGCACGATGAATCAAGTATAACATTGCAAGGTTTCTATTAAGTATAACATCGCAAGATTTCTAAGCTTCACCATTCCACTATTTTCTTTGATTTCCTATATTCTCTGCACCAACTGTACTAGTACCCCAACCCGTATCATCCTTTCCATGTATATGTACAGTCCCTTGCCGTATATCGTACGTGTTTCATCACGTATTTCTATACTACTTCAACGTAGTGCCACCATTCTTGAAATCGTTTGGACCGCCGCCCTTGTTTTGGCTAGGTTTCCTTATCATGAAATATCGCGTGTTCAACTAGGATTTATGCCACCGAGGACCACTAGGGATTATGCTACCTATTGAACGTTTTCTAGATTCGATTAGGGTTTATGCCACCTAGGACCACTAGGGATTATGCTACCTAATGAATTCCACGTAACGATCCATTAATCGATCGGCTCCCTACAAGTCCTAGCTCGTTCATGTGTTTGTGTCATACGGCCCAATCACGAAATGTAGTCACCTGTGCTAGGTCCACCATAGGGTGTATCAAGCCCTAGGGTGACAACCACCGACACGAATCAAGCATGCATAGTGTAAACCTACTGGTGCCCAATGCCTGCTTTTCCAACTCCGGACTACGTGCACGACCATAGTCCACCTAAACCTACAATGGCGCACCAACTCAGCCGTCGTTCTGGTCGCTTACAATCAGCCCAGTAATCGTGCCCCACCCTGCCTAGTTCCAGGGTACCGTGATACATATAGTGGGTTACTGCTGAAAAGGACCGCGTAACCAGGGTTTCCGTTCAGTAGGTTAAGTGTTGTCATTTAAATTCGAGACTTAACCCCATCAGTCTAGCATGTCAAGTTGGTTAAGTGTTGTCATTCAAGTTCGTGACTTAACCCGCCTACGTGTCATGTCAAATTGGCTAAGTGTTGTCGTTCAAGTTCATGACTTAGCCCTACGAATCATTTGTCAAGTTGGTTAAGTATATTCAAGCGGTTCATGACTTAACCCTATCAAATCATTGCGTCCAATTGGTTAAGTATATTCAAGCGGTTCATGACTTAACCCTATCAAATCATCGCGTCCAATTGGTTAAGTATATTCAAGCGGTTCATGACTTAGCCCTATCAAATCATCGCGTCAAATTGGTTAAGTATATTCAAGCGGTTCATGACTTAACCCTATCAAATCATCGCGTCCAATTGGTTAAGTATGTTAAGTATATTCAAGTGGTTCATGACTTAACCCTATCAAATCATCGCGTCCAATTGGTTAAGTATACTCAAGCGGTTCATGACTTAACCCTATCAAATCATCGCGTCCAATTGGTTAAGTATAGTCAAGCGGTTCATGACTTAACCCTATCAAATCATCGCGTCAAATTGGTTAAGTATATTCAAGCGGTTCATGACTTAACCCTATCAAATCATCGCGTCCAATTGGTTAAGTATGTTAAGTATATTCAAGTGGTTCATGACTTAAGCCTATCAAATCATCGCGTCCAATTGGTTAAGTATATTCAAGCGGTTCATGACTTAACCCTATCAAATCATCGCGTCAAATTGGTTAAGTATATTCAAGCAGTTCATGACTTAACCCTATCAAATCATCGCGTCCAATTGGTTTTGTATATTCAAGCGGTTCATGACTTAACCCTATCAAATCATCGCGTCAAATTGGTTAAGTATGTTCAAGCAGTTCATGTTCCTGTTCAAGTCAATTATCCAATACACTCATTTTCATGTTTCAAATTCCCAACTTTACATATTAATAAACATATGCCCAAGTACCAAAATTACATGCCAATTTATATATATATATATATATATATATATATATACCCAATCCTAGTCAGTTTACATACGCCCAATTCTTGCCTATTACATGTATGCCAAGTTTATGCCATTTTACCCTTATCAAGTTCTAGCCAAGATTACATGTATTAAGTTTTATACCCAATAAACCCAAATCATGATTCATGATGTAGTTATCCCAAACTATAATCTTTTTATTACAATACATGTCAGTTGCCCAAGTTCAGAATACATGTTTATGCCAATTATCAAGTTTACAATCGCTTTCATGTTCAAATTCTCATTTCTATATATGCCTAATTAACATACGCCCATTCTTTTGATTTAAGCTTACATAGTCCCAAACTCGTGATTTATTTTACATGCTAATTCATGTATGCCCACTTCATGGCAAATTATTTACATGTTATATATACCAAATCTCCTGTTACATTATATAGATCCTATTTGTGCCAAATTCCATGTATATAGTATTTATGCAAAATTTTTCATAACAAGATTATACCAAAATTTACAAATCACACCCAAACTTGCAAATACAATTATAATATCCAATTTCATGTTGCCAATTATTACATCATATTCATATAGGCAATAATCCCATAATTCCCCCGTATACATATCGTATGCAAATCGCGATTTTAGGCCAAGGTCGAAATTGACCAAGGTTCATGAAAGAAAATAAATTGGGGGAGATAGAAATTGAATAAAAATGAGATCAGAGGAAAACATCATCACAGGCATAAATATTCCAACTTGATGATAACGTCATTACGAATCAAGAAAACTGCTGAGTAGATCACAAACTTGTCATGAGCATAAAGATAGACAAGTCCCAAAACACAAGATTCAAGGAGCAACAGAAATAGATCAGAATCGATAAACATACTTAAATCCAATTTCACTTTATTCCATGACCACATTATAATTAAATGTTTAAATCTAAGAACAACTAGAACTTACAGAGCGTGGCTAGTGAATTAGGAACTGAATTTGTTGTAAAAATGTTGCGGCGTTGTTGATTTATTGTCTTGAATCATTGCTAAAGCTTTGTTCTTTGAATTGATTTGAGTTTGAATGCTTAAGCTTTAATTTGGGGGCGGCGGCCATGGTTCAAAAGGGAGTTCAGCAGCATAATAGTGTAAGAATGATTTGATATGAATTAGGTTAGGTCTAAGGGTGTTTTTATAGGTGTAGCAACTAGTTTAGGCCCTTAGATTAACCCTAGAATCAATCCGGACCATCAAAACACTTCTCAGGCTTCAAAAATGAGTTCTGGGTCAAAACAGGCCGACCAGGTCGACCTGTAAGGGGGGGAGGTCGACACTATGGTCAATCTGGGGAGTAGGTCGACCTGGGGGGGGTGTAGGTCGACCCTGTGGTCGACCCCCTGGTCCAGTGCTGCCTGAAAACTGCTGAAACTTGTACATGCCATAACTTCTTCATCCGGACTCCGATTTTCGAAAACTCGGACTCTATTTCATGTAAAATTTCGAGACGAACGCAATGGCATAACCCGTTTCCCCTGATTCTGATATAAAATTTAATTCTGCCTTGATTTCTTGTTTTAACATGTTATAAAAATTCAGGTTGTTATAGGCGGCGACCATACTTGGCTGGGGGGCGTTTTGGTCAATTCAGGGCGTCGGGGTTATGTTTGGAGAGGGAGGCGGAGAGAGAGATGGGGGAGGAGAGAGGCGGGGGAAATCGGAGTGGGGAGGCGCCTGGCCAGCTCCGGCGGAGGCGCGAGCGACGGGAGGCTAGACCGCGGTGGCGGGTTTCGTCGCTTCTTTTTTTATCTCGTTCAGATCTGAGTGGAGAGAATAATGGGGTGAGGGAGTTTTATAAAATTTAATTATATTATTTAACTATTTTAATTTCTAAAAAGTTGAATTTTCATTTGAACTCCAAATGAAGCCCAACGACTGTCGTCCCTAGCTAATTACCCCCATTCTGAACCCAATGGGATATGTATCGTAGGCTAGTTAGGCTGTTTCGATCAGTTTCCATCAAAATCAAAATATAAATCTATATATTGAATTCGAACACACATTTCAATTTACCGGGGCCACATACGGACTCTAAAAATTCTCGAAAAATATTTTCTAGCTTCGTACTGACGATATGGTACTAACAAAACTAATTTCGTCAAATTTGGAGACCGTTTGAAAAATGGCCATTTTCTGGTCGATCCAAATTGGCTGAAACTGTCAAAAACACATTTTACTTCGCCACACTCACATATTGATTCAGAAAATTATGATTTTTGGAATCTAGCAATAACTTGATATCCCGGATCCAACAATATTGGTTTCGTAAAAAACGGAGGTCGTTTGCAAAATTTCCATTTTTAAGGGCCAAAATTCCATAGCGACTAATTTGAATTTTAACCTGGGAATAACTTTGTATTCCCGCTATGAAATTTTAACTTTTCGGATACGTTGGAAAGATATTTTCAAATAGATTCAAATATTTTTGGTTTCGCTAAAATCCGGTTTATTTTGAATCCTGTACATTCATTTGAAATTTGAAATCAAATTTTCAAACTACCGCGCCATTTTCAATTCCTTTTATAATTGAAGTAAAATATTTATATTCTAATGACGATTCAAATAAATATATACATTCTAATTCTATTCAAAATAAATTTCTCGTCATTATTATTTAAAATAATTCATTTTAAATATTCAAAATTCACTAAAATTGCCAAAATAAAATTTTTAAATTGGCTAAGATTTTCCGGGTTGTTACAATCTCCCCCACTTAAAATCTTTTCGTCCTCGAAAAGGAACGGAGCTGAAAGCTGTTTTACAAACCAACTCCACTTTCATTACTTTCATTATGGCTTAAGTTCTTCAACTTTCCAGTTTCTAAGAACTTTTCAAATTTTTCAAAAATTTGGCTAACACCCTAAATTTTCGAAAAATTTCGCCATAACCTCCCCTGCATGAGAGCACCGGGAAAATCCCAAAATTGCCGTATAAGCCTCTCAAATCCAAAAAGGGAAAGAAACAGCCAAGCGGCTAGCCAATCGGCTCATAAAATCATCAAAAACCCCAAGAAATACAACAAACATTTACCTATTTGTCAGGCAACAATTTTATTCCTCTGCATAGCCTCCCTGCTATGACCTGTTCAATGTATATACATGTACATTTATGCAAACTTCAATAAATTTTCAATTTAGTTCAACATTCGACACAATTTGGTTATATTTACCGTTCATTCTCATAATGGTTGTATTACCTAACAAATAATCATACAACACAACCATCAATCAATTTGTGAATTAACGTTTCAAATTCATAGTTTTGATACATATACAGAAAATCATGTTTTTGATGCCAATTCACAACAAGTAACCATATCTAGTTTTGTTTCTCACACCAGTCAATTGGAAATATATCAATATCCCACTTTCGAAATACGAACATAATTTCTGATGATGTATGTACTATAGCAGTCATCAGAACCATCTCCTGGCGACTAGAGTGTGATTCTATATCTACCTAGTATATTAAAACTTCGAATACCCGTGGATCAGACGTATACGCAAAATCTTTATATGCTTGATTGTCCAAATCAGTATAAAATAAATATTCAAATACGAATAATAAAGTTTAAATTTTTAAACCAAAATTTGTTTTCATTTTAAAAATATACTCTTCCGACTCATTCTAGGATACTACTGATCTTATCTCTAGCGAGCCATTCCCATTGGATATTACTAATCCAGTCTCTAATGAATTCTTTCGTTTGGTTCTAACGGGTCTTGTTCTCCGAGCTCTGTAAACCAAAGCTCTTATACCAACTGAAACGACCTAACTTCCCCGTAAAGGATAGCCCGGATTGAATTGAGAACACGACAAATCGGAACACAAACAGAAGAACATTTCATTGCTTATTACAACAAACTTCATAAGAATATAATAGAGTATAAATGAATCATATACATTCGATCAATATCAGAGATTTAAATTACATTTAAATACATAGCAGCGGAAAACAATACAAAACACAACTGAAAGTAATACACGGATACAGAGCTTTCGAATATCATTCCAGCGGTAAACCAGGATCCTGTGAATATAAATCTGCAAAACCAAAACTATTAGCTGCCCATGCGGAAAATAGGGGCACCCAGAGTTTAGGTTAAAACAATAAACTCCAAGTCAGTCATGTGACTGGTGTGAGGACTAAACAGTTATTAATCTTTATTTTAAAGTTAGGTAAATCAAGGGATCACGCCGTATAACACGGAACGGGTTTCCTCCCAAGAGTACCAGTGCATAAAATAAACAGCGCAATGCTAAATAAAGAACAATGAAGCTATTACAAGACTCAGGTCCCATCACACAATGCAACGCAAGCCGGAGGATAGAGTTTTTACCTTATAATAGCCAAAAATGCTTGGTACGTGAAATTTCCTCTTTTACTATTACTATAAGTGTATAGTGTCAAAACAATTTCGATCATAAGTTTCAATCATAGATGGTATAAGTGCCCCATACCACTATGTCGCCATATATAGGTTTATAATTAAAACCGTGAAATGTCGTATTGGAAGTTGGATTTCCATCTGTGAACCAAGGCAAGGGATCGTCCTTACAGTTTCGAGACGCTCTAGCCCGTGTCTCAGGACCCAGACTAAGGTGACCCTTGGATCGTCAGGGCCGGTCCACACGGAGTGGATTAAAATGCCTGAACACTGCGTTTCCCCGCCTTATGGGGCATCAATGAGCCAAATGACTCCATCAGCCCCGGATCGACCGATATAACTGAGGCACCTCCTATCCATCATCCACATAAGTAAAATGCCAGGGCGTGCAAAACGCTGACACCACTCCTAGCTAGAAGGTAACGCATGCCCTCCCTGATGTCCTCTCCCGTTTCTAGTCCACACCAGGGTGTGAGGCTCGCGAATTAACGCTACATAAAGCTATGCCACAAAGGCCGTGCTTTGATCATAAACTACAAGACTCTACTTTTCAACAGAAGCATTAATCATTTGCATCTCAGCATGCCACCCAGGCAATTCACGCTATGCAACCGATGTCAATCAATTACACAAAATGAAATTCGATGTCAGACACACATCCATTTACAAGTTCGTTCTGGGTCTGAAGAAGCCGAAGGCACCTTATTCCTCCCCCATATGTCCAATACAGGGGAGAGGCCCTCGCATATCCGTCGATCTCCAAGTACGTCTGAACGATCACCACTTATTACCTCGCCTTGGGTGTACAATCCAATCAAGACATCAGTAATCATCCAAACGATGTGAAGACCTCCGGTCTTCGACCACCTTCTTCATCCTTGACACATCGTCAAATCAGTTATTCAGAATGGGATAAACCCGGTCTTTCTGAATAACTCGCATATACAATAAATTAATGCTATATATACATAACATGCGCCTCATTCCAATCCAGAATATTCCTTTATTCAAATATTCTTATACTTTGGGAAAGGTTCCCATTAATTTTATCAAAGATAAATTCTTTAAATTTATTCTTTAATCTTCCTTTGGATCTAATTAAAGATGCATTAAAACTCCACTTGGTTTTAATCTTCCTGAAAATCAATATTAACGATTGTTTAACTTGGGAAATCATATCCTGTCCTTAACTGGGTTAAAGAATCAATGTCATTTAAAACACGGTTCGCGATAAACCCAAAATCACATTCCATTTCTTCAGCTTTTAACTATAAATTAGCAAGTGAACAATTCCCTAAGTATTAACCCCGAAGGCCGAAACCAACATCAGATCAATACCCAGAAAATCATTCAACTTAACTAATCTCCAGGTGGTTTCTGATTTTTTTAAATCCGTTGGGTCTAAGAATAGTATTATTAAAGATACCATTCACGACAACCCAAATCACATTCCATTAATTATGGAATCTTCACGGAAAAACAAATCAATGTATAATCGATATCAATTTCCATATCCGACCAATAATATAAATGGAATAACGACAACGCCTCTTAAATTCCATATGTATTAACAGTCTTCCTCCACAGAAGTTCACTTCAATTATTATCAAATCGAATTCCATTCAATTCCAATTTAATATGTTAAATTGGAAAACTTTACTTTGGAAAATCTCCTTTAAATCTTAACAAAGGATTTATAAATTCCAAATCCCATTTCACTGTAAATCGGGTTAAAGAACGAATGTCGCTAAAATGTAGTTCACAATAAACCCAATTCACATTCCATCAGTCTCTAACCATAAATTAGTAGAACAATTCCCTAATTGTTAACCCCGCCAACATCAGATTAATACCCAGGAAACCATTCAACTTAGCTAATCTCCAGTCAATTTCTAATTTTCTTAACTCCATTCGGTTCAAGAACAATATTATTAAAGATACCACTCACGACGAAACCAAAATCCAATTCAATATTAAATACAAGGCTCTGAATAGAAAATACATCGGCTTATATTCAATATCAAATTCTGAAACCAACAAATATCGTATTGGGATAACGATATACATATCTTCCAAATTCCTCCACAATATCCGTATAACCACGGAATCCAATATCGAAATACTCCGAAAATAATTTTGATTCAAATGCATTCCTATTCATATATTGGAAATTCCAGTTATTTTTAAAACCATTTCAAATCCAATTTATTTATTTAAAAATACTGGAATATAATTCTAGTTCAAAACTAGTTCATTTTGATAAAAATATATTTTTATCTTTTCAAATATGGAATTTTTCAGCCCAGTTCTTTCCAAATCATTTGTTATGATTTTACACAAATTATTGATATTTTAAATAATTTTATCAGGCCTATACAGTCGATTTCCATAAACGGCCATCGAATTGCACTTATAGCGGCCTTTTCCAAATTTGATTTGGAAATAATTCGAAATACAACCATTAGATTTCAAATCTTTAATATGTTAAAAAGCACTTTTCGATGCAAACACAACAGTTCCAGTTTTAGGAGAATCCGACGGTCGGATCTCCCGTAATGTCCGTTCGATGTCAATGGTCGAAATTTGCGAACTGCCGCAGCGCGGCGCGTTCTATTCAGGCCATTATATTATGTATATATATATTATATATTTTTTCGATTTCCTTTTAAAACGTATTTATAAATCATTTTAAATTCATTTCAAAATGATTTCAATTTCTATTCGAAATTGAATATTCCATATCATCGATATATAAATGATAGTATTTTCAAAACACTATATTTCGAAATCAATTCCTTTGCAATATTCATTATAAAAATGAGAAAAATCGATATAAATATCGTTCCCATCAAAGTGGCGTCGATCTAATCAACACGGCTATATTTATTTGAATATTTTCGTGTCCATCCCAAATCGGACATCAAAATCAGATTTTGATCATTTACTGAATATTATTTTAAAATATTCATTATTTTAAAATATTTATTCTTTCTGAACTGGAATCAGACACAGTCAATTACCATATAATTTGATTATATGGGTTTCATACACATGTATATACAACAACAATCAAAAGCATTCAACCATCATCCGGAGTGCGTTCTACACTGCATAAGCATTAAATATAAATATTCAACGCTTACACAGCCTGTCAATCAATCGATCGACATACAGCTAATTATTGGGATTAGTGTATGTGATATATCATACCAATACCCGTGTGGGGTTCCAATCAACAAATAATGAATTTTATTTGTGTTGTTGGACGATGTGTAAAATTTATCGTCCCAATCAATATCAGTCAAATGTGTGTACATAAACAAATTGTCTGATTTGTTTATAAATATTTTTTCTATTCCTATACATGTTAAAAATTATATTTTTAACTATAAAATATTTTTAACGATAAAATATTTTATTCTATTCCATATCACAACAATAAATTTTCACTACATAACCGAACAAACAAACAAGTCGTCCATGGTCTGTGGACAACGGGTGTCGGGTGCTGCTAAGCACCATCTGCATCCTAGTATATATTTCAAACTAGAAAATAAAATAAAACTGAGGAGTTCTCACCTTTGGGTTCCACTCCTCCATTCTCTATTTCTGAACGGTCCGGATTTGTTCGAAATTCCAACACATCCTTTTCACGTTGTTCATATGTGAAAATCATATTTTTATCGCTTCATTCCAATAAATTAAAATCATATTTTTATTTCTAATTCATATATTTTTACAATGCTTCTTCTTATATAAAAAATATATTTTTATATTTCTGCCTCTTATATAAAGATCAAATTTTTATTTTGCTACAACATTTATAAAAAAATCCTGCCTTTCTATATATTAAAATACCGACTTTTTATAGTTAAAATTTTCTCCTTTCTATACATAAAAATATTGACTTGCTATAGTTAAAAATATCACCTTTCTATATATAAAAATATCGCTTTTCTGTATATAAAAAAATCGAACTTTCTATAGTTAAAAATATCGAACTTTCCAATTTAAAAATATCGAACTTTACTACAATAAAAATATAATCTTTACTATGATAAAAATATAATCTTTACTATGAGCTAAAAATCATGTTTCTATAGTCATAAAAATTGTATCTTTTATAACATAAAAATCTAATCCTTTATAAAGCAAAAATCATATCTTTCAAGACATAAAAATCGTATACTTCATTTTAATGTTATATTTATAAAAATCACATTTTTATATTGCTATAATGTATATAAAAATCATATCTTTACATTTACAATGCTAATTCATAAAAAGATTACATTTTTCATGTCGCACTATATATATTTTATAAAGACAATGCTTCTATATAAATTTCATATTTTATAAAACAATAATATATATATATATAAATAAAATTAACCAAAATTAAAAAGAAAATAATTGTTTTAGAAGAAGAGGGAGGAGGAGGGGGAGTGCCACGCTTGGAGGCGGAGGTAGAGCACCTCCAGCAAGCGGCGGCGACCATACTTGGCTGTGGGGCGCGTTTGGTCAATTCAGGGCGTTGGGGTTTTGTTTGGAGAGGGAGGAGAGAGGCGGGGGGAATCAGAGTGGGGAGGTGCACGGCCAGCTTCGGCAGATGCGCTAGCGATGGGAGGGTAGATTGCGGTGGCGGGTTTCATCGCTTCTTTTTGTTTATCTCGTTTAGATCTGAGTGGAGTGAATAAAGGGGTGAGGGAGTTTTATAAAATTTAATTATATTATTTAACTATTTTAATTTCTAAAAAGTTGATTTTTCATTTGAACTCAAAACAAGACCCAATGACTATCATCCCTAGCTAATTACCCCCGTTCCGAACCCAATGGTATATGTATCGTAGGCCAGTTTGGCTGTTTCGATCGGTTTCTATCAAAATCAAAATATAAATTTATATATTGAATTCAAACACACATTTCAATTTACCGGGGCCACATACGGACTCTAAAAATTCCCAAAAAATATTTCCTAGCTTCGTATTTACGATACGGTTCTAACAAAACTAATTTCGTCAAATTTGGAGACCGTTTGAAAATTTTCCATTTTCTGGTCGATCCAAATTGACTGAAACTGCCAAAACACGTTTTACTTCGCCACGCTCACATATTGATTCAGAAAATTATGATTTTTGGAATCTAGCAATAACTTGACATCTCGGATCCAACAAAAGTGGTTTCGTCGAAAACGGAGGTTGTTTGCAAAATTTCCATTTTTAAGGGCTAAAATTCCATACTGACTAATCTGAATTTTCAACTGGGCATAACTTTTTATTCCGCTATGAAATTTCAATTTTTCGGATTCTTGGAAAGATATTTTCAGATAGATTCAAATATTTTTTGTTTCGCTAAAATCCGGTTTATTTTACATTCATTTGAAATTTGAAATCGAATTTTCAAACAACCACGCTATTTTCAATTCCTTTTATAATTAAAATAAAATATTTATATTCTAATGACGATTCGAATAAATATGTACATTCTAATTCTATTCAAAATAAATTTCTCGTCGTCATTATTTAAAATAATTCATTTTAAATATTCAAAATTCACTAAAATTGCCAAAATAAAAATTTTAAATTGGCTCAGATTTTCCGGGTTGTTACACTAATTCTTTACCATGTCCATTTATGGTTTCATAATTGGTCAGGCCTCCCACATTAGGCCTACAACATGTGGATGCTGGATATGCCGGTCGGGTCCGGGCAGACTTATTCCACAGTTGGTCCTAACCTCGTGTCATAGCCCAATTCGTGTTTACGTACTTAGACCTCCAACATTAGGTTTACCATTAGTGGCTGTTGGATATGCCGCTCGGGTCTGGGAAGACTTCCACCACTAATGCAACCTAACCTCGTGTCATAAGTACAATTACAATTCCTAATTGTAATTACTAGACATTCCATTTTTAATTAATTAATCAATTAATTAACCCTTTCCTTTTATAGGTGTCAATACCTATTTTGCCCAATAATTTGTATTACATGTCCATAAATGTTCGTATTCAAATTATGCCATTTTTGATTTATTTACCAATTAATTAATCCTTTCCTTTTATAGATGTCAATACCTATTTTGCCCAATAATTTGAGTTACATGTCCATAAATGTTCATATTCAAATTATGTCATTTTTACCCCTTTCCCCCATTCCTTAAACTAGCGCCCTCACAAAATTGGCAACATGCCTAGGCTAAACAATAACCTAGTCATAAACGGTAATAGGGAAAATAATGGGAATATACTAAAATGATCATCTTGGCATAAACATAAACTTGTATGATAATAAGGTGAACAAACATACTAGCATAGACATGAAATTTTCATCATAACGAGGTGGACATAAAACTGATGAACTATGATGTCACAATATCTAAATCAGCCATTTTAAATGTCCAATCGTTTTAAATCTAACATGTTAAATAGGGTGACAATTTAGATCACGTAAAATAGACCTAACATGAACCATAAGGTGACAATTTTAGATCACATAGGATAGATCTAACATGAATCATAAGGTGATAATTTTAGATCACATAGGTTAGATCTAACATGAATCATAAGGTGACAATTTTAGATCTCATAGAATAGATGTAACATGAACATGAATCATAAGGTGACAATTTTAGATCACATAGGGTAGATCTAACATGAATCATAAGGTGACAAATCATAGAACAGATCTAACATGATAGTTTTAGATCACATAGAATAGATCTGCATACATCCGCATCATAGCATATCATAAAAGTTACAACCCAAGATCCATAATGATAACATAGTAGAAAAATTGAATTGGATCCAAAGAAATAGATCTATCATAATATAGCATGAAATCTACTAATAACACAGATTTAAAGTCTACAATGCATACACATCACAGTCTTTCATAGTTTCACTATTATTTATCTAAACCTAAAAGCAACTAGAACTCACTGTGATTGGATTGCTAAGATGATTGAAAAGGTGCTGAGTCTATGTTTGAATCTCAGAATTTGATATGCTTTAGAAGAAGATGAGAAATCCTAATTTAGTTCAGAATCTAGTAGAGTCCGACCACCATTTCTTTTCTTTAAAGAAAACAAAGGATATGAGAAATAGCTGTTGGGTTACAGAATTCGGATGGCACCTCAGCCCTAATGAAATTGGGTCAGGTCACGGGTCGTCACTCACTCGAAAAAGGCCCGAATACCCAGAAATTGTTCTGGGCACACTTTACCGCTGCGCCAGTGCAAAATTGCCTTGTAGCACTTGCAAGTGCGCCAGTTATACCCGGTTCTAATTTTCAACTTCTTATCGTCTGTAACTTCTTCATATGTTACCCGTTTTACGTAAACTAGGTGTCTATCCTGACCAGAATTACGAGATGGACATAATGACGTAATCAATTTGCCTTAATTATTAATATTAAATTTTTATTATTTAATTTGTCTTCATTAATGTCATTTAAAATTCGGAGTGTTACATTCTCCCTTACTCAAAGGATTTCATCCACGAAATCTCTAAGTTGAGAAGAATGCATATCCTACCATCCATCATCCATCATCCATCTACTTAACCATTAATCACTGGCATCCATTGTCCTTAAGGATTTCTAATGCTTTCATGAAAATATGCAAAAGTGTGTGTATATGTCCCAACACTAATGCGAAAATCAGGCCGTCTACTGATTCAGTTGACCTTCTTAATGCAATGTATGTTAGTGCCATGAATCCAATAGGTATGCAAATAAGCCTATTATAACATATAATCTCTACATGCGTGTGTACTCATTCATCCAAATGCAACATCCATATGCTAGTTCATCCATTTCCATCCATAAAAGAAAAGAAAATGCACACACATCCATATGCAGTATGAGAGTGATTGAGCCGATCTTAGTGCCTAATGTGTGTATATGCATCCACATGCAACCACTAGCAAACACTTGCATCCATCAAACATAACGTGTTTCAAACACTTTTTTACATCCATAGGATTCCTATATAATGGTCAAAAATACAATGGATAGGATGTACTCAAATGATAGAAACAAGTAATGATAAAGCTTTTGGAAAAAGGAGTTAAGAACATACCCTCGAAGAGAAAAGGATACGAAGCATAAATCTTGTCTTCGGTCTCCCAAGTCGCATCCTCTGGGTTATCTCCCCATTGAACCTTTAGCAACTTGATCTCTTTATTGCGTAGCTTCTTAACTTCTGATCCAAGAATACAGGAAGGAACTCGCGTAACTGTCACCTCCCATTCCACTTCTATCTCTTCCAATATACTCGGCTCAACAACTTCCACGGTGTCATATAAGCACTTCCGCAGATGAGAAACATGGATAACATCATGGACACTAGATAAATTTTCATGAAGCTTTACTCTATAGGCCATTTGGCCAATCCTCTTGGTTATGGGAAATGGTCCTTCAAACCTAGGTGCCAACTTCCCTACCGATCCGAAGCGAACCACATTCCTCAGAGGTGACACTTTGATAAAAACTAAGTCTCTTAATTCAAATTCAAGGTCAGTCCTTCTCTTGTCTGCGTAGGATTTTCGCCTATCTTGAGCTATCTTCATCCGCCATCGAATAAGGTCAATCTTTTCGTATGTTTCTCTAACCATATCTGGTCTAAATAATAACCTTTCTGTAGATTCCCACCAACAAGTTGGTGATCTACAGTGTCGTCCATACAAAGCTTCGAAGGGTGCCATGTCGATGCTGGCCGGATAGCTGTTGTTATAGGCAAACTCTACTAAAGGAAGATGCTCTTTCCAATCCCCTCCGAAGTCTAGGATACACAGCCTTAAAAGATCTTCTAAGATTTTGTTAACCATTTCCGTTTGCCCATCGGTGTGAGCAAGCTCCTCCAAAATTCGCTGTTAAAGGTAGGTCATGATCGTTCACAACGCTAGAAGAACTCCATGAAGATGAACTATCTCTCGGACATAAATTGCTGCTAACCATGATGCCGTCCTCTTGCTCTTAACTGGAATAAAGTGAGCGCTCTTAGTGAGTCTATCTACGACAACCCAGATACTGGTGTTGCCTTTCTTCGATCTAGGAAAACCATCTATGAAATCCATAGAGACACTCTCCCATTTCCACTGAGGAACCTCCAACAGATGAAGTAAACCACCAGGCTTCTTTTGCTTAGCTTTGACTTGCTGGCAAACTAAACATTGAGAAACAAATTCAGCAACATCTTTCTTCATCCCAGCCCAAAAGAAAACCCTCTTCATCTCCCTATACATCTTATCAACGCCTGGGTGAATGGTCATCTTAGAACGGTAGGTTTCTTCTAGGACTGCCTTTATCAAGCTTCCAAAACAGTCTGTTTCTTGGATTTTCAAGAAAAAACTCCTCCAGCAATGCTGAATATGTAGCCACTAGTAACTTTAGAATTATCAGATAAGGTATTCCAGCCTGCATTAGAATATCCTTCAAGTACAGCTAGAAACCTTTCATAATGTAATCCAAGGTTCATAGTATGTTTAAGGTATCTCATAACCCTTTCAATTGCATGCCAGTTCTCTATACTAGGTCTACTGGTAAACCTGCACAGTAATCCCACGACATAGGCAATGTCGGGTCTAGTACAATCAGTGGCATACCGAAGGCTGCCAATGATACTCGCATAATCAAACTGTCTTACATCTTCACCAGTGTTCTTAAATAACTTTACACTTGGATCATATGGTGTACATGCAGGCTTACAATCAAAGTAATTGTATTTCTTTAGTATCTTCTCAGTGTAATGAGATTGATCCAAAGAAAGTCCCTTTTCTGACCTAGTAATTTTAATATCAAGGATTACACTTGCCTCACCTAGATCTTTCATATCAAAATTGGCACTTAATAAGGATTTGACTGAGTTTATGGCATGAATGTTTGACCCAAAGACGAGAAGGTCATCCACATAAAGGCATATAATAGTGAAAATGTCATTCTTAGATTTGTAATAAATGCATTTGTCACTTTCTTTAAATTTAAAACCATGTGAAATGATTAAGTTATCAAATTTTTCATGCCATTGTTTAGGTACTTGTTTTAAACCATATAATGATTTATCTAATTTGCATACTTTATGTTCTTGACCATGTACTACAAATCCTTTAGGCTGGTCCATATAAATTTCTTCATCTAATTCACTGTTTAAAAAGGCAGTTTTAACATCCATTTGTTGTATAAGTAAATTATGAATGGAAGCAGGTGAGATTAATATCCGAATGGATGTTATTCTAGTTACAGGTGAAAAAGTGTCAAAGAAATCTATATTTTCTTTTTTGTTTAAAACCTTTAGCTACAAGTCGTGTTTTATATTTATCAATAGTGCCTTCAGGTTTTAATTTATTTTTAAGCACCCATTTGCAGCCTATAGATTTACAACCAGGGGGTAAATATACCAAATGCCAAGTCTTATTGGATTCCAGATAATCCATCTCATCATTTATAGCCTCTTGCCAAAAATCGACATCTAAAGAAGATAAGGCCTCTCGGAGGTTTAAGGGATCCTCCTCTATAGTAAAAGCACAAAAATCCGAACCAAAATCTTTTGCGATTCTTGCTATTATACTTCTTCTAGGTTCAACTTCAGAATTTTCATTAAATTCTGTTCTAATAGGCATACTTAAAGTGCCCCCACTTTTCCTTAATTTAAAAGGAAATTTCATTTCATAAAAATCAGCATCATTTGGTTCAATTATGTTATGTGAATTTAGATCATAAAATCTACATGCTTAGCTATTAATAGCATAGCTTATAAATGCACATTCATAAGCTCTCTTTGCCAATTTTATTCTCTTAAGGTCTGGAATGCGAACATATGCTAAACAACCCCAAGTTCTAAAGTATAAGACAATGGGTTTATGATTCTTTAAAATTTCATAAGGTGAAATTTTATTCTTAGATTTGGGGATCCTATTCAGAACATAGCATACAGTTAGTAAAAATCCCCCCACCAATGTTTTGCTGCACCAGAATTTAGTAGAATGAAAACTACTAGTTCGGTAAAGGTCCTATTTTTCCTTTTTGCTTTACCGTTCTTTCATGTACTTACCATGTAGTTTACAGAAATCCAGAATTGAAGTAGATTCATATTATGTTCCTCTATCACTACGAAGTCTCTTAATTTTCCTATTTGTTTGATTCTCAATTTCAGTTTTGAATGTTTCAAACATGTCAAACGCATCACTTTTATTTTTCATAAGATATACATAGGTGAAATTAGAGTAGTCATCAATAAAAGTGATAAAATAATGATGTCTATGTCTAGTCAAAGTGCCATTAAGCTCACATATATCAGTATGAATCAAGCCTAAAGGTTCAGAAACTCTATCAATAGATTTATGAGGTTTCTTTGTGATTTTAGCTTGTGTACAAAATTCACATTTATCAGGTTCATATTCTATCATTTTAGGAATCATATCTAGGGTGCTCATGTTATGAATTATGCGTTTATTAACATGACATAATCTAGAGTGCCAAATATTAAAATCACATAACATATAAGCAAAAGTAGTCACTTTATTAGTTTCAACATTCAATATAAACATACCCTCACAAGCATAACCCTTTACCACAAAAGTTCCCTTATAAGTTAAGGTATACAAATCAGCCCCAATAACTTGAGTAAAGCCAGCCTTATTAAGGAGAAAGCCAGAAACCAGATTCATTCTTATCTCTAGAGTATGCATAACATCTTTCAGAATTGCATTCTTTCCAAAAGTAAACTTGATTTTCACATTGCCAATCCCTGCAACTTTAGTGGTGTGAGAATCTCCCAACAACACTTTCTGATTATCAGCAGCCGCGTATGTAATGAACAAGTCACGATCATGGAAGACATGGGGAGAAGCACTAGTGTCTACCCATCAACCCTCTGATCCACCAATAAGGTTAATCTCAGTAATCATAGCCACAAGAGGCTCCTCAGTCAGGTTAGCCTGCGGTGCAGAGCTTGGCCTGTTCCGACACTTTCTGCCATGTGACCTGGTTTTCCACAGTTGTAACATAGAAACAATTGTCCAGAATCATTCTTTTGGGCTGGTTTCTACTATCCTTTTGGGTTTCCTTGTGGATTCCCATTCTGTTTATTGCGCCTGTTCTGATTCTTAAATGATTTCTGGTTTGGTTTCAGAACAACGGGTTTGGTCTTATTAATGTTGTTGTTATTGGAAATCAGCACATCTTCTTTCTGGTCCGGCTTACAGGCCTCCTCCTCAATACAGAGGCACGTGATCAAGCTCTCTAAGGAAAATTCCTTACTCTTATGTCGCAATACATTCTTAAAATCTTTCCAACTTGGGGGCAATTTGTCAATAATAACATCAACTTGAAACAGTTCATCCGATGTCATACCTTCGGAGATGATCTCATGAGCTATTTTCTGATGCTCATGAGATTGCATCTCTACTGAACTATCATCTGTCATATGGTACATGAGATAGCGGCTCACAGCATATTTCTTTGCCCCTGCCTCCTCTGTATCATACTTCTTCTTTAGTACTTCCCAGATCTCCTTTGTTGTCTTTTCATCTGAGTTATAGTAGCCATACAGGCCGTCGCTCAGTCCATTCAGAATAAAATTCTTGCATAGGTAATCCTGTTCAGTCCAGATTTGCAGTTGCTTTGATTGTTCAGTCCAGGATGCCATCTATGCTGTATCAGCCTCGTTAGGTCTGTCAGGTAGTTGCGGTCTGTCAGTATTCAGCGCAGCCACCACCTTTCTCATCGTTAGGTAGAACTCCTTATTTTGACGCCATCGCTTGAAATGCAAGCTTTCAAATCTGAACGGAGCAGCAGTCACGAGAGCGATCTGGAAGGCAGATGGTGGAGAACCATCGGCCAGGGTTGAGGGCGAAGCCATTGTTTCAGATTGTCTTCAAATTGTTGGGAAACCATGGCTGAGTCACGTACTTCGTCGCTTTCTTGAAGACGATTCGGCGATTTGGCCAGAGGTGCAAACCAGTTCGTACTTTCGCCGCCGCCTCTAGGATAAAACAACCTCTGAAAAACAATAATTGATTTGCTTGCACAACACATCAGTGCAGATTTGCACTTCCCAAAATAAACACTACTCAAAAATTTCTGGAAAAATATTTTAGTGGCGGAGAAAAGAAGAGAATATGTAATTCGATATCTATTCTCGTCTATAGCTGAAGACTATATATAGATGGAAATTAAGGCTTTACTGAGTAGTGGGAGAAAAAATTGGATTTGCTGAAATTATGGGACAAGAGTTCACCGTTGCACAAAAAATTATTGGCACAGAAATTTTTTTCATAAAAAAATGGTTTGAAAAATGCAATATTTTTCTGGTCCAAAAATATAAGTGTCTACACCACAAAGTCAAGGCCCAAGCCCAACCGAACCAAACCGGACTAGACCGGGTCAGTCGGTCGCACGCGCGTGTGTGGTGGTCATGATGCATGGTTTCCCTCCTCACAACAAAGCTTGTATTGGGAGCCCCAAGGCCCTAACATTACTTCTTAGAAACAGGTATAAATACTTGCTTCTTCCATATAGTCCCATGATGTGGGACTATTCACATATAGGAGTATTTCATACATTTATTCCAACATTTTTAAAAATTCATCTAATGTTTTAAAAACATTTTCGACAAACAAAAATAAAAAATTCGACAAACGACCATTGTTTTAACATACTATAGGTTACAATAATAGTTCGGCCATAAGAAACCGAATTTTACTCAAAAAAAGGGTAGAATAACGCTAAATACTGCAAATGGCGGTATGAAACGAAATAATACTAATTTTCGGAAGGCAACTGCCGATTACAATACAATTTTGCTTTCCACCAAAGAACAACCGAAGAAAAAAAAATCTGAAACTTGTATAAACCAACAGATCTTACCTTTTCAACACCTTCGCCATTGCTTTTGGATCTAATCTTTGAGATCGAGAGCAACGATTTGCACGAACCATTGTTGCAGTTGAATTTATGGTTGAGAAGAGTGACTGCGTGAAAATTAGGTTTTGGGGTAAATAATCGTGTTTTCACCATGTTTTTTTAGCATTTAACCAAGGGTAAAATTGGGTTCTTTAATTTATTTTTACACTGTGTTCGGCCCCCCATAACAATTAATAATTTAATGGAGTGAAAATAAAATATGGCCCTCTTATCCATTTTTCGAGTGGCATTGACAATTCAAAATTCAAAATTTCCAGAAGAAATAAAAGTCCCAAATCAAAATTCCAATTTTCTAGAAATAAACTAGAATTCTAAAAAGAGGTTCAAGCCGTGATTTTTTTATTATGTGGTCCTCAATTTCATGGAAGTGGGGGTACATTCGTTGTGGGTGATACATAGCTTTGGGTAAATGATGTAATTGCAGTGGATTGGATATGAGGTGACAAGAATCGGAATTTAGTGGAGGCGATAGAATTTTAGATGTTTTGGGTATTTGCATATAGTGGTTTTGGGGATTTAGATGAAGGTATTAACCTTGGGTTATTTGGTTTGTGTAATGTGGTTTGCTAGAGTAGATTGGTTAGTGATGTTGGTTTGTTTTTGGGTATGTAAATTCATGGTGATGGTGGTGAAATTCTGAGCAGGAAAAGGAGTTTTAGAGCCAGTAGTGTTGTTGCGATGATGTGAAATTGAGTATGGTGTATGGCCAAAGTGATCAAAAACTTGTGTATGGTGTATGGTTGAAGTGATTAGGGATGGAAGTGTACTGGCCAAGCTGCACTAGTGTACTGGGTTGCCGATGGGTAGTGTAAGGAGGAAGGAGACAATGGTGCAAAAGAAGTTGGCTGAAAAGGTGTGTTTTGCAGTTTTAGAAAGTGGTTGTGCAGAGGTGCAGTGGTGTGGTAAGGCTATTTTGGAGAGGCCTGAAGAGGATTTTAAACGGTTGTAGGTCGTTATAATTCTAAGGAGTAATTGGACAATGGTGGTGAAATAACAGTAGGTGATTGTGTCATGACATTACCAGATGGTTGTTTTGTTTGGAGAGTTGAAGTTTGTGCTTGGTGCAGGCTTTAGTGCTTGTGGCTGTGGGGTTGGGGTTGTTTATTGGTGAAGCTTGTGTTGATGGAGTTTGGTTTTGAAGTTGTGGGTCAAAGGGTGTATACTTGTCGCTAT
This sequence comes from Allium sativum, assembly GCA_030737875.1. Lineage (NCBI taxonomy): Eukaryota > Viridiplantae > Streptophyta > Magnoliopsida > Asparagales > Amaryllidaceae > Allium > Allium sativum. Next base: position 24,416,186 of record CM060912.1, on the reverse strand, counting down.
GATAAGAAGCAGTGGTGTATGATTGGGTTTAGAGGGTGGACGGGATGTGAAGGTTTGTTGTATAGGATTAACGGCTTGTGGTAATGATAGTGGACGGTTTTGGGTGACTGTTGTGCAGTGGTGGTTGATGTTATAGTTGATTTGCAGTGGTGAAGTGATGGAACAAGTTGTGTTTACTTTCTTTAAGGAGGTTTAGGACAGTGATAATGTATGGAGCATGCAGAGTTGAGGGGGTGGAGAGTGCTGTGAAGAGTGCGTATAGTTTTGTGGGGATGGTGCTGTAGGGTTTTGGATGGTTTGAAATACCGTTGAATATAAATGACCTTACTGAGCATTGAAAATGCACAAAGGAAACGAGTTGCATAATAGTAGAACAACAAAAACTTGCAAATGAAGTCAATTATGGCAAATCATAGAATGTTGCACCAATTGTAATTAGTGGAATGATTTTTTTTTCTTTTGCAAGAATGCTTCCCTCCTTTTGTTCTTATGTATGAAAAAAATAGTGCAATGTCAAGGCTTAAAGTAGAAACAGTGAATATCAGAATTTGTAAATGAGGACTGAAAATAGGGAAGAGAGAAATGCAAAATAGAAAATGTAAAACAACACAGCATGGCAAGCAGAAAGTATAAAATCAACACAGGATGCAACACAGAAACTGTAGAACTCAAGATGTTTGTGTTTTTTTAAAGTATAAAACTTACACTCAACAAGATAAAACAACACTAAATAGAACTCAGCTAGAACAAAAACAAAAGATGAGCAAACTCACAAGTACATAAAAGACAATGACAACAAAATCACACTAATGAAATGCACAAAACAAAAACAAAAAAAAGCTAAACATTTAAAAAAAATCAAACTAACATAAAATGAAACAACCAATGCGAAAACTAAAAGAAGGCAAGAAAGTGCATAAAGTGGACCTAAAAAAATTGAACAAACACACATGTTTTTTTTTAATAGATAGAGAAACAAAGCCAGCAAAAAATAATCCAAAGAGCAAAATCAAAATTAATAGACTTTTCCCTAGCAACGGCGCTAAAAACTTGTACGTAGCGAATACAGATCAACCCATGGAAAAAGAATTAATTTTAAAATTCTTAGTAAATCAAATTAAACCAACTTTAAATCTTGATTAGCTAAAACCTAGAACTAAAAGTGAGAAAAAGTTTAAAACTATGATATTAAATGTAAATTCATTGTTCTCTTTCTTAACATATTTCAACATAAAATCAAATGATGGTCTTTTTTTAATCTAAGTAGAATTATGATGTAATTATCATACACATCTCCTATTTATGTTATTAGTTAACACAAAGTAAGTCATCAAGCTATAATACACAACTAATCTTATTTTTCACATTTATGAAACATGACATAGAAATGAATTAAAAATCTAATTTAAGTATGATCTATTTAATATTAATTAGTGACATAGATCATCAAATTTTAATTAAAACTTCATTTCATTGTCATGATAATATTTTAGATGAAGAAGCAATTTGACATTCATGAGATAAGCATAGCCTCTATGTTATTAACAAAAGAGGCTATCAAATGCAATATGAAACACAAATAAACATCAACATTCATTATCATGAAGCACAAAGAGATCAAAAACATAAGACTAAGTTGAATCTACATTAATAAAAAGAATCTTCGTTGCTCAAATATTGTAGGGGTTTGGCTTCTCATTTTTATTATCATTTCAACACAAAGAGATTTCAACATTGAAAATAATAAAAGAAGTAGAAATAAAACAATGAAGAAAAGAGATTAACTACTAAACTAATTACATAAAAATAAAGCTACACTACTTGAATAAAAGTAAATCTAATCTACTAACAATAAAAACAAATCATTTAAAATGAACATAAAAGAAAGCATGTAAAGAGGAAGAAAAGGCTTAGGAAGTCATTTTAATTTCACTTGATCTTTTTGTTTACACTTGCATATAAATTTATCTAAGATAAAAATATATCAACATGAAACGTAAGGAGTATTTATACATGATCAAAAACTCTAATCTTCTTTTTTGGGAACTACCCAAATTACCCTCTTCACTTGTAGAAGCTTCTTGTCATTGGCTCATAATCTTTCATTCAAAATGTATGAACTTCTTTTTTCTCTTTTAACTAGTACATTAGCTCCTAATTGTAGCCTTAAGAAAAGTGGGTTAGGTGGGGTCCTCCATTATCCACGAGATAAATTATTTCTCCTTCTCCTTGTAATGTGCATGCATATCTTCACCTGTACATCCATTTTCATGTAAGCTTCTTCAGGTTTGCTCCTTAATCCCTACAAAAAATAATTAAAAGGCATAAGTAAATTCTATTACAAATTAGCACATGCACAAATGACCGTTTTACCCTCTTCATCCTCTCTCCACATGAATGATGATTTGAAAATAATTAAATCATGTAAAATACCTTAATATGTTTTTTTATTTAATTAAATAGATTAGATATGTGAGTATAAACATGCACATTTACGTGCATACATTATGTTACAACTATCTAAATTTTTATGGGTAATAGTTCTTTGAAAGCGACAGGTAATAAAATTTTCATCACATGACAACCATGGCTTTTCATCCCACTAAGTTTGTCGTTCTTATAGTCGACACATCCATGAAAATTAGAAGAAATACCATCTGGGAATCTTAATCCTTCCACCCAAATTAAAAGTATTTTAACTTGATTATTTTCTAATTCATGGCATGCTTTTTTTTTGGTCACTTGGCTTTATATAAAGATCAGGACGATTACATATTACTTCTATATCACGTTGCGACTCCAAATCATCATTCGTCTTCATTTTAACATTCAAAAGTGTATTAAATACATTATCAAATGTTTTTTTCTCGTTGTGCATCACGTCACTATTATGAAGAATTAGGAGATTGTTTCAGCACGACAACTCCCAAAATATACTTTTTTGCACTAATTATGAGTCAATGATTTACCTTGAATTTCAACTTGTTCTTTAATTCCATGTATATTTGGATAGTCCTTTACAAGTTCATAAATATGTTCGATTGACCAATCTGTCGGTGGCACAAAGTCTCATGTTTGTTAGCTATAAAAAAAATCTTATCTTTTCTATAAGTATGATTAATATGAAGAAAACACCGATAATAGTCAAACCATGAAATTTTCTTTCTATAAGGTAAAGAAAATGCTCTTGTTTCTTCCATGCAATAAGGATAAGCTCCCAGTCGTACTCTAACCTAAAAATATTGCACACACAGGAAAATCGCTAATTGTCCTCCAAAGAAGTAAATATGCAAAAAATTCTTTTTCTTTTTTGAAATATCATATGTTTCTACCATTTTGTACCATAATGTTTCTAATTTTTCAATCAAATATTGTAAATAAACATGAATTTCCTATGTTAAATCATCAATATCAAGGACGACAACTGTGAGGCTCATATATGAAGTTTCTATACACATCCATGGAGGTAAACCACAAGATGTAACAATTATAAGCTAGGATGAATATTTAGAGCCAAACTGGTGCTATGATTTTCGTGCGCAACGGAAGCTTGAAAAAAGGCCAAGAAAAATAGGATCTTTATCACCCAATCACTTGAAGATGAATTTGATTGAAAAACAAAATAAAAATAAAAAATATATCGGAAATATGAGCACACGATATTCCACCCAACCACCCTCTTTATTGATTCACTAATAAAAATTGTTTACAAACGACCTCAACTATCATTACAAACAATTACAACTTGAACCAATAACCTTATTGAGAAATAGGTAGAGAATATCTAATGGCTAAAAATTTGAGGAGAAAGATAATGAAGAATAATGGCTAATTTTCCACACCTAATGAAGAGATTAGCTAGCCCTTTTTATAGTGAGAATTGCTTCATGCCCAAGAAAAACTTGGCTTCATGCCCAAGAAAACTTGGCTCCCAAATATCTTCATATATGTTATAAAACTATTTGGTTAAGCACCAAATATCCTTGCAATAAATGTCCACAAATATAGCAACTAATATCTCTCCATAAAATCTAGCACCAAATCTCTTCATCAAATCTAACAACAAACATCTCCACAAAAATATGTAAGATTATTTGTTGCCCAAAATTATGATTTGTGTATCATCAATTTCAACACTCCACCTTGATACCAAATCACATCTCCTCCACTCAAACAATAGCCCCTTAGCTCTCACTTTCAACCTTTCTTTCTCAACTAACACCATTACGAACCTCCACCATCGCCCACTAATGATGTATCTCCCTTATCCGCGCACCATGCCACTAGCGATATTCAAAAGCATTTGTAATACCACAAAGACCTCCATCTCGTCTTTGTGGATTTCACAACTCGACATCCGTCTTCCACTTGACATGATCTCTTCATCTCCGGGATTCCTCGAGCATCATCAACATCTAGACCCTTGTCGATACCATGATCCTCTACCTTAGGACCATCAGCTGTGACCATATTAACCTCTCCATCTTGCTGTGGATTAGGTTCTTCAACCGTCACCCGCCTTTCATTATTGACCACCGAGCCGACCAAACTATATAGGTTTCCCTCCTCCAAAACTTCTCGCATCATCACACGACCACCCTTCTTCACTCTCAAAACTCCACCTCGAGTCTCATAAGTGCAACCGCGGCGATCTAACTGACCAAGAGATGTGAGGTTATGCGAACAAGTGGGTATGTGCCTCACACCTGCCACTTCTCTCACCACTCCATCATGCATCCGAAACCTAACAGCTCCAACTTCACAAATTGGTAGCTCTACTCCATTGGCCGTCTTTATCATGCCAATACTCTTCTCATATGAAGAAAAACTTTTCACATCACGACATATGTGAAAACTGGCTCCTGAATCCATCTTCCAATGCTTCACAACACTAAATAGGAAATCACATGAAGAATTGCTTTCGGTACCTTCAGCAAAACCTGCTTGTGCCAAATCATTATTATCACCTTGCGCCTTCTTCTTATCCCTCTGATAAGCATAACAATTGTAACAACCCGAAAATCTGAGCCAGTTTAAAAATTTTAAATAGATTATTTTAAATAGATTATTTTAAATAATATAGACGAGAAATTTATTTTGAATATAATTCGAACGTATATATTATATACGTCGTCGTTAGAATAAAAATAATTATATATAATTATAAATAGAATTGAAGATGGCGCGGTAGTTCGATAATTCGATTTCAAACTTCAATTGAACATACCGGGTGCAAAACAATCCGGATTTTAGCGAGACCAAAAATAATGGGATCTAATTGAGGATATCTTTCCAATGAATCCGAAAAATCAAGATTTCATAGCGGGAATCAAAAGATATGTCCAGTTGAAAATTCTGAATAGTCGTTATGGAATTCAGGCCCTTAAAAATAGACATTTTGCAAGCGACCTCGGATTTCGACGAAACCATTTTTGTCGGATCCGCAGTGTCAAATTATTGCTAGATTCCAAATTTCATAATTTTTTGAATCAATATGTGAGCGTGGCAAAGGAAAACGCATTTGACCATTTTTAGTTGATTTTAATCGACTGGAAATTGGCCATTTTTCAAACGGTCTCAGAATTTGACGAAACTAGTTTTGTTAGGACCGTATCGTCGATACGAAGCTAGAAAATATTTTTCTGGAATTTTTCGAGTTAGTATGTGACCCCAGTAAATTGAAATGCGCGTTCAAATTCAATATATAGAGTTATATGTTGATTTTGACGAAAACTGATCGAAATGATCGAATCAGCTTACGATACATATCCCATTGTGTTCAGAATGGGGGTAATTAGCTATGAACGACAGGGGGTGGGCCTCGTTTTAAGGTCGTATGAAAAAGTCAACTTTTTGAAATTAAAAATAATATAATATATTTATATTTATTCTCTAACCCCCACCGTATCATTTCAAAACAGAATCACAAATAAATAGAAAAAAAGGAAGGGGGCGGAGCGCCGCCCCACCGCTCATCGCGCCGCCGTGGGGGGGAGCGTCGCCCTCCTCTCTTCCTCCACCACACCAAGTCCCTCCCCTTCGATCCCCCTCGCACCTCTTCTCTCCTCTCCTTTCCTTCTGAAACGCGATTGCCACCGCCCCCCTCATCATCGCCTCCTCCCCCGCCACCTCGCGCGACGGCGCCGACTACCCCTCCTCCTCCCTCTCGCGCACCCCCCTCTGTTCCCTCCCTCTACTGCTCCGAGCCCTCCTTCCCACCTAGAACCGCCAGAAAACCTTCAGCCCTAGCCCACCGAACCCTAAGCCACCCACCTGCGACGCCCTACAGCGCCCGACGCCGAGCCTTCACCAAATTGAACCCTGTAAGTTTCTGATTTTTGAATGAACTATTGTTTTTATTCTTTTCTTTCTTTTTCCTTTTTACTTGGTTAGGAAAAATAAAAGAAGTTTATATGAGTAGAGTATACTTTTATAAGGAAAAGAGTATATTTTTATTTATGAAAACTTATATTCTTATCTATAGGAAATGATTAAAAATGTGATTTTTATATTTTTATTATGGAAAAGATTATATTTTTGTGAAGTTAAAGTTTATATCTTTTTGAAGTTAAAGATCATATTTTTATGAAGTTCAAGATGAGGTTTTTATGATGTCAAAGATATAATTTTTAATTAGAAAAATATAATTTGTTTGACTAGAAAAGGTTTGATTTTTTTTATATAGAAAGGATAAAAATATAATTTTTATAATATAGAAAGGTTAAAAATACGATTTTTATATGGTGTAGATAGTAAAAATATTATCTTTATATATGTAGCGAAATAAAAATCTGATTTTTATTATATATATAATTAAGTAAAAATGCAATTTTTATAGCGTTGAAATAAAAATTCAATCTTTATATAAGAAGTAGAAATATAAAAATATAATTTTTATATTGAAATAAGCGTTGTAAAAATATATGAAGTAGAATTAAAAATATGATTATACAGTGTAGTGCACTTTGGATGATGGTTGATTATTTATCGTTGCTATTATATACATGTGTTGTATGGAATCCATATAATTAAATTTATATGGTAATTGATTGGGCCTCTTTCCAATCGGGAAAATAAAGTTTATTATAAAATAAAGGTTCATGTGTTGACTGTACTCATCCGTTGAGATTAGTCATGTGTTGAACAAAATATTTTAACAATAAAATTTAAATCTTTATTTTTATAAAATATATTAAATAACAAAAATAGTCACACGTGGACAGTACTCATTCGTTGAGATTAGTCATGTGTTGACAAAAATATGGAGTCATGTATTGAAAGAAATAAATATTCATTTGTTGAATAGAATAACGGAATTATTGAAATATATAAAGCCGTGTTGATTAGAGATGCGTTATTTTGACGTGAACGATATTTAAGTCGATTATATTCATTTTGAATGTGAATTGAATTGAATAGAAAAACGAATTTGAATTGAATTGAAAAGAAAACGAATTTGAATTGAATATAGAACGAATCGAATTTGAATTGAACAGAAAACGAATTTGAATTAAATTGAATAGAAAACAAATTTGAATTAAATTGAATAGTAAACCGAATTTGAATTGAATTGAATAGAAAAACGAATTTGAATTGAATTGAAAAGAAAACGAATTCGAATTGAATTGAAAAGAAAATGAATTCGAATCGAATTAAAATCGATTTGAATTGAAATCAAATAGAAATGAAAGTAAAAAGGATTTATAATAGAAAATTCAATTTTGATTTGAATTTGAAATAATGGTATAAATTGTTTTTGAAACGAATTCAAAACTATTTATAAAATTCGTTTTAAATAGTAATCGACGAAATATATATTATATATATAATATAATAGCCTGAATAGAACGCATCGCGCTGCGGTAGTTCGCGAATTTCGACCATTGACTTCGAATGGACATTACGGGAGATCCGACCGTCGGATTCTCCTAAAACCGGAACCGTTGGGTTCAAATCGAAAAGAGCTTTCTAACGAATATTAGAAATTTGAAAACTAACGGTTGGATTTGGAGATACGTCCAAATAATATTTGGAAATGGTCGCTGTAAGTACAGTTCGATGGCCGTTGATGGAAATCGACTGAACGGGCCTTGATAAAATTATTAAAAATATCAATAATTTGTGTAAAAACATAAGAAATGATTTGGGAAAAATTGGGATGTAAAACTCCATATTCAAAAAGATAAAAATAGATTTTTATCGAAATAAACTAGTTTTGAACTAAAATTAAACTCGTTTATTTTTAAATAAATAAATTGGATTTGAAATGGGTTTTAAATAGAATTGATTGGTGGGTTTATCGTGAACTGTGTTTTAAATGACACTAGTTCTTTAACCCTGTAAAAGGAGTTTTAATGTATCCACAATTAGATTGAAATGTGAATTGATAATTTTAAATTATCAAATATGGCAAATGAGCGAGAATGGAGTATCACCAGTTTTACTCCAAAGAGATAGTTAAATCTTTAATTAGATTTGAACGTGAAATGGTAATTAATTTTACCGATAACACCGTGGTGTTAGATATGGAGTATTACCAGTCTTGCTTCATGGGATGAATAGGTTGGGATTGGGAAATAAAATAAATAATTACTTCGGTGTGGTTCGCTAATCTCGACTAGTTTGGAAAACCATAATTTGGTTTGATATGACATCAAAAGGAAGATTAAAGAATAAATACAAAGAATTTATCTTGGATAAAATTAATGGGAACCTTTACCTAAGAATATGAAATTTAGAAACTAGTTGTAGGTTAGTTAAGAAGAATGGTTTCCTGAAGATTGATCTGATGTTGGTTTCGGCCTCTGGGGTTAATATTTGGGAAATTGTTCTCTTGCTAATTTGCGGTTAGTGGCTGATGAATTGGAATGAGGCGTATGTTGTGTTTGTGTAACATTTGTTTTTAATACACGCGGGTTGTTCGGAAAGGCCGGGTTTATACCCATTCTGAATAACCGATTCGACGATAAGTCGAAGATGATGACGGTGGTCGAAGACCGGAAGTCTTCACATCGTTTGGATAATTACTGATGATCCTGATTGGGCTGTACACCCAAGAGGATGGAAATAGTTGGTGGTCGTCCAGACGTACTTGGAGATGGATGGATATGCGAGGAAAGTGCCTCCGGTTTCGTTCAGACCCAGAACGAACTTGTAAATGGATTGTGTGTCTGACATTGGACTTTATTATAAGTTGATTGATCTCTATTAAATATACATCTGTTTGGCGGCGGAGAATTTATTCTCTTGCTTAACGCCCTTCTCTGAGACGTACGAGCTCAGAGGTTGTATATCGATGGACATCAGTCGCATGACATGAATTGCCTGTGTGGCATGCTGAGTTGCATGGATTAAGGCTTTTGTTGAAAAGCAAAGTCTTGTGGTTGATGATCAAAGCACAGCCTACGTGGCAGCTTTGTGTATAACGTGAATTCGCGAGCCTCACACCTCGGTATGAGTTAAAAACGGGATAAGGACTGCAGGGAGAGCACGACGTTTCTTTCTAGCTTTGGTGGTGTCAGTGACTTACCAGCCCAGACATTTATATAATTTTCACCTATGTGGTTGTTGGATGAGGCGCCTCGATTTTAGGTCTGTAAGGACCGGGAAAAGTGTGTTCAGGAATTGCCAATCCTCAAACGTAAGAGAGGACCGGCCCTGAAGCATCCAGGGGTTACCCAGAGTGTGTAGTCCCGAGGCATTTGCTAGAGTGTCTCGAAGCGGAGAGGAGCTTGCCCCTTGCCTCGACTCATGACGGAAATCCAATTTCCACTACGAGATATTTTGGCTTTATTTGTAGAGCCTAGTATGGCGACATAGTAGCATGGGATGTTATGCCGTCTATGATTGATATTTATGATTGAAATTGTTTTGACACTATACACTTATTATAGTATCAAATGATTTGTTTTAAACGTACCAAGCATGTTTGGCTGTTATAAGGTAAAACCCTATCCTCCGGCTTGCGTTGCATTGTGTGATGGGACCTGGGTCTTATAATAGCTTCATTTTTCGAAAAGCATTGCGTTGTTTATTCTATGCACTGGTATTCTTGGGAGAAAACCCGTTCCGTGTTATACGGCGTGGTCTCTTGAATTACTCTCTTTTAAAGTAAAGTTTTAAATAATTGTTTTAGTTCTCACTCCGGTCACATGACTGATCTGGAGTTTATTGTTTTAACCTAAACTCTGGGTGCCCTTATTTTCGACACGGGCAGCTAGTAGTTTTGGTTTTGCAGATTTATATTCACAGGATCCTGGTTTACAACTGGAATGATATCCGGAAAGCTCTGTATCCGTGTATCACCTTCAGTTGTGCTTTGTATTATTTTCCGCTGCTATGTAATTTATTGAAATCTCTGATATTTATCGAATGTAATTTATTCATTTATACTCTGTATATTCTTGTAATCTGATGGAATTGTTGTATTAACAATGAAATGTTCTTCCGTCTGAGTTCCGATTTGTCCTGTTCTCATAGTATTCGTGCTTTCCTTACCGGGGAAGTTACGGGTCACTACATTTGGTATCAGAGCTTTGGTTTACAGAGCTCGAGAACAAGACACATTAGAACCATACGAAAGAATTCATCAGATATTGGGTTAATAATATCCAATTAGAATAACTCGTTAGAGATAGGATCAGTAGTATCCTAGAACGAGTGTGAAGAGTATATTTTTCAAATGAAAACAATTTTGTTTTGAAAATTTAAAATCGTTTTATTCGTATTTGAATATTTATTTATATAGAATTTGGACAATCCAATATATAAAGATTTTGTATATACGCGTCATGAACGTATATTCGAAGTTTTAATATACTGGATAGATATAGAATCACATTCTAGTCGCCCGGAGAAGGTACTGATAATTGTCATGACATCATCAGTATTTATGTTCTTGTTTCGAAGGTGTGATATCTATATATTTCCATCAGACTGGTGTGAGAACCAAAACTTATATAGATAGGTTTATTGTTGTGATTTGGCATCAAAAACATGATTTTTGACTATACATCAAAATTATCAATTTGAAACTCTAATTCACTAATTGATTGATGTTTGTGTTGTTTGTTTATTTGTTTGATAATTTTGAACCATTTAGTCTAATTGAATCAAATATTGAATTGTATTGAAAATTGGTCGCATTTGCTTGCATATACATATACTTACATTGAACAGGTCATAGCAAGGAGGCTAGAGCCGAAGAATAAAATTTGTTTGCCCGACAAATAGGTACATGTTTAATATAATTTACTGTTTTGTTTGGGTGATGATGATTTTATGAGCCGATTGGCTAGTCGCTTGGCTTTTTCTTTTTCTTTTTGAGATCAGAAGGCCTATATGGCAATTTCGGGATTTTCCCGTGGCTCCCGGTGCAGGGGAGGTTATGGCGAAATTTTTCGAAAATTTACGGTGTTAGCCAAATTTTTAAAGAATTTGAAAATTCTCAGAAACTGAAAAGTTGGAGAATGGAAGCCAGATCGAACGTAGAGTTGATTAATCAAACCACTTTCGACTTTGTTCCTTTTCGGGGACGAAAAGTTTTAAGTGGGGGAGATTGTAACAACCCGAAAATCTGATCCAGTTTAAAAATTTTATTTTGGCGATTTTAGCGAATTTTGATTATTTAAAATAGATTATTTTAAATAATATAGACGAGAAATTTATTTTGAATATAATTCGAACGTATATATTATATACGTCATCGTTAGAATATAAATAATTATATATAATTATAAATAGAATTGAAGATGGCGCGGTAGTTCGATAATTCGATTTCAAACTACAATTGAACATACCGGGTGCAAAACAATCCGAATTTTAGCGAGACCAAAAATAATGGGATCTAATTGAGGATATCTTTCCAACGAATCCGAAAAATCAAGATTTCATAGCGGGAATCAAAAGATATGTCCAGTTGAAAATTCTGAATAGTCGCTATGGAATTCAGGCCCTTAAAAATAGACATTTTGCAAACGACCTCGGATTTCGACGAAACCACTTTTGTTGGATCCGCAGTGTCAACTTATTGCTAGATTCCAAATTTCATAATTTTTCGAATCAATATGTGAGCGTGGCAAAGGAAAACGCGTTTGACCATTTTCAGTTGATTTTAATCAATTGGAAATTGGCCATTGTTCAAACGGTCTCAGAATTTGACGAAACTAGTTTTGTTAGGACCGTATCGTCGATACGAAGCTAGAAAATATATTTATGGAATTTTTCGAGTTAGTATGTGACCCCAGTAAATTGAAATGCGCGTTCAAATTCAATATATAGAGTTATATGTTGATTTTGACGAAAACTGATCGAAATGATCAAATCAGCTTACGATACATATCCCATTGTGTTCGGAATGGGGGTAATTAGCTATGGACGACAGGCGGTGGGCCTCGTTTTGAGGTCGTATGAAAAAGTCAACTTTTTGAAATTAAAAATAATATATTTATATTTATTCTCTAACCCCCCACCGTATCATTTCAAAACAGAATCACAAATAAAAAAAAGGAAGGGGGCGGAGCGCCGCCCCACCGCTCATCGCGCCGCCGTGGGGGGAGCGTCGCCCTCCTCTCTTCCTCCACCACACCAAGTCCCCCCCCCTTCGATCCCCCTCGCACCTCTTCTCTCCTCTCCTCTCCTTTCCTTCTGAAACGCGATTCCCACCGCCCCCCTCGTCATCGCCTCCTCCCCCGCCACCTCGCGCGACGGCGCCGACCACCCCTCCTCTTCCCTCTCGCGCACTCCCCTCCGTTCCCTCCCTCTACTACTCCGAGCCCTCCTTCCCACCTAGAACCGCCAGAAAACCTTCAGCCCTAGCCCACCGAACCCTAAGCCACCCACCTGCGACGCCCTACAGCGCCCGACGCCGAGCCTTCACCAAATTGAACCCTGTAAGTTTCTGATTTTCTAATGAACTATTGTTTTTATTCTTTTCTTTCTTTTTCCTTTTTTACTTGGTTAGGAAAAATAAAAGAAGTTTATATGAGTAGAGTATACTTTTATAAGGAAAAGAGTATATTTTTATTTATGAAAACTTATATTCTTATCTATAGGAAATGATTAAAAATGCGATTTTTATATTTTTATTATGGAAAAGATTATATTTTTGTGAAGTTTATATCTTTTTGAAGTTAAAGATCATATTTTTATGAAGTTCAAGATGAGGTTTTTATGATGTCAAAGATATAATTTTTAATTAGAAAAATATAATTTGTTTGGCTAGAAAAGGTTTGATTTTTTTTATATAGAAAGGATAAAAATATAATTTTTATAATATAGAAAGGTTAAAAATGCGATTTTTATATGGTGTAGATAGTAAAAATATTATCTTTATATATGTAGCGAAATAAAAATCTGATTTTTATTATATATATAATGAAGTAAAAATGCGATTTTTGTAGCGTTGAAATAAAAATTCAATCTTTATATAAGAAGTAGAAATATAAAAATATAATTTTTATATTGAAATTAGCGTTGTAAAAATATATGAAGTAGAATTAAAAATATGATTTTTATTTATTGAAATGAAGTAATAAAAATATAAATTTTATTTGAACAGCGTGAAAAGAACTGCATTGGGAGTTCAAACCAATCCAGACGATTCAGCAGTTCAACAGCAAAGCACGGCGGAGTGGATCCCTCTGTGAGAACTTCTCACTCTTCAATTTCTTTTTCTAGTTATATATATACTAGGATGCAGACGGTGTTTAGTAGCACCCGACACAATCGTCCACAGACCATGGACTTGTTTGTTTGGTTGTGTAGTTGGTTAGATTATTTGGGTTGAATTGAATTGTTTGGTGAAATGAAATTGATTTGATTGATGTGTGAATGGCATGGGCCATCACTAGACCGGGGATAAGACTAGGCCTTGTCCCGTTTCTAGTATCGTGCCGTTATGCCGCCGAAATTTTCTAAAATAAGTTAGAAAAATAAAAATATCATTTTATTTAATAAATGAACCGAACAGAATATTCATAGGTTGAATAAAATAATTTTGTCATTAAAAACATAATTTTTAACGTGAACGTGAACAAATAAATATTCATTTACAAATCGAACGATTTGTTTATGTACACCTATTTAAATGACATTGATTAGGACGATAAATTTTACACATCGCCCAACTGCACAAATAAAATCTGTGTTTGATTGTTTGAAACCCCACACGGGTATTGGGATAAAATATGACATACGCTAATCCCAATAATTAGTTGTATGTCGATCGATGGATCGACAGGCTGTTATAAGCGTTAGATATCTATATTTGATGCTTATACAGTGTAGTGCACTTTGGATGATGGTTGATTATTTATCGTTGCTATTATATACATGTGTTGAATGGAATCCATATAATTAACTTTATATGGTAATTGATTGGGCCTCATTCCAATCGGGAAAATAAAGTTTATTATAAAATAAAGGTTCATGTGTTGACTGTAATCATCCATTGAGATTAGTCATGTGTTGAACGAAATATTTTAACAATAAAATTTACATCTTTATTTTTATAAAATATATTAAATAACAAAAATAGTCACACGTGGACAGTACTCATTCGTTGAGATTAGTCGTGTGTTGACAAAAATATGGAGTCATGTATTGAAAGAAATAAATATTCATTTGTTGAATAGAATAACGGAATTATTGAAATATATAAAGTCGTGTTGATTAGAGATGCGCTATTTTGACGCGAACGATATTTATATCGATTATATTCGTTTTGAATGTGAATTGAATTGAATAGAAAAACGAATTTGAATTGAATTGGAAAGAAAACGAATTTGAATTGAATATAGAACGAATCGAATTTGAATTGAATAGAAAACGAATTTGAATTAAATTGAATAGAAAACGAATTTGAATTGAATTGAATAGAAAAACGAATTTGAATTGAATAGAAAAACGAATTTGAATTGAATTGAAAAGAAAATGAATTCGAATTGAATTGAATTGAAAAGAAAATGAATTCGAATCGAATTAAAATCGATTTGAATTGAAATCAAATAGAAATGAAAGTAAAAAGGATTTATAATAGAAAATTCAATTTTGATTTGAATTTGAAATAATGGTAGAAATTGTTTTTGAAACGAATTCAAATCTGTTTATAAAATTCATTTTAAATAGTAATCGATGAAATATATATTATATATATAATATAATGGCCTGAATAGAACGCGCCGCGCTGCGGCAGTTCGTGAATTTCGACCATTGACTTCGAATGGACATTACGGGAGATCCGACCGTCGGATTCTCCTAAAACCGGAACCGTTGGGTTCGTATCGAAAAGAGATTTCTAACGAATATTAGAAATTTGAAATCTAACGGTTGGATTTGGAGATACGTCCAAATCAAATTTGGAAAAGGTCGTTGTAAGTGCAGTTCGATGGCCGTTGATGGAAATCGACTGTACGGGCCTTGATAAAATTATTAAATATATCAATAATTTGTGTAAAATCATAAGAAATGATTTGGGAAAAATTGGGATGTAAAACTCCATATTCAAAAAGATAAAAATAGATTTTTATCGAAATAAACTAGTTTTGAACTAAAATTAAACCCGTTTATTTTTAAATAAATAAATTGGATTTGAAATGGGTTTTAAATAGAATTGATTGGTGGGTTTATCGTGAACTGTGTTTTAAATGACACTAGTTCTTTAACCCTGTAAAAGGAGTTTTAATGAATCCGCAATTAGATTGAAATGTGAATTGATAATTTTAAAATTATCAAATTTGGCAAATGAGCGAGAATGGAGTATCACCAGTTTTACTCCAAAGCGATAGTTAAATCTTTAATTAGATTTGAACGTGAAATGGTAATTAATTTTACCGATAACACCGTGGTGTTAGATATGTAGTATTACCAGTCTTGCTTCATGGGATGAATAGGTTGGGATTGGGAAATAAAATAAATAATTACTTCGGTGTGGTTCGCTAATCTCGACTAGTTTGGAAAACCATAATTTGGTTTCATATGACATCAAAAGGAAGATTAAAGAATAAATTCAAAGAATTTATCTTGGATAAAATTAATGGGAACCTTTCCCTAAGAATATGAAATTTAGAAACTAGTTGTAGGTTAGTTAAGAAGAATGGTTTCCTGAAGATTGATCTGATGTTGGTTTCGGCCTCCGGGGTTAATATTTGGGAAATTGTTCTCTTGCTAATTTGCGTTTAGTGGCTGATGAATTGGAATGAGGCGTATGTTGTGTTTGTGTAACATTTGTTTTTAATATACGCGGGTTGTTCGGAAAGGCCGGGTTTATACCCATTCTGAATAACCGATTCGACGATAAGTCGAAGATGATGACGGTGGTCGAAGACCGGAAGTCTTCACATCGTTTGGATAATTACTGATGATCCTGATTGGGCTGTGCACCCAAGAGGATGGAAATAGTTGGTGGTCGTCCAGATGTACTTGGAAATGGATGGATATGCGAGGAAAGTGCCTCCGGTTTCGTTCAGACCCAGAACGAACTTGTAAATGGATTGTGTGTCTGACATTGGACTTTATTCTGTGTTGATTGATCTCTATTAAATATACATCTGTTTGGCGGCGGAGAATTTATTCTCTTGCTTAACGCCCTTCTCTGAGACGTACGAGCTCAGAGGTTGTATATCGTTGGACATCAGTCGCATGGCATGAATTTCCTGTGTGGCATGCTGAGTTGCATGGATCAAGGCTTTTGTTGAAAAGCAAAGTCTTGTGGTTGATGATCAAAGCACAGCCTACGTGGCAGCTTGTGTGATGGGACCTGGATCTTATAATAGCTTCATTTTTCGAAAAGAATTGCGTTGTTTATTCTATGCACTGGTATTCTTGGGAGGAAACCCGTTCCGTGTTATACGGCGTGGTCCCTTGAATTACTCTCTTTTAAAGTAAAGTTTTAAATAACTGTTTTAGTTCTCACACCAGTCACATGACTGACCTGGAGTTTATTGTTTTAACCTAAACTCTGGGTGCCCTTATTTTCGACACGGGCAACTAGTAGTTTTGGTTTTGCAGATTTATATTCACAGGATCCTGGTTTACAGCTGGAATGATATCCGGAAAGCTCTGTATCCGTGTATCACCTTCAGTTGTGTTTGTATTATTTTCCGCTGCTATGTAATTTATTGTAATCTCTGATATTTATCGAATGTAATTTATTCATTTATACTCTGTATATTCTTGTAATATGATGGAATTGTTGTATTAACAATGAAATGTTCTTCCATCTGAGTTCCGATTTGTCCTGTTCTCATAGTATTCGTGCTTTCCTTACCGGGGAAGTTACGGGTCACTACAACAATCATTGCGCTTGTGGCCTTTCTTACCACAATAATAACAAGCACCTTTACCATTATCCCCTTTCTTCTTCCTTCTTGTATCTTTCCCCGAGTCCCTCGCTACCATCGCCTCAGTTTGAACCGATTTCAACTCCGACCCTTTTCTCCTTTGCTCCTCATTCAAAAGACTGCTTCGAACCGTTTCTAAAGAGATAGTTCCATTAGCATTGGAATTACTCAAAGAATAAATCAAAGTCTCCCAACTTTCCGAAAGAGTACTCATCAACAAAAGGGCCTGCAACTCATCATCAAAATTGACCTTCATATTTGCCAATTTATTGATGACATCCTGAAAGTCGTTCAAATGCTCTGCAACAGACTTCTCCTCATCCAATCGAAGTTGCACCAACTTTCGAACCAGAAAAGCCTTACTTGCAGCACTTCTCGACTCATACAATGATACTAATTTGTCCCACAACGCCTTCGCGGATTCACAACTAGCCACATGGTGGAATACAAAATCATCCAAATATTGACGAATCAACGCAATCGCCTTTTTGTCCATTTTCTTCCACTTTCCCTCATCCATATTCGAGGGTTTCACCCCATCTCCATCAATGGAATCATGCAAATCATTGAGATTTAGAATGTCCTCCATCTTCGGCTTCCATATACCCCAATTATTCCAATTTAAAATAGCCATTTTTGAAAACGTCATTATCTCCGACATCTCCAATTTTCAATCCAACAAACACTCCAAGCTATGCGATGATCTGGCTCTGATACCAAACTGTTATGATTTTTATGCACAACGGAAGCTTGACAAAACGCAAGAAAAATAGGATCTTTATCACCCAATCACTTGTAGATGAATTTGATTGAAAAACAAAAAAAATATAAAAAAATATCGGAAATATGAGCACAAGATATTCCACCCAACCACCCTCTTTATTGATTCACTAATAAAAATTGTTTACAAACGGCCTCAACTATCATTACAAACAATTACAACTTGAACCAATAACCTTATTGAGAAATAGGTAGAGAATATCTAATGGCTAAAAATTTGAGGAGAAAGATAATGAAGAATAATGGCAAATTTTCCACACCTAATGAAGAGATTAGCTAGCCTTTTTATAGTGAGAAATGCTTTATGCCCAAGAAAAACTTGGCTTCATGCCCAAGAAAACTTGGCTCACAAATATCTTCATATATGTTATAAAACTATTTGGTTAAGCACCAAATATCCTTGCAATAAATGTCCACAAATATAGCAACCAATATCTCTCCATAAAATCTAGCACCAAATCTCTTCATCAAATCTAACAACAAATCTCTCCACAAAAATATGTAAGATTATTTGTTGCCCAAAATTGTGATTTTCATATCATCAATTTCAACACTCCACCTTGATACCAAATCACATCTCCTCCACTCAAACAATAGCCCCTTAGCTCTCACTTTCAACCTTTCTTTCTAAATTAACACCATTACAAGCCTCCACCATCACCCACTAATGATGCACCTCCCTTATCCGTGCACCATGCCACTAGCGATCTTCAAAAGCATTTGTAATACCACAAAGACCTCCATCTCGTCTTTGTGGATTTCACAACTCGACATCCGTCTTCCGCTTGACATGATCTCTTCATCTCCAGGATCCCTCGAGCATCATCAACATCTAGACCCTTGTCGATACCATGATCCTCTACCTTAGGACCATCAGCAGTGACCATATTAACCTCTCCACCTTACTGTGGACTAGGTTCTTCAACCGTCACCCGCCTTTCATTATTGACCACCGAACCGACCAAACTATATAGGTTTCCCTCCTCCAAAACTCCTCGCATCATCACACGACCACCCTTCTTCACTCTCAAAACTCCACCTCGAGTCTCATAAGTGCAACCGCGGCGATCTAACTGACCAAGAGATGTGAGGTTATGCGAACAAGTGGGTATGTGCCTCACACCTACCACTTCTCTCACCACTCCATCATGCATCTGAAACCTAACAGCTCCAACTTCACAAATTGGTAGCTCTACTTCATTGGCCGTCTTTATCATGCCAACACTCTTCTCATATGAAGAAAAACTTTTCACATCACGACATATGTGAAAACTGGCTCCTGAATCCATCTTCCAAGGCTCCACAACACTAAATAGGACATCACATGAAGAATCGCTTTCGGTACCTTCAGCAAAACCTGCTTGTGCCAAATCATTATTATTATCACCTTGCGCCTTCTTCTTATCCCTCTGATAAGCATAACAATCATTGCGCTTGTGGACTTTCGTACCACAATAATAACAAGCACCTTTACCATTATTCCCTTTCTTCTTCCTTCTTGTATCTTTCCCCGAGTCCCTTGCTACCATCGCCTCAGTTTGAACCGATTTCAACTCCGACCCTTTTCTCCTTAGCTCCTCATTCAAAAGACTGCTTCGAACCGTTTATTCACAAAGGGTTTATTCAAAAGACTGCTTGTATAGCCTTCCCAAAGGGTTTATTCGCAGCATTTAATAAATTGTAGTTTTTTGGTCGAATATTTGGTTTTTCTTCAGTATTAACATCGTCATCAACCAATTGAGCTATAGGAAAATTGAACGTGTAACATCTTCCATAATATGTTCTACAAGATTCGTCGTAGCAAAGGCATTACTCACTACCTACTTAACTTGTACAGGATTAGATGTTAAAAGTTCTCCATGGCAGTCTCAAACCAAATAGCTCGCCAAAACCATACTGACGCAAATGATCTCTAACCATTTCTGGTATCAAATGCTTTAACAATTCGCATCTACTACATGGACATCGAATTTCTTCATCGTTTTCGTTATAACTTAAATCAAAATCAATATATACGCAAGCATCATTATTAAAATGTTCACTTATTGAGTCTTCCATTTTCCTTCGTTGTTGATACATCCATCTCCAAACAGTAAATTTATAGTGCATTTATCCTACTAATTAAAAAATATGATATAAATTAAAGGGGTTTTTAGCCTAAAGGAAAAAATGAACAAAAAATTGTTCCATAAGGATAAGAGGCTAAAATTTTATTCATAAGGACAAATTTTAGTGTAAAGGAGGAATTCAGGGGCCCACTATAATTCCTCCCTTTACACTAAAATTTGTCCTTATGGACAAACTTTTAGCCTCTTATCCTTATGGAACAATTTTTTGTTCATTTTGTCCTTCACACTATTTTCCAGTAAATTAAAACCCATTGACAATTTATTTTTTAATACAATTTTACAGGTTAGTGTTGTATTAATTGATCATCGAAACTTTGGATATAGGTCATCCTACTATAAATCATCTCATTTTAAACGATTCACCAAAATTTTGATAACAAATTCCTTTTGTTCCCTGAACAATATACAATTGCATTTACACGGGGAACATAAAGGAAGCGCTGCCTAAATTTTATGAACCATTTAAAATGAAATGATTTATGAGATTTAAGTAAGTTACTTTATTTGTAACTTGTCCAATATAGGGAGAAATCCAACCAATATCATATACAATGAACATAGTGTCTGTTCGGTGAAAAAACGAATATCCACATAACGATCATATACAATACTCATCAGATGGGAGCAAAAAACACTCTAGTATTTTATGAATATAATATATTACATATTTTATACTTATAAAAAAAATTAGTTGTCAACGTTTAAATTAAATTGATTAACATTTAAATTAGACTAAACCTAAATTAACAAAGCTATTATTGTCCGGTTTAACATTTAAATTGGCTTTTAACTGATATCACCATCTATACCACATCCATGTATATTGTGACAGTGTTCAGTAGATTTATGTTAGACCAAAGATGGACTGGGTATGACATGAACCACTTGCGCTATAACCCTAATTTATTCTAAGACAACAATAATTTCATAGTAGTTAAATAATGGAACATGGGTTTATTTTTAGAATTTAAAATAAAAATCATTGAAATTTTCCTCTTCTAAAGTTTCCAGTTATTTAATAACAAGCGGTGTGTATACAAAAAAAATCAGCATATACGATGGTCACCCTTGTTATATCGATCTGTGTGAAGCAGAAAATTTTAAACTAAACAAGGCTTTTAGATGGCTTAATTCTAACCTAACCATATGTATACGAAGTTTAACATGTACATACACATGTTTAAAACTTTAACTAACCAACCATACATATAAAAAATTAATTATCATTTTCATCGTTTTGTAAAATACATAAACTGTAACATCTCGTAAAATTTGACCATTTAAATTGTTAAATTAAATTAAATTGTTGAATTTAAAATGATTTTTAAATTAAATTATGATGTTATTAATGAAATTTATTGATTATGCTAAAAGATTGATTGAAAATAATGTGTGCATTCTAGATGAAATAAATATATACATGTATATCTTTGGCTATCATCTTTAGTTCTTTCCTTGCTTGTTCGAAATGTAATTTTTAGGAATTCAGAACGTGGATTATATATCCAACTAAACCTACATTAATTAATTTAATTTGCAATGCTACAGTCAAATATAGCGAGGGGGCACAATACCGAGATCACTCTCGCTTGATCATCAATGACGGACCGGGTCCGATCAACCAACCCCTTCCTCGACAAAACCCAACAGTCGCCCATCGAGATGATGGACCGACTACTCCAGCGGCCCGCGCTCTTCCAGAACAGGATCCGCATCAACTCGGTCTGCCTCAGGATCCGATTATAGATGTCGAGGACACGGAAGAAGACGACCCGGACATCCATCATAGAAGACGCCCTCGCAACAGAACTCTGGAATCTCGTCAAAACCCATGGGTCTCGATGGCGGATCCCCATCCAACTTATCTTCCCGACATGGTCTGAAGAATCATGAGGGAAATGCGAGGTAATGTGCATGATTCATGGGAATCGCACATTAGGTGAAACCCTTCACAAGAAGGGTAAACAAAGCTGAGTGGCCGCGACGCCTCAATATGCCACATATGCCGCTTTACGGCGGCACCACCGATCCCTGTGCCTTTGTAAACCGATATGAATGGAAAATGGGCTCAAGCCGGGGCAACGATCTGGTCAAATGCAAGTGTTCCCCAGTCTTTTTATCAGGAACTGCTCTGTTATGGTTCTCTCACCTCCCCCTTGATTCCATTAACAACTTCGGCCAGTTAGCGAAAGATTTCGTCAAGCAATTCAGGGTGCATATTCCGACTCCAAAGAACTCCCTTACTCTGTCCAATCTATACCAAGGGCCTGCTGAGTCGCTCATAAGCTACCTCTCCAGGTACAACATCGCCCTCCCCGCGGTCGAGGATCCAGACCCTCGCACCATACTCTTTCAGTTAGCAAAGGGCTTCCTCCCTACTTCTGAATTCGGGCCATGGATGGATTGGAAGAATCCAAAAAGCCTCGATGCTTTCTATGAAAAGGTGGGGCAATACTTATGCCAAGAGGAAGCAAGACGGAATCGGCTTTACGATACCGGTCGCCCCAACGACTCTCAAGAGGACGCTTCAAATAACCACCTCAGAGGAAGACAAGTGGGAGAACCCTCTGATCAGAACAAGGGGAGGTCCCTCAAGGAAAAGACCGAATAACGGTAGGCAAGGTTCCGGAATAACGGTCAGGCCCCGACCAAACGAAGGAAGGCCGACCCTTACCGAGCCTACGAGACGTACACCCCACTGAATAAGGACCTAGAAACAATTTACTTAGATATGTGCAACACTTTGCCATACAAGAAGCCATGCACCAGGGAATCAGCTGACCTCGAGAAAAATACTGGAAAGTACTACCAATATCACGATGTGTATGGGCATAACACCAATGAATGTCGCCAGCTTAAGGATGCAATTGAGAAGCTTACCCGCGAGAAACGAATTGAGCAATACGTCCAAGAACCCTTTCCTCCCGAAGCAAATTCAAAACCTCTGGCTCCAGCACCTCAGACGGCCGCCAAGACAGCTCCAAGTCCATCTAATCCGAGGCGAGGGATCGTGATCAACACTATATATGGTGGGCCCGGCCCCACACATGATAGCTTTCGGAAAATGGAAAAATATGTAAGTTCCATAAAGCATGCTACTTGAGGCTTGCTCTGCTCCCGATGAATCCATCCCGACGAAGCTCCAAAAAACCATGTGGGATGACATTGTTTTCCGTGAAAGAGATTCTATGGGAGTTGAAATTCCGACAACCGATCCTCTAGTTATCACGACCCAAATTGGTGCCGCATTTGTCCGGAGAATATTGGTTCACTTAGGAAGCTCGGTCAACATCATTTTCAAAGCTGTTTACGACCAGATGAAATTAGAAGCAAAGGATCTCAAACATGCCATGCCATGATCCGTGACATCAATGGAGCTTCTAGTTGTCCAGTAGGAATTATTGACCTACCCATCGAACTCGGCACTGAGGACCGAAGCCGATTCTGAATCCTCAACTTTGTGGTTATTGACATCATCTCCCCATACAACGTCTTCTTCGGACATCCTTTTCTCACAGAATTTCGGGTATGCATGTCACCATGGTCCTTCATAATGAAATTCCCGACAGAAATGGGGTTGGAACAGTTAGAGGTGATGAAGCAAATGCCAGAGAATGTTACACAATAGAATGGAAGAATGCACGCAATAAGGACAAGGGCAAAGCCATGCCCACACCTTCTTGCGCCAATATTATTTCCCCGTAGCAATCAGCAGCGTCAAGGCCTTGGCACAGGCGCCACTTCCGTCTTTCTGATAACCTCGACACATGGAAGGACGAAGTGCCCGAATACGAGAGAGCTACTCTGGTTGAACCCACAGTGGACGTTCCAATCAATCCCAACAATCCATCAAGGGTGTTAAAGATAGGATCACACCTCCATCCAACAATCAAAGAGGATCGTATGGATGTCTCGAAGGCTAACATAGACGTGTTTGCATTGACTCACTCAGATATAAGAGGCATCGACCCTGCTGTTGCTTGCCATTTTCTAAGAATGGACCATATGATGCCTCCAGTCAAGTAGAAATGCTGCTTCTTGGTACCTAGGATGTCCAAAGCACTCGAGGAAGAGGTAGACCGTCTACTCAGCAACAACTTCATCCGAGAAGCGGACTACCCCGAATGGCTCTCCAACCCAGTTGTGGTCAAAAAAGCCAATGGTAAATGGTGGACGTGTGTTGACTTCTCCGACTTAAACAAGGCATGTCCCAAGGAAAGTTTCCAACTCCCGAAGATCAACCGACTTATTTGCTCAATCATCGGATACCAGCTACTATCTTTCATGGACGCCTATTCAGGCTACAATCAGATCCTGATGAATCTTCGCGGCCAGGATCATACCTCTTTCATAACCGACCTTGGACTTTACTGCTATCGCGTCATGCCCTTCGGCCTCAAGAATGCCGGTGCCACTTATCAGCGAATGGTTAACTGACTCTTTAAAAACCAAACTGGGAAATCCATGGAGGTGTACGAGGACGATATGCTGGTTAAATCAAAAGTGTCCAGCAACTACGTCCATGACCTGTCTAAAATGTTCAATATCCTTCGCCGGTACGGCATGAAGCTCAATCTCCTGAAATGCTCCTTCGGTGTCGCTTCAGGAAAATTCTTAGGTTTCACTATCAACTGCCGGTGAATCGAAGCTAATCCAGAAAAAAATCAAGCTATTCGGGACATCTGAATCCCCAAGAACATCAAAGACGTTTGAAGTTTAAACGGAAAGGTTGCCGCTCTAAGTCGGTTCATCTCTAAGGCCACCGACAAGGGCATTCCTTTCTTCGATTTACTTCGAAAGAGGAAATGCAGCTTCGAGTGGACCCCAGAATGCGTTTCCGCATTCAAGAACCTTCTGGATCACTTAGAGTGACCACCTATCTTGTCCAAGCCCATAGACCATGAGGACTTATACATTTATTTGACTGTTTCTACGCAGACAATCAGCTCGGCATTAATACGCATTGAAGACTGCATCCAACGGCCCGTCTACTACATAAGAAAACGATTGACGGGAGTAGAGAAGAATTATCCAAAACTAGAAAAAATGGCATTATGCACATTGTTTTCCTCTCGGAAGCTCTGATCATACTTCCAATCTCATCCCGCAAAGGTCTTCACCAACCAGCCGCTACGTCCAATCCTACAACAAAGTTGAGGCGTCTGGCCGACTAATGAAACGGAGCATAGAGCTAAGCCAGTTCGAGATAACCTTCATCCCCCTTCGAGCCATCCTCGACAAAGCTCTCACTGATTTCATAGTAGAATTCACTTTCCCTGAGGAGGCCTTTGTAGGGAGCGCTGAAGCTCCCAACATTCAATGGAAATTGTTCGTGGACGGGTCCTCCAACAGCAAATGCTCCGGAGCCGGAGTCGTGCTCATCACTCGCATAGAAGGCCTAATACTTTATGCATTAAAACTAAATTTCCCCGCCACCAACAATGACACGGATTATGAGGCCTTGATAGCGGACTTAGAATCGCTATCGAGCTCAAGCTAAAGACCATCCAAATTTTCTCCTATTCGCAACTCGTCATGTGCTAGGTGCAAAGCGAATACCAAGCTAAGGGGGAGCGACTCACCCTATATTTGACCCATGTTCAGGAACTACTCACCTACCTCGACCACTTCATCATCACACACATTCCCCGAGAAAAAAAGAAAAAGCCAATTCACTAGCCAAACTGGAAAGCTCCTAGGATTCGCAACTCTTGGGGTTCGCCCCCGTCGAAGTGCTCAATTCCCCTAGTATCAAGAAAACACAAACTGAGATTTCCATGAACGCCGAACCCGAATCTGAGTCTTCAATGAAACCAATCAAGAATTACCTGCAACACGAGACCCTCCTGGGGTATTACAAGGAAAGACGAGCGCTCATCCGCTAATCAGCTCGTTATCTTCTTATGGATGGGGTGCTCTACCGCAGAGGTTTCTCTGTCCCACTGCCCCGATGTGTAACTCGAGACAATGCCATCCGAGTGCTCACTAATGTGCATGAAGGTGTGTGCGCCGACCATACGGGAGGACAAACCCTGGCCATAAAATACTTAGACATGGTTATTATTGGCCCACGCTCGACCAAGACGCCACGGACTACACTCGCAAGTGTGACAAGTGTCAATGCTTCTCAAAGATCCCAAGAGCCCCTCTTACATAGTTGACGTAAATGATCAGCCTATGGCCATTCGCCTTGTGGGGAATCAACATCATTGGGACTCTTCCAACGGCTAGAGGCAGGGCATGGTACGCTATCGTCGTAGTTGATTATTTCACCAAATGGGCAGAGGCCGAAGTTCTCGCCACAATCACCACCAAGAAGATGATCAACTTCGTTGTTCGCAACATCATTACCCGATACAGAGTCCCTCAAGCTATCATTTTGGAAAACGGCACTTAGTTTGAGATCGCTGAATTCAAAGCTTTCTGTCAGCGGCACAACATCGAAAAAAGATTCTCGACGGTAGCTCATCTACAAGCCAATGGTCAAGCCGAGGTGGTTAACAAGGTCATTAAATCCATCATCAAGAAATATCTGGAAAAGCTAGGTGCATGTGGGCGGATGAGCTTCCTTTAGCCCTACCGGGCTTACCGGACCACCCACAAGACAGTGACTGGACACACTCGTTTTGCCCAAGCCTACGGATCCGAAGTCGTCATTCCTATTGAGCTCAAGCTTCCATCTCATCGAGTTACCTATTTCGACCCAAAGACAAACCAAGACTTACTTTTGGGGTCACTCGACTTGCTAGAGGAAAAAAGAATGAAGCAGACCTCCGAGCCGCTGCCCAACGGCAACGAATCACCCTGTACTTCAATTCCCGGGTCCGCCGCAAGGGCCTCAACATCAGCGACCTCGTCTTAAAATGGGTGTTTCCTCCACCAATAGGTCTTGATCCTCGCTGGGAAGACCCGTACTCCATACAACGAAGGCTCAACGATGGAACTTTCAAACTCGGAACCGTGGGTAGAGCTGAACTCCCAAGGGCATGGAACAATGAACATCTCCGTCGCTACTTTACATAACTTAGTACACAGTTGTTTACGCTTTTCAATGATGTTTTGTTTTCTAGAAATTCAAGGAATTGTAAAAGCTATTACTGCTAAAGTTATTAGTGGAAATGATGTTCACCTTCCTATCTCTTTCTTGTGTTTACTCCGCGCATGACATGTTTGATTAAACTTGACAGCCAGCTTGTGTGTGAACAGTCGATTGCCATGTCAGCCCCTGAGCATGGGAGCTGGGACCGCCAACCGAACCTCGAGCCAGCCTTGAGTCCAAGCTACACTGGCTATGACCGGCATCCCGAGCACGGGAGTCGGCAACGCCACTCGAGTCGTCGGTCTGTGGCGCGACCGAGTATAAATAACCACTAACTCGAAACTCAGCCCCGTGCCGAGACTGAGGATAAATCGTTCTGCGTCCAATTCCCAAGCTACTTGGGCCACCCAACAACCAGCTAGGAGTGATTTAAATTTCTCCCCGGGCTACGGGTGCCGATCGAATCTTGGCGTAGCACTGAAACCAACTTTAAATTGTTTCTTCCCCGAAGCTCCCAAGGATAAGGGCTAGCCCTTGGCCATGATCGGATCCTACGTGCTGATGATCTGGGCTTCTCCTCTTAGGCATATAAACGATGTCTATGGCTCGCCACAACCTGATGAACGACGGGAGAGCCACACACCGGACGGACCGCAAATCGCAACGTCATACGCCTACGCTATTCTTGGGATTAACCCCAAGCAACCCAAAACATCAGGCGCTCAGCCCGGCTTCGCAAACTACGTGTTTCCTGAGCTAAGGGAAACTTACTAGAAGCCCGCACTCAATCACACCCCTCTGGAATAATCGACCCAGAGCGCGGCCCCCGATCACTTTTTTGTTAAGTGTAATGATAAGTACGCTTATGTAACGCTAGAAAACATGAGAAGAACATCCGAACACTTGACATAAATCGTGATCTTTACAAATTCATATTCCATTTCCACATGCACAAAATAAACAAACTACTTCTCTAACATCTTTCCTTCTAATGACAGGGTGTACATGAAAATCACACCATGTCTTGAAAAAACAAAAGTGGGGGCCGTACTCGCGTAAACTATCGGCCTACACTACCAAAATAAATGGTAACTTCTACTTAAGTTGATAACACTAATCGTGTCTTTTCTTCTGGTGTTTGCGCTCTTTCTTTGCAGATTCGGCACTCGACGGTTCATCCTTCATGCTAGGCCTTTTCTTTCCTGATCCGCTCCTCCTGTCTCCTCGGCCCTTCTGAGAAGTAGTTGATTCATGAGAAACCGAGAGGCATCTCTCATCCACCCCATTGCCACTAGAAATCTTAGTGATATTAGTAAGGGTGATATGCGGCATAGGCGTGGGGGCACTTCCGACAGCAAGGGCTACCATAGCATAACTCTTCTTCGGGGTCGCCTTGCCTTCCCACTAAGCCTTCTCCTTGGCCTCTCTAGTATCCCATCGCGCAGCTAGCTTATGAGATTTATGCATCATGACATCATCAGCCTTGGGTTTTTTAGAAGTTTTGATGGCCCTCCGTCGGGCTTCGTCATCCTCTTGTTTCTTTTCGGCCTCGTCTGCAGCCCTCTTCTCTTTCGCCTCCTTGTCATCCTTTCTCCGCTCAATCGTCTCACCGGCTCTCGTCTCAGCATCATGTTTGGTCTTCATTAGGACCTCCTGTCTAGCAGCCTCGTCCTGCCTCTGCTTCTCCTCAACCTCCTCATACATGGCCATAATCCGGCCCTTCAAATTCTATACCAGCTCATGCATCGAAGGCACATCGGCCTACACCGGGCCTCTGACAGCGGCACTCAGTCCGTCGACAACCTATCCTACTTCGAGAAGGCTTTCATAAAGGCTGGGAGTTATCCTTATATCCGAATAGGAGTCCAGCTGATCCCCTCCTTCTCCAAAGTGTATTCCCGCGGGTCCTCGGCCAGATTCGATCACTTGGGGAACCACGGGGGAAGAGCCCGGTGTCATGGTCAGTCCAGGAATGGTTGCAATGGTAAAAACACAACCTTTTAGTCCGCAAATTTGGTAATTACATCATCCTCGGGGATGCAAGGTAAATGGAATTACCTCCTGTCAGGGATAGTGTAGAAAGGACGGGAATGCTACTCGTCGTGGCAGGTAAAGTGAATCCGGTCTCTCCTAGATCCGGATGCTCAGGGTCGTACTCAGTTGAAACTCGAGCCGAGGCTGCGAGATCGATCGCCATAATGCATCCATGGGCTAATGGCCGGTATGAGCTTTCCTCTGTAAATGTCTCTACTACCACCACACTCTTAGTCATGGAGGATTTTTCCCCTTTTCAGCTGCAAGCCTAGCCAGCCTTTCTCCCTCAGCATCCTCAAGCAAAAGCTTCTTCCCCTCATCTATTTTCTCAAGCTCTTCAAGGTCAGGAGATCTACCATGAGTTTTCGTTCATCCAAGGACCCAATGTCCACTTGACATAAATGAGCTTCATAAGGAAAAAACCACTCCCAGGTTCGAGCTAATTCACGGGAATAATCATCAACCCAAGAGAGCCCACTGAATCTTAGAACCTTGACATACATGTTTTTGATATCTTCCACTATAGACGATTCTACCCGGAACTACGTATTCTCCAACTGCTCCCTCAGTTGTTCCACCTTCCTCAGGCGTTCCTCTTTTAATCCATCCACCATGCTCAGCACATCCCGATTACTAGCCTCCGCATCTTCCTTCACCTCCCTCATTTCCCCGAGATGCCTCTTTAAGCTGTCATTCTCCGCTTTCAAAGCATTATTGTCATTCTGGAGCTGAGAGACTCCTGCATTATCCCTTTCCAGATCGGTGCAAACCTTATCCACCTCGGCCTTTTCCTTCTTTAAGTCTATGTTCTCAGTGGTTAGATCAGCTACAGTCTCCATGAAAGAAGAGCGGGAATGATCAACCTACCTCTTGAGTTCCACGTACGCTTGCTTCATCTCCGCTGCAATGACGAAATCCGCAAGTTATTATTCAAGGGCGCAGGAACGAGGAACCGTGCACACACAATACCAATAGCAAACTCACCAATTTCAGTGTTCGTATTGTGATGGTGATCTGTTCGGTGTCAACAGCCAACCCCTTGAATATGAGCTCCAGGTTTTTCTTCCAAATCAATTCTGAGAGTTGGCGGGAGTACCTCAGAATTTGGTCCGCCTGATGGTATTTAGCCCTCACGGACATCCACACATCCCTTGACTCCCTGACAGAGGACGGGTGGAGATCAGGGAGGAACTTTGTCTCATCAAAATAATGTTGAGGAAAATTTTGTTTCAGTAACACTATCATTTCGTCCATGGAGAGCTCTCGCCTCTCTGGCTCTACAAGGTCTTGCCTCCCCACTGCGGTCATCCTCTCAAATCTTGGTTAGCCAAGTGACGGCTCCTTCCCTTTAGTAGTTGGAGCGGGAACCAAGGGCACTGTATGTAAAGGAGCAGTCAAAAAGGGAGTCGGGAACCACCTAAGTTAAGTCGAAAGTCTCTCTCTCGGACACCCGAATTAAAGGAGGAGGAGGAGGAGATCGTCAAGATCGAACCCTACCCCAGTGTTCACTACCGTGATCCGGCGGGGGTGGAGTATCGTACAAGCTGGTCCCCCTTCTAAAGTCCTCAAAGAAAGGATTCTTAGGGCGTTGGCTGCCTCCATGTTCGTAACCTCGTCCTCCATGCCCTCTGGCCATATCACCTATCAAAGGAATAAATAAAAGTCAGATGAGTGACACACTTATATGAGCCTAAAGGTCACGCGCAGTGTGTATGAATTTATGCCCTGAGTGTTCTCTCAACAAACCAGATTGTGATCCACTTGAATGAATTAACCCCTTCGCAGCAGGAGCTAGTTCTTCCATACTTGTCGTATCCGGCTACGGAGACAAGTGTATAGCAACTTTATTCAGATCATCAAACTGGTCTACTGCCTCAAGTGGTGCGGCAGCTTTCAGAGAAGTCACAGGGGACTGTGGATTGACCGACGCTTCTCCCCCCGCCCCTTCCATTGTAGGCGGGACAGAAGCGTCCAACAAACCCTCGTCCTGGGTAACTATCTCCTCGGCGCCAGCCTCGTCTCCGCGCACATCTCCTTGGAACTTGACAGCCTTTTTTGGCTTGGGTCCAGCAAAAGGAAGCTTTCTTTTCAGACCAGGAGCCGGGGGACCTTTCATCACCTCCCCTTTAGGTACACTAATCGCGACCGCGGGCCTAATTATAGCCCAATCATCCGGAAGCAGCCCAACACGCAGAAGACGCTCCTGACTCGTCACAACATCAATTTTGCGAGACTCTTTGGTGATCGCTCACAAAGCGTTAAGGTATCGCGGGTGGGTGCCTCTGGATTTTCTGTCGTGATAAAAAAACAATGAGACACGGGATCCAAGAACTTTATAGTAGGGAACGAAGTTCGAAAGTACTTACTCCCCTCTATCATCTCCTTGTGAATCCAAGAGGGTAACACACAAAGAACTAGTCTTGTTTGAACACCGACGGCCTGGGCCACTTCCTGACGAAGAACTTGGTGGCAGGTGATGCTTCCAGGAACCATTGGGAGGGCGATCTGCTAGCCATTCTCCTAAGATGGAAAAAATACCGAATGTCCTCTCTAGTAGGTTCCAAGTGTAAATATTCTCAATAGAGAACATAATTGCCTAAGAGTGAAGAACAAGCATTCGGATGCAGTTGCGAAGGTGCAAGGCGGAAATAGAATAGCATGTCCCGAATAAAGTCATTGGCTGGGGGCATGCATCCCGCAAAACAAGCTTGCCTATTCCAGGCAATCAAAACCTCGGGCGGTGCATAAGCCTTTCCACCCCCTCCCGGTGCATGGACATCTCCCACCGGCATATTGAACCGCAACGCCATTTTCCTAACTGTTTTAGCATCCATGCGCGATAGTACCGAGTCCGTCAGATTTTCCAAGATAACTGCGTTATGCAACATATCTGGCGCTACCAGAGCCATCGGTGCATCCCCACTAATAATATCCACATTCTCCACCTCCTTATGTATGACCGGAGAATTCAATCTCTCGGTTTGTCCGCCATGTTCGGACACTTCAGGTGAACTGGTCGTTTGAGAAGGAATGGACCCTTTAGTAGTCTCAAGTTCATTGCCAACCGAGCTACCACTATTGGTAGAATCAGATGTATGTGATGACGACGTGGAAGCCTCGGCTTCTAGGGTTTTTCTAGCCTTTGATCTTGTTTGCATCGCTAGCTATACTTTAACACACTAGTATTAAACATCGCAGTGGAATAACCTGTACCCCACATGTTAGTGAAAGCTAACAGGTGCGTGCGGTGTCATGCAAAATTAAGCTGTACAGCGGAAATTTAAATAGTCCAACAGTTTAGTCATAGTTCGAATATATGCTCTATCATATTTGGAAAGCCATAATGTATGCAATAATAGAGTTAATTAGGCGACGCGAAGAAGCAAAAGACCAAAGGCTTGGAACCCCCACTTTGAGGTTCGAATGCTCGAACCCCGTCAGGGTTCGGAAGTTTGAACCCCCCCAGGGGTTCGGAAGCTCGAACCCCCAGGGGTTCGAATGCTCGAACCCCGCTAGGGTTCGAAAGCTCGAACCCCCTAGAGGTTCGAATACCCGAACCAAGGCAGGGATCGAAAACTCGAATCCACAGGGATTCGAATGCTCGAACACAATTAGGTTTAAATGCTCGAACACAGCAGGATTCGAAGGCTCAAACCCCAACGAGTTCGAATGTTTGAGCCATCGCAGGTTCGAACGCCCGAACCACCTCAGAGTTCGAGGCTCCCCTCGACGCTCACTTCCCAGTGCCTTCCTCTCCTCCATGCACGCCTCCAAGACCCTCGAGACCTACCTAATTGTTGCATTCAAATTTCAAAGTACTATGGAATCGAAGCTTTTTTAATGGCGACCGATCTTGAAAATTAGAAAGAAGAAGTGAAATGAAGGAGGGGAGCTATTTATAAAGAAAAGGGAAATGTCCCTTGGCATTCTTGACATTTCAAACCCAGTGGGCACGAAATTCCAAACTTCCATGGTTCGAAATTTTGAACCTCAAGGGTTTGAAATTTCGAATCCCCAGGTTGCAAATTTCGAACCCTTAGGGTTCGAAACTTCGCACCCTTAAGGTTCGAAATTTCGTACCCCAGGGGTGCGAAATTTCGTACCCCCCAGGGTTCGAAATGTCATGTCCAAAAAAAAGGGAAAAACCACATTCACAATGAGGGCATTACACGCGTATAAACATACTCCGCACCCACGCATACCAGACACCGCAAGCATGCGCAAGTAATGCGCCGCGAGTATTGAGCAACGCACATACATTGTCGCATCAACGACAGCCCATTCGCAGTTACACAGTGAACAAGCCAAACAACTAACACTTGTCTTTCTTTAGTTTGCAGAACCAGTCGACAACTCGAATACTACCTCATCCAACGCAAAGCACATCATGTCAAGACAAGATGTGCTTTAGGGGGGAAATATTAACCGACTTTTTGGTCCGGTTCCCAAAAGTACATGAGATACGCTCGACTCAACGCATCGCGTGGAACTAAAGCCGAGAGAGACGCCTAGGCGCGAAGGAAACAGGTTGAAGAGGGATCGCGCCAATAGAGACCTCGCAGCGGCCCAAACATAGTTCTGAACCAAGGCTCTGAACCCCTCCGAGTCGTGAACCCGAATATCGGGCCACCAAAACACCCCTGCGCGTAATCTTCGCACCCCTTGGGTCATGAACTTCGCACCACTCAGGGTGCGAAATTTGCACCCTTAAGGGGTACGAAATTTGCACCCAGTAGGGCGCGAAATTCGTACCCCTCGAGGTGTGAATTTCGTACCCTCAAGGGGTACGAAATTCGTACCTTACGGGGTACGATATTCGAACCCCCATGTACGAATTTCGTACCCACGGAGGGTATGAATTTTGTACCCAGCAATGTGCGAAACCTGTACCCCTCGGGCATGAATCTCATACACCAGAGGGGTATGAAATTGCACCCTAGGAGGTTCAAAATATGTGATGACGGGCTGGATGCAAAATTCTGGGTGTGGTCCCCTATTTCTACCTACTCTTACCTAACCACTCTCCTGTAAATACCCCTTGGCCTCACACTTCAAAGGGTTTGGAATTTGTGAACTTGAGACCTCTTGAGAGCTCCTTTAATGGCATCTCCACTTTGAGGAAGAAGAAGGGCAAAAGTGTATTTTTCTTCATATATGAAATATATGTTAATTATGACATCGTATAACTTAGAGATGAATGCAATGAGATGTCATGAGATGGTCTTGACCTTGTAACTTTGTGTTATCAATAATATTCCAAGTACTCATCAAAGTGAATGTAGGCCTCTCATGAGGCCGAACTACTACAAATCTCTCGTGTTATTTACCTTTTTCCTCTCTTTCCTATACGGCCAAATTAATAATTCCTAGTAATTGGAATCTTAGGTGTTTACGACAGTTTTTGCCATCAACAATATGCTACATAACCGTTGATAGTTATTTTATCTCCCACTAAGACTGTTGTCTGACTCAAGATTTTATGTCTCCTCTTATTACCTTGGGCTTCTCATTGAGGACACCGATGAGTAGAATAAAGAGCAAGTTACATGTTTAATAGCGTTGATGATGTACGGTGAAGAGCAGGAGGCTAGCGTACTATTTTCTTATATCATATTACTAGTTTGCTGTTTTGTTGAGATACTCTAAGGGATGTAATGGAATATTGTATTCAGATATTCATATGCTAGGATGCTTTGTACTTAAGATTCTATGGCGTTATGGAGATGAGATTTTCTTCTTTATTATGCTTCACTACTATGACTTGTTGTATATTTATTGTTATTATTATCCATGCGCTGTGAGGTATATGACATGCTCCATTTCTAGTTATTTTTTCCTTTGATGATCGTTCCATATCGGCATTGCATGTCAGATTAGAGTAGGAAGTATGGGGAGGTCCACAGTTATCGTTCCTAGTCCTAATGATCTGACACAAGATATCAATGTTTATTTACAACCTTTGATTGAAAAAGTAAAAACATTGTAGTACGAAGGAGTAGAAACATATCATATTTCCCAAAAAAGTACTTTTGCATGTATGATTCTTTATTGTGGACAATCAGTTATTTTCCTACATATGCAATGCTTTC
Organism: Allium sativum; assembly: GCA_030737875.1. NCBI lineage: Eukaryota > Viridiplantae > Streptophyta > Magnoliopsida > Asparagales > Amaryllidaceae > Allium > Allium sativum. The sequence continues at coordinate 24,380,776 of CM060912.1, read as the reverse complement.
AGGTTGGAGTACGACCGATCGTCTGGCATGTACTTACTTCATTGAATAAACATGAGCATTTTCTTTACCTCATGGATTTTGTGGTTTGACTGTCATCAAAGTTTTCTTCATATAATCATCCTTTTAGAAGAGGTAAATTTTTTTTTATAGCTAATAGAAATGAAACATTGGGACCACCTATGGTTTGGTCAAGCGAAAACATTTATGAACTTGTAAAGGATTATCCAAAGATACATGAAATTGGAGAACAAACTGGAATGCAAGGTAAATCATCGATTCATAATTGGTGCAAACAAAGCATATTTTGGGAGTTGCCTTATTGGAAAATCTCTGGATTCCTCATAAAATTGACATGATGCATAATGAGAAAACCTATTTGGTAATGTGTTTAATTCAATTTTGAATGTCAAGGGGAAGATGAAAGACGATTTGAAATTAAGAGGTGATACTAAAGTAATACATAATTGTCTTGAGCTTCATATAAAGCTAAATGACACGAAAAAACTAAAAGTCTGCTATGAGTCATACAATAATCAAGTTAAAATATTTTCAAAATGGATGGAATAATTAAGATTCCCAAATGGTATATCTTCTAATCTTCGTAGATGTGTCGACTATAAAGACAACAAATTTAGTGGGATGAAAGACCATGATTGTCATGTTACGGTGGGAAAATTTGTTACCCGTCTCTTTCAAAGAACTATTATCGTAAAAGCTCGAACTATTGTAACAGAACTTAGTTTGTTTTATAAAGAGCTTTGTTCTACTACATTAAAAGTCGACCGTCAGCTTAAACTTGAGGAAGAAATCCATATATTGCTCTACAAACTTGAGAAAATATTTCCTCTAGATTTTTTCAATATTATGGAGAAATTACCCATTCAACTTCCATTTGAAGCACGCCTTTGAGGGCTTGTGAATATGGATGGATGTATCCATTTGAAAGGTATATTAATAATTAATACATTAAATATTTATTTAATTAAATGTATAAAAAATTTAATTTAAAATAATACTTAATAGGTACTTGAATCATCTAAGAAAAAAATGAGATAGAAAGTTTGAATAAAAGAGTACGATTTGCAAATCATACATCGAAGAAGAAGCTTCTTTTTTCTCCTTCATTTTTTTAGTGATCATACGAACATATCATTTGAAAGTTCTATGCCTCACTACAACAAAAACACTATATTACAACTTTAATTTTACAACGGTGGTAAAAGCACCGTTGTAATAAATGTTTTTTTACAACTTTTTTCCAGAAAAGTTGAAAAAACTTATTTTTAACAACTTTGTTATTGTAACAGTTGTAATAAAAGCCTGTCACAACTTTTATTTTTGGACTGTTGTAATATATGACTATATTTTAATATTAATTATTTTCATTAAATAATTTTTAATAATTAACAATTAATATTAACAACTAATTAGTAATTATTAATTAATAACCTATATATTAATATTAAATATTTAATTAAAAATACTTCAATAAATAAATAATTCATGATAATAATTAGTAATCGGTAACATATACATAATAAGCATTTAATAATTAATATTCAATTATGACTACGAAGAAATAAGTAATAATTAATAGTAACTACTATTCATAATTAATATTTAACATTTTAATAAAAATTAATTCTCAAAAAATCCATATTAAATTTGATATGAATTTATACTTATAAATTCTCAAGAAATCCATAATTATAACTAAATAATAATACTTGATTATCAATCAAAAATATTAATAATCAATAATTGCTATTTAACTTATAAAATTTAAATTCAATGATGTGAATATCTAAATATAATAAAAGTTTAATAAATAGTTACTGCACAATATTTAATCGATAATATTAAATAACTTTCAAAATAATAGTTAAATGATGGGATCGTTAAGACACTTCCCTTTGTATCGGTAATTTTTCGTCTACATGTATCTCCAACACAGCACTTAGTTATCATACTAAACAATTTTTAAAGCAACTGGACAAAATCTCAAAAGTTTCCCACCATATGAAAATTTTGGCTCCAACGCAAAATCGAAATTACATCCGTAAACTTCTCAACGCTTTCCAACACCTAATTTTATATTTAGTTTTATACCGAACCCTTCAAAGTCATATTTCGGTCATTACACTACCTTCACAATTTCCAATCGCATACCCTTTCGTTTTCCTCCTTGCCAAATCCATACCACTATTCAAATCGACTTATCCCTAAATCTCCTCAGCTGCGAATCGCTTCTCTTCACCAACTTTCAATAATCCGACTCCAACTGTCAGACCTAAGTCATTGAATCGACATCTCCGATTCAAGCTGAATTCGCATCATCACTTCCTTTATTTGTAGATCGAAAATAGCATGCCACGGTCGATGTCGCGGAGGGGTTTTTTGGGTTTTGGATTTTCACGTATTTGGTTGTATGTTTTGTGTATTTAGTTACAGGATTCGTTTCTAAGTTTCAACAATATGAATCTGGTTGCTTTAGGATTTGGTGTATTTAGGATTTGGTTGCTTTAGGATCTGGTGCGCTTGATTTAGGATTTGGTGTATTTAGACAATATATAGTTATGGTATCCTAAAACTAGTCAAAACCGAACTAAGTATCTATTATATAATGGTTTAAAAGGTTCTTCTTGAATATGCCTTTTTGGTGTTAAATATAAGTGTTGGGTTTTAAAAGTTTGGTCCAGTCCTGTTTTGGTGAATGCACATGCCAATTCTCACTACATAGCAGCATACCAGCTTCTATAAATCTTTTCTGTGTGAGCAAGTTTTTATATGTTGTGTATAAATAAATGAACAAAATCTCAACGTATGTTGAACAGTGCTGGGTTAAACTAGTTGTCTATAATTCTCATTGACATACACAGTAGCACTGTTCAGTAAGGTTTTCTATAATTCTCATTGAGATATTGTTTAGTATAAAAGTGACAAGTTTTTATATGTTGTGTACAAAAAAATGAACGTACATTTCAGTCCAGCATGGGTTCTAGTTAATAGTTTAATTGTATAAAGCGTGTCATGTTGGTATAGACGTCTGGAACCCTTTTATGTTTAAAGGTACACTGCTAAGTGAGTAAGATTCAATACAAAATGGGATTCCAGTTTATCTGTTATTCATGGTTATGAAATTAGTAAACACAATGATTTGAACTAAGTTTATATACATTTGTATAAGTGAATGCTGAGTCCTTTGTGCAACTGTTTTAATAGCATGATTCTTATGTTCGCGTGTAATGTGGGTAAATGTTTAACCACTTTGAGATGTCAAGTGCAGAGGTAATTTCCTGATAAATGAACTTGTGTAAAGTACTGAATTTTACAGATGCTCCAGGAATTTAACTGAAATAGTTTATTAAAGTGAGATTAAAGTTGTTCTAATATGTAGTTTTGAATGGTATAAAACTATAATGAGTTTAATTTTGTGCAGCTGCTCGACAGTTGAGACGCAGCATCATAATGAGTTTAATTTTGTAGCTTTTGTGTAGAATGCTAGTTATGTTTGATGCTATTAAGATTTGGTATTGTTCGCTTAAAAAAACACTTTATGTTCGTTTTTCTAACAACATATGTATTCTTATGCAACAGGTTTCAGATCACTGTAGTTAACTTGCAGCAAAAAGATAAATGGCGTAAAGATTTTGTTGTCTTCGTGTTGTGTACTCCCATAGGATATGCAATTTTTGTGGATAACTTGTGCTTGTACTAAGTTGGTTTGTAACAGTCAAATATGTAATAATGCGCGAAATGTTTTCTAAAGCTTATTGTTTGTAATACTGAAAATTTGAGTGTTTTAATAAATTAGTTTGTAAATAATTGTAATATCTGATTTGCTTATGGAGTATTGCTACATTTAGTGTATTGTTCATTTCAGTTGCAAAAGGTTTATTTTTTTTTTAAAAAAATGCAACTATCAATCACAACGGTGCATAACAGTTGTAGTAGATGTTATTACAACGGTGCATAACTGTTGTAATAAAGTTTATTACAACAATGGGAAAAAGTTGTAAAATATACATATTACAAAGGTGTTGCAACGGTGCAGAAAAGTTGTAAAAGATTTTAGTCTATTACAACTTCTTAATACACGACGGTTAGCCCACCATTGTAAAATGTATATTACAACGGTTTTCCACCGTTGTAATAAGGTCATTTTATTGTAGTGCCTAATGATGAAGGCATTAATCAAGATGATTGTCAAGCAGTGAGTCAGACCGACGATTCAGGCACAGATTCGTACTCATGTGACCATGATGATAAAGCAAATGACGCATACGTAAGTATAACATAATTAACTTAAAATAAAATTATCTAAATTCAACTGTATTTTTCATAATAATAAAAGTTTCAGCAAGCACATGCATAAGTACTCGAGGAAACCAGGCGAACCAGGTTGACTGCTGACAAGGAGGATGTCATTTTGAGGTTGACATTGATCTACTGACCTGCAACAGACACTATGGAATTGGGAACCAAGCGGTAATTTTAAATTAATCTTTGAAATAAATATTCTTCTACATGTTCAAAACTGTTGCATATTGTGTTAAATTATGATAAACATATCCTTTATTTTCTCTGATAATTTAATGGAAACTGAAATTTACATGAATTACGATTATGATGTTGAAAAAACGGATAATTTAAATTTATTTACAGGTTAAGACATCTCAGAAGACATATCAAATGGCTCAAGACAAAGAGGAGATTGCACGGCTACGAGTCCATATCATCGAGCTTGAGGAACGTGATCACCGCTGTGACGCACAAATAGTGGAGTTGAACCAGTGTTTGGTGGAGTTCATAGAGCAGTACATGCGGTTTCCTTCATTGGTGGTCTGGATAGGAGCGATTTGAGGTGTGATTTGTTATATTTTGCTATTATGTACATATACGCTTTGAGTGAGTGAGGAAGGATTTGGTTGATACATTGTGATGGATTGTATATATTGTTGCTAGTTTGTATGTTGCTTTGGACATTGTTTTGGATGATGGTTTATGTTGGTTTGGATGATGGTTTATTATTATGTTTTGTTGGATGTATTATATATTGGTTTATATTGTGTATATTGGACTATATGTTATGATTTGGATTTAATATTATGTTTGGATATATATGTGTTATATATATATCCTCGAAGTGGGGCTGTTATAGTATATAAGAGATTGTGGGTGGTTGGAAGTATATATGAATTCTAAAAAAAAGCTAGATTCCCAACGGCTAGCAACAGCTGACAACAGCTTACAGGTCAGTGATAATCAATTGCTCCCAACGGTGTTTTCCAACGATTTATAACGACTTCCAACGATTAATCGGTCAATAATTTCTTTCACATTTCCATTCTAGATGTTGTAAGTTGTTGATAAAAGCATGTTGATGATGTTAGAAAGCGTTGAGAGCCGTTGATCCCTATACCAATAACGTTTCCAACGACCACCAACGGATTTCCAATAGCCAGTAGCCGTTAAAAACAACTGTTGTTAGTGCAGACGTCTGGCCACTCCACTCAGACGTCTAAGCAAGATATTCCTAGTTTTGACTGAGTTTTTTTCAAATATATTTGAGATATATCTAAGGGACGGTTTTGATATTTTGCTTGGTTTTCTGCTCTCCTATATAAGTAACTTTCAGGATTAGAGTTAATTGTAACCAAATTGGGCATCGAACTAGTGCAACCAGAAAAATGTGATCCAAGGGTTTGCCGTAGTTGTTCATAGTTCTTATTCTCCAACAATGCTAGTCATCTAGATATTTTTTACCTTTCTCAGTTAGGTTATTGATTCAGTCGAAATTTGTTTATTTTTGGCTCGTTCCAATAGGTACAACAAAATTTATTTTTAGTAAATCAATAAAAATGGTTGTTAGGTGAAATATCTTATATTTGTGTTTTGATTGCATTTCCGTTTTGTTTTCAACCTGTTATCCATCTGATCGATCCAAATGAATATGGGTCGGTTTTAAGCATTTTTGAAGAAGGGGTCGGTTCTGTCATTGATAAAAGGGGGGCGGTCGTAGCACAAGAGTCCTGGTCGTCCCAAAGCTGGTCGCTTTCAGGTCGCTTCGAACACGAAGTTGTTTCGATCGTGCCAAAGAACTAAAAGCTTCTGGTCGTTCCGGAGGCCAATGATTACCGATCGCTCCAAATATCCAAGATAGTTGGTCGCTCTAAACATACGAAAGCTCTTGATCATCCCAAAAGTACAGAAGATTCTCGGTCGCATCAGAATATATAAAGAAAGTTGGTCTCTCTAGCGCTGGTCGCTCCAGAAGCCAAAGGCTCCTGGTCGCTCCAGACTACTAAAGAGATTTGGTCGATCCAAGATACTGAAGAGTTCCTGGTCGCACCAGAGTGCAGAAGATCTCTGGTCGCTCCAAATATACAAGGTATCCGGTCGTTTACTAGCTCTTGATCGCGCCAACAAGCTTCAAGGCTTTCTGATCCGCTCCGCATTCTAGCCTCCTGGTCGGTCCGCTCCACATTCTGGACTCCTAGCCGGTCCGCTCCACATTCTAGCTTCCTGGTCAGCCAAAGCACTAGGAACGACCTGTGATGGCGTGACAGCTGGAGACAACTGGTGACAACTGGCAGTGGCATTTCTGTAAATACCGAAAAAACCGACCAGACCCCTGCATACAAGATTTCAGCCATTTCTCCGCCTATAAATAGGACCCTACCTCCATCATTCTAGGGGGACTTTTCTGGAAGAACGAGGGGGTGCTGTCCAATTGCTTTCGAGATTTCTCCAAGCATTTCTCCATCTCTTCTCTATCAAATCTATGGAGCTTTGGAGCATGTGGAGCATAGCTTTCATGGAGGAACGAGCATAAGCATTCTATGCACTTCTTCATCTCTTCCTTGATCATCTAAGGAGCTTTCATCTATAGCTTTCATGGAGGGATTAGCATAAAATACTTCAAGCTTTTATCCGCTCTTTCAATTGGTTGTAAGCACAAATGCATGTTAAAGAAGCTTGTATGAATGCATAATGGAGCAAATATTGTAATCTTGTGGCTACTAATGAAATTCAATCTTCAAAGTGGACGTAGGCTCGAATAAGAGTCGAACCACTATAAAATTCTTGCCTTCTTTCTTTATTTTGGTATTTTGATGCTTTTGAATGTTAGATATGGCCTCACACAACTCTAATGGTTTTCTAACGCCCCGCCTCTGAAAAGGTGACGTGCTTTCTAAGCATCTCGCCTCCGATTAGGTAACGTGTTTAGAGATCCCATTTTGGTTGTTATACCAATTTTCGGTATCAACAATTAGGCGCCCACCGTGGGGCCAGATCTACTTTCTGGCATCAAGTATACTACGCAGATCTTGAGATCTTGAAGCTAAGCCTTAAAATAGCTCGCTCCAGCTTGCGATTTGGACCTTCTGACGGATTTTCTGCAAAGTTCAAATTGCTTTCTGAAATAATGCCTCCAAAAGCAAATAAGGAAGCTAGAATTAGAATCTCTAACGGAGAAAATCGGGATGAGACCCCCGTGGCTAACCGATTTGAAGTGGGAGAGACATCTAATGGAGGTGTGAATGTCACAAGAGGCGAGCTTGATCAGGCTGTCGCTAGATTGACGCAACAGCTAGAGATAGCTAACAAAGCCATGTTGACAAAACTTGATTCTCTCTTTGCTCTTCAGGCCGCTACGGCAAAGATGGCCTCTAAGCCCATTCGTGCAGAGGATGCTGGTTCTTCTTCTTCTAGTCTAAATCGGGAAAAATCTTTTCAAGAAATCTCCGATCCAGATAAAGGAAAGCATGAGGTTTCGAAGCAAGCTGATCGGAACCGCACTGCAGGGATCACTTCTCATCAAGCGGCCAATTCTGCCAAAGGGGCACTTTCCAACCAAGAAAGACCAGGGCCCCTAAGTCTCAACCGCGATGGTTTGCTCAGGTAAGCCTCCGGTCAAGACAAAGGTGTCCGCCCCGCAGATAGCCTCCCTGAGAAGGAACGCCTCAAGAAAATGGTCCAACAGCTTATGAAGGAAAGCCAATCTCGAAACGATAGTGAGGCTGAATGGGAATTCGCACCGTCCAAAACCCCCCTCACTGAAAGGATTAAAAAGACAACTTTCCCACGCAAATTCAAACCTCCTTCAATCCAAGCTTATAACGGGACAGGCGACCCCAATGTGTTTTTGTTTCGATACGATCAACACATGGATGGGGCACAAGAAACTGACGAACTTAAGTGCTTGTACTTCCCGGTGTATTTGGAAGGGGTTGCGTCATTATGGTTCACAAGGTTGCCTCCCCGATCTATTGATGACTTTGCCACATTGGCAAGATGCTTTCGAGACCAGTTCCGCCTCCAAACAACAAAGGTCAGAGATATCATGTCCCTCAACGAACTAGAACAAGCTCCTGGAGAAACGATAAGGTCTTTCTTGAATCGTTTTAATGCTGCTGCTGCAGAAGTAGGGACCCAAGAGCCAAGGCTAATTCTAATGGCCTTAAAGGGGGGCATTGATAAGCTGTCTGAATTCAGAAGGTGGCTAAAAAGAAAGAAACCTGAGACGCTAGAAAATTTTTATGACAAAGCCGAGGATTACATGTGTCTTGAAGACGATCCTATCTATTCCGTTGGCAATGTCAAAGCTAAGGTGGTCCCGGAAAGGAAGGAAGCTCCCAAAAAGAATAGTCAAGAAAATTTTGGGGAAGGTCAAAAGAGAGGAAGCAGTAATGATGCTTGAAATGATAAGGATTCCAAGAAACGACATTTCTTCGCCAACGGATTTTACTCCATTGAACGATACAATCGAGCACATATATATGGCAACAAAGGATGCAGAGGGCTATCCGAGCCCAAAGCCAGTAAAGGTGTCCGAAGAAGCTGCAAACTCAGGGAGGTTCTGTCGATTTCACAATCGACTGGGACACGACACTAATGAATGTCGACACCTGGAAAACTTGATTGAAGAGTTGATAAGGCAAAATCGTCTCCAGGAGTATGTAAAGCGTTCATCAGATACCGAGCCTGTCCAGGGGCAGCAGGTCCATCCAAGTCAAGATAGAAGAGCACCTGCGAATATTCCTCGACCTGTTATCAATATAATCAGTGGCGGACCTCATCCTGCAGGGGATACTTGGGAAGATATGATCAGGTATACTAATGAACCAAGAAGCATTCCAAAAGGAGACGGTTTTGAGGTTTGCAATAATTCTCTTCGTCGAAAAATGCCTAAAACATCCTACGAAGATGTTATCTTCCGGGATCGGGATTCCGGCGGAATGTTGGTTCCAACTGTTGACCCAATGGTGATCACCATTGGCTTGGGTCCAGCAATAGTAAAGAAGGTGTTGATTGATAACGGAGCATCCGTGAACATCCTGTTTTACAGTACTTTCTCTAAAATGGGTCTATCCATGGATAATGTGCGAGCTAGCAAAGACAAAATACACGGGTTCACTGGCATACCAACTCAGCCAATAGGTGTGATTGATCTCCTTGTAGAGCTAGGAGAGGGAGAGAGGCAAGTCTCCATGATACAATCTTTCGTTATAATTGACTCACCTTCAGGGTACAATGCATTCTTGGGAAGGCCAGCACTTGCCGACTTCAGGATAGCTCTTGCTCCTTGGTGCTTGATGATGAAGTTCCCGACCACAAATGGGGTGGGAGTTATCAAAGGGGATCCTCAGGAATCAAGAGAATGCTATATGGCAGAGATGATTGAAGCTCGGAAATACGAAACCCGGAAGGATGCGGAGACTCCTCTCTGCATCCATGAAGCTCCTTTATAGCAATTAATGACCATCCCTTGCGCTGGAACATATAACGACATGTAGGAAGATATGGACCCATGAAAAATCAGTGCAGGGGATGAAAAGGTAGCACCAGCTGAAGCTACCATTTCCATAGAGATCCATGATAGTGATACAGATAAGCTAATAAAGATAGGCTCCCAATTGGACCCTATGCTGCAAAAGGAATTGATCAGTTTTCTGAAAGCAAATTTGGATGTCTTCGCTTGGAATCACTCAGATATGTGCGGGATACCTCCAGACGTAATAGTGCATAAGCTGAATATTGACCCCAACGTGCGCCCGGTGAAGCAGAAAAGACGGATACAGGGCCCGGAAAGGTCTGAAGCTTTGAAAGATGAAGTGAATAGGCTATTGACGAATAATTTCATTCGAGAATCCACCTATCCTAATTGGGTGTCCAATCCGGTCCTTGTGAAAAAATCAAACGGCAAATGGCGAGTGTGTGTTGATTATTCTGACTTAAACAAGGCTTGCCCAAAAGATAGTTTCCCCCTACCTCGAATTGATCAACTTGTTGATGCAACGACGGGGCATGAACTATTGTCCTTCATGGATGCATATTCTGGATACAATCAGATTATGATGCACGAGCCAGACCAGGATAGTACCAGTTTCATTACTGATCGTGGTTTATATTGTTACAAGGTAATGCCGTTTGGTTTGAAAAATGCAGGTGCCACCTACCAACGCTTGGTGAACGCGATGTTCAAAACTCAAATTGGAAAGACTATGGAGGTTTATGTTGACGACATGCTGGTAAAATCCAAAGAAGCAAAGAATCATATAGAGGATCTTGATGAAATGTTCCAAATCCTGAGGAGATACGGCATGAAGCTCAATCCACTTAAGTGCTCGTTCGGCGTAGCATCAGGAAAATTTCTTGGTTTCATGGTAAATGCTCGGGGCATTGAAGCAAACCCAGCACAAGTGATTGCTTTACGGGAAATGCAAGCTCCACGGACTAAGAAAGAACTCCAATGCTTAAACGGCAAGGTAGCAGCATTAAGCCGCTTCATCTCAAGGGCAACGGACAGGTGCATTCCCCTATTTGATGCATTAAAAAAGGAAAATAAAAGCTTCCAATGGACTCCTGAATGCCAGCAAGCATTTGAAGATCTCATCAAGCACATGGAATCCCCTCCGATGCTATCGAAGCCTAGGGATGGAGAAAGCTTGCTCTTGTACCTTGCAGTGTCATCCCATGCATTGAGCGCAGCACTCGTTAGGGAGGAAGACAAAGTGCAGTGGCCAGTATACTACATTAGCAAAAGGTTTACCGGGGCGGAGATGAATTATCCAAGGATAGAAAAGCTTGCATATGCCTTGCTCATCGCATCACAAAAGCTCAGACCCTATTTCCAATCCCACTCTATTAAAGTCCTTACCGACCAACCCTTAAAACAGGTGTTGTTCCGTCCAGAAACTTCAGGGAGACTCCTGAAATGGAATATTGAACTCAGCCAATATAATATCACTTATTATCCTAGAAAAGCAATAAACGGGCAAGCTCTGGCCGACTTTATCGCTGAATTCACCGACAGGGGAGAGGAAATGGAGGAAACTAACGAATTGGCCGTTAGGTGGAAACTTTTTGTCGATGGCTCTAAGAATGAATATTGTGCTGGGGCAGGGATAGTATTCGAAACTCCAGAAGGACGATATGTATGCAGTGCTCTGCGATTTGAATTTCCCATCACCAACAACGAGGCCGAATATGAAGCATTACTTGGAGGATTGCGGGTTGCAAAAGAACTAAGCTTGAAAAGCCTACTAATATTCAGTGATTCACAGCTAATGGTTTCTCAAATAAAAGGTGAATTTCAGACTAAGATGGGAAGGCTTCCGACATATCTGCTTAAAGCCAAAGAACTTCTCGACAACTTGGAATATTATTCTATCTCTCATATTCCCCGCGGAGAAAATTGGAAGGCAGATTCCTTATCAAAGCTGGCTAGCACCGGAGATCCTCAAATCTTCGATCTAGTTCCTGCAGAAGTATTATCTAGTTCCAGCATCGAGGAATCCAATATAGACTGGGTTATGGAAGCAACCAACGAGCCCGACTCGTGGATGACCCCTATAAAAAAACTATATACTTCACGGAACACTTCCTGAGAAACCAAAGGATCGCAGAAAACTGCACCGAAAGTCTCGCCTATATCTCGTCCAAGACGGTCATTTATACAGGAGAGGATATTCAACGCCATTACTACGATGTGTGACAAAGGAGGAATCTAAAGCGATTTTGGCGGAGCTACATGAAGGAGATTGCGGAGGTCATGTTGGTGGACAGACTCTTGCCAAAAAGGTTCTTCGATACGGCTATTTTTGGCCCGATGTGAACTTCAACTCAATGACATTCACTAAGAAATGCGACCGGTGCCAGAAATTTGCAAAAATTCCAAGAGCTCTATCAACTGAGTTGACACAGATGTTGAGTCCTTGGCCATTCGCTATCTGGGGCATAGACTTGATTGGAGCATTACCTACCGCAAAATCGAGCTTCAAATATGCTATAGTGGCCGTGGATTACTTTACCAAATGGGCTGAAGCTGAACCATTGGCAACTATCACATCGAAGAAGGTAATCAACTTTGTGTTGAAAAATATCATATGCAGGTTTGGGGTTCCGCAGAAAATTATCACCGACAATGGCACACAATTCGAAAGTGATGAATTCAAGGATTTCTGCAACAAATATCATATTCAGAAAAGCTTTGCAGCAGTTGCCCACCCGCAGGCCAACGGGCAAGTTGAGGCAGTCAACAAAATCCTGAAATCCACCATTAAAAAGCGTCTCGAGAAAGCTAAGGGCAACTGGATTGAAGAATTGCCACTTGCCCTATGGGCTTATCGTACGACTCATAAAACTGCAACTGGGCATACTCCGTTCTCCTTGGCATACGGTTCAGAAGCAATGATACCTGTAGAGTTAGAGGTTCCAACTCACCGCAGAATTCATTTTAACCAAGAAGAGAATGAAAAGCTGCAACTTGAGGCTCTTGATTTACTCGAGGAGAAAAGGACCGAATCAGAACTTAGAATGGTCGCCCATCAGAGAAGAATTGCTCGACACTTCAATCAAAAGGTCAGGCATAGAACATTTGAAATGGGAGATCTGGTGTTAAAGAAAATCATGATTGCAACAGGAGTCTTTGGCCCCAATTGGGAAGGTCCATTTGTCATCGACCAAAAGCTCCTTGACGGTACCTTTAAGCTCAAAACTACAGATGGAGTAGAACTCCCAAGGGCCTGGAATAGTGATCACCTTCGTCGCTATTTCAAATAATTTTCTAACTCATGTACTTTTGTATTTTTCTATGAATATAGCAAATACTTTGTATGAAATTACATGAATATAAATCCAGCAGCACTTCTGACTCTGTCAAAGCTTCATATTCGCATGCCTTTGATCATATATCCAAAAGATGCACAGCTATGGTTACAGGATACAATACCTCCGTCATCCTGTTTTTCGGCATAAAACTCGCCATAGCTTTACTGAAGAAGTATGGTCCAAAAGCAGGCGCAATTTTAACCCAAACCCTCTCCGAGGATTCTCAGTCGAATAATAAACTGAGTCTTCTCCAGGGGTGCTCGGTCAAATAACCCAAAGTCAGACAAAATCTGATCGCGTTATAACCGAGTTTCTTAACCCAAACCCTCTCCGAGGATTCTCAGTCGAATAATAAACTGAGTCTTCTCTAGGGGTGCTCGGTCAAATAACCCAAAGTCAGACAAAATCTGATCGCGTTATAACCGAGTTTCTTAACCCAAACCCTCTCCGAGGATTCTCAGTCGAATAATAAACTGAGTCTTCTCCAGGGGTGCTCGGTCAAATAACCCAAATTCAGACAAAATCTGATCGCGTTATAACCGAGTTTCTTAACCCAAACCCTCTCCGAGGATTCTCAGTCGAATAATAAACTGAGTCTTCTCCAGGGGTGCTCGGTCAAATAACCCAAAGTCAGACACAATCTGATCGCGTTATAACCGAGTTTCTTAACCCAAACCCTCTCCGAGGATTCTCAGTCGAATAATAAACTGAGTCTTCTCCAGGGGTGCTCGGTCAAATAACCCAAAGTCAGACAAAATCTGATCGCGTTATAACTGAGTTTCTTAACCCAAACCCTCTCCGAGGATTCTCAGTCGAATAATAAACTGAGTCTTCTCCAGGGGTGCTCGGTCAAATAACCCAAAGTCAGACAAAATCTGATCGCGTTATAACCGAGTTTCTTAACCCAAACCCTCTCCGAGGATTCTCAGTCGAATAATAAACTGAGTCTTCTCCAGGGGTGCTCGGTCAAATAACCCAAAGTCAGACAAAATCTGATCGCGTTATAACCGAGTTTCTTAACCCAAACCCTCTCTGAGGATTTTCAGTCGAATAATAAACTGAGTCTTCTCCAGGAGTGCTCAGTCAATAAATCAAAGTCAGATAATACTTGACTACGATATTACTGAGTCTTCAACTTAAGACACCTTCAAGAAGCACTTCCTCACCTCTCAGATATCTAATACATTCAGATACAAAGGATAGGAGATTATGGGTAACACATGCGAAGGTCGTATGAAGAATGAAAAAGCTCTAAATGTCACAATGCAATGACATACGCTTTCTAAATTCTGATCACAGCTTAAAAACATCCAAATCTCAAATCCATTTTCAATGTGTTAAAGTTGAAATATCCCATTGGTGCGGGGGCATATAGCAAAAGCAGCTCCTTGATTTCTCACATACCAAAAGATCATCACAACAATATGTATGAGAAAAATCCATGAACAAGCAAAACGGGTAAAATGTGATGTGCAAGCATGATGTACAAACCAGATTATGCAGAAAGTGTAACGACAAGGTTCAAAATACAAGAGCACAGAGCATTGCTATATCACATTCAAACACAGAAAGTCAACCTACATCACAGTCATAGAGATCGTAGTGTATCAACACAAGATAAACATAGAAGTTAAATGCGAGGACCGGGACTCGCTTAATACAACCGGTCTAGACATAAAATCCACCAAGCCAAAAGTCGTCAAGAGGGAACAAGCTATGCCTTTGGGTTCTTCCTGGGCCGTCCTACCTTCCTTTTCGCCGGGGCAGACCCAGATGTGGAAGCTTCACCAACCGATCCCCTTTTTGAAGGTCCCACCAATTCAATGTTCCCCATTGGAAGGGCAGCAACAAGAACATCTCGGTTCCTCAAAGCACGGATCAGCTTGACCTTATCAGCCTCCAGAGCAACAATACGATCAAGGCTTTCCCGATGAAGTCTTTGAAGATCTTCGGCAAAACCATGCCAATCATGAATTTTCCTCGCAGTATGGTCTTTGAGCAAATCCATTTGCTTCTCAAACTGGCACAAGGCGTCGTCCATGCGCCCCATCAGCCTGGTTTTTGCCACCATAACATCACAGGATGTCATCTACCGATCACTATGAGATATCTCATAGTTGGAAGAAACCCCATATAAATCCCAATCAGGGAGCCGTTTAGCCAGCTTGGAATTGCAAGCCCTCAGTGCATAAGAAGGCCTGTTTATAATTGATTGAATTTCTGAATAGGTGGGGCCGACGAGCACAGGAGAAGTCACTGAGGGCTGGCCAGTATTCTCTTCGTCCATATCAAAACGTCTTTTCATCTTGTTAGGTGTCAAATCCATCCTGTGTAAAAAAGAAAACATTGTTCGTATATTTAAAGTTAATAAATGAACATCAAACAAGTACATTGAGGAAACAAAAGTGCAGGCAGGGTCGGTCATGGCAGGCTAGAGATTTGATCGGTCCAAGACTGATCAAGCCCTGATCGCTTAAAACGGATAAAGCATCTGGTCACTCAAAGCTGGTCAGGCCCTGGTCGCTCAAAATTAGCGAAATTCCGATCGTCCAAAGCTAACCCCAATCCTAGTCGGTCTAGTAACGATCAATTCCTGATCAACCAAAGAACCAACTCAGCCCTGGATGATTCTAAGTCATACAAGACTTGGTCATTGTTAAATTGGTCATAACTTGGGTCGGTAATAAAGCTGATTGGTCCGCACAAAATGGTTGGCTGAACCGGAAATTGACCAATAAGGCCATGAAAAATCATCCAAGATTGACACGGCACAAGATCAACCAGGTAGGTTGTATCTTAGAAACTAGATATGACACAAAGGCATTATATCGCAGAATGATGGATTAAAAAAGAAATCAAGTATGCGCGAGCCATTCAAGCATTTACATTGTGATTATCATCATAATAAGAAAGAACTGCAAAGATTGGCTTCTACCTTACTGTTAAGTATTCCAATATGCAAAGAGTGTCGAATTCAAGGATTTTACAATCAAGTTGCAATCATACATCAAAACTAATCCAGATACGGTTTAACCTCGAAAAATCCATCCAAATTCAAAGGACGGCGTCGATCATTCTCAAATTAACAAAGAGTTGATTCTAGAAGGAAAATCAAAACATGCATCACAAAACGATTTCATACGCATCAGTCAGTCAAGCGTTTGCACAAACAAGTCGCGATCGCTGCATAGAGATTGCTCCAAACTCAAAGTCAATGTTAGAATGCATGCAATGTACCTGAGATTTGGAAGAATAGTTCAGGTTGGTAAAGCAGCAGCTTGAATCGGGAAGGAAGTAAGCTAAAGATCGAGCAATTTGTTTTTTAAATAAGGGGAAGCTACCATTAATGAAGACCTTTACCGAGAAGAAGTGAAGAAGGAAATGACGGGTCAAGTTAATTATATAAGTTTAATTTGGTCTCTCCGGATTTTTAGGAATTGTCTCCTCGCCTTCCAGAATTTGGCTTTTTCGTGCGCTCCAAAACTGGAGAAAAGACCGACCTCTACTTGCCATATTTAAAACCGACCCCTCAAGCTAATTTCAGAACCGACCCATGAAGACTGCGACCAAGACCGACCCTTAATTAAAGCAGATCGATCCACTAATGTTTCGAAGCCCACAGTTTTTATTAAAACTATGAAACTTCGAGGGGCAAAATGTTATCCATCTGATCGATCCAAATGAATATGGGTCGGTTTTAAGCATTTTTGAAGAAGGGGTCGGTTCTGTCATTGATAAAAGGGGGGCGGTCGTAGCACAAGAGTCCTGGTCGTCCCAAAGCTGGTCGCTTTCAGGTCGCTTCGAACACGAAGTTGTTTCGATCGTGCCAAAGAACTAAAAGCTTCTGGTCGTTCCGGAGGCCAATGATTACCGATCGCTCCAAATATCCAAGATAGTTGGTCGCTCTAAACATACGAAAGCTCTTGATCATCCCAAAAGTACAGAAGATTCTTGGTCGCATCAGAATATATAAAGAAAGTTGGTCTCTCTAGCGCTGGTCGCTCCAGAAGCCAAAGGCTCCTGGTCGCTCCAGACTACTAAAGAGATTTGGTCGATCCAAGATACTGAAGAGTTCCTGGTCGCACCAGAGTACAGAAGATCTCTGGTCGCTCCAAATATACAAGGTATCCGGTCGTTTACTAGCTCTTGATCGCGCCAACAAGCTTCAAAGCTTTCTGATCCGCTCCGCATTCTAGCCTCCTGGTCGGTCCGCTCCACATTCTAGACTCCTGGCCGGTCCGCTCCACATTCTAGCTTCCTGGTCAGCCAAAGCACTAGGAACGACCTGTGATGGCGTGACAGCTGGAGACAACTGGTGACAACTGGTAGTGGCATTTCTGTAAATACCGAAAAAACCGACCAGACCCCTGCATACAAGATTTCAGCCATTTCTCCGCCTATAAATAGGACCCTACCTCCATCATACTAGGGGGACTTTTCTGGAAGAACAAGGGGGTGTTGTCCAATTGCTTTCGGGATTTCTCCAAGCATTTCTCCATCTCTTCTCTATCAAATCTATGGAGCTTTGGAGCATGTGGAGCATAGCTTTCATGGAGGAACGAGCATAAGCATTCTATGCACTTCTTCATCTCTTCCTTGATCATCTAAGGAGCTTTCATCTATAGCTTTCATGGAGGGATTAGCATAAAATACTTCAAGCTTTTATCCGCTCTTTCAATTGGTTGTAAGCACAAATGCATGTTAAAGAAGCTTGTATGAATGCATAATGGAGCAAATATTGTAATCTTTTGGCTACTAATGAAATTCAATCTTCAAAGTGGACGTAGGCTCGAATAAGAGTCGAACCACTATAAAATTCTTGTCTTCTTTCTTTATTTTGGTATTTTGATTCTTTTGAATGTTAGATATGGCCTCACACAACTCTAATGGTTTTCTAACGCCCCGCCTCTGAAAAGGTGACGTGCTTTCTAAGCATCTCGCCTCCGATTAGGTAACGTGTTTAGAGATCCCATTTTGGTTGTTATACCAATTTTCGGTATCAACACAACCGAAGTTATCTCTTTGTGATTTGGATGACTAAGTTTGTGGTGCTATTGATGCTTCTGCAAGAGCCGCATATTTTCACAACAAATTTATGTACTATTGCCCACTTGCTTCACTATCCGCGAGGACAGCGACAGCTCCACCACCAGGCCCAAGATCCACAAACATTACATCAGGAACAGCCTTTCCTCCATCAAACATTACCCATAAGTACCCAAAAAAAACCTCGATAAAATCCACAAGTACCACCCAATAAGTCAATAAACTATTTTCCAAACCCAAAAACTACTAATAAAAATACAGTAAGCGTCTCTCAAACCTAAGATTTTGAATCATGGCTAATATTCGAATTAGAGCATTCAATCAAGATCTTGGTATTAATGCAGTTAAGAGCCATAATGATGTTCATTCAATATATTAACAAAAAATTGCTTATTCAAGGTTGCCTACCTGTTGGCAGCATCTCTTTCAAAATTTAAGAAAGATAGAATTACCCGGCTTCCTTACAGAATTTGGAATATCAACATCGAATTAATAAACCAATACTCTACAAGTCATGACTTAGGTACAGATAGATTTAGTCCCTTTGTGGTGAGCTTGGATGCATTGATGGACAAATTTAATGAAGATTTAATCAAAAGTGTAAGTCAATTTTGGTTGCTTATTGATGCTGCCAACTCCATTTATGTTGAGAAATACAAGAGGAAATTGTTTGCGTTTGAAGTTGTCATATTCAGTGGGAGTCTATATGAACCATGTAAACCACAGCGGCTACCTCCTTTGTTACCAGTTGACCATAAGGACTAGGTCCTTATTGAAGAGGAATGGAGATGTAACAATCAAATTATGATTGCTCGAACAAGGAGAAGTAAAGGATTCAGTTTTCAAGCCCGAAATAAAGGGGAATTCAAATTGCAGCAAAGTTCGGCAGAGGCGAGCCCTGGATCACCAGAGATGGAGCACAGTAATGACAGGCATGTGCCGGAGACTAATTATTACGAGAGCTTTAATGGAGGCAGGGAATAAAAAAGCAAACGAATGTACACTCATATATTTTTCCCAGCGTGGGACTAAATATAGCTTCATTCATATATAAGATTCGCTTAATGTCAATTGTAAATTAATTGCCAGACAATGGTATCAACGCTGGCTCTCCATCTGGGCTAGCGGGGCGATGGCCCTGGCCCTGGTGGTGGAAATAGCCATTGACGGTCTAGCATTTCTTTTTCCTTTTTTTTTATAAAAAAAAAAAAAAAGAAGGGTGCAATATGAAAATTAATTTGACCAATATTTGCTTTGGTCCATTGTATAAACTAAATTTGACGCAATACTTGTCCAGGGTCAAAATGTACATTGGACAAAAGGACATAATAGTGCATGTGTTTGTTTGCTAAGTTCTCAAGGCGTCATGGACTACTCACATCCATCCATTTATTTTCTATTTTTTTATAAATCAAAAATAAGAAATGAAACGTGGAAGATAAGATAAGAGAAGGTGATTTGAATCCTATTTTTATTTTATTTTGGTTTTTGTCTACAGCTGCAAGCTGATAAACAGGGAAGGTGAAGACAACTTAGGATGTGTTATGCTGCAAATTCCAGGCATCAGGTTTCTGCTTCGCTTCTTGTTATCTTCTTCTTCTTTCGAGTGGGCTACACCACTATATAATCTTAATATGAATATATACCAGAGAACTATATATTTTCTTGTTATCTAATTTACATTACGCATATATATAATTTTCTGTTAGGAGAATGCGATATGGGAGTGTAAGCTACTGATAGAAGAAGCAGTAACACAAGTCTATACAGAAACAAAAACGGAGAATTTTGTGTTAGCAGACATAGGTTGCTCATCTGGCCCAAACACATTCTTCCTTGTCTCTACCATTATACATGCACTTGCCGACCACTGCCATAAACTGGATCAAAAACCACCAGAGATACAGTGTTTTCTTAATGATTTACCTGAAAATGATTTCAACACATTGTTCCAGAATTTGGAATTTCTCAAAACGAAGATTAATGAGCAAGAGAAGCAAGCTATTACAAGAGTTCCAAATTATTATGTGATGGGTGCTCCTGGTAATTTCTATGGGAGGCTGTTTCCTTCCAACAGTGTTCATTTCTTTCATTCTTCCTA
The DNA here is from genome assembly GCA_030737875.1 of Allium sativum. Classification (NCBI taxonomy): domain Eukaryota; kingdom Viridiplantae; phylum Streptophyta; class Magnoliopsida; order Asparagales; family Amaryllidaceae; genus Allium; species Allium sativum. The sequence goes on along the minus strand of CM060912.1, from coordinate 24,360,513 downwards.
CTGCCTCCATTGGCGCTCCAAGGTTCTATGATTAGTTATTCAATCATTAATTAGCTCGATTCTAAATGCTTTTGAAAGTTTATCAACTACACCAAATACTGAAGAACACTATGACCAAAATTTGTTACTAATTACCCAGTCATACAACATTATATAATAAATGATAAATTTATAAATTTGGTTTTGAAATGTTGCAGGTTCCTGATGGAGTTAAAAATAAGAATGGAGATCCTTTAAATAATAGGAACATCTACATTGCAAAGACTAGTACAGCAGATGTGATCAAATCATATTATGAGCTGTTCAAAAGTGACTTCTCAACTTTTCTCCACCTGAGGTACACAGAGCTAGTACGAGGAGGAACAATGGTTTTAACATTTTTGGGAAGAAAAAGCATGGATGCTCGAAATGGAGAAATAAGTGGCCTGTTTAGTCTGTTAGCAGATGCACTTAACTCTATGGTCCAACAGGTATGAGTTCAGCTCGCAATATATGCCATACCATGTGCAAATGATATGATTTATATTCTTAAGCAATTATATATATATATATATATATATATATATATATATATATATATATATATATATATATATATATATATATATATATATATATATATATATATATATATATATATATCAGGGAGCCCTCTGAATTTCAGCCCTCCATTTGCACTCGAACCACGGCCACTCATTTATATTAAAGAATTTGAGTGGAAGTGAGAGAATGAGTGGAAGTGAGAGAATGAGTGGAAGGAGAGAGAGTATGAAATACTTGGTTGTTGTTGATGAGTTTTTAAGGTGCTGCACTATTTGTGGTGCTCTCGATTTGCCCCTATATATATATATATATATATATATATATATATATATATATATATATATATATATATATATATATATATATACACATATATACATATATATATATATGATGCATAATTTATGTCATTTCTATTTATGAGCATCTCAATTTTCCCTCATTTATATCCACTCATTATATTAAAAAAAGTTAGTGAGACAAAAGAGAGTTAATAGAAACAGAATATGGTGTGAAAATCTGGGGCGCTATATGAATGCTTCACCGCTTAAACCGTTCAACAGCCCTTTAACTTCCTAATTTCAACCATTCATTTGTATTAAAATAAGTTAGGGGGATGAGAGATACTTTGTTCAAGGAGAGAGGAGTTAGAGGAAGGCCAACGGGGGCTGCACATGTATTAAACATACAAAAATACACACACGAGTATTAAACACTTGATGATAAATGTTTCATGGATAATATGTTTTTTCTGGAAATTATGTGTTTGACATATTCAGGAGAAGTGAATTTCTTAATTATTAAGTTATGTTTTTTGTGTTGTAATTCGAAATTTATTTCTAAGGTAGATCATTTATTTTTTATTAGGTTGAATTTCCAGTTTTATCACTTAATAAAGAGCGAAAATGTATATGAGGTCTAATTTTTAGATCATAACGTTAAATGATATCGAATTGGTAATATATGTAGAGTGAACTTTAAATTTGTAAGATTGCACATTTGTTGCATCCTATTATTTAGTGATATTAACATTTGATAGTACTCGTAGAGAAGTTCATGAAAGCTAACGCCGATAGCGAAAAAGTGGTACACCAAAACTTTTATATTTAAGTTCAAATGGCATGTATTGCACATGCACATATAAGTAGTACAAACAACATATGCTTCAGATATGCAAGAATATATATCTAACTAAAAAATACATGATTTGCTTAGATTTTCTTAAGAAGATAGCACTTAGTTGGACATGAAATCGATTGTTTTTCTCGATAATGTGATCGTATTATTATTATTATTATTATTATTATTATTATTATTATTATTATTATTATGTTGTTGTTGTTGTTGTTGTTGTTGTTGTTGTTATTGTTGTTGCTGCTGCTTAAACTTAGCTTTGGTCAATGACCATAGACTGTTATTTTTATTATATTGTTTTCCACTTGCAGTGGTTGTATTATATGTGTTGTTATAAAATTTAATTTCTGTAATTACACTCTTTCAAATATGTGATACAACTAAAGTACGTGCTATAGTATACATTTATGTTAACACGCATATGTATGTGATAGAATAATAACCATGTAAATATATACAAATTCAATGTACTATATATTTATATCTGTGTTCTTTGATTAAGTGTTGCCGCCATAATGGCTACATTAGACTTTCAATTCTCACTTCAATTTATATATTTTCGTGCATATACTATCGTCATCATCTACTTTTATTTGTATATATTCTATTTATAATGATATATCCCTAAAAATTTCACCTAGTGTATACACTACAAAATAGCCATTCGCTATTAATAATTACTAATTGTGCAACTGTTGAAATCAAAAATGATCACAACACCAAAGGTGTTTATATAACACTTCACCAAAAGGTAGGATTTAGGATTATGGAGCCACGAAATATAAAAACAAGTAAAAATACGAGAATTTTAGAGTGGTTCGGTACCTACGTCCACTATAGAAGCTATTTTCATTATCACTTTTGGATTTACAAAATACATCACTTCATTCATATCACTCTTTTCTCTCTCTTTTGCTTTTGATTTCACGAAGGAATCAGTAAGATCTCTTGATTTATGGATGATAGTTATGTAGATCTTCAATCACTTGAACAATTAGATGATCTTTATTAGTTCCATGTTGAATTTGTGTTGGATCTAAGCTTTAAAGAGGATTAATACCGGTTGGAAATCACATGCATTAAGTTCGAGAGATTTCTAATGGAGTTTGGAGAAGATTTGGTCGAATTTTTGTTGGAGGAAGATGGATTGAGCTTGAGAAGCCATTAATGGAGCTTGAAGTGCTTGAGAGTGGTAGAAAAATGATTTGGACAGCCCTTCGGGTAGCAAAAATTGGTCCCTTGAATGGTTGAGAAGTAGGGCATTTATATGTGTAGTTTAGGGGTAGTGGCAGAGCAGTAATTTAGGTGTGTAGGGTATGGGTCGTTCATAGAAGTATTTACGAAAATGCTGCTAGACAGTTGTACACAACTGTAGCCAACTATACGATCGACCCAAAAAAGTAGTGATCGACCAAAAATGTTGAGCGACCAGGAATTTGCGCGAACAGGACATGTGCGTAAGCGACCTAGTATATAGATGAGTGACCCCTCCCATTCTTATGACCGACCTGCCACTGCATTATTTAATTCTGCTCAACCCTTGCTTATTACACTTTTGCCACCATCCCATTTTTTGAGCGACCGACCCTGCTACATATTGAGTATTCTGTGACCGACCCAGAAGCTTTGTAACATGTCGTACTGCTTCCGTACATTTTCCAGTACGTGTCTTATGAATGGCACTCGTCCGTACCAACTTGTAGTTACTGTTGACCATGCATTATAGTAAGCGTACTAATACACATTGAGTAAATGGTGCTAACGCCAACATGTTTCACGTAACCAATTGCAAGGACTTTTGTCCTTTTTGCATGTTCATGAAGCAGCCATTAACATTTTATGTTAATGTATAACGTGCTGATCAACTTCATTGGGCTGACGCGTGTTATTGAAGTAGCAAAACCACTTTTGCCATTGCGATATATTATGCCCAGTTCACTCATACGTGTTATACACATACATTAATATATATAACTATTTCTTCTTATGGCATATCGTGATGGCATTAAAACATTATGGCCAACCCATATAATATTATGTGATCCAGGTTGCTATTTGTTATGCCCGGTGTACTCTCATTTTGTCATGCAAACTCATTTATGGGAACAATATTTACAACTTTTCCACTGTGAGGAAATTTTATACTTGCAGCTACTTTATTTACGTAAGAATATATGACCAGTCCTTTGTCAAGCTGTAGTGGATCCAAAAAATAATGCAGTGACTATTTGACCGACCAATATGATGGTGCTCAACCCAACATGCAGGTGGTGCTCTACCTGTTCAGATGGAGGCAGCTCGACCCGTGATGCTCGACCGAGCAGGTGGCATGTGAGTGAGCGACCCATCAACTTTACTGTGCTCGACCCTGGGCATGATAGTGCTCGACCAGGCCTGCTCGACCGACCAGCTTGGTGGCTCGTTCGAACCTTTGTTTTTTGAATCGCGTTTCACAATGGGTTTAACATTCGCCCCTCGAAGCTTATGTTATCGAAGATAACTTAGGCTTCAAACTTCAATGATACCGGTATTTTAACGTTGTCGAGCATTTGACACTTGTATTTTAGAATTGGAATCGACAATTTTATGAAATAGCTCAAGTCTGGATTGTTCATATCTTCTTGCAGTTAAGCACTTGCAATTTGTATCTCAACTTGAGTGCTTCGAAATTTGTTGTGAGTTAAGATTCAATCGTAGCTTTTTTTGTTTGCTATGGCGAATCATGCTTTGGTCCTTTGACTCCAAATGATCCATGCGCAGAACTTGTTAGTTCAATTTGTATGCTTCGTGTCACCTATTCAGAAATTAAAACAAGCAATTGCACGATTTTGGACTTATACTTTGTATTATTGATCGTCCACATCAACAACATATTAGTTAATCATTAAAGAATGATTTATATGGTCTTGTACGATGGTTTATTTTTTGTGAAACGTGTACCTGTTTAAACTGGAACTTCGATTCGAGTTCATCAGGCTAGAGCGACAGCGGCTTCTGGATTATAATCGAATCAGTCTTTGATTATTCCTTGTCTTCTTGACAATTTGCCGGGAAGGTTCCATTCTGTATTAACTCCCTATGTCTTTAGTCAAGCGTGCACTTATTTTGGCCTTCCCGAATTTGACACGGAATTGTTGCGGGAAGAGGAATTTGCTGACTGTTCATCTTTAGGCCTGCTGCAGAAGCTTAGTCGAATTCAGAGATTTAATTTTGAATTTGAATTTGCTTCGACACCATGGATCATCCGGGGACACATAAAATTTTGAATCTTCATTTCACGACTGCTTGCCCTAGTGTTTAATTATTTCTCAATTTCCATTTTATATCTCATATCAAAACTGTTGACGGGTATTGGCTTCAATTCCTTGAGAAGCGTTACTGCTTTATTAGATTTGAACTATGCCATATTCGCACAATCACCTTTTAAGCATCGCTTATCTTCAGATTTGAAGCAAAATATCATCGAGTCTTTTAAGTTATGTATTATTGGAGCTTTGCAAACGAGGAAACCTTTGCGTTAAGTGATTTTAATTGGGTTTTCCCAGGTTGATTTTTATCGGTGCAACGAGTTTTATCAACATATCGAGTGTATCGATTTTTACTGAATTTTTCAAATGCCCCAATTTTGAGGGCAAGTTCAAGCCTAGTCATTGGCTTCCTTGACGAGAGTATATTGGTTTTTGGCTCGTTGCAATGTCATGATGGACCCATGGTATTTTTCCCGGGCATTATTCAACTTTTATGTGGTTGTGTTGCCTCGATACCATGGGTCGTTATGAGTTGCAAGAGCCCGGTGTGATCATCTTGTCGAGTTTTCTGGATTGTGGTTGACACGCTAGAAGCTTCTACTTTGTCGGCTAAAGTTGTATAAACTTTCCAATCATGCGTAGAACCTCTGAACTTGTCAATTTAATCAGAATTCCGACTTTACTGACTAGTTTAGTGCTTTTACTTGGAGAAGTTTCTATATCTTTGTGCCCCCGCTAGGGAAGGTCTTAAATTTTTCGTGCTCCCGCTAGGGTAGGTCATATAGTTAGTTCCCCTGCTTGAGGAGGACTATTTAACTTCGCCTCTTCTATGTGAGAACTTTTGATTTTGGCCCAACACTTGTCACGTCTGAGGTACTCAAACACTACGCGAGTTAATTAGAGGATCGACATTCTTCACATCTGAGATAATTAGATGTTATGCAAATGGATTCTGTCATTCTTCACATCTAAGATAATCAGAAGCTACGCAAATGGAATTCATTCTTAACATCTAAGATTATAAAATGCTACACAAATGGATTTCATCATTCTTCACATCTGAGATATCAGATGCTATGGAAATGGATTTCATTCTTCACATCTGAGATTATCAGATGCTACGCAAATGGATTTCATCATTCTTTACATCTGAGATAATGAGAGGCTATGCAAATGAATTTCATTCTTCACATATGAGATAATCAGATGCTAGGCAAATGGATTTTCTCATTCTTTACGTCTGAGATAATCAGATGCTACGCAAATGGATTTCCTCATTCTTCACATCTGAGATAATCAGATGCTACGCAAATGGATTTCCTCATTCTTCACATCTGAGTTAATCAGATGTTACGCAAATGGCTTTCATTCTTTACATCTAAGGTTATCATATGCTACACAAATGGATTTGACGGCTGTTGTATCATTCCATGGGGAAGACGCCAGATACTTTGTCGGATACTTGACTTGGCTGGCTATCTCGGTTTAGGAACTAGGGCTTTGAACCTCTCACTTGGGGAAGTGCCCCTTTGACAAAAGTTACAACCCTCTCGTTTGTTTGTCGTAGCGCTTGTTCGTTGTATGAATCTTTGCGACTCTTCCCATTCGCTTTCCAAGGTTGTGTTTTTCTACTTTTGCATTTGTGCGCTTAAACTAGTTTTGTTGGGGTCGCTATGTTTCGTCATATTTTAAAGGAGCAAGCGCTCGACAAATAGCCTGCAATATGAAATCATCCTTTAAGCAAGTTTTGATTTGCATAAAATTTTGCAAGCAAGGAACTTATTCAGGTTGATATGCTCTTAATCACAGAGCTTAATGTTCAGTACAGTGATTGTAAAATATTACAGACTATTTTACGAGAATTTTAAATACAACATGAAGTAAAGCATGAAAATAAAGTTGTGGCGATGATAATTGCTTATTCCGAGCCATTGAATTTGGAGTGCCAATCAACGGTAGTCAGGTAATGATCGATCTCGTATCAACTTGTGCTAGATGTTCATTTTTTGGGCTGGTTTGATTTATGGGCACACTTTTCCCCTGAAGAGCTGGAGCGGAATTCGAGACCTGCAGATTCTTTACATACTGCTGCAACCCGTTTTTTCTAATTAATTCCTCTATGAGGTTCTTCAAATGTCGGCATTCATTAGTATTATGACCAGGCTGGTTATGGAACCTACAGAACTTTCCCGAGTTTGCCGCCTTATCGCCTACCCTTATCGGATTTGGTCCCGTATATTTTTCAGAATTCTTTGTTGCAAGTAAGATATTTTCAGGAGTGTCACTCAAAGTCGTCAACTCTAACGAGCTGAAAAGGTAGGATTTCTTATTGTCTCTATTATCTTTCCCATCGTTTCCTCTCTTTCAACATCTGGGATTCTTCTAATTGTACTAAGTAGCAGCATTTTTGGGAGCTTCAAGAAGTTGGTTACCCTCAATAATCCAAAGAGGCACAGGATTATTGTCCACTCTCATATACTCCTCTTTTTTTATAGAATTTCTCAAGCGCGTTTGGGTCTTTCATTTTAATCCATCTATGAATTCGCTCTTCTCATCTATGGCGCCGATTAGAGACATTAAGATCATGCAGGGTTTGGGATTCCCCACCTCGGACAAAGAAATATTGAACCTCTTGATGAAAGCTTTAATAGATTCTTCTAGGTTCTGCTTCACTAATGTCAGAGAGATAACATCCTTAACCTTTGTAGCATGCAGCCTAATCTGCTCTTTGAATTTCAAAGCCAAATCATCAAATCGGTCAACAGATTTTAGCAGCAGCCTCGTGAGCCATAGTGATGCCATGACTTCTAGATAGAGAGGGAAGCACACATGCACTTGATCTCAACTGTCACTTTGGCTGCATTCATATGCCATTCATATCTATACAGGAAGTGATTCAGATCATAGTTTCGTTGCACGGAGGCAGAGTCGGATGAGTGAAATTTTTAGGGAACTCAACTTTGCGGATCCTCTTCATGAATGGATTGTTGCTAGGGGAAAGTCTCATTCTCTTTCACTGTCATTGGGAGCCATACTATCTTTCATGATTTGCTTTACCATATCTGCGATATATTCCTTCAAGTTGTGGCGTAGGGCGGACATCGATCACTTTTCCGGATGCTCGTCTTGGCAAGCGATCGCGATTAGAGGATCTAGGTCTTTTACCTCCACTGTGGGGAGGTTTCCACTTGGCGAGATTTGCAACTCGTCCGGTATATCGGTCGTAATTGCTTTTGGTCTTCAGCTTTGAGTCTTGGACATCAGCATCGCCTTTGTCGCTTTCTCGGCCATCGATCCCTTCCGTGTTATCGTTATAATGATGATCGGAGGTTGACAAATTCACGTTATCCTCAAGGTTGGCGTGAACTCTTTGAGGAGGAGCGAGGTTCGCTTGTGCACTCAGGAGATCATTCATCTTGTCGAAAAGAGCATGATTAGCATCCACTATAGTTCTAGTGGAAGTCTTCATGCGTATTGGCGACAACGACATCTAATTCAGCTCTAGTTACTCCGGCTCCACCAACCGAGCTTTCGCTAACTTCGAAATGGTTAGTTGTGGCGTAGCTTCATTAGCAACATCATTGGGTGCTCCAACGGTTTTACTTGCAGTCTTCTTAGATTTGGCCATTATTTTGACAAGGCTTTGAATTTCGGAGAGAAGTCTGTTGGCCCGGAACTTAGATTTGGAGAATCTATAGTGGAAACGGGATTTGCACTTCAATGTAAACACAAAGCAATTAACCTTGAGAGAGTGAACGTGGCTCCATGGTGGGCGCCAAATGTTGAAATCAAAAAATGATCATAACACCAAAGGTATTTTTAGAACATTTCACCAAAAGGTAGGATTCGAGATTATGGATCCACAAACACAAAATAAAAGGAAAATAGTAGAGAATAAAGAATTTTAGAGTGGTTCGGCTTTAAAATAGCCTACGTCCACTATAGGAAGAGCTTTCAGTATCACTTTCGAATTTACAAAGTAACGACTTCATTTATATCACTCATTTCTCTCTTTTATAATGGTCCCCTTTATTTTCTCTCTCTTTTGCTCTAGATTTCACTTGAATTTGTGAAGGAATCGGTGAGATCTCTTGTCTTGTGATGGTAGTTGTGTAGATCTTTTATCACCTGAACAATTAGATGATCTTCACTAGTTCCATGGTGAATTTGTGTTGGATCTAAGCTTTAAATAGGATTAATAGCAGTTGAAGATCACATGCATTGAGGTCGAGAGATTTCTAATAGAGTTTGGAGAAGATTTGGTCGAACTGTTGTTGGAGGAAGATGGATTGAGCTTAAGAAGCCATTATTGGAGCTTGAAGTGCTTGAGAGTGGTAGAGATATGATTTGGACAACCCATCGAGTAGCAAAAATTGATCTTGAATGGTTGAGAAGTGGGGTATTTATAGGTGTAGTTTAGGGTAGTGGCAGAGCTGTAATTTAGGTGTGCAGGTATGGGTCGTTCATAGAAGTATTTACGAAAATGTCACTGGACAGCTGTACACAACTTCAGCCATCTGTACGACCAACCCAAAAAGTAGTGACCGACCAGAAATGTTGATTGACCACAGCATGTGCGTGAGCGACCCAGTGTACAGATGAGCGACCCATCCCATTCTTATGACTGATCTGCCACTGATTATTTAATTCTGCTCGACCCCTGCTTATTACACTTTTGCCACCATCCCATTTTTTGAGCGACCGATCCTGCTGCGTATTGAGTATTATGTGACCGACCCAGAAGATTTGTAAAATGCCATACTGCTTCCATACATTTGCCAGTACGTGTTTTATGAATGGTACCTGTCCATACCAAAGTGTAGTCACTGTTGACCATGCACTACAGTAAGCGTACTAATACAAATTGAGTAAATGGTGTCGATGCCAACATGTTTCACGTAACCAATTGCAAGGACTTTTGTCCTTTTTGCATGTTCATGAAGCAGTCATTAACCTTTTATGTTAATATATAAAATATTGATCAACTTCATTGGGCTGATGCGCGTTAATGAAGTAGCCAAACCATTTTTGCCATTGTGATATATTGAGCCAGTTCACTCATATGTGTTATACACATACATTAATATATATATATATATATATATATATATATATATAACTATTTCTTCTTATGGCATCTCGTGATGGCATAAAGACATTATGGCCAACCCATATAATATTATGCGATCCGGGTTGCTATTTGTTGTGGCATGTGTACTCTCATTTTACGGGAGCTATATTTACAACATTTCCACTGTGAGGGAATTTTATACGTGCAGCTACTTTATTTATGTAAGAATATATGACTAGTCCTTTATCAAGCTATAGCTAATCCAAAAAATAATGCAGTGGCTGTTCGACCGACCAATATGATGGTGCTCGACCCAACTTGCAGGTGGTGCTCGAGACGTTCAGATGGAGGCTGCTCGACTCATGATGCTCGACCGACCAGGTGGCATGTGAGCAAGCGACCCATCAACTTTACGGTGCTCGATCCCTCGGCATGATTTTGCTCAACCATGCCTGCTCGACCAACAACATGGTGGCTCTCTCGAACCTTCGTTTTTTGAACCGCGTTTCACAACGGGGTTGACAACGACGTTATTCTTATTCATTAGCATTATTAATCTTATTATAATTGTGTGATAATTTATAAAATACTACACTATAAAGTACATTATCTCATAAAGTGAATTGTAGGAAATATGTGATTTTAATAATTTTCATATAACATTCATTAATTAACGAGTATAGGTCAAGTGCCTTTACACTACTAATAATTTTGGACCAAATACACCTAAACAACAAATTGTTTCGCTGTGTGAAACCGGTTACAATACTGAAAAGTAAAGAGCGAAAAGTAAGAGAGTAGAAGTGATGGAGGATTGAAGAAAATTAGTTTGGGAAAAGTGGAGACGAAGTGATGGAGTGTGAATAAAGATGGATTGATTGTAATGGCAAAGTGAAGATTTCATTTGGTATTTATAGGATTTATAGAATTTTCTAGAATTTTGTATTAGAAGGGTAAAGTTTAGAATCCATACTTAACCCAAATTCAATCATATGATATTTCTACACGTTTAGGCCATAGTTTACTGATTCTAGTCACATTCAAATTATATAACCGTTAATTAGATCCACATATTAAATTCACTTGTGATTCAATCACATCTTTAAAAATATACTGAATATATAAAGTGGAATTTCAATCCAAGGGCTTATCATTTCAAAACAATAAATTTGAAGTAATACACTTATGGAAAATTAGTTTTAAGAGTAATGTACAAAAAAAACTCGTTTATCCTTTTAAGTTATACAGAAAAACGATAAACAAATTTATCATTTTTCTTATATAACTGAAAATGGTAAACTAATTTAATCTTTTCAATGTTATCCTTAAACTAATTTTTAAAAGTACCGTCCTTCAAATTTATTATTCTAAAATCAAAATCCTCTGAGTAAACATCCACATATATAAATTTGATTGAGTCACACACTTAAAACTTATGTAATATAAATGTTTGATTTGAGCATGTTACCCAGATAGAAAATATCAAAAGTAATCATATGAATATATCTACATATAAAGCCCAATTTTAGAACTTCATGGTTGGACAAAAAATTTGTGCTTTCAATCCAACTATTAATATATATATACACACACACATACATATATACATACAAACATACATACATACACACATGCACAGTATGGAAAAAAACATACATAAAATCCCTGCTTAACCCTGACAATGTTATCAAGTTAATGATATATGACTATCTCATGGTCTTTTGTGAAACATGATTGATTCAGTTATTTATTTACACTAGGCAATAATGTTCTTGTACGAAATGTGTTCAAGTTCTATCAAAAGCAACATTTTATAGAAGGTAAAAGAAAACAACAACTAAAATAATCATAATAATAATTTTAAGACTTATAAAGACTGAATATCATGAATTACATTATAACTCTCTCATTTTTTATCTTGCCTTTTTTGATAGGGGCTTTTGGAAGTTGACAAAGTTCTCAAATTTAACATTCCAAATTATATGCCTTCGGTAGAGGAAGTAAAAGAAGAGATTATAAAACATAGGTTATTCTCCATACATCAACTGCACGCTACAATGTCGAATTGGGATCCAAATGATGAATCTATTTATCATTATGAACCATTTGATGGTGCTGAGAGTGGGAAAAACGTGGCTAAAAGCGTAAGAGCAGTGTTTGAACCTATGCTTAAAAGGCATTTTGGACAAACTCTTATGGATGAGTTGTTTGCTAGATTTGCTCTTAATATTGGTAACCATCTTCTAAATGAGAAGGGAAAATATGCAGTTATTGTTGTTTGCTTAGTAAAATGACAATGTTAGTAATTTTTGTTATAATGTATATTGATTATAAGGGTAAATGTATGTTATATGTTTTATGGACTTTATTTAAAATTTATTTTCTGATCAAAACATATATATAGCTCCACTGTATTGTATATCTACATCTGTAATGAATAAAATGTCGCTTTCCACTTTTTCTAATGGTTACTTGTTTTAAACAGTTTGTGATGCTAAAATGCACTCCCGACATAGAAGATCAAGTCAGAAATAACCTTTTTCATACTACTTTCTCGATAGAAAATATCATGTTAGAAAAAGCAATAATAGTTTGTTTGAGGATCCCGCTAGGGCGCCTTCTACTTCTAATAGGCCACGAACTAGATCAGAAGCATTCTCAACGAATCCATAAGAAGTGATCCTATTTTTTTTATCGGATCCGGATCCGGGTGAAGACCAAAGATCTTGAGCGACCAGTCCGGCAGAACAACTCAAAAAATAAAGAAGTATCGTTCGTTGCGCTGGAATCAGAACAGAATTACCTTATTAAGTATCTAAGCTAGTGTGGTAGAAAGAACTATCTTGGAATTTACAGTACATTACCAACACGATATTCTTCTATAACTCTTTCTAACTTTTCGTGCCCAAGTTTTAAATCTTCCAAATATACGTTTCTAGATTTGTTTTGCAATTAATTTTGACTTGAGTATTCTTGCTTCACACTTCGAAATGTGTTTCTTAATTTCTTCGGATATGGATTTGATATTTAATGGATCAATTTTTTTGGATCTAATCATTTTAAAATTAACCCTCATATATGTTTTCATATCTATTTTTCAGTCTTTTTTGGATCTAGTTTTAAATTCCATATATAATTTTATAAGTCTTTGATTTACATATATATTATTTTCTTTGTTGGGATCTAAATATGGATCTAAGGTAGTGACAATCTAAAGATTATATCCATTCTATTTTATCTAGATCCCCTTCTTTCTCCTAATCAATTAATGAGATCAAGTATGACTTTTGAGATTATTTTTCTTAAATTTTTCTAACCAACATTGTTTATTTTAAAAAAAAAATAATTTGATCAACATTCAAATTTCTGACAAATGGTATAAGATCTTTTCTTTTTTGATTTCATTGGGATTTTTTGAATTTTTCTGTATTTTTAAACCTTAGTCTTGGGTTCTATTTCATAATTGAATTGTAAAATGGGTATTTTAGTCACTAATTATATAAATTAGGTCTCTGTCTCTTTAACATCACACTCGTCAATTACTAGCATTCGCTAACTCATTTATCTTCAATTTGTATACATAACTTTTATGGCATTCACCATCCCTTTTGTTTTCACTTTGTAAATGAGATAATCACTTTAATGGCATCTTACCGTTCTCTTCTCCCCTTCAACTTCTTCCACTTCATCCTTCTCCTTTTTTTAAGAAATAAATATATATAACAAAATGGAAAATCTAGCCATCCTCCAATGGCTCAGAAAACATAGAGAAATGGCTACACAATCCATGCATACAAAAAACAGAAAAGTACAAGAATAACAGCTGACGAATACAATTAATACAACAAGAAACAACCGACTAGTAGAGCTTGTAACAAGCTGAACCTTTGTGGATAGTCCATTGCAGAAGGCACCAATGCCTCCACAGATCCAGTAAACAAATAAAGAGAACCAGAGCAAGGCGCTCAACGAGGGCAAAGAGTGAAGCCAAATAGCTGAAATCTCCAACTCTCAATCCGACGAAAAGAACCAGCTGAAAGATCCAAATCCATATCCAAAGCTCCATCTCTAGAAGGCTCCAGATTTGCTCCTCAAGAAAACCAAAAATCAAGGGAAATACTATCCAAAATATTACCAATAAATCAAACAACATAAAAGATAAAAAGGAGGGAGTTGAAGGTTTGAAGGGAATAGTGGGAAAGCCACCAAAGCTCACAAAATTGGGATGGGATTCATCCAATCCTCGCCCTAGGGGCAGGAGGGCTGGAGGAAACAGACATAAAACCCACGATCCTCCTCGAGTGGGAGCCAATAACTCCTCTAAATGACCTACCACGGAATGCAAGGAAGACAACATTCCTTACCCCCCACCCCCCCGAATGATTTTAGGAGGATCCATGGGAATATCGCCAAATATTACATTGTTTCGCGAGCACCAGATATGCTGGCAAATAAGCAAGGTATAAGACGAAAAAGGATCGAGCGAACATATTTACCTAAGATGCCAGACTATCAGTATCTTAGTAAATCAGAAAGAGAAGCGGCATTACCTCGGAGACCAACTAGATTCCCGAAGAAATTCCAAACAGCAGAAGCTGAATAGCTATGGAAAAACATGTGAGTTAAGGATTCAACTCACCCGATCCGCAACACCTGCAACGAGACACGATAGGGGTGCCAATTATCTAAAGGTTCTCGTTTAGTGGTAACCGATCATGCAGGATTCTCCACATAAACAGAGAAACTTTTGGAGGACCGTCTCCATATAAATCCGTCATGCAGGATTTCAACTCACTCCATCCTTCTCCTTATTATTCTAGTCTCTTAGGTTATTTTCGGCTGGCAACATACCCTTGCCTTCTTATTCTCCAGGTGATCCATTGCTTTTCAAAGCTTAAATTTTCCCTCCATTCTCCTCAGCTACGTCATCATCTCTTTATTACTTGCCTAAACATTTTATGTTGATGTCATTAAAGCCACCCCACCTCGTCTTCCAGAACCTCCACCTAATGTCGTTTTTGTGACACCCCACATCCGTTAATGTCTCCCATAAGAGAATGCATTAAGCTTCGTGAAGAGCATTATGTAAACAATAACAGAAATTCACAAGACAGATATAAATATGCAACGGGAAATCAACTTTTATTTTTAAAAGTAAAACATTGTTTCAAACCAAGTACATCATCAAATACCAAATACTTCAGATAAAACCATATATCTTACAATGTCAAACATTAGAGTACAATAAAGGAAAACCATATCCCATCTGACAAGCCATACCAAAGTAGAAACATAATAGAAACGGTACATCAAATCGGAAGAAGTCTGATCTAAGCTGAAAGAAAATTTTGATCACTATGGATTACTGCAACTCTGAGAATCAGAGAGGGAAAGAAGAGAAAGAAGCGAAACAAAATAAGTCAGACATAAACCTTGGACAGTTCCAGTGATTTTTGGTATATGTATAAAATAGAGGTATCAAGACAGTTAAACAAGACTGGATGAGAAAGTACAGTAGCATATAAGAAACATGTGAACAATTAAGCAAGATAAAATAATGATCAAGTAAAGCTTCTCATTTATATCCCTAGAACACGTTTTCTCTGCACCAATACTAGTATAATAGGGTTAAGAGTTAACCTAATTACATAGCAGGATTAGGTGTTACCCTAATTACACAATAGGAACACGAACAGGAACATGATTAGGTGTTAACCTAATTACATAACAGGAATATGATTAGGTGTTAACATAATTACATATAAGGAACATGATTAGGTGTTAACCTACCTATATAGCAGGAACATGAACAAGATTATGTGTTACCCTAATCACTACCTATGAGATCAACTCCCTACTACGTAAATACTCTGTCTCAGCCCCGGTAGTAGTGTGTACCACTCCGTAACCCAACAACTTATAGAACACAAACTTATTTACTTGTTTTACAACGCCTTAGTTTCCCTAATCGGACATATGAATGCTCATGACCCAGCCGAAACGCAATCGTACCCACCATCCTCGTTTGAACCTCTTACTATACAGTTCACTAAAGCGTGCCCTAGCCCCTAGCTAGTGTGAGGCCCTCTAACAAGATACCAATAGGGATACTGACTGATATGGGTTCCACACAACAAGATTGACACAAGCCAAACCCCCTAAGCTTGTGCCCTCAAGTAACTAGGACTTAAGAGTCCCCAAAACCCGATACAACATCAGAACGAAGGACCTCATAGCTTATTAATAATCAGGTTTAACTTAGCAGGTTTAAGTACATTAATAAGCATGATTGTAGTGTTAAATTTTTCTTTAAATATTATTATGTGTACAACTCCTTCCCCAAAACAAGCACCCGTCCGGATGTACATATATGATATAGTTATTTAGTTTACTTAACTTACATTTGGTTCTTACATTTCATAACATGTTCTCTACTTAATGTTTGTATTATGTCTAATTTAACATGTTTGCACATTTTTATATTCTTCCTTTCGATTATATCCCCAAAATACAGTCATTATCTAACATGTATACATATATGCATATTATCCCTTTTGATTATATTCCCAAATTATAGTCAAAAGTCCTCAATTTATAATATACCCCAAAATTCACCTTTTTCACCATCATTTCATATTATCTCAAATTCAATTATACGCAATCTTAAATCGGAAATGGCTTAGGCTCTCGATAGTCTAGCTCAGCGTAAAAGGAAAATATAGAAGGAGAAGAATAGAATCAAATCAACTGAATAAAATAGGCATATAAACAAGACTGTAAAATAATAAATTAGTTAAACAACAAAATAGGGATAAGGAAGATAGATATGTATGAATATAACTGATAATCAACTGTCTGTAAAAGAACATATATTACTGTGACAACTACATAGATGAAAAATAGTAAAAGAACAGTGTAGAAAATAACTTATAAGTACTGCATGTTCTAGATCTACTTTTATTTAGTGCCATAATACTTGTCTAAGTATTAGATCTGAGAATAACTTGAACTCACAGTGCTAGGTATTAGGTTCAGAAATAGTTCTTGGAAAAAGGTTGTATGCAGATCTTGATTTATCTCTGTAGATCTAACCTTCAATAACATCTCCCCATTTTATTTTATTTAGAATATAGCCATGGAGGAAGAGAAGATGAAGAATAGTTGTGTGTATTGAAATGGAGAAAACCATCATATTTATAGATTTACAGAGCTAATTCTTAACCTTTAGATCTTAATGTTTCAAATCTAGCCATACAACTCATCCAACGAACCTAGTAACATAAAATAGTCCAGGTACATAACTTAGAAGCAGGCCTGCATGCGGGTAGGTCGACCCATCCACCTACCGGGTCAACCCATCGGTCGACCCACATAGTCATGGGTCGACCCAGTGCTGGTTGGGTCGTCCTACAACCGTTGGTTCCTGCGCTTATTACTCTGGATTGAATTTATTTTGAATTAATTAATGTATAACCCCTAGGTATGTATACAATCTTCTTATGTTCATATCTTCTTATTTTCATAACTTCTTCATTATTTATCCGATTTACACAAACTTGGGGTCTATTTGAATTAGAATTTCGAGATGAACGCAACGGTAGATTCGATTTTACTTAATTCTGAATATTTAATTATATAATATTCATTATTTCGTCTTTACTTTACGGTTATGGTGTATTAAATTTTAGAACGTCACATTCTCCCTTGCTTAAAGGATTTTTCCCCGAAATCTCCAAGTTAGGAAGAATGTTATTATTTTAACAACCACCTACAATCATCTACTCATCCATCATCCACTGGCATCCATCGTCCTTAAGAATTTCTAATGCTTTTATGAAAATATGCAAATAAGTGTTATGAGTATATGTCCCTACACTAATGCAAAAATCTGGCAGTCGACTGATTCAGTTGACCTCCTTAATGCAATATATGTCGGTGCCATGTATCCATTATGTATGCAAAGGAGTCCATGTATAACATATAAGTTCAATACGTGTGCACAATCATTCACCAAAATGCAACATCTATATGATGATTCATCCATTTTCATCAATTGAAAATTAAAATGTGCACACATCCATATGCAATATGTAAATGCTTTAGTCGATCTAGTGCCTAGCGTGTGTATATGCATCCACGGGCAACCACTAGCAAACACTTGCATCCACTTGCAATCATCAACCATAACATGTCTCAAACACATGTTTCCAACCATTGGATTCTACCTAAAGATCGAAGGTTTGAACAATAAGATAATGTACCTGAATGATAGAAGCGAACGCGAATTAAAAGCTCGGAAAGGGCAAGAAGTGAGAATCTTGTCTTTGGGTTCCCACGTTGCGTCTTCTGGTCTTCTTCCCACCGTATCTTCACCAATCTGATTTCTTTGTTGCGTAGTTTCTTAACCTCTGACCCAAGAATATGAGTAGGAACTCTTCTTACCGATGCTTCCTTATCAACCTTACTCGACTCCACTAACTCTACTATATCATGTAACATTTCCTGAAACGGGAAACTTGGAATACGTCATGTACTCCTTCCAGCCTCTCCGGTAATCTAATCCTATAGTCCATCTTACCTATCCTCTCCACTATAGGGAATGGCTCTATGAATCTCGGTGCCAACTTCCCTACTGAGCCAAAGCGAACTACATTCCTCAGCGGTGATACTTTAATGAAGACCATATATCCTTTTCGAATTCCAAACCAGTCTTCCTCTTATCAGCATATGACTTTTGTCTGCCCTGAAGTGCTTTCATCCATTGTTGAATTAGATCAATCTTCTCAAAAGTCTCTCGAATCATCTTAGGCCCAAGTAGAAGTGCGTCTGTAGATTCCCATTGACAAGTCGGCGATCTATAAGGTCGTCCGTATATTGCCTCGAAGGGTGTCATGCCTATTCTTGACTAATAACTGTTGTTGTAGGAAAATTCAATCAATGGGAGATGCTCCTCCCAAGTCCCTATGAAATTTAGGATACATAGTCTTAGAAGATCCTTAAGAACCGTATTCACCCTCTCAGTCTATCCATCAGTCTAAGGGTGGAATGTTATGCTCAAACGTAGTTGTGTACCCAGTGCCTCTTGTAAGCTCTTCCAAAACTCACTAATGAAAATGGGGTCATAGTCACTTACTATACTAGAAGGTACCCCATGAAGTCAGACTATCTCCCAAAGGCCGATGCTAGCCAAGTTATCGTCCTCTTACTCGTGACAGGAATAAAGTTAGCGCTCTTCATAAGTCTGTCTACTATCACCCAAATATTGTTGTTCCCCTTCCACGATCTAGGCAGCCCATCAATGAAGTGCATAGAGACGCTCTCCCACTTCCATTGGAGGACATCCAAGGGCTGAAGCAATCCACCAGGTTTCCTTTGTTTATCCTCCACTTGTTGCATGTCAAACATCGGACTAGAAATTCCACCGTGTCCTTCTTCATACCAGTACAGAAGAAAACTCTCTTCATATCTTGATACATCTTATCGCCGCCAAGATGGATAGTCATCTGAGAATGATGAGCCTCCTTAAGGACAGTCCTCAACAAACCTCTATCTCAAGGAACACAAAGCCTTCACTACAACAAAATTGGTTTTTAACAGCAATCCTCCTCAGTGTTTTTAAACAAAATGCGGTCAAATATTTGGCTAAATGAATTAATTTTCGTGAAAACGCTAACAATCATCAGTCTAAAAGGTTACTTCTAGAAAATTTGCCATCCCGCCTTTCTCGTTATTTCACATGATAAGAGATTTTTCTTTCCCTTCGCTTATTTTCTGTCTTTTTCATTTCCCTCGCTCTTCAATTTTTCCCTACCTTAGCTCACTTGTTCTTCAATTTCATAATGTCCTAATTGCTTCCTCCTCCAATTTCATCATGCCCTAGTTCTCTCGTTCAGGTGATTTGATCGATTCAGTTCAAATTCACCTTGTTTTTCATAAGGTTTGGCTTCGGTGATCGAGTACTAATTTATTTATTTTCACTAGGTTGATTCCAGGATTCTATGGTTTTGATTTAGAATTCTATTCATATGCTTTGACTTAGATGTTGATTTTGACTTCGATCTCAGATTTGGTGAGTCAAGCTACTTCATATATAGTTTTAGGTTTTAATACTCTTTTTTTAATTTAAAGAACAATGAATTTTGAAGCCTATTTCAGTGTAACATGAGAAGAATAATTCTTAGATGGATACAATTAGTTTCTAGTAATGGCTATGTTGCTTGATATGCTTCCAATGAAGTAGCTTAGATTGTTATATTTGTTTTTTATGTGAAAAAGATGACTGGATTCTAGTTATGTTAATTGGAAATGTTTACTTTCTTTCAAATAGTATACTGATACCAATTAAAGGAATGACGGGCAAGAATCGAGAACACACAGGTCCATAAAGACATTTTATTACCTTAAATTTAGAATCTAAATTAAAGGTTTACTGGTTAACATTATCTGTTTTGTGTATTTGAGCTACTTAATTGGTTGATGGATTATAATAACCCCCATTGATTTAAAAGTTCTTTAGTTGTGAACCATTACTTTATTGGTTTTTTTTTTTTTTGCTTATGTGCCTGTTTTTTAATGCAACAATTATTCCAAAATGCACAAAAATATCGATCCTCCATTTTTTTGAAGAAAAGAAAATGAAAATCAACCTATTTTGAAAAACGAATCATATCATGTTGATTTCGTAGAAGTCGATAATCACCAGGATCGATTGTTGCTAATTAGTTTACAGATACTGTCAACTTATTTGATTGCTATCGATTTTTAATAATCATAATACAATTTTTTTTCTCTGTTTTAGATTTTTCTAATTATTTGACTTTAACTTTAATAGTTTGGGTTTTGAAACCTAATTAGTGTTTGAGTAGTTTACAAGAAGTCATGAATACCTAGCATGAGCTTCTTTATCATGAATACTGAAATAACAGACATGAAGATAGAGACACAAAAATGCATCCTTTTATTCTATTTTGTGGATGATGTTTGAGTTGACTTTGCTTAATTATCTAGTATGGGAATGGAAAATCAGAGGATACAGATTGATTGTTTTGCTTTGACTAAGCATGTTTAATTCCAACGTAACCTTGATATTGTTTAAAATCCTAAAGCATTAAATTTATTTTGTTTTCGGATTAAACATGGCTTTATAACTGTAATAATGGTCTTTTCAAGTTATAATCTCATGTACTGCTTTAATTTGATGGATTGAGTATGCCTTAATATTTGTAACTGTAGACTTTGGTGTTATAACTAAACTACTAATTTAGTCAAGTGATTCCATTTAATAGTTTATTTTGTGTGATTTTTCTCATCTATGCTTTTTAGCATTTCCCCTTATACATGCTGCTGGTCTAAAGCATGTTTGTGATGGTTAATTTTTACTTGATTTTCTTCCTTTCTTAAAGCATATTATTCTATCTTGCCTAAACTATTGTTTGTATCATTATATAAAGTTTAAATCCATTCATATTATTTATAAGTGTGGAAGAACATTCTTGGTTGTCCCTACTAACTGTGTTTTTCTTCCCTATTGTTGTTGCCTAATCTTCTTTCTCCTTTTACAATTTTTGAGAGTTAATCATGAATTGTTAACCAAAGAAAAATAAACAAAAAGTCGAGAACTACATATCTTCATAGCAATTTCAGGTTAGTAATACATGTTCTGGCAATTTAAAAGGTTATAGAGTTTTGTAACTGATATTTATTGTCGTACTTTTCACTGCCACAAAATAAGCTATGCAATGTTATAGCTTAGCAAGTGGTGATGAGACTAAGAAATTTTTTGATTCAAGCAAGCTAGTATTTAAGGTTTTTATTGAATATTAGAAAATATTAATTATTTAAAAATAATTCAGTTTTAATGAGCTAACAAGTTAAAAAATAAGCATGATACTTATCTAAATCGTGAAACTGCATGTAATAAAGTCATTTTCCATGGTTGGGCTTCAAACTTTGAGAACAACATTTATATTTATTTTTTAGCTTCCTGCTGCATTTTTGGGTTCTAACTTCATTTGTAATTTATTTTTGACCATTTTGGATTATATTGAGAATTTGTTTGGTCCTATTAGGAGTTGGTATCAAGTTTTTCAACTTGCATGTAAACATGCATTGCATCTCAGACATGGTCAGAATGCAATAGCAAGAGAGATTTTAAAAGGCTACTAGATAAAAGTGTTCATATTTACATAATTTATGAGATGCAAGTCAAAAAAACATCAAAAACTGTGACGGCCTGCCCCGCACCAACCGACATTTACTCCAAAAGTGCGTTGTACACATGTCCAGTTAGCACGGGACGGTCGTCAGAAGGAAAGGAAAGAAGGAAATGAACTAACAAACAACCTGTAGAATGTCTCACAGCGCATGGAACAAAATATAATAACAACGTACTTGACATAAAACAGGTGAGACAGTGCATAAGCTGAAAACAAACTAACATAGCAGCGGAAAATCCAAATACAGCTTATGATCCAAAGCCAACATTATTACAACTTTTCAAACTGTCTCAAAAAGCAAAAACAAGGTAAAGGAGGTACACTACTAATGCCCAAGTAGCGACCACCAACGACACAGAGAGAATATCTATATATCATACGTGGAAGCCTCATGCTCGCCTCCGAATCAGCTACTCGCGCATCATTAGCTAACCTGTCTCTAGTCTGCTCGTGTGAGCACCCAGAGTAGTAAGAAGAGACATAAAACTCTGGGTCAGACAAAAGTCTGGTATGAGCGATAAGCAACAAAACAAAACAATAACAGGTATAATCCAATCATACCTGAACCTGGACCTACAACTAAAGAGTTGGCACTACATACTGTACAACACTCTATGGTGCCATTTAAAATGGTGTAAAGATAACGGGGGTGGGGGTGTGCATGTCATAGTGATGTCAAACAATCAAGCATAACAATCATCCTCACATCCCTCACTCAGTGCGTAAAGCATACGATATCCACTACTTTGGTCACCTAATACTTTGGGCCATGACGGAATCCAATCCCGTGTAACTATCACTACAAGCCCACTATCCATCTCTCAGTGGTGAACCAAAGTTATGAATACCGACAACCCCTTTGCACACGTCCCGCAGCAAAGCCCAACCATGAAGTGAACTCATTGGCTCCCAACTGGATCCTAAGCTCTAACTTCCATTTGGACTACCTTTGCATCTCGGGCTATTGGTCATCACCGGATCGGTCTTCTCCTTCTTCCTTGGTTCGGTTCGGATTGCTTCATCACCTCGGATCGGATCGAGTTCCTCAAGTCCCTCCATGATGCACCGGATCGTGTCGGGTCGTGCTCCATGCTCCAACTCATGGTGGTTTGGATCGTAGCCAAGCTCCGGATCGGTTCGAATACAACCTAGGTCGTGCTTAACATCTCGGTTCATGACAAGTTCCTTCGGGTCGGATCGGAGGATGCCATCGGGTTCGGGTCGGAGAAGAATACTCCACGGGCGGTTCGGTTCGCGAGTTGTACCTCCTTAGCCACCTGTTCACGAGCTTTCAGGCGGATCGGGTCGGTCTCCATCACCACATGCGGATCGGGTCGGATCGTAGAGAGTGGTTCGGTTCAGATAAAGGGGATCCGAACCGGTCCCTGTCTGCAGCTCCTGCACTTTCCTGCAACTTCCAACGACAGTTTATACGCCTCTCGACGGCGTTTTCGACCATTCTAACTATTCTAATCAATCACAAAGCATACCATACAGTCATAGCAACAAGTAGAAGTGACCTCAAACACCAAAACAACAATATGATGGGTTAAAATGGATCAAACATAGCCAAAATCCCATGTTTCCCCTTAAGCATGTTTAAGAACAACTAAGTATAGGATTAACAAAACTTAGCCAAATTAACCCAAACTTCCAACAGAGGCCTAAAACAATATTTCAGAATTTCTGAATATTTTTCCAGATTTTTAACATGCATAAATTCGCTAATTTCCACTAATCACCCCTTAATCCCCCAAATTCCGAGATTTGCAAAATTAGTCGAAATTAACCCAAATTCATATCAGAGGCATAAAATCACGTTTTAGAAAGTTTCTAGATTTTTCTGAGCCATAATTTCGCTAATCTTCGCTAATTACCATAATTAGCCGTAATTAGTGAAAAACAATGCAAATCACTCACCTTTGCCACAAAGTAAACTATAGATCTGAAATAATCTCTGATTTGGATCTAATCCCTATGTGTTCCAGCAGCTCTAATCTTGATTTGGTGAAAATCTCCCTTGATTTGATGTTGCTAATCCCAATCTTCAAGTTGTTGGTGATTTGGAGGTGTTTTGAAGAGATTTAGAGAGTGGTGGTCATAGCTAGGGTTTCAAGAATGAAAGTGGCGGCTCAAAAACTGAAATGAAATGATTTCCCAAACCCTATCAGCCTCCCCATAACCCTAATCCCGAAATGGGTTATGGGCCTAGCTGTTAACTACCCGGTTTAGCCCAATTAAGCTGTTTTTCACCTTCTAAACCTTGTTTCAGTCATATCTCCCAAACGGTAAGTCCGTTTGGCTAATGTAACCACTCTACGGAAAGAGAAACCATCATTCAAATCCAATGGAAGTCGTTTCAAGTCAAAACTCCTTTCTAATCAAAAGTTATGGACGAAACAAGACTAGGTAGGGGCAAAACGGTCATTTAAAAATCGACAAAAATTATGAACATGGGAAATGAACCCAATAGTCGTTTCCCAAAGCCACATGACCATACGACTTTGTATAAGAAAGAAATAAATATTCAACGATCCTCCGATGCGTAGAATGCGGGTTGTTACATTCTTACCCCATTAAGAAATTTCGCCCCCGAAATTCCCTAACCAAAACTCACAATGGGTCCCGCATGCCTATCAGTCCTAAAACAACAATCAACATGCAAAATAAGTCTATCCTAGCATGCGGTTTACTAACAAGGGAAGAAACTATCACTACCAAAACCTTACCAGACAAAGAGTTCTGGATACTTCTTCCTTATATCTTCCTCTGTTTCCCAAGTACAGTCTTTTTCATTCTCACCCCACTGGACTTTGACTAGTTTCACCGCCTTCCTTCGAAGCTGCTTCGTATCGTTCCCAACAATACGCATAGACTTGCGGTTCTCAACCGCCTCGGGTTCAACCTCGATATCGTCCAACTGATATGGTGAAATAGCCACATTAGGGTCTTGCACAAACTTCCTTAACTGGGAAACATGGAATACATTGTGAACTCCTGCCATCTTGTCAGGTATCTCTACTTCATATGCCAAATTCCCAACTTGCTCGAGGACTGGGAATGGGCCAACAAATCTTGGTTCTAACTTACCTCTCCAACCAATCCTAATCACATTCTCAACGGAGAGATCTTGACGAACACCATGTCATTAACGAAGAATTCCAAATCTCTTCGTCTCTTATCGAGATAAGTCTTCTGCCTATCTTGGGTAGCCTTCATTCTCTAATATACAATTAACTCAAATACCATCCTGACCTAGTCCTTGGTAAACTATCAATATAATCCATTTGAGACTTGTTCTCATTTCCATTTAGGAATTTCTAATGGTTGTAACAAACCACTAGGCTTCTTTTGCTCAGCTTTTACTAACTGGCAATTTATGCATTTGGACATAAACTTCCCAACGTCTTTGTTTATCCTTTCCCAGTAGTAGATCTGCTCCATGTCTCAATACATCTTATTACCACTGGGATGTATAGTCAATTTCGGGTGATGATATGCTCTAAGCACTTCATCTCTCAGTCCATATACGTTGGGTACAACTAGTCCCTTATTCTTTCGAAGTCGCCCTTCTCGATCAAATCCTTACTTGATCATTCTCTTTCCATCGATACCCATCTCTACCCTAGAGATGGTTTCCAATAGATTAGGATCGTCCTTCTAACTGGAACCAATCCACTCAATCAAAATCGATCTAATCGTCAAGCTTACTAGTGTTTCTGAATCCAATTCACTCTTGGGCCTGAAATCATATCCTGTGATATACTCTAGTTGCTTCCATCCTAGAAACAAAACCCCTAAACTGGCATGTCTTCTACTCAATGCAACTATTACCGCACCCAAATCCTTTACTATGATCACTCTACCCCATGGAGTCATGGCGACTCCACTGCACTGATCCCTAGCCACTAGTCCTTTGCTATGTCCACTCTGCCCCATGAAGTCATAACAACTCCACTGCACTGGCTCATAGCCTTACTAATCCTTTACTATGTTCACTTTGTCCCTCGATTCATGACGACTCTACTGCACTGGTACATAGTCCTACTACAATCAATTTGTTCCCCATCGCTGGAACCCTACAGGTGATAGTCTACTCAAGGGAAGAAAAATAGGAACAACATAGCAACCATAACATCCATCAAACAAGTCCTACCTATCACCTGCTAAATTCGTAAACACATCGACACCTACGTGATTGGTCTAACCAATCCCAATATGTCGATTCTAGTATGTATGGTCCAACCAACATCAATAACTAACGGAAGCCCAGCCTCCATACATACACCGATGCCTACTTGACTGGTCCAACCAATCCCAGGCCAATGGAAGCCCCGCCTCCCTATGGACTACCGTACGTCCAACGTACGTTTATCCTCCAAGGATAACTAGATCACGTCCAACGGATCCAAGGTAACGGGCGTCCCCAGATACCCCTTCTTTTAGTCCGCCTAAAATACTTGAGTCCAACCCAAGTCTACCCATTTTCTTGCTGTCCTCTCGAGTCCAACTCAAGCTGAATCCAATTCCTTGTAGCCTTCTCGAGTCCAACTCGAGTCAATCTATAACTCAGACCCAGTCTTGAGTATCCATTACCGACAAACTCTAGTCCAACGTGAGTCATCTCCCTATTCGTTGCATCTCCAAGATCAACGAACACCCTTTTTCTTTCTCTTTTTCGAGTTCAAGTCCAACTTGAATCGCCCTAATCTTCGTTGTATCTTCCATGATCAACGAGCACGTACTGTTCCTTCAAAATTCTACTATCCAATAGAGAACATCAACATAGGGTCCTAAACAATCCATTACTTTGCATCTTTCTCGAGTCCCACTCGAGTCATCTCATAACCCTATTGAGTCTAACTTGGGCAGTCTATACCATTGAACAATCTTATCATGTCACGGCTGCCCATCACTCCTCAAGTAAACCAAGATATCATCCAATGAAAAATCGCAACAACTATTTATCTCTCATGCAAACCATCCTAGTCGAACTCGACATTCCCCAAGCACAAGCCCCAAAGGCCTAAACCAATATCAGACAAACACCCAAGGAACATCTCCTCCGAGTTCGGACAACCCACGTGAGGTGATACTAGCAAAACAATCTAGCACTGGAGCACTCATTTGCCTCCCAGAGACAACTAGAACTTATTACAACGATAACCTCATAGCTTCCTTAACTCCGGTTACTATCGCCATCACTAGGTAGGTACCTAATACCACCCTACTCCTTTGGAGTAGATCGACTCCCCGAAACAATGCTAAACCCAGTAAAGCCCAAAACAAAGCAAACACAAACAAACATACATCCATGACTCGATAAGACCACGTTACGGCAAATCATGCTAAGTTTAGCCGAACCACCAATCGGGTTCGTCACAACTAGAGGTCTATCGACTATCTCGGGTTTGTCAAACAATACCCGAAAAAAAACATCTTAAATAGAAAGCATACCTTTTATAACGACACCCTTTCCCTTCTGCGCCGCACTTGGAGCATTCAACGAAGAAGGAACAGCGTTGATAGCATACGCTTTCACAATCTGCTTCTCCCTAGGAGGTTGTGGGCAATCATCCTTGTGATGTCCCGCCTGGCCGCAGCTAAAGCACTTCCTTTCCCCAGGCTTTCCTCGACAATCTCTGGCATAGTGGTCCTTCTTGCCACAACTAAAGCATTCGCCATCTTTCTTATTTTTCTTATTTTGACTATCCTTGGTCGGGTTCTGCTTCCTCTTGTTCTGAAAATTCTTCTTGCCTTCACCGCCTGCTTGCGGCTTTGGCTCCTCTGCAGATGCAATAGCAACTTCGGTCTTTGACTTAGGAAAAAAGCTCTCTGACCTTAATGCCTTTCCTACAATAGACTCGAACGTCTCATCGATGTGGTTAATAAGTCTTTCCCCCAAGTATCCATCCAAACCAGTAATGAACTTCTCGTTCTTCTTTTCAACTGTATCGATAAGGGACCATCCATATTTCGATAAAGTATCGAATTCTGCGATGTACTCCGAGACTGCCCTACCATTCTGCTTAAGCTCCAAGAACTTCCTGAACAATTCTGATTTATGAGCAGCTGGAATAAACTTATCACAAAAGCGAGTCTTAAACTGATTCCAGGTAACTTGATCCTCTGGAGTAGCTGTCTTAATGGCATTCCATCAATTCATCGCTCGCCCTTGCAGCTGACGAGATGCTAGCCTTCTCTTCATCGCATCCTCAATACCCAAGTCGTCGAAGATACGATCACAGCTATCCAACCAATCCTAAACATCTGTGGCCGACTCCATTCCGTGGAACGGCTTCCCACCAAGGTTAGTGTAATCCTTGCACAACTTGGCAAAATCGACCCTAGGCGCCGGCACTACTGGATCACCACCATTTCCGGGATTGGGAACGGCTCCCCGAGCATCCCTAAGCATCTCTCTCATGAGGTCAGTGAACATAGTCCTCAAGTCAGCAGCATTCCCGTTATTGGCTCCTCTACCGGTACCCCTTACGTATCGGCTCATCGTTCAATCTGCACAGAGAAAACGATTAGCCATCTCCATAGTGGTGCCAGTGTAGTGCGACTTCATCCTTAGCTGTACTTATAATATATATATATATATATATATATATAGCTTTTGAAAACCAAAGTAATCACAAATACGCGCGCACTCTCTTATATACGTACTATCTCTCCCTAATGTCTTTCCCTAGGTTAACTACGCAACCTAGAGCTCTGATACCAAATGTGACGGCCCGCCCCGCACCAACCGACATTTACTCCAAAAGTGCGCTGTATACATGTCCAGTTAGCACGGGACGGTCGTCAGAAGGAAAGGAAAGAAGGAAATGAACTAACAAAGAACCTGTAGAATGTCTCACATCGCATGGAACAAAATATAATAACAACGTACTTGACATAAAACAGGTGAGACAGTGCATAAGCTGAAAACAAACTATCATAGCAACGGAAAATCCAAATACAGCTTATGATCCAAAGCCAACATTATTACAACTTTTCAAACTGTCTCAAAAAGCAAAAACAAGGTAAAGGAGGTACACTACTAATGCCCAAGTAGCGACCACCAACAACACAGGGAGAATATCTATATATCATACGTGGAAGCCTCCTGCTCGCCTCCGAATCAGCTACTCGCGCATCACCAGCTAACCTGTCTCTAGTCTGCTCGTGTGAGCACCGAGAGTAATAAGAAGAGACATAAAACTCTGGGTCAAACAAAAGTCTGGTATGAGCGATAAGCAACAAAACAAAACAATAAAAGGTATAATCCAATCATACCTGAACCTGCAACCAAAGAGTTAGCACTACATACTGTACAACACTCTAAGGTGCCATTTCAAATGGTGTAAAGATAACGGGGGTGGGGGTGTGCATGTCATAGTGATGTCAAACAATCAAGCATAGCAATCATCCTCACATCCCTCACTCAGTGTGTAAAGCATACGATATCCACTACTTTGGTCACCTAATACTTTGGGCCATGACGGAATCCAATCCCGTGTAACTATCACTACAAGCCCACTATCCATCTCTCAGTGGTGAACCAAAGTTATGAATACCGACAACCCCTTTGCACACGTCCCGCAGCAAAGCCCAACCATGAAGTGAACTCATTGGCTCCCAACTGGATCCTGAGCTCTAACTTCCATTTGAACTACCTTTGCATCTCGGGTTATTGGTCATCACCGGATCGGTCTTCTCCTTCTTCCTTTGTTCGGTTCGGATTGCTTCATCACCTCGGATCGGATCGAGTTCCTCAAGTCCCTCCATGATGCACCGGATCGGGTTGGGTCGTGCTCCATGCTCCAACTCATGGTGGTTCGGATCGTAGCCAAGCTCCGGATCAGTTCGGATACAACCCAGGTCGTGCTTAACATCTCGGTTCGTGACAAGTTCCTTCAGGTTGGATCGGAGGATGCCATCGGGTTCGGGTCGGAGAAGAATACTCCACGGGCGGTTCGGTTCGCGAGTTGCACCTCCTTAGCCACATGTTCACGAGCTTCCAGGCGGATCGGGTCGGTCTCCATCACCACAAGCGAACCGGGTCGGATCGTGGAGAGTGGTTCGGTTCGGATAAAAGGGGATCTGAACCGGTCCCTATCTGCAGCTCCTGCACTTTCCTGCAACTTCCAGCGACAGTTTATACGCCTCTCGACGGCGTTTTCGACCATTCTAACTATTCTAATCAATCACAAAGCATACCATACAGTCATAGCAACAAGTAGAAGTGACCTCAAACACCAAAACAACAATATGATGGGTTAAAATGGATCAAACATAGCCAAAATCCCATGTTTCCCCTTAAGCATGTTTAAGAACAACTAAGCATAGGATTAACAAAACTTAGCCAAATTAACCTAAACTTCCAACAGAGGCCTAAAACAATATTTCAGAATTTCTGAATATTTTTCCAGATTTTTAACATGCATAAATTCGCTAATTTCCACTAATCACCCCTTAATCCCCCAAATTCCGGGATTTGCAAAATTAGTCGAAATTAACCCAAATTCATATCAGAGGCATAAAATGATGTTTTAGAATTTTAGGAAATTTTCTAGATTTTTCTGAGCCATAATTTCGCTTATCTTCGCTAATTACCATAATTAGCCGTAATTAGTGAAAAACAATGCAAATCACTCACCTTTGCCACAAAGTAAACTATAGATCTGAAATAATATCTGATTTGGATCCAATCCCTATGTGTTCCAGCAGCTCTAATCTTGATTTGGTGAAGATCATACTTGATTTGATGTTGCTAATCCCAATCTTCAAGTTGTTGGTGATTTGGAGGTGTTTTGAAGAGATTTAGAGAGTGGAGGCCATAGCTAGGGTTTCAAGAATGAAAGTGGCGGCTCAAAAACTGAAATGAAATGATTTCCCAAACCCTATCAGCCTCCCCATAACCCTAATCCCGAAATGGGTTATGGGTCTAGCTGTTAACTACCCGATTTAGCCTAATTAAGCTGTTTTTCACCTTCTAAACCTTGTTTCAGCCATATCTCCCAAACGGTAAGTCCGTTTGGTTAATGTAACCACTCTACGGAAAGAGAAACCATCATTCGAATCCAATGGAAGTGGTTTCAGGTCAAAACTCCTTTTTAATCAAAAGTTATGGACAAAAAAAACCAGCTAGGTGCAAAACGGTCATTTAAAAATCGGCAAAAATCATGAACATGGAAAATGAACCCAATAGTCGTTTCCCAAAGCCATATGACCATACGACTTCGTATAAGAAAGAAATAAATATTCTACGATCCTCCGATGCGTAGAATGCGGGTTGTTACAAAAACTGTTTTTAGTATGCTCTGCTTCTCTAAAAATAAGGCAACTACCATATTTATACAATCGTTTCAATTTCTTTGCATATATAGAAATGGGTCGAAAAACTGAACTTGAACCATAAAATTAAAATTCAATGTACCATTAGGAAAGGGATTTCATGGAGACTGATATAATATATACAACAAAAATGATTTTCCGCAATAACTTTTTTCATCACTCCATTATTACTATTCGATTTATTATTTCATGTACTTACCCTTTAACACCTATTTCCCATGATTTAGTTAATTCTGACGTGTTCTGTCTATTTTCATTGTTGACCATCATAGTAAAATCATGTAAACGGAAAGGTCCGAAATTGATAACAAGCATTATTTTATGGTGTTTTTTAAATCTACTTGTCATTTAGAGTTCCTTATAGTCTTTCTCTTCTCTCATTAAATTATAAATCAGATTTCCATGTTAGGCTGATATTGCAAAGTGTTTTCATTCATCTTTTGTAATATGCTAGAGGAACTATAAGAACAACCCACATACTTTATTGTCATGAGTCTCTAGTCTCTCCACTCATCCTAAGTTTGACCCAAACATAGTAAGTGAAGATTCATAGAAAATCCTTTCAATGTTTTAAATTTCAGGAGTTCATTATTATATCTAAAATTTGGACAAATGTAACAGCGTTTCATCATTAAAATGGAAGTATGTCTGTCGTTTCCTTATGGTCATGTATGGCACAAATTTCAAGATAGCTAACACTCTATTTAACATAACTTAAACCGATAATGTTGTGTAGTAACATTATCAGCATTTGCTGCATTATAACAAGGGACTGAATATGTTATATTATTTTTCTTATTAATACAATTAATGATTGAAACTGATATTTCGGTTGCTATTCACTTTCTTTACAGTTGGTGCTGGATTTTGAGAATTTCCAGACCTCTTATTTTGCCACCTGCATAAAAGTATGTAAAATAAACTGAATTTTTTTTATCGACACTACACAGATCTAAGCCTTATACTGATGGAATTCAATAGCCATTTGTTGCATGCATATTCATTTCTCACCTGTTTTGCTACGAAATTGCCTCTCTATAAAAGTAAACTGCGAGAATATGTTATTTACTATTGCCTCACGGCTTCTTCAGACTAATTTATCTATATTTAATTCAGGCTATGCACTTTTGTTGCATACCAGTTTCAAGCATTAATTGTTTTATTAATCATATCTTTTCTTTAAAAAAAGGTTAAAAAAATCTCATAGTCACTCATAGAACTAAATTATGAGTAGTAAATAGGAAATTTATGTTGGGTAAACTTTAAATGCATTATTAATGGGAATAATAAAAATAAAGAGACAAATGTCTTTTTAGGTGAAAAGGCAAGAGAAGTTAATGGTATTAATGTTCATTCATTAGGGGTAGTGTCTTTAGAGTCATGAGTCATGTTTGTTCGTTAGGTGTTGTGTCTATTTGTTTTAACAGCCATGTCCATTAATGTTGTGTCTTTTGAGAAGTCATGTAAACTACTATATATATATATATATATATATGAGTGAGTGGCCATTTAGCTTTAAGTCAGGAAAGGTATGCACCCTTGTAAGAGTGTGTAAGAGAAAGTGAGAGAAAAAAGTAAGAAATAAAGAGAAGTTCTTCCTCCATAATAATTCCTCTTCTTATTAATTTTTACAAATTGGTATCAGAGCAAGGTTAGTGAAGGTGTGATAAAATGGAAAACAATGACATGTTATCCTTCCATTATCCTCGTCTCATAAAAGAAAATTATGAAAAATGGTGTCTTTGAATGAAAGCTTTACTTGGCGAACAAGATGTATGAGAGATCGTAGACAAAGGCTACGACAAGCCAGAAAATGAAACTGCATTATCTCGAGCAGAGAAGGAAGCATTAGCAAAGACGAAGAAAAAAGATCAATATGCACTCGGCCTCATCCATCAATGTTTGGATGATTCAGTGTTTGAAAAAGTAACCGATGCAGCCACTTCAAAAGAAGCCTGGGAAATTTTGCAAAAGCCTTTCCAAGGAGTTGATAAAGTCAAGAAAGTGAAGCTTCAATCACTAAGGAATGATTTCGAAGCAATGAAGATGAGTGAATCCGAATCGATTTCGGATTACTGTACAAGGGTGAAGGCGAATGTGAACCAATCAAGAGGCTATGGAGAAAAACTTGCAGACGTTCAAGTGGTGGAGAAGATTCTTCGTTCCTTGACACCGAAGTTCGATTATATTGTGTGTGTCATTGAAGAGACGAAAGACCTCAAAGAAATGACAGTAAAAAAAATGGAAGGTTCTTTACGTGCTCAAGAAGAGAAAATTAAGAGAATACAAGAAGAACCACAGAAGCAAGTTTTTAAAACTAAAGCAACTTTGAAAAATATGGCAGAGAAAGAAAGAAAACCGTTTACAAGTATGAGAAAGAAAGATCCTCAAGCTTGTATAGTGCTGAGTGAGAATTTCGATAAAGAAGCATGGTATTATGTTAATGGAGAGAAAACTGTAAAATATTCGTGGGAATTATTATAAGAGGTGCATGAAAAGGATGAAACAAAGGATGACAAAGAAGAAGATGAAGAGTAGGCTGAAAAAGCTAAAGAGGAGGTGATGAGAGGGAAAGATGCTAAACAAAAAGAAGACGAAGAGGAGGTCGAAAAATAGGAAGAAGAGGATGAAAGAAAAGAAGTTGAAAACGAAGTTGAAGAAAAGCCAAAAGCAAGAGAGGGTGCTGCTGCGAAAGTAAGGGAGAGGGCTGCTGCTGATGTAAAAGAAGAAGCAACAGCTAGTGAAGCAAGAGAAAAGGCCGCAAGAGAAAAGGTGGTTGTCTTAAAAGCAAGAGAGATAGGGAGATATAGGCCATGTTGAGGAGGTAAAAATAGTGAACAAAGAAGAATATAACGTATTTGATAGCAATTTTGATGAGGATGAACCTGATGGTGATGCTGAAAATGCTATTGAGGAGAGGATACCACTGAAAAAAAGAGTGATATATCTTGGAAAGGCACTAAGGAAGAAAGTTACTAAGAAGAAAGCTATACCAAAATCAGAAGATGGTAGCAACTATGAGAAGATTTCAGAGAAACGAAAGTCAACTTGGACAGATGTCGTAAGGCAAGAAGAAAGAGAAGCTATGCATGAAGCGATACAAGCAACTAGGAAGCCAATTAAGAGGAAGAAGAAGACCGAAGACAAATGGATGTCTCAAGAGGAAATGCTCCTTGAAGCTGCTACAAAGGATAAAGAACCGAAGGACAAAGGTAAGAAGATAAATAATATGAGACAAGGAGAAAAATGGGATGTTGTCAATTTGTTCAAACCAATGTTGGTTAGAGGGTAGCTGAGGTGCATTGGTGCAACCATATTGGAGGAGTACAGGGAGTATGTTGAAAAAGATGCTGCTAAGGAGGAGACGCCTCCGTATGCTTATTTGGACGGTGACGTATATAAACCCCCTTAAAGGAATAAAACATTTAAGTTTTTGGGGGAGTTTTGTTGGGTAAACTTTAAATGCATTATTAATGGGAATAATAAAAATAAAGAGACAAATGTCTTTTTAGGTGAAAAGACAAGAGAAGTTAATGGTCTTGATGTTCATTCATTAAGGGTAGTATCTTTAGAGTCGAGTGTCATGCTTGTTCATTAAGCGTTGTGTCTGTTTGATTTAACAGTCATGTCCATTAATGTTGTGTCTTTTGAGAAGTCATGTAAACCACTACATATATATATATATATATATATATATATATATATATATATATATAAGTGAGTGGTCATTTAGCTGTAAGTCAGGAAAGATAAGCATCCTAGTAAGAGTGAGTAAGAGAAAGTGAGAGAAAAAAGTAAGAAATAAAGAGAAGTTCTTCCTCCATAATAATTCCTCTTCTTATTAGTTTTTACAATTTAATGGTTATTGATTTAAAAAAGAATTGTCAAAATAGGCATTTAATGAAATTAGACTGATACATTTTAACATTTATATAAATAGACAGTTTAATGGTTATTGATTTAAAATGGAAATTAAAATGTCAAAATCTAATCAATTCATGATAAATGGAATCATTCATTAAAAGAAAGCTAACAAAAACAAAATATTATTAAAGGTAGATCAAAACAGAATCGTGGTCTATTATAGGAAGAACAATAGCTAATACACAGAAAATATGTATTCGTAATATTCTTTAAATTATTAGATATATATACTGTAAATATGCATGAACCTGCAGATTCTGTTTTTCTATTGTCTTCAAAAATTAAATGCTAAATTTTGGTACTTGCCTTCATTTATTTTAAATTATGAAACATGAACTTACAGATTCTATTTTTCCACAGTTTTTGAAAATTAAATGCTAAATTTCTACACTTCCCTTTTTCATTTCTGAGAATTATTATTTAATTTGCATTTGAATTTTGTACTTAAAACATGAAACATGAACCCTCAGGTTCTGTTTTTTCACAAGATGAAAATTAAATGCTGAATTATGGTACCTTTCCTCTTCCTCTATAATAGTCATTAGCTAACTTTGTAATTAAGTTCTGTATTTCAACCCTAAAACATGAACTTTCAGGTTCTATGTTTCTACCGTTTCTGAAAATTAAATGCTGAATTATGGCACCTGCCTGTTTAATGGACCAATTAATTATTGGTTAACTTTGCATTTTACTTTTATATTTAAAACCTGAAGCATGAACCTTTATGGTAAGTTTTTCTGGAGTTGACACCCTCTTTGCTACGATGAAGTTGACTTAATTTTTGTGTTTTGCAAACGAAAACATCTGCAATGTATCAAATAACTAATATGGAAGCCAATGTAGGAAGGAATCTCATCTAGAATACCTGAAATCAACCATTAATGTAAGGACTTAACTGGAATGCTCTAGTAAAGGCCATCCCTGGAAGACTATTTGGCGTTGAAAAGAACCCATCACAAACATTTCAGAGTCTCTAAACATCCCAATTGCAATAGGATTTGTTGCATCCAAACTCAGTAATTGCTTTACCATCATATTATAAGTTACTATGCAGTTCGTCAGTAATTTTCAGACAGGCTTGGGATTAACAGGTTGGTTATGAAAGCAACACCAGACAGGCATTTTTCTAGGTCCAAAATTTAATTCTTTATCAATTTATTTTAGTGCCACATTTTACTAGCATAATTTATATTTTATAAAAAATAAATTATCGAAACCATAGGCCGTGATTATTTAATACAGCAAGCAAACTCATCATGTAAGCTATAGCTTGTTTTGCCAAGGAAATCTTAACTGCACAGGATAAAAATTTACCTGTAGAATGCATTCCTTTATTTGCATTTCCAAAAAATTGTTAATACATCTAGGTACAATTTTTTGTAAAAAGAATGCTGGCCTCACTTTTACTAAGAAGTAAAATTTACTTGATTTTTTCAAGAGATTCAATAATTAGTTGCCGTGCAATTCTCACTTGCAACAATTCCAATTATGTAATTATTATATGCCATTTATTTATGATATTTTTCTTAGGTAAGCTCGGGTTTCCCAAAAGTAGGCTGGCTATTTCTCCACAACTAATTTTGTAGGCCGCTTCCCTGTAGTTGTGTTGGTAACATCCCTAGTTATGTTATTTACATTTATCTTGGCATGGGTTTTAGTTGATCGAAACAAGATTATCTGTATACGTACTCTAATAATTCACTTGCTCCGTAGCTCAAATGCACAGGATGATTCACTGCCTTGTTTGCATTGTGGTGTCCTGAAATTAGGTATGAAGCCTTTTTATTTTCTGGTAGCGTTTATGAGTGTGTAGTGAGGGGAGAATTAGCAGTATGTTAATCCACTGTAGCTTTGTAGTGCTCACTCTAATAGTTCACATCACTACCGATTTATAATCTAATTTTTGTTAGAATTTTGGTATAGAGAGGAGGAGCGAGATATTACACGTAGAATAATTTAATGACTACATTGTTCTTACTTCTTTATTCTTCCTTTTAATTTTTCCTTACATTCCATAACCAAAATGGTAGGCTTTATATATAGGAGCCTTACATAACACTTCATTTAACAGACATCCCATTTCACTAAGAGACACACAAACTTTCATATGACTCTTGAAACATAAAAGACATATCACTTACAAAACGACACTAAGAATTCATGAACTAATAAATTTCAAATTATGTTTCCAACACTTCCCCTTAATTTGAAATTTCTCTTAGATTTGTTGAGATAATAAACGAAGCACTTTCTCTTCGATTTTATGAGACGATAAACGAAGCACTTTCTCTTCGATTTTTTATGCACTTCTCACCACCTTCAATTTTTTTAATATTGAAGCACTTTCTCTCCATGGTGTACTTTCTCACCAACAACTCTAAAATTAATTTTCTTCTACAGCCACTTGTTCCATGTTCTCTTGCTCTCCATTTTTGAACCTACAATTTCTTGCCATATGCCTAAATTTTTTCTCTCTCTAGATATCTCTCTATCCCCTCTCATCAACCTTAACTTTGATACCATGTTAGAATTTAATATAGAGAGGAGAAGAGATTAAACGCATAATAATTTAATGACTACATTGTTCTTACTTCTTTATTCTTCCTTTTAATGTTTCCTTACATTCCATAACCAAAATGGTAGGCTGTATACATAGGAGCCTTACATGACACTTCATTTAATAGACATCCCATTTCACTAAGAGACACACAAAATTTCATATGACTCTTGAAACATAAACGACACATCACTTACAAAACGAAACTTAGAATTCATGAACTAATAAATTTCAAATTATATTTCCAACAATTTTCATGTACATGTTGCAGATCTTGTACTTAAGGACAAAATTGTTGTTTATGACTTGGCCAATTAGCGCATCGGTTGGAAAAATTATGACTGTAAGTCCGTCCATACAATTAGTTTAGTTTCTTCTGTATTCTGTTAAAACATGTCAATCATGTATAGGCAATTCTGTTGAGCAAAGCCTAAAGTTAAAGTATAATTTTTATAAAACCTAATACCAAAAATTATTCTTTAGAAAAATAGATTTGCTTTTATCTGTGTGTCACAAAACAGAATTTTGTATTAGCTCACTTCTAAACCTCTCTGGCGTTAATTTATTTGGAACGAAAGAGAAAAAGAAATGACACTAATTCAGAAGAGCACAACATATTATTAACTTTTTTTTATCTTCCCAAATAATAATAATAGTAGTAGTAATAAAGATTTACTCGTGTAGTTTGAACGTGAACCATTACAGAATGTTGTTTTATGTCACATCATAAGTAAGTTTGATTATTATTTTTCAGATAGTTTTGGAAGTGCCTTGAGTGTGTAACTTGTATTGTAAAGTGATCATAGTTGATAAATTTTCCTGACAAAACACACAAGTTATTCATGCTTACCCACTTATATTTTCGAATAACCTGGTCAGCCATTGAACTTCTTGAATCTGCATCTGATTTTAACTAAAGTTCAAGTTTATGATTACTTATAGACATCCACAAAAATCTACTTTTAAGAATTCACATTTTGCTTATATCTCGAGATTAAAAGCATTTAATTTTTTCATTATTGCATGTAGGTGGAATTTCATATTCAAGAAATGCACAAGATACTCTTTTGGTTTTTGAAGGTTCGGTCTAGTTAGCATATGAAAAGTTTCTATTTGCGTGGTTTGTCATTAATATTTGATACAAACTCCGTACGTGTTGTGTCTTTGTCTAATGTTGTATGAAGAAGATTTATAAATTTCATCGTTGATTGTAAATTTTGTTAATGGATTGTGTGCAACTTATTTTATGAAAATGATTGATTGGTATGCTTTTATTTTATTGTTTTTAGATTGATTTGTATATATTTTGCATATTACTCAATTGTAATGTAATTAGATTAATGGTATGTGAATATTGTAATCTTAAACTACATCGTTTATGCCTTGCTGTGAATATTTTGAAAAGATAAAGGATATATATATACAACAACATTTAGGAACCGTTGATAAAGCGTGTAATAACAGTGTTCATAAGTTGCTGTTGAAAACTGATGAAAACCCCATATATAGCATATAATAAACGCTGTTATAAATTTAAAATAGCAAAATATAAACGATGTAAAAGCTAAATTTATAGCAAAAAAAAAGCTGTAGAAAATTATTTTTGACAGCATTTTTTTTTGCTGTTAGAAATTATGCATCAACGACAGCATGTCGTTATACAGCGTTTCCAATAACGCTGTTATATCCTAGTACAACGTTTTTCAAACGCTGTGAAAAGATGTTTCTGGTGTAGTGCTTCCATCTTGTCGTAGCCATCCTTTATTATCCACAGAGTATCTACTAAGGTGACTAGAGGTCTCTCCTCTACTAAGCCCGTCTAAGATATATACAATCTGCAAGTCCTCTCGCCGTATAGATCAAATACGCTCCATAAGAGTAGGTTGTATTGTCGGTGTAACACCCCATCTCCGTTAAGGTCACTCACAAAGGGAATGCCTTAACTTTGGTGGAGCGTTTTAGGTAAAAGATGCAGATAAATTACAAGACAGACAAATAAAGCAGTGGAAAATAAAGTCATTTTATAAACAATGTGGTTCAGCTAAGCCTTTACAACAATTTGTCTCAATCATACTTAAAAATAATACATAGAACTTCTGTCTTGATTCAAAAACTTCCAAGTATAAAAGAAGAATAAAATTTACAATGATATTCCCCAATAAAGCATGAACCAGCCATAACAGTGGAAGAGAGAGTCCAAGCAATACATCGACTATCTTCGAGCTTGGAGAGAAAACTGAGCTAAGTGGTAACATTTCCTCCCTGTGAACCTGGGGGGTGGGGGGGTAACGGAAGAAATGAGGCAAAACAAACTAGGTCAGACATAAGTCTGGTATGTCCAATGACTTTTAGCACGAAAATAGGCAAAAGCATCTTGACATGAATAACAAGATAACATAGATATGATAAGGCAAGATAAACTGAATGAGCTTCTGCTCTTTCTCTGCTTCGCTATTACCTTGTTATTCTGACTTTTATATCTCTGCACCACCTAGCTTGTGTCCCAACTAGTAATCTGTGTAAAATGTTCATATGATAATGTGATCCCAATCCCCGCAATTGTGGTAGCCTTCAGGTGTACATCTATTGTGAGGATTCCACCACAATCTGCCTAATTGCCATGAATATGTTAGATGTACCCTTACTACCTTTATCGATTGGCTCCCTACTTGTATTAATGTTCCATGTGTCTGTATCAATCGGCCCTCTCTTGCGTGTAGATACCCTGTGCTGGTCCTACCATAAGGTGTATCAATCCTTATGATAGCAACCTGACATGATTCAAGATGCACAGTGTATGACTACTAGTACCCAGTGCATGCTTTCTCCCACTCCGAAGTACGTGCACGCCCGTAAACTGCCAGAACCTACACTGACGTACCCCCTTCCGCTATTTTGACCGCTTATAATCAGCCTAGTAATCTTGCCCTACCCTGCCTAGTTTCAGGGTACCTTGATACATCTATGTGGGTTACTGCTGAAATGGGTCTCCGTTACTTGGGTTTCTTATTGGTTAAGTTTTTGGGCCTATATTTACTAATATTACCCGCCAACCTGATATGTACTTAACCCTCCCACTGATTCAAACATCTTTACTTGATGGTTAAGTTTGTGGGCTTATATTTACTAATATTACCCACCAACCCGATATGTACTTGACCTTCCCACACATTATGTCACATTGGTTAAGTGTTGTCCATTCATGTTAACTTAACCCACCCACTCATCATGTCATGTTGGTTAAGTGTTGCTTATTAACCCTTCTCACTCATCATGTTTGATTGGTTAAGTGTTTCCTATTTACTTAACCCCATTCATTCATCATGTTATATTGATTAAGTGTTTCCCATTAACTTAACCCCATTGGTTCATCAAGTTACATTGGTTAAGTGTATCTTATTAACTTAACCCCACGTGTTCATTATGTTGTATTTGTTAAGTGTCATCAATCAATTCAAGTTAACTTAACCCATCCACTTGTCGTGTTACATTGGTTAAGTGTTGCCTTCTTGTGTTAACTTAACGCTTCCACGCATCTTGTTATATTGGTTAAGTGTTTCTCTCTTGTTTTAACTTAACCCTACCCATTCATCATGTCATATTGGTTAAGTGTTTCTTATTAACTTCACCCTTCTCATTCATCATGTTGTACTGGTTAACCTAACCCTGCTTACTTGTTCAATT
This sequence comes from Allium sativum, assembly GCA_030737875.1. Classification (NCBI taxonomy): domain Eukaryota; kingdom Viridiplantae; phylum Streptophyta; class Magnoliopsida; order Asparagales; family Amaryllidaceae; genus Allium; species Allium sativum. Next base: position 24,318,792 of record CM060912.1, on the reverse strand, counting down.
TAACATGTTATAACGGTTAAGTGTTCTAGATTGACTTAACCTCGCCTTCTTGTCTAATTAGCATGTTATAACGGTTAAGTGTTCTAAATTTACTTAACCCCATCTTCTTGTCTAATTAACATGTTATAACGGTTAAATGTTGCCTTAGTTAACTTAACCCTACCATTCTTATCATGTCTTGTTCATTAGCATTAATTGATTTATTAATGCACCAAACTCTCACATTAGATCTATGTTTTTGTGGTTACTGGATGTACCGGGCGGTTCCGGGCAGTTTTACACCACAACTCAATCTAACCTCGGGTTTTTCTTTGGCATGATGCACTAAACTCTCACATTAGATAGGTGTTGTTGCGGTTACTGGATGTGTCGGGCGGTTCCGGGCAGTTTTACACCGCAACTCAATCTAACCTCGGGGTAGGCATGTTTATCTTTTAGCATATTTAATATACATGTCCACGTCTAGATTTTATAAGCTAATTATCCCAAATTCACAAAACTAGTCATGTTCCAATTCTCAAGTTATACCTCAACAAAGCTAATTTCAAGTTATGCCCCACAAATTCACTTTCAACAGATTTCAGCATATCAGTCAGTTTAACAAATTAAACCTCACTTAAAGTTCCATTAACATATCTCGCCTAATAAATTAAGCCTATAAACTTACATGCCCAAAATCATGGTCATAATCCACAATAAAACACATATCCTAAGGTTTAGTCATATACAAGAAAAAACGTAGGATAAGTCCCCCTCTCCGCTGTTTTGAGAGTCTTTAATGGGGTAGGGTTCCTCTGTCGCCTCCATTTTCCCTCTCTCTGATCTTCTCTTCGTCTCTTCATTTCTCCCCCTCCCCCCGTCATCAAGATTCGTCCTCCAGTAACCTATCCCCCTCATCCGCTGTTTTTTATTTTTGGTATCTCTGCTTTTGTTTCCCTTTTTCTTGTTTTTTCTGGGTTATTTTCCTATCGCCAATTCTGAAACCGTAGTTTCCACAACTCTATTGTTCCTCCCCGTCCAGTTCTGATTCTCTTGACTGTTAATCGTCAATCGCTGATGCTCTTGAGCCCCTCTTTGTTAGGGTTTGCTGGTTCAACAAAGTGATTGTATTGGCGTTGCAGTTTCTTTTTAGATCTGTTTATTTTTCTTGAGTTCGGTTGTTTTTTACTTCCGCTGGCTTTAGGGGAGAGGTTTCTCTTGTCTGTAGCGCAGATCTTGTTTTGGATCTGTCATCAGTTTTGTTTTTCCCCCTTGGAGGTTGTTGCATTTCTTCTCTTTTGGGCACGACGCATAGTTTTTCGGCAGATTCGCCACCTTTCCGAGATCTTCTTCCATCTCATATCTCTTCATGAGCCCAATCCGAAGATCCTTATCCCGTTGTCTTGCTTTAGATGCCTCTACCTTTCTCTGTTTTTCCTCTTGTTGTGCATATTCGCCTTCTACTATGACAGGCATTGTGTCACGTCTTTCTTTGGTTGGTAAGTTGTATATCTTCTATGAGTAGTGTGTTCATCATCTTTCGGTGGGTCATTGCTTGTTCTCGGCTTCAACAGCCTATGGGAAGACTGTGCTGGTTTGTTTGTAGTGTGGAGGTGTTTCTTGTACACAATGATATCGGCTTGTTCTTTGCTTTATGAGATCTGAACCGAGACTTGGGTGATTCTGGGATTTTGTTGCTTTTGGGTTCTCTTCTTGGATGACTGGTTTCTGCTGTTTTTGTTTGGCTTGGGAGCCTGTTCTTGCTCTATGTTGCTATGCTGCTGTTCTGTCCTATTTCTGTTGTTCTTGATGTGCCTGTTTGTAGCGGCTCCTCGGTGGTTGGTTGTGGGTTTCAAGATTGGTGATAGTGATTTTGCTTTGTAGTGGCTGTGTGGTTGTCTTATTCGTGTTCTGCTTGTTGCAATATCTATTATGCTTTTGGTTTTTCTTAGTTTTTTTTTTATTTTTTTTTTGTATTCCTTTAAAAAAAAGGTTTAGTCATATTGCACCGTACAAAATATTCTCCAAAATCCCCCAATCATGATTCTTAGTATAAACTATGCCAAATTATAGCCTTTAATTACAGTGCATGCCAACTTATCCAAAATCCCAATTTAGCCGTGTTCACATTTAACAGTTATCCCTATCTTACTATAGGTTTCCATGCATAATCTCCTTCTTCCAAGTCATAAACTATTATATATAATATGCCCCAATTTTTTTGTCTTAAACCACAACATATACTATGCCTTACATGTTTACCGTTCAATTTACGCCACAAATCCCAAGTCATATGTCCAATATACTTTTTGTCTCAAATCTCAAGTCATATGTTTGATACATTTTGTGTTTTAAATACAACGTAAGTTATGTCCTCAAATCAGTTACAAATTAGTTATGCCCAATTATACATAATTTAATACTTTTTCCCAATTTTAGCGTTGGTCATGTCCAAATCATAAATTATGCCAAATTTTTGTGCTGGTCATGTTTAAATCATATATTATGCCCAATTTTATTTCCAACGTACATTTATCTCTTATGAGATTTGGCTCAGGCTCGTAGTAGCCTGGCTATAAAACAAAAAGGGAAGAAGGAAAGTAGAGACAAAGAATGGACATAATAATATCAAATGAGATAGATCCAATGGATATAGAAAGACAGATAGAAATAGGCATAATCTCAGATTCAGATTAATTACAATGTCAGAATCACAATTGAATTTAATTCTGAAAGTAACATGAACTAATAGATTACAGAACGGTCTTGAATTTTGGGATCTGATTTCTGAATTTGAAAAGCAATCCTTTGACGTAGACTATCTATTCTCTAAATTAGATTTGATTCGTAGCTTCCAACTTGTTTTCTAGTTTACTTCCTAGTTGAAGAAGAAATGGTGGCTAGGCTAGGTCGACCATGGACAACATGGTGGCTCCTTGGAATGAAATTGTGTGATTTAGGGTTGAGGATTAGGGTTGCTTTTATAGAGGTTTAGACTTATGTGAAACGTTAGATTAACCCAAAGGCAATCACAACCATCCAGACAAGATAGAGCTATCCAGAAATTGCCACCTATGCCCTAGTAACTCAGCAACAACTCACAAATCGTCACTGTTTGGATCTGGGCGAGGGGGTCGACCCCTATTAGGGGGTCGACACCCCAGTCGACACCTCTCTTGGGGGGTCAACCCCTACGGGTGAGATTTTTCCCGCCCAGCTGATCTACGTGATTTTTGAAATTCGAACACTTTTGTTTTATTAATTATTTAATTATATAATTTTTTGTTTAAACATGAAATCATCTGAACTCCATAACTTCTTCATACGGAGTTCGATTCACGCTAACTCGGACTATATCTCAAGCAGAATTCCGAGACGAACGCAATGGCATAACGCGTTTCCCTTAATTTTTTACTTTTACAATTAAGTATTCTTTAATTCGTTATTTTAATATTTACAGAAAGTACGGGGTGTTACATTCTCCCCTCCTTTAAAGGATTTCGTCCCCGAAATCTCCAAGTCAAGGAGAATGTATCCTAACATCCAACATCCATCTACTCAACCATTCAATCACAAGCGTCCATTGTCCTTAAAAAGATTTCTAATGCTTTCATGATCATATGCATAGTGTGTGTACATGTCCTTAGCTAATGGAAAATCAGGCGGCCTACTGATTCAGTTGACCTCCTTAATGCTAATTATGTCAGTGCCATGAGTCCATCATGTATGCAATTATTCCTAATCATACTTTATAACTTCTACATGAGTGCACAATCATTCATACAAATGCAACATCCATATGATAACACATCAAGTTTCAATTCATATATATATAAATTCACTCATGCATATGCAATATGAAAGTGACTGAGCCGATCTAGTGCCTAATGTGTGTATATGCATCCACGAGCAACCACTATCAAACACTTACATCCACTTTCATCCACCAAACATAACATGTCTCAAACACATGTCTACATCCATTGGCTTCTACCTAAGGATCGAGGATAGGATTGAGAAGATATACTTAAAAGATAAAAACTAGTAAATAAACTTTACAGAAAAAGAGAGATCATGGATATACCCTCAAAAATGATATGATGCGTATATCTAGTCTTCAGTTCTTCTAATTCACATCTTCTTGAGCTTCATTCCATATTGCTCTTGCTGTCTTAACTTCACGATTTGCGTAGCTTCTTAATTTCTGTTTCCAGAATATGTATTGTAACCCATTTCACTGTCGCCATTCGTTCCACTTTTTCTTCTTATAGTATACTTGGCACTACAACCTCTACCGTGTCATGCTAACATTCCCAGAACTGTCTCTTGAAAATAAACAAACGCTAACCATGTTACCAAGTGTATATACAAAGATGATTAGATTCTTCTCCGTCAATCTTGTAAGTGGGGCTAATACCTTCGCAAAGTCCTTAATTAACTTCCTATCTTAGCCCGCTAGTCCAAGAAAGCTTCTTACTTCTATTGCATTCCTTGGGACCTTCCAGTCTTTCACCGCAACTACTTTTGCGGGATTTACTGCTATCCCTTTTTTGGGCACCACATGTCCTAGAAACCTTACTTCTCTCCAAAAATGACATTTTTTTGGAGAACTTCGCCTTAAGTTGATGCGCTTGGAGGGTATCTGAGACTTCCCTTAGATGCTCTATGCACAAGCGAAGTGAACCATCCGCCTTTGTAACGAAAACTACTAGAGCACCCCATTCAGAAATACTTCGCCTTACGAACCCTTTTTCAGGTAACTCTTTTACTTGTTTACCGAGCCCTTCCTTTCCTTTGGATTCATGTGTCGTATAGGTAATGCAATTGGTTTTGCATTGTCAACTAGAAATACGCGGAAGTCTATCTTGCGTTTAGGGGATAAATCCCTAACCAAATCAAAAACATCTGCATACTCATGGACTACACCAACGGATTGCAAATCGTCGATAGATGCATCAAGTGATTCTAGGTAGCTAAGACAAACTGATCCCTTAGGATCGCACGAAATCTCGAGGGTATTCCCGAGGCAAGTCGAAAGTCTAACTACCCTCCTTTCACAATTACTAGCTAACCAATCCATGCCTAGAATCAACCCATAGCCCATGAAACCAAAAACATAAGCATTACACTTAAACTCAATACTTAACATAGCTATTCTCAAATCCTTAGAAACCAAAGACAAATGAGCCGAACCACCAATTGGATTTGAGACAATAATGGGATCCTCTACTGTACAAGCTCTAGGGTGCAGAGACTCAACTATGGAAGCAGATATAAACGAATGTGAAGCGCTAAAACCAAAAGAGTACTAATAGGATGATCAAAAAGAAAAACTAGACTTTTTCAACAGAAACTCTACTACCTCCCTCTCAGGTACGCTGGCGGTGAGAGCATGCACTCGCCCTCCTGAAAATCCTATCCTTTGTTCTTGCCCTTGTCCTTATTTATATGACCCATTGTACTATCAACACTTCCTCTTGTCTTAGGTTTTCCTATTCTTCCTTCCCTTCTTGTCATGTGATTCTTCCACTTACACCTCCTTTGCGGACCAAGTCTGTATCCATGAGTTCCTCATCCTTGGGTTGTGCTCCTTAGCCAAACTCCCTCATTCTCATCTTTTCCATCCTTGTGTGACTTGTTGACAAGCCTCTTGAAAGCTGCCTCCATCGCACGGAAATCCCTACAAAGCTTGAAAGAAAATTAGCTGCAAGTGAAACTATTGCGGCTATAGATGGAAGTTGGGCACTTCTTTGCCCTTTAACAGATGTCGTAGTCTCATCAAGCCCACGGAACCATTCCGCGATGAGGTTACCTCCCAAAAAGCCAGGAGCCCCGGAGACTCAAGAAAGAAGGAAACAAGGGTTCAAACAGAGGATCAAAAGATAGTGCATATGGCTTTGGGGGAATATGCCTTTAAAACAAAACCTTTCTTTAGAAAATGCTTCTTTTAAAACCGTTTTGAAAATAATTTTTCAAATCTTTTATCTGATCTAGTAACCTTCAGCTCTGATACCACATGTAACACCCCACCTCCGTTAAGGTACTCACAAAGGGAATGCCTTAACTTTGGTGCAGTGTTTTAGGTAAAAGATGTAGATAAATTACAAGATAGACAAATAAAGCAGCGGAAAATAAAGTCATTTTATAAACAATGTGCTACAACCAAGCTTTTACAACAATTTGTCTCAATCATACTTAAAAATAATACATAGAACTTCTGTCTTGATTCAAAAACTTCCAAGTATAAAAGAAGCATAAAATTTACAATAATATTCCCCAATAAAGCATGAACCAACCATAGCAGTGGAAGAGAGAGTCTAAGTAATACATCGACTATCTTCGAGCTTGGAGAGAAAACTGAACTAAGTGGTAACATTTCCTCCCTGTGAACCTGTGGGGGGAGGGAATGGAAGAAAAGAGGCGAAACAAACTAGGTCAGACATAAGTCTGGTAAGTCCAGTGACTTTCAGCATGAAAAAGGCAAAAGCATCATGACATGAATAAATTGAATATAAGTCAATACCATGAGAACAAGGATAACAAGGTAACATGGATATGATAAGGCAAGATAAACTAAATGTGCTTCTAGCCTTTTTATGCTTCGCTACTACCTTATTATTCTGATTTTTGTATCTCTGCACCACCTAGCTAGTGTCCCAACTAGTAATCTGTATAAAATGTTCATATGATAATGTGATCCCAATCCCCGCAATTGTGGTAGCCTTCAGGTGTACATCTATTGTGAGGATTCCACCTCAATCTGCCTAATTGCCATGAATATGTTAGATGTACCCTTACTACCATTATCGATCGGCTCCCTATTTGTATTAATGTTCCATGTGTCTGTGTCAATCGGCCCTCTCTTGCGTGTAGATACCCTGTGCTGGTCCCACCATAAGGTGTATCAATCCTTATGATAGCAACCCGACATGATTCAAGATGCACAGTGTATAACTACTGGTACCCAGTGCCTGCTTTTTCCCACTTCGAGTACGTGCACGCCCGTAAACCGTCGGAACCTACACTGACGTACCCCCTGCCGCTATTTTGACCACTTATAATCAGCCCAGTAATCGTGCCCCACCCTGCCTAGTTTCAGGGTACCTTGATACATCTATGTGTGTTACTGCTGAAATAGGTCTCTGTTATTAGGGTTTCTTATTGGTTAAGTTTTTGGGCCTATATTTACTAATATTACCCGCCAACCCAATATGTACTTAACCCTCCCACTGATTCAAACATGTTTACTTGATGGTTAAGTTTGTGGGCCTTATTTACTAATGTTACCTACCAACCCGATATGTACTTAACCTTCCCACACATTATGTCATATTGGTTAAGTGTTGTCCATTCATGTTAACTTAACCCAATCACTCATCATGTCACATAGGTTAAGTGTTTCTTATCAACCCTTCTCACTCGTCATGTTGGATTGGTTAAGTGTTTCTTATTTCCTTAACACCGTTCATTCATCATATTATATTTGTTAAGTGTTTCCCATTAACTTAACCCCGTTCGTTCATCAAGTTACATTGGTTAAGTGTGTCTTATTAACTTAACCCCACGTGTTTATCATGCTGTATTGGTTAAGTGTCATCAATCAATTCAAGTTAACTTAACCCACCCACTTGTCGTGTTACATTGGTTAAGTGTTGCCTTCTTGTGTTAACTAAACCCTTCCACGCATTTTGTTATATTGGTTAAGTGTTGCTCTCTTGTTTTAACTTAACCCTACCCATTCATCATGTCATATTGGTTAAGTGTTTCTTATTAACTTAACCCTTCTCATTCATCATGTTGTACTGGCTAACCTAACTCTGCTTGCTTGTTCAATTAACATGTTATAACGGTTAAGTGTTCTAGATTTACTTAACCTCACTTTCTTGTCTAATTAACATGTTATAATGGTTAAGTGTTCTAAATTTACTTAACCCCATCTTCTTGTCTAATTAACATGTTATAACGGTTAAGTGTTGCCTTAGTTAACTTAAACCTACCATTCTTATCATGTCTTGTTCATTAGCATTAATTGATTTATTAATGCACCAACCTCTCATATTAGATCTATGTTGTTGTGGTTACTGGATGTGTCGGGCGGTTACAGGCAGTTTTACACCATAACTCAATATGACCTCGGGTTTTTCTTGGGCGTGATGCACTAACCTCTCACATTAGATAGGTGTTGTTGCGGTTACTGGATGTGTCGGGCGGTTCCGAGAAGTTTTACACCGCAACTCTATCTAACCTCGGGTTAGGCATGTTTAACTTTTAGCATATTTACCATATACGTGCAAGTCTAGATTTTATATGCTAATTATCCCAAATTCACAAAACTAGTCATGTTCTAATTCTCAAGTTATACCTCAACAAAGCTAATTTCAAATTATGCCCCACAAATTCACTTTCAACAGATTTCAGCATATTAGTCAGTTTAACAAATTATACCTCACTTAAAGTTCCATTAACATATCTCGCCTAATAAATTAAGTCTTGAAACTTACATGCCCAAAATCATGGTCATAATCCACAATACAACACATACCATAAGGTTTAGTCATATTTCACCGTACAAAATATTCTCTATAACCCCAAATCATGATTCATAGTATAAACTATGCTAAATTATAGCCTTTAATTACAGTGCATGCCAACTTACCCAAAATCCAAATTTAGGCGTGTTCACATTTAACAGTTATCACTATCTTACTATAGGTTTCCATGCATGATCTCCTTCTTCCAAGTCATAAAGTATTATATATAATATGCCCCAAATTTTAGGTCTTAAACCACAACATGTACTATGCCTTACATGTTTACCGTTTAATTTGTACCCAAAATCCCAAGTCATATGTCCACTATACTTTATGTCTCAAATATCAAGTCATATGTTCGATACATTTTATGTTCTAAATACAACGTATGTTATGTCCTCAAATCAGTTACAAATCAGTTATGCCCAATTATACATAATTTAATACTTTTTTCCCAATTTTAGCGCTGGTCATGTCCAAATCATACATTATGCCAAATTTTTGTGTTGTTCATGTTCAAATCATATATTATGCCCAATTTTATTTCCAACATATGTTTATCTCTTATGAGATTTGGCCCAGGCTCGCAGTAGCCTGGCTATAAAACAAAAAGGGAAGAAGGAAAGTAGAGACAAAGAATGGACACAATAATATCAAATGAGATAGATCCAATGGATATAGAAAGACAGATAGAAATAGGCATAATCTCAGATTCAGATTTATTACAATGTCAGAATCACAATTGAATTTACTTCTGAAAGTAACATGAACTTACAAATTACAGAACGGTCTTGAATTCTGGGATCTGATTTCTGAATTTGAAAAGCAATCCCTTGACATAGACTATCGATTCTCTAAATTAGATTTGATTCATAGCTTCTAACGTGCTTTCTAGTTTGCTTCCTAGTTGAAGAAGAAATGGTGGCTAGGCTAGGTCGACCATGGACAACATGGTGGCTTCTTGGAATGAAATTGTGTGATTTAGGGTTGAGGATTAGGGTCGCTTTTATAGAGGTTTAGACTTATGTGAACCGTTAGAATGACCCATGGGCAAACACAACCATCCAGACAAGATAGAGCTATCCAGAAATTGCCACCTCTGCCCCAGTGACGCAACAACAACTCACAAATCATCACTGTTTGGATGTGGGCTAGGGGGTCGACCCCCCCTATAGGGGGTCGACCCCCCCTATAGGGGGTCGACCCCCCCTATAGGGGGTCGACACCTATGTCGACCCCCCCTAGGGGGAGTCGACCCCTATGGGCGGGATTTTTCCCGCCCAGCTGATCTACGTGATTTTTGAAATTCGAACACTTTTGTTTTATTAATTATTTAATTATATAAATTTCTGTTTAAACATGAAATCTTATGAACTCCATAAATTCTTCATACGGAGTCCGATTCACGCAAACTCGGACTCTATCTCTAGCAGAATTCCGAGATGAACACAATGGCGTAACCCGTTTCCCTTAATTTTTACTTTTACAATTAAGTATTCTTTAATTCGTTATTTTAATATTCATAGGAAGTACGGGGTGTTACAGTCATCGATGCTAACAAATCAGGTGTGAAATCCATAGATGGCCTAAAATCAAAGGTTGATATAAACTCCAAGCTCTGCCTCCCTACGAATAGAGGACTCAAGGTCATCCTCTGTCGCTCAATGTGTCCGCCAGTATATTGCCCTTGCCTAGGGTATAAGCTGTCTCAAAGTCGTAGGATGCTAGGGACTCCATCTATCTTGCAGCCTTAGGTCGAGATTTTTCTATGAGAACAAATATTTGAGTGACTTATGGTCCGTGTATAGCTCAAATCTCACTTCAAGTAGATAATGTCGCCAAGACTTTAATACAAACTCTATAACAGCTAACTCTAGGTCATGGGTGGGGTAGTTCCTCTCATGAACTCTCAACTGTCTGCTACCATAACATACTACCCTACCTTCTTGCATCAATATGGTACCTAGCCATGTGCCACAAGCATCTATATAGACTGTAAACACCTTGTTTCCATCGGGGAGAGCCCGAACTGGGGCTGATGTCAGAGCCCTCTTCAACCTCTAAAAAGCATCCTCGCAATCAATACTCCAAGACAAAGCCAAGTTCTTCTTCGTCAGTCGGGTGAGTGGGGCTGATATCCTTCCAAAGTCCTTGATAAACTTTCTACAATAGCCCACCAACCCTAGAAAACTTTTAACTTCCGTCGCATTCTTCAGAGCCTCCATTCTTGAACTGCGATGACTTTAGCGGGGTCCACCGCTATAACGACCCGCATTTCTACTTGCTTTAAACTAAGAAAAACTCGAACTCACGTCGATTCAACGCAAGCAAAAACACGTTTCATTAGGGTTCATTAGAGCAAAACACCGCAGAATACAAAACTCACAGCGGAACAGATAAAATATAATATGAAAATATCACTGCAGCGGAATTATTTTGACAAAAACACTTTGAAATAAAAGAATGATTTTGCATACCTTTGTCGAATTAACCTAATATACCGATAATAGAGTTCTTCCAGCCTTCACATGAAGCCCTGATTCTCTGCGGGATTCCAAGTCTTCATGCTTTCATCCTAGAACACTCGCTCAGATCTGACCCGAGCGATAAACACTCGGGTTAGGCTTGGGTTATATCAGTTATAAAATAATATAATCAAGCCTAACCATAGCGACCACAACCAGACATAGCAACCATGCATCCATAGCAACCATAAACTAAGTTTGAAAACATGACTTTTAAAACAATGAATGATTATAAGCCCCAGGTCCCATCACATAATGCAAGCGCAAGACAGAGGATAGGGGTTTGCCTTATAATCGCAAAACATGCTTGATATAGTTTAAAACAAAACATTTCATATTATAATAATGTCTAAGGTGTGAAAACACTTTCGAAAATAAACTTATAAATTTTAGCTCGCATAGTGCCCCATCCCACTATGTTGGCTACATAAGTACAAATAAAAATCGTAAAGAGGTTTCATATTGGAAATTAGATTCCATCAATGAGCCTACTAAGGATTAGTTCCTTAATTATTTTATTCGGGCACCCCTAGCAAGGTCCCAGGAACGTCCAACGTCCCTTCAGCGAGTACAAAGTCGGTCCACTTCTTATACATGGATTGGTACCCCAATATCTTTCAACCAGGGCATTTCCTTAACATAACATCCCATGGTCAGGAATGCGAACCGCTTATCTGAGGGGTCCGTACCATAGTACTACCCTTTTGCAAGACATAACGTTGGTCTCAAACCCTGCCAGCTATTATCCTGTTTCGGCTCATTCCGGGGTGTGAGGTCCGCGAGGTCACGTTACACAAATTTATGCATTTATGCCATGCTTCGATCATCACCACAAGGCTCTGCTTTTCAACAAAAGCCTTGATTACGGCTGGACACTCAGCATGTCCCATAGTCATTTTATGTCAGAAACGACATCCATCAACAGTTACGTTTCGGGTACAGGAACGAAACCGAAGGCACTTGATTCCACGTCCCTGCTTGGGAGTGCAAGTCCTTGCAATCCGAATCCCTTCATGTACGGTCAAATATGCCACTACTTAAAAACCCTCTATATGGGGATTAGCCATATGAGAACATCAACAGTTAATCCATGCGATGTGAAGAAATTCGGTCCTTCCACCATCGTCCTTGTGAACTTAATCTTTTCACGTCGTATAATTATTCGGAATGGGTAAAAGCCCGGTCTTTCCAAATAATTAGCGCATTTTTTTAAACCAATCGGTTTATAGGATCTTATGAATTTTTATCCAACTTGGAATATTCATTTACTCAAATTTCTTATTAAAACTACATTGAGTTTTAATATCACAAAACCATATTGAATGATTTCTTAACTTCCAATTCAATGGTTAAATCCCTTGAATAATCCTTATCGATTACTCGTCCATTCTTTTCGTGGAAACACACCTATTTCTTTCAATAATCCTTATTCAAATTAAATAAAGATTTCATTTCTTCTTAATTTGGAAAATAATTTTTCCTATAACAGGGTTAAAGAACAATGTCATTTAAGACATCGTTCACAACCAACCCAGGATCGCATTTCCATTTAAAGTGGAATCTTCATGGAAATCATATCTACTTAAAGTTGATATTAATCTCCGTATCCAACCAACACTATAAGTGGAATATTGGTTAGCGCCTTTCAAATTCCTCAAATAGTTCAAGTCTTCATCTATAGAGACTTATCTCAACCGTTAACCAATACGGTTTCCATTCAATTCCAATTTAATTTAATTAATTGGAAAACTCCATTTTTCACTTACCTTTATTTCGGATTCATTATACAAAAATAAATATATTCCTTACATTTAACGTTTAATAAACCGCTATATGAACATCCGGGCTTTCCTTTCGATCCATTCCGATCCTCGCTCAGATAAATAAACGTTGGTCAGGTAAGTTCAGCGCACTAGTTGCAACATCCCTTACCTTCTTAATAACCCTGTTTACCTTTCTGAATCTCACAATCGGGATAGACTTACTCGTAGTTTCTGCATATCAACCAAAATAGGTGTTTATTATTTAAAACATTATTTATTTGTCCAAAATAATTTCAAACAATTTATTATAATTCAAAATAATTTTCATATTTTTACATACTTTTATAAAGCCTTTTTACCAAAAATTTGAATTTGGTACTTGAACTGCCGAAAGTGGATTTTTCGGTCAAACTGAATTGGATTTGTTGGAAAATTCGACCATTGAAAAATGTTTCCTTTTCTTTTGTTGGACTACTCAAATTTCGGACAAAACGTGATGCGTTTCAAGAAAATCCGACGGACATCGCCATTTTCAACCGCTCTTATCACATCGTAGTTATTCACAATGCGTTGAAACCTGGTCTTTCCAAATAACTAGCGCATCTTTAAAATCAATATAGATATACAACATATCATGAGTATCGTTCCATTTTGGAATATTCTTTTACTCAAATCGTTCTTTATATTGGATATACACATTTAAATCTTATCAAAGATTTACATACTTCAAACTTTTTTTAAAATCTTTCTTGGAAATCATTTCAAATGATGATAAAATCTCATTTCATAAATTTAACTCAAACCAAGGTTTCTACGCTTTATTGGGATTATTGAACCTCATGAAAAGGTAACTTCTCAAATCATTATCTCATTCATATCCTATGGAGAAAAACTGGCAACACTCCATATCTAATGCCCTCGTATTCTGGTAAGTATAATTACCCTTATTAACTCCATTCTTTCAATTCAAATATTAATAAAGGTTTATTTTATCTTTAGGGGAAAACATATTTACCAAAACCTAACCCATTAATTGTTCATTGATCAGCGTAAATTACTTTATCTTTCGTTGATAATACCTTTAGCCCAAAATCGTACATATGATTTCTTAATCATATCGTTAGGGAAAACCATTCATTAGCTAGAATTAGTTCTTGATTGCACAATGCAAGAGAATAATCTATCAAGTGTATGACCCCGAAAGCCTATACCAACATCAAATAAAATACCCAGAAGATCACCTAACTCAATAAAACAATCAAGTTTCAACTTCTTTCTTTATCCCAAAATCTTATTAAAGATTCGATGTTATCTTAACATGAAAAATACGCTTATCTTCTTTTAAGCGATCCTTAAACATTGTTCCCATTATCGTTCAATAGGGGAAACTCTTTCATTAAATCTTTATAGTCAAATTAAATACAAATTTCACTTCAACTTAACTTTGAAAATCATCTTCTCCTTTCAATGGGTCAAAGAAAAAACGTTATTTAAGACATCGTTCATGATAAACCAAAAATCATACTTTCATTTTTAATGAAGATTTCACGGAAATCATATCAACCCACAATCGATATAAATTCTCGTATCGAACTTTTACAATAAGCGGAATAATGAAAAAGCCTATTAAATTCCTTAAATAGTATAGGTCTTCATCCACAGAGACTTATCCCTATTATCTCCAAACTGATTCCCATTAAATTCCAATTTAATTCATTGATGGGAAAACTTAACTTTATTACATGCTTTTCGAATTCTAAAAATATTTTAAAATCCTCATTTTAATCTTTTAGATATGTTCACAAAACCTTTGGATATCATTGTTTGTATCAAAATCTTTTTATTTCAACACGTTCCAAAAACCTGTTGCAAATAACATTGCTAAAACAGCTCATTTTCCTAAAATAGTTTTTTTATCTTTCCAAAACTTTGTATATTCAATCCAAATCACTTTAAAACCATTTATTATGAGTTATCATAATTTACCTTTATTTTTAATAATTTAAAAATAACTTATTTCATAAAAATCCAATTTAGGGTCCCAAACTGCACTAGCGTTGTTTTTATTCAATTTTGATTTGAACTTATTACAAGATATAACCATTAGATTTTAAAACTTTCTTTTATATCTAAATACTCTTTTCATTTCGAACCAAATATTTTTTCATTTTGGGAAAATCCGATGGTCGGTTCTCCCAGTACGTCAATTTGAAGTCAACGATCGTAATTCGCGAACTACTGCTTCGCGACTAGTCCTATTCAGATCAAAATTTATCTTATATTTAAAATCAAGTAGATGAGGCTCCTAAATAATTTATTAGTTATATAAAACATATATAGCAACTTTTGGAAACGATATTTCCAATATTTAACTTCAAATTCAAATATTCCGTTATTTAAATATTATAATATTATTTAAATCATTAAAATAATATTATTTTCCAAACTTCATCTTCTGAAATGAAAACTTTCCTTAAACCCATAATAAAAATAAATAAGATAGTTTGGATAATAAAATCTAATTAAAACATTTTTATATATCCAAACCGAGCTTCACTTTTTAGAGTTACTATTCATGATTAAATTTTAAATTTGAACATGCTTTAATTACTTGAAAACTTTTTCAAATAAATTTTCCACCTTTATGAAAACTATTCGTAATTACTTCAACTATCTTTCCATATAATTTTGGATTAAATATTAGAACTTTCATTTTTTTTCTCTTATTTATTTAATTAATAAAATATTCAATTAAATTCCGATTGGGAATAAGACTCAATCAATCACCATATAATTCAACTTATATGGGTTTAACAAACATTAACTTCAATTTATTGACTAATGACATCATTAACATAAGCATTAAGATCATTAACACTTAACTACTATTTCAAACCACTTTAACTAAAGTATTAACTATTGTTAATAATTTATTTACTCTTATTAGCAAATCCAATCATGTCAAATTAATGTCAACACACATCACATCAAGTTGTCAACCAGTGTCCTAACAATTTTTACTAATGTCGCGTCAATTTCAATTTACGTAACTATTCATCCATTAACAATCCATAATAACAACCAAGTTAACAACCAAACTAACCGATCATTTATTTACTGTTTAACTTCATAACCATTAGAGTATTCACATTAATTACTTAAGTACTAAGTAATTAACTAACTTTTCTAACTTCCATCTGTGTCTGGACAGCTTGTGATACACTACAAATACCATAAGGTAGACATCGTCTGTAGTGCTCATATATATATATATATATATATATATATATATATATATATATATATGTATGTATGTATATGCATTCTGGACGTACACTATGCATGTACATGTGTATGTATATACACATATTTGTGCAAGGACAATACAGTCAGCAAGGGACAAATATATCAAGCCGCTGTGTTCAGGTAAAGCCTGACACACATGCATAGTGCATGGGTCAAGTGTCCATGAACAAACAATAGGAACAATGAAGTGATAGCACACACATATGTATGCATACATATACATACATATATATATATATATATACAATTTGTATAATATACACATATACACACATGGTCAATTCGGTCCAAGCGTATGAGTGTACAACTAAATTTTAGTTTCAAGCATGCATGGTCAATGGCCGTGAACAAGTAACGAGACAGTGTTCATGCATCTCTAGAAATGGCAAGGTTGAGTCATGCACAAGGGATTGCACACAACAAATGAAGTTTACACAAACAAAACAATTCAAGTGCATGCATTTGCAAGTGCAATGTTAATAAAAAAGACCAATTTGAATACATGGATTCATATATACATGGTCAAGTAGAAATGAAAAATGAAACAACATGATTAAGATAGAGTCGAGCATGGTCAAGCCAAATGTCATACATGATGTACACAACAATTACATGAATGAAGCAGTTACATGAATGGAGCAAGGCAATGGATATGGCGCAAAATAGCAATGCAAATATGTTTCATATAGCAACTCAAAAATAAATGAATAGCACATCAATGCTTGGCTAAAGGCAGCATGGGTAATATGAAGATATGGTCGAGCACAAGACATGACATAAACAAGGAGTACAACAAACACAGTGTACATCAGAAAAAAAATGAAATAACCAATACTCAGCTGCAAGTGGATGTGAACACAGGCTCAAAGATGTGGTATTGGGAAAAATAGGAAGTGGTTAAAAGCAAGCAAGAGGCATGATGCATAGCATGGACATTCATGTATACATAAAAAGCCCAACAATGGTTTTAAATGCATAAGAATTTATCAAGTTAACCAAAAGGAATAAGAATTTTTTCCACTGGTTCGAATATTTTGCAACTGCCAAGAATTTGCAAACAATTTCCACAATCCATAGAAAGCAAGTAATCGACCAAATGCCAGAAAATCAAAGGAACAAAATTTGGAAAGTTATTTCCAGAAATCAAATATGTCAATACAGAAAGAAAGGTGTGATTTTGGCAATAAATAACCAATCAAGTATGGGAAGAACCATTCAAAGAAAATCATGCAAGAAATCAAAACAAGTCACTCAATGAAATCAGAGTTTGCCAAGGGTTTTCCAATCCCTATTTTTACACCATCTTCATCACAGGCTAATCCATCGAAAACAAACAAACAATTCGAAAGCATATCGAAGAATAAATACTGAGAACTCACATTTTTAGATCGCCAACAAAATCCCAAATCGGTTAGCAAGAAGCATCTGAAAGCCACATGAATTCGAAGACAAGGAGAATCGATTCCAAGAAGCAACCGATTGCGATTTGGGTGTTTTTTTGAAAAACCCAAATTTATTTTTAGGAACAACCGACATTTTTGAAGACAAGGGTTTGAAAACGAGTCAACAAGGGGACATCCTATAATGCATTTGTGAAAAGGGGGTTTCTACTTTAACTCTTGTAAAATCATCTGTTGTTTTTCTAGTTTTTCTGTAAAACTAGGTCGTCTAGTTATAGGGTTTTAATTAGCAGTTTTCTATTGTCTGTAATAACTAAGGTTTACTAGCTATAGGTTTGTAGTTAAGGGAAAAATCTGATCTAGGGGATATAGTTCAGTCTAGGGTTTTGAGCGCAGGATTAAACATGAGCAGAGTTTGCGAGTTTACAGGGTTTTGTAAGTGGAGTCTGTTTTAGTATCTAGTAAATGTTTTAGGAATGCAGCAGTAGGCAGGGTTTGCCAAAGCTGGGTAATATCTTTATATTATTTATTTTCTGCATTTATTTTATCTACTGTAATTTGTTCTGTTATATTTTTAATATTTATAATTATTTTAATAAACCCTATTTAACCCCCCTCTGGGGTCAATCTAGATCCAACAAACACCGTGATTTGATCATCACTTACAAAGCTATTTTCAACTCCAAAATGTGACATGTTTGTTTACTTTCTATATCACATTCACATACGGTGATATATGTAAATGCATATTACTTGGTATAAATTGTCCGTGTAATTACAGTTAAGCCACTAAGTTCAGTTTTCTAATCAAGAGGACTGCCTGGTATCTACAGAACGAAGATGAGGCGGAAAACTACAATGAAAAATGATAAATGGGCACAATGTATTTACAGAAAGAGATAAAAAAATCAGTGCTAAACCTGAAATCATCCCTCACTACAACAAAACATGATATATAACAACGGGCAATGCCCGTTGTAATAGGTCTTTTACGGCGGCCAGCCCGCCCGTCGTATTAGGTCATGTTGTAATATGCCATCTATTACAACGGGAAATGAATGTGGTAACAGACGGTTGTAATAGACTTTTTACAACGGTCTTATGTTGTTGTTGTATGTTCCTTCACTAGAATAACAACCCGTTGTAATATTTTTTGCAACAGGTATTGACCATTGTCATATCTTCTATAACAACAATTAATGCCGGTTGTAAAATGCTGAAAGTTGCAATGAATTTGAATATTACACATAATATTAATAATAGTTACAAGAATTGAATATTTAATTCAAAAATGTTCTTAAACAAATATTTTTTATTTTTTTTTTGAAAATTGGTTCACTTTATTTCAAAACCAATACAAACCTATTTTATAAGCCTCGTTAAAACCTCATAACCCCCCTAGTGGGTACCTTATGAGGAAAAAGAGTACTTATAAAATAGGTATACAAACATAGAGATAGTCTAATTATTACATAAGAGAATGGACATAAAACAAAAAAAACAAACAAAAGCCTCTCTCTCTCTACAAGCCCAATTCGGCCCACTACCGCAAGTAAAAAGCCTCGTCACCGGATCAGCCGGTATCCTTCAGTTCGATACCCCATCTTCGAAGTATCATCTCGTTTCTTCCATCTCTTTTAGAAAAGCTGCCATTATTTTCCACCAAAAATTTAATTTCTTTTTCAATCTTCCATAGACAATTCAATGGATCCATGCTTCTATTATGAAAAGTCCTCAAATTCCTTTCCTTCCATATGAAATAGATCACCGTAGATAGAGTAGCACATGCTAAATCCTTCAGCTGACCTTTCTCTTTGAAATTATCGTGAATAAGCATCACTTCTTCCTTCAGTTCTCCCAAATTCAGTGAAAGATCCAATCTTTGCTTTAAAGAAAGCCAGATGAACGCGGAATAATCACATGCGAAGAAGATATGCTGAACTGATTCAGGATGGTTTTTGCAGAGAGAGCAAAGTGGATCTGATACATTACTGTACCTCTGGATTCTATCCTTCGTATTCAACCTGCCAAGAAAAGCAAGATAAGTGATAAAGGACATTTTTTACTGTTTTTTCCATGCCAAATTATAGAATAAGATTTGTCTTGATGTTCATGGTTTCTCAACAGATCCCACGCTTTATGAAAAGAAAACTGTCCTCCTTCACACCATTCATATGAATCATGGATTTTGTTTGGATGAATTGGGATGGAGCTTATCTCTTCAATCAACTCTCTGGTGGCTGGATGGATGTCAGGTATAAAATTATCGTTTCTGATTATGTAGCTAACTTTCTGATTTGCATTACCAATTAAGTTCAACCTGTCATAGCCAAGTAAATCCACCAGACACTTACAATTTATCCAAGGTTCATGCCATAGATTTGTATCATCCCCTGTAGCAATTGCTTTATTAAAAAGCTGCTTAGATCTTGTTCTTAGTTTTAAAAGGGCCTTCCAAGTTGAAGATGCATTATTATCACATGATATTGACCAAAAGAAACCATTCTTACAGTATTTATTTTGCATCCACTTACTCCAAATTGATGAATTAGCTAAGAATTTCCAGAGCAATTTCACACTAGCAGCTTTTTTAAGATCAGATAATAGTTTCAACCCCACACCACCTTCAGATTTTGGTCTACATAATTTTTGCCATGATACTTTATGAGAGGCACCCCCCAGAAAAAATCAGCACATAGAGATTGAATCTTGTCTATTGTATATTCAGGAATTTGATAGATAAAAATCCAATACAAAATAATAGGTGTAATAACAGAATTTATCAGCTCTGCCCTGCCTGCAAAACTGAGTAATTTGGATTCCCACCCATTTATTTTGCCTTGAATTTTCTGAATTAAGGAATTGCATTCTGAATAATGTAAATAACTGGAAGATAGAGGTACCCTTAGGTATTTGATAGGCAATGAACCTTGTTGAAATCCCAAAATATGAAGAATCTGATCTACATTTAATACTGAGCAACTGAAGAAGACCTTAGTTTTTGCAGCATTTACATTAAGACCAGCATAACTACTTAGATTCTGAAAAACCTGGTTAAGAGTCTGAGCATTTGCAATAGAAGATTTCCCAAAGATCATTAGGTCATCAGCATACAATAAATGTGATACTATAGGCTGAATTGAATTACTGGGTTGAAATTTCTTTTCTGTAGTAGCTGCATCCATCATGTAAGTGAAATATTGCATGGCAATTGAAAACAAATAAGGGGATAGAGGGTCTCCCTGTCTAATACCTCTATTAGAAATAATGAAACCCTTAGGTACTCCTTGTATCATGATTGAAAAAGTTGTTGTAGACATGCATTCATATATTATATTTATAAAATGAGGAGGAAACCTCATTTTAGACATTATAAAACATATGAATTCTCTGCTTACACAATCATAAGCTTTTTGTAGATCAACCTTGACACACATTTTAGGCATCCCCTTTTTCTTAAAGTCCCTTAGTAACTCATGTGCTAACAAGATATTTTCTCCAATATATCTACCATGAATGAAAGCACTTTGGTTCTCTGATATCAAATGAGGCAGAAAATGTTTTAATCTATTACATAAGACTTTAGAAAAGATTTTGTAATAGACATTGCAACATGCAATAGGTCTGTAATGAGCTATTTCAGAAGGCCTGTCATTTTTAGGAATTAATGTGATGAAGGTATGATTTAAATATTTTGGTAGTTTACCTGATGTAAACATATCTGAAATTGCAAGTAATAAGTCATTCTTTAAATCATCCCAATGCAGTTTAAATTTTTTTGCATTCATTCCATCAGGCCCAGGACTTGATTCATCATCAATAGAGAAAACTGCTTCTTTAATTTCTGTCAAATCTATAGGGTGTAAAAGAAATTGCTGCCCACTAGAGTTTATAGTTGAAATTGGCTGGAAATCAGGAAAGGAATTTATAACTTGACCATAAAACATGCTTTGAAAGTAATTAATTGCTTGAACTTCAATTTCCTCTGCCTTATATAATAAGTTCCCTGATAGATCAATAAGAGCTCTTATATGATTGAAGAATCTTCTGTTTGACATCCTGGAGTAGAAAAATTTAGAGTTGGTGTGTGACACCCCGTATTTTTACATTTTAAAAAGTAAGAAATTTACATACGTATACGATGATACGCAAAGCATATAAACCAGTAAAGCATGAAGATAAAAGATATTCTGTTTATACTTCTAGAATTAAGGTAAACGGGATTCACCATTGTGTTCGTCTCGGAAAAATACGCGAAATAGAGTCCGAGTTTTCGAGAATCGGAGTCCGTATGACCCGTTAAGGGCCCAAAGAAGATTAGTGGAAATTTGAAATTCGGAAATAGGTTTGAAAACCAGATCTGGGGGTAGGCGGGAATTTTCCCCGCCTAGGCCATGTCGACAGGGCTGTCGACAGGCCTGTCGACTTGGGCCCAGACCAAGTCGACAGCCCTATCGACTTACCTGTCGACAGGGGGTGGCCGGGGCAATTTGCCTGGCGCACCTGTTTGTCTCACCTGGTCTTGTTCTTGGGCTGATTCTGGAAGCTTCCGAGATCTGATGGTCCTAATCTATCCTAGATCTAATCCTATGGCCTAAAACACTCCTAATCTCTATAAAAACACCCCTAAGCCCACTCCTAAACCCTCATAAATCACTCTCTCCACGAAGTGCTGCCCAAATGCCAAGTGATCATGGCCTCCATTCCCTTTTCCTAAAGCCTAAGCACTCAAATCGGGTTCAAATCAAGTGGTGCAAGCTAGCTACGCCAAATGGAAGGAAGATCAACGTTGCTATGCGAGTTCCATGACGATTTTTCAACAAAGGAGGCACCTTTCCTAGCCAAGATGATTCATGCTCCTTTCCCTAGGCCTAACTATGTAAGTTCTAGCTACTTTTAGATGGAAACGGTAGTTTTGATAATGACATGGGATAAAATGAGGCTAAACATGACTATGCGAACCTATATGAACCTTACCTTGCCTCTTGTGTTCATGTTTATGATTTTAGGCCATGTGAGTGACTTAATCATGCCTCTCATGCTATGCATAACCTAGTTTATCTTACAAGTTTGGATCTTTATGCATGAAATGCTAGCATGAACCTTTAGGAACCATTTTTACTTGTGGAACATTGGCTAAGATTAGATTTTGGGGGCTTATGCATGTTTATGAACCCAAACCCCTAATGTTAACATGCAAGTTTGTGGCCAAATCCTTTATGACATTATGCATACTTATGGCCAATTCCCTTTTCTTTTCATGTTATGCATGCTTGTGGCCAAACCTTTATGAACCTATGCATGTTTTGAGCCAAACTCTCATGATACTATGCATGTTTGGGGTCATTGTGTAGCATAGTATCTCTACGATGCGACTCGTCCATTCTTGCGTTGGAACACGATTTGGGTTGAGGTTAGACAAGCGTGAATATAGCATGAAAAACTTAACTCGAAGTTGCATGAAAACATGATAGGCGAGCTAAACTTGACATGAACCATAATTTGGGTAAATGGGTATAAACGTGATAACATGTAACGTTAAATATGACATGTGTTTATACTTGAAAACATAACTTGAAATGTAACATGGAAGTTGACATGTGAGTATGCATAAAAACATAAGCTTGGGAATTTACCTATTAAGTTAGGTCTACCCATTGGGAATTTACCTATTAAGTTAGGTCTACCCAATTGCTTGAAAACTTGACTATGAACATGATACTAGACTAAACATGAAAGTGGCCAACTCGAGGTTGGGTTGAGTTTGCAACGTAAAACTACCCGGAACCGACCGGCCTAACTAGTAGTTGCAAACAATAGGACTCAATGTGAGAAGTTGGTCATGTTGTGCTTGAACCCGAGGTTAGACCAAGTTGTGGTGTAAATCTACCCGGACCCGCCCGGCTTAACTAGTAACCACAACAAAGTCTAATGTGAGAGGTTGGGGTGCATTAAATAATTAATGCCACATAATAGGGTTAAGTTAATTTGATTAATGAGGCTTAACCAAATACGACATGGACAAATGGGTTAAGTAATTTGATTAGGCTAATGATACTTAACAAAACATGATGGGGTTGGGTAGGTTAAGTAACTTGATTTGCCTAACGACACTTGACCATTTTTATACGACTAGTGGACGGGATTAAGTTAACTAACACTTAATCAATCCAACACGATAACTTGATAAGGTTAAGTAAATTTTCTTAAGTAACACTTAACCCATTAGACAAACCCCAATGCGGAGGATTGGGTAAATGACCATAGTTAACAAGGATAAGGGAAATAAGGCTAAGTGGTAAACCTTAGTTAAGGGAAACTAAGTAATAATCCTTAGTCAAGGAAATTTGGACCATTTCTTAGATAGATTAGTAACCCGATACGTTAGGTCAACGTTTAAGTATGCGTATAGGAGCAGGCTATCTGATTTAGATAAAGGCTCCAACGAACTGGGTAACGAAGCAGCGGCTTCGGGGAACGTGAGGATATTCTTGGGATCCCTCTGTGAGCTGCCAGGTCATTATACTAGGCTCACGAGAGGTTGAGGTCTGCGGTAGAAGAACCAAGAATATGCCTTGGTTGCTATGCGAGCGACCTAAAGACTGGGGTGGATAGCAGTGAGTCGACGAATACATAAGGTGCCCGAGATAGCAAGTTCGTCAATCATCTACAATCTTGAGTCAAGCGTATACGTACGGAAAGGCAGGGAACACCCAACATACCATAATTGCTATCTAATTATGGGTGAGGTAGGCCGTAGGATGTGGGCTGGCCGGAGTGTAGTTCTCATGCAAGATTTTCTCTTGTGTTGCCTTTCACTAGTTGAGGGAGGGGTCTCGTGGGACCATAGCCACGTGTAGAAAAGCAGACCTTAGTATCTGCATCGGCAGATAAATCTAAAGCTCCCGACCGAGTCCTGTATTTCTTGGTTTGCCCTGTGAACAGGACTCGGGTGGCACGATGTGTTACATGTGCGTACAGTAATAGAAAAACGATTCACGATGGATGCGTGGGAAAAAGGGCGCGGTTGAGGGTTAGCGTAATCCCTAGTGGCCTAGGTGGTTTAACCCAAACCGAAATACGAAAGCGTGCAATAGGTAAGCGTAATCCCTAGTGGTGCTAGGTGGCGTAAGTCCTAGTAGTTCAAACGATGATTCATATGGAAGAGCCTAGCTAGAACAAGGGTGACAGTCCAAACGATTTCAAGGATAATACGACATGAGGAAGCCCGTACGAGGTACAGCAAAGGACTGAACCTATATACATGGAAAGAAACATATGATTTGAGTAACCTATATATGCGATATATCAGGTTGACATGGACCATTACACGACTTTGAGTAAGGGACATTCCTGGTTAACACATAACAAGGCTGGGATACTAGTACGGAGGGTGCAGAGCAGATATATATGTTAGAACTAGGAAGAATATACATAATAGATACCATGGGATGTTAGACGGGGCAGATACCTTGGGATAATGTACTCGATAGAGGTCTGATGATGTGATACCTTGACTTATCATAACACCATAAGTTTGTCATGATACCTTAGTTCACCTTGCCACAGGAGTCAACCGGCTAACCTGGTTTAGTTTATCTATCTTGTAGTTATCCTTATGTTTACTTTCAGTTTATGCATGTCATGTTACCTTTACCTGTTTTTATACTGGAAGTAGATAGGACTTACTCAGTCTTTTTGACTGACCCGTTTTGTTTCGCCTCTTTTCTTCCGTTCCCCCCCCCCAGGTTACAGGGAGGAAACAATGCTGTTTAGTCCGGACTTCTTCTGTTTGAAGGTCATCATGGATGGCTTGGACTTTCTTGGCTATGGCTACTTTACTGTTTTATTTGGGGAATAATTTATCAAAAAGTCTTTATGCTTCTTTACTATTGCAAGACAGGTTTTGATGTACTCTGATGTAAAAGGCTTTAGACCTTATTTATTCATGTTATGAAAGTTTGATTTTTCTTCCGCTATTTATATATGTTCTGTCTTGTGATATTTCTGTGCATGTTTACCAATAATGCCCCTCTAAAGCTAGTGCATTCCTTTGCGAGTGACCCTAGCGGAGGCGGGGTGTTACATGGTGTCTGCCTGTTGTAACCATGTTACCTTTGCTTGTTGTTTTAGAGCTTTGAAATGAATCTGTTGCATATTTTGAAATTCTTTTTTTGCTAACAAATAATTATCATATATCAGATAATCTTCTGGATCTTCATCTGCAGCTTTCTCTAACTGGTTTGCAACTTCTTCTGCAAGTTTAAGGTCAGACTGATTTCTATCTCTCAATTTATTCCAGTTTTTGAGTTCATTTTTGCAATTTTTTAGCTTTTGCATTAACTGATAACCATAATAACCCCAACCAACTGAATTTAGACCTTTCTGAACTGCTACTGAATATCCATCCAAGAGATGCCAGTTATTCCTATATCTGAAAGGAAAACCCTTCATCTCTGTAGTTGAAATTAGGTCTACTAATATAGGGTTGTGATCACTTGATTTTTGAGAAAATGATAAGGCTTTTAGATCAACAAATAATTGTAGACAGCAATTATTTATCAGTATTTTATCAATACAAGTGGCTATTCCTTTCCTACGCCAAGTATAGTTAAATCCAAGAGGTTTTATTTCTGATAGAGAAGCTTGAATTAAAAATCTCTGAAATTCTCTCAATTGTTGAAATGGCATAGCTAAACCTCCTTTCTTATCTTTTGGAGAAGACACATTATTAAAATCCCCCATTAGAACCCATGCTTTACTTATCAAACAGGCTTCATTTATCAAATTTTGCCACAAAGTGATCCTTTCTGAAAATAAGTTGCTTGCATAAATGACTGTAAACACCATCTCCAGTCCACCCTTATTACAAACATTCAGAGTCATGTGTTGAAAAGATGAGGATGAAAGCACTACATCCCAAACATTTGTATCCCAGATCAGTAAAATTCTACCAGTAGACAAAACTGAATTGTTAGTTAGAAATTTCCATGAACTAGGTAACATAGATGCAAATAGAACTAGATTATTAGCTGACAATTTGTTTTCTACTAAACCAACCAAGGTTGATTTAGTGAAATTTAGGAGGGATAACACTTCTTTCATTCGAAAAACAGTGTTCATCCCCCTGACATTCCATGTTAGCATTGTCATTTAACAGAAGAAGAACTCCTTGTGGTTCTTTTAGGAGGAGGATTAAAAGTAGGATTGACTGTTGTGTTGTTAACTTTTCCATAATCAGCATTTTTATCTACCATGCTAGAAACATCCACTTGCTTACCCTTGACCTTGTTCATTTCAATTTCAACTTCTGAGATAGCATCAGCTACTACATTTAGATCATCTGGAATAGCATTTTCTGGCAGATTAGTATTTAGAAAATCTAAATCATATGTTACATTTGTGGGAACCTTTTCTTTTTGTAAGTGATCTGAATTTATTTGATCATTAACTTCCTCATTTATCTCATATGTATCATTTTGATATTCAGGTGGTATCCATCTTGGATTTGTTGAAAATTCATGGAGATCATCTTCATGCCCAAACAGATTACACTGAAGACACTTGGAAGGAACAAATTCATACTCCACCTTTATGATAAGCTTTGTTCCATTATGCATTAAAGCAGGGATTTCAGTTTTAAGATCTGATGCTGTATTGATAGAAAGTAGGACTCTAGCATATTTTGTAAATCGTTTATATGCAGTATTTTCATCAACTAACACTGGTTTTGCAATAAAACTAGATATCAATTGAATAGCATCAATAGTCCAGTACTCCATAGGTAGATCAATCAACCTAATCCAGATCTGAACTGAATCACCTTGTTTTTTTGAAAAATCATATCCTGGTGACCATGATTCAATTAATAGCAGCCTTCCAAAATACGAATAGGTAGAAGTTTCCAATATTCTTTCATAGTCTATTTGTTCTTCAAACTGAACAACAAAATCAAAAGAAGGAGATACATGTATGTGAAAATTACCCTGAGGCTTCCAAACTTTGGTGATATAATCTTTCAGTTTATTGGATGAGAGCCTAAAATGAATCGGAATAAGAGCTAAAGTGTTTACCCAAGCTTCCTTTGATTTGTTGAAAACCTGTAATGGAATAGTAACATGATCTGATGAAGGTTCAATGTAACTTAGCTTTCGATCAGATCTAGCTATTTTCCTTGAATCGGAAATGATTTTCAATGCCAAATTAGTAGTATATGTCTTTGATTGAGGATTGGCGAAAGAGGATGGAAGAGTAACGTGATGGATCTGATTCAGATTTGGATTTGGATTATCAGCGCCTGAGGAAGACGCCATTAGAAGAGGAAAAAAATTTAACAAATAAACATCTCGTTTTCTTAAACAAATATTTATTCAAATAAATATTTATTACACTTTCAAATAATACACACAGTGTTTTCCCTCTATTTACACAATCACTTGTACATACACTTCCTCACTACATTTCACTCGTATACATTGACTCCTCACTACACGCTTATTCACTACACGTACACAGTCACATGGTCTCTCAATGAGTATTTTGAAGTAGGTATTATCGAACGCAACGAGATTTCCAAAACCTGTGCTTCCTAATATGTGTGCTCCAGATAATGCAGATAATTAGTTGAACTCATTTTAGCATTGTTGTGTTGTCTTTTCTACATAGCTTTGTTGTACTCGAAAACATTTAGACCAATCGCATTCATAAATAATGGAAATATTTAGCTATGTCAGTGATGCTACAAAATTAGACATTTACCACAACTAATGTGCATACCGCTTGACCTGTTATCAATATATTCTGCGAATTAAGAAAACTGAGGGAAGGACTTGTGCATTGGAGAGACTTGTGCATCAAATATGGACAAATTAACTTAAAAATATGAATCAAAATTCATAAACGTGATATTTGTTATAATATTATGAAAAATTTAGGACGTTCGTAGTGTCCATTATTTTTCGAGTTATGGATAGTAATAGTGATTCTTTATCGGGTTAACTCGACAAACATAAATAAAAAATCAGTACACTCATAGTGTGTAAGAAACTAGAATTTGAATGATAATATGTCAATCATGGTTTATAGTGAACTGTGTAAACATTAACCTATATACCAATGGAATAATTGAGCTTAATATTGACTAAGAACTTTCTTGACAAGTCGTTGAATATTAACAAACTACAAGTTTTCGGTGATCGTAACTTGAAACAACAAATGCTGCTTATTGTACTTCCAACATGATGTATCTTCTGTTTACTGTGATATTGGTCTCAGGAAATAACAGAATAATGAGAATTTTTGGGGGAGGTACATTTATCAGGAAATGTAGAGTTACACATGAAAAGTGGGAATAACATCTATAAATTAGGATATTGGATTTTTTTTATATAACAACTGAATGTATAAATTTAATATGCAACAAGATCACAAAAGCAATAATAGTATGTCAACAATAATGTGAATATGAAGAAGTAATTACAAATAAAAAACCTGCAAGCACCAGGAATTTAAAAGCCAAACCAATTTAACAAAAAGAGCAGTTTTTGAACAAAACAGTACTAGCATGACACATATTTAGACTTCTATTAACAATCTCACTAACGTTTCGACAAGAACAAAAATAAATTTTTAAATAAGGATATTGGATAAAGTGGACCAAAGATGATATGAACATGCACAAAACGATAGAAACATGGTACTTGCAAGAAAGAAGATATTATCAACATAGTGGCAAAATGACAAAGGAATATCGATAGTAAAACTGGAAGATAATATTCAGAAGAAAAGCAAGAGAAATTTTAGTGAGGTAGAGCTCAAGATAGAAAAAAATTATGGAGAATATAGACTTCATCTAAATGACCCTGTTCTTTTGGTAATAAACCTGGAGGTTGATGATAATGAAGACAAGTTGCAATGAATGTTATAATGTTTATGATAATGATTATATTTACAAAATAATTTAATACGGTATTTATAAATGATAAATGTAACTACAGTGTTACACCAATTGCTTATAATCGTTAGTTCTGTCAAACATAAATTTAATACTGACTTGAATGCCCCATGCTTATTTGATCAGAGTTGCTACAGACACTTTCTCATTATAGAGTAGTCTCTCATACTTGCTCATTTGTTGATTGGCTGCGTGTTTTATATTTTGCATTAATTTAAAGCGGATCCATAGCAATAAGCGGGCGAGTTGCAGCATAGTCCCTTCTGCTAGACTGATGCTAGCACTAGCAGACTTCCAACATGAGTAACTCTACATTTACCGGTTGAATTCATATATTGGTCTCACTAAAACTATGAATTCCATCAATTATTTTGTCACCAGTGTCAATAAATTCGTGCTCAACTTTATGTACTGTGATACCTGAGTCATGAATCCAATCTAATGAGGCATAGTTCCAGCATTTTCAACCACCTCAAGTCCAAGCAAATCAGCCATTCCGATACTCGCCGATGATTTTGTTGTAGAGACGCTTGGACGAGATGATAGCGACTTCTTCTAGTAAGTTTTTGTTCGCGTGGAAATCGAGCGTCACACGCGAGTAGTAGCGCGAGTATACTTGGTTGGAAGGCACGGGTTTGAATGGATGGATTTCCACTGGGAGACGAAGAGGAAGCTTCACAATTAAGGATGGAGGCGGCGAATCGGTATATACGGAATACAATTAGGGCTTCGGGGAGCTTGCTAGCTGGTGCGGTTTTGAGATAATGGGCCGCTAGCTGCTACAACAACAACATCTAGTGCGGTTATGGATGTTCATATGTTTTGGATATTGATGCTTTCAGTACATCTGTTATGTGATATGCCTTATCGAATGCAAATACACTGTAGCATAAAATATAGTGCAAAACTGCTAGTAAATGTAGACATGAAAAATTGTGAACACTAAACAAATATATAAATCTTGACAATGAAATAAATGTCAAATGAAAGTTTTAATATTATGAAAAAATTAAAATTTATTTAAATTTCATGTTGATACAAAATAATAATCGAAGTTATTTAGTATTGATTATTACTTATTTATTATTAATAAGTGTATATTATACAGATGAAGACAAACTATTAATTATTATAGTATTTAAATTTAAATTGCATGCTTAATTTAAATTATTGTTTATTATTATTTAGAAATTATTAGTTATTTATTTATATATTAATAATTAAAAATGTTGTATTATTGATTATGAAAAAAATTAAAATATTACTTTTCTATTATTAAAAATATTAATAATAATTCATTGTATTATGAAAAATTAATTCAAATTATTAATCATAATTAATGGGTTATTATTTATGAATTATTAGTTATAATAAATTATTAATTATTTGATATTAAGTATATATTATTACTTATTCCTTTTCTTAACTATTTAATCATAATTATTAATTAAAAAATTAATTATTAAATTTTACTTGATATTTATTAATTATAATTTAATATTAATTATTAATTATTAATTATTAATATGTATATATTATTAATTATTAATATAATTTTTAATAGTAATTATTAATATTTATTGTTAATTATAAATTATTATGCATTTAATATTAATCACTCGATATTACTTACTAACGAAAAGTAAAATTAAACTTGTTGGAATACTAATTATATATAATATTAATAATCAGTGATTATTTATTAATAATCATTAATTATTGTAAGTTATAAATGATTAATATAATATTATTAATGATTAACTATTAAATATTAATCAATAATATAATATTATTAATAATTAGTAATTCGTAATAGTAATATAATATTTTAATTAGCAATTAGTAATATAATGTTGTTCGCAGCTGTAGCCCAGCGGTTAAGAACTTTGTGCCATGGTAACAGTGGTGCGGGTTCGAAACCTGGAATGACATGCTAAGAGCTTACCATGTGCATACGCTAAGATCAACCACTTATGTGGTGCTCGCGGACCAGGCTAGATGCACTAGGGAGGGTTTTGCGACTCCGGTCAGCTTACCTCCGGAAAAAATTCAAAAAAAAATTTATAATTGGTAATTGGTAACATATGATTAATTTAATATTATTAAAGATTAATTATGAAATACTAATAAATAATAAGTATAGGTTTTAAAAAAGCATTATAATTATCAATTATTGATTATCACCTATAACAACGGACATTTTTAGCAAGTTGTAAAATTAGCAACTATTACAAGGGATATTTTTAGTCCGTTGTAAAATTAACACCTATGTAACGACCCAAACTTCCCCGTAAAGGAAAGCCCGGAATGTGCTGAGAACACGACAAATCAAAACACAAACAGAAGAACATTTCATTGCTTATTACAACAATTCCATCAAAATACAAGAATATAACAGAGTATGAATAAATATTATACATTTGATAAATATCAGAGATTTAAATTACATTTACATACATCGCAGTAGAAAAATAATACAAAACATAACTGAAAATAATACACGGATACAGAGCTTTTCGAATATCACTTCAGTTGTAAACCAGGATCCTGCGAATATAATATCTGCAAAACCCGACTATTAGCTGCCCATATGGAAAATAAGGGCACCCAGAGTTTACTTTAAAATAATAAAGTCCAGGTCAGTCATGTGACTGGGGTGAGAACTAAAACAGTTATTTTAAACTTTACTTTAAAAATAAAGTAAATCAAGGGACCACGCCGTATAACACGGAACGGGTTTCCTTCCAAGAATACCAGTGCATAAAACAAATAGCGCAATGCATTTTGGAAAAATGAAGCTATTATAAGACCCAAGTCCCATCACACAATGCAACGCAAGCCGGAGGATAGGGTTTTACCTTATAATAGCCTAACATGCTTGGTACGTTTAAAACAAGTCATTTGATACTATTATAAATGCATAGTGTATAAAACAACTTCAAATATAAATGTATCAATCAAAGGCGGCATGGGTACCATCTATCATGTCACCGATATAGGCTCTACAATCAAAATCGAAATGTCACGTATTGGAAATTGGATTTTCGTCATGAGTCGAGGCAAGGGATGTACTCCTCGCCGGCTTCGAGACACTCTAGCAAATGCCTCAGGATCTCCCGTAGAAGACCCTTGGATCCTCCAAGGCCGGTCCACACTTACGTTAGTGGATTAGTTATTCCTGAATACACATTTCCCAGTCCTATAGGACCTATACCCATAGGTTCCGTAGAGACCGATATAACCGAGGCGCCTCGCATTCCAACAACCACAAAGGTAAAAATAATATAAATGTCAGGGCTTGCAAAATCACATAGATAGAAAGAAACATCATGCCCTCCTTGGGTTCCCTTATCCCTTTTTAACTCATACTGAGGTGTGAGGCTCGCGAATTAACGCTATACACAAAGCTATGCTATATTAAAGCCGTTCTTTGATCATCAACCACAAGACTCTTCTTTTCAACAGAAGTCTTGATCATTTGCATCTTAGCATGCCACACGGGAAATTCACGCCATGCGACTGATGTCTATCGATATATAATCTCTGAGCTCGTACGTCTCAGAGAAGGGCGTTAAGCAAGAGAATAAATTCTCCGCCGCCAAACAGATATATATTTAATAGAGATCAATCAACACAGAATAAAATCCAATGTTAGACACACATCCATTTACAAGTTCATTCTGGGTCTGAACGAAACCGGAGACACCTTATTCCTCGTCCCATATGTCGAATACAGGAGAGAGGTCCTCGCATATCCGGTCGATCTCCAAGTACGTCTAGACGATCACCACTTATTACCCCGTCTTGGGTGTACAGCCCAATCAAGACATCATTAATCATCCAAACGATGTGAAGACCTTCGGTCTTCAACCACCGTCTTCATTGTCAACTTATCGTCGAATCAGTTATTCAGAATGGGTATAAACCCGGCCTTTTCGAATAACTCGCGTATATAACAAACAAGTGCTATAAAAACACAACACACGTCTCATTCCAATTCTGAATATTCTTTTATTTAAATATTCACATCTTTAGGGATTTGTTCCCATTAATTTTATCAAAGATAAATTCTTTAAAATTTATTCTTTAATCTTCCTTTGGATATCATTCAAACCATATTAAGGTTTTCCAAACTAGTCGAGATTAACGCACCTTACCGAAGTAATCATTTGTTTAATTTCCCAATCCCAACCTATTAATCCCATGGAGCAAAACTGTTCTTACCCCATATCTAACACCATGGTGTTATCGGTAAATTTAATTACCATTTCCCGTTCAAATCTAATTAAAGATTTAACTATAGCTTGGAGCAAAACTGGTGATACTCCACTCTCGATCATTTCCCAAATTTGATAATTTAAATTATCAATTCACATTTCAATCTAATTAAAGATTCATTAAAACTCCACTTAGTTTTAATCTTCCCCAAAATCAATATTAATGATTATTTAACTTTGGAAACACAAACATGCCGCATCGACAATCTACACCGTACTATTGATTTCTGCCTATATATAACCTCTGAGCTCGTATGTCTTAAAGAAGGGTGTTAAGCAATAGAATAAATTCTCTACCACCAAATAGATATATATTTAGCAGAGATCAACCATACAGTTCGAAATACAATGACAAACATGTAATCCTGTCCTTAACTGGGTTAAAGAACTAATGTCATTTAAAACAAAGTTCACGATAAACCCAAATCACATTCTATTAATGGAATCTTCATGGAAAACAAATCAATATATAATCGATATCAATTTCCGTATCCGACTAATAATACAAATGGAATAACGGCAAAGCCTTTTAAATTCCATATGTATTAACAGTCTTCCTCCACAGAAGTTCACTTCGATTATTATCAATCGAATTCCATTCAATTCCAATTTAATATATTAAATTGGAAAACTTTACTTTGGAAAATCTCTGTTAAATCTTAATAAAAAGATTTATAAATTCCAAATCACATTTCACTGTAAATCGGATTAAAGAACGAATGTCGTTAAAAACACAGTTCACAATAAACCCAATTCACATTCCATTTTCAGTTCCAATTAAATGTTAATTAATTGGTAATTCTTCTCTACACCTTAACTAAAAGATTTATTCTTTTCACCCAGGGTTTAAGAACAATGTTACTGAAGACCCCATCCCATCAGTCTCTAACCGTAAATTAGTAAGAGAACAATTCCCTAAGTATTAATCCCGAAGACCGAAACCAACATCAGATCAGTACCCAGGAAAGCATTCAACTTATCTAATCTCTAGTTAGTTTCTAATTTTCTCAACTCCATTGGGTTTAAGAATAGTATTATTTAAGATACCATTCACAACAAACCCAAAATCTCATTCCATTGTTAATCGGGTGAAAGAATAAGTGTTATTTAAAACATCGTTCACGGTAAACCCAAAATCCAATTTGATATTAAATACAAGGCTCTGAATAGAAAATATATCGGCTTATATTCAATATCAATTTCTCAAATCAACAAATATCGCATTGGAATAACGATATATATATCTTCCAAATTACTCCGTAATATCCGTATAATCACGGAATCCAATATCAAAATATTCCGAGGATAATTTCGATTCAAATCCACTCCAATTCATATATTGGAAACTCTAGTTATTTTTAAAACCATTTCAAATCCAATTTATTTATTTTAAAAATATTGGATTTATAATTCTAGTTCATAACTAGTTCATTTCGATAAAAAAATATTTTTACCTTTTCAAATATGGAATTTTCCAGCCCAATTATTTCCAAATCATCTATTATGATTTTACACAAATTATTGATATTTTTAATAATTTTATCAAGGCCCGTACAGTCGATTTTCATAAATGGTGTCATCGAATTGCACTTATAACGACCTTTTCCAAATTTGATTTGGACATAATTCCAAATCCAATTGTTAGATTTTAAATCTCTCATATTCGTTCGAAAGCTCTTTTCGATTTGAACCCAACGGTTCCGGTTTTAGGAGAATCCGACGGTCGGATCTCCCGTAATGTCAATTCAAAGTCAATGGTCTAAATTCACGAACTTCCGCGGCGCGGCGCGCTCTATTCAGGCCATTAAATATATATAATATATATTATATATATTTCTCGATTTCCATTCAAAACGTATTTTATAAATCGTTTTAAATTCGTTTTAAAAATGATTTCAACTTCATATTCAATTTCAAATCAAAATTGAATATTCCAAATCATTAGCATATAAATGCTGATATTTTCAAAATATTATATTTTTAAATCACTTCCTTTTCGATATTCATTATAAAAATGAATAAAATCGATATAAATATCGTTCACTTCAAAATGGCGTTAATCTAATCAACACGGTTTCATATATTTAGATATATTCGTGTCCATCCCAAATCGGACATCAAAATCAGATTTTGATCTTTTGCTGAACATTATTTTAAAATATTCATTATTTTAAAATAATCGTTATTTTTAAAATATTCATTCTTTCTGAACTGGAATCAGACACAGTCAATCACCATATAATGTAATTATATGGATTTCATACAATACATGTATAGAACAACAATGATAAACAATCAACAATCATCCAGAGTGCATCTATATTGCATAAGCATTAAATATAAATATTTAACACTTACAATAGTCTGTCAACCTATCGATTGACATACAATTAAACAGTTGGGATTAGTGTACGTCAAATATCATCCCAACACCCGTGTGGGGTTTCAATCCACAAACACAAAATTTATTTGTGCAGTTGGGCGATGTGTAAAATTTATCGTCCTAATCCATATCAGTCAAATGGGTGCACATAAACAAATCGTCCGGTTTGTAAATGAATTTTATTTTATTCATATACACGTTAAATATTATATTTTTAACGATAAAATATTTATTTCAACACATGAATATTTTATTTTATTCCACATCACAATCAATTTGCACAACACAATCAACTCAAACAAGTCGTCCATGGTTTGTGGACGACGGGTTTCGGATGCTGCTAAGCACCGTCTGCGTCCTAGTATATATTTGTAACTAGTAAATAAATTAAAGTGAGAAGTTCTCACCTTTGGGTTCCACTCCTCCATTCCTTATTTCTGAATAGTTCGGATTTGTATTTGATTCCAGTCGGTTCCATCGCTATCTGTTTCACACTATTTTTATATTAAAAACACTACAAGAAAACACTGATTTTGCAGCGGAAAAATCCGTCGTTGAACCCTCGCTAAAGGCCTGTTAGCGACGGATTTGCAGCAGAATATGGCTATCGCTAAAAAACACGTCGGTATTTCAAGCATAATTTTGCGACGGAAATTAGCGTCGATTCTCCGTCACTTTACCGTCGTTTTCTGATATATTATCATTTCATTTTAAAATATTTCACCGACGTTTTACCGACGGATATATATAACATAATAAAATCAGTAAATATTTTTCTGTCGCTAAATACACACTATTTTGCGAGGGATTACCGATGGAAATATATAGCAAATATTTTACATTCCAGTTATCCGTTAGTAAATCTTAGCTATATAGCGACGGATTACCGACGGAAAATATAGCAAATATTTTGCAGCATTTCTATCCATCAATCTAGACATCAAATATATTCATTTCAACAATACTCAACATTCAATACTCATCGTTCAATAGAACATATATACATATGTATCAACTAGAAAAACTAATGTCACAAAACATTATATAACAATAAAAAATGGTATAATAATTAATAAAATATTCACATAACACTCAACATTCATAACATTATCCGATACAAGTTAAAACTAATGTCACGTAAACAAAAATTATGTTTACATAGTTGATGGATCTATGCATCATAATGTCTGAAGTTCATCAAAAAAAAAAAAAAAAAAAAAAACTGCACACCTATATAAAAAAAACTTCTCGTTTTCTGCATGGATCTATCCTGACAGGGCTTAAATGCTTGTCCTCCAAATTGCTCCTTGATCTTGGAACTGTAAGTCTGCAACATAACACCACAATAAGTTTTAGGAATAAAAAGTAGTCAACTATACATAACAAGCACATTTATCATTATAACTGCTAGCTAGCATTCACAAATAATGACAAAATACAATTTATAATCCAAGTTACCAAGATGTCACAATATCCAAGCTAATAAAAACACACTTACTTAAAAGATGTGTAGATGATTACACAAAAGCACATATACTCTCGGCCCAGTAAATAAAGAAAGCATTAACTTCACAAATAGGTACCCAAAACTACAAAAAAGAATTAAATACGAATAATGTAAATATTACTCAAATCTTCCTGTCATATGTCAAAATTCAACAACTCTGGTTCACATATTAGTTCTTCCTAGTAACCTACTATTTTTTGGGCATGCAATTTTTTTTGAAGATAATTCAAATTAAGAGCTGGTCAAAGTCGCAGATCAAGTCAAGAATAGTTTGGAGTCAAATTTTAAATTTAGCTATCAACCTTAATACTCATAATCCAAAAAAAGAGTAAAGTATACAGTATATTCTACATTATTCTTTCTTCGCAACTAGGAAGAACTAATATGTCAACAAAGGATCATATCATGGTAGATATCCAAGATTTAATATGAAATAAATAGCAAGAACCATATAAGTTGATTTCCACGAACAACATAACTGAGCCTACTGTTGTGAAGAAGTATACGCATTTAGTCAGGCAAAAGATCACACTAATATTGATTTAGTGTTGTGCGTAACGTAGAATATATTACATTTTCAACCATTTCTCTTACTACCAAAACAAATGGATGTATGAAACGTCATATCACAACACAGATCCAAAATTTATTATGATGCCTATGGGAACGAAGACATAAATTGACTTCCACCATCTGTTCCAACACATGGCATTTGTAGCTTACAAGTTTTGAATTACGATATACCATGTAGCAAGGAAGTCTTTAGAATAGCATAATTGTAATACTTTATGAGTAAATATCCTAAAAAACCAAGACCCTTTTTCGTTTAAAAACGAGTTTTGGGTTTCCAAATTGTAGTTCAAATAACATGGGGGAGGTGTTGGAAAATTTTAGTCATTACAACAGGAAATAAAGAAAGAAAATATAGTTTTTTACTAGTATTCCTCATATATTCTGGACACTGCTAAAATCAGACATGTTTTTCTTTGTTAGCATCAAAGTACAAATTTTCCTAAAGGTACAACAAAAATGTTTGTTCATTAATAATTAGAAGAATCGTTAATAAAGTGATCACCAATAGAAGAGAAGGGCTTGGAATAAAGAGTCCATATGCAGAAATAGACTAAATAAAGTGATTTATATGCAGATGCTCTATTAATTGCATGTATAAAAATGAATTCAAGCCTTGAAAAAAAATTACACATAACCTATTCGTACAAAGAATACTGTAGGAATCATCAGTTCACATCTGTTAATATTCATACCAAAAAGGGGAAGCATAGCAAATAAGTGGAGATAAATACATGCAGGTTTATCCATTTTATTGAAATGATTGTTTATTTTATTCAAATAATCATTTTGTTTAACGAATCAAATTCTTCAAAAAGAACCCTTTTGACTTTGTAAAGAAATATAATTTTAGATGTTGAAAAAAAGGCCAATAGGATGAAGTTGTTGAACCATTTTGATCATTACTAACAGTGCTTTACAGGTGGAGATTTGCATGTGGTGATTGGTCCCCTATCAAAGCCTTTGTTCGATGGTAAATTTCTTGATGGCAAGCCCCTGTTCAATCCTCATGTTAACACATTCCTACATTCAACTATTTTAATTCTGCTTCTCTACACTCTGTTCATATTCATATACAATGTTAAAACTATTTGTAATATTGTAATAAATTATTTTTTCCTTTACTGTTACTCTACTACATTTATATATTCCTCTCCATTATGTTTACAAATGTGCTAGACTTTTACTTGTTCTTACATAAGTTGTATTAGAGCATGGTGGTTTCACAAAATCCAGTCAAAGATTTGTCAGTTAATGCATACTGAGTTTTGGCCAACTGAGACTGCAATGACATACGCAACTTCCTAATGTCACATGTATGTAACCATTTGTCCCACATGCAATTAAGACTCACAGGAAGTTAAACCATGATCTGACTTGACTGTCAGATTTTTTATGATCCCGTGATCTATCAGGAGTAGCAATTTTTCTACTTTATACAGAGTATCTCAGTTTTGGGTCGATATCACCTTAGCCGCTTATTTACGGTTTTCCAAATGTTCAATTCAATCTTCATCATCCATCCAATCTTTTATTTTAATCTATTAAATATCATAATTCGGTGGGGAAAGCTTCAGCAGCCCCACTGAAACAGAAAAAAGTATGGCTGGTTTATGATATTTCCTTATTAAAACATTTTGATCATCAAAAACAATGCACGTTCTCCATGTAACATTTAAATCGAAAAACAAACCCTCTAGATTGAGAGTACTTAAAGCATGACCAAGTCAGGATGTACAATAATGGGTTATCTAGGCAAAATATTATGTAGCATATACAGAGACTCGAAGATGAAACCAAAATGTGGTATTATTTCCTAGAAATTACCTTTTCAGTGACAAAAATAAGTTCAGATATAAACTGGTACAATAGTTTTAGCATATGTTCTTATGTAAATTATCCTTATTATTAACTCTAAGATCTACTGCTACAAAATTTATCTTGCCTTTTTAATTGAAACTTCAACAATCGTCATATGCAACATGGCAAATAATGGCTATATATATATATATACATATATATATATATATATATATATATATATATGCATGTATTTAAACATAAATATGTATAAATACTCACCATTCCAACTTGATGGGCGAAAGTTAAGCCAATAGTTCTTGTTCCACAACTGTCAAACTGCAATGTATCCAGACTCAGCTTGGTCCAATCATCCACAAGTGCGTGCATTTTTTCTAAAGCAAGAGTGTTAACCTGTGTGGTTTAATGGGATGTGAGTATCCATAAATTTCGACAAAAGAAAGCAACAGATAACTGTTATATATGACTTGGAAAAAGGCTGGTGGAGAAGTAGATAAGCGCAAATTGCTTACATAATCATGGATTCTTGATTCCTTAGCACTTGACTTCTCTAGAGAAGATTCCCTTCAACGGTTGGTATAGATAATGGAATTAATGGACCATCAGCTTGAGCAGTGTTTTATATTCCAGTATGACCCTGCATTCAAAAGCTATTTATTTTACATCGACACAGAGCAATAGCATAGAGCAGTGGCATAGAGAGGAGCACAGAATTAACAAATTGAATATATTAATAAAGAGCTACTTTGGCATAGTTCAAAGAATGGAGTATACAGGATCAACCTCGAAAATAAAATTAAAATCTAACTTTCAAAACATGATTCTTACCTTGAAGCTATATTATAAAAGTGCCCACACCAATTGATTCCGTATGTTTTTCTGTTAATCACAAATCTGGATCTACTGAATTTAAATTAAAGGAGCAGGAATAAATAGAAGCATATTTAGTGGGTTTGCAACTGGTCATAAGTGGAAATCTTTTGTTAGAAAAATAATGCATGAGTGGGGGTAATGGATGAGAGGGAGGAATCACGGGAAAACGAATTTCTTCCCTTTGAAACACTGTCAGGCACCCACGTAGAAACCAAAGGATTCCTCCTCCTTCCTGTGCATGCTTATGCAGTTTTATTTCTCCTATAATTTATTTCTCCTATAATTTATAATGTACATATTCTTTGTTCATTTTCTTTAGACTTCTTTTGTTCAAGTCGGTTTTGAAAATAATGTAAAACAAAATCAATATGTACAATGGAAATATCAGCAGAAATATGGTAATCTTATTTATTATATTGCCTTATTCATTAAATACTGATATATATGATGTTAATATTGTATCTGCAATTATTTAGCATTGTATTTTATGAAATTTATAGTAATAGGAAATAAACAATTAATTTTCGAACATGTATAGGTCGATGTATGGCATAGTTAAAAAATTATGAGTTTCTAAATGTTGCACATAATAGCCACAGGAATACATGAAGTATGTAAAATAAAAATTACTATAGATAATTTGATTGCAAATTCAGTTTTGGTAGGACCATATTTCAGATGGGAAAGTATGATTATGCGTACATTTGCTGTTTGATTTGTAGAATTCAAAATATGGTTTGTGAATAGAACAATACATTAGGCCTTATTTTTTAAGGCGTAGATATGCAATGATATTAATTTTAGTATTATATAATGTAATTTATTGTAAAACAACATGCATATAAAGTGAAATCAGGAATCATGAAAATGTTTAGGATCACAAATTTTTGTTATTTATGCTGATGTACATAGCGAAATAGAAACCCCGGGATATGGGGGATAAGTTGTAAATGGAAACTTCAAAAAAATTGAAATCAACACAATATTTAATTTCTAATCAATATGAAGTTGTACTGTCTTATAACCTTATTATCTTATCCAGGTAATAGCTTCAGACTATATAGTTAACACCCAAGAATACTGCGAAGAAGAGTAAATTCAATGTCATATCTGCACGTCTTCAAAATTCAACGTAATAGATTCAGATATGAGCGCTTTTAGGCCTATTTCTTGTTGTAATACAATTTACAAATGCATCTCCAAAATTATATCTAGTAAATTTAGACATGTATTTCTTTCGCTCATATCTGCAAATCAGCCAGCCTTTTTACCGAACAGAAATATACTTGACAACGTACTTGTAGCACGTGAACTTATCAAAGGCTATAACACATTCAATATATCCCCATGAGCCATGATTAAACTTGATATTAGAAAAGCCGTTGACACCATTCAATGGCCTTCTATTATCTGTATACTTAGCTATATGAATTTTCCATCTTGTTTTACTGCTTGGGTATACTCTTGTATTAGTTCAGCTAACTTCTCCATCAATGTGAATGGTTCTCCTATTGGTTTTTTCGACAACAAACAAGGGATACGCCAAGGTGATCCAATTTCATCTTATATCTTTATTACCGTCATGGAAATGTTAACTAGTATGCTAGATAATTTGGTTGATTCGAAACTTTTTGATTTGCATCCCAAATGTAAAGACCCACGTATAACATCTCTGATGTTTGCTGACAATTTGATTGTGTTTTGCAAGCCAAATGACAAAACCTTATCCAATATTATGACCACTCTTCAAAAAATTTATACTCTGACGAGCTTAAAAATAAATTTTGATAAATCTAATATCATTCTTGCGGGTGTTAGTCAAGCTCGGAAAATATTCATTTAGCATTACACTGGTTTAACTTGCAGTGATTCAACCTTATCCTATCTTGGGCCGCCAATGGCAACTACTAAGATTACCACTATGTAATGTATACCACTGTTTGATAAAATAACAAATAGAATGAACTGTTGGTCCAATAGTGTAACAACCCGGAAAATCCGAACCAATTTAAAAATTTTATTTTGGCAATTTTAATGAATTTTAGATATTTAAAATGATTTATTTTAAATAATAACGACAAGAAATTTATTTTGAAGAGAATTAGAACGTATATATTTATTT
The DNA here is from genome assembly GCA_030737875.1 of Allium sativum. Taxonomy (NCBI): domain Eukaryota; kingdom Viridiplantae; phylum Streptophyta; class Magnoliopsida; order Asparagales; family Amaryllidaceae; genus Allium; species Allium sativum. Next base: position 24,275,782 of record CM060912.1, on the reverse strand, counting down.
GAATCGACGTTAGAATATAAATATTTATTTTATATTATAAAAGGAATTGAAAATGACTCGGTAGTTTGAAAATTCGATTTCAAATTTCAAATGAATGTACAAGATTCAAAATAAACCGGATTTTAGCGAAACCAAAAATATTAGAATCTAATTGAGAATATCTTTCCAATGAATCAGAAAAATTGAAATTTCATAGTGGGAATAAAAAGACATGCCCAGTTGAAAATTCAGAATAGTCGCTATGGAATTCTGGCCCTTAAAAATGGAAATTTTGCAAACGACCTCCGTTTTCGACGAAACCACTTTTGTTGGATCTGGGATGTCAAGTTATTGCTAGATTCCAAAATTCATAATTTTTTGAATTAATATTGGAGCGTGGCGAAGTAAAACGTGTTTTAACAGTTTCAGTCAATTTCGATCGACCAGAAAATGGTCATTTTTCAAACGGTCTTGGAATTTAACGAAATTTGTTTTGTTAGAACCGTATCGTCAATACGAAGCTAGAAAATATTTTTGGGAATTTTTAGAGTTCGTATGTGGCCCCGGTAAATTTAAATGTACGTTTGAAATTAAAATATAATGATTCATATTTTAAATTTTAAGGAAAACTGATCGTAACAGTCGAATTGGCTTACCAGGCATATCCCATTGTGTCCGGAATGAGGGGTATTTGGCTAGGGATGATAGTCGTTGGGTTTGATATGGAGTTCAGAACGTTTAACGAAAATATATGAATTAAATAATATAATATATATAACCTAGAGAATTGCCTAACCCTAGTCAAAGTTCAAATCCCTGGTCAAACTTCATATGCCACCTCCTCCCGCGATAAACGAACAAAAACATCCCAAATCGAATCATCGATTTCTCCTTCCACACACGGAATTGAATCAAAATTATAAAACAAGAATTCAAAGAGGATTCTACGGGCTTTCAATCCACATGAGTTTAGCGATTTGTAGTTGCTTGTGCTATTCAGATTTTAAGCCTTAATAGACGCCGTTCGTGGCTAGGTTGCGCCACCTCCAGGCGATCGAATTCACCCTCCTTCCGGCCATTGATAGCACACCCCCAAGGTGCTTCAACTGGCGGTGCTCGATCGAAGCCCAGCGGCACATCTTGGCGGCGGCGGAGAGAAGCTCCAGTCGAGCTTTCTAGGGCTCAGGGTTTGTCCAGAATGAGAAAACAAAGGAGAAGAAAGGTTGTTTTTTTGTTTAATATAATACATTGGAAAAAATTCAGTTTTTTTATATATTAATCTATTGTATAAGAATATAGTTTTTTTTATATAATACATAGGAAAAAAGAATACAGTTTTTTTTATATAATACATCAGTTTTTGTTAATATAATACATAGGAAAAAAAATCAGTTTTTGTTAATATAATACATAGGAAAAAATCAGTTTTTATTTAATATGAATACATCGTCAAAAATCAGATTTTTTAAAAATAAAAAGCATTGATTTTTTTTCAGATTTTCTTTGAAGAATAGCATTGTTTTTAAATTATATACTTTGTTTTAAAAATGTAATTTTTATATATAAATAGCGAATATAAATATATGAATATAAGATTATATAGTATGGAATAAAAATCTGATTTTTGAATATATAGCTTTGATATAAAAATGTCATTTTTATATATAGTACCATAGGATTAAAAATGGAATTTTAAAAAAAAATAAAATAGAATTGTTTTTAAAGAATGCAAATTGCATTGTTTTAAAATATAAATAGGATGATTTTTTTAAATATATACAAAGTATAAAAATGTGATTTTTAATAATCAACTGCGTGGAACAGATGGCGATGGATCAGACTGAAGTCAAAACGAAATTCGAACCGTTCAAAAATAAAATGGAAGAGTGGATCCCAAAGGTGATAACTTCTCACTCTAATTTTATTTCTAGTTAAAAATATATACTAGGATGCAGACGGTGCTTAGCAGCACCCGACACCGTCGTCCACAGACCATGGACGATTTTTTTGATTATAATGTGTTATGAAAATTGGTTGTGATGTGGAACGGAAAATAAATTATTCATGTTTGAAATAAATTCTTTGAACGATAAAAATAACATTTTTATCATGTATGTGAAGTGTTAAAAATATTCATGTGTTGAATAAATTCTTTGAACGATAAAAATAATATTTTTATCATGTGAAGTGTTAAAAATATTAATGGGTTGAATAAACTCTTTGAACGATAAAAATAACATTTTTATCATGTATGTGAAGTGTTAAAAATATTTATGTGTTGAATAAATTCTTTGAACGATAAAAATAATATTTTTATTGTACGTACGAAGTATATGAAATATTCATGTGTTGAATAAATTCTTTAAACAATAAAAATAACATTTTTATCATGTTTGTGAAGTAATAAAAATAGTCATAAGTCAAAATATATTTTTGTTCGCCAAAAATATTTTTTTTATCATGTATATGAAGTGTTAAAAATAGTCATGAGTGGAAATATATTTTTGTTCGCTAAAAATATCATTTTTATCATGTATGTGAAGTAATAAAAATAGTCATACGTTGAAATGAAATCTAGTTTGTTAAAAATAACATTTTTAACATGTATACGAGTTATTAACAATAGTCCTACCTTGAAATAGATACTAGTTCTCTAAAATTATAATTTTTAGCATATATATGGAATATATAAAATTGTCATATGATGGAAATATTATTAGTTCGCTAATAATATTATTCTTAGCTTATATATGTGTTGTGTGAAATTATATATGCATTGTATGAATATATATATATATACATATATATATATATATATATGTTGTGTGTGTGTTGTATGAAAATATATATATGTATACGATGTATGAAAATATATGCATGCATGGTTTAAAAATATATAAACGTTATATAATATATATACATTATATGAATATATATATATATATATATATATATATATATATATATATGCGTTGTATGAAAATATACATATACAATACATCGAACAGGTCAAAGCAAGGAGGCCAGAGAAGAGGAATAAAATTGTATGCTCGACAAATAGGTACATATTTACTGTTTTTTTTTGTATGATGATTTCATCAGCCGATTGGCTAGCCGCTTGGCTTTTTCATTTTCTTATTGAGATGAGAGGGCCTATGTGGCGGTTTGGGGATTTTCCCGGTGCTCCCCGTACATAAGAGGTTATGGCGAAATATTTCGAAAATTTAGGGTGTTAGCAAAATTTTTGAAAAAATTGAAAGTTCTTAGAAACTGAAAAGTTGAAGTGTAATGACCCGTATTCTACACATCGTAGGATCGTAGAATATTTATTTCTTTCCCATGTGAAGTCGTATGGTTATGTAACCTTGGGAAACATCTGTTAGAGTCATTTCCCATGTTCATGATTTTTGTCGATTTTTAAATGACCATTTTGCCCCTAGTTGGTACTGTTTTGGCCATAACTTTTGATTGGAAAGGAATTTTGACCTGAAACCACTTCCATTTGATTCGTTTGATGGTTTACCTTTCCGTAGAGTGGTCATAATAGCCAAATGGACTTACCGTTTGGGAGATATGGCTGAAACAAGGTTTGGAGGGTGAAAAACTGCTTAACCGGGCCAAATCGGGTGATTAGTGAGTAGGCCCATATCCCATTTCGGGATTAGGGTTATGGAGAGGCTGAAATGAGATAGAGGATCATTTCATTTCAGTTTTGTAGCCTCCACTTATCACCAAGGATCCCTAAAAATGGCCTCTAACCTCTAAATCACCTCCAAATCATCTTTTGGTTAAGGATTTGGCTTAGCAACCCCTAATCAAGGAAGATCTTCACCAAATCAACATAGGAGCTGCTGTTGGCATTGAGATTCACATCAAATCAGAGAATTTTTCAGATCTTAGTTTATTTTGTGGCTAAGGTGAGTGATTTGCATTGTTTTACACTAATTATGGCTAGTTAAAGGTAATTAGTGCTAATTAGCGAATTTAGGCATGGTAAAATTTTGGAAAAATGTCCATAAACTCCTAAATAATGTTTTAGACCTCTGATATGAATTTGGGTTAAATTGGTTAAGTTTTACTAATCCTATCATTAGTTTCACCTAAACATGCTTAAGGGGAAATATGGGATTTTTGGTAGGTTTGATCCATTTTAACCTATCATATTGATGTTTTGATGTTTGTGGTTGATCATGTATGTTGCTATGACTGTATGAAATGCTTTGTGATTGATTCCAATAGTTAGAATGGTCGAAAACGTCGTCGAATGGCGTAAACACTTGCTGGAACAGTTTCAGAAAACAGTGCAGGGTTCGGATCGGATCGGATAAGGGGGCTCGGATCGGATATGTAGAACCTAGCAAAGAATCCGATCGGATCGGAACCCAACACTTGGGAAAAGTGGCAAAAAGGAAGGCCACGCTAGCTGAACTGGGATCGGATCGGATAGAGGAAAACGGATCAGATCGAGGAAGACGGATCGGATCGGAAGCACGAAGACGAATCAGAGTAGGAGCATGAAGTCGGATCGAAAACGCGAACCAAGAAGGGACACCCGACCCGACCCGAAGAGAAGCACCCGACCCGAAGAGAAGCACCTGACCCGACCCGAAGAGAAGCATTTAACTCGAACCCATAAGAGTGCCGACCCGAACCGCACCAGAAGGAGACCCGACCCGAACGGATGAAGGACACCGACCCGAACCGATGGCTTGAGGAGGAACCCGACCCGAACCAGTATTGACCAATAACCCGAGATGCAAAGGTAGTCCAATAGGGGAAGTTAGAGCTCAGGATACAATTGGGAACCAAGGAGTTCACTTCATGGTTGGACTTTGCTGCGGAACGTGTGCTAAGGAGTTGTCGACGTTCATAACTTCGATTCACCACTAAAAAGGAATGATGGGCTACTTATCAGTGCAGTAGGGTCATTATGACCTAAGGGGCAAAGTGATGGTAGCAAGACTACGTTATCAGTGCAGTAGGGTCATTATGACCCGAGGGGCAAGGTGATGCGTAGTAAGACTATGAGCCAGTGCAGTGGGGTTCTTGTGACTCCATGGGGCAAAGTGGACATAGTAAGGATTGGAAAGGCTATGAGCCAGTGCAGTGGGGTTCTTGTGACTCCATGGGGTAAAGTGGTCATAGCGAAGGAATTGTGGCTACGTTATCAGTGCAGTGAAGCCATTTATGACTTCATGGGGGCAAAGTGATCGTAGCAAGGAATGTTGGGTGATCGAAGTGGTGAATATCGTATGCTTTACGCACTGAGTGAGAGATGTGAGGATGGATGTTATGTTTGATTGTTTTCCATCCCTATGACATGCACACCTTCCCCACCTCCGTATCCTTACACTGTTTGATATGATACCTTAGAGTGTTGTACAGTATGTAGTGCTAACTCTTTGGTTGCAGGTCCAGGTTCAGGTATGTTTTAGTCTACCTGTTATTGTTCACTTTAGATGCTTATCGCTCATACCAGGCTTTATGTCTGACCCAGAGTTTTATGTCTCTTCTTATTACTCTGGGTGCTCACACGAGCAGACTAGAGACAGGTTAGCTGGTGATGCGCGAGTAGCCGATTCGGAGGCGGGCAGGAGGCTTCCACGTATTATATATGTATACACATTCTCCCTGTGTCATTGGTGGTCGCTACTTGGGCATTAGTAGTGTACCTCATTTATCTTACTTTGCTTTGAGACAGTTGAAAAGTTGTAATAAGCTGTATTTTGGATTTCCGCTGCTATGATGTTTAGTTCTGATTTTCAGCTTATGCACTGTCTCTCCTGTTTTATGTCAAGTATGTTATTATTATATTTTGTTCGATGCGCTGTGAGACATTCAACAGGTTCTTTGTATGTTCATTTCCTTCTTCCTTTTCCTTCTGGCGACCCGTTCCGTGCTAACTGGACATGTGTACAGCGCACTTTTGGAGTAAATGTCGGTTGGTGTGGTGCGGGCCGTCACACTTGGTATCAGAGCTCTAGGTTGCGTAGTTAACCTAGGGAAAGACACCAAGGAGAGATAGTACGTATATGAGAGCGCGTATTTGTGATTACTTTGGTTTTCAAAAGCTATGTATGTATATACTATTAGTAGTATAAAGATGAAGTCGCACTGCACTAGCACCACTATGGGGTCGTTAATCGTTTCCCTTTTTCAGATTGACGATGAGCCGAGACACGAGGGGTGCTGGTAGAGGGACCAACCAAGGGAATGCCGCTGACATGAGGGCAATGTTTACTAACCTCATGAGAGACATGCTTAGAGAAGTGCAAGGGGCAATTCCCAATCCCGGAGTTGGTGTTGGGGCGCCTAGGGTCGATTTCGCCAAGTTGTGCAAAGATTACACTAATCTTGGTGGGAAGCCGTTCCACGGAACGGAGTCGGCCACGGATGTTCAGGACTGGATGGATAGCTGTGACCGTATCTTTGATGACTTGGGTCTTGAGGATGCGATGAAGAGAAGGCTAGCGTCTCGTCAGCTGCAAGGGCGAGCGATGAATTGGTGGAATGCCATTAGAACAGCTACTCCAGAGGATCAGGTTACTTGGGATCAGTTCAAGGCTCGTTTTAGCGAGAAGTTTATTCCAGCTGCCCAGAAGTCAGTGTTGTTTAAGAGGTTCTTGGAACTTAAGCAGAACGGAAGGGCAGTTTCTGATTATATTGCTGAGTTCGACACCTTGTCGAAGTATGGACTGTCTCTCATTGGTACTCCTGAGAAGAAGAATGAGAAGTTCATTACTGGGTTGGATGGATACTTGGGGGAAAGGCTTATCAACCACATCGATGAGACTTTTGAATCGATTGTGGGAAAAGCTTTGAGATCAGAGAGTCTTTACCCTAAGTCAAAGACTGAGGCTGCATCTGCAGAAGGGCCAAAGCCGCAAGCAGGCGGTGGAGGCAAGAATAACTCTCAGAATAAGAGGAAGCAGGACCAATCGAAAGGTGGCCAGAAAAAGAGCAAGAAGGATGTTGAGTGCTTCAGCTGTGGAAAGAAAGGCCATTATGCTAAGGAATGTCGGGCCAAGCCAGTGGAAAGGAAGTGCTACAACTGTGGCCAAGTGGGACATCAGAAGGATAAGTGTCTGCAACCTCTTAAGGAGAAGCAGATTGTGAAAGCATATGCTATTGATGCTGTTCCTTCTTCGTCGAATGCCCCAACTGCGGCAGAGAAAGGAAAGAATGTTGTTATTCAAGGTATGCTTTCTATTTATGATATACCAGTTCGAGTTTTGTTTGATACTGGGGCTTCCCGTTCCTTCATATCTAGTGACTTGGTAGATAGGTTGGGACTGGAACCCGAGATAGTCGATAGACCGTTGATTGTGACGAACCCGATTGGTGGTTCGACTAGCCTTAGTATGATTTGCAGGAATTTGGTCTTATCGAGTCATGGATGTATGTTTGTATGTGATTGCTTTGTTTTGGGATTTACTGGGTATGACATTATATTGGGAGTCGATTGGCTCCAAAGATACGGGGTGGTGGTAGACTGTGAGGGCTTTTTGATGACAGTGAGGGCGGGTGATGGGCGGAGGGTAGTGTTTGGTAGCCTACCTAGTGATGGGGTTATGGCTAGTTTTGTAAATTCCCTCGACATCCCGCAGGATGAGTTGTCAGATGTGCCCGTGGTTGGCCAGTATCCGGACGTCTTCGAGGAGGTGACCGGGCTTCCACCACACCAAGAGATTGAGTTCCGTATTGATTTAGTGAAAGATGCCAGACCTATAGTGATGCCACTTCGTCGTATGGCACCAAGGGAGCAGCGAGAACTCGGGGTGCAAGTCAGCAATCTTTTGAAGAAGGGATTTATTAGAAGGAGTGTCTCAGAGTGGGGAGCACCAGTTGTGTTTGCCACTAAGGCAGATGGTTCCCTTCGTTTGTGTGTGGACTATCGCGAGTTGAATAAGGTGACGAGGAAGAATAAGTATCCTCTACCATGGATAGATGATTTGTTTGATCAGCTGGAAGGAGCTAGAGTGTTCTCCAAGTTGGACCTCGCGACAGGATTTCATTAGCTTCGAGTAGCAGATGAGAGTGTTCCGAAAACGGCATTTAGGACGCCGTCTGGATTTTATGAGTGGTTGGTCATGCCATTTGGGTTGACCAATGCACCAGCCTATTTTGTGGATCTTATGAATCGAGTATTCGGAGATCAGTTGAATAAGTTTGTTCTTGTGTTCGTGGATGATATCCTCATTTACTCAAGGACAGAGGAGGAACACAAGGGACACTTGAGGATAGTGATGGAGGTGTTGAGGAAACACCAATTGAAAGCGAAGTTCTCTAAGTGTCATTTTTGGAGAAGGGAAATGAGATTCTTGGGTCATGTTGTTTCCGAGAGTGGTATTGCCGTGGACCCTGCGAAGGTGGCTACGGTACAGGATTGGCCTACGCCCAAGAATGCAACAGAGGTAAGAAGTTTCTTGAGATTAGCTGGATATTATCGTAAGTTTATCCAGGACTTCTCCAAGATAGCAGCACCGTTGACTCAGTTGACTAAGAAGAATCAGTCCTTCGTCTGGGACGGAGTGTGTGAGGATGCCTTCAAGAGTCTAAAGGAGAAGTTGACGTGTGCGCCAGTGTTGGTCATTCCTAAAGGGAATGAAGAGATGACGGTATACACGGATGCTTGTGGTACCGGACTGGGTGCAGTATTGATGCAAGGAGGTAGGGTTGTAGCTTATGCTAGTCGACAGTTAAAGCCGCATGAGAAGAAGTATCCTACCCATGATTTGGAATTAGCAGCGATAGTATTTGCGCTGAAGGTGTGGAGACACTATCTCTTGGGAGAAAGATTTGAGTTGTTTACCGATCATAAGTCGTTAAAATATCTCTTCTCTCAGAAAGATCTGAATCTCCGTCAGCAAAGATGGTTAGAGTTCTTGGCTTCGTATGATTTTGATATCGCATACACACCTGGGAAAGGTAATGCGGTAGCCGATGCCTTGAGTATGAGACATGCCAGCTTAGGGGCAATGTTTCTTGAATGGAAGCAACTGGAGTATATCGCGGGGTTTGATTTCAGACCAAAGTGCGGATTGGATCCAGTTATGCTAGCTAGTATGGCGATCAGACCCACTTTGATAGAGCGGATTGGTTCTAGCCAGAGGAACGATCCTAATCTATTAGAAATCATCTCCAGGTTAGAGATGGGTATCGATGAGGAGGTCAATGTGTATGGGCTTGATCGAGATGAATGGCTTCGAAAGAATGGAAGACTAGTGGTGCCCAACATGAATGGTTTGAGAGATGAAGTGCTTAGAGAATGTCATCACTCAAAACTGACTATACATCCCGGTGGTAATAAGATGTATCGAGACATGAGACAGACTTACTACTGGGAAGGGATGAAAAGAGACGTTGGGAAGTTTATATCCAAATGCATGAATTGCCAGTTAGTAAAAGCCGAGCAAAAGAAGCCTAGTGGTTTGTTGCAACCATTATAAATTCCCGAATGGAAATGGGAGCAGGTCTCGATGGATTTCATCGATGGCCTACCGAGGACTAGATCGGTATATGATAGCATTTGGGTAATTGTGGATCGATTGACTAAGAGCGTAAGATTTATACCAGTCAAATCGACCAGAACAGCGGCCAAGTTGGCAGAATTGTATATGAAGTGGGTAGTGAGATTTCATGGAGTACCCAAAAGCATTGTGAGTGACCGAGACTCGTTGTTCACTAGTGGGTTTTGGAAGAGCTTACAAGAGGCTCTAGGGTCAAGATTACATCTCAGTACCGCATATCATCCTCAGACCGACGGTCAAACGGAGAGGGTGAATCGTATATTGGAAGATCTCTTGAGAGCTTGTGTATTGGATTTTGGTGGATCATGGGATGACCATTTGCATCTAGTAGAGTTTGCATATAATAATAGCTACCAATCCAGTATCGGTATGGCTCCATATGAAGCTTTGTATGGAAGACCGTGCAACTCACTATCATGTTGGATAGAAACTGGCGAGAAGTTTGTGCTTGGACCAGATGTGGTGAGGGAAACTTCAGATAAGATTAAGGTCATTCAACAACGAATGAAAGCTGCTCAGGATAGGCAAAAGAGTTATGCTGATAAGAGGAGAAGAGACTTGAAATTCTCCGTTGGTGACTTGGTGTTTGTCAAGATCTCTCCGTTGAAGAGCGTGATACGATTTGGTAGGAGAGGCAAGTTGGCACCAAGATTTGTTGGCCCATTCCCTGTTCTTGAACTAGTCGGGAATTTGGCTTATAGAGTTGGCTTACCAGAGAAAATGGCGGGAGTTCACGATGTATTTCATGTTTCCCAACTAAGGAAGTTCGTTCACGACTCAGATGTGACTATTTCACCTGATCAGTTAGAGGACTTCGAAGTAGAACCCGAGGCGGTTGGGAACCGCAAGCCGATTCGTATTGTGGGGCATGATACGAAGCAACTTCGAAGGAAGGCAGTGAAGCTAGTCAAGGTTCAGTGGGGCGAGAACGAGAATGATTGTACTTGGGAGACAGAAAAGAGCATTAGGAAGATGCATCCAGAACTCTTTAACTGGTAAGATTTACTTTACGATTTAGTTATTCCGCATGCTAGGATAGACTTATTTTGCTTGATTGCATGTTTGATTGTTGTTTTATGGTTGATAGGCATGCGGGACCTTTGTGTGTGTTTTGATTAGGGAATTTCGGGCGTGAAATTTCTTAAGGGGGGGAGAGTGTAATGACCCGTATTCTACACATCGTAGGATCGTAGAATATTTATTTCTTTCGCATGTGAAGTCGTATGGTCATGTAACCTTAGGAAACATCTATTATAGTCATTTCCCATGTTCATGATTTTTGTCGATTTTTAAATGACCATTTTGCCCCTAGTTGGTACTGTTTTGGCCATAACTTTTGATTGGAAAGGAATCTTGACCTGAAACCACTTCCATTTGATTCGTTCGAAGGTTTACCTTTCCGTAGAGTGGTCATAATAGCCAAATGGACTTACCGTTTGGGAGATATGGCTGAAACAAGGTTTGGAGGGTGAAAAACTGCTTAACCGGGCCAAATCGGGTGATTAGTGAGTATGCCCATAACCCATTTCGGGATTAGGGTTATGGGGAGGCTGAAATGAGATAGAGGATCATTTCATTTCAGTTTTCTAGCCTCCACTTATCACCAAGGATCCCTAAAAATGGCCTCTAACCTCTAAATCACCTCCAAATCATCTTTTGGTTAAGGATTTGGCTTAGCAACCCCTAATCAAGGAAGATCTTCACCAAATCAACATAGGAGATGCTGTTGGCATTGAGATTCACATCAAATCAGAGAATTATTTCAGATCTTAGTTTATTTTGTGGCTAAGGTGAGTGATTTGCATAGTTTTACACTAATTATGGCTAGTTAAAGGTAATTAGTGCTAATTAGCGAATTTAGGCATGGTAAAATTTTGAAAAATGTCCATAAATTCCTAAATAATGTTTTAGACCTCTGATATGAATTTGGGTTAAATTGGTTAAGTTTTACTAATCCTATCATTAGTTTCACCTAAACATGCTTAAGGGGAAATATGGGATTTTGGGTAGGTTTGATCCATTTTAACCTATCATATTGATGTTTTGATGTTTGTGGTTGATCATGTATGTTGCTATGACTGTATGAAATGCTTTGTGATTGATTCCAATAGTTAGAATGGTCGAAAACGTCGTCGAATGGCGTAAACACTTGCTGGAACAGTTTCAGAAAACAGTGCAGGGTTCGGATCGGATCAGATAAGGGGGCTCGGATCGGATATGAACCTAGCAAAGAATCCGATCGGATCGGAACCCAACACTTGGGAAAAGTGGCAAAAAGGAAGGCCACGCTAGCTGAACTGGGATCGGATCGGATAGAGGAAAACGGATCGGATCGAGGAGGACGGATCGGATCGGAAGCACGAAGACGAATCAGAGTAGGAGCATGAAGTCGGATCGAAAACGCGAACCAAGAAGGGACACACGACCCGACCCGAAGAGAAGCACCCGACCCGACCCGAAGAGAAGCACCCGACCCGACCCGAAGAGAGGTATTTAACTCGAACCTAGAGGAGTGCCGACCCGAACCGCACCAGAAGGAGACCCGACCCGAACGGATGAAGGACACCGACCCGAACCGATGGCTTGAGGAGGAACCCGACCCGACCCAGTATTGACCAATAACCCGAGATGCAAAGGTAGTCCAATAGGGGAAGTTAGAGCTCAGGATCCAATTGGAAACCAAGGAGTTCACTTCATGGTTGGACTTTGCTGCGGGACGTGTGCTAAGGAGTTGTCGACGTTCATAACTTCGATTCACCACTAAAAAAGAATGATGGGCTACTTATCAGTGCAGTAGGGTCATTATGACCTGAGGGGCAAAGTGATGGTAGCAAGACTACGTTATCAGTGCAGTAGGGTCATTATGACCCAAGGAGCAAGGTGATGCGTAGTAAGACTATGAGCCAGTGCAGTGGGGTTCTTGTGACTCCATGGGGGCAAAGTGGACATAGTAAGGATTGAAAAGGCTATGAGCCAGTGCAGTGGGGTTCTTGTGACTCCATGGGGGCAAAGTGGACATAGCGAAGGAATTGTGGCTACGTTATCAGTGCAGTGAAGCCATTTATGACTTCATGGGGGCAAAGTGATCGTAGCAAGGAATGTTGGGTGATCGAAGTGGTGAATATCGTATGCTTTACGCACTGAGTGAGAGATGTGAGGATGGATGTTATGTTTGATTGTTTGCCATCCCTATGGCATGCACACCTTCCCCACCTCCATATCCTTACACTGTTTGATATGATACCTTAGAGTGTTGTACAGTATGTAGTGCTAACTCTTTGGTTGCAGGTTGTAACAACCCGTATTTTTAAATAACATGTTATAACATAAATGGAGGCAGAATTAAACTGTAAAATCTGAATCAAGGGAAACGGGCTGTGCCATTGCGTTCATCTCGGAAAAATATGCGAAACAGAGTCCGAGTTTTCGAAAATCGGAGTCCGTATGGCCAAGATATGGCCTCGCGAAGTTTCACGAAAAATTCACAAATTAAAGTATACTTAATTAAGTGAAATGGGTTGCGCAGAGAAATATATATATATATATTGATATATATATATATATAATTGAAAATTAAATAAATAAATTTGCAAAAATGTTCAAAACAGCGAATTGGGAGAGGGGAATAACCGAACCGGCCGATTTTTGAGGTCGACCCAAGCCCGCTGGGTCGACTAGGGGTTAATCCAGGGTGTTTGGCTGTCAACCCGTGGGCCGATTCGCTCCAATGCAGATTTTGCATTTGAATGGTTCTCATGGTTCGGCTTTAATCTAAAGGCCCTAGATGGTTCCTACACTTGGCTTCTTCCCCAATACATGCTTTGATGGCTTGGATTGAATCTAGGGTTAATCCTATGGCTAATACTATCCTAATCCTCTATAAAAAGACCCCAAACCTAGCCTAAATCACCATTATTCAATCCTACAACTAAACTATGTCAAATTTGTTCCTCTCATGGCCTCCACTCTCATGCTAAAATTTCTAAGTTAATTTCTATGAGAGATTTTGAGTTCATACAAGTGTTTTCAAACTTGTATGAGTGTTCTTAGCTTGCATTCAAGTCAAGTTGCAACATTTCTATTTCAAAGCAAGGGTTTTTAATGAATTGGCTCAAGGGTTTTCATTTGGAGCTTGCATATTTGGGTTTTTGGTGCTTGCATAAGGGCTTCGTCTCAATCTTTATAATAAATATTAATTTGTGTCTTCATAGCATAGTAAGCCCTTTTCTACTTTCTTTCTTTCAACTCTAAAGTTAAATGAATGATGCAAGTTTGGTTGATCATTATATGCAAGTTTGGTTGATCATCATATGCAAGTTTGGTTGATCATTATATGCAAGTTTGGTTGATCATCATATGCAAGTTTGGTTGATCATTATGCAAGTTATGTATGACACATGTTGCCATGTTATGCAAGTTTGGTTGATCATTATATGCAAGTTTGGTTGATCATCATATGCAAGTTTGGTTGATCATTATGCAAGTTATGTATGACACATGTTGCCATGTTATGCAGGTTTGGGTTGATCATGTTATCATGTTATGCAAGTTTGGGTTGATCATGTTATCATGTTATGCAAGTTGGATTGATCATGTTATCATGTTATGCAAGTTTGGGTTGATCATGTTATCATGTTATGCAAGTTAAACTTGGGTTTGTGACCTTAAAGCTTCAAGCTTTATGTTAAAAGTTGCATTTTGGCAACATGAAAGTTATCATATCCCTTATGATAACTTGCATGTGAGGCCAAATGCGAACTTCTAGCAACCTCTACATGTTATTTATCACCATGTATCACTCATATGCTAAGTTTGGTTTTATGCATGCTTTTGAAGCCTCATAATGCAATATGCAAGTATATGAACATATGTACATTTCATATGCCACCATGTTAAACTCGTGGCTTCAACACCTTTTTGTCATGGTTATGCCAAGTTCCCTATTTTATCCTTTATGCGTTATTTCGATTATGTAAACGATGGGATTACGTTGGGGTTGGGTAACATAATGACATGAACATGATTTTTATAACATGACGTGATATGTAATTATGTTTTGGAAACATAATGGACATGACACTTAGAAAAGATGAGTGTGGCCAACTTGAGGTTGGGTTGAGTTTGTAGCATAAATCTACCCGGACCCGCCCGGCTTAACTAGTGGCTACAAACAATAGGACCCAATGTGAGAAGTTGGTCATGTTGTGCTCGAACCCGAGGTTAGACCAGGTTGTGGTGTAAAGCTACCCGGACCCGCCCGGCTTAACTAGTAACCACAACAAGGTCTAATGTGAGAGGTTAAAGCACATTAAGTTAATGAATGCCTCCTGATTAGGGTTAAGTCATGGTCCACTTAATACTTAACCAATATGGGCTTGATGGATTAATCGAGGTTAAGTCAGGAGCCTTGGGTACTCTTAACCAATTTAATCCACGTGTGGATCCGGTTAACCACATTTAACCCGTTAAGAAACCCTAGTTGCGTGGTCCTTTTCAGCAGTAACCTTCTAGTTGTATCATAAGACCCTAGGACTAGGCTAGGGTGGGGCACGCTTACTGGGCTGATTATAAGAGACCAAAAAGAGACGGCTGAATGATGCCCCGGTTGTTCAGGCGGACCAAGGTCGTGCACATCAAGTCCGGAGTTGAACACGGGCACCGGTAGGTTTGGACTGTGTATCATGGTATGGTGTCAGAGGGTTACACTGTAGGGCCAGATACACCCTAGGTTGGACCCTGCACAGTCAACTACATTACATGATTACGCCGTATGACACCGACACTTGACGAGTTAGGCTTATAGGGAGTCGATCGACTAGACCGAGTAGTTGGACCTTGATCTAGGTCATCTCAAACTATTTTGGCCAAGCTTGGGCCAAGGGATCAATTCTTGTTTTTACTTGACATGTTAGAATGCTAGTACACCCGTGGTGCAAAACTTAACCTTAATTATGCGATGACACCATTATCTATCTTGTTAGTTAATCATCATGCCAGTATGTTGTTATCCTTATGTTCATCTCAGCTTCTCATGCCAGTTAACTTTACTAGTTCATAGACAGATAGTAGTAGGGCTTACCAGTCTTTTTGACTGACCTGTTTTCTTTCGCCTCTTTTCTTCCGTTTCCCCCCCTCAGGTCCTCAGGGTGGGAACATTGGAGCTTAGCTTGGATCTTTCTAGCTTGCTTACTGGATTTGCTCATGTACGGGTTTGGACATTGATCTAGCTATGGTTTATCACTTCACTTTGGGGATAATACTTTATGTATTTCAGTTTTTAAGTTTATGTTAGACTTTGTTTGTTGGAAAATAATGATCAAGTACTTTGTTGTAACTTAACTATGGTTTTTGAAATGCTAGTTTTATCCGCTGCTTTACTACTCTATTTTACTTATATATTCTGTCTTGAGATATCTGCATGCATGTTTACCTTGTTTAAACGCCCCTCCGAAGCTAGTGTGCTTGCAAGAGTCACCGTGGTCCAGGTTCAGGTATGTTTTAGTCTACCTGTTATTGTTCACTTTAGATGCTTATCGCTCATACCAGGCTTTATGTCTGACCCAGAGTTTTATGTCTCTTCTTATTACTCTGGGTGCTCACACGAGCAGACTAGAGACAGGTTAGCTGGTGATGCGCGAGTAGCCGATTCGGAGGCGGGCAGGAGGCTTCCACGTATTATATATGTATACATATTCTCCCTGTGTCGTTGGTGGTCGCTACTTGGGCATTAGTAGTGTACCTCATTTATCTTACTTTGCTTTGAGACAGTTGAAAGGTTGTAATAAGCTGTATTTTGGATTTCCGCTGATATGATGTTTAGTTCTGATTTTCAGCTTATGCACCGTCTCTCCTGTTTTATGTCAAGTATGTTATTATTATATTTTGTTCGATGCGCTGTGAGACATTCTACAGGTTCTTTGTATGTTCATTTCTTTCTTCCTTTTCCTTCTGGCGACCCGTTCCGTGCTAACTGGACATGTGTACAGCGCACTTTTGGAGTAAATGTCGGTTGGTGCGGGGCGGGCCGTCACATGAAGAACTTGAGCCAGAATAGAAATTGGAATCGTTTTAGAACGAATTTATAAAATACATTTTATAAAGGAAATCGACGATATATATATATATATATTATATACATAAATGGTTTGAATAGAACGCGCCGCGCCGCAAGCGTTCGCGAATTTCGACCATTGACTTTGAATTGACGTAACGGAAGATCCGACCGTCGGATTCTCCTAAAACTGGAACCATTGAGTTATTATCGAAAAGAGCTTTCCAACGAATATAAGAGATTTGAAATCTAACGGTTGCATTTGGAATTATGTCCAAATCAAATTTGGAAAATGTCGTTGTAAGTGCAGTTCGGTGACCGTTTATGGAAATCGACTGAAAGAGCCTTGATAAAATTATTAAAAATATTAATAATTTGTGTAAAATCATAATAAATGATTTGGAAAGAATTAGGATGAAAAATTCCATATTTGAAAAGATAAAAATATATTTTTATTGAAATGAACTAGTTATGAACTAGAATTATAATCCAATATTTTTAAAATAAATAAATTGGATTTGAAATGGTTTTAAAAATAACCGGAATTTCCAATATATGAATTGGAATGGATTTGAATCGAAATTATCTTCGGAATATTTTGATATTGGATTCCGTGATTATACGGACATTGTGGAGGAATTTGGAAGATATATATATGTATATATCGTTATTCCAATACGATATTTGTTGATTTTAGAATTTGATATTGAATAATGCCAATATATTTTCTATTCAGAGCCTTGTATTTAATATCAAATTGGATTTTGGGTTTGTTGTGAATGGTGTCTTCATTAACACTGTTCTTAAACCCAATTGAGAAAATATTAAATCTTTTAATTAAGATTTAATGAAGTTTACCAATTAATTAATATTTAATTGGAATTGAATCGAAATTGGATTATGGGTTTGTCGTGAACTGTGTTTAAACGACATTGGTTCTTTAACCCCGTTAAAGCATGATTAATTTCCAGAAAGTTGAACTATCAATAAGAAATGATTTTAGAGATAGAAACCAATTGGTGTTTAAATAAATCTTTAATTAGATTGTGAATGAATAAATAGTAATAAATAAATTACCAAAACGTGATTGAACCAAATATATATGTTTGTTGACATGGATTTGTATAATTGATTGTTGATATTGATTTTGATTGATTGATTGATTGGATTATGCTTGACTAGTTTATGAGCAAAATATGCTTTTAAATTTAGCATTGGGTTGGGTAGAAATACTGGTATGCTAACGCCTTGCGAAACACTTCACGATTTGACTATGAGGTGTTAGCGAAGTTGTTGAGTTCATTTCAAAGTTAATGAATGATTTTGAAATGATATTTTTCTGAAGTGAAAAGAAATGTATTCCCAAATTTGGATAGGGAATGTTTTATAAAACAGAAAGGATTTCGAGGCCCAAAACCCGATGATTTCTAAAATGATTGAGAAATGTATTATGTGTTACATTGTGGTTCATCACATAACTGATTAGTTGCTATTGACGATGTATCTGTTTGGTGGCGGAGAATTTATTCTCTTGCATAACGCCCTTCTTTGAGACCTACGAGCTCAAAGGTTATGTGATTAATAGTGACTAATCATATGCGTGAACTGCTGATGTGAAGTGCTATATTTTGAAAGTACTTGTGATTATTATGTTGTGAAATGATTTTCCCTACTTCGGGATATGAAATGATTTGGTAGGTGGCTAAAGATTTGGTAACCCGGTCTACTAAAAGTATGGGTGGGATCCAGTGCCTTAGGGTGAGTGGTCAGTGTGTAGCCTGCTCCATGTGTGGGAGGTGCATATATATATATATATATATATATATATATATATATATGTATATGTATATGTATATATATATATATCGAGTTGCTTAGGTACGTGCCCTTTGCCTTGTCTGAGGGGAGCCCGATATTTGGTTGCATACTTGTTTGTATGCATTGTTATGTTTTGGAATTCATATTTCAAAAGATTTTTGTTTGAAATCCCGAAGTGAAATCTACTTTGATATAAAAGTTATATATGTACTTCAAAATGAATTAAAATAGAAATCGGGAAATAAAGTCCAAAGGAATAATTTCTGTAAATTGAATTGGATTTGGAAAATCTAAGTGTGGTGATTAATCTAAATGGGTTGATTGGGATATTGCATGTTGATTGATGCATAGTAGATCCATATCTATATTACTGATTGTTGTTTATACACTGACATTATTGGGGTAAAACCGTTCTACGTTAGCGGCGTGGTTCTGTGATTTGTCTTATAATTAAATAAGTTAATTTTAACTGTAGAGTTTCTCACACCAGTCCCATGACTGACCTGCAGTTTGCTTTTCCCTTGCAAACTCGGGTGCCCCTATTTTCCACACGGGCAGTCGAGTGGCTTGTTTTGTAGATATTTATTTATTGAGCAGGATTTTGGATTGAAGCTTAAAGCTGTGTCCAGAGCATTGATAGTCTTCCGCTGTGCAGTTTACTTGTTTTCGGTGCATTGTATTACATTTATGTAAATTTTTCTTCCGCTGTATATTATATTTCGATGTACTCTGATATTCTGTACTCTGATGTAACATTATTATGATTTTATAAAAGTCTTCTATTATTTGTTCTGATGTGTTGTATGCCCAGAGTTAACGTATGCGGAATTCGAACGGTCTTGGTTGATTTAGCGATCGATTAGGTCTGAGCGAAATCCGTATCGTTACAAATAGCTTACTCAGCCAAGCTGGTAGACTAACACTTATTAAGTCTGTTATAATATCAATGCAAGTTTATTAGTTTAGAACTTATATTCTTCCTAATAAATTGCACAATATGATTAAGTCTGCTTGCATGAAATTTCTATGGAAATGAAACATTCATGCTAAATATCTGGCGCCTACTTCGTATGAAAAACTTACTAGACCCATTAGTAAAGGTGGTCTAGGTATAATTAATACAAAATTATGGAATTCTGCCGCTATTGCTAAACATTTTGATGACATTCTCAGTAAGAAAACTAGTCCTCGGGTTTGCTGGTCACTTAAACACATCCTTAAAGATCGTAGTCTATGGTCTTTAAGAACACTTCAGTCACATAGTTGGACTTGGAGATGTATTTATAAGTTGAAACATAAAATTCTACCTTATTTCAAATATGGTCATGAGGCATAAAGTTGTATCAAATTTTGGGACGATCGTTGGATTGATTATGGGTTTATTTTAATCGATAACTTAACATGTAACAACCCGGAAAATCTGAACCAGTTTGAAAATTTCAATTTGGCTATTTTAGTGAATTTAAAATATTTAAAATAAATATTTTAAATAATAACGACGAAAAGTGGGTTTGAATCGATGTTTGAAAATGAATATAATGAATTCTAATTATAAACAAGGCCTAAAATGTCGCGGTAGTTTCAAAATTTGAATTCAAACTTTGCCTAACTGTATCGGGCGCAAAACAAAACGGATTTGAGTGAAACCAAAAATATTTAAATCAGTTAGTGAATACCTTTCTAACGAATTTGAAAAATCGAAGTTTCATAGCGGGAAGCAAAAGTTATGGCCAAATGAATTTTCAGAAAGGTCGCTATAGAGTTTATATAGCCCATGAAAATGGCCCTTTTGCAAACGACCTCAGAATTCGACGAAACCACTTTTGTTGGATCCGGAATGTCAAATTATTGCTAGGTTTCAAATTTCATAATTTCTGAAGCTAGCATGTGAGTGTGGCAAAGGAAAATGTGTTTGGTCGATTTCTATTAAATTGGATCGACCAGAAAAGGGCCATTTTTCAAACGGTCTCAGAATTCGACGAAACTAGTTTTGTTCGGACCGTATCGTCAAAACATAGATAGATTTATTTTTCTGAAATTTTTAGAAGAAATATGTGGCCGCGGCGAATTGAAATGTACGTTCGAATTAAATATTGAATATTTTATATTTTAATTTGAAGGAAAACTGACTGAAACAGTCGAATGGGCCTACGAAACATATCCCATTGTGTTCAGAATAGGGGTATTTAGCTGGGGGCGACAGTCTGGGTTTGGATTAGAGTTAGTATGAGGTAAGGGGTATTTTTGGATTTTTAAAAATTTATAAATAAAAAAAAAATTCATTAGTCCACCTCATATTTCTCTCTCCCCGTGAATTCCCCCCCCCCCCCCCCCACGATAAACGACGGACGCCGCTTCTTTCCTTCTCCCCTCAAATCCGATCAAACCACTCATTAAAATCAAGAGCTCATGTTGGGGTTTTTGTAGAGCATCACAAGAGCTTCAAATCCATATAGGGATTGGATTTTTTCGTTCAACATTCAAGGAGAATCGAGCTCGGGAAGTTTCGTCATTCAAGTAGCCGCCGCCGCCAGTAGGAGCCACCGAATTCCACCCCACCACGGGCGCACGTGCGCCTTTCCAAGGCCGATAGCGTTGCATAGGCCGATCGCCCTCAAGCTCCACCGTTTGCACGCAAATCCGTGACCTAGGTTTGAACAAAACTGCTGAGGTACGGTTTAAATTATATTAAACTATTTAATAGCACTTTAAAGCGCTACGGTTTTTGATTTCACTGTAAAAATCATATCTTTTTCATTTCTTGACGAAATTCAGTGAAACAAGAGACAGTGGACTCGTGTGGACGTCTTCTACATTCTAGAAGAGACCGGATATTTTTCTGAGCCTTCTGCTATTTTTGGTGGAGTGGTACCCAATGTGATATTTCTGAATTATAAACGATATGGAAAACGACGATGTATAAATTATATAGTCGATGTATGAGTTATATAAGCATTGTACACCTCATTTATAAGCGTTGTATAAGTTGTACGTTCGATGTATAAGTTATATATGCGTTGTAAAAATTATATATGTGTCGAAATAGAAGTGAAATACTTATATATGTATATACGCCCCTCGTCCGCAAACCATGGACGATATTTATTAGTTGTGATTGGTGTGAAAATTGGTTGATAGTGAATGGTTGATTTGAATTGTTTGTGGTCGAAATTGATTGATTGTGGTTGAAAAATACCCGTTTGTGGTTGAGAATTATTTGGTTGAAACCACATAGGATTAGTTTTTGTAAAAGAAAGAAAAAATATACATGCCACCTGCGTGCGAACTAGATGCATGAAATCCCCATTGTCAAAAGCTGCGAGGCTTTAAGGTAGAGCGAGGAGCCGTACTAGGGACGGCTCCGGTTTTAACTACCCTGCCGTTGTGTTGCCGAAATTTTGAATAATATTCATGTGTTAGAATTATTTTCATGTGTTGAAACTACATTCATGTATTGAATAGAAATTCATTCGTTGAATAGAAATTCATGTGTTGAATGGTATTCGTGTTTTAAATAAATTGTTTTAACAATAAAAATCACATTTTTATTTTATATACATACGAACCATAGAAAACATTCATGTGTTGAATTGAAATTCATTCGTTGAATAGAAATTCATGTGTTGAATGGTATTCGTGTTTTAAATAAATTGTTTTAACATTAAAAATCACATTTTTATTTTATATGTACGAAGTATAGAAAACATTCATGTGTTGAATAGAAATTCATTCGTTGAATAGAAATTCATGTGTTGAATGGTATTCGTGTTTTAAATAAATTGTTTTAACAATAAAAATCAAATTTTTATTTTATATATATGAACTATAGAAAACATTCATGTGTTGAATAGAAATTCATTCGTTGAATAGAAATTCATGTGTTGAATGGTATTCGTGTTTGAAATAAATTGGTTTATAATAAAAATCATATTTTTATCATCTAAATGAACTATATAAAATAGTCGTGTTTTGAAATAAATTGTTTTATAATAAAAATCATATTTTTATCATCTATATGAACTATATAAAATAGTCGTGTTTTGAAATAAATTGTTTTACATTATAAATCACATTTTTATTATATACATGAATTGTTAAAATAGTGAAGTGTTGAAATAAATGTCTGTTGGATAAAAATATCATTTTTATCAAATGTATGAAAAGAAAATGGTTTTGAAATCGAAGAATAGATTATATATATAATATAATTAAATTGAATAACGAAGCTACAGTTCGTGCTTTGAAACCGTGATTTCAAACGATTAGTGCGGGAGATCCGACCATCGGATTTTCCCGAAACTGAAACCGTTGGGTTCGCTTTGGAAATATCTTTCCAACGTCACCAACTTTGTAAAGATCCAACGGTTGGATTGTCTGAAATGTTTAATTCAAATTTGAAGAAAAATAGCGCCAGAATCGATTATATTTTTATATATATATAATTATAATTAAATTAAATCGAATAACGATGTTGTAGTTCGTATTTTGAAATCGAAACTTCAAACGATTGTACCGGGAGATCCGACCGTCGGATTTTCCCAAAACTGGAACCGTTGGATTCGTTTTGAAAAGATCTTTCTAATGATATAAATTTTGTGAAGATCCAACGGTTAGATTTTCAGATATGTGTAAATCAAATCTGAAGAAAAATAGCGCCACGGCCGCGTTATGGCCTGAAGCGTCGTTTGAATGAATTGGCTATTTTTAAATAAATAAAAATAGAGATAAATCGTTATAAAATATTATAAACGATATGGAATGTGAAATTTAGAAACTAACTGAAGGTTAGCTAAGTCGAATGGTTTCCTGGGTTTTGATCTGATGTTGGTTTCGGCCTTCGGGTTAATATTTGGGAAATCGTTCTCTTACTAATTTACGGTTAGTGAATAATGAATTGGAATGAGGCGTATGTTGTGTTTGTGTAGCACTTGTTTATTATATACGCGAGTTGCTCAGAAAGACCGGGTTTATCCCATTCTGAATAACTGAATCGACGATAAGAAATCGATGGTGAAGACGGTGATTGAAGACCGGAGACCTTCACCTCGGTTGGATGATAACTGATGTCCTGATTGGGAGGCATCCCGAAATATGGATAATGAGTGGTGATCGTCCAGACGTACGTGGAGATCGATGGGTATGCGAGGTATATAGTGCCTCCGGTTTCGTTCAGACCCAGAACGGACTTGTAAATGGACTGTGTGCCTGACATTGGAATTCATTCTGTGTGATTGATAGCCATCAGTTACATGGCGTGAATTGCCTGTATGGCATGCTATGATGCAGTGATCAAGGCTTCTGTTGAAAAGCAAAGTCTTGTGGTTGATGATCAAAGCACGGCCTGTGTGGCATAGCTTTGTGTATAACGTGAATTCGCGAGCCTCACACCCCGGTATGAACCAGAAAAGGGAGAGGACCTCAGGGAGGGCATGCGTTTCCTTCTAGCTAGAGGTGGTGTCAATGCTTAAACTGGCTGGCATTCATATTATTTTCACCTGTGTGGTTGTTGCTGTTGTGAGGCGCCTCGGATATATCGGTCGATCCGGGACCGATGGAGTCATTCGTTGGCTCATTTACGCCCAAAGGGCGGGGAAACGCAGTGTTCAGGAATTTTAATCCACATCGGTGGACCGGTCCTGACGATCCAAGGGGCAGTTGCGGCTATTCCTGAGGCTCAGGATAGACAGTCTCGAATTCGGTAAGGACTATCTTTTGCCTTGGTTCATGACGGAAATCCAGTTTCCAAATACGACACCGAGCGGTTTTGATTGTATATATATATATATATATATATATATATATATATATATATATATATATATATGGCGACTTGATATATGGTACCCATGCCGTCTATGATTGATAGTTATGATTTAAATTGTTTTTGAAACCTATAAACACTGGTAGTAATATCAAATTCTTTTATTTTATTCGTATCAAGCATATTTTGGCCATTATAAGGTAAAAACTCTATCCTCCGGTTTGCGTTGTATTGTGTGATGGGAACTGGGTCTTATAATTGCTTCATTTTTGTAAAAAGCATTGCGTTGTTTAAAAGATTTACTTGTTTTAAGCACTGGCAATCCAATGGAGTAAACCCGTTCCATGAAAGTGGCGTGGTCCTGTGATTAGCCATATTATAAATGTGTTAAGTAGATTTCTCATACCAGTCCCATGACTGACTCGTAGTATGTTTCACTTGCAAACTCAGGTGCCCCTTTTTCTACACGGGCAGCCTTGTGTTCAGGTTTTAGCAGGCTCTTTCTGGATAGCTGGAGCTGAAGATGGATTCTATCATTTAGCTCTTTTTATGTTGTTCAGCTCCTATTGTACATATTATGTTTGTTTTCCGCTGTAGACATTTATGTATAGCTGAACTGTATTTGTACTAAGTATGATCCTGTATGCTGTGTAACTCTGATGATTATGTTTATCCAGTGTATTCTATTGTACATTATCTAGTGTATTTATATAATTTTGTTCTGCCATTATCTGTTTATGTGTTATATTCCAAAGATTACCCTTGACATCGTCAGTACGGGGTTTTGGGGTCGTCACAGCGTGGTATCAGAGCTTTGGTTAAGCTTAGTGCTGGAATATAACATATGAACGAACTCGTTAGAAATAGAACCAGTAGTGTTCTAGGACGAGTAACTCATTACAGATAGGATCAGTAATATCCTAGTATGAGTATAGCAGAATCAGAATAACTCGTTAGAGATGGGGTCAGATATGCCCCAGAACGAGTTGAGAGTTATAGGTTTATAAATAACGTATTTGTGATTATATATAGTCTGGTTTTAGAAATATGATTTTTGAATATATAAAAGATATATATTTGAAAAGTTAATCAACTAATTGATTGTTGTTTGTGTTGTGTGATTGTGGATTTGATTAATTAAATTATTACAATGATAATTAATTTAATCAATAAGAGGATGAATGGTAGAATTTATTCAATTAAATCACACATTGAACTGATTAGAGAATAGATAGAAATATATACGTGTGCATTATATATGTTTGAACAGGTAAATGGATTAGCTGTTGAGTAAAGATTTTATTTGCGTGCCCGACAAATAAGTAAACCTTAATGAGTTGGATGCGCAATTTTATTATTATATCAACTCCTGTGAGTGCCATTGGATGCGGAGTGCTGGTTATTCTGTGTGTAATTAATGAATGTCGCCATAGGATAGTAACAATTAATTTTGAACTACACTACATGGCATACTTCTTGAAGATAGGCATACTTCATCATATACCACATAAGCATTTGGAGCTTGTGTGACGAGGTTGAAGATTTACCATACGAGCGAGAGGCTTGTATGGCGATGACTATATATTACAGGTTGAACTGATGACTGATATGGACTATATAAAATGTAACGGTAAATTGCAAGAATAATAAAAAAACCCACATGGGTCTGGAGATGACAATAAACGCGTCTCTCTGGTCATTAAGGCAAAAAAACCATTTATAGGGTGACGAGAATTTATTCTCTAGAGTTATGATCTATACACACTCCCCTGTGGACACCGGAATATACCACTACAAATATGTGCATGCTTATTAGGATTTATTGGGTACCTAATACGGCCCAATAAATTTCCAAACCCCTCCCCGTACAAAGGAGGTTATGGCGAAATTTTTCGAAAATTTAGGGTGTTAGCCAAATTTTTGAAGAATTTGAAAATTCTCAGAAACTGAAAAGTTGGAGAATGGAAGCCAGATTGAAAGTAGAGTTGACTAATCAAACCATTTTCGACTTTGTTCCTTTTCGGGGACGAAAAGTTTTAAGTGGGGGAGATTGTAACAACCCGGAAAATCTGAACTAGTTTGAAAATTTTAATTTGGCTATTTTAGTGAATTTAAAATAATAACGACGAAAAGTGGGTTTGAATCGATGTTTGAAAATGAATATAATTAATTCTAATTATAAACAAGGCATGAAATGGCGCGGTAGTTTCAAAATTTGAATTCAAACTTTGCCTGACTGTACCGGGTGCAAAACAAAACGGATTTGAGTGAAACCAAAAATATTTAAATCTGTTAGTGAATACCTTTATAATGAATCTGAAAAATCGAAGTTTCATAGAAGGAAGCAAAAGTTATGGCCAAATGAATTTTCAGAAAGGTCGCTATAGAGTTTATATAGCCTGTGAAAATGGCCATTTTGCAAACGATCTCAGAATTCGACAAAACCACTTTTGTTGGATCCGAAATGTCAATTTATTGCTAGGTTTCAAATTTCATAATTTTTGAAGCTAGTATATGAGCGTGGCAAAGGAAAATGTGTTTGGTAGAAATCTATTAAATTGGATCGACCAGAAAAGGGCCATTTTTCAAACGGTCTCAGAATTCGACGAAACTAGTTTTGTTGGGACCGTATCGTCAAAACATAGCTAGATTTATTTTTCTGGAATTTATAGAAGCAATATGTGGCCCCGGCGAATTGAAATGTACGTTCAAATTAAATATTGAATGTTTTATATTTTAATTTAAAGGAAAACTGACTGAAACAGTCGAATGGGCCTATGAAACGTATCCCATTGTGTTCAGAATGAGGGTATTTAGCTAGAGGCGACAGTCATTGGGTTTGGATTGGAGTTAGTATGAGGTAAGGGGTATTTTTGGATTTTTAAAAATTAATAAATATAAAAAAAATCATTGGTCCACCTCAGATTTCTGTGGCCCCGGCGAATTGAAATGTACGTTCAAATTAAATATTGAATGTTTTATATTTTAATTTAAAGGAAAACTGTCTGAAACAGTCGAATGGGCCTATGAAACGTATCCCATTGTGTTCAGAATGAGGGTATTTAGCTAGAGGCGACAGTCATTGGGTTTGGATTGGAGTTAGTATGAGGTAAGGGGTATTTTTGGATTTTTAAAAATTAATAAATATAAAAAAAATCATTGGTCCACCTCAGATTTCTCTCTCCCTGTGAATTCGCCCCCCCCCCCCCCCACCCATGATAAACGATGGACGCCGCTTCTTTCCTTCTCCCCTCAAATCCGATCGAACCACTCATTAAAATCAAGAGCTCCTGGTGGGGTTTTTGTAGAGCATCACAAGAGCTTCAAATCCATATAGGGATTGGATTTTTTCATTCAGCATTCAAGGAGATCGAGCTCGGGAAGTTTCGCCTTTCAAGTTGCCGCCGCCGCCGCTAGGAGCCACCGAACTCCACCCCACCACTGGCGCACATGCGCCTCTCCAAGGCCGACAGCATGGCATAGGCCAATCGCCCTCAAGCTCCACCGTTTGCGCGCAAATCCGTGACCTATGTTTGAACAAAACTGCTGAGGTACGGTTTAAATTATATTAAACTATTTAATAGCACTTTAAAGTGCTACGGTTTTTGATTTCACTGTAAAAATCATATCTTTTTCGTTTCTTGATGAAATTCAGTGAAACAAGAGATAGTGGACTCGTGTGGACGTCTTCTACATTCTAAAAGAGACCGGATATTTTTCTGAGCCTTTTGCTATTTTTGGTGGAGTGAAACCCAATGTGAGATTTCTGAATTATAAACGATATGGAAAACGACGATGTATAAATTATATAGTCGATGTATGAGTTATATAAGCATTGTACACCTCATGTATAAGCGTTATATAAGTTGAATGTTTGATGTATAAGTTATATATGCATTGTAAAAATTATATATGTGTTGAAACAGAAGTGATATATATATACACGCCCCTCGTCCACAAACCATGGACGATATTTATTGGTTGTGATTGGTGTGAAAATTGGTTGATAGCGAATGGTTGATTTGAATTGTTTGTGGTTGAAATTGATTGATTGTGGTTGAAAAATACCCGTTTGTGGTTGAGAATTATTTGGTTGAAACCACATAGGATTAGTTTGTGGAAAAGAAAGAAAAAAATATACATGCCGCCTGCGTGCGAACTAGATGCATGAAATCCCCATTGTCAAAAGCTGCGAGGCTTTAAGGTAGAGCAAGGAGCCGTACTAGGGACGGCTCCGGTTTTAACTACCCTGCCGTTGTGCTGCCGAAATTTTGAATAATATTCATGTGTTAGAATTATTTTCATGTGTTGAAACTACATTCATGTATTGAATAGAAATTCATTCGTTGAATAGAAATTCATGTGTTGAATGGTATTTGTGTTTTAAATAAATTGTTTTAACAATAAAAATCACATTTTTATTTTATATACATACGAACCATAGAAAACATTCATGTGTTGAATTGAAATTCATTCGTTGAATAGAAATTCATGTGTTGAATGGTATTCGTATTTTAAATAAATTGTTTTAACAATAAAAATCACATTTTTATTTTATATGAACAAACTATAGAAAACATTCATGTGTTGAATAGAAATTCATTCGTTGAATAGAAATTCATGTGTTGAATGGTATTCGTGTTTTAAATAAATTGTTTTAACAATAAAAATCACATTTTTATTTTATATATATGAACTATAGAAAATATTCATGTGTTGAATAGAAATTCATTCGTTGAATAGAAATTCATGTGTTGAATGGTATTCGTGTTTGAAATAAATTGGTTTATAATAAAAATCATATTTTTATCATCTAAATGAACTATATAAAATAGTCGTGTTTTGAAATAAATTGTTTTATAATAAAAATCATATTTTTATCATCTATATGAACTATATAAAATAGTCGTGTTTTGAAATAAATTGTTTTGAAACCGTGATTTCAAACGATTAGTGCGGGAGATCCGACCATCGGATTTTCCCGAAACCTAAACCGTTGGGTTCGCTTTGGAAATATCTTTCCAATGTCACCAACTTTGTAAAGATCCAATGGTTGGATTGTCTGGAATGTTTAATTCAAATCTGAAGAAAAACAGCGCCAGAATCGATTATATATATATATATAATTAAATTAAATCGAATAACGACGCCGCAGTTCGTATTTTGAAATCGAAACTTCAAACGTTTGTACCGGGAGATCCGACCGTCGGATTTTCCCAAAACTAGAACCTTTGGATTCGTTTTGAAAAGATATTTCTAATGATATAAATTTTGTGAAGATCCAACGATTAGATTTTTAGATATGTGTAAATCAAATCTGAAGAAAAACAGCGCCACGGCCGCATTATGGCCTGAAGCGACGTTTGAATGAATTGGCTATTTTTAAATAAATAAAAATAGTGATAAATCGTTATAAAATATTATAAACGATATGGAATGTGAAATTTAGAAACTAACTGAAGGTTAGCTAAGTCGAATGGTTTCCTGGGTTTTGATCTGATGTTGGTTTCGGCCTTCGGGGTTAATATTTGGGAAATCATTCACTTACTAATTTACGGTTAGTGAATAATGAATTGGAATGAGGCGTATGTTGTGTTTGTGTAACACTTGTTTATTATATACGCGAATTGCTCAGAAAGACCGGGTTTATCCCATTCTGAATAACTGAATCGACGATAAGAAATCGAAGATGAAGACGGTGATTGAAGACCGGAGACCTTCACCTCGGTTAGATGATAACTGATGTCCTGATTGGGAGGCATCCTGAAATATGGATAATGAGTGGTGATCGTCCAGACATATGTGGAGATCGATGGGTATGCGAGGTATATAGTGCCTCCGGTTTCGTTCAGACCCAGAACGGACTTGTAAATGGACTGTGTGTCTGACATTGGAATTCATTCTGTGTGATTGATAGCCATCAATTACATGGAGTGAATTGCCTGTGTGGCATGCTAAGATGCAGTGATCAAGGCTTCTGTTGAAAAGCAAAGTCTTGTGGTTGATGATCAAAGCACGGCCTGTGTGGCATAGCTTTGTGTATAACGTGAATTCGCGAGCCTCACACCCCGGTATGAAACAGAAAAGGGAGAGGACCTCAGGGAGGGCATGCGTTTCCTTCTAGCTAGAGGTGGTGTCAGTTCTTAAACTGGCTGATATTCATATTATTTTCACCTGTGTGGTTGTTGCTGTTGTGAGGCGCCTCGGATATATCGGTCGATCCGGGACCGATGGAGTCATTCGTTGGCTCACTTACGCCCCAAAGGGCGGGGAAACGCAGTGTTCAGGAATTTTAATCCACATCGATGGACCGACCCTGACGATCCAAGGGGCAGTTGCGGCTGTTCCTAAGGCTCGGGCTAGACAGTCTCGAATTCAGTAAGGACTATCTTTTGCCTTGGTTCATGACGGAAATCCAATTTCCAAATACGATACCGTGCGGTTTTGATTGTATATATATATGGCGACATGATATATGGTACCCATGCCGTCTATGATTGATAGTTATGATTGAAATTGTTTTTGAAACCTATAAACACTGGTAGTAATATCAAATTCTTTTGTTTTATTCGTATCAAGCATATTTTGGCCATTATAAGGTAAAAACTCTATCCTCCGGCTTGCGTTGCATTGTGTGATGGGAACTAAGTCTTATAATGGCTTCATTTTTGTAAAAAGCATTGCGTTGTTTAAAAGATTTACTTGTTTTAAGCACTAGCAATCCAGTGGAGTAAACCTGTTCCGCGAAAGTGGCGTGGTCCTGTGATTAGCCATATTATAAATGTGTTAAGTAGATTTCTCATACCAGTCCCATGACTGACTCGTAGTTTGTTTCACTTGCAAACTTGGGTGCCCCTTTTTCTACACGGGAAGCCTTGTGTTCAGGTTTTAGCTGGCTCTTTCTGGATAGCTGGAGCTGAAGATGGATTCTATCATTTATCTCTTTTTATGCTATTCAGCTCCTATTGTACATATTATGTTTGTTTTCCGCTATAGACATTTATGTATAGCTGAACTGTATTTGTACTAAGTATGATCCTGTATGCTATGTAACTCTGATGATTATGTTTATCCAGTGTATTATATTGTACATTATCTGGTGTATTTATTTAATTATGTTCTGCTATTATCTGTTTATGTGTTATATTCCAAAGATTACCCTTGACACCGTCAGTACGGGGTTTTGGGGTCGTCACATAACACGTCTTGAAAAACTTAGCACTGGAATCCGGTGTAACAGTTTAGTTGGAGATTTTCTTGTGAATGACAGGTTATACATGCCCAGTGCTTCTTCTCACAGTGTTATGACGCTATGGAATCGCATACACGTAATTAACGGTCAACCTGTCCCTCAATTAACCACCAACTGGAAGTGGCGAGGTGAGAGTTTCAACATTAAATCCATGTACTATGTATTTTCACATGTTTCGTCTTTAAGTAATTGCAGTTGGCACAAGAGAGTTTGGAAAAGAGATAACTGTGCTAAAGAAAACATGAACTTTTGGAAAGTCATCAATCAGGTTGTATTGACGAAAGATAGGCTTACTGCCTTTGGTATGGTTGTGCGAACAGAATGTGTGCTATGTAGAGACGGAGAAGAGGACATGCAACATCTCTTTTTCGAGTGTAGGCCTGTTCAGCAGCTTTGTTGTGATGTTCTTCAGCAAATTGGTTATATGAACTTCCCTACTACAAGTGCTGACCAATGGAATAACTTTGATAATAAAAGTGCTTTGATAAGAGCAAGGATGAGACTCATGAATCACCTTCTTAAAAGACTAGTGCACAACATATGGAATCAACGAAATGCAAGCATTTTTGACAATGTTAGCTCCTTATCTATAATGCAACGGAAGCATAAACTTTGGACTGAGATCAGAACTGGACTGAAATACTTAAAAGTTTCCTTCGATCCAGGAATTTTTGAGCGGCTTAGCTAGTTAGCTAGCTGATTTTGATATTTTGTGTTGTGTTTTCTTAGTTTAGTGGTTGAAATGCTTGTGATCACTGTATTTTTTTTCTTTCCTTATTGCCTTGTGCTCGTCTTAGCATTTCAATAAAAGTGGTAGGGGTCCACTCAACCCCGTCAGCTTTGCCAAAAAAAAAATTAGAGTTATATTTTGTAAACTAAATTATTATTAATGAAAATGTGTTGACAATTGAAATAAAGATTATTTTATACTTAGTTTACTCGTTAGATTAGTGAAAATATTTGAAGATCAGTTAAGGAGACAGTCATTTATACATAGCAAAATAGAAAAGGAAATGGTGAAAATGGAAACTATACCAAAAAATTGAAGTCAACACAAACTATAATTTCTAATCAATATGCATTTGTATTGTCTTATAATCTTATTGTCTTATCGTGGCTATAGTTTCGTAATATAGAGTCAACACCCAAGAATACTGTAAAAAATGAGTAAGTTCAATGTAATATTTACACGTCCTCAGAATTAGAGCTATATTTTGTAAACTAAATAATGTTTTCTGGAAATGTATCTACGATTGAAAGGAAGTTCATTTTCTACTTAGTTTCCTCGTTAGATTACTAAAAATACTTGAAGTTCAATTAAGGGCACTGTAGTTAATATTTTCACCCATCTATATGGTTTTGTTACTTTTGTATGTAAAACTATGCTTACCTGACATTGATTTAAACATCACAATGTACTTTTGGACTGATCAAGTTGATTAATCGACGAAATGGAAGAACATACAATAATGTACGGTTTACAATCATGATGAGGATTTCACCCCCTTTGGTTATAAAGGGTATGCGGTAGTTTAAACATATTTGTAGGTACTTATATAAGGCGGTGTCCTTATAGCAGCTTATCACACAAGATCTATTTTGCATACCATTTTGGATACGACTTAGAATCATTAGAATATAATTCAACCACATGTTCCTTATAATGAAAGTGTAATGTAATATATAAGAAAATAGATTGACATCGACAGTGTCATGGAGCAGCCGGTGAATTATTGGGTTGTAAATATAACCAAACTATTATAGGGTAAAGGTTTTTTAAACAGCACTATGCAAAGAAGAGGGGCAATAACGTCTATTGACAAATCAGTATATGTTAGTAATAAACATTTATAGTTGACGAAAACAAACAAAAACAACTCAGTTACCAAATGTAATTATAAAACTATGATTTGAATCAGGCGAATTAAGTCAGAACTTGAGATTACAAAAGTTAACCGTTATCGGTGACTAAAATCACCATCCATTATTTTTCTTGGTTAAAAAAAATGAAACAGAATGCAGGCAAAGGGCATAATTGTAAGCGGTTTGCAAAAGGTTGAATACAACAAAAAAAAAGAGCAGCAAAAGGCTACGTACTAAGGACGAAAGAGGGGATTCGTCAATAAAAACTATTGTAATCAATAGTGTGGGAATAGCAGACATGAAAAAAAAGTAGATACAAATTATAGTACCAGACCATTGGATTCTACAGGCCAAGAGTCTAAAGAGAAATTCACTGAGCATGAGTTATGAAAATTGTACCTCAACATTCAGTGCACAATTAATATTGTTCCCTCTGGAAGGTAGGTTGCTCGAACCGATTTCCAAAGGTCCTAAGCTAATCAACAAATCGACGGAGCACCAACGACAGCCTGTACAGGTTGTATTTTTTGACAGTACCAAAAAAATCAACGATTGGGTCCCCTCTATTAGAATTTTCTAACATATATTTCTCTATCTATATAACATTTCAAGGTTAACTAAAGATTATATTTGCCACTTTATCATGATTTAGCGATTTAAATTTGTTATTAGACATCATTTGGTTACTCGATATTGTTAACAAAAAGGAAATGTTTCAGAGCCTATTTAAATGGAATTATTTTCACATAAATTTATTACATTTCAAGATAGTTCAAGCATCTTAGTTTTCAGCATAGACTTTTTTCATTCATGTTTACAGATAACAGTTTATGCATCTTTGCAAAAGCTTGTTTTGTTTAATTGAGTATGTAACACATAGATATACTAAACAGAAACCTATTTTTAACTTTGAGTTTCATATTCGGAAGTAGATAAATAATTTCTCGCTTCATGCTAATGACTGTGAATCTATAAGTCAAAGAGTTGAATGCTAACAGAAAATCAACCTATCAAGATTATCATTTTGTCTTTGTATTTTTTTAATCCATTAGCTAGTAATTCATGCTTAAACACCATAACTCTGCATGTAAAGGTAGCAAACTGTGAAATTAACAATGCTATACCAATCGACCAAATATTATATAAAAAGTTAAAAAGGCTGCAAATCAACAAGTATAAAATAAAAATCATAATAATACTTCATAAAAATATCACAAAACTTTATTACATGAGATCCCAAGTAACCTTCACCTTTTCAGTGGATGGAGTCAAATCCATGTTTGTTGCCCCCAAACCAAGGATAGACGCACCATAAATCAACAACAATTAATCCGTAATTAATGATAGCCGTCAACAAATTATCCTTAGATGCCAGCTCTATCGTAATTTTAGTGGAGGTAATGGCGTCGTACATTCAGCAAAATTCATTTTAGGGTTTGAAGATAGAAAGAAGAGCGATGAATTGAGTGAAACAGAAAAAAGTCATTGAAAAAATACCAATCGTGAATAGACGCCTCTAACTGGAGAAAAAATTAGATGTGTTGGAATGTAATCTAATGGATCAAAATAGCCCAATGCATAATCCTTGGATTACTAACTTGATCTAACAGATGATATCAACGCTACACGGATCACAAATAGCAGCGGAAAATATTCGTCGGTATTCCACCTGGATTTGCAGCGGAAAGAAGCAGCAGAAAATTTCTGTCAGTAAGTTGACGCAATTTGCAACGGCTTATTGAGGAACGACAGAAGACGACGGTATTAAATAAAAGAAAAAAGTTGAAAAAAAAACAAAAAACTATCCCTTGTAGATCATATGGAAATCCATCGTAAATTAGCGATGGAAATTTCCTCTTCTAAATATTTGACACTAAATCAATGTTTTCTTGTAGTGAAATCACATTTCTATTTCCACGCTACATATATAAAAACCATATTTTTATAACGATGTAAATAGTATAAAACTCATATTTTGACATTCGCTACTTCGTTATAAAAATCAAATCTTTATATTATGAAAAATCATATTTTTATCGCTTCATTCAAATAGATAAAAATCATATTTTTAAACCGCTACTTCTAAAATAAAAATCACATTTTTATTTCGTTGTTATATATATAAAAATCACTTCTTTATATTTTTAAAAATCATATCTTTATATAAACAAAAATCTTATCTTTTTGTTACAATACATATATATGAAGTATATTACATTTTTATTTAAAACCATTTCATGATTAAAATTGTAATTTTATTATTCCATTCGAACATTAAAAATCGTATCTTTATAATTCCATTCAACCACTAAAAATCTAATCTTTACCTTGCTAATTATATATAAAAAATCTAATCTTTAATTTCTATTTTCTAAAAAACTAATCCTTACATTTCTATTTTCTATAAAAAAAAACTGATTTTGTTTAAACTAATTATATAGAAACTAAATGAATTAATTAAATAAAACTAAATAAAAAAACTTACTGCGTTCAAGAAGAGGGAGGGGCTTGCTGCTTGCGCGAGGCTGGAGGAAGGTGGCGGGCTCGACTGGGGTGTGGTCGGAGGCGGATCCCATGGCGTCGGGGTTGGGCTGAACGGGTTTAGGGTTCGCGGTGAATTTGGGGATTGTGGAGAGGGAGAGTGACGGAGGAGGGGGGTTGCCAGAGGTGGAGGCGCGGCTGTAGGGAGGACGGCGGTTCCTACATCGGCGGTGGTTGGCTGGAGGGGGGCTGCTGCGTCGTGCGATTTTTTTTTTCAAAATCGGGTTTTTGAGCGATGGTTTGAGGAAAGGGGGCGGGTTTGACTAAAGGGGGGAAGATAATAAGGGTTTGACCAATTATAGGCTTTTATAAAATATATATAATATTATTTAATTTTAAAAATACTTGTTTGTTTATTCGGACTCCAAACGAACTCCAACGACTGTCGCCCCTAGTTAAATACTCCTATTCCAAACATAATGGGATATGTCTCGCAGGCCAATTCAACCGTTTCGATCAGTTTCCATTAAATTTAAAATATAAATCATTATATTTAAATTTCAAACGTACATTTTAATTTACCGGGGCCACATACAGACCCCAAAAATTCCAGAAAAATAAATCTGGCTATGTTTTGATGATACGGTCCTAACAAAACTAATTTCGTCGAATTTGGAGACCGTTTGAAAAATGGTCATTTTTCCAGTCGATTAAATTCAAATTGAAATGACCAAACACGTTTAAATCCACCACACTCATATATTGATTCCAAAAATTATGAAAATTGGAATCCAGTAATAATTTGACATTCCGGATCCAACAAAAGTGGTCTCGTCGAAAATGGAGGTCATTTGCAAAATCGCCATGTTTAAGGGCTATATTTCCATAGCGACTATTCAGAATTTTCAACTGGACATAACTTTTTATTCCCGCTATGAAATTTCAATTTTTCATATTCGTTGGAAATATATTTTCAAACAGATTCAAATATTTCTGGTTTCGCTAAAATCCGGTTTATTTTGAATCATGTACATTCATTTGAAATTTGAAATCGAATTTTCAACCTACCGCGCCATTTTCAATTCCTTTTATAATTAAAATAAATATTTATATTCTAATTTCGATTTAAATAAATTTATACGTTCAAATTCTATTCAAAATAAATTTATAGTCATTATTATTTAAAATAAATCATTTTAAATATTCAAAATTCATTAAAATAGCCAAAATAAAAGTTTTAAATCGATTCTGATTTTCCGGGTTGTTACATATTACAACTGACATTTTGAGAATGTTGTAAAATTGACATTTGTTACAACGGGCATAAAAAGATCATTGTAATAGTACTATATCAGTAAGTACCCTTTGTAAAAAGGGCGTTGTATGGGCATGCGTTACAACGGTCATGATTTGACCGTTGTATTATCCTTCTATTACAACGGGCAGAAAATGCCCATTGTAAAAATAAGGTTGTAATATGGTACTTTGTTGTAGTGCCTCTTCATCAAATTGGTTACCAAATCTAGGTTTGCTTGGACTCCATAGACCACTAATAACTCAAACATCCTGCATATTTATCACTTAGTCAATAAACGTTGCAATGGCTTATGCTTTAAGATGTGAATATTCAAAAATCTAAAGAGAAAAGTTTGAAAATAAACTTGTTAGCATGTACGGGCACTCCTGTTTGTTATGATAGGTAACATATAAGGATCCTATAATATCAAAAATTGTAACTCCAGTTCTAAAATTATATATCCAAAGCCATAAATAATAGTAGTAGTTGATTTGTACCTTGATTATTCCTAATATAAGAACGCCTATTTACTTCAGGGGCACCCACAACACCAACAATGTTACTAGCGCCACCCCAAGCAAAATCCTTCTTGATTTTTTCGGTAGTCCTGCCATAATCGTGGATTTTGGAATTATGTTTTGAGCCTTCCTAAGACTCACGTTTTCCCATTGAGAAGATGAGATGCTTCCAAGCTCATTGGAGGTGCCTACAACAATATTAAGATTCAGAACTATGAAAGAATTTAAGCTTCTTTTACCTCATCAAACCTTATAAGAGTGACAAAGAGGTGGACATTAGCTTCAATCAATACTCACCGCATATGTACCTCTGATTTGCTAAAATTGCTTCACATCTATCGAGTCAAATAACTTGGCAACTGCCAACATAACAATTATCTGATGATCTTGACGAGAGGTATATGATGCGCTAACCATGCATATTTCCCGATCCTTTAATACAAATAGTTCTTCTTCTTTTTAAAGAAAATAATGCGGAAATATGGAAGAAGCTTCAGTGACCTCAAGTAACTTAGCTAACGAGGATTTTCACGCCCGTATGTACATTTCCTTTAATATTCAGTTGACGAATGAGATCAGATAATGATCCTATATTCTAGTAAGGGAATACTACATCGTGAAGAATACTACAATTTCGAACAAAATGAAGATTATCTTTTAACTCGTCATAAGGTGCTTATTTCTTCGCAAAATCACACTTATAAACACCATTGTTTATAGCATCATAAACCCAGTTATTGACCTCGTCTATATTTGCTTGTAATATGAAGGGTACAAGTCTAAATCCACATTTTCTGCTATTTCATTGAATTCGGTGTTCAGCATTCGAATTATCTCTGTACTTTCATTGCTTACTATTGTCTTCAGTTTCTTATCCCTAGGACCTACCATGATCAAGAGTTAACCGTAAAATTAAAACATACATTTTAATTTGAAAGGAATGCAAAATAGCAAAAATTAAACAAGAAAAAGGAAATGTTGTTGATTATTTTGAGATGTGCATAGTGAACTGCTTGCTAACCGTGATGTGTTAAATTTGTGATACAGATCATCTGTGTTATGGTTGCAAATTAGAGTAGTTCACATTTCACAAATGAAATAAAACTTAAAGATCAAAAGAGTTGAAATTGGTATAATTATAATATATGACAGTTGAGCATGTGCCAAATGCGGGAATACAACAGTAAGTTGAAATTGGTATAATTATAATATATGACAGTAACCATAAGATCTGTAAGTTGAAGTTCACATTCCCACATCTGTAAGTTGAGCATTCCTACATATCATATTTATAATATATCATAAATCTTACAAACTTACAAACTAATGATGCGGGAATAAATTATAAACTTACAAACTTGAGCAACCCCACATCTGTAAGTTGAGCATTCACACATATCATATATTGGAATATATTATAAATCTTACAATCTTACAAACTTATAAATCATATATTATAAATCTTACAATCTTACAAATGTATGCTCAACTTACATACGAGGGAATGTGAACTTCTGGCACAAAAGAGTTGAAATTGGTATAATTATAACATATGATAGTAACCATAAGATTAAATCAAACTTACAGATCATCCCTATCACCATGCTACGTCAACTTCAACATCACAGGTCCATACATATCACCCTCTATTTCATCTGATCGACATCCCCTTCCCAACTGAAATCCAACCCAAAGCCCACCAGGCATCTCCTGTTCATCAGATCGGCATCTAGTTCATAGGATCAACGCTAGATTCCAGCTTAAGATCCAAACCGAAATCCATCACTTTAACGGAAGCATGTCATGACCTCTTCAGAAGCCGTCACAGCATGCCTACCATTCACCTCCGCACCACCACCTAGAAAACACCCACCAATGCCTAAACAACAAAATACAACACCCAAAAGGCAATGAATGCATTGGATTTGAAATATAGGGATTTTGGTGAGCGGTTTTCTTTGTTCAAGAAATTGGAGATACTTGTAGTTTAGGGTTTATCAATTTGGAAAATTGAGAAGGAAGTATCTTGAGAGGCAAGAAGAATAATGCTAGACTTTGAGTGTTACGGGATACTTGGTAGGAAAGACCCGAATTTTGATAAGACATTGGATCAAACTAATACATGGTTCAGATTTTTTTAATTAAATGACGAGGATTGCGAATCTGGAAGCTTGGATAATTTTGATGGGACATTAGACCAAACTAACACATGGTTAATTTTTTATATTAAATGACGAGGATTGCGAATCTGGAAGCGTTGGATAAGTTTGATGGGACATTGGATCAAACTAATACATGGTTCAGATTTTATTTATGAAATGACAAGGATTGCGAATTGGAAAGCGTTGGATTAGCCGTGAACTATTCCTATTAATTTCCTATGCCATTCCTACTCCCTGCCTTAAGGAGTAGGAAAGACATAGGAAATTTCATGTACTTCTTATGTCAATCTAAATTTGTGAAAATTCAATAATGGCGTGAAAATAGCATGGGAGATTTATACGTCTTTTCTAGTGTAGGTAAGATGTAAGAAATCGTTGATGCCTTTCCTTTATCGTGAATTGTTCCTACAAATTTCCTACGTCATTCCTGCGCCCTGCATTAAGGTGTAGGAAAGAGTAGGAAATTTCAGGTTGGAAATTGGACTGTTTTCTAGTAGTGGAAAATGAATTCACTAATTCAATACTTAGCATCATTTGGCCTCTTTAGTTAACCATTGGTTAATTAAACTTCTAAAATCTTTAATCTTTCAACGTTCGGAAAACATTTCCATTTCTATTCAATTTAACTATAGTCTTCAAAACCATTAACGCTCATTTACCTAGTTCATTTATCCAACTCTCGCTATCAAACCTGATTATTCCTTAGTCAATAATGAAGTCAATCAAGTTGGGGTATAATTACCTCTCAGAGCTTAACTGAAGAAAATTATTAACTTCGAAATAGATAAAGTTCACAACAAAAATCTACTTCTTTTACGAAATGACATTGATTATAATAATAGCACTATATTCCGTGCATTCAAAGTATTCATCTTTATAATCTGAATAAATAAATAAATAAATATTTAATAATCAATTTCAAAAATAATTATTGATTCAATAGTTTATTTAATCATAAATTCTAGTTAACACAGTTGACTTAGTCAACTCAAAGCATGATTGATTGGTTAACTAATTCCAATTAAGCATTTTAAATTAACTAATATAGTTAATTTCATTAAATTCCATTCAGGTCATTAATTACGTTCATAAACCACGTTACAACTTGTTTCCTTAGTTGAAACATTTACAAATCTTATTAATAAGGATTTGGTTTCCAAAACCTGTTTTATACACACATTCCTATTTATATTATTTTGCCTAAACTCGACCTGAAAATATTAATTTCTAAATGATTAAATAAATGTAATTAACTTCGGTGTTTCAAACAAAATTATATTTCAAACATATATGAACAAAATTTTAAAAAACATTACGAATCGATTTAGTATCTATTTCAAAAATATTTATATTTTACAGATGGTACTAAAGAGGCAAATGTCTATTAAAGTACAAAATCATGAAATATCAGTCAGTTCCACAATAAATAACAATATATATATAATCATATTGGTAAACATTATCAATAATAGTGAGGAATCATGTTGGATTTCTCTAACTTGTTCTTCCCTGCATCACAATGGGTTATTTCAATTTCAATACAACAATATATTTATCACAATAAACGGAAATAAACAGTTTAACTAAAAACGGTCAACAATCTATTAACAACATCCATTCAAGCATCCAATTATTTATTAAATATGTTTATGTTATCATAAACGTAACCAACAAGGTAAGTTACCTCGTTTGGAATATAATTGTTAAAATAACGATTTAATTCAATTAAATTAAACAACCTTTAATTTAATCAATGAACATTAAAATATTCAGCACCCATGCAAACAATCCTCCAATCATCAATCATTAGCAAACATTGCACACAAATTTAAAACCCGTCTTATATAAAATATAAACGGGATAAACTGAGTGAGTTTGAGGCGACCCGAACATCCCCGTGAAGGAAAGCCCGGATTGCTTTTGAGAAAACGACAAATCAGAACACAAACAGAAGAACATTTCATTGCTTATTACAACAATTTACATCAGGGTACAAGAATATACAAAGTATGAAGAAATAATATACATTCAAACAATATCAGAGATTTGAATTATATTTAAATACATAGCAGTGAAAAAACAATACAAATCACAACTGAAAGTAATATATGGATACAGAACTTTCTGAATATCGTTCCAGCTGTAAACCAAGATCCTGTGAATATAAATCTGCAAAACCAAAACTACTAGCTGCCCGTGTGGAAAATAGAGGAACCCAGAGTTTTGGTTAAAACAATAAACTCCAGGTCAGTCATGTGACTGGTGTGAGAACTAAAACAGTTATTATCTTGGTTTTAAAGTAAGGTAAATCAAGGGACCACGCCGTATAACATGGAATGGGTTTCCTCCCAAGAATACCAGTGCATAAAAACAACAGCATAATGCTAAATAAAGAACAATGAAGCTATTATAAGATTCAGGTCCCATCACACAATGTAACGCAAGCCGAAGGATAGAGTTTTACCTTATAATAGCCAAATATACTTGGTAAGTGAAATTTCATCTTTTATTATTACTATAAGTGAAGAAATCAACTTCAAATATAAATGTATCAATCATAGACGGCATAGTGCCCCATCCTACTATGTCGCCGTACTAGGCTCTACAATCAAAACAGCAATTATCACGTATTGGAAGTTGGATTTCCATCTGTGAACCAAGGCAAGGGATCGTCCTTACCGCTTCGAGATGCTCTAGCCCATCTCAGGAACAGTCGCAACTGCACCTTGGATCTTCAGGGCCGGTCCACATAGAGTAGATTAAAATGCCTGAACACTGCATTTCCCCGCCCTATGGGGTGTAAAATTGGTCTGTATAAAGATCATACCATCCATCGGCTCCGCAAAAACCGATATAACTGAGGCGCCTCGCTATCCATCATCCATATAAGTAAAACGCCTGGGTGTGCAAAACCCAGACACCACTCCTAGCTAGAAGGAAACGCATGTCCTCCATGAGGTCCTCTCCCGTTTCTGGTTCACACCGGGGTGCGAGGCTCACGAATTAACGCTACACAAAGCAATGTTATATTAAAGCCGTGCTTTGATCATCAATCACAAGAATCTGTTTTTCAACAGAAGCCTTGATCATTTGCATCTCAACATGCCACACAGGCAATTCACGCTATGCAAGCGATGTCTATCAATCACCCAGAATGAAATCCGATGTCAAACACACATCCATTTACAAGTTCGTTCTGGGTCTGGACGAAACCGAAGGCACCTTATTCCTTGTCCCGTATGTCCAATACAGGAGAGAGGTCCTCACATATCTGGTCGATCTACAAGTACGTCTGGATGATCACCACTTATTACCTTGTCTTGGGTGTGTACAGCCCAATCAAGATATCAGTAATCATCCAAACGATGTGAAGACCTCCGGTCTTTGACCACCGTCTTCATCCTCGACATATCGTCGAATCAGTTATTCAGAATGGGATAAACCCGGTCTTTCTAAAAAAACACGCGTATATAATAAACAAGTGCAATAAAAACGCAACATACGCCTCATTCCAATCAAGAATATTCCTTTATTCAAATATTCTTATACTTTGGGAACGGTTCCCATTAATTTTATCAAAGATAAATTCTTTAAATTTATTCTTTAATCTTCTTTTGGATTTCAATTCAAACCAAATTATGGTTTATCCAAACTAGTCGGGATTAGCGAACCTTACTGAAGTAATCATTTGTTAAATTTCTCAAACCCAACCTATTCATCCCATAAAGTAAAACTGGTAATACTTCATATCTAACACCACGGTATTATCGGTAAATTAAATTACCATTTCACGTTCAAATCTAATTAAAGATTTAACCATCGCTTGGAGTAAAACTAGTTGTACTCCATTCTCGATCAATTCTTGGATTTGATAATTTTAGTCATCAAATTCACCTTTCAATCTATTTAAAGATTCATTAAAACTCTAATTCAGTTTTAATTTCCAAAAATCACTAATTAATGATTATTCAAAGTTCAGAAATTAATCTTATCTTTAACTGGGTTAAAGAACTAATGTCATTTAAAACACAGCTCATGATAAACACAAAATCACATTCCATTAACATCACGGAAAACAGATCAATATATATAATTGATATGAACTTCCATATCCAACTGATAATAAAAATGGAATAACGGCAAAGCCTTTTAAATTCCATATATAGTAACAGTCTTCCTCCATAGAAGTTCACTTCGTTTATAACCCAATCGAATTCCATTCCACTCCAATTTATTTTATTAAATTAGAAAACTTCACTTTGGAAATTTTCCTTTAAATTTTAACAAAATATTTATAAATTCCAAATTACATTTCACCATAAATCGGATTAAAGAATGAATGTCACTAAAAACACAGTTCACGATAAACCCAATTCACATTCCATTTTATTCCAATTATTAAATATAATTGGAAACTCTAAAAAATCAGAATTAAAAGATTTATTCTCTTCATATGGGG
Source organism: Allium sativum (assembly GCA_030737875.1). NCBI lineage: Eukaryota > Viridiplantae > Streptophyta > Magnoliopsida > Asparagales > Amaryllidaceae > Allium > Allium sativum. The sequence goes on along the minus strand of CM060912.1, from coordinate 24,231,611 downwards.
TTCAAGAACAGTGTTACTGAAGACATCTTTCACAACAAATCCCAAAATCCAATTCTTTTATTCCATTCCAATTAAATATTAATTAATAGGAAAATTTCACTAAATTTATATAAAAAGATATATTCTTACCTCAACTGGGTTTAAGAATAGTGTTAGTGAAGACACCGTTCACGACAAACCCAAAATCCCATTTGATATTAAATATAAGGCTCTGAATAGAAAATATATCGGCTTATATTCAATATCAAATTCTGAAATCAACAAATATCGTATTGGAATAACGATATAAATATCTTCCAAATTTCTCCATAATATCCGTATAATCACGGAATCCAATATCGAAATATTCCGAAGATAATTTCGATTCCAATCCATATATTGGAGATTTTGGTTATTTTTAAAACCATTTCAAATCCAATTTATTTATTTAAAAATATTGGATTATAATTCTACTTCATAACTAGTTCATTTTGATAAAAATATATTTTTATCTTTTCAAATATGGAATTTTTCATCCCAATTCTTTCCAAATCATTTCTTATGATTTTACACTAATTATTGATATTTTTAATAATTTTTTCAAGTCCCGTACAGTTAATTTCCATAAACGGCCATCAAACTGCACTTACAACGACCTTTTCCAAATTTGATTTGGACATAATTCCAAATCCAACCGTTAGATTTCAAATCTCTAATATTCGTTAGAAATCTCTTTTCGATACGAACCCAACGGTTTCGGTTTTAGGAGAATCTGACGGTCGGATCTCCCGTAATGTCCATTCGAAGTCAATGGTCGAAATTCGCGAACTGCCGCGGCGCAGCGTGTTCTATTCGGGCCATTATATTATATATATAATATATATTTAGTCGATTTCCATTTAAAACGAATTTTATAAATCGTTTTAAATTCATTTCAAAATGATTTCAACTTCATATTCAATTTCAAATCAAAATTGAATATTCCGTATCATTAATATATAAATGATAATATTTTCAAATATTAGATTTTGGAATCGTTTCCTTTTCGATATTCATTATAATAATGAATAAAATCGATATAAATATCGTTCACGTCAAAATGGCGTTAATCTAATCAACACGGCTTTATATATTTAAATATATTCGTGTCCGTCCCAAATCGGACATCAAAATCAGATTTTAACTTGTACTGAATATTATTTTAAAATATTCATTATTTTAAAATATATGTTATTTTAAAATATTCTTTTCTTTCTGAACTGGAATCAGACACAGTCAATTACCATATAATGTTATTTGTATGGATTTCATACAACACATGTATATAACAGCCATGATAAACAATTAACCATCATCCAGAGTGCATTCTACATTGTATAAGCATTAATAATAAATAATTAACGCTTATACAGCTTGTCAACCAATCGATCGACATACAACTAAACAATTGGGATTAGTGTACGTCAAATATCATCCCAACACCCGTGTGGGGTTTCAACCAATAAATACTGAATATTATTTGTGCAGTTGGGCGATGTGTAAAATTTATCGTCCCAATCAATATTAGTCAAATGGGTGTACATATACAAATCGTCTGATTTGTAAATGAATATTTATTTTATTCATATACACGTTAAAAATTATATTTTTAATGATAATATATTTTATTTCAGCACGAGAATATTTACATTCCATTACACATCACAATCAATTTAAACAAACAAATCAACCAAACCAAACAATCAAACAAGTCGTCCATGGTCTGTGGACGACGGGGAGCAGTTCATATATGTAGTTATAAAATAACTGTACAAGAAATTACAGTGAGGAGTTCTCACCTTTGGTTTCCACTCTTCCATTCTTTATTTCTGAACGGTTTGGATTTGCCCACAATTCCAACGCACTCTTTTCACGCTATTCATACTAAAAATCACATTTTTAATTCGCTACATATATAAAAATCATATAATTTCAATACATATATAAAAATCAGATTTTTATAATGCTACTTTCAATATAAAAATTAAATTTTTATTTCAAATTTCTTCATATAAAAATCATATTTTTATATCGCTACATTGATTATAAAAATCGCCCTTTTATCACAATGAAAACATTAAAAAAAATCAAATCTTTATCTTCGCTACTTCATAATAAAAATCAAATCTTTATATATAAAAAAATCTATTTTTCTTCGCTATTGTAAATAAATAAAAACCATATTTGTATTTTCTAATCATATAAATAAAAATCGTATTTTTATTTAAAGAAAAATCATATTTTTATCATGCTATGATATATATTATAAAAATCTGATCTTTATGATTCTAAAATCAAATCTTTATAAATCAGTTTTATACATAAAAATCATATCTTTAGCTAATTAAAAATCGTATCTTTAACGTGTTAAAAATATAATTTTCTCCTTACCAAAAATCTAATCTTCATATGCTAAAAAAAATCTAAACTTTATATGGTTAAAAAAAATCATTTCTTTGTATGATAAAAATCGCTACTTTGTATGATAAAAATCTTGTATAAAAATCAGAACTTTATCTACTTAAAATAAAATTCAAAAGCTTACAGATGGACTCGGTGTTGGGGGTGGCACGCTGGAGTTGCCGAGGGGGTGGCGATCTCTTCAGGTGGCGGCGCATGACTGAGCGTAGCAAGTGGCAGAGGTTTCTGATCGGTTTTAGGGCTAGGGTTTGCTAACGACGAAGGGGGAAAAGAGGAGAGGGGCGTCGGGGCGAGGGGAAGGTGATGGAGGTGGTGCAGCTGTCGGAGGGGAAGGCAGTGGCAGGAGGCGCTGGCGTCGATCATCAATCCACTCCTTTTTTTTTCTTTTTCTGTTTCGTTCAATTAAATTGAAGAGAGAGGGAGAGATGTGAGGATTGACCTTATAATTTAATTAAATATTTTAATTAATTTAATCTTCAAAAAGTTATCATTCCATTTGAACTCCAATGGAGACCCACTGACTGTCGTCCATAGCTAAATGCCCTCATTCCGAACACAATGGGATATGTTTCATCAGCTGTTTCGATCAGTTTTCATTTAAATTAAAATATAAGTCTACATTTCAATTTTAAACATACATTTCAATTTACTAGGGTCACATACTGACTTAAACAATTCCAAAAAAATCATTTCTAGCTTCTTATTGACGATGCAGTCCTAACAAAACTAATTTCTTCAAATTTGAAGACCGTTTGAAAAATGACCATTTTATGGTCGATCCAAATTGACTGAAACTGTTCAAACACGTTTTCTTTTGTCACGCTCACATATTAATCCCAAAAACTATGAATTTTGGAATCTAGCAATAATTTGACATTTCGGATCCAAGAAAAGTGGTTTCGTCGAAAACAGAGGTCGTTTGCAAAATCGCTATTTTTAAGGGCTATATTTCCATAGCGACTATTGTGAATTTTCAACTGATTATAACTTTTTATTCCCGTTATGAAATTTGTATTTTTCAGGTTTGTTGGAAAGATATTTTCAAATAGATTCTAATATTTTTGGTTTCGCTAAAATCCGGTTTATTTTGAATCCTGTACATTCATTTGAAATTTGAAATCGAATTTTCAAACTTCCGCGCCATTTTCAGTTCCTTTTCAAATTAAAATAAATAATTATATTCTAACTTCGATTCAAACAAATATATATGTTATAATTCTATTCAAAATAAATTTCTCTCCGTTATTCTTTAAAATAAATCATTTTAAATATTCAAAATTCATTAAAATTGCCGAACTAAAATTTTTTAATTGGTTCTGATTTTTCGGGTTGTTACAATCTCCCCCACTTAAAAATCTTTTCGTCCTCGAAAAGGAACGGAGTTGAAAGTTGTTTAACTAATCAACTCAACTTTCAGTTTGGCTTTCATTCCTCAACTTTTCATATTTTGAGAATTTTCAAATTTCTCAAAAATTTGGCTAACACCCTAAATTTTCGAAAAATTTCACCATAACATACTTTGTACGGGGAGGGGTTTGGAAATTTATTGGGCTGAATTAGGCACCTAATAAATCCTAAAAAGAATGCACATATTTATAGTGATATATTCTGGTGTCCACAGGGGAGTGTGTATAGATCATAACTCCAGAGAATAAATTCTCATCACCCTGTAAATAGTTTTTGTGCCTTAATGACTAGAGAGACGTGATTATTGTCAACTCCAGACCCGTGTGGTTTTTTTTATTAATCTGGAAATTTACCGTTACATTTTATATAGTCCATATCAGTCTTCGGTTCAACATGAAATATAGTCAACACCATACAAGCCTCTCGCTTGTATGGTAAATCCTTAACCTCGTCACACAAGCTCCAAGTGCTTATATGGTATATGATAGAGTATGCCATCTTCACGCAGTATGCCATGTAGTGTAGTTCAAAATTAATTTTTACTATCCTATGGCGATGTTTATAAACTCTCACAGAACAACCAGCACTCTGCATCCAATGGCATTCACAGGAGTTGACAAATAAATAAAATTGCGCAGCCAACTCATTAAGGTTTACTTATTTGTCGGGCATGCAAATAAATTCTTTACTCAACAATAAATACATTTACCTGTTCAACGTATATGCATGCATATATAGGAAATTCTAACAAAATTTCAATCCAGCTCAGTATTTGATACAATCGGGTTATATGTACCGTTCTTTCACATAATGGTTTTGTTAGATAACAAATAATCATATAACACAACCATCAATCAATTAGTGAATTAACGTTTCAAATTCATAATTTTTTTATATATATATATATAAATTCATTTTTAATGCCAAATCACAACAATAAACCCTATCCAGTTTTGGTTCTCACACCAGTCAATGGAAATATATAGATATCCCACTTTCGAAACTCGAACACAGATGCTGATGATGGTATACCGATCATCAAAATCATCTCCGGGCGACTGGAGTGTGATTTTATATCTATCCTGTATATTTGAGGCTTCGGATATACGTGGAACAGACGTATATTCAAAATCTCTATATATCCGATTGTCCAAATTCAATACAAAATAAATATTCACGTACGTATATTGGATTTAATTTTCAAAACAAAATTTGTTTTCATTTTTATTTTAAAACACTCTTCACACTCATTCTAGGATACTACTGATCCTATCTCTAACGAGTCATTCCTATTGGATATTACTACTCCAATCTCTGGTGAATTCTTTCGTTCGGTTCTAACATGCCTTGTTCTCTAAGCTCTATAAACCAAAACTCTGATACCAAATGAGACGACCCGAACTTCCCCGTGAAGGAAAGCCCAGATTGCTTTTGAGAACACGACAAATCAAAACACAAACAGAAGAACATTTCATTGCTTATTACAACAATTTATATCAGAGTACAAGAATATACAGAGTATGAAGAAATAATATACATTCGAACAATATCAGAGATTTAAATTACATTTAAATACATATCAGCGGAAAAACAATACAAAACACAACTGAAAGGAATATACAGACACAGAGCTTTTCGAATATCGTTCCAACTGTAAACCAAGATCCTGTGAATATAAATCTGCAAAACTACTAGCTGACCGTGTGGAAAATAGGGGCATCCAGAGTTTTGGTTAAAACAATAAACTCCAGGTCAGTCATGTGACTAGTGTGAGAACTAAAACAGTTATTATCTTGGTTTTAAAGTAAGGTAAATCAAGGGACCACGCCGTATAACACGGAACGGGTTTCATCCCAAGAATTCCAGTGCATAAAAACAACAACGCAATGCTAAATAAAGAACAATTAGGGTATTATAAGACTCAGGTCCCATCACACAATGCAACACAAGCCGAAGGATAGAGTTTTACCTTATAATAGCCTAATATGCTTGGTACGTGAAATTTCATCTTTTATTATTACTATAAGTGAAGAAATCAACTTCAAATATAAATGTGTCAATCATAGACGGCATAGTGCCCCATCCCATTATGTCGCCATACTAGGCTCTACAATCAAAACCGCAATTGTCACGTATTGGAAGCTGGATTTCCATCTGTGAACCAAGGCAAGGGATCGTCCTTACCGCTTCGAGATGCTCTAGCTCGTGTCTCAGGGACAGCCGCAACTGCACCTTGGATCGTCAGGGTCGGTCCACACGAAGTGGATTAAAATTCCTGAACACTGCGTTTCCCCGTCCTATGGGGCATAAAATTGGTCTGTATAAAGACCATACCATCCATCGGCTCCGAAGAGACCGATATAACTGAGGCGCCTCGCTATCCATCATCCACAAAAGTAAAACGCCTGAGCGTGCAAAACCCAGACACCACTCCTATCTAGAAGGAAACACATGTCCTCCCTGAGGTCCTCTCCCGTTTCTGGTTCACACCGGGGTGTGAGGCTCACGAATTAACGCTACACAAAGCTGTGCTATATTAAAGCCGTGCTTTGATCATCAACCACAAGACTCTGCTTTTCAACAGAAGCCTTGATCATTTGCATCTCAGCATGCCACACAGGCAATTCACGCTATGCAACCGATGTCTATCAATCACACAGAATGAAATCCGATGTTAGATGCACATCCATTTACAAGTTCGTTCTGGGTCTGAACGAAACCGGAGGCACCTTATTCCTCATCCCGTATGTCCAATACAGGAGAGAGGTCCTCGCCTATCCGGTCGATCTCCAAGTACGTCTGGACGATCTCCACTTATTGCCTTGTCTTGGGTGTACATCCCAATCAAGACATCAGTAATCATCCAAACGATGTGAAGACCTCCGGTCTTCGACCACCGTCTTCATCCTCGACATATCGTCGAATCAGTTATTCAGAATGGGATAAACCCGGTCTTTCTGAAAAACACGCGTATATAATAAACAAGTGCAATAAAAACGCAACATACGCCTCATTCCAATCAAGAATATTCCTTTATTCAAATATTCTTATACTTTGGGAACGGTTCCCATTAATTTTATCAAAGATAAATTCTTTAAATTTATTCTTTAATCTTCTTTTGGATTTCAATTCAAACCAAATTATGGTTTATCCAAACTAGTCGGGATTAGCGAACCTTACCGAAGTAATCATTTGTTAAATTTCCCAATCCCAACCTATTCATCCCATGAAGTAAAACTGGTAATACTTCATATCTAACACCACGGTGTTATCGGCAAATTAAATTACCATTTCACGTTCAAATCTAATTAAATATTTAACTATCGCCTGGAGTAAAACTGGTGGTACTCCATTCTCGATCATTTCTTGGATTTGATAATTTTAGTTATCAAATTCACCTTTCAATCTATTTAAAGGATCATTAAAACTCTAATTCAGTTTTAATTTCCAAAAATCATTACTTAATGATTATTCAAAGTTAAGAAATTAATCTTATCTTTAACTGGGTTAAAGAACCAATGTCATTTAAAACACAGCTTACGATAAACCCAAAATCACATTCATTTAACAATGGAATCTTCACGGAAAACAGATCAATATATATAATCGATATGAACTTCCATATCCAACCGATAGTATAAATGGAATAAAGGCAAAGCCTTTTAAATTCCATATATAGTAACAGTCTTCCTCCATAGAAGTCCACTTCGATTATTACCTAATCGAATTCCATTCCATTCCAATTTATTTTATTAAATAAGAAAACTTCACTTTGGGAAATTTCCTTTAAATCTTAACAAAAGATTTATAAATTCCAAATTACATTTCACCATAAATCGGATTAAAGAACGAATGTCGCTAAAAACACAGTTCACAATATACCTAATTCACATTCCATGTTATTCCAATTATTAAATATAATTGGTAACTCTAAAAAATCTTAATTAAAAGATTTATTCTCTTCACATGGGGTTCAAAAACAGTGTTACTGAAGACACCGTTCAATGAACCCCAAAATCCAATTCTTTTATTCCATTCCAATTAAATATTAATTAATTGAAAATTTCACTAAATCTATATAAAAAGATTTATTCTTTCCTCAACTGGGTTAACAACAGTGTTACTGAAGACACCGTTTACGACAAACCCAAAATCTCATTTGATATTAAATACAAGGCTCTGAATAGAAAATATATCGGTTTATATTCAATATCAAATTCTGAAATCAACAAATATCATATTGGAATAACGATATATATATATATATATATATATATATATATATTCCAAATTCCTCCACAATATCCGCATAATCACGGAATCCAATACCAAAATATTCCGAAGATAATTTCGATTCCAATCCATATATTGGAGATTTTGGTTATTTTTAAAACCATTTCAAATCAAATTTACCTATTTAAAAAAATTGGATTATAATTCAAGTTCATAACTAGTTCATTTTGATAAAAAAAATATTTTTATCTTTTCAAATATGGATTTTTTTTCATCCTAATTCTTTCCAAATCATTTCTTATGATTTTACACTAATTATTGATATTTTTAATAATTTTATCAAGGCCCATACAGTCGATTTCCATAAACGGCCATCGAACTACAGTTACATCGACCTTTTCCAAATTTGATTTGGACATAATTCCAAATCCAACCGTTAGATTTCAAATCTCTAATATTCGTTAGAAAGCCCTTTTCAATATGAACCCAATGATTCCGATTTTAGGAGAATCCGACGGTCGGATCTCCTGTAATGTCCATTCGAAGTCAATGGTCGAAATTCGGGAACTGCTGCGGCGCGGCGCGTTCTATTCAGGCTATTATATTATATATATAATATATATTTCATCGATTTCCATTTAAAACATATTTTATAAATTGTTTTAAATTCGTTTTCAAAACGATTTCAACTTCATATTTAATTTCAAATCAAAATTGAATATTCCATATCATTAATATATAAATGATAATATTTTCAAATATTAGATTTTGAAATCATTTCCTTTTCGATATTCATTATAAAAATGAATAAAATCGATATAAATATCGTTCACGTCAAAATGGCGTTAATATAACCAACACGGCTTTATATATTTAAATATATTCGTGTCCATCCCAAATCGGACATCAAAATCAGATTTTAACTTGTACCGAATATTATTTTAAAATATTCATTATTTTAAAATATATGTTATTTTAAAATATTCTTTTCTTTCTGAACTGGAATCAGACACAGTCAATTACCATATAATGTTATTTGTATGGATTTCATACAACACATGTATATAACAGCCATGATAAACAATCAACCATCATCCAGAGTGCATTCTACATTGTATAAGCATTAATAATAAATAATTAACGCTTATACAGCTTGTCAACCAATCGATCGACATACAACTAAACAATTGGGATTAGTGTACGTCAAATATCATCCCAACACCCGTGTGGGGTTTCAACCAATAAATACTGAATATTATTTGTGCAGTTGGGCGATGTGTAAAATTTATCGTCCCAATCAATATTAGTCAAATGGGTGTACATATACAAATTCGTCTGATTTGTAAATGAATATTTATTTTATTCATATACACGTTAAAAATTATATTTTTAATGATAATATATTTTATTTCAGCATGAGAATATTTACATTCCATTACACATCACAATCAATTTAAACAAACAAATCAACCAAACCAAACAATCAAACAAGTCGTCCATGGTCTGTGGACGACGGGGAGCAGTTCATATATGCAGTTATAAAATAACTATACAAGAAATTACAATGAGGAGTTCTCACCTTTGGTTTCCGCTCCTCCATTCTTTATTTCTGAACGGTTTGGATTTGCTCACAATTCCAACGCACTCTTTTCACGCTGTTCATATTAAAAAGTCACATTTTTAATTCGCTACATATATAAAAATCATATTTTTATTTTAATACATATATAAAAATCAGATTTTTATAATGCTACTTTCAGTATAAAAATTATATTTTTTATTTCAAATTTCTTTATATAAAAATCATATTTTTATATCGCTACCTCAATTATAAAATTCGCCCTTTTTTCACAATGAAAACATAAAAAAAATCAAATCTTTTTCGCTACTTCATAATAAAAATCGAACCTTTATATATAAAAATCTATTTTTCTTCGCTATTGCATATAAATAAAAATCATATTTTTATTTGCTACTCTTATAAATAAAAGTCGTATTTTTATTTAAAGAAAAATCATATTTTTATCATGTTATGATGTATATTAATAATTTTTGGATCTTTATGATTCTAAAATCAAATCTTTATAAATCAGTTTTATATATAAAAATCATATCTTTAGCCAATTAAAAATCGTATCTTTAGCGTGTTAAATAATCTAATCTTCTCCTTACCAAAAATCTAATCTTCATATGCTAAAAAAAAATCTAAACTTTATATGGTTAAAAAAAATCATTTCTTTGCATGATAAAAAACGCTACTTTGTATGATAAAAATCTTGTATAAAAATCAGAATTTTTTCTACCTAAAATAAAATTCAAAAGCTTACAGATGGACTCGGGGTTGGGGGTGGCGCGCCGGAGTTGCTGAGGGGTGGCGATCTCTTCAGGTGGCGGCGCAGGACTGAACGTGGCTAGTGGCAGCGGTTTCTGATCGGTTTTAGGGCTAAGGTTTGCTAACGGCGAAGGGGGAAAAGAGGAGAGGGGCGTCGGGGCGAGGGGAAGTTGATGGAGGGGGTGCGGCTGTCGGAGGGGAAGGCGGTGGCAGGAGGCGCTGGCGTCGATTGTCGATCCACTCCTTTTTTTTTCTTTTTTTTTCATTCGATTAAATTGAAGAGAGAGAGAGAGAGAGAGAGGGAGAGATGTGAGAGTTGACCTTATAATTTAATTAAATATTTTAATTAATTTAATCTCCAAAAATTATCATTCTATTCGAAGTCTAATCGAGACCCACCGACTGTCGTCCATAGCCAATTACCATCATTCCGAACACAATGGGATATGTTTCATCAGCTGGTTCAGTTGTTTCGATCAGTTTTCATTTAAATTAAAATATAAATTTAAATATTCAATTTTAAACGTACATTTCAATTTACTAGGGTCACATACTGACTTAAAAAAATTCTAGAAAAATTATTTCTAGCTTCTTATTGACGATACGATCCTAACAAAACTAATTTCTTCAAATTTGAAGACCGTTTGAAAAATGGTCATTTTCTAGTCGATCCAAATAGACGGAAACTGTTCAAACACGTTTTCTTTTACCACGCTCACATATTAATCCAAAAAATTATGAATTTTGGAAACTAGCAATAATTTGACATTCCGGATCCAACAAAAGTGGTTTCGTCGAAAATGGAGGTCGTTTGCAAAATCGCTATTTTTAAGGGCTATATTTCCATAGCGACTATTGTGAATTTTCGACTGGACAAAACTTTTTATTCCCGCTATGAAATTTGGATTTTTCAAATAGATTCTAATATTTTTGGTTTCGCTAAAATTCGGTTTATTTTGAATCATGTGCATTCATTTGAAATTTGAAATCGAATTTTCAAACTACCGTGCCATTTTCAATTCCTTTTATAATTAAAATAAATATTTGTTATTCTAATGTCGATTGAAATAAATATATATGTTCTAATTCTATTCAAAATAAATTTCTTATTGTTATTATTTAAATAAATCATTTTAAATATTCAAAATTCATTAAAATTGCCAAAATAAATTTTTTAAATTGGTTCTGATTTTCCGGGTTGTTACAGAGTTGAACTCACCTTGATTTCCATTTGTTGAGATATCGATTGGTTTCAGTTAAATTATACATGTGTTCAATTTAACTGAAAATACCAACTACATCCAAACATGTCCAAATCTATTCCAGAATGAAGTGTTTGTCACAACGATTCCAACGTCCGCTATTTTATTCGAAACTGTTAACATATGGATGAGTTATACAAAGTTGATGGTCACGAGTTTAATTTAAATTAATTTTTTTTTACAAGGCTTAATTTAAATTAATTAAACCCTACTAAATATAATATTTAATGTAAATTATGTTTTAATATCATTGGCCATTTTACTTGGTTAGGCAAGACTATATGAAATAAAACCTAGCCCCTTTATATATACCTTAATTAAGATACTAGTTCGTTATTTATACTTTTAACAGATCTGTCATGTTATATTTCTGGATTAAGTATTTTTGGGACTGTGTATACAACTCAAGTCTGACCCGTATGTTATACGTGAACTAAAACGTTGGTTTATTCTTTAAAGGCTTAAACAATCGGCCACGTGTAATTGTTAATTAGGTACTTTAAAACGGGTTAGGTACAATAAAGTTTCGAACCCACGTTATACTATCCCTTTTAAATAAATAGGGTTAGTACTTTAATAATTATTTGTTTAAATTACAACCTACGTTACGTCAGCTATGATTATGCGCATTAAAAATTGTGATTAGGCATCTTAACTACATTTGCCCAGTTACCTGCGTCTTCAAAACTAGTAGGCTGATTCTTCCCCAAATGACTTCGGCTTCCTCACGCAACTTCCCCACTCAGCATAGTTTACTTGCAGGTATTTTTTTTTCTTTTTAACATTGGGCCCAAGCCCAACGTTTTCTCTTTTCTTTTTTTAGAAAAGGCCCAACCCACCGCACCAAAGCTCACGTCTCCACTTATGCACCTTCTTCCCCTTCATTTTTGTTTCCAAATTCGCACAGCACCTTACTTTTTTTTTTTTTTTTTTCTTCATCCACGTAAACTCCCACCTTCTATGAACGGAATCCAACCATGTAATTTCCTCCCACGTCCTTGTTTCCTTTACCCACCTCCCTTGCTTCTTTTTCCCCAGTTCACACAATTAGATTTCATTTAAAAAAAAAAAAAATAAGGCCCGCAAAGCCCATTTGTTCTTCTCAGCCCACCCGTGTTTCTCCCAACCACTTCTTCTTCCCATCTTCCTTTCAAAATACTGCTACACTCTTCCCAATCCATAATTCTCGTTCAAATGTTCCTCCACTGCCGTTTTACTTCACCTTTCTGATACCTCCTTCTTACTGATACCTACGTTATATTCATAAAAGCCGCCAGTAGTTCCATGCTTCTTCCCCATCTCCATGTTTCCAACCAACTGACACCCTCCTCTTAACTGTTCAACCACCACCAAGCCCACCACTGCTAGCCACCGAACACCTCCCGCATCCTTTCTACCGTGACTCCACTGCCAACGTTCGAAGAAACCCAGCACGTCATCTACACCGTCCGATTGCCGCTCAACCCCCAGTAACCTGCGCTTACCTCCAGCTGACTGCATAGGCTATGACGAACGGTTGGGGAGCATGAATTTATTTAAAGATAGAGGATTGCGTTTATATATGGAAGAAGAATAGTTTTCGTTTGCAGTTAACTAAGGATGGAGTTTGCGGTTTGTAGGCTGGAGAGAAAGGAAAAAAAATAAAAATAAAAAACGAAGGATGCAATTGATTATTGATATACATAGGCGAAGGAGTGTTCAGATGAGAACAACGCCTATTACGAAGTTTGCGTAGCAGTTTTACATTAGGTCGACTGCGCGGTTTTCTTTTTAGGTATTAGCTTTACATCGCCATTTAATTGAAGAAGACAACGTAGGTTTGTAGGCTTGGGTGATATAGGTCTAAGCGTGTGCAATTTCATTAGGCTGCGTAGTATATAGATTAGGATCTGCATATGTAAGAGCATCTCCAACAAATCCGAAGCGTGGATTTTCGAAATCCGATAATCTACACTCCGCAAAATTAGGGACTGCAACAGTTTTAATTCCAGGCGTTTGTTGAACAACGCGTGGCTCTACACGTTTGTTCAACAAGCACGTGGAATATTTTAAAACCGGCTCCACAATAAAAAAAGCGCGCGTCTGTTGAACAAACGCGTAGAGCCTACGCGTTTGTTCAACAGGCGCGTAGATTTTTCCACCTATATCAGACGTAAATGGCCATTTTTCCTTTTGTAAATAAAAAAAATTCCTCCTTTTAATTTTTTTAAATTGGTTTCTACGACGAAATGCCGTCACGTCAAGTTAAGTCTGGTAGACGAGTCAGCCATCCTCCGACAGATCCTACAGTCGGACCAGTCCATGCCCCACCTGATGCCACCGTGACTGCCGAGAGCCTTAGAGTATTGCACGATCTGCCTGCGACATTTGTACACCGAGTGCATGTTGCTGTTGTGACGCCTCAGGTATAATTTTAAAACTCTGTTACGTACAACATTCTTAATATACACGAATGCTATTTAATATTACGTGTTTACAACAAATTTACATACGTTTAGGTTCAACATATTGCTATGCGAGGTTGTTGGGCACGTAGTACGACACTTTTTCAGCAGTTACCCGAGCCTATAGTACTTAGACTTTTTGATTCGCCATTTGGCTCCTTTTTAGAGTTACCGAGATTTGCTCATGTTGACCGATGCCTTGTAGAGGCTATTAGTGAGCGATGGTGGCCTACTACACACACATTTCACTTCCCTGATTTTGAGTTAGGTCTTACTCCTTTGGATTTTTACGTCCTCACGGGCATCGAGGTTGGTCGTCCAGGTCGTCACCCCATTCCCTTTGATGTATCATTTGAGGAGCATGATAGCTATTCAGAGAAGTTACCGGGTTTAGAGCCTGATTCTGTTTCTTCAGGAGCCGTTAGCTTACCTACTCTATATAGCTATGTCACTGCACATCAGGGCACTCAGGCTATGCACACTCCCGTTATCAGGGCCTTTTTATTGCACCTTTTTGGTTCCGCCTTTTTTAGCAACAACAGGGGGACTATCAGACTTGGTTTTTTGGCTAGCCTTGTAGACATAGAGCAGCTACATTCGTTTGACTGGGGTACGGCGATATTAGGCTATTTGTATGTGGCTTTGGATCTCTACGCCGTGCAGCGCTGGAAGCAGCTGTACGGTTTCTGGTATATTCTCCCATTTTGGTTTTACGAGTACATGGCTGTTATGCATCCGCGACTTATTGATGAGGCCATCACTACACCTTACATATACTTTCCGAGATTACGACGATGGGGTCCTGCTATGCATGTAGCTCGTTCTGCACAGGGTGTGCATAACGAGCTTATGGAGGCGCGCACGCAGATTGATTTGAGGGAGCGGGGTGGCATTCTTCGACGTCCATGGCAGACATATATAGATTTTATGGTTCCTCAGCAGGACCACCCCCTCATTTTCCACTCCAGTCTTTCGAGGCGTAGGGTATGCTTCCAGGTGCCTACATGCCCTTTCATTTGGTATTTGGGGGAGCGATGTTGGCTACAGCTATACGGGTTAGAGCGCATTCCTTCTGATCCACTCCCATGGGATCAGATGTTTGGGGATATACAGGTAGGATCATCATATATTGCTGATATGAGGGCTGCAGGCTGGGTGGACGGTGAGCCTTTTACAGTGCCTGGAGATTTTGATGCCTATTGGGCTCGAGTAGCGCCACGCGCTTATGCGTTACCAGACTATATTCGGGGTTTGAACTCCGACCATATCGGCCCATCTTCAGTAGCAGGCAGATTTCCGGTGCATCCCCCTACCTTTGCGCCTGTATCGTCTCAGTTCACGCAGAGTGGTGCGTTGGACCCTCCTCCACACATTTTTAGGGCGTACGACGTACAGGGTCAGATCGTAGAGATTCCGTTGCAGTATCCAGTTGTTGACCCTCCCGGAGTACCGTCAGCCGGTTTGTATCATCCACATCAGGTACGTAAGAGTTACACAGTAATACCGGTATACGACTGCATTATAAAAACTCAAATTATGTAACACAAGTTGTCTCATTAACAGTACTCGCTATATATGGACCATGATAGACGGATATTGGCTGCTTTTGAGCGTATGACGTTGGAGTACACACAGTTGATGTACCAGAGTTTACACGGGGATTTGGCACAGCAGCAGGCTCAGTACGAGGCCCAGATTGCTTCCCTACAGACTCAGTTACAGCAGCAGGGTACTGGTGATGGATCACCTATGGATGATGATGCTTTCGATGACGTTAGTGATGACAGTTCTGATGGGGCAGATGGCGATGCTATGCCTATTGGTTGATGTTCATGTAGCGTCATGGTTGTATTACATGTTTTGTATTACATGGTTGTTGTTGATGACATGGTTGTATATTACATGTAGCGTCATGTGTTATGTGTTTTGTATTATGTCTGCCATGTGAAATGGAATTTAAAAAGGATTTTGTATTATGTCTGCCATGTGTTATGTGTTATGTGTTATGTGTTTTGTATTATGTCTGCCATGGGGTTTAAAAAAGATTTTGGAGTTTGAAATGGAATTTGAATTTTAAAAAGGAGTTTGAAATTGACTTTGAAATTTGAAATGGGGTTTAAAAAGGATTTTGGAGTTTGAAATGGAATTTGAATTTTAAAAAGGAGTTTGAAATTGACTTTGAAATTTGAAATGGGGTTTAAAAAGGATTTTGGAGTTTGAAATGGAATTTGAATTTTGAAATGGAGTTTGAAATTGACTTTGAAATTTGAAATGGGGTTTAAAAAGGATTATGGAGTTTGAAATGGAATTTGAATTTTCAAAAGGAGTTTGAAATTGACTTTGAAATTTGAAATGGGGTTTAAAAAGGATTTTGGAGTTTGAAATGGAATTTGAATTTTGAAATGGAGTTTGAAATTGACTTTGAAATTTGAAATGGGGTTTACATCCTAGCGCATACAAATCCAATTAAAGTTTACATCCAAGCTAGCTACATAAACTACATTCCTTCTCATCTTCGCCTCATTATCTCAAATCTTCGATACTCCGTATACTCGCGTTGCACATCATCCATTTGTGTAATATCCAGAAACATGACTGCATCTTCCTCCTTTCGTCGTTTTGTCTCAACAAGTTGATGAATTGCTTCAAGCTTTTCTTGGTGTTGAATGCTTCTGCTCTGGAGTGCGCTCATAAACATATCGTTAGACTCCTTTAATAGTTTTTTGATTTCGCCATCATTCGCTCCTACAACTTGTTTTTTCTTTGCCGCCTTGGATCCTTCGGGCCTATCATATCGTTTAGCAATAAGGTCATCAGCGTCTTGTAAACCCATATTAGCACTGTCTTGCGAATCTCTGGGACTACAACTGTCTCCAAATCTTGTAGCTTTCCCACGACTACAGCTTGATTGGACGTCTTGGACTGATTTCTGAAGTGAAGATTTCCATTTCACATGATTAACCAGTAGGTCATACACATGCTTGAACTGGTAGAAATGAGGTCCTTGTTTACTATCTGGTTTATATATTTGTTTGAATAACTTGTTTGCGGCAATTCTCTGCATCAATAATATAAAGCTTTTACTACAACGTTGGAATTTAAAGTACAAAAAACAAAGTAAACAATTATTACCATATGAGTATCACTTCCAAATCCGCTTGGGTTACTCTGCTTCAGCTTGAACATCTGCGAATCATAACATTGAGTTTGACGATTAATTTTAGAATAACGGCCTTTGACGGAAGCTACACTTCTATTACGATCCATGTTCTTCCTATTATATGCATTAGTGATTCTACCCCAGAATGTTTCACCACTTTGATCGGCACCACGGACAGGATCCAGCGAAACTGAGCAGTATATGTAGCAAAGATTGTAGTCTTCTTTAGCATTCCAACTTGAAGTAGTTAGCATTCCACCAAACGGTTGACTTTGATCTTGTACATCGAAAGTTTCAAACTCAATTCTTGCGGCGTCGACATCAAAATCAGTAACCATTTTTGTAGTAAGTTGGAATGTGGTAGAAGAAGAGTTGATGTGGTGGAGAGTAGATTAGGGGTTGTGTATTTGTAGTGTTTGAAATCATACCGTTGCAAATTCAAGCCGTTGGCCTCCCCGCGTCTGTTCAACAGGCGCGCGCAAAATAAATCCGTTGATGCCCACGCGGTTGTTCAACAGGCGCGTGTACTTGCGCGTTTGTTGAACAACCGCGTGGGCAGTTTGGGGATTCCGGAACTCATTACCCAGATTTCCGATCTGATCGGATTATCCAACCTTTGTTGGAGCTGTTGTTGAGTGTGGATTTCACCATTTTGGATTTTGGATACTTTGTTGGAGATGCTCTAAGGTCGACATACTTTATAGGGTACTTAGAATTAGAAAAGAAAAATGGGTAGGATTTACTCGGTTTAAAGTTAAGCTTTTATATGTTTAATTTATATGGTACCGAAATTTTACATTGACATTTAAATTTTACACCGAAGCACACGATCTTCAAACGCAATGAAAATGGACACGTTACTACGTCTCAATGTTCCGGTCTCAATAAAACTAAGCGGACTCCATTTGCAAAATGACGCTATTTAGATTTAAATTTATTAATCGTTTCACCTTTAAATTTCGTCCATCGGCAAAACAATTCTGTTTAGCTTCAAATTCGCAATCTAGCAATAATTAGTCATACGTATTCCAATAAAATTTATTTCCTTAAAACCGAAGTTCATTCGAAAAAAAAATCATTTTTAAGACCTACATGATATCTAATGTATCCAAAACAATTCAGTTTTAAATAATAATAAATTAGTATCTCTCCAAATGAGATATTATACAACTTCAAAATAGACCGATATAGATTTATAACTGAATATTGTATAATTTTAGGTTAAATGATATTCAGATCCACATAAAAATACTTATATTTATTAAATAAACATCTTCGTTTATTAACGAATTCTATAACAACTATTTGAAATTTTGAATTGGACATAACTTGTAATCTATAATACGAAATCTTCATTTTTCCTTTCATTCGAAAATTATCATCAAATAGATTCAAATATTTCTTGCTTCATAGAATTTCGACTTAAAGCGGATCATGTATATTCAATTAAAGTTCAAAAATTTAATATTACGAACTACTGCTCCATTACGAGGGCGTTTTATTTATATTATAAATTTATACGTTCAACTTCGTTTTTATTAAAAAAATTGATATAGAAATCCATTAATATTATTAAATCAATATTTAAAACAGATTTAAATATACGTAATAAATATTCAAAAATATGGGACGTTACATACACCCTCACGTTTTACATGTTTTGATGATCGTGTGGATAATGAACAACGGCGGGATATAGTCAACTATTGGGACAACGATGAAAAAAATAAAGTAGGTCGTCTTATGTTTCTTGTTCTTTCTTCATAATATTATTATATTTTCATTATTTCTTTTTAATTTTCATTATTAATTGAAATGGAAGTGTCTTACTCATTGTAGGTTAGAGTTGAAAGAAACATTGTAAACCATAAGAAGTTGACGATGAGTTACACAGGTGGATCAAAGAGCTTTGTGAGACACATAGCTGATTCAGGGCCGGCCCTGGGCATAGGCAACCTAGGCGGTCGCCTAGGGCCTCGGGTCCGGCGGTGGCAGGAGGAGGGAAGGGAGGGGCCTCCAACTTTCGGACTGTTTAGTTAAAAAAGAAACTAAGGTAACATATATTAATGAAGGTACTGATGGCATAGTGGGAAGTTGGCTGCTTGTCCATCCAGCTCTTGTGGGTTTTTATCATTTTCCCATGTATTTTGGGAAAGAAAAAAAAATTGAGCCCAATTTTTTTTTTTCGCCTAGGGCCTACGTTGGCTCAGGGCCGACACTGAGCTGATTATGTAAGTTTCAATACTTCAGTTTTAATAAATATTTTTTCTTACTCTTAGCAAGATCTACTGATTTTATATTATCCACTTGATATCCGTTTTATAATAAATACATGTACAGTTGAATTTATACTGTGCACCAATAGAGCATTTTATATGATGATTTCATACAGTTGAATTTGTACTATGAACCGCTACACTGAATTTTTCTTAGTCTCGATTAGATTAATGAACTTGTACTTGGTGACATTTAAATTTTTACATATGGCCATGGTTTGAATCTAATTGTTGAACATGAGTACAAAATTGCTACAACGGTAAGTCGATTCGAGTTGATAGAGCTCCAATTAGTCGACTGCATATACAAAATTCATATAACAACATGTAGACAAAATTCATATGACATCAATCAAGTCTAGATGTAGTTTGCATATATGAATTGTTGTTTGATTGACATAAGTCCCCGTTTTGAAATTCATATATGTAAAACGTCCACAAAATTCATATATGAATTATTGGATTAGTATTCTTTAAAATTCATATATGCAATCTGTATGCTTTATTGACATTTTACATATTTCAAAATGGGGGACTTATGTAGACTTGAATTTGAAACAAAAATTGAATGCATCCAGAAAACCATAGTTTATAGACAACTTCCACGCATCAAAGACAACTCAACAATAAAAATAAATAGAAAATTGAATTTTGCACTGATTATCATGTAGGTGATCAATAAGGTTTCTTAGTAAAATGTCCACAGCATGCAAGCATTAAATATGTAAATACTTGTTCTTGCAAGATTTTAACTACATCTGCAAACATAAACAAGCCTGAAACATGCAAACACTAAAAATGTCTAAAGGAATCAACTATACAATTAACACTGTGATTTATACATGATCGACAAATTTTTGAATCTCAAGTACCTATATTTTGTGTTGGATTAGATATACATTGTCTATTTATTGTTATTTTTTATCTTAATAGAAGGAAAATATGGTCGTGAACCTGATCCATCGAAGCATACAAGTTGCTTAACAAAAGAAAGGACAAATATCGAACTTGGGTGGACTTTGGATCAGAGCAAGTGGCGTTATTTTATTTACATTTCGAAACTTATACTATACTATATATATTGTATTCATATACATCATAAATTAAATTTGATGTTTGATGACTGCCAAAGTCACTAAACTGATCTTGGTCATCATTGGGTTCACTAGCTCTGTTTGGTTCAATAACTAGTCATTTAGAATATCAATCTTAGTTATGTACCATTCTTGTTTGTTGCACATGAATCACCCTTAGTTTGGTATGAATTTGCCCTACTATTTGTTGTGTATATGTTGAATTCGTAATCACGGAGGTTGTTGGCATATCACTATCTTATTATTGACGTGATTTTATTCCAATTCAAAAGAAAGTAAACCCATGTTACAAAACCTTATATGTAGACTGAATTAACATTAATAATTAAAATAATGTAAATCATATATCCAAAATGATTCTTTAATGATTCTAACGTTGTTGCATTGTTCCAAAAAACTATGCCATTCATCCTAGCTGCAGCTTGTTTTACTTTACTGGAAGCGATGGTTTTAATTTGGTTCTTCAAACATAGTTTGAAATGCACAGATAGGAAAAAAAATATGGTATTTCTCTTGACAGGGGAAAATAGACTTAGAACAAAACGGGAACAATGTAATTTCATCAAATTTAGGTTAAAGCATTGCATATATGAAGGAAGCTGGCATTTTAAACAAGGTCCCTCTGAGAAGCAAATTAAGAGATAATCTTTCTTACTAGGAAAGAGGAGAGTGTAGTTGTTTGCATGTTTGATGCTCAATTTACACTTAACGTTTATTTTACGTTCAATGCTTTACTTAGTTTATAGTATTTTACATCGAATCATACTCATTTGAAAAAAAAAACACTTGTAGACTACAATATCGCGTGAACTAAACCAGCTTGTAGCCCATGGTGAAGAGACTCTGTAACTAAGTTTGCAAGCTTATGTAGCAGTGATGGGTCTAAGACTGGAAATAGAGTTCATTGTTACGGTGATCTTGTGACATCGAGCATGGTTCCTTCGGTACAACAGACTCAACCAACATCGTCAATTCGTAAATCTAGCAAAGGATTAGAATATGCATCTTTAGAGTAAAAGTGTTTAGATCTGCATCATATGCATGAAAAGCAAAGTAAAGAGATAGAAGAGTTAAGGCTTATGGTTTTATCTTCACAATGACAGTCGTCACAATTTATGTCACCAGAGAAAGTGACTCAACACTACTTGTCTTCAAATCATCGATCACAATAGCCTCCTACTCAACAACCACCATGCATTCATCAGTTTTCAACCGTTCAACATCAACCAATCCCACAACAACAATCATCTTCTCAACACATAGAACTGCACAATAGCTATGTCACAACCATATTTCAACCCTTGTTATTTTCCATCATCGTCTAGGCTATTATACTAGCATTCATATTGTCCTCCTTTTACCCACAAATGACATATCTAGTTGGAGAGTTTACATCACTGTAAAATAGGAACGAGTTTACTCAACAAGTTGTGCCGTTGGAAAATAATCAAAGTGGAGGATTTATGTCAATTCCCAACACAACAGATTTTTTGCAACAAGGGCATCATTAGAGAAATAACTAAAGTGGAGAGTTCACATCAATGCTTAGTAGGATTGAATCAACGCCGCAAGTCGAGCCCTAGAGAAATAATCAAATTGCTGAAAATTGGTATGTATTATTTTTATTTTTACTTAACTCCAGATTTTAGTATTTTGAAAAATCATATTACATAGCCTTAGGAATCATGTGTAGATTAGCATTCTTATGATTCGGAATCAATGATAATCTTATGATATGCCTTGTCACATTTACATTAGTTTTTAATACATGCATATTTTATTTGAAATGTAATCAATCAATAGACAAATTTTACTTGCTGCAAACATAGCCAATTTTAAGTGACTAATAGTCCATGGAAAATAATCGGTATCCTCAAGACAGTGTTAACGGAACAAGCAGATTTTCTGGGAAAAGAATAACTGATTGGTTGGAATTTCCACGTTGATAATATGATTAGTTTATTAGCTATTAACAAATCAAGTGCTTTTAAGTGGATGGCTAAAAATTAAATCATTGATAGGGACTTTTCCTGCTTATAGACTTATTAAAAAGAAGGGTCCCTAAAGGATTGGGGATGGATTGCTCACGGATGTGCGTTTGTTTTCTAAAGTAGCGGTTTGCAAAACATGGTGTTTTGGGTTTTGTGTAGGGTGGTATGTGTTGGACGAATGAAGGGAGATGGAAGAAGGTGGAGGCTATTGGTTTGTGACAGGAGTATGGATAAGGCTGAGGGGTTGTGCGTGATGAATGGTGAAGGGTAGGGAATAGTTTGGGAACAAGTCGTTTAAAGGTGGTAGTAGAGAAGTTTGGAGAGGGGGACAGGTTTGTGTAGAGGATTAAAAGGTGACTCTATACTTTTGGCTTTGCGGTGGGTGATTGTGGTGGAGCAGTTGTATGGTTCTTGCGTGAGGCTTTTTATAGGGTAGAAGTATTTGAGATGGATTTGCTGTATGGGTTGGGGAATCGGCTAGTGGTCAAAGAAGTGTTTGAGATGATCAGAGAAGCAACACAGAGAAGGGAAAGCAAATTGCAAAAGGGATTTTTGTTGCGTAGGGTTGAAATTATGAGTATAGTCTGAGTTTAAATAAGAAGAAATTTGTGTGAAAATTTGACAATGAGAATTGGGTTTTCAGCAAGCAAGCAAGAGAAGAAAGGAAAGAAAATTTGGAAGGGAAATCTTTTTTATTATTTTTTTATTTGTAAAAAGGAAAGAAATTCGTAGAAAAATTGGAAATAAATGACTGAAAGAAAGGGAAGGAACTTGTATTGAAAACGGGAAAGAAATTAAAAACAAAAGGCAAGTGTTTTTTTCCTCTTGTCCTTGATATTATGGTATTAATAATAATACCTAATCAATTAAATAAGAATTTTCTTCTATATATGAGAGAAAACAAAAACAGTAAAATAAAATTATTTTTGTGTTTTTTTAATGGAAAAATAAGAAAATAAAAATATAACCCAAAGGATTTACTAATAAATATTATTTTGGTCCCCTGCAACGGTGCCAATTTACCAAAATTTGTTCGCGAACAAATTGAACATCAGAAAACAATTATTTTATTCGTTCGGCTTTCCTAAACAAGTGTTGTTGTAAAAGGTGTCGAACTCTGAGACCAAAATTATTTTACTAATAAATCCAATCAAGCTATTTTGAAATTTTGATTGTTTGAAAATAACAGAAAATAAAGAAAAAGAGAGTTTTTTATATTTAATGAAAGCAATTAGGGAGTAACAACATAAACTGATTAATAATCATCAATAGCCAAATATATTAATATAGATCTAATTCATGTTTCTATCACAAACATGAATCAACGATAATTAGGTTTTTAGAAACAAACATGTGAATAACGACAAGCATAGCCTATGCAGGAGCTAAGCTCTTAAATAACCATAGGCTATCAGGACATATTCACTACTTTATTTCTAAAACCCTAATAATTAGATCTAAATTTGTTAAGCGTTAGATCGAACACGAATATACCCGGTGAGGGAGCATAACTCTTAAGCGACACAGAGTATTAAGGTTCAGATCTAGATCTATATACATGAAGTCCTAATTTATTTGGCTATGTGATTCATACTGAATCTAATCTATAAGCGTCATCACCTTCTAATTAAATGGGATTACCTAGACATAGCTAAATAATAAAATGCAAAGAATAAAAGAACAAACATAAATAAAATAAAATAACACAAAAACTAAAGAGAAAAGGAGAAGAATAGTTTTATTCCAAGAGATTAGTTACAGAATAATAACCAATATCATTTAAATGAAAGAGATACAATGTATACATAGTTGTCATCACCAAAACGAAGTAGCCCATTACAAGATGTGGGACAAAAGGCTTTGCCCAGTAACAACTAAACCATTGTGAAAGCAAGTGAATGAGCATGCAAATGTCATGGAAAAATAGCTTGTAGGTATCAAACGGAATCAACTTTAATGAATAATAACTCCATAACATCTGAGACAAGCGATCTTTATGAAATGACACTGAATCTTGACTTTAAAATATGCGGTAGAAGGTGGTAGAATAACAACATTTCTTTAGGTCTTCATGCTTTAATCCAGCTCTAAAAATCAACACTCTTCTTGCATCAATTCTTCAAGCTTTTCAACAATTAAGTGCATCAATTCATTCATCTTAAACAATCTGAAAACAAAACTATAAATACACAGTATCAATTATTTTAAAGAGAAAATAAGATAAATAAGCGGATAAAATATACACATTTACGTGTATATCATATATATATATATATAAAAGTATGGCTATATTTTTATCTAGAGTTATGGAATATATATATATATATATATATATATATATATATATATATATATATAACCGTACATACTAGCATATTCTTTGCTTTATAAAACCACCTTACTTTTATATTGATCGTTTTAACATGTAGTAATATGAACATTTCTTTTCAAATGAATATAAGTTTGAAGATATCCCTTTTTACAATCAAACAAGCTTACACATTTTTATCTTTCTAAACTCGCTAAACATCTTATATCCTGCATACATATTATTCTCTAAAATTCAACTATCTGGAATTTATAAAAATGAGCTTATACTCAGAAATATTTGCACTTGCCTCTCACATTAAATGTCTTTAAATGGCCAGTTCCTTACAAAATTTTCCAAGTAATTACGTCAAAATTACATGGCCATTATTCTAGTAAATAATCTGGTTTCAATATCAGCAAGCAACAAAACAATACATCAAAACATAATGTACTTAATTAAGCATTTTGAGTAACATTTTAACTATCAAAATAACAGTGCACGTTAACATCTTTTGCAAGCCATCCTTCCTACTTTCACATGTCATCTCTAAAACCAGAAAATTTTTGGGAACTGCCACATTTATAAAATGAGACATCTCATTACATTAAAGTAGATAGGGTCAGACATTTATAGCCTGGTGTGAGAGTTCACTGAATTCATTGCATTATAATTATCTAATTAGCCAAATTCATTTTCCTTTAACCAAATATGCTAGAAGGTGTTCGATTATGTTCTAGATTCATTCTTGCTTATCAGGTTGTATGCATGTATTTTTCATCAAGGTTACTTATATCATACGGACTACATTCCCAATTGTATACTCTAAAAAAATAAAGGGATTCAATTCATTACTTATCACAAAGGTTGATTAAACCTTTTACTGGCATACTTCAATCAACTGAAATTAACATATATCAAGGATTTCTTTCTATTCAACCAAAAACATTAATAAATACAACAGTACATTACTTCAGCACAAGCAATCATACTTATCAGATAATAAATCATCAATCTATTTTGTCGATCAATCCCCAAATATCCAACCCTAATCATCAACTTCCCTTGCATTCCCAGTGGGCCTATGTCTAGTTTTCATTTATTTATGAGCTTATCATTACATTTCTAACTAGACCATGCTACGCTTGACTCATAAGGTGCACATTGCCTAGTCCATCCATTCCACCAGCACACTCAGATCCCTGGGCTTAAACAAGCCGTGTACAAGCTTGCATTATGGTGCACGCCAAGCTGCTCAAGGTAGTCTTTCCCTGATCTGGTTAGCCCTTAGTTTATTACTAAGTGTTTTCCTTGCTTATCCCCTTATTTAGCTCATTCTATTCCCTTGAGTTCCTACAGCCCTAAGTAATGAATTTAATACACCAAGCAAGCTCATCCATTCACATTTTATCAAGGAAAACAACATATACAAACAATCAAACATTTATCCACTATTGCAACCAATTTCAGATGTTAAACACCAAGTATTTAGCACTTATAATTAACAAGTTTCCAACATATATTTTGAAATTATCCTATGACCATGGATGTCCAGAAAAGGGCGCACCCTACAGCCTAACATTCTCCCTTCATCCATGCTTTAGGCTATCTCATGTTTTATTTGGGAGCATTCTAAATCATAGCTTGTTATTTTGGGGATATCTTCCGAAGTCTAGGAGCTCAGCACATGGAAATCCAATGCACCTTTAGCTCCTTGTTTTATCCAGGTATAGGGCATAAGCAAGAGTACTCTACCTTGCTGCCTTATACCCTTCTTTACCTAGGCCACTTTTAATAGCAATCATGTTAATTATTTCATATCATTTTCTCAAACTAATTAATCATAGGTGAGACTTCATGTCAGGTTTCCAGTGTTTCAAGTCATTAATATATATTAAGGGTCTTATTACAAAGAATTTTGTAGCCATGACATACATAGTATCAGGGCTTATCCATTTCAATGTCACTACCCAATAGTTATATTATATATAGGGAATTTCCTTTAACCTTTATCATATAATAAAATTTATTATTCAACATTTCGCATGATCAAAAATCACTACCTAAATTATTTATCAAGCCAACTGTAGTGACCCTCCTTCTCGGTCGATCCAAATCATTCGTTAAACCAACTTAAATCGAACCAAAAAGGTGAATACGCAAACTTTGGGCACACAACACATCATAACAAACAACAGAAGACTTTTATAAACATTATAATAATGTTTCATTAGAGTACAGAATATCATAGTATCGAAAATAACACAGTGGAAAATAAATTTATAATAAATGTAATACAATATAGCGGAAAAAAATAAACTAACACAGCGGAAGACTATCAATGCTCTAGACATAGTTTTAAGCTTCGATCCAGAATTCTGCTAAATGAAATAAACTGCAAAACCAAAACTACTAACTTCCCGTGTGGAAAATATGGGCACCCAGAGTTTAGGTAGAAACAATAAACTTTGAGTCAGTCATGGGACTGGTGTGGGAACTCAAAATAGTTATTAAGATTTACTTTAAAATAAGGTAAATCACGGGATCGCGCCATATGTTATGGAACGGGTTCACCCCCATGAATACCAGTGCATAAACAACAACCAATAATAGTCATATAGATCTACGATGCATCATACAACATGCAGTTCCTCGATCTACCCATTTAGGCTTAATCCCAAATTTAGATTTTTCGAAATCCAATTCAATTTACAGAAATTATTCCATTGGATTTTATTTCCCGATTTCTTATTTCAAATTGTTTGAAATACATATCTATCTTTCATATCAAAATAGATTTCACTTCGGGATCTCAAACCAAAAACATTTAGAAATATGAATTCCAAAATATCACAATGCATACAAACAAATATGCAACTAAATATCGGGCACGACCCTCAGACAAGGTTGTACGCGCCTCTCCAACTCGATATATATATACACTATATATATATATATATATATATATGTGTGTGTGTGTGTGTGTGTGTGTGTGTGTGTGTGCACCTCCCACTATGGAGCAAGCTACACTGACGATGTACCTCCTACGCCCTCGGAGAAAATCCACCAGCCTCACACTTTTAGTCATCCACGGTTACCCGAATCTTTAGCCACATACCGAATCATTTCATATCCCGAAGTAGGGAAAATCATTTCACAACATAATAATCACAAGTACTTCCAAAATATAGTACTTTACATTAGCAATTCACACATATGGCCAGTCACTATTAATCACATAACCGTTGAGCTCGTACGTCTCAAAGAAGGGTGTAAGCAAGAGAATAAATTCTCCGCCACCAAACAGATATATCATCAATAGCAACTAATCGGTTATGTGATGAACTATAATGTCAAACACATAATACATTTGTAAATCATTTCGACAATATCGGGTTTAGGCCTCGAAATCCTTTCTGTTTTATAAAACATTTTTATAAAACATTCCCTGTCCAAAATCGAGAATACATTTCTTTTCACTTAAGAAAAATATCATTTCAAAATCATTCATTAAATTTGAAATGAACTCAACTACATCGCTAAATATCTCATAGTCAAATTGTGAAGTGTTTCACAAGATGTTAGCATACAAGTATTTCTACACAACCCAATGCTAAATGTAAAAGCATATTTTAATCATAAACTAGTCGAGCACAATCCAAACAATCCATCCATAACAATGAATATCAACAACCATGTATATTTGGTTTATACCACATATCATGTTTTGGAAAATTGAATTACCATTCATTCATTCCAATCTAATTAAAGATTTATTAAAACTCCAGTTTAGTTTTAATCTCCAAACAATATTGCTTAATGATTATTCAATTTTTTGGAAATTAATCTTGCCTTTAATTGGGTTAAAGAACAAATGTTATTCAAAACACAGTTCACAATAAACCCAAAATCATCTTCCATCAAAATGGAATCTTCACGGAAATCATAACAGTATATATAAATTTCTGTATCAACCTAATACTATAAGTAGAATAGCGGCAAGGCCTTTTAAATTCCACAAATAGTAACTATCTTCAATTATTAAAGTTCATCTCGATTGTTACAAAGTCGAAATCCATTCAATTCCAATTTCTTTTATTATATTGGAAAACTTTACTTTGGAAAATTTCCATTAAATCATAATAAAAAGATTTATAAATTCCAAATCACATTGATTAACATAGAAATGTGTTTATTTTTATGCTCTTATATCTTATCTTTTGTATATAAATAAATATTACTTGGGTATTGTTTTGTTAATTTTACAGATATACCAATAAGCCACTAACAGTCAGAAAAATGGAAAATAAAGGTCAAATTGCTGTGTATGCATATTTGAAGACTTATAGATGAAGATCTTACATCAAATTGTTTTTTGGACAAGAAAATAACTGGTAAAAAGGCTATGTATATCACAAATCAATGAAGAATTATCAACGAAGCAAGAGGAAAAGAAGAAAGGCCCAATTTCACTAGAATTAATTAAGGCCCATTTGGGATTGTATTATGGTTTACGTTGGCTATCTATCCTATAAATACCCTTGTAATCTCATTGAAAAGATCATCCATGAATTGAAGTTTTCTTCTACTTTTCTGCGTTTTTATTTTCTTAGCAATTATCTACAAAACTAGATTTGGTAGAGCACTATTGTCTTTTTCGTTTATTTCATTAGTGATTGACCGTTTGATTAGATTCAGTGGTAATCCTAATTTTATTTTCTGTTTGTTATTTAATTTCTACAATTTTAATTTCTTCTTTTTATTGCTTTCCTTGGTTAAATTGGATTTGATTAGATTTAGATCTAATTCATAGCTTTATTTGCTTTTCAATTGAAAATTGTGATTTGATCGTCGGTTCAATTAGGTTTGTTCTGAATTAAATCACAGTTTCAAGTTTTATTATTTTTCAACCCAGCCTTCAAGTTTTGTCTAACTCGCCCAAGAAATATATAAATAATAAATTTTAAAATTCCTCCCTGTGTTCAACCTACATATTACACGATATGTGCGCTTGCAGTTATTATTACAAAATTCGTGATTTTCTAATTACTTAGAAAGCGTCCATCAAGTTTTTGACGCCGTAGCCGGGGAGATAACGATTAAATTTTATTATTTATTTAATTTCCAATTCGTGTTAGTTTTTATATTATTTTCCTCTTGTGTTCTTGTATATAAAGAAAAAAAATCTTGATTAGCTGATTTGGTATTACTAGTTGATACCATAATCTCTAAACCAAGAGAAAAAAGGAATTCTTGCCACATTTTCTTTCAATCTCTTGCCAATTATCTTATTTCTTTCCTTGCAGTTTCTTTCTTGTTATCAGTACATAGCCTCTCTTCCTCTACAAGTCTTGAGAAAAAAAAGAAACAAACAAACATATTTCTTTCGCAATATTTTTCTTCTACTGATTTCTTTCTTGCTGCTTCTCTTCTGACACAAAGTTTCCGACCATCCACAAATCCATATCCACTGCCAGTCAAATAATCACCAGTCCAAAACGTTCAATACCATTACCATCTCTATTTTCCCTTCCATTGTTCGAACCACCTCAACTGCTTCACGCAAACCACCTTCAATCCTCTACCACACCAAAGCCATACCCAGTTCCATATGCCGTAGGCAACAGTCACCAACCCATCATAAAAAAAACGATTCCTGAACCCACTAGACCATGGCTGTTGCTCACAAAAAAAAACTCCATACTTAAACTTCATCGCGCGGAACCAAATTCAATAGCAAAACCATCTGCCTCAATTCTACAATCATCCATCACCGTCTTCCTCATATGAACTTCATCCAATAACTCACCGCCCTCCCTTTCGAACTTCACTATTCCACCACCATAATCCCATACCTCAGATTAAAGTCACAATAATCTCAACCATAAATCTGGTTAACATCAAACTCCGTACACCAGTCTGCAGCACAAACGCCTCCTACAGCAAAATTCCTTCATCGCATCAACCAAAACTCATATCGTTCATAACCCAGTCACAGAACCAACCCGCAATCACAAGCCCAAAACATTTTCCACAAATCGATTCGAACCCCAACCGAAAAACCCTAGCTTCGATCTGAAAACCCAAGAGAATCGCACCCAATTCGAAGACCAAAATGGATTTGCAATTCCTTGAAACGATTTCATAAAAGATAAAGTGTGATTTTTTCTCTTTTTGTTTCTTTCTTTGATCCGATTTTGACTTTTCAGAAAGCTGAATGGTTTTATATTTTGGGTGTGATTGTGAGGAGGTGTGAGTCCTTTTAAGGGAAGTTGGGATTCGGTGTCTTTGCAATTGTGGTCCGTGGCTTGGGTATCTGTGTGAGCTTATTTAGTCTGGAGTGTTGAGTTTAGTGATTTATTTTTGTTAGCTTTAGTTCTATTAATTCCCCCCCCCCCCTTTTTCTTTTCAAGTCTAGTTTTTGGTTTTATTGAGTCAAGTGTTGAGTCTAGCCGAGTTTTCTTGTTTAATATTTCTTTTGGTGAGTCTAGTTTGTTTGTCAATTTAGTTTTTTTTATTTTAAATTCTGATTTAGTTTTTTTCCTTTTGTTCGCTCTCTCCCTCTTTTTTTCCCTTTTCAAAAACAAAAAAAAAAGCAGAAAAAAGAAGGACTATCAAAAGAATTCAAATCAAAGGCAATGATGAAACAGTTCAAGCAAACAACACAAGAATCTGAGTCGAGCAATGCAAATAGTAAAGTTCAAATATTCTGGACGGACAGCCATACCCCATTGTAAAATTCTCTAAACTATACATGTGCTCTGCTGCAAAATAAAAATATAGAAGTTGCTTGTAAAATTTTCTACAGGGGAAGCGGCTTGCTTGTACAATTTTTTTTAATTCCTGCAATTATTATTGTTTCATTGTTGTGTGGCTATAATTTCTAAATAAATTTGGTGAGAAATAAATTTCCATAATTTCAACCATCACTCTCATCATTTTTTTAAACAACAAAGTTTGGTTTGCAAATATTTAACTACAAAAGTGTATTTTGTGAAATTGATTCTCTCAAGGGTTTGATCGCGGATATATATTAGTTTAATTTATTGAACTTCTTGCAAAAGAGGTTGCATACTACCCGTGAATCATTGGTCGTATCCCTTAGTATTCATACTATACGTAAACGGACATAAGACCCTCTTCCCCCTTCAAATCGTGATTATCAACTAATAAGATATGCTTGAGTACGTTATTTATTTCCTAAATTGACATGATTCAAACAACTGTTGGTGAAACCTCTAATGACACTTCTGATGCCTTGAAATTGTGTCTGGAACATTTCAACTATGATTTCAATGAGTTTGAATACATTTTTGAACTAAATGAACTCCTTGACTTGAAACCCTCATCACTTGAATTGGACCTCAAACCCCTGCCACAAGACCTTGAGCATGCTTACTTGCACTCTACAGAAAATTTTCCTGTAATCTTAGCCTCTGACCTTATCGAGGACCAAGAAGAAAAACCTTTGAAAATTTTATGGGATAATCTGCATCTGAATTGTACAAATCATAGACAGGACACAATTTTCATAGGAAAGATCTTTATATTAAAATTCACTGACATGCCTGTTGCATCTCACGAATCAAATAAGAAATCATCGTGCATCATTTTCGATAGAGGCAAGTGTAGGGGGAAAAGGAAACATCATTCTTCTCCAAACATTCATCATCATCGTGCATTTTATTTTGCATTTAATTTGCACACACATATAGTTGTTAAACTGCATTTCATTCTACAAATCATTTTGCGTCTCCTCCACCATTGGATACTATCTTTCAAATTTAAGAAACATGTTTACAATGTGGACGCTGTTTAGTTCTAGTGTAGGGGGAGTCTGCATTGCATTCACTTTTATTTTTGTTTTCAGTTTCATGCATTTAAATAGGACCATCATGCATTTTAAATCATAGTAACAAGCTTTTTTTTAAATAGGACTCCTTTTAGATTGATACAATAAAATAAGTTAACAATTATAAGTCAGTTGATAGTATTTTCTCTCTCAACTAAGATCGAATAAGAAATATAATGAAAAGTTGAATTTTGAAGGATATTAGTGTAACCGATACATAGGGAGATTCTTAGTGATGGCCATGAAGTTTATTCCAAATTGTAGTCTTTGTTTAATGAGTGGACGACTTAAAATACTAATATTGACTTTTCAAATCTTTAAAACTAAGTTGTGCTAAGACGAATTCATGTAAGCTCTCTCTTGTTCTTATATTTTCAATAATAATAATAGTACTCCAAGGGTATCCAACATTGCTTGTAGATCTATTGTTGGTGTGCAAACCCGCCAAGCTCTATCCAACACGTTGTTGACAAAGTCAGCGTCGGTATATCTTGGTCACATTTTATGAGATTGGACATTTAAGGATTATCGATATCTTGTCGACAAAGTCAACGTCAGTCTGCACAATCCGCCAAGCTCTGTCCCAACTCTCCGCCGGTCTACAAGGCAGTGTATGGGTGGTATACCTTGGTCTTTAAGTTAAGTGTATGTAATTAATAGTAAATTTCAATTTTTATAGAGATAGAGAATAAGCGATGATGCCCAAACACTTCTTGACCTTATTGATTTGATTAGCCAAAAACGAGTAAACAATAATATCACTTTACCAACTGTGACAAGCAAACTAAGAATTTATTTCAAGGCTACACTATGTTATTGACCGAACCAACTGCCCAACTAGAGTTTAAACATTAAAAACTTGAATTATGTTGAAAATTTGTGATGGATTGAGGTATCTAAAAATACAATCAGCCGACTAGAAATTGTTAGTTTAATTTGTTGTACCACTTTCCTGAACAGGTCATATTTTCATTTTTGATTTCAATTGTATAAGTCCTCTGCATTCATGTAGTTACATTAGTGCCATAACATACTGCATTTGGATTTGGTGGGTAGTATCCGCTGAAAATCCTCATGAGACACCATTCGTCCTACTAGGGACACCTAGAGGGTTAACGACTTGTTGCATATGCTCAATGCAAACGTGTTTCCTACGAAAATGTGACCTATCTAGTGTAATTTTTCATTTTTTGTTTTACTCGAGGACGAGTAAAAGATAAGTGTGGGGGTATTTGATTAACATAGAAATATGTTTATTTTATGGTCTTATATCTTACCTTTTTTATATAAATAAATATTACTTGGGTATTGTTTTGTCAATTTTACTGATATACCAATTAAGCCACTAACAGTCAGAAAAATGGAAAATAGAGGTCAAGTTGCTGTGTATGCATATTTGAAGACTTACAGATGAAGATCTTACATCAAATTGTTTTTTAGACAAGAAAATAACTGGTAGAAAGGCAATGTATATCACAAATCAATGAACAATTATCAAGGAAGCAAGAGGAAAAGAAGAAAGACCCAATTTCACTAGAATTAATTAAGGCCCATTTGTGACTGTATTAGGGTTTTGGTTGGCTATCTATCCTATAAATACGCTTGTAATCTCATTGTAAAGATCATCCATGAATTGAAGTTTTCTTTTAGTTTTCTGCATTTTTATTTTATAGCAATTAGTGTTATATACACAATCAGATTTGGTAGAGCACAATTGTCTTTTTCGTTTATTTCATTAGTGATTGACCGTTTAATTAGATTCAACGGTAATCCTAATTTTATTTTATGTTTTTTTTTAATTTCTGCAATTTTAATTTCTGCTTTTTATTGTTTTCCTAGGTTAAATTTGATTTGATTAGATTCAGATCTGATTCATAATTTTATTTTATTTTCAATTCAAAATTGTGATTTGATCACCGGTTCAATTAGATTTGTTCTGAATCAATTTACAGTTCCAATTTTTATTGTTTTTCAACCCAACCTTCAAGTTTTGTCTAACTCGCCCAAAAAATATATAAATAATAAAATTTAAAATTCCTCCTGTGTTCGACCTGCATATTACACGATCTGTGCGATTGCAGTTATTATTACAAAATTCGCGCTTTTCTAATTACTTAGAAAGCATCCATCACATATCTTTACTGTTAAGTTAAAGAACGAGTTTTATTTAAAACAAAGTTCATGGTAAACCAAATATCCAATTTCAATTCAATTCTAATTAAATATTAATTAATTGGTAAACCTCTCCAAATCTTAATTAAAAGATTTATTATATTCTCATCTGGGTTTAAGAATAGTGTTAATAAAGACACGATTCACGACAAACCTAAAATCCAATTTGATATTAAATGCAAGGCTCTGAAAAGAAATTATATCGACTTATATTCAATATCAAATCCTGAAACCAACGGATATCGTATTGGGAATAACGATATCTGTATCTTCCAAATTCCTCAACCATATCCGTATAATCATGGAATCCAATATTGAAATATTCTAAAGATTATTTCCATTCAAATCCATTCCAATTTATTCATTGGAAAATTCTAGTTATTTTAAAAACCCTTTTTCAATCCAATTTATTATTTCTAAAAATAATTGGATTTTTATTCTAGTTATTAACTAGTCCATTTAGATAAAAAATATATTTTATCTTTCCAAAACTTGGATTTTTTTCATCCAAAATCTCTCCAAATCATTTATTATGTTTTACACAATTTTTCCATATTTTTAGTAATTTTATTAAGGCCTTCACAATTGGTTTCCAACAATGGCCACCGAACTGCATCCATAACAACCTTTTCTAAAATTGATTTGGATATAATTTGAAATCCAATCGTTCAAATTTAAATCTGTTATATTCAATGGAAAGCTCTTTTCGATACGAACCCAATGGTTCTGGTTTTAGGAGAATCCGACAGTCGGATCTACCGTTACACCAATTTGAAGTTAATGGTCGAAATTCGTGAACGGTCGCTACGCGGTGCGTTCTACTCAAGCCATATATATATATATATATATATGTATATATATATATATAATATCTTCAATTTCTATTTAAAATGTATTTTATAAATTGTTTATAAATTCGTTTTAAAAACGATTCCAACTTCCATTTGAATTTTAAATCAAAATTGAATATTCCATTTCGTGACAATTTTATACAGTGCATATATATGTTAAAAATTATATTTTTAACAATCCAATAATTATTCCATTTCATGACCATTTTATATATCTCATATATAATTTATACAACGCATATATATAATTTATATAACACATATATATGATTTATACAACACATATATATTTTACACAACGCATATATATATTTTATCCACATCTCATATATATATTTTATTCTCATCGCATATATATATTTTATTTACATCTCATATATATATTTAATACACATCTCATATATATATATATATATCATTCTCATCGCATGTATATATATATATATATATATTACTCACATCGCATATTTTTTTTTTTTTTACTTCATTTCACATCACAATTACAACACAATACAGTCAATTAAATCGTCCATGGTCTGCGGATGAGGGAGGTGAGCTAACAGGCACCGTATACAATTTTATAACATTAACTGATAAAATAATTTCAATGAGAAGAAGTTCTCACATTGGATTTCCACTCCGCCATTCTTTAATTCTATATTGTTTTAATAAAATTAAACCGAATGTTTAATTTTATCAAAAAAATGCAACTGCTTCCATTTCAGTTCTGGTCAGTTCTGAAATGTAGTGTTCTTCTCTGCGAATCCAACGCAACTTGAATTGTCTAATTTGGGCCTCGCATGGAAAAGTTATTGAAGTTTATACATTAGTTAAATAATTAGAATAATTAATAAATTAATTACCATTTAATTACGTTTAATAAAAACGTTACCATTTCCATTCATTTTCCTGGAACGCTGAAACTCGCCAACGACTTCGAACCCTCACCCGCGCGTGACAATCGAGAAGGCCGGAGCACCATCAGACGCCGCTGCCACGACTGCCTTGGCTCACTCCCCCAGCGTCCAGAACGACGCCACCTCCGGCGGCCCCACTGCGCCTGAAACCTCCCACGAACGGTACCACTTCCAAGTCGAAATTCGCAAAATCCACAGCATAATTTTCAATCAGTAACGTTCAGTCTGTAGATCACACAGGGCTCTTCGATTTTTTCTTTTGGGGTGTTGTAATTTATCGCATGGATTGGAAGATCGGTGGAGGGAAAGTCTTGAACGATAATCACCGTTGAGATCTAGGGTCAGCTGGTTTAAAGGGAACGAGGGCTTTGGGTTTTTTTATATATGTTTTTAATATTATTTAATTCGCAAAAATACTAGTTTATTGCCACCAACTCCAAATCAAACCCAACAAATATCGCCCTTTGCTAAATACCCTCATTTCGGACACAATAGAATAGATTTCATAAGCCAATTCGACTGTTTTGACCAGTTTTTATCCAAATTAAAATATAAATCAATATATTTTGAATTTGAATGTACATTTTAATTTACCGGGGCCACATTCTGACTCCAAAAATTCCCGAAAAATAAATCTTGTTATGTTTAGACGATATAGTCCTAACAAAACTATTTCGTCGAATTTGGAGATCGTTTGAAAAATGGTCTTTTCTGGTCGATTACATTAAAACTGAATATACAAAACACGTTTAGATTTACCACGCTCACATATTAATTCCAAAAATTATGAAATTTGAAACCTAACAATAATTTGACATTCCGGATCCAACAAAAGTGGTTTCATCGAAAACGGAGGTTATTTGCAAAATGGCTATTTTAAAGGGCTATATATTGTATTTAGTGAAAATAAGGCTCAGGTCCCTAAAACTTATTGAAATACACGCCACATCCCTGTTATGTTTCATTTCCAATTTCGCCCCTATTTTCACTTGCGCCTCCTCCTTTCCAGGGACTTCTGCCTTCCCACTTCAAACACTACGCCTTCTACGTATTTCTGCCAAAAAAAAAAAAAAACGCAACTCCAAGTACCAAAAAAATAATAATCTAAAATCTGGAAATAATCCCAGAAGTCCATGCAAAGAAAAAAATAGTTGCATATATGTATGCAACTATTGCCTATAGTTGCATACATATGTCCAACTTTTTGAATACGTATGCACATATGTTCGCATGCCTCTTGAATAACTACTTACATATATGCAGTTTTTCTGTATATCTGCATACATGTGTGCATATATGTGAAAATATATGTAAAATTGAAAAAGTTGCATGTACGTGTGATGTTTTCAAACAAATGCATGGGAAGATGCATTTATTTACAATATGCGCATACATGTATGCATTTATACTGCACTTTTGATGTAGAATTGAAATAAATGCATACATGTATCCAATTAATTGAATTATATGCATCTTTTGATGCATTTTACTGCATTTCGTTGTTTTTGTATAATTTTCGATTTTGACATTGTTTTTAATGTTTTTTTACCTGAATTTTTTCACGATTAATTAGTTCAATTAATTACGAATTTACGTGATTTTATTTTTATTTTTTTATTTTTTAGTGTACTTTCAAAAAATAGGGACTAAATTTACAATAAGTTTACGACCGGACCTGAGCCTAATTTAAAACGTTAATAGGGACCTGTAAAAAACGCACCCTTATATTTAAATATATATAAATTCCATAGTGACTATTTTAAATTTTAAACTTGACATAACTTACAATTTATAATGTGGAATCTAAATTTCTCACATTCGTTAGAAAGATATAATTAAACAGATTCCAACGTTTTTGGTTTTACTGAAATCCGATTTATTTTGAATCCTGTACATTCAAATGAAAATTAAAATCGAATTTTCAAACTACCTCGCCATTTCAAACTCTATTTACAATTAAAATAAATTTATGCGTTCTAACTTCGATTTAAATAAATTTTTAATCTTTAGTATTTA
The DNA here is from genome assembly GCA_030737875.1 of Allium sativum. Taxonomy (NCBI): domain Eukaryota; kingdom Viridiplantae; phylum Streptophyta; class Magnoliopsida; order Asparagales; family Amaryllidaceae; genus Allium; species Allium sativum. Next base: position 24,192,857 of record CM060912.1, on the reverse strand, counting down.
AAATAAACCATTTTAAATCTTTAAAATCCGTTAAAGTAGCTAAAATAAAAAATTTAAATTGGTTCCGAAGTTCTGGGTTGTTACACCAACATAATCAACATATTTAAAATAAATATGTAGATCAGTAAAACAAAGTTTAAGTGTAACATCCCCCAATTCTTACCGTCCTGAAACGGTGGTTTAACCGACTCGAACCGTTCGAAACTGCGGATCGTTAGGGGTACTCAATCATTATCACAAAAACAAAAAGACTTTTTCATTAATATCATCACAATATTACATCAAGGTACAGGAAAAATCAGAGTACAATGGAAATACATACACAACGGAAAATATAAAACTCTCAGCGGAAAAATATCATGCTCTGCGGAAGAATATCTGTCATACAACAATAGAATACGAATGCTCCAAAATAGTAACTCCACTCTAAATCCAGCACTTGCTCTATAAAATATGCAAGACCTAAACTACTAGGATGCCCTTGTGGAAAATATGGGCACCTAGAATTTAGGTGGAAGAACAATAAACTCTAAGTCAGTCATGGGACTTGCGTGAGAAACCAAAATAGTTATATCTTTATTTTAATGTTAGGTAAATTATAAGGCCACGTCTTATAACATGGAACGGGTTTCCCCTTATGAATAAAAGTAATAAAAACTGATAATGATTTTTTGAAAATGAAGCTACCATAAGGTATCTCGGCACACACACCATGCAAACGCAGACTTATGAGAGGTTTCCCTTTAAAATAGCCAAACATGCTTGATACACGAAAATCAATTAATATTATTAGTAGTGTCTAATTTGGAAATCACTTTCGCAAATAAATGTATCAATCCTACACAATATAGTGTCGGATACCATTATATCTCCATATAGGTTTACAATAAAACCGTACAAACTTGTAGTGGAAAATGGGTTTCCAACAAATGGTTCCCAGCACGAAAGGCCAATCGTGGGCTCATAAATTTTTGCGCATCATTCCAGTACTCGCAGTTAACGTCCAGACTCGAACAATGTTATACTAGCCCACACATAACATGGATCAGAGTATCCAACTCATGATATCCTTTTATCAATCATAACTAGGTGATCACTGAAAAATCGACTATAAAATCATATAAATATGACCACTAGTTTACCATCATACCGGGGTGTGAGGCTTTTCGAAGTCTCCTTACACAAAGCTACGCTCCATAAGCCATGCTTTGATCATCAATAGCACATCATTTAGCATGCCACATTGTCATTTCATAACATATAATCGATAATCACTAACCATATCACCTTTGAGCTCGTATGTCTTAAAGAAGGGTGTTAAACTAAGAGAATAAATTCTTCGCCACCAACAGAAATATGTTTTGCAGAAACCAATCGCACATTGCACAATATAATGTCAGACACACATCCATACAAGTCCATTTTGGGTCTGAACTAACCGAAGGCACTTTATTTCTCGTCCAATAAAGGAGAGAGGACCTTGCAAAACCGAAAAATGTCCAAGTACGTTCAGACCACTGTCACAATATAACCTCATAATAGGTGGCCACCTATTTGAAACACCAAAAAACTGTACTACGATGTGAAGATTCTCGGTCTTTAACCATCATCTTCAATTGCTCCATTTCATTGCATCGTTATTCGAAAAGGTTTTCGGATAAAAATATGATCCTGGACTTTCCAAATAATGATCATCATTTTAAAATCATATAAAATATGAAGGATTTGTCAAGTCGCTTTCCACTTTAACTGGTTTATTAGAACCGTTCATTAACCTCATAAAATCCTTAATTTATTTTTTTCCAAATTAGGAATTTATAAAACTCATTCCCTTTAATTTTAATAAAGATTCATTATATCTTAATGAAGATTTATACTTAAACTCAACTTTGGAAAACATCATTAAATCTTAATTAAAAGATTTGTCATTACTTTCTATTCCGAAACATATCTCAGTCGTAATTTGGTTAAAAGAATAACGTTATTTAAGACATCACTCAAAACAAACCCAAAATCAAATTGATATCAAATATTAGATTTAAATAGAAATTATACCAGCTTATATTCAACACCAATTCTCGTAATCAACGAATATTATAGGTGGAATAACGATATAAATATATTCCGAATTCCATAAATAGTAAAAGCCTACACAATGGAAATCAATACCAAATATCCAAGGAATATTACTATCCAAATTCGATTTAATAAATTTGGAAAATCTTTCATCCTTACCAAAAGATTTATCAAAATACATCTTTTAAAAAAACATTTATTTGGTAAATCAATTAACTTAACTTATTGTGTTAAGGATGATGTTATTAAAGACATCATCCACAACAACCCGAAATCAGTTGAAACAAATCATAAGATTCAGGGAGAAATCATATCAGCTCGTATTCAATATCAACTTCGCATATTCAACAGATACTATAAGTGGAATAGCTGTGTATCCACATTTTAAATTTCTCAAATAGTATAAGTATTATCCATGGAATTAACACCAAATACTCGACGATTAATTCTAATCAAATCCAATAAATTAAGAATTGAAAATTTTAGATATTTCTAAAATGTCCGTTTTTACAGTGTTTGGTAAATTAGGCTGAAAAAAATATAGTTCAAAACTTCATTTTTCTTGTCCAAATCACTTTAAAATCATTTATTACAATTTATCATAGTTTTCCATAGTTTTTATAATTTTTATAAAGTAATTTCGATCGATTTTTGAATACGGTCATCGAACTGCGTTTACACCGGTCTTTTCAAAAAGAGTTTTAAACTTTACCTGAAATCTTTAAGTTGAAATTCAAAATTTCTTCTTTCGTTTGAAAGTTATTATAAATGGAAAACAAAAAAAAAATCGTTTCCGAAAAATCCGATCTAAATTTCATTTGTTATAGTTTTTTGAAGTTTATGGTCGAAATTCGCGAATTGTCGTTGCGCGACTAGTCCTATTCAAACCAAAATTAATTTCAAATCAAAATTAGTCCATTTCACTTTAAATTTAGTTTATAATAGAATCCGTTCCATTTTAAAACAAAATTTCCAACATTTAACCATTTAAAACAATTATTCATTTTAAAAGCATATTATAATATTATTTCATATATATTATATTTTCTAAAAAGTTCACTTCTTAATAATTTTATTTAAACCTTAAAAACATATATAAGTTCGTATGAAAACAATATATTGACTTTTAACTTCAAATTTGATTATAAAAAAAATTAAACATTTTTTAAATTATAATATCAATATAATATTATTATTTTTCAAAATTGAATCTTTTGAAAACCCAACTTCGCAGGAATAATTTTAATTAATATATAAGATGTTTGGAATAATAAATTTGAGTTTAAAACATCGTTTATATACCTAATTCAATTTACGTTTTGAATTTAGTGTTCAAAAATCAATTTCGAACTAGAACAAGTCATTTCAATTCAAAACTCTTTCAAATTCACTTCAACCTTTTCAAAAGTTGTTTGAAATCACCTTAATTTCATTTCTAAACCATTTCGGATATAAAAATCCAATTTCCATTTTCATGCCTTATTTCACTTAAATGAATAAATATTCATTCAAAAATTTCCAATGGATAGAGACGAACCAAGTTCCTAAATATTCCCATATTCGTGGGGTGAATTGTGTGAACAACTGTAATAATGACCACAATAGTTATCATCCATCAATCAGCATGTATAATATAAGCGTTATAACGACAAGGCTTATACGTACAGAAATAATAATAACAACTGTAATAAAATCCACCATCTATGAAGCAACCATAACAACCACAAGCAATCAATATAAAATCAAAAAATGACTGTAATAACTTTTCCAGACTAAATTTAAGAAGTTCTTCACATTGATTGGTCGTTGAAGTAATGATCATTTTTAAGTTAAATTAAAAAGTGTTTTAATTTAACTCATATTCCAAATAGTTCCAATCTTGTCAAAATCAGTTCCATAGTGTAGTATTCCCTTCCACGTTTCAATAACAACTTGTTTCACTCAATTTTGATTTCATACGAACAAATTGTAGCAGTTTGAACTTAAACAATCTAATTATGGTCATTACTTATATTAATTAAATAATTAACCTTAAACTCTCCTTCCCCTTTGTTTGTTTACTTCTCCCTCCGCCTAAATCACCACCGTGATCACCAGATGTCGCCGGAGCGCCGGCCCACCTCACTGCAGTCTACGCCCTTCTGCGCTCGACCACCATCGACCGGTGTCGCCCCAGCATGCCGCAGTTGACAAGGAAAATGGCCACGACCGAAAAACTATCAAACCCAAAATCAATCGCTAAAGGCGATTGTATACCCAACGGACCCCCATCCACTGGTGCGTCTCCTCCATCCCCTAGTAGAAGCCTTGGCCCAAAATTACCTATAGCCGTAGATTTCATAAAAATACGAAAATGAGGCGCCTCCATTTAAACCAAGATCCATGAAAATCCATGACCTTAATCAACATCTTAACTATATGGATTTGAGGAGGAGAGAGAGCTCTACAACTTTCATGTTGAGAGTTTTTACTAAATGCCAATGGATTTTGAGAGATTGAAGTAAGAAGAAGGCCCAATTTCGGCCTTCCGTTACATGACGGTTGCGTTTTAAGAAGGGGAGGGATTTGGGATAGAGTGTGAGTTTATATAGCTGATGTGCATGTAAATATGCACATTTATATTCAAATGTTTATTCTTTTTTTAATTAAATAAATAACATATTGGGTTATTTTTACATATTTTAACCAAAAATAAAAAATTCTCAAATTATCATGCATACATCTTCATATTGAGGCAAAATGGTCATTTGTGCCTATATTTATTTTTGATAATATTTACTTACTCATTTTTCATGTTGTTTTGTAGGAATTTGGCTACAAATACAAACAGTTTAATGAGAGATATGCATGCACAAAGAGGAGATCAATAAATGAAGATTGAATTAATTCACATAGAAGATTAGTGGAGGACCCCACCCTCTCTCCCTTTTTCTTTAATGGAACAATTAGAGACAAATATATTGGCAAGTGGAGACAAAAAAGGCTTTATACAATTTTATTGAATCATTAGTAGCCAAAGACAATTGGAAGCTTCATGAAGGAGCATTTATGGTAGTCCCTAGCAAATGTAATTAGGGTTTTAGGGTTTAGAGCATGTATAAATACCCCCTTTATTTTTATGTAAAGATACTCTCCTTTTATTAGTGTAGTTTAGAGTGGAGGCTCAAATCTAAACCTTTCTTTTATTTATATGGCTACTTAGCCATTTTCTCTTATGTAATTTACATTTTAATGCAATTTAATTTCTATGCTCTCTACTTTATGTTCATAGCTTAGATTTATTTACATGCTCTCTACTTTATGTTCATAGTTTAGATTTATTTACATGCACTTAGTTTAGTTCTTTTCTTATTCTATTTAGATTTTATTTCATTTTACTTTCTTTTCCAATGTTGAAACTTACATGTGTTAATATGATATATAGCATACATTAGAAGCCAATCCCCTACAATTTAGGGGTAATGAGGCTCTCTAATTTTATGTAAGTTCAACATTGGTATGATTTGTGTTCTCTCTAATTTGTGCTTCATTGTAATTTCGATCTAAGTTTATACAAGTGGGTCTGATAGTTTATGTTGAATATGCAAATAAGCTATTGTTATTCAATATAAACACAATTTGCATCAATATTTGCAAAGTGGTTATTGATTTTGAAATGAAAGTAAGAACAAAATTTGATGGTATATAGTTCTACTTAATAGTTCATAGGGCATGCTTAAAATAGTTTTTTTCTTTAGTTCCATTTTCATGAGAATCATAAGTTGTTTAATTATTGTGTTAAGGTTTGATAGTTTATGTTGTGTTAATCAATAACACAAATAAACTATACTTATGATAAATGCAACATTTATGTCACTTAAAAATAGAGATCATAGATAGTATGTTTGTTAATTTACATAAATATGAGAGGGGATTTACCTCTAAATTGCTCTCTAATCTCATATTTAGCTCTAAACTTAGTTCTTAGTTTTCATTAGTTAAAACATTCCAAAGTTTGGTTTAATTTGATTGAGTAAGATTGAAATTATTTATTTCCCTACAGATCGACCCGTAGTTGCCTCCGTTCTAACAATTGTATGCCATGCGTTTGTGGTTTTGTTATAATATTTCATGTGATGGCTTTCCAATTCCATAGAGATACCGTTTGCGAACAACAGGGACCATTTATTATTATTTTACTTAATGGCTTCTCTTGTAAACTATTGAACCCCACAAACTCCAAATGAAGCGCAATGACTGACGTACCAAGCCATATATCCCCATTTTGGACAAAATGGAACAAGTTTCGAAAGCCAATTCGATTGTTTATATCAATTTTTCTCAAAACCAATTTATACATTATTACCAATTTCAAATCGATTTTTCGATGCGCATTTAAATTGTGCATGCTCACATACTAACTCCGATTGATATGAAATTTGAAACCTTTCAATAATTTAACATTCCAGACCCGATGAAACTAGTTTTGTTGAAATTCGAGATCGCTTGCCAAATGGCTATTTTCCAATATTAAATTAAATCTACAAATATATAAATTATTTTCAAAACATTCAAATCAATTGTAAATAAATTATTATAACCATATATCCAAATAGAATTTCATATAACTTCAAAATAAGCTAATTTGGATTTTAATTTAAAATTTTCAATTTAAAGTAAAATTAACGTTCAAATCTTAAATTAAATAAATTCCAAGTCATTATTCTTAAAATAAAACATTTTAAATAATTAAATTATTTAAATATTCTTACTTAAAAATATGGATCGTCACATTCTCCTCTTCATAAAACTATTTCGTCCTCGAAATTGAAGAGACGGTAAAGCTGCTTTCAACTTGCTAACTTTTCAAAAATTGAGACGACCCAAACTCACCCTTATGGGAAAGCCCGGATTGAATTGAGAACACGAAAATCAAAACACAAACAGAATAACATTTCATTACTTATGACAACAATTTACATCAGAGTACAAGAATATATCAGAGTATGAACATATATTACACAGAAAAATATCAGAGATTAAAATACGTAGTAGCGGAAATAAAATGTAAAAACACAATGCGTAGCAAAAATACATTAACAAATACAACCGAAAGAAATACACGGATACAGAGCGTTCCGAATATAGCTCAAGTTTTAAATCCAGGATCCTGTATAAATAAATCTGCAAAGCCAAAACTACTAGCTGCATGTGTGGAAAATAGGGGCACCCAGAGTTTAGGTTAAAACAATAAACTCCAGGTCAGTTATGGGACTGGTGTGAGAACTAAAATAGTTATTTAAAACTTTACTTTTAAAATAAGGTAAATCAAGGGACTACGCCGTATAACACGGAACAAGTTTACCCCCAAGAATACCAGTGCCTAAAACAAACAATCCAATGCTAAATAAAGAAAAATGAAGCTATTGTAAGACTCAGGTCCCATCACACAATGCAACGCAGTCGAGGATAGAGTTTTATCTTATAATAGCCATGCTTGGTACGTTTTAAAACAAATCTTTTATTATTACTATAAGTGAAGAAATTAACTTCAAATATAAACAAGTTATCGCAGCTTGCGTCCAAGCATTGGAAAACACCGCTAACTCTATCCATCGGGGAATCGGGGGGTGTGCCCTATCCCAACTGGTGTGGGGCGACCACATCCAGTATCACCTCGGTCGACCAAATCCATGACAACCCGTAGGATGTCTATCCTCATCTCTAAAGTATACTGATCTAACCATCAGTTTACCACCATACCGGTGGGTGAGACTCGCGAATTAACGCTACAAAAAGCTGTGCTATTTAAAGTTGTGCTTTGATCATCATCCACCGAACTTTGCTTTTCAACAAAAGTTTGGATCACTGCATCTCAACATGCCACACTATCAATCCATGCCATACCACTGATTTCTGCCGATATATAACTTCTAAACTCGTACATCTCAGAGAAGGGTGTTAAGCAAGAGAATAAATTCTCTGCCACTAAACAGATATATATTTAGCAGAGATCAACGAATACGGTATAAACGAATATAATATCAGAGACACCATCTATATATAAGTCCGTTCTGGGTTTGAACGAAACCGGAGGCACCTTATTCCTCGTCCCGTATGTCCAATACAGGAGAGAGGCCCTCGCATATCCGAACAATCGACAAGTACGTCCAGACAGCTACCACGGTAGCCCCTTCAAGGTAGCTACTCCAATCATGGGCATCAGTAGAAACCCATCCATTCGATGTGAAGATCGTCAGTCTTGCACCGTCTTCAATCTCTTAGACTTTTCGTCGTATCAATTATTCAGAATGGGTTAAGCTTGGTCTTTTCGAATAACTCGCGAATCTTATAATCAAGTGCTATAACAACACATCATACGCCTCATTCCGATCCAGAATATTCTTTTTATTCAAATACTCTTTTCACAATTTAAACCAAATTAAGGTTTTCCAAACTAGTCGAGATTAGCGCACCTTACTGAAGTAATCACTTCTTTATTTCCCAATCCCAACCTATTCATCCCATGGAGCAAAACTGGTAGTACTCCATATCTAACACCACAGTGTTATCAGTAAAATTGAATACCATTTCACGTTCAAATCTAATTAAAGATTTAACTATCGTTTGGAGCAAAACTGGTGATACTCCATTCTCGATCATTTTCTTTAATTGATAATTTTAATTATTACATTCACTTTTCAATCTAATTAAAGATTCATTAGAACTCCACTTAGTTTTAATCTTCCCAAAAATCAATATCAGTGATTATTTAACTTTGGGAAATCAAACATGCTGCATCGACAATCTACATCGTACCATTGATTTCTACCGATATATTACCTCTAAGCTCATACGTCTTAGAGAAGGGTGTTAAGCAAGAGAATAAATTCTCCGCCACCAAACATATATATATATATATATATATATATATATATTTAGCAGATATCAACGAATACAGTATCGAAATATAATGTTAGACATGTAATCGTGTCTTTACCTGGGTTAAAGAACTAATGTCATTCAAAACACAGTTCATGATAAACCCAAAATCACATTCCATTAACCACGGAATCTTCACGGAAAATAGATCAATATATAATCGTAACAATTTCCGTGTCCGATTAATAATATAAATGGAATAACGACAAATCCTCTTAAATTCCATGTGTATTAACAGTCTTCCTCCACAGAAACTCACTTCGATTATTACCAAATCGAATTCCATTCAGTTTCAATTTAATACATTAAATTGGAAATCTTTACTTTGGAAAATTCCATTAATCTTAATTAAAAGATTATAAATTCCAAATCATATTCTTCACTGTTAATTGGGTTAAAGAACAAGTGTTATTTAAAACACCGTTCACGATAAACCCAAAAATCCAATTCTTTTAATAAATTCCAATTAAATATTAATTAATTGGAAAACGTTACTAAATCTTAATTTAAAGATTTATTCTTTTCTCAACTGGGATTAAGAACAGTGTTAATGAAGATGTCATTCACGACAAACCCAAAATCCAATTTGATATCAAATACAAGGCTCCGAATAGAAATTATATCGGCTTATATTCAATATCAAATTCTGAAACCAACCAATATCATTTTGGAAATAACGATATATATATATCTTCCAAATTCCTCAACAATATCCATGTAATTACGGAATCAAATATCGAAATACTCCGAAGATTATTTCCACTCAAATCTATTCCAATTTATTCATTGGAAAATTCTGGTTATTTAAAACCATTTTCAAGTCCAATTTATTTATTTCTAAAAATAATTGAATTATTATTCTTGTTAATAACTAGTTCATTTTGATAAAAATATATTTTTATCTTTTCAAAACTGGAATTGTTCATCCAAAATCTTTCCAAATCATTTATTATGAGTTTACATAATTTTTCGCTATTTTAATAATTTTATTATCTCCCGTACAATCGGTTTCTAATAACGGCCACCGAACTGCATTCATAGCGACCTTTTCTGAAATTGATTTGGACATAACTCCAAATTCAACTGTTAGATTTCAAATATCTTTTATTCATTGGAATGATCTTTTCGATACGAACCCAACGGTTTTGGTTTTAAGAGAATTCGACGGTCGGATCTCCCGTAATGTCAATTCGAATTAATGGTCGAAATTAGCGAACAGCCACTGCGCGGCGCGTTCTATTCAGGCCATTATAATATATATATTATCGATTTCCATTTAAAATGAATTTTATAAATCGTTTTGAAATGATTTCCACTTCCATTTCAATTTTTAATCAAAATCAAATATTCCATTACAAATTCGTTTTAAATTCATTTTAAAACGATTTCAATTTGATTTTCAAATTTAAATCAAAATTGAATATTCCATTATAAATTCTTTTTAAATTCATTTTAAAATGATTTCAATTTCATTTTTCAAATCTAAATCAAAATTGGATATTCCATTATAAATTCATTTTAAAACGATTTCAATTTGATTTTCAAATTTAGATCAAAATTTGAATATTCCATTATAATATTAAAATGACAATATTTTCAAAATGTCATATTTTGAAATCACTTTTCGATATTTATTATAAAATGAAAAAATCAACTGAAAATCTCGTTCGTGTTAAAATGGCATTTAACTACTTAACAAGGCTTCACATTTTAATATTCACTGAATATTATTTTAAAATTCGTTAATTCTAAACTGGAATCAGACTTAATCAATTACCATATAATTTCAGCTATATGGATTTCATACATCGCATGTATACAATAATAATGATAAACAATCATTAGAAATTCATACAACATCCAGAGTGCATTCTACAACGGTATAAGCATTAAAATAAATAAATAACGCTTATACAGTCTGTTAACCCATCGATTGACATACCACTAATTATTGGGATCAGTGTATGTCAAATATTATCCCAATACCCGTGTGGGGTTTTCAAACAACAAATACTGTTTATTATTTGTGCAATTGGGCGATGTATAAAATTTATCGTCCCAATAAATATCAGTCAAATCAGTGTACATAAACAAATCGTCCGATTTGTAAATAGATATTTATTTTATTTTCATTTCATAATAATATATACATATATATTATATAAATAAATTTTTTTGTACAACACATGACAATCCAATCACAATCCAAACAAACAATCAACCGGTCTGTACAAAAAAAATAGTGTCGGGGACTTCTAAGCCCCGTCTACAACCTAGTACATAATAATTGTAAATAATATGAGTGTGAGAGAGATCTCACATTTGTTTCAACTCCTCCATTCTTTTATTCCTAATTTCTATTCTATTTGATTTAAAGTCTGCCTGAAATTTTAGTCATCTCCATTTCAGTTCCAGATTACTCCTTGTTGTAGTGCTCGCTGATACAAGTCCAATGCAACTGACGGTTCTTAAATTGGATCTCATATGAGAGAGATATGTTATTTTAAACATTAATCACTTAAATAAATAATTTAAAAATAATTAAACTAATTAATACCCTTTATTAACGTTTTTAAACGTTATCGTTTCTCCATCCCTCTTTGTTTCAGATAATCCGCCTAAATTCGAACCCAACTCTTCAAATTAGGGCTCGATCTCGCTCACACCTCGGAGCGCAGGAGCAAGATCGGGAGATACCCTATCGAAAACCATCACGTGCGCCACCCCTGCCAGGCGTAGCTCGAAGTCCGATGCTCTCCTCGTCGCTGAAACGAGGCTCGAACGCGAGTACTTTGAACCCAGAAATCTTGCACCACACACCACGAGAATGGATCAAACCGGTGTGGATTCAAAGATCTCAGGGAGATTGACATTTTTTGTTTTATGAATTCCTAGAATTAATTAGTGGATTGGGAATGGTTGAGGCTTGAATTTCGAATGGCTGTGTCCATCGATTTAGAAGGCGGCGCAGATCTGAATTAATGAGGGAGAAAATAGGGTTTAAGTGATTATATATAAATCTATATATATATATAATATTTTAATGAAAAATAGCTCGTTCAATTTCCGAACTCCAAATCAAACTCAATGACTATCACCTCTAGCTAATTACCCTCATTCTGGGCAAAATGGGATATGTTTCGTAAGCCAATTCGACTGTTTCGATTACTTTTTATTTTTAAATTAAAATATAAACCAATATATTTAATTTTAAACGTACAATTTAATTTACCGGAGCCACATACTGACTCCGAAAATTCCAGAAAAATAAATTAGTTAAGTTTTGACGATACGGTCCTAACAAAACTAGTTTCGTCAAATTTGGAGACCTTTTGAAAAATGGCCATTTTCTGGTCGATCCAATCCAAATTTAAATTACCAAATACATTTAAATTTACTACGCCCACATATTAATTCCAAAATTTATGAAATATGAAACCTAGCAATAATTTAAGATTCCGGATCCAACAAAAGTGGTTTGGTCGAAAACGGAGGACGTTTGCAAAATGGCAATGTATTGTATTATATTAAATTCCATAGCGACTGTTTTAAATTTTAAACTGGACATAACTTTCAATTCCCATTATGAAATCTGGATTTTTCACATTAGTTGGAATGATATTTTTAAACAGATTATAATATTTCTGGTTTTACTGAAATCCTCTATTTTGAATCCTGTACATTCATTTGAAATTTGAAATCGAATTTTCAAACTACCGCGCCATTTCTAACTCCTTTTATAATTGAAATAAAATTATTCATTCTAACTTCGATTAAAATAAATTTTTAGTCGTTATTATTTGAAATAAATCATTTTAAATATTCAAAATCCATTAAAATAACCAAAATAAAAAATTTATATTGGTTCTGAAAATCAAGGATGTTACAATCTCCCCCACTTAAAATCTTTTCGTCCTAAAAAAGGAATGGGGCTGAAAGTTGTTTAACTAACCAACACAACTTTCATTCTGGCTTTCATTCTTCAACTTTACAGTTTCTAAGAATTTTCTAATTTCTCAAAAATTTGGCTAACACCCTAAATTTTCGAACGCAACTTGCCTCACAAGGACTTCACCAATCCAAAAGAAAAAGAAAAAGCCAAGCAGCTAGCCAATCGACTCATAAAATCATCAAAACCAAATAAATTAGTAAACATGTACCTATTTGTCGGGCATACAATTTTATTCCTCTTCTCTAGCCTTCTTGCTATGACCTGTTCATTATATATACATGTGTATGTATGCAATTCAAATAAATTTTCAATTTAGTTCAATATTCGTTTCGATTCGGCTATATATTACCTTTCGTTTTCTTATTGGTTATATCATTCCAATTTTAGCTTCATTTAAGATAAATTTCAATTCGTTTGATTATTCCAATATTTTAATTAGTTAACTAATAATCACACAACACAATCAACAATCAATTTGTGAATGAAATTTCCAAAACATATAACTTTTGTATATATATTCAAAAATCATATCTTTGATGCCAAATCACAAACAGTAAACTGTATCTAAGTTTTGGTTCTCACACCAGCCAATTGGAAACATATAGGTTTCCCACTTTCGAAACTCGAACATAGATACTGATGATGCTATAGCGATCATCAGGATCATCTTCGGGCTACTAGAGTGTGATTCTATATCTACCCAGTAAATTCGAGAATTCAAATACACATGGAACAGACATATATGAAAAGTCTCGTTATACCCAATAGTCCAAATTCAATATAAAATAAATATTCAAATACAAATAATAAGTTATAAATTTTCAAAACTAATTTGATTTTAAAATAACACTCTTCAAACTCATTCTAGATTCTCATTGGATATTACTAATCCAATCTCTGATGGATTCTTTCATTCAGTTCTAATGTGTCTTGTTCTCGAGCTCTGTAAACCAAAGCTCTGATACCACGCTGGGATGACCCAAACTCACCCTTACGGGAAAGCTTGGATTGAATTGAGAACATGACAAATCAGAACACAAACAGAAGAACATTTCATTGCTTATGGCAACAATCTATATCAGATTACAAGAATATATCAGAGTATGAATAAATATTACACAGAAAAATATCAGAGATTAAAATACATAGCAGCAGAAATAAAATGTAAAAATATAATGCATAGCAGAAATACATTAACAAATACAACCAAAAGAAATACACGGATGCAGAGCATTCCGAATATAGGTCCAGATGTAAATCTAGGATCCTGTGTAAATAAATCTGCAAAACCAAAACTACTAGCTGCCCATGTGGAAAATAGGGGCACCCAGAGTTTAGGCTAAAACAATAAACTCCAGGTCAGTCATGGGACTGGTGTGAGAACTAAAACAGTTATTTAAAACTTTACTTTTGAAATAAGGTAAATCAAGGGACCACGCCGTATAACACGGAACAGGTTTACCCCCAAGAATACCAGTGCCTAAAACAAACAGCGCAATGCTAAATAAAGAAAAATGAAGCTATTATAAGACTCAGGTCCCATCACACAATGCAACGCAGTCGAGGATAGAGTTTTACCTTATAATAGCCAAATATGCTTGGCACGTTTTAAAACAAATCTTTTATTATTACTATAAGTGAAGATATCAACTTCAAATATAAATGTATCAACCATATACGGCATGAGCGCCCCATCCCACTATGTTTCCATATATAGTACACACTTAAAACCGCAAAATGTCATATTGGAAGTTTGGATTTCCATCGTGGTGGCTCCTGATCCGAAAGTTTTATCGCGTAGTTGCAATTCCCAACGGGTTTACGTTACAGGCATGCGAAAACACCGTAATGCACATCTGCACTATCCAGGAAACAAGTTACCGTGACTTACGTCCAAGCATTGGAAAGCACCGCTAACTCTGTCCATCTAGGAATAGGGGGTGTGCCCTATCACTACTGGTGTGGAGCGACCACACCCAGTATCACCTCGGTCGACCGAATCCATGACAACCCGTCGGATATCAATCCTCTTCTCTAAAGTACACTGATCTAACCATCAGTTTACCACCATATCAGTATGTGAGAATCTCGAATTAACGCTACACAAAGTAGTTCTATTTAAAGCTGTGCTTTGATCATCATCCACCAAACTTTGCTTTTCAGCCAAAGTATGGATCACTGCATCTCAGCATGCCACACTATCAATCCATACCGCACCACTGATTTCTGTAGATATATAACCTCTAAGCTCGTACGTCTCAGAGAAGGGTATCAAGCACGAGAATAAATTCTCCACAACCAAACGGATATATATTTAGTAGAGATCAACGAATACAGTATAAAGGAATACAATGTCAGACACATCATCCATATACAAGTCCATTCTAGGACTAAACGAAACCGGAGGCACCATATTCCTCGACCTGTATGTCCAATACAGGAAAGAGGCCCTAGCATATCCGAACAATCGACAAGTACGTCTAGACGGATACCACTGTAGCCCCTTCAAGGTAGCTATTCCAATCATGGGTATTAGTAGCAACCCATCCATTCGATGTGAAGATCGCCGGTCTTGCTTTCAGAATGGGTTAAACCCGGTCATTCCGAATAACTCGCGAATCTTATAATCAAGTGCTATAACAACACATCATATGCCACAACTCAATCCAGAATATTATTTTTATTCAAATATTATTTTCACAATTTAAACCAAATTAAGGTTTTCCAAACTAGTCGTGATTAACGCACCCTACCGAAGTAATCACTTATTATATTTCCCAATCCCAACCTACTCATCCAATGGAGAAAAACTGGTAGTACTCCATATCTAACACCATGGTGTTATCAGTAAAATTTAATTACCATTTCACATTCAAATCTAATTAAAGATTTAACTATCGTTTGGAGCAAAACTGGTGATACTCCATTCTCGATCATTTTCTTGAACTGATAATTTTAATTATCACATTCACTTTTCAATCTAATTAAAGATTCATTAAAACTCCACTTAGTTTTAATCTTCCCAAAAATCAATATCATTGATTATTTAACTTTGGGAAATCAAACTTGTCGCATCGACAATCTGCACCGTACCGTTGATTTCTGCCGATATATAACCTCTAAGCTCGTAGAAGGGTGTTAAGCACTAGAATAAATTCTCCGCCACCAAACAGATATATATTTAGAAGATATCAATGAATACAGTATTGAAACACAATGTTAGACATGTAATCATGTCTTTACCTAGGTTAAAGAATCAATGTCATTTAAAACACAATTCACGATAAACCCAAAATCTCATTCCATTAACCATTGAATCTTCACGGAAAACAGATCAATATATAATCGATATCAATTTCCGTATCCGACTAATAATATAAATGGAATAACAACAAAGCCTTTTAACTTTCATATGTATTAATAATCTTCCTCCATAGAAACTCACTTCGATTATTACTGTAACAACCCGGGAATTTTGAACCAACTTAAAAATTTACTTTAAGGAAATTTTATTAGAAAATGCACCAGAATTTCTTGTTCAAGTAACATATTGTTTTCTTCATTTTGTTGAATTAAAAATAAATCTATATAAGTTGTATTACATTGATTTATTTTAGATCATTGGTTTTATAAATTTAATTTGGTGTCTAACTTTTAGATCCAAAATTCTATGTTCATGTTAATGGATTAAAATTCATATTAAAGATTTATTTGAAACTTTATGCTCAATTAGTTAAAAGTTAGATTGGTAGTCCAAGTTTTATCTTTCGTAACCAAGTGTAACATTAGACTTGATAGTTTATATACAGAATTATATATATATATATATATATATTAATTTGATTTGACATTGAACCTATTAAATGTTTTTATGATAAAAAAAAATTGCCTAATTTATGTCTATTTTAAATTTAGTATTGACATTAATTGTAATATTGTCATTAATTGTATTAACTTGATGAAAATATTTCTATCTAAGAATAATTATGTGTTAATTAAAATCATTGCGTTGTTAATAGAAAACATACATTTATCTTAAGTTAAAAAGGATTGTTCTAATAAATTAATTAATTTGAGTTTGGGACCATAAACCAAGGAAATACATGATTTTTAACGTATGAATTTAGAATCCATATTTATCTTTATGCTATGTAGTAATAGTCACATTATGTTTCTTTTAATTTATTGTGTGTTAATAAAACTAATGAGAATAATTTGAATATATTGAGACTAATGAATTTAATACTGTGACATATATATTTTGAGATTTGACTGTTTTACCTTTTGTATTTATTAGTAGCTTTCCCATTTGTTATATTTCAAATTGCCTCTTTATTCCCATTATTAATAATACAAATTTAAGTTTATGCTTCCGTATTCGTTATTTCATTTATCCTATTTATTTCTTTTATTTCCATCATTCCCTTCATTTAAGTCCATAAATTCATGTGGTCCATCATGCCTAGTCAGCTAATTAAACTTCATTTGTCACCTACTACATATGTAGAGACAAGTGAAAGATAAAGTCAAATATATATAACCAAATAAAAAATGTATACATATATATATTGTCTCCACTATATAATATCATAAAATTCTCTAAACCTATTCCTAATCCCCCTAAGTGTACAACCGCCACCATGCCGATCAATGGTTGAAACGCTCTCCTTCTTCCCCTCAAATCTCTTTCAATCCATTCCTCCATTTCCAAAATTTCCGAAGGCAAATATGATAGATCGTTCTATGATCTACATCTACAACGTTGATGATCACCTTTCGAGTGACATCTTGTGAGATATAGATGCTTCATTTCACCTCGTTTTCACGCAATTCGATGGAGGGTGGTGCGATGCTACAGGGAGCGAAATACAGAAAGAAGGAGGAAGAGATTTGTAATGTAATTAATTTAATTAATTATTATTTAATTATTTAGTTATGCAATTAAATGATAAATGACCATAACTTCTTCGTATAACATCGAGATTCAGTGAAACAAAATGCGTTGGAATTGCAGATACAAGATTTACGACCTGGAACTGATCAGAGCTGAAATAGAGCGATCTAAAATTTTGAAGAATTCAGAACCCAAGGTGAGAATTCTAATTCGAATAATTAATTATAATTTAATTGTTTTTATCGCTTAGGATTTATTGTATGTATGTTATTCATTTAGATCTGTGATGTTATGATATTGGGAAATTGTTGATTTGTTGCTTGATGGTGTATTGAGATTCATATTATTTGATTTAACTACGCGATAAAAATCTCATCTTTATTGAGATCCATATTATTTGACTTGACAACGCAATAAAAATCTCATCTTTATGGAGATTCATATTATGAGTTTTGTTAGATTGGTGATTTGAAACGAAAATCACATTTTTCATGGTTTACATAAAACATAGATTTTTATGTAACATCCTTGTTGTAAATAAAAGAATAAATTTTTGTGTAACATCCTTGTTGTAAATAAAAGAATAAATGTTTATGTAACATCCTTGTTGTAAATAAAAGAATAGATTTTTATGTAACGTTCTTTTTGTAAATAAAAGAATAGATTTTTATGTCATCTTCTCTTTAGAATAGAAAGTACATTTTTAGCGTCAAAGTTGATCATAAAAAAAAAAAATATAATAACATATTTTTAGTTCACATTTTTAATGTCAATTTTGTTAGACATGAAAAGGAACCTTTTTATTTACATTAGAAACAATAAAAATAGTGGAAATGAAAGTGGCATTTTTTGTTATCATATTAGAAACAATAAAAAATAGTTGGGATAAAGGTTGCATGTTTATAGTCACATTTTTATGTAATATGGTTTTCATTAAAAAGAATAGTTATTAAAGATTAGATTATTTTTTTTAACAACGAAAAGAATTGTAATAAAAGTGCATATTTTTATTGTCGTTTTGTTGAAATAAGATGAATGGTTATAAAAGTTAATTTTTTTGTTAGATTAGAAAAACGTGTTAATACATGTTATTCATTTAAAAAGTCATTTTCTTATGATATTAGAACAGTAACATGAAAATATTCCTTTATTTATTATGTTAAATTAGAACAATAACATGAAAATATTCCTTTTTATGTTATGTTAAATTAGAACAGTAACATGAAAATATTCCCTTTTACGTTATGTTAAATTAGAACTGTAAACATAAAAATATTCCTATGGTAAACTAGAACTGTATACAAAATGAAATAGATATTTTTATTTGTCATTAAAATACATCTTTTTATGCTAGTTAAAATATGTTAAACATGTTTATCATTTAAAATACCTTTTCTTATGTTAGTTAAAATATGTTAAAATTTATCATCAAAGTGTGACATTCCCTTTTGTTAGTTAGAAATAAAAGGAAAATATGTTAATACACATGTTGTCATTAAAAATGACATTTTTATAATGTTAGATTAAAAAAAATATTATTTTTGTTAGAAATGTTAAATTTTTAGCGTCAAAGTTGTTCAAATAAAAAGGATTAGATTTAAAAGAAACATCTTTATTGTCAAATTATCACATTAAAATGGTTGAAATAAAAGGTATCATTTTTCTTTAATTAAAATGATTGAAATATTTGTTATATCTATTGCATGAATGAATTTTTGTGTGGTTATGAAATGTTATGTTATGTAGAGATTGAAAATAATAGACATGTCAAATAATGTTAATATGATTATGATAACTTAAAAGCAATATTACACTGCCATAGACAAGTTACCTGACTTGTTCATGTGATTGGGACGATAATTTTCACACTTCGCGCAAGTGCACAAATAACTTATTATTTGTTTGTTGGATGAAACCCCACACGGGTATTGCGATGATATTTGACATACACTAATCCCAATATTTAGTTGTAGAATCCACTCTAGTTGTTGTTTGGATGTTTAATAATTATTTTGATTGTTGATTACATGCAATATATGGAAACCATATAAATGAAACTATATGGTTATTGATTGAGTCACATTCCAATAAAGAGTATTTTAGAAAAAGAATATTTTAGAAAAGGAATATGTTGATAAAGAATATTTTAAAATAAAGAATAATTTAAAAATAATGAATATTTGTCAATAAAATAATTACAATTATAAATTATAATTGCACTTTTGACATGAGGTTATGTTGCATTGGTGGTGGAAGTTTGCCCGGACCCGACCGGCATATCCAGCAGCCTCTAATGTTGAACCTAATGTGAGAGGTCTAGGTGCGCAAATACGAAGCAGGCTATAACATGAGGTTAAGCCCAACTTGTGGGATAAGTCTGCCCGGACCCGACCGGCATGTCCAACATTTGCAAGTTGTAGGCCTAATGTGGGAGGTCTAGCCCATTATAAACCATAAATAGACATGGTAATGAAATGGACTATTTAGCCCATTATAAGTTGAAACGCCATTTTAACCCGAACGGGTTTATCAATCGTTTTTATTCATTTTATAATATATAGAATAAAAATAGAAATTTCCAAACCTAATAATTTTGAAACATTTATTTTAATAAAGAAATAGAATAAATCTTTAATGAAGATTTAATGGAATTTTCCAATTGATTAATATTTATCTGGAATTAAAATAAATTGGATTTTGGGTTTATCGTGAGCAGTAATTTTAAATAACATTGTTCTTAAACCCAGTTGAGAAAAGAATAAATCTTTTAATTAAGATTTTAAATGTTTTCAATTATATTTAATAATTGGAATAAAATGAAATGTGAATTGGGTTTATCGTGAACTGTGTTTTAAAACGACATCTGTTCTTTAACCCAATTTACAGTAAAAATATGATTTGGAATTTATAATTCTTTTATTAAGATTTAATAGGAATTTTTCCAAAGTAAAGTTTTCCAATTTAATATATTAAATTGGATTTGAATGGAATTCGATTTAATAAATAATTGAAATAAGATTCTGTAAAAGATGATTGTTACTATATATGGAATTTAAAAGGATTTGCCGTTATTTCTTTTATATTATTTGTTTGATACAAAAATTTATATCGATTATATATATTGATCTGATATATGTGAAGATTCCATATTTTATGGAAGATGATTTCGGGTTTATCGTGAATTATGTTTTAAATGACATTTGTTCTTTAACCCAGTTAAAGCTAAGATTAATTTCTTAAATTTGAATAATCATTAAGTAATGATTTTTGAGATTTGAACAAACTTGAGTTTTTAATGAATTCCTAATAAGATTGAAATGCAATGAGATAATGAAATGATTTATAGATTAAATTCAAAAGAATTTATCTTTGATAAAATTAATGGGAACCTTTTCACTAATAATGTGAATATCTTATTAAAAGAATATTATGAGTTGGAATGTAGCGTATGATGTGTTTTATAGCACTTGATTTTTATTATAAAATACGCGAGTTATTCGAAACAACCGGGTTTAACTCATTCTGAATAATTACTACGACGATTAAAAGTCGAAGATGAAGATGGTGGTTGAAGACCAACGATCTTCACATCGAATGTATGAGGACTACTGATGCCTTTGATTAGAGTTGCTCCTTGAGAGGGTTCCAGTGGTAGTTGTCCGGACGTATTATTGATTGTTCGGATATGCGAGGTATGAGATGCCTCCGGTTTCGTTCAGACTCAGAATGGACTTGTAAATGGATTGTATGTCTGACGTTGTATTCCTTTATACTGTATTCATTGATATCTGCTAAATATATATCTGTTTGGTGTTTAACACCCTTCTCTAAGACGTACGAGCTTAGAGGTTATATATTGGAAGGAATCAATGGTATGGTATGGATTGACAATGTGGCATGCCAAGATGCATGGATCAAGGCTTTTGTTGAAAAGCAGAGCCTTGTAGTTGATGATCAAAGCACAGCTTTAATTAGCATAGCTTTGTATAGCGTTACTTCACGAGCCTCACACCCCGGTATGAACCAGAAACGGGAGTAAGGACTGTAGGGAGGACATACGTTTCTTTTTAGCTAGAAGTGGTGTCAGCGACTTACTGGCCCTGACATTTTTACTTATGTGGATGATGGAATGAGGCACCTCGGTTATTTGAGTCCCTAGTAGCTCTATTTACGTCCCGTAGGGCGAGGAAACGTATTGTTCAGGCATAACTAATCCAACCATTCCACTTTGGTGGACCGGCCCTAAAGATCCAAGGGTCACTCGAGCTCTGATCCTGAGACATGGTAGGCTAGATTGTCTCGAATTCGATGAGGACTATCTCTTGCCTCGATTCATGGTGGAAATCCAACTTCCAATACGAAACCATGCGGTTTTGATTGTATTACTAGTACGACGACATAGTATATGGTAGCTATGCCGTCTATGATTGATATTATGATTGAAATGTTTTTAAAACATATACACAGTAATAATAATATCAAATTCGTTTTATCGTATCAATCATTTTTGACCATTCTGAGGTAAAACTCTATCCTCCGGTTTGCGTTGCATTGTGTGATGGGACTTGAGTCTTATAATGGTTTCATTTTTATAAAAAGCATTGCGTTGTTTGACAATTTACTTTATTTATGCACTGGCAATCCAATGGAGTAAACCCGTTCCGCGTTAGCGGCGTGGTCCTGTGATTAGCCTTGTATTCTAATAGGTTAAATCAGATTTCTCATACCAGTCCCATGACTCACCCGTAGTTTGTTTCACTTTGCAAACTCAGGTGCCCTCTTTTCCACACGGGCAGTCGAGTGGCTTGTTTTGCAGATATATTAAGCAGGATTCTGGATCGAAGCTTAAAATTGTGTCTAGAGCATTGATAGTCTTCCGCTGCATTGTATTAATTTTGTTGTAATTTAATCTTTCGTTGTATTATTTATCCAATGTACTCTGATGTAACATTATTATAATGTTTATAAAAGTCTGTTGTTACTGTTCTGATGTGTTGTATGCCCAAAGTTAAAGTATTCGAAGATTTCCAACTTTTGGTTCAGACCTATGTGCTTTATGGTCGATCCAAAGGGCGGGGATTTTCGGGTCTTTACAATTACCAAATCGAATTCCATTCAATTCCAATTTAATATATTAAATTAGAAATCTTTACTTTGGAAAATTTCATTAATCTTAATTAAAAGATTATAAATTCCAAATCATATTCTTCAGTGTTAATTGGGTTAAAGAACAAGTGTTATTTAAAACACCGTTCACGATAAACCCAAAAATCCAATTCTTTTATTCAATTCCATTTAAATATTAGTTAATTGGAAGATGTCACTAAATCTTAATTTAAAGATTTATTCTTTTCTCAACTAGATTTAAGAACAGTGTTAATGAAGACGCTATTCACAACAAACCCAAAATCCAATTTGATATCAAATACAAGGCTATGAATAGAAATTATATCGGCTTATATTCAATATCAAATTCTGAAACCAACCAATATCGCATTGGGAATAACTATATATATATATATATATATATATATATATGGGAAATTCTATTTGGACACAAAACATGGACACAATTGGTGACACAATGCATCTCCACCATTGGATTCCCCCGTGATTTCCACCTCTCCATGCAAGGACAAAATGATCCAACGGCCGAGGCTTTGTGTCTCTTTTTCTGTGTTTAATTTTGTGTCCAAATAGCTGGCCCATATATATATATATATATATATATATATATATCTTCCAAATTCCTCAAAAATATCCATATAATCACGGAATCGAGTATCGAAATACTCCAAAGATTATTTCCCCTCAAATCCATTCTAACTTATTCATTAGAAAATTCTGGTTATTTTAAAATCATTTTCAAATCCAATTTATTTATTTCTAAAAATAATTAAATTATTATTCTAGTTAATAACTAGTTCATTTCGATAAAAATATATTTTTATCTTTTCAAAACTGGAATTTTTCATCCAAAATCTTTCCAAATCATTTGTTATGATTTTACATAATTTTATTATTGCCCGTACAGTCGATTTCCAATAACGGCCACCGAACTGCATTCATAGTGACATTTTCTAAAATTGATTTGGACATAATTCCAAATCCTACCGTTAGATTTCAAATCTCTTGTATCCATTGCAAAGCTCTTTTCGATACGAACCCAACAATTCCGGTTTAAGGAGAATCCGACGGCCGGATCTCCCGTAATGTCAATTCGAAGTTAATGGTCGAAATTCATGAATGGTCGCTGCGCTGCGCGTTCTATTCAGACCATTATAATATATATATATTATCGATTTCCATTTAAAATGAATTTTATAAATCGTTTTAAAACGATTTCCACTTCCGTTTCAATTTTTTATCAAAATCGAATATTTCATTACAAATTCGTTTTAAATTCATTTTAAAACGATTTCAATTTGATTTTCAAATTTAAATCAAAATTGAATATTCCATTATAAATTCGTTTTAAATTCATTTCAAAACGATTTCAATTTCATTTTTCAAATTTAAATCAAAATTGAAAATTCCATTATAAAT
The DNA here is from genome assembly GCA_030737875.1 of Allium sativum. Taxonomy (NCBI): domain Eukaryota; kingdom Viridiplantae; phylum Streptophyta; class Magnoliopsida; order Asparagales; family Amaryllidaceae; genus Allium; species Allium sativum. The sequence continues at coordinate 24,168,468 of CM060912.1, read as the reverse complement.
TCATTTTAAAACGATTTCAACTTGATTTTGAAAATTAAATCAAAATTGAATATTCCATTATAATATTAAAAGGAAAATATTTTCAAAATGTCAGATTCTGAAATCACTTTTCGATATTCATTATAAAATGAATAAAATCAATAGAAAATCTCGTTCATGTTAAAATGGCGTTTAACTACTTAACACGGCTTCACATTTCAATATTCACTTATATTATTTTGAAATATTCATTAATTCTGAACTGGAACCACATTCAATCAATTACCATATAATTTCAGTTATATGGATTTCATACATCTCATGTATACAACAATAATGATAAACAATCATTAAAAATTCATACAACATCCAAAGTGCATTCTACAACGGTATAAGCATTAAAATAAATATATAACATTTATACAGTCTGTCAACCCATCGATTGACATACCACTAATTATTGGGATCAGTGTATGTCAAATATTATCCCAATACCCGTGTGGGGTTTTCAAACAACAAATACAGTTTATTATTTGTGCAATTGAGCGATGTGTAAAATTTATCGTCCCAATAAATATCAGTCAAATCAGTGTACATAAACAAATCGTCCGATTTGTAAATGAATATTTATTTTATTTTCATTTCATAAATTTTTTTTATATATATTTTATATAAATATATTTTTATACAACAATATCAACATATAACAATCCAATCACAATCCAAACAAAAAATCAACTGGTCTGTACAAAAAAAATAGTGTCGAGGGATTCTAAGCCCCGTCTGCAACCTAGTATGTAATAACTGTAAATAATTTGAGTGCGAGAGAGATCTCACATTCGTTTCCACTCCTCCGTTCTTTTATTCTGAATTTCTGTTCTGTTTAATTTAAAATCTGCCTGGAATTCTAGTCAGCTCCATTTCAGTTCCAGTCTGCTCCATGTTGTAGTGCTCGCTGATACGAGTCCAACGCAACTGACGGTTCATAAATTGGATCCAGTACGAGAGAGATATGTTATTTTAAACATTAATCACTTAAATAAATAATTTAAAAATCATTAAACTAATTAATAACCTTTATTAACGTTTTTAAACGTTATTGTTTCTCCTTCCCTCTTTGTTTCAGATCGTCCGCCTAAAATCGAACCCAACTCTTCAAATTAGGGCTCGATCTCGCTCACACCTCGGAGCGCCGGAGCAAGATCAGGAGATACCTTGTCGAAGGCCATCGCATGCGCCACCGCTGCCAGGCGTAGCTTGAAGTTCGATGCTCTCCTCGTTGTTGAAACGAGGCTCGAACGCGAGCACTACGAACCCAGAAATCTCGTACCACACACCATGAGAATGGATCAAATGGGTGTGGATTCAAAGATCTCAAGGAGCTTGACATTTTTTGTTTTATGAATTCCTAGAATTAATCGACGAATTGGGAATGGTTGAGGCTTGAATTTTGAATGTTTGTGGCCATCAATTAGGAAGGCGGCGCAAATCTATATTAATGAGGGAGAAAATAGGGTTTAAGTGATTATATATACATATATATAAATATTATTTTAATAAAAAATAGCTCGTTCAATTTTCGAACTACAAATCAAACTCAACGACTGTCATCCCTAGCTAATTAACCCCGTTCCAGACACAATGGGATATGTTTCGTAAGATAATTCGACTGTTTCGATCAGTTTTTTCTTTAATTAAAATATAAATCAATATATTTAATTTTAAACGTACATTTTAATTTACCGGAGCCACATACTGACTCCAAAAATTCCAGGAAAATAAATCTAGCAATGTTTTGATGATACGGTCCTAATAAACCTAATTTCGTCGAATTTGGAGACTGTTTGAAAAATGGTCATTTTCAGGTCGATCCAATTCAAATTTAAATTACCAAACACATTTAAATTTACTGCGCATACATATTAATTCCAAAAATTATGAAATTTGAAAACTAGCAATAATTTGACATTCTGGATCCAACAAAAGTGGTTTCGTCGAAAACGGAGGTCGTTTGCAAAATGGCTATTTATTATATTATATTAAATTCCATAACAACTATTTTAAATTTTAAACTGGACATAACTTTAAATTCCCGTTATGAAATTTGGAGTTTTCACATTCGTTGGAAAGATATTTTTAAACAGATTCTAATATTTCTGGTTTTATTGAAATCCGATTTATTTTGAATCCTGTACATTCATTTGAAATTTGAAATCGAATTTTCAAACTACCGCGCCATTCCTAACTCCTTTTATAATTAAAATAAAATTATTCATTCTAACTTCAATTAAAATAAATTTTTAGTCGTTATAAATTAAAATAAATCATTTTAAATATTCAAAATCCATCAAAATAACCAAAATAAAATTTTTAAATTGGTTCTGAAAATCTGGGTTATTACAAAAATACACTTATTTGAAAATCCAATAATTCACATAAGTCCATATTTATTTAATAATTCAAATTGGAATTCTATTTAGAATTTTTAAACTTACCTCTTTTAATTTAATTCGACTTAATCCAAATTATTTTCCATTCTTTACCAAAATACCAAACCATTCTTATATTGGTTTTATCATTCCATTTTCCAATTTATAAACTACGAAATTTAGTTACCTCAAAATCCTTCCAATTTATTTAATAAATCGTTATAGTTTATAAACTACCTTAGTGCGATTTTTCTGAAATTTTAATTTTGATGCAACTTAAAATTTATCAAATGAAATTCAGGTTTGTCTTTTCCACTAGGAAATTATAATTCAAAATATTCTTGTTTCGTAAAATTCTGACTTATATAGAAATTTATATATCCATTTAAAGTTCAAATCATAAAATTACAAACTATCGCGACGCGGCGAACTCATTTATAATTAAATTTATTTAATATGTTCAGACTTTGTTAAATTGATAAATTGTAACTATATTTATTTTTTCCCGATAAATCCAGTCCAAATTTATTTAAGTTCACTTAAGTTAAATTTTAATTCATTTGATTTATTTTTAGCTTTTCAATCTATTTAACTTGTACCAGTTGAATTTAAAGCTCAAATCATCTTAATCATTTCCCAAATTGCAAACATTAAATATTAAACCAAGTTCTTAGCTTAAGGCTACTCTTTCCTTTATCTTGGCTGTTCAAATCATCCTACCTTTTTATACTCGGATCAATTGTTCTAATTAGTTTATAAACATCTTTACCCATCTTAATAATTAACTATATATTTTTCTAATATCTTAATCAGAAGTTATGAACTTGTTTCCTTACCTAACAAGTTTACTTAATTTATCAACTATCCAAAATCGTCAATAATTCCACTTCTTAATCCAAATTCTTTATAATTACCATAATTTTGAAATTTTAATCACAAAATAACTTAATTCAAAATTTCATGATCTTGATTTTTAAGTCATCTAAGTTTTAATCTACCATTTATTTCAATAATTTATTCTTTTAATATTTAAAATATAATCTTTTGAATATAAATTTTATATCACAAATATGCTCGCTCGTGTAAATTATACTCTCAGCTAATTCTAGGGCATTACTAACCCTATCGCTAATTAGTTCCTCTTATATGATGTTACTAATCCTATCTCTGATGTGTTTTTTCCTTTTGTTCTAATGAGTCGTACCCCAAACCTTTGTATAAACCAAAGCTATGATACCACTCTGTAACATCCCTCAATTCTAACTATCCTGAATCGGTGGTTAAACCGACTCAAACCGTTTGAAATCACGGATTGTTTGGGGGTACTTACTCATTATCCCAAAAAACAAAAAGACTTTTACATTAATATCATCACAATATTACATCAGAGTACAAGAAGTATTAGAGTACAACGGAAATACATACACAGCGGAAAATATAAAACTCTATGCTGAAAAGTACCATGCTCAACGGAAGAATATCTGTCGTACAGCGGTAGAATATGAATGTTCCAAAATAGCAGCTCTAGTCTAAATCCAACATCTGCTCTATAAAATCTGCAAGAACTAAACTAACAGGCTGCCCATGTGGAAAATATAGGCACCCAGAGTTTAGGTGGAACAACAATAAACTCCAGATCAATCATGGGACTGGTGTGAGAAACCAAAATAGTTATATGTTTATTTTAAAGTTAGGAAATCATAAGACCACGCCTTATAACACTAAACGAGTTTCCTCTTATGAAAACTAGTCATAAAAACTCGCAATGCTTTTTGAAAGTGAAGCTACCATAAGGTCTCTCGGTATACACACCATGCAAGCGCAGACTTGGGAGAGGTTTCCCCCTATGATAGCCAAACATGCTTGATACACGAAAATTAATTGATATTATTATTAGTATCTAATTTGAAAATCACTTCTGCAAATGAATGTATCAATCCTAGATGGCATAATGTCCTATACCATTATATCGCCATATTGGTTTTCAACTAAAACCGTACAAAATTGTGATGGAAAATGAAGTTCCAACAAATGGTTCCTGTTATGAAAGACCAATTGTGGGCTCATAAAATTTTGTGCATTGTTCCAGTACTCACGATTAACGTCTAGACTTGGACACTGTTATAGTAACCTACACATAACGTGAATCAGAATATCCAACGTGTGATATCCTTTCATCAATCATAACCAGGTGATCACTGAAAAAACAACTTGAACAACATATAAATCTGTCCACCAGTTACCATCATACCGGGGTATGAGGCTTGTTGAAGTCTCATTACACAAATCTACGCTCTTTAAGCCAAGCTTTGATCATCAATAGCACATAAATTAGCATGCTATGTTGTCATTTCATAACATATAATAGATGATCACTAACCATATCACCTTTAAGCTCGTACATCTCAAAGAAGGATGTTAAGCTAAGAGAATAAATTCTCCACTGCCAACAAAGATATGTTTAGCAAAAACCAATCACAATTATAAAATACAATGTCAGACACACGTCCATACAAGTCCATTCTGGGTCCGAACGAAACCAAAGGCACCTTATTCCTCGCCTAATAAACGAGAGAGGTCCTTGCAAATCCCAAAAATCTACAAGTATGTTCGGAAGACTATCACAATATAACCTCGTAATAGGTGGCCACCTATTTGCAACATAAACAAACAATCCTAAAATGTGAAGATTTTCAGTCTTCAACCATCATCTTCAATTGCTTCATTTCATCGCATCATTATTCGAAATGGTTTTCGAATAAAAATATGATCCTGGACCTTTTGAATAATGATCGTTATTTTAAAATCATAAGGAATATAAAGGATTTACCAAGTCTCTTTCCACTTTAATTGGTTTATTCAAACCAATTATTAACTTGATAAAATGCTTTATTAATTTACTTCCAAATTATGAATTTATAAAACTCATTCCCATTAATCTTAACAAAGATTCATTAAATCTTAATGAAGATTTATACTTAAACTCAACTTTGGAAAACTTCATTAAATCTTAATTGAAAATTTTGCCATTACTTTCTATTCCATATCATATCTCAACCATTGTTGGATTAAAGAATAGTGTTATTTAAGACATCACTCATAACAAACCCAAAATACAATTGATATCGGATATAAGATTTAAATACAAATTATATCAGCATATATTCAACACCAATTCTCATAATCAACGAATACTATAAGTGGATTAATGATATAAATGCCTTGTAAATTCCACAAATAGTAAATGCCTACACAAGGGAAATCAATACCAAATATTCGAGGATCATTTCTATCCAAATCCGATTTATCAAATTTAGAAAAAAATTCATCTTAACCAAATGATTTATTGTAACAATCCGGAAAATCAGAACCAATTTAAAAAATTTATTTCGAGTAATTTTGACAAAAATTTGGTTAGAATTTAAAAAATTCCATTTTTAAATAATAATAATAATAATAAAGCCCTTAAAAATAGCCGTTTTGCAAACTACCTCCGTTTTCGACGAAACAACTTTTGTTGGATCTGGAATGTCAAATTATTGCTGGCCTCATCTCTTAGGCTGGTAGATTAGTTCCCATTAAGTCGGTTCTAGACTCCATGGGTTCTCATATCTTCGCTGCTATGACTCCCACTGATAAGTTCTTCCGCTCTTTCCGTTCTTTGGCCTCATCCTTTTTCTGGGGCAACAAGGACAACATTACTCGTCCTCATTGGATCTCCTGGAACACCATTTGTCGTCCCAAAGATGAGGGAGGTCTTGGCCTCCGTAATCCTAAAGACATATGTTTGGCCTTTGCTTGCAAGCTTTGGGCAAGGTTTGGAGCGAACAACTTCCTTTGGGCGACGTTTCTCCATGCCAAATCGCCAAGTTCTATGGGCTTGCAACCACGAACTACATAGGTATCCTGTCTAATGCTAGTGAGACGTGGAAACGTATGCAATCCGTGAAGGCCATAACGGACGCCCATGGGAATGGCACCAGTTGGGATGGCACCCCTTTCTCTCTCAAGGTAGCTTGGGAAACAGTGCGAACGTTTGGTCCGTGCCTACTTTCTTACTCCTTTATTTGGAATGTCTGAATCCCGCCAAAGGTTTCTTTGTTTATGTGGAAAATATTACATGATGGAATACCTACAGATGAGAACCTTCAGCGTTTAGGCATCTCGCTCGTGTCTAGATGCAGTTGTTGCAACACTGGATGCTCTGAGTCCTCTTTCCACTTGTTGATTTCCATTGCTTGTGGTAGAGCTGTCTGGAATTACTTCGGGAACCTAATGGGTTGCCGAGGAAATGCCATCTCCTTGGAAGGTTTTCTGAGTTTCTGGTGGGTTGGGAACTCTTCGCTCTACACTTCTGCATTTGATTCCTTGTCTTATCTGCTGGCACATTTGGTGTGCCAGGAATAAGGCGGTGTTTGAAGAAGTGGTGATGGATCCTCCTTCTATTATCCGGAAAGTTCGGAACGATGTGTTCCTCACATTACGGGGCCGTCGTTTCAGAGGAGACTTAGGCGGACACTCTAGGAGATTAGCCATTGCGTTTGATATTTTACCAACATCGGCTAATCAGAGGGCTGGAATCGGTTGATTCTAGAGACCATGCACTTTCTGTCTTCTTCTCGTTGCTTTTCAGGTTTTTGGTTTCTTGTTTTGTGTTTTGCCTTTTTTTTCATCCCCCGGAACTTAAGAGGTTTGTTAGTTCAGCAGCATTTATTTTTTCAACCCCTCCCACCCCCTCCCCCCCCCGACTTATGCGGTTTGTTAGTTCTACAGGATTTAGGTCCACAGATTAGGAATGCCTGAAGATAGGGGGTTCTATTGCCTTAGGACTCTGGACCGGTTACTATAGGAGCTTTGAAGACCTGGGGGACTTCTGGATTTCGAGATCTACTTTGTGGGAGGCTTATGGATTTTGCTTCTGGCCTTGGAGAGCTGGTCTCATCGCCGTTCCATAGGTTGCTGCCAGTTCTCCTTCTCGATCAGAGGATTTCTTTAGGATAGTTTTTCCCTTGTTTGTTGTTGTTTCCTTCTGCTGTACTTTTTGTTGTCTGTAGTATGTGTGTGCACGGTTTCTGTTCCTCAGAAATCGTTTTTGTGAGCCGTTGGAGATTGGCTAATTTCTCCCTTTTGTTATAATACTTCCCTTTTTAAAAAAAAATTTATTGCTAGGTTTAAAATTCCATAATTTTTGGAATTGACATGTGAGTGTGGAAAAAGAAAACGTGTTTTGCAAAAACAGTGCAAGTTGAATCGATCAAAAAATGACCATTTTCCAAACGGTCTCCAAATTTGAAGAAATCTATTTTGTTGGGACCGTATCGTCCAAACATAGTTGGATTTATTTTTTGGGAATTTTTTGGAATCAGTATGTGGCCCCGGTAAATTAAAATGTACATTTAAATGCAATATTGAATGTTTTATATTTTAATTTAGAGAAAAACTAACTGAAACAGTCGAACGGGCTTACAAAACGTATTCCATTGTATACGGAATGGGGGTATTTAGCTAGAAGCGACAGTCATTGGGTTTGATTTGGAGTTCCTATGGATTAACATATATTTTTGGAATTAAATCAATAAAATAATAAATATATATATTGGGCCAGTAGGTTTTTTTTCCAAACCCTCATTCATTAAAAATCTGTGCCGCCAGTGTTAATTACGAATGACGGAAACCCATCAGATCTTCTCCCCACTATTTCTCTCAAACCGCACAACGAAATTGAACGATTCTTCATGCAATTTTGAAGAGAATTTTGTGCTCTTCAAATCCATAATAGTCTCGCCTTTCCTCGTGCTGTGAATCTTGAGAAGCGTGCTCCTGAAGTCGCGCCGTTCATACCACCGTAGCCGCTGCCTACCACCATTGAGTTCAACACGGGGACTACTGCCAGGCATGCCGTTCGCAGCTCCTTCACGTGGCACAGGTTGATCGTCTTCAAGTTGAACGGATTGAACGCAAATTCGAACCCTAGTTTCAAACAGAAAACTGAGGTATGAGTTTTAAATATTTAAACTATATACAACATTTAAAAGCATTGCAAAGGTTGATTAGCGAATACAAATCATATCTTTTTCATGTGTTGTCGAAATCCAGTGAAACAAGAGACATTGGACACATGACAACGTATTCTACATTCTAGAAGAGACTGGAATGTATTTGGAGCTCTCTACGAAAATAGGAGTGGAACCCAAAGTGAGATTTATAAATTCAAATTGGAATGGAAAAGCGATGTATAAATTATATAAGCGATGTATAAGTTATATACGCATTGTATATCTCATATATAGGCGTTGTATAAATTATATAAGCGATGAATAAATTATACATACGTTGTATAAATCATATATGCTTTGAATGAAATTGAAATAAATACGTTTATATATATATGTGTGTGTGTGTCTATATATATATACACACACACACACTCCCTTCGTCCAGAGACCATGGACGATATAAATTAATTGTGTCGTGGAAATTGATTGTGGTTGCAACAAAATTGGTTGTGTTTGTGGTAAATTCATTGTGTTGTGAAAATGAATGGTATTGTGTAAATTATGGAAATGAAAGTATTGTAATGCTGCAAGGCCTAGGATAGCAGAGGAGCCGTGCTGGACAAGGTGCCGATGCTACCTACCCTGCCGTTGTAATGCCGAAATTTTCTGAAATGACTATATAAATTTTTTGTTGTGTTGAATATATTGTTTGAACAATAAAAATTACATTTTTATTGTATGTATGAACCAATAAAAATATTCATATGTTGAATAAATTGTTTGAACGATAAATTTTTTTTTTTTCATGAATGTGAAGTTATAAAAATATTCATATGTCAAATAAATTGTTTGAACGATAAAAATATCATTTTTATCATGAATGTGAAGTTATAAAAATATTCATATGTTGAATAAATTGTTTGAACGATAAAAATATCATTTTTATCATGAATGTGAAGTTATAAAAATAGTCATATGTTGAATAAATCGTTTGAACGATAAAAATATCATTTTTATCATGAATGTGAAGTTATAAAAATATTCATGTTTGAAATAAATTGTTGGAACAATAAAAATAACATTTTTATTTTATATATGAACCTTTAAAAATCGTCATTGGTTGAAATAAATGTTTGAACATTAAAAATAACATTTTTAATGTGGTAACGAACTAAATAAAATAGTCGTGTAGTGAAATAAATGTTTGTTCATTGAAAATAATAATTTTTAACATGTATATGAAGTGTTAAAAATAACCGTGTGTGGAAATCAATGTTTGTTCATTGAAAATAATATTTTTAAATGTATATGAAGTGTTAAAAATAACCATGTTTGAAAATAAATATTTGTCCGCTAAAAATATTAAATTTAGCATAGATATGCATATATATACATATGCTGAACAGGAAAATGGATTAGATGTTGAGTAAAGAATTCATTTGCATGCCCGACAAATGGGTAAGCCTTAATGAGTTGGCTGCACAATTTATTATTATATAAACTCCTGTGAGTGCCATTGGATGTGGTGTGCTGGTTGTTCTGTGTGAGATTATAAACAACACCATAGAATAGCAACAATTAATTTTGAGCTACACTACATAGCATAATTCGTGAAGATAACATACTCTATCATATACCATATAAGCATTTGGAGCTTATCTGACGAGGTTGGGATTACCATACGAGCAAGACGCTCGTATGGCGATGAATGAATTACAAGCTGAACTGAGGACTGATATAGACTAAATAAAATATAACCGTAAATTGCCAGATTTAATAAAAACCCCACACGGGTCTAGAGCTGACAATAATCACGTCTCTCTAGTTATTAGATACGACACATGGATTATTTATTTTCCAACACTGGACAAGGTGACGAGAATTTATTCTCTGGATTTATGATCTTTACACACTCCCTTGGGCATATAATAGTTCACTAAAAATTCTGTATGCTTACTCTGGATTTATTGTGTTCCTAATACTAATAAATTTCCAAACCCCTCTCCGTACAAAGGAGGTTGTGGCGAAATTTTCTGAAATTTAAAGGTGTTAACCAAATTTTTGAAGTTAAAATGGTTTGGAAATTGTCGAATGAATTATATATATATATATATATATATATATAAATTAAAATAAAACGAATCGTGTAGCTGCAGTTCACGTTTTGGAATCGTAACTTTAAACGATTATACCGAGATATCTGACCGTCAGATTTTCCCGAAACTGGAACCATTGGGTTCTCTTTGGAAATATCTTTCCAACGATATAAAATTTGTTAAGATCCACGGTTAGATTTTGAGAAATGTGTAATTCAAATATGAAGAAAAACAGTGCGAGAGCCGCGTAATGACCTGAAGCATCGTTTAATTAAAATGGGCTATTTTTATATAAATAAAGATAGTGATAAGTCATTTTAAAATATTATAAACAACTTAATTCTCATTTCAAATAATTGATCGATGATTAAAAGTCAAAGATATGAAGATGGTGTAAGACTGATGATCTTCACATCGAATGGATTACTACTGATGCCTTGGATCGGTTAGCTCCTAGGAGTGGTTACAGTGGTAGTGGTCCGGACGTATTTGTTGATTTTTCGGATGTGCGATGGCCTCTCTCCTATATTAGTCATATGGGACGAGGAATAAGGTGCCTCCGGTTTCGCTCAGACCCAGAACGAGCTAGTAAATGGATGTGTGTCTGACATTGGATTTTATTCTGTGCTGATTGATTTCTACTACATATATATCTGTTTGGTGGCAGATAATTTATTCTCTTGCTTAACACCATTCCATAAGACGTACGAGCTTAGAGGTTATATATCGATAGACATCAGTCGCATGGTGTGGAATGTCAATGTGGCATGCTGAGATGCAAGTGATCAAGGTTTTTGTTGAAAAGCAAAGCCTTGTGGTTGATGATCAAAGCACGAATTTAAATAGCATAGCTTTGTGTATAGTGTTAATTCACGAGCCTCACACCCCGGTATAAACCAGAAACGAGAGAGGACTACAGGGAGAACATGTGTTTCCTTCTAGTTAGAAGTGGTGTCATGGTAAGGAGCCCTAACATTTTTACTTATGTGGATGGTGGAAAGCGAGGTACCTCGGATATATCGGTCATTACTGAGCAGATGGATGGATATGGTTGACATACTGACTAGACTTACGCCCCATAGGGCGGGGAAACGTATTGTTCAAGAATAACCAGTCCACAAATGTAAGAGTGGACAGGCCCTAAAGATCCAAGGGTCGAAGTGTTCTGATCCTGATACATGGGCTAGATTGTCTTGAATTCGGTAAGGACGATCCCTTGCCTTAGTTCATGATGGAAATCCAACTTCCTAAATGACGTTGTGTGGTTTTGATTGTAAAGCTAGTATGGCGACATAGTAGGATGGGGTACTATGCTGTCTATGATTGATATTATGATGGAAATTGTTTTTGAAACATATACACACTAATAATAATATCAGATGATTTTGTTTTATACGTATCAAGCATATTTTGGCCATTATAAGGTAAAACTCTATCCTCCAGTTTGCGTTGCATTGTGTGATGGGGCTTGAGTCTTATAATGGCTTCATTTTTGTAAAAAGCATTACGATGTTTAAACGATTTACTTGTTTTTTGCACTGGCAATCCAATGGAGTAACCCCGTTCCGCGTTAGCGGCGTGGTCCTGTGATTAGCCTTATTATTAAATAAGTTAAGTAAATTTCTCATACCTGTCCCATAATTGACTCGTAGTTTGTTTCACTTTGCAAACTCGGGTGCCCTAATTTTCTACACGGGCAGCCTTGTATTCAGGTTTTAGCAAGCTCATTCTGGATAGCTATGGAGCTGAGGATGGATTCTATCATTTCTATTATGCTGTTCAGACTTCATTATGTATATTATATTTGATTCCGCTGAGACATTTCATATTATGCTGAAACTGTATTCTGTACTAAGTTTGATCCTGTTATGCTATGTAACTCCGATGATTATACTATTTCCTGTGTATTTTGATGTACATTATCTTGTGTAATGATATGTTTTTATCCTGCTGCTATTGTTTATGTGTTATATTCCAATGATTATCCTTACTTCCGTGGCACGGGGGTTTGGGGTCATCAGATTTATCATAACACCAAATACTTGACGATTAATTCCAATCAAATCCAATAAATTAAGATTTGAAATTTTATTGCATTTAAACTCATATTTCCAAAATGTCCACTTTTACCGTATTTGGTAAATTAGGCTGAAAAATAAAAAAAAATCAAATTATAGTTCAAAAATTCATTTTTATTGTCCAAATAACTTTAAAATCATTTATTATGATTTATCATAATTTTTCCATATTTTAATAATTTTTGTAAAGTTGTTTCGACCGATTTTAAATCACGCTCACGAATTGCGTTTACAACGACCTTTTCAAAAATAGTTACAAACATAACTTGAAATCTATAGGTTGAAATTCAAAATTTCTTCTTTCATTTGAAAGTTATTATCAATAGAAAACAATTTTTTTCATTTCGGGAAAATCCTTAAATTTCATTAGTTACAGTCATTTGAAGTTCATGGTCGAAATTCGCGAACTATCGCTGAACTAGGCCTATTTAGACCAGAATTAATTTCAAAACGAAATTAATTCTTTTTACTACAAATTAATCTTATAATAGGACAAATTCCATTTTAAAACAAGATTTCAAACAATCAACCTTTTAAAACAATTATTCATTTTAAATGAATATTATAATATTATTTCATAAATATTATATTTTTCTAAAATTCACTTCTTAATAATTTTATAAACCTTATGAACTTTTATAAGTTCATTTGAAAAGGATATATTGGATATTAACTTTAAACCTGATTCTAAAACGAAATTAAACATTTTTAATATTATAATATTAATATAATATTATTATTTTTCAAAATTGAAACTTATGAAAACCCAACTTTGCAAAAATAAATTTAAACAATATATAAGATGTTTGGAATAATAAGTTTGAGTTAAAAACATCATTTATATATCTCATTTCAATTCAATTTTGAATTTAGTATCCAAAATCTATTTCAAATAAGAACAAGTCATTTCCAGTTCAAAACTCTTTCAAATTCTTTTCAACCTTTTCAAAAGTTGCTTGAAATCAGTTTAATTTCATTTCCAAATCGTTTCGGATATAAAAATCCAATTTCCATTTTCATACCTTATTTCACTTAAATGAATAAATATTCATTTAAAAATTTCCAATGGAACGAGACTAAACAATTCCCGAAATATTTCCATGTTCGTGGTGTGAATTGTGTGAACAATTATAATAACAACCACAACAATTATCATCTATAAATCAACGTATATAATATAAGCGTTATAAAGACTAATGCTTATACGTACAGTAAAATTAATAATAATAATTGTATTAACATCCATCATCCACAAAGCAGCCATAGAAACCATAACCAATCAATATAAAATCTGAAAATGATTATAATAACTTTTCCAAAATAAATTCAAGAAGTTCCTCATATTGGTTGGTCTCTGAAATAAAGATTGTTTTTAAATTAAATTAAACAAAGGTTTAATTTAACCCAAAATTCCAACTAGTTGCAATCTTGTCCAAATCTATTCCATATCGTAGTATTCCCTTCCACTATTCCATAGCAACTCGTTTCACTCAATACTGATTTCATACGAATAAATTATAGCAGTTTGAACCTGAAAACTTTAATTTTGGTCATTAACTTATATTAATTAAATAATTAACCTTAATCTCTCCTTCCTCCTTCATTCATCTACTGCTCGTTCTGCCTGAATCACCACTGCGATCACTAGAGGTCGCTGGAGCGCTGCCTCACCCCACTGTTGCCAGTGTCGTTCTGAGCTCGACCACCACCGACTGGTTCCGCCCCACCCACTGCTGCCTGCGCCGTTCCGAACTCGAGCACCGCTGATCGGTGTCGCCTTCACGTGCCACCATTGACCAGAATAATGCCCACGACCGAAAAACCTTCTAACCCCAAAATATATCGACACAGGCGATTGTACGCCATCAGAACCATATTACCTGGCACATCTCCTCCATCTCTTCCATCCCTTGGTTGAAGCCTTGACCTAAAATTGCCTGTAGCTGCCGGATTTCATCAAAATACAAAAATTATGTGCCTCCGTTTAAACAAAGATCCACGAAAATCCAAGACCCCAAACAACATATTAACCGTATGGATTTGAAGAGGAGAGAGAGTTCTACAACTTTCATGTTGAGAATTTTTACTAAAAGCTAATGGATTTCGAGAGACTGAAGCAAGAAGAAGGGCCGATTTCGGCCTTTCATTTCGTGGAAGCTGCGTTTTAAGCAGAGGAGGGTTTAAGGTTAAAGTGTGAGGTTATACGAGGACCATTTATTATTATTTTATTCAGTGGCTTCTAATGTAAGCTATTGAACCCCATGAACTCCAAACGAAGCGCAACAACTGACGTACCCAGCCAAATACCCTTATTCTAGACACAATGGAGCATGTTTCGGAAGCCAATTCGATTGTTATATCCGTTTTTCTCAAAAAAAAACTTACATGTTATTATAAATTTCAAATTGATTTTTTAAGCAGGTTTAAATTGTCCACGCTCACTTACTAATTCCGATTGACATGAAATTTGAAATCTTTTAATAAGTTAACGTTCCATATTCGATGACACTAGTTTCGTCAAAATCCGAGATCATTTGCTAAATGGTTATTTTCGAATATTAAATTAAATCGTTAAAAATATAACTATTTTCAAAATATTCAAATCCATTGTAAATAAATTATTACAATCTTATATTCAAATAGAACTTCATATAACTTCAAAATAAACTAATTCATATTTTAGTTTCAACATTTTCAATTTTAAGTAAAATTAAGGTTCAAATCTTAAATTAAATACATTCCAAGTCGTTAATTCTTAAAATAAATCATTTTAAGTATTTAAATTAATTAATTATTCTTACTTGAAAAATCTGGATCGCCACAATAAGGCTGCCCAAAAATAGGTCTTAATGCTATATATTTAAGTGAGGTTTCTCACCTTAATGTCTTCCAGCATTCAATCCCATTTTAATACTTTGTTTTTCTGATTTAGTCCGGCTCCATACTTCCTCCTAGAAGTTACTGCCATTACTTTGTTTTATTTCTTATTTGAGTTTGAGAGAAATAAAGTAAACTGGCAACTTAAAATGCCCAGTATTTAAACAACCCATTTAGCTAGGGTTTTAGGCTAACAATCCTCATATTACCCTATATTATTTTAGTTCCATAGCACTCTTAACTCACCCTATTACTCACCCAATTTCTCTTTTTAGTTTTTGTAAAAAAGAGAGGGAAATTTGGTTATAAATCATGGACTGGCACTACTGCTTTATCACATAAAATCCCCTTTATATTTTTCCCATTTTAATCCTTAGTCATGTTTCCTGCATGTTTTTATTTCATTGCTTATTGTGCCAAATATTTATATGATTATATATATTTTTCTATGTGATATAAGTTAGGTAAATAGGCCTTAATATAACTAGCTTATTACTTTTTATAGCATCTATAGCTTGCTAATTATAAAAAACAAATGCATCATATTTTTACTTTGTTTCTTTTCAGTATGTATGTACTTATATTTACTTAGAAATATTTGTTGCTTTGATCCAGACTTAACATATATTTATATATATTTCATATCCTAAGGCATGGTGTAATAGCCCGGAAAATCAGAACCAATTTAAAATTTTTATTTTGGCTATTTCAATGAATTTTATATAGTTAAAATAATTTATTTTAAATAGCAACAATTTAAAATTTGTTTAAATTGAAGTTAGAACGAATATATTTATTTTAATTTTAAAAGGAATTAGAAATAGCACGGTAGTTTAAATTTTGAATTTGAACTTTGACTGAATGTACAGGATTCAAAATAAAACAAGTTTTAGTGAAACCAAAAATATCTAAATTTGTTTAAAATTATCTTTCCAACGAATCCGAAAAATCGAAATTTCATAGCGGGAATAAAAAGATATGGCCAGTTGAATAATCGCTATGGAATATAGTATAATTTATAGCCCGTATAAATGGCCATTATACAAACGACCTCCATTTTCGACGAAACTATTTTTGTCGGGTCAGGAATGTCAAATTATTGCTAAGTTTAATTTTTCAAATTTTTTGGAATTTATTTGTGAGCATGGTAAATTAAACTGTGATTCGATAATTTCTATTGAATTTAATTGACCGTTAAAAAGGCCATTTTTCAAACGGTCTCCAAATTCGACGAAATTAATTTTGTTAAGACCCTACCGTCAAAATATAGATAGATTTATTTTTCGGGAATTTTCGGAGTCCGTATGTGGCCCCGGTGAATTTAAATGTACGATCAAATTAATTAAATAAATGAATTAAATTTTAAATTAAAGAAAATAGGTTGAAAACGATCATTTGGGCTGACGGGACCTAGCCAATTGCGTCAAGGTAGGAACAACTTTAGTTGGACTGGAATTGGAGCTATCAGAAATTAATGGTTTTTTTTTATATAAATTCGGACATTTAATATTATTATATTATAAATAATAGAATTCTCAAAACCCTAAAACTACTAGAGCCGCTGCCATCACCCTTGTTCATGGCCGAAATTGCTCTAAACTTTCACCACTAAAATACCTCAATCCAATCAGTGAAACACATTGGTTCTTTGGAAGAATTCATAGAGATTTCTTTCCTCATTTCATCCATACGGTGAACACCATCTAAAATAGGGTTTTTTGATCGTTCCAGCACCCCAAAGCCCCTTTGATCGAACCGTGGCCCACCCCTGTAGCCACCGTTCCAAGCCACGCCGTGGGTCCCCCATGAAGCGTGCCACCTCCCTCCTCGACGCAGTACACTCCGATCGTCCTGATGCCTTGTGATTTGAACGTAAATAGGAACCCAAGGATCGAAACATTTGGGTTAAGGCACGACCGTGTTTTGTAGTGGAGGAAGAAGGGTAAATCCCTCATTATTTATTTAATTTATTTTATTTAAATTATTACCGATCTAAAATAAATCATATCTTATTCAAATGAACTCGGAATTGAAAATTTTCAGATCCATTACGATCGTAAGTCCGAGATCTACATTTCTGGACTGACTAGAACGAATTCTGAGCAGAACAAATTTTGGACAAATTTTAGATCTGAATCATTCAGAATTAAATGACTATGAGAAATCTATTTATTTCTTCTTCTTAAATAATTAGAAATAATCCTGATTTTATTATCACCAATCTATAGTTAATTCCAATTTGTTATGATTCATGATTTGATCTGTGATGGATGTAGTATGTAGATCTGTTTATTTGGTGATATTGTGTTGTGATAAAATAGTTAAAAACATATAGATCATTTTGTTGTAATAAAGTGAGTGAAACAAAAAAATTTGTTTAGATAAAATTGTCAAATTAGAATCATTGGACAAAATTCATCATTTTGGTAGTTAAAATAGTGGAACCAAGAATTATCATTTTTGGGTTTATTAGAATATTTGGATTAAAAGAATTATCATTTTGTTATTTGGAATAATTGGACAAAACTTATCATTTTTTTCAAATTGGAACCATTAAGCAAAAATTATCATTTTTGTCAAAATTAGAATAATTGCATTGGAATTGTCATTTTTGTTTAAATAAAATTGGTCAAAACAAAAATGAACATTTTTGTTTAAATCAAATTGTCAGAATTTTCAACAAATATGAAAACATCAATTTTTTTCAATTTGTTGAATTAGAATTTTCAACAAATATGAAACATCAATTTTTATCATTTTGTTGAACTAGAGTTTTCAACCAAAATAAAATATACATTTTTGTCATTTTGTTGAATTAGAGTTTTCAACAAAAATAAAATATGCATTTTTGTCATTTTGTTGAACTAGAGTTTTCAACAAAAATGAAATATCAATTTCTGTCATTTTGTTAAATTAGAATAAAAATAGAGAAATGTTCATGTTTTTAAAATAATAACTTGTTTACATTAAAAATTCACTTTTGGTAATGTTAAAAATTAGAAAAATGTTCGTGTTTTAAAATAAAAACATGTTTACATTAAAAATTTACTTTTTAATGTAATGTTAGAAATAGAGAAAGGTACATGTTTTAAAGTAAAAACATATTAACATTAAAATTTCACATTTTGATGTAATGTAAGCGACTAGGAAAAATGTTCATGTTAAATATAGGAACATGATAACAATAAAAACCTTATTTTTAATGTAATGAATGAATCACTGGAAAATGTTCATTTTTACATAAAAGCATGTTAACATTAAAAATCTCATTTTTATAAAAAAGAATGATTCATATGAAAATTGTTCATAATTGAATAAAATTGCTGAAACACTAAAAATCATATTTTTAATGTAAAGATTGATTCATTAGAAACATTGACTGTTTGAATAAAAATGTTGCAAAATTGAAAATTCCATTTTTAATGTAAAAGTGATTTAGTAGAAAACATATGTAAGAGAATATTTGTATGTCAAAACATTATTTTTAACATGCTAGAAAGGAGGAAAATGAAAACATAGCTTTCGTACATTTTGTTTAAAATAGAATTGTTAACAAATTGAAACATCAAAATATGTATTAAAATTTGTGTATTAATCTAGGAGATATTTTTATTTGCAATGCATATATTAGAATTTATATGCATAGTTGAAATTACATTTTTATTTGCAATGCATATACTAGAATTTATATGCATAGTTAAAATTACATTTTTATTTACAATGCTTATACTAGAATTTATATGCATAGCTAAAAGTACATTTTTATTTGCAATGCATATACTAGAATTTATATGCATAGTTAAAATTACAATTTTATTTGCAATGCATATATTAGAATTTATACGCTTAGTTAAAAGTACATTTTATTGACAATGCATATATTAGAATTTATATGCAAGTTAAAATATCATTTTATCGACAATAATACATTAGAATTTATATGAATTATTTTTATTGTAAGAACATACACTGAAAAACTTTATACAAATAAAATATTCCCTTTTTATTTGTTAAAGTTAAAAATAGAAATACAAATAAAAATCAGCTTTTCATTTGTCATTGGCCCAGTTTTCATGTAAATGAAATATATTTTGGTTGACATTACGAATATGTAGATATGATATGCCAATAAAAACATTCCTTTATTTGGCATGTTAAACACAATAGTGGAATCGTCGAATGGTTTATATTTATATATAATTATACATATAAATATAAATTAAAATTAAACGAATTGCGCGCGATAGTTCACGTTTCAGAATCGTAACTTTAAACGATTATACCGAAAGATCCGACCGTCGGATTTTCCCAAAACTAGAACTGTTAGGAACGCTTTGGGAAGATCTTTCCAACGATATAAATTTTGTTAAAATCCAACGGTTAGATTTCGAGATATGTGTAAATCAAATTTTGATAAAAACAATGCTAGGGCCACCTATTGACCCGAAGCGTCGTTAAATTAAATTAGGCTATTTTAATATAAATAAAAAATAGCGATAAATCGTTATTAAACAATATTAACGATATGAAATGGTTTTAAAACATATATATGCGAGAATCATTTGGAAAGACCGAGTTCAATCCCATTTCAAATGATTATACAACGATTCAAACCGAAGATATTGAATAAGGCGATTGAAGACCGGCGATCTTCACATCGAACGGATAACTAGTGATGCCCGGCATTGGTTAGCTCCCAGTAAAGGGTTAAAGTGGTAGTTGTCTAGACGTACTTGTTGACTGTCTGGATAAGCGAGCACCTCTCTTCCGTATTGGATATACGGGACGAGGAATAAGGTGACTCTGGTTTCGTTCAGACCCAGAACGGACTTGTAATGGATGTGTGTCTGACATTGAATTTCATTCCATGTAAATTGATTTCTATTTAATATATATCTGATTGGTGGCGGAGAATTTATTCTCTTGCTTAACACCCTTCTCTGAGACGCACGAGCTCAGAGGTTATATATTAGTAGTTATCGATTGCATGGCGTGAATTGTCAATGTGGCATGCCAAGATGCAATTGATCGAGGCTTTTGTTGAAAAGCAGAGCCTTCTGGTTGATGATCAAAGCATAGCCTATTTCGGCATAGCGTTACCTCGCAAGCCTCACAACCTGGTATGAGTTAGAAACGCGATAAGGAAAAGCAGGGAGTGCACACATTTCTTTCTAGCTAGAAGTGGTATCAGTGTTTTGCAAGCCCGGACATTTTACTTATGTGGTTAATGGATTATGAGGCGCCTCGTATTTATTGGTCGATAGTGACCAAATTATAGGTTCAATAGGATCGGGAAGCGTGTGTTCAGGAATTGCCATTCCACTAAAGTATTTGTGGACCCGCCCTGCAGGATCCTAGGGTTCGCCAGCGTTCGAATCTTGGGACATTGCTAGAGTGTCTCCAATCGGTAGGAGATCGTCCCTAGCCTTGACTCGTGACGGAAATCCAATTTCCAATACGACATTTTGGTTTTGATTGTAAACCTATATATGGCGACATAGTAGGTTGGCGTACTATGCCGTCTAGGATTGATACATTTACTTTGAAGTATTTTAAAACTGATTAGACACTAATAATAATATTAAAATATTATTTTTCTACGTACCAAGCATGTTTGATCATTATAAGGTAAAACTCTATCCTTCGGTTTGCGTCGCATTGTGTGATGGGCCTTGAGTCTTATAATGATTTCATTTTTCTAAAAGCATTGCATTGATTTGAAAATAAAATTTATTTAACTTATGCACTGGCAATCCAATGGAGAAAACCCGTTCCGCGTTAGTGCCGTGGTCCTGTGATTAGCCATATTGTTAGAAAAGTTAGGAAAGATTTCTCATACCGGTCCCATGACTGACTCGTAGTTTGTTTCACTTTGCAAACTCGGGTGCCCTCTTTTAACATGGGCAGCCAAGTGACAGGTTTAGGTATTTATGCAATATGCTGGACTGGAGCATGCTTGTGAGCTGAAGATGAAGATCATTTTATCTTTTATTTATGCTTTGAGACATTTAGACCTTTTGATTATGATGTACTTGATGGAGATTGAGACTTATTTGTTTTTGTTGAGACTTATATTTGCTAAGTGTATCCTGTAACTGTGCACTCTGATGTCTTTGATGTTGTGATGTTGATGACATTCCTATTTCCGCTGCAATGATTTAAGCGTTACGTTGTTATCTGAGATCTGCTATTGTTGTAATTATGTTATATTCCTGTCATTATCCTTGCTTTCCTACTACGGAAGTTTGGGGTCGTCACATTTGGTATCAGAGCTAAAGGTTAACCTTAGCTTCGGAATATAACATTTTTAAAACAATTCGTCTAGATAGAATCAGCAGTATTCTAAGGCGAGTCGCTCATTTGAGATAGGATTAGTTATGTCCTAGAATGAGCACAACAGAATAACACATATTAATCAGTCATTACATCATTATCATCTTTCCATATGTCTCTACTTTTAATCTTTTCTTTAAAATTATCATTTCTGTTAGTCTGACTCTTTCCTTGATGGTACAGAACTAACTAGAAAATGAGCACTAGAACGAGAGCTAGAGCCCGAGGTAGAGTTGGGGCCAGAGGACCAGCAAGAGATGAGTCTCTCACTGCTCAGAGGCAGCCCACTTCCGAGGCTGTAACACCACCACCTCCACACCCACAGCCTTTTGACTTGGACAAGGTGGCCAAGAAATTCAAAATTTTAGAGGGCATGTCATTCGCCGGGCAATAGACAGTAATAGAAGCACAAGCTTGGCTCAAAAATTGCAAGAAGAAATTTGGAGGCCTGGAATTAGAAGACCACCACAAGCGCTTTTTGGCATCATGGGTATTGAAAGATGAGGCTGAAAACTGGTGGGATACAGTCATCATTGGCAATAATGAGGCCGACATGTCGTGGGCCAAATTCAAGGAACTCTTCAACGAGAAGTTTATTCCTCCGCAGGAAGTAGAGCGTCTCCATGATCAATTTGCCAACTTGCAGCAAGGAGATATGATTATTTCAGTATATGTGCGGAAGTTTAAAGAACTCTCACGCTATGCTCGAGAATTAGTTCAGTTGCCAGTCCAGAAAAACCAAAGATTCATTAATGGCCTCTCCAAGAAATATTTGAACAAAGTCACCGCACACATTAAGCTCCCCTTTAATGAGGTGATCGAAATTCACAACAAGAAATCAGAGGAGAGCAATTCTTCTACCGCCAAGCCTTAAGGAAGAAAGAGAGACAAGTCTAAGGTGAAATGCTTTAATTGCCAGAAGATGGGGCACTTTGACAACGAATGCCTGGCTCCGAAGAAACCAAGGAGAAATGAGTCAGGACCCAGCTAGAATTCTCGTGGCACCAGGGACTGCTTTAATTACCACAAGCCAGGGCATCTTGTCAAGAATTGTCCATTGCTAAAGAAAACTGAGGTGGCTCATGTCTACAATGGAGCAGCCGCACCAGCTTCTTCCGAGGGAGCAGGTAAAGCTGATGTTTTAGGAGGTACTCTTAATATTAAGAACATTCCCATTACAGTATTGTTTGACACTGGTGCATCAAGAAGTTTCATTTCTAGTGACATGATTAAAAAGTTAAAACTGAAACCAAGGAAACTTAAAGAATCGATTAGAGCCCATAGTCCGATAGGAGGTTCACTTAAAGTGCATGTTTCTTATTCTTACTTCGAGTTCCCTTTTGACTTGATTGTTATGAGTTTTTCCGGATATGATATCATACTTGGACTAGATTAGCTAACAGAGTATGAGGCTGAGTTACTATGCGCTGAAAGAATAGTTAAAATTAAAACCAAATTCAGAGATATTATTGTTATACCATGCCACGGCTCAGCCATAGATAGGAAAGAATTCTGGTCTTCTTTAGAAGTCACTCCTGCTTCTATTGAGGATATTCCTGCTGTCAGGGATTATGCGGATGTGTTTGAAGAAGTTGATAGCTTACCTCAGCGCAGAGAAATCGACTTCAGGATTGACTTAGTTCCCAAAGCAAGGCCCGTTGTGCATCCTATTCGGAGAATGACACTAAAAGAAAAGGAGGACCTGAGCAATCAAACAAAACAGCTTTTGTGGAGGGGTTTGATTAGGCCTAGCTTCTCAAATTGGGGTGCAGCAATGGTGTTTGTCTCAAAGTCAGACCTTCCCCTCAGGCTATGTATGGAATACCGTGACCTCAATAAGCAAACGCTGAAAAATAAATATCCGCTGCATGTATCGATGATCTGTTGGGCCGCTTGAATGGAGCACAAGTATTCTCTAGGATGGACCTAGCAACAGGTTTCCATCAATTACGCATTGCCGAAGAATATGTTTCTTTGACAACTTCCAGAGGGCCAGACTTATTCTATGAATGGTTAGTAATGCCCTTCGTCTTATGTAACACTCCAGCCTACTTTGTCGATTTGATGAACAAAGTTTTCCAGGATTTCTTAAATAAATTCGTGCTAGTTTTCATCGATGACATTTTAATCTTTCCTAAAACCACTACTCAGCATGAAAAGCATATGAAAGAAGTATTGGAGATTCTGAGAAAGAATGTGTTGAAAGCCAAATTCTCTAAATGTATACTCTGGCAAGAAGAAGTAAAATTTCTCGGTCATGTTGTATTAAACATAGGCATTTCAGCAGACCCAGGAAAGATCTCAGCCATCCAAGATTGGAAGCAGCCTAGCACTCCTACAGAAGTCAAAAGTTTCTTAGGATTGGCTGGCTATTATCGAAAATTCATTAAAGATTTTCCGAAATTATCTTGTCTATTGATGAAGCTGACTAATAATCATACAAAGTTCATTTGGACACCTAAATGTGAGGTAGCTTTCCAAGAGCTGAAATTGAGGTTGACCATTGCTCCTGTGTTGACCATTATTGCTGGCAATCAGGATTTGAAAGTCTGGATAGATGCTTCTATTGAAGGTTATTCCTTTTATCTAAACATACATGTTATAGATGACATTTTTAATGATAAATCCTATTTTAACATGTTATCCTTTTTATCTATTTAAGGTATTGGTGCGGTGTTAATGCAAAGGGACAAAGTAGTTGCATATGCTAGCCATCAATTGAAACCGCATGAGAAGAAATACCCCACTCATGATCTTAAGTTGATGGCCATCGTATTTTCTTTAAAGATATGGCGGCACTATCTGTTGGGTGAGAAGTTCGAACTATATACTGATCACAAATCCTTGAAGTATCTATTCACCCAAAGTGACTTGAACTTGAGGCAGCAACGTTGGGTTGAATTTCTTGCGGCCTATGATCTGTACATCCTATATACTCTAGGAAAAGCCAATGTTGTAGCCGATGCGCTCAGCAGGAAGAATGCAGATAGTGCTAACCTAATCATCGCCAGTCTTATCATTATGCCTACATTAATGGATAAGATTTCTGCCCTTCTAAAAGATGATAAATTTATTCAAATGATTAGCGAGCGAGTTCGAAAGGGCGAAGCATCAAGCTTCCAAATAGACATCAAGGGGACTCTTACGTTGCAAGGACGAATCTGTGTGTCAGATATTCTTGAGCTAAAAAGAGAAGTTATGGATGAATGTCACAAATCTAAGCTCAGTATTCATCCAGGGGTAAGAAAGATGTATCATGATCTTAAGCGCACCTTTTGGTGGAAGGCGATGAAGAGGTACATTTCCATATATGTTGCTAGATGTTTCACCTGCCAGCAAGTTAAAAGCGATCAGCAAAAGCTCACAGGATTGTTGCAACCGCTAGAGGTTCCAAGTTGGAAGTGGGACCCAATTTCTATGGACTTCATTGATGGCTTGCCCCAAACTAGAAAAGGCAATGACAATATATGGGTGATTGTAGATCGTTTCACGAAAACTGCCCATTTCATCCCTATCAGATCTAATAGAACAGCCCGAAGTCTGGCGTAGCTTTATTTCAGAGAGATTGTCAAATTACATTGAGTTCCCAGTAGCATTGTTAGTGATTGTAATCCGATATTTGCTAGCAAACTCTGGGAAGCTTTCCAAGAAGAGCTTGGGACCATGTTGAATCTAAGCACCACTTATCATCCTTAGAAAGATGGCCAGATTGAGAGGGTGAACTGCATAATGGAAGACTTGTTGTGAGCATGCATTCTTGATTTTGGCGGGTCATGGGAAGATCACTTGAACTTGGTTGAGTTCTCTTATAATAACAGCTACCAAGCAATCTTGCAGATGTCGCCATTGGAAGCATTATATGGCAAGCCATGCAGATCTCCCGCATGTTGGGTGGAACCCGACAATCGATTAGTATTAGGTCCCGACATGACTCATGATGCATCAGATAAAGTTGATTTTATTAAGAAGCGTCTACTGGCTGCTCAGAGCCGATAGAAGAGCTATGCAGACTCACGAAGAAGGAATTTAGAATTCTCTGTTGACGATTATGTATACTTGAGGGTTTCCCCACTGAGGGGTGTGATTTGATTTGGGAAGACTGGGAAGTTGGCGTCAAGATTCATTGGTCCATTCCCTATTCTTGAAAGGATTAGAACTCTCGCTTATAGGGTGTAGTTGCCTGACTAGTTGTCAGGGGTGCATGATGTATTCCACGTGTCTCAACTCAGAAAGCATGTTCATGATCCAGACTTAGTTGTGGAGAAAGCAGCACAACAAGATTTGAAGATTACCCCGAGCTTAGCAGTAAGGAAGGAGCCAGTGAAAATTGAAGGCAAAGAGACCCGAGTCCTGAGGAACAAGAGGATCCACTTAGTCAAAGTGCAGTGGAGCGGGGATCCTAGAGACTGTACATGGGAGACTGAGGATAGCATCAAGTAGGCTTATCCCAAGTGTAGAGTGGACATCTTCGAGTAACTCTTGTGTTGAGGTACATTTACAATATGTTGCATTTTCCATTTTGTTTCCTACTTTACTGTTGTTTCCTTTTCGGGGACGAAAAGCTTTTAAGTGAGGGAGACTGTAACAACCCGGAAAATCAGAACTTATTTAAAATTTTTATTTTAGCTATTTCAATGAATTTTGAATAGTTAAAATAATTTATTTTAAATAACAATGATTTAAAATTTATTTAAATCGAAGTTAGAACGAATATATTTATTTTAATTTTAAAAGGAATTAGAAATAGCACGGTAGTTTGAAATTTGAATTTGAACTTTGACTGAATGTACAGAATTCAAAATAAAACCGAATTTAGTGAAACCAAAAATATCTAAATTTGTTTAAAAATATCTTTCCAATGAATCCGAAAAATCGAAATTTCATAGCGGGAATAAAAAGATATGGCCAGTTGAATAGTCGCTATGGAATATAGTGTAATTATAGCCCGTATAAATGGCCATTATACAAATGGCCTCCATTTTCGATGAAACTATTTTTGTCGGATCCGGAATGTCAAATTATTGCTAAGTTTAATTTTCCATAATTTTTGGAATTTATTTGTGAGCATGGTAAATTAAACTGTGATTCGATAATTTCTGTTTAATTTAATCGACCGTTAAAAAGGCAAATTTTCAAACGGTCTCCAAATTCGATGAAATTAATTTTGTTAGGACCGTACCATCAAAACATAGCTAGATTAATTTTTCAGGAATTTTCAGAGTCTGTATATGGCCCCGGTGAATTTAAATGTACAATTGAATTAACTAAATAAATGATTTAAATTTTAAACTGAAGAAACTAGGTTGAAAACGATCGTTTGGGCTGACGGGACATAGCCCATTCCGTACAGAACAGGGACAATTAGGTACGAACAACTTTTGTTTGGCTGGAATTGGAGCTATAAGAAATTAATGGTTTTTTTTATAAATTTGGACGTTTAATATTATTATATTATAAATAATAGAATTCTCAAAACCCTAGAACTATTAGAGCCGCCGCCATCACCCTTGTTCATGGCCGAAATTTCTCTAACCTTTCGCCATTAAAATTCCTCAATCCAATCAGTGAAACACATCGGTTCTTTGGAGGAATTCGTAGAGATTTCTTTCCTCTTTCCATCCATACGGTGAACACCATCTAAAATTGGGTATTTTGATCATTCTAGCACCCCAAAGCCCCTTCGTTCGAACCGCCGCCCACCCCTGTAGTCATCGTCGCACGCCATGCCGTGGGTCCCCCTTGAAGCGCGCTACCTCCCTCCTCGACGCAGTACACTCCGATCGTCCTGAAGCCCTGTGATTTGAACGTAAATAGGAACCCTAGGATTAAAACATTTGGGTTAAGGCACGACCGTGTTCTGTAGTGGAGGAAGAAGGGTAAATCATTCATTATTTAATTAATTTGTTTTATTTAGATTATTATCGATTTAAACTAAATCATATCTTATTCATATGAACTTGGACGCCACCTCCCTCCTCGACGCAGTACACTCCGATCATCCTGAAGCCTTCTGATTTGAACGTAAATAGGAACCCTAGGATCGAAACATTTGGGTTAAGGCACGACCGTGTTCTGTAGTGGAGGAAGAAGGGTAAATCCTTCATTATTTAATTAATTCATTTTATTTAAATTATTATCGATTTAAACTAAATCATATCTTATTTATATGAACTTGTAATCGGAAACATTTGGGTTAAGGCACGACTTTGTTCAGTAGTGGAGGAAGAAGGGTAAATCCTTCATTATTTAATTTATTGATTTTATTTAAATTATTATCGATTTAAACTAAATCATATCTTACTCATATGAATTTGGAATTGTAAACATTTGGGTTAAGGCATGACCGTGTTCTGTAGTGGAGGAAGAAGGGTAAATCCTTCATTATTTAATTAATTAAATTTATTTAAATTATTATCGATTTAAACTAAATCATTTCTTATTCATATGAACATTATTTTTGATTTAAACTAAATCATATCTTATTCATATGAACTTGGAATTGAAAATTTTCAGATCCGTTACGATCGTGAGTCAGAGATCAACATTTCTGGACAAACTAGAACGAATTCTAAGCAGATCAAATTTTGGGCAAATTTCAGATCTAAATCATTCAGAATTAAACGACTGTGAGAAATCTATTTATTTCTTCTTCTTAAATAATTAGAAATAATCCTGATTTTATTATTACCAATCTGTAGTTAATTTCTATTTGTTATGATTCATGATTTGATCTGTGATGGATGTAGTATGTAGATCTGTTTATTTGGTGATTTTCTGTTGTGATAAAATAGTTAAAACATATAGATCATTTTGTTGTAATAAAGTGAGTGAAACAAAAATATAAAATTTTTGTCTAGACAAAATTGTTAAATTAGAATCATTGGACAAAATTCATCATTTTTCAGTTAAAATAGTGGAACCAAGAATTATCATTTTTGGGTTTATTAGAATAGTTGGATTAAAAGAATTATCATTTTATTATTTGGAATGATTGGACAAAACTTATCATTTTTATAGAATTGGAACCATTGGACAAAAATTATCATTTTTGTCAAAATTAGAATAGTTCCATTGGAACTGTCATTTTTGTTTAAATAAAATTGGTCAAAACAAAAATGAACATTTTTGTTTAAATCAAATTGTTAGAATTTTCAACATTTTTGTTTAAATCAAATTGTTAGAATTTTCAACAAATATGAAAACATCATTTTTTGTCAATTTGTTGAATTAAAATTTTCAACAAATATGAAATATCAATTTTTGTCATTTTGTTGAACTAGAGTTTTCAACAAAAATATGAAATATACATTTTTGTCATTTTACTGAACTACAGTTTTCAACAAAAATAAAATATACAATTTTGTCATTTTGTTGAACTATAGAGTTTTCAACAAAAATAAAATATACATTTTCGTCATTTTGTTGAACTAGAGTTTTCAACAAAAATAAATATACAATTTTGTCATTTTGTTGAACTACACTTTTCAATGAAAATAAAATATACATTTTTTTCATTTTGTTGAACTAGAGTTTTCAACAAAAATGAAATATCAATTTCTATCATTTTGTTGAATTAGAATAAAAGTAGAGAAATGTTCATGTTTTTAAAATAAAAACATGTTTACATTAAAAGTTCACTTTTTAATGTAATTTTAAAAATTAGAAAAATGTTCATGCTTTAAAATAAAAACATGTTCACATTAAAAATTTACTTTTTAATGTAATGTTAGAAATAAAGAAAGGTACATGTTTTAAAATAAAAACATGTTAAATTTAAAATTTCACATTTTGATGTAATGTAAGCGACTAGGAAAAATGTTCATGTTAAATATAGGAACATGATAACATTAAAAACCTTATTTTTAATGTAATGAATGAATCACTGGAAAATGTTCGTTTTTACATAAAAGCATGTTAATATTAAAAATCTCATTTTTATAAAAAAGAATGATTCATATGAAAATTGTTCATAGTTGAATAAAAGTGTTGAAACATTAAAAATCATATTTTTAATGTAAAGATTGATTCATTAGAAATATTGACTATTTGAATAAAAATGTTGCAACATTGAAACATCAAAATATGCACTCGAATTTGTGTATAAATCTAGGAAACATTTTTATTTGCAATGCATATATAAGAATTTATATGCATAGTTAAAATTACATTTTATTTGCAATGCATATACTAGAATTTATATGCATAGTTAAAATTACATTTTTATTTGCAATGCATATACTAGAATTTATATGCATAGTTAAAATTACATTTTTATTTGCAATGCATATACTAGAATTTATATGCATAGTTAAAATTACATTTTAATTTGCAATGCATATATTAGAATTTATATGCATAGTTAAACGTACTTTTTATTGACAATGCATATATTAGAATTTATATGCAAAGTTAAAATATCATTTTATGAACAATGCATATATTAGAATTTATATGCAAAGTTAAAATATCATTTTATTGACAATAAGTACATTAGAATTTGTATGTATTATTTTTATTGTAAAAACATACACTGAAAAACTTTATACAAATAAAATATTCCCTTTTTATTTGTAAAAGTTAAAAATAGAAATATAAATAAAAATCAGGTTTTTATTTGTCATTAGCCCATTTGTCATGTAAATGAAATATATTTTGGTTGACATTACGAATATGTAGATATGATATGCCAATAAAACCATTCTTTTATTTGGCATGTTAAGCACGTTAGTGGAATCGTCGAATGGTTTATATATATATATATATATATATATATATATATATATATATATATATATATATAAATTAGAACTAAACGAATCACGCGCGGTAGTTCGCGTTTCAGAATTGTAACTTTAAACGATTATACCGAAAGATCCGACCGTCGGATTTTCCCAAAACTGGAACCGTTAGGACCCCTTTGGGAAGATCTTTCCAATGATATAAATTTTGTTAAAATCCAACGGTTAGATTTCGAGATATGTGAAAATCAAATTCTGATAAAAACAGGGCCAGGACCGTCTATTGTCCCGAAGCTTGTTAAATTAAATTGGGCTATTTTTATATAAATAAAAATAGCGATAAATCGTTATTAAACAATATTAACGATATGAAATGGTTTTAAATTATATATATGCGAGAATCATTTGGAAAGACCGAGTTCAATCTCATTTCAAATGATTATATGACAATTCGAACCGAAGATATTGAAGACGGCGATTTAAGACCGGCGATCTTCACATCGAACGGATAACTACTGATGCCCGACATTGGTTAGCTCCCAGTATAGGGTTAAAGTGGTAGTTTTCCGGGCGTACATGTTGATTTTCCGGATAAGCGAGCACCTCTCTTCCGTATTGGACATACGAGACGAGGAATAAGGTGACTCCAGTTTCGTTCAGACTCAGAATGGACTTGTAAATGGATGTGTGTCTGACATTGAATTTCATTCCATGTAAATTGATTTCTATTTAATATATATCTGATTGGTGGTGGAGAATTTATTCTCTTGCTTAACACCCTTCTCTGAGACGCACGAGCTCAGAGGTTATATATTAGTAGTTATCGATTGCATGGCGTGAATTATCAATGTGGCATGCCAAGATGCAATTAATCGAGGCTTTTGTTGAAAGGCAGAGCCTTGTGGTTGATGATCAAAGCATAGCCTATTTCGGAATAACTTTGTGTATAGCATTACCTCGCGAGCCTCACACCCCAGTATGAGTCAGAAACGGGACAAGGGAACGCAGGGAGTGCACAGGTTTCTTTCTAGCTAGAAGTGGTATCAGGGTTTTGCAAGCCCTGACATTTTACTTATGCGGTTGATTGATTATAAGGCGCCTCGTACTTATTGGTCGATAGTGACCAAATTATAGGTTCAATAAGACCGGGAAGCGTGTGTTCAAGAATTGCCAATCCACTAAAGTATTTGTGGACCGGCCCTGCAGGATCCAAGGGTTCGCCAGCGTCTAAATGCAGGGACATCGCAAGAGTGTCCTGAACTGGTAGGAGATCGTCCCTAGCCTTGACTCATGACGGAAATCCAATTTTCAATACGACATTTTGGTTTTGATTGTAAACCTATATATGGCGACATAGTAGGATGAGGTACTATGATGTCTAGGATTGATACATTTACTTTGAAGTATTTTAAAACTGATTAGCACTAATAATAATATTAAAATATTATTTTTTACGTATCAAGCATGTTTGATCATTACAAGGTAAAACTCTATCCTCTGGTTTACGTTGCATTGTGTGATGGGACTTGAGTCTTATAATGGTTTCATTTTTCTAAAAGCATTGCGTTGTTTTGAAAATAAAATTTATTTAACTTATGCACTGGCAATCCAATGGAGAAAACCCGTTCCGCGTTAGCGGCGTGGTCCTGTGATTAGCCATATTGTTAGAAAAGTTAGGAAAGATTTCTCATATTAGTCCCATGACTGACTCGTAGTATGTTTCACTTTGCAAACTCGTTTGCCCTCTTTTAACACGGGAAGCCAAGTGTAGGTTTAGGTATTTATGCAATATGCTGGACTGGAGCATGCTTGTAGGCTGAAGATGAAGATCATTTTATCTTTTATTTATGCTTTGAGACATTTAGACATCTTTTGATTATGATATACTTGATGGAGATTGAGACTTATTTCTTTTTGTTGACACTTATATTTGCTAAGTGTATCCAGTAACTGTGCACTCTGATGTCTTTGATGTTGCGATGTTGATGACATTCCTATTTCCGCTGCAATTATTTATGTGTTACGATGTTATCTGAGATCTGCTATTATGGTAATTATGTTATATTCCTATGATTATCCTTGCTTTCGTACTACGGAAGTTTGGGGTCGTCACACATGGGTATTTAATTTTTTTTCATGTATCTTATTTTTTGGAATCACAACATTATGTACACGTTATACTTATATTCGTGAAAAACCCCATTCACTAGTTATTGCCTATGTGTTTGTTAAAATATATATTCTTCCATGCTTAAAATATCATACTAATTTTTTCTTCCAATTTATTGTTTATATAAACACATTTTGTGTATCTTATACCTGGAGTCTCAAGTTTTTATCATCAATACTTGTATGTATTTTCATTTCTACATTTTAACACGATAAATGTATGATCAGTGTGCACATGCACATCCTACACCCTTCATTAAATCACACATGCCTTTACTATAAGGGTTTAATTTCCATATTAAACATATTTAATATGGGTATATATATTTAAGGTTATTACATATTACCCTCATTTTAGGAATTATGTCCCATAATTCAGCCATACTTTACCCAAGTATCTTGCTGGACAAATCAATATTTCAACTGAATTAAGTCTCCTTTCCATGCAACTTCACTATCTTGTATTAATTTATGTTTTTTATATATAAAAAATAACACCCATTATCATGCTTTTTTCTTTTTAAACGCCAATCATTCTTTGCAATCAAATTAAGCATTCACTCTTAATGTAAACAATTTCATATAGCAAACAATTATGGGTAAAGAATTTTCATATTTTTTTGATCTATAGATTAGATAAGTTAAATGTTATAAACCAAACAAGTATGCACCACCAAGATTTTAAATCTCGGATATCGGTCACATTTCGTCTGGGCGATTTTAGAGACCTAATCTCCTATCGGGGGAGATCTCGGATGAGATGAATCTAACTTGGGGGTTCGTCTCAGATTTCCATCTAGACTCTGAAAGCTCATATCGGACCAATCTTAGGATATATGACATGTTAAGAACTGATATTCTTGCATTATAATTGTCATGGATGCTATTATAAAAATTATAATTTAAACTTGAATTGAAAAATCACTTCATTGTTCTTAATTTATGAAAACATTCATACTCATAAATCACAATACGCTTGCAACAAAAAAATAACACAATAAAAATATATTAATGCTTATAATTTTCATCCATGAACATGAATCATTGTTAGACAAAGAACACAGAAAAGATCCAAAACATTAAACAATGCATCAAGAGTAAAACATAAAATACATAATTTCATAGGTAACATGCTAGTTTAAAAATGATGAATATGAAGATCATAAGCATTGTAGAAGATATTTGAATATGTGATATGGTCGTTTAACATGCAAAACATTAAATAGCAGGAGATTAACGTGGTTAGATTTGAGTTTTTCTAATTATTATTTTGGTTTAGGCATGGTTTTAAAGTTTAACTAAAAGACTAAGATTTCGGATGATATTTCAGTACCTCTTCTTGGTTGATATATCATACAATATTGCAATATCTCGGACGATATATCCGAAACGAGATTTATAGTGATATTTGCTATTTCGTTTTGGAAGGAGCCCAAAACGAGATCTCGGAGGAGATCTTGGACAATATTTTCGAGATAGGAAGTAGTGTGCACCACTCTGTTCCCCTACATATATGCACATATTGAATTCAAATATATTACACTAAATAAGTAACCATTCATTAATTCCAAGAAAAGTTTTCTTGCCTCCATCACACGTTCGAATCCTTTCATTTGTTAGTAAAATTCACTTCAATTTTTTTTTAACTTCCAGGTTCCACATTCTTCTTTGCTATTCAATTTCTTTAGGCTTTATGCCATTAACTTAACATATATACTTATATGTTTCAATCCAACAGAAATATGTTTAAATCATCTATATTTAGAGAATCTATTCAAGAATGTACATTCTTTCAAACGGGGTAATATTGGTGCACATCTATCTACTCCCATAGATATTAAGTCCTCCCATTTTTTCAACATAATATCCTGATGATGATTATTCAGCAATTATACCTAAGTTTAAATAGATTAATTAGACAAAATTACCATATAAGGTTAATTTTTAATCAATATCTTGACAACTTCATATTGCTTAATCACCCAGTCAGCTTGATTCCCTCATTTCCGTTCAAACAGAAGTTTTCCTGTATTTTCATCTTTATTATGCTTGAACTATATAATACGGTTTCTTTTATTCCAAGTATACTTTTAGTAGAAAATTAATACATATTAATAAAACATCCTTGCCTTGAGATTTTTTTTTCCATATCTCAAACTTACATATCAAATAATCTTGACATATTCTGATATTTTTCTAACATTCTAACCCAATTTACCTTAGCATTTTCATATTCTGGGTATGTAAAATTTCCATAGTTTTCTTCCATGAGTTTTACATTCAAGCACATCGCTATACTAATTGCATAATCAACATTTTTGGTTCATAATTTTATGATATTTGATTTACCAATATATATTCTATTTTGGAAGTATATTATGCAAGCCCTTTCAAATCATCCTTTTGTATAAAAATTCAATATCTTGTTAAAAACACATCTAGACAGAGTTTTATTCTATATTTTCACTTTAAATATACGCATATATTTATTCATGTTAAACCAAACAAAGCCCCCTCTACTATTTTTAATTTTCCTAAAATATTGAATCAACTGTGATGTTTGCCTGTATTCCCAAAATATTATCTTTACCCTAGGTGATGACATATACTCCATTCATATAGTCTCATCATCTCAAAAGTACCTATTTGCACAAAATTCTTGTAGCATATATTCAGCCATGCCTATTTTTTAAGTACCATCACATCAATGCATACCTGCATAACTTTATGATGTTACCTCATTTGATTTAGCTTTTATTTTACCCACTTTTACCTTACATATGTCCTGGCATTAGTTTTTTTAAATCACGTTTTTGTTTCATAATAATAGCCAGGGTACTAAAATTTAAGAAAACACTCATCCAAACAAATTATACAGTGTTTCAATAAAATTTTAAAACCCACATTTGAACTCAATATTCCCAATATTCATATGATTTATTCAGAAGGTATCCTACTACGTAGGAAAAAGTTTAATCATTAAGTAATTATTTCCTTCACCCTATAGCTCTTTATAATGGGCTCATCTATTTATTCATTATTTTATCTCAGAAGCCAAATTATTTTATATAAAACATGCCTTTCCTTTTGTAAATTTTTAATTGAAACAGAATAATTATTCAGGAAGCATCAAGAATGTGGTCCATGCATGCAAGTAATCCAAGGTGTACTATACTAATTACATACATACATACATACATACATATTTTTTGGAAATTGGTAACATATATTTCAGAAACAATACATGATTTTGGTTAGCATACTAACCGGATTACAATCATTCAAGCGCTCCATCTCGCTGAGCAACCCACTCAAACGGTTAGCAAACTAACCGGATTACAAACAAAGAAATTACAGACTGAAAAGCCATTAAAAGCTCCAACTCGCTGAGTAAACCCCTCTCAGAACATCCACAAGTGAAACTTTAATCAAACATTTCTACCAAAATCGACTGAAGGTAGGAGTGAAGCCGAATCATTTCCTCATTGAATCCAAGTTAGGAAAGCAACCAACAAATAAAAACATCACCACAATATAGCCAGATCAAACACAAATGCCGACTCAACACCAAAACCAAAACGCAGACAGAAAATGCCGCTTCACACAATACCCCAAATCCACGAACCCTCTCAGAGAAGGGAAAAAACGAAGAACAAATGATCGAAGAAACTGAAATTCAAGAGCTAAATACTTCTTTTTATCTTTCTAGGGTATACTTTTCTTTAAAAAATCAAAAAAGATAAGGACTGGAAAACATACATGGATGAGAAGTATACTGTACTAATGAAGAATAAAACATAGGAATTAGTGCATCCATTAGAAAATAGAAATGTTGCTACTCAAAATGGACCTACGAACTTAAGAAAAACACAGATGGAACTAGGCATGATACGAAACAATGCTAGTTGCAAAAGGATACACTCAAAAGCATGGTTTTGATTTCAATGAAACCTTCTCAAAACTAGTTAGTTCAACAACTCTAAAATTATTTTGACCATAATATTATACTTGAAATGGAAAATTAGATATGCACCAAAAATGAACTAAGTTTGCAACTAAAAAAGACTACATATGGTTTTAAACAAGGATCAGGGGTCTGATTTAATAAGATAAAAGCCACTTTATGTAATATGAGTTTCCACTTTACCAAATTATATAATTATTACTCACTAATATTAACAAAAACTTAACTGCATGCATATATATATGTTGACGACTTAATTATTACAGTTGATTATAGGAAAAAAATCAACAATGCCATTTACTAAGGGAATAAACAGTTCTCGATCATTGACCTTGGTTATCTAATTATGTTTTGGGAATAGATATCAAGAGAAATCAAATTTAGGTATCATTCTTATCGTCAAAATGTATGCACGAGTTGCTAGTCAAATAAAAATGGAAGGAAGAACTCCGCTACCAATACCAATGGTAAGCAATCATCTTCTTTTAAAAATAGAGGAGAAACCATATTTAATGACAAGCAATATAGAAGCCTAGTTGGTGCATTATAATATGTAATCACAAGTAGGCTTGAGATTTTATTAAGTGTTAATAAAGTCTTTTAATTCATGCAAAAACACTAGATAGGCATTAGAATGCCATTAAGAGATTCAGATATTAAGAAGGAACATCATAATATAGATTAGAACATAAATATGAAAAATCTTCAAAAAAATCGAAAGAAGACAAATATAAATATCAAAAGGGAGATAGTAACCAATCTCTTATGACTAACAAAAACGGTCTAGCAGAGAACTAGAAACCACAAAATACGCGAAGAAACAACTTAAAATAATACAAACACTCATCACAACACACAAATACAACAAAGTCCCACTCACTCTAAAAAAATAAATTAGAAACGGAGGCTTGCTCGATAAGTAGAGAGCCTAAAACTAGATAACAACGGCAAACCAATCAGCTAAAGTCGTACCGATCAATAGAAGCCAAGCTTGCTCCAGCTCCACAACTCAGTTAAGAAGACCCCCATCGAAAAGAGTACCGAGAAACCATCTCTAGCAGCTAGCACGTTAAACCCTACACACGAAATCAAAAAATTAGCAGGAAAGGGGGAGGGGGAGGACAGCACAAAAGAACAACACCACCTAAAGCACAAAAACAAAAAAAATGAACATACACCAGCACGAGTAAAAGTCCCAAAAAATATCTAAAATACGAGCCACATTCTGCGAACGAGAGTGAATGATACTCATGAACGGCCTTCCACAAATAGCAAGGAAAACGTTATCCTTAACCCAATGAATGATGGAAGATGAGTTCACGGGAACTTCATCGAACATAGCCTTGTTTCGCGCGCACCAAAGATGCCATTACACCAGAAAAGGAACAAGACGGAAAAGGATAGCCCAAAGTGACTTTTCGGAGATTCCTTCACACCAAAGGCAAAGAAAATCGAGAAAAGAAGAATCATTACCCCATAGAACAACCAAATTTTCGAAGTAAGACCAGACATCACGAGCACAAAGACCCTCGAAGAAAAGGTGGTCAGAAGATTCCACATCCACTGGACTGCAACACCTACAATGAGAAACAATGAGGATATCGTTCCTCCTAAGATTTTCATCTAATGGTAAACCATCATGAAGCATTTTCCACATTAGAATCAAAACCTGGGGGGTGCAGGAGTCCAAAATGAAAGCAAATGCTGGAATCCTGGGACCAGGGGTTCTGGAGGAGTTCCATGCAGCCCGCAGGGAGAACGAACGCCATTCCATCCAACACTACCTCCGCGAGAATCAGATAAGGTCTTCACTGCTTGCATTTGTTTCCTTGTCTCACTAGCATAAGACGGGGTCCCAGAGAAATTTATGGGCAAAAGGCATCAATACTTGGCATGGAGAAACGACGCCTAGAGGGAGTCGTCCGATCGGAAACGAACCCAGAGCTTGCAAGCGTAAGCCATGTAAATATCTCTTGGGTTTTGAAGTCCAAGCCTACACTGACACTTGGGAAAACAAATGGCATTCTATGAAACCCAGTTGTGATAATTAGTATTGTCCTTTTTCCCACAGAAAAACGATAAGGCCAAGGAGCAGAAAGTACGAAAAAAGAGAAAGTAGGAGTCATGGCAGCGAAGACATGAGATCCAATAGAATGTAGCATCAACTTAATTAGAAAAAGTCAACCAACCTGGTAATGAAGAGAAGCGTTCAAATGAATAATCTTACCGCTCGCTTTCTCCATAAGGGGATCGATAATTGCATTGAGCTTGCGACCTCGGCACAGTACAATACCTAGGTAAGGCAAGGGAAGCAACCTGAAAACCAGAGAATGTTCCTATCCAAGTAACCTTCTTCGGAGACAGTCTTCGAGGGCATAAAACAACTTTTCGATGGGTTGACGAGTTGGCCAGAACACCTCTCGTACTGATGAATGAAACTTAGGGGTCAACGAATGGATCATCGATTCTTGTTAGAGAAAATAATGATGTCTTCCGTAAAAGACAAGGAAGAAACAATCGAGCAATCAGGAGGGATGACAAAACAATGGATTTGGCGCACAATCATGAACGAATGCATTCCACTCACAAAAGTCTCCGTGGCGATGACAAGAAGTGATGGCGATATGGGATCTATCAAACGAAGTCCACTCCAAGACCTGAAAAAACTATTAGAGGACCCATTGATTAGAACGGAAAACCAGTAGTTTGAAATGAGCCTCCAAACAAAGTCAATAAGAGGCTCGGGGAAACCGAAAGCCTAAAGGACCATAATGATGAAAAACCAAGACAAGTGATCATAAGCCTTAGACAAGTCGAGCTTGATAACCACATTTAAGCCCCAAACCTTGCGATCGACATGAGAAATAAGCTCTTCATCGAGGATGAGATTATCTATAATGAGACGCTCTCGCACGGTGTCAGCCTGCGTAGAAGAGATGACACGATCAAGATAAGGTTCCAGCCTAGAAGAGAGTACCTTAGAGATGACCTTGTTATAAAAATTACACAAGCAAATAGGACGGAAATCTGGGCCCGGTCGGGATTGTCGGATTTGGGGATAAGAACCAAATTTTTAGAAGACCAACCCTTAGGGAGCTCACTACCAGAGAAGAAGGATTTGATAGCCAGGGAAAAATCCATTTGAATGATCGATCAAACACTACGGTAAAAAAACCCGTTGAATCCGTTCGGTCTACTCGCAATGTCCTCGCTTAGAAAGAACACACAGGACCTAATTTCCTCACAAGAAGGGGGCTGGCAAGAGCATCATTCTCGCCGAAAAGGACTAACCGAGAGATAAAGGACAACAAATCCGGATTAAAGCAGGAAGCCGTGGGGGAACCCATCTAGGAAGCCAAGGGGAAATTCTTAACATAACTGGATATAAAAATGCAAATTGGCTACATATCTAAATGACTGGAGGTTTACGTTAGGATATTATATGTATATATATGTATGTATGTATATGTATATAGTAGATAACCCAATGTCATAGTGATCAAAGTAGTAATCCACTATTTTAGATTTAGATCTGAAGCATAATACAGGAGTACGACTAGCATAATAACTGAAATCTTATGGATACTTAGTTCATTATAATATTAAATCATTGTTTAACATTAGATAACTTCATCACATTTTTCAAAATATCATAAATTTATTCATTTAAGTTAGCGTTTGATTAGTACTCATCTCATGACACTTTTGATGATGAATTTGGAGGTTCGAAATAGAAATTGCAACTATTTTAATCATTTGTAACATTTAATTTTTGCAATGTTATCAAACTGGTTATACTCTTTGACTAAATCGAGAAAAATTTAAAAGACAGTCTAAAGTAACAAGTGGAATTTTATAAAGGAAGTTTGGATTATAGTAATTTGATAATGCCTAATCTATTTTAGCTATTTATATTAAATTAATTTTTTGCAAGGCAAACTAGTTTTTTATAGTGGGGTATGCCACTCTTTATTAGAAGGGAAAAGAAGAAGAAAGTTGTTTTGCACAGGCACAAATCAACCAAAACTAGATTGAAGTGCTAGAACACTGTACAATAAACCAGGAGAGAAGCTAAATGCTTTTGCTACTAAAAGGTGGTAAATCCACTATATAAAACATTATAAATAGGAGTAAGACTGAGTGCATAAACTACTAAAATAGCTAATAAACTAGCTTATCTCAGAAAAGGAGGATCTACTGGCATCGTTGGGTGGGACGTTGACATAAATGTACCTAGAGAAAACCAAAGCTAGCTTCGGCACATAACACAGATTAGGAGCGCAGAAGATGAAGTTCCTATCATAAGTAGTTTCATAAAACTCTGATTTATTTTTCTCACTAATTTCTCCTTCTATGATAATCTCAATACTATCATCAACGATCTCATGTGTAAGATGTCTCAGATCAGCAATATCAGTAGTGATAAACTTAAAGAAAGTGTTAGAAGTAGGAGAATATCTCGTTTTCGATGGTCTATGTACCCAAACCTGATCCTCGACACACTAAAAAATGTCACCAGAAACCGAAACCACCTTACCTTCCAAAACAAGATCCACCTCTAGCTTAGGAGGAGGTGAAGGAGGAGGAATATCCTTTAGTGGACTAACTTTGGGGACCTACTTCAAATCCGGTCGATAAAGTAGAGATAGATCAACAAGAGGCAAAGGGGAAAAACACAGCTCACTGGAGCTAGCATGACATAACTTCAGTATATAACCAAAGGACTGACAAGACGTGTAGATATTTGGCTTTCAATTGTATTGAATGAACACTTTTGCACCACAAACCTCGGCAATTCTAACTTTAATCTTATCCGGAAGAGGCCTGGCTGGTGTAATTTCAGTAAGGGTCTTTGGATACATAAGTTTCTCGCTAGCAACCATGGTGTTATCAAAACAATTCAATTTTCCAATAATATTTACTAGCAAATTCAAACCAACTAAAGATTGCAACACAGACGGAATATTAGAGAACTAGGTACATACTTGAATCGATAACACTTGGTACCTAGCCCGATTAACTGACAGACTCCACGTTGCCACAATGAATGGTCTTCCTGAAATAACGATTGGATCCAAACTCAGGACATGTAGTCTTTCATTCGGACTAGAGAACTTGAAAAAAATACATCGACCTATCCATGTGAACCTAGAGACTACCTTTAACTTGCCAAGATTCATCACATTTCTCTTTAATAATAGAATACAAGGTATAAGAATCGAGGGAAAAACCCACCAAGTACTCCTTCCGAAATTTCGCTCCAGGAACATAGACCTCAAGAGGAGGTTCCATTATACCATCCGAGCTAACCACGATGTTTGTAGGCTCGTAAATTCACACGTTAAGGTGTTTGTCCTTAAATAGGAAAGCATAAGATGGTGAAAAATTGGTTACCGGAGTGTCAGCAACTAAAGGTTTGAGTGGATTAACACAAGTAGAATTCAAACAGCCTTTAGAAACATGACCACAAGAATTGCAATTTGCAGCATGATTAGTACAATATTAGTCCAGACAATAACACCAACATTGTCAACCATAATAGGATTGCCTTAGAATTGCTTAACTCACCAATATGCAAACACCCCTTGTCACAACTCATAATTTTATCAGTCGTGCAAATGCTTGAATCACCATTGCAAAGCAGAACTGCCCCAGCCTCCAAGCATAGATCATCGGAAATCAGAGCCATGTTTGTATTCACCTAACTATTGTCAATATAATTCGCTGTTGGAAGTTTTGAGATAGGGAATTCACCAGATGGACAAGACAGATTTAAAGAAGCACCAACGGGAAGTGAAGTCAAACGGTTAAGCAAAACATTCAAGGGATTAGCTTCTATAGGTGAAGAGTGTGACTCAACCTCCAAGCGCTCTGCGAGAGAAAGAGACTCTGGAAATCTGGCAGTGAATAGGGCTTTGAAACGTTAATCGGATTTGGTGAGGGAAGCATTGGTGGTATCGTCGATAGAGGTAGAGGGGCAGGAGGAGAGAGCATCTTCTTAACATCACGGATGAAGGCGCGTAGGCTTGAAAGTGATGAAACAAATGAAAAGTGAAAAGTGGATGAAAACCTAAATTCGAGCGTCCTTTAATGAAAAAAAAAGATCGTGGTTTAAGTTTTGTTTTAGATTACAAACACAAATTATTTCTTAAATTATTTTTTTATTAATATAAATAATATCTTAATATTATGTCATAGTCATTTCTTAATGAAAACTAAAACTTATGCTCAAACATAGTAAACATGGTAGATTATGTAAATTTTAGTTTACACCAACATTCCCTTATCTATTTTCGATTAATTAACCAAACAGTTTCGAAAACTTTTGAGGTTAGTCATATATGTTATAAACATTTTTCAAGTTAATCATTTATGTTATATTACGCGACTTCACTATCTAACAATTATAAAGTGGACATAAGAACCTCATTTGAATGTCATGATGAAAAATAGAACCAACAATAACGTGATGATATTATCACAAGAATAAACTTTTGTAAAAGAAAGAAATTGAGTAGACAAAGTTAAAGACAAGTTATAACATGTTAAAGTTTAAAATTGAAAATAAATCGATCTCAAATTATAGTGAAGTCCAAATATCGATTTTATTGTCCCAATAGTTTTATATATTATTTGATTTGACTTCAGCAAAGTTTGGGTTTCAAAAGATAAAGTTTGAAATATAATATTATTTTAATGATTTAAATAATATTATAATATTCAAATAATGGGATATTTGAATTTAAAGTTAACGGTTGGACATATAGTTTCCAAAAGTTACTATATATTAATAAACTATTTTAAAGGCAATTCGACTTGGTTTTAAATATAAGTCGAAGTTTGGTCTGAATAGAACTAATCGCACAGCGGTAGTGTGCGAATTTCGATCGTTGACTTCAAATTGATGTACCGGGAGATCACACCATCGGATTTTCCTGAAACGAGAAAAAATTGGTTCAAAATGCAAGGAGTTTTCAAAGGAAAAAGAAAGTTTTATAATCCAATGGTTAGATCCTGAACTAAGTCCAAATAAAATTTGAATAAAAATCGCGCTGGTGTAGATCAGGACCCGAAATTGGGTTTTTATGAAATAAGCTATTTTTAAATTATTAAAAATAGAGGCAAATTATTGTAAATCATAATAAATGGTTTAAAAGTGATTTGGATTTAATAGAATAATTTTTGATAAGTTAGAGGGCTCTTTTGTGAAAATAAGCTGTTTTAGCAACGTTGTTTGCAACGGGTTTCTAGAATGTGTTGAAAGTAAAGGTTTGAAATATAACCATTGTTATTCAAATATTTTGGAAACTTATCCCAAAAATTAAATAAGAATTTTAAGATGTTTTAGTGATTTGAAAGGTATGAAACCAAGCTCAAGTTTCCAAGTAACGACTTAAATTTGCATTGAATGGGAACCGATTTATTGATAATTAGGATAAGTCTTTGTGGATGAAGACCTTTACTATTTGAGGAATTTAAAAGGATTTTCCATTATTACGATTATAGTATTAGTCCGATCCACGAAATTATCGATTATGAGCTGATATTATTTCCGTGAGGATTTCATTTCTAATAGAAGGATTCATCATGAAAGATGTTTTAAATAACATTTACTCTTTAACCCATTTGAAAAGAAAAGATGATTGTCCAAGTAAACTTGAATAGAAATCTTTATTTAATTTGAATGTAAGGATTAAATGAAAGAGTTTCGATTAGCAAACGATAACGGGAACAAAGTTTAAAGATCGCTTAATAAAGATCAGCGAGTTTTTCCTTAACGATAAGATTAATAAATTGTAAATATAATTTTGGGCTAAAATTTTGATCAGAGAAAATAAAGTAACATAACATAATTAATGGTCAATGAATGGGTTGGGATTGGGAAGGCGTGTTTTCCTATAAAGATAAGACTGAATAATCATTAACAATTATTTGGAAGATTTAACTATTGATTTAAGTTAAGCAATCAATAAAGAATGATTTTGATGATTTAAAACTAAGTTAGAGTTTAAATAAATCTTTTTGAGAAGATTAGAAATAAAAGAATGAGATAAATGAAGGTAATATAACTTACCAAAATATAAGGGTAAACTAGATATAGAA
Organism: Allium sativum; assembly: GCA_030737875.1. Lineage (NCBI taxonomy): Eukaryota > Viridiplantae > Streptophyta > Magnoliopsida > Asparagales > Amaryllidaceae > Allium > Allium sativum. Next base: position 24,123,706 of record CM060912.1, on the reverse strand, counting down.
TACTGCCAGTTTTCCTCCTTGGGATGGATAGGATGAGAATGGGAAAATGATTTGAAAATTAACCTTTTTGAGCAAGGTTTAATAAATCTCATTAAAGATTAGAAACTTGGTTTGAGTTATATTTTTGAAATAAGGTTTTATGATCATTTGAAATATTTTCAAAGAAAGATTTAAACATGAGTTTGAATTATGTAAACATTTGTCAAGATTTAAAATGAGAATAATCAATACAAAAAATGATTTTAGTAAAAGAATATTTCAAAGTAGAATGAGACACGTGATATCTTTGTATATTTATATTGGTTTTAAAAATGCGCTAGTTATGTTAGAAAGACCAAGTGAACCCATTTTGAATAACTATACGACAAGCACTGAAAATATTGGAAGGCGATGATGTAAGATCGGAACTCTTCACATCGGATGGATTGCTCATTGATGTCTTGGGTGGCCATGCTGAAACGAAAAAGGAAAGATTCAAAACGGAGAATTCGAAAGATAAAGATATGGCTATTGGGGATTATGCTTTTCTTTCAAAAACTTTTCTCTTTTAAAGACATGTTTTTGAAAATATCTCTTCCAAAAATGTTTTTAGAAAAATAGTTTTCTAAAAATTTTATCTGCTCCGGTAACCTTTGCTTTGATACCACGTGTAACACCCCACACCCACTACGGTCACTCTCTAAGGGAATGCCATAACATCGGTGGAGTATTTTAGTGAATATAGAGAAATTACAGCAAGACAGATATAAGTAATACTTGAAAGTTAAAACAACATTTCAATGCAGCGGAAAATAAAACATGTCTGGTTACATCACAAAACCATAATAAGAGTTAAGTACAAATATCCATTCTTGCTAAATAAAAATACATAATCCCAATACATGAACTGATAGCCATAAAAGAAAAAGGGTAAGCTGAGCTCTACGTCTAGGGTCCAAGCTCCAAGAGAGTAATAAAAGCAGCCTGATCAAAGCCCACTCGTACTGGGCCCACTCTGAGAACCTGAAAGTTGGGAAAAAAAGATAAAAACAACGGGGTCAGACATAAGTCTGAGCGAGTCCTATAACTTTAACAATACAATCATTAAAGTAACCAGAGAAGACGTAAACTTGACATACGGTAATGTCTGGGGATGAATGGCTACACTAAGCAGCTTGGTAGACTTAGGATAAACTAAGATAACTGTAAAGACGCATTTACCTACCCAAGGATAATTACTACACTGCACCACACAAGTCATTCCTACTTAAAGGTTGATCCCTCCCAAGGACTTAGAAAATTTACCCAGTAGTTTCGTATACCCCTAGCTGACTACATAGGTGCCGTCTGCCCCTATCTCCACTAGGTGTACCCACTACTCCCAAATGATCGGCTCCCTACCGTAGATACCCGTGCCGGCCCCATAGTGGGGTGTATCACTCCCCAAAGTGGCAACCCGATATAATTAACGGTGCACGGCTTATATCTACACGATGCAACAACGTCTTACCAACCAGCCCGGGTCCACACACGCATATGAAACCCGTTGGACTTGCGTTGCCACCGCTAACCCGTTTTGGCCTCTTATAGTCAATCCCAGTACGCGTGTCCCGTCCTCGACATGGGTCGAGCCCAATAAGATACATATGGGTTACTGGTTGAAATGGGCCCCCACAAGCGACCCACTTAAGCTTGTCATTCATCTAGTGTAACCCACTTAACCCTTTTAATAATCATGTTCACTTACATGTTTAAAGTTTGGTTAAGTCATTTAATTATATTTCAATTGCCACCCAAGGCACCCACTAGATTTCCACATGCCACCCAAGGCAACCACTAAATTTCCACATGCCACCCAAGGCACCCACTTAACCCCTCATGTCCCACTACATGCTAATATGGTTAAGTGTTTCTTAATTAATTAAGACCGTGATCCCCCATAAAGACCTCCCACATTAGACTGGCTGTTATGACCGCCTGGTTAAGCCGGTAGGGTCCGGGCAGTCTTACGTCATAACAGAGTCTAACCTCGTGTCTTTACTTTAATCACGTATTTAATTTATGGCTAAGACCTCTCACATTGGGCTGACATTTGTAGCAACTGGTTAAGCCGGTAGGGTCCGGGCAGTTTTACACTACAAATGAGTCCAACCTCGTGTCTTAGTCGATTAATTACACCTAATTAATCACCCCCATATTAATTATCTCTAATTAATATCAAGTTTTTCATAACATGGGTAGACCTAACTCAATAGGTAAATTCCCATGGGGTAGACCTAACTCAATAGGTAAATTCCCACTTATGTTAATTTATTTTTATGGTATGCTTAATCATACCCAATCATACTTTTATTAACATATTTATTAACCCCATCGTTCCCCACGTAAATCGTTCTCATTTCATGACATAATAAAGGGAAGATCCATCACAAATATCATGGGTTTAACCAAATCTTAGCATATAACTTTGTCATGGGTTAAGAGGATGTCAACTTGCATATATGAGCATATATTAACCCAACTACATTTAACCCAAACTTGCATATTATCATACACGTGACTTGCATAACATGTTGCATATGAACTTGCATAGTATCATACATATGACTTGCATAACATGTTGCATATGAACTTGCATATTATCATACACATATCTTGCATAACATGTTGAACTTGCATATAAGCATCCTCATAACTTGCATAACATGTTAAACATGCATTTAAGCATACACATAACTTGCATAAGCATTCACATTCTTGCATAAGCATTCACATACTTGCATAAGCATGCATAACTTGCATATCATGTTAAACTTGCATTTAAGCATATACATAACTTGCATATGAACTTGCATAACAACCTACATATAACTTGCATAACATCATACATATAACTTGCATATGAACTTGCATAACATCATACACATAACTTGCATATGAACTTGCATAACTCACTTGTTAAACATGCATAACCCACTTATTAAATATGCATAAACCCACTTATTAAACATGCATAAACCAACCTATTAAATATGCATAAACATAGGAAAACATAGAGTAGCATATCATTACAAATGATTCAAACTCACTAATCCGCATTTAAGACCATAAGTCTCATTACACCTAATCTACTTACTTTAGCAATTGATGTTAAAGTGATGGAAACTCACCAAAACCAAGATTAGCAAACTTATGAAGTAGAACTAGTTGCTAAATATGAAGAAGATGATATTAGAGGTTGATTAGCTTGCAACTTCCTTCGTAAACTAGTGGAGGCTCCTCTTAAGTTTGATTTTGGCGGCATGAGGCCATCATTTCTATTTTTAGTATGGATTAGGCTTGCATTAGGGTGTATTTATAGGATTAGGGTGTGTTTTAGACCATAGGATTAGCCCTAGGTTAGATTAGGTCCGTCAGATTTAGGAAATCTCTAGAACACAGCCCAGCCCTAGCCAGAAAACCAGATCTGGTGCACCCAAGCCAACTGGCTCGACACCCTGTGTCGACAGGCAAGTCGACAGGGCAGTCGACTCCCCAGTCGACAGGCCTGTCGACAGCCCTGTCGACATGGGTAGGGCGGGAAGTTTCCCGCCCGGCCCCCTGCTGGCTCCAATTTCGAAATCTGATTTTTTAATTTTTTAATCTGTTTTTAACTTTGAATTTTCTGCAAACTTCATTGGGCCATAACTGGGCCATACGGACTCCGATTTACAAAATTTCGGACTCTATTCTGCGTATTTTTCCGAGACGAACAAAATGACACAGCCCGTTTCCCCCAATTCTCACATCTGAGATTATTTATTCTGCAATTAGTGAATTTTAGCATTAACTGAAATACGGGGTGTTACACTTTTTTATAAAAATGAAGCCATTATAAGACTCAGTTTCCATCATACAATGTAACGCAAGCCGAAGGATAAAGTTTTACCTTATAATGGCCAAAATATGCTTGATATGTATAAAACTAAAGCATTTGGTATTATTATTAGTGTTTATATATTTCTAAAACAATTTCAATCATAAGTATTAATCATAGACGGCATTGGTACCATATATTATGTCGCCATATATAGGTATACAATCAAAACCACACGATGTCGTATTTGGAAATTGGATTTCCGTCATGAATCAAGGCAGGGGATCACCCTTACCGCTTCGAGACGCTCTAGCCCGTGTCTCAGGAACAGCCGCAACTGCACCTTGGATCGTCAGGGCCTGTCCACACGGAGTGGATTAAAATGATAGAACATTGAGTTTCCCCGCCCTATGGGGCATCAACTGGTCATATACTGACCAAATCATCGGTCCTGTAACAACCGATATAACCGAGGCGCCTCGCTATCCATCGTCCACATAAGTAAAATGCCCGAGCGTGTAAAACCCAAAACACAACTCCTAGCTAGAAGGAAACGCATGTCCTCCCTAATGTCCTCTCCCGTTTCTAGCTCATACCAGGGTGTGAGGCCCGCGAATCAACGCTAAACACAAAGCTAGCTATTTAAAGCCCTTTTTGGATCATCAACCACAAAGCTCCACCTTTCAACAAAAGCCTTGATCACAACATCTCTGCATGCCACGTTGTCAATCTACAATGTCAGACACACATCCATTTACAAGTCCGTTCTGGGTCTGAACGAAATCAGAGGCACCTTATTCCTCTCCCGTATGTCCGATACAGGAGAGAAGCCCTCATACATCCAAACAATCAACAAGTACGTCCGGACAACCACCACTGTAAGCCCTTTAGGGCAGCAAATCCCATAAAAGGCATCAGTAGCCATCCATTCGATGTGAAGATCATCGGTCTTGCACCGTCGTCATATCTTTGATTTCTAACCTTCGATCAATTATTTGAAATGAGAATTAACTCAGCCTTTTCAAATAATTCACGTATATTTAGAATTTCAAATCAATTCATTTCAATGGTTAAATTTTATGACATCCATAATTCAGTTCATTAATGTAATTTTCACGTCAAACACATTCAACCATCAAATATCCTATAAACTAAGTAATTTCAGTTTATTTCCATTCCATATCATCTATAATATTTTATAACGATTTATCACTATTTTTATTTATTTAAATATAGCCAATTTATTCAAACGACGCTTCAGGCCATAATGCGGCCATGGCGGTGTTTTTCTTCATATTTGATTTACACATATCTAAAAATCCAAACAATTGATCTTTACAAATTTTATACCATTGGAAAGATCTTTTCAAAACGAACCCAACGGTTCCAGTTTTGGGAAAATCTGACGGTCGGATCTCCCGGTACAATCGTTTGAAGTTACGATTTCAAAATACGAACTACGGCGTCGTTATTCGAATTAATTTAATTATATTTATATATATTAATATAATCCATTTTGCCTCTATTTTCATTCAGATTTGAATTTAACATTTCACAAAATCTAACCGTTGGATCTTTAAAAATTTGGTGTCGTTGGAAAGATATTTCCAAAGCAGACCCAACGGTTTTGGTTTCGGGAAAATCCGATGGTCGGATTTCCCGCAATAATCGTTTAAAATCACGGTTTCAAAATACGAACTACAGCTTCGTTATTTGATTTATTTTAATTATATTTATATATATACACACACAAATATAATCCGTTCTTCGATTTCCACACCATTTCATTTCATATATATGATAAAAATAATATTTTTATCCAACTAATATATGTTTCAACATGTGAATATTTTTAATACTTCATATATATATATGTGAGTGATTTTTATTGTTAAAACGATTTATTTAAAACATGTATAATTTTAGCGATTCCTATATATAATAAAAATGTGCTTTCTATTGTTATAACAATTTATTTCAAACATGAATATTTTTGCGATTCGTATATGTAATGAAAATGTGATTTTTATTGTAAAAACGATTTATTTAAAACATGTATATTTTTAGCGATTCCTACATGTAATAAAAATGAGATTTTTATTGTTAAAACGATTTATTTAAAACATGAATATTTTATATACTTCATATACATGATAAAAATGTGAATTTTATTGTTAAAACAAATTATTTCAAACATGAATATTTTATATATTTCACATAAATGATAAAAATGTGATTTTTTTGTTCAACCGTTGTATTCGTCTATAAATATTTTTCCAACACATGAATATATTTCAATACATGAATATAAATCAAACATAGGAATATTTCAGAAAATTTCGGCAGCATAACAGCAGGTGGTTAAAAACCGGCATCGTCCCGAGTACGGCTCCTCGTACTACCTTACGCCTCGCAGCGTTCCCTAAGGGGCTTATCCTTATAATCTAAATATTTCAATCATTTTCATATCCCAATGGATTTTTCCACAAACAATTCCAATTTTATTTCAACCACAAACAATCGTTATCAACCATTCGCATTTATCAACCAAATTTCACGTCAACCAAAGTTCAAACAATCACAATCAATACATATTGTACATGGTCTGTGGATGAGGGGAGTATATATATAGATATACGTATATAAATATATTTCTACTTCATTTCAATTCCATTCAACGCACATATGATTTTTACAACGTATATATAACTTATGCATCGCACATACAACTTATACAACGCTTACACAGGAGGTGTACAACATTTATATAACTTATATATCAATTGTATAATTTATACATCGCCATTCCATATCGTTTATAATTTAGAAATCTCACATTGGGTTCCACTCCTCCAAAAATTGTAGAAAGCTCCAAAAATTCTCTGTTCTCTTCTAGAATGTAGAAGACGTCCACACGAGTCCAATGTCACTTGTTTCACTAAATTTCGACCACATAGCAAAAAGATATGATTTTTATTGTAAAATCATAATTCGTAGCGCTTTAAAGTGTTATTAACCATTTAAATATATAAAAACCGTACCTTTCTGAAATTGTTCGAAACTAAGTTTCGATTTATCTCAGAATCCGTGCAGCATGGTGATGATCGGAGGATACCATGTCGTCGACCTTGGAGAGGGATTTCCGGCGCTGGTAGGGTTGATCAGATTGACGGCCTCTAGGAGGAGATCCGTGGGTTTAAACGGCGCAACTTACTTGTGCTAGATTTCGAGATTCACACCACCAAACAGATCGAAGCGGGTATGGATCTGAAGTTCTTGGGGAGTACTACAAATTTCCCAACTGGAGCTAGGAGTATTGGTGCGTGGATTTGAAGAAAAAGAGGAAGGAAGGGATGAACAGGCGCCATCGTTCGTGAATAGAGGGTAGTGGGTTTTGGGTGGGACCAATGTACTGAACGGAGAGATATGATTGGCCATGTTTTATATTTAAATATTTAATTTAATTTAAATTCAAAAATACCCTTTTGTCCAAACGAACACCAATTCAAACCCAACGACTGTCCTCCCTAGCTAATTACCCTCATTCCAAACACAATGGAATATGTTTCATAGGCTCATTTGACAGTTTCAGTCAGTTTTTCTTCAATCAATTTGTCGGGGCCACATATTAAATCCAAAAATTCCCGAAAAATAAATCTAACTATGTTTGGACGGTACGGTCCCAACAAAACTGATTTTGTTAAATTTGGAGACCGTTTGAAAAATGGTCATTTTTTGGTCGATCCAAATTGACTGAAATTAACCAAACATTTTTCTTTTTCCATGCTCACATATTAACTCCAAAAATTATGAAATTTGAAACCTAGCAATAATTTGACATTCTAGATCCAACAAAAGTGGTTTCATCGAAAACGAAGGTCGTTTGCAAAATGTCTATTTTCAAGGGCTATATAAACTCCATAGCAACCTTTCTGAAAATTCATTTGGCCGTAACTTTTGATTTCCGCTATGAAATTTCGATTTTTCAGATTCGTTAGAAAGATATTCAAAAACAGATTTAAATATTTTTGGTTTCACTAAAATCCGTTTTATTTTGCATCCGTTACAGTCAATCAAAGCTCGAATTCAAATTTTCATACTACCGCGCTATTTCAGGCCTTGTTCTGTAATTAAAATAAATATATTTATTTTCCAACATCAGTTCAAATAGACTTTTGGTCGTTATTATTTAAAATAACTTATTTTAAATTTTCAAAATCCACTAAAATAGCCAAATTAAAATTTTTAAATTGGTTCAGATTTTCCTGGTTGTTACACTGTTTTTCAACAGAAACCTTGATCATTTGCATCTCAGCATGCCACACAGGCAATTCATGCCATGCGACTGATGTCCACCGATATATAATCTCTGAGCTCGTACGTCTTAGAGAAGGGTGTTAAGCAAGAGAATAAATTCTCCGCCGCCAAACAGATATATATTTAATAGAGATCAATCAACACAGAATAAAATCCAATGTTAGACAAATATCCATTTACAAGTTCGTTCTGGGTTTGAACGAAACCGGAGGCACCTTATTCCTCGTCCCATATGTCCAATACAGGAGAGAGGTCCTCGCATATCCGGTCGATCTCCAAGTACGTTTGGACGATCACCACTTATTACCTCGTCTTAGGTGTACAGCCCAATCAAGGCCAAGTTTAAACGATGTGAAGACCTTCGGTCTTTAACCACTGTCTTCATCGTCGACTTATCGTCGAATCAGTTATACAGAATGGGTATAAACCTGGACTTTTTGAATAACTCACGTATATAATAAACAAGTGCTATAAAAACACAACATACGTCTCATTCCAATTCTGAATATTCTTTTATTTAAATATTCACATCTTTAGGGATTTGTTCCCATTAATTTTATCAAAGATAAATTCTTTAAAATTTATTCTTTAATCTTCCTTTTGATATCATTCAAACCATATTAAGGTTTTCCAAACTAGTCGGGATTAACGCACCTTACCGAAGTAATCATTTGTTTAATTTCCCAATCCTAACCTATTAATCCCATGGAGCGAAACTGGTCTTACCCCATATCTAACACCACAGTGTTATAGGTAAATTTAATTACCATTTCCCATTCAAATCTAATTAAAGATTTAACTATCGCTTGGAGCAAAACTGGTGATATTCCACTGTCGATCATTTTCCAAATTTGATAATTTAAATTATCAATTCACATTTCAAACTAATTAAAGAATCATTAAAACTCCACTTAGTTTTAATCTTCCCCAAAATCAATATTAATAATTATTTAACTTTAGAAACACGAACATGCCGCATCGACAATCTACACCGTACTATTGATTTCTGCCTATATATAACCTTTGAGCTAGTATGTCTCAGAGAATGGTGTTAACCAAGAGAATAAATTCTCTGCCACCAAACAGATATATATTTAGCAGAGATCAACCATATAGTTCGAAATACAATGACAGACATGTAATCATATCTTTAACTGGGTTAAAGAACTAATGTCACTTAAAACACAGTTCACAATAAACCCAAACCATAGTATTGTAATGCTGCAAAGCCTAGGACAGCAGAGGAGCCGTGCTGGAAAAGGTGCCGGTGCTACCTACCCTACCGTTGTAATGCCGAAATTTTCTGAAATGACTATATAAAATTTTCGTTGTGTTGAATATATTGTTTGAACAATAAAAATTACATTTTTATTGTATGTATGAACTAATAAAAATATTCATATGTTGAATAAATTGTTTGAACGATAAAAATATCATTTTTTCATGAATGTGAAGTTATAAAAATATTCATATGTCGAATAAATTGTTTGAACGATAAAAATATCATTTTTATCATGAATGTGAAGTTATAAAAATATTCATATGTTGAATAAATTGTTTGAACGATAAAAAATATCATTTTTATCATGAATGTGAAGTTATAAAAATAGTCATGTGTTGAAATTGTTTGAACGATAAAAATATCATTTTTATCATGAATGTGAAGTTATAAAAATATTCATGTTTGAAATAAATTGTTGGAACAATAAAAATAACATTTTTATTGTATATATGAACCTTTAAAAATCGTCATTGGTTGAAATAAATGTTTGAACATTAAAAATAACATTTTTAATGTGGTAATGAACTATATAAAATAGTCATGTAGTGAAATAAATGTTTGTTCATTGAAAATAATAATTTTTAACATGTATATGAAGTGTTAAAAATAACTGTGTGTGGAAATCAATGTTTGTTCATTGAAAATAATATTTTTAAATGTATATGAAGTGTTAAAAATAACCATGTTTGAAAACAAATATTTGTCCGCTAAAAATATTATTTTTAGCATAGATATGCATATATATACATATGCTGAACAGGAAAATGGATTAGCTGTTGAGTAAAGAATTTATTTACGTGCCCGACAAATAGGTAAGCCTTAATGAGTTGGTTGCGCAATTTATTCTTATATAAACTCCTGTGAGTGCCATTGGACGCGGTGTGCTGGTTGTTCTATGTGAGATTATAAACAACACCATAGAATAGCAACAATTAATTTTGAATTACACTACATAGCATAATTCGTGAAGATAGCATACTCTATCATATACCATATAAGCATTTGGAGCTTATCTGACGAGGTTGGGATTACCATATGAGCAAGACGCTCGTATGGCGATGAATGAATTACAAGCTGAACTGAGGACTGATATAGACTAAATAAAATATAACCGTAAATTGCCAGATTTAATAAAAAACCCCACACGGGTCTAGAGATGACAATAATCACGTCTCTCTAGTTATTAGATACGGCACATGGATTATTTATTTTCCAACACTGGACAAGGTGACGAGAATTTATTCTTTGGATTTATGATCTTTACACACTCCCTTGGGCATAGAATAGGTCACTAAAAATTTTGTATTCTTACTCTGGATTTATTGTGTTCCTAATACGGCCTAATAAATTTCCAAACCCCTCTCCATACAAAGGAGGTTGTGGCGAAATTTTCCGAAATTTAAAGGCAGTAACCAAATTTTTGAAGTTAAAATGGTTTGGAAATTGTCGAATGAATTATATATATATATATATATATATATATATATATATATATATGTAAATTAAAATAAAACGAATCGTGTAGCTGTAGTTCACGTTTTGGAAGCGTAACTTTAAACGATTATACCGAGATATCTGACCGTCAGATTTTCCCGAAACTGGAACCATTGGGTTCTCTTTGGAAATATCTTTCCAACGATATAAAATTTATTAAGATTCAACGGTAAGATTTTGAGAAATGTGTAATTCAAATCTAAAGAAAAACAGCGCAAGGGCCGCGTAATGACCTGAAGCCTCGTTTAATTAAAATGGGCTATTTTTATATAAATAAAGATAGTGATAAGTCATTTTAAAATATTATAAACAAGTTAATTCTCATTTCAAATAATTGATCGATGATTAAAACTCAAAGATATGATGATGGTGCAAAACTGATGATCTTCACATTGAATGGATTACTACTGATGCCCTGGATCGGTTAGCACCCAGGAGGGGTTACAGTGGTAGTGGTCCGGACGTATTTGTTGATTTTTCGGATGTGCGACGGCCTCTCTCCTGTATTAGTCATATGGGACGAGGAATAAGGTGCCTCCGGCTTCGCTCAGTCCCAGAACGAGCTAGTAAATGGATGTGTGTATGACATTGGATTTTATTCTGTGCTGATTGATTTCTACTACATATATATTTGTTTGGTGGCAGATAATTTATTCTCTTGCTTAACACCATTCTCTAAGACGTACGAGCTTAGAGGTTATATATCGATAGACATCAGTCGCATGGTGTGGAATGTCAATGTGGCATGCTGAGATGCAAGTGATCAAGGCTTTTGTTGAAAAGCAAAGCCTTGTGGTTGATGATCAAAGCACGGCTTTAAATAGCATAGTTTTGTGTATAGCGTTAATTCACGAGCCTCACACCCCGGTATGAACCAGAAACGAGAGAGGACTACAGGGAGAACATGTGTTCCTTCTAGATAGAAGTGGTGTCATGGTAAGGAGCCCTGACATTTTTACTTATATGGACGGTGGAAAGCGAGGTACCTCGGATATATCGGTCATTACGGGGCAGATGGATGGATATGGTTGACATATTGACTAGACTTACGCCCCATAGGGTGGGGAAACGTATTGTTCAAGAATAACCAGTCCACAAATGTAAGAGTGGACAAGCCCTGAAGATCCAAGGGTCGAAGCGTTCTGATCCTGATACATGGGCTAGATTGTCTCGAATTCGGTAAGGACGATCCCTTGCCTTAGTTCATGATGGAAATCCAACTTCCAATATGACGTTATGTGGTTTTGATTGTAAAGATAGTATGGCGACATAGTAGGATGGGGTACTATATCGTTTATGATTGATATTATGATGGAAATTGTTTTTGAAACATATACACACTAATAATAATATCAGATGATTTTGTTTTATACGTATCAAGCATATTTTGGCCATTATAAGGTAAAACTCTATCCTCCGGTTTGCGTTGCATTGTGTGATGGGACTTGAGTCTTATAATGGATTCATTTTTGTAAAAAGCATTACGATGTTTAAATGATTTACTTGTTTTATGCACTGGCAATCCAATGGAGTAAACCCGTTACGCGGCGTGATCCTGTGATTAGCCTTATTATTAAATAAGTTAAGTAAATTTCTCATACCAGTCCCATGATTGACTCGTAGTTTGTTTCACTTTGCAAACTCGGGTGCCCCAATTTTCTACACGGGCAGCCTTGTATTCAGGTTTTAGCAGGCTCATTCTGGATAGCTATGGAGCTGAGGATAGTTTTCTATCATTTCTATTATGCTATTCAGAATTCATTATGTATATTATATTTGATTCCGCTGAGACCTTTTATATTATGCTGAAACTGTATTCTGTACTAAGTTTGATACTGTTATGCTATGTAACTCTGATGATTATACTATTTCCAGTGTATTTTGATGTACATTATCTGGTGTAATGATATGTTTTTATCCTGCTGCTATTGTTTATGTGTTATATTCCAATGATTATCCTTACTTCCGTGGCACGGGGGTTTGGGGTCATCAGATTTATCATATCACCAAATACTTGACGATTAATTCCAATCAAATCCAATAAATTAAGATTTGAAAATTTATTGCATTTAAACTCATATTTTCAAAATGTCCACTTTTACCGTATTTGGTAAATTAGGCTGAAAAATAAAAAAAATCAAATTATAGTTCAAATTCATTTTTATTGTCCAAATAACTTTAAAATCATTTATTATGATTTATCATAATTTTTCCATATTTTTAATAATTTTTGTAAAGTTGTTTCGATCGATTTTCAATCACGCTCACGTATTGTGTTTACAACAACCTTTTCAAAAATAGTTTCAAACATAACTTGAAATCTATAATTTGAAATTCAAAATTTCTTCTTTCATTTGAAAGTTATTATCAATAGAAAACAATTTTTTTCATTTTGGGAAAATCCTTAAATTTCATTAGTTACAGTCATTTGAAGTTCATGGTCGAAATTCGCGAACTATCGCTGAACTAGGCCTATTTAGATCAGAATTAATTTCAAAACGAAATTAATTCGTTTCACTACAAATTAATCTTATAATAGGACAATTTCCATTTTAAAACAAGATTTCAAACATTCAACCATTTAAAACAATTATTCATTTTAAATGAATATTATAATATTATTTCATAAATATTATATTTTTCTAAAATTCACTTCTTAATAATTTTATAAACCTTATGAAAAGGATATATCGGATATTAACTTTAAACCTGATACCTGATTATAAAACGAAATTAAACATTTTTAATATTATAATATTAATATAATATTATTATTTTTCAAAATTGAAACTTTTGAAAACCCAACTTTGCAAAAATAAATTTAAACAATATATAAGATGTTTGGAATAATTAGTTTGAGTTAAAAACATCATTTATATATCTCATTTCAATTCAATTTTGAATTTAATATCCAAAATCTATTTGAAATAAGAACAAGTCATTTCTAGTTCAAAACTCTTTCAAATTCTTTTCAGCCTTTTCAAAAGCTGCTTGAAATCACCTTAATTTCATTTCCGAATCATTTCGGATATAAAAATCCAATTTCCATTTTCATGCCTTATTTCACTTAAATGAATAAATATTCGTTTAAAAATTTCCAATGGAACGAGACTAACTAATTCCTGAAACATTTCCATATTCGTGGTGTGAATTGTGTGAACAATTATAATAACAACCACAACAATTATCATCTATAAATCAACGTATATAATATAAGCGTTATAAAGACTAATGCTTATACGTACAGTAAAATTAATAATAATAATTGTATTAACATCCATCATCCACAAAGCAGCCATAGAAACCATAACCAATCAATATAAAATCTGAAAATGATTATAATAACTTTTCCAAAATAAATTCAAAAAGTTCCTCACATTGGTTGGTCTCTGAAATAACGATCGTTTTTAAAATAAATTAAACAAAGGTTTAATTTAACTCAAAATTCCAACTAGTTGCAATCTTGTCCAAATCCATTCCATATCGTAGTATCCCCTTCCACTATTCCATAGCAACTCGTTTCACTCAATACTGATTTCATACGAACAAATTATAGCAGTTTGAACCTGAAAACTTTAATTTTGGTCATTAACTTATATTAATTAAATAATTAACCTTAATCTCTCCTTCCTCCTTCGTTCGTCTACTGCTCGTTCTGCCTAAATCACCACTGCGATCACTAGAGGTCGCTGGAGCACTGCCTCACCCCACTGTTGCCAGTGTCGTTCCGAGCTCGACCACCACCGACTGGTTCCGCCCCACCCACTGCTGCCTGCGCCGTTCCAAACTCGAGCACCGCTGATCGGTGTCGCCTTCACGTGCCACCATTGACCTGAATAACGCCCACGACCGAAAAACCTTCTAACCCCAAAATATATCGCCACAGGTGATTGTACGCCATCGGAACCATATTACCTGGTACGTCTCCTCCATCTCTTCCATCCCCTGGTTGAAGCCTTGACCTAAAATTGCCTGTAGCTGCCGGATTTCATCAAAATACAAAAATAATGTGCCTCCGTTTAAACAAAGATCCACGAAAATCCAAGACCCCAAACAACATATTAACCGTATGGATTTGAAGAGGAGAGAGAGTTCTACAACTTTCATGTTGAGAGTTTTTACTAAAAGCTAATGGATTTCGAGAGATTGAAGCAAGAAGAAGGGCCAATTTCGGCCTTTCGTTTCGTGGAAGCTGCGTTTTAAGCAGAGGAGGGTTTAAGGTTAAAGTGTTAGGTTATACGAGGACCATTTATTATTATTTTATTCAGTGGCTTCTAATGTAAGCTATTGAACACCATGAACTCCAAACGAAGCGCAACAACTGACGTACCCAGCCAAATACCCTTATTCTAGACACAATGGAGCATGTTTCGGAAGCCAATTCGATTGTTATATCCGTTTTTCTCAAAAACAACTTACATATTATAATAGATTTCAAATTGATTTTTTTAAGCAGGTTTAAATTGTCCACGCTCACATACTAATTCCGATTGACATGAAATTTGAAATCTTTTAATAAGTTAACGTTCCGGATTCGATGACACTAGTTTCGTCAAAATCCGAGATCGTTTGCTAAATGGTTATTTTCCAATATTAAATTAAATCGTTAAAAATATAATCGTTTTCAAAATATTCAAATCCATTGTAAATAAATTATTACAATCTTATATTCAAATAGAACTTCATATAACTTCAAAATAAACTAATTCATATTTTAATTTCAACATTTTCAATTTTAAGTAAAATTAAGGTTCAAAACTTAAATTAAATACATTCCAAGTCGTTAATTATTAAAATAAATCATTTTAAGTATTTAAATTAATTAAATATTCTTACTTGAAAAATCTGGATCGCCACAATAAGGCTGCCCAGAAATAAGTCTTAATGCTATATATTTTAGTGAGGTTTCTCACCTAAATGTCTTCCAGCATTCAATCCCTTTTTAATCCTTTGTTTTTCTGATTTAGTCTGGCTCCATACTTCCTCCTAGAAGTTACTGCCATTACTTTGTTTTATTTCTTATTTGAGTTTGATAGAAATAAAGTAAACTGGCAACTTAAAATGCCCAGTATTTAAACAACCCATTTAGCTAGGGTTTTAGGCTAACAATCCTCATATTACCCTATATTATTTTAGTTCCATAGCACTCTTAACTCACCTGACTACTCACCCAATTTCTCTTTTTAGTTTTTGTAAAAAAGAGAGGGAAATTTGGTTATAAATCATGGACTAGCACTGCTGCTTTATCACATAAAATCCCCTTTATATTTTTCCCATTTTAACCCTTGGTCATGTTTCTTGAATGTTTTTATTTCATTGCTTCTTGTGCCAAAGATTTATATGATTATATATAACTTGCCTATTACTTTTTATAGCATCTATAGCTTGCTAATTATACAAACAAATGCATCATATTTTTACTTTGTTTCTTTTCAGTATGTATGTACTTATATTTACCCAGAAATATTTGTTGCTTTGATCCAGACTTAACATATATTTATATATATTTCATATCCTAAGGCATGGTGTAACAGCCCGGAAAATCAGAACCAATTTAAATTTTTTATTTTGGCTATTTCAATGAATTTTATATAGTTAAAATAATTTATTTTAAATAACAACGATTTAAAATTTGTTTAAATCGAAGTTAGAACGAATATATTTATTTTAATTTTAAAAGGAATTAGAAATACACGGTAGTTTAAATTTTGAATTTGAACTTTGACTGAATGTACAGGATTTAAAATAAAACGGATTTTAGTGAAACCAAAAATATCTAAATTTGTTTAAAATTATCTTTCCAATGAATCTGAAAAATCGAAATTTCATAGCGGGAATAAAAAGATATGGCCAGTTGAATAGTCGCTATGGAATATAGTATAATTTATAACCCGTATAAATGGCCATTATACAAACGACCTCCATTTTCGACGAAACTATTTTTGTCGGGTCCGGAATGTCAAATTATTGCTAAGTTTAATTTTTCATAATTTTTGGAATTTATTTGTGAGCATGGTAAATTAAACTGTGATTCGATAATTTCTGTTGAATTTAATCGACCGTTAAAAAGGCCATTTTTCAAACGGTCTCCAAATTCGACGAAATTAATTTTGTTAAGACTCTACTGTCAAAACATAGCAAGATTTATTTTTCGGGAATTTTCGGAGTCCGTATGTGGCCCTGGTGAATTTAAATGTACGATCGAATTAATTAAATAAATGATTTAAATTTTAAATTAAAGAAAACAGGTTGAAAATGATCGTTTGGGCTGACGGGAACTAGCCAATTGCATCTAGGTAGGAACAACTTTTGTTGGGCTGGAATTGGAGCTATCATAAATTAATGGGTTTTTTTTATAAATTCGGACATTTAACATTATTATATTATAAATAATAGAATTCTCAAAACCCTAGAACTACTGGAGCCGCTGCCATCACCCTTGTTCATGGCCGAAATTGCTCTAAACTTTCACCACTAAAATTCCTCAATCCAATCAGTGAAACACATCGGTTCTTTGGAGGAATTCATAGAGATTTCTCTCCTCATTTCGTCCATACGGTGAACACCATCTAAAATTGGGTATTTTGATCGTTCCAGCACCCAAAGCCCCTTTGATCGAACCGTGGCCCACCCCTGTAGCCACCGTTGCACGCCACGCTGTGGGTCCCCCGTGAAGTGTGCCACCTCCCTCCTCGACGCAGTTGACTCTGATCGTCCTGATGCCTTGTGATTTGAACGTAAATAGGAACCTAAGGATCGAAACATTTAGGATAAGGCAAGGCCGTGTTCTGTAGTGGAGGAAGAAGGGTAAATCCCTCATTATTTAATTAATTTATTTTATTTAAATTATTACCGAACTAAAATAAATCATATCTTATTCATATGAACTCGGAATTGAAAATTTTCAGATCCATTACGACCGTAAGTCCGAGATCTACATTTCTGGACTGACTAGAACGAATTCTAAGCAGATCAAATTTTGGACAAATTTTAGATCTGAATCATTCAGAATTAAACGACTATGAGAAATCTATTTATTTCTTCTTCTTAAATAATTAGAAATAATCCTGATTTTATTATCACCAATCTGTAGTTAATTCCAATTTGTTATGATTCATGATTTGATCTGTGATGGATGTAGTATGTAGATCTGTTTATTTGGTGATATTGTGTTGTGATAAAATAGTTAAAAACATATAGATCATTTTGTTGTAATAAAGTGAGTGAAACAAAAATATAAAATTTTTGTTTAGATAAAATTGTCAAATTAGAATCATTGGACAAAATTCATCATTTTGTTAGTTAAAATAGCGGAACCAAGAATTATCATTTTTGGGTTTATTAGAATATTTGGATTAAAAGAATTATCGTTTTGTTATTTGGAATAATTGGACAAAACTTATCATTTTTATCGAATTGGAACCATTAAACAAAAATTATCATTTTTGTCAAAATTAGAATAATTGCACTGGAATTGTCATTTTTGTTTAAATAAAATTGGTCAAAACAAAAATGAACATTTTTGTTTAAATCAGATTATCAGAATTTTCAACAAATATGAAACATCAATTTTTGTCAATTTGTTGAACTAGAGTTTTCAACCAAAATAAAATATACATTTTTGTCATTTTGTTGAATTAGAGTTTTCAACAAAAATAAAATATACATTTTTGTCATTTTGTTGAACTAGAGTTTTCAACAAAAATGAAATATCAATTTCTATCATTTTGTTAAATTATAATAAAAATAGAGAAATGTTCATGTTTTTAAAATAATAACATGTTTACATTAAAAATTCACTTTTGGTAATGTTAAAAATTAGAAAAATGTTCATGTTTTAAAATAAAAACATGTTTACATAAAAAAATTACTTTTTAATGTAATGTTAGAAATAGAGAAAGGTACATGTTTTAAAGTAAAAACATATTAACATTAAAATTTCACATTTTGATGTAATGTAAGCGACTAGGAAAAATGTTCATGTTAAATATAGGAACATGATAACAATAAAAACCTTATTTTTAATGTAATGAATGAATCATTGGAAAATGTTCATTTTTACATAAAAGCATGTTAACATTAAAAATCTCATTTTTATAAAAAAGAATGATTCATATGAAAATTGTTCATAGTTGAATAAAATTGCTGAAACACTAAAAATCATATTTTTAATGTAAAGATTGATTCATTAGAAATATTGACTATTTGAATAAAAATGTTGCAACATTGAAAATTCCATTTTTAATGTAAAAGTGATTTAGTAGAAAACATATGTAAGAGGATATTTGTATGTTAAAACATTATTTTTAACATGCTAGAAAGGAGGAAAATGAAAACATAGCTTTCATACATTTTGTTTAAAATAGAATTGTTAACAAATTGAAACATCAAAATATGCATTAAAATTTGTGTATCAATCTAGGAGATATTTTTATTTGCAATGCATATATTAGAATTTATATGCATAGTTAAAATTACATGTTTATTTACAATGCATATACTAGAATTTATATGCATAGCTAAAATTACATTTTTATTTGCAATGCATATACTAGAATTTATATGCATAGTTAAAATTATATTTTTATTTGCAATGCATATATTAGAATTTATACGCATAGTTAAAAGTACATTTTATTGACAATGCATATATTAGAATTTATATTCAAGTTAAAATATCATTTTATTGACAATAAGTACATTAGAATTTATATGAATTATTTTTATTGTAATAACATACACTGAAAAACTTTATAAAAATAAAATATTCCCTTTTTATTTGTTAAAGTTAAAAATAGAAATACAAATAAAAATCATCTTTTTATTTGTCATTGGCCCAGTTTTCATGTAAATGAAATATATTTTGGTTGACATTACGAATATGTAGATATGATATGCCAATAAAAACATTCTTTTATTGGGCATGTTAAACACGTTAGTGGAATCGTCGAATGGTTTATATTTATATATAATTATACATATAAATATAAATTAAAATTAAACGAATTGCGCGCAATAGTTCAAGTTTCAGAATCGTAACTTTAAACGATTATACCGAAAGATCCGACCTTCGGATTTTCCCAAAACTAGAACTGTTAGGACTACTTTGGGAAGAACTTTCCAACGATATAAATTTTGTTAAAATCCAACGGTTATATTTCGAGATATGTGTAAATCAAATTTTGATAAAAACAATGCTAGGGCCGCCTATTGACCCGAAGCGTCGTTAAATTAAATTAGGCTATTTTAATATAAATAAAAATAGCGATAAATCGTTATTAAACAATGTTAACGATATGAAATGGTTTTAAATTATATATATGCGAGAATCATTTGGAAACACCGAGTTCAATCTCATTTCAAATGATTATACAACGATTCAAACCGAAGATATTGAAGACGGCGATTGAAGACCGGCGATCTTCACATCGAATGGATAACTAGTGATGCCCGACATTGGTTAGCTCCCAGTAAAGGGTTAAAGTGGTAGTTGTCTGGACGTACTTGTTGACTGTCTGGATAAGCGAGCACCTCTCTTTCGTATTATATATACAGGACGAGGAATAAGGTGACTCTGGTTTCGTTCAGACCCAGAACGGACTTGTAATGGATGTGTATGACATTGAATTTCATTCCATATAAATTGATTTCTATTTAATATATATCTGATTGGTGGCGGAGAATTTATTCTCTTGCTTAACACCCTTCTCTGAGACGCACGAGCTCAGAGGTTATATATTAGTAGTTATCGATTGCATGGCGTGAATTGTCAATGTGGCTTGCCAAGATGCAATTAATCGAGGCTTTTGTTGAAAAGCAGAGCCTTGTGGTTGATGATCAAAGCATAGCCTATTTCGGCATAGCGTTACCTCGCAAGCCTCACACCCCGGTATGAGTCAGAAACGCGATAAGGAAAATCAGGGAGTGCACACATTTCTTTCTAGCTAGAAGTGGTACCAATGTTTTGCAAGCCCTGACATTTTACTTATGTGGTTGATGGATTATGAGGCGCCTCGTATTTATTGGTCGATAGTAACCAAATTATATGTTCAATAGGATCGGAAAGCGTGTGTTCAGGAATTGCCAATCCACTAAAGTATTTGTGGACCCGCCCTGCAGGATCCTAAGGTTCGCCAGTGTTTGAATCCTGGGACATTGCTAGAGTGTCTCCAATCGGTAGGAGATCGTCCCTAGCCTTGACTCATGACGGAAATCCAATTTCCAATACGACATTTCGGTTTTGATTGTAAACCTATATATGGCGACATAGTAGGTTGGGGTACTATGCCGTCTAGGATTAATACATTTACTTTGAAGTATTTTAAAACTGATTAGACACTAATAATAATATTAAAATATTATTTTTCTATGTACCAAGCATGTTTGATCATTATAAGGTAAAACTCTATCCTTTGGTTTGCGTCGCATTGTGTGATGGGCCTTGAGTCTTATAATGATTTCATTTTTCTAAAAGCATTGCATTGTTTTGAAAATAAAATTTATTTAACTTATGCACTGGAAATCCAATGGAGAAAACCCGTTCCGCGTTAGTGCCGTGGTCCTATGATTAGCCATATTGTTAGAAAAGTTAGGAAAGATTTCTCATACCGGTCCCATGACCGACTCGTAGTTTGTTTCACTTTGCAAACTCGGGTGCCCTCTTTTAACATGGGCAGCCAAGTGATAGGTTTAGGTATTTATGCAATATGTTGGACTGGAGCATGCTTGTGAGCTGAAGATGAAGATCATTTTATCTTTTATTTATGCTTTGAGACATTCATAACTTTTGATTATGATGTACTTGATGGAGATTGAGACTTATTTGTTTTTGTTGAGACTTATATTTGCTAAGTGTATCCTGTAACTGTGCACTCTGATGTCTTTGATGTTGTGATGTTGATGACATTCCTATTTCCGCTGCAATGATTTATGTATTACGATGTTATCTGAGATCTGCTATTGTTGTAATTATGTTATATTCCTATCATTATCCTTGCTTTCGTACTACGGAAGTTTGGGTTCGTCACATTTGATATCAGAGCTAAAGGTTAACCTTAGCTTCGGAATATAACATTTTTAAAACAATTCGTCTAGATGGAATCAGCAGTATTTTAAGGCGAGTAGCTCATTAAAGATAGGATTAGTAATGTCCTAGAATGAGCACAGCAGAATAGCATATATTAATCAGTCATTACATCATTATCATCTTTCCATATGTCTCTACTTTTAATTTTTTCTTTAAAATTATCATTTCTGTTAGTCTGACTCTTTCCTTGATGGTACGGAACTAACTAGAAAATGAGCACTAGAGCGAGAGCTAGAGCCCGAGGCAGAGGTGGGGCCAGAGGACCAGTAAGAGATGAGTCTCCCACTGCTCAGAGGCAGCCCACTTCCGAGGCTGTAACACCACCACCTCCACCCCCATAGCCTTTTGACTTGGACAATGTGGCCAAGAAGTTCAGAAATTTAGGGGGCATGTCATTCACCGGGCAATAGACAGTAATAGAAGCACAGGCTTGGCTCAAAAATTGCGAGAAGAAATTGAAGGCCTGTAATTAGAAGACCACCGCAAGCGCTTTTTGGCATCATGACTATTGAAAGATGAGGCTAAAAACTGGTGGGATACAGTCATCATTGGCAATAATGAGACCGACATGTCGTGGGCCAAATTCAAGGAACTCTTCAACGAGAAGTTTATTCCTCCGCAGGAAGTAGAGCGTCTCCATGATCAATTTGCCAACTTGCAGCAAGGAGATATGACTATTTCGGTATTTGTGCGGAAGTTTGAAGAACTCTCACGCTATGCTCAAGAATTAGTTCAGGAGCCAGTGTAGAAAAACAAAAGATTCATTAATGGCCTCTCCAAGAAATATTTGAACAAAGTCACCACACACATTAAGCTCCCCTTTAATGAGGTGATCGAAATGGCTTGCCGCTATGAGGACAATGACAGAAATTCACAACAGGAACGTGAGAAGAATCAGAATAATAACAAAAGGAAGCAAGCTGACAAGAAATCAGAGGCGAGCAATTCTTCTACCGCCAAGCCTCAAGGAAGAAAGAGAGACAAGTCTAAGGTGAAATGCTTTAATTGCCAAAAGATGGGGCACTTTGACAACGAATGCCGAGCTCCGAAGAAACCAAGGAGAAATGAGTCAGGACCCAGCCAGAATTCTCATGGCACCAGGGACTGCTTTAATTACCACAAGCCAAGGCATCTTGTCAAGAATTGTCCATTGCTAAAGAAAACTGAGGTGGATCATGTCTACAATGGAGCAGCCGCACCAGCTTCTTCCGAGGGAGTAGGTAAACTTGATGTTTTAGGTGGTACTCTTAATATTAAGAACATTCCCATTACAGTATTGTTTGACACTAGTGCATCAAGAAGTTTCATTTCTAGTGACATGATTAAAAAGTTAAAACTGAAACCAAGGAAACTTAAAGAATCGATTAGAGCCCATAGTCCGATAGGAGGTTCACTTATTCTCAATCGATATTGTAGAGTGCATGTTTCTTATTCTTACTTCCAGTTCCCTTTTGACTTGATCGTTATGAGTTTTTCCGGATATGATATCATACTTGGACTAGATTAGCTAACAGAGTATGAGGCTGAGTTACTATGCGCTGAAAGAACAGTTAAAATTAAAACCAAATTCAGAGATATTATTGTTATACCATGCCACGGCTCAGCCATAAATAGGAAAGAATTCTGGTCTTCTTTAGAAGTCACTCCTTCTTCTATTGAGGATATTCCTGTTGTCAGAGATTATGCGGATGTGTTTGAAGAAGTAGATAGCTTACCTCAGCGCAGAGAAATCGACTTCAGGATTGACTTAGTTCCCAATGCAAGGCCCATTGTGCATCCTATTCGGAGAATGACACTGAAAGAAATGGAGGACCTGAGCAATCAAACAAAACAGCTTTTGTGGAAGGGTTTGATTAGGCCTAGCTTCTCAACTTGGGGTGCAGCAATGGTGTTTGTCCCAAAGTCAGACGATACCCTCGGGCTATGTATGGACTACCGTGACCTCAATAAGCAAATGCTGAAAAATTAATATCTGCTGCCATGTATCGATGATCTGTTGGACCGCTTGAATGGAGCGCAAGTATTCTCTAGGATGGACCTAGCAATTGGTTTCCATCAATTACGCATTGCCGAAGAATGTGTTTCTTTGACAACTTTCAGAGGGCCAGACTTATTCTATGAATGGGTAGTAATGCCCTTCGGCTTATGTTACACTCCAGCCTACTTTGTCGATCTGATGAAAAAAGTTTTCCAGGATTTCTTAAATAAATTCGTCCTGGTTTTCATCGAGGACATCTTAATCTTTCCTAAAACCACTACTCAGCATGAAAAAGCATCTGAAAGAAGTATTGGAGATTCTGAGAAAGAATGTGTTGAAAGCCAAATTCTCTAAATGTATATTCTGGCAAGAAGAAGTGAAATTTCCCAGTCATGTTGTATCAAACATAGGCATTTCAACAGACCCAGGAAAGATCTCAGCCATCCAAGATTGGAAGCAGCCTAGCACTCCTACAGAAGTCAGAAGTTTCTTAGGATTGGCTGGCTATTATCGGAAATTCGTTAATTTTTTTTCGAAATTGTCATGTATATTGATGAAGCTGACTAATAAGCATACAAAGTTCATTTGGACACCCGAATGTGAGGGAGCTTTCCAAGAGCTGAAATTAAGGTTGACCATTCCTCTTGTGTTGACCATTATTGATGGCAATCAGGATTTGAAAGTCTAGATAGATGCTTCTATTGAAGGTTATTCCTTTTATCTAAAAAAACTGTTAGAGATGACATTTTTAATGATAAATCCTATTTTAACATGTTATCCTTTTTATCTATTTAAGGTATTGGTGCGGTGTTAATGCAAAGGGACAAAGTAGTTGCATATGTTAGCCATCAATTGAAACCGCATGAGAAGAAATACTCCACTCATGATCTTAAGTTGATGGCCATCGTATTTGCTTTAAAGATATGGCGGCACTATCTGTTGGGTAAGAAGTTCGAACTATATACTGATCACAAATTCTTGAAGTATCTGTTCACCCAAAGAGACTTGAACTTGAGGCAGCAACGTTGGGTTGAATTTCTTGCGGCCTATGATCTGGACATCCTATATACTCTAGGAAAAGCCAATGTTGTAGCCAATGCGCTCAGCAGGAAGAATGCAGATAGTGCTAACCTAATCATCGCCAGTCTTATCATTACGCCTACATTAATGGATAAGATTTCTGCCCTTCTAAAAGATGATAAATTTATTCAAATGATTAGCGAGCGAGTTCGAAAGGGAGAAGCATCAAGCTTCCAAATAGACATCAAGGGGACTCTTACGCTGCAAGGACGAATCTGTGTGTCAGATATTCTTGAGCTAAAAAGAGAAGTTATGAATGAATGTCACAAATCTAAGCTCAGTATTCATCCAGGGGTAAGAAAGATGTATCATGATCTTAAGCGCATCTTTTGGTGGAAGGCGATGAAGAGGTACATTTCCATATATGTTGCTAGATGTTTCTCCTGCCAGCAAGTTAAAAGCGATCAACAAAAGCTCGCAGGATTGTTGCAACCGCTAGAGGTTCCAAGTTGGAAGTGGGACCAAATTTCTATGGACTTCATTGATGGCTTGCCCCGAACTAGAAAAGGCAATGACAGTACATGGGTGATTGTAGATCGTTTCACGAAGACTGCCCATTTCATCCCTGTCAGATCTAATAGAACAGCCCGAAGTCTGGCGTAGCTTTATTTATGAGAGATTGTCAAATTACATTGAGTTCCCAATAGCATTGTTAGTGATTGTGATCCGATATTTGCTAGCAAATTCTGGGAAGCTTTCCAAGAAGAGCTTGGGACCAAGTTGAATCTAAGCACCGCTTATCAACCTCAGAAAGATGGCCAGACTGAGAGTGTGAACCGCATATTGGAAGACTTGTTGTGAGCATGCATTCTTGATTTTGGCGGGTCATGGGAAGATCACTTGCACTTGGTTGAGTTCTCTTGTAATAACAGCTACCAAGCAAGCTTGCATATGTCGCCATTGGAAGCATTATATGGCAGGCCATGCAGATCTCCCGCATGTTGGGTGGAACCCGGCAATAGATTAGTATTGGGCCCTGACATGATTCATGAAGTATCAGATAAAGTTGATTTTATTAAGAAGCATCTACTGGCTGCTCAGAGCCGATAGAAGAGCTATGCAGAATCACGAAGAAGGAATTTAGAATTCTCTGTTGACAATTATGTATACTTGAGGGTTTCCCCACTGAGGGGTGTGATTTGATTTGGGAAGACTGGGAAGTTGGCATCAAGATTCGTTGGTCCATTCCTTATTCTTGAAAGGATTAGAACTCTCGCTTATAGGGTGTAGTTGCCTGACTAGTTGCCATGGGTGCATGATGTATTCAATGTGTCTCAACTCAGAAAGCATGTTCATGATCCAGACTTAGTTGTGGAGGAAGCAGCACAACAAGATTTGGGATTATCCCGAGCTTAGCAGTAAGGAAGGAGCCAGTGAAAATTGAAGGTAAAGAGACCCAAGTCCTGAGGAACAAGAGGATCCATTTAGTCAAAGTGCAGTGGAGCGGGGATCCTAGAGACTGTACATGGGAGACTGAGGATAGCATCAAGCAGGCTTATCCCAAGTGTAGAGTGGACATCTCCGAGTAACTCTTGTGTTGAGGTACATTTACAATATGTTGCATTTTCTGTTTTGTTTCCTACTTTACTATTGTTTCCTTTTTGGGGACGAAAAGTTTTTAAGTGAGGGAGACTGTAACAACCCGGAAAATCAGAACTAATTTAAAATTTTTATTTTAGCTATTTGAATGAATTTTGAATAGTTAAAATAATTTATTTTAAATAACAATGATTTAAAATTTATTTAAATTGAAGTTAGAATGAATATATTTATTTTAATTTCAAAAGGAATTAGAAATAGCACGGTAGTTTGAAATTTGAATTTGAACTTTGACTTAATGTACAAGATTCAAAATAAAACCGAATTTAGTGAAACCAAAAATATCTAAATCTGTTTAAAAATAACTTTCCAATGAATTCGAAAAATCAAAATTTCATAGCGGGAACAAAAAGATATGGCCAGTTGAATAGTCGCTATGGAATATAGTATAATTATAGCCCGTATAAATGGCCATTATACAAACGACCTCCATTTTCGACGAAACTATTTTTGTCGGATCCGGAATGTCAAATTATTGCTAAGTTTAATTTTCCATAATTTTTGGAATTTATTTGTGAGGATGGTAAATTAAACTGTGATTCGATAATTTCTGTTGAATTTAATCGACCGTTAAAAAGGCCATTTTTCAAACAGTCTCCAAATTCAACGAAATTAATTTTGTTAGGACCGTACTATCAAAACATAAGTAGATTTATTTTTCAGGAATTTTCGGAGTTCGTATATGGCCCCGGTGAATTTAAATGTACAATCGAATTAACTAAATAAATGATTTAAATTTTAAACTGAAGAAAGTAGGTTGAAAACGATCGTTTGGGATGACGGGACATAGCACATTCCGTCCAGAACAGGGACAATTAGGTACGAACAACTTTTGTTGGGCTGGAATTGGAGCTATCAGAAATTAATGGTTTTTTTTATAACTTTGGACATTTAATATTATTATATTATAAATAATAGAATTCTCAAAACCCTAGAACTATTAGAGCCGCCGCCATCACCCTTGTTCATGGCCGAAATTTCTCTAACCTTTCACCATTAAAATACCTCAATCCAATCTGTGAAACACATCGGTTCTTTGGAGGAATTCGTAGAGATTTCTCTCCTCTTTCCATCCATACGGTGAACACCATCTAAAATTAGGTGTTTTGATCGTTCTAGCACCCCAAAGTCCCTTCGATCGAACCACCGCCCACCCCTGTAGTCGTTGTCGTCGCACGCCACACCGTGGATCCCCCCTGAAGCGTGCTACCTCCCTCCTCGATGCAGTACACTCCGATCGTCCTGAAGCCTTGTGATTTGAACGTAAATAGGAACCCTAGGATTAAAACATTTGGGTTAAGGCACGACCGTGTACTGTAGTGGAGGTAGAAGGGTAAATCATTTATTATTTAATTAATTTGTTTTGTTTCAATTATTATCGATTTAAACTAAATTATATCTTATTCATATGAACTTGGACGCCACCTCCCTCCTCGATGCAGTACACTCCGATCATCCTGAAGCCTTCTGATTTGTACGTAAATAGGAACCCTAGGATCGAAACATTTGGGTTAAGGCACGACCGTGTTCAGTAGTGGAGGAAGAAGGGTAAATCCTTCATTATTTAATTAATTCATTTTATTTAAATTATTATCGATTTAAACTAAACCATATCTTATTCATATGAACTTGTAATTGGAAACATTTGGGTTAAGGCACGACTGTGTTCTGTAGTGGAGGAAGAAGGGTAAATCCTTTATTATTTAATTAATTTATTTTATTTAAATTATTAGCATTTTAAACTAAATCATATCTTATTCATATGAATTTGGAATTGTAAACATTTGGGTTAAGGCACGACCGTGTTCTGTAGTGGAGGAAGAAGTGTAAATCCTTCATTATTTAATTAATTAAATTTATTTAAATTATTGTCGATTTAAACTAAATCATTTCTTATTCATATGAACTTTATTTTTGATTTAAACTAAATCATATCTTATTCATATGAACTTGGAATTGAAAATTTTCAGATCCGTTATGATCGTGAGTCAGAGATCTACATTTCTGGACAGACTAGAACGAATTCTGAGCAGATCAAATTTTGGGCAAATTTCAGATCTAAATCATTCAGAATTAAACGACTGTGAGAAATATATTTAATTCTTCTTCTTCTTAAATAATTAGAAATAATCCTGATTTTATTATCACCAATCTGTAGTTAATTCCTATTTGTTATGATTCATGATTTGATCTGTGATGGATGTAGTATGTAGATCTGTTTATTTGGTGATTTTGTGTTGTGATAAAATAGTTAAAACATATAGATCATTTTGTTGTAATAAAGTGAGTGAAACAAAAATATAAAATTTTTGTTTAGACAAAATTGTCAAATTAGAATCATTGGACAAAATTCATCATTTTGTTAGTTAAAATAGTGGAACCAAGAATTATCATTTTTGGGTTTATTAGAATAGTTGGATTAAAAGAATTATCATTTTGTTATTTGGAATAATTGGACAAAACTTATCATTTTTATAGAATTGGAACCAATGGAAAAAAAATTATCATTTTTGTCAAAATTAGAATAGTTCCATTGGAATTGTCATTTTTGTTTAAATAAAATTGGTCAAATATGAAACATGAAATTGTTAGAATTTTCAACAAATATGAAAACATCAATTTTTGTCAATTTGTTGAATTAGAATTTTCAACAAATATGAAACATCAATTTTTGTCATTTTGTTGAACTAGAGTTTTCAACAAAAATATGAAATATACATTTTTGTCATTTTGTTGAACTAGAGTTTTCAACAAAAATAAAATATACATTTTTGTCATTTTGTTGAACTATAGAGTTTTCAACAAAAATAAAATATGCATTTTCGTCATTTTGTTGAACTAGAGTTTTCAACAAAAATAAATATACATTTTTGTCATTTTGTTGAACTACAGTTTTCAATGAAAATAAAATATACATTTTTGTCATTTTGTTGAACTAGAGTTTTCAACAAAAATGAATATCAATTTCTATCATTTTGTTGAATTAGAATAAAAGTAGAGAAATGTTCATGTTTTTAAAATAAAAACATGTTTACATTAAAAGTTCACTTTTTAATGTAATGTTAAAAATTAGAAAAATGTTCATGTTTTAAAATAAAAACAAGTTTACATTAAAAATTTACTTTTTAATGTAATGTTAGAAATAGAGAAAGGTACATGTTTTAAAATAAAAATATGTTAACATTAAAATTTCACATTTTGATGTAATGTAAGCGACTAGGAAAAATGTTCATGTTAAATATAGGAACATGATAACATTAAAAACCTTATTTTTAATGTAATGAATGAATCACTGGAAAATGTTCGTTTTTACATAAAAGCATGTTAATATTAAAAATCTCATTCTTATAAAAAAGAATGATTCATATGAAAATTGTTCATAGTTGAATAAAAGTGTTGAAACATTAAAAATCATATTTTTAATGTAAGGATTGATTCATTAGAAATATTGACTGTTTGAATAAAAATGTTGCAACACTGAAACATCAAAATATGCACTAGAATTTGTGTATAAATCTAGGAGACATTTTTATTTGCAATGCATATATAAGAATTTATATGCATAGTTAAAGTTACATTTTTATTTGCAATGAATATACTAGAATTTTTAGGCATAGTTAAAATTACATTTTTATTTGCAATGCATATACTAGAATTTATATGCATAGTTAAAATTACATTTTTATTTGCAATGCATATACTAGAATTTATATACATAGTTAAAATTACATTTTAATTTGCAATGCATATATTAGAATTTATATGCATAGTTAAAAGTACTTTTTATTGACAATGCATATATTAGAATTTATATGCAAAGTTAAAATATCATTTTATGAACAATGCATATATTAGAATTTATATGCAAAGTTAAAATATCATTTTATTGACAATAAGTACATTAGAATTTGTATGTATTATTTTTATTGTAAAAACATACACTGAAAAACTTTATACAAATAAAATATTCCTTTTTATTTGTTAAAGTTAAAAATAGAAATATAAATAAAAATCAGGTTTTTATTTGTCATTAGCCCAGTTGTCATGTAAATGAAATATATTTTGGTTGACATTACGAATATGTAGATATGATATGCCAATAAAACCATTCTTTTATTTGGCATGTTAAACAAGTTAGTGGAATCGTCGAATGGTTTATACATATATATATATGTATATGTATATATATATATATATATATAGATTAAAACTAAACGAATCGCGCGCGGTAGTTCGCGTTTCGGAATCGAAACTTTAAACGATTATACCGAAAGATCCGACCGTCGGATTTTCCCAAAACTGGAACCGTTAGGACCGCTTTGGGAAGATCTTTCCAATGATATAAATTTTGTTAAAATCCAATGGTTAGATTTCGAGATATGTGTAAATCAAATTTTGATAAAAACAGGGCCAGGGCCGTCTATTGTCCCGAAGCTCGTTAAATTAAATTGGGCTATTTTTATATAAATAAAAATAGCAATAAATCGTTATTAAACAATATTAACGATAGGAAATGGTTTTAAATTATATATATGCGAGAATCATTTGGAAAGACCGAGTTCAATCTCATTTCAAATGATTATATGACAATTCGAACCGAAGATATTGAAGACGGCGATTTAAGACCGGCGATATTCACATCGAACGGATAACTACTGATGCCCGGCATTGGTTAGCTCCCAGTATAGGGTTAAAGTGGTAGTTGTCCGGGCGTACCTATTGATTTTCCGGATAAGCGAGCACCTCTCTTCCGTATTGGACATACGGAACGAGGAATAAGGTGACTCCGGTTTCGTTCAGACTCGGAACGGACTTGTAAATGGATGTGTGTTTGACATTGAATTTCATTCCATGTAAATTGATTTCTTTTTAATATATATCTGATTGGTGGCGGAGAATTTATTCTCTTTCTTAACACCTTTCTCTGAGACGCACGAGCTCATAGGTTATATATTAGTAGTTATTGATTGCATGGCGTGAATTATCAATGTGGCGTGCCAAGATGCAATTAATCGAGGCTTTTGTTGAAAGGCAGAGCCTTGTGGTTGATGATCAAAGCATAGCCTATTTCGGCATAGCTTTGTGTATAGCATTACCTCGCGAGCCTCACACCCCAGTATGAGTCAGAAACGGGACAAGGGAACGCAGGGAGTGCACAGGTTTCTTTCTAGCTAGAAATGGTATCAAGGTTTTGCAAGCCCTGACATTTTACTTATGTGGTTGATGGATTATGAGGCGCCTCATACTTATTGGTCGATAGTGACCAAATTATAGGTTCAATAAGACCGGGAAGCGTGTGTTCAAGAATTGCCAATCCACTAAAGTATTTGTGGACCGGCCCTGCAGGATCCAAGGGTTTGCCAGCGTCTAAATGCTGGGACATTGGAAGAGCGTCCCGAACCGGTAGGAGATCGTCCCTAGCCTTGACTCATGACGGAAATCCAATTTTCAATACGACATTTTGGTTTTGATTGTAAACCTATATATGGCGACATAGTAGGATGGGGTACTATGATGTCTAGGATTGATACATTTACTTTGAAGTATTTTAAAACTGATTAGACACTAATAATAATATTAAAATATTATTTTTCTACGTATCAAGCATGTTTGATCATTATAAGGTAAAACTCTATCCTCTGGTTTACGTTGCATTGTTGATGGGACTTGAGTCTTATAATGACTTCATTTTTCTAAAAGCATTGCGTTGTTTTGAAAATAAAATTTATTTAACTTATGCACTGGCAATCCAATGGAGAAAACCAGTTCCGCGTTAGCGGCGTGGTCCTGTGATTAGCCATATTGTTAGAAAAGTTAGGAAAGATTTCTCATATCAGTCCCATGACCGACTCGTAGTTTGTTTCACTTTGCAAACTCGGTTGCCCTCTTTTAACACGGGCAGCCAAGTGTAGGTTTAGGTATTTATGCAATATGCTGGACTGGAGCATGCTTGTAGGCTGAAAATGAAGATCATTTTATCTTTTATTTATGCTTTGAGACATTTAGACATCTTTTGATTATGATATACTTGATGGAGATTGAGACTTATTTGTTTTTGTTGAGACTTATATTTGCTAAGTGTATCCTGTAACTGTGCACTCTGATGTCTTTGATGTTGTGATGTTGATGACATTCCTATTTCCGCTGCAATTATTTATGTGTTACGATGTTATCTGAGATCTGCTATTATGGTAATTATGTTATATTCCTATGATTATCCTTGCTTTCGTACTACGAAAGTTTGGGGTCGTCACACATGGGTATTTAAATTTGTTTCATGTATCTTATTTTCCGGAATCACAACTATGTACACGTTATACTTATATTCGTGCAAAACCCCATTCACTAGTTGTTGCCTATGTGTTTGTTAAAATATATATTCTTCCATGCTTAAAATATCATACTAATTTTTCTTCCAATTTATTGTTTATATAAACACATTTTGTATATCTTATACCTGGAGTCACAAGATTTTATCATCAATACTTGTATGTATTTTCATTTCTACATTTTAATACGATAAATGTATGATCAGTGTGCACATGCACATCCTACACCCTTCGTTAATTCACACATGCCTTTACTATAAGGGTTTAATTTCCATATTAAACATATTTAACCTGGGTATATATATTTAAGGTTACCCTCATTTTAGGAACTGTGTCCCATAATTCAGCCATACTTTACCCAAGTATCTTGCTGGACAAATCAATATTTCAACTGAATTAAGTCTCCTTTCCATGCAGCTTCACTAGCTTGAATTAATTTATGTTTCATATATATAAAAAATAACACCCATTATCATGCTTTTTTCTTTTTAAACGCCAATCATTCTTTGCAATCAAATTAAGCATTCACTCTTAATGTAAACAATTTCATATAGCAAACAATTATGGGTAAAAAAAAATCATATTTTTTTTTGATCTATAGATTAGATAAGCTAAATGTTATAAACCAAACAAGTATGCACCACCAAGATTTTAAATCTCGGATATCGGCCACATTTCGTCTGGGCGATTTTAGAGACCTAATCTCTTATCGGGGGAGATCTCGGATAAGATGAATCTAACTTGGGGGTTCGTCTCAGATTTCCATCTCGACTCTGAAAGCTCATATCAGACCAATCTTAGGATATATGACATGTTAAGAACTGATATTCTTGCATTATAATTGTCATGGATCCTATTATAAAAATAATAATTTAAACTTGAATTGAAAAATCACTTCATTGTTCTTAATTTATGAAAACATTCATACTCATAAATCATAATACGCTTGCAACAAAAAAATAACACAATAAAAATATATTAATGCTTATAATTTTCATCCATGAACATGAATCATTGTTAGACAAAGAACACAGAAAAGATCCAAAACATTAAACAATGCATCATAAGTAAAACATAAAATACATAATTTCATAGGTAACATGCTAGTTTAAAAACGATGAATATGAAGATCATAAGCATTGTAGAAGATATATGAATCTGTGATATGGTCGTTTAACATGCAAAACATTAAATAGCAGGAGATTAACGTGGTTAGATTTGAGTTTTTCTAATTATTATTTTGGTTTAGGCATGGTTTTAAAGTTTAACTAAAAGACCAAGATTTCGGATGATATTTCAGTATCTCTTCTTGGTTGATATATCATATGATATTGCAATATCTCGGACGATATATCCGAAACGAGATTTATAGTGATATTTACTATTTCGTTTTGGAAGGAGCCCAAAACGAGATCTCGGAGGAGATCTTGGACAATATTTTCGAGATAGGAAGTAGTGTGCACCACTCTGTTCCCCTACATATATGCACATATTGAATTCAAATATATTACACTAAATAAGTAACCATTCATTAATTCCAAGAAAAGTTTTCTTGCCTCCAACACACATTCGAATCCTTTCATTTGTTAGTAAAATTCACTTCAATTTATTTTTTAACTTCCAGGTTCCACATTCTTCTTTGCTATTCAATTTCTTTAGGCTTTATGCCATAAACTTAACAAATATACTTATGTGTTTCAATCCAACAGAAATATGTTTAAATCATCTATATTTAGAGAATCTATTCAAGAATATACATTCTTTCAAACGGGGTAATATTGGTGCACATCTGTCTACTCCCATAGATATTAAGTCCTCCCATTTTTTCAACATAATATCCTGATGATGATTATTCAACAATTATACCTAAGTTTAAATAGATTAATTAGACAAAATTACCATACAAGGTTAATTTTTAATCAACATCTTGACAACTTCATATTGCTTAATCACCCAGTCAGCTTGATTCCCTCATTTCCGTTCAAACAGAAGTTTTCCTGTATTTTCATCTTTATTATGCTTGAACTATATAATACGGTTTCTTTTATTCCAGGTATACTTTTAGTAGAAAATTAATATATATTAATAAAACATCCTTGCCTTGAGATTTTTTTCCATATCTCGAACTTACATATCAAATAATCTTGACATATTCTGATATTTATCTAACATTTTAACCCAATTTACCTTAGCATTTTCATACTCTGGATATGTAAAATTTCCATAGTTTTCTTCCATGAGTTTAACATTCAAGCACATCGCTATACTAATTGCACAATCAACATTTTTGGTTCATAATTTCATGATATTTGATTTACCAATATATATTCCATTTTGGAAGTATATTATGCAAGCCCTTTCAAATCATCCTTTTGTATAAAAATTCAATATCTTGTTAAAAACACATATAGACAGAGTTTTATTCTATATTTTCACTTTAAATATACGCATGTATTTATTCATGTTAAACCAAACAAAGCCCCCTCTGCTATTTTTATTTTTCCTGAAATATTGAATCAACTGTGATGTTTGCCTGTATTCCCAAAATATTATCTTTACCCTAGGTGATGACATATACTCCATTCATATAGTCTCATCATCTTAAAAGTACCTATTTGCACAAAATTCTTATAGCATATATTCAGCCATGCCTATTTTTTTAAGTACCATCACATCAATGCATACCTGCATAACTTTATGATATTACCGCATTTGATTTAGCTTTTATTTTACCCACTTTTGCCTTACATATGTCCTGGCATTAGTTTTTCTAAATCACATTTTTCTTTCATAATAATAGCCAGGGTACCAAAATTTAAGAAAACACTCATCCAAACAAATTATACAGTGTTTCAATAAATTTTTAAAACCCACGTTTGAACTCAATATTCCCAATATGCATATGATTTATTCTGAAGGTATCCTACTACGTAGGAAAAAGTTTAATCATTAAGTAATTATTTCCTTCACCCTACAGCTATTTATAATGGGCTCATCTATTTATTCATTATTTTATCTCAGAAGCCAAATTATTTTATATAAAACATGCCTTTCCTTTTGTAAATTTTTAATTGAAACAGAATAATTATTCAGGAAGCATCAATAATGTGGTCCATGCATGCAAGTAATCCAAGGTGTACTACACTAATTACATACATACATATATATATACATATATATATATATATATATATATATGTATGTATGTATGTATGTATGTATAAGTTATGTCTTTAAACTAAAAATTCAAGAGCTAAATACTTCTTTTTCTCTTTCCTAGGGTATACTTTTCTTTAATAAATCAAAAAGATAAGGACTGGAAAACATACATGGATGAGAAGTATACTGTACTAATGAAGAATAAAACATAGGAATTAGTGAAAATTGTGACATCTAAGTGAAAATTGTGCGGCTTATTCAAATAGGAATTCAAGCGAGATTCAGGATAGTACTGCGATAGTTGATTTGGGGAAGAACGCTTTTAACATTTGCTCGTTGGGTAATGCTGAGGGTTCGGTGGGTTTGAAAAACCCCAATTCTGGTCTGGGTTTGGTTGAAGAAATGCGTCACAAGAATCTGGGTTCGGGCATGGTTCTACTAAAGAATTGTATCAGCATTACTGATCAAATTCAAATTGTCAAAAGTTGCCAAGAACGAGGGATTGGTGAAGGCGGGTTTTATAGGCCTGGTTTTGTGAATGGTGCGAAATTGAATCTGAATATGATGTGTTGGGGAAAAAATTGGAATCCGCAATTGAAGTGTTATGAAGATAGAAGATCTTTTGATGGAGCCTTATCTCCTGCGATTCCAGTCGAGATGGTCAAAGATTGTATTACTGAGGCGCACAGAATAATTGTGCAGTAAGACGGTAGTTTGGAAGAACTTCCTTTTATGACTCCTGATATTTGTATAGTCAATTTTTACAATCTGGAAGGGAGACTTGGCCTTCATCAAGACAAAGACGAGAGTGCCGATAGTTTGAAGGCTGGTCTCCCGGTAGTTTCCTTTTCCATTGGAGATTCTGCTGATTTTATATACAAAGAAGAAGGGGATAAAGGTATAATCAGGAAGGAACTACTTGAATCTGGAGATGTTTTGATTTTTGGAGGCAAATAGAGAGGGATTGTTCATGGTGTTGACTGTATTTACAAAAGCACGACTCCAAATATGCTCATGGAGAAGACAAACATGAAGCATGGTCGCTTAAATCTTACTTTCAGGCAGAATTTAATGCGGAATGTCGAGGAGTTCCAAGGTTTTAATACAAATACTGGTGGGGTTCCAAATATGCATTCTTTATCCCATGAAGTAACTGGTAATTTTTCTTTAAACTCAAATGTTTCTAGACACTTAAGTCAGTATTCTTATGCGGACATGGTCAAGAAGACTTCACCATCCTCTGACTGGAATAAATTACCAGCTAGAAATTCTTTGGGAACGAAAAAGTTAGGTGTTCGACATTGTTTTAATTGTGGTGACGCTTCTCACATAGCGAAAGTTTGTCGTAATGGAGTTCGTTGCTTCAGGTGTGGAGGATTGGGGCATCGTAAGTTCAGATGTTCGATGTGGTTTAGAGGGAAAACTGTTTTCGACACCATGCACTTTAATTGTTCGAGAATATGTCACAACATAATTCTAATTCTGGATCTTTATGCTACTGATTTTCATGAAAAGGAAGGTGAGGGGGCGTATTTATTATTATTGCTGGTGTGGCATTTGGAGGGGTTAGTCGATGGAATTTTATGGAGTAAGAGATTGGGTAGTGTAGAAGCAATTCCTCCGCTGCCTCCTCCTTTGGGAAGAAAGGATCATGCCTTTGCCTTCTGTCTTAACTTGTTGAAGCTCCGTAAGTTATACTCAGATTCGAACTTGAGTAATAAGAGGAAGGTTGGTGAGCTTTTAGAGGAGATGGTGAAACACTTTGATGTTATCAATATAGCCATTAATTGTGATAGAAATGCTGTAGCATTTCAGTTTGCATCAAACCATGACTCTATTGATCCGGGATTGGGTTTACATTCATCGCAAATGGGTGACAAGGCGCAAACAGTGAATATTAGTGTGGAGGATATGGGTGTAATTGTGGATGAAGCGCTGGTTAATGATGTTATATTGGCGGGTCCTGTTGGGTTTTTAAGGGATGCGAAGTATGTTGATCCGATGCTATTTGATCATGTAGTATGTAAATGCATGGGACACTATGAAAGCTGTAGGTTTTTTGATTGTATTACCAAGAGCGTGAGGGATTGTGAACTGATGACAGGTGATGACTCGTTAGATTTGTGCGGCTACGTGAATGTTGATGAAGCCGTTAATCATCTGATCAGTTCGGATATTGTGGAGGAGTTGGGCTGGAATGTGGTGGATGATATTACACTTTCGAATAGATTTGGGCTGTTGGAAAGCTATGTGGAAAGTTCTGATCATTATCGGTTTGATAATGTTGGTGTCACTTCAACAGTAGCTGGAAACAATGAGAGATTCATCCAGAAGGTTTCGGGATAAAAAAGAAAAGGATTTAAAGTTAGAAAAGTTAAAGTTGGCAGTTATGTAAATAGGAAAGTTAAAGTAGGTGATAGCAAGGGGGCTAGATCCATCGGGAGAGAGGGTGATGTAGGTACTGCAGCAATCGCTGGTTCGACAAGCATAGTAGTGATGATGGATGCTTTTCAGTCTAGTTATCGCTGTGATGAACAAGTGTCTGATGTGAGTGAATAATCTGAATGTATGGATTGTATATGTGTTTCAAAGTTTTCGGATGATAGTGTAGGTATCAGGGTTGGGGGCCGGTTTGTCTTTAAAAGGCAGACTGAAACGGTTTTGAGTGGCTTTCGTTTGGCGTGTGATAGAGGTGTTGGTGTATTGATCATGAGTGCATTGGGAGAGGGTATGTTATCTCTGTTTTTGAGACCGTGCATGGGGGAGCTTTTTTGGAGTGGGATGTATCTCGATCTGAGTGTGTTATAGATGTTGGCTCAAGCTTCTCAGCCAGTAATGCTTTCTTAGATGTTAGCGGAGGACATTCCCAGAGCAGTGATGTTTCTACTCCTTAGTCCAGGACAGGGAGACGTAGGAAAGAGATTCCCAGTTCTGGTCTGCTTCGTCGTAGTGCTTGGATCAGATATGGTTCATCTTCATCACGAGGTAAGACCTCAAATCCGAATGTGAAACGACCTAAACTTCCCAGTAAAGGAAAGGCTGGATTGCTTTGAGAACACACATCAGAACACAAACTGAAGAACATTTTATTGCTGATTACAACAAATACATCAGAGTACAAGAATGTAACAGAGTATGAATACTTAATACATAATAGAAATACAATAATATTAGAGTTTTAAATTACATTTAAATAGCAGCGGAAAAATAATACAAATATACAACTGAAAGGAATACACGGATACAGAGCTTTCCGAATACCGCTTCAGCTGTGAGCCAGGATCCTGTAAATATATCTGCAAAAAGCTACTCGACTGCCTGTGTGGAAAATATGGGCACCCGATTTTGCCAGTGAAACAAACTACAGGTCATTCATGGGACTGGTATAATAAATCTTAACTTAACTCATCTAATAATAAGGCTAATCACGGGACCACGCCGCTAACGCGGAACGGGTTTACTCCATTGGATTGCCAGTGCATAAAATAAAGTAAAACGTTAAACAACGCAATGCTTTTTAGAAAAATGAAACCATTATAAGACCCAAGTCCCATCACACAATGCAACGCAAACCGGGGGAGAGGGTTTTACCTTACAATGGTCAAAAGATGCTTGATACGATAAAATGGATTTAGTATTAGTGTGTATATGTTTTAATAAAAACATTTCAAATATAAATGTATCAATCCTAGATGGCATGGGTACCATATATCATGTCGCCATACTAGTTCCACAATCAAAACCGCAAGGTCGTATTGGAAATTGGATTTCCATCATGAGTCGAGGCTAGGGGCAAGTTCCTCTCCGATTCGAGACACTCTAGCAAATGCCTCAGGATCCCCCGCAGTGAACCCTTGGAGCGGTAGGGCCGGTCCCCGCCTATCGGCAGTGGATTGGTTATGCCTGAACACATGTTTCCCGGTTCCTTTGAACCTATAATATGACCACTAACGGCCTATAAAAATCCGAGGCGCCTCAAAATCCATCTTCCACATAAGTAAAATGTAAGCCAGTTTAAGCACTGACACTACCCCTAGCTAGAAAGAAACGTGTGCACTCCCTACGGTCTGTATCCCGTTTTTGACTCATACCGGGGTGTGAGGCTCGCGAAGTCACGATATACACAAAGTTATGCCGTAATAGGCTATACTTTGATCATCCCACAAGGCCCTGCTTTTCAACAAAAGCCTTGATCATTTGCATCTTGGCGTACCACATTGACAATTCACGCCATGTGATCAATCACTATTAATATATACCAGGGTGTTAAGTAGAGAATTAATCCTCCACCACCAAACAGACATACATTAACAAAAATCGATTTAATTCACATGGAACGAAATCCTATGTCAGACACGCATCCATTTACTAGCTTATGCTCTGGGTCTGAGCGAAAACCAAATCCGAACAATCAACAATAGTCCGGACGGCCACCACGGAAGCCCCTTCAAGGTAGCTACTCCCATCAAGGGTCTCTGTAGCAACACATCCATTCGATGTGAAGATCGTTGGTCTTCGACCACCGTCTTCATCTTTGACTCTTCATCGTCGTGATAATTATTCGGAATGGGTTAAACCCGGTTTTTCGGAATAACTCGCGTATTTTATTATTAAAAATCAAGTACTATAAAAACACATCCAACGCCTCATTCTAATTCAAAATATTCTTCCAAATAAAATATTCACATTATCTTATCAAAGATAAATTCTTTAAGTTTATTCTTAAGTCTTTCTTTTAAAGATTTATTAAGAAACCAATTTGGTTTTAAATATCACAAATCATTATTCAATGATTATTTAAATTTAAGAAATAAATCTTATATTTAACTGGGTTGAAAAACTAATGTCATTTAAAAACACCGTTCACGATAAACCCAAAATCATCTTCCATAAAATATGGAATCTTCACAGAAGTCAAATCAGTATATAATCGTTATAAATTTCTGTATCCGACCAATAATATAAATGGAATAACGGCAAAGCCTTTTAAATTCCATTTGTAGTATCAATTTTCTTTTACAGAAGCTTATCTCGGTTATTATTAATTCAAATTCCATTCGACTCCAATTTAATATATTAAATTGGAAAACTTTACTTTTGGGAAAATTCCCATTTAAATCTTAATAAAAGATTTATAAATTCCAAATCATATTTCACTGTCAATTGAGTTAAAGAACAGATGTCGTTGAAAAACATTGTTCACGATAAACTCAATTCACAAATCCAATTACAAAATATAGTTTGAAACTCTAGTAATCTTAATTTAAAGATTTGTTCTTTTCAACTGGGTTTAAGAAAGGTGTTATTGAAGACACCATTCACGACAACCCAAAATCCAATTTATTTAATTTAATTTCAATTAAATATTCTCTAATTGGAAAACTTCATTAAATCTTAATTTAATGATCTATTCTAGCTAATAACTAGTTCATATAAATAAAAATATATTTTCCAAAATATATTCTTTCATAAAATATTTCTCTAAGACATTTTTTAAAATATTCTTTTTCTAGAATATCCTTTATTGGAATGTGACTCAATCAACAACCATATATTGCATGAAATCAACAATCATGATGAATAGTTATTAAACATCCAAATGACGACCAGAATGAAAATTTATAACTGTGTGAGCATTAAAGTAAATAAATAACGCTCATCATAGATTGTCAATCCATCGATGCACATATAACTAAATATTGGGATTAGCGTGTGTCCAATACTATCCCAATACCCGTGTGGGGTTTCATCCATCAAACAAATAATAAATTATTTGTACGCTAGGGCGATGTGTGAAAATGATCGTCCCAATCACATAAACAAGTCGGGTAACTTGTAAATGGGAGTGTAATATTCAAACTTGAATATACTCAACATTATATTTAACACATCACACATTTCAACATTACAGACATATATTCCTATTCTTCTTATTACATATAAATAACATTACAAATGCAACTATTAAAACTATTCTTTTAATTGTCTCTAAAATAACAGTAAAAATGCTTCTTTTAATTCCAGTCTTTTTATTGAATATAAAAATGTCAATAAAAATCTATCTTTTATTCCAACCCTTGTTATTGTACACAAATGACAAATAAAATCCATTCTTTCAATTGAAAACAATATTACATGAGAATGTGATCTTCTAACTCTATTCTCTTTAATGATATCAATATCACATGTAAATGTAATCTTCTTTCCTTATTCTCTTTTAATGATATCTTCAATCCTAAGAAACATTGTCTAACAAAAATGTTCCTTTAATCATATTAAACATTTCTAAACCAAAAATGAACTTTTTATCGCATTAAACATTTCTAAACAAGAATTTTCCTTTTTGTCCTATTTAACATTTCTAAACAAAATGTACTTTTTATCACATTTAACCTTTCTAAACAAAATAATAATTTTGATCTAATTCCTTCCAATGACCAAAAATGGATATTTTTGGTTTAATCATTTTTAATAACCAAAAATGTATATTTTGGTTTAATTCTTTTTAAGTGACAAAAATCTCTCTTTTTATCTCATTCTTTTCAAAGTACAAAAATATTCATTTTCGTATAATTCCCTTTAAGGTACAAAAATGATAATCTAATCTAATTCTTTTTAATGTAAACAAAAATTATTATCTTGTTTAACTCTTTTTAATGTAAACTAAATGTTTATCTAGTTTACTCTTTTTAATGTAAACAAAATGTCTATTTTTGTTTAACTCTTTTTAAATGCACAAAAAATGTTTATTTTTGTGTAACTCTTTTTAATGTAAACAAAACTACATATTTTGATCTACTTCTTTTTAATGTACAAATGTTCATTTTTGTTTAATCCCTTTTAATACACAAAAATGTTCATGTTTGTTCAATCCTTTTTACTACACAAAAATATTCATGTTTGTTCAATCCTTTTTAATACACAAAAATATTCATGTTTGTTCAATCCTTTTTAATACACAAAAATATTCATGTTTGTTCAACCTTTTTTAATGCACAAAAATATTCATGTTTGTTATGTATAAAAAAAATATAATTCAGCAAAAACGATATTTTTGTTTTGACACAAATATATTTAACAAAAATGTTACTTTATCTAAGGCAGCATTTAAAAAAAATGTTATTATATTCTAAGACAACATTTTTAACTAAAACGACAAATTTATTTTATAAATTTCAATGTAACAAAATGACTAATTTGTTTGATGACTTTCAATGCAACCGAAAATGACACTTTTTGTTTATTAAATTTCAATGCAACAAAAATGGCCAATTTGTTTTGAATCTTTTTGATATAATAAAAGTGATAACTTTTAATCCTAATCTTTTAATGCAAAAATGATACTTTTTAATTAACACCAAATGACTGAGAAAATATGTTGTTTAATTTCAACAAAATGACGGTGAAAATATGTTGTTTTTAATTTCAACAAAATGACAGTGAAAATATGTTGTTTTTAATTTCAACAAAATGACGGTGAAAATATGTTGTTTTTAATTTCAACAAAATGACGGTTAAAATATGTTGTTTTTAATTTCAACAAAATGACGGTGATAATATGTTGTTTTTAATTTCAACAAAATGACGGTGATAATATGTTGTTTTTAATCTCTTTTCTTATGCACAAAAATGTTTATTCCTAGTTTCATCTTTTAATGACACAAAAACGTTCCTTTCTAATTTAATCTTTTTAATGACACAAAAAGTTCATTTCTAATTCATTTCTAATTTAATCTTTTTAATGACACAAAAATGTTCATTTCTAATTTAATCTTTTTAATGACACAAAAATGTTCATTTCTAATTTACAAAAATGTTAATTTTGTTCTAACATGATCTAATTAACAAGAAATGATAATTTTAATTTTAACATAAATTTTATTCGACAAAAGTGATAATTTGTTTTAACACAAATCTTATTCACAAATCAATTTTTGACAATTAATATGTTAATCTTATTCACAAATCAAGTTTTGACAATTATCATGACATGTTTATGTTAACATAAAAAGGTAATTTTATGTGTTCACAAATTCCTAATCTCGCTTAGCAAAATAAAGAGGCTAACTTTATTTCAATCATGAAATATATGTTTACATCTATTTCATAACAAGCATGATATATATATATATATATAATTTAACAATTCCCTAATTAACATAATTGTTAATTTCAACAATTTAACAAACATACCACTAACAGATCAAATCAGCCCAAATTTGGTTATGATCAACGAATATTAATTATATAATAAAAGAATATGATTTCTCACTAATCAAGTTTTAATCAAGAATGTGTTTTTCTTATTCTTGTCAGTTCTAATAAAATAAAATGACAATTTTTATTTTTTATTGATTCTAATTCAGCAAAAATAACTTTTTTATGTTGCAACAAACATGATACACACAATTCCATTCACTGATT
Organism: Allium sativum; assembly: GCA_030737875.1. Taxonomy (NCBI): domain Eukaryota; kingdom Viridiplantae; phylum Streptophyta; class Magnoliopsida; order Asparagales; family Amaryllidaceae; genus Allium; species Allium sativum. Next base: position 24,079,123 of record CM060912.1, on the reverse strand, counting down.
CATCGCAATACAATACAACCAACATTTCAATAAATATACACATAATACCACATTGAATTTTATAGAGAATGAACATAAATTCCAAAATAAAATAAATAATTAATTTTTAATTTAAAAATAGAAATCTCACATTGCTTTTAATTCAGATCTGAAATTTCCTGAATTTTAAACATGCTCGGTTTCAGTTCTCGTCTGTGTCATGTCGTAGATCTCCTCTGGTTGCTTTTAAAACGAAGAAGACTCTGCCACGATCCAAACGCTTCCTTTCATTGATATGATGAAGGCACGCAACAAACGTGGATAAAGATCAATCCTAAGTAGCGAATTTGAACTTGAAAACCCTTTTTTTTTCCTCATTTGAGAAGGGGATTAACAAAAATTAAGAAAAAGAAATTTTAGGGAAGAGGAGGCTGTTTTTCTTTATTTATTTTTATTCTGAGACTTGAAGATTGTAGATATAAAGAGAAGAGAGAAGAAAAGGGGAAATAAATGGTGTAGTTTCATTTTTAAATGAATTTGAGTGATAAATAGAAGAGTAGAGAGAGAGGAGAGAATAAATGTATATAAAAGGAAGAGAGAGAACATAAAAGAAATAAGAGATTATTTAAGGAATGAAAGTACATAAATGGAATAAGATGCGTAAAAAAAAGAATGAAGAGAAAGAAATTTATAAGAGTAAGGACAAAAAATTAAAAGAATAATACAAAGAAATGAATGTGTATTTATTTTTCCCTAAAAAAATTTAATAAGAAAACATGACATTAATTGAGAAGTTGCAAGAGAAAGAAGTGAAAAGGGAAAGAAGAGGAGAAGAAATAAATATCATGCAATATTTAGGAAAGGATAGATAAATAAATAAATAAAAGAATGTGTCAAATTTGAAAGAGAGGAATGGTGTAGTATTAATGAAACAATGAAGGGAGGAGGACACTGAAAACGAATGCAGGAAAAGAAATTGATAGGATTAAGTAAACAAATTAATATATTAAAGGAAAGGATAAATGCATACTTAACGGGGAAAGAGGAAGGTGAAGGGAAAGAAACTAATAGATTAATGGAAAAAAAATTAGAAGAATAAAGCAAATAAATAAATGTATTTAGGGAAGAATATGAAGCATTAATGTTTTATATGTAGTCATTAAAACGTTTTGTATTTTGAGTAGGTATTTCACAAAAAAAGAGAGGAAGGAAGGTAAAAGGGGCAGGTAACCAAGCATTTATGTTATGTAATATAAAAAGTTACAACGAAGAGAGAAGGGTAGGGAACCCAAATGATGTCCTTTCCTTTTATTCATGTATTAAAAAATGAATGAACGTGGCACAGATAAAAACGGAAGATATATTCAAAATTGAACGCGACCCTTCCTTTTCGCATCCAAATATTGGATACAAAGACAGGGTATTAAATGGTGGTAATTCGAATAGGTAATGTGGTTACCCATTATCACACGCACTACATAAATTTTATTTTAATATTACTCCTTGTTTTAGATTCTAAAATAAAATTTAGACCGCTTTACAATCCAATTTTCTTATCTAAACATACCAAAAAGATTATACGGATACGTTCATTATATCAATATAATATCACACTAAAATCCAATATTTTATTATTCACATGAAATTTCATTATTCACATTAAATTCAATCGTTAATCGTTATTTTATTAACTGGTGTTATAATAAAACCTAATAAATTTCAAAGCTAAACGTTAATTATAAATCAATTTTATGTTTTGAATTTTCTAAACTAATACATTCTAAGTTACCTTTATCATTTATAGCATTTTTTTTACAAATTTCCTTAAAATAAAATTTTAAATTGGTTCCAAAATTCCGGGTTGTTACAATCGCCCCCACTTAAAATCTTTTCGTCTTCGAAAAGGAACGAAGCTAAAAGTTGTTTAATTAACCAACCCAGCTTTAAATTTTTATTTATTGGTTTAATTAATTATCATTCTAATATTTTAATTAGTGAAACTAATTATCAGACATCACAACCAGTAATCAATTTGGTGACTAACTTTTCAAACATATATACAACTTTTATATATAATCAAAAATCATATTTTTAGTGCAAATCAAAGCAACTGTGTACTAACTAATTTTGATTCTCATACCAGTCAATGGAAATATATAGATATACCACCTTCAAAACTCGAACATAAATTCTGATGATGGTGCATCGATCATCAGAATCATCTTCGGGCGACTAGAGTGTGATTCTATATCTATCTAGTATATTAAAACTTCGAATATCCGTTAATTACTCGTATATTCGAAATCTTTATATACTTGATTGTCCACATTAAAATATAGTAATATACTCAAATACGTATTTTAAGATAAAATTTTCAAAACTGAATTTTTTTTCAATTTTTTTAAAGAAAATAATACTCTTCACACTCGTTCTAGGATGCTACTGATCCCATCTCTAGCGAGTTATCCTTATTGGATATTACGAATCCAATCTCTGATGCATTCTTTCGTTCGGTTCTAATGTGTCTTATTCTCGAGCTCTGTAAACCAAAGCTCTGATACCAACAGAAACGACCCAAGCTTCCCAGTAAAGGAAAGGCTGGATTGCTTTGAGAACAACACACATCAGAACACAAACTGAAGAACATTTTATTGCTGATTACAACAAATACATCAGAGTACAAGAATGTAACAGAGTATGAATACTTATTACATAATAGAAATACAATAATATTAGAGTTTTAAATTACATTTAAATAGCAGCGGAAAAATAATACAAATATACAACTGAAAGGAATACACGGATACAAAGCTTTCCGAATACCGCTTCAGCTGTGAGCCAGGATCCTGTAAATATATCTGCAAAAAGCTACTCGACTACCTGTGTGGAAAATATGGGCACCCGAGTTTGCCAGTGAAACAAACTGCAGGTCATTCATGGGACTGGTATAATAAATCTTAACTTAACTCATCTAATAATAAGGCTAATCACGGGACCACGCCACTAACGCGGAACGGGTTTACTCCATTGGATTGCCAGTGCATAAAATAAAGTAAAATGTTAAACAACGCAATGCTTTTTAGAAAAATGAAACTATTATAAGACCCATGTCCCATCACACAATGCAACGCAAACCGGGGGATAGGGTTTTACCTTATAATGGTCAAAAGATGCTTGATACGATAAAACGGATTTAGTATTAGTGTGTATATGTTTTAATAAAAACATTTCAAATATAAATGTATCAATCCTAGATGGCATGGGTACCATATATCATGTCGCCATACTAGTTCCACAATCAAAACCGCAAGGTCTTATTGGAAATTGGATTTCCATCATGAGTCGAGGCTAGGGGCAAGCTCCTCTCCGATTCGAGACACTCTAGCAAATGCCTTAGGATTCCCCGCAGTGAACCCTTGGAGCGGTAAGGCCGGTCCCCGCCTATCGGCAGTGGATTGGTTATGCCTGAACACACGTTTCCTGGTTCCTTTGAACCTATAATATGACCACTAATGACCTATAAAAATCCGAGGCGCCTCAAAATCCATCATCCACATAAGTAAAATGTCAGCCAGTTTAAGCACTGACACTACCCCTAGCTAGAAAGAAACGTGTGCACTCCCTACGGTCCGTATCCTGTTTTGACTCATACTGGGGTGTGAGGCTCGCGAAGTCACGATATACACAAAGTTATGTCGTAATAGGCTATACTTTGATCATCCCACAAGGCCCTGCTTTTCAACAAAAGCCTTGATCATTTGCATCTTGGCGTGCCACATTGACAATTCATGCCATGTGATCAATCATTATTAATATATACCAGGGTGTTAAGTAGAGAATAAATCCTGCACCACCAAACAGACATACATTAACAGAAATCGATTTAATTCACATGGAACGAAATCCAATGTCAGACACGCATCCATTTACTAGCTTATGCTCTGGGTCTAAGCGAAAACAAAGTCCGAACAATCAACAATAGTCCGGACGGCCACCACGGAAGCCCCTTCAAGGTAGCTACTCCCATCAAGGGTCTCTGTAGCAACACATCCATTCGATGTGAAGATCGTTGGTCTTCAACCACCGTCTTCATCTTTGACTCTTCATCGTCGTAATAATTATTCGGAATGGGTTAAACCCGGTCTTTCCGAATAACTCGCGTATTTTATTATTAAAAATCAAGTACTATAAAAACACATCCAACGCCTCATTCCAATTCAAAATATTCTTCCAAAAAAAAATATTCACATTATCTTATCAAAGATAAATTCTTTAAGTTTATTCTTAAATCTTTCTTTTAAAGATTTATTAAGAAACCAATTTGGTTTTAAATATCACAAATCATTATTCAATGATTATTTAAATTTAAGAAATAAATCTTATCTTTAACTAGGTTGAAGAACTAATGTCATTTTAAAACACCGTTCACGATAAACCCAAAATAATCTTCCATAAAATATGGAATCTTCACAGAAGTCAAATCAGTATATAATCGATATAAATTTCTGTATCCGACCAATAATATAAATGGAATAACGGCAAAGCCTTTTAAATTCCATATGTAGTATCGATTTTCTTTTACAGAAGCTTATCTCGGTTATTATTAATTCAAATTCCATTCGACTCCAATTTAATATATTAAATTGGAAAAATTTACTTTTGGGAAAATTCCCATTTAAATCTTAATAAAAGATTTATAAATTCCAAATCATATTTCCACTGTCAATTGAGTTAAAGAACAGATGTCGTTGAAAAACATTGTTCACGATAAACTCAATTCACAAATCCAATTACAAAATATAGTTTGAAACTCTAGTAATCTTAATTTAAAGATTTGTTCTTTTCAACTGGATTTAAGAAAGGTGTTATTGAAGACACCATTCACGACAACCCAAAATCCAATTTATTTAATTTAATTTCAATTAAATATTCTCTAATTCGAAAACTTCATTAAATCTTAATTTAATGATCTATTCTAGTTAATAACTAGTTCATATAAATAAAAATATATTTTCCAAAATATATTCTTTCATAAAATATTTTTCTAAGACATTTTCTAAAATATTCCTTTTCTAGAATATCCTTTATTGGAATGTGACTCAATCAACAACCATATATTGCATGAAATCAACAATCATGATGAATAGTTATTAAACATCCAAATGATGACCAGAGTTAAAATTTATAACTGTGTGAGCATTAAAGTAAATAAATAACGCTCATCACAGACTGTCAATCCATCGATGGACATATAACTAAATATTGGGATTAGCGTGTGTCCAATACTATCCCAATACCCGTGTGGGGTTTCATCCATGAAACAAATAATAAATTATTTGTGCGCTTGGGCGATGTGTGAAAATGATCGTCCCAATCACATAAACAAGTCGGGTAACTTGTAAATGGGAGTGTAATATTCAAACTTGAATATACTCAAAATTATATTTAACACATCACACATTTCAACATTACAGACATATATTCCTATTCTTCTTATTACATATAAATAACATTACAAATGCAACTATTAAAACTATTCTTTTAATTGTCTCTAAAATAACAGTAAAAATGCTTCTTTTAATTCTAGTCTTTTTATTAAATATAAAAATGTCAATAAAAATCTATCTTTTATTCCAACCCTTGTTATTGTACACAAATGACAAATAAAATCCATTCTTTCAATTGAAAACAATATTACATGAGAATGTGATCTTCTAACTCTATTCTCTTTAATGATATCAATATCACATGTAAATGTAATCTTCTTTCCTTATTCTCTTTTAATGATATCTTCAATCCTAAGAAACATTGCCTAACAAAAATGTTCCTTTAATCATATTAAACATTTCTAAACCAAAAATGAACTTTTTATCGCATTAAACATTTCTAAACAAGAATTGTCCTTTTTATCCTATTTAACATTTCTAAACAAAATGTACTTTTTATCACATTTAACCTTTCTAAACAAAATAATAATTTTGATCTAATTCCTTCCAATGACCAAAAATGGATATTTTTGGTTTAATCATTTTTATTAAACAAAAATGTTTATTTTGGTTTAATTCTTTTGAAGTGACAAAAATCTCTCTTTTTATCTCATTCTTTTCAAAGTACAAAAATATTCATTTTCGTATAATTCCCTTTAAGGTACAAAAATGATAATCTAATCTAATTCTTTTTAATGTAAAAAAAATTATTATCTTGTTTAACTCTTTTTAATGTAAACAAAATGTTTATCTTATTAACTCTTTTTAATGTAAACAAAATGTCTATTTTTGTTTAACTCTTTTTAAATGCACAAAAAATGTTTATTTTTGTGTAACTCTTTTTAATGCAAACAAAACTACATATTTTGATCTACTTCTTTTTAATGTACAAATGTTCATTTTTGTTTAATCCCTTTTAATACACAAAAATGTTCATGTTTGTTCAATCCTTTTTAATACACAAAAATATTCATGTTTGTTCAATCCTTTTTAATACACAAAAATATTCATGTTTGTTCAATCCATTTTAATACGCAAAAATATTCATGTTTGTTCAATCCTTTTTAATACACAAAAATATTCATGTTTTTTATGTATAAAAAAAATATAATTCAACAAAAACGATATTTTTGTTTTGACACAAATATATTTAACAAAAATGTTACTTTATCTAAGGCAGCATTTAAAAAAATATGTTATTATATTCTAAGATAACATTTTTAACTAAAACGACAAATTTATTTTATAAATTTCAATGTAACAAAATGACTAATTTGTTTGATGACTTTCAATGCAACCAAAAACGACACTTTTTGTTTATTAAATTTCAATGCAACAAAAATGGCCAATTTGTTTTGAATCTTTTTGATATAATAAAAGTGATAACCTTTAATCCAAATCTTTTAATGCAAAAATGATACTTTTTAATTAACACCAAATGACGGTGAAAATATGTTGTTTAATTTCAACAAAATGACGGTGAAAATATGTTGTTTTTAATTTCAACAAAATGACAGTGAAAATATGTTGTTTCTAATTTCAACAAAATGACGGTGAAAATATGTTGTTTTTAATTTCAACAAAATGACGGTGATAATATGTTGTTTTTAATTTCAATAAAATGACGGTGATAATATGTTGTTTTTAATCTCTTTTCTTATGCACAAAAATGTTTATTCCTAGATTCATCTTTTAATGACACAAAAACATTCCTTTCTAATTTAATCTTTTTAGTGACACAAAAGGTTCATTTCTAATTCATTTCTAATTTAATCTTTTTAATGACACAAAAATGTTCATTTCTAATTTAATCTTTTTAATGACACAAATATGTTTATTTCTAATTTACAAAAATGTTAATTTTGTTCTAACATGATCTAATTAACAAGAAATGTTAATTTTAATTTTAACATAAATCTTATTCGACAAAAGTGATAATTTGTTTTAACACAAATCTTATTCACAAATCAGGTTTTGACTATTAATATGTTAATCTTATTCACAAATCAAGTTTTGACAATTATCATGACATGTTTATGTTAACATAAAAAGGTAATTTTATGTGTTCACAAATTCCTAATCTCGCTTAGCAAAATAAAGATGTTAACTTTATTTCAAACATGAAATATATGTTTACATCTATTTGATAACAAGCATGATATATATATATATATATTTAATTTAAAAATTCCCTAATTAACATAGTTGTTAATTTCAACAATTTAACAAACATACCACTAACAGATCAAATCAGCCCAAATTTGGTTATGATTAACGAATATTAATTATATAATAAAAGAATATGATTTCTCACTAATCAAGTTTTAATCAAGAATGTGTTTTTCTTATTCTTGTCAGTTCTAATAAAATAAAATGACAATTTTTATTTTTTATTGATTCTAATTCAGCAAAAATAACTTTTTTATGTTGCAACAAACATGATACACACAATTCCATTCACTGATTCATCGCAATACAATACAACCAACATTTCAATAAATATACACATAATACCACATTGAATTTTATAGAGAATGAACATAAATTCCAAAAAATAAATAATTAATTTTTAATTTAAAAATAGAAATCTTTCATTGCTTTTAATTCAGATCTGAAATTTCCTGAAATTTCAACATGCTCGGTTTCAGTTCTCGTCAGTGTCATGTCGTAGATCTCCTATGGTTGCTTTTAAAACGAAGAAGACTCTGCCACGATCCAAGCGCTTCCTTTCATTGATATGATGAAGGCACGCAACAAACATGGATAAAGATCAATCCTAAGAAGCGAATTTGAACTTGAAAACCCTTTTTTTCCTCTTTTGAGAAGGTGATTAACAAAAATTAAGAAAAAGAGGATAATATGAAATTTTAGGGAAGAGGAGGCTGTTTTTCTTCATTTATTTTTATTCTGAGACCTGTAGATTGTAGATATAAAGAGAAGAGAGAAGAAAAGGGGAAATAAATGGTGTAGTTTCATTTTTAAATGAATTTGAGTGATAAATAGAAGAGTAGAGAGAGAGGAGAGAATAAACGTATATAAAAAGAAGAGAGAGAACATAAAAGAAATAAGAGATTATTTAAGGAATGAAAGTACATAAATGGAATAAGATGCGTAAAAAAACAGAATGAAGAGAAAGAAATTAATAAGAGTAAGGAAAAAAATTAAAAGAATAATACAAAGAAATGAATGTGTATTTATTTTTCCCTAAAAAAAATTTAATAAGAAAACATGACATTAATTGAGAAGTTGCAAGAGAAAGAAGTGAAAAGGGAAAGAAGAGGAGAAGAAATAAATATCATGCAATATTTAGGAAAGGATAAATAAATAAATAAAAGAATGTGTCAAATTTGAAGGAGAGGAATGGTGCAGTATTAATGAAACAATGAAGGGAGGAGGACACTGAAAACGAATGCAGGAAAAGAAATTGATAGGATTAAGTAAACAAATTAATATATTAAAGGAAAGGATAAATGCATACTAAATGGGGAAAGAGGAAGGTGAAGGGAAAGAAACTAATAGATTAATGGAAAAAAAATTAGAAGAATAAAGCAAATAAATAAATGTATTTAGGGAAGAATATGAAGCATTAATGTTTTATATGTAGTCATTAAAACGTTTTGTATTTTGAGTAGGTATTTCACAAAAAAAGAGAGGAAGGAAGGTAAAAGGGGCAGGTAACCAAGCATTTACGTTATGTAATATAAAAAGTTTCAATGAAGAGAGAAGGGTAGGGAACCCAAATGATGTCCTTTCGTTTTATTCATGTATTAAAAAATGAATGAACGTGGCACAGATAAAAACGGAAGATATATTCAAAATTGAACGTGGCCCTTCCTTTTCGCATCCAAAAATTGGATACAAAGACAGGGTATTAAATGGTGGTAATTCGAATAGGTAATGTGGTTACCCATTATCACACGCACTACATAAATTTTATTTTAATATTACTCCTTGTTTTAGATTCTAAAATAAAATTTAGACCGCTTTACAATCCAATTTTCTTATCTAAACATACCAAAAAGATTATACGGATACGTTCATTATATCAATATAATATCACACTAAAATCAAATATTTTATTATTCACATGAAATTTCATTATTCACATTAAATTCAATCGTTAATCGTTATTTATTAACTGATGTTATAATAAAACCAAATAAATTTTAAAGCTAAACGTTAATTATAAATCAATTTTATGTTTTGAATTTTCTAAACCAATACATTCTAAGTTACCTTTATCATTTATAGCATTTTTTTACAAAATTTCCTTAAAATAAAATTTTAAATTGGTTCCAAAATTCCGGGTTGTTACAGGATGCGTTTAGTAGCAGTACGGATCGGGGCTCAGGTGTTTCTACGATTTTTGGTAGTGATTATACTCCTTTTGCATTAGGCAGTCTATGGACTAGACAGTTATTTCAGTTAGCTAATGATACTGCTTTTATTTTTTCGGATATTGAGATTGATGCAGAGTATATTAGAAATAGAGAACTAAAGAGAGTTTCTTCTTTGACTAGATGTAGATTGTTAGTTGGAACGTTAGGGGTTTAAATGAACCTAAAAAATGTGCTAAAATTAGGACTTTTTTTTAGAGATAATCACATTGATATTGTTCTACTTTAAGAGACTAAAATTGAACGTCCAGATTTTAGTTTTTATATTAGGCTAGGCGGTTCCCTTTTCCGTAACTGGGCTTGTCTTCTGGCAGTTGGTACTGCCGGAGGAATTATGATTGGTTGGAAAGACAACCAATACAGACTGGTGCTTGAGTTTCCAAAGCAACATTCTTTACATATCATTTTAGAATCCCTTTCTGATAATTCTTTTTTGGGCATCACTAATGTGTATGGTCCCCACACAAAAGAGGAAAGGAGAGTCCTACGGGATGAGTGTTCTAGTTTTAGGAATATTTCCCCTAATTTTTGGATTGTGGGGTGGGGACTTCAATGTCACTAGATTTTTAGGAGAGAGATCACCACGAGAAGGCGATTTCTCTGATATGGAGGAATTCAATGACTTTATATTAGACAGTAATTTAATTGAGATCCCCCTTGATAATAGATTGTTCACTTGGTCGAATTTCCGTGATAGCCCTTCCTTTGCATTACTAGATAGATTTTTTATTAGTTCTGAGATAGATGATAAATATTCGATTTGTAGAGTTAAGGGATTACCTTTCTTACATTCTGATCATTGCCCCATTATTCTTACCTATAATTCGAACATTTCTATTAGTAGTAGTTTTAAGTTCGAGAAGATGTGGTTACTAGATCATAGTTTCACTAATCTTGTTTCCATGAAATGGAAGGCCTTGTTCTATTTTAATAATATTTATAGAGGTAATTCTGCTAAGATTTATGTTGCGAAGTTAGGTAAGTTGAGATTTTTTCTTAAGCGTTGGAATAAATTTATCTTTGGTAATGTAAGATTTAGAAAAGATAAGATCATGTGTGGACTGTTAGATTTAGATAAAATTAGTGAGTCCAGGATTCTCAATTCCACCGAGAAAGATAGATACTATAATCTTAGACAAGATCTCAAACAGATTTTATAAAAAGAAGAGACCATGTGGAGGCAAAGGTCTCGCATTCAATGGATCAAGGAAGGGGATAATAACACTAAGCTTTTTCATAGTGTGGCTAATAAGAGGAGACGTGATAATATGATTCACTCGATTATTGTAAATGATGTAGAACTGACTATGCAGAAGGATCTTAATGAAGCCTTCACTAGTTATTATAAACAGATTTTCGGTACTAAGATTAAGAGAAGAACAAATGTTAGATGGAATGACTTATATCCTTCTAATACTAGGGTCAATCTCGTAGATTTGGACAAACCTTTTTCAGAGCAGGAGATTTGGAAGGCAATCAGCGACATGCCTAGTGACAAAGCTCCTAGACCTGATGGTTTCTCTGTTAATTTTTACAAGCAATTTTGGGAAGTATTGAAGTTTGACATTATTGAATTATTTAATGAATTTATAGTGGAGATTTGCGTCTAGGTTGTTTCAACTTTGCCAATGTCATACTTATTCATAAGAGAGAGGGGGCTAATTCTCTTAAGGATTTTAGGCCTATCTCTCTTATTAATGTTTCTATCAAGATCATTTCTAAAGTTTTAGCGAATAGGTTGAGTAGCAAGATGAATGGCCTTATTGACTGCTACCAAACAGCTTTTATTAAAGGTACGAATATAGTAGATGGTGTGGCAGCAGTACAGGAATATATCAGCATCTGTTGTAAGAACAATATAACATGTGCCATCTTGAAGCTATACTTTGAGAAGGCATTTGATTCAATTGATTGGGACTTTATATGTGAATTATGTCTTGCTAGGGTTTTAGTGTTAGATGGACCAACTGGATCTTGTTATTACTTAGGTCTGGTTGTTCCAACATTATTGTTAATGGGGTCATGGGTAATAAGATACAATCCAAGAGAGGACTTAGAAAAGGCGACCCCTTATCGCCTTTTCTGTTTAATTTAGCGGTTGATGTATTCTCAAAAATCATTAAGAGAGCTGGGAGTTTAGGTGTTCTAGGTAGTGTTGGGAATGAGGAATTTAACAATGAATTATCGATCCTTCAATTTGCGGATGATACTTTGTTATTTTCTTCTCATTTGCCTGAGCATATTATTGCTCTTAAATTTATCCTTTACTGTTTTGAGATGTTATCTGGTCTAAGAATTAATTTTGATAAGAGTGCAGTGTTGGTTCTTAATGATTTTAACAATATTGAGACTTTGGTGGCTAGTACTTTGAATTGTTCAATTATGAAATTTCCTTTTGATTATTTAGGTTTTAAGATAAGACCTTCAAAGCTTAAGAAGGAAGATTGGATAGTCATCATTGATAAGGTTAATAATAAATTATCTAGCTGGAACAATAGATTTCTGTCTAGAGCAGGTAGGTTAGTACTTGTTAATTCGGTTCTATCAGCTATTCCCTCCTATTGGATGGCTGTTCATCGATTCCCGAAATGGGTCATTGAGAAGATTGATAGGATTAGGCGAAACTTCCATTGGAATGGTGATTCTAGTTGTAGAAGTTATAAATGTCTAGTTAATTGGGACACGTGTTGTAAATCCAAGAAAGAAGGGGGTTTGGGGATCATAAATTTACATAATTTTAACTCCTCACTGCTTGCTAAATGGTTATGGAAATATAGATGTCCAGAAGTGAAGGCTTCTTGGAAGTTTATCGTTTCTAAAGCTTATTATTCAAGAGGGGAGTTCTTTATTGGAAATAGTGGTGTTTGGGATAATAATCTATCTCACTTTTGGAAGTCGATTTTGAATTGCTTTGACTTTTTTAATTTAGGATGTAAAGTGTTAGTTGATTCAGGTAATCTTACTTATTTTTGGCACGATGCTTGGATTTCTAGTGTGCCACTAAAAATTGAATTTAGTAAGCTTTATAATATTAGTAGATTTAAGAACGCTTTAATTTAGGATGTTTACAAAGCTGATTTAGACCCCCCGTGGGAGTTCTCTTTTGATAATATTTTAGAAGAAGATTTATTAAGACAATTGGTTTTGCTTAAAACTAAGCTAGCTTTATACCATATGGACGAGAATGGTGATACTATTAGCTGGGGTATAGATAATAGTTTAGTGTATACTGTTAATTCTATGTATAGTTTTATTAATTTTTTTAGTGTCTCATTATATCCCTTTAAATTTCTATGGAAGTCTAATTCTTCACCTAAAGCTAAGATTCTAATGTGGTTGATCATTCATGAGAAGCTCAATACGATTGAGCTTTTAAAGAGAAATAATGTTATTTTTGATATAAAATGTTGTTTTTGTAATACTGGAGAGGAGGATGTCGATCACTTATTTTTCTCTTGTCATTTTACTTTTTCTATTTTCAACATGATTATAAGGATTTTTACTTTTGATTATTTTAATTCCTTTAGTAGTTGTATTGATTATTGGAACTGTCATAGATTACGTTATAATTCCAGGCAGAAATACATATTGGATTCCTTAGTAATATTCATAAGCTGGTTCTTTGGGTCGAGAGGAATCAGAGGATATTTCATTCAATTTCTGTACCTTCTGATAATTTAACTATAAACATAGTAAATTTCTATCTGTTTTGGATGTCTAATTCGCACTATAAACTATTTGGTGAATTGCAATTTGGGCGTTTTTTTGTCTAAGGTTAGACTTAACCTAAGTTTATTCATTCGTATTAATAGTTATTTTAGATGCAATAGACCACGTCTGGGTTGTTGATCTTTGTTACATGGGTTAGATCCTTTCTCATGATTGTTTGTTCTTATGTCCTTATCCTCATGCATATATATATGGATATTTTCCTATACTTATATGCCTACATATAAGTGTATATATATATTTCTTACATAGATATATATATATATATGTATATATACACATGTATACATGTATATATATTAAGACATGTATATATATAGGCATATATTCATATATATGTGTAAGTTACTGATGATTTTTGTATCAGTTTTTTTAGATTACAGATTGTAGATGTAGCTGTGGAGCTTTTGGATTTTGCTGCTTTGGATTGATCTTTATTGGCTTGCTTTGGATGTATTGGTGTGTGAGGAGTAGGAGTGTCTGTATTTTTTGGTTATCTATTACACCATTTGTTTTTTTTAGTTATTGTACGTATGGGAGTAGATATACTTCTTATCGGGTGGTGGCCTTGCCGGAATTCGATAACGAAGTATGATGGGTGGTGGCCTTGCCGGAACTCATCTATCTACGTTCCCTTACATTCCTTTTTGAGACTCTTGATTTTGGGTCTGTATTTTTTGGTGTATGAATTTGGATACTTGTACCATTCTATTTTTATTATATGTATGTGTGCTCTCTTCCCCTAGGAAGATCACACATTTTTTGCTCAAAAATAACATAGGAATTAGTGCATCCATTAGAAAATAGAAATGTTGCTACTCAAAATGGACCTACGAACTTAAGAAAAACTCAGATGCAACTAGGCATGATACAAAACAATGCTAGTTGCAAAAGGATACACTCAAAAGCATGGTATTGATTTCAATGAAACCTTCTCAAAACTAGTTAGTCCAACAACTCTAAAATTATTTTGACCATAATATTATACTTGAAATGGAAAATTAGATATGCACCAAAAATGAACTAAGTTTGCAATTAAAAAAGACTACATATGGTTTTAAACAAGGATCAGGGGTCTGATTTAATAAGATGAAAGCCACTTTATGTAATATGAGTTTCCACTTTACCAAATTATATAATTATTACTCACTAATATTAACAAAAACTTAACTGCATGCATATATATATATATATATATATATATATGTTGACGACTTAATTATTACAGTTGATTATAGGAAAAAAATCAACAATGCAATTTACTATGGGAATAAACAGTTCTCGATCATTGACCTTGGTTATCTAATTATGTCTTGGGAATGGAGATCAAGAGAAATCAAATTTAGGTATCATTCTTATCGTCAAAATATATGCACGAGTTACTAGTCAAATAAAAATGGAAGGAAGAACTCCGCTACCAATACCAATGGTAAGCAATCATCTTCTTTTAAAAATAGAGGAGAAACCATATTTAATGACAAGCAATATAGAAGCCTAGTTGGTGCATTATAATATGTAATCACAACTAGGCTTGAGATTTTATTTAGTGTTAATAAAGTCTTTTAAATCATGCAAAAACACTAGATAGGCATTAGAATGCCATTAAGAGATTCGGATATTAAGAAGGAACATCATAATATAGATTAGAGCATAAATAGGAAAAATCTTCAAAAAATCAAAAGAAGACAAATATAAATATCAAAAGGGAGATAGTAACCAATCTCTTATGACTAACAAAAACGGTCTAGCAGAGAACTAGAAACCACAAAATACGCGAAGAAACAACTTAAAATAATACAAACACTCATCACAACACACGAATACAACAAAGTCCCACTCACTCTAAAAAAATAAATTAGAAACGGAGGCTTGCACGATAAGCAGAGAGCCTAAAACTAGATAACAACGGCAAACCAATTAGCTAAAATCGTACCGATCAATAGAAGCCAAGCTTGCTCCAGCTCCACAACTCAGTTAAGAAGACCCCCATCGAAAAGAGTACCGAGAAACCATCTCAAGCAGCTAGCACGTTAAACCCTACACACGAAATCAAAAAAATAGCAGGAAAGGGGGAGGACAACACAAAAGAACAACACCACCTAAAGCACAAAAACCAAACAAATGAACATACACCAGCACGAGGAAAAGTCCCAAAAAATATCTAAAATACGAGCCACATTCTGCGAACGAGAGTGAATGATACTCATGAACGGCCTTCCACGAATAGCAAGGAAAATGTTATCCTTAACCTAATGAATGATGGAAGATGAGTTCATGGGAACTTCATCGAACATAGCCTTTTTCCGCGCGCACCAAAGATGCCAATACACCAGAAAAGGAACAAGACGGAAAAGGATAGCCCAAAGTGACTTTTCGGAGATTCCTTCACACCAAAGGTAAAGAAAGTCGATAAAAGAAGAATCATTACCCCATAGAACAACCAGATTCTCGAAGTAAGACCAGACATCACGAGCACAAAGACCCTCGAAGAAAAGGTGGTCAGAAGATTCCACATCCACTGGACTGCAACACCTAGAATAAGAAACAATGAGGATATCGTTCCTCCTAAAGTTTTCATCTAATGGTAAACCATCATGAAGCATTTTCCACATTAGAATCGAAACCTGGGGGGTGCAGGAGTCCAAAATGAAAGAGAATGCTGGAATCCTGGGACCAGGGGTTCTGGAGGAGTTCCATGCAGCCCGTAGGGAGAATGAACGCCATTCCATCCAACACTACCTCCGCGAGAATCAGATAAGGTCTTCACTGCTTGCATTTGTTTCCTTGTCTCACTAGCATAAGATGGGGCCCCAGAGAAATTTTTGGGCAAAAGGCATCAATACTTGGCATGGAGAAACGACGCCCAGAGGGAGTCGTCCGATCGGAAGCGAACCCAGAGCTTGCAAGCGTAAGCCATGTAAATATCTCTTGGGTTTTGAAGTCCAAGCCTACACTCACACTTGGGAAAACAGATGGCATCCTATGAAACCCAGTTGTGACAATTAGTATTGTCCTTTTTCCCCCAGAAAAACGATGAGGCCAAGGAGCAGAAAGTACGAAAAAAAGAGAAAGTAGGAGTCATGGCAGCGAAGACATGAGATCCAACAGAATGGAGCATCGACGTAATTAGAAAAAGTCGACCAACCTGGTAATGAAGAGAAGCGTTCCAATGAATAATCTTATCACTCGCTTTCTCCGTAAGAGGATCGATAATTGCATTGAGCTTGCGACCTCGGCACAGTACAATACCTAGGTAAGGCAAGGGAAGGGAAACAACCTGAAAACCAGAGAATGTTCCTATCCAAGTAACCTTCTTCGAAGACAGTCTTCGAGGGCATAAAACAACTTTTCGATGAGTTGACGAGTTGGCCAGAACACCTCTCGTACCGATGAATGAAACTTAGGGGTCAACGAATGGATCGTCGATTCTTGTTAGAGAAAATAATGATGTCTTCCGCAAAAGACAAGGAAGAAACAATCAGGCAATCAGGAGGGATGACAAAACAATGGATTTGGCGCACCATCATGAACGAATGCATTCCACTCACAAAAGTCTCCATGGCGATGACAAGAAGTGATGGCGATAGGGGATCTATCAAACGAAGTCCACTCCAAGACCTGAAAAAACTATTGGAGGACCCATTGATTTGAACGGAAAACCAGTAGTTTGAAATGAGCCTCCGCACAAAGTCAATAAGAGGCTCGGGGAAACCGAAAGCCTAAAGGACCCTAATGATGAAAAACCAAGACAAGTGATCATAAGCCTTAGACAAGTCGAGCTTGATAACCACATTTAAGCCCCAAACCTTGCGATCAACATGAGAAATAAGCTCTTCGGCGAGGAGGAGATTATCAGAAATGAGATGCTCTCGCACGGTGTCAGCCTGCGTAGAAGAGATGACACGATCAAGATAAGGTGCCAGCCTAGAAGAGAGTACCTTAGAGATGATCTTGTTATAAAAATTACACAAGCTAATAGGACGGAAATCTAGGCCCGGTCGGGATTGTCGGATTTGGGGATAAGAACCAAATTTGTAGAAGACCAAATCTTAGGGAGCTCACTACCAGAGAAGAAGGATTTGATAGGTAGGCAAAAATCCATTTGAATGATCGATCAAACACTACGGTAAAAAAAACCGTTGAATCCGTTCGGTCTACTCGCAATGTCCTCGCTTAGAAATAACACACAGGACCTAATTTCCTCACAAGACGGGGGCTGGCAAGAGCATCATTCTCACCGAAAAGGAGCAACCGAGAGATAAAGGACAACAAATCCGGATCAGAGCAGGAAGCCGAGGGGGAACCCATCTAGGAAGCCAAGGGGAAAATTCTTAACATAACTGGATATAAAAATGCAAATTGGCTACATATCTAAGTGACTGGAGGTTTACGACTAGCAAATTGGATATTATATGTATGTATGTGTATGTATATAGTAGATAACCTAATGTCATAGTGATCAAAGTAGTAATCCACTATTTTAGATTAAGATCTGAAGCATAATACAAGAGTACGACTAGCATAATAACTGAAATCATTTGGATACTTAGTTCATTATAATAGTAAATCATTGTTTAACATTAGATAACTTCATCACATTTTTCAAAACATCATAAATTTATTCATTTAAGTTAGCGTTTGATTAGTACTCATCTCATGACACTTTTGATCATGAATTTGGAGGTTCGAAATAGAAATTGCAACTATTTTAATCATTTTTAACATTTAATTTTTGCAATGTTATCAAACTGGTTATACTCTTTGACTAAATCGAGAAAAATTTAAAAGACATTCTAAAGTAACAAGTGGAATTTTATAAAGGAAGTTTGGATTACAGTAATTTGATAATGCCTAATCTATTTTAGCTATTTATATTAAATTAATTTTTTGCAAGGCAAGCTAGTTTTTTATAGTGGGGTATGCCACCCTTTATTAGAAGGGAAAAGAAGAAGAAAATTGTTTTGCATAGGCACAAATCAACCAAAACTACATTGAAGTGCTAGAACAGTATACAATAAACCAAAAGAGAAGCTAAATGCTTTAGCTACTAAAAGGTGGTAAATCCACCATATAAAACATTATAAATAGGAGTAAGACTGAGTGCATAAACTACTAAAATAGCTAATAAACTAGCTTCCCTCAGAAAAGGAGGATCTACTAGCATCATTGGGTGGGACAGTGAAACAAATGTACCTGGAGAAAACCAAAGCTAGCTTCGGCACGTAACACGGATTAGGAGCGCAGAAGATGAAGTTCCTATTACAAGTAGTTTCATAAAACTCTGATTTATTTTTCTCACTAATTTCTCCTTCTATGACAATCTCAATACTATCATCAACGATCTCATATGTAAGACGTCTTAGATCACCAATATAAGTAGTGATAAACTTAAAGAAAGTGTTAGAAGTAGGAGAATATCTCATTTTCGATGGTCTATGTACCCAAACCTGATCCTCGACACACTAAAAAATGTCACCAGAAATTGAAACCACCTTGCCTTCCAAAACAAGATCCACCTCTAGCTTAGGAGGAGGTGAAGGAGGAGGAATATCCTTTAGTGGACTAACTTTGGGGACCTACTTCAAATCCGGTCGATAAAGTAGAGATAGATCAACAAGAGGCAAAGGGGAAAAACACAGCTCACTGGAGCTAGCATGACATAACTCCAGTATATAACCAAAGGACTGACAAGACGTGTAGATATTTGGCTTTCAATTGTATTGAATGAACACTTTTGCAACACAAACCTCGGCAATTCAAACTTTAATCTTATCCGGAAGAGGCCTGGCTGGTGTAATTTCAGTAAGGGTCTTTGCATACATAAGTTTCTCCCTAGCAACCATGGTGTTATCAAAACAATTCAATTTTCCAATAATATTTGCTAGCAAATTCAAACCAACTAAAGACTGCAACACAGACGGAATATTAGAGAATTAGGTACATACTTGAATCGATAACACTTGGTACCTAGCCCGATTAACTGACAGACTCCACGTTGCCATAATGAATGGCCTCCCTGAAATAACGATTGGATCCAAACTCAGGACATGGAGTCTTTCATTCGGACTAGAGAACTTGAAAAAAATACATCGACCTATCCATGTGAACCTGGAGACTACCTTTAACTTGCCAAGCTTTATCATATTTCTCTTTAATAATAGAATACAAGGTATAAGAATCTATGGAAAAACCCACCAAGTACTCCTTCCGAAATTCCGCTCCTGCAACATAGACCTCAATAGGAGGTTCCATTATACCATCCGAGCCAACTACGATATTTGTAGGCTCGTAAATGCACACGTTAAGGTGTTTGTCCTTAAATAGGAAAGCATATGAAGGTGAAAAATTGGTTACCGGAGTGTCAGCAACTAAAGGTTTGAGCGGATTAACACAAGTAGAATTCAAACAGCCTTTAGAAACAAGACCACAAGAATTGCAATTTGCAGCATGATTAGTACAATATTAGTCCAGACAATAACACCAACATTGTTAACCATAATACGATTGTCTTAGAATTTCTTAACTCACCAATATGCAAACACCCCTTGTCATAACTCATAATTTTATCAGTCGTGCAAATGCTTGAATCACCACTGCAAAGAAAAACTGCCCCAGCCTCCAAGCATAGGTCATCGGAAGTCAGAGCCATGTTTGTATTCATCTAACTATTGTCAGTATAATTCGCTGTTGGAAGTTTTGAGATAGGGAATTCACCAGATGGATGAGACAGATTTAAAGAAGCACCAGCGGGAAGCGAAGTCAAACGGTTAAGCAAAACATTCAAAGGATTAGCTTCTATAGGTGAAGAGTGTGACTCAACCTCCAAGCGCTCTGCAAGAGAAAGCGACTCTGGAAATTTGGAAGTGAATAGGGCTTTGAAACGTTGATCGGATTTGGTGAGGTAAGCATTGGTGGTATCGTTGATAGAGGTAGAGGGGCTGGAGGAGAGAGCATCTTCTTAACATCACGGATGAAGGCGCGTAGGCTTGAAAGTGATGAAATCAAATGAAAAGTGAAAAGTGGATGAAAACCTAAATTTGAGAGTCCTTTAATGAAAAAAAAGATCGTGGTTTAAGTTTTGTTTTAGATTACAAACACAAATTATTTCTTAAATTATTTTTTTATTAATATAAATAATATCTAAATATTATGTCACAGTCATTTCTTAATGAAAACTAAAACTTATGCTCAAACATAGTAAACATGGTAGATTATGTAAATTTTAGTTTACACCAACATTCCCTTATCTATTTTTGATTAACTAACCAAACAATTTCGAACACTTTTGAGGTTAGTCATATATGTTATAAACATTTTTCAAGTTAATCATTTATGTTTTATTACGTGACTTCACTATCTAACAATTATAAAGTGGACATAAGAACCTCATTTGAATGTCATGATGAAAAATAGAACCAACAATAACGTGATGATATTATCACAAGAATAAACTTTTGTAAAAGAAAGAAATTGAGTAGACAAAGTTAAAGACAAGTTATAGCATGTTAAAGTTTAAAATTGAAAATAAATCGATCTCAAATTATAGTGAAGTCCAAATATCGATTTTATTGTCCCAATAGTTTTATATATTATTTAATTTGACTTCAGCAAAGTTTGGGTTTCAAAAGATAAAGTTTGAAAAATAATATTATTTTAATGATTTAAATAATATTATAATATTCAAATAATGGGATATTTGAATTTAAAGTTAACGGTTGGACATATAGTTTCCAAAAGTTACTATATATTAATAAACTATTTTAAAGGCAATTCGACTTGGTTTTAAATATAAGTCGAAGTTTGGTCTGAATAGAACTAATCGTGCAGCGGTAGTGTGCGAATTTCGATCGTTGACTTCAAATTGATGTACCGGGAGATCACACCATCGGATTTTCCTGAAACGAGAAAAAATTGGTTCAAAATGCAAGGAGTTTTCAAAGGAAAAAGAAAGTTTTATAATCCAATGGTTAGATCCTGAACTAAGTCCAAATAAAATTTGAATAAAAATCATGCTATTGTAGATCAGGACCCGAAATTGGGATTTTATGAAGCTATTTTTAAATTATTAAAAATAGAGGTAAATTATTGTAAATCATAATAAATGGTTTAAAAGTGATTTGGATTTAATAGACTAATTTTTGATGAGTTAGAGGGCTCTTTTGTGAAAATAAGTTGTTTTAGCAACGTTGTTTGCAACGGGTTTCTAGAACGTTTTGAAAGTAAAGGTTTGAAATATAACCATTGTTATTCAAATATTTTGGAAACTTATCCCAAAAATTAAATAAGAATTTTAAGATGTTTTAGTGATTTGAAAGGTATGAAACCAAGCTCAAGTTTCCAAGTAACGACTTAAATTTGCATTGAATGGGAACCAATTTATTGATAATTAGGATAAGTTTTTGTGGATGAAGACCTTTACTATTTGAGGAATTTAAAAGGATTTTCCATTATTACGATTATAATATTAGTCCGATCCACGAAATTATCGATTATGAGCTGATATTATTTCTGTGATGATTTCATTTCTAATAGAAGGGTTCATCGTGAAAGATGTTTTAAATAACATTTGTTCTTTAACCCATTTGAAAAGAAAAGATGATTGTCCAAGTAAACTTGAATAGAAATCTTTATTTAATTTGAATTTAAGGATTAAATGAAAGAGTTTCGATTAGCAAACGATAACGGGAACAAAGTTTAAAGATCGCTCAATAAAGATCAGCGAGTTTTTCCTTAACGATAAGATTAACAAATTGTAAATATAATTTTGGGCTAAAATTTTGATCAGGGAAAATAAAGTAACATAACATAATTAATGGTCAATGAATGGGTTAGGATTGGGAAGGCTAGTTTTCCTATAAAGATAAGACTGAACAATCATTAACGATTATTTGGAAGATTTAACCATTGACTTAAGTTAAGCAATCAATAAAGAATGATTTTGATGATTTAAAACTAAGTTAGAGTTTAAATAAATCTTCCTGTAAAGATTAGAAATAAAAGAATGAGATAAATGAAGGTAATATAACTTACCAAAATATAAGGGTAAACTAGATATAGAGTACTGCCAGTTTTCCTCCTTGGGATGGATAGGATGAGAATGGGAAAATGATTTGAAAATTAACCTTTTTGAGCAAGGTTTAATAAATCTCATTAAAGATTAGATACTTGGTTTGAGTTATATTTTTGAAATAAGGTTTTATGATCATTTGAAATATTTTCAAAGAAAGATTTAAACATGAGTTTGAATTATGTAAACATTTGTCAAGATTTAAAATGAGAATACTCAATACAAAAAATGATTTTAGTAAAAGAATACTTCAAAGTAGACTGAGACATATGATATCTTTGTATATTTATATTGGTTTTAAAAATGCACTAGTTATGTCAGAAAGACCAAGTGAACCCATTTTGAATAATTATACGACGAGCACTGAAAATATTGGAAGGCGATGATGTAAGATTGGAACTCTTCACATCGGATGGATTGCTCATTGATGTCTTGGGTGGCCAACCATTATGAGAGTTAATTAGCATCGATCTGACTGTACTTGAAGTGATTCGCATTGCAAGGGATTTCAGTGGTCGTGGAATAAATTTCCTTCAGTTTTATTCGAAACACAAAACTAACTTCTATTGGATGATGTCTGACGTTGTACTTTACTGCATAATAAATTGGCTTCTATTGATGATATATCAGCTTGGTGGAAGAGGATCTATCCTCTTGGCTTTATGCCCTCCTCTGACACATGTACTCAGAGGGTTATATAATAATAAATACTGATTATATGTTGTGAAATGGCAATGTGGCATGCTAAGTGTTAGACCAAAAAGTGGTTCTAACACCCAAATTGACTAAAATTTTGATAGAATGAGATCAAAAATAGAAAAGAGACACAGAATTTAGAGTGGTTCGGCTTTGAAGAGCCTACGTCCACTTTATAACACTTTGTTTAATGATATAGATGAAAATACAACAGGATATTCGCTCAATCTTACTCACTTTTCATATACATTCACTCAATTATCTCAAAATATACTGTATATGATGATTTGGATTGTTTCGGAGTGCTGGAATTCGGTTCTCTAAGATACTTCAATTCTCAAAGTGCCAAAAGATCCCTCTAAATGACCTTTGGGGTCTATTTATAGGTGGAAATTCACCCAGAATTCGGTTCGGATCGGGGCTACGTGGCTCGTATCCCATCATTCTCGGGCTCAGATGGAATTCAGTGTTGACAGGACATCAGGTTACTGGTCATCATGGGTAGGAAGTGGGTGTAACCGCTCCGAATATCCAGGAGATCGTGGGGTGAAGCAACATGGTACACTGGGTTCGGTTCGGAGAGGCAAGTAGAAGGGGTTCGGATCGGGGCCTCCGATCCGGTCCAACCTGTGTTGAACTTGAGCTCTTGTCCATTCTGCTCTGTTCCGTCCTGGTCTGATAGTAGCCCTCCGATCTGATCCGATGCTTTTTAGGAAGAAGTGTTCTTCAACGCTTGACATCTCGACTTTGTGTTGCCTAGTTCACAAAGTAGGCTAACATTTTGCCCCCTCAAAGGATGCTTCTTTTGGATACGGAACATGCTTTGATGTCATCTACACAGTGCCTTTCTGAAATTGAATCATTGAAAAGTCGTTTCTATTGACATATAAAGACACGTTGCTTCAGAAAGTTGCATCTCTTGATGTTTATATATACTTTGCATAGTATGTAAATCCCTTTCTTTATTTTCAAACAACTTGAAGAACTCTTGTTAACATCTAGTTATCCTTCCAGGTGATTTTCTTTTTTGATTTTTCTTTGGATTTAATTCAATTCAAATGTGAGGTTAATGCATGAAATTACGTTCGGTTCGGGCTCCGACCCGAACAGCTTTTCTTCCTCTCTTGGTTAGCGCTGGGTCAGTGGGCTGGAACGCCTCGTGGGTCTATATCCCGGTCCAATCGGAGAAAAAGAGGGGGAATACGAGTAGTCACCATCGACCTATATAAGCTTATCACCCTTTTCTTTCTTCCTCTCTTTCTTTTTATTTGCTTTTTCTCAGCCGATTGAACACAGAATCCCTAACCTTCTAAAACTCCAAAATCCCCTTTATTAATCATCAAATCGCTCTCGTAAGTGGGTTTAAAACTCGATTCTTTTGATACTAATCGATATCAACTAGGATTTATGATTAACTTGACTGATTTGGATTCGGTTTTGGTTCGAGTTCTTCATCATAGCCTCCTCCTCCGCTACCATCGTCGTTGGTGGCTCAGTCGCCGCCTCGAGGTGTTGGAAGGATGGGATTAAGACCCACTGTAGGCGATTTGACCATAAAATAAAAATTTGGTCTTGATTGGGGATATTAGCACAGAATTGGGTTCTAAGTTAGAAAAGGAGGAAGAAGAAGGGTATCACAGGAGATCGATTCGGATGATGGGATTTAGAAAATGGAGAAGAAGAAAGGGAAGAGAAATTCATAAAACCGGATCGGGTCGGAGCAAAAAGTCATAGAGGCAGGGCTCCCTTGATCGGGTCGTGTCGGACTTGAAATCGGAACAAAGGAAGAAAATGGTGTGGTTGCCTAATCCGATCCGGACCGTTTCAGAAGTCCACCTCCGATCCGATCCGATTTGATCCCTGAGCAACAATGTTTATTCCCAAGTCAAGATAAGGCTATATTCTCCGATCCGATCCCAATATGCACATCTGAACCGAACCAAAGAAAAACAATCCCACTCAACACATAAGAACTTGCTTAAGTAGCCCGTTCAATTCTTGATATAATCTTCAACTTAATGGACAGTTAGGATAGTGCCTTGCGAACATATATGAACATCAAGAACTGCCCTGAACATCATTACTTTGCCAAGATTTTGCATTGCACTTTCGACCGTTGACTTTACACTTTCTGCTTACACTGTTCACACTTTAGTTCATATACATGCACGGGGGGACATGGGCTAATTTACTCTAATCTCTGTTATTGCTTCTTCGATAGTTCGTCGACCATGGACAAGAGACGTTCATCTCAATTAGCAGAAAGGAAAGAAGTCCCAGAAACATCCAAGAAAATCACTCTTGATGGCATATCTTCCTCCTCAGATCCAGAATGGGATGATGAGGGCTCAGATTATGAGGTAGAAACTCACGAAAGCGATAATGTGTCTTCTGAGGGTGGAGTTTCCCTGGGCTATGAAGAGGAAGGAGGGATTGGAGATAATCGAGCTCCTGACGAATTTGAGTCTGCCATCATACCGGAATCACCTCAAGATTCTGTTGAATCGACGATCGACAATGACAGACTTATTCGAATATGCCTAAAGTACGAGATACCCAAAGGAGATACCTTGGTGCCATCAAAAGCTGACCGTCCTCACAACCCTCTAGAGGGATTTATGGCAATCACTTGATTGATGTGCATGGTTGGGGCTATCCCCCATTTTCTCCTTTCGTTGTCGATTTTCTAAGATAAATGCGGATTTCCCCCATGCAACTGCACCCCAATTCCTATGCTTACCTGTATACCCTATATGTAGCGTACCGCGAGATCTTAGGCATAGAGCTCACTTTTGATGACGTTCATTTCTTTTATAACTTCAAGCACCAGACTCGAGAAACTCCTTCTTTCTGTTACTTCGAGTCTGTCCCAAAGAGGAAAATAATTCCAGCACCGTTCAGCAGTAAAGCGGGTGATTCTAGGTTGGAATGGTTTTATGTAAGGCAACAGCCAGGGTGTGCTAGGAGATAGACGAAATCAAGTAAAGCACTGGTTTTCTAAATCTCGACTCTGTATGTCCAAGCCACCACATTAATCCGTTTTCTTTTTGTTTGCAGTTGATAACCCAAAACAAATATCGGATCAAGTGTTCTTTGGTCGGATGCACCGGCTCCTTAACGGTGATCAAAAGTTTTTAACTATTGATGAAGTCCTTAAGGATGAATATCTTCATCTTCATGGGTTGCTGCTGTCAATTACCCGTAGCATTGGTCATGGGACGGGTCCATATGTATATATCCCCTCAGTGGACGTAATCCCAGAAACGGGCGAAAGCTTGAAAGCTCCTACAATGCCGCTTCAGGCTTCACCTTCTCCATCTTCGACTCAAGATGATGAATTGGATAACATGGCCAAAAAGCACCGTGAGGGGTATATTTTTCCTCAGGATGCCATCTCTCCGGAGAGGTCAACGTCCTCCAAAGAGCTGCCAATTGATGCTTCTCAGGGAGACGCCCCTAGTACCGATGACCCAACATTTCAGGGTTTGGGGGATCTCCCCTTACCTGAAACTATTTACACTTCAGAGGATTTTGGGACAAATCCTTTAGTTTTCACTTCTTCCGAAGAGACCACTCCTGCTAAGGCCAAAGAGCCCGCTCGTACTAGTCTGGCTTCGGACTCGGGTTTGTCGGGGGGAAAACACCACTTAGGACGCACTTAACACAATAGCACCACATTTCACAGCACTTTTCTTTTGTGAAAACACTGACTCTGAATTTCATTTGCCTTGTTGTGCAGGTACAATGTCTCGCTCCCATTACGATATCAGGAAACTTCATCGCAGCATGTCTAGACCCCCTTCTGATCCTAAGCATGATCGTCGCGAAAGCCGCGGTAGGGAGGATAGAAGGCCCTATGATTCTTACCAGTCGCGATCCTCGCTCTCTTGCTCTCGTTCTCCCGTTCGGTCAGATTCAGAGCGATATAAGGGCTACCAAGGTCATCGAGAAGATGACAGGCCGCAGTCGAAGGACCCAATTCTTTCTCAAGAAAAGCGCAGTCGGGAAAAGAGCCCGCCGAGAGATACCGATTCGTGAAGAAAGTACAAGGTTCCTGCTAAACGGCATAGGAGGAATGAGGAGGCTATTGAGCCTTCCACACGTAAGGATGCCGAGCTGACATTCCGTGCACCTCCCCCATTGGATGTTGAAACTGCAGTTAAGCGGGTGTATCTGGAGGAGCAATTTCCCGAACACTACTTCGAAAGCTTGACTTTATTACATGCTCTTGAGCCTATTTCTTCGAGGTGAGCAGATGAGGCCAAAGAAAAAATTGATGCGGTCGAGAAACAATATTCAGAAATGTTCAAGTATTCGCATAATCTTTCTAGAATCATCCGAACTCTAATCACGAATACTGACTCAATGCAGAAGACCGCAGAAGCCGATGCAAAGGCTCTGAAAAATTTGGGAAAAGACCTCGAGGATACACAGGCCCAACTTGTTGTCGCTCAACGGGATGCTGCTAGCTTCAAGAAACAATTTGAGGATCTACAAAAACGCTACCATGATTTTCTTGGGTCCCATACCCAAGAGCGTTCGGAATTGAAAATGCAAGTCGAAGATGCCAAGTTAGATACTGCCAAAATGCAACTTGCTTACGCTGACCTTGAGCGAGAGAAGGCCGAGTTAGCGAAGAAGAACGTTGAATTGGAGAAGAAAAACGCTGACTTGGCTTCCAAGTTGGTGGAGGCGGAGAACAGGGCTGCCCTAGCGTAGGGTAACGTCGAAGGTGTTATCAAATCCGCTGAAGAGACCCGCAAGCAGCTGTCGGAAGCTGAGGAAGAGGTGCATGGTTTCGGCGAGTTAATGATTGAATTCTTTGCGCATATAATTCACCACCGGAACAACTCTTGGATTGAGGATTATCCATCTACCTTGGTCCAAGTATGGAGTCAAATCGTTGAATGGGAGAAAGAGGAGCTCAAGGTTGATTCCATTGACGAGGACAAGCTTATGGAGAAATATCTAAGAGATGATGAACCAGAACGCCTAGCCAAGGGACGCCGCCTTATTGCTGCTACTATGGAGGAAGAGAAGTGGAGAGCTGAACAAAAGAAAATTCCTGAGGCTGGTTCTTCTTCTACTACTTCTGAAACTTCTGAAGTAGAGGGATATGATCCCGAAAACCCGGGGATCCCTCGGGCATCTCTTTTATCCCCCATACCCGAAACGGCGTCGGAGACGGCGGTCACTCAAGCTGAGAAGTCATCGGACGGTATCTCTACCTTTTCACCTCAATTAGTCAAAGCTATTTCTACCTTTCATCACGTAATTGGGCAATCGATGAAGAACCCATTATTTTCTCCTGAGTTGATAACTGTTGCTTCTCACTCTGTAGGTATTGAACCGTCCGAAAAGACAGACATGTCCCAGGGAACCACCGTTGGAGCAGAACCTACGGAGAAGGCTAAAGGGGGAAAGGACAAGGCTGCCACCCTAGATTCGGGAGAAGGAACTGAACCGTCTAAGGTTGGTACTCCTCATGATGACGAAATGATAGATGCCTTAAAAGATGATGGCGGCAACGGGGGACACGAGGAAGACCCTGAGGTGGCTATAGTTGGGGAGTCGAAAAGTGCCGATGATATCACTTTGGCTGCATTGAAAGCTGAACAAGACAAACGCATGCAGCTTAAAGTTGAAGATCTAGACCCTGGAAGCCTTAAGCCTCTCGCAGTGGTGGATGCTGGATCAAGGTTAGTTGTTAAGCTTTCGACTAGATCTATCACAGAAGAACTTGTTAAAAAGTCTTCTCTTGATTCCAGTGTTCCGACTCCCGTGAAGAAATCAGCCGATTCCAACACTTCAGTCTCAGGGAAGAAAAAACCAAGGCGCATCTTAACTGATGCTGAAAGAGGGGAAAAGGATGCTCAAAGAGCTGCTAAGAAGTCCAAGTCCACTTCCAAGTCTAAGTGATAAAGTGCTATGCTTTATCTTACTATTTAATTGGCCCACAATCGTTGCAGCGAATGTGGCCTTCGCATCTTCTTTTTGACTGTTTTCCTGTACAATTTCATACATTTGTGAATAAAAATAATTCATCTCCTGTAATGCCTGTTAGTCGTCAGTTCATTACTTATGTAAAAATTCAAATGCATGTCCTACTCAAGCTGTATAATGGAATCATAGTGGGGGGGAATATGTGTGTACATATATGCCCCCAGTCAGTCTTGTCAGTCTTGAAAAACTATTCAAGATTAAATTAAAAAGTCTGAATGTCCCCGATTGTTTGACGGGGGTCACATTCCTTTTGTCATTGATGCATGTTCTTTTCTGGCATCTTTTATACTCTCATGTCTTGTGTTCAGGATAGAGTTCTTGCCAAGGCGGTCTCTTATCTGGGTGCACCTTCATGCCTCGGAGGACGTTGTCTTCCCGTCCTTTATACTCTCTCTCAATTCTTGAGAGTTAGAGTTAAGAATGTCGTCTTCCCATTCTTTTATGTTTTATTGTACAAACAGTCGTTGTGTTTGTTCCTACGTATAAGCCATCTCTAACTTTCCAGATTTCAATTTAACATGTCGTATTCTACAGTCACAATAGAATAATGGTTGAAGATATAAATAATGCAGGAAAGTAAATGGCACACGATATTTTTATAGTGGTTCAGCTAAGTCGTAGCCTACATCCACTTTATAGTTTCTCGTTTGCATCAATAGACTTTTCTAAAGAAAGTCATGCCTTTTTACAGAGTTCATAAGAAAAACAAAAGAAGATACAATATCCCTAATTCAAATATCGCATCAAGTGTTGGGCATTCCAAGCCCTAGGCACTTCTTCGCCATCTACGGTCGTTAACTTGAAGGCTCCTGTCTCAAGTTTCTGCTGGATGTCGAATGGCCCTTCCCACTTTGGTCCGAGGTGAGGAAGGGATGGGAAAACTCGCTTTAGTACCTAATCTCCCGGTTCAAAGGTTCTAAAACGGACTTTTTTTTCATAATAGCGTGCCATTTGACGTCGATGTCTTGATGCCCGCAAATCTGCCTCATCCCTTTTCTCTTCGATCTCGTCAAGGGACTCAAGGAGGAGTGCCCGATTCGTCATCGGGTCATAATATGTCACCCTATGAGAGGGAACTTCAAGCTCTACCGGGATTACTGCCTCTGAACCAAAGGAAAGAGAGAAAGGAGTGTGACCGGTAGCTGTCTTAAACTTTGTCCGATATGCCTATAAAGCCAAGGGCAATTCATCCACCCATTTTGCTTTTGCACATTCCAATCGCTTCTTGAGGATGGAGTTTATGACTTTATTTATTGCTTCTACTTGCCCGTTTGACTGTGGATGGGCGACTGATGTGTACCGCTTGTCGATCTTGTATTTCTGGTAGAAATTTCTGAATTCAGCACCGTCGAATTGGGTTCCATTATCAGTTATAATGGTCCTTGGAATCCCAAATCGGCATATGATATTTCTAACCGCGAAACTTATCACCTTTCTCGCTGTGATTTTAGTTAAGGGCTCAGCTTCCACCCATTTCGTAAAATAGTCCATGGCGACTACTGCATACTTTGCTCCTCCTTTGGCAATTGGAAAAACTCCAATTATGTCAATTCCCCACATGGCAAACGACCACGGACTTACCATCGACTTGAGCTGGGTCGGTGGTGCTCTGGGGATCTTGGCGAACCTCTGGCATCTGTCGCAGCGTCGTGAGTAATCAGCTGCATCTTTATTGATTGTGGGCCAGAAATACCCATAACGCAACACCTTTTTGGCTAAGGTTTGACCTCCCGTATAATCTCCGCACTCACCTTCGTGTACTTCTCTCAGTACACGCTTGATGTCGTCGTGTGCTATACATCGTAACAGGGGCATAGAAAATACTTGTCGATAAAGGACATCATCTTGAAGGAGGTATCTGGTAGCTTTACGAACTATGGTCTGCCTTTCACTCTTCTTTGGCGGGAGTATTCCATTTCTAACGAAATTCTTGATTGGGGTCATCCACGACTCCCTCTCCGGTTCTGCTTCAAGAGCTAATTCAATTTCCATTAACTCAAAGCTTAGCGACTCCAACGTCTCAATTGGAACCATTTCGGTTTCCTCCGGATTGTCGGAGCTAGCCAGCTTCGCTAGCCAGTCTGCCTTTTGGTTTTCAGCTCTCGGGATATGCGTTATGTTATACCGTTCCAGGCTGCTCAGCAGCTCCTTTACCTTTCCAAGATAGGTAATAAGTCGAGGTCCCCGGGCCACAAATTCCTTTGGCACTTGGTAGACGACTATTTTGGAATCGCAGAATATATCTATTGCCTTTATTCTGAATTCCTTAGCAAGCTTCAGCCCAGCAATCAGGGCTTCGTATTCAGAGTCAATGTTGGTCGCTGAAAATTCCATTCGCAGAGCGTAATATAGCGAGCATCCTTCGGGGAGTAACTAAGACGACTCCAGCTCCGGACCTTCTGTCGTTCTTGGCTCCTTCTGTGTATAACTTCCATGGACCTAATTCTAACTCTTCCTCTGATTTGACCACCTTGTTGTTGATCATCTCTTCCTCCGGAATTGTGAACTCTGCTATAAAGTCAGCCAGAGCTTGCCCCCTGATCGATCTCCGCAGCTGGAAATTTAAATCAAACTGACTTAATTCAATATTCCACTTGATCAACCGTCTCGATGCTTCGGGTCTTTGCAACACCTGTCTCAGAGGTTGATCGGTGTATATGGTTATTAGGTGAGCTTGAAAATAATGGTGAAGTTTTCGGGAGGCGATAAGAAGGTTGTAAGCAAGCTTCTCAATCCTTGTGCAGTTTCGTTCTACAGCTGCCAATTTCTTACTTATGTAGTATACCGTCCTTTGCACTTTGTCTTCTTCTCGGACCAAGACGGTGCTAACAGCGTGGGCCGATACTGCGAGATAAACAAACAACTCTTCATGATCTACTGGTTTCGACAAAATTGGTGGTCTCTCTAGTAAGTCCAATAGACTTCGAAAGGCCTCAACACAGTCCGGAGTTCATTCAAAATTTTTCTTTCCCCTTTTTATCAAGTCAAAAAATCAGACGCATCTGTCAGTTGCTTTGGAGATGAATCTACTCAACGCAACCACTTTCCCTGCAAGACTTTGGACATCCTTGATTCTTCGTGGTTCCTCGATGTTCCTTATCGCTGCTATCTGGGGATTAAATTTAATTCCTCGAGAGCTCACGATGAAACCTAGAAACTTTCCAGATGCCACCCCAAACGAGCACTTCAAGGGATTTGGCTTCATTCGATACTTTCGCAGGATACCGAACATCTCTGCAAAGTCTTGCGTATGGCTAGAGGACTGTTTCGATTTGACTAGCATATCATCCACATAAACTTTCATAGTTTTCCCTATTTGGTTATAAAACATCCTGTTCACCAAGCGTTGGTAGGTAGCTCCAGCATTCTT
The DNA here is from genome assembly GCA_030737875.1 of Allium sativum. Lineage (NCBI taxonomy): Eukaryota > Viridiplantae > Streptophyta > Magnoliopsida > Asparagales > Amaryllidaceae > Allium > Allium sativum. Next base: position 24,046,396 of record CM060912.1, on the reverse strand, counting down.
CAATCCAAACGGCATGACCACATAACAATACAACCCCAAATTTGTGATGAAGCTCGTGTGCTCTTGATCGGGCACATGCATGGGAATCTGGTTGTATCCGGAATATGCGTCCATGAAAGAAAGAAGTTCATGTCCCGCCGTCGAATCCACAGGCTGGTAAATTCTGGGAAGTGGGAAGCTATCTTTCGGACAGGCTTTGTTCAAGTCTGAAAAATCAATACATGTTCGCCACTTTCCGTTTGACTTCTTCACCAAAATAGGATTCGATATCCAGTCGGGATATGTTGAATCTCTGATAAATCCATTCTCTTTCAGCTTTTCCACTTCTTCTTTCAGAGCTGTCGACCTCCCTGGGCCCAGCACACGTCTTTTTTGCTTTACAGGCGGGTGTTTTGGGTTTATATTCAGTGAATGACTCATGATGGATGGTGATATCCCACACATGTCTGCATGGGTACAAGCAAAAACATCTAGGGTTGGCTTCAGAAAATCAGCCAGTTCTTTGGCTCGATGCGGATCCAATTGGGATCCAATTTTCAAAACTTCTGCTGGATCAGCTTCATCAATGGGTATATCCACTGTCGTTTCGTTAGGAGTTGCTTTTCTGTCCTCAGGCTCCTCATCTTCTCTAGGATCTAGGTCTTCAAGCATTCCCTTGGGCAACTCCTTCGGGGCTGATCCCTCTAATTGCTATGCGGAACTTCCCTTTGAAGGGGGTGAAGTACCTTTGGAATCGATGTTAAATCCCTTCATCAGCATTTTCAATTCAGCAATATAACAAGCTCGCCCGGAGACTTGATCTCCCCTCATTACTCCTGTTCCGGCTTCATTTGGGAACTTTAACAATAAGCACCAAGGTGCGATACAAGCCCTGAACTCTGCAAGGGCGGGCCTTCCCAAAAATGCGTTGTAGGGAGAATCAATGTCTAGCACTACAAACTAAAGCATTCGCACTCTTCGACGATCCCCCTGTCCCAATGTTACGGGCAATTCTATATACCCCATTGGAGCCGTCGATGCCTCATTGAAGCCTCAGATCCAACCTTTACAAGGCTTCAAATATCCAGACTCAAGTTTCATCTGATCAAACGACTTCTTAAACAAAATGTTGACAGAGCTTCCATTGTCTACTAGTATCTTATGGATCAGTGCCGGCCCAATTGTAGTGGTAATAACCAATGGATCTTCGGTGGGTGATTGGATTCCGGTGTCATCTCTGTTACGGAACACTACGTCATCGAACATTGTCTTCTGCTGTTTCACAAGGGTGATATCTTCCAAATCATCGCACTCGTCCACATCTATGTGCTTAACTGCGTTGACGTATTGGTCCATTGCTCTGAAACTATGGATAGCCGGATGGAGTCCACCTACTATGGTGTTAATGACGATCCCTTTGCCTTTTTGTTGTGCTGTAGACTTGGGAGCAGGCTGACTCGGGTTTGGGGCCTGTCCTCCTTTCCCCCTGTCCCTTGGGGCAGCCTTATACTCATCCAACTTACCTTTACGCAACAACTTCTCAACCACATCTCTCAAGTGTCGACATTCGTTCTTTGAATGTCCGTGGGTTCCGTGAAATAAACAAAACTTTCCAGTAGCAATTTCTTTTTCTGTTGAATCTCGCGGCGGTGGTTTCTTGTATTGCAAAACAATGTACGTATCCAAATAAATATTCTCCAAAGTGTCATTCAATGGTGAATAGTTTTCAAAAGTCTGGAACCGGGGTCTTTTGTCAGGATTACTTCCTCGGTTCCTGTTTCTCCTATTACCATTCGCATTACGGTTGCTGTTGCCTCCGTTTCCATTTTTATTTCCAACGTTCACTTCGACTTTACCAGAACTTTCTCCAGACTGCTTTACAGCAACATTACTCTGAACAGCTTCTTTTGAGGCAGCTCCAGATTTCCTTTTTCTGTTTGCCCTTGCTTCCTCCCGTCTTAACTGAATATTGGCCTTCTCATAAAACAACTCCCTTGTGGGCGGTGGCTTCCCAGAAAGATAATCTCCAAACTCCGAATCAGGATCAACTCCCTCCATTAATGCCATCAAGATTGTAGGCTCATGAGGGTCGCTGACTTCTGTTACAGCTAAATTGAAACGGTCTAGATACGACTTCAAGGACTCACCCGGTGCTTGCTTAATTCTCGATAATTCGATAACAGTCTTAGACTTTCGGGCGTGAAGTCGGAATTGAGTCATAAAACGTTCACTCAGTTCTTTGAAATTTGATATTGATCGAGGAGGAAGTCGGGTAAACTATAGTAATGCTACGTCTTCTAAGTAGATCGGGAAAGCCTTGCACTTTACAACGTCAGGGGCAGCGGCAGCATTCATAAGCCACGCGTATCGCATCAAATGCTGTCCCGGGTCGGTTCTTCCGTTATATCTGTCCATCTGCGGCAGATTAGAACGTCGGGGGAACTGAAAGTTAAGAATGTCCTCAGTAAAAGGAGTATGGCTTCGTTCAATACCATAATCTTCATTGGTGTAATTTCGACTCTCAGACATGATTTGGTGCACCATAGCCCATACATTAGCATTAGTTAAAGGTCGTTCAGGCTCACTAGCTCTGATGTTTGGTTTTCCTCTAGTTCCTGATCAGGGGACATTCCCCTTCTCCTAGCGGCTTCTACACTGCTTTGCTCCCTGCATTCCCAGTCGATCTCACGAGCAACATCTTCGTGGGATCCCAGAGATCCGAAAGTCATTTCTTCCAAATCCTGAGGTCGTTCGAGCGGCCTCCTTTCACGGGGCCATTCTTCCTTGGAAGAAGAAGATTGATCCATCACAGTATGATGATTTGGGGAAGGGGTTCTCTGCCTGCGAATCTCACCAATTTCCCTACTCATAATTCTCATATTCTCTTGCATCATAAGGTTAGTGCGCTCATGAATTCTCATAGCCTCCCTAGTGCTCTCGAGCATGTCAAGAAGGCGCGAAAAATCTCCTTGAGTGACAGGTGCAGACGGATTGATCTGGTCATTGGTCCTGGTGGATGGAATCGGAGCATTTGGAGGGGCTCGAGTAGAGGTTCCAGCATCACCTAGAGTCGGGTCGGATCGGAGCAATGAGATTTGACCGGATCAGATCGGGATGGGAGAGTGCACTGCTTCTACATCTTCAATCTGGTTCGGATCGGAGCTCTCCCTATGCAACTGATTCAGATTTCCTGTTCCTGTCTGATCCGCTTCCGAACTCTGCCCACGAGACCTTGTCACAACTGGATTTTACTGATCTTAACCAACTTCATTCCCTCGACTAGTTTGGACTTCTTTGCCTTTTCCTTTGGCCATAATTCTTCAACAACCAACCAACAAGTACTTACAAGTGTCGAAAGGTGGGGATTAACTTCTTTGAACTCAACGGTCCAAAAAGTAGAATGATAATCCAGAAAAAACAGATAATTCAAATGATTCTCAGTGAAAGCACCAAAAATGTTAGACCAAAAAGTGGTTCTAACACCCAAATTGACTAAAATTTTGATAGAATGAGATCAAAAACAGAAAAGAGACACAGAATTTATAGTGGTTCGGCTTTGAAGAGCCTACGTCCACTTTATAACACTTTGTTTAATGATATAGATGAAAATACAACAGGATACTCGCTCAATCTTACTCACTTTTCATATACATTCACTCAATTATCTCAAAATATACTGTATATGATGATTTGGATTGTTTATGAGTGTTGGAATTCGGTTCTCTAAGATACTTCAATTCTCAAAGTGCCAAAAGATCCCTCTAAATGACCTTTGGGGGTCTATTTATAGGTGGAAATTCACCAAGAATTCGGTTCGGATCGGGGCTACGTGGCTCGTATCCCATCATACTCGAGCTCAGATGGATTTCAGTGTTGACAGCGCATCAGGTTAGTGGTCATCGTGGGTAGGAAGTGGGTGTAACTGCTCCGAATATCCAGGAGATCGTGGGGTGAAGCAACATGGTACACTGGGTTCGGTTCGGAGAGGCAAGTAGAAGGGGTTCGGATCGGGGCCTCCGATCCAGTCCGACCTGTGTTGAACTTGAGCTCTTGTCCATTCTGCTCTGTTCCGTCCTGGTCTGATAGTAGCCCTCCGATTCGATCTGATGCTTTTTAGGAAGAAGTTTTCTTCAACGCTTGACATCTCGACTTTGTGTTGCCTAGTTCACAAAGTAGGGTAACACTAAGTGTTGGGCTATTGATGATCAAAGAACAGCTAATATAGCTTAGCATTGTATGGAAATGTGATTAGAAGCCTCACAACTCGAAAATGACCAAAACAGGAAACGTGTTGCAAAGTTATGAACATAACGTTCGTTCTAGATAGAAGGTGGTGCTATGGTTTGGAGACCTGGCAATTTACTTATGTGGATGATTGATCAAGGCGCCTCGGATAAAGGTTGGTCACGACTGCGGACGTTATCTTTACGAGTAACCTAAACTCCACCCACTTTAAGGAGAGGCCTATCTTTGTGAGCACGAAGGAAGTTTAGATTCTAGGGACACCCCTCTAGGGTGTACCCACCAGTGGAAAAAGGAAGACCCTTTGCCTGGTCATTGTTGGAATCCAACCTCCAATACGAGCTTAATCGGTTTTAGATATAAACCTATATCACGACATAATGGGATGGTGCAATATGTCGTCTATGATTGATACATTTACTCGTGAAAGACATTTCCAATATGCAATAATAATAATATCAAAAATTCTTTCGCGGATCAAGCACATTTGGTTATCATAAGGTAAAACTTTCTTATAATGGTGTGCGCTTGCATTGTGTGATGGGATGCAAGTCTTATAATAGATTTATTTTTCAAAAATCCTGCATGAATTTCTATAATACCCCTCTATGATTGTTTGATATGTATATGGTTTGGTATCTAGTTCTCAAGGTAGTTAACCCAAGCCTAACTTGAGTATTTTGACACTCGAGTCAGATCCAAGGTTATTTCAGGTTTAGGCAGGATTCGAGGAGTTCTCAAACAATTCCAAAGAAGCTGACGTTCTTCATAAGAAGGTAGGGTGTATTCTACTATCTATACTTGGATGTCGTGGATGTATTATATAAGCATAAAGTTAATAACTATCCATGGTATGTTTACTCCGATTATTTAAAAGTTTTTATGCTATAAAGTTATATTGAATATTATATTTGTGTTGTTCCGCTATAAGATTCTGTTCTTGTCTATTGTTCGGTTTTATTGTTCTACTCAAAGAGTTGCGTGTTGCTTCACTTTTAGTCAGAGTACATAAACACCTGGTAGGTGCTATGTATCAATTTTTGAGGGTTGGAACTCATACTCACCCATAAAGAATCGGGGATTTGTATCTTTTGGAATTGACTTTCTATGGTTTATGGTTGGTTCAAAGGGGGTGGCCTATGGGTTGTCACAATTTTCGTCTGAAAATAACTCCAATTCATGTCTATATTCATTCGAACAACGATCCAAATCCACTCAACTTTTATTCATAGCTCAAGCTACTGTCTATATAATAAACGAAATGGAAGATATGATGCAGCCAAAAGGAAGATATGCAGTGATTATGTGAAATACCAAAAACAATTTGACAAAATAAAAAGGAAACAATTATAAAAAAGTTGAATTTGAAGGACAAAATTCAAAAAGGCTGATCAAGATTTCAGAATAAGTATAAAATTGAAAATGTAGAAAATGCGAGGTTCAAATGTACAATGTAATGGCATGATGATTGTAACACGTCTAGCCATGGACACATAGGTTTTCTATTTCAGGAACATAACCGCAACAACCACTATGTATCTAATCCCAAAACTGCTACTTGATTACGCCTGGACTATTACTATTTGACTAGTAAATTTCCTACGTCCTTAATTAAAGCTACTTATTCTACATGTATTTTTTGTGTATTTATTCTTTAGCTGAATATGTGCGCAATTAGCACATGTAAGTACAGCCAAGTGCGTGTATTTATTTACATAATGACACAATCAATATATTAAAATCAGACAACTACATTTTCTTTTGGTTTCATGATGTACTTTTTTACGTACATACTTGCAATTAAACATTTGAACATTGATCATAATGATATACAAGTTATCTTTCTGTTTAAGTTGTAGCAAAGCCGATTCTATGGTTTACAATGCCTAGTGCAATTTGGAAGATGATGCCCTTTGTTATGAAAAATTGCAAAATTGTATTAAATAAAATTCTTATTCGTAAGGAAGCATACATAATTTTTGTATTTTCCTATGAACGTTCATTCGTATGGAATACATTCAACATAATTCATACATTTAGAAACTAAGATATTAATAACATGTTTATTTGCATAGAAATTGTAATAGTAAGTAAACATAAAATACCATCATTTTTATAACTAATACAATTTTATCTTCTTTGTACGAGGATAGTGCTAAATGTGTCATTTATAATGTTTTCTTATTGCTTTTCTGGAAGCAAAATCATTATAATATGTTAATATTCAACTATAAAAACATATCTTTTTCAATGCATACAATCCTTAATAAGTTAATAATGTCTTGACTCATTATTGTTCAAAAAAATGATTCTAATAGTTTAATCTTTAAAAACTTCGCTTTACAGATAAGATAAATTAATAAAATACTATATAAAGTTATCACAGTTGGAAACATATCGTACTATCAGAATTTCCAAAATTATAATGTTCGTTCATAGCTTGTTCGCACAATATGATTCAAAAGACAATATATATCTTACAGTATTTTCGCTGTAAAAGCAAATCTTTTACATATGGCATCGGAAGTCCTGTTTTTAAAAGAAAATCAAGTTTAACATATGACTTATCAGACTCTTAGTCCATCAAGATTATAATAAAATTGCAAATAAAAATTGTAGCTTTAAACATTATTCGCACTTAGAAATAATACTAATATTTTGTAGCTAAACTCATTTTCTTCTAAGAATTCCTTCGCTCTATTTTGTTGCTTGATGTCAATTGTCATAAATTATTAAAAAAACTAAAACAACCGTCATACTTAAGAATTTTTTTCATAGGTAAAACAAATTAGGAATTAGAGTTTACTTGAAATCAGTTTTTCACCCTTTTTATTTTTTCAAAATTTTAGTTAGAAGAAGGCACTAGACATAAGAAAAATTAAGAATTAGGGTACTAGACTTCGAAATTGAAACCCTTGAATAACACATTTTTCCTCTAAAAGTTGATTACTTTTTCTTTTATGTTGGACGCAACCATAATTCGCGCATATATAGCCCTCAATTTGGGTTTAGAACCTTCACTCTCCCCCTTTATATGATACGTGATTTCTACATCTATTCTGCGAATTTTGTTTCGTTCTACCTCTGTCTGTATACTTGTGTTTTTTGGATGCCCTTTATTTTGCGACCCTGAGATTAGGCCCAGTTTGCAATGGACCAGAACCAGGTGTGAGCCGTAGCATATGTAGCTAAGTTGATATATGCATTAAAATGAGAAGCCAATGTTTAAACTACAGGCTTAAACCATTTTCATAGTGACATAATAAGTCCCTCGCATAACATATGTATCAAACAACTTAAACTACTGTGCAATAATATCTTCATATAAAGTCAGAAATTCATCTCCTAGTCTATAAAATATACACTTATCTTAAATGGTAATGCAGCAATACAACCTTCACAAGTTGAACTGTGGTGAACTTTATATTTACATACACAAAACAAATGGAATACTAGATGATGTGAAAGTCAATATGATGGTGAAACCCCACGTCCATTAATGTCACTAATTAAGAGAATGCATTAAGTTTCGTGAAGCGTTATATGTAAACCGAAACAAAAACATTACAAGACAGATACAAAAATAATAGCGTAATTTTGAAATATTGTTAAACAAAAAACGTAGTGGTTCAAAACTTAGTTACATCATAAGTCTGAAGTACTAAAACTCCATTAAAATAATATAAAGCTTCTGCCTTGTACCATCAGAGTACAGAAATACATAAAAAGCATAATCCCCCAAAAGAAACATAGCCATAATAGCAAGGATAAGAACTTGATCAATACATCAAAGCAGCTCCAAGCAAGACGATAGCCGAATCATGATTAAGCTTGACTATTCCCACCCTGAGAACCTGGGGGGAAGGGTAACGAAAGAGAAACAAGAGGAACAAAATAGGTCTGACATAAAGTCTGGCGAGTCCAGTTACTTTTAGCATATAGATAAGTAAAAGTATCATGACAGGTATATAAAGTGGATAAGAAAGATAACATCATAAAAGGTAAGTATGACGAGGTAAACAGGATTAACGTGATAGAGCATGTTGTGCTTCTCTAATGATTTCTCTGCACTAATACTAGTATAACTAGAATGAGATAATCCCCAACATGTATAAGACTGTAGACTTAGGCGTACTTTTGGTGAGAGGTTTTAACCCATACAATCAATAGGCAGCCCAATAACGGACTCCTAAACTTGCCAGAGTCTAGAAGTGCCCTAACTACTATCCTAATCGATCGGCTCCATACTTCGTAGATACCCTGTGTCGGCCCCACAGTAGGATGTATCACTTCCTAAAGTGGAAACCCTTCATTGATGTGCACAACCATATCAACATGTGTCACGGTCATCTTATCCCCCTCTGCTCGGACTGTGCACGCACATGACCCCGGTCGGTTTGTGCCGCCCACACCGACCTCCACGTTTGGATCTCTTACAATCAGCCCAGTAAGCGTGCCCCAACTCCGGCCTGGTTCGGAGTACTCGTTTGATACCTATGTATGGGTTACTGATTGAAACTGGTCCCACACAAGATGATGCAAGCTATCCCCTTTTACTTGCAACCCCACTACTAGGTTTTCCACATATTATGCCTACCTACTGGTGTCATAAAATTGCATAATCCCAACAGGTTAAGTTTGTGGGCCTATATATAAATATTACCCACCAACCCCCAATATACTTAACCCACCCACTATTTCAGACAAGTTTACTTAACCCCTATTCAGATTAATACTATCCCTATGGATTCAACTAGGTTAAGCGTTCATTTTCATAGCCATATTCAATTATAGGTATAATTTACTAGACTTGCCACATTAAGCCTAAAACTTGTGGATGTTGGATATGTCAGTCGGTTCCGGACAGACTTCTTCCATAAGTCGGGATTAACCTCGTGTCTTAGCACGTCTCGTGTTTATGCACTTAGACCCCTCATATTAGATTCAATCACTTGCAGCCGCTGGTTACGTCAGGCGGTTCCGGCCAGACTTCCACCATAGTGCAATTTAACCTTTTATCTAAGTGCGGTTACAGTTTCTAATTACTGTAATCCTAGGCATTTTAATTATTAACCAATTATTCCCCTGTCATTATAGGTTTTCATGCCCCTTTTATGTTCATAATGAATTATACGCCCCAAATTCGTATTCATATACATTATTCAAGTTATGCCAAATTTCCCATTTACAAGTTATGCCCAATTTTAGCGTTTTCCCCTTGATCCCAATGATAAGATGGGCATATAGGAACAATCTGGTGAACATGTGATAATAGAACAGATTTTAACATAATAGGTATGTCATAACAGGCATGATAAGATCTAAACAATGATTTAGAGTCCAACTAATAACAGATCCAATTTTAACCACAAACATGATAGGTATAAGGCGATCAAAACAGTGAAACAATGGCAGATCTGACATGAAAATATGTGAAGATTTAGATCTGAGTCATAATCATGTTATAACAACATAGATACACAAGTTATAGCAGATCTGATATGATTCATAAGGTTACAGGCAGAGATCCAAGTTAATGTCATATCAAGTTTTACTTTAAATTATTTAGATCTAAAATTAACATAGACTCACAGGGTTCAGATCTAGAAAAATACAAGGAGAATAGGAGATGCTGAATCACAGATCTACACTTGAATAACTCTAAACTTGATTGCAGAAGAAGAAAAAGGTTTGATTCAGTCTATGCAGCGATAGCATCTGGTCCTCCAATATTTTTGGTGTGCAAAAACATGAGAAATGAGGCCATATATAGCCGCTAGCCCTAACCCTAATCTGCTACGTCTTCCCTAGGGGGTCGACCCCCCCTTAGAGGGTCCACCCATGGGTCGACACCCCCCTTGAGGGGTCGACCCAGGGGTTGAGACCCTTGGGCGAGATTTTTCCCGCCTACCCCAAACTTCGCGATTTTGAATTTCTGGACCCTATATATATATATATATATATATATATATATATACATACATATATATATATATTCTTGCACGTATACAAACTTCAAACCTTAATAACTTCTTCATACGGTGTCCATTTTACGCAAATAAGGTGTCTATTTTGGCCAAAATTCCAAGATGAACGCAATGGCATAGTCTATTTTACTTAATTATGAATATTAAATTAATTATTCTTTAATTTATCATCTTTACAATTGTTAAAATTAAGGGGTGTTACATTCTCCCCTACTCAAAGGATTTCGTCCTCGAAATCTCTAAGTTTAGAAGAATATGTATCCTACCATCCATCATCCATCTACTCATCCACCAATCACAGGCATCCATTGTCCTTCAAAAATTTATAATGCTGATATGAACATATGCAAAGGTGTGTGTATATGTCCCAATACTAATGCGAAAATTAGGCGGTCTACTGATTCAGTCGACCTCCTTAATGCAATATATGTTAGTGCCATGAATCCAACATGTATGCATAATCCTATAATAACATGTAAGTTCTATATGTATGCACAATCATCCATCCAAGTGCAACATCCATATGACGATACATCTATTTTCATCCATTAAAAGAAGAAAAATGCACACACATCCATATGCAATATGAGAGTGATTGAGTCGATCTAGTGCCTAATGTGTGTGTATATGCATCCATGAGCAACCACTAGAAAACACTTGCATCCACTTGCATCCATCAAACACAACATGCCTCAAACACATGTTTACATCCATGGGATTCCTACCTAAAGGTCGAAGATTCGATCAATATGATATATTTAAATGATAGAAACAAGCATAGATAAAAGCTTTGGAAAAGGAGTTAAGAACATACCCTCGAAAAGAAAAGGGTACGAATCACGAATCTTGTCTTCTATCTCCCAAGTCGCATCCTCTAGGTTATCTCCCCATTGAACCTTCATCAACTTGACTTCTTGTTGCGTAGCTTCTTAACTTTTGATCCAAGAATACGGGTAGGAACTAGTCTAACTGTCGCCTCCCGTTCCACTTCTACTTCCTCCAACATACTCGACTCAACAACTTTTGCCGTATCATGTAAGCACTTCTGCAAATGAGAAACGTGGAAAACATCGTGAACGTCGGATAGTCTCTCGGGTAGCTTTACTCTGTAGGCCATTTGGCCAATCTTTTCTGTTATGGAAAATGGTCCTACGAATCTTGGTGCCAGTTTCCCTACAGATCCAAATCGAACCACATTCCTTAATGGTGATACCTTTATGAAAACCATATCTCCCACTTCAAATTCAATGTTAGTCCGTCTCTTGTCTGCATAGGACTTCTACCTATCCTGAGCGGTCTTCATTCGTCGTCTAATAAGATAAATCTTCTCAGACGTTTCTCTAACCATCTATGGTCCAAGTAACAGTCTTTTTATAGATTCCCACCAACAAGTCAGTGATCCACAGGGTCGTCCGTATAATGCTTCAAAAGGTGCCATGCCATTGCTAGCTTGATAATTGTTGTTTTAGGTGAACTCCACTAAAGGAAGATGCTCTTCCAAAGTCCCTCTGAAGCCTAGGATACACATTCCTAAAAGATCCTCAAGAACTCTGTTCACCCTTTCTGTCTATCCATCTATCTGAGGGGGATAAGAGGTTCTTAAGCACAACTTTGTGGCTAATGCTTCTTGCAATCTTCTCTAAAATTCACTGGTGAAGATGGGGTCACGATCGCTTACGATATTGGAAGGTATTCCATGAAGAAGGACTATCTCACGAATGTAAACTACTGCCAACCATGCTTCCGTCCTCTTGCTCTTAACCAGAATGAAGTGAGCGCTCTTTGTAAGTCTATCCACTACAACCCAAATACTGGTGTTGCCTTTCTTAGATCTAGGTAAACCATCTATGAAATCCATAGAGACGTTCTCCCATTTCCACTATGGAACCTCCAAAGGATGAAGTGAACCACCGGGCTTCTTTTACTCAGCTTTTACTTGCTGGCAAACCAAACATTGAGAAACAAACTCCGCCACATCTCTCTTCATCCCAGCCCAAAAGAAAACCCTCTTCATATCCTTATACATCTTATCGCCACCTGGATGAATAGTCATCTTAGAATGATGGGCTTCTTCTAGGACTGTTTTTATCAAGCTCCCAACTCGAGGAACATCGAGCCTTCCATCTCGTCGCAGCCATCCTTGGTTGTCCATGGAGTACCTAATGAGATGACTAGAAGTCTCACCTTTACTGGGTCTATCCAAGATGTCAGAAATCTGTGGATCCTCTCGCTGTGAAGCTCTTATTTGATATATAAGAGTAGGTCGCGCTTCTAGTGATGCAAATAAGCCAGGAAAAATTCGGTGGAGGTTCTAAAGTCAAAAGCAGATATAAACTCCATGCTTTTCCTTTCTAAAAATAAAGGACTTAAGACCATCCTTTGTTTACTCAGTGCATCTGCAACTACATTACCCTTGCCAGGGTATAAGCAATCTCGAAGTCATAAGACGTTAAGAATTCCATCCACCTTTGCTGCCTCAGATTAAGATCCATTTGCGAAAACAAGTACTTGAGAGATTTATTATCAGTGTACAACTCGAAATTCTCTCCCAGCAAATAATGGCGCCACGTCTTAAGCGCGAATACTATGGCAGCTAGCTCTAAGTCGTGGGTAGGGTAGTTCTTCTCATGTACCCTTAGTTGTCTTCCTCCATAACATACTACCCTTCCCTTTTGCATCAGAACCGGACCAAGCCCTGTACCACATGCGTCAGTTTATACTATAAAAACTTTGTTCCCATCAGGAAGGGTCAGGACTGGGGTTGTTGTCAGAGCCCTCTTCAATCGTTGGAAAGCGACATCACAATCTATATCCCATGAAAAAGTAGAACTTTTCTTTGTTAGCCTGGTAAGTGGGGCCGATATCTTTGCGAAGTCCTTAATGAACTTCCTATAATAGCCTGCTAATCTCATAAAGCTTCTCAACTCTGTTGCATTCTTTAGGGTTTGCCAATCTTGAAGTACAACTACCTTTGCGGGATCTACTGCTATCCTATCTTTAGAAACCACGTGCCCTAGGAATCTCACCTATTTTCTCCAAAAATGGCATTTGGAGAACTCTTCCTTAAGCTGATGCGCACACAGAGTTTTCAAAACCTCCCATATATGTGAGGCGTGCTCTCCTCGCTCTTCGAGAACATCAAGATATCATCAACCAAAACCACGAAACTTATTTAGAAACTCCCAAAACACCCTACTCATTATATCAACAAAAAAAGCGGGTGCATTCGTTAACCCAAAAGGCATTACAAGCCATTCAAATAAACCGTTCGGAGTCCTAAAAGCAGTCTTATCTATACTGTCATCGACCACCCTCAACTGATGGAACCCCGTGGCCCGGTCTAGTTGATAGAATAATAATGCATCAACAAGCTGGTCAAACATATCATCTATCCTTGGAAGTGGGTGCCCGTTATTCTTAATGAGTTTATTCGACTCTCTATAGTCTACACATAAGCGAAGCGTACCATCTGCCTTAGTTGCGAATACCACTGGAGCACCCTATTCAGATATGCTTTGCCTAATAAACCCTTTTTCAAGTAGCTCCCCTACTTGTTTCCTAAGCTCCCTCCTTTCTCTTAGAGCCATATGACGCACATGTAATAGAACTGGCTTTGCATTGTATACCAAATATATGAGAAAATTAATCTCGTGCCTTAGGGGTAAACCTCGAACCACACCAAAGACATCAGGATACTCACAGACTACTAGTACCGATAGCAGGTCATCGATAAATGCATCAAGAGACTCTTGGAAACTAAGCATGACAGACCCTTGCGGGTCACAAGAAATCTCGAGGGTCCTCCCATGCCAAGTCAGAAGCCTAAAAACTCTCCTCTCACAATACAGAATGGCACCATACTTGGTTAGCCAATCCATCCCTAGAATCAAACCGTAACCCATAAACCTGAGCACATATGCATCACACTCAAACTCGACGCCTAATACAGATATTCTCAAACCCCGATAAATCATGGACAAATGAGCCGAACCACCAATGGGGTTTGAGAAAACAACAAGATCCACTACCGTACTAGTATTTAAGTGTAGAGACTCAACCACAGAACTAGATATAAATGAATGTGAAGCTCCAGAATCAAAAAGAGTTCTAATAGGGTGATTGGAAAGAGAAATCAAACCTTCCATGGAAACTTTCATACCTCTATCTGGAGCACTGGTCGTGAGAGCATGCACCTGCCCTTTGATTTTGTCCTTGCCTCTTCGGGAACTTCTTAGCAAAGTGTTCGACCTCTCCACAACTGAAGCAAGTATTCTCCCTTCTTTTGCAGACCTTGACCAAGTGATCCTCACGTCCACAATTGTGACACTTCCTTTTATCCTTGGCCTTATCATTCATTCCGCCCTTCTTTTTTTGTTGTTTTTATTGTCCTTCCTTGGGCCATACCATCTTATTTTGCATTGTTTCCTCTGCCTTAACTTCCTTCTTTTCTCCTTTGTCTTCCTCATGCATCAAGGCCATATCAACGAGCCTTTCAAAAGTTGCTCTCAATTGAATATGGGACATATCTAACTCAAGAAGGGGTTCATCGGTCCTTTAACAAACTGCAAAGTTTTCTTATGCGGAATATCCATTAGCTCCAGCCCAAATCTCGCTAATTGGTTGAAATTGTTAACGTATTCTTTAACAGTCATGCTCCTCTACTTGAGCGCCAAGAATCATTACATTTGCATGCTTTTATCATCTTAATAAAGAAACTTCATTTCAAACCTCATTCTAAAATCAATCCACATCTCCACTGGACATCCTGCTTGGGTTACTTCCCACCAGAACGAAGCTTTATCTTTCAGTAGCCAGGTAGCTAATTGGACTTCCTTCGATATTCCACTTCGAAAATTTCGAACAAGTCCTCGATCTCCTTGAGCCAATTCCTTGCCTCTACAAATGTTTCGGTTCCATGGAATGGCTTCTCTTGGAGGAGGAGGAAGAACGAAAGGGTGCAGCTGGGGGAGGAACGTCAGCTTGACCTCCGAGAGGCGTCGTGGCCTTTAGATACCTATGGAACCAACCCGGGATCACAATGCCCTAAAGAATATTAGGTTCCCCAGACATGCTGAAAAGAAAGGAAAGAGAGACTAAGACAAGGATCGAAAGATTGCATATGGATTTGGGGAATATGTTTTTCAAAATAAACTTTTCTTTTTGAAAATGCTTTCTTTTAAAACCTTTTTGAAAATAATTTTCAAAAACTTTTATCTAATCTGGTAACCTTCAGCTCTGATACTAAGTGTGACACCCCACGTCCGTTAATGTTACTCATTAAGAGAATGCATTAAGTTTCGTGAAGTGTTATAGGTAAACAGAAACATTACAAGATAGATACAAAAATAGAAGTGGAATTTTAAAATTTTATTAAACAAAAAAAATAGTGGTTCAAAACTTAGTTACATCATAAGTCTGAATTACAGAATCCCCATTACAATAATATAAAGTTTATGTCTTGTACCATCAGAGTACAGAAATACATAAAGCATAATTCCCCAAAAGAAACATAACCATAGTAGCAAGGATAAGAACTTGAGCAATACGTCAAAGCAGCTCCAAGCAAGACGATAGCCGAATCCTGATTAAGCTTGAGTATTCCCACCTTGAGAACCTGAGGGGGGGAATGGAAGAGAAAGAAGAGGAAACAAAATGGGTCAGACATAAAGTCTGGCGAGTCCAGTTACATTTAGCATATAAATAAGTAAAAGTATCATGACAGACATATAAAGTGGATAAGAAAGATAACATCATAAAAGGTAAGTACGACGAGGTAAACAGGAT
The DNA here is from genome assembly GCA_030737875.1 of Allium sativum. NCBI lineage: Eukaryota > Viridiplantae > Streptophyta > Magnoliopsida > Asparagales > Amaryllidaceae > Allium > Allium sativum. Next base: position 24,030,404 of record CM060912.1, on the reverse strand, counting down.
AAACGTGATAGAGTATGTTGTGCTTCTCAAATGATATCTCTTCACTAATACTAGTATAACCAATGTGAGATAATCCCCAACATGTATAAGACGGTAGACTTAGGCGTACCTTTGGTGAGAGATTTTAACCCCATACAATCAACAGGCAGCCTAATAACAGACTCCTAAACTTACCAGAGTCTAGATGTACCCTAAACACTACCCTAATCGATCGGCTCCCTACTCCGTAGATACCCTGTGTCGGCCCCACATCAGGATGTATCACTTCATAAAATGGCAACCCTTCGTTGTTGTGCACAACCATATCTACAGGTGTCACAGTCGTTTTATTCCCCTCTTCCCGGACCATGCACGCACATGAACCTGGTCGGTTTGTGCCGCCCACACCGTCATCCACGTTTGGATCTCTTACAATCAGTTCAGTAAGCGTGCCCGACTTCGACCTAGTTCGGAGTACTCGTTTGATACCTATATATGGGTTACTGACTGAAACGGGTCCCACACAAGATGATGCAAGCTCTCTACTTTGTCCTGCATCCCCACTACTAGGTTTTGCACAGTTTATGCCTACCTACTGGTATCATAAAATTGCATAATCCCAACAGGTTAAGTTTGTGGGCCTATATATAAATATTACTCACCAACCCCGGATATACTTAACCCACCCACTGTTTCAAACAAATTTACTTAACCCCTATTCAGATTAATACAATCCTATGGATTCAACTAGGTTAAGTGTTCATTTTCATAGCCATATTCATTTATGGTTATAATGTACTAGACCTCCCACATTAAGCCTAAAACTTGTGGATACTGGATATGCCGGTCGGTTCCGGGCAGACTTCTTCCACAAGTCGGGCTTAACCTCGTGTCTTAGCACGTCTCGTGTTTATGCACTTAGTCCCCTCACATTAAATTCAATCACTTGCATTCACTGGATATGCCAGACGGTTCCGGGCAGACTTCCACTATAATACAGTCTAACCTCGTGTCTAAGTGTGGTTACAGTTTCTAATTACTGTAATCCTAGGCATTTTAATTATTACCTAATTATTCCTCTTTCATTATAGGTTTTCATGCCCCTATTCCCCAATTATGTTCATAATGAATTATATGCCCCAAATTCATATTTATATACATTATTTAAGTTATGCCAAATTTTCCATTTACAAGTTATGCCCAATTCTAGCGTTTTTTCCCTCGTTCCCAATCTAACACATTCACATATTTTAGTGGCATGCCTAGGCTCAAAAGTAGCCTGGCTATATAAAATAAAAGGGAAAGGATGAAAGGAAGATGACAGAAATGATTATTCTAACAAAATTGACATAGACATATAGTGGCATAATGATAAGATGGGCATATAGGAACAGATCTGGTGAACATGTGATAATAGAACAGATTTTAACATAATAGGGATGTCATAACAGGCATGATAAGTTCTAAACAATGATTTAGATGTCCAACTAATAACAGATCGAATTTTAACCACAAACATGATAGGTATAAGGTGATCTAAACAGTGAAACAATGGAAGATCTGACATGACAAATAGGCGAAGATTTAGATCTAAGTCATAAATATGTCATAACATCATAGATACACAGGTTAGAGCAGATCTGATATGATTCATAAGGTTGTAGGCATAGATCCAAGTTAATGTCATATCAAGTTTTTACTTTAAACTATTTAGATCTAAATTTAACATGGACTCATATTGTTCAGATCTAGACAAATAGAAGGAGAATAGCAGATTTTGAATCATAGATCTACACTTGAATAACACTAGACTTGATTGCAGAAGAAGAAAAAGGTTTGATTCAATCTGGGCAGCGACAGCTTCCAGTCATCCATTATTTTTGGTGTGCAAAAACATGAGAAATGAGGCCCTATATATAGCCGCCAGCCCTAAACCCTAATCTGCCACGTCTGCCTTAGGGGGATCGAACCATGGGTCGACACCCCCCTTGAGGGGTCGACCCAGGGTTTGACACCCCCCTTAAGGGGTCAACGCCCCTGGGCGGGATTTTTCCCGCTCACCCCAAACTTCGTGATTTTGAATTTCTGGACCCTATATATATATATTCTCCTTGCGCGTATACAGACTTCAAACCTTAATAACTTCTTCATACGATGTCTATTTTACGCAAACCAGGTGTCCATTTTGGGTAGAATTCCGAGTCGAATGCAATGACGCTATCTGTTTCACTTGATTATGAATATTAAATTAATTATTCTTTAATTTATCATCTTCACTGTTGTTAAAATTACGGGGTTACAATGATTTGACTAAACGTATTCGCTTAGAAATTTATAAGTCAACAAGCAATTATTTTCAGTACTGTGAACATAAGATAAATATGAACATATATATTGTCATTTTACTCTCTTGTCTTACATTTGTTTAACCGAAATTTGTCCAAACACCAAAGGTACTTCAAGAGTACTTCACCAGATGGTTAGAAATGAAAAAAAGGAGCCACAATCACTAAAAACTAAGCAAAAAAACACAAGAATTTTATAGTGGTTCGATCTAAAATAGATCTACGTCCACTTTGGCGAGCGTTTCCATTATCATTCTCAAGTTTACAAAGGTTGAATACTCTCTCATTACATTCATTTTCCCTCTCTCTTACAAGCTCTTCACTTTGATCTATGCACTTAAGCCAAGGAAATTAGTAAGATCCTCTATGTATAGCGAGTAGTGATGTCGATTTATGATTCTCCAAGCACTTGAGTGAATTTTAATGATTCCATAGTGAATCAGATGTTCGATCTTTGATTTGAGATGATTGGAGGTGTTAGAATCACTTAGAATGGTTGAATAAACTGTTGGGCATCCCTTCGGGATCTAAGAATTCAGTCCCCATTGATGTATAGGTCATGGGGTATTTATAGGAGTGACGAGAGTGGAAATATGTAGTGTAGGCATCCATGTCGCAGGAACGACATGACTCATGCCGTGGAGAGTACAGTTGGCAACAGCCTGGCAGAAGACATCTGCCGACACCCTGTTCACAACTGGCAGCGGCATGGCATACATTGTTTACAACATGGAGGGTCGCAGTATGATGCTGGCCTTATGCTACGCCTTTTCTTCATTCCGTGGTACGATATGACACCATATCGCATATGACATGGCAGAGAACGGCATGCGGCTTTGACTTGAGTTCCAAGAAATGATCTTCTCTATATGTCGTTGAGAAGCATGACATAAAATGGCATAATGCTGACCCTGTTCCGTGTCATGGTATGGAATCGACACGGTGATTAGAGACTTGGCTCCAACGTTGTGAATGGAGTGCGGCATGACTTGGGGATGTCTTGGCTTCCTTGGAACGACTTGGTAAGAGACAATATGACTAGGGATCGGCATGGTTTGCTCTTTCCCTTGCGACATGGCCTTGGAACGGCTTGGCTTGTTTATAACGACTTGAGAAAAGAACGACATGAATACAAACATTAGTCCCATATTTCTATGGGATAACATTTGCCCCTCGAAGTTCGCATTATTGAAAATGATGCGGGCTTCGAATTACAATGCTTTTGTTGTTGTATGTCAAGTGCCTTTTCGAAGTTGTTAATTGCTTTTTCTGGAAAATCCATTCAGTTCGAATTATCATGTCGAATATCGTCATATGCCATCGACATGCCTTATGTCATTTGATCTATGATGTTGTTTTGGGCTTTAAACTAACTTAGCCCAAATACCTTCTGCACCCTTATATCATCCCGCAGATTGCTTGTCTATTCACATTCCATTCACATTTGAAGTTCTTATCTCTTTAATGGCAGCCGCTGTCTAAAGTAAAACATCATCTGTCCGTCGAATCAATTCATCTAATTTAACTTGCACTTGCTGATTGGATTTCGATTACATCCAAGCAATGACAAACCGACTTGAGCCATTAACTGGAATTAGTTTGATTCAACCCGAAACCTATTCTTTCCAATTCGAAGTGTTTCTCCATCGTCGACTACCTGAAGGTAACTTCTGCTTAAAATCGGGTTTTAATCTTGCTTTTTATGGTCCTAGAGTTTGAATCGAATGGAAATTGGGGTGTTGTTTTGATTTGAATTTGGTCGAGCTGAGTTGGAACCGGCTATGATACCTTGTAACTGCTTGTTGAGTTTGATGAACACCACTTTGATTGAATATGATGTTGTTTGATTTGCCGAATCTTGATTTTAACTTGGTGTACTCAAGATGCTCGTCAAAATGACCGGCATTTAATGCTTTATATGTTTAAACCAAATTGTATGTATGTATTCAGATTCATTCTCCCTACGTGTATATTAATAATGTTCTGATTTCCATGTAACCATCACGCTGTATTGCTGATAACCCATTTTATCTTTATACTTGTCAGGTTGTTCATAGTACAACTTGATTTTGCGTAGAAATCTCCCTTGTATGTTGAAGTGGATATGCGGTGTACTTTTTATTGTGCTTGTTTGACCATTATGATCCCAAGCTGCTTAAATGACTTTAAAACCCCATGCCGTTGTGATGACTTGAATTATCAAGTCGTTGTTGTGATTTAAGTCATACGGGATGCCATGTCGTACGAATGACTTGACTCTCTATTGAGTTAAATCCTGGTTGTGACTTGGTGACCATGTCGCCATGCGACCTTAACCATATGGCGGCTTGGAACCTAAATGACTTAAGCCCTTTTTAATGACTTAAATACGTAATAACCTAAGTCTAAACGGATTAAGTTTTTAACAACTTAAGTGCACACCTACTTGAGTCTGGACAACTTTAGTGTTTGATGACTTAAGTCTCCATCGTCTAAAATCATCAACGATCTGAGCCATTCGCGACATTAGTCATCAACGACCTGAGTCATATTGCATCTTAACTCTTGAACAGATTAACCTTTATTACAACGTAAACCTTGCTGCGACTTTAGTTGCATTACGAAATAAGTCATTCAGTGACTTGAGTCTTATGTGACTTAAGGACTAAATGGCTTAAGCCTTATTGCGACTTAAGTCTTGATCGATTTAATGATTAGGTCGACATGGGATCTTAAAATTAGACTGCAACTTTTGAGTATTCTAGAAATTGAATAATTCATGGCTCCTTTTAAGAAGTTAAGAATTCTTCCATGATATGTTTATGAACAAGTATACTTGTGTAGAATGACAATTAGGAAGAATTCTTGCCTTCACACCAAAGGAACTTCTTCTTCTACTCTCGAAATCGCAACAGCCACAGTTTCAAGATAGGTTCCTGCACAACTATTTCCGGAGCTTCGACCCATCAGTGCCAGGGATCTAGAAAGACAATCTACTTCCTTAAATTAAGATCAATTTGAACAATTATGTGGCTAATATGGAATCCCAATTACTGATGCGATATTGCTAGGAGAGGGCGTATTTGCGAACAGACCTCCGACTGGATATGTAGCTGTGAATCGACATATGCTTGCAAGCGGTGCTATTCCTTTGCTCAACCATTGCTTGGAGCGAATTCTGAACCATCTGGCCCTCGCTCCCTTTCTGCTCCACCCTAACGACTACATCGTCCTATTAGGGCTTTACATTCTTGCCATGGAAAAAGAGGGATGCGAACCTACTTTCCAAGAAATCCATTACTTATGCTCTTTTAAAGTTTGGAAAGACACTCCTTCTATCATGCATGTTAAGGGTGGCCGGAATCGGAAACTCATTCATGACTTGTCGGATAGCGTTTTGGGATTCTCAAATCAATTTTTCTTTGTTCGATTCCCCGAAGCCTTTCAAGGAAATTGGATCGAAGGGGGTGAGCATTTTTCTTTATCAAAATTCATACTTATCCCTTCTATCGATCTTGGCTTCTGAACTTTGCGTTCTTTTACTTTTCAGTTCTCCCGGCTCCTATTAAAGACAAAGATGGTGCTCCTTATAAGCCTTTTTACGAATCTATTCATTCTGTCGGTTTATTAGATAGATTCAAATGGTATGTGATAACAGAAGACTATCTTCGCAAGCACATATTACTTCATTTTTCTAGAAAATTCTATTCTAAAGGGGGACCTCTTGCACCCAACTTTAAACATGTTGAAACTGGAGTTGGTACTTCTGGTGATGGCGATGAGGCCCAAGGCCAAATTGTTGACCCTTCACTGAAAAAGTGCTTTGAATCTATTGGCGGTAGCAAGTCGCCATCTAAAATGACTCCCATTGAGGAAGAAGCATTTAATCAGTGTGAGGGTAAGGGTTTCCAGACCTCAGCTGAACAAATTGAGAAAGAAAACACCACTCTGAATCATGTGCCAGAAACTGAGCAGATCGGGGAAGATGAGAGAGAGGGAAGCATTCCAGATCCGGTACATGTAACTGAGCATGTTGGTGAAGATGAAACTACATTAGAAATTGATCCAAATGCTAAGATGATGACTAAGGATCCTTTTGTTCAAAATATGACAGTGGAAGGATCCACAGGTACCTTTGAGGGTTTAGGTGACCTTAATTCGGCTAAGTACCTTAGCCAACGTGATATTGTTATCCAATCATTTGAACCTCAATTCATAATTACAGGAGCTAACATAATGGACGCTCCCATCTCTCGGCTAGGAAAATTGCTTGCATCTCTAGGAATTTCTTTGGAACCGACTAGAAAGATTGGTTCGTTGAAAGATGTGTTCTAGAAAATATTATTAATACGCATCTGCTTCTTGAATTTCTTTGTAGCTTCCACAGTTTGCCCCCAACATTTTCTGGTTTAAGTGATAAAAGCTTTTCTCAGGTTCGGAAATGTATGGGCAACACCTGTTATACTTTAGGAATAAAATAACTACACACAAGCCAAAGCACCTTTTACAACCCTATCACTCACGACAATCGCAACATTCCAAGCAGTCTTATCCTCTTCAGCATCCACAATCCTCCCACAAACCTACACCAGTGCCTGAACATGAATTTTCTGATGAATAGAGACGAAAGAAGCATTTGGAGGATGAGAAAGAAAGGAGGAGATGAGCTTGGCTTAGGGATGACGACGATGATGTCCATGATGAAGAAAGCCGTGGAAAGAAGTGAGGAAAAGACGATCAAGGGAAGGATGGTTCATATAAGCACCCTCAATTGGACAAGCTACCTACTGTAACCCGACCAGTCCCATCTTCTGGACCTTCTGGACCTTCTGGTAATCCTTTCGAGATCCACATAATTATTCAAAAGCCCCAGTACGACCCCGAGCCAGCAAACACTACGTTTGTTGATCGATTCTAGGGTTGAAATTTGAAGGGATTGCTCTTCAACTGTGGGGCAAATCCAATTGATGCCGAGGACAAAGCCAAGGAAATGGATACCGTAATAAGTCAAATGCATACCTAACTTGACACTGCTAAAAGTCAACTCGATACGAAGATGGGCATTGTCAATGATCATGCTAAAAAATAGTTGAGCAGATGGCATAAATTTGGCGACGATCTCCAAAAGCGTAATGACGCTAATCCTACCAAGATTGGTGCTCTGGAAAGCGACAAAGCTAAGTGGGAAGAAGTTCTGGATTCTCGGGAGGCTAATGGGGCATCCTTTACTAAAAGAAGTACTAAATTGGAGGTGCTAGACGCCGAGAACAAGAAGCTTAAGGAAGAACTCACCACCGCTAAACAAAGAGAGAAGGAAGCTCAAATTTGCCGAAGTCACATTGTCAGTGGAAAAGGATTTCTATAAGCAGTATCGAGACGAAGTTTCCCAACTCCGCGAAGCTAACACTTCCTTAAAAACTTCCAACTATGTACTAAAGGCTAAAGTTGAAACTCTTGAGAAGGATAAGAAAGCTGCTGAGGAAACTCCTAAGAAGGCCAAGGATGACACTAATGCTAATATGTTCAGATTTTATGTTTTCAGTGTTATGAGCCGAGGGAGTTTACATTATTTAGAAGATAGCTTTTCAACCACATTAGCTCTTATATGGGAGCGAGTGCTCGAATTAATGAAGGCGACCGCATGTGGGATGATCTTATTAATGATCTTTTAGATGAAAAATCCAAGCAAGCTTTAGCTAAAGGAAAGGCTCAGTTGGTAAGCAATACGGCTGGAGCTTTCGGGGAGCATTCCCATAATCGTATCAACATTGATCCCCTCATTGATCCTATCAACATAGAAGCTTCTGGCTCGCAGACCACGGTTAACCTTTCTGTTGCTCTGAATGAAAGCAGTTGTTACTTTGTCTTCTCAGGAAAGTCCTAGTGGCGTGGCAGATACTTCTCTTCCTTCCAACAAGCCAATTCTAAGGTATAATGATAAGAAGAAGAAATAGTGATCGGTACCAGCTTGTTTTTCTTTCTAACTACCTCCATTTATGTGTTTCATTTAGATTGGTTGTATATGCGGGTGTCGATCCCCACTTACTACTCTATGTTACTATATATCTGAAACTTTCGTACTTATCTTGTGACTCTATGACTTGACCTTGTGTTGCTGTAATGGACATGTGTTCTTCTTGTCGTACTTAAGATTTGTACTTTAGCTTTGATATACTTTCTTGCTTTGCATTCCACACCTGTTTTCTTTACATGCTTACAACACAAGTTTTCTATATCGTAAGTCCTTTGTTTATGAGATGCCCGTTATTATATTAATCATGTGTTATAGTTTTGTAACAATGATTTTTTCAATTGTAGCCACAGACCATTACTAGCTCGGTCTACTTGATCGACTTTGTTGAATTCTTTTGATTTTGGCTGGAACGCACTCAAGACTTCTTTTCCGTGAGTAACCACTTTTTGTGCTTACCACTGTATTGGAGTCCTGGAGTTTGCCTTAGCCATTTCATGGGATTCAATTTTGTTGATCGGAGTAGTCCTTGCAAGCGCCAAGCCTTTTGTTTGGTGTACAATTTTGACGAGCTTATGGTATGCTTGAGTGAGCGTTATTGATTTATCTTAATGTGGTGATGATGCCCCCATACCAAAGTTCGTCACAGACTTTTATAAGTTTAGTGTAATTGACCATATATAGAAACTCTTGTTATGATTAAAACACTGGAAATTCCTGTCGTAGTGGCTAAGTTTATTGCTCTTGCAAACACATTCGGGATTTCTTAGTTTGCTCATTATCCAAGGATTTTTAACTTAGTTGATCAAACTCAAACCTTAAATGAAGAGGAATTTCTGTTTTTGTACCCTTGCTTAAGAGGTCTTTGAAGCCCAATGTTTATCATTATCAGGTCAGGTATTACTGACGCTGACTATCAACTGGGTTCCCCAGAGGGGTCTTGGTTTTTATGCCTCAAAAGAGGTCTTTGTAAATCCGTTATTCATTGTGACTGAATAACTCAACCACTTGTTGAATTTGTCGGATGCCTTCGAAAAGGTCTTTCGAGTCCGCCACTAACCGAATTTAGAAGATATGGCGAATAGTTGGATACCCCCGAAGAGATCTTTTAAGTCCATCACTAACTTTAACACCCCGTATTTTCTGTGAATATCAAAATTAACGAATCTAAGAACACTTAATTTTTAAAAGAGGAATTGGGTGAAATGGGTTACGCCATTTCGTTCGTCTAAGAATTTTGCTTGAGATAGAGTCCGAGTTTGCGTGAATCGGACTCCGTATGAAGAAGTTATGGAGTTCAGAAGATTTCAAGTTCAAGTAGAAAATAAATATAAATAACAAAAAAACAGTTCAAAATTCAAAATCGGCTGAGCGGGAAATTTCCCGCTCAGGGTGTCGACCCCACCCCCCCAAGGGGGAGTCGACATAGGTGTCGACCCCCCTATAGGGAGTCGACCCGTTTTAGATCCAGCTCCTGTGACGAATTTTTACAACCCTGTGCTGATGTTGCCTTCTCTGATTTGGCCAATGACTGATTTCTGAGGTATTAGGGCATATGTGTCATGCTACGGTTGGCTGGATGACACATCTCTTTGGTTTGATGGCTCTGATTTCTCCTAGACTAATCTAAAGGCTAAAATTGAACCTAGACTTCTCTATAATCACCCCAAAACTCAACCCCAGAACTCATTCTATGAAGCCGTCATGCTGTTCGTCTACAAACTGGCCAAGCCTCCATCCATCTACCCCAAACTATAGAATCAAATTCAAAGCAGGAATCAATTAGAAGAACTAGAGAATCAAAAGATGAACTAGGAATCAGCGTAGATTGGCTCATAGTCATGTAAATAATTAGTAACATGAAATGGTAGAATTTGTATACCAAGAATTATGGACATAATTTAGAGGGTAAATGGGACATGACTTGATTTGACAACAGTTGTGGATAATTTACATATAAACATGAATGGTAAATATGTAAATTTATTAAAAGATGAATATACCTAACCCGAGGTTAGATTGAGTTGCAGTGTAAGACTTCCCGGAACCGCCCGGCACATCCCGCAACCGCAACAATATAGATCTAATGTGAGAGGTTAGCGCATTAAGCCCGAAAAATCCAAGGTTAGATTGAGTTGTGGTGTAAGACACCCCGGAAACGCCTGGCACATCGAGTGACCGTAATAATACATATCTAATGTGAGAGGTTGGTGCTTTAATGAATGAATTAAAGCTAAGGAACAGACAGGCTAAGAATGGTAGGGTTAAGTTAATTATGGAAACACTTAACCAATATAACATGATGTGTGATAGGGTTAAGTAACACAAGAGGGCAACACTTAACCCACGTAACACGACAAGTGGTAAGGTTATGTAACACAAGAGGGCAACACTTAACAATTGTAACATGACGAGTGGTAGGGTTGAGTTAACACTTAACCAATGAACAAGTGGGGTTAAGTTAATGGGAAACACTTAACCACTATAATATGATGAATGAACAGGGTTAAGTTAATAAGAAACAGTTAACCAACATGACATGTGGATGGGTTAAGTTAACTTGAAAGAATGGATAACACTTAACCAATTCTGGGGGTATACGAATAGACCCTAGGAAACCCTAGTAACGGGGACCTATTTCAGCAGTAACCCACATAGATGTATCACGGTACCCTGAACTACGTAGGGTGGGGCATGACTACTGGGTTGATTATAAGCGGTCAAAGTAGCGGCGGGGGTGCAGCAGTGTAGTTCCGACGGAGTATGTGCGTGCACGTGCTCCGGAGTGGAAAAGCAGGCACTGGGCATCAGTAGTATACACTGTGCATCTAGAAGTTGTGTCAGGTTGCAATCATAGGGATTGATACACCTTATGGTGGGACCAGCACAGGGTACCTACATGCAAGAGAGGGCCGAGTGACACAGACACAAAGAAAATTAATACAAGTAGGGAGCCGATCGATAAGGTAGTAAGAGTACATCTAACATCTTCATGGCAATTAGGATGATTGAGGTAAGATCCTCATACTAGATGTACACTTGAAGGCTACCACAATTGCGGGGTTGGGATCACCTTATTTATAACACAGGATATTAGTTGGGACACTAGTAGAGATACAGATCCTTTTTCACAGGATACTAGTTGGGACACTAGTAGGGAATACAAATATTTATATAAAAGACACTAGTTAGGATGCTAGTTGGGTAGTGCAGAGAAAATAGGAAATCATAGAAAGAACCGAAGCGCATTCAGTGTATCTTGCCTTGTTATATCAAATGGTGCAGTGTAATATTGTAATAGTGCGGTAACATAAGGTTGGTTGAGTTGGGTAATTCCTTGGGGGTCAATCTGATGTTGATTTCGGTCTTCGGGGTTGATACTCAGGGAGTTACTCTCTTAACCAAGGTGTCTTAGTAAACAGTGTGGTGTAGGAAATATCTTAATAATCAGGAGCACAAACATCATATCCTATGCATCATGTGTACCTGTCATATCTAACGATCATCATTCGTTGTCTTGTCATATTTATCATCATGGTTATGTCTGGTATTCAGTTTATTCATGTCATGGTCCTTTTTCCTGTTTACATGCTAAATAATCACCGGACTTACCAGACTTATGTCTGACCCATTTTCTTTTTCCTTCTTCTCTTTCGTTCCCCCCAGGTTCACAGGGAGGAAATATTATCACTTAGCTCAGTTTCCTTTCCAAGATCGGATATAGACGATGTATTGCTTTGGATTCTCTTTTCCACTGCTATGGCTGGCTCATGCTTTATTGGGGAATATCATTGTCATTTTATGCTTCTTTATTTTGTTAAACAAGACAGATGTTTTGTTGTAATGGGTATTGGTGTTGGAAAACAATCTATGTACAAGCTGTTTTTCCAAGCTGCTATTTTTATCAATGAAGTAAAGTTTTATTTATTTTCCGCTATTTAAATTTTGTCTATTTTGTAATTTAGCTGTTATATACACTTATGACGCACCACTGAAGTAAATGTATTCGCTTTGTGAGTGACCTTAACAGAGGTAGGGTGTTACACGTGGTATCAGAGCCGAAGTTTACCAGAACAGATAAAAGATTTTTCAAAAGCATATTTTAACAGGGATGTTTTCCAAAACATGTTTTAAAGAAGCGTTTTGCAGGAGAAAAGTATTGTTTTTAAAAGGCATATTCCCCAAAAGCCATATGCACTACCTTTTGATTCTCTATTTGAATCACTTCTTCCTTTCTTTTCGCCGTAGTTTCGTAGGCATACGGCACATGTCGGGGGTGAAGTAGTGCCTAACCTCCATCTGTAGCCGCAGTAGTTTCACCTGCGGCTAATCTTCATTCAAGCTTTAAAGGTTGCTATGCAATGGAGGCAGTTTCGAGAAAATTATCAACAAGCTATACAAGGATAGTAAGGATGAGAATAAGAGAGTTTGGGCAAAGAAGCACAAGCCCAAGGATAAGAAGCTTGTTGATATGGCCTAATCCACGTAGAAGGAGAAAGGTGAAAAGAAAGAGGCCAAAGTAGAAGAATCACAAACAAGGGATTGGAATATAATAAGGGTGGAAGAAATAATAGATCCCGCGATAAGAAGTGTCTTTTCTATGGTATAGTGGGTCAATTAATTGTAGTAAGAATAAGATAGGTGGTTGTTTTTAGTACAGTGAGGCAGGGCATCTTATCAAGGATTGCCCGAAGGATAAGGACAATATCAAAGGCCATAATCTTCTAGAGGGCAATTGCATGCTCTCACTACTAGTGTACCTAAGAGAGGTAGAAACATTTCTGTTGAAAGTTTAGTTTTTCTTTTCAATCATCCTGTTAGAACCTTATTTGATTCTGGTGCTTCACATTCTTTTCTATCTGCTTCCATAGTTGAGTCTCTACACCTTAGTACTTGTATAGTAGAAGATCCCATTATTGTCTCAAATCCAAATGGGTGGTTCGGCTCATTTATCTATGATTTGTTCGGATTTGGGAATATCTATACTAAACGTTGAGTTTAGATATAATGTTTAAGTTTTTGGTTTCATGGGCTATGGGTTGATTCTAGGGATGGATTGGTTATCCAGAAATGGTGCCATCCTCGATTGTGAAAAGAGATTGGTTAGGCTTATGACTCGCCTTGGTAACACTCTCGAAATCACTTGTAATCCCATGAATTCTGTTATGCTTAGCTATCTAGAATCTCTTGATGCGTCTGTTGAAAACTTGCAATCTGTTAGAGTAGTCCATGAATACTTGGATGTCTTTGAAGAGGTGAAGGGCTTACCTCCAAAGCGAGAGATAGACTTCCGCATATACCTTGTTGACAATGCAAAATCTGTTGCCTTACCCATTAGACATATGGCCCTAAGGGAAAGGAAAGAGCTCAGCAAGAAAGTCAAAGAGTTGCTTGAAAAGGGGTTCATAAGGCGGAGTATTTCTGAATGGGGTGCTCCGGTGGTGTTTGCAACCAAAGCAGATGGTTCACTTCGTCTGTGCGTGGACTATAGGGAGCTAAACAAGCTGACCAAGAAGAATAGGCACCCACTTCCTAGAATAGATGACTTGTTTGACCAACTTGTAGGTGCCTCGGTTTTCTCCCATCTAAATCTGGCCACCGGATTTCATCAGCTAAGAGTGGCTGAAGACAACATAGATAAGATCGTGTTCAGGACCCCGGATGGTCCTTCGTATGGCTTGTCATGCCTTTCGGCTTGACAAAAGCACCTGCCTATTTCGTAGACCTGATGAGTAGGATGTTCAGAGAGTTCCTTAATAAATTTGTAGTGTTCTTCGTGGATGAAATTTTGATTTTCTCAAAAAGTGAGGAAGAACATGCTCTGCATTTAAGGGAAGTCATTGATACTCTTTGTGCACACCAGCTAAAAGCAAAATTCTCCAAATGCCACTTTTGACATGTGGCGTCCAAAGAAGGGATAGCAGTAGATCCCGCAAAAGTAGTTGTGGTGCAAGACCGAAAGGTCCCAAGGAATGCAACAGAAGTAAGAAGCTTTCTTAGACTAGCAGGTTAATATAGGAAGTTCGTTAAGAACTTTGCGAAGGTATTAGCCCCACTTACTGGATTAACGAAGAAGAATCTAACCTTTTCTCGGGATATTGATTGTGATGTCGCTTTCCAACGATCGAAGAGGGCTCTTACAACAACCCCAGTTTTGACTTTTACCTTACGGTAGTAAAAGGTTCACGGTATACACGGATGCATGCGACACGGGACAAGGCGTCATTTTGATGTGAAAAGGAATGGTAAGGTTGTAGCGGATACCTTAAGAATAAAAAGGTTGACTTCAAGTCCTCTTTATGTGAAAAGGAAAAGTTCATAATACATATCCACCTTTGATTTTAAAACCTTCGGTTAAGATAGTAGTTGGCATCGCTAGGAGTAAGACCTACGCTTTGGGATCAAATAGGAACTTCACAAAGAAAAGACTCTCAGATAGTTGACGCAATAGATAAGTTAAGCAGAGAAGAGGCCTCTAATCACCTTAATAACTACACTTGGAAACATGGTTTACATCTTTTTATTTTCAAGAGATAGTTCTTCCACATGGAATACCTTCTGGTGAATTTTGAAGACCTTTTGACGAAATGTTAGCATGACACAGCAGAAGTTGTAGTCCGGAGTATACTAGAAGGAGAAGAGGTGGAACGAGAGGCGATAGTGTAATGGGTTCCAACTCATATTTTGGAAACAGAAATTAAGAAGCTACGCAATCGTGAAGTTAAGGCAGTCAGAGCACAATGGGGTGAAGCTCAAGAAGATGCGACTTAGAAGGCTGAAGACTAGATGCGTGCATCATACCCTTTTGAGGGTATATCCTTGATCTCTCTTTTTTTGTAAAGTTTATTTACATGCTAGTCTTTATCTTTTAAGTATATCCTCTCGATCCTATCCTCGATCCTTAGGTAGAAGCCAGTGGATGTAAACATGTGTTTGAGACATGTTATGTTTGGTGAATGCAAGTGGATGTAAGTGTTTGCTAGTGGTTGCTCGTGGATGCATACACACACACACATTAGGCACTAGATCGGCTCCGTCACTTCCATATTGCATATGCATGAGTGGATTTTTATATTTATGGATTGAAACTTGATGTGATATCATATGGATGATGTATTTGAATGGATGATTGTGCACTCATATAGAAGCTATAAAGTACCATAGGAATAACTGCATACATGTTGGACTCATGGCACTAACATAATTCGCATTAAGGAGGTCAACTGAATCAGTGGACCACCTGATCTTTTGCATTAGTGTTGGGACATGTACACACACCCTTGCATATGTTCATAAAGCATTAGAAACCTTTTTAAGGACAATGTATGCCTGTGATCTAATGGTTTAGTATAATGATGTTGGATGTTAGGATACATTCTTCTTAACTTAGAGATTTCGGGGACGAAATCCTTTAAGGAGGGGAGAATGTAACACCCCGTATTTTCTGTGAATATCAAAATTAATGAATCTAAGAACACTTAATTTTTAAAAGAGGAATGGGGTGAAACGGGTTATGCCATAGCGTTCGTCTCGGAATTCTGCTTGAGATAAAGTCCGAGTTTGCATGAATCGGACTCCGTATGAAGAAGTTATGTAGTTCAGAAGATTTCAAGTTCAAGCAGAAAATAAATATAAATAATAAAAAAACAGTTCAAAATTAAAAATCGGCTAAGCGGGAAATTTCCCGCTCAGGGTGTCGACCCTCCCAGGGGGAGTCGACATAGGTGTCGACCCCCCCATAGGGGAGTCGACATAGGTGTCAATCCCCTGTAGGGAGTCGACCCCTTTTTAGATCCAGCTCCTATGACAATTTTTTACAACCCTGTGCTGATGTGGCCTTCTCTGATTTGGCCAATGACTGATTTCTGAGGTATTAGGGCATATGCGTCATGCTACGGTTAGCTGAATGACACATCTCTTTGGTTTGATGGCTCTGATTTCTCCTAGACTAATCTAAAGGCTAGAATTGAAGCTAGATTTCTATATAATCACCCCAAACCTCAACCCTAAAACTCATTCTATGAAGCCGTCATGTTGTTCGTCCACAAACTGGCCTAGCCTCCATTCATCTACCCCAAACTAGAGAATCAAATTTAAACTAGGAATCAATTAGAAGAACTAGAGAATCAAACGTCTACATCAAAGGATAGTTTTTCAAATTCGGAAATCAGATCCCAGAAATCAAGATCTGTCCTTTTTATGTAAGTACAGTTATTGTTTAGATGTGAACACCTAATAAGAAATCACGACTGTAATAACTGGATCTAGAACTATGCCTAATTCTATTCGTGTCTGTCCTTTTGTCAATTCTGAATCGCATATGCCTATGAGACTATTGTGATTGACATAATGAAACCTAACCTGCCTATAAGACTGTTGGATTGACAAAATGGAACCTATCATGCCTATGGAACTGTTGGGATTGATTTATCATGTTGTACATCCTATGCCTATGAGACTATTGGGACTGATACCATTGAACCTACCATGTTGTATATGCAAATTACATGATAAATTATGTTCATACATGCTTACATGTTTAGATCCAAGCTAGTACCCATGTTTAAGATTTATATAAGTTCATGCTTATACAATTACATTTATGCTAGTTCGCATGTTAATTGGATCTAATTTAAATGTAAGATCACGTTCATGTGCTTAATTAAGTTTATGTCGTTCTATCCCAAATTTATACAACGCATGTTGATCTATATTGTTTATGCCTGTTGGAATGTTACATGTCCCTTTCATTTCCCTTTTGTTTATAAGTTAGGCTAATTTGTGAGACTAACGTTCTATGTGAATTACACAAACGAATAACGGGGGAGACGTTGGGGAAAAATATTAAACAACATGCTATTAGCATAGATTGGCTCATAATCATGTAAATAATTAGTAACATGAAATGGTAGAATTTGTATACCTAGAATTATGGACATAATTTAGAGGGTAAATGGGACATGACTTGATTTGGCAACACTTGTGGATAATTTACATTTAAACATGAATGGTAAATATGTAAGTTAATTAAAAGATGAGTATGCCTAACCCGAGGTTAGATTAAGTTGCGGTGTAAGACTTCCATGAACTACCCGGCACATCCAGCAACCGCAACAATATAGATCTAATGTGAGAGGTTAGCTCATTAAGCCCGAAAAACCCGAGGTTAGATTGAGTTGCGGTGTAAGACTCCCCGGAACGGCCCGGCACATCCAGCGACCGCAACAATACATATCTAATGTGAGAGGTTGGTGCTTTAATGAATGAATTAAAGCTAAGGAACAGACATGCTAAGAATGGTAGGGTTAAGTTAATTAAGGCAACACTTAACCAATATAACATGATGTGTGATAGGGTTAAGTAACACAAGAAGGAAACACTTAACCCATGTAACACGACAAATGGTAGGGTTAAGTAACACAAGAGGGCAACACTTAACCATTGTAACATGACCAGTGGTAGGGTAGAGTTAACACTTAACCAATGAATGAGTGAGGTTAAGTTAATGGGAAACACTTAACTAATATAATATGATGAATGAACATGGTTAAGTTAATAAGAAACACTTAACCAACATGACATGGCATGTGGATAGGTTAAGTTAACTTGAATGGATGGATAACACTTAACCAATTCAGGGGGTATACGAATAGACCCTAGGAAACCCTAGTAACGGGGACCCATTTCAGCAGTAACCCACATAGATGTATCACGGTACCCTGAACTAGGTAGGCTGGGGCACGATTAATGGGCTGATTATAAGCGGTCAAAGTAGCAACAGGGGTGCAACAGTGTAGTTCCGACGGAGTATGGGCGTGCACGTGCTCCGGAGTTGAAAAGCAGGCACTGGGCTTCTGTAGTATACACTGTGCATCTAGAATTTGTGTCGGGTTGCTATCATAGGGTTTGATACACCTTATGGTGGACCAGCACAAGTTACTTACACGCAAGAGAGGGCCGATTGACGCAGATAAAAGGAAAATTAATACAAGTAGGGAGCCGATCGATATGGTAGTAAGGGTACATCTAACATCTTCATGGCAAATAGGCTGATTGAGGTAAGATCATCATACTAGATGTACACCTGAAGGCTACCACAATTGCGGGGTTGGGATCACCTTATTTTATAACACAGAATACTAGTTGGGACACAAGTTGGGGATACGGATCCTTTTTCACAGGATACTAGTTGGGACACTAGTAGGGAATACGAACCATTCCATAAAAGACACTAGTTAGGATGCTAGTCGGGTGGTGCAGAGAAAATAGGAAATCAGAGAAAGAACCGAAGCATATTCAGTGTATCTTGCCTTGTCATATCAAATGGTGCAGTGTAATCTTATAATAGTGCGGTAACATAAGGTTGGTTGAGTTGGGTAATTCCTTGGGGGTCAATCTGATGTTGATTTCGGTCTTTGGGGTTGATACTCAGGGTGTTACTCTCTTAACCAAGGTGTCTTAGTAAACAATGCAATGTAGGAAATATCTTAATAACCAGGAGAGCAATCATCATATCCTGATCATCTTGTGTACCTTGTCATATCTAACGATCATCATTTGTTTTCTTGCTATGCTTATCATCATGGTTATGTCTGGTATTCAGTTAATTCATGTCATGGTCTTTTTGCCTGTTTACATGCTAAATAATCACCGGACTAACCAGACTTATGTCTGACCCGTTTTCTTTCACCTTCTTTTCTTTGTCCCCCCTAGGTTCACAGGGTGGAAATATTACCACTTAGCTCAGTTTCCTTTCCAAGATCGGAGAGACGATGTATTGCTTTGGACTCTCTTTTCCACTGCAATGGTTGGCTCATACATTATTAGGAAATATCATTATCATTTTATGCTTCTTTATTTTGTTAAATAAGATAGATGTTTTGTTGTAATGAGTATTGGTGTTGGAAAACAATCTTTGTACAAGCTATTTTACCCAGCTGCTATTTTTATCAATGAAGTAAAGTTTTATTTATTTTCCGCTGTTTAAATTTTTTCTGTTTTGTAATTTAGCTATTTTATACATTTATGATGCTCCATTCAAGTTAATGCATTCCCTTTGTGAGTGACCTTAACGGAGGTAGGGTGTTACACGTGGTATCAGAGCCGAAGGTTACCAAAACAGATAAAAGATTTTTCAAAAGCATATTTTAAAGGGGATGTTTTCTAAAACATGTTTTAAAGAAGCATTTTGAAGGAGAAAAGTATTGTTTTTAAAAGGCATATTCCCCAAAAGCCATATGCACTATCTTTTGATTCCCTATTTGAATCTCTTCTTCCTTTCTTTTCGCCATAGTTTTGTATGCATACGGCACATGTCGGGGGCGAAGTAGTGCCCAACCTACATTTGTAGCCGCAGTAGTTACACTTGCGGCTAATCTTCATTCAAGCTTTATAGGTTGCTGTGTGATGGAGCTAGTTTCGAGAAACTTATCAACAAGCTATACAAGGATAGTAAGGATGAGAATAAGGGAGTTTGGGCAAAGATGCACAAGCCCAAGGATAAGAAGCTTGTTGATATGGCGTAATCCACATAGAAGGAGAAAGGTGAAAAGAAAGAGGCCAAAGTAGAAGAATCACAAACAAGGGATTGGAATATAAGAAGGGTGGAAGAAATAATAGATCCCGCGACAAGGAGAAGTGTCTTTTCTATGGTATATTGGGTCATTTAATTGTAGTAAGAAGAAGATAGGTGGTTGTTTTCAGTATAGTGTGGCAGGGCATCTTATCAAGGGTTGCCCGAAGGACAGGACAAGAGCAAAGGACATAATCTTCTAGAGGGCAATTGCATGCTCTCACTACTAGTGTACCTAAGAGAGGTTGGAACATTTCTATTGAAAGTTTAGTTTTTCTTTTCAATCATCATGTTGGAACCTTATTTGATTCTGGCGCTTCACATTCTTTTCTATCTGCTTCCATAGTTGAGTCTCTACACCTTAGTACTTGTATAGTAGAAGATCCCATTATTGCCTCAAATCCAAATGGGTGGTTCGACTCATTTATCTATGATTTGCTCGGATTTGGTAATATCTATACTAAACGTTGAGTTTAGATATAATGCTTACGTTTTTGGTTTCATCGGCTATGGGTTGATTCTAGGGATGGATTGGTTATCCAGAAATGGTGTCATCCTCGATTGTGAAAAGAGAGTTGTTCGGCTTATGACTCGCCTCGGTAACACTCTCGAAATCTCTTGTAATCCCATGAATTCTGTTATGCTTAGCTATCTAAAATCTCTTGATGTATCTGTTGAAAACTTGCAATCTGTTAGAGTAGTCAGTGAATACTCGGATGTCTTCGAAGAGGTGAAGGGCTTACCTCCAAAGCGAGAGATAGACTTCCGCATATACCTTGTTGACAATGCAAAACCTGTTGCCTTACCCGTTAGACATATGGCCCCAAGGGAAAGGAAAGAGCTCAGCAAGAAAGTCAAAGAGTTGCCTGAAAAGGGGTTCATAAGGCGGAGTATTTTTGAAGGGGTGCTCCGATGGTGTTTGCAACCAAAGCAGATGGTTCACTTCGTCTGTGCGTGGACTATAGGGAGCCAAACAAGCTGACCAAGAAGAATAGGCACCCACTTCCTAGAATAGACGACTTGTTTGACCAACTCGTAGGTGCCTCGGTTTTCTCCCAACTAGATCTGGCCACCGAATTTCATTAGCTAAGAGTGGCTGAAGACAGCATAGATAAGACCGCGTTCAAGACCCCGGATGGTTTCTTTGAATGGCTTGTCATGCCTTTCAGCTTGATAAACTCACTTGCCAATTTCTTAGACCTGATGAGCACGGGGTTCAGAGAGTTCCTTAATAAATTTGTAGTGTTCTTCGTGGATGACATTTTGATTTTCTCAAAAAGTGAGGAAGAACATGCTCTGCTTTTAAGGGAGGTTATGGATACTCTTTGTGCACACCAGCTAAAAGCAAAATTCTCTAAATGCCATTTTTGGAGAGAAGAAGTAAGGTTTCTAGGACATGTGGTGTCCAAAGAAGGGATAGCAGTAGATCCCGCAAAATTAGTTGTGGTGCAAGACTGAAAGGTCCCAAGGAATGCAATAGAAGTAAGAAGCTTTCTTGGACTAACAGGTTAATATAGGAAGTTCATTACGAACTTTGCGAAGGTATTAGCCCCACTTACTTGATTAATGAAGAAGAATCTAACCTTTTCTTGGGATATTGATTGTGATGTCGCTTTCCAACGATCGAAGAGGGCTCTTACAACGGCCCCAGTTTTGACTTTTACCTTACGGTAGTAAAAGGTTTATGGTATACACGGATGCATGCGACACGGGACTAGGCGCCATTTTGATGTGAAAAGGAAGTTAAGGTCGTAATGAATGCCTTAAGAAGAAAAAGGTTGACTTCAAGTCCTTTTTATGTGAAAAGGAAAAGTTCAGAATACATATCCATCTTTGATTTTAAAACCTTCGGTTAAGGTAGAAGTTGGCATCGCTAGGAGTAAGACCTACGCTTTTGGATCAAATAGGGACTTCACAAAGATAAGACTCTCAGATAGTTGACGCAATAGATAAGTTAAGTAGAGAAGAGACCTCTAATCACCTTAATAACTACACTTGGAAACATGGTTAACATCTGTTTATTTTCAAGAGATAGTTCTTCTACATGGAATACCTTCTAGTGAATTTTGAAGACCTTTTGAGGAAATGTTAGCATGACACAACAGAAGTTGTAGTCCTGAGTATACTAGAAGGAGAAGAGGTGGAACGAGAGGCGACAGTGTAACGGGTTCCAACTCATATTTTTGAAACAGAAATTAAGAAGCTACGCAATCGTGAAGTTAAGACAGTCAGAGCACAATGGAGTGAAGCTCAAGAAGATGCGACTTAGAAGGCTGAAGATTAGATACGCGCATCATAACCTTTTGAGGGTATATCCCTGATCTCTTTTTTTCTGTAAAGTTTATTTGCATGCTAGTCTTTATCTTTTAAGTATATCCTCTCGGTCCTATCCTCGATCCTTAGGTAGAATCCAATGGATCTAAACATGTGTTTGAGACATGTTATGTTTGGTGGATGCAAGCATTTGCTAGTGGTTGCTTGTGGATGCATATACACACATTAGGCACTAGATTGGCTCCGTCACTTCCATATTGCATATGCATGAGTGGATTTTTATATATATGGATTGAAACTTGATGTGATATCATATGGAGGATGCACTTGAATGGATGATTGTGCACTCATATAGAAGCTATAAAGTTCAACAGGAATAACTGCATACATGTTAGACTCATGGCACTAACATTTCGCATTAAGGAGGTCAACTGAATCAGTGGACCGCCTGATCATTTGCATTAGTGTTGGGGCATGTACACACACTCTTGCATATGTTCATAAAGCATTAGAAACCTTTTTAAGGACAATGGATGCCTCTGATTGAATGGTTTAGTAGATTGATGTTGGATGTTAGGATACATTCTTCATAACTTAGAGATTTCGAGGACGAAATCCTTTAAGGGGGGAGAATGTAACACCCTATATTTTCTGTGAATATCAAAATTAACGAATCTAAGAACACTTAATTTTTAAAAGAGCAATTGGGTGAAACGAGTTATGTCATTGCGTTCATATCGGAATTCTGCTTGAGATAGAGTCCGAGTTTGCATGAATCAGACTCGTATGAAGAAGTTATGGAGTTCATAAGATTTCAATTCCAAGCAAAAAATAAATATAAATAATAAAAAAACAGTTCAAAATTCAAAATCATCTAAGCGGGAAATTTCTCGCTCAGGGTGTCGGCCCTCCAAGGGGGAGTCGACATAG
The DNA here is from genome assembly GCA_030737875.1 of Allium sativum. Lineage (NCBI taxonomy): Eukaryota > Viridiplantae > Streptophyta > Magnoliopsida > Asparagales > Amaryllidaceae > Allium > Allium sativum. The sequence continues at coordinate 24,007,354 of CM060912.1, read as the reverse complement.
GTGTCGACCCCCCCCCAGAGGGGAGTAGACATAGGTGTCAACCCCCCCTGTAGGGAGTCGACCCCTTTTTAGATCCAGTTGCTGTGACGAATTTTTACAACCCTGTGATGATATGGCATTCTCTGATTTGCCAATGACTGATTTCTGAGGTATTAGGGCATATGTGTCATGCTACGGTTGGTTGGATGACACATCTCTTTGGTTTGATGGCTCTGATTTCTCCTAGACTAATCTAAAGGGTAGAATTGAACCCAGACTACTATATAATCTCCCCAAACCTCAACCCTAGAACTCATTCTATGAAGCCATCATGTTGTTCATCTATAAACTAGCCTAGCCCCCATCCATCTACCCCAAACTAGAGAATCAAATTCAAACTAGAAATCAATTAGAAGAACTAGAGAATCAAACTTCTACATCAAAGGATAGCTTTTCAAATTCAAAAATCAAGATCTGTCCTTTTTCTGTAAGTACAGTTACTTTTTAGATGTGAACACCTAATAAGAAATCACGACTGTAATAACTGGATCTAGAACTATGCCTAATTCTATTGTGCCTATCCTTTTCTCAATTCTGAATTGCTTATGCCTATGAGACTATTGTGATTGACATAATGAAACCTAACCTGCCCATAAGACTGTTGGATTGACAAAATGGAACCTATCATGCCTATGGAACTGTTGTGATTGATTTATCATGTTGTACATCCGATGCCTATGGGACTATTAGGACTGATACCATTGAACCTACCATGCTGTATATGCAAATTACATGATAAGTTATGTTCATACATGCTTACATGTTTAGATCCAAGCTAGTACCCATGTTTAAGATTTATATAAGTTCATGCTTATACAATTACATCTATGCTAGTTCGCATGTTAATTGGATCTAATTTAAATGTAAGATCACGTTCATGTGCTTAATTAAGTTTATGTCGTTCTATCCCAAATTTATACTACGCATGTTGATCTATATTGTTTATGCCTGTTGGAATGTTACATGTCCCTTTCTTTACCCTTTTGTTTATAAGTTAGGCTAATTTGCGAGCCTAACGTTCTATGTGAATTACACAGACGAATAACGGGGGAGACGTTGGGGAAAAATATTGAACAACATGCTATTAGCGTAGATTGGCTCATAATCATGTAAATAATTAGTAACATGAAATGGTAGAATTTGTATACCTAGAATTATGGACATAATTTAGAGGGTAAATGGGACATGACTTGATTTGACAACACTTGTGGATATTTTACATTTAAAAATGAATGGTAAATATGTAAATTAATTAAAAGATGAATATGCCTAACCCAAGGTTAGATTGAGTTGCGGTGTAAGACTGCCCGGAACCACCCGGCACATCCAGCGACTGCAACAATATAGATCTAATTTGAGAGGTTAGCGCATTAAGCCTGAAAAACCCGAGGTTAGATTGAGTTGCGGTGTAAAACTTTCCGGAACCACCCGGCACATCCAGCGACCGCAACAATACATATCTAATGTGAGAGGTTGGTGCTTTAATGAATGAATTAAAGCTAAGGAACAGACAGGCTAAGAGTGGTAGGGTTAAGTTTATTAAGGCAACACTTAACCAATATATCACGATGTGTGATAGGGTTAAGTAACACAAGAGGGCAACACTTAACCATGTAACACGACAAGTGGTAGGGTTAAGTAACACAAGAGGGCAACACTTAACCAATGTAACATGACCAGTGGTAGGGTTGAGTTAACACTTAACCAATGAACGAGTAGGGTTAAGTTAATGGGAAACACTTAACTAATATAATATGATGAATGAACAGGGTTAAGTTAATAAGAAACACTTAACCAACATGACATGGCGTGTGGATGGGTTAAGTTAACATGAATGGATGGATAACACTTAACATATTTGGGGGGTATACGAATAGTCCCTAGGAAACCCTAATAATGGGGACCCATTTCAGCAGTAACCCATATAGATGTATCACGGTACCCTGAAATAGGTAGGGTAGGGCACGATTACTGGGCTGATTATAAGCGGTCAAAGAAGCGGTAGGGGGTGCAGTAGTGTAGTTCCGACGGAGTATGGGCGTGCACGTGCTCCGGAGTGGAAAAGCAGGCATTGGGCATCAGTAGTATACACTGTGCATCTGGAATTTGTGTCGGGATGCTATCATAGGGATTGATACACCTTATGGTGGGACCAGCACAGGGTATCTACATGCAAGAGAGGGCCGATTGACACAGACTCAAGGAAAATTAATACAAGTAGGGAGCCGATCGATAGGGTAGTAAGGGTACATCTAACATCTTCATGGCAATTAGGTTGATTGAGGTTAGATCCTCATACTAGATGTACACCTGAAGGCTACCACAATTGCGGGGTTGGGATCACCTTATTTTATAACATACGATACTAGTTCGGACACTAGTAGGGGATACAGATCCTTTTTCATAGGATACTAGTTGGGACACTAGTAGGGAATACGAATCGTTCTATAAAAGACACTAGTTAGGATGCTAGTTGCATGGTGCAGAGAAAATAGGAAATCAGAGAAAGAACCGAAGCACATTCAGTGTATCTTGCCTTGTCATATCAAATGGTGCAGTGTAATCTTATAATAGTGCGGTAACATAAGGTTGGTTGAGTTGGGTAATTCCTTGGGTGTCAATCTGATGTTGATTTCGGTCTTCGGGGTTGATACTCAGGGAGTTACTCTCTTAACCAAGGTGTCTTTGTAAACAGTGCAGTGTAGGAAATATCTTAATAATCAGGAGCACAATCATCATATCTTGTTCATATTGTGTACCTTGTCATATCTAACGATCATCATTTGTTGTCTTGCTATGCTTATCATCATGGTTATGTATGCTATTCAGTTTATTCATGTCATGATCCTTTTGCCTGTTTACATGCTAAATAATCACTGGACTTACCAGACTTATGTCTGACCCATTTTCTTTCGCCTTCTTTTCTTCTGTCCCCCCCCCCCTCCAAGGTTCACAGAGGAAATATTACCACTTAGCTCAGTTTCCTTTCCAAGCTCGGAGATAAACGATGTATTACTTTGGACTCTCTTTTCCAATGCTATGGATGGCTCATGCTTTATAGGGGAATATCATTGTCATTTTATGCTTCTTTATTTTGTTAAACAAGATAGATGCTTTGTTGTAATGGGTATTGGTGTTTTGGTGTTAGAAAACAATCATTGTACAAGCTGTTTTACCAAGCTGCTGTTTTTATCAATGAAGTAAAGTTTTATTTATTTTCCGTTATTTAAGTTTTGTCTGTTTTGTTATTTATTTGTTCTATACACTTATGATGCTCCACTGAAGTTAATGCATTCCCTTTGCGACTGACCTTAACGGAGGTGGGCTGTTACACTAACCGAATTTAGAAGACCCGACTTATGGTCGGATGCTTCCAAAGAGGTCTTTTAAGTCCACCCCTAACCGAATTTCGAAGACCCAGCTTATGGTCTGATGCTCCAGCTTTTACACTATAAGAAAAATCGCAAATAGCAGCGGCATAATCCGCTTCTAATCTGTCGCTAAACAAGGCTTAGCGACGGATTTCCTACATAATGGTGTGGTCGGTAAAAAGCATGACGGTATCTGTGTCAGATTTTGCAACGGAATTTAGCATGTGTTTACCAACATTTTTTCATCATTTTACTAATTCTATAATAAAAATAAAATTTTATTTCTTAATTTTATTTTAATTTATATACCGACTATTTGCCGACGGATAATTAATTTATAATAAAATATTATTTATAAAAAACATTGGTAAATCCTTACTAATTACCAAGGAATTAGCGGCGAAAATTAAACTAAGGTAAACTTAACCTCTCTTTTTTGTTGGTAATCCGCTGATATTCCCCTTCTGATCCATGTGTGTGTATGTGCGTACATATATATATATATATATATATATATATATATATATTCTCATTACACACATAATTTTTGTTCCATTCAATACACAATCCTAATGTAAATACAACACAATTAATATGAACACACACATCTCATAATCAATGTATTATATTAATCACTCATCTCATAATCAACATTCAACATTACATTTTTTTTCAAACAGAATATTTTTCTCAAATAAAATTACCAAGCTATAACTGAATTCAAACTTTGGGACATGTACAGTTATTTTATGAGCTTCTTGCATGTCTGAAACTCTGGGTAAAAGTTGTTGCATAGATTGATTGACTGGGCTCCATGGTGAAACTAACCAAGGGACTATTACACCTTCATACCTATGGCAAACGTGATCATAAACAATTAGCGCACTATCATAAAACATGTCAACAAAATTAATTGCCATAAAAAATAAGGAAATGATAAGAAAATATGCACATGAACCGTGTATGCAAAATTCCTACTACATCAAAAGCCAACAATTGGTGCAATCATATCCAAGTAATATAAAGGTAAAACAGGGAAGTCTAGAGACAACATACACTGATGGGTGCTGATCGTCTCCTAACCCTTTCTCAATAATTGGTTTTGCACTAAGACACAAAAGCCTTTTGTCCAGCTTCTTTGCAGTAAACTGGGAAGAGGAGGGTATTTATAAAATCAAAGCAGGGAATGACAGTCTAGCAGCCAGAGACTGAATAATGAGAGCAGAAAAGAGGACACTAGTACAATCCACAAAAGCTGACAAAAATGTAAATTTAGTAATATAAGTTCCATTCTCTAGAAAAAATAAAAAATAAATAAAATAAATGAATAAAAAGGGACGCATAGACAAACTTCACACACCTCGAACTTATATTGTGCACTAGACTATAGGTTTGTCTAAATTTTGTAATATTCAGGAACAAGTTAGATAGACATATAAACGATATACATGCAATAATACAAACATATAGAATTAAAACTAACAATCCAAAAATGTTAATGAATTTATACTCACAATTTCCTGGATCTATATAAGCAATTGATACAAGGAATCCAGGCCCAAATATGAAAAGAAGTTATTCCAGCCATTATTCTGATGAAAATTTATAGGTAAAGGATTCAATCAAATCGATATAAATATGTATAATATAAATAAACATTAATGAATTGGAATTTTTTGATTTAAACGATGTTGAACTCAAATGTAAGGTCAGAATTTGCCCATGTGAATAAGCACATCCTCATGAGATTTGTATAGCCACTTAAATGTAATATTGGCTTACTCCAAATGATTACTAATAGGACCCAAAGTGTAATCAAGTGAGTTAATAAAGAAAAGAAGAAAGAAAAAAAAGTAAAATGCACTTAACCAGAATGAATCACAAGCTCATACCTCAAAAATAATAATCTGATTAACATCAAGTAAAGGTTCAGTAGAACCGGATGAATTTCCATGATTAACATGGCTTGTAATGAACTGAGGCATGAAGAACTAATCGTGGACATTTTTAGAAAAGCAATTCCTGCCAAACAACAAACAGATTAGTCTTCTTTGGCAAGTTTCTAACCATTAGTTTAGAATCACATTCTTTTATCTTAATCAGATTATAATTGTGTATGCATTCATCATTTCGGTAAATCAACAGACCGTCTCACCTTCAACAATAACGCATTCATCACTTCAGCACATGCATAAATCAATGCTTCAGCAATTAAACAGTGTACGCATTCATCATTTCAGTGTACAGCCATGAAACATTGCATGAATCCTCCAACAAGTCACCGGAGCAGTGCCTATGCAAACAAAGATGACTAACCCAAGGCACACAAAATCTTAAACATGTTCACAATATAAAAGATAAACCACTTAAAACATGATAATCCATCACAAAATAGAACAAAAATTAGAATAATAAAACTTTAAATTGACGGTAAAATTTCAGAAATCGGGAACGTGAGCCACATCCACCAATCTTGTTGGGCTTTCATCATCAACGATCTACAAGTAGTAATTCCGGTCATATACAAAAAGAACGCCCTTGATTTCCCATCATCCTTGCTGTCTTGTCAAGCATTCTTTTGCCTAGGGAAGAAACAACCGGTGGTTGTTTTAGGGTTTGTCTAATCAATAGATTTTGAAGGCGAAACTGTGTAAGATTCGATTCCAGTTTTTGAGTAGAACAATAAAGATGATCGATTTGTGCTGAACTATCTCTAATTTGGATTTGTGAATTTTCGACCTGGAGTTGATTTGGGAATTTTCTCACCTCCATTTCTTTGGGTTTGGAAATATTGCTAGGTGAGCATAAATGGTAATTTATTTTAAGGCGGGACCCTGAAATATTTTAGCGGTGAACGAAAATTGAGAACAAAACCAAGGCGGCAATGAAGACTAGATTAGACGTCCAAAATAGGCAGTAAATTTGGGAATGGAACGTTGTTTAGAAACTATGCAAAAATTATATATGGCTCACAAAAAATATATTTTTTTAAATAGATGTAGAAATAAATAACTTGAAACTTGGCGTTTCTATTTTTCAAATTCAATTTTTTTTAGCACTTTGAAAACTTAAATTTTGAATATTATTAAATGTTAAAACCTTGCTAAATTTTTTACTTTTAGAGTGCAAATACATCTGTTGTTCGCAAACCATTTAAATATAAGTAGATAGTCTCAACAATTTTATCTATCTGTAGTTTGAAATAATTAATTCAAGATGATTTCAAATTTTTTAATTTTCAAAATATAAAATATAATTATGGACTATAATTATAAAATATAAGTATCAACTATAATTATCGACTATAATTATTAAATGCAATTCTTTAAAAAAATATGAAATATTAAATATCATTTCATAAGTATTAAATTTTATTATTAATTATTAAATAATAATTATAATAAACTGTTATTTTCATTATTTAGGGGAATAATTATAAAAGAACATTTTAAAATTTTGGGATTTAGCGTAAAATATACTGGCACACTGACTGAAATTTGTGATGAAAGCAGAGGACTTAATTAAGAATTTAGTAATTACATTGGTTATGAGCAAAGATTAATTTGTTAATTCTAAATAAGCAATGATTATAAGTTATTTATTATAGAGTGTGAATTATTATTTATTATTACTCATAAATCATTAATTAGAACAAATTAATTATTAATTATTAAACATGTTAATAATTATTAAAATATAACACAAAAGTATATAATAGAAAAATAATATAAACATCTCTTGCAAATCTGTTGGAATTCTGCTGCAAAATAGCTTCGATAAATATTCGTCGGTATTCTGCATGGATTTGCTGCGGAAAATAGCAGCAGAATTTTTTTATCGGTAATTTGACGTAATCTGCGACGGCTTAGTGAGAGATGACAGAAGACGACGGTAATAAATAAAAGAAAAAAAAGTTGAAAAAGCAAAAAATTATCCCTTGCAGATCACAAGGAAATCCGTCGCAAATTAGCGACGGAAATTTCCGCTTCTAAATATATGACGCTAAATCAGTGTTTTCTTGTAGTGTTAATTCCGCCACTAACCGAATTTGGAAGACCCGACTAATGGTCGGATGCCCCTACAGTTTTGTTTGTAGTCTGAACGTTGCATCATTTGACTATTCGGTTCCTGATGTTCCTTGTTTGCAAGGCTGTGCTCCACACCTTCATATTTGTTGCGAATGATGTTTTGAGCACTAGACGCTTGAGCTGTCTTAATTGGGATGTGCTGTAATGGTCATCAGTTTTAACTAGGTTTTGGATGTGTCAACGTTCTCTTAGGGGACCTGCAATCAAAATCGAATTTTAGCAACTTGTAAATAATTAACAAGAATTTGCAAATGTGCGATTTAGGTAATCAAAGGAGTTTCTTTCATTAATATGTGCAAAGTTTGTCTACTATGCTTGCAGAATATGTACAACTTTTTATAGCACATATGAAATAAATTTCATGGAAAATATCGGCGGAGGTGAATGATGTTCCAAGCTCTAGGAATTTCAATACCATCTGTTGTTTTCAGTTCGAAGGTGCCATCTAAGAGCTTTTGGCTTATTATGTAAGGTCCTTCCCAATTAGGTCTAAAAACTCCAGTCCTTGTCAAGACTCTTTTCAGAATAAGGTCCCCAATTTCGAAGGTCCTTTGTTTGACCTTAGCATTAAAATGCCTAGCAACCCTTCTTTGATGAGCGGTGATTTTGAGCTTTACTTCTCGCCTTCTTTCGTCAAGCAAATCCAGTGCTTCAAGTTGCAACTTCTCGTTCTCTTGTTGGTTGAAATGAATTCTGCGGTGAGTGGAACTTCCAGCTCTACCGGGATCAAAGCTTCGGATCCAAATGTAAGGGAGAGTGGACTGTGTCCAGCCGTTGTTTTATGAGTTGTACGACATGCCCACAGTGCAAATGGAAGCTCTTCTACCCAACCACCTTTAGCTTTCTTGAGACGTTTCTTGATAGTTGACTTGATGATTTTATTTACGGCTTCAACTTGCCCGTTGGCATGCGGATGAGCAACGGCTGCAAAACTCTTTTTAATCTTGTATTTGGCATAGAAATTCTTGAACTTGTCACTTTCAAACTGAGTCCTATTGTCCATGATTATTTTTTGTGGCACACCAAACCTACAGATGCTCTTCGAGACAAAATTGATGACTTTCTTCGAAGTGATGGTGACCAGTGGCTCCACTTCAACCCACTTTGTGAAATAATTGATGGCTACAATGGCATACTTCATGTCGCACTTGGTTGTAGGTAAAGCTCCGATCAGATCGATGCCCTAGACAGCAAATTTCCATGGACTGGCCATTTAGGTTAAATCAGTAGATGGTGCTCTTGGAATCCTTGCGAATCTCTACTATTTGTCACACTTTTTAGCATAATTCATAGCATCTAGGTTCTCATCAGGCCAGAAGTAGCTATATCGCAGATCTTTCTTTGCCAATGTATGTCCGCCTGTGTGTCCTCCACATTCGCCCTCATATAATTCTGCCAAAATTGCTCTGGACTCTTCTTTAGTCACACATCGAAGCAACGGCATGGAAAAGCCTGGTTTGTATAATCTTCCATCTTGGATGGGATACAATGGAGCTTTACGCAAAAAAATTCATCGCTTCTTAGAATACTCCGGAAGTGTCCCGTTGAGAAGATACTCTTTGATCGGATTCATTCAAGATATTGGCTCTTTATCAGTCTGCATGACCCAGTCGATGTATGCGTCTTCGATACTGGGATTTGAAAGAACATCAACAGGCACTAATCCCAGTATCTGAGCATCTCTAAAACTGACACATCTGGCGAATGAATCGGCTTTCATGTTTTCTTATCTTGGAATATGGGAGATCGTGTAGTAATCAAGGTCATCAAGGAGTTCCCAAGCTTTAGAAAGATAAGCAGGAAGATTTCCAACCTTGGCTTGGAATTCTCATCGGACTTGATATACTACTATTTGCGATTCATTGAGAATTTGCAAGGATTTCAAGTTTAACTCTTTCACCAGCTTCAACCCTGCAATTAGAGCTTCATATTCGGCTTCGTTGGTTGTTGATGGGAATTCCAACGTTAAAGCATAACATAAAGGATGGCCCTCAATAGTTTCCAAAACCACTCCTGCCCCTGAGCAATAATTGTTCTTGGACCCATCAATGAACAACTTCCATCTCACGATTGCTTCAACTGGTTCCTCCTTCCCTTCCCTTCCCCTCTATCAGTAAATTCAGTAATAAAATCGGCTAAAGCCTACCCATTTATAGCTCTTCGAGGATAGTAAGTGATGTCATACTGGCTAAGCTCATTATTCTACTTCAGTAATCTTACCGAAGTTTCTGGGCGGAAGAGAATTTGCTTTAGCGGCTGATCGGTAAGAACTTTGATAGAGTGGTCTTGCAATTATGGCCTTTACTTTTTGAGGCGATGAACAAACATTACGCAAGCTTCTCCAACTTAGGATAGTTCAGTTTTGCCTCAGCAAGCCTTTTACTAATATAGTAGACTGGCCATTGAACCTTCGCATCCTCCCGAACAAGTGCAATGTTCAACACGTGAGATGAGACAACTAAGTATAAGAATAACTCTTCTCCGTCTTTAGGCTTTGACAGCATCAGTGGTGACTCCATATGTTTAATTAACTCTTCGAAGGCTGCTTGGCATTCAGGAATCCATTGGAAATCTTTCTTTCCTTTCTTCAAAGCATCAAAGAGTTGAATACACTGATCTGTGTCCTTTCAGATGAATCGACTCAATGCGTCTATCTTCCCATTCAGACTTTAAAGTTCTCTATTTGTTCTTGGAGCTCGCATTTCTCGTAGAGTTATGACTTGAGCGGGATTGGCCTCTATTCCCCTAGCAATGACAATGAATCCGAGGAACTTTACTGATGCTACTCCGAATGAACACTTGTGTGGATTTAGCTTCATCCCAAACTTCCTAAGAGTACAGAACATTTTAGCCAAGTTCTCTAGATGATCACCAGCTTTCTTTGATTTCACCAGCATATCGTCTATATAGACTTCCATTGTTTTCCCAATTTGTGATTCAAACATGGAATTTACAAGGCGATGGTACGTGGCTCCGGCGTTTTTCATTCCAAATGATATTACTTTATAGCAATATAAGACCCTATCGGTTATGAATCTTGTATTTTCTTCATCGGGCTTATACATCATTACGTGATTATACCCGGATGCCGGCATCCAAGATGGATAAAAGCTCATGCCCAGCGGTTGCATCAACAAGTTGTTTGATTCTGGGAAGTGGGAAACTATCCTCGGGACACGCCTTATTGAGATCTGAATAATCAATGCACACCCTCCATTTACCGTTAGACTTTTTTACAAGATCCGGATTAGAGACCCAATCAGGATATGTGGATTCTCTTATAAAGTTATTTTCAAGTAATCTATCTACTTCTTTTTTAGCGCTTTTGATCTTTTGGGTCCTTATGTTCATCTTTTATGTTTTATTGGAGTCATACTTGGATTTATATTCAATATGTGTACTATTATATCAGATGAAATTCCATACGTATCAGAATGGTTCCAAGTAAAAACATCCAAATTCGCTTTTAAAAACATAGTTAATTCTTTTTGCAACCCCAGGATCAGCTGAGAACCTATCTTCAATGCTTTGTTTGGATCTTTTTCATGCACTAGAATTAGGATTATGGCTTCAGCTGGTGTCGCACATTCCTCCCTTGTACTGGCCTTTCTAGGATCCATTTCTTTTTGTGCTCCGCTGTGTTCGCCAATACAAGGGCCCTGCCCTAGTTGCTATAAGGCGGTATCTCAAATGCGGAGCGGAGCCTCTGCATCCTTTCCTTTATCCTTTTTATTAACTTCAGCGAGCTCGGCCATGTAGCACTCTTTGGTCGCTTTCTGATCTCCTTTTATCACACCAACTCCATTTTCTGTTGGGAATTTCATGGTCATACACCATGGAGCTAGCGCAATGTTGAACCCAGCTAGAGTAGGCCTCCCAAGAAAAGCGTTGGCTGAGAGATCATCAACTTTCACAAAGGTTTGCATCGTAGCAACCTTTCGACTTCCTTCACCAAGTTCAACAAGCAAATCTATCAGGTCGATTAGCTGTGTTGGTTGCCCTATGAATCTGTGAATCTTGTTCTGACATGCTCGGGCTTCTGACATAGGGATGTTCATCTTATTGAAAGCATTAATGAAAAGCACGTTGACAGACGCCTCGTTATCGACCAGAACCCTTTTGACCATAGACGGTCCAATGCCAACGGTGACCACCACTGGAACGACCGTCGGTGTTAGCAATCCATATCAAATCTCTGTCTTTGAACATAATGTCTTCAGTTGACGTTTTTGGCAGTTTGACAAGGAAGGAATTGTTGAGGACCACATAGCCTTCTTCTTATGGAGGATTATTCATCTCATCAGTGTATCTAACGTAATCCTCTCAGTTTCTTCCAGTTGGGTGGGAATCACCTGAGATTGTGAAAATAATTGGCTTTGGGTTGACAGGATTGGAGCTTTTCTACTGGGGGATTGCTCTGCCCCTGTGCATTCTGAGAATTCGGAGGATTTTTCACGAACTGCTGCAACTTGTTCTTCCTTATTAGCTCTCAACCAGACTCCAACTTATTAGTGTTGTGGCCTGGCTGGTTGTGGAACCTATAGGGCCTTCTTGAGTTTATGCTGGCATAGCTGACTTTCACAGGCTTCAGTGTTAGAAAGTTTTCAGTGTCCTTTGCAACCATGTAGACATTTTTCAAGCTGTCGTTGAGCGGGGTCAACTCTGATTTCTTAAAGAAACGGAGCTTCTTATTGCTCTTGCTGTCTTTGTTATCACCCCCCCCCCTTTTTTTGGCCCCCAAAGTTCTTTTAGCCACTCTGGACATTATTGTCTTTCTTCTAAGGTTTCTCATTGCTTTCAGGAATGTCTAGAGCGTATGCTGGATATTCTTCTAAACTTATGTATTTTTCGGCTTTATCATATAGCTGCTCAAGATTATCTGGCTTTTTCTTCAAGATCCATCAGCCTAGTTTAGTCTTTTTATTTATGGCTCCCTTTAAAGCCATCAGTATTAAGTGGGGATCGTGATTTCCCACCTCAGCTGCAGCAGTGTTAAATCGAGTGAGAAAGGGCTTAACAGGTTCTCCTGGCCTTTGCTCTACCTCGTTTAACTCCATTACATCTCGGACTTTTGTAGCTTAGAGTCTAAACTGTTTTTTAAATAGCTTGGATATAGTAGCGAAGTTATCCACGGATTTTGGCGGTAACTTGGTGAACCAAAGAGAAGCCTCCCCTCTAGATAAGTAGGGAAGTGTAGACATTTAAGCTCATCTGTGGCACGCGCCCCATCCATATGTTGGTCATACTTGAACAGGAACACGTTTGGATCGCCAGTCCCATTGTATGCTTGTACCGTTGGAGGCTTGAATTTCTTTGGGTATGGGGCTATTTTGATTCTCTCGGTGAGTGGGGTTTTGATAGGAGCGAATCTTCAATCTTTCTCATCATCTTCTTTTTTCAAGCTCTCCTTCATGATTTGGCGAACCATTTCCGATAATCATTCCCCATCGTTGTGCTGGTCTACGGGGCGGACGCATCCCCCCGTTGGATGCTTGCCTAGGAAAACGGTCACAGTTAGGTTCCGGTTGGGTAGGTGCCCCTTTGGTAGAGCCAAGCGCTTGTCGAGAGGTTGCTTTATCAGAATGGTTACGTGTAGGTGGTTTAGCTTCTTCATGATAGGGACTATTAGGATCAACAATCTCCTAAACATATTTGTGTTGATTCGGACTTGAAGAAGAGGAACATGTATTTTCTGTATGAGTAGATTGAGCAGGTTTGGTAATTACTTTGGCTGTTGCACCTTGAAGAGCTAACATGGTTTCCATCTTCTTCAACATGGCATTCGTCGATATTTACATCTGAGATGTTAATCCTACGACAACTTCATCCAATTCTTTTCTAGTTATGGGAGCTGCGGCCCCAGAAGACTCACCAACTTCGAAACGGCTGATCTGTGGCGTAGCCTCGTTGGTAAGGTTGTCAGTATCTTCAATGGTTTTACTAGCGGTTTTCTTCTATGGTCTAGCCATAACTTCGATCAAAGTTTTGAACTCAGAAGTAAGTTTGTTGATTGGCTTGGATCTTAGATCTATAGCTGAAGCAAGCCTAGACCTTCAGTGCAAGGCTCTTAAACTTGAGAGAAGTGCAAAAGAAAGAAGTGTGAACGTAGCCCCACGGTGGTGCCAAATGTTTAAACCGAAATTGGTCCAAACACCAAAGGTACTTCAAGAGTACTTCACCAAATGATTAGAAAGGGGAAAAAGGAGCCATAATCACTAAAAAGTAAGAAAAAACACAAGGATTTTTATAGTGGTTCGTTCTAAAATATATCTATGTCCACTTTGGCAAGAGTTTCCATTATCATTCTCAAGTTTACAAAGGTTGAACACTCTCTCATTACATTCATTTTCCCTCTCTCTCACAAGCTTTTCACTTTGATCTATACACTTAAGCCAAGGAAGTTAGTAAGATCCTCTATGTATAGCGAGTAGTGATGTCGAATTATGATTCTCAAAGCATTTGAGTGAATTTCAATGATTCTATAGTGAATCGGATGTTCGATCTTTGATTGGGGATGATTGGAGGTGTTAGAATCACTTAGAATGGTTGAAGAAATGGTTGGGTAGCCCTTTGGGATCCGAGAATTCGATTCCCATTGATGTATAGGTCATGGAGTATTTATAGGAGTGAAGAGAGTGGAAATATGTAGTGCAGGCATCCATGTCGCAGGAATGGCAAGACTCATGTCGTGGAGAGTACAGCTGGCAACAGCCTGGCAGAAGACAGCTGGCGACACCCTGTTTACAATTGGCCGTGGCATGGCATACATCGGTTATGGCATGGCAGGTTGCGGTATGATGCTGGCTTTTTGCTACGCCTTTGCTTTATTTCGTGGTATGATATGACACCATATCACATACGACATGGCAAACAACGGTATGCGGCTTTGAATAGAGTTCCAAGAAACAATCTTCTCTATATGTCGTTGAGCGGCATGGACATAAAACGACATGAAGCTGACCCTGTTCCGCATCATGGTATGGAATCGACATGGTGACTAGATAACTTGACTTGGCTCCAACATTATGAATGGAGTGCGGCATGACTTGGGGATGACTTGGCTTCCTTGGAACGACTTGGTAAGAGACGATATGACTTGGGAGCGGCATGGTTTGCTCTTCCCCATGCGACATGGCCTTGGAACGGCTTGGCTTGTTTATAACAACATGAGAAAAGCACGACATGAATACAAACATCAATCTCATATTTTTATGGGTTAACAACATTTGTAATAGAATCCAAACAACATTGATTCTTGTAATATAGAAACTTAAATTAACATTATTCATGTTTGGATGATCACTATAATAATTCATGTTAGGGATTTTAGAAATGCAGTAACTAAATTACAAGCTCACATATTGTGTGATTGATGATATTAAATCACATAGATGTTGAAGATGGCATGTTCTGATGAGTGCTTTGTATTGGAGAAGACGGTGTATGAACCAGTTATTTTAGGAATATTGAAGAAGAGGTAGGTTTCTTGTTTTTGACCGATTATTTTAGGAATATTGAGGAAGAGACAAGTTTCCTATTTTAGACCAGTTATTATAGAAATATGTTCCTAAAATAGATTCTGGGGGGCAAACTGGATATTTTGCCTAAGCCTTCTATTCTCCTATAAAAGCAGCATCTAGGTTTGGACTATAGTATGACCGACTTGAGTTGAGAGACTAAGATTCCGTGTGCCTCCAAGGCTTGTTCCCTGGAGAGGAAGATCAAGAATTAAAGCTGACAGAAGCTCACGTATCGCCTCATAACTCCTGTTCGTAGCTGACGTAATTACCCCTGGTATAATAGAATAGGGGATAACTCAGGCTCTTAAAGTCAAAATCTTTTCATATGGAGAATCCTTAATAATACTGTCTAGACTCGAGACAAATTGGTACGCACGAGAATAATCGCTTATTCTTCCTACGGCTTGTGTAATATAAGGCGCGAAACCAATCTCCACCTACCCCTTGAATGCTAGTTCAGTTTTGAAGTATGGTGACGTATATTGGAGACGGGAGGATATCATAAGCCGAGCTCATGTAGTGATGGTGAATGGTTCAACATATTTATGGCTACTAGATGGAGCGATGGCAATGCTAGGCTATTACTACTGGCTCTCAAAATTGTATTCTAGGAAATTTGGAAGGAAAGAAACTCAAGGATCTTTGAAAACGTCTCTAAAAAGCAAAATGATATTACATTGAAATACGCACAAATGATTAGAACAAGGATCCTATCTTGGAGAGATGGTCTTCCCGTTACCTAGTCTGGTTCCTTAACTTTTGACAAATGGTTGAGTTATTGTATTTAGTCCTAGCCTCTTATGCTAACATTACTTTTATTGCCTTTTGTAGTTTCTGACTTTTTTTAATAGTAAAAGTTAAGCGACTTTTATAAAAATCCTGCTTAAATTCCTAAAAAAAATTAAGTTACATAATAATTAGGCATTTAGGCATACAACTTATGTGCATTAACAAGAATCCAATCACAAAATAAAAGAAACCAATGGAAACAATATAACACTTACATTACCACTGAAGTAGAAACGCATATGCTTTTTATAAAAATTGAAATACTTTTTTAAAATCAATTTAAATGGATAAATAATGTAAAAAGATTTGGAAATTGTAATTTAATCAGTGGATAATCGAATCTGTAAATAAATGTATTCTTTTTTATCGATACCGACAATCAAGAATTGCATCAAATATAGTAGAATCACATATTTATTTAACAACCACTAACTTATAAATAGATTTTCTAACGATTAAATAGAATTAATCAACATAACAAATGAAATGAGGTATATACCTGGATTGATCAAAGATTCATCAATTAAATTAGTCGAAGTACCGCTGACTAGAAAAGCGATTATTGCTGCACGGAGAGAAATACGTTTCTAATGGATAGAAGTGTGGTTGTTGGGGATGCATGGGACGATTGTTTTGTTGAAATGCGGTTATTGAAGCAGACGATTTCTTTTCTTTTTCCCTAAAAGTTTAAGTTCGAGGAAGATTTTATTTCGAGTCAATAAATTTGACTGTAAAATTAGTAACAGAGGCTAATAACAACTTTGCCCCTAGTATACTTGAGCCTTTTTGTATTAACCCTCTAATTAGATATGGAGGCAATATTATTTGCATATATAAACAATAAAACAACTAAAAATCATCTTCCTTCCTAATACGTTATAGTTACGAGCAAATCAGTTTATTGCCCTTATTTTAGTGCCTTTAATACCACACAATTTGGTAGCGTAACGAGTGAGCACTACCAGTTTTGTCATTATTAGTGACGTTCACTTAAAGGCAAAATAATCATTTTGCCCTTAATAATTACTAATTAAGGGCAAGATACAAAATAGCCCCTATTTTTATTAACTGAGGCGCAAACAAGTGCCTTTGATGTTTTTCCAAAATTTTAGTGCGAAGGTAAAGTGCAACCTAATTTTCATTACTTTCTTCATGCGAGAGATCTCATTGATATTTCAAGAAAACCCTCGTCTCAAATTTCTTCCAGGTATGTTGATCTTTTGAATTTCTATCTATTTCTTAAACTAATGCCTTAAATTATCTTCTCTTCTATTTTACGGTCTATATTAGGGATTTTCAATTTAGGAATTCTATGTGAAATTCAGATTATTAGGGTTTATAATTTCATACAACTTCGGACGAATCGACCTTTATTCGCGTAATTTTCCGTTAGCTTGCTGTGCTACCACTGTCAAAATTATTATTGGCCTTTGCTATGAAATGCTAGTTTTTAATTTAGGGATTTCATGTGAAATGCCTAATACACCAAAGATTTTTCTCAAAAGACAAAGAAATAACATTGTGTCACTGTAAACTTGTTTGTGATTCACATACAAATCAAGTTAGTTGTTGCTTCTATTACGAGGTTTGCCATTTTCATTGAAAAACTAGCAGACCAAGAATAACATATATTTTTTGATATTTTTTGAGATATAATTTAGTCCATAATACTGATACTTTTGATATCAACAGGTAAATATTTTGGATTCATTTTGGTTGATGTAAATGTCATTTTTATGCTCAAAATGTTATATATTGAACCGTTTTTGATTCTCAACTAAATTATCAATGTGTGTGCATGTGCGCTTCCAACCAAAAGAAATATTTTATCTCACACATAAAAGATTTTAATATCGAAGTTTTTTCCAAAGGCTAGGCGGACAAAGCAAATATTTTATACACAGACTATCGTTCTATGGCCACACTTGGGTTGACTCAAATACTTATTGCACAAATGATTGGATGATCATTTCATATTCTTATAGTGATGTTTAAAGTTAGATCTTACCTCACCATTGTGAGTATACTAGACCCAATGACAATGTTTTTCTTTAACTTTTCTTCATGAACATAGTGATGTACATTCATCATTTCCACTTTCAATGTAAGTTTCATCAACTTAGATTTCAATTTCAAAACTGCATGAGTATTGTTCTAAAACATTACCGGAAAGACGCAATGTAAAAAATATTGATCATTACAAAAAGGCTTAATACTTTTCCCTTTGTGTTGTTAACAACAAGAAAATTTTATTTTCAGAGCTATTAAACCGAGATATTGTTTGTAAATTGCATCTAATTCCAATCCCATGTGTTGAGAATGCCCTTTAAAAATCATAACCTAACCATGTTGATTCATGATATTGCTAAAGCATAAGTGATACATGGTAGAAAAAGAGAGAGTAATTGACTTATGTTATGTATGTATAATTCATATTGGTAAGCAACTGGATACATTCTAATTAATATCACACATTTAATTTCACTTGCTAACTTCAAATGTAGCAAGATCAGTATGACATTATACTAGAACTGCTGAAATAAATGCACACTTGATAATGCCTCTACTAACTTTACGGATGACCGAAGGCTATCTTCTCAGTTAGCTTGATCAACCTTATAATGCCAACTTTCTAAGTATTTACAACTTATTATTTGACAGATTGAGAGCTGCAGTGAGAACGAATATGAAGATGCAACACATTTTCAATCAAGATGCAATACTGATGCTTGAAGAAAAGGTGTTATACTATTATAATGGTTTTTTTTTCTTTCGGATAATTGCTACTTAATCATATGGATAATTTACAGGGAATCCTTGCAAATTTTTTGTAAAGCAAACAAAATGCAAATTTAGAAGATTTTCTTTTGTTTTTACACCTATGCTACTTAGCTTTTATGCATGGAAAATGATATACATATGGAAACATGTCAGTTGATGAAATTACGCAAAATTATATAGGTGCAGTAGGGTGTGGTTATTGGTATAGTAATAGGTCGTTGCTCGTTATAAACTTGACTTCTTCCTCGTTATTCTAGAAATCAGGTTTTTATTTCAGTTGCAATAGTTACATTTATTATGTGTACTAAGATGTGTTTTTCTCTCTAGATAAGACTACACATTCTTTCTATGCATGATTTCTATGAATACAAAAATGAGAATGTTTTACAGAGGACTTTGATGCTTATCTCAATATGAAACAAATGAATATGACATTTCTTAGGCCGTATCGAATTGCATGGTGATCATTGAAAAAAATGAGAAAGGTATTTCTACTGAAAGGGAGCTGTGAGGTCCTTAAGCACTTCTCCAGTTGGAAACACATCTTGGATTTAAAGTCTATTTTTTTTATCCAACTGAAAGTGAGTTATGAGTTTATCTTTTTTATGCAGGTAAAAATTTAGGAATTTTCGGCAACCTTGTAAAAGTGACCCCTGGATTGAGACGCACGCCAGAAGTATTGTTTGCTCATAATGTAGCAAGGTTAGTTACTGTTTCGTGGCTTATTGTATATATTTTTATATTATATTTTTAGTGTTGTTTCAAAACTTAACACAACAAAGTTATAAGTGCGAAGCTTGTAGGACCAAAAACTATATTGCTTTCTTTTCCATGTAAGAAAAACAACTTATCTCCAACCTTGCTAGGTTATGCTTACTTTGCAAAGGTGTTTATTTGAATAACATGACTCATATGTCAGCAAATTGATATAATATACACCACTGACGATATATCAAAGGCAAAACTTAATTCTTGCCTAGTTAATAATAAACTAGAGGCAAATTAATAATAACGCTAAAAATATTAAACACGGCACCAACAATTGCCTTACTGCATTTTTACAGAGTTTAGGTGTTAGGAGCTACTTGATGCTTGTTAGTATTAAAGAACCATATTCCAAGATGATAATGATATAAAAATAATAAAGGAAATTTGTTTAGAGAAAAAATAGACACAAAATGAGAAATTTTAAATCTTAGACGAAAAAATCCAAGGTCTATGTTTGTTATGTCTCATTCTATGTTTAACCTTTTTATCCAAATTACAATAGTATCCAGATGTTGTTTTGCAACTTGAGAGCTTCTAAATAAGTTTACTTGCACATTCCAAATATGCATCTACAAATACATAATATTTGTTCTTTTTCAATTATTTTATTTCCTAATGAATAGTGTTCATTCATAAGTTATAGGTATTATGAAAACTCACCTCCGACTAAATGGTTCTTGTATAAAAATTATTTTATACGATAGTTTAAACTTATCTTATTTGTGAATGATATGGAAATGAAAATTAAATAAATGCCAAAAACATACTTTTTATACCTTATACTTTTTAGAACATGTTTGTATTGAATGTTATGAGTATAAAGAAAATTTTAGGTTTTACTTTGTTGAAGCTTCTACTAAATGATACTTCATAATATAAAAGTAAAGCCTTTGTTAAAAATTAATTTATACTGAATGTATGCATATAAGCATTGCACATGCTTCATCTTACATTGCCTTCTATACCATGCTGGTATTTACAAATTGAATGTTACTCTACATTTAATGGTATGATCAAAACCGACTTTTGTACTGATCTGCATTTATATTAAAAATACCCCAACACTTCAAACATTTGATTAAAACCTGCTTTTGTAGTGAAGAATATTGATGTAAAAAAGAACAATTGGTCGAGACTTACTTTGTATGTCTTATACAGTTTATTATTTTTAAAACTTAATTTATACATAACGTTATTCAGTGTTAAGTTTGCTTTGGAGACTTAATTGTTTGAACTCTTATGAACATGCTTAAAATTGACACTTCACATATTATTTGAAACACAAGATGTTTAATTTTTGGCAAATGATATTCATTTTCCATTGTGGTTGGACTTACTATTGTTTATGCATTGCATTAAATGCTAGAAGCTAAGCTTAATCTTTCTATATTGATTGTTATTTATGCATAAAAAAAATTGCAGAGCAGAATACACATAAGCTAGTACTTCGTAAATTGACACATAAACTAAGCATGCACTTTAACCATGCAACGAGGAATTAAGTTCGGTAATGGTGCCTATTTTTCTTCCATTATATTTTAAATTGAAATATGTTGAAGGGTTGATGAATTTGATGTAAACACTTGCAGAAAATGCTATGATGTGGTACAACTTCACTGACAAATTAACGGGTAATAGAGGCTATCTACTAGCGGTAAAAAAGAGCTTAGTGCCTCTAATAGCAATGAATTAGATACGGATATAGGAAAAAAGCATTCTAAAGGGCCATGATTCTTGTCTAACAGTTTTTAATTGATTGCTCTAATTACGGGCGAATATTAGACCATGACAAAACCGAAAATCACTAACATACCTTTTTCCCATACCCTCTTGGATTGTTTTTATTATTTTTTCCACCTTAAAACCCCAAATTTTATTTGATAGGTGCCGCCATCTGGAAACTACAATGGAGATTGTCTTCTATCATTGATTGGTGGGTAGCAATCGCTGATTAAGATTGGAGGATGTTCATTAAAGATGCGTCTAACACTACAACAAAAAACACTTTTCGCAATAGGCAATATCTGTTGCAGCAGACCAATTGCAACTGGCCCACGCCTGTTGGTATAGCCGAAGTTGCAAAAAGTATGCAACTTTTTCTGCCTGTTGCAATAAAACATTGCGGTATACTTTTTTGCAACTGACCTTTGTTGTTGCAGCAAACCATTTTGCAACAGTATATGCCCGTTGCAATAGATTCATAAATCTATAAAAAAAAGTTTATAGCTTATAGATATTACATACTAAATGTATTTGTTTTAGTAATAGTGTATATCACAGAATGAAATAAACAAATAAATAATTTATTTATTTTAACAAAGTTTTAATAGTATGAACAATTACAATAAAAGTTTCTACAATTTTCATACACCATTCATGTGTAACAATTTCTTCTCCTACACATCACAATTTTTTTTGAATAGAGTATTTTCTACTCATATTTCTATCCTATCATAAATATACTATAACAAGATAATAAACTTGGGCCATTGAGGGTCTTCTTTGAGTTGTTGCTTGTGTGCAAAAGAATGCAAATTTTGTATATCTTAATAATAATTCTTCAGAGCGACATTCTAGACTTGAAACCACTATCTCTTTCAATCTCCCTTCTTCGCATAGCTGCCTTGCATTTGGAAAATGTAAATACATAAATACTTAGAGGCAAATGAATGAAACCATAAAAACAAAGGTTCAGTTAGAACAAGAATGAGTTTACAAAGGCTTTATATCGTTGGTCCATATGTATAGATTTGGCATCAAGTAACCAATGTCAAAAAAAAGGGAAAATGAATGAGTGTACTTAAATCATCGACACTGACAAATCTAATATCATGCTATCATTAAAAGGGTAGTAAAATGATTGAAACTACTTTGCTCCACTTTTAGAATTTGACTGAAACAAAATGAAATATCTATTGTACTACTTTGTTAACGTTCTATCATCCAAAACCAGAACTGTAGATGAAATTTACCATGCAATGATGAATCGAAACAAAAAAATAGAGGCAATGCCTATATATAGCATGAAATATTATACAGCTCAAAAATCATTGTCAGTGAAGTTTTACTTGTGCATTACCTCAGGCGAAGGGTTATTTGGTTAGATTAATTTGTTACATCAAAAATACTTATTTTCTGTAAAATGGAGTAGAAACACTACCTCAAGAGAAGCTTTTCCCATGAATGGTAACCCGCAAACAACAGATTTTTTTCATTATAACGTCTTTGTTTTTCACCTCCTTCGGTTGAGAGAACAACTTTGAACCCTAGGTCCAGAAGCTCTTTGTATAATTTCAAACTTGCAGGAAAATCTGGTGCTTTTGCGGACTCCACCCATGCATCAAATGGAATCTTGTTGAAAGGCTTTGACCTAGAGTTTCGCCCAAAAATAAAAAGTAAAAAAATCAAGTGAATATTGATTCAATGATCAATTGGTAGCTGAGTTTAATCAAGTGTGCATTGTATATTAACAAGATTTGTTGAGAGGTATTATACTAAATGAATCTAAAATATATTATGGATTATGTTCGGACTTCTAAACCAAGAGTCTGCAATGACAGCAGTCACTCTGCCGTCTTCGTCTGTTTCTTCATACGCATTGATGAGGTGGATGCTCACAAATTCTGGTACCATCAAAGTGAGAATGAAAGAGACTTACAACTTTGCTACTAGCTTTGCACATGATATGAATGAAGCTCCCAGACAAACTTAAACAAAGGTGCGGGCCCTGCCTTCAGCAAATTCTGGGCACAGTACCATAAGCACATCTCTGGCACCACCACATAGTGCTCTGTCACTGTAACAACCCGAAAATCTGGGTCAGTTTAAAATTTTTATTTTGGCCATTTTAGCGAATTTTGATTATTTAAAATGAATTATTTTAAATAATATCGACGAGAAATTTATTTTCAATAGCATTCGAACGTATATATTTTATACGCGTCGTCGTTAGAATATAAATATTTATATATAATTATAAATAGAATTGAAAATGGCGCGGTAGTTCGATAATTCGATTTCAAACTTCAATTGAATGTACCGAGTGCAAAACAATCCGGATTTTAGTGAAACCAAAAGTGATAGGATCTAATTGATAATATCTTTCTAGCGAGTCAGACAAATCGAAATTTCATAGCGGGAATCAAAAGTTATGTCCAGTTGAAAATTCTGAATAGTCGTTATGGAATTCAGGCCCTTAAAAATAGAAATTTTGCAAACGACCTCGGAATTCGACGAAACCACTTTTGTAGGGTCCGTGATGTTAAATTATTGCTAGGTTTCAAATTTCATAATTTTTTTCGAATCAAAGTGTGAGCGTGGCAAAGGAAAACGCGTTTGACCGGTTTTAGTTGATTTTAATCGACTGGAAAATGGCCATTTTTCTAACGGTCTCAGAATTCGACGAAACTAGTTTTGTTAGGACTGTATCGTCAATACGAAGCTAGAAAATATTTTTTGGAATTTTTAAAGTCCGTATGTGGCCCCGGTAAATTGAAATGTACAGTTAAATTAAATATATATTGATTTTTATTGTAATTTGAATGAAAACTGATCGTAACAGTCGAATCGTCTTGTGAAACATATCCCATCGAGTTCGGAATGGGGGCAATTAGCTAGGGGTGACACTCGTTGGGTTTGATTCGGAGTTCGGAACGAAGAGGAAGTTAAAAATGAATTAAAGGATATAAAATAGTATTATATATATTAATGGGCCAATAGGAATTTTTCCCAAACCCTAAATCATTCTACATAAAACCGCCGCTCTTCAAAAACGATTAAAGGCGGACAACGTTCCAAACAAAACGTTGATCGATCTGCTAATCCGTTCATGGTTTGCAAGGGTCTTCCACGATGAAATTGTTCCTCTTAGCAAACGTTGATCGATCTGCTAATCCGCTCAAATCCAACGGTTATGATCTTCTAATTGGTAGGAAATCGAGAGAATTGCTGCCTTCAAGGTGACGACGTCAGGAGCCTTTTGGAAGCTCGAGACACCACCGAACTGGATGGGGTTAAGGGCAGTGGCGGAGGGGACTGGGGCGCCTCCCTTGGTGGTGGCGGATGACCCTCCGATCATCGGAGGTGGGTGCGGTCGGTTGCCCTAAGAGGGGGCGACGGGTTTTGCTAGTCCCAATATTTGAATAGAGGAAGACAAAACAAAGGGTTCAACGGGTTCAAACCTTAATGAAGAAGAACGAGGATTCCAGACCTTTTTCTTGTGAGCTTATTTCTATTTTTTTTTATTTTTTTAATTTATTTATTTTCTATGTAATTAATTTCATAAATATAAAAGTCAGTTTCTTTGATAAATAGCTTTAAATGAAATGTGTTTTTTTAAAAATAAAAATAACATTGATTATAGATTTGTTTTGAAAATAAATAACATAGTTTTAAAAATAACTTTGAATAAAAATGTGGTCTTTATATAAAATACCATAGAATAAAAATGTGATTCTTTTATATATAAATGATATAGAAAGAAAATGTGACTTTTAATATATATAGCATTGATTTCAAATTACGATTTTTAGATATATATGTCATTGAATTAAAATATGATTTCTTTGTAAATATAAATAACGTCGATTAAAAATGTGATTTTTATGGTGTGAACATCATTTTAAATATTTGATTTTATAATATAAACATAGCGGTACAAAAATATAATTCCTG
Source organism: Allium sativum (assembly GCA_030737875.1). Taxonomy (NCBI): domain Eukaryota; kingdom Viridiplantae; phylum Streptophyta; class Magnoliopsida; order Asparagales; family Amaryllidaceae; genus Allium; species Allium sativum. The sequence goes on along the minus strand of CM060912.1, from coordinate 23,982,325 downwards.
CATATATGGTTTTGTTATAAAAATTAGATTTTTATAGGTGAAGTAGCGATGCAAAAATTAGATTTTTACATATAAGGTTAGTGAATAAAAATACGATTTTTACATGTATGGTTTTGATATAAAAATATGATTTTTATATATTGAACATCGAAGTAAAAATATGATTTTTATATATTAAACATCGAAGTAAAAATATGATTTTTATATATTGAACATCGAAGTAAAAATATGATTTTTATATATTGAACATCGAAGTAAAAATATGATTTTTATATATTGAACATCGAAGTAAAAATATGATTTTTATATATTGAACATCGAAGTAAAAATATGATTTTTACATATGTAGTGAAAGCGGACAACGAAGGTGACAAAAAGGCAAGAACGAAGAAGATTTATATCAAAGAAGAGTCAAGATGTTTAGATGGCTATTGGTGAGAACTTCTCACTCAAAATTTCTTTCTCTAGTTATATATATATATACTAGGATGCGGACGGTGTTTAGTAGCACCCGACACAATCGTCCACAGACCATGGACTTGTTTGCTTGATTGCAAATTAGTTAGACTATTTGGTTTGAATTAAATAGTTGGTGGTCGTCCAGACGTACTTGGAGATGGATGGATATGCGAGGAAAATGCCTCCGGTTTCGTTCAGACCCAGAACGGACTTGTAAATGGACTGTGTGTGTCTGACATTGGATTTTAGTCCGTGCGATTGATCTCTATTAAATATATATCTGTTTGGCGGCGGAGAATTTATTCTCTTGCTTAACGCCCTTCTCTGAGACGTACGAGCTCTGGGGTTATATATTGATGGATATCAATCGCATGGAGTGAATTGCCTGTGTGGCATGCCTAAGTGGCAAATGATCAAGGCTTCTGTTGAAAAGCAAAGTCTTGTGGTTGATGATCGAAGCACGGCCTTTGTGGCGTAGCTTTGTGTAACGTTGATTCGCGAGTATCACACCCGGTATGAACCAAAAACGGGAGACGGACATCAGGGAGGACATGCGTTTCTTTCTAGTTAGGAGTGGCGTCAGTGCTTGAACTGGCTGACGAGTTTGACTCATGTGGATGTTACTTATTATTACTTGCTGAAAAGCGAGGCGCCTCGTGATATCGGTTTCGGCCGATGCTTCTGGTCGGCTGACGGGCCAGGCTTACGCCCCAAAGGGCGGGGAAACGTAGTGTTCAGGCATAATAATCCACATCGGTGAACCGGCCCTGACGATCCAAGGGGCAGTTGCGGCTGTTCCTGAGGGGCGGACTAGAGCGTCTCGAATCGGTGAGGATCTTGCCCCTAGCCTCGGTTCATACCATAAATGATAACCTAATTTCCAATACGTGTATTGCGGTTTTAATTGTAGAACTAGTATGGCGACATGATATGTGGTACCCATGCCGTCTATGATTGATATTTATGATTGAAATTGTTTTGACACTATACACTTATAGTAGTATCAAATGATTTGTTTTAAACGTACTAAGCATGTTTGGCTATTATAAGGGAAAACCCTATCCTCGGCTGTGTTGCATTGTGTGATGGGACCTGGGTCTTATAATAGCTTCATTTTTAGAAAAGCATTGCGTTGTTTACTTATATGCACTGGTATTCTTGGGAGGAAACCCGTTCCGTGTTATACGGCGTGGTCCCTTGATTTACCTATCTTAAAAATAAAGATTTACAACTGTTTTAGTTCTCACACCAGTCACATGACTGACCTGGAGTTTATTTTTTTAACCTAAACTCTGGGTGCCCTTATTTTCGACACGGGCAGCTAGTAGTTTTGGTTTTGCAGATTTATATTCACAGGATCCTGGTTTACAGCTGGAACGATATCCGGAAAGCTTTGTATCCGTATATCTCTTCTAGTTGTGTATTGTATTATTTTCCGCTGCAATGTATTTAAATGTAATTTAAATCTCTGATATTTCTGTGTAATATTCATTTATACTCTGTATATTCTTGTAATCTGATGCATTGTTGTAATATACAATGAAATGTTCTTCTGTATGAGTTCTGTTGTGGCTTGTTCTCGAACTATCCGGCACTTTCCTTTACGGGGAAGTTACGGGTCTTCACAGTTGGTATCAGAGCTTTGGTTTACAAAGCTTAGAGAACAAGACACATTAGAACCATACGAAAGAATTCATCAGATATTGGATTAGTAATATCCAACGGGAATGACTCGTTAGAGATGGGATCAGTAGTATCCTAGAACAAGTGTGAAGAGTATATTTTTCTAATGAAACCAAATTTTGTTTTGCAAATTTAAATCAACTATTCGTATTTGATTATTTGTTTATATTGATTTTGGACAATTCAGTATATAAAGAATTTGCATATACGCCTTGCAAACGTATATTCAAAGTTTTAATATATTGGATAGATATAGCATCACACTCTAGTCGCCCGGAGATATTATTGATGATAGCGATCGCATCATCAACATTTATGTTCGAGTTTCGAAGGTGTGATATCTATATATTTCCATTAGACTGGTGTGAGAACCAAAACTAATATAGCTAGAATACATTGTTGTGATTTGGCATCAAAACATGATTTTCTTTATATATATCAAAATTATCAATTTGAAACGTTAAATTCACTAATTGATTGTTGTTTGTGTTGTTTGTTTATTTGTTTGATAATTTTGAACCATTATGCCTAATTGAAACAAATATTGAATTGTATTGAAAATTGGTCGCAACCTTCTTGCATATACATATACTTATATTGAACAGGTCATAGCAAGGAGGCTAGAGCCGAAGAATAAAATTTGTTTGCCCGACAAATAGGTACATGTTTACTACATAATTTACTGTTTTGTTTGGGTGATGATGATTTTATGAGCCTATTGGCTAGCCGCTTGGCTTTTTCTTTTTCTTTTTGAGATCTGAAGGACCGGGGAAACTATTTGAAATTCCCCGATGCTCCCATTGCAGGGGAGGTTATGGCGAAATTTTTCGAAAATTTAGGGTGTTAGCCAAATTTTTGAAATTTTGAAAGTTCTCAGAAACTGAAAAGTTGGAGAGTGAAAGCCAGATCGAACGTAGAGTTGATTAATCAAACCACTTTCGACTTTGTTCCTTTTCGGGGACGAAAAGTTTTAAGTGGGGGAGATTGTAACAACCCGAAAATCTGGGTCAGTTTAAAATTTTTATTTTGGCCATTTTAGCGAATTTTGATTATTTAAAATGAATTATTTTAAATAATATCGACGAGAAATTTATTTTCAATAGCATTCGAACGTATATATTTTATACGCGTCTTCGTTAGAATATAAATATTTATATATAATTATAAATAGAATTGAAAATGGCGCGGTAGTTCGATAATTCGATTTCAAACTTCAATTGAATGTATCGGGTGCAAAACAATCCGGATTTTAGTGAAACCAAAAATGATAGGATCTAATTGATAATATCTTTCTAGCGAGTCAGACAAATCGAAATTTCATAGCGGGAATCAAAAGTTATGTCCAGTTGAAAATTCTGAATAGTCGCTATGTAATTCAGGCCCTCAAAATAGAAATTTTGCAAACGACCTCGGAATTCGACGAAACCACTTTTGTTGGGTCCGTGATGTTAAATTATTGCTAGGTTTCAAATTTCATAATTTTTTTCGAATCAATGTGTGAGCGTGGCAAAGGAAAACGCGTTTGACCGGTTTCAGTTGATTTTAATCGACTGGAAAATGGCCATTTTTCTAACGGTCTCAGAATTCGACGAAACTAGTTTTGTTAGGACCGTATCGTCAATACGAAGCTAGAAATTATTTTTTTGGAATTTTTAAAGTCCGTATGTGGCCCCGGTAAATTGAAATGTACAGTTAAATTAAATATATATTGATTTTTATTGTAATTTGAATGAAAACTGATCGTAACAGTCGAATCGTCTTGTGAAACATATCCCATCGAGTTCGGAATGGGGGCAATTAGTTAGGGGTGACACTCGTTGGGTTTGATTCGGAGTTCGGAACGAAGAGGAAGTTAAAAATGAATTAAAGGATATAAAATAGTATTATAAATATTAATGGGCCAATAGGAATTTTTCCCAAACCCTAAATCATTCTACATAAAACCGCCGCTCTTCAAAAACGATTAAAGGCGGACAACGTTCCAAACAAAACGTTGATCGATCTGCTAATCCGTTCATGGTTTGCAAGGGTCTTCCACGACGAAATTGTTCCTCTTGGCAAGGAGCTCAAATCCAACGGTTATGATCTTCTAATTGGTAGGAAATCGAGAGAATTGCTGCCTTCAAGGTGCCGACGTTAGGAGCCTTTTTGAAGCTCGAGACACCACCGAACTGGATGGGGTTAAGGGCAGTGGCGGAGGGGACTGGGGCGCCTCCCTTGGTGGTGGCGGATGACCCTCCGATCATCGGAGGTGGGTGCGGTCGGTTGCCCTAAGAGGGGGCGACGGGTTTTGCTAGTCCCAATATTTGAATAGAGGAAGACAAAACAAAGGGTACAACGGGTTCAAACCTTAATGAAGAAGAACGAGGATTCCAGACCTTTTTCTTGTGAGCTTATTTCTATTTTTATTTTTTTATTTTTTTTAATTTATTTATTTTCTATGTAATTAATTTTATAAATATAAAAGTCAGTTTCTTTGATAAATAGCTTTAAATGAAATGTGTTTTATTAAAAATAAAAATAACATTGATTATAGATTTGTTTTGAAAATAAATAACATAGTTTTAAAAATAACTTTGAATAAAAATGTGGTCTTTATATAAAATACCATAGAATAAAAATGTGATTCTTTTATATATAAATGATATAGAAAGAAAATGTGACTTTTAATATATATAGCATTGATTTAAAATTACGATTTTTAGATATATATGTCATTGAATTAAAATATGATTTCTTTGTAAATATAAATAACGTCGATTAAAAATGTGATTTTTATGGTGTGAACATCATTCTAAATATTTGATTTTATAATATAAACATAGCGGTACAAAAATATGATTCCTGCATATATGGTTTTGTTATAAAAATTAGATTTTTATAGGTGAAGTAGCGATGCAAAAATTAGATTTTTACATATAAGGTTAGTGAATAAAAATACGATTTTTACATGTATGGTTTTGATATAAAAATATGATTTTTATATATTGAACATCGAAGTAAAAATATGATTTTTATATATTGAACATCGAAGTAAAACTATGATTTTTATATATTGAACATCGAAGTAAAAATATGATTTTTATATATTGAACATCGAAGTAAAAATATGATTTTTATATATTGAACATCGAAGTAAAAATATGATTTTTATATATTGAACATCGAAGTAAAAATATGATTTTTACATATGTAGTGAAAGCGGACAACGAAGGTGACAAAAAGGCGAGAACGAAGAAGATTTATATCAAAGAAGAGTCAAGATGTTTGGATGGTTATTGGTGAGAACTTCTCACTCAAAATTTCTTTCTCTAGTTATATATATATACTAGGATGCAGACGGTGTTTAGTAGCACCCGACACAATCGTCCACAGACCATGGACTTGTTTGTTTGATTGCAAATTAGTTAGACTATTTGGTTTGAATTAAATAGTTGGTGGTCGTCCAGACGTACTTGGAGATGGATGGATATGCGAGGAAAGTGCCTCCGTTCGTTCAGACCCAGAACGGACTTGTAAATGGACTGTGTGTGTCTGACATTGGATTTTAGTCCGTGCGATTGATCTCTATTAAATATATATCTGTTTGGCCGCGGAGAATTTATTCTCTTGCTTAACGCCCTTCTCTGAGACGTACGAGCTCAGGGGTTATATATTGATGGATATCAATCGCATGGAGTGAATTGCCTGTGTGGCATGCCTAAGTGGCAAATGATCAAGGCTTCTGTTGAAAAGCAAAGTCTTGTGGTTGATGATCGAAGCACGGCCTTTGTGGCGTAGCTTTGTGTAACGTTGATTCGCGAGTATCACACCCGGTATGAACCAAAAACGGGAGACGGACATCAGGGAGGACATGCGTTTCTTTCTAGTTAGGAGTGGCGTCAGTGCTTGAACTGGCTGACGAGTTTGACTCATGTGGATGTTACTTATTATTACTTGCTGAAAAGCGAGGCGCCTCGTGATATCGGTTTCGGCCGATGCTTCTGGTCGGCTGACGGGCCAGGCTTACGCCCCAAAGGGCGGGGAAACGTAGTGTTCAGGCATAATAATCCACATCGGTGGACCGGCCCTGACGATCAAAGGGGCAGTTGCGGCTGTTCCTGAGGGGCGGACTAGAGCGTCTCGAATCGGTGAGGATCTTGCCCCTAGCCTCGGTTCATACCATAAATGATAACCTAATTTCCAATACGTATTGCGGTTTTAATTGTAGAACTAGTATGGCGACATGATATATGGTACCCATGCCGTCTATGATTGATATTTATGATTGAAATTGTTTTGATACTATACACTTATAGTAGTATCAAATGATTTGTTTTAAACGTACTAAGCATGTTTGGCTATTATAAGGGAAAACCCTATCCTCGGCTGCGTTGCATTGTGTGATGGGACCTGGGTCTTATAATAGCTTCATTTTTAGAAAAGCATTGCGTTGTTTACTTATATGCACTGGTATTCTTGGGAGGAAACCCGTTCCGTGTTATACGGCGTGGTCCCTTGATTTACCTATCTTAAAAATAAAGATTTACAACTGTTTTAGTTCTCACACCAGTCACATGACTGACCTGGAGTTTATTTTTTTAACCTAAACTCTGGGTGCCCTTATTTTCGACACGGGCAGCTAGTAGTTTTGGTTTTGCAGATTTATATTCACAGGATCCTGGTTTACAGCTGGAACGATATCCGGAAAGCTTTGTATCCGTATATCTCTTCTAGTTGTGTATTGTATTATTTTCCGCTGCTATGTATTTAAATGTAATTTAAATCTCTGATATTTCTGTGTAATATTCATTTATACTCTGTATATTCTTGTAATCTGATGCATTGTTGTAATATACAATGAAATGTTCTTCTGTATGAGTTCTGTTGTGGCTTGTTCTCGAACTATCCGGCACTTTCCTTTACGGGGAAGTTACGGGTCTTCACAGTCACCGGAAACGAGTGCACCCATCCTAGTGAAAATCTATGATTAGCTTGAATAACATTATGGAAGCACTAAACAAATTCTCCCTAACATTATGGCAACACTAATTTAACACATTTTGGTTATAGATGGTGCTCAGTACAGTATAAACATATTTCTAAGTACTTAAATAATGTCGAGTCATTACAGTAGCATAACATAGAAGATCTATTTCACGCATCATTTTGGATGCGACTTAAAAATATTAGAATGAAATTCAATCTCATATTTGGTCTGTTGAAAGTGTGTTATAATATGTAATAAAATATATCAAAATGGACAAGGACATGGAGAAGTAATTGAGTTACTGGGTTGTAATTATAACTGAAATACTACAGGTTAATGGTTTTTTTAATAGAATACGCAAAGATAAGGGACATTATCATTTATAAACGAATATGTATTTGTTAGTACTATGTATTTATGATTAACGTAAACACACAAAGGCGGTACATTAATCAAGCTTGAATTTAAAACTCTGATTTGGATAGCCTAGACTAAGTTAGCACTTGAGATTACAAAAAGTAACCATTAGCATTGATAGAAAATCACCATTTATGATTCTCATTGGTAAAATAACAGAGAATAAAGACTTCATGCAGAAGGCATGACTATGAGTGGTACATTAACGGTGTTAAATCATATCGATCTGCCATTTTCTCATTTGTTACCAAAGTTATATTGGTGATCTCCTGCTTCTCACGTGCAGTCTTGAGCCGCATCACATTGTTCTATTTCAAGCCCAATTGTATTTTCCTGCTTGTTATCCTCTGTTTACTTTTTGTCTATAAAAGCTTTTTAACATTCACATTTGGTATTGTGAAAAAATCTCATTTTGTACAAAATCAAATAAAGAGAAATTTGTGTTCATTTGTTTATCCTCGATACTCAATTGCATTCTCAATCATGTTTTGTTCAAGAATTCAACCTGTATTATAGCAAATTATTGCCTTAAAACGTCTTTACTTTCAAACTGATTCTCACCAAAGAATATCCTCTTCATCTAAGATTTGAGGGTAATCAAATTGTGAATGTGCCTCGCTAAAACCCTGTTTGATTCCAGCTACACCATTCAGAATTCAGTCAACCTCTGTTGCATTTCACGAATCCAAGAAAGGAAAAAAAAATCAAGAAATTCAACAAGAAAATAGTTTAGAGCCATATAAAAAGCTACATCGAGTCATCTAAAACCAACTATTCAGAGTTGTTGAATAACCCAATATTAGACCTACATTCATAGCTATCAAACAAAGATCATCCCCTTCATCCAAGAACAAAGGAACCGAACCACAACCTTTAACACTTTCAAGAAAGAATCCAACTTCATTGCATTCCAATCGCCAAACAAGTAAATCAAATTCTAGCAGGAAACAAACTCCATAACCATTTAAACCAACAAAATTTTAAACTATGATGAAAATAAGGCAAACAATGAATGTTTATTGTGATTGTATTTGTAACAACCCGTATTTTGAATAACATGTTATAGCGTAAATCAAGGCAGAATTAAATGTTAAAATCTGAATCAAGGGAAACGGGCTATGCCATTGCGTTCGTCTCGGAAAAATACGCGAAATAGAGTCCGAGTTTTCGAAAATCGGGGTCCGTATGACCCAGTTATGGCCCGTCGAAGTTTTCAGAAAATCCAGAGTTCAAAAACAGTTCAAATTTCAAATCTGGAGCCAAACAGACTGGGCGGGAAAGTTTCCCGCCCATCCCCCAAGTCGACTGGGGAGTCGACTTGGGAGTCGACACACCCCAATAGGTGTCGACTGCCCAGTCGACACCCCTGTCGACCTGGGTGGTCGGCCAGTTTAGCCTGGCGCACCTGTTTTGGCTCCTGGGTCTTATTTTGTTGGCTTGTGACGTGATTTGATGGCTCAGATCTGAATTAGGGTTAATCCTATGGCCTAAACTAGTCTCTACACCTATAAAAACACCCTAATACCTAGCCTAAATCATCACAAATCATTCCTACAACTAAATTACGCCAAAATGCTTCCTAATCATGGCCTCCACCTTCATATCATGACCTCCATCTTCTTCATGAAAGCTTGAGTGTTCTAAGCTAGTAAAAGAGCCATCTTTCTTCATACAAGTCAAAGGAGCTTCTTATTTCTCAAGACAACTTGGAGCTTATATTATCATTTGGGGATTTCTAGTGTGGCTTCATCTCAATCTTGTTTATTTTGTTCTAGTCTTCATAGCCAAGCTTGGTAAGCCCTATTCTACTCTTAGATTTAAACTATGAACTTAAATGTGACATGTTGCAAGTTGAAATTGGGCTTAAGTGTAATGTTTACCTTAGATCTATCATTTTATGCATAGATCTATTCATGACTCCTTTGATCTATGATTATGAGACTATCACCTTGATTTTTGGGTAGAAAGCTATGAGCTTTATTTGGTGGTTATGCATAATGCAACATAGAACTTGGTAGTTATGCATAATGCAACATAGATCCTCTTATGACCTTAATGTTAACTCGCATATGATCTTGAACTATACGCTAATCACAAGTTATCACCCTATGTTAACTATGACCATGTTATCACCTATTTGCTAAGTTGATGTCATACATGTTTTGAGGCTAATAATGTCGTATGCTAGTATGTTGAACCCCTTTTGCCTCAAATATCACCATGTTTAACTTGTGATAGACTTTGCCATCTTATGCCCACTTTGTCATATTCCTATGTTCCCCCTTTTTGATCTATTTGTGTTGATGCGAACTTACGTGCGATGGGGTTACGTTATGGGTAAACTTAAATGACATGAAACATGACTTGAAAGTATGACATGTGATTATGCTTGAAAACATGAACGTGGACATGACATGTAGAAAACATGAAAGTGGCCAACTCGAGGTTGGGTTGAGTTTGTAGCATAAATCTACCTGGAACCGACCGACTTAACTAGTGGCTACAAACAATAGGACCCAATGTGAGTAGTTGGTCACATCGCACTCAAAACCCGAGGTTAGACTAGGTTGTGGTGTAAAGCTACCCGGACCCGCCCGGCTTAACTAGTAACCACAACAAAGTCTAATGTGAGAGGTTGGGGGTGCATTAAGTTAATTAATGCCACATGGTAGGGTTAAGTCATGGACCACTTGAATATACTTAACCAGTTGAACACGATGTATTGATAGGGTTAAGTCATGAATTTCTTGGACACACTTAACCAACTCGATACATGGTTAGGATAGGGTTAACCACACTTAACCCATTTGAAATCCTAGTTACGTGGTCCTTTTCAACAGTAACCTTCTTGGATGTATCAACGATACCCTAGGGACTAGGCTAGGGTGGGGCACGATTACTGGGCTGATTGTAAGAGACCAAAAAGAGACGGCTGAATGGTGCACTAGTTAAGTTCAGGCGGACCATGGTCGTGCACATTAAGTCCGGAGTTGAACATGGGCACCGGTAGGTTTAGACTGTGAGTGCTTGTTTTGTGTCTGTGGTTTACACCTTAGGACTGGATACACCCTAGGGTGGACCTTGCACAGTTAACTACATTCCATGATTAAGCCGTATGACACCGATATACGACGAGTTAGGCTTATAGGGAGCCGATCGACTAGACTGAGTAGTTGGGCCTTGATTTAGGTCATCTCATGAGTTTGGGCCAAATTTGGGCCAAGGGATCATTTCTTGTTTATACTTGACATGGATTAGAATACTAGTACATCTGGTGCAACTTAACCTTGTATATGCGATGCCACTCTTGTTAACTTTTCACCATGCCAGTTATCATCCTATGTTTCATCTCTTTTTTACATGTCCAGTTAACTTTATTAGTTTTTATACTAATAGTAGGTAGGACTTACCAGTCTTTTTGACTGACCCGTTTTCTTTCGCCTCTTTTCTTCTGTCCCCCCCCCTCCCAAGGTTCTAAGGGTGGGAACACTAGCACCTAGCTTGGATCTTTAGCTTGCTTTCTGGATAGCTCATGTACGGTTTGGACTTGAGCTCGCTATGGCTTTACTACGTCTACTTTGGGGACAGTTTACTTTATGTTATTTCCAGTTTTCAGTTTATGTTTCTAGACTTGTAGTAGTTGGAAAATAATGACTAAGTACTTTGATGTTACTTGACTATGGTTTTGAAATAGTAATTTTATCCGCTGCTTTATTTACTCTGTTTTACTCATATTTTCTGTCTTGTGATATCTTCATGCATGTTTACCTTGTCCAACACCCCTCCAAAGCCAGTGTACTTGCAAGATTAACCCTGGCGGAGGTGGGGTGTTACATTTGGTATCAGAGCGAGGTTTTACTAGACCGGACAAAAGTTTTTAAAACTTACCTTTTGAAAAACTATTTTCAAAACCAATTAACTATTTTCCAAGAAAAGTCTAGTTTATTTTAAAAGGGTATTCCCCAAAATCCATTAGCACTATCCTTTGTTTCCTCGTTCTAAATCTATCTTTTCCTTTTTCAGCATGGCTGATCTTAACCTTCCCGAAGGAACTACAACAAAATGACCCTATTACAACGGTGGAACACCGTTGTAATATACATTTTACAACGGTGGGCAAACCGTCGTGTATTAAGAAGTTGTAATAGCCTAATATTTTTTACAACTTTTCTGCACTGTTGCAACACCGTTGTAATATGTATATTTTACAACTTTTTTCCACCGTTGTAATAAGTTTATTACAACAGTTATGCACCGTTGTTGTTTTAATTTTTACAACTAATTATAACCGTTGTGATATATTTTATTACAATTTTTATATTTTACAATTTTTATATTTTACAATTGTAATATATCCACAAATTATATACATATTACTAATAAAAGAATTCATTGCAGAACATATTATCTAAAAAAACTGAAGATATCAAACAAACTTAAAACATAAACGAAAACAATATATTATTAATTTCAAACTCATCATTTTTTTTAGATAATACACTGACAAAACTGAAGATACAAAGACTTTATAACAGTTCTAACTTTCTTCTGCTCATGTTAATCTCCTTGTGCTCCTTTTTCTCCTTTTTCTCCTTAATATCCATTCCTAAGAAAGAAATTATCAAACTGTTAGTGCTGCAGTATAGATTTATGCATGTAACGAAAATTGAAAACATGTGAGTGCACAAAATAAACAGCTAACAAGCATGTGATAATATCACCTAACAAGCAGTCCACACATTCTACTTGTAGCAGCTCACATATTTACATCAACCACAACTAATTTGGACTCATTTAATAAGTTTTCTTTATAAATGAACTTGATTGAACAAGAACTATATAAGCGATCTTAGTTGAACTGAAGCTGTACAAAATGATAGATTTCAAGTTGGACTGAACGTGACAAGAAATGATACAAGTCCAAATGTCCAAGGCTAATTGGCAGATATCCAAACTAGGAAGTTCAGTATAAGATCTGGCTTGACCGGAATCACTAAATATTAGCTTTTATTACTCTCTTAGATAAGTCTTACACTATTTCTGTAATGAACAGATAATTTATAAGGAAATTGAAAAGAGTAGACGAAATAAAAAGAGATTGGATGAAGCACTAGCCACATATCAAATAGTGTACAATCATGTTAGCTCTTTTATAACAAATTATTTCAACTCATGTAGCGATTTTGTTAACTGGAGTACGCATGTGGATGGAGATAACTCATAATTTTGCACATCAACAAAATTATATAGCTTATGGTTTCATATCCATACCTTCAAATAGAGCTTTGTGACCATGACTCATTTCTGCCAAGAACCAATCCTTTCCGATATTTGTAAACTTGAAATGATTTTATCACTTCCTATCAAAATAATAGCAAAAATTATTACTATTATTATAAACAACTGGAGACGTAAAACAAAATCAACCACTAAATGAAAGCAATCAATGAAAGCAATCTCTTTCCTGCAACCAATCTTGAACAATGAGTAATTTTCTTTTAACACCATTGCAGTTAATAAAAAACAATACTTTTTTTTCAGCTCGTGTAAAGAGAAAGCATAAATTCAGTTGAAAAACTGAACAAGAATATTGAACGTAACACAATTTTCTCAAAAGCAACGACACATAATTGAGGTCATCACTTGGTTTTGAATGTTTACAGGTTTTCCTCTATAAAAATTATTTACATTAGTGCAGAATCCAGTTCCAAATATAGTTGAATCTAAATCGGTATTGTGCACCAACTAGGAATATTAACTATGATTATCCACTATGAACTATGATTAACTATCAACTAGGAATGGAAACACAACCTACAATTAACTGAAAGTAAGGCAGGAATTTAAAATGAACTAAACTAATGAATTGAAGAAGAAACAAGAATATATATATAAACCAGTAAACAAAATCGAGCCTTTGCCTGGCCACTCTCCCAAAGTCGATTTTCTGATCCCCAAAATCGAGTCTTCTGGCACCACCCGTCCAAGTTTCATCGTCGTCTTCAAAATCAATAATAGCGTCGCTGGAAATCGAAAGTCGGAGATTGCTGCGATGCTCGATTGCTGGGAATAAATAAACCAGTAAACGGGTCCTTCCTCGTTGGATGCTCGATTGCTAGGAGCTCGGAACTCGAAGATGCTGGAAATCGAAGGAGGATGAAGATGCTGGAAATCGAAGGGGGGATGAAAATGCTTGGAGACGCTGGAAATCGAAAACGAATGAGAGTAATCGCCATTTTTTTTCTTTTGGAACTAGGGTTTTTTTCAAGTGAATTGGAATGCAAAAGGTATAGGCGGCGGCTCCTTGTTGAGTGAGTCTTGCGTGTTAGGGTTTGGTAAATCAAATGAGGGCTACACGTTAATAATGGGTTGGATCCTGAAACTGGGCTGAAATTAAGTTTAAATTTTTAGTATAGTTATCCTTGGTCTGATTATTGGTACTCAGGTTTAAGTTTCATGCGTTTAAATTTCGTGCGTGTAAATTTCATGCCCCAGGTTTAAGTTTTAATATTTACAACTAAACAGTACACAAAATGTACCGTTTCGGATGGGGCGCTGCCCCGCACCCCGCCGGGAGCGCTGCCCCCTGGACCCCCGCGACCTGACCGGGCAGGTCGAACCCCGTTAGCGGGGGCGTTGCCCCCGTACCCCCACCTTGGGGGGTTGCCACCCCCCTGGACCCCCCTCCGTAGGGATCATATTTGAAAAAAGATTTTGGAAAAACTTTCAACAACGATTACTTATTAAAAAATATTATATACTAAATATTAATTACTACTAATAGTCATGATTAATTATAAATTAAATATTTATTAATTGTTATTTACTTATTGATTTTTAATTAATTGATTATTAACCGCTCATTAGTTATTACTTACTAATTAATTACTAGAACTTAATAATGAAGTAGTTATAAATAATTATTTTTAATTAAATATTTAATATTTATATGTTGATTATTATTAAATAATTACTAATTGGTTGTTAATTAGTAATTATTAGTAGGAATTATTTATTTATTGATTGATGTATTTTTAATTAAATATTAAATATGTATTTATTGATTATTAATTAATAATTACTAATTGGTTGTCAATTACAAATTAGTTGTAAATATTAATTATTAAAAATTATTTAATGAAAATAATTAATATTAAAATATAGTCATATATTACAACAATCAAAAAATAAAAGTTGTGATAGGCTTTTATTACAGCTGTCAAAATAACACAGTTGTTAAAAATAAATTTATTACAACTTTTCTGGAAAAAAGTTGTAAAAAACATTTATTACAACGGTGCTTTAACCACCGTTGTAAAATTAAAGTTGTAATATGGTGTTTTTGTTGTAGTTACAACGGTGTTTATACCACCGTTGTAAAAAACCATTTATTACAACGGTGTTTTTACCACCGTTGTAAAAACCCATTTATTACAACGGTGCGTTCACCACCGTTGTAAAATTAAAGTTGTAATATGGTGTTTTTGTTATAGTGCGAGTACCCATACCCGGATGGTTCCGAAGGTACTTGGAAGCTAGGGCCAACGATGCGGGCCCAGCAAACACTCCCACCGTACCTGAGGTTTCTCCTCCTCCTCCTCCTCCTCAGTGTTCACAAGCGGATTTCGCAAAAGTTTGCAAAGACTTTAAGGCAATGGGTGGCAAGAATTTTGTTGGGACAGAGACTTATGTGGAGGCAAGAAACTGGTTAAAAGAAACTGAAGACCTCTTTGCCATCTTTGATGTGGAAGACCGTAGAAAAGTTCTATTGGCAGTATGGCTATTGAAAGAGGAAGCTGCTTATTGGTGGGAGGTCACCAACGCTACTAGGCCTATAGAGACTTGGGCCGACTTTAGGATGAGGTTTGGGCTTAAGTTTCTATCATCTACTGAGGAGAATCTGCAAATGGAGAAGTTTATATCTTTGCAGCAAGGGGTCATGACAGTGAGGGAGTATGTGAATAAGTCTAACCAGCTTGCTCGATTCGGTTTGGACATGGTTAACACACCCCAGAAGAAGGCTCTACGCTTTGCACGAGGATTGAATGAGCCATTACAAGGTTTAGCCATGTCTCATATACCCATGGGGGCCACTTTTGAGAGCCTAGTAGATATGGCATTGCTTCAGGGAGATGATAAGAATGGCAAGAAAGAAGTTAAGCTTAATGAGACTCAAACCAAGAAGGCGGACTCCAAGTGGGGAGGAAATCAGAGCAACCAGGGCAATCAGAACAACAAGAACAACAAGGGTAACAAGGCCAACAACAACAAGGCAAAGGACACAAGAAAGTGCAACTTCTGTGGGATCGTTGGACACATAGCCAAAGATTGTCGGAAGAAGAGGAAGTTGGGAGAATGCTTTCATTGCGGAGAGTCTGGACACTTCAGTAAGGATTGCCCAAAGAAGCAAGGGCAAGGACAGACTCAGTGAGCAGGACCTTCTGGAGGGCAGATGCATGCTCTCAACACTGCAGTTCCGGACCGAGGTAGTATTTCTGTAGAAAGCCTTTTTTACATTTCTGGTTTTCCTGTTCGAACTTTATTTGATTCTGGCGTATCGAATACCTTTATCTCTTCTGACATTGTTGAAAGTTTGCACCTAAGTACTAGTCTTGTTGAGGATCCCGTTAGTGTTTCAAATCCAATTGGGGGTTCCGCCCATTTATCTATGATTTGTATGGATTTGAGGATTTCTATCTTGACCGTAGAATTCACATGTAATTCTTATGTTCTCGAGTTCATGGGATACGGGTTGATTTTGGGCATGGATTGGTTATCCAGTTATGGAGCCATTCTCGATTGTGAGCATAGGGTAGTGAGGCTTATGACTCGCCTTGGCAATACCCTAGAGATTTCTTGTAACCCTCTGGATCCCGTCATGTTATGTTATCTTGAATCCCTCGACTCGTCTATTGACAATCTTCAATCTGTGAGGGTGGTCCGAGAATATCCTGATGTTTTTGATGAGGTGAAGGGGTTACCCCCTAAACGCGAGATAGACTTCCGTATTTATCTGGTTGATAATGCCAAGCCAGTTTCATTGCCTGTAAGGCACATGGCCCCGCGAGAAAGAAGAGAGCTTAGCAAGCAAATCAAGGAGTTGCTTGAGAAAAATTTCATTAGGCGAAGCATTTCTGAATGGGGTGCTCCTGTGGTATTCGCTACTAAGGCGGATGGTTCGCTTCGTCTATGTGTTGATTATCGTGAGTTGAACAAGCTGACAAAGAAGAATAGACACCCGTTACCGAGGATTGATGATCTCTTTGACCAGCTTGTTGGTGCTTCTGTTTTCTCTCAGCTCGATCTAGCCACCGGATTCCATCAGCTTAGAGTGGCTGAGGATAGTATTGACAAGACTGCGTTCAGGACTCCAGATGGATTCTTTGAATGGCTAGTCATGCCATTCGGTTTGACTAATGCACCCGCATACTTTGTTGATTTGATGAGTAGGGTGTTCAGGGAGTTCCTTAACAAGTTTGTGGTTGTCTTTGTGGATGATATTCTGGTCTTCTCTGAGGATGAGGAAGAGCATGCTTCACACCTCAAGGAGGTTATGGATATGCTTAGAGCTCATCAGTTGAAAGCCAAGTTCTCTAAATGCCATTTCTGGAGAAAGGAAGTTCGGTTCCTTGGGCATATAGTTTCTAAGCAGAGCATAGCTGTGGATCCTGCTAAGGTGGTGGCGGTACAAGAGTGGAAAGTTCCGAAGAATGCAATTGAAGTGAGAAGCTTTCTCGGTCTGGCAGGATATTATAGGAAGTTCATTAAGGACTTCGCAAAAATATCAGCCCCTCTTGCTAAGTTGACGAAGAAGAACTTAATCTTTGCATGGGACTTAGTGTGTGAGCTTGCTTTTCAAAGGCTCAAGAAAGCCCTCACCACAGCTCCAGTTCTAGCATTGCCCGATGGAGGGAAGTTGTTTACCGTGTACACCGATGCATGTGGCACGGGATTAGGGGCTGTCCTGATGCAGCAAGGGAGAGTGATATGCTTTGGGGGTAGGCAACTCAAAGTTCATGAGAAGAACTATCCCACTCATGATTTGGAGTTGGCGGCGATCGTCTTTGCACTCAAATCCTGGCGCCACTATCTTCTAGGTTAAAGGTTTGAGTTATATACTGATCACAAGTTGCTCAAGTACCTCTTCTCGCAGAAAGATTTGAATCTAAGGCAGTAGAGGTGGATGGAATTCTTGGCATCATATGACTTCGAGATAGCTTATACCCCTGGCAAGGGTAATGTTGTGGCGGATGCGCTAAGCAGAAGAAGGTTGACTTTGAGTCCCTTGTTTGTTGAGATGAAGACCCTAGACTTCTGGGCAACCTTTGATTTTGCACCTGTTGTTGGGTCGATGAATGGTTCGTTAGCATCCCTTGAGCTTAGACCTACACTTCTTGATCAACTTGGGGCTTCACAGAGGAAAGACCCGCAGATAGTCGAGATCATGGACAAGTTGATTCGGGGTGAGACGTCAAGTCACCTCGCTAGATATACTATTGATGACAAGGGATGGCTAAGGCGTGATGGAAGACTATGTGTCCCACGAGTGGGAGACTTAGTAAATAAAGTTCTTGAGGAGGCGCATCACTCGAGGATGACCATACATCCCGGAGGGGATAAGATGTACCGGGATATGAAGCGCATTTTCTTTTGGGATGGGATGAAAAAGGATGTGGCAGAGTTTGTTTCTAGATGCATTGTTTGCCAACAAGTGAAGGCTGAGTCGAAGAAGCCCGGTGGGCTACTGCATCCATTGGAGGTTCCGCTATGGAAGTGGGAAAGTATCTCTATGGATTTTGTGGATGGATTGCCGAGATCAAGGAAGGGGAATACTAGCATATGGGTCATAGTTGATAGACTTACGAAGAGTGCTCACTTTATTCCAGTGAAGAGCAAGAGGACCGCATCATGGCTAGCATCTGTTTATCTTCGAGAGATAGTGTGATTGCATGGAGTTCCTTCTAGCATAGTTAGCGATCGTGACCCAATCTTCACTAACCAGTTCTGGAATAGTTTGCAAGAAGCGATGGGTACGCGATTGAATCTAAGTACGACCTATCACCCACAGACGGATGGCCAGACCGAAAGGGTGAATAGGGTAATAGAATATCTGTTGAGGCTATGCATTCTTGACTTTGGTGGCACTTGGGAAGACCACCTTCCTCTCGTAGAGTTTGCTTATAATAACAGCTACCAAGCAAGCATAGGGATGGCACCATTCGAAGCTTTGTATGGGAGGCCGTGCAAGTCACCAACGTATTGGTGGGAGACGACGGATAAGCTTATACTTGGGCCCGACATGATAAGGTACACATCCGAGAAGGTTGAGTTGATTCGAAGGCGGATGAAAACGACCCAAGACAGACAGAAATCCTATGCAGACAAGCGAAGGACAGACTTAGAGTTTGAAGTTGGAGATATGGTCTTTGTGAAGGTTTCTCCTTTGCGAAATGTGGTTCGTTTTGGAGCAGTTGGGAAGCTGGCACCAAGGTTCGTAGGAACCTTCCCTATCATAGAGGGGATTGGGAAGATGGCTTATAAGGTGGAATTGCCCGAGAAGCTGGCCGGAGTGCACAATGTTTTTCATGTCTCGCATCTCCGAAAGTGCCTACATGAGTCAACCGAGGTAGTTGTGCTTAGCATTCTTGAAGACGTGGAGGTAGAGAAAGAGGCAACCCTCAGGCGAGCTCCAATTCGTATCTTGGGAACGGAGATCAAGAAGCTAAGGAATTGAGAAGTCAAGTTAGTAAAGGTTCAGTGGAGTGAAGCCGATGAAGATGCAACTTGGGAAACCGAGGAGAAGATGCATGGGCTTTATCCATTCCTTTTTGAGGGTACATTCTCAATCTCTTTTCCTAGTTAGCATATCTTTCTCTTGCTATCCATGTTTATCCTGTTATCTCGTTAACCTTGTCATGAGAACCTTAGGTAGAAACCCTTTGGATGAAACATGTATTTGAAACATGTTATGCCTGATGTTTGCAAGTGGTTGCAAGTGTTTGCAAGTGGATACTCGTGGATGCATGATACACATTAGGCACTAAGATCGGCTCACACACTTTCATATCGCATATGCATGAGTGCTTATACTTATTCATGGATGAAACTTGTTATGCTATCACGTGGATGTTGCATATGGATGAATGTCATGTGCACTCATGTAGAGATTATAAATTATGTTAGGAATTTGCATACATATGGACTCATTTCACTAACATACTTTGCATTAAGGAGGTTTACTAAATCAGTAACCGCCTGATTTTCGCATTAGATAAGTACATATACACACACCTTTGCATATGTTCATACAGCATTTAGAATCTGTTAAGGACAATGACTGCTCGTGGATGATGTTTTGAGTAGATGGATGATGGATGGTAGGATGCGTTCTTCCTAACTTAGAGATTTCGGGGACGAAATCCTTTAAGGTGGGGAGAATGTAACAACCCGTATTTTGAATAACATGGTATAGCATAAATCAAGGCAGAATTAAATGTTAAAATCTGAATCAAGGGAAACGGGCTGTGCCATTCCGTTCGTCTCGGAAAAATACGCGAAATAGAGTCCGAGTTTTCGAAAATCGGGGTCCTTATGACCTAGTTATGGCCCGTCGAAGTTTTCAGAAAATCCAGAGTTCAAAAACAGTTCAAATTTCAAATCTGGAGCCAAACAGACTGGGCGGGAAAGTTTCCCGCCCAGCCCCCAAGTCGACTGGGAGTCGACTTGGGAGTCGACACACCCCAACAGGTGCCGATTGCCCAGTCGACACCCCTATCGACCTGGGTGGTCGGCCAGTTTGGCCTGGTGCACCTGTTTTGGCTCCTGGGTCTTGTTTTGTTGGCTTGTGACGTGATTTGATGGCTCAGATCTGAATTAGGGTTAATCCTATGGCCTAAACTAGTCTCTACACCTATAAAAACACCCTAATACCTAGCCTAAATCATCACAAATCATTCCTACAACTAAATTATGCCAAAATTCTTCCTAATCATGGCCTCCACCTTCATATCATGACCTCCATCTTCTTCATGAAAGCTTGAGTGTTCTAAGCTAGTAAAAGAGCCATCTTTCTTCATACAAATCAAAGGAGCTTCTTATTTTTCAAGACAATTTGGAGCTAATATTATCATTTGGGGATTTCTAGTGTGGCTTCGTCTCAATCTTGTTTATTTTGTTCTAGTCTTCATAGCCAAGCTTTGTAAGCCCTATTCTACTCTTAGATTTAAATTATGAACTTAAATGTGACATGTTGCAAGTTGAAATTGGGCTTAAGTGTAATGTTTACCTTAGATCTATCATTTTATGCATAGATCTATTCATGACTCATTTGATCTATGATTATGAGACTATCACCTTGATTTTTGGGTAGAAAGCTATGAGCTTTATTTGGTGGTTATGCATAATGCAACATAGAACTTGGTAGTTTTGCATAATGCAACATAGATCCTCTTATGACCTTAATGTTAACTCGCATATGATCTTGAACTATATGCTAATCACAAGTTATCACCCTATGTTAACTATGACCATGTTATCACCTATTTGCTAAGTTGATGTCATACATGTTTTGAGGCTAATAATGTCGTATGCTAGTATGTTGAACCCCTTTTGCCTCAAATATCACCATGTTTAACTTGTGATAGACTTTGCCATCTTATGCCCACTTTGTCATATTCCTATGTTCCCCCTTTTTGATCTATTTGTGTTGATGCGAACTTACGTGCGATGGGGTTACGTTATGGGTAAACTTAAATGACATGAAACATGACTTGAAAGTATGACATGTGATTATGCTTGAAAACATGAACGTGGACATGACATGTAGAAAACATGAAAGTGGCCAACTCGAGGTTGGGTTGAGTTTGTAGCATAAATCTACCTGGAACCGACCGACTTAACTAGTGGCTACAAACAATAGGACCCAATGTGAGTAGTTGGTCACATCGCACTCAAAACCCGAGGTTGGACTAGGTTGTGGTGTAAAGCTACCCAGACCCGCCCGGCTTAACTAGTAACCACAAGAAAGTCTAATGTGAGAGGTTGGGGGTGCATTAAGTTAATTAATGCCACATGGTAGGGTTAAGTCATGGACCACTTGAATATACTTAACCAGTTGAACACGATGTATTGATAGGGTTAAGTCATGAATTTCTTGGACACACTTAACCAACTTGATACATGGTTAGGATAGGGTTAACCACACTTAACCCATTTGAAATCCTAGTTACGTGGTCCTTTTCAACAGTAACCTTCTTGGATGTATCAACGATACCCTAGGGACTAGGCTAGGGTGGGGCACGATTACTGGGCTGATTGTAAGAGACCAAAAAGAGACGGCTGAATGGTGCACCAGTTAAGTTCAGGCGGACCATGGTCGTGCACATTAAGTCCGGAGTTGAACATGGGCACCGGTAGGTTTAGACTGTGAGTGCTTGTTTTGTGTTTGTGGTTTACACCTTAGGACTGGATACACCCTAGGGTGGACCTTGCACAGTTAACTACATTCCATGATTAAGCCGTATGACACCGATATACGACGAGTTAGGCTTATAGGGAGCCGATCGACTAGACCGAGTAGTTGGGCCTTGATTTAGGTCATCTCATGAGTTTGGGCCAAATTTGGGCCAAGGGATCATTTCTTGTTTATACTTGACATGGATTAGAATACTAGTACACCTGGTGCAACTTAACCTTGTATATACGATGCGACTCTTGTTAACTTTTCACCATGCCAGTTATCATCCTATGTTTCATCTCTGTTTTACATGTCCAGTTAACTTTATTAGTTTTTATACTAATAGTAGGTAGGACTTACCAGTCTTTTTGACTGACCCGTTTTCTTTCGCCTCTTTTCTTCCGTCCCCCCCCCCCCCCGGTTCTCAGGGTGGGAACACTAGCACCTAACTTGGATCTTTAGCTTGCTTTCTGGATAGCTCATGTACGGTTTGGACTTGAGCTCGCTATGGCTTTACCACGTCTACTTTGGGGATAGTTTACTTTATGTTACTTTCAGTTTATGTTTCTAGACTTGTAGTAGTTGGAAAATAATGACTAAGTACTTTAATGTAACTTGACTATGGTTTTGAAATAGTAATTTTATCCCCTGCTTTATTTACTCTGTTTTACTCATATGTTCTGTCTTGTGATATCTTCATGCATGTTTACCTTGTCCAACACCCCTCTAAAGCCAGTGTACTTGCAAGAGTGACCCTGGCGGAGGTGGGGTGTTACAGCATTCACAGTTTTATCCTTAAGTTTATTAAGATTAGATATGTATGTTATTATCCAAATAAAATTTTGCAAATTAATTTGAACAAAAAATAAAGATACGAGAGTTTTACTCACCTTAAACTAAAGACTTGCAACTAGATAGCGATGGAACTGGGCTTGTTCCTTTCAGCTTTTGGCTCAAACAATACACATAAGAACAAATACGCACAAAATGGATTCAAAGAACTGTAATCATAAATGAAATAAACAGAAATAGAGATTTTAGGTTGGATGGGAATTTCCTGAGATGATTAGATTCAAGATCTAGCGATTTATTTCCCAAACTGAGGATCTGTAGTTCAGATCACAAAAAATGAGAGAAAAAATATATCACCGCAAAATCAACATTCGTAAGGCATGTTCTCACACTATTTCATGTGGATCTTAAGCTCTCGGGTCTGCCACGTTTTTGTGGATCTGAAAATAAACAAATCCAACCAAAAATTTAATAAAAGGTACATACCAAAGAATCTGAAGCACTAATCAGGTCTTCCATGTTCATGCGGATCTGGAGCAGAAGCAAACTTGGCCGAACAGGATTTGGAGTCAATCGGGGCAGCTCAGGGAGGTCGGGCAGGTAGGTCGAGAGGGCGGAGGAGTATATGGCGGGTTATGTTGAATAGGGACGAACCGTCTTCATTTATTTTGAGATATGCATTCGTTTAGAGAAAATTACGTTGGGAGAGAATATATTCTTGGGAAGAGTAATGGTTGTCGAACGAAAATTCGGCGAGTGCGAGCCAAAAATTTACCGAGATAACTAAAAGAAACAGGGCGGTATGGAGAATTTTTTTTACTACCTATTTTTAATTACCAAAATAGATTATGAACTATAATTTACTAATTATTGATCATGAAACTATTTTTTAATTCATTTATCCTAATTTTTACTAAACAATGACAATATTCATCTATAATTTTAAATTATTTAAATATATAATTTAATATTTAATAATAATTTATAATTTTATATCAATTTAAACATTGATTTAATATAAATTTAAAAACATCTAAAAAAATAAAAAATAGCAATATCAAGAATTACTAATATTAAATAATTAATTAACTCGTAAAAATACCTCTTTCAAACACAAATTATAAATTAATTCATAAAAAATTAATAATAATAATAATTTATTTATTTTATTGCTTTTTAACTGTTAATTATAATTTTTAATTATTATTACTTTTAATTATTATTAATTTTAATTATTAATACTTATTATTTAATTATCAATTATAAATATCACTTTATAATAAATAAAACAATAGTAACTTTTAAAATTAAATGGGAACTAAATTATAAGAATCAAATATCATACATTATTGAATTATATTAATCAGTAATAATTATAGTTATGTATCAAATAATAATTATTTATTATATTATATTATACTAATTACTTATTAAAATTTAACTTATTATTTACTAATTATTATTGATTGCTTGTTATTTCATGACTATAACCGAATGTTAATAATATATATATATATATATATGTGTGTGTGTGTGTGTGTGCGCGTGTGTATATATGTATGTATATATCTATGTATATATATGTGTATATATGTATGTATGTACATATATATATATATATATATATTAACTATTATGCTTATACTTCTTATATTATAATGGAATATAAATTGGGGAAAATAATTTTCAAAAGTACGTTTTTCGCAAGTGGCTTTACCTGTTGCAAAAAAATTATAGTTATCGCAACTGGTGAAAACATTTGCTAAATATATAATTTTTGCAACTGGTTTGAAAGTGTAGTTGAAAATAATATGTCTATTGCAACAAGAAGGAAAGAGCAGTTGCTAGAAGTATGTTTTCGCAACAAGCATTAAAGTGTTGTTGCGAAAAATATCAACTGGAAGGAAAAGCCAGTTGTTAATTCTTATTTATTGCAACAGCTACGAAAGGTCTGTTGCTAAATATCATTTACTGCAACTGACATTTAAGGCCTGTTGCAAATAACTAGTTGCAATACGGTATAACCTTGATTTAGGGGTAATAGACGTAAGCATGCCGACAACGCAAGCTACTGGGCAATAGTAAATATCGAGCTTCTCATCCTTTGACCTCCCACATAACAATCATCCTATATTATGCAAACCTCGGACTCCTCCACTCAATAATCGCAAGGTATCTTCCTCTCACCTCATAAGCAATTTGGTGTCTTGTTGCTACTGATTGGTTTGCTTTTCCTGTTGATTTCAGATCGCTGCTAAGTCTTGATTGCACCTTTCCCCTTAAATCATGTAAGACTCTCAGCTAATTGATTGTTCATTCAAATATTATTGTTCGAATTTTTTGTTAAATAACTGTAAACCTGTTCATGATTCATAAGAAGATGCCTAATTTACGTTAATGAAAATAAGGAATCCCTTTACTACTAAATTTTGATAGATTATTAAATCCATTTATCTTGTGAATGAACTATAAATATTTCAATTATTGTAATCGAATAAGCACTTTAATGTAAATCCTTCTATATAATATATTTGTTAGACCAAAAATTGGCACTAACACCCAAATGCAGATCACAGATCACAAAATGCAGAAAATAGTAAAATCATAGGGAACACACGATGTTTTTATAGTGGTTCGGCTGTAGATGTAGCCTACGGCCACTTTATAATCTTATTGTTATACTGACAGATTACAAGAATCAGTTACATGTGGACACACAATCCGTGTGTTAATTGAGATTACAAGAGGAGAATTTAGATGTAGAAGGGTGCAAAGTCCTTGCACTTCAGTAATGGTGGAAGCCGCGAAGAAGAATGGCCAAAAGTCCTTGAAAATGCCTTCAAATGGTGTATTTATAGCTGGAGGAGGGCTTCTAGGAAGACCGGTTCGTGATGGGGTACGTGGCACCCGATCCGAGAAAGTAGGAGCGGGAGCAGCCTTGAGAACAGGTCAAAATCTACGCGTTATCAGCAGGTGCAGAGATCGGTACGTGGTCATGGGGTCGGGTCGTGATGTGCGCTTCACGAGTCGAGGTCTGGTCGCGAGTTGGAGTGATGAAGCTAGTGGTCGGGTCGTGGTAATGGGGGTCGTGACCCATATATGCTCCACGAGCCGGAGCTGGTTCACGAGCAGAAGAAGAGTGCTTCACGAGCCGGGGGGTGCGAGCCAAGGAGGAGCCCATGAACCAAAGGGGGAGACCCGAATAGAAATGTCACCAATTCTCAAAATCCAAGTTCTACGTGCGTTTACGGAAACGGGCAAAACTTTTAAACCGTAAGTCTGATTGAGCCAAACGAAAGCTCTACTTGAAGCTCATTCAGAGGGCTACAAGAGTTATATAGTTCATCTCCGTAATTGCTGTTTTCGGGCCCAAAAGAGGTCGTCTGATAGAAGTTTCGGGCCATTTTACGTTGACGGTGTGATTTCGACCAAATCACTCTATGTCTTCTGACGTTATTTACACTACTTGAGCGTGTTGCTATTCAGGAATTCTTTGTGTGACAGCTTTGACCAAAAAGTGTGTCAACAATATTGATCTCATAGTTTGTTAAAATTGAATATTTAGTAATTTAGTTGATTGAATTGTAATTGTAATTAGGCTAAGCTAAAATGAGTTTGGGAAAATGTAACTAAGTTACATTAAATTGTGGTCAATATACTTATTTTCTTTTTGAAATAAATCAAGTTTTCCCTTCATTTAGAGATCGACTTAAGTAATTCAAACTTTATGAAGGAACTATTTTTTTTAAGTATAACGTTGTGGAATTGAAGCAACATTGCATGAACCCAAATTTCTTTTGGAACACAAATCAAAAGCATTATGTTTGTAGTAAACTGTAATTCGACGAGCTTCGACAATGAAAAAGAGTTCTACCATCGAGTGTAACTAAGATATTCTAAATTTCTTGAGATCATATAGAGAATATGTTTTTATATGTTTTGGTTGCTTATCGAATTTTGCAGACTGTTCCGTTTTGGTCAGATGGTGTGGTCCCATTTGTTAAATAGATCGTCCCATCATAAGTTTAAATGGATAAAAAAGAAATGTACATCACATCTACAAAAAGGGCTACCATAACACAACTTACAAAATGAAGTGAGATCAAAGAAAGAGAGATGTCAAATAGTTAGTTTTACTCCTTTTAATTTATTTTTTGTAATTGTCTAATTCTCTTAGGATTTTTTTGTGTACATGACATTGGGCAACACATGTTTATTGATTGCTCTTTTATGCTATATATTGCTTGATAAATGACATCTACTTCCTTCCTTTAACCTTGGAGGGACTACACAGACACCACTTCATGAAGAATTTTTAACATCCTATCTTAGTTATGAATAGTACCAAAATTTTGTTTTAACCAAAACTGTGAGTTTTATTTTTAACACAGACGCAATGCATAGGATGAATATGTTGTACTGCTAGTTGATAATCTACTCATTAATACTACATGAGTGAACTGTTATGTAGCATATCTTTTTTAGGGTATTAATATATATTCTATGGAATACACAGCTAAGCGTATATGTTTATATTTTGTTATATTAACTTATTTTTGAAAGTACAGAATAATTTTCCAAAATTTGAAGCTATATGCATACAGAGCACTAGTTGCAACTTGCTCGTAATTTGTAATGCAATAGATACTTGTTTTATTTTTATTTTTATGGGAATGAAAATTGTTGTTATAGGTCTAAATTTATACACTTCTAAATTTGTAATTTTCCATCGTATATTCATTGTAGTATACCCTTGTACTGAAAATAGTAGGTAATCTCTGAAGTTTCATATGTTAGTTTATAAATTGCATATTCAACTCCACATATATTCACATGTTTGTGACTAAGCTACATGGAAGTTCAAATTTCTAGATTATGCTTTTGGTACCGTTTGTTTCTCGGAAGGGGAAGGTTACGTTCGTGTCCGCGTCGGAAGCGTCTAACGCATCGACGTGGGACCCACCCAATTTGCCTCTTCTGAACAAACAGCTGAAAATGAAATGTTCGTGATTCCCCTTCCGCGCGTTGCCCATTTTATACCCCTTTTACACCCCTTTGCCCCTTTCGTGTGCGCCTTCCTGTTAAAATAAATGAACATACCCTTTTCACCAATTTCCCCCTCCCCAACCCCTTCCACATACCCCTTCCGAATACCCCTTCCCGTTAAAAATCAAACACACCCTTAATGTTTTTACCCATTTAAAGAGTAAGATACATTTATTATCGGGGCTTCAAGTACATTATGCTAAATGCGATAATTGCTGGGACATATAGCAGTGTAATTTAATTCAATCATATTGCCAACTCCTTGATTCCAAAATATGGTGTTTTGATGTGTTTTCAGCAGCATCGATTTCAAGTCAGCAAGGAAAGCTATAATTTTGCAGTTAGAAGAAAAAGAAAAAAGTAAAAAACAAAGCATTTTGCAAAGTCAAAATCAAGGTAAGTTAAATCTTTAACTTTATCGATGTCTAGAATTACTACATGTCGTAATCTGTTGTTATTTTGGTTTGTATTTCTGTTATTGCTAATGAGTGTGAAATATTACTGTTTATGTCTTGCAAACTGATCTAATTTCTTAAAAAACCAAGATAAAATTTCTAACGATTGTTGCTTCATAATAATATGATGTCTGCATATTAGGAAAGGATCAAATTTTGTTTTTTTGAGCTTCTCTTTAGTTTCTTGCCCCTGATTCCAGCTTCATGCCTCAATTCTCCAACATAGGAGAGATATTTATCAAATTGAATATCTGTTAATCTTGTAGAGCCAGTTTACATTATTTTTGTCTTTTATGAGGAATGACTTCATAGGTTTTTTTTCTTTCGTTTTCTCTATTGTGATAACAGAAGCAGGCAACTTAAAGTTTGCAACCAGATCAACCTGTTGCACTTTTAAGCAAATTCAATGAAGTTGTACATCTCCTCATGTTGCCTTGATACAATTAACTGTAATGCAAGTTGTTAAACAATGTGTTTTTGTAGTGAATTTTAATTATGTACCACGGTTTGTAGTGCTACTGAATGCAATACATTTATGATTAGATAAACTTTTGATTTTCATGGATTATGTTTTCATCTACAGTACCAGTGTATTGTATAATCAGTCATATGCAAATGTGAATAAATATGATTTAAATTAGGAGGCTTATAAACGCCTTCATTATTTTTTTTATAATAATTAAACTGATAGTAGAAGCGTTTAGAAATGCCTTTTTTTACCTTTCCTAGATTTTTGTCATGTGTGGCATGTTGAGCAATTGAGGCAGTTTTATTATCCATTTTGCCTCCATTTATCATTTGGGACACCATTTATAAAGGCAAATGCTAATTTGCCTCTCATGAAAATTGGGGCAGAACAACATAATTATTTGCCTTTAATCGAAGCAGTAGTGGCATTTGAGTTTGCCTGTAATGTTTATAATTTTGGTAGTGGAAATTTTATAAAGGAAGTTTGAGTCAGTAATTTGAAAAAGCGTAATTTATTTTAGCCATTTATGTTAAATTAAATTTTATTAATATAAATAGAATCTAAATATTATGTCACTGTCATTTCTTAATGAAAACTAAAACTTCATAAGCGTAGTATATTATTTAAATTTTAGTTTACACCAACATTCCTTTATCTTTCTTCGTTTAATTAAATAAATAGTTTCGAACACTTTTCAGGTTAATCGTCTATGTTATAAACATTTTTCAAGCTAATCATTTATGTTATTTCACGTTACTTCACCACCTACCATTTATAAAGTGGACATAAGAACCTCATTTGAATGTCATGATAAAAAAAAACCAGCAATAACATGATGATATTGTCACAAGAATACACACCTACATAAATTTTATGTAGAATATAGCAAATATGCAACTACTTCCGAATAAGGAACTTCACCCAAAATAAAAAAAATCAATAGACTAGAATAGATTTTAGTTATGCATAATTGTAAATGTTACTTTAGAATAAAATATCACCATTTTAGTACATTCACCATTAGAATTTAGCTTATAGTTTTTAGCAATCACTTATAACCAACACAAAAACATCACAATGGTTTACTAACTAATCAACATAGAAAAGAACCTACATTAAATAAAACTGTTGAGATTACATAATCTTAAGAAGATCTTAGAAACTTTACCAAAATAAAAATGAGAAGGTAGACCTAGTACGAAGATTTGTGTCTTGTGTAATAGTTAACAATGGTGTAAAAGTTAACAATGAAACGTTGAACTACGCAACCATATCTTTTTGTTTGATACCGACTTGCTTCTAGCACATGATGTCAAACATTACACAAAAGCTAATGTTTCCAATACGAGAGTATACAACTATACATAATTTCTTAAGTAGCTAATTTCTTCTATCCCCCTATACCCAACCAATAAGGACCCCCTAAATTCCATCTTTTTGTAATTAAGCCCTCTGACTTTATTGTAAAAAGGTGAAAACCAGGAATTCTTATTGATTGGGTATAGAACGGATAGAGGATTTAGATAGGGGTTTTAAGCCACAAGGACAAAGTCAATCAAAAACTTATTCATAAGTACGGTCAACAAAAAAATTATCCTTAAGGACAAATTCACACTAGATAATGGAATTCAGGGGCCCACTATCATTTTATAGTTAAATCTATATACTTCATCCATTCCTATGCTTAAGGTCGGCTATTTGTATTATTTTCATCCCAAACTCAACCATATACAAACTAATGATAACCCAACAGAATAACAATCAACTGAACCCGTAAATAGCCCGAGCTAACCGTAACATAAACCAATACCTTAGAGTCAATACAAAGCTCAAATAAACCACAACCCTTGTTGAGTTGGCCAATGAAAATGAGACCGACCAAATACACTCATTAAAGAAAACACAACATTACCACACTGATATATAACACTAAGGCAAATTCTGTTTAAATCCAGGAATTTGCTGAGTTTACCCAGCAAATCGAAAAAATGAGGGTAAACTCAGCGTTTTGCTGAGTTTACCCACGAATTATAAAAAAAAGACAATTTTGTCTTCCCTCGTAGGGGCTTTACGAGATTCTTCATCTTACCTCGTAGAGCACCTACGAGGTGCCTTTAGGTTACCTCGTAGGGTCCGTACGAGGTAAACTGAATAATCTCGTAGGACCCTTATGAGGTGCCCTAAAGGCATCTCGTAGGGGCTCTCCAAGGTAAGCTGAAAATAAAAAAAATAATTGTAAAGCAAAAACAGTGTGATCATGCAATTTTCTGGGTTAACTCAGCAAATTATTGGATCCAAAAAGAATTTGCCTAACACTAATTCCAGATATAATTCTGCTCCAATATTAAAGAAAACTTATTTGTCATGATCAGAAATCATAAAAACACAGTCCACTTGAACTAATATTTGCCATGAGATGGGAAGAATTATCTCAACATGCACAAATTCCTACAAATCCAACTCTGAAAGCAATCATATGGCATATAGGAACTCAAAATTCAACTCTGGAAATGCTACAAGAGCAATAAAAAGGTACATGTAAAGATATCATTGAGTTTGGGACTTCCATAAGCTACACTACCAATCTAACTACTACTTGAACATCTTATAAGGACCCCACTAACCAAAAAGTAACCAAGCAAATTAAATAACAGCATGTCAAACATAAATCCACTTCAGATGTAATAATAATGGGAGTTACACTAGAAGGGATCTTACATGCAACAAAATAATGGGTAAAAGTGAATGTGATTTTATTGAATTTTTTTTTTTAAGATGTCAACAAAACACTCCATCCTGATTGGTGGAAAACCTGATTGAAAAGTACCAACTCTAAATTGAACGACTCATAGCTGGCAATACATACCGCAGCTCTGGTTACCAATAAGGATAGACATAAATAATCAGAATAAATATCTTTCAATGCTTCATCAATGGCGGACACAATGTTAAGGATAAATCGCGAACACAGCTATGGCGGAGGCTCTCTTTTCTTCTTCTCGCCAAGATCTTAGATTGAGAAATTCCATTTCTTCTCAATCGATTAATCTTCCTTCCTTAGCAAATTCAAAGAAAGATCCCCAGCGCTTATGCGCTGATGTGATTAGAAAGTCTGTTGTTTCTAATCGGCTTTCTCCCTTGTACAAGTTTTTGTTCAATTGGAAATTTCTTGGGAAGCGTTTATGTTTTAGATGTGGTGATTCAAGACACATCGCCAAAGATTGTAGGAATTTGATTCGATGCTTCAATTGCGGTGTTTTAGGGCATCGGGGAAGTGGTTGTCCAGAGATATATGGAGGCAATTTGGGTTTTGAATTGATGCACGTTAATTGTTTGAAGTTATGCCAGAAGCTTAATTCTTTTTTGAATCTTTATGAAATGATCAGCTCAAATCAGAAAGATGATGGTGCGTATATGTTGCTGTTGATGGGTTGGCACATAGAGGGATTAGTGGATGGCGTTCTTTGGAGAAAGAAGATACAGATTGCTTCAAGAAATGATAGTTATCCTCCTCTGCCTCGACCGCTAGGGAGGAAAGAACATGCCTTATCTTTTTGTATTAATTACTTGAAATTGTGGAGGCACTACACCAAAAATGCCAATTTGTCAGTGTTAATGGCCGTATTAAAAGCGATTTGATACGGTTTTAAGCCGTATCAAAAAATGGCGTCTCTGTTCAATTGATACGGTTCAAAACCGTATCAATTGAGATATTTGATACGGTTTTAAACCGTATCAAAATCCATAATTGATACGGTTTTGAACCTTATCAAATTTGTCAATTGGTACGGCTTAAAACCGTATTAAATTACTAAATTGGTACGGTTTAAAGCCGTAGTAATTGTTCAGTTTGATACGGTTTAAAACCGTATCAAATTAGCTTGCGGGCACTCTCCAACTTCTAATTTGATACGGTTTTAAGCCGTATCAAACTTCCCAATTACTACGGCTTTAAACCACCTCAAATTGTTATGCTTGCACTGCTACTTTCATACATTGATACGGTTTTTAGCCGTACCAGTATACCAGTTTGATACGGCTTAAAACCGTATTAAACTGGTATACTGATATGGCTAAAAACCGTGTTTAATGCCTCACTCCTACAATGATAACAATGAATTAGATACGGCTTTTAACCGTATCAAAATCGGTATATCATATATGCAATATACAAAATCACTGCACCCATTGATATATATATATATATATATATATATATATATATATACACAATAAAGAAGATACGCTACACTCATATAGCAGTATATAAAGAAGATACGCTAAGAATAATTCGATTAGTACATAAATCATAACTTCAGTTAATATATAATGTTCACAGTTCTTTCTCTAAAAAAAAAAATCAACAAAACTGCAGTTGTCGAGCCCATACAACTCATGCTTGTTCCAACGCCTGAAAAGAAAATAAAATAACAAACATCAGTTTAGTTTCGCCTCCACAACAACAAGACCTAGTTCAAATAGTAACTAAAAAAATCAATGCAGCGAAACTGAGCCGCTTAGTTTCAGCTGAGCATTACGGCTCAGTTTCGCTGAGCCGAATGCTCAGTTTCAGCTGCGCCGAAGGCTCAAAGAAACTGAGCCGTAAGGCTCAGCTGAAACTGAGCCTTACGGCTTAGTTTCGCTGAGCTTTACGCTCAGTTTCAGCTGAGCCGAAGGCTCAGCGAAACTGAGCCGTAAGCTGAGCATTACGGCTCAGTTTCGCTGAGCCTTACGCTCAGTTTCAGCTGAGCCGAAGGCTCAGCGAAACTGAGCCGTAAGGCTCAGCGAAACTGAGCCGTAAGGCTCAGCTGAAACTGAGCCTTACGGCTCAGTTTCGCTGAGCTTTACGCTCAGTTTCATCTGAGCCTTACGGCTCAGTTTCGCTGAGCTTTACGCTCAGTTTCATCTGAGCCGAAGACTCAGTTTCAGCTGAGCATTACGGCTCAGTTTCGCTGAGCCTTACGCTCAGTTTCAGCTGGGTTGAAAACTCAGCGAAACTGAGCCGTAAGGCTCAGTTTCAGCTGAGCATTACGGCTCAGTTTCGCTGAGCCTTACGCTCAGTTTCCGCTGAGCCGAAGGCTCAGCGAAACTGAGCCGTAATGCTCAGCTGAAACTGAGCCTTACAGCTCAGTTTCGCTGAGCCTTTGGCTCAGTTTAAGCTAAATCTAAAGTTTTTGCTTGTTTCAAAATGCATGTAATGCAGCTAATTATACTGCTGAAGTATTATTACTGTTGGTTTGATAAAATATTCCCAGTTTTTACCCTTAACGATAAATTTACTACTGCTGTACTGATTTTGTTGGAATGCTGGTTTTGTAAAAGCATGGTAATCGGTAAACTGGAAATTGCTTCGATATGATGTTCTGAACTAAATCTAAGGTTTTTGCTTGTCTCAAAATCTAATGCACAACTAATTATACCAGTAAAGTATTATTACTTTCGGTTTGAAAAAATATTACAGATTTTTACCCTAAACCATAAAATCCAATGGCAGGGTAATGAAAAATTTACCAAACCATGACAACCCTGGTTATTTCTAATTAACATATTTTTTCTAAAAATAAACACAACTAAAAAGAATTATTATTGCATTTTCCGATGTTAAAAAACTTACTAGATAAGCTGCTATTGGTGACTTATATTATAGCCAAGCAAGCAAAAACTTTAGATTTAGTTCAGGAACATCATGGCGTAGCAATTAACAATTTATCGGCACACCAACCTTTGGCATAACCATAGTGTAACACTGTACAACTTCAGTTTACCAGTTAAAATGGTAAATGCAACTGTAACTATCACAATAACAGCCCTTAAAACAACCAGATGAATGACTACTACAACCCAAACTTAATTATCAATATAATTGGATGTTCATACCATAGTCTGAGGCTACATTCTCAATATTGTGAACAGGAACTGGTAAATATAAGATACAGTACCTTGAAGTGAAAAATCCATAAATATAATGTTTAATATCTAGTTTAACTAGACTTGAAATCGTTGTCGGGAACAATTGTTTTTTCCAGAAGTCGTAGTGATAGACGACGAAGCCGAGTTAGCGGCTCTTGGAACAGAATAATGCTTGTTGAGTCGATGAAGAAACAAGGATTTATGATATAATGGTAACACTAACAGTTTGGAAAAACAGAGTGTTCATTTCCCGACATAACATCATCCAAGGAACATGTCGAGAAAACAAAATTTAAGCAACTAAATTTTATAAGAGCGAAACCATACCTGAAGTAGCTCTGAAAGAAGAATTGCTTCGGTAACACCACTGGAATAAGAAATGCAATACCTGAAATAAGCAATGCAAGAAATGTATAAGTGAATTAAAGTTGGTTATGGGTTCGTTTATTCTTATGTGAACTCTTTTGACTTTATAGCATATAGTGTAAAATTATATATACCTACTCCAATGTCTAAAGATATCGAATTAGGCTCTTCGGATGACACACATACCCACCTACTCCGACTTCATCAAAAGTCTCTGCAAATTGACGATTTATTTTGGTGGTTTTCTCATCCGACATCAGTATATCGTCCAAAACCAATTTTTCATGTGTAGATGGTACATATTTCCCATGAATTCTGGACGATGTAGAATCTCGACATACAGTACCTGTTGCAATAAAGTTGTCTACATCTATCCAACAAAATAACTGCATCGAAATCAACGAATAATAAAAAGTTGGTAATAAATACCTATTGCTACTATGTCTAGATCAGAGTTGAGAATTTCACATTTTTGATTATTCGAAACATTGGTTGTATCTTGAGAAACAACGACTTTAGAAGAACCGAGTTGTATGTTGCGTGCTCCATCAGGGCGATCTAACGGTGCGGGGATTCCTTTAGAAGTAGCGATGTCTCCCACCATTTGAATCAGAAGCTCCATTCGCCCCGCCATATTTCCCATTGTACCCTCCAATCCCACCCTCGTTTTCAAGTCATCGTTGTCTTGACTAACACATTTGAATCGTTTCTGTGCAATAGAACAAGCCTTAACATTAGTCATTGGTATGACGGTCCCAACACCGCGGCTCCTACCCTTCATATCCTTACCAAACACTTGTGATAAGATATCATCATCCACTGTCAGTTTTTCTTCATCACTATCGGTGATCTTTTCCTTCATTTTCGCAATTTTATCCTAAGATATGATAATTCTTAAATGAATAATGAAATTTCAAATAATACGCAAGTTAATATTTGTTTAACTTACGAAGTACACAGAAGCGGCATCTGATATGCTACTATCTTTTTTCGTGTGTGTCTTCTCCCATACTTGACGACGGCTGATATTTGCAGATGGATCTGCAACGGTCTGCAATATATTCCAGTTTATGTATATTTCCTATCATAATTGGGGGGATTTTAC
This sequence comes from Allium sativum, assembly GCA_030737875.1. Classification (NCBI taxonomy): domain Eukaryota; kingdom Viridiplantae; phylum Streptophyta; class Magnoliopsida; order Asparagales; family Amaryllidaceae; genus Allium; species Allium sativum. The sequence continues at coordinate 23,946,199 of CM060912.1, read as the reverse complement.
TATTTTTGAAATAAAATGAATATAAATTACCAATTCGTGTTCTATTCTAGCATGACTTTTACGTCCTGCATGGTGACCATAATTGAGCAATAATCTATTTCTTTTGCCTGACTTCCTTCTTCCGCTCGCTTCAGGCGTTGCTTCATTTTTTATGAACTCACTCCAATCTTCTTGAGCAACTGCAGGTGGACAATTTTTCAACCGTTCTTCGTCATTGTCGAAAATATCATAAAAACTTGCTCTTAAGTTTTTCTTGTGTCTTATAAAAGCCTCGGCCATTCTTTTTATAAACATTTCCTTTGAAAGCGGCTCAAGCGCATACATTTTCTGCAAAAATTAAGAGTCGGACTGTAAAAATAGACTATAGACATTTAAATGCTATATTACCAAATTGCTCAAGTAAAAACTTACCACCAACTTGTTCCAAACGTCGTCCTTATATGTTTTGGGTATTTTTTTCCAACTTACGTATGATATCGGCACATGAGCTCTTACTAGTTTACCAAGCATAATAGCAACTTTTGAAGCATTTTCTGATATTGGGATACCAAGTAGGTTTTGATCAACTTTTTGCTCTTTTGAACATGATGCATGTGATGATATTGGATTTTGTGACATAATTTCCTGCAAAATGTAATATAACTAATACATGTGATCATCATCACCACCATGTATAATGCAAAAAAAAGCATCCAACAATTCATGACATTCCAAATACATGTGATTTCCTTGAGGAAAAAAACATTCAACAACTCATTACATTCCAAATACATGTGATAAAAAAAGCAGTCAACAATTCATGACTTTCCGAATACATTTTCTAATTTTTCATTGTCTTCAAAAGCTGATTGGTAGACGGTAGGAAACTCAATGTCATCCACATTTGTTGTCAACTGTTTCGGTGTATGCAAAACCACAGACCATCCGTTATTTTTTGAATCTTTTGAGTAGAACACTTGACTCGCTTCTGATGCAAGAATAAATGGTTCATCATTCATGTCGTCTTTGTTCTTTATTTTTCCTAAATTGACCATGATTAAGTTTGAAACGGGATCTATTTTGCAACCATTGATCTTATCCTCGACCTTTACCCAATAACAATAAAAAACCGTTTGTTTGAAGTCAGTGTAATCCAACTCAAGTATCTGTTGAATGACTCCGTAATACGTTGTTTCTGCTTCCTTATAATTTTTATCTTTACCACTCGCTCTAAATTTTGTAATTGCTTTCATGCATACACCGCTATCCTGTGTGACCATACGATCTTCGTACATTTTCGTGGAAAATAAAAACCCATTCACTTGGTACTTCGTATAACTAAGCGCCATGAACAACGGCCCGTGTGCTAGCCGCCAAAGAGTTGGATCAGCATCATTGCAATTCACCAACTACATAAAACACAATAAAAAATAAAAGCATGGTTTGTATTGTCAACTTATAAACACGTGAAATACTTATGATGATGTAATACCTCATTATGTAACCATAGGGTAAAATCTGGTGCTTGAATGACTTCGATGGTTGTACCTTTTCGTCGTGGTTGAAATCTAGTGATTTTCACATAGGAGTTATACCTTCTATAGAAAACACATCGAAATTAATATATAAACACAACTGAAAAAATGAAAATTTGAAACAAATTCATGAACTTACTTCTTCCATTCATCCAATCCATCATACTTATTAAGGACCCATCTACGCACGTGTTCAAACTGCACTTGGGTTAACATTATATTTTTACCATTATCTAAAGGTATCTCACCAGCAAATTCATCAACCTCATCTAAAAATGCTTCGCGGGTATGTTTATGATTGCCATAACCTCTGTTTGGCATATATTCCATGCAGTAAAGGCTAGCTTCTTGTACGATATATCCTTCTGCAATACAACCTTCAATGTATCTTTTGTTGCGTACATATCCTTTATATGTTTTCATTAATCTGTGAATGTAATCAATTATATATTATATAGGATAGCTATTTACACCGAATAATAATGTACATAACTGAAATTAGTTACAAACCGTTCAAAAGGATACATCCATCTATATCTGACAAGGCCACCAATCAATGCCTGATCGGCTAAATGAATCATAAGATGGATACTAATATCAAAAAACGCAGGTGGAAAATGTTTTTCAAAAACACACATTGCTTCTATCAAACCAGCCTTTGCTTTTATAAGGTGTTCCCTATTGATCACCTTTGAGCACAAAATGTTAAAGAATAAACTAATACGATGAACAGCATTTTGCAGATCCTTGTGTTGTGCATAAGAATGTTGAAGCAGTACCGGAAGCAAATGCTGCATTATGACGTGATAATCATGTGACTTCATATTTCTTAGTTCGGGAGGATTGATGGTCACATTATTGCGGAAGTTAGAAGAGAATTTATTAGGTACTTTCAGATTTTTCAATACAGTGAAAAATCGTATCTTTTCTTCTTTCCTCAAAGTAAAAGTTGCCTTGGGTATGATTATTTTATTTGTTTCAGGATCTTCCATCACCCACAACTTTTGTTTTATAGCCATGATTTTCAAATCCTTGCATGCATTGATGCCATCTTTTGACTTATCTTTATGGTCTATAATGGTGCTTATGAGATGCTCTGTGACATTCTTCTCCGTATGCATAACATCAATATTATGTCAAATCATATTTGCTTTCCAATATGGTAAATCAAAAAAGATAGACCTCCTATACCATCCAGAAACATCGTCAACTTCTTCAATGGCTGGCTTTTTTCGTTTTAGACCATTTTCTTCTTTCTTTTTACCGACTTTCATTTTGATATTCGCTACTTTCTTCTCAACTTCAAAACCAGTCAATGGTCGTTTAGGACGACGAAGTTCTTGTTCGTTATTGAAATTTGTCTTGTCGTATCGAAACTTGTGTCCGTTAGGAAGAAACATTCGATGTCCCATAAAACACATCTTTTTACTTTTAGGGAGATGATAAGAACATGTGTTTTCCCCACAAACGGGACATGCAAAGTAACCGTGAGTTATACATCCCGATAAAGTACCAAGAGCAGGGTGATCATGGATTGCCCACAGCACCCTAGCTCTCATTGTAAACTCGGATTTATTTAATGAATCATATGTAACGACTTCTTCCCATAACTGTTTTAACTCGTCTATCAACGGCTGTAAATAAACATCAATATCTTTTCCCGGTTGTTTTGGTCTAGAAATCAACAGTGTTAACATTGAAAACTCCCGTTTCATGCACATAGACGGAGGAAGATTATATGGTACTACAATTACTGGCCAACAGCTATAAGGGTTAGACAAAGAAACATGTGGACAGAAACCATCTGTTGCTATTCCAAGTGTGACATTTCGTGATTCGACGGGAAACGTTTTATCAAAAGAATCCGCGGATTTCCATTGAGAAGTGTCACATGGATGACGCATTACTTGTGGATTAGACTTGGCACGACCATTCCAGGTCATTGCCTCTGCTATCCATGGTATAGTATATAATCTCTTCAATCTAGAAATTAAAGGAAAATGTCTTAATGTCCTTCGAGGTACTTTGGTGCCTTTTCTCTCTTCGTCAAATGATGTCGTATATCTTGGTTCACTACAATTTGTACAAGAAACTCTGTTCGCATCATCTTTCCAGTACAATATGCAATCATTGATGCATGCATCATAAGTTTTGTAATTCATTCCAACTTGCTTAATTAACTTCTTCACGTCGGAGTATTTTGTCGGCAGTGTGTTACCTTCGGGGAGTAACTCCTTTATTAATTCAAGAAGTGCAGTCACCCCATTATCTGAAAAGCTGTATTGGGTCTTCAAGCTATTCAGTTTCACAATGCCATACAGCTTTGTTAACCCTTTTGAACATGAAGGATACAATGCTCTTTTGCGCTCTCAAAAAGTGGTTTATACTTCTTACTTTCATTGGCCTGCTAATTGCCATCATCCGTAAACTGCTGTCCAACATTAGCATGATCATTGACTAGATCAGGTTGAAAATCATGAAATCTATCTGCATCATTGACTAGATCTTCCATCCTAATATGTTCAACCTCATCGGTATTTGTGGCATAACTAACTGGTTGTTTTTCCCCATGTAAATACCACACGCTATATGATTGGATAAAACCCCATCTAAGCAAATGAAAATGAATGACCTCTAATCTTATCGTCTTCAGATTTTGGCACTTAATGCAAGGGCATAAATACACTCCTTTCTTACCACCGTTTTCTTCAACGAAACTAATAAACTTCTCCACCCCCTCTCTATAGCATGTAGTTCTTTGATCAGATTCATATATCCACGTTTTGTCTATACTGTGGGACATGTTGCCCTCCTATATCATATATAATATAACATAAGACGTAAATATAATATATTTGCTATGTAATCAACTTAAAGAAGTTTATTGCAAAATAACGTTTATGAGCTAAAGTTGTACATACTTCTAAAAATTACTATAGTTTATTTAATGTTGATACAATTCAAAATTTGCTACTATCTATAGAATAAAATTATTATCTATATAATCTCATCAAACAAATGGGCCCACCCCCCCGGACAATATGCTCTTTTTCAGTTATCATTTGATCGCTCCTTTTCAGTTATCAAACAAATTGCATGCATTTAGTTCCTAAATAATAAACTAAAACCCTATATTTTAGCTTCAAATGAATTATACCTGTCATCCTATATTTTTAATGCTGATACAATTCAAAAATTGCTACTATCTGTAGAATAAAATTATTATCTATATAATCTCATCAAACAAATGGGCCCACCCCCCCGGACAATATGCTCTTTTTCAGTTATCATTTGATCGCTCCTTTTCAGTTATCAAACAAATTGCATGCATTTAGTTCCTAAATAATAAACTAAAACCCTATATTTTAGCTTCAAATGAATTATACCTGTCATCCTATATTTTTTACATTAAACTTATATCTTTAACGAGGTTTTTAATTTAAAGAAAGAAAAAATTAATATTAATATGATTCACATGGTAATCTTGACATTTTTATAGTTAAAATGAAAATATTTTTGATTTGTTATATTAGTCATGGTTATTTACGTATCTATTGGAAAACCCTGCAAATATCCTCTTTACCACTCAATGGAAGATTCTAGTTTCCGGCCTCTACTAACTCCAACTCAATGAAGTTAATCCAAAGATTCTTTTATTATGTTGTGAATTGATTAATCTAGTTTTATTGTCTTTTCCACTTGTTTCCAGGTGCTTTGCTTTCCCTATGTTTACAATGGTGCCATTTGTCAACGCCATGTTTGTGTTTCTTGGTTTAGAAATTATTGTGGTGTATATCTGGTTGTTTTTTTGCATTGATTGAAATATCAATTTTGTATATTCCATTGGCCCATATTTTGAATATATGACTATTTATTTTGAACATATAATTTGTATTTAGATTTGAAATCAAATAAGAAACTAATGATATGACCATGTATAGTTTTGTCTATAGAAATGCATTTTTTTATTGAATGTGAGAAGTAAACGGTTATTTATATAGTTTAATAAATTACAGAACATTGGTTACAGATTTGAAAGCAATATATCATTTGAGTATACAAACAGACATTGGAACCCAATAAAGAGGTAAAACACAACAATTATTTGCATCCATCTGTTCTATGCAAAGTATACGAAAATGTAGACATTGGACTTCATTTCTGATTTCTGAGGTATAATAAAATATGCAATTGATTTCTGAGGTATCATACGTGTTTAAAGGCACATAAAATATGCAATTGATTTCTGAGGTATAATTTCAAAATCTTGAACTTCATTTCCATTGCTTGCACTTAAATTTCAGTTTGTCAAATAATATGAAGCTATAGATGTTATTAATATAAAAGCTCATAAAGCTTGAGATAAAATAAATATTTTGGTGAGCTTTTATGAAATACACAGTGGAAATAATTTAAAAATTAGATTTTATTTGCATTTGAAATCGAAAAAGGTGGATATTTCTTGACGTATATGAATTGGTTTACATGAATTCGAAAACTACTTGGTATTTGTGTATTCTCCATTTATGTTCGTAAATAATAACTTCTAGTAAGCAGTGTTGCTAGACTGTACACCCATGGAATAACATCCGGTAATTTTATTAAATGGTCCGCTTTCGCATTAATTAAATATTATGACAAAGAAATGAGAATACATATAAATCAAGTTAAAATAGCAAACATACCTACAACTTAGAAGAAAAATTAACATTGAATGTTATGCATTGCTAATATTTGTACATGATAATTTCCATTAAATGAACCCGTTAAATATCATACCCTAAAATAATCTGCTGTCAGGTCATAAAAAGGACCAAAACCAGAAACTTGAGACATTAACAATTAAAACTATACAACCAATAACACCTTAACTGAACATGTGAAATCTCATATGCCAAATTGATATGCTGTCAATTTGTAAAACATACCAAAAAAGAACCAATAACACCTTAACTGTACTCATGGTAACATCGCATGTTTCATCCTACATGTAGATTTTTGCTTATATAATATAATAAAGGAATGGTAACATGGAATGTAGCTACATTTTGAAGCTGTTGTTGGTAAGTTATATAAACAATTAGAAACACCAATACTTTTACTCATATGTAAGAGAACGAAGGGATGCGCTAGAGCACCCATGATATATCAGAGAAACTGTGTCGTAAGGCTCAGTTGAAATTGAGTGTATGGCTCAGTTTTGCTAAGCCGTAATAGCTCAGTTTCAGCTGAGCCTTACGGCTCAGTTTCTCTGAGCCGAAAGGCTCGATTTCGCTGATTCTTTGAAAGGAAAGTGGAACATAGTATAATTATGCAAACCACAACTCAAGCATAAAGAAAAGTGATATGGTAAAAAAAACAAAATAAGCAACTAAATTTAAAAGGAGAGTGATAGCGTCGCATTTGTAGATATATTTGCAAAAGGAGGGTGAAGCAAACAAAGGGAAGTGCAATTATTCATCACCAAACACAAATATATGATTAGTTAAACATGCCAACATCATAACCCAAAAAGTGAAATGGTCTACTAACCTTCTCCGGCGTGATCTCTCTGTTCAAATCTTTTGGAGCATATGTAGCTGTAGAACCAGCACCAGAAGCGCCTATACCTCCTAAGCCACCAACATACTTCTGGAGTTATGCTGCACCCATAACCCTGAAAAGGAGGAAGCGGAAATAAATAAAACATGGTAGATAACATGAGCAGAAAATTGGTAAAATTTTAAGAACTCGATTTGAATTCATGTTTATCATTATGCTTAAGCAGATTACGTTGGTCTGTAAATGCAAATGTGATTTGATCCTGGTCACTATAAATGTAACAGATACGCCATTTTAATTAAGATAAATGAAAGTACATATAATTTTAATCAATAAAGTGATGCTTAGGTACTTATACCAGCTGCGTAACAAGATATAACCAATAGGACACCTAAATATTAACCTGTCCGGAAAAAGGGGGGTAGGGGCAAAACTACAAGCTAATATTCCATACTCAAGCTTAACATAACAGCCATTAGTGAAATTCAACTCAGCGATATGTTGTCAAATCTTGTTTAGTAGTAAGACTAAAATTGAGTCAGAGTTCAAATGATTAAAATCTCAATCCAAAAATACGCGATATGTTGGTCATGGTTATTTATGTAACACGAGCAAATACGCCTATATGTACCCTTCAATCTATAGTCTAGAACAATGGTTGTAGAATACTGCAATTCATTATTAACATCAAGTGATGTTTATCGTAAAATGTGGAAAACAATAGCGTAATTTATAACAATATCGTAAAAAGTGGTTATTTATGTAACACGAGCAAATACGCATATACAAAAATGAAAAGTTCAAAATCACATAGTACTTATTCGTGCCTTTGATTGAACATGCATGGCTACCCTAGAATATATGCACACATAAACTAAGATATTTCTTATTTATCCTTGGGAAAGACACAGTTTTACTTTTCTTTTGAAAATCACAGTTTGGGTTAAGGAATTCGCAAACAGTTTTTGGCGAGAATTACTTTAACATTCCTGAAATGAAACAAGAGGTTCACGGCAACAAGTATATTCCAGTTTACAAAAGACACAGCAAGTCCAGTTTTTTTTCTCTTTTTCCAAAGTATGCAAACATGTTTGGAAAAAAAATCGATTCCATAAATCACGTGAGTACATGGTAATAATCACATAATATTGTCGAGAAAATCATCCATTCGTGGCCGATTAAATCAAGGCCAATAAAGGGAAATTTTCACAACCATTCAATCAAGGTCAACAAAGCAAAACTGAGCCTTATGGCTCAGTTTTGCTGAGCCGAAAGTCTCAGTTTCAACTGAGAGTTACGGCTCAGTGAAACTGAGCATTACGCTCAGTTGAAACTGAGCTGTAAAGCTCAGTTGAAACTGAGCTGTAAAGCTCAGTTTCAACTGAGCCTTACCGCTCAATTTCGCTGAGCCGAAAGGCTCAGTTTCAACTGAGCATTACGGGTCAGCGAAACTAAGCCTTACGATCGGTTTCAACTGAACCGATAAACCCAGTTTCAACTGAGCCTTACACTCAGTTTAAATAGAGAAAACTATACCACTAAATAGATAAGGATGGCTACATTCTTTTCGAAGACGTATTACCTGGATATCAATAGAGAAAACTATAAATCAATAATCAAAATAATGGAAAACAATCAGTTAACATAATCCAGTTTATCATACCAAAAATTGAGCAATTTTATACACCATTCTCCCCCTCAGTGCAAGAAAGTGATTGTGGAATGTAATTTGTAGTAGATTGTTAGTTATGAAATGATGTAAAATTTCATGAATATGATCTATATACCACATGAAAAATCATATCTGCAAAAATTAGCTTAGTGCAAAAAAAATTATATGGAAAACTTGATAAGGGGACAAGGGAATTGAAGGGTACAATGTCGTTTAGTGACCGATGACAGGATGTTGTACATGCAAGGAGAAAAAAATAAATGTACATTGAACACATAAATGTAAGGGGAGGCAATATTAAGCATCCACTCGCTACAAGAAAAGCTTTGGTTCTTCGAAGCATAAATGGTTTTAAAACATGTTTCAGAATATGAAATTGGCGCTTAACTTTATCGGCATTGTGACCTATATATCAAGTATGAAAGTACATATAAGTGTCTTGATTTGGCAATAAAACAAAATGAAATCGGACATGGTTTAACAAATATATGAAACGAAGTAATCATATTGCAACCGTAAAACTCTTAGTTCAGCAGGATACATACGAGTGCACGTTTGATGAACTACCAGCTTCTTTGAATGTTGATATAAATTGCTCAATAATTCCAAAGATTAAGGACATGCAGAAATGCATCAAAGCCCCAAGCTCATATAGATTGTTCTAGATAGGAGTTCCTGTCATCAACAAATGCCTTGGCATCACAAACTGTTCTTCAAGTTGCTTTGTCCAGTTCAAACTAATAAAGAAGCTACTTTGTCGGGTTACTCTTTATGATGTGTAGTACTCTACAACTCTTATTTCCAAGTCGGTTGTTTGTACGCAATAATGATTAAATATTATTAATCGACTGCTTTTTAATTAATTATATATTTGTGCAATAACCATATCATGTTGTAACACATTGATACAAAAAATTACAAAATCAATTTGTATGCATGAAGCTAGCTACCGACTGACAAATCATTTACTGGGGACTTCCAATCTTTAAGTAGTTTCCACATTGTTCATCATCATTTATAGTTTTACCTGTACCTTGGACTTCACAGTAACTGCCATGCAAGCTTATAAATCGATCGATTAAAACACATCTTATAAATCGATTTTCTATGTTCAAAATTTGGATAGAACGGTAAAGTGCTTTAATTAGCCTGATGATTTCGAAAAGGCTAAAGCACCAATAAAGTGAGTCATGGACCACTATGACATAAGATTGACACAAGTTCAGTAAATTCATAGGATTGAGACACACGTTCATGGGGTCATCGATAATGATGGTTGTTTTACCAAAATTTGTATGAATGTTAATTTCTACATTTACTAACTTTAGAAAAGCAAGAGATTGTAACTGATTCATTTGACAAGCATGGAACTATGAATCTCAAGACTATATATCATTCAATTAAACACAATGAGATTTTCCCTTGACATAAATAAATTTCTCCTACACGCAAAGCCATTCAAATCCGCAGATTACATGTTAACAAATAACAAGTATTTGGCTGAAATAAAAATTAATGGACCAAAAATCATACTGTAGACTTTCAATAGAAACTATTTGGCTGAAATCCAGATTAATGGACCAATAATCCATTTAAGTTTACAGACTTAGATGCTGAAAGCCTAAACTAACATATATGAACTTGTAATTGATGGCGTGTGATATTGTACCTAAACTATAATCTCTATAATATTTCTAAATCATGAAATCAAAAACGTGGCATCGAAGAAAAGGAGTATACGGCATCATAACTGGAAAATCAGACTCAGTTTATGATCAATCCTAAAAATTCCAATTTCATCACAGGCATTAAATCGTGCAAAATCGAAATCAAATCAGATCAAATTCGAAAATAAAATCATACCAAATCAGTTTGTCCTCAGAGGAAGTGATTTAACGAGTGGAAGCTGTCTATAGATCTGAAGATAAAGAATCACGATGATATATACAGCCATAACGTAACCCTAAACATGGTATCGAAAGAAATATTCATCCAATAAAATCAAAATTTACCAGATTTGTAACCTGAGGAGCGGTTCGAATTGATTAGGGCAGAAACTTTTTTAATTAGAGAAGAAATCGATTGGCATGGGTAGTGGGAAATAAAAAAAGGGGGGAATGAAAAAAAGAGCGCGAGAGGGAAATGAAAAAAAGGGAGGGAGCACGCCTCTTTTTGGCAGGAAATTTTTACACTAAGGTTACCTAGGTTTGATACGGTCTATAACCCAATCAAATTCAAAGTAGGTTCTAAGCCTTTTCTAAACAGCTAGGCACGGCTCAGAACCCTCTCAAATTTAATACGGCTATAGACCGTATCAAATTTAAAGGATAGGGGAGTGGCAAAATAAGCTTTATGGTGTAGTGCTAAGGTGACAAATAGTTGTACTTATAAAATAATAGGTTATATTTGCATATTTGAATTCTGCCTACATAAAAAGTCGCTATTATTTTGTGAAAACTACAGTAATTTATTTATATTACCTCGGAACTGAATGAGATTTGGACTGATAGGCTCTCAACTAAATTACGAATATGTAACACTTAGGTATTTCATCCTATGAACGAACACTATAACTCTCCAAGGTGATTAACGTTTATACTTTGAAAATAAAAAACTAATTCATCGGTCATCCAAAAATTCGATCTACTTTCTTCTATCTCCAATTTCCACAAAAGACCATCCCGCTTTCACCGTCTTCATATTCTCATATTTGTAATCTACCTACATACAAAGTCGCTATTTTTTTTGTAAATTTGCAGTATTTTCTTCATACTGCCTTGGAACCTGATAACACTTCAACCAATAGATTCCCATCTAAATTACGGATAGTGTGAAATACTCGGACGTTTTGCCCTATGATCGAACACTATAGTTCTCCAAGGGGACTACCACTTGTATTTAGAAACTAATAGGCTTTACTCCCATATTTGAAGTCTGCCTACATACGAAGTCCCTATTTTTCTGTAAAAATTGCAGTAATTTTTTCATACCACCTTGGAACCGAATGAGAATTCAACTGGTAAACTCTCACATAAATTACGGACAGTATGGAATACTCGAATGTTTCGTTCTGTGAACAAACACTGTAGCTCCTCAAGGTGACTAACAGTTGCACTTAGAAAATAACAAGCTACATTCACATATTTGAACTTTTCTTACATACAAAGTCACTATTTTATGTGAAAATTGCAGTAATTTCTTTATATTACATCAGAACCGATTGAGACTTCGACCGGTAGGCTCTCTACTAAATTACAGACATTATTTAACACTCGAGTATTTCATCCTATGAATGAACACAATAGCTCTCCAAGGTGATTGACATTTATCATTAGAAAATAACAAACTAATTTTAATAATTAATAATTACGACACTATAGTCTCATGCTTTCTTCGTTATCAAAGATTCTCATGTTTCTCTCTACACAAATATGATAAATCGAAGTTCTTAATGCGACATAAGCAATATCTTGCATGGCGTTTTCATTCTAAAAGCTGATTTAAGCTCTTTACTTTCCTTTAAAAGATCTACAGTAACTGGATGAATAGTTCTCATTTCGATCGGCAAAAAGAGATGATGTGTTTTTGTAGTTATAACGGAAAAAATATGCCCATAAGTTTCATTCTTTCTGCAGCACAGTGGACACTGAATATCAAGTTGGAGAAACACTCTGCTATTTTGAAAGACATCAGTTTTATAGTTGTTAATGTTGTGATACAAACATTGTACTACAACTGGAAATGCACTGAGGTGCTCATACTTATTTAGTTTTTGTATTAGTAGACAGTATTATTTGGTTTCACTGCTATGGTTTAATGAATTACATGTTTTAATAATTTTTATGTCATGTGCAGCTTGAATAATTCAAAATAATCATAGTATATATATACCATATCATGCCTGAACTTAGAAAGAGTCTTATTTTAAATAGGTTATTCTACTTAATAATTTAAGAATTCAGTCCATAGATATATGAACGATTATGGAGCATGAGCATTGACTAATTATGAAACATATTTATGACTTAAGTTTATATTCATGAGGTTATCATGAGACATCTGTACCACTAATCAAGAAAACAAATATATGAACATTATGGATGTTTGATTAATGGTTATATTATGAGATATATTGATGGCTTAAGTTAGTTTACAATTATGTTAATTAGCTTTCTTTGCAAACTTAGGAAGCTACCGATATGGTCTTTTCTTGCAATTAATCCAAGAGTACAAAAAAATATTGGCTTAGTTGCTCTTATTCACTTCTTAAGTGCATGTTAAATTAAAAAATATAGCTTTCGGTAACTGGATCTCTATATGGGTATGTTGAGCAATAGAGGCAGTTTTATTATCCATTTTGCCTCCATTTATCATTTGGGACACCATTTATAAAGGCAAATGCTAATTTGCCTCTCATGAAAATTGGGGCAGAACAACATAATTATTTGCCTTTAATCGAAGCAGTAGTGGCATTTAAGTTTGCCTGTAATGTTTATAATTTTGGTAGTGGAAATTTTATAAAGGAAGTTTGAGTCAGTAATTTGATAAAGCGTAATTTATTTTAGCCATTTATGTTAAATTAAATTTTATTAATATAAATAGAATCTAAATATTATGTCACTGTCATTTCTTAATGAAAACTAAAACTTCATAAGCGTAGTATATTATTTAAATTTTAGTTTACACCAACATTCCTTTATCTTTCTTCGTTTAATTAAATAAATAGTTTCGAACACTTTTCAGGTTAATCGTCTATGTTATAAACATTTTTCAAGCTAATCATTTATGTTATTTCACGTTACTTCACCACCTACCATTTATAAAGTGGACATAAGAACCTCATTTGAATGTCATGATAAAAAATAGAACCAGCAATAACATGAGGATATTGTCACAAGAATACACACCTACATAAATTTTATGTAGAATATAGCAAATATGCAACTACTTCCGAATAAGGAACTTCACCCAAAATAAAAAAAATCTATAGACCAGAATAGATTTTAGTTATGCATAATTGTAAATGTTACTTTAGAATAAAATATCACCATTTTAATACATTCACCATTAGAATTTAGCTTATAGTTTTTAGCAATCACTTATAACCAACACAAAAACATCACAATGGTTTACTAACTAATCAACATAGAAAAGAACCTACATTAAATAAAACTGTTGAGATTACATAATCTTAAGAAGATCTTAGAAACTTTACCAAAATAAAAATGAGAAGGTAGACCTAGTACGAAGATTTGTGTCTTGTGTAATAGTTAACAATGGTGTAAAAGTTAACAATGAAACGTTGAACTACGCAACCATATCTTTTTGTTTGATACCGACTTGCTTCTAGCACATGATGTCAAACATTACACAAAAGCTAATGTTTCCAATACGAGAGTATACAACTATACATAATTTCTTAAGTAGCTAATTTCTTCTATCCCCCTATACCCAACCAATAAGGACCCCCTAAATTCCATCTTTTTGTAATTAAGCCCTCTGACTTTATTGTAAAAAGGTGAAAACCAGGAATTCTTATTGATTGGGTATAGAAGGGATAGAGGATTTAGATAGGGGTTTTAAGCCACAAGGACAAAGTCAATCAAAAATTTATTCATAAGTACGGTCAACAAAAAAATTATCCTTAAGGACAAATTCACACTAGATAATGGAATTCAGGGGCCCACTATCATTTTATAGTTAAATCTATATACTTCATCCATTCCTATGCTTAAGGTCGGCTATCTGTATTATTTTCATCCCAAACTCAACCATATACAAACTAATGATAACCCAACAGAATAACAATCAACTGAACCCGTAAATAGCCCGAGCTAACCGTAACATAAACCAATACCTTAGAGTCAATACAAAGCTCAAATAAACCACAACCCTTGTTGAGTTGGCCAATGAAAATGAGACCGACCAAATACACTCATTAAAGAAAACACAACATTACCACACTAATATATAACACTAAGGCAAATTCTGTTTAAATCCAGGAATTTGCTGAGTTTACCCAGCAAATCGAAAAAATGAGGGTAAACTCAGCGTTTTACTGAGTTTACCCACGAATTATTAAAAAAAAAGACAATTTTGTCTTCCCTCGTATGGGCTTTACGAGATTCTTCATCTTACCTCGTAGAGCACCTACGAGGTGCCTTTAGGTTACCTCGTAGGGTCCGTACGAGGTAAACTGAATAATCTCGTAGGACCCTTATGAGGTGCCCTAAAGGCATCTCGTAGGGGCTCTCCAAGGTAAGCTGAAAATAAATAAAAAATTGTAAAGCAAAAACAGTTTGATCATGCAATTTTCTGGGTTAACTCAGCAAATTCTTGGATCCAAAAAGAATTTGGCTAACACTAATTCCAGATATAATTCTGCTCCAATATTAAAGAAAACTTATTTTTCATGATCAGAAATCATAAAAACACAGTCCACTTGAACTAATATTTGCCATGAGATGGGAAGAATTATCTCAACGTGCACAAATTCCTACAAATCCAACTCTGAAAGCAATCATATGGCATATAGGAACTCAAAATTCAACTCTGGAAATGCTACAAGAGCAATAAAAAGGTACATGTAAAGATATCGTTGAGTTTGGGACTTCCATAAGCTACACTACCAATCTAACTACTACTTGAACATCTTATAAGGACCTCACTAACCAAAAAGTAACCAAGCAAATTAAATAACAGCATGTCAAACATAAATCCACTTCAGATGTAATAATAATGGGAGTTACACTAGAAGGGATCTTACATGCAACAAAATAATGGGTAAAAGTGAATGTGATTTTATTGAATTTTTTTTTAAGATGTCAACAAAACACTCCATCCTGATTGGTGGAAATCCTGATTGAAAAGTACCAACTCTAAATTGAACGACTCATAGCTGGCAATACATACCGCGGCTCTAGTTACCAATAAGGATAGACATAAATAATCAGAATAAATATCTTTCAATGCTTCATCAATGGCGGACACAATGTTAAGGATTAATCGCGAACACAGCTATGGCGGAGGCTCTCTTTTCTTCTTCTCGCCAAGATCTTAGATTGAGAAATTCCATTTCTTCTCAATCGATTAATCTTCCTTCCTTAGCAAATTCTAAGAAAGATCCCCAACGCTTATGCGCTGATGTGATTAGAAAGTCTATTGTTTCTAATCGGCTTTCTCCCTTGTACAAGTTTTTGTTTAATTGGAAATTTCTTGGGAAGCGTTTATGTTTTAGATGTGGTGATTCAAGACACATCGCCAAAGATTGTAGGAATTTGATTCGATGCTTCAATTGCGGTGTTTTAGGGCATCGGAGAAGCGGTTGTCCAGAGATATATGGAGGCAATTTGGGTTTTGTATTGATGCACGTTAATTGTTTGAAGTTATGCCAAAAGCTTAATTCTTTTTTGAATCTTTATGAAATGATCAGCTCGAATCAGAAAGATGATGGTGCGTATATGTTGCTGTTGATGGGTTGGCACATAGAGGGATTAGTGGATGGCGTTCTGTGGAGAAAGAAGATACAGATTGCTTCAAGAAATGATAGTTATCCTCCTCTTCCTCGACCGCTAGGGAGGAAAGAACATGCCTTATCTTTTTGTATTAATTACTTGAAATTGTGGAGGATCTTCTCTGATTCGGTTTCGAAGAATAAGCGGAAGGGATTCCGATTATTAAATGAGATTTTGTTTCATTTTGATATTATTAATTCTGGGGTGAACTGTGGTCATAGGGATGTTGATTCACAGGTTATTTTGAAAGGTGTAGAGGACATTGATTCGAGGGCCGAGGGGAATTCTTCTCATAAGGCCTTACAGTCGGATGTTGTTACTATTTCAATGGGAGGTTTGAATTCTAAAGTGATAGATGGCTCTTTGATAAGTGAAGAGGAGATGGTGAGATCCGATGGGAGGAGCATGGTTTTCGATTCAATGCTCTTTGATCCATCAGTTCAGAAGTGCTTTGATAATTCTGTGAAGATAGTGTCAGCAAGTAATGATGAAAATGTTTTTTTGAATAATAGAATAGGAAATGAGATGGTAACAGGTTTGGCAGGGGAGGTTGTACAGGAGTTCGTAACTGGTATTCCTGTTCTGGCTACATCCTGTTTATCCGAAGGAGATGGAGCTGATGTACTTGTGACTGAAGACGTTAATTTGTTTAACAGTTTTGGGATTTTGGAAAAACTAGATGAAGAAGATGTGTGTAGGCCAGTGGATGACGTGCATGGAATGAATACAAGGAAGGAGGTAATAAATCTTGTCATGTATCCTGCATTGAAGTCAGTGTCGAGGAGTGTACCATTGATTTCCATCCTAAATTCTGGTTCTCATGTGATAAAGGAGAGAGTGATTTCTCCAGTGGTTAAGAGGAGAAGAAGCTTATCTGTTATAAAGCTTGATCTTTGGTCTACAATGAATAAGGAGATTAGCTTGAGTTCGGTGCTTTCAGGGATGTATAATAGTCTGGGTTCATTTTCACATTGGGTTTCTTTGACCTGCGATGAGGCTCATAGTCAGTTTGGAGACCCGGTTTCGGATAGATTGCAAGAGGATAACGGAGAGATTTCTCTGGTTTGTGATAGGTCTCTTTCTTTGACGAAGAGGGGTAGGCGCAGGAGAGTTATCCCCAGTTCGGGACTGGTCCGTCGTAGCAAGCGTATTAGATCTTACACTGTCTCTTACCATGGAAAGCTTCCGAGTTAGAAGCTGGTAGCAGCAACTCATTCGGGCTCAGTTATGCTGATGGGCTTTTTAGTATGCTGTTGAGGATTGGAGATGGCTCTTACTTTGGAGTCTTCCGTGTTTGGCTTGGAGTATTAGATTGTGATAGTCTTCTGTTTTTGATGTATTGTGTTGGGTGAGGCTTGCCATTGCTCATATTGTTGTTTCTTTGTTTTTATCTAGGCTGGTAGTCTGTCTTTGTAATCATTTTTTCTTCCATATATATATATATATATATATATACACACATATATATGTGTACTCTCTTCTTTTCAGAAGATCACACATTTTTCTTTCAAAAAAATGCTTCGTCAATGGTTACAATTCAGTACGTAATTCCGCTTCATGACTTCTTTCATTTGGCTGTGTCTGTTATCACGTTCTTCCATGCTCTCCCTCCCTTGTTGCTTCAATGAATAGATCATCATATATAGCTCCTTGAACGATAAGAGTGAGCCGACAATTTAATGTTTCATCCGGTGGTAGGATTGTCGCTCCTTGAACAATAAGAATGGGCCGATCATTTATTGTTTCATCTGGTGGATTGTCTCCCATGTATTAAGCAGGATCGACGACTCTGATTTGGATAGTCTCACATCGTCAATGACTCACTTTGCTACAACAAATTGTGTGTGTCAACTTATATGAGTAGATTGCGTGTTACATATGGGAAACCTACCCGTCCGCAAATCGGATCTGTTTTCAAACCCCCCCTCCCCTTCTCCTCTTCTCCGGGGATGATATTTAAGATCAGTATTCCACCTTGTCATAGCTACATCTGGAGTATCATTGTCCAGACAGTATATATGACCAATGCCTTCACTCTACTTGATACCACGTTGAGAACTATGACCCAAGCAAATTCCATGTTTCTTGAAGGTTTGTTGTTGTATCAGTTAGTGGGGCAAGTCCTCTGTCATTGTTGGAAGTTGTGAATAAGTCGGGTAATTAGGAAGATATTGATAGTGGGGATCATTTGGAAAGATTTGCTGAAGATGTAGATCTATTTATTTGAGTTCATAATCATGCACGCAAGCTGCTTTTTCTGAAGTCTATTGGAACCTGCTGCTGCTATAATGAATGACTGTTCAAAATCTTATTCCGTTAACGTTTCCATACCAGCAGGGATGTTGCAGGCTCTTTTCCTACGATAGGCTCCAAACTATCATCATTTTTTAGCAGGAGCGCCAATGAAATGCAGATGATTACATTGTTGGAAATTTTCAACATTACACGGACCACACATGTAAAATAAAACATGTTATGTTATTTCGATGTAAATATGATTAAAGTGATCAAATAAAATAGTAAAATGAAGAAGGTTTAAAAGATGTAACTGTCATGTAAAGAATACATAGAGACCAAAGTGATTTTCAATTTGTTTAATGGCCGAACTATTGCACTATTATACATACTGAATTATAATCCTCAAATTACACAAGTTTTAGTTATTCTCCTGATATTTTCTATAGAAATAATTCAAATTTAGGTTTATGTCAATTTGAAAGATCATATACAACTCTTATCTTTTAGATCTTAACCAGTTAATCTTCTTTCAGTGAACAACTATGGATTCATATATCGCTCCCGCTAATTCTTTTAATTTCTTTGATTTCTTCTCAATCAAATCAATATATGGGTCATATATTCATATTTAGGGTTTCATTTTTACTTAATCCAAAAGTGCATATAGAGAAATCCTAACAAGTGGTATCAGAGTCACTTATTATTAATTTCGTTTGGATTTATTTTGGTATGTTTTGTATAACGACCCGATGGGAATTCGACTCTCGAATTTTGACAATAATACATAAACCCGTATTACTAGCCAAAACCTAAGTATCAAAAATACGAGATAGTTAATAGAAAGAAGTTAGATGGTGATAAAAGATAAGAAAAAAAAATATTAGAATGGAAGAAAAGAAGAAGAATCAACACAACACAGAGTCTCACATTGCAACGGAACAAAATATAATATAGAGATAAACTTTTTTTGAGAGCTTGAAATAATACCTACAAGCATTAGAGTACATCTGACAATCCGGACTGTTATATCTAGTTGTCCTCATATACAATACAGTGGAATAATACTAGATACTATCTTACGTCTGGACTTCTCCGACTCATCTCTAGACTTCACAGCATCTTATCCTGAACCTGTAAAACTCAGTCTAATCCGAGCATTGCGAACGCCACGGATCAGTTTGGTGAACCAGCATGAGAAAAACTAATTAAGTTTACAGGTATCATCCAACTTGATTTTAAAGTTAAAAAACTTTTGAAAGGTGAGGATAATCATAAGACCAGTTCAAACATAAGCACATACGGTTTTCCCCTTACGATAAACGAAAATATTTTTGATATAAAAACTAATCTGATATTATAATAGTGTCTAAATCAAAAAAAATAACCATCTAGTAGAGCGGTTGCATCTTATGCTCCACATATATAGTATATAATCAAAAAAACTATGGGGCTTTTATTGGAGAATGGTTTCCAACTATGGCAAGGTACGGGACCAGCTTCCGAACAACGTACCTCCGGAAATGTATACATTGAAGTTCAACATGAACTTCTTGTAACCTAGCTAAACATGTCGGTCACTCATTCTACTTGAGTGTACCAAATATATCATTATCACGGTTGGGGGCCAGTCAACATGCCGAGAGCATACAAAATAAAAGGGGCAACCAAAGGTATTTGATTTCTCCAGATCTGGTAATGATATACCTTAATGGGTGCTACTCACATAGTCATGCGGCCTACCCGATTTCTATCATTTCCTGGTCGATGAGGCTTGAGGTTATAATTACCATTTTAGAACATCTTACCGCCATTTACTTTGAATGTCACGTTGTCAGATCAGCCAGAAAATCACTAATTGATTTCCATAAAAATACCGGGTGTTAAACTAAGAGAAGTTGCCTTCTTCGCCACCAAATAGGTACGTTTGAAGAAATCGACGTACGTGACCCCCTTTGGAAATACTTTATCAACATCCGTCCATACAAGTCATCTAGGAATAGGATGATCCGAAGGCACCTTCCTACCACATCCTAGGAATCATCCTATGGATCAGTAGCAGGTAGTCCTTGCAATCCGTAGATTTCAATCATGATAGAATCACAAGTCAAAATATCTTCGCGAGCTACCCTTAGAAATTTAATGAATAGTTCTTCTGCTCACGAAGATCGACGGTCTTAATGCTCCATCTTCAATCAGCATACGTATTCGCTGGTTCGGAATGGTTTTTGAATATAACTCGATCCAGGTCTTTCCGTACCAACAATCTATTTGGTCAGATTTTGATAGTTGATTATTTAACTATCAAAATAAGCATAATTAACATAGTAATTATGACTTATTGGAACTTGTGATCGTTCTACATCGTTGATTATGCCAGATGATTCAGTAGTATCATTTTTCGGATGGCAAGTGTACTGAGTTGGTTGCATCACAATAACAATGTCTAGATAGCCCATCTACCTTTACCCATGCATCATAGTCTCTGCGCAAATAGTCATAACAAGTTTTAAATATTTTATGGATAAAATTTACATGCCATTTTTCATTAAACTTTTTCCCTGATTTTGTCTATGAACCTTTAGTAAGAGACATTCCTTTGTACGCATGGCTCTCAACTTCCGTCAAACGCATCTCTAGATTTTTTTTTTTCCATTTCAGGATCTTTTGTGAAAGCAGCTCTATCTTTGCAACTATCAACATCCTTATTGTTATCGTAGCCTTTTCCATTAGTTTTTATTGTTAATGGCATAACTGTGATCGACGTTAGTCTATGAATTAGAAAAGCGCGACATTTGTAATAAATTCTGCAAACATACAGGTGTGTAGCATACAGGTCGAACACAGGGAGGTTTAATTAAAACTTATTATTTATTTTTTTTCTTGGGCGTGTTAGACGAAGCTGGAGGTTGATTTTGCAAAATAAAAAGTGAAACTACAATTAAAAGATGCAATTAAATTTACTGCAGATTCGAATCTAATCAGATCTGTAATAAATTCAACGATTAAAGATAAAATAGAACAATGGAAATGAAATTGCAGAACAGAATTAAACGAACAGAAAATAACAATTAACAACTACGACAACAGAATTTAAACTTAGAATTGTCGTTGAATCTAATCGAACGACTAATTCTAATATGCAAACAGAAATAACAATAACAATTTGTGTTCTATCAAAACTAATTGAATAGAAACACAAATTGTTAGAAAGGAGCAATAAAACTGAATGAAAAGAAACTTTGTTTAGAATCAAAGAGAGTACAGAATAATGAATCATCTTTACAATGGTTACAACACATATTTATAGATGAGAAAGGGGAAAACCATAATTAGGTCTATGAATACATGGGCCTCCTTATTCATGAATATCTCTTGCCTTCCTTGACTAACTTGATTGGAGAAAATCTGGGCATATCATGGTAAATATTTTCCATATCTTTCAATTTTCCCGTGTGGCTAATTGATTGATAGAAGATTGCATCTAATTAATTCTTCCAAACAAGGACGCTTATCAGACTCCAAAGGCAATATAAGATAAAATCTTCAAAATTGATTTTTCTTCTTGGCAACAATTCAATCAGAAATTCTTCTAATTGAAATTGAATGATTTGAATTTAATTCCATGATAAGAACATGGCTATTGTTGAAATGTTAATTGGTGCACATCATAAATACATACACATGAATATGTGTATGTATATATATAACATAACACTAATCCAGATATTTCTCAAAGCAAAGGGCCAGTGTGAACGCGCTCCGTTTCTTTGGCAAAAAGTAAGCTTGACGGGGTTCGAACTCAAGTCTCTCAGCACCAATTCCTATGCCTTTACCAGTGAGCTACTACTTCTTTTGCAATTGAAATGAATTTGATGTGAGGAAGTAGCTCTTTCTTGTAGTTGGCCTTTGATTTGAATTGAAGGAGGCAACGCTTGAAATCTGTAAAAACACATAAAAAATACCCAAAGTATCATTTATTTATTTACAAAAGATAAAGCATAAGAGTCATAAAATAAACACTTTTCAATGTCAATCAAACTGTTAAACCAAATATATCATACGAAATGTAGTAGTGCAGTCTACATACTTGTACAATTAAATTTAAAAATACATTGATCAGATGGAGTAGTGTATTAAATTAGCTGTAATTTTATGCAAGAATGCATAACACATTCAAATCTTATACTATCTAACTAATAAACGATCTCTAAAACTACCACCAAAAAATAAGTACAAAAGTAATAATCTATATCACATCTCAACTTGGAACTAATTTTTTTAATTTAGTCACCTAAAAGAACTAAAAACTAACTAAATCTACAAAATCGCTCTAACACCGACGTCAGTTCCATTTTCTATTAACTATTAATACGTAAACATAATTAAAATAGTAATTGAAATAAGACACTGGGACACCAAACATAGTTGGTGATTTCTAATTGGTCAAAATGAAATCAAGGCACCAAATATCAGTTTAAGCATCAAAACTTAAAAATATACTGTGAGCATCCTAATGACAACAGATTTTACCAACTACTTATAAACGAAGCAGTTCCACGAGAGGAAGCCAATTTTGATATGATAAAATAACCGTGAGCTTTCTCTTTGCCACTGGATTTAAATTAACATCCAAAATTCTTGCTAACATATCAATGGTATCAATAATATTTTCACTAATCATAACTATAAACACACTTATAATTCAGCCCCCACCTATATATACTCCATGGCTTCCATATTTTGAGGGATCGGTTCCTAACTCCACGAAGTGCTGCTCATTTGTTTTCTCAACTGTTCTAAGTCTTTCTAACCTCCATTAGAGTTCATTCAAGCTTCAATCTACAATCTCATTCAACATGAAATCTACAAAGATCAATCCGAATGCAAATCATAGAAGATTTGTCCCATTAATCTTTGCAATTCCAGAGATCTAAGGATTTACATACCAAATTTGAGAGTTAAATGAGATTAAAATGGAATGTGTAAAATTGAGATAATCATGTATTTTATAATCTCCGCAATGATAATGAAAGTTGCTTCTTTAGCGGACGTAGGTCATATTTAGACCGAACCACTCTAATTCTCTTGCATTTTACTTTTTCCCTGCATTTATTTGTTCTTAGCTTTGTGTTTGATCAAACTTGAAGTATTGATAAGCATTTTGGGGTGTAAGTGCCACTTTTTGCATAAACATTCGTAAACATAGTAGATTATTTAAATTTTAGTTTACACCAACATTCCTTTATCTTTATTCGATTAATTAAATAAATAGTTTCGAACACTTTTCAGGTTAATCAATTATGTTATAAACATTTTTCAGGTTAATCATTTATGTTATCCTACATGACTTCACTATCTACCATTTATAAAGTGGACATAAGAACCTCATTTGAATGTCTTGATGAAAAATAGAACCAGCAATAACATGATGATATTGTCACAAGAATACACATCTACATAAATTTTATGTAAAATATAGCAAATATGCATCTACTTTCGAATATGGAATTTCACAGGAAAAATAATATCAATAGACCAGAATAGATTATAGTTATTGCATAATGATAAATGTTACTTTAGAATAAAATATCAACATTTTAAAATATTTAGCATCAGAATTTAGCTTATAGTTTTTGGCAATCGCTTATAACCAACACAAAAACATTACCATGGTTTACTAACTAATCAACGTAGAAAAGAACCTACATTAACTAAAACCGCTGAGATTATATAATCTTAAGAAGATCCCAATAAACATTACCAAAATAAAAATGAAAAGATAAACCTAGTCCGAAGATTTATATCTTGTGTCATAGTAAACAATGCATATATTTTATTTTATTTTGTTCGATACAGACCTGCTACTAGCAGACGAGGTCAAGCTTTACACAAAAGCTAATGTTTCGGATATGAGTATACAGAATCAAATCTAACATTAGAGTCACTACAAAATGCACAGGGAATTGCGACGGCTGATAGGCGTTGGCGGCCGTCGCAAGCCGTCGCAAAGTGCCGTCGCAATTTTAGTCGTCGCGATGCCAAAATTGCAACGGCTTGAGCGACGGCTCCGTTGCCATTTTAGCGACGGCTTGCAACGGTAAATTGCTTACGTGGCAAGTAGTTGATTTTACCGCCAAGCCGTCGCAAACCGTTGTTAAGCGTTACAATGTTGCCGTCGCAAGCCGTCGCAATATACCAACCAAATTGGCGTCGCAAGCCGTCGCAAACCGTCGCAATTCTGGAAAAAAATTATTGCACTGCAAACAGCAGTTCCATTCCTTCAAGCCACACAACCACAAACCAATCCAATACCATCACATTGGCCACTATCAGACCACTATTATCCCATCAATTCGTCACCAACTCAAACCAAATGAAAAAGAAACCAAAATTAAAACCACCATCATAAAATATCATCACATAACATCCAAAACACTATATCCATCGTCATATATCGTCGTCATACACATCAAAACATACCATATCGTCCTGAAAACACACCATAACGTCACCAAAACACACCATAACATCGTCAAACATACCATATCGTCATGAAAGCAAAGTATATGTACATACCTAAGCATAAACCAAAGTATATGTCATCCAAACTAATCTTCCGCCGCCTCGTCGTCGTCGTCTTCGCCTCCTTCACTTGTAGCATCTCCTCCCTGCCCAGGCATAAACCCATACTCCTGAAGGTAAGCTGCAATGCGCTCATCTACGTCATGTTGCATCTGGGTTTTTCGCCAGTCCATCATTTCGTTCATCTGCTCCTGCATCCGAGCAATAGTCTCCTCCTCCATCGACCTCCTAAAAGCACTCTGAGTAGCCTGCGAAATAATTAAGTTCACATTAAATTTATTAGCTCCTGATTGTAAAATAAAACGCGTTATGTTTCCAATTCAAAACATTAATATAAAATGCACTAATTAATACCCACAATTTATATATTTATGGCATCACATCGTTGTAAATTATTAAGTTTGTAATTTAAGTCTTACCTCCTGATTACCGTATCCATATCGCCTGTTACGAGAAGGCGGCTTTATGATAGAGTCCCATATACGATCAGACTGCGCGACTGTAAGCTCCTCTTGTCCACTAGCCTGCAACACTCTAGTAGACTCTGTGTAGTATCTCTCCTACATACCAATACAATTTTAACACCAATGTTGTAAAATTTACTTATATATTGTGATATGAACGAATATGGAACATTTTAATTCATACGGATAAGCATATTTACCATTACACTCGCACTCTTCGAATCCGCCCATTCATACGTAACATTTCCTTCCTCGTCGGTATGCTCCACCGCATGTGTACGTCTGAATACCTCTGCCATCGAAGGCTCTCTTCCGATCTTTGCATGCTGAGTAAACATACAGTAATAAAATTATTGAAAATATGAATAAATGATATACACTAAATTTTAACGTGAACATAAGCTACAAATATTTAAAATTTATACCAATTCTCTCCTATGATCTTGAAATGATTTAGAGCCACCACGGTGTAGACCAGGATTCTTTTCTCTGTTCGCTTTATTTCTGGATGCTACTTCGTATTACATTTAATACACGATTATGTAAAATACTGCAATCAATATAAATTATATCTTACTTTAGCTTTTTCCGTCTGCCAGTACTGTTGAAATGCTGCCCAAACATCATCACTCATCCACGAAGGCTTTTTTCCACCTGTCTTCGCCCTTGAAATTGTCTCCCGATAATTTTTACGCATCTTCGTATTCCAAATATCCAAAAAAGTGTTCATGTCATGCTCCTTAACACGGACAACGGCCTGCATATTAGATTTATTTTCAATTATTTACAGTATATCAATTTTCAACACTCGTTTAAAAAATTACTTACAAGTACATCAGCCAGAATGGCATTCTTAATATGGGGTGGAATAGAATCCCAATGCGGCCAAGCTCTCGACATCCTGCTTATGTAAGAATTCCTCGATATATCTAATACGAACTGTGATGGCTGAAAATGTAATCCTCTGCGTAGATGTTGATATAAAAATTTGATCATATATTTTGAATAATCCAAATTGAAATAAAATTAAATTGACATTTACCTGGCACTTTTGGGAACAATCTGCACAGGAGTACGCTGATCTGGAACAAAGCTGCTCGGACCTGCTCCTGGCGAAGGAGTATGCTGAGATGGTGAAGGAGTATGCGGAGATGGTGAAGGAGTAGGCTGAGATGTACTCCTCGATCGTCGTCGCTGTCTTTCATCCGACATATCTGTTGCAATCATATAATGTGCATACAAAATAACTTGAATTATTAACATCAGTCATCGCTATCATTACATAATTCGTAAACGAGAAGAACAATATTGCATAACATACATAGTCAACATTATCATTACATAAATTAGAATAGTAAATAACGTAAGTAAATTCCTAGCTAAGAACAATCAACATCATTATTAATTACATAGCTCAGAATAGTACATAACATAATACATAGCTCATAATAATACATAACATAAGTACTTATAACATCAGTCTTCATCTTGTTCGGATTCAGACTCAGTCTCATACTCTATATCATTTTCTTCAGTACTTACAAATGCATCTACTAATACATTCGCTTCATCATTCAACGGCCCTACATCAATGTCATCAGCTATTATTATTTCGGTATTTGGATCTAGATCCTCTTGATACGCCACTTCGTCTGGAATATTATTTCCATCAAATGTAAATCTTGCCTTTGTTTTAAAAACAGCCCACCAATCTGCTTTATCTTTTTTTAAGGACGGATACGGAGCAAAATAGACTTGTAATGCTTGCTTAGCTAACACAAAAGGATCATATTTATAGTAATGCGACGTATGCCTTATTTCGATTAGCTTATAATCTTTGTGCACGTTAATTCCAGAACCAGGAACAGTGCTAAACCAATTGCATTTGAATAGATAAATTTTCTCTACGGGCTGAACATAATATGTCAACTCTACAACTTGCGTTAAGATGCCGTAAAAATCCTTTATATGCTCCTCTGGATCATCACTACCCTTGACAAATACACCGCTGTTATACGTTAATTTTTCAGCTCCGTAGTCATCGGTATTGAATTTAAAACCATTGACAAAGTATATTGGATAAGTTTTGACATTTATTTTTGGTTCGATAGCAAGATGTCGTAATCCTTCGTTAACAACAGAGTTTTTGGGATCATGAACATAGTCTGAGAACCATCCAGCAAAGTCTTTACTGAGATCACCAGATGGATATTGTGATTCTTAGATACTGCAAATATGTGTTATGTTCCTTTTTTATTAATAGAGACAAATAAATATATAATTGAAATGTATATGAATTTAGTATCACCTGACAAATGGTGCAACTTCCGCACAATTTAACAAAACATATGTGTGTGCCACTTTGTAATCTTTCTGGCTTCCAATGCTTTAGATGTTTTAGATGTTTGCACTTACTACATCTGGCTTCCAATGCTTTAGATGTTTGCACTTACTACATGGACAACGAACGTTTACGTTGCCCCGATTGTTAGATATAGCGAATCTAATAAATTCTTGGACCCCATTACAAAAATGTTTCTTTATCGACCCTTTCTTACCGGTTCGGGGTTGATACATCCAACTACGATCACGAAAATAATCGGACATTTTCCTGATTTTCGACAAATATGTTAGAAAATTCGATCGAATACTATATTAATTGAAATCTTGTAAAATTTCATTTATAACTACTACATGTTTTCGTTTATTACCTTTTTGCTTTGACGGCCAGTCTACCTACTTCCCATTACAAATATAATAACGCAAGTATATTTTATAAATCATTTCAGGTTAAACGGTTCTACAAAATTTCGGCAGCACTTCCCTTTGGTCCCTGTATCGTACACAAATGCGTGTACACAGGGAACAAAAAGGAAGTGCCGTCGAAATTTTGTTAACCGTTTAACCTGGAATGATTTATAAAATATGCTTACGTTATTATATTTGTAACTTGTCCGAAATACTAGGACAAATCCAATAATATTGTATCAGATGAATATAGATTTCCGTTTTGTATAAAAACGAATACCCATATAATGATCATATGCAACAAATGTCGGACGGGGCCAAATTTATCTAAGGGGTTCACATAAATAGTCAAAAAAACATTTAACCTAAGTTTAAATCAAAAAAAACAATTCAAATGAAAAAAGCGCGCTTTATGTGCTTTGGGCTTTTTTGCGCTTCGTTAATAGGTGCACCTTAAACTTCAAAAAAGCCCCTTAGTTGCGCCTTGCGCCTTTTTCCGTCCACGCTCGCGCGTTAACTACATAGCGTTTATATAATATTTTTGCCTAATTTCAATTTGTAAAATAACATGACAGTGAAAATTATGAAGTATAAATTAGTTTTAGTTAATTTTAGTTTAATGTATAAATTATGAAGTTAATTTTAATAAATTAGTTTCAATTTTTGAAATACAAACTAAGCTTTCAAGTTAAATATTTAATTTCAATTCAAATTTAAGATGTTACGTTATAAACATGTGATAATCATAACCAAGTTACTACAGCAAACCAATCACGTTTACATACATGATAATCGTCGTTTTCATGCTCCTAAATCAAAGTACATATGTGATAATCAATGATTTCAACCTCCTAATCAATTCCACTTATTCTCAAATCAATGTATAACAAAAGCAACATCATATGCATCTCACAAGACAACCAATTTCATGTCCATAGACACTGAATTTACAACCCAATTTAAACATACAAATTAACCCTAAATAACTCTAAATAACCCTAATTAAACATGAAATAGAGTTTAGAAGACATACCGGCACGATTTGAGAGGATTGGAGGGGCTGAAATCGGAGCAAGGGGGAGCGACGGCGGAGAGAGGTTTTTTTTTCTTTTAATTTTCGTTGCAGAAGTGAATTGGGGAAGAAGGAGTGACAGGTAATTATCTCGTCCCGTGCAACGGCTTGCGACGGCTTGCGACGGCCGCTTTTTTAGCCGTCGCAAGCCGTCGCCCTCCCCCGTTGCAGTTCCAGCCGCTTCTTGTAGTGAGTCAACCCACGAAATAACAATCAACCCAACATGTATATAGCCTGAGCTAACCGTAACACAAACCGATACATTAGAGTGAATATCAAGCTCAAAGAAACATTGAACTGGATAATGAAAATACTGAACCCGACACAAATACTCCTTAAATGGAAAAAATTACCAGAATTCTCAATTAATTAGAGAAAACACAACATTACCATATTGATATGCAACACCAGTTCCATATATATTGATATGCAAGCGTATTTGTCATGTTCAGAAATAAAAAAAACACAGCCCACTTGAACTGATATTTGCCATGAGATGGGAAGAATCATCTCAACGTGTAGGATAAAATTAAACAAACTCCAAAGCAAGATCCAACTCTAAAAGGAATCATATGGCATATAGGAACTCAAAATTCAACTCTGGAAATGCTACAGGAGCGATGACGCATCAACAAGTCGACATTTTTGAGTTTGCAGCAATAAAAAGGTACATATAAAGATGTACTGTAAAAACAAGAACACATACATCAATTACTCTTACCAATTAACCAGAAAACTTAATGTTTCTTGACCAACGCCTTTCCTTTATTTTATACCACGTTGAAGAACTATGACCCAAGAAAATTCAATGTTTCTTGAAGGCTTGTTGCTGTGTCATTTAGTGGGGTAAGTTCTCTGCCACTATTGTTGGAAGCTGTGACTACGTCGGGTAATTTAGAAGATATTGATAGTGGGGATCATTTGGAAAGATGTAGATCTATTCATTTGAGTTCATCATCAAGCATGTAAGGTGCTTTTCCTTAAGTCTATTGGAACCTGCTGCTATAATAAAGGACCATTCAAAATCTTACTCCGCTAATGTTTCCATACCAGTAGGGATATTGCAGGCTCTTTTCCGTAGGCTCTCGAGGACTTTCATGTATACAGTTTCCAACAACTTTCGACGGCTACCACCAGTGGGTGTCGGAAGCCATCGACAACCGTTGGAATCACTTGAAAACATAGACGGCGAGTGTTGTCAGAAGCCATTGAAAATTTTGTTCACCGACGACTTTATTTCCAACGGCTTTTTCTAACAACTTTATTTCCAACGGCTTTTTCCGATGACTGCCGACGTTTTTGAACCATCATAAAAGTCATTGTTTCTTGTAGTGGTTCCATAGTTATCGTGTGGTTCAGTAGAAATTTGAGTGCATTTCGTATGAAGGTAACAATATGAATTGTACGTTATCAATCAATTGTTAATCTATATTGTCATATAATATATTCAGATCATAAAAGTGGCAGGACTTTCAACATGTTGATATAATCATTACAGTTGATGTCATTGCCACTTTGTCTTCCACTTCAACCACCTTATTTCTCTGTTTAGGTCTTCATCCTCTAAAGTTGCATCCATATTTAGTTGGATTATACGATGGAAATAATAAGAATTTAAAAATAGTATAATAGAACTTGTTTGATGTTTTTCAACTTATTTTGTTTATCACTATCTTCCCAACGAAATGCGCAACATAAGATACAACTAAAATTAGACAACAAAAGGAAGTGCTGCTTACAACTAAATTTACACAAACATATCAAGAGCGCAAAAGTATAAACTAAGAGAGAAAGGCAAAAGTATAAACTAAGAGAGAAAGAAAAAACGAACATGGACAAGTACGTACCTCAGAAAGAAGCATAAAGAATGATATGGACATAAGAAGGATCAGAGGATGGTTAAAGTTCAAGATGATGACGGAAGCAAATCCTTTGTACCCAAAATCTTCCATCCTTCTATGCCGAATCAATCAAGACTCCATAATTTTCATTTTTTTGCAATTAAGCCCTCTTTTTTCTTCAGCAGTTGAGAGCTTAATTGCAAAAAAATGAAAATCAGAGTGTTCTGATTGGTTGGATAAAGAGATATGAGATTGTGGGTACAATGGATTTAATTTCCTGACAGACTGCGGTGGTTGAAGCGAAAAATGAGATGGACTGGATAAATACCTACAATAGATTGATATCTGATGGCAGAATATTGGATCGATTCTAAAATAAAAAAGGATAGATATAACATTTGCTTAGATATGTGAAGCAAAAGTTTAGGCAAGTGGTGCTAAAAATTTAACATCGTGAAAACTCGTAGGTGGCAAAATGTTTTCCAATGATGTCCCTTTTAAGGTGAAATCCTATCCGTTCTTTTTCTCCCCCGTTATGTTAAAGCAATTTTATTAAATAGATTATTATGTCTTCATTATCATAAAGACATTAAATAAATTAAATAGAAAATCAAAGTTAATTTAAACTAAAACGACAACTTACATTATGTTAAATAGCCTAAATCATAATATACAAGAAAAAAATATAATAAGTTTTAACGTAAGCTAGTTATATTAAAATTTAAAAACCAAACTTCTGCATGACAAATGGATTCGATCCTAGAAGACGGGAATCAAACCAATGAACTCTTGCATTATATCAATTGTCCTAGCCAATTTGAACAATGTGTTTGTCAGTTTGGCTTGCCTTACTATGTTTATATTTGTAGCCGCTAAAAATGTACTTCAACATCTCTGCTTAATTTAGACGATAATGTAAGTTTAAGGGAGTAGTTAACATGTTAATATTAATCTCTTTGTGAACTGGATATCATTAGGAACATATGATCGTATGTTGATAATTTTTATGTTTTAATACATAAAAGCCTTAGTGCTATTGATACCTCATAAGATTGTGCAGGATTTGACTGACCCATCCATTTTTTTTTTTTTGTAACCAATATTCTGGAACAAGATAAATTGCATAGTTAATGATGATATATATCTTAAATTTGAGCGATTGAAATATATTAATGAGAATGCATTATTTGTTTCCATAATCAAGTCAATTATGGGAAACAAATTAATATGGAGAAGGCAATTGATTTAAAAATCAATCAAGAATTGATGGGGTGAGAGAGGCATTAATTGTTCCTATAATCAAGCCAAATATGGGGAAAAAATTAATTGATTTGGAGAATCAATAAAGAATTTATATAGGTGGAAACCAAATTAATGCGCAAGATTAGTGGTGAATCAAATCAAGGAAATTCCTAAACATCTTCATCCTTATCTTCTAGAATTCTCTATTCTTCCTATATATATGAAGTCATTTGCTCACTTCTGTATCATCACAAGAAAAGATATTTCTCCATATTATTCCTCAATAGATCACTATTTTCTGTATCTATTATAGGGTGAGAATTAGTATTGAGTTTTTTTTTTTTTTTTTGTAGTTCTTCTCATTTTTGTAACCTCCTGTTGAAGTGTTAGCCTACTTTGTGAAATAGGCTACACAAAGATTAAAAGATCAAATATTGAAGATACTCACTTAATAAAGTCGGTTCGGATCGGAGGTCCACTAGCCAAGGCAAAATGATCCAAAGCAGAGGAAGATAGAGCATAAGCCGGACCGGATCAGAAAGAATAAGGTCGATCCGAACCCCACATAATTCCGCTCCGACCCGAATCCAGAATCAAAATACTCACTCCCACGTTCCCTTAATGCTCAGAACGGTTATGCCCACGATCTACCCACATTTGCCACTAACCTGGTGTGTTGTCAACTCCACAATGCATCCGGACCTGATAGCAACGGGATTGGAGCCACGTGGATCCGAACCGATCCCTCTCCAGGAACATTTTCCACCTATAAATACACCATCAAGAGGCATTTAGAAGGATCTTTGGGCACTTTCAGGATTGAAACTCCTTTGCAACCCGAATTTTATCAGCTTATTCAGCCTACAATCATCTTTCAAATCACATTGTGAAGGAAATTGAGTGAATCAATGTATGAAATGAGCGAGAATTGAGTGAAAATCATTATTGTACTCGCATTCAAGACATCAATCAAAAAAGAAAGAAAAGTGGACGTAGGCTATTTAATGCCGAACCACTATAAATTATGTGTTTTCTTCGTTTTAGTTCTCATTTCATTAGAATCTTTACTAGTTTGGGTGTTAGAGCCAATTTTGAATCTAACATTTTGGTGCTTTCACTGAGAGATCTTCGAATTCTCAGCCTTTTGGGATTATCAATCTACTATTTGGACCCTCAAGTTCAAAGAAGTTAATCCTCGGTTTCTGACATCTTTAAGTACTTGTTGACTAACTGTTGAAGAATCGAATATTATGGCCAAGACAAAAGGAAAAGAAGTGCAAGGCGCTAGGGGAAACGATGCTAGAGAAGATCAACAAGCCATCGTGCTAATGAGGTCACGTGCTCAAGACTCTGGAGCAGGTCGCTCCGGTCAGGAAGGTCCGAACCGGATGGAAGACCCCGATCCGAGCCGGTCCAATGAAGTTGAGGGCACTCATTCTCCCCATCCGAACCGCTCCGGCCAGGCCACTGCACTCCGATCCGAGGCGAACCAGAATGAAGTCGGAACTTCTACTCGAGCTCTCACCAACGCTCCGATTCTAGCCACGATGACTAATGTTCAGTCTGATCCATCTGCACCCGTCACACAGGGAGATTTTTCATGCTTTCTTGACATGCTCCAGAGTACTAAGGAGGCATTGGAAGCCCAAAGGCGTGACAACCTTCGCATGCAGGAAAACATGATCATTATGGGTGGAGAACTCCAAGATCTCTGGAGGCAGAAGACTCCTTCCCCCAACATGCCGCCTTGCTACAGATGATTCGTCTTCTTCAGACGAGGGACGCCCTCGTGAGAGAAGGCCGCTTGAACGACCTCAGAACCTCGATCAGTTAACTTTTGGATCTTTAGGATCCCGAGAAGACACCGCTCGTGTATTAGGGCCTGATGATCCAAGCCTGCAACAGCCTATGTTGCTACCCATGCGTGGATCCCATGTCCTACCCAGGGATCCTAATATTACCAGCCCTATGCAACAGCAGCTTCTTCAACCTCTACCTCCTGAGATCGACCGGGAGCGCAAAGAGCAGTGTAGAGCAGCTAACGCTAGAAACTGGAGGTTATCCCCTAATCAGGAACCCAGGGGTAATCCGAACATCAGACCTAGAGAACCTGTGCAGACATTAACAAATGTCGATGTATGGGCAACGGTGCGCCAGATTATGTCCGAGAGCCGACGGTATACTAATGAAGATTGGGGCATTGAGCGAAATCATACCCCCTTTACAGATGATATATTGGACTTCCAGTTCCCTCGACGATTCAACTTGCCTCAGATGGATCGATATTCAGGAAGAACGGAGCCAGGGCAGCATCTGATGAGGTATGCATGGTTCATGAATGCTACAACAGCTCCAGATGTTGTAAAATGCAAAGCCTTTCCAATTTACCTTGAAGACGTGGCGTTAATGTGGTTCACCCGACTCCCCCCTCGGTCGATATCAAATTTCATAGAATTGAGTGAGCGCTTCATGAATCAGTTTCAACTTCATGCCCGAAAGTCCAAGAGCGTCATAGAGTTGTCACGGATTAAACAGGCCCCAGGAGAATCTTTGAAGTCATATTTAGATCGCTTCAACCTGGCCGTCACCGAAGTTTGTGATCCTCATGAGCCCACTATCCTGATGGCCTTGATAGAAGGGTAGACCCTGACATAGAATTCAGGGATTACTTGTCTGGGAAACCGCCTCCTACTAGAGAATTGTTCTATGAAAAAGCTAATATCCGCTTAAGGTGAGAAGAAGCTCATGCAAATAGGAAGAGAAAGTCCGAAGGGGCCTCAAGTGAAGGTGTCCAGAGTAATGTTGCTATGAAACAATCTGGTGATAGTTCAGGGAAGGTTGAAGTAAACGTTGGCAACCAGAGTAGGAATAATAGCAACAGAAATGGGAACGGCAACAGAAGGAACAGAAACCAAGGGAGTAGCTCTAGTGAAAGACCCAGATTCCAGACTTTTGAAAATTATACGCCGTTAAATGATACGTTGGAGAATATTTACTTGGATACATATAGCGTATTGCAGTACAAAAAACCACCACCTAGAGACTTCACTGAGAAAGAGATCGCAACGGGAAAGTTTTGTTTGTTCCATGGAACCCACGGTCATTCCACCAACGAATGTCGTCATTTGAGAGATATAGTCGAAAGATTGTTGCGGGAAGGGAAGTTAGACGAGTACAAGGTTGCCCCAAGGGACAGGGGGCAAGGGGGACAAGCCCCGGATCAAAACCAGCGTACTTCAAAACCCACAGCCCAGCAGAAAGGTAAGGGGATCGTTATTAATACCATTATAGGAGGACCCCACCTAGTTGGTCGTAGTTTCAGAGTAATGGATCAGTACGTCAATGCCGCCAAGCATTTTGAGGTAGGAGAATGCAGTAGCCTCGAAGACATTACTCCAGTAAAACAACAAAAGACGATGTCAGGCGACGTCGTATTCCGCAGTAGAGATGATTCCGGAGTTCAATCCCCAACTGACGATCCACTAGTGATTACCACGACAATTGGCCCTGCTTTAATCCATAAAGTGTTAGTGGAAAACGGGAGATCGGTCA
The DNA here is from genome assembly GCA_030737875.1 of Allium sativum. Taxonomy (NCBI): domain Eukaryota; kingdom Viridiplantae; phylum Streptophyta; class Magnoliopsida; order Asparagales; family Amaryllidaceae; genus Allium; species Allium sativum. Next base: position 23,910,219 of record CM060912.1, on the reverse strand, counting down.
ATATCCTCTTCAAGAAAGCTTTCGAACAAATGAGACTCGAAGAAAAAGATCTAAAGCCATGCGAAGGATGGATACATGGCTTCAACGGAGTGTCGACGACTCCGATGGGCTACGTGGAATTACCAGTGACATTAGGGCAAGGAGATCTACAGAGTGTGAGGATCCTGCCGTTTGTAATTTTGGATGTGGAGTCGCCCTACAATGCCTTCCTAGGCCGACCGACCTTTGCCGAGTTTAGGGCATGTATTGCACCTTGGTGCTTGCTGCTTAAATTCCCGACTGACTCAGGAATTGGGGTGATGATGGGCGACCAAGCTACGGGACGAGCTTGTTACATGACGGAGTTAAATATGCTAATGAAGGGGTTGAATATAGAAACTAAGGACGATTCTGCCCCTCCAAAGGAGAACTTAGCATAGCAATTAAGGGGTCCTGCCCCAAGTGAGTCGCCCTCAGATGTGCTTGAGGATATAGATCCCAGAGAGGATAGAGAACCCGAGGATAGGAAGGCGACTCCCAACGAAATAACATTAGATATACCTATTGATGAGACAGATTCGACAAAAGTACTAAAGATCGGCTCACAACTAGATCCAGTTCGAATGAAAGAGTTGGCTGATTTTTTAAAGGCAAATCTAGATGTGTTTGCCTAGACTCACACTGACATGTGTGGGATTTCGCCTGCCATCTTGAGCCACTCTTTGTGTATTAATCCAAAGCACCCACCAGTCAAACAGAAGAGACGGATGTTAAGCCCAGAGCGGTCAGCAGCTTTAAAAGAAGAGGTAGAGAAATTAAAAGATAATGGATTCATTAAGGATTCGAAATATCCCGACTGGATATTGAATCCTGTCCTGGTCAAAAAGTCAAATGGGAAGTGGCGAACATGTATCGACTTTTCTGATTTGAACAAGGCTTGCCCGAAGGATAGCTTTCCTCTCCCCAGAATTGATCAGCTAGTAGATTTGACGGCCGGGCACGAGCTTTTATTCTTTATAGACGCCTATTCTGGGTACAATCAAATTCCCATGCACAAACTAGATCAAGAGCATACAAGCTTCATCACAGACTTGGGGTTATATTATTATGTGGTAATGCCATTTGGGTTAAAGAACGCTAGAGCCACGTATCAGCGCCTGGTCAGCCGCATGTTTTATAATCAAATCGGGAAAACCATGGAGGTTTACGTGGATGACATGCTTGTGAAGTCTAAACAATCTTCCGACCATACAAGGGACTTAGTTGAAATGTTTGATATTCTTTGAAGGTATGAGATGAAGTTAAATCCCCTAAAATGTTCGTTTGGTGTCGCATCTGGAAAATTCCTTGGGTTTATTGTGAGTTCTCGAGGAATTGAGATAAATCCTAGCCAAATAGCAGTAATAAGGGATATTGAAGAACCACGAAAGATCAAAGACATTCAAAGCTTGGCCGGAAAAGTTACTGCATTGAGTAGGTTTATCTCTAAAGCTACAAATAGATGTGTACCTTTCTTCGATCTCATAAAACGAGAAAATGAAATTTTGAGTGGACCCCCAATTGTGTGGAGGCGTTCCAGAATTTATTAGACTTATTAGAAAAGCCTCCAATATTATCAAAACCCGTGGAACATGATGATTTGTTTGTCTACTTAGCGGTATCATCTCACGCTATCAGTACGGCATTAGTATGTGAAGAGGATAAAGTCCAGAAGCCTGTATATTACGTGAGCAAAAAGCTAGCTGCTGCGGAACGTAATTATCCGAAGATAGAAAAGCTCGCTTATAGCCTCCTGATTGCTTCCGCAAACTTCGCCATTATTTTCAGGCTCATTCGATAGTTGTATATATCGATCAACCTTTGAGACAAGTGTTGCAAAAACCCGAAGCATCGGAGCGGTTACTTAAATGGAACATCGAGCTGAATCAATTTGATTTGAATTTTCAACCACGGAGATCAATAAGTGGGCAGGCATTGGCTGACTTTATAGCTGAATTTACAATTCCCGAAGAGGAAACGGTGGGTGACAAGGTAGTTACTTTGGACCAAGAGTTAGCACTTAGTCCGTTGAAGCTGTATACGGACGAAGCCAAAAATGATCGAAAATCTGGTGCCGGAGTTGTTTTAATAACTCCTGAACGACGGTCTATTTACTATGCATTACGATTAAAGTTTGCTGCTACTAACAACGATTCCGAGTATGAAGCCTTAATTACCGGGCTGAAACACGCCAAAGAATTGGAAGACATTAGATATATATTGCGATTCCAAGATAGTTGTATGCCAGGTTCAGGAAGAATTTACTGCTAAAGGACCTCGACTCATTACTTATCTCAAAAAGGTATAGGAGTTGTTGGGAAGTTTGGAGCATTACAACATAACACACATTCCAAGAACGGAAAACCATAAAGCAGATCGACTGGCGAAGCTGGCAAGTTCTGATAATCCTAAAGAAACTGAAATGGTTCCGATAGAGATTTTGGAATCACCGAGTTTCAACCTAATGGAAGCAGAACTAGTCTTGGAAGTTGACCCAAAGAGAGAATCCTGGATGACATCGATCAAGAATTTTCTCAAGAATGGAACCCTCTCATTGAAAAAGAGCGAAAGATGAGCTGTAAGGCGCAAGGCTGCAAGATACGTTTTACAGGACGACGTCCTTTATTGCCAAGGGTTTTCAATGCCCCTATTACGGTGTATTGCACACGACGACATTAAATGTGTACTGCAAGAAGTACATGAATGTGAGTGTGGAGACCACACTGGGGGCCAAACCCGAGCAAAGAAAGTATTACGGTATGGATATTTCTGGCCTACCGTGAATAAAGACGCAGCTGATTATTCACGATGCTGCGACAGGTGTCAAAGATTTGCCAAAGTTCCCAGAGCACCTCCGACTCAGCTCAAGTCGATGGTAAGCCCATGGTCGTTTGCCATGTGTGGAATTGACATTATTGGAGTGTTACCTATTGCCAGAGGAGGAGCTAAGTATGCAATCATCGCCGTGGACTATTTCACAAAATGGGTGGAAGCTGAACCTTTAACAACCATCACGACTAGAAAGGTAATCAGTTTTGTGGTCAGAAACATTATTTGTCGATTTGGGATACCGAAGACCATCATAACCGATAATGGGACACAGTTTAACAGCATCGAATTCAGGAACTTCTGCCAGAAGTATAAGATTGATAAACGATACACTGCATTAGCTCACCCACAGTCAAATGGCCAGGTCAAAGCCATAAGTAAGGTCATTAAATCTATTCTGAAGAAGTGGTTGGAGCGGGCCAAAGCCAAATGGGCAGACGAGTTGCCACTAGCTTTATGGGCCTATAGGACAACCTTTAAGACGGCTATCGGCCATACTCCCTATTCACTTTCCTTTGGGTCAGAAGTAGTGATTCCAGTAGAATTGGAAGTCCCTTCTCATCGAGTCGCGTATTATGACCCAATGACAAATAGGACACTCCTCTTAGAGTCTCTTGATATGATTGAAGAAAAAAGAGACGAAGCAGACTTACGTGCCTCGAGACATCGACATCAAGTAGCACGTTATTATGACCAGAAACTTTGCTTCAAAACTTTTGAACTAGGAGATCTAGTATTGAAATGAGCCTTCCCACCTTAGACCCAATTGGGTCCAAAATGGGAAGGGCCATACACCATCCAACAGAAGCTTGATATAGGAGCATTCAGGCTAACGACCGAGGATGGTGAAGAGATTCCCAGAGCTTGGAATGCTCAGCACTTACGACGATATCTGAGCTAAATATGAAATGTCTTTCTTTTTGTTTTTATAAGCTGTGTAAAAAGGCACGACTTGCCTTAAAAAGTCTGTTTATATGAACGAAGGATTATGAAGTGGATGTAGGCTACGACTTAGCTGAACCACTATAAAAATATCGCGTGTCATTTATTTTCTTGCATTATCTACATATTTGACAATCATTCTATCATGACCATGAAATACGAAACATTAAATTAAATTTGGAGAATTGGAAATAACCTATGTGCAGGAGCGAACAAAATGACTGCTTGCATGATAGAATGCAAAAGAATGGGAAGATGACATTCTTAACTCTAACTCCCATGAATCGAGAGATAGTATAAAGGACGGGAAGACGACGTCCCTTGGGGCGTGAAGATGCACCCGGAAGGGAGACCGCCTCATAAATACTTTAACCTGGTTATGGGATAGGAGAGTATAAAGATGCTAGAAAGAATAGGCATCAATGACGAAAGGAAAATGGCCTCGTCGGAGAATCGGGGGCAATTGGATTTTGAATTTAATCAATCTTGAATAATTCTTGCTCAATTATCCAAGATTGATTGGGGGCATATATGTGTACACATATTCCCCTCAACAATAACTTTATTATATAAGTGTAATATGACATGCTTTTGCATTTTTACTTAAGTACTAAACTAACAACTATCAGACATTGCAGGTAATAAACTATTATTATTTACAAACACGTGAGTTTTTACAGGTAAATCAAGCAAAGGATCCGAGGGCCGCACTCGCTGCAACAATTGCGGACCAACTGAATATCAAAATAAAACAAAGCACATCATCACTTGGGCTTTGGAGCAGACTTGGATTTTTTGGCAGCCTTATGAGCATTCCTAGCCTCTTTTTCAGCATCAGTCATAACGCGCTTTGGCCTTTTCTTCTTTGCATTCGAAGTGCTAGAATCGGTTGATTTCTTCCTAGGAGTTGGAACACTGGAATCAAGAGAAGATTTTTTAGCAAGCTCTTCTGTAATAGACCTAGTTGAAAGCTTAACGACTAACCTTGATTCAGGATCCACCACTGCAAGGGGCTTAAGGCTTTCAGGGTTCAAGTCTTCAACTTTTAGCTGCATACGTTTGTCTTGTTCGGCTTTCATTTCAGCCAAAGTGATGTCATCGGCACTTTTTGAATCCCCAATTATAGCTAGATCGAGATCTTCTTCATGCCCCTCATTATCACCGTCATTTTTTAATGCATCTATCATCTCGTCATCATGAGAAGTGTCGGCCTTAAACAACTCAGTGCCTCCACCGGATTAGGCAGTGGTAGGCTTATCCTGTCCTCCCTAAGCCTTTTTCACGGATTCCTCTCCAATAGAGGATCCTTGAGGCTCATCGATCTTCTCAGCTGGTCCAACACCTACAGAATGAGAAGAAAATGATATCAACTCAGGAGAAAATAAAGGATCCTCCATTGATTGCCCAATTATGTGATGAAAGGTGGAGACGGCCTTGACAAATTGAGGTGAAAAGGTAGAAATACCTTCCGATGGTTTCTCAATTGGGGTGACTACCGTCTCTGACGCTGATTCGGGTATAGGAGATAAAAGGGACGCCTTAGGAATTCCCGAGTTCTCGGGATCATATCCCTCGACTTTAGTAGTTTCAGTGGTAGTAGAAGAAGAACCAGCCTCAGGCATATTCTTTTGTTTGGCCAGGCGCTTCTCCTCCTCCATAGCAGCGGCAATGAGTCGACGCCCCTCGGCCAGGCGTGCCGGTTCATCATCTCTCAGATGCTTCTCCATAAGTTTATCTTCATCGATGAAGTCCACCTTAAGTTCTTCTTTCTCCCATTCGATGATTTGACTCCATACGTGAACTAAGGTAGTTGGATAGTCTTCAATCCAAGAGATGTTTTGACAATGAATTATATGCGCAAAGAATTCAATCAGTAATTCGCCAAAACCGTGCACCTCTTCCTGAGCCTCTGATAGCTGTCTACGGGTCTCTTCAGCAGATTTAATGACGTCCTCAACATTCCCCTCAGCTAGGGCAACCCTATTCTCGGCTTCCATTAACTTGGACTCCAAGTCAGCGTTTTGTTTCTCTAGTTCAACATTTTTTCTCGCTAACTCGGCTTTTTCTTGCTCAAGAGTATTATAAGCCAGTTGCATTTTGACACTGTCCGACTTAGCATCATCCGCTTGTTTCTTCAACTCCAAACGCTCTTGAGTATGAGATTCCAGCAAGTCATGATAACGCTTCTGTAACTCCTCAAATTGCTGTTTGAAGTTGTTGGCGTCTCGTTGAGCGATGGCGAGTAGAGCCTGTGTGTCTTCTAGGTCCTTCTCCTCATCGGAATCCGCATTCTTTTTCATTGAGTTAACATCTGTAATTAAAGTCCGAATAATTCTGGAGAGATTGCGTGAATATTTGAACATCTCCGAGTATTGCTTCTCAACTGGGTCAATCTTTGCTTTAGCCTCATCTGCCCACTTTGAGGAAATAGGCTCAGGTGTAGGTAAAAAAATATTAGATTCTCAAAGTAATGGTCTGGGAACTGCTTCTCCAGATATGCCAGCTTAACTTTGGACTCAGCATCCAGTGGTGGAGGTCTGTAGTATGTTAGTTCAATGTCTTTTCGCTTATTCGGGACGATGGCTGTATCACCCTTTCCAGATCGCTTCTCGGAAACCTTGTGTTTGTCTCGTGAATCGGTATTTTTCAGTGGGCTTTTTTCCCGACTGTGTTTGTCTTGAGGAGAAGTTCGGTCTTTAGGTTGCGGCATGTCTTCTCCTCGACGACTCTAGTAGCTCTTATATCTGTCTGGATCCGGCCGGACAGGGGAACGAGAGCGCGAGGTGTGTGGTCGATAAGAATCATGAGGCCTTCTGTCATCTCTGCCCCGGCTCTCACGGTGATCATGCTCGATATCGGAAGGAGGTCTAGACACGCTACGATGCATTTTTCTGACATTGTAGTAAGGGCGAGACATTGTACATGTGCAACAATGTAAGTGGAATTCAGAATCAGTGTTCACATAAGAAGTGAGTGTCACATAAGAAGTGAGTGCTGTGATGTGTGGTGCTAATGTGTTGAGTGCATCCTAAGTGGTGTTCCCCCCAACAAACCCGAGTCTGAAGCCAGACAAGCGCGAGCAGGCTCTTTGGCCTTCACGGGAGTAATCTGCTTTGAAGAAGTGAAATTTAAAGGATTTGTGCCAAAGTCCTCTGAAGTATAGATGGTTTCAGGCGGGGGAGATCTCCTAAACCCTTAAATGTGGAATCGTCGGTAGTAGGAGCATCTCCTTGGGAAGCATCTGTCGGTGGCTCTTTTGGGGATGTTGACTTCTCAGGAGAAATAGCATCGTCAGGGACGGTATATCCTTCTCTATGTTTTTCAGCTATGTTGGCTAACTCATCGTCCTGAGTTGAAGACGGAGAAGGCGAAGTTCGAAGAGGTATTGTCGGACCTTTCGAGCCCTCGCCCGTCTCAGGAATAATGTCTACCGGGGGTATGTATACATATGGACCCGTCCCATGACCTATACTACGGGTAATAGATAGTAACCCGTGATGATGGAGATACTCATCCTTAAGAACTTCGTCAATGGTTAGGAACTTTTGATCGCCATTGAGAAGCTGATGCAAATGATCAAAGTATAATTGATCTAATATTTGCTTTGGGTTATTAACTGCGAATAAAAAAGAAAGCAAGTTAATGTGTTGGCATGAGCATTTAAAATTGGGATCTAGAAAATCGGTGCTTTACTTGATTTGGTCCATCTCCTGGAGCACCCCGGCTGCTGCTTGATATAAAACCATTCGAGCTTAGAATAGCCAGCTTTGCTGCTAAATGGAACTGTAATGATTTTCCTTTTTGGGACTGATTCAAAATATGAGAAGGAAGGAGCCTCTTGAGTCCGATGCTTGAAATTATAAAAAAAGTGGATATCATCAAAGGTATGCTCTATACCTAAAACCTCTTTGTATGCTATATACAAGGTGTATAGATAAGCATAGGAGTTGGGATGTAATTTCATGGAGGCAATCCGCATCTGTCTCAGAATATCGACAACAAAAGGCGGAAACGGAGGAATAGCCCCAACCATACACATCAATTGGGTAACTGCCATAAATCCTTCTGGAGTATTGTGGGGGCGATCTGTTTTCGATGGCACCAGGGTATCTCTTTTTGGTATCCCATGCTTTAGACATATTCGAACAAGTCTGTCGTCATCAATCGTCGATCGAACAGAATCTTTGGGTAACTCCAATATAATGGTATACTCAAACTCATCAGGAGCACGATTATCTCCTATCCCACCTTCCTCTTCGTCACGAAGAGTAACTCACTATCAGAAGGTATTTCACTATTGTGTGCTTCTACTTCATAATCCGGGCCCTCATCATCCCATTCAGTGTCTGAAGGAGAGGATATGTCATCAAGAGTAAATTTCTCAGAAGTTTCCGCAACTTCTCTCTTCTCTGCTAACCTAGATGAACGTCTCTCTGCCATGATCGCTAAACTACTGAAGAAGCAATATAATAAGTTAGAGTAAGATAGCCCGTATCCCCCCGTGTACATGTGTGAACTAAAGTGTGTGCTATGTGTGCAAAGGATGCAAAGTAAACACATGAGAGCGTGATGCAAAGGTTCGATAAAGCAGTAATATCCAGAATAGTCCTTGATGTTCGTTTATGTTTGTAAGGCGCTATCCTAACTGTTCTTTAAGTCGAAGGTTACATCAAACGTTGATTTAGCCAATTGGACAAATTCTTGTGCATTAAGAGGGATTGCTTCGGTTCAGTTCGGGTGCATGTGTTGGGATCGGATAGGGAGGCAAAGCCATATTTTGACCTGAAGCAATCATTCACACCCAGCAAGCAAAAACGGATCGGTTCGGAAGTGGGGATTCGGAGTGGTCTGGAGTGACTTGAGTGTCCATGCCTCTCTTCCTTCTTGTTTCTCACTCCGGCCCGACCCAGTCAAGTGAGCTTTGTTTCCCCTCTTTACTTTTTACCCCGACCCGATCCGCTCATATGAACTTCTCTCCCTTCTTTCCCTTCACTCTAACATTTCTCCATCCAAACCGTTCCCAACTCCTCTCCTCCTCTTCTTCTTCTCCATCTTCCATCTCAATCAACCAACACCAAACACAACTCCACGTCAAAAACCCCAATTAAGACCAAGCACTTATATGCTCAAATAACCAACAATAGATCCTAATCCCATCCCCCAACGCCTCGAGGTGATGGCGGACCCACCAATGACGACGGCAAGGGAAGACGAGGCCACGACGTCGAAGCCGAGCAAACACCATGCCCAAATTGTTCGAATTGACCGCAAATTATAACTTAAATCAGTTATTACGCAAATAATCAGAGTTTTAAATCTACCTGAGTGTTTAATTTGAAGATTAACAAGAGGATTTAGGGGTTTTTGAAGGTTAGGGTTTCGGTGCAAAATCCGCTAGGGGAGAGCAATGAAAGAAGAAGGAATAAAAAGATAGGTGATGGGTTTATATATATTTACATTGGCCCTTCGTATTCTCAGCCTGTCATCCCATCCGGACCGGAGTACAAGCCCATGGACATATGTTAACTTGTTGATCCAATATTAAACAAAGTGAAAAGGAAAGTCAATTCGGGTTGGAGTCCGAACCCGAAGGGAATTATACACGTTGACTTGGCATGCAAATTGAATTCAAAGAAAAATAAACGAGGAGCTTACTTGGAAGAGTCACTAGACATCAAGGAGAAATCTCTGAATTACATGAAATGAAGAAAAAAATTCGCATATTTCATGGTGTACATATATAAGCAGCAAGAGAACCGACTTTATGGAGCAACGCATCCCTACACGCGAATGGAAACGACTATTCAACAGTTCCAATTCAAAGACCAACAGGCAAATAATGTCAAAGCACGCTTCGTCTTTAATATAAACGTCCTTTGTGGGGGCAAAATGTTAGCCTACATTGTGAACTAGGCTACACAAAGATTAAAAGATCAAATATTGAAGATACTCACTCAATAAAGTCGGTTCGGATAGGAGGTCCACTAGCCAAGGCAAAATGATCCAAAGCAGAGGAAGACAATGCATAAGCCGGACCAGATCGGAAAGAATAAGGCCGATCCGAACCCCACATCATTCCGCTCCGACCCGAATCCAGAATCAAAATACTCACTCCCACGTTCCTTTAATGCTCGGAACGGTAATGCCCACGATCTACCCACATTTGCCACTAACCTGGTGTGTTGTCACCTCCACAATCCATCCGAACCCGATAGCAACGGGATTGGAGCCACGTGGATCCGAACCGATCCCTCTCCAGGAACATTTTCCACCTATAAATACACCATCAAGAGGCATTTAGAAGGATCTTTGGGCACTTTCAGGATTGAAACTCCTTTGTAACCCGAATTTTATCAGCTTATTCAGCCTACAATCATCTTTCAAATCATATTTTGAAGGAAATTGAGTGAATCAATGTATGAAATGAGCGAGAATTGAGTGAAAATCATTATTGTACTCGCATTCAAGACATCAATCAAAAAAGAAAGAAAAGTGGACGTAGACTATTTAATGCCGAACCACTATAAATTATGTGTTTTCTTCGTTTTAGTTCTCATTTCATTAGAATCTTTACTAGTTTGGGTGTTAGAGCCAATTTTGGATCTAACATGAAGTAAAGAAATAAAGAAGTTATTGGGTCTCTGTGGACGTAGGATATTCATATCCGAACCACGTTAAAACTTTTGTGTCTTCTTCAACTCTTCTATTTTTGTTCTTTTGTTTGGTGATATTTTTATTGAGTTATTGGTTGATAATTAATCGAAAAGCTAGATCCTATTTTTGCATCGCTTTCGCAGCAATTATTGCACAACAGTTTTGGTATCAGAGCTAGTTGTCTTGTTGTAGATTAGTTACCAATGGATAATTCTTCTAGTAGTTGTATGAAAAATTATGACGTCACCAAATTTGTTAGAAGAGAAGTTTTTGGGACATGGAAGGTCAAAGTGAAGACTAATGACGGTGTTCTTCCGCAACAACTTCATTCACTTAGAGGAAGAGATAAGATGTAGCAGCGTCTTAGAGGAGATATGCATAGATCCCACTTCTTGGGTTCTAGAAGAGGTGCTTGCTATTATTGTAAGAAGAAGGGACATTTCATACGAAATTGTTCAGCCCTGAGAAAGAAGAAAGAGAAGAAAGAGAAAGATTCAATTCAAGCAGCAGTTAGATCAGATGCAGATAGATGTGATAGTGATACATAATTATTCTCAGCCAACATTTCACCTTTAGAGACTACAAGTTGGGTGATTGATTCTGGAGCCTCTTGTCATATGACGCCAGATAGGAGTTGTTTTGTCAGTTATGAGAAGATTGATGGCGAAGCAGTTCATTTGGAGAATGACACATCTTGTCATGTTGTGGGCGTTGGAAGTGTGAGGTTTAAGATGCATGATGTTGTTATTAGGACTATCACAGATGTTAGACATGTTCCGATGCTGCATAAGAGTTTGTTATCAGTTGGAGCTTTGAGTAGACTTGGTATGAGGATAATAATAGATGGAGAGAATTTAAGAGTGGAAAATGGTTCCTTGATAGTGATGAAAGGGGTGCGAGTCGACGATATTTATATGCTTCGTGGAGAGACAATCTTGGGAGATTCAGTAGTTTCTACTGATTGTAGTGTTCCAGATTCTACTCGGTTATGGCACCTTCGTTTAGGTCATGTTAATGAGGAGAGCCTGGAAGTATTGAAGAAGCTTAGGTTAATTGTTGTTTATTCTCAATTAAAGCCTAGATCTTGTGAAGATTGTTCTTTTGGAAAGAAGAAGCATGTCACATTTGATGTTGGAAGACCTAGAGCTACAGAGTTTCTAGAGTATGTTCATTCATATGATTGGGACCCACCCCAATTGCATCTTTAGGTGGAGGAAGTTTCTTCGTCTTATTTATGGATGATTTCTCACATATGGTTTGGGTCTATTTCATGAAAACTAGATCCAAAATATTTGCCCAATTTCAGAAGTAAGACCTTAGTTGAAAAGAAGTCAGGAAAGCGGCTGCAAGTTCTTATAGTTGGCAATAGTAGTGAATTTGCTTCACAATAATTCACTAACTATTGTGCATCCAAGCATGTACTTAGAGATTTTTCTACGAAGTCACGTTCTTTTGAAGTGGCGGAGAGCATATGTTGGATATTATGGGAAAGAGCTACGAGCTTGAGACTGACTGCTGGTCTAGACGAGGGATTTTGGGCAGAAGTGATATCTATGATAGTATTTCTCATCAACCGTACACCTTCTATTGCCATAGATATGAAGATCCCAGAAGAAGTATGGAAAAGAGAGCCTGTTGATTATTCATTCCTTAAAGTGTTTCGTTGTTCAGCTTATTTAGAAGATGAGAAACTTGATAAGTTGAAGCCTAGAGGAAGCAAGCACATTTTGTTAGGCTATGGAGAAGGAATGAAGAAGTATAGGTTGTGGTGCAAAACAACCAAGAGAATTGTGACTAGCAGACATGCAATATTTGATGAGAGGTCTTTATTGAAGGTGGAGCCTCTATCAAGTGATAACATTAGGAGGACACAAAATTCCCAAACATATTTGGAGTTATCAGATTGTTTCCCTATTCAAAGTGAAAGTGGTATTTCTGATGGTATCGTGGTTGATGAGAAGATTTCAGAGGTTCAGACTCTAGGTGGAGCTCGGTCGCAGTTAAGGCCTTTTAGTTCAGTTGGCCCTATTGGTAAGCATATTTGTAATGATGATTATTCATCTTATGCTTTGAATGATGCGGATCTTGGTGTTGAGTTTGATAAGGTAGACTTGGTGAAGTCGAGTAAAATTCTTGAAAAGGAGGTTGAATAGATAATATTGAGCATGTCCTCGCTCAATACAAGTTGGAGAAGGTGAAGCGCGCTATGATGTCTCCATTAGTCTCTCAGATTTCTGTATCTACATGTTTGTCCCCATCATCGGATCTTATGAAGAATTTTGATATTTGCTCATATGCAATTTGTTTGTTGATGTGCATATTATCTTTCTTATGCTTGGGAAAGATTTGGAAGCTCTGTTTGGGCAATATTGTCCAAAGTAGTTCACATTGGGCTTGATGGTGTAGACCCAACAATTTTGTTGATTTTTGGTGGTAGATGAATATATTTAATCGAGGTGGAGTGTTAAATTTGGGCGATTGAAATATATTAATGAGAAGGCATTATTTATTTTCATAATCAAGTCAATTATGGGAAACAAATTAATATGGAGAAGGAAATTGATTTAAAGAATCAATCAAGAATTGATGGGGTGAGAGAGACATTAATTGTTCCCATAATCAAGCCAAATATGGGAAAAAATTTAATTGATTTGGAGAATCAATCAAGAATTTATATAGGTGGAAACCAAATTAATGTGCAAGATTTGTGGTGAATCAAATCAAGGAAATTCCTAAACATCTTCATCCTTATCTTCTAGAATTATCTATTCTTCCTATATATATAAAGCCATTTGCTCACTTTTGTATCATCACAAAAAAAGATATTTCTCCATATTATTTCTCAATAGATCCCTATTTTCTGTATCTATTATAGGGTGAGAATTAGTATTGAGTTTTTTTTGTTGTAATTCTTCTCATTTTTGTAACCTCCTCTTGAAGTAAATAAATAAAGAAGTTGCTGGGTCTCCGTGGATGTAGGATATTCATATCCGAACCACATTAAAACTTTTGTGTCTTCTTCTCCTCTTTTATTTTTGTTCTTTTGTTTAGTGATATTTTTATTGAGTTAGTGGTTGATAATTAATCGACACGCTAGATCCTATTTTTGCATCGCTTCAGCATTTGTGCGATTATTGCACAACAATATATAACTTTATAAATTTAGCATATTCAAACCAAAATATAACAAATTTTCTAAATTTTATTCTTGGTTTTCCTTCGCAACGATATACGAACACATGCAACAACCGTTACACCACTTCACTAATTAATGCCTTATTTATACAAGATCTTCTATTAATAAAAACCTAAATCCATCACCACCTCTGTGTGTTGTTCCGTGCACCAGATCAGTTATCACAGGTGACAGTCACTTGATCACCTTGCCCTAAGGTTGAGTCTGATCACATTCACTATACAGCTTCTTCCAGCAAATTAAGTGAACCAAGTATTGCTAAAATATTAATATATAATTTATTTATGGCTACGGCTGGAGTTACATTACACGGTGTTCACATGAGTTTGCAGTTTAGGTGCATGCTAGATTTTTCTTTTTTTTCTTTTTTTTTGGGAAAGAAAAAATGTTCTCAGATTTATTTGGATTTAAATAGAATTTAGTAATCATATGGTGGTGTAAAGTTGTCATTTTCTCTACTTATAGGGTTTCACATAAAGTTTTGCAGTAGAAACCCTTTTAACTATCATTCTAGGAAGGACAAATTACCAAATTAACCCTCCGAAAAGAAAAAAGAAAAAAAACCTATTCTAGCTTTAGTCCTCAAATATAACTTATTAAAAAAATAGAACTTGTTTTGTGCTAATTTGAAATGGGAAAGATTAAAAAGAAAGGTAACAGTGCATGTGTAAGATATGTTTTTTATTTTTTTTGGGGTATTTTTGAACTCTATAAAGAAAAATTGGTGTTTGTGCACTTTTGTAGTGCCAAGTATAAAATACTAAAATAAGGGAAAAGATGTATGTTTTTATAAAAAATTACACTCAAATCTCACAAAGAAGAAGTTCTTTGTTGCTTGTGTTTTTGGGATGATTTTGCTTCTCACATTATGTTGGCATCTATAGAAGCTATGGGGTTGGCAGGAGAAAACAAATGTTGACAAACTTGTACAAACGTTGACAATCTTGCTTTCTTTTGTTGACAATGAGTGCAACCAATCTTCCAGTCAACGTCCAAGATAAATATGTGATCTTTGACTAACAAATGAGTGCCAACAAGTTAACATGTTTACAATTTTGCTGTGAAAAAATTAAAAAAAAATATGGTCGGATGTGCAAAACTTTTTACAATGTGTTTAATCAATGGTTTCTTTTAACATTGGAACCTCATCTTCAACAGTAATGCTGGATAATTGTATTATTATTTTGATTTTTTATACTTGCATAAGATTACTTATGAGTCTAGATAACTACCTCCCCATATCTTTTTGTTAAGCTAGTTTACTAGTGACTATGTTTGAATTTCAGTTTCTTGAGTTACAATATTTGCTCTTCTATTATTAATTATACCTTTTTTTAGAAAAAATTGTACTAGTAATTTAGTCTCTATATTGGCGATTTCTCAAATTCGAAGGACTTTCCATTTTGCTGGTTTGTAATAAAATACACAAGATATTAACATTGTTCCTTTTTTTCAAATTTTTTTGCTAAAATTTGTAGTTTGTAGGCCTCTATGTGGTTGATAAACAAGGGCCAAAAATTGACTATAGGAACATATGATATTTTTCTTATAGCATTGGATAACAAACAAATGATGGACGAGGCATACCATTTGGAATGTTATTTTACAAATGCACACACTGTCAGTCCCAAAGCGACTATTCTCTCGAGTAACTACTTTATATGGGCACCATCACATGCCATGGAAAGATATAAATGTAAAACACTTTTCTTTATTCTCTTTCCATTTGACAAAGCAAATTGTGTGAAAAGAATGGAGTAGTCTAATTGATATGACAAACTTGTTAAGCATTATTAAATATACAATATTAATTACTCTTTGGCCTTTGCAGACATGGAAGCACCGAGAGTGACACCACTGATGACATAGTAGAAAGAGCTCCTAGGGAATCTGAAAAATTGGATTAGATCTAAAGTAAAAAGATTGTGCTTATGAATACGAAAATAAATGGAATACTTTTATTTTAATGCAGAACGTGTTATAGTTTTGAATTGAAATAATCCAATGGCTATTTACGACAACAAATTTAATTTGATGTACCATTTAGAAAATACTTCTATCTTCTAGTGTTTGTATTATAATTGTTATGTAGTTATGTATATATCACATAATTTTCTTATGATTTTCTATCTCCCACTACACCATAATAGTCATTTGGCAACCCTTTTTTTCCACAATCGCCAACACTTATTTATGTTGCAGCGTAATAACAATAATAAGCATTGCTAAATTAAAAAAGTGTTCTAAAAAATACATAATTATAATTTTTTTACTACTGACACTTATATGCGTTGGTATGGCTGGTTTCTGAGGGTAAAAATGTAAACTGACCTCCCAAACCCTATTTCTCATTTCTCCAACCTTTCCCCAATGCTTATAACAAAAACGGCCGCCTAATTCACAAATCCAAATCCCACGAACTTTAGAAAGGAAAAAAAATTCAATTCGAATCCAAATCCCACGAATCTGCGAAGATTAAAAAATTCGAATTCATTCCTCTCTAATCGGATGTTGGTGGTCGCTTCAGCATAACAACTCGCGTTCGATTTGTGCTCACGAACAACATCGCGTAAGATATCTCGTATTATAGATTTGAATCCATGAAAAAATTTGTTGATAAAATCAAGAAAACTATCCAAAAACCCTTTCTTTGAATGCTAACAGATCTAGAAAATACTTCATCAAGTCCTAAGATGTGGTGTTGCTGCTCTAATTTTTAGGTAACTAAATCTTCGATACTCTCATTTACGTTCTCAACTTCTCCAGTTATGGCTCACTTTTTTAAGTTCAACTTCTGGATGCTTATATAATTGTATTTTTTACTAAGGATATTACTTAGAGCTAATGGTTCTGCTTTGATTTGCATGTAAGTTTCTATGTAAAATTTGATCTTGAAATAAACAGGTGCATTCAGCAGTTATCAAGTTAATACATAACTTAAATTTTCCATATTAACATGTAGCTTTATAAGGTCTGAAATTATTAATACCTGCATTATCAAGTTAACTAAATCCTAGGAGTTGATGATTGCTTGCAATATGTTGTAGCTTATAAGATCAACCAAGCACTTGCAACTGACCTGTGGTTCAAACCAAAGTGAGCTATCAAGCCCACTCCTTTAACTTAGAGTTTGAAACTTAGAGGAGTGAAATCCAGTATCAAATCATTATAGGTTATAATTTCGCTCATGATTACGCAGATGATTTAAAAACTGTAAATCTGCTTAGTCCATGACCAAAAAAGTCAAAATCTGATCTATTAAACAAGCATCTTATGTATATCTTTAGGTAGTTAATTTATTCAAGAAGTTTATTTTGTTTTGTGGTTTTGGATTGGAGCTGTGGCCTCTGCATTTTGTGGTTTTGGATGTGAAACTGTCTTAACTGGTTATAATTTTGTTTAGTTACCATTATAATTTTGATCAGATTTACCATTGTCCATCTTGACACTGTTGTTGTTTATTTATTTTCTACAGATGTCCTCTTACTCAAAGTCTTCAACTGATTATCGTGATTACTTCCAATGCTATTGTCCGTCGGTCAATTCAGTCGATAAATGCGATCCTCCTCGAAATATTTGTTCGGTTGAATCTTAGACACCAACTCCGTTTAACATTTACGAGAGAATGGAGTCGAGCTTAGAAAGAGATTTTGCATTATTAAGTGTTCAGAATGTGGCATCGCCTACTAGGTCGACAACACCAACAAGATTGCCACCCCTGCCAACATTCTATGTTGGAGAGGTACAATCTCGAAGGTTGCTATGCCCTTGCAACATTGAACCAATATTCAGAACATGCTATCTGAATAAAAACGTTGGACGTCGATATTTTATTTGTGCAAACACTGGAATTCTTAGAGATTGTGGATTCATCCACTGGACCGACGAACCATTATGTGATCGTGGTGTAGAATTTGCATTGGAGGTTCTTGAAGAAAACAAAAGACTTAAAAAGTGTTTGCGACAAAAATGGCACAAACATCAAGTGGTGCAAATGTGCACTTCACCGATTCGGTAGGATTAAAATGTAGAATCGCGATCACAAAAATAAGAGCATAAAAGTAAGAACACAAATAGATTTTTATAGTGGTTCGATTCAATATGAATCTACATCCACTTTAGAACCCATTTTCATTATGATATCTCTTTTACAATATGAATGAACTCTCTTTTACATTCGTTTTCCCCCTTTTTCTCCTATTTTCACTCTCTTTATGATCAAATTCACACTTGAATTCGCAATAGGATTTGAGAAATCTCTAGCTTTGTGATGGTGAATGTATGAATCTTCAATCACTTAGGCGCTTTGATGCTCTTTCACGATTTGATAGGAATTTTGTGCTAAATCCGAATTTAGAGAGTATTGGAGATGATTGGAGATCATTTGAATGATGTTGGAGAGAATTCAAATGTTGCATGAATGAGATCCAAGGAGCTTTGATTCGATTGAAGAGAGCTTCAACGATGAATGATGTAGATTTGATTCACATGAAGTTGGAAAGATATTGTTTGATCCTTCGAAGCCATGGATGGAGCTTGAAATGGAGCTTGAAGAAATGATTTGGTGGCCCTTCGGGGTGGAGAAAATCCGTCCCCATTAAAGTGGGGTTGGACCTCTATTTATAGGAGTGGAGCAAGTGAGGAGAATGACAGAAATATGTTGTGCAGGGAACCGGTCGGTCCTGAAAATATTTATAGATTTTCCACTGAATATGGCTGTGTACAGCTGGAAAAGGGTACCGGTCGGTCCTTGTTTTGCAACACTGTCCGCCCTCTTTAGTTTAATACCGGTCGGTTTTGTTGCTTCTTAATACCGTTCGGTATTAATATATCCACCTGTACCATTTTGTTTGCTAGAGATTATTATACTAACACACGTGATGCCGCACTTCCCAATGCTACGTGGGCCTTCCTTTGATTACTCCCTCACTTTTTTGTCCTTTAGTGCTATTTTATCCATTTTCTCTGTAGTACGTGGTCTTCACATAACCATTCAAACTTAAAATATGGGATCAATGAATTACAACATGGGCACCGCATTATTTGTAAGCATTTATGGTACCAATCCCCATGAAATGTTAGCCGGTTAGGTTGTCTGTATATCCAACCGATCAGCTCACTATGACCTTACCACCGGTTGATTATGTGAAGGAGACCATCTATGTTCTCATCTGGGCGGTCCGTACGGAGTTGTGCTGGTGGAGCGACCGATCGGCTAAAGAAGTTGCTGACCGATCGGTTATGGAGTGCCAACCGTCCGATCACATTTTGTCTGAAGTTGATTGACTATATTATTTTCATATCCGCGCGTTAACGTCAGTCCATACTTCTCGGTTTTGAACCGCGTTTTAGTAACGGTATTAACACTTGCTCCTCGAAGTTTGTATTTTTCGCTTGCGAGAAATGCGGGCTTCGAAATGAACATTGTCGTTGAAATATTCTGCACTAAGATACAGTTGCAGCTTTTTGTCTGCTACAGCAGGTCAAACTTTGAATTTGTGTATTTCATGTCGTCTGTTCTGCAATTAGAACAAATGTTTGTGCAATTTTGGACTTATACTTCACTATCGGTCGTCCATATCGATAGCGGATTAGTTAATCATTAAAAATGATCTATAGCGAATTTCTATTTTGAACTGAATAGAGCGTTTGTGCTAAACTTGTTTTATTCAATGGTTTAAAACTCATTGAAAATTGTTTGCCCAAACGCGATATTCTAATTCGAATTCACATTTAATGATTAAAATCAACTAATCGACAAAGCCCGATTGTGGATTTCAAACGCTACTGTTTTAGTGACTTATATGATGGTGTGCAATATTTCACATTCGGGAAATGTGTGCCTGCGATCTATCCTCTGCATCCTCTTTGGGGAGCTTTGATATTCATGCCCCACTTAGGAGGTCATTTGGTCTTCTTTGTGAGAAGTAATTTAGGTTTGAGCCCCTGCTTAGGCTAAAATACGACACTTATCATGTCTGAGGTTTCATACACTACGCAAGTGATCTGGTTAATGACTCATCACTTGTCGCATTTGTGATATTCAGACACTACGCAAGTTAATTGGTTAATGATCCAACACCTGTCGCATCTGAGATATTCAGACACTGCGCAAGTTAATTGGTTAATGATCCAACACCTGTCGCATCTGAGATATTCAGACACTGCGCAAGTTAATTGGTTAATGATCCAACACCTGTCGCATCCGAGATATTCAGACACTGCGCAAGTTAATTGGTTAATGATCCAACACCTGTCGCATCTAATATATTCAGTCATTGCGCAAGTTAATTGGTTAATGATCCAACACCTGTCGCATCTGAGATATTCAGACTCTGAGCAAGTTAATTGGTTAATGATCCAACACCTATCGCATCTGAGATATTCAGACACTGCGCAAGTTAATTGGTTAGTGATCCAACACCTGTCGCATCTGAGATATTCAGACACTGCGCAAGTTAATTGGATAGTGATCCAACACCTGTCGCATCTGACATATTCAGACACTGCGCAAGTTAATTGGTTAATGATCCAACACCTGTCGCATCTGAGATATTCAGACACTGCGCAAGTTAATTGGTTAATGATCCAACACCTAACACATCTGAGATATTCAGAAACTGCGCAAGTTAATTGGTTAGTGATCCAACACATGTCGCATCTGATATATTCAGACACTGCGCAAGTTAATTGGTTATTGATCCAACACC
This sequence comes from Allium sativum, assembly GCA_030737875.1. Classification (NCBI taxonomy): domain Eukaryota; kingdom Viridiplantae; phylum Streptophyta; class Magnoliopsida; order Asparagales; family Amaryllidaceae; genus Allium; species Allium sativum. Next base: position 23,889,870 of record CM060912.1, on the reverse strand, counting down.
TGTCGCATCTGAGATATTCAGACACTGCGCAAGTTAATTGGACGGTTGTTGTATCGTTTCATGGGGCTGAATCTAATTCCTTTGTTGGATGCTCGACTTGGCGAGCTAACTCAGTTAGGAATTAGAGCTTTGAAACTTTCACTTAGGAAGGTGCCCCTTGGATGAAAGTTACAACCTTCATGTTTGTTTATCGGTGCGCTCGTTCGCTGTTCGAACCTCTTCGACTTTTCCATTCACTTTCCAAGGCGGTGCTTCTCTTCTTTTATTGCTTAGCTCATTGTGATCCTCCCTATGCGCCCTTCAAAGTGGTGCCTCTCTTCCATGCCTCATGCACATTGACGATTAAAGCACTCAACATTTGAATTAGTTTCGTTGGGAGCATTTCACTTTGTCAGACCTCGAGAGAGAAAACACTTATTGGATAGTATCTCATCTCATCAGTCGCTTTAGCCGCACTCATATGCCACTCATATTTGAATAAGAAGTAGTTTGGATCAACAAGGCCGTTGTACGGGGGGAAAGTAGGAGGATTAAATTTCTTTGGACATTCTGCTTTGAGGATCCTTTCGGTGAACGGAGTCCTATCGGGGGAGAAGTCCCATTCTCTTTCGTCGTCTTTGCTAGCTTGATTCTTTTTCATGGCTCGTTCTATCATATCCCAAATGTATTCTTCAGTGTTATGGCGCTCTGTGAAGCTGAGCTCTTTACCAAATGTTCATCTAGGCATATGATCTCGATTAGAGAGCTTCAACCCTTTACCTTCTCGACAAAGAGGTGCCCCCGTGATAGGATTAGCGGCTTTTTGTGCATTCACTTCGGAATGTTTCTTAGCTTTTGATCTCAATTCTTCGATGTTAGCCTCTTCCTTATCACTCATCCAATCATAATCATCTTCCATGTTTTCGTTGTGGTTACGATCGAAAGCGGGCGATTTGTTATTTTCTTCGAGATCAATATGGACTTTTGAAGGAGTTGGATTTGATCGAGCATTAAGAATGGCGTCAAGTTTCTCCATCATCATTTTAGTAGAGGCATCCATTCGGCTGTTGACGTTAGCAATAGCGATTTTTAATTCATTTCTAGTCACACCGGCTCCGCTTTCCGAGTTTTCACCAACTTCAAAGCGATTTGCGAGCGGTGTTTCTTCATTAGCAACATTATCGGCTTCTACCACGGTCTTGCTAGCGGTCTTCTTGGATTTTGCCATGATCTCGGATAAGGCCTTGAATTTGGAAGATAATTCGTCGAGTGGCCTAGATCTTAGATTTGCGGAATCTATGGTAGAAGTAGATTTAGAACTTCAATGTGAAGGAAGGAGACGCGAACGCGGCCCCACGGTAGGCACCAAATGTTTGCGTCAAAAATGGCACAAACACCAAATGGTGCAAATGTGCACTTCACCGATTCGGTAGGATTGAAATGTAGAACCACGATCACAAAAATAAAAACATAAAAGTAAGAACACAAAGAGATTTTTATAGTGGTACGATTCAATATGAATCTACGCCCACTTTAGAACCCATTTTCAATATGATATCTCTTTTACAATATGAATGAACTCTCTTTTACATTCGTTTCCCCCTTTTTCTCCTCTTTTCACTCTCTTTATGATCAAATTCGCACTTGAATTCGCAATAGGATTGGAGAGATCTCTAGCTTTGTGATGGTGAATGTATGAATCTTCAATCACTTAGGCGCTTTGATGCTCTTTCACGATTTGATTGGAATTTTGTGCTAAATCCGAATTTAGAGAGTATTGGAGATGATTGGAAATCGTTTGAATGATGTTGTAGACAATTATAATGTTGCATGAATGAGATCCAAGGAGGTTTGATTCGATTGAAGAGAGCTTCAACGATGAATGATGTAGATTTGATTCACATGAAGTTGGAGAGATGTTGTTTGATCCTTGGAAGCCATGGATGGAGCTTGAAATGGAGCTTGAAGAAATGATTTGGCGGCCCTTCGGGGTGGAGAAAATCCGTCCCCATTAAAGTGGGGTTGGACCTCTATTTATAGGAGTGGAGCAAGTGAGGAGAATGATAGAAATATGTTGTGCAGGGAACTAGTCGGTCCTGAAAAATATTTATAGATTTGCCACTTAATACAGCTGTGTACAGCTGGAAAAGGGTACCGGTCGGTCTTGTTCCGGTCGGTCCTTGTTATGCAACATTGTCCGCCCTCTTCAGTTTAATACCGGTCGGTGCTGTTGCTTCTTAATACTGTTCGGTATTAATATATCTGCTTGTACCAATTTGTTTGCTAGAGATTATTATACTAACACACGTGATGTCGCACTTCCCATCGCCACTTATGCCTTCCTTTGATTACTCCCTCACTTTTTTTGTCCTTTAGTGCTATTTTATCCATTTTTTGTGCAGTACGTGGTCTTCACATAACCATTCAAATTTAATATATGGGATCAAAGAATTACAACATTGGCACCGCCTTATTTGTAAGCATTTATGGTACCGATCCCCTTGAAATGTTAGCCGGTTAGGTTGTCTGTATGTCCAACCGATCAACTCACTATGACCTTACCACCGATCGATTAGCTGAAGGAGGGGCCGACGAACCATCTATGTTCTCATCTAGGCGGTCCGTATGGAGTTGTACTGATGGAGTGACCGATTGGCTAAAGAAGTTGCTGACCGATCGGTTATGGAGTTCCAACCATCCGATCACATTTTGTCTGAACTCGATTGACTATATTATTTTCATATCTGCACGTTAACGTCAGTCCATACTTCTCAGTTTTGAACCGTGTTTTAATAACAGTGTTAACAAAAAGAAGCTTAAATTGCAAGATTTCATTGAGTTCAGTAGACAAAAGATGTGTCAAAATAAAAAAGGTATGACTTTGAACTTGTAACATTTATTACTATTTAAAACTTAAGTGATGTTATTTAATTAAATGCACACAGGAAGCAGTAGAAGAAATAGAAGATTTCATTGGTTCCGACACAAAGAAAAATTACTTCAATTTTCAGATAGAAGCTTCGTTATATGGTCGGAGTTTCGTATTCAGTATTTGAAGGATTTCATTTATGTATTGAATTTAGCAACCTACTTATGTATTGAATTTAACAAATTAATTATGTATTGAATTTGAGAACTTAATTATGTTTTGCACTTGTCTGTTGTTAACTGATATTCTGTGTCGCTCCGTGGTTATAAATGCTGTCTATTGGTATGAATTGAGTTTAGTTGACTATTAATGTTAGAATATGTGACTTGCTAATGCATATTTCTGTTACAATTGAAATTTATATTTGTTTTAAACAAAAATATTGCAACATGAATATGCGTTGCAAACAAAGATTTGCCAACACTTATAAGCGTTGGCAAAGGAAATGTAACAACCCATATAAGCATTGCGAATGAAATCCTACCAACGCTTATAAGCGTTGGTAGAGAAAATACACCAACGCTTATAAGCGTTGGAAAGAAATTGCCACCCTCCATAGCAACACTAATAAGCGTTGCAGAAATTGTTTGTGACAGTTATACTCGTTGGGAATCACCTGTTTTGGTGTAGTGTCCTCCTGTTGTGCGCAAAAGTGAAATTCATTCAAAAACAAAATGATTTTTTTATTTTTTTTGTCCATGCATATACTTTTTTGCGTGTTATTGTCGAAGTTATATTGAATATGAGAGTATTATAAGTTACTTCTTAGTCTATATTTCCATAGTTGTTGGTTATTTGGTTAACATGCATATTAAAAACAAATATGCTTTAAGTCATGTTTTGGTTGTTTTAAGAAGTTGGGAAATGTAAATTGAACAAACATGAGATATAATTAAATAAAGATGTGTTAGGTGATCAAAGTTGGTTTGAAAACATAGTCTAATATTTGAATTTATTACAAAATAATCAACTGTTGAAATATCTAGTGAGTTAATAATCATATAAATATATATGGATATACAACACTTTACAAGCCATTATAATAACTAATCGTTCTTTCATCATTTATGATCAACTTCATCATAATTTTCAAAACATTATATATTCATGCTTTTCAAGTTAGCTCGAGGGGTAGCTAGGAATTATATGGTGGGGGTGCCATTTTTTTTAAACAAACAGATTGGAGGCTGCAATTGTTTTCGTTCAAGCGCTGGAGGAAAAACGAGATCTGCAATTAGAACGGAAGAAAAAGAACGTATCTTGGTTTTGTTACTCAGAATTGTGTTTAATTTTTGTTTAAAAATTAAATCTTGGAGGCCCATGGCCCCCACTGGTCCACTTAATGTTACGCCCCTAATGTTAGCATTCAATGCATACTCAGTTATAGGTCATGTCCTAGGCATAGACAGCCTAGACGGCGGCCTAGTGGATTAGATTTTATGAGGGCCTCAAATATCGATTAATTTGTATGTATAAAATACGTTTACCAGCATGCCTTTGAAAGTATATATGGTAGAATGTAAGAGCATGTGAGCTCCACGTAGAGTTTTCAAGTTAATTTATTATTAACAACTGTCAGAGGCATGTTAAATTGTTTCTTCTATATCCTCTTTTCTACTAACAGTTGCTCAAATGGATTTGATCTAGGACTCCCACTTGTTCAGTATCGGCTTTGCTTGGCCAGTGACACTTTTGATGATGAATATGGATGTTCAAAGAAGAGAATAGCATAGTATTTACAAAAAAAAAAAAAAATCATGCTTAGTACTTTGTGATTTTATTTGAACCCATTTTATCTTTTGATTGAATTGTTAAAAAGCCAAAGAATGAAGTCCAAAGAAATGCGTGAATTTAATAAAGGAAGTTTGAATGACAATAATTCGGTAATACTTGATCTTTTTATTTCATAGTCATTTTTTGATGAGACATTGAAAGCTAGAAGTTTTGTTCAAGCATGGTAGACTATTTAAATTTTAGTTTACACCAACATTTCTCTGTCTCATTTCGATCAATTAAATAAACAGTTTCCTACACTGTTCACTTTAATCATTTATTTTATACTATGTGACTTCAGCAGCTACCATTTATAAATTGAACATAAGAACCTCATTTGAATGTCATAAGTAAAAATACAACCAACAACAAAATCATGTTATTGTCACAAGATTGCCCATATTCAAAATTTTATGTAGAATATGGAAACCATGCATCCACTTTGAAAAATATGGAACATTACTAAAAATATAACAATGTGTCCAAAGTAGGTGTTAGTTATTGCATAACTATGGATGTTATTATTGGAAAAGGACAACATTTTAACATATTCGATCTTAAAATTTGGCTTATTGCAATTAGCAATTGCTTATGACCAACACAAAAACATCATAATAGTTAACCAACATATAATAATATATATTAACTAAAAAGTGGAAAATAGGGAGAAGGATAAATTTAACGAAAAAAATGGTGAAAAAAATGGAAAGTTTAAAATTTAGTGAAAAGGACAAATGTTAGTGTAAATGGAAAAAGGATAGTGGGCCCCTTGAATTCTATTTTTTGTGTAAATGTGTCATTCTCTCAACTTTTTTGCAAAGTTTGTCCTTTAAAAGAAAATTGTCAAACTAAAACCACCGAAATTACATAATCTTAAGAAGGCCTTACGGAAACTTTAATAAACTAAAAACGAAAAGATAAACCTAGTACTGATAGTTGTGGCTTGTATCATTGTTAGCACGTACTATTAGAATAAATATATACATCTTCCCAAAAATACATTCTACCTTTATTTTGCTTATGTTACTATCCTGCTTCTTATAATTTACATAAGGAAATCACATTAGCATACCTAGCATGTAACATTTATGGTGAACATAGGAAATAATCTTTTTAACTCTATTGATGACAATATATCATTATATCCAGTCCTATAGCTAAAGTCGACTATCTTTACCAATTGACTTTATGAAAAATAATGCTCACTTCCTAAATAATCACATCAAACCACTTTCCCCAACAAATCAAAGTAAATCCATAGGTTATTCCCGAAACATGATTAAAAGAAGTTGAAGCTAGGATTGAGCATTTGGTTGATTTGTTTATCAGATGATGAAATTTGTTAAACCAAACTAAAACCAATAAAAATGAAAACCAAACCAATCAAATTAAGTTTAGCTGGTTCGGTTGGTTATCCAATTAAACCAAATTAAAAATGGTTTACAATTTATATTTCGAATATTCACTATAATTTGAGAAAAAATATAAATATATGATTAGATTATTGCTTTTTACGATTTTTATGCTTTGTAATATTAATTTTGACACACAGATGATGATTAAAATTTACTTAAATGACTAAACTAAATTAAAATATTTATTAAGATATTGATAATTTTGGAAATATAGTAATAGCTCGGTAAATTTGGTTAAACCGATAATCAAACTTAATATTTTTTTCGGGATGATTACGAACCGATTTCATTTCAAAACCGAACCAATCGAATCAAAATAATATGATTTGGTTGGTTAATTTGGTTTAACCGAATAATGCTCACCTCTAGAGGTATGGTAATGATAAATGCATAGGCACTGAAGTCCACATTTACCTTACAACGTTCGCCATTTTGGATAACCATGATGTTTAGACATGTTTTGTTTTATTTTAACTCAAACACAAGTTTCATAGGTTAGGATTACCATTATTTGGTGTAAGTAGAGGATATAATTAAAAGCGTTTAGAGCGAAAGGTAGTGAATATGGTCATATTATTCCAGGATACCGTCTACTTATGGTAAGAAATTTTTCCGTCTAAGCATAAGGAATTAGAGACAACGTAGAACAATGTATCACTTTTTCCTATTTTTAGCACCAAATTAGTAATCAACATATCGAATAATTTTTGTTAGTCAAATAGAAGAAAATGTACATAATATTTTAATCTTGGAAAGAAAACATCATAGTTTTTTACATTATGTTTGATGAAAAATCTTCTTCAAAAATAATAAAACCTTTCCCTTTTAAATTCAAAGCAAAGTTACATAAAGTAGTTAATAAAAATAAATTCAATTCTCATGATTCTTAAGTCTTTTTGTATATAAGTAAACTATTCAGCTAACTTGATGGTTCAAGAAAAGATGACATAATCGCCTATTTGATTTGAGGTGACTAATCTCTTCCCATTTAGAAGCGATTGTAACGACCCAAGTCAACAAAGCTTTTCTAGTGGGAATTGATTTACTTCTATACGCTGGTTTAGCGGATTCTAATTATCAATGATATGTTAGATTCCTTGTTTAGTGTTTCTTGCATGTTATAACTAGCATACACCATAAAATGTGTAGTAGTTTGTTCGTATATTTTTTAAGGATGTGAACAAAACATTAGCTCCTGATTGGTGGAAATCAGAGATCCATATGGACCTTTCTAATTTCCACGACCGAGTGTTTTGTTCATATTTCTTAAAAAACGCGAACAAACTCTAAACTGATTTTTCGTTGATTCATAACTGTTGGCGTTTCTTGAAAACTGATGGAAAACGGGAAAAGGCTGTTGAAATTACATCTATCGAGAAAAGACGATGACTTCCTTTGATGGATTTTCGATGGCCTTCAACCGACGTTTGGCTTAGGTCGCATCATCAAGTACATTTTGGAAAGCATGAATTTTGTCAGTTTGGCCAGTAAATCATAGCTAGTCCTTAACACATAGCTTCTTTTTTAAATGCTTTAGGGCATTTTTCTATTTTGGCCCGGTTTTTTTTCCCACGTTTAGCCCTTTTTTTTGAAATATTGCATATTTAGCCTCCTTTTGGCCAACTCAGCGCTGAGTTGACCAAAAAAGAAGTTTTCCTACGGGCGCAATCATTGATTATGCCCAAAAATATTTTTTTAAAAAAAACCACATGGGCGCTATCCTTGACTGCGCCTAAAAAGTTTTGGTTTTTTTTTTATAAAAGCAGATAGTTATAACCCATTTATACATACTTTACCTTTTCTTCTCCCGTTTACCATCATAACATATTTCTCACTCGAAATCCTAAACTTCTAAACCTTTAAATAATATCAAAATCGAAGTTGATTAAAAATCGAAGTTAAGAGGAAGCTAGTTTGGCTATTTGGAGTATCAAAAGGAATGAATTTGGTTTTTTATGGTTAATTCTATTTTACCCATATTAGTTAAAATTATTTTGGTTTTAGTAGATTGGAATGGCGCCAAATTATATTGGAACTATATGCTATTACGATGGAGAATTGGTTATTGATGAACATAAATGTGGAATATATAACGGTGGATCTAGCAAACCGGCAAAAGTTTTAAAAGGGTCAAATTTCGTACAGTTGAAGCAGGCCGTGTATAAATGTACTAAAATTAATCCGAATGAGTTTGACATTGAGTTAGTTTGCAATTGGCCAACAGATTCCGGATCTAAGGCAATTAAAATCAAAGACGACGATGACGTTGAAATTATGTTGTCATCTGTGTCAAAATCTATTGAATTATTTGTAATGAAAGAGTAGAGATTGTCAACAGAGCTAGCCGTTACACCAGTGGTATCGGCTCTCGAAGCTTGTTATCCGTATCCGACTATGAGTGTTCCCTCGTATGAGCAACAACAAATGTGTTTTGGGTTTAATCCGTACATGAATTTGCATCATCCATCGCTACCCGGGCTATCCATATCCGACGTAGGAAAGTGCCCAAAATATAACGCACGGGTAACTCGAAATTTAGAATTCTCCCCCTTCACAATACTACCATTGTCTTTTGTATGATTCTAAAAAGTGTGTATATTTCAGGTTTGTACCAAATTACCTCTTGAATTGGCTCCATCGGCGAACAACGGTAACTTGTAGATGGTCTGGCGGAATTTTGTGTCGTGAGGTAATTCGGTACAAACCTGAAATATACACACTTTTTAGAATCATACAAAAGACAATGGTAGTATTGTGAAGGGGGGTAGTTCTAAATTTCGAGTTACCCGTGTGTTATATTTTGGACACTTTCCTGCGTCGGATATGGATAGCCCGGTAGCGATGGATGATGCAAATTCAAGTACGGATTAAACCCAAAACACATTTGTTGCTCATACGAGGGAACACTCATAGTCGGATACGGATAACAAGTTTCGGGAGCCGATACCACTGGTGTAATGGCTGTCTCTGTTGACAATCTCTACACTTTCATTACAATTAATTCAATAGATTTTGACATAGATGACAACATAATTTCAACGTCGTGGTCGTCTTTGATTTTAATTGCCTTAAATCCGGAATCTGTCGGCCAATTGCAAACTAACTCAATGTCAAACTCATCCAGATTAATTTTAGTACATTTATACATGGCCTGCTTCAACTGTACGAAATTTGACCCTTTTAAAATTTTTGCCGGTTTGCTAGATCCACCGTTATATATTCCACATTTATGTTCATCAATAACCAATTCTCCATCGTAATAGCATATAGTTCCAATATAATTTGGCGTCATTCCAATCCATTCTAAAACCAAAATAATTTTAACTAAGATGGGTAAAATAGAATTAACCATAAAAAACCAAATTCATAACTTTTGATACTCCAAATAGCCAAACAAGCTTCCTCTTAACTTTGATTTTTAATCAACTTCGATTTTGATATTTTTTAAAGGTTTAGAAGTTTAGAGTTTTGAGTGAGAAATGGGTTATGATGGTTAAAGAGAGAAGGAAAGGTAAAGTAAGTATAAATGGGTTATAACTATCTGCTTTTATAAAAAAAACCAAAACTTTTTAGGCGCAGTCAAGGATAGCGCCCACGTGGTTTTTTTTTTTAAAAAAATATTTCTGGGCGCAATCAATGATTGCGCCCGTAGGAAAACTCCTTTTTTGGCCAACTCAGCGCTGAGTTGGCCAAAAGGAGGCTAAATATGCAATATTTAAAAAAAAGGGCTAAACGTGGGAAAAAAAACCGGGCAAAAATAGAAAAATTGCATTCTTCATTTGATACCATAGTTAAAAGAGCTATAAAAAAACTCAGTTTGTAACAAATTATAGTCAATAATTTTGTCAAGTAATAAAATTGTTAATAAAATCTTCTCATAAACTTTTACATAGACTCAAGAATTTGTAGTCTTCGAAAGCCATCTACTCTCTGACTTGTGACATAATATTCTAATAGACAAGCTAATGCAATATGCAGAAGAACATGTTCCATCCGGGTATTTCCTTATTGAGGTTTATCCTTGTTTGGTGTTCATTTTTATCATACTAGGTGACTGGAAAATCAATCAAACGTAGTGATCGAAAAATTCACAACTAATGCATGTACTACATAAAATAAAACCCCCAAAAATTATTTGTCATATATCTCTTCATTTTTTGCCAAGTCCGTATTATCCTTTCCCATGTAAAACCCCAAAAAAAAAACCAGGTTCCTCTTAAAATAGTGTTAAGCTATAAAATCAGCTCCAGAAATGAAAATAAGGGAAAAAGCTGAATCAGATCTGAATGGAACATGTTTTTGATTTTAGTAAAAGTTTACCCGGATAGGATTTGAGAAGCAACAGGTGACTCAAAGGAGGACATGACAACATCACCGAACTACGAGGCGGAACATTTTCAATTTGAATAACAACTTGGATTGGATCTATGGATAAAGAAGTAATTTTGACGAAGAACAAAAATAGTTGAGGTCTGAAATTGTATATCTGAAATAGACGAGGGAAGGATATGTGGAAGAAATTGTATATCCGAAAGGTATGGTAGCATTTGATGAAGAAAATAAGGGTATTCTCTGTTAGGTTTCAGACGGATGTAAGTTTTGTAAAGCACGGTAGAATTAAGAGAAACTGACAAAGTTGGTTTGATAAACATATTTATATCAGTTTCAACGCCATCATTGACCAGTTCAATAATTGTTGTTGTTTTTTCGGGTTTTATGTTGACTCTAATGTGTTGATTTCTATTAAGGTTCACTTGGGCCACTTATAGGTTAGGTTGATTGATATTTCGTTTTACGATTGTATATCTTAGGATATTTTACTTCTGTTATTAGTAAAGGATCTTGGATCATTGTTAAAAAGAGAACTAAGATCTGATCATTAGTTTGTATGTAGTTGAGTTTGAAATGAAAATGGTATATGTGGTCGACTTTAACTATAGAAATGGATGAATTGGTATATTATTTTATGTTATATTAGATACAGTATGCTTATATGGAAAACATCATGTTTTCTGTAAAGTTTGACCTTATGAACTAGACTCAAGTCACTATTAAACAAAAGGATATGATAACATAGGGCACATTCACAGTCATTTTTTGGCACGCTGGGTTTTGTGTTCACGCCGGACGCGTCAGACATCAAATTTTTTTTACCCCGCTAAAATGGAACGTTTGCCCACTACTGAAAATTGTCTAGTTGGCATCTGACGCGTCGGATACGTCGGACGCAAGATCATTAAAATGTCTGATCTTACTTAGTGATAAAGGTATACATAGCTTAGTTGGTAAATCCATATAGTTAGTTGGTGAGTGACCAGGGATCAAATCCCATCTTTACCTTAATTTTTAGTGTGTAGTTGTACACTATTTATTAATGCTTTAATGTCATTTGTCAAATTTTTTTGACTGTTAATGCTTAGTGTTGTTAATGTATTTGCATCGATTATATTATTATTTAAAATGATAAACACATTCGCTAATTAGATTTAACGGTCCAATTAAAAATAAATATTCGCTAATTCAAAACAAAAAATAACTAATTAGCCCCCATTTAAAAATTAGTGTTTAATTATTTCAAAATAAACAAATTAACAACTAATTACCCATTCAGATACCACGCTCAAATACCCCGTTCGTAGCTAAAAACGCATTCCCCGTTCGCTACAGTACCACGCTCAAATGCACGCTCAAATATCCCGTTTCCATTCGCCAAGAACGCACCCAATGTTTAATGTTTCGTTATCAACGTGCTCTACCCTTCTCTCTTTCTCTCATTGTCAATGCTATCTTTTGGGGGAAATGTTGGAAATTTTTATAATATTACACGCCAATAATAAAAAAGGCACAAACCTCTACACTAGGCTTATTTTTCGTTTCTATCTAGGCGAAGTTTCCTTTAGGTTTTAGTTAACACAGATTCTTTTCTATGTTGACTAGTTAGTCAACTACTTTAAGGTTTTTGTGCTAGTTCTAAGCGATTATAGAAATACTATAAGCAAACTTTTGGGGCTAAATATATTTATATGCGGATAATTTTTCTTTTTCAAAATTAACATTTATGGTGATGCAATAACTAATATATATTATGGATTTATTGTTGTTTTTCAAGTGAAGTTCATATTTTGGAAGTAGATGCACATTTTCTATATTCTATATAAAATTTATGTAAGTGTGTTTTCATGTGACAAAATCATCATGTTATTGTTGGTCATATTTCTGAGCACGACATTCAAATGAGGATCCTATGACCATTTTATAAATGGCTGTAGGTGAAGTCACATAATACAACATAAGTTATTAAACCAAGAAGTGTACAAAACTGTTTTTTTAATTGACTGAATTAAGATAAGGAAATGTTGGAGTGAACTAAGATTCAAATAATCTACTATATTATTTCCATTAAGAAATGAGTTTGACATAATATTTAACTCATATTTATACTAATAAATAAATAAATATAAATAGTTAAAAAAAGATTAAACATAGTTAGATTACTATACTTTAAACTTCCATTATAAAATTTCACCCATTAGTTCAAATTTTATTGTTTAAATTTTGCTCAAATCTATCAAAGAATATAATGGGTTTGAAAACATTACAAAAATTAAACGTTCAAATTGATAAAAATATATTAGGCATGGTTGAAGGTTACAACATCGAAACGAAGCTTTGGTGAAAAGACTGGAAATGGTGATTGGATCTAAACCTATTCCGCCTTACTTCTTCATTTCTTTTCCTCCCCGCTGCTCTACTTCTCTCATCCTCCCCAAATAGATCCAGCTTTCATCATGCTGAGATATTTACAATTAGCTCTCTACTCAAACCCTTCTTCATAATTCTCAGATCTTCTTTGTGAATTGTCTTTTTAACCTTTCCTTCGAATATGATGATCCACCATCTTTGGATCTTACGCGATTACACAAATCACATTTGGATCCCGCTAAGCCAATCGAGCGTCCATCCATACCTTATTTGAAAAAAAATTCAACTAACAAGGTATTTTGTTGGTTTTATCTGGTGTTGCGTATTCAAGTGTTTTCTATATATACTATGAGTTCGAAGTCTTGTACTATGCATCCTTCTTAAGTTGTGGTTGTTGGAGATTTGTAAAGTCAGATCTGTTTCCTAGTTTGAGTGGTGATTTTCAGAGTTGTTAGTTATGCTTCATCGTCACCACGTCATTTAGCAAGCCATGCGAACCCTCGCTCTATCGCTATTTTTGTGTTAGTGTATTTTTCTTTCAAGCTCCTTCAAATGTCATCGATGTATGCAATGGTCTTTCGAGTTTATATGTGATGGTCGTGGTGTTTGCTCTGGCCATCAAATTTGTTTGGATGGATGTATATTAATTTCTTTTGGACATTGTGGTAGTAGGCATCGTATTGTCTCAGGCATTTCCTTTTCTTTTCTACCTTCTAAGATGGTGTCCAAATGTTATGTCTTTCTATGTCATAATCTCATGTATTCATCATGTAAAAGCCTTGCTTCTTGTCTTGTTGGTCCAAGATGTTTATGTAAGAGTGTTTGGTCATCATTGTTGAGTTGGTAATGCTGCTGCATTTCTAGTGTTGCTGTGAAGCCTAGTTTTTACATTAATACTGGTGTTGTTTGTTGGTGCATAAATGTAATTCTTTCTTGTATGGAGTATGTAAATTGATAGTTTTTCTTATTTGTCTTCGATGTAATGTCGCTCCTTACGTGGAGTTTGTACTTGTAGTCTAGATTTTTAATCTATCTCCAGCTCTGTAAAATAGCTTAGTTGTAGTGGACAACCCACTATGAAAACGAATGTAGTAGGTTAGCGAACTGCCAAACTTCTATACTTATTTTGTAATTATTTTTTTTTATAATAATAAGTATTATAGATCACTTCAAAAACCGGTCAGCCTTGCCTAAAAAAAATTGAGCATACAAAATCAACACCAAATGTGTCATGTGTGGAGTATGGATCACATGCTAACTCTAAAAAATGAACCTATAATGTTTTGTAAAATATCACTACAACAAAAATACCCTATTACAACACGATTTTTACAATGGGTATTTGTCTGCCTGTTGTAATAGAATACTATTACAACGGTCAAGTAATAGAATACCATTACAACGGTCATTACTTGATCGTTGTAATAGATGTCATGTACAACACCCTTTTACAACGGGCATGGGATGCTCGTTGTAACAGAATGTTATTACAACGGTCGTTAGGTGCCCGTTGTAATAGATGTCGCTTTTACAACGTACACAACAAGCTCGTTGTAATATATATCTATTTTACAACGGTCATTAAACGCCTGTTGTAAGAAATGACAATTTTACAATGGGTAATGTCCGTTGTAGTAGTTGCCAATTTTACAATGGTCATTAAATGCCTGTTTTAACCGATACGAATTTTACAATGATCATCAAATTTTTGCTACAATAATGCCTATTACTAATTTTCGACAATTAATAATTACAATATTTTCTTTAAAATCAAAAATTAAAAATTTTCAATAATATTTTCGAGTAATTAATATTAAATATATAATAATTTATAATTTACTATAAATATTAATAATTTATGACTAATAATATCATTGTTAAAAATAAAAAATTAATGTTGAAAATTAATAATTAATAATATATGTATTTTAACAGTTAATAACTAACATGAAATTATAATTAATAATGATAAAGTAATAGTTAATAATTAATTGCTACTAATTAATAATTACGATTAATTAATTATTTTTCATGATTATTTTTACTAGTTGTAAATTTTCCTTTAATTAATAATTTCATTATGGTATTAATTAATTAATACTTAACAAGTAATAATTAATTAGGACTGGAATTAATTTTATTCAAACTGAAATGAGGTAAGAATAACGTTAAAGCCCACAAACACTAACAAATGTTGGCACTCAAAATTCATTTCTTTAAGCACTAATTATCAGTATTTATAACGCCAAAAAATGAACAATAATCATCTTGTAAAACATAATTATTTTTGATAACTCCTGTTTTTTTCTAGTTGTAATGGAAGTTTATTACAATCCTTTTTGCCAATTGTAAATTTTCAATAGTTTAGTTTTTATTATGAAATTTAACATCCTTACAAATTTAGAAAGTATTCAAAATTACACGAAATTAAAAAATATTGAAGAAAAAATAAAATTCAAATGATGTGGTGGTTATGTTGTAAATCATTAATTTCTTATATATTTGAATGTTTATTTTATAACTAATTTTTTTGGCATGTATAAATAACATTTCTTTTGGCTCTTTACTGTGAAAACTGTTGCTTCGCATGCTCAAAATTTGGCTCCATCACACGAAATCTTTTGCTCGCTCTTCCGTTTTTTATTATTCAGAACAGAACATTCAGAAACAGAATCGAAGCGTCTTCAGATTTCCGAAATAAAAAGCTTTAGGAAAACAATCCATTTTATTTTTCTTAATCTTCTTCACCAATTCAATAAAGAATCCGCCACAATCCCTCTGCCGATCTTTGACCTACAACCACAGAAACCCCTTTTCAAAAATCATAATCCCGACGATGTCACCACCTCCGAATCCAAACACGAATTAATGCTTTTGTCCAATCCTCTGAGGCTTCGGGGCTTCCTATATCTGATCGATCCTTTGAGGCTTCCGCATCTTTGATATTGAGCACGAAGTCCCTACGGATTGGTAAGGTGATTTAATTAATGTTAATCGACTTTTTATATGGTTTAGATGGTTAGTGATATTGTTTGGGTATTTTCTTTCCAGTGATTTTCTTTGATGAATATGGATTTTGACATGATTTTCAGAAACTTTGTTTTGATGTTTTCATATGGAGAAAGAGAACTTTATCAAAATATTAGTTACCAATGGGATTGTATGATGGATACAAATATGGTGTTCCAGGTCTGTTTGTGCCATAAAGTTTTTTAAACTAAATCATAGCATTTGTTTGCAGCCAGAAGAATATATTAGTCAGTGATGAAATTACCATGTTTTTGTCTCAGCTTATAAACGATTTAATTTAAATAATAATTGGACGATAAGTAAGTGGGATAAAATCAAAATATTATGTAAAACTAAAAACTAAATATGCACGGAAGCCAAGAGGCATTATGCCGCTATCTAAGATTTGATTTATATTCCTTTTAAGAAAATTAGTCAGCTACTCCGCTTGTACCACTGTTTATGTTTTTCAACTTTTCTTCGTTTAACTATCAGAGTGTTCTCATAGTTATCACATTCGACGTATATGTGTACTTGTTTTTGGTTAAGGGGCGTTATAAAAAGTCCCAAAAACGGTACGCTATCACCGAAAACCCATTTTCGATCGTGCTCTACCGAATAACAAGGGTAAATTCGGTAATCGATGACACCCCTTAACCAAAAACGAGGTGTCATTAACAACACTCTAAGAATATTAAAACCATATAACAGGCTATATATAATAATATATTCTCATACATAATTATGGTCTAGACAACAAGAAAATATGTCAGATTTTTTAGGTAATTAAAAACACAAGCAATACGTGGCACTGGAAGAGACCCTTGACCAAAACATAAACTGTTCATAATCTCAAGCTCCAATGCCAACCCATCACCAAATGTAGCATCTATGCCTTGTTAGCAGTGTTGTTTGAGAGCCCATCTAACCCATCGTATAGACCTTGTACAGATGTTGCACATGTGCTCTGGATATACCAGTGATGGTGAATCGGTGACGAAGGGAATAAAGGCCAAGCTTATCAGTTATTTTAGCAGTATTCATGGTATTTGGAAGATATTGTTTGTTCGCCAATACAAGCAGCTCTGCATCCCTCAACTCATCCTAATTAAGCATCATGTGGAGTTCATCCTATTTTTAACAACATGATCTCGGTCATTGCTGTCAACCACAAAAATAAGGCCCTGTGTGTTTTGGAAATAGTGCCTCCACAATGGCTGAATCTTGTCCAGACCACCAACATCCCATATAGTGAAGCTGATGTTCTTGTATTCCACGGTCTCCACATTGAAGCCGATGGTAGGAGTAGTAGTGACAATCTCTCCTAGTTTAAGCTTGTAGACAGGGAGTGTTAATAAGGATTTTCTTTTTCATTTTCTTTTAGTTTTAAAGATCGACATTCAACAAAAATCAAAAGAGAGTTGGCTTGTCTTTTGAAATAACCAAATGCATGCTCCTAAAATTTAAACTGATTTGGCTTTACAAGTTTTACTGATTTGTGATGTTTGGAAGTTCCAAGTGTTATTCATCAATGTTTATTTGAACTACACTACATTATTTCAGGTTAAAGTTTTATTTTTACTTAATTAACCAAGCAGTATAATGTTCTGCTTACATTAACCAAACAGTGCATCTATCTCGAACTACTACTAGTTTTTTGGTCTGAGTGCAAAATTAAAGAGCTTCATAGGCTGCAACAATTTCAGCAATTGGTTCTGGATCATTCACTGGAGATGAAGCCATTGAGTGAAAGAGTAAATGAGAGTGTAACTGAGTGTATGTTGTGAGACAATGTTTATACGACTTAACCAAGTTAAGTTCAACTTCCGTATTCAACTAATTGATTCTCCAATTAGTTCACTTCTTTTTCAACATCCAAATCTTGATTTTATTCAAGCTCATTCATTCTCTCTTATTCAACTTAGTTCCAAGATAAATTCTTATTCATTCAATTCACAATTTCCAAATGTGGAATCTCCTGGTTATCAAACCTTCTAATTTTAATATCAGGTTTGAATATTCATTCGAATCAATCAAACACCCCAACATATCAATATATTGAGAAAATTATTATTTTTCTGTACAAAAATATATTTGGAAAAATTTATTTTATTTACCCACTTTACAAAACAATATCGTGTCCAATGCCAGGTCTAAATTGAACTAATCAAATAACATAATACAAAACATCTACACATAAAATATACAAATACGCGCACTTATATATACATACTCAAATTCAATATAGGGTGTTACTAACTCCATCTCTATCGATTTACGTCACAGAGCCAAAGTTATTTCTAAACCTATAGCTCTGGTACCACTGTAACGACCCAGGAGGTTTCGATGCCCGAATTCCAACAATAATACATCAAACCATATTACTTGTCAGAACTCCAGTACCGAAAACACTAGATAGTTATTAGAAAGAAATGAGTGTGAGATAAGAAAGAAAGAAATAATAGAACAGAAGAAAAAGAAGAACTAACACATTAGAATCTCATATCGCAGCGGAATAAAATATAATATAGAAATAAATCTTTGTTAAGAGCTTTGAAATAAATACTTACAATAATCAGAGTACATCAACACATTAGGACAGTTATAATAATCTGTCCTCATATACAACACACAACGGAATAAATATATACATTTGAACTCCTCTAGCATGTCTTCTAAACTTTGTAGTATCCAAAAAAAAACTAAACATGAAAACCCGGGCTAACCCGGGCATTACAAAATACAAACGACGGGTCAGTTTGGTGAACCAAAGTGAGAAAACTCGCTAAGTTTATATAACATCCATATTGATTCTAAACTCAAAAATCATTTTGAAAGAAAGGATAATAGTAAGACCAGCCTGCACATAAACATGGATGGTTTTACCTTACTATAACCCAAAACATTTTTGAAATCATATATTTCTCTGATATTATAATAGTGTCTAATACAAATAAATAGCAATCTAGCGAAACACTTGCATCTCACGCTCCACATATATAGTATACAATCAAAACCGCAGGCGCTTATTGGAGATTGGATTTCCAACTATGACAAGGTATGGAACCACCTTCCGATAGTGTATCTCTAGAGGGTAATACACTGGGTTCAACAGGAACGTCTTGCAACCCGGCCACAGATGATCGACCACTCATTTCGCCTGAGTGTATCGAATGTATATCACCAACGGTTGGGATCAACAACCGTTTCCCGAAAAGGGACAACATCGAAAATAGATTAAAGAATGAAACAAAATTTATCTAGATAGGTGATTATACACCCTAATGGGTGCGATCCACATAGCCATGCTGCCTGCCCGATTTTTGTCATTTCCCAGTTGTAAGGCTTGAGGTTTGAATTTCTTTAGAATATATGGCCATCATTCACTTTGAATGCCACGTCGTCAGATCCGCCAAATCACTAATTGACGTTCACAAAAATATTCTGGGTGTTTATGCTAAGAGAAGGTATCTTCTCTGTCACCTACAGAGATATGTTTGTAAAAATCAACGTACGCGATTCTTAAGAAATACTCTGTCAGACATTCGTCTATACAAGTCACCTAGGAATAGGATAAACCGAAGGTACCCTCCTACCATATCCTAGGAATCACCCTATAGATCAGTAGCGAGTAGTCCTTGCAAATCCGTAGATTTCAACAGAACCACAATATATCTCTGGTTATAAATTATAAATTAAGTTTATGTATAGTAGACTTTGAAAACTATAGGAGTTGACCACGGATATAAGTAATCCTTCCATTTTATGAAGATCTATGGTCTTCACTTTCTCCGTCTTGATCAGCATCTGATATCTTCTGCAATTCGTATTTGTTGGTCGGAATGGTTTTCGAATATAATTCGATCCCGGTCTTTCCACACCAACAATCATATGGGTCTGATTTGATAGTCGTTTATTTAACTATCAAATAACAACCATTTAACCATAAAAATAAAAATGAACTTACGGGTTCAGTATTCTGCATCCCTTGGCCCTTTTTATTTTGAAAACAAATTAAAACTCCTTAAATTTTCCAGTAGTTTAAATCACAAATTACTTCTTATCTTATTATAAGAATATTAGCAAAACTCTTTTTAAACACTTTTGCATTAATTCAAATAAATATATATACTTCAAACACTTTGAGTTCAATCAAATTCCATATAAAAATATCATTACGAAATCACTTTGATTTTCATTGCTTTGAAACAATAATTAACACTTATCCTCTTTTGAATAAACTATTCAAACTTGTCTTTTAAATTCCTTTATTTCGTAAATATTGTATAATTTCACAAAACCTCTTTCTATTTCCTTTACATTGGAAATGTTATTCTATATTCTCAAATCCTTTTTATTTCCATAACTTTGAAATTATTATAATAATTCCTCGAACCCTTTTTCATAGTCGAAAATATTTCCATTTCTTAAATCTCTTATCTTAACTATTTATCAACCCATATTATCAACTTTTAATCCATTTAATCATTTTCAACTTGAAAATCTTGCTTCAATTCAATTCGTTTCACTAAATCTCGTTATTTAAGTATCGTCAACTTAAAATCCCCATTTTAGCCTCATGCCCTTTTATAAAACTCAGGTTTAATAAACCCTTTTTGATCTCAATTTATTTTATTTAATTCAAAAATCAAGTAAACACTTAAGCCATCACATCAGTTCAAAACTCTTTTATAATTTTGTTATAAAAATTCAGACTTTATCATGAAATCCGATCATCATTCTTTTCTAATTCCATTATATTCATTCCAAACTCGATTATTGACATAATTGGATTTCATTTAAGTAATAATCACTTAGATCCTTATTAATGAAGATAATAACTTATTTCATTATTAACTATGTATAAGTAGTTAAATTCTTTTATACAAAAATAAATAATAATTTCTCTTATTTAAAAATCTTATTAACATTAACAAATATTTGTTAAGCACTTTCATTAGATTTATTTAATAATAAACTAATTTAATCTAATACTTAATCCCGGTAAAACATTTGATTTAAACAAGGTTAACTCGTTAACCAAATCCAATTTATTCACTTTAAATTAATTAATAATATAATTAATTCAAATAATTCCTGTAACGACCTGGGGAATTTGCGAACTTGCTTATCGACATAAACTCAATGTCGACTATCCAAGCATCGGAAATACCGGATAGTTAATGAAAGAAGTTAGAGGGTGAGGATAGATAAGATAGAAAATTAGAATAGAAGAAGAACATACAATATCAAAGAAACACGAATATCACAGCGGAACGAATAAAATATAGTATATAACATAACTTTGAAACAAAACCTGTATTGAATATACATATCATTATCAAAGTACAACACTTACAACACAGCGGAAATAAACAATTGCTATATAATCCTGAAGCCTCCTGCTCTAGCTTTCCAATTATATCTGTAAAATCCTGACTACTTTACTGCCCATACAGAATTGGGCATCCAAGAGTTTAGGGAAAACAAAACAAAATAAACTCCGGGTCAGTCATGGGATTGGTCTGAGTAAACAATTTAAAACAGCTTGAGAAAATAAACGATATCTCATAAGACCACGCTGTATAACATGGAACAGGTTTTTCCCTTATGAGAATCCAAAACACTTGATTTAACATTTCAAAATCCTTTGGCAAGAACGATAATCTTCATATCAAAACTCTTTTGATATTATAATAGTGTCTATTAATCACAAGTGAATAATCATTTAGCAGAACACTTTCATCTCACGTTCCATATACAGAATATATAATAAAAAAAAACCGCAGGCGCTTATTGGGAAATGAATTCCAACTGGCAAGGTATCGGACCACCTTCTGATAGTGTATCGCTAGAGAGGAATACACCGGGTTCAACAAGAACATCTTGCAACTCAGGCTAAACATGACCGGTCACTCATTTTGCTTGAGTGTACTGAATGTATTATCACCAATGGTTGGGATCAGCAACCGCTTCCCGAAAGGGACAACATCGAAATAGATTATAGAAGTAAAATGGAATTTCTCTAGATCAGGTGACAATACACACTAATTGGCAGCTAACCACTTAGCCATGCGACCTACCCGATTTTATACCATTTCCTGGTTGTGAGGCTAGTGGTCATAACGTACAAACCACACCTTTGTTTACTTTGAATGTCACATCGTCATAACCGCCAAATCACAAATTGATTTCCCCAAAAATACCACGGGTATACATCTAAGTGAAATGAATTCCTCCGCCACCTAACGTAAATACGTTTGAAGAGATCAACTTACGCGGTCTATTGAATATACTCTGTCAGACATTCTTCCATATAGGTTGTAATGAGACTGGACAAACCGAAGGTACTATTATGTAAATCCATCTTAGGCAATTTCTACAAAGGATTTACTGAACAACCCTTACATAACTCCGTCTTCAATTATCTTCATTATATTTGATTCGCAACGCTAATGCCATACGGAGTGGTTTTCAGATAATATATTTGATCCAGGTCCCTCCGTATTGACAAGGGAAATGGTCAAAATCTTTGATAGTCGGTGATTTAACTATCAAAGGAAAACATGTGTACAAACAACGGTCATATTCCCAAATGGAAATCTTGCCGATCAATCATCATTTCATTTCCCAATTTCCCATTTTATCGTTTCCATATATTCATAAATTCCTTATTTTCTAAAATTAGAAAATATACGTTATTAACTTTGGAAAACGTTTCCATTTCTGATTCACGCATCAATATCTTCCCACCTCTATCAGTCTCTAACTGTAAACTAGTAAGAGAACAACTTCACAAGTATAAACCCCGAAGGCCGAAACCAACATCAAATCAATACCCTGAAAGCCATTCAACTCAACTAATTTCCAGTCAGTTTCTAATTTCAGTAATTCCATTTAAATTCCTAATTCAAACCCCAAATTCCTTTATAATATTTTATTTGCAAAATATTTACTTTAATCTAATTTTTCACATAGAATGTGAATAATATTTCTTTATATAATCAAAACAGTTTGACTTCGTATTTAAAAACAATATCTCAAACCCAAATTCTATTTATATTTTTATTTGCAGAATTATTATTACAAATCTCCTTTTTATTTCTAACACTTAAATCCCATTTATAATTCCCTTTATATACTTCTATTTATTCTATATAAATCCTTTTGTATAATTCTATTCATTTCATATAATTCTATTCATTTCATATAAATCCTATTATATATTTCTATTCATTTCCTTAACTATATTTTCCAAAATTTGTTTTCCAAATATTACCTTTTAAAATATCCTATTTATTTCATATATAAATATTTCATATTCAATATTCACTTTGAAAATTTCCTTTTTACATCCCAGTATATCATATGGTATTTAAAATACCAAATAACATGACAAGTGTCATCATAATCAATCACAAATTTTATATCACATCATATATCACAATATATGATAACAAACAGTATTATAACATTGAGGGATTCAGTTGGATCCCTCCAACCTGTTTCCCTGCATCCACAAATGTTAAACAATATAAATAACATCGATTTCATTTCAATATGAAATATTCGGATAAACATAATCAATATTTGATTAACGATTTATACATATATATATCTTTATCTACAATTTCAACCAATAAATCAGTAATTCAACCAAACAATCAACACACAACAATCAATCATCATTTATCAGTACTAGATTATATTTATAAAAATATAAACTGTACAGAGTTAGTGAGATTTACTCACTTGGACGATCATTGTTAAATAACGATAATTGTCGGTTGATTCAAACATACAATTAATTTCGCTATAAATTGTAATGAGATCCAATTCACTCCTAGTCAGTTCCATTGTGTAGCCCTCGTCTGTACGATCCCAATGGATCCTGTTTCGCTGAATTCTAATAACGTATGATAAAGTTATTAAATTTACAATTTCCAATACCTTATTTAAATTAAATAACTTAATTTACTTTTCAATTAGGCCTCACTATATTGATACCAGGCCCATCTTCATAACTTTATACCCATACCCGGTTGTGAGTCCTTCTTCCCTGATTTTTAGCTCCAGATAATCATTCCTCCCCTTTTCAGCCATTTCGGAAACTTCAGAGCTCCTCTTCTCACTTATTCCTTCACGACATTCAAAACCATTAGCGCCGTTGGCTTTGTCTTCTCGACCTCTTCAACACTGCCACCAAGATGGCCAACTCGCACGCAAGGATTGAATTCCGACTTCAGTCATTTCTCGTGAATGCACAGTAAACTCGCGCAACATTTCATTACGCATTCACCTCAAAATTAGTACGATGGTACAAATCTTCACCACAAGCACAACTACATACCCCGATTCGAAGATTACTGCCTGAATTTCCTTAGCATACGAACCCTAAGCCACACACAAAAAAACAGCGAACCCTACTGAGTTCGAATCCCACAAAAAGTACATAAGCGTGAAGCTCCTACCAAAAGAAGATCAACTAAATTGGTTTTAGGATTTATAGATTCCCCTTTGATTTTATATCGATTTATAAAGTCACGAAATTGTTTACTGTGACGAAAAATAATGGGGGCTGACATATTTGACTTCGGGAATCATAGAATTAGGGTTATGTAGATGATGACATTATATAGGGTAGTTATATTAATTTTTTATTTGATTTTATATTCACTTTTAATGAATCGTTACCTCCATTCAACGTTTAAAATTCATGTAATCACATACAAATCCCGTTTCCGATGAAAATGGACATGCAGTTATGGTTCGACATTACGGACCAAACGAAACTTGTTTCGTCGAATTCTGAGTCCGTTTGCTCACATAGCATATTTTTAAAATTGAATTATCGACTATATTTCACATTAAAATTCCATACATCCACATACTAACTCCAAAAATCACGAAAATTGAAATTTAATAATAATTTAATATTTGAATCCAACAAAATTAGTTTCATCAAAACGGAGGTCATTTGCAAAACAAGCTATTTTTAAAAGCTCTAAGTAAACCCATTTAAATATTTAAATATTTAAAAATAATTAAATTAAATATAAATAAATTAATATATATATATATATATATATTCATATAGAATATCATTTAGATCCAAAATATACATATATGGATTTATAGCTCGATATTTCAAATCCAAATTATATCGATATTCAATTTATAATGAAATTCCTTTTATAATATAAAAAATATGTTATAAATTATAAAGGAATTCCGTAGCGACTATTTTAAAATTTGAATTGGACACAACTCACAATTTACACGACGAAATCTCGATTTTTCTCTTCTATTAGAAAAATATACTTCACCAGCTCCTAACGTTTCTTGTTTCACAGAAATCTCATTTAAAATGGATTTTGTATATTCGTTTAAAGTTTGAATCGCCAAATTACGAACTGCCGCGCCATTTCGAGCTTGGTTATAATTATATTATAATCATATGTTCAAATTTCATTTATATAATATATTCGTTATTCGTTATTATAATTCAATTCTAAACTGAATTATATATTATAAATAATCCAATTCACACAATATTGTCATTTCAGCTATTTCTGATTATTTTGAAATTATAATATATTATATTATAAATAGTAATTAAATATTCAATAATATTAAATTCAAGCCATTTTAAATTACCCAACCATTATTTAAATAATTAAATTAATTAATTATTCGACCGTAAAAATACGGGTCGTTATAATTCCATTTTGTCCAACTCTTAACCCGTTACACTAAATTCTACTCTGCTTATAATTGTTATTAACATAACAACTTTCCTTATAAACAATTTAATACTTTCTTATAAACTTTAAATAATAAATAATAAACATTTATTTCCTTTTAAATTACTTTAATTCCAATTAATAGATTTAAACTTTATTTTTAGTTATAAATAAATTTTATAATTTTATTACCGTCGATTCATTTGACCGTAAATCAATATTTATAAAACGATTGATTTATAGGCCATATGCTGCCAATTACCCAACCAATACTGTCCATTGGTTCATAACAAACAAACTTTGAATTTAGATTCAACGACCAATAATCAAATTAATCATCTAATCAGGTTGGTCAAAAAGTTCATATAATATGATATGAAAATAAACAATAAATTTTGGGGAATCCCGTTGGGTCCCTTCAACCTGTTTTGCCTGCACCCAAATATGTTATCTCAATAATTTCACTCAATTCCATAAACAAATATAATATTCAGCAATAAATAATTTACAGTAATTCAAGCTGCCATATTTTGATTTGACAAGTTTATATTATTATAAATATAACCAACAAGGTAAGTTACCTTGTTTGGAAAATAATCGTTAACATAAAGAATAGATTCTGTTTAAATTAAAAAACATTAAACCAACCAATTCAATCAACAGATAAATAATTAGCATACCACAAACAATTATCAACCATTAGCACACGAAATAAAAACCCGATTTATAAAAATATAAATGGGATAAAAACTGAGTGAGTAAACTCACATTGATTTCATTCGTTCGCTGTAGAGGTTCGATTGTCGTTAAATTAAACAGTGTTTTAATTTAACAGACATTCCTAGCTGTCTTCACTTCCATCCAAATCAGCTCCATGCGGTTGTGTTGGTCAATACGTTTTCGGCATATCTTGCTTTGTTCCATTTTTGAAAACATGGTCGGATTTCTTCATATCACGTCTTTGCTAAAAACAGTGAGCCATTCTTCACGCACTAATTCGTTACCCAGCTCTGCTCCACGTATAAAAGAATGTCCACATCCCCATGTTGCCAATGCAACCGCCATTCCCTCCTCTGACATATGAACAGTGCTTCATCCCATTGCTTTTTAAACTAAAAGATCCAAATCCTTTTTCCTTCCCACTGTTTCCACTTTCTTTTCCATGCATCGTCTTCGTTCTTTACTGGCACTACATCCACGCATGGGTAAAACTACCCCATGATTTGCCATTAGCACCGTTTACCCCGACTGCTACACATGCGGTCATCCTCCCATTCCAATCTTCAATTTATACTTATACTTCTTTGTATCGTTCCACTTCATCAATGCATTACTGCACCTCCTTACTGCTTCACTTCGTTAAATCCTTCCCCATTCTTACTATTTCGATCAGCATGCTTTTGCATGCCTGCCTTCGCTCTCCTCTCGGCATTCACGCGAACCCACACAGGCCGAATACTACGGCAACGTTATATATATACTCCTCCATATATTCAAAAAACCCCAACCTCCTCACGTTCATTTTTCCGTCCCACTTCACATCTTTTATTCACACATCTTGCTTCTCAACCCAAACTATTCCTTACTGTTCTGCAATACCTTCCTCCCTTTCATACTCAGTCCGCTTATTATTGTTTTAATTTTACTTCTTTCATTTCTCTACTTTAAACGAAAACAACTCCATTCGAAACTGTCTCATTTAAACGTATGCTCACCTGGTCCATTTTGACACTGCCTTTCGCTGCATGCTACGCTGATTCACAGAATCCGCTTTCCCATTTTGAATCTATCTCCATTTAAAAACCACACGAGAGTACGAGTCCATCTTTCCATTGCTGAACTTCCTCTTCGCATTTCAGCAGTCCACCTCCCCACGCATGGCTGTGTCTTCTTCCATCAAGTCAAAACAAACAGACCCTATGCCATGGTATTTCTTCACATGTAATTCCATTTCTCCTTGCTCCCTTAGTTCTTCCCATGCCCAGTATGGTTTTCCAGCTCACTTTTTTTTATTAGATATAGACTTGCGTGTTCATTTTTTTTTTTTGAAGTGGGACTTTTATTTACATTTCTCTCGCTGGAACGAAATGAAGTGGTATGGCCGCATATATATAGGCAGTAGAATTTGAGGATATGCACAATGTCTCTCAAGTCTCAACACAGTACGCATAGGTCTATACAAACTTGTAGGATAGGGGCGCAACACTGTGTTATCAATTCAATTTGAAAACCGGAAAAAGATAGGATAGGTGAATTTATAGCTGCGTTGAATTGTCGCCTCCAACCAGGCCTGAGCAAGCGTTCGTAGCTGGAAAAAAAGTAGGTAGCCTAAAAGAAATTTTTGGGTAGGTTTGATGTATGGACATGTACCGATTTTATTTGCACGTGTGAAGGCCATTACTGTTGGAAAATATCTGTATGTGGTTAAGTTAACATTTGGGGTGGGTAGATAGGCTGTATTAAATCTTTTCAAATAGAGTAGCTGAAACACTAGACTTTAGCTTAGATATGAAGTTGCCTAGGATTTGGCTGAGTCTTCACTTCGTTAGGCTAGGAGAGTAGTTTAAATACATTAAAATGACGCGGACGGGACCTTGCATGTGGGCTTCTTACTTTGCCAGGAAGAAATTGAAGCAAGGCATATGCCTTGGAAATATATGAGATGTACATATTATACGGATGGGTGGGTAGGCACATATTTCCGAAAGAATGTTAGCTGTGCATTTAGTTTAAGGGGTGTTTACTTCAAAAAATAAATAAAATATGCTAATGCATTTATTGTATAGCAGGAAGTTTGCACATGCATATTAATTAAGTCTAATATATTCGTTGGTGATAATTTACTGAGGATAGCGGCCCCACCTCAAAGAGGGAACATAAACCATTCTTCTTTGAGTTTTATTTTCTATTATACATGGTGTTAGATTTTCATCGCTAACCGCTAGTTACCACTAACTGGTTAATATACACACCATTTCACACAGACTCCAACAAAAGAAGAAAAAAAAATGCATATCGTTACGTCTCGACATTCTGGCTTCAATAAAATTTATTTTGTTGAAAACGGACTCCGTTTGCATAACGACGTTATTTAAATTTAACAGTTCACATTTATATTGCGCACACATATAAAACAATTCTGATTGGCTCCAAACTGAAAATATAACAATAACTAGCCATACGTATTCCAATAAAACCCTTTTTGTCGAAAAGGGAGGTCGTTTGAAAAGACAGTTGTTCCTACAACCTATATACACCATCGATAAAATATATTTAAATCTAAAACAATTCATTTTGAATAAATAATACAATATTATTATCGTATCTTTCTAAATAAAAATATTACACAGCTTCGGAATAATCAATATATATTTTAAACTCGATATATTCGATCTCGGGCTATACGATATTCAAATATATACAAAAATCCTTTACATTTTATAAATCCATTTAAAATTTCAAGTTGATATATAAAATAATAAAATATAATAAATATTTGATTACCAAAATACAGGACGTTACACAATGCCTTGATTTCACCTTGCTTAGAGGTAAGATTCATGCCTCAAACATTCCAAAATGCAATGTTACAACTCATTTAATAGATAATGGATTTATAAGAGGGGTAGGATGCTTCCTTGTATGCCTTGTAGAAGTATGTGTATTAGCTCCTACAGGCATTACTTCATGAGGAGTAAACTCCTTACCTCCATTTAAATCCTCTGATTCCAAAGGAGGTGATTTCTTTTCTTTCTTCTTTTTCCCTATAGTCTTTTTCTTACTACCAAAAACAGATGTTTCCTTATCAAGCTGTGAAGATAGATTTTCTATGGGAGCATTTTGAGTGATAGGAGGAGGAAGAATGATGTGAGGAGGGTTTGCTAGATGAGCATATGGGGGTGAGGAAGGATTAGCAGAATTAAGCTTGCAACCGAATTTAAAGTTTGAAGGAACATTAAATGTTAAAAATCAAAACATATAGTTATTTAATTATATCTCTTGTTAGTTCAATTTACATTTACCAACTTCTTAAAACAATCAAAAAATGACTTAAAGCATATTTGTTTTTAATATACATGTTAACCAAATAACCAACAACTATGGAAATATAGACTAAGAAGTAACTCATAAAACACTCTCATATTCAATAAATCTTTGACAATAACAAGCAAAAAAGTAGATGCATGGAGAAGAAAAATTAAAAATTCATTTTGTTTTTGAATAAAATTTACTTTTGCGCATAAGTTGAGGAGACAATAAATCACAAGAAAACTCTGTGATATATACGTAACTATATAACAATTATAATGCAAACACTAGAAGATAGAATTATTTGCCAAGACTTGCAAATGGTACGTCAAATTAAATTTGTTGTCGCAAATAGGCGTTGGATTGTTTCAACTCAAAACTTTAACACGTTCCGCAATAAAATACAAGTATTCCCATTTATTTTGGTATTCATAAGCACCATCTTTTTATTTTAGATCTGATCCAACTTCTCAGATGCCCTTACAGCTCTTTCTACGGTATCATCAGTGGTGTGACTCTCGGTGATTCAATGTCTGCAAAGGCTAAAGGGTAACTAATACTGTATATTTAATGTAACATCCCGTATTTTTCAATCATTTGAATTTTAAAATGTAATTAGATTTACTTATGATTGTTGTTGGAATTTAATAATTTGACTGGCATTTAAAATT
Source organism: Allium sativum (assembly GCA_030737875.1). NCBI lineage: Eukaryota > Viridiplantae > Streptophyta > Magnoliopsida > Asparagales > Amaryllidaceae > Allium > Allium sativum. Next base: position 23,859,620 of record CM060912.1, on the reverse strand, counting down.
GTAATATTTAAAACATTATATATTTATTTTGAATGAATGAAGTAAATGAAATTATTTTGTAGATGAACGATAATATGCAATGCTAGACAATTACATTGAACAATTGTCTAATATAAACATAACTATTTAACTGATTCAAAATTGTGTAAATTAAATTTATGCAAGTTTATAAAATTAAATTTAAATATTATATTTGAATTAATGAATATATTGACGTTCCAAATCTATTGAAATATTAAATTTTCAGAAAAGTCAGTTTTGTGTCAAATTTGATTAAATTTGAATTTTGTAAAAATTTAAAAGTTGAATTCATCTTTTTTTTTACGAACGTATATTGAATTTTGAGCATTCATCAATTGTCAGTTTGTTAAAATTTAATTTCATTTGTCCGAAATTCGCGTTTGTAAGTGTAGAAAGGGACAATGTTTGTTATATGTATACTTGTCTAAAAGTATTCTATATCTTTCTTGATGTTATCCCTTTGAATTTGAATGGTTGAAAATAATTTGTGCTGATACTTATTAATTGGGACTAAATATTTGGCAACTGTTGTTCTTGTGCAAATAAAAAAATTCAGCCATTTAAGTTATTGAATTTAACTTTAATTATTGAATCTAATATGCCTTTTAAAATAATTTATGATAATATTGAGCGGTTCAATAAGATTTTTAATAAGAAATTATCATGAATCTGAGTGTCAAAAATATATAAGTTACATTTGATTTGAAAACAATGTGTTGATTCCAAGTGAAATAAATTCTGGCAACATACCTGTATATATCTTTGACTATTGTCATTAATACATTCACTGTTTATTAAAAATGTAACATTTGGATTTGGAAATGTGACCCCTCGTTTAAAACTAGTAATATATTTACAGTCTTCTGTTTCTTCGAAATTAATGTCATTCCTTTCTTTGAATGGCCAATTCGCTCATTTTTAATAAATGAATAAAAGGAAAGAGCATCATCTGGTTTCCAACCCCTCTCTCTCAATTATACCTTTTATATTACATATAATATATTGTATAACATAAATGCTTCATTACCTGCCCCTTTTACCTTTCTATCTCCTTTTCGTTTAGTGCCTACTCAAAATATAAAACATTTTAATGACTGCATATATAACATAAATGCTTCATATTCTTTTCTAAGCACGTTTTAATGACTGCGTATAATATATAGTAAAAACGTTTTAAATAACATAAATGCTTCTTATTCTTTCAAAAGCCACGTTTCTATGATGAAAGAAGGGAATAAGGTATAGTATGCATGGTCACTTGAAACTTTTACATAAAATAATTAATAATAGATTTTTACTTCGTGAAATCCAATACTTATGAAACAAAGTAATAAATTTAAGTTTAAAAGCATGTTAAACCGTTGTCATATTCTTTAGTGCGTGATATTAGGAAACGATGAAATCATTTTGATTTATGTTTGCATTTATTGGCTACATAATATATGCCAACTTTAATTCATTAAGGATTTCTTTTCTCTCATTACTCGTCTATGTATTTTACTCTAACCTCACTATATATTATATTTCCCTTCTCTTCAATATCATGTTATCTATATTTAGAAGAAAAAAATGATAAACAAAACCTGCAAAACTTTTAACATTATTTGTGCGTAATTCTAACAATTTTCTATGCCTTATTCTTATCAATCCAATTAAATATGTTCCCTAAATTATTATTTTAATATTATATGTTTTAAAATTTGAAAGTCACAAACTTTCTAACAATTAGCATTAAACAATAAATAATGCATTAATTACTTTCCATTTTTCTCTTTCCTTATGAAATTTTCTATATAATTTTGAATAAGAAATAAATGTTTATTAGATTAACACCTTATGCCTAATCAGCTAATTTATTTCCCATGTGACCTACTATATATGAAGAGACGCGTTAGGGAAATAAATCATGTTTGTTGCATGCCTTCTCTTCCTCACTTCTCTTATACCCATTCATTTCTTTTTAGAAGGAAAAAATTTACGTAGTCATGTCCTCCCTTTTTCTCTCCAATTTCACGACCACTTCATCTTCCCCAAAATTCATACTATCTTCAAACAAGTTCACACAAGTATATACGTTCTCTCTTCTTCTTTTATTCCTTCCTCTTAAAATAATTCATAATTCCCTTGCTTCTTATTTTCTCTTAAAACTAATCCTCTCCTCCTCCACTTCTTTATGTAAAAAGAAGATGAAAAATAAAGAAAAGTGAAAATAATATTACCGTGTTGATGCTATGTACTTGTGTACTTATATTATTTGCTGAAACCTAAAAGATGCTTGAAACATATTTATACAATACTTGCTTTGTCATGAAACTAGAAATACGTTGATTATATTGTTAAATTTGACATCTTATCGGGCATGCTAAGTACATTATGTCACTTGATTTCATTTAGGTTAACTCCTATTCAAAGCCCCAACAATATACAAGTAATTTTATCATATTAATATTTCATTCATACACCTTGTTACTATTTGGAAAAATGTGGTTAAAATATCATGAATTGCGGTATGTCTCCCATTATACTTTGGCAACTATATATATCTTGTTGTGTAATTTCTAATGTATGAAAACATATTGGATTGAAAATTTCAAATGTTGCATCATGCTTAGTGTGAACATGGTTTAGGCTAACTAGTTAAGAATATATTTGACTATCTTCAGGTATGAACATGGTTTATTTTAATTAGTTTGGTATATTAATAGAAACGCATGCAATATATAATTAGTGCATTTATGAACATTCAACTTGTATATTGTCTTGCCACATACTATGTAACAACCCAGAATTTCCGAACCAATTTAAAATATTTATTTTAGCAATTTTAATGGATTTTGAATATTAAAAATGTTTTATTTTAAATAACGACGATTTAAAATTTATTTAAATCGAATTTAGAACGTATAAATTTATATTAATTATAAAACGAGTTTGTAAATGGCGCGGTAGTTTTGAAAATTCGATTTTTAATTTCAAATGAATGTACAAAATTTGATATAAATCAGAATTGGACGAAACAAGGCACATTTGAATCTATTTAATTCTTTGTAACGAATATAACTAACTAAGATTTCACTTTATAAATTGAAAGTTATGCCCAGTTTAAAATTTAGAATAGTCGTTGTGGAATTTATATATACTTTTATATAATATACAACCCTTAAAAATAGTCATTTTGCAAACGACCTCCGTTTTTCAACGAAACCACTTTTGTTTGATCCGGAATGTCAAATTATAGTCAAGTTTCAAATTTCATAATTTTTGGAATTAATATGTGAGCGCAGTGAATTTAAATGTGTTTGTTTTAGTTTGAATTTAATCGACTGGAAAATGGCCATTTTTCAAACGGTCTCCAAATTCGACGAAATTAGTTTTGTTAGGACCGTATCGTCAAAACATCGCTGGATTTAAATTTCCATAATTTTTGGAGTCAGTATGTGGCCCCGGTAAATTAAAATGTACGTTGGAATTCAATATTGACCGTTATATTAATTTATATTTTAACTTTGGAAAAAATTGACTGAAACAGTCGAATTGGCTTACGAAACATATCCCATTATTTCCAAAATACCCACTCATTAGGTTTGATTTGGAGTTCGGAGATAAACCAAGCTATTTTCGAATTAAATAAAATTATATATATTTCTCATTGGTCAAAAACCATAACAACTCTCTACCGTTGGTCAAACCCATCCAGCCGCTCTCAAGAAACGAATGGCGATAGTCTTCAAGATTTTTCCCTTAAATTTCAAACGATGCACTCAATGATTTCAAAATTGTTCTGCAGCAATCTTGTTCCTCTCATCAAGATCGATTGATCCAACAACTGTGACTAAATTTTAATGTTGCAAATCACGAGATTTACCGCCCCAAATGCGCAGCGTTCACACGCATTTCCATGCTGATCAGGGTGTTCAAATCTGATGCTATTCGAGGCGGTGGTGGCGCAAGGAAAGAGCTCCGATGTGGTGAGGTCCGATCGATCTTTGGGGGTTCTAATGGGATGCGATTTTGGTCAAAGGAAGGGGGCGTGGATTCGGTTTTGTAACAGAAGTTTACAGGGAAGATGAATTAATTAAAAGGTAAAGTGGAATTTAATTTAATTAATTATAATTCGATTATCTTGAACAGTAATTAAAGTTAAAACGGTCATAACTTGTACAAATCAAAGCAGAATTCGATGAAACCACTTGCGTTGGAATCGTAATGAAAAATACTACACCGTGGAACTGACCAGGACAAAAATGGAGCAAATTAGAATTTGAGGCAAATTCAAACTCAAACAGTACAAAAATCCTCAAATAAAGAATGGCGGAGTGGAACCCAATGTGAGAATTCTCTACATTTCATATTTGTACAGTTATTTAATTAATTTTATAACTGTAAATATATAGAAATTACCAGTATTGATTTTTATCTGTTGTACGTTATTTATTTTTGGAGTTCAACACACGAACTCCCACAAATCATGTAAATTGGAAGCGATGTATGGATATTAGCGACACTTGCATTTCATACTTCGCGGATGGCCACTTGTGGCGCCATAAATGGCATTGGGTAGTTGTGTATTTATTTATATGGATGATTTGATGATTTGTGTATTGTGATGGTTATTTTGTGTTATCTAACATGTTAGGAAAATGTTAATATATTTATGGTAGTTTAAATGGAATAAATATTCATTTACAAGTCGGACGACTTGTTTATGTACGCCTATTTAACTGATATTGATTAGGACGATAATTTTTTATACATCGCCCAAATGCACAAATAATAATCAGTATTTGTTGGTTGAAAACCCCGCATGGGTATTGGGATGATATTTGACATACACTAATCTCAATTGTTTAGTTGTATGTCCATCGATCGATTGATAGATTGTTGTGAGCGTTATTTATTTATTTAATGCTTATACAGTTGTAGAATGCACTTTGGGATTTGCTTATCATTATTGCTGAATATATGCGAGGTATGAAAACTATATAACTGAAATTATTTGGTAATTGATTGAGTCGCATTCCAATTCAGAATATGAACGAATATTTTAAAATAATATTCAGTAAAGAATTAAAATAACATTTTGATGTCCGATTTTGGATGGACACGAAAACATAAGGAATATAAAGCCGAGTTAGGTAGCTAAACGCCATTGTAACTCGAATGGAATTTTCTGTCGATTTTATTTATTTTTATAATGAATACGAAAGGAAAATGGAATTCAAAATCAGATATCTTGAAAATATTATCATTTTAAATTTTATAATGATAAGGAATATTCAGTTTTGATTAAAAATTGAAAACGAAGTTAAAATTATTTTAAAACGAAATTATAAATGATTTATAAAATCCATTTTAAATAGAAATCGACTATATATATATATATTATATTTAAAAATGGCCTGAATAGAACGCGTAGCGTAGCGACCATTCGCGAATTTCGACCATTAACTTCAAATTGATGTAACAGGAGATCCGACCATCTGATTCTCCTTAAACCAGAACCGTTGGGTTCGTATCGAAAAGAGCTTTCCAATGAATATAAGAGATTTTAAATCTAATGGTTAGATTTTAAAATATGTCCAAATCAGTTTTGGAAAAGGTCGCAATGGATGTAGTTCAATATAATGATCTTAATAAAACCATTAAAAATACGGAAAATTGTGTAAAATTATAATAAATTATTTGGAAAGATTTTGGATGAAAACAATTCCAGTTTTGAAAAGATAAAAATATATTTTTATCTAAATGAACTAGTTATTAAATAGATTAGAAATCCAATGGTTTTAAATAAATAATTGGATTGAAAAGGGGGTTTTAAAATAACCAGAATTTTCCAATGTATGAATTGGAATGTATTGGAATAGAAATAATCTTCGGAATATTTCGATATTGGATTCCGTGATTATATGAATATTGTTGAGGAATTTGGAAGATACAGATATCGTTATTCCCAATACGATATCCGTTAGTTTTAGAATTTGATATTGAATATAATCGATATAATTTCTATTTAGAGCCTTGTATTTAATATCAAATTTGATTTTGGGTTTTTCGTGAATGGTGTCTTTAATAACATTGTTCCTAAACCCAGTTAAGAAAAGAATAAATCTTTTAATTAAGATTAATGAAGTTGAAACGACCCGAAATCCCCCTTACGGGAAATCACGGATTGAGTTGAGAATAAGCCACATCGGAACGCAGACAGAAGAACATTTCATTGTTAATTACAACAATTCATCAGAATACAAGAATATACAGAGTATGTATAATTATAATACAACAGAAAAATATCAGAGATTACAATAAATTACATAGCAGCGTAAAAACAATACAAAACACAACTGAAAGTAATACATGGATACAGAGCTTTCCGAGTATCGGTCCAGCTGTAAACCAGGATCCTATGAATATAAATCTGCAAAACCAAAACTACTAACTGCCCGTGTCAAAATAAGGGCACCCAGAGTTTAGGTTAAAACAATAAACTCCAGGTCAGTCATGTGACTGGTGTGAGAACTAAAACAGTTATTAATGTTTATTTTGAAGTTAGGTAAATCAAGGGACCACTCCGTATAACACGGAACGGGTTTCCTCCCAAGAATACTAGTGCATAAAACAACAACGCAATGCTAAATAAAGAACAATGAAGCTATTATAAGACCCAGGTCCCATCACACAATGCAACACAAGCCGGAGGATAGGGTTTTACCTTATAATAGCCAAAGAATGCTTGATATGCTAAATTTCATGTTTTATTATTACTATAAGTGTATAGTGTCAAAACAATTTCAAATCATAAGTATCAATCATAGACGGCATAAGTGCCTCATACCACTATGTCGCCATATATAGGTTATACAATTAAAACCGCAAAGTCACGTATTGGAAGTTGGATTTCCATCTGTGAACCGAGGCAAGGGATCGTCCTCACCGCTTCAAGACTGTCTAGCCCGAGCCTCAGGCAAGCGAGCAGGAAAGCCTTGGAGCAACAGGGTCAGCCCACTCGATGTGGATTAAACTTAAACCCTGGACAATACGTTTCCCCGCCCTATGGGGCGTAAATGAGCCAACGAATGACTCCATCGGCTCTACACAGTCACCGATATATCCGAGGCGACTCGCAACAACAACAACCACATAAGTCAAACTCGTCAGGGCATGTCAAACCACTGACGCCACTTCTAGCAAGAAGGAAACGCATGCCCACCCTGAAGTCCTCTCCCGTTTCTGGTTCACAACCGGGGTGTAAGGCTCGCGAATTAACGGTACACAAAGATGTGCACACAGGCTGTGCTTTGATCATCAACCACAAGACTCTACTTTTCAACAGAAGCCTTGATCATTTGCATCTTAGCATGCTACACAGGCAAACCACTCTATGCAACCGATATCAGTCACACAGAATGAAATCCAATGTCAGACACACAGTCCATTTACAAGTTCGTTCTGGGTCTGAACGAAACCGGAGGCACCTTGCACCTCGCATATCCATCGATCTCCAAGTACGTCTGGACGACCACTAACTGATTCCCTCCTCTTGGGTGTACGGCCCAATCAAGATCATTGGTAATCACCCAAACGACGTGAAGACCTCCGGTCTTCAACCACCATCTTCCTCTTCGACACCACGTCGAATCAGCTATTCAGAATGGGATAAACCCGGTCTTTCTGAATAACTCGCGTATAAAATAAACAAGTGTTACACAAACACAACATACGCCTCATTCCAATTCATCAGTCACTAACCGTAAATTAGCAAGAGAATAATTCCCCAAACATTAACCCCGAAGGCCGAAACCAACATCAGATCAATACCCAGGAAACCATTCCTCTTAGCTAACCTACAGTTAGTTTCTAAATTTCACATTCTTAGGGAAAGGTTCCCATTAATTTTATCAAAAATAAATTCTTTTAAATTTATTCTTTAATCTTCTTTGAATATCAATTCAAACTAGTCGGGATTAGCGAACCACACCGAAGTAATCATTTATTTTATTTCCCAATCCCAACCTATTCATCCCATGAAGTAAAACTAGTAATACTTCATACCTAACACCACAGTGTTATCGGTAAATTCAATTACCATTTCACGTTCAAATCTAATTAAAGATTTAACTATCGCTTGGAGCAAAACTAGTGATACTCCATTCTCGATCTTTTCAATCTAATTAAAGATTCATTAAAACTCCACTTAGTTTTAATCTTTAACTAGGTTAAAGAATCAATGTCATTTAAAACACGGTTCACGATAAACCGAGAATCACATTCCATTCTATCAGCCTTTAACCGTAAAATAGCAAGTGAGCAATTCCCTAAGTATTAACCCCGAAGGTCGAAACCAACATCAGATCAATACCCAAGAAACCATTCATCTTAACTAATCTCCATTTAGTTTCTGATTTTCTTAACTCAGTTGGGTCTAAGAACAGTATTATTGAAGATACCGTACACGACAACCCAAAATCACATTCCATTAATTATCGGGTTAAAGAACAAGTGCTATTTAAAACACCGTTCACGATAAACCCAAAAATCAATTCAAATTCAATTACAATTAAATACCATTTAATTGGTACACTTCATTAAATCTAAATAAAAAGATTTAATATTTTTCTCAATTGGGTTTAAGAACAGTGTTAATGAAGACACCATTCACTACAAACCCAAATCACATTTGATATTAAATACAAGGCTCTGAATAGAAAATATATCGGCTTATATTCAATATCAAATTCTACGACCAACAAATATTGCATTGTAAATAACGATATAAATATATCTTTCAAATTTCCATAACAATATCTGTAAAATCATGAAATCCAACATCGAAATAATCCAAAGACAATTTTGATTCAAATCCATTCCAATTCAATTATTGGAAATTCTGGTTATTTTCAAAACCATTTCAAATTCAATTTATTTATTTCAAAAATAAATTGATTTTAATTCTAGTTCAAAACTAGTTCATTTCGCTAAAAAACTATTTTTATCTTTTCAAATATGGAGTTTTTCACCCCAATTCTTCACAAATCATTTCTTATGATTTTACACAAATTATTACTATTTTTAATAATTTTATCAAGGCCCGTACAGTCGATTTCCATCAACGGTCATCGAACTGCACTTTTAGCGACCTTTTCCAAATTTGATTTGGACATAATTCCAAATCCAACCGTTAGATTTCTAATTTCTAATATTCGTTAGAAAGCTCTATTCGATACGAACCCAACGGTTCCAGTTTTAGGAGAATCCGACGGTCGGATCTCCCGTAATATCCATTCGAAGTCAATGGTCGAAATTTGCGAACTGCCGCGGCGTGGCGCGTTCTATTCAGGCCATTATATTATATATATAATATATAATATATACTTCATCGATTTCCTTTCAAAACATATTTTATAAATCGTTTTAAATTCGTTTTCGAAACGATTTCAACTTCATATTCAATTTCAAATCAAAATTGAATATTCCACATCATCGATATACAAATGATAATATTTTCAAAATGTTATATTTTGAAATCATTTTCTTTTCTATATCCATTATAAAAACGAATAAAATCGATATAAATATCGTTCATGTGAAAATGGCGTCAATCTAATCAACACGACTTCAATTCAACACATGAATTTATTTTCAATTCAACACATGAATTTATATTCAATTCAACACATGAATTTATTTTCTATTCAACACATGAATTTATTTTCAATTCAACACATGAATTTATTTTCAATTAAACACATGAATTTATTTTCAATTCAACACATGAATTTATTTTCAATTCAACACATGAATTTATTTTCTATATTGGAATGAGGCCCAATCAATTACCATATAATGTTAATTATATGAATTTTCTATAACACATGTACATAACAACAACGATAAATAATCAACCATCATCCAAAGTGCACCACACAACTGCATAAGCATTAAATATAAATAATTAACGCTTACACAGTCTGTCAACCCATCGATTGACATACAACTAAACAACCGGGATTAGTGTATGTCAAATATTATCCCAATACCCGTGTGGGGTTTCAAATCAACTAACACACATTTTATCTGTGCAGTTGGGCGATGTGTGAAATTTATCGTCCCAATCAATATCAGTCAAATCGGTGTATATAAACAAGTCGTCCGATTTGTTTATAAATATTTGTTTTATATACACGTTAAAAATTATATTTTTAACTATAAAATATTTAATTTCATTTCACATCACACAATCAAATTTCACAACACAACAATCAAACAAAAAAGTCATCAATGGTCTGTGGACGACGGGTGTCGGGTGCTACTAAACACCATCTGCATCCTAGTATATATTTCAAACTAGAAATAAATTAAAAGTGAGGAGTTCTCACCGACTAGCTACACCAAACGCCACGACTCTTCATAGGTAGAAATCTTCGTCGTGCTCGCCTTTTGTTAATTTCATTGTCCATAGCCACTACATATATAAAAATCACATTTTTATATTGTTGCTATGTATATAAAAATCACATTTTTATAACTACGCTATATGGATAAAAATTCTATTTTTACACCGCTACTATATAGATAAAAATTCTATTTTTATAACGGTGTTCATATAATAAAGATGAAATTTTTACCACACTAACTTCATAATAAAAATTATATTTTTATCACTTCATTTCAATAAATAAAAATCATGTTTTTGTTTCTACTTCATATGCATTTACAATGCTTCTTTCTATATAAAAATTATATTTTTATATTTCTACTTCTTATATAAAGATCGAATTTTTATATCATCGCTATAAGAATCACATTTTTATTTCAATATATATATAATAAAAATCAGATTTTTATTTCTCTACATATATAAAGATTAAATTTTTACTATCTATATAATATAAAAATCGTATGTTTATTCTTTCTATACTATAAAAATCATATTTTTACATTGCTACTTCTATAAAGATCACATCTTTATTACTCTACATTAAAAATATCGTCTTTCTTTATATAAAAAAATCTCGCCTTTCTTTATAATGATATTCTATATTTTTACTACGATGTTTATATAGAAAAGCTTATATTTTTAATTAAACAGAAGCATAAAAATTACTTTTTTAATTATATACATATATAAAAATTCTATCTTTACAGTGTCATTACACATATAAAGCTCGAACCTTTTATAAGCAAAACAATGTATATTCATATAAAAATATGAAACTTAAACCTATTATTATTCATTCTAAAGTCAGATTTTTAACAATGTCATTTAAATTAAATTAAACTAAAATAAATAAAAATTCTCCCTTCTTGCAAAAATTGAATCTCAGTCGAAGGGGGGTGTTGTGGCAGCTGTCGGAGGTCAGAGGGGGAAAGGAAGGTGGGGGGCGCGGCTGTTGGCGGGCTCGGGGAAGTGGCGGTGGTCTAAATTGAGGTGGGCGGCTTAAACGAGGTGGTTTAGGGTTTGGGTCCTCGTCGTTGTAGAGGAGGAGAGAGAGGAGGGGGCGCGCTGAGGAGAGAGGAGGGAGAGGGGAGCGACGCGGTAGAGGGGGGCGGCGATGAGCTCGAGATCGGTTTCCTTTTTTTTCTGAATTGAAGTCAACGGTTAGGGTAAGAGGGAGAGAGGGCCAAGAGTATATATAATATATATATATTTTTATTATTTTTAAATTTCCTAAAAGCAACTTTTTATTTTCAACTCGAAATCGAACCCACCGACTATCGTCCATACCTAATTACCCCCATTCCGAACACAATGGGATATGTATCGTAAGTTGATTCGATCGTTTCGATCTGTTTTCGTCAAAATCAAAATATAACTCTATATATTGAATTTGAACGCGCATTTCAATTTACTGGGGCCACATACTAATTAGAAAAATTCCCAAAAATTATTTTCTAGCTTCGTACTGACGATACGGTCCTAAGAAAACTAATTTCATCGAATTCTAAGACTGTTCGAAAAATGGCCATTTCCCAGTCGATTAAAATCAGCTGAAACTGGTCAAATGCGTTTTCCTTTGCCATGCTCACATATTGATTCGAAAAATTACGAATTTTGGAGTCTAGCAATATCTTGACATCATGGATAAAGTGGTTTCGTCGAAAATCGAGGTCGTTTGCAAAATTTCCATTTTTAAGGGCCAGAATTCCATAGCGACCATTCTGGATTTTCAACTGGACATAACTTTTTATTCCCGCTATGAAATTTAAATTTTTCGGATTCGTTGGAAAGATATTCTCAATTAGATTCAAATATTTTTGGTTTCACTAAAATCCGATTTATTTTGAATCCTGTACATTCATTTGAACTTTGAAATCGAAATTTCAAACTACTGCGCCATTTTCAATTCCTTTTATAATTTAAAATAAATATTTATATTCTAACGTCGACGTAGATAAATATATGCGTTCTAATTCTATTCAAAATAAATTTCTCGTCGATATTATTTAAAATATTTCATTTTAAATAATCAAAATTAGCTAAAATTGCCAAAATAAAAATTTTAAATTGGCTCAGATTTCCGGATTATTACAGAAGTTTTCCAATTAATATATATAATTGGAATTAAATGGAACATGATTTTTGGGTTATTGTGAACGATGTTTTAAATAACGTTTGTTCTTAAAACCCAATTAATAGTGAATATATGATTTGGGATTTATAAATCTTTTAACTAAGATTAATGGAATTTTCCAAAGTAAAGTTTTCCAATTTAATATATTAAATTGGAATTGAATGGAATTCGATTTGGTACTAATCGAGATGAGCTTCTGTGAAGGAAGACCGTTACTATATATGGAACTTAAAAGGCCTAGCCGTTATTCTGTTTATAATATTAGTTTGATATGGTAATTTATATTGATTAGACACTGTTATGATTTCCGTGTAGATTCCATTTTGATTGAAGATGATTTTGGGTTTATCGTGAAGAATGTTTTAAAGGACATTCGTTCTTTAACCCAGTTAAAGAAAGGATTTATTTCTGAAATTTGAATAATCATTAAATAATGATTTTTGGATATTAAAACTAAGTGGAGTTTCAATGAATCTTTAATTAGATTGAAAAGTTAATGTGGTAATTAAATTTGCCAAATTTGAGAAGTGATCGAGAATGGAGTACCACCAGTTTTGCTCCAAGCGATAGTTAAATCTTTAATTAGATTTGAACATGAAATGGTAATTAATTTTACCGATAACACAGTGGGTGTTAGATATGGAGTACTACCAGTTTTGCTCCATGGGATGAATATGTTGGGATTGGAAAATAAAATGAATGGTTACTTCGTTAAGTCTTTATAATCCCGACTAGTTAGTTAAATCTATTGAAATTGATATCCAAAGGAAGATTAAAGAATAAATTTAAAAGAATTTATCTTTGATAAAATTAATGGGAACCTTTTCCCAAAGATATGAATATTTAAATAAAAGAATATTCTGGATTGGAATGAGGCGTATGATGTGTTTTTATAACACTTGATTATAAAATACGCAAGTTTTTCGGAAAGACCGGGTTTAACCCATTCTGAATAATTGATACGACGATTAAAAGTCGACGATGAAGACAGTGGTTGAAGACCGGAGATCTTCACATCGTTTGGATGATTACCGATGTCTTGATTGGGATGTACACACAAGACAAGGTAATAAGTGGTGATCGTCCAGACGTACTTGGAGATCGACCGGATATAAGAGGGCCTCTCTCCTGTATTGGACATATGGGACAAGGAATAAGGTGCCACCGGTTTCGTTTAGAACCAGAACGAACTTGCAAATGGATGGTATGTCTGACGTTGTATTCCTTTATACTATATTCGTTGATCTCTGCTACATATATATATATATATATATATATATACCTTTTTGCCGGTGGAGAATTTATTCTCTTGCTTAACACCCTTCTCTGAGATGTACGAGCTTAGAGGTTATAAATTGGTGGAAATTAGTGGTACAGTATGGATTGACAGTGTGACATGCTGAGTTGCATAGATCAAAGATTTTATTGAAAAGTAAGGCTTTGTGGTTGATGATCAAAGCACAACTTTAATTAGCATAGCTTTGTGTAGCGTTGATTCGTGAGCTACACTCCCGGGTATGAACCTAAAACGGGATTAGGGACGTAGGGAAATAGACATATGTTAGTTTCTAGTTACGAGTAACGTCATGGTATGGAGCTCAGACTATTTACTTATGCGGATGTTGGAAAAACTTTATTGATGGAAAAGCGAGGTACCTCGGATTTGAAATTAGAACTGACTAAAAGGTTCTAGATGGTCGACGTGACTGACCATTTTGGAGGTTCGATAGAACTGGCTAACATATAGTTTATGGTATAACTAATCATCGACGGATGACCGGCTCTGCAAGATCCAAGGGTTCACGGCGAGGGATCCTGAGGCATTGCTAATGTGTCTCGAATCGAAAGGAGCATCCTTTTCCTTGGTTCATAGATGGAAACCCAATTTCCAATACGCGAATTTACGATTTAGTTGTAAACCTATATGGCGACGTAATATAATGGTACCTACGCCGCCTATGATTGATAAATTTATATTTGAAGTTGATTTCTTCACTTATAGTAATAATAAAAGATGAAATTTCTCGTATCAAGCATACTTGGCTATTATAAACTAAAACTCTATCCTTGACTGCATTCATTGTGTGATGCAACCTGAGTCTTATAATAGCTTCATTTTTCTATTTAGCATTGCGCTGTTTGTTTTATGCGTTGGTATTCATGGGGGATAAACCCATTTCGTGTTATACAGCATGGCCCCGTGATTTACCTAACTTTAAAATAAAAGCTAATAATTGTTTTAGTTCTCACACCAATCCCATGACTGACCTAGAGTTTATTGTTTTAACCTAAACTCTGGGTGCCCATATTTTCCACACGGGCAGTCAGTAGTTTTGGTTTTGCAGATTTCTTTGCACAAGATGCTGGAGTTACAGCTGGAGCTTTATTCAAAGAGCTTTGTATCCGTGTATTTCTTTAAGTTGTGCAATTGATGTATTCTCCGCTACGCGTTGTATTTATACATTTTAATTCCGCTGTTGTGTAATTTATTCTCTGATATTCTTGTAGTCTGATGTAAATTGTTGTAATAACAATGAAATATTCTATTGTTTGCGTTCTGATGCATTGTGTTCTCAAAGCAATTCGAGCTCCTCGGTCTCCGCGGGGATTGGGAAGTCTGGGTCGTTTCATTGTGAGCATGGTAAATTTAAACGTTTTTGGTAATTTCAGTTTAAATTTAATCGACTAGAAAAAGGGCCATTTTTCAAATGGTCTCCAAATTCGACAAAATTCATTTTGTTAGGAACTTATTGTCAAAACATAGCTAGATTTATTTTTCTGTAATTTTTGGAGTCAGTAATGTGGCCCCGAAAATTAAATGTGCGTTCAAATTCAATATTGACCATTATATTAATTTATATTTTAATTTTGATGAAAACTGATCAAAACAGTCGAATTGGCTTACGAAACATATTCCATTGTGTCCGGAATAAGGGTATTTGGCTAGAGGCGATGGTCGTCGGGTTTGATTTGGAGTTCGGATGCAAAACCCTACTTTTTGGAATTAAATAATATACATATATATTCTTTGAAACCCTATTAGCCAATCATAAATCCACCGTCGATATATTCTCACGAACGATTAGAATCACTCCATTCTTCTCCCTCAATTTTCTTCTAATCCATGCTTTAATTTCAACAACTTATAAAACAAAAATCAAAGCACCTCATGAGATCTTCAGTTTCATACGGCTGAGATCATTTATCGTTGCGTGGATCGCGAGATTTCTGAGCTCGAATGCATCCCGTTCGAACGAGATTCCTAAGGGCTTGAGGGCTTCTAAGTCAATGCCATGGCAGGCGATGTAAGAGGGTACGGCGATGCGTCAAGTGGCGGGGAACGATGGGGATCCGACGGCTTCAGGGTGGCGCAAGGGTGAACCCTAGGTGATGATGTTTGGTTTCGTGAATCAGGCGATGCCTGGAGAAGGAGGAAAGGGTTAAGAAAATGGTAATTAATTGTTAATTAAAAATATTAATTACTTTGTTAATGTAATTAAAAGTTTAAACTGACATAACTTAATCGAACGACATTAGAATTCAGTGATTTCAGAAGCGTTTTGACTCGCATTGACGAGAGCTACGCAATGGAACTGACCAGAAAAGAAACGGAGCAAATTGGAATTATATGGTAATTGATTGGGTCGCATTTCGATTCAGATATAACGAATATTTTAAAATAATGAATATTTCAAAATAACGAATATTTTAAAATAATATTCAGTGAAGAATTAAAATATGACTTTGATGTCCGATTTTGGATGGACACGAAAATATAAGGAATATATAGCTGGGTTAGTAGCTAAACGCCATTTTAACTCAAACGGGTTTGTCAATCACGGCTGATACTGGAACCCAAACACCACCGTTAGGGTTTGCCATGGCTACCACGCGTACGAGGTGGCTGTTGTTCAGGGAGGTGGTGGAGCTCTCCAAGTCGACGATGTGGAGCAACATGATCAGGGCACGGTCATCTGTAGGAGGTGCGAGATGGAACCCTATTTTTGAGGAATGGGTTCGGCTTGTTCGTTTTACAGGCGATGGAGGAAGGAGGATTAACAACGTTTTTAAAACGTGATTAAGAAATAATGATGTAATTAATTATAGTTAATTAATTTTAATTATCTCGTCAATGTAATTTATGTATAATATACAATATCCTTTTCATTCGATGTCCAAATCCGATGATTTCAGATCCTTTGGGATCGTGATGAAAATATCTAAAACATGGAACTGATCAGAATAGAAACGGAGCTAGTTGGGATTATTGACTGAATAGGATGGACAATTTAATTCAGTTAAAAAAATCTTCAATTAAAGAATGGCAGAGTGGAACTCAAAATGAGAATTCTCTCACTGAAATATTTGTACCAGTTATTTATTACATAACTATAAAAATATATAAATTATCATTGTTGATTTTTGTTGATTTTTGGAGTTCAACACGTGAACTCCTACAAATCATTGAAAATGGAAGCGATGTATGGATATTAGAGACACGCGCATTTCATACTCCGTGGATGGACATTTGTGGCACCGTAAATGGCATTTGGTTGTTGAGTATTTATTTATATGGATGATTTGGTGATTTGTGTGTGATCGTAATGTTTAACATATTAACAATAATGTTAACATTAATGTGGTAGTTGAAATCAAATTATAAATATCTATTTATTATTTAAACAGTGAAAATTGGTTAATTTAAAAATAATTCAAACAAAAATAGAATTGGTTAAATTTATTAACCAATGATTTATTTAAATAGACTGTTGTTGTTTGAAAACCCACATGGGTATTTTGATGATATTTGACATAAACTAATCCCAATATTTAGTTGTATGTTGATTGATTGACATATTTTTGTAAGCGTTATTTATTTATTTTAACACTTATAAAGTTGTAAATTGCACCCTGGATGATGTTTAAATGGTTAATGATTATTTATCATTATTGTTGAATACATGCGATGTATGAAATCCGTATAACTGAAATTATATGGTAATTGATTGAGTTGTATTCCGATTCAGAAATAAAAAATATTTTAAAATAACGAATATTTTGAAATAAATCTTCAGTGAAGAATCAGAATGTGATTTTTATGTCCGATTTTGGATGGACATGAAAATATTGAAATGTGAAGCCGAGTTAAGTAGTAAATGTTATTTTAACATAAACGGGTTTATTGATCGATTTTATTCATTTTATAATGAATACGAAAAGGAAATGGATTTCAAAATCAGATAATTTGAAAATATTATCATTTTAATGTTATAAAGATAGAGAATATTCAATTTTGATTTAAAGTTGAAAATGAAGTTGAAGTCATTTCAAAACGATTTATAAAATACATTTTAAGTAGAAATCGATGATATATATATATATATATATATATATATATATATATATATATATATAATGGCTTGAATAGAACGCGCCGCGCAGCGACTGTTCGCGAATTTAAACCATTAACTTCAAATTGATGTAAGGGAGATTCGACCGTCGGATTCTCCTAAAACTGTACCGTTGGGTTCGTATCGAAAGGATATTTCCAATGAATATAAGTGATTTAAATTTGAATGGTTAGATTTTAAATTATGTCCAAATCAATTTCAGAAAAGGTCGTTATTTATGCAGTCCGGTGGCCGATATTGGAAACCGACTGTAAGGGCCTAACTAAAATTATTAAAAATATGAATTTTTTTTGTAAAATCATAATAAATGATTTGGAAATATTTTGGGTGAAAAATTCCAGATATGGAAAGATAAAAATATATTTTCATCTAAATGAACAAGTTATTAACTAGAGTAATAATCCTTTTTTTTAAATAAATAAATTGGATTGAAAAAGGGGTTTTAAAATAACCAGAATTTTCCAATGAATGAATTGGAATGGATTTGAGTGGAAATAATCTTCGGAATATTTCGTTATTGGATTCCGTGATTATACGGATATTGTTGAGGAATTTGGAAGATACATATATCGTTATTCCCAATACCATATCCGTTAGTTGCAGAATTTTATATTGAATATAAGCCGATATAATTTCTATTTAGAGCCTTGTATTTAATATCAAATTGGGTTTTGGGTTTGTCGTGAATGGTGTCTTTAATAACACTGTTCTTAAATCCAGTTGAGAAAAGAATAAATCTTTTAATTAAGATTAATGAAATTTACCAATTAATTAATTTATTGGAATTGAATGGAAATTGGATTTTGGGTTTATCCTGAGCTGTGTTTTAAATAACATTCATTCTTTAACCCAATTAACAATGGAGATACGATTTGGAATTTACTATCTTTTAAATAAGATTAATGGAATTTTCCAAAGAAAAGTTTTCCAGTTTAGTATATTAAATTGGAATTGAATTGAATTCGATATGGTAATAATCGAAATGAGCTTTTGTGAATGAAAACTGTTAATATATATGGAATTTAAAAGGCTTTGTCGCTATTCCATTTATATTACTAGTCTGATACGGGAATTTATATCGATTATACACTATTATGATTTCCGTGCTGATTCCATTTTAATGGAAGATGATTTGGGTTTATTGTGAACCATGTTTTAAATGAAAATGGTTCTTTAACCCAGTTAATGACAGGATTAATTTTCCTAAAAGTTGAATAATCATAAAGTAATGATTTTTGAGATTAAAAACAAGGTGGAGTTTTAAATGAATCTTTAATTAGATTGGAATGAGAATGGGATAATTAAATTTATCGAATTCATGAAATGATCGAGAATGCAGTACCACCAGTTTTACTCTGGGCGATAGTTAAATCTTTAATTAGATTTGAACGGGAAATGGTAATTAATTTTACCGATAACATAGTGTGTTAGATATGGAGTACTACCAGTTTTTCTCCATGGGATGAATAGGTTGGGATTGGATAAATAAAATAAATGATTACTTCAGTAAGGCTCGATAATCCCGACTAGTTTTATAAACCTTAATTTGGTTTAGAATGGTTAAAAGATAAAATAAAATCTTTTGAAAACGATATCCAAAGGAAGATTAAGGAGAAAATTTGAATAAAAATAATATTCTGAGTTGGAATGAGGCGTATGATGTGTTTTTATAGCACTTGATTATAAAATACGTGAGTTATTCGGAAAGACCGGGTTTAACCCATTCTGAACAATTGATACGACGATTAAAAGTTGATGATGAAGACGGTGATGGAAGACCAGAGATCTTCTGTGAAGACCCGTAACTTCCCCGTAAAGGAAAGCGACGGATAGTTCGAGAGCAGGCCACAACAGAACACATACAGAAGAACATTTCATTGTATATTACAATAATGCATCAGATTACAAGAATATACAGAGTATAAATGAATATTACACAGAAATATCAGAGATTTAAATTACATTTAAATACATAGCAGCGGAAAATAATACAATGCACAACTGAAGGGGATATACGGATACAAAGCTTTCCGGATATCGTTCCAGCTGTAAACCAGGATCCTGTGAATATAAATCTGCAAAACCAAAACTACTAGCTGCCCGTGTCAAAATAAGGGCACCCAGAGTTTAGGTTAAAACAATAAACTCCAGGTCAGTCATGTGACTGGTGTGAGAACTAAAACAGTTATTAATCTTTATTTTTAAAGCTAGGTAAATCAAGGGACCACGCCGTATAACACGGAACGGGTTTCCTCCCAAGAATACCAGTGCATAAAACAAACAGCGCAATGCTAAATAAAGAAAAATGAAGCTGTTATAAGACCCAGGTCCTATCACACAATGCAACGCAAGCCGGGGGATAGGGTTTTTCCTTATAACAGCCAAAAAATGCTTGATACGTTTAAAACAAATCATTTGATACTATTATAAGTGCATAGTGTATAAACAACTTCAAATCATAAGTATCAATCATAGGCGGCATGAGCGTCCCATGCCGCTATGTCGCCATATATAGGTTTACAAATAAAACCGCAAAGTCACGTATTTGGAAATTGGATTTCCATCTATGAACCGAGGCAAAAGATAGTCCTCAACCGATTCGAGACTGCCTAGCCCGAGCCTCAGGACCCAGACTCAGGTGGGCCCTTGGATCGTCAGGGCCGGTCCACCGATGTGGATTAAAATGCCTGAACATGCGTTTCCCCGCCCTTTGGGGCGTAAATGAGCCAACTAAATGACTCCATCGGTTCGAGAACGACCGATCAATCCGAGGCGCCTCGCAACAGCAACAACCACATAAGTCAAACTCGTCAGGGCGTGTAAAACCACTGACGCCACTTCTAACTAGGAAGAAACGCATGCCCTCCCTGAGGTCCGTCTCCCGTTTTTGGTTCATACCGGGTGTGAAACACGCGAAGTAAACGTTACACAAAGCTACGCCACAAAGGCCTTGCTTTGATCATCACCACAGGACTTTGCTTTTCAACAGAAGCCTCGATCAATTGCCACTTAGGCATGCCACACAGGCAATTCACTCCATGCGTTTGATATCCATCAATATATAACCCCTGAGCTCGTACGTCTCAGAGAAGGGCGTTAAGCAAGAGAATAAATTCTCCGCCGCCAAACAGATATATATTTAATAGAGATCAATCACACAGACTAAAATCCAATGTCAGACACACAGTCCATTTACAAGTCCGTTCTGGGTCTGAACGAAACCGGAGGCACCTAGTACCCCGCATATCCATCGATCTCCAAGTACGTCTGGACGATCACTAACTGTTTCCATCTTCTTGGGTGTACAGCCCAATCAAGATCATCAGTTATCACCCAAACGACGTGAAGACCTCCGGTCTTCGACCATCGTCTTCATCTTCGACTTATCGTCGCATCAGTTATTCAGAATGGGATAAACCCGGTCTTTCCGAATAACTCGCGTATATTTTAAATAAGTGTTACACAAACACAACATACGCCTCATTCCAATCCATTAGTCACTAACCGTAAATTAATCAAGAGAATAATTTCCCAAATATTAACCCCGAAGGCCGAAACCAACATCAGATCAATATCCAGAAAACCATTCTGCTTGGCTAACCGACAGTTAGTTTCTAAATTTCACATTCATAGGGAAAGGTTCCCATTAATTTTATCCAAGATAAATTTCTTGAATTTATTCTTTAATCTATTTTTGAATATCAATTCAAAACTAGTCGGGATTAGCGAACCTTACCGAAGTAATCTTTTGTTTTAATTTCCCAATCCCAACCTATTCATCCCATGAAGTAAAACTGGTAATACTTCATATCTAACACCACGGTGTTATCGGTAAATTCAATTACCATTTCACGTTCAAATCTAGTTAAAGATTTAACTATCGCCTGGAGCAAAACTGGTGATACTCCACTTTCGATCATTTCAATCTAATTAAAGATTCATTAAAACTCCACTTAGTTTTAATCGTTAACTGGGTTAAAGAATCCGTGTCATTTAAAAACACGGTTCACGATAAACCCAAAGTCACATTCCTTAATTATCGGGTTAAAGAATAAGTGTTATTTAAAACACTGTTCACGATAAACCCAAAAATCAATATCAATTCAATTCCAATTAAATATTATTTAATTGGTACACTTCATTAAATCTAAATAAAAAGATTTAATCTTTTCTCAACTGGGTTCAAGAACAGTGTTAGTGAAGACACCATTCACGACAAACCCAAATCACATTTGACATTCAATACAAGGCTCTGAATAGAAAAATATATCGGCTTATATTCAATATCAAATTCTACGACTAACAAATGTCGTATTGGAAATAACGATATAAATATATATCTTTCAAATTTCCATAACAACACCTGTATAATCACGAATTCCAACATCGAAATATTCCGAAGACAATTTCGATTCAAATCCACTCCAATGCAATCATTGGAATTTTGGTTATTTTTAAAACCCTTTTCGAATTCAATTTATTTATTTAAAAATAAATAGAATTATAATTCTAGTTCAAAACTAGTTCATTTCGATAAAAATCTATTTTTATCTTTTCAAATATGGAGTTTTTCATCCCAATTCTTCACAAATCATTTCTTATGATTTTACACAAATTATTACTATTTTTAATAATTTTATCAAGGCCTGTACAGTCGATTTCCATCAATGGTCATCGAACTGCACTTACAGCGACCTTTTTCAAATTTGATTTAGACATAATTCCAAATCCAACCGTTAGATTTCAAATTTCTAACATTCGCTAGAAAGCTCTTTTCGATACGAACCCAACGGTTCCGGTTTTAGGAGAATCCGACGGTCGGATCTCCCGTAATGTCCGTTTGAAATGAATGGTCGAAATTCACGAACTGCCGCGGCGCGGCGCGTTCTATTCAGGCCATTATATTATATATATAATATATATAATATATATTTCGTCGACTTCTATTTAAAACGAATTATATAAATAGTTTTAAAATTCGTTTCAAAATCTATTTCAACTTCCATTTCAATTCAAAGCAAAATTGAATTCTTCTTTATAAATTCGTTTCAAAATTCATTTCTATTCAATTCAAATTTCAATTCAATTTGAATTCATTTCAATTTGCTTTCAATTCAATTTGAATTCGTTTTCAATTCAATTCATTTCGAAATCGTTTTCAATTCATTTCGAAATCGTTTTCAATTCAATTCACTTTGAATTCGTTTTCAATTCAATTCATTTCGAAATCGTTTTCAATTCAATTCACTTCGAAATCACTTTCAATTCAATTCACTTCGAAATCACTTTCAATTCAATTCACTTCGAAATCACTTTCAATTCAATTCACTTCGAAATCACTTTCAATTCAATTCACTTCGAAATCACTTTCAATTCAATTCACTTCGAAATCACTTTCAATTCAATTCACTTCGAAATCACTTTCAATTCAATTTGAATTCGTTTTCAATTCAATTCATTTCGAAATCGTTTAAAATCGATATAAATATCATTCACGTCAAAATGGCGTCAAACTAATCAACACGACTTCATAAATTTCTATTTTCAAATATTCTATTTCAAATATTTCTATTTCAAATATTTCTATTTCTAAACTGGAATGAGGCCCAATCAATTACCATATAAAATTAATTATATGGATTTTCATACAACACATGTATATAATAGCATTGAAAAATAATCAACCATCAACCAAAGTGCACTACACTGTATAAGCATCAAATATAGATATTCAACGCTTATAACAGCCTGTCAATCAATCGATCGACATATTTAATCAATCAGGATGAGTGAAATTCATATTTCATCCCAACACCCGTGTGGGGTTTCAAACAATCAAACACAGATTTTAGTTGTGCAGTTGGGCGATGTGTAAAATTTATCGTCCCAATCAATGTCATTCAAATAGGTGTACATAAACAAACCGTCCGGTTTGTAAATGAATATTTTATTTTATTCACTTTCACTATATTCATATTCACGTTAAAGATTATATTTTTAACGATAAAACATTTTATTCCAACCAATGAATTTCTATTATTCATTTACACAATAAAATGATATTTTTATTTTCTAACATATTTTAGAAAATTTCGGCGGCATAACGGTACGATACTAGAAACGGGACGAGGCCTAGCCTTATCCCCGGTCTAGTGAAGGCCCACGCCATTCACACATCAATCAATCCATTCAATTTCACCAAAACAATCAAATAATCTAACCAACTACACAACCAAACAAACAAGTCCATGGTATGTGGACGGGTGTCGGGTGCTACTAAGCACCGTCTGCATCCTAGCATATATATATATAACTAGAAAAGAAATTGAAAGGTGAGAAATTCTCACGTATAGCTATCCTAGCTCCACGGCTCTTCTTTTGCAGAAGTCTTCGTCGTTTCGCCTTTTTGTCACCTTCGTTGCTGCTTTCACTACATACGTAAAAATCACATTTTTATCTTCACTTCGGTATAATAATTGAATTTTTATCTTCCCTTCGTTATAAAATTTTTATTTCTATATCTCTCTTCTTCTAATAAAGATTATATTTTTATAACTCTATCTAAATAAAAATCATATTTTTAATATGCCTCTAGTATAAAAATTATATTTTTATTATCTACATTATATAAAAATGACATTTTTATACTCTCTAGTATATAAAAATTATATTTTTGTTACTCTACTTTAGTAAAAACCATATTTTTATTATCCTTCATCAATAAAAATCCCATTTTTATTGATCCTTCATATATAAAAAATCTCGTCTTTAACACTATAAAAATCTCGTTTTTAACACTATAAAAATCTCGTTTTTACTATGTTAAAATTCAACATTTTCATTGTTTACTCCACTAAATTTTCAGATTTTTATAGCGTTTAAAAACAAAGTTTAACACAATAAATAAAATAAATATAAAAAGGTATAAGCAAAAAATCTTACAGCGAATGGGGGGGGGAGTTTCTGCGACCAATGGCTGGAAGGAGGGGAGGAGATGGCGCTCGGCGGCTGGGGCAGCATCAATGGGAGGCGGCGGTTTTGATTTGGCTAGCGATGTGGTGGGTTTTAGGGGAAAATGGGGCGGAGGAGGGAGAAACAGTGGTCGGAGGTGGGTCAGCACGGTAGTGGGGTGCTCCGGCGACGAACTCTGGTGGGGCGTGGGACACGGTGGCGGCGATGGCCTGTTGGAATCGGGTTTGGGTTTTGGGGATTATACGAAGAGGAGAGAAGCGCAAGGAGTGGTGGGGGATCGGAGGGGGGTGATGCGGTGGCTCACACCGTCGGCGATGGCGCGATGGCCCCTGGAGGGCAGCGTCGATCTGATTAGGCTAGGGGTTTTTTTTTTATTTTATTTTCTTCCTTTGAAGTGAACGACGTGAAGAGAGGGAAGGGGGGGTTAAAGAGGGAAATTATATTATTTTATTATTTTAAATTTCTAAAGAGCAACTTTTTATTTTCAACTCGAAATCGAACCCACCGACTGTCGTCCCTAGCGTATTACCCCCATTCCGAACACAATGGGATATGCTGCGTAAGCCAGTTCGGCCATTACGATCAGTTTCCGTTTGATTTAAAATTTAAATCTTTATATATTAAATTTAAACTCACATTTCAATTTACCGGGGCCACATACAGTCTCTAAAAATTACAGAAAAATATTTTCTAGCTTCGTATTGACGATACGGTCCTAACAAAACTAATTTCGTCAAATTCTGAGACCGTTTGAAAAATGGTCATTTTCCAGTCGATTAAAATCAACTGAAACTGGTCAAACGCGTTTTCCTTTGCCCCGCTCACATATTGATTCTAAAAATTATGAAATTTGAAACCTAGCAATAACTTCACATCCCGGACCCAACAAAACTGGTTTCGTCGAAATCCGAGGTCGTTTGCAAAATTGCTATTTTTAAGGGCCTTATATATATAAAAATATATATAAATTCCACAGCGACTATTTCTAATTTTAAACTGGACATATCTTATCATTTCTAAAATGAAATCTCAGTTGGTTAACTTCGTTACAAAGATATAGTTATACAGATTCAAATATTTCTTGTTTCGTTCAATTCTGACTTATATTGAATTCTGTATATTCATTTGAAATTAGAAATCGAATTTTCGAACTACCGCGCCATTTTCAATTCCTTTTATAATTATATATAATTATTATATATTCTAACGACGACGCGTATAATATATACGTTCGAATTCTATTCAAAATAAATTTCACGTCGATATTATTCAAAATAATTCATTTTAAATAATCAAAATTAGCTAAAATTGCCAAAATAAAAATTTCAAACTGGCCCAGATTTTCCGGGTTGTTACAATCTCCCCCACTTAAAACTTTTCGTCCCCGAAAAGGAACAAAGTCGAAAGTGGTTTGATTAATCAACTCTACGCTCGACCTGGCTTCCATTCTCCAACTTTTCAGTTTCTGAGAATTTCTAAAATTTCAAAAATTTGGCTAACACCCTAAATTTTTGAAAAATTTCGCCATAACCTCCCCTGCACCGGGAGCATCGGGGAATTTCAAATAGCTTCCCCGGTCCTTCAGATCTCAAAAAGAAAAAGAAAAAGCCAAGCGGCTAGCCAATAGGCTCATAAAATCATCATCACCCAAACAAAACAGGAAATTATGTAGTAAACATGTACCTATTTGTCGGGCAAACAAATTTTATTCTCTGCTCTAGCCTCCTTGCTATGACCTGTTCAACGATATATATGTATATGCTAGCAAACGCAACCAAATTTCAATACAATTCATTATTCGATCACATTAGGCATAATGGCACTAAATTATCAAACAAACAAACAAACTACACAAACATCAATCAATTAGTGAATTAGAGCTTCAAATTCATAATTTTGATACATATACAAAAATCAGATTTTTGATGCCAAATCACAACAATAAGCCCTATCTAATTTTGGTTCTCACACCAATCAATAGGAAATATATAAATATCACATCTTCAAAACACGAACATAGATTCTGATGATGATCGATCAATCATCAGAACCATCTCCGGGTGTCTAGAATGTGATTCTATATCTATCCAGTATATTAAAATTTCAAATACACGTTTGCAAGACGTATATGCAAAATCTTTATATACTGGACTGTCCAACTCAATATAAATAGATAATCAAATACGAATAATTGATTTAAATTTTCAAAACAAAAATTTGTTTTCACTTTAAAAATTTACTCTTCACACTCGTTCTAGGATACTACTGATCCCATCTCTAACGAGTCATTCCCATTGGATTTTACTAACCCAATATCTGATGAATTCTTTCATATGGTTCTAATGTGCCTTGTTCTCTGCTTTGTAAACCAAAGCTCTGATACCAACTGTGAAGACCCGTAACTTCCCCGTAAAGGAAAGCGACGGATAGTTCGAGAGCAGGCCACAACAGAACACATACAGAAGAACATTTCTTTGTATATTACAACAATGCATCAGATTACAAGAATATACAGAGTATAAATGAATATTACACAGAAATATCAGAGATTTAAATTACATTTAAATACATAGCAGTGGAAAATAATACAATGCACAACTGAAGGGGATATACGGATACAAAGCTTTCCGGATATCGTTCCAGCTGTAAACCAG
This sequence comes from Allium sativum, assembly GCA_030737875.1. Taxonomy (NCBI): domain Eukaryota; kingdom Viridiplantae; phylum Streptophyta; class Magnoliopsida; order Asparagales; family Amaryllidaceae; genus Allium; species Allium sativum. The sequence continues at coordinate 23,831,993 of CM060912.1, read as the reverse complement.
GATCCTGTGAATATAAATCTGCAAAACCAAAACTACTAGCTGCCCGTGTCAAAATAAGGGCACCCAGAGTTTAGGTTAAAACAATAAACTCCAGGTCAGTCATGTGACTGGTGTGAGAACTAAAACAGTTATTAATCTTTATTTTTAAAGCTAGGTAAATCAAGGGACCACGCCGTATAACACGGAACGGGTTTCCTCCCAAGAATACCAGTGCATAAAACAAACAGCGCAATGCTAAATAAAGAAAAATGAAGCTGTTATAAGACCCAGGTCCTATCACACAATGCAACGCAAGCCGGGGGATAGGGTTTTTCCTTATAACAGCCAAAGAATGCTTGATACGTTTAAAACAAATCATTTGATACTATTATAAGTGCATAGTGTATAAACAACTTCAAATCATAAGTATCAATCATAGGCGGCATGAGCGTCCCATGCCACTATGTCGCCATATATAGGTTTACAAATAAAACCGCAAAGTCACGTATTTGGAAATTGGATTTCCATCTATGAACCGAGGCAAAAGATAGTCCTCAACCGATTCGAGACTGCCTAGCCCGAGCCTCAGGACCCAGACTCAGGTGGGCCCTTGGATCGTCAGGGCCGGTCCACCGATGTGGATTAAAATGCCTGAACATGCGTTTCCCCGCCCTTTGGAGCGTAAATGAGCCAACTAAATGACTCCATCGGTTCGAGAACGACCGATCAATCCGAGGCGCCTCGCAACAGCAACAACCACATAAGTCAAACTCGTCAGGGCGTGTAAAACCACTGACGCCACTTCTAACTAGGAAGAAACGCATGCCCTCCCTGAGGTCCGTCTCCCGTTTTTGGTTCATACCGGGTGTGAAACACGCGAAGTAAACGTTACACAAAGCTACGCCACAAAGGCCTTGCTTTGATCATCACCACAGGACTTTGCTTTTCAACAGAAGCCTCGATCAATTGCCACTTAGGCATGCCACACAGGCAATTCACTCCATGCGTTTGATATCCATCAATATATAACCCCTGAGCTCGTACGTCTCAGAGAAGGGCGTTAAGCAAGAGAATAAATTCTCCGCCGCCAAACAGATATATATTTAATAGAGATCAATCACACAGACTAAAATCCAATGTCAGACACACAGTCCATTTACAAGTCCGTTTTGGGTCTGAACGAAACCGGAGGCACCTAGTACCCCGCATATCCATCGATCTCCAAGTACGTCTGGACGATCACTAACTGTTTCCATCTTCTTGGGTGTACAGCCCAATCAAGATCATCAGTTATCACCCAAACGACGTGAAGACCTCCGGTCTTCGACCATCGTCTTCATCTTCGACTTATCGTCGCATCAGTTATTCAGAATGGGATAAACCCGGTCTTTCCGAATAACTCGCGTATATTTTAAATAAGTGTTACACAAACACAACATACGCCTCATTCCAATCCATTAGTCACTAACCGTAAATTAATCAAGAGAATAATTTCCCAAATATTAACCCCGAAGGCCGAAACCAACATCAGATCAATATCCAGAAAACCATTCTGCTTGGCTAACCGACAGTTAGTTTCTAAATTTCACATTCATAGGGAAAGGTTCCCATTAATTTTATCCAAGATAAATTTCTTGAATTTATTCTTTAATCTATTTTTGAATATCAATTCAAAACTAGTCGGGATTAGCGAACCTTACCGAAGTAATCTTTTGTTTTAATTTCCCAATCCCAACCTATTCATCCCATGAAGTAAAACTGGTAATACTTCATATCTAACACCACGGTGTTATCGGTAAATTCAATTACCATTTCACGTTCAAATCTAATTAAAGATTTAACTATCGCCTGGAGCAAAACTGGTGATACTCCACTTTCGATCATTTCAATCTAATTAAAGATTCATTAAAACTCCACTTAGTTTTAATCGTTAACTGGGTTAAAGAATCCGTGTCATTTAAAAACACGGTTCACGATAAACCCAAAGTCACATTCCTTAATTATCGGGTTAAAGAATAAGTGTTATTTAAAACACTGTTCACGATAAACCCAAAAATCAATATCAATTCAATTCCAATTAAATATTATTTAATTGGTACACTTCATTAAATCTAAATAAAAAGATTTAATCTTTTCTCAACTGGGTTCAAGAACAGTGTTAGTGAAGACACCATTCACGACAAACCCAAATCACATCTGACATTCAATACAAGGCTCTGAATAGAAAAATATATCGGCTTATATTCAATATCAAATTCTACGACTAACAAATGTCGTATTGGAAATAACGATATAAATATATATCTTTCAAATTTCCATAACAACACCTGTATAATCACGAATTCCAACATCGAAATATTCCGAAGACAATTTCGATTCAAATCCACTCCAATGCAATCATTGGAATTTTGGTTATTTTTAAAACCCTTTTCGAATTCAATTTATTTATTTAAAAATAAATAGAATTATAATTCTAGTTCAAAACTAGTTCATTTCGATAAAAATCTATTTTTATCTTTTCAAATATGGAGTTTTTCATCCCAATTCTTCACAAATCATTTCTTATGATTTTACACAAATTATTACTATTTTTAATAATTTTATCAAGGCCTGTACAGTCGATTTCCATCAATGGCCATCGAACTGCACTTATAGCGACCTTTTTCAAATTTGATTTGGACATAATTCCAAATCCAACCGTTAGATTTCAAATTTCTAACATTCGCTAGAAAGCTCTTTTCGATACGAACCCAACGGTTCCGGTTTTAGGAGAATCCGACGGTCGGATCTCCCGTAATGTCCGTTTGAAATGAATGGTCGAAATTCACGAACTGCCGCGGCGCGGCGCGTTCTATTCAGGCCATTATATTATATATATAATATATATAATATATATTTCGTCGACTTCTATTTAAAACGAATTATATAAATAGTTTTAAAATTCGTTTCAAAATCTATTTCAACTTCCATTTCAATTCAAAGCAAAATTGAATTCTTCTTTATAAATTCGTTTCAAAATTCATTTCTATTCAATTCAAATTTCAATTCAATTTGAATTCATTTCAATTTGCTTTCAATTCAATTTGAATTCGTTTTCAATTCAATTCATTTCGAAATCGTTTTCAATTCAATTCATTTCGAAATCGTTTGCAATTCAATTCACTTTGAATTCGTTTTCAATTCAATTCATTTCGAAATCGTTTTCAATTCAATTCACTTCGAAATCACTTTCAATTCAATTCACTTCGAAATCACTTTCAATTCAATTCACTTCGAAATCACTTTCAATTCAATTCACTTCGAAATCACTTTCAATTCAATTCACTTCGAAATCACTTTCAATTCAATTCACTTCGAAATCACTTTCAATTCAATTCACTTCGAAATCACTTTCAATTCAATTCACTTCGAAATCACTTTCAATTCAATTTGAATTCGTTTTCAATTCAATTCATTTCGAAATCGTTTAAAATCGATATAAATATCGTTCACGTCAAAATGGCGTCAAACTAATCAACACGACTTCATAAATTTCTATTTTCAAATATTCTATTTCAAATATTTCTATTTCAAATATTTCTATTTCTAAACTGGAATGAGGCCCAATCAATTACCATATAAAATTAATTATATGGATTTTCATACAACACATGTATATAATAGCATTGAAAAATAATCAACCATCAACCAAAGTGCACTACACTGTATAAGCATCAAATATAGATATTCAACGCTTATAACAGCCTGTCAATCAATCGATCGACATATTTAATCAATCAGGATGAGTGAAATTCATATTTCATCCCAACACCCGTGTGGGGTTTCAAACAATCAAACACAGATTTTAGTTGTGCAGTTGGGCGATGTGTAAAATTTATCGTCCCAATCAATGTCATTCAAATAGGTGTACATAAACAAACCGTCCGGTTTGTAAATGAATATTTTATTTTATTCACTTTCACTATATTCATATTCACGTTAAAGATTATATTTTTAACGATAAAACATTTTATTCCAATATATGAATTTCTATTATTCATTTACACAATAAAATGATATTTTTATTTTCTAACATATTTTAGAAAATTTCGGTGGCATAACGGCACGATACTAGAAACGGGACGAGGCCTAGCCTTATCCCCGGTCTAGTGAAGGCCCACGCCATTCACACATCAATCAATCCATTCAATTTCACCAAAACAATCAAATAATCTAACCAACTACACAACCAAACAAACAAGTCCATGGTATGTGGACGGGTGTCGGGTGCTACTAAGCACCGTCTGCATCCTAGCATATATATATATAACTAGAAAAGAAATTGAAAGGTGAGAAATTCTCACGTATAGCTATCCTAGCTCCACGGCTCTTCTTTTGCAGAAGTCTTCGTCGTTTCGCCTTTTTGTCACCTTCGTTGCTGCTTTCACTACATACGTAAAAATCACATTTTTATCTTCACTTCGGTATAATAATTGAATTTTTATCTTCCCTTCGTTATAAAATTTTTATTTCTATATCGCTCTTCTTCTAATAAAGATTATATTTTTATAACTCTATCTAAATAAAAATCATATTTTTAATATGCCTCTAGTATAAAAATTATATTTTTATTATCTACATTATATAAAAATGACATTTTTATACTCTCTAGTATATAAAAATTATATTTTTGTTACTCTACTTTAATAAAAACCATATTTTTATTATCCTTCATCAATAAAAATCCCATTTTTATTGATCCTTCATATATAAAAAATCTCGTCTTTAACACTATAAAAATCTCGTTTTTAACACTATAAAAATCTCGTTTTTACTATGTTAAAATTCAACATTTTCATTGTTTACTCCACTAAATTTTCAGATTTTTATAGCGTTTAAAAACAAAGTTTAACACAATAAATAAAATAAATATAAAAAGGTATAGGCAAAAAATCTTACAGCGAATGGGGGGGGGGAAGTTTCTGCGACCAATGGCTGGAAGGAGGGGAGGAGATGGCGCTCGGCGGCGGGGGCAGCATCAATGGGAGGCGGCGGTTTTGATTTGGCTAGGGATGTGGTGGGTTTTAGGGGAAAATGGGGCGGAGGAGGGAGAAACAATGGTCGGAGGTGGGTCAGCACGGTAGTGGGGTGCTCCGGCGACGAACTCTGGTGGGGCGTGGGACACGGTGGCGGCGATGGCCTGTTGGAATCGGGTTTGGGTTTTGGGGATTATACGAAGAGGAGAGAAGCGCGAGGAGTGGTGGGGGATCGGAGGGGGGTGATGCGGTGGCTCACACCGTCGGCGATGGCGCGATGGCCCCTGGAGGGCAGCGTCGATCTGATTAGGCTAGGGTTTTTTATTTTTTTTATTTTTTATTTTCTTCCTTTGAAGTGAACGACGTGAAGAGAGGGAAGGGGGGGTTAAAGAGGGAAATTATATTATTTTAAATTTCTAAAGAGAAACTTTTTATTTTCAACTCGAAATCGAACCCACCGACTGTCGTCCCTAGCGTATTACCCCCATTCCGAACACAATGGGATATGCTGCGTAAGCCAGTTCGGCCATTACGATCAGTTTCCGTTTGATTTAAAATTTAAATCTTTATATATTAAATTTAAACTCACATTTCAATTTACCGGGGCCACATACAGTCTCTAAAAATTACAGAAAAATATTTTCTAGCTTCGTATTGACGATACGGTCCTAACAAAACTAATTTCGTCAAATTCTGAGACCGTTTGAAAAATGGTCATTTTCCAGTCGATTAAAATCAACTGAAACTGGTCAAACGCGTTTTCCTTTGCCCCGCTCACATATTGATTCTAAAAATTATGAAATTTGAAACCTAGCAATAACTTCACATCCCGGACCCAACAAAACTGGTTTCGTCGAAATCCGAGGTCGTTTGCAAAATTGCTATTTTTAAGGGCCTTATATATATAAAAATATATATAAATTCCACAGCGACTATTTCTAATTTTAAACTGGACATATCTTATCATTTCTAAAATGAAATCTCAGTTGGTTAACTTCGTTACAAAGATATAGTTATACAGATTCAAATATTTCTTGTTTCGTTCAATTCTGACTTATATTGAATTCTGTATATTCATTTGAAATTAGAAATCGAATTTTCGAACTACCGCGCCATTTTCAATTCCTTTTATAATTATATATAATTATTATATATTCTAACGACGACGCGTATAATATATACGTTCGAATTCTATTCAAAATAAATTTCACGTCGATATTATTCAAAATAATTCATTTTAAATAATCAAAATTAGCTAAAATTGCCAAAATAAAAATTTCAAACTGGCCCAGATTTTCCGGGTTGTTACATCTTCACATTGTTTGCATGATTACGGATGTCTTAATTGTGATGTACACCCAAGACAAGGTAATAAGTGGTGATCGTCCAGACTTACTTAGAGATCGACCGGATATGCGATGGCCTCTATCCTGTGTTGGATATATGAGATGAGGAATAAGGTACCTCCAGTTTCGTTCATACCCAGAATGGACTTGCAAATGGATGGTATGTCTGACGTTGTATTCCTTTATACTGTATTCGTTGATTTCTGCTAAATATATATCTGCTTGGTGGCGGAGAATTTATTCTCTTGCTTAACACCCTTCTCTGAGACGTACGAGCTTAGAGGTTATATATTGGTGGAAATTAGTGGTATGGTATGGATTGACAATGTGGCATGATGGTATGCAAATGATCAAGGCTTTTGTTGAACAGCAGAGTCTTGTGGTTGATGATCAAGGCACAGCTTTAAATAGCATAGCTTTGTGTAGCGTTAATTCGCGAGCCGCACACCCCGATATGAACCAAAAACGGGATAGTGACTGCAAGGAAATGGACATATGTTAGTCTTATTTAATGGATAGCGAGGTACCTCGGATTTGATTTGAGTCCCTAGTGGCACTTTGGTTGACATGACTGACCATTTAGGAGGTTCGATAGAACCAGCTAACATATATTTTTTGGTATAATTAATCATCGACGGATGACTGGCCATGAGGATCCAAGGGTTCGCTGCGGGGGATCCTGAGGCATCGCTGGTGTGTATCGAAATCGATGAGGACGATCCCTTGCCTCGGTTCATAGATGGAAACCCAATTTGCAATATGCGATTTTACGGTTCTATATGGAAACTTAGTATAATGGTACCTACGTCGCCTATGATTGATACATTTATATTTGAAGTTGATTTATTCACTTATAGTAATAATAAAATATGAAATTTCGTGTATCAAGCATATTTGGCTATTATAAGCTAAAACTCTATCCTCGACTGCATTCATTGTGTGATGGGACCTGAGTCTTATAATAGCTTAATTTTTCTGTTTACCGTTGCGTTGTTTGTTTTATGCACTTGTATTCATGGGAGATAAACCTGTTCCATGTTATAAGGCGTGGTCCCGTGATTTACCTAACTTTAAAATAAAAGCTAATAACTGTTTTATTTCTCACACCAGTCCCATGACTGACTTGAGTTTATTGTTTTAACCTAAACTATGGGTGCCCATATTTTCCACATGGGCAGTTAGTAGTTTTGATTTTGTAGATTTCTTTTCACAGGATCCTGGGTTTACAGCTAGAGATATATTCAGAAAGCTTTGTATCCAAATATTTCTTTTAGTTGTGCAAATTGTGTATTTTCCGCTACGCATTGTATTTATACATTTTATTTCCACTGCTGTGTAATTTGTTCTCTTATATTCTTGTACTCTGATGTAAATAGTTGTAATAGAAATGAAATTTTCTATTGGTTGTGTTCTAATGCATCGTGTTCTCAAAGCAATCCGGGCTCCTCCATCTCCTCGGAGATCGGGGAAGTCTGGGTCGTTTCATTTTGGTATCAGAGCTTTGGTTTACAAGCTAGAGAACAAGGCACATTAGAACCAAACGAAAGAATTCATCAGAGATAGGATTAGTAACATCCTATAAGAATAACTCGTTAGAGATAGGGTTAGTAATACCCTTGAATGAGTTTGAAGAGTATTGTCTATAAAAATGAATTTGTTTTTTAAATTTTATCTTATTATACATATTTTAGTATTTTATCTTATATTGAATTTGGACTATCGGGTATAAGGAGATTTTTAATATACGTCTGGTCCACATGTATTCGAAGTCTCAAATATATTGGATAGATATAGAATCACACTCTAGTCACCCGGGGATGATTCTATTGATGACTGTATAGCATCAGTAGTTTATGTTCGAGTTTCGAAAGTGGGATATCTATATGATTCCAATTGATTGGTGTGAGAACCAAAACTTAGTTAGGGATTATTGTTTGTAATTTGGTCTTAAAATTGGATTTTTGAGTATATAAAACTTTTATATTTGAAAGTTAATCAACTAATTGATTGTAGGTTGTGTTGTGTGATAATTAGTTTAACTAATAAAAATATTTGATTGATAAAACCAATAAAAGAATGGATGATAAGTAAAGCCAAATCGAGTCAAATTTTAAACTAAATTAAAAGTTGATTAGAATTGTATACATGGACATGTACACACACACACACATACACACACACATATATATATATGTATAGAGCAGGTTATGAATTTACTGTTAAGTAGAGAAATATATTGTGTGTCCGACAAAAAGGTGCACCTCAATGAGTCGGTTGCGCAATATTATTATTATATCAACTCTTGTGAATGAAATTGGATGCGTTGTGATGGTTTTTCTGTGTGAGATTATAAACCATGCCATAGGATAGAAATAAATAAATTATGAACTACATCGCATGGCATACTAAATGAAGACGGCATATCATATCATATTCTATATAAGAATTTGGCGCTTATAGGACGAGGTTTGGATGACCATACAGGCGAGATGCTTGTATGGCGAGGACTGGATTACAGGTTGAACAGAAGACTGATTATGGACATAATTAAGAAATACATGTAACAGTGCTTGGGGCAGGATTTAATAAAACACTGCATAGGTCTTGAGATGACAAAAATTCATGTCCTCTTGTTGTTAATTAAGGCACATGGATTATTTTATTTCCAACACTAGGGCAAGGTATGAGATTTCAACATTTTTACACATCTCCCTTGGGCATAGATAGGTCACAAAAATTGTGTATGCTTTCTATTGATTTATTGGATGCCTAATACGGCCCAATAAAATTTTCAAACCCTCCCCGTACAAAGGAGGTTATGGTGAAATTTTACAAAAATTTAGGGTGTTAGCTAAATTTTTGAGAAATTAGAATGTTCTTAGAAACTGAAAAGTTGAAGAATGAAAGATAGAATGAAAGTTGAGTTGCTTAGTTAAACAACTTTCAGCTCCGTTCCTTTTCGAGGACGAAAAGATTTTAAGTAGGGGAGATTGTAACAACCCGGAATTTCTGAACCAAATTAAAATTTTATTTTTAATTGATTTAATGGATTTTGATTATTTAAAATGACTTATTTTAAATAATAACGATTTAAAATTTATTTAAATCGAAGTTAGAACATATAAATTTATTTTAATTATAAATAGAGTTTGAAATGGCGCGGTAGTTTGAAAATTCGATTTTAAATTTCAAATGAATGTACAGATTTCAAAATAAATCGGATTTCAGTAAAAGCAGAATCATTAGAATTTATTTAATTATATCTTTCTAATGAATGTGAAAAACTCATATTTCATAATATAAATTGAAAGTTATATCAAGTTTAAAATTTAAAATAGTCGTTATGGAATTTATACATATATTTTAATATAATATATAGCCCTTGAAAATAGCCATTTTGCAAACGACCTCCGTATCCGGAATGTCAAATTATTGTTAGGTTTCAAATTTCATGATTTTTGGAATTAATATGTGAGCGCAGTGAATTTAAATGTGTTTGGTAATTTCAGTTTGAATTTAATCGACTAGCAAAAATGACCATTTTTCAAACAGTCTCCAAATTCGAAGAAACCCCTTTTTTTAGGACTATATCATCAAAACATAGCTAGATTTATTTTTCTGCAATCTTTGGAGTTAGTATGTCGCCCTAGTAAATTAAAATGCACGTTTAAAAATTCAGTATATTGATCAATATTGTAATTTTGATAAAAAACGATTAAAACAGTCATACTGGTTTACGAAACATATCCCATTGTGTCCGAAATGGGGGTGTTTGGCTGGGAACAATAGTCATTGGGTTTGGTTTGCGGTTCGTGGCATTAAATGAGTTGTTTTCGAATTAAATAATTAAATATATATATTAACCGGTCAACAACCCTAACTTAATCACTGCGTGGTCAAACACTCCATCGCGCCTCCAACAGAACTGAATGGCTGATATCTTCAAATTTTCTTCCTCATTTTTCATCTAATCTAATAAACGATTTTAGAGAATTTCAAAAGCGAAACTGGAGAGCTCGTCAAGCTCTAGGAGCTCAATGGTGGAGATTGATTTTTGTTGAGAAGTTTTCATGAATTTGCTGCTCAAACATGGATTTTTCGGGGCGGATTTTAAGGATGGGAAGGTGTGTGAGGTGGCTGCTATTCAAGGAGGTGGTCGAGCTCTCCAAGGCCGACGATGTGGAGCAACTTGATCAGGGCACGGTCGTTTATAGAAGTGCGAGATGGAACCCTATTTTTTGAGGAATGGGTTCGGCTTGTTCGTGTTACAGACGATGGAGGAAGGAGGATTATCAACGTTTTTTAAACGTGATTAAGAAATAATGATGTAATTAATTATAGTTAATTAATTTTAATTCTCTCGTCAATGTAATTTCTGTATAATATACAATATCTTTTTCATACGATGTCCAAATCCGATGATTTCAGATCCGCTGGGATCGTGATGAAAATATCTACAACATGGAACTAACCAGAATAGAAACGGAGCTAGTTGGGATTATTGACTGAATTGAACGGACAATTTAATTAAGTTAAAACAATCTTCAAATAAAGAATGGCAGAGTGGAACCCAAAGTGAGAATTTTCTCATTGAAATATTTGTACCAGTTATTTATTATATAACTATAAAAATATATAAATTATCATTGTTGATTTTTACTTATTTTTGGAGTTCAACAAACAAACTCCCACAAATCACTGAAAATGGAAGCGATGTTTGGAAATTAGCGACACACGCATTTCATCCTCTACGGATGGACATTTGTGGCACCGTAAATGGCATTTGGTTGTTGAGTACTCATTTTGTATGGATGATTTGGTGATTTGTGGTGTGATCGTAATGTTTAATGTATTAAAAATAATGTTAACATTAATGTGGTAGTTGAAATCAAATTATAAATATCTATTTGTTATTTAAATAGTGAAAATTGGTTAACTAGAAAATAATTCAAACCGAATTAGAATTGGTTAAATTTATTAACCAATGATTTATTTAAATAGACCGTTGTTGTTTGAAAACCCCACACGGGTATTGGGATGATATTTGACAAAACTAATCCCAATATTTGGTTGTATGTTGATTGATTGATTGACAGACTTTTGTAAGCGTTATTTATTCATTTTAACGCTTATGCAGTTGTAAATTACACCCTGGATGATGTTTGAATGGTTAATGATTATTTATCATTATTGTTGAATAAATGCGATGTATGAAATCCATATAACTGAAAATATATGGTAATTGATTGAGTTGCATTCCGACTCAAAAATAACAAATATTTCAAAATAACGAATATTTTAAAATAAATCTTCAGTGAAAAAACAAAATGTGATTTTGATGTCTGATTTTGGATGGACACGAAAATATTGAAATGTGAAGCCGTGTTAAGTAGTAAACGTCATTTTAATTCAGATGGGTTTATTAATCGATTTTATTCATTTTATAATGAATATGAAAAGGAAATGGGTTTCAAAATCAGATATTTTGAAAATATTATCATTTTCATGTTATAAAGATAGAGAATATTCAATTTTGATTTAAAGTTGAAAATGAAGTTGAAGTCAATTCAAAATAGTTTTATAAACGATTTATAAAATACGTTTTAAGTGGGAATCGACGATATATATAATATATATTTAATGGCTTGAATAGAAAGCGCTGCGCAGCGACCATTCGCATATTTCAACCATTAACTTCAAATTGATGTAACGGTAGATCCAACTGTCGGATTCTCCTAAAATCGGAACCGTTGGGTTCGCATCGAAAATATCTTTCCAATGAATATAAGAGATTGAAATTTGAACTATTCGATTTCAAATTATGTCCAAGTCAATTTCAAAAAAGGTCGCTATTTATGCAGTTCGATGGCCGATATTGGAAACCGACTTTATGGGCCTGTTAAAATTATTAAAATTATGGAAAAATTGGGTGAAATCATAATAAATGATTTGGAAATATTTTGGGTGAAAAATTCCAGTTTTGAAAAGATAAAAATATATTTTATCTAAATGAACTAGTTATTATCTAGAGTAATAATCTAATGTTTTTAAATAAATAGATTGGATTGAAAAAGGGGTTTTAAAATAACCAGAATTTTCCAAAGAATGAATTGGAATGGATTTAAGTGGAAATAATCTTCGAAATATTTCGTAATTGGATTCCAAGATTATACAGATTTTGTTGAGGAATTTGGAAGATACAGATATCATTATTCCCAATACGATATCCATTAGTTTCAGATTGATATTGAATATAAGCCGATATAATTTCTGTTTTGAGCCTTGTATTTAATATCAAATTGGATTTTGGGTTTGTCGTGAATGGTGTCTTTAATAACACTGTTCTTAAACCTAATTGAGAAAAGAATAAATCTTTTAATTAAGATTAATGAAGTTTACCAATTAATTAATTTAATTGGAATTGAATGGAAATTGGATTTTGGATTTTGAGCTTATCGTGAGATGTATTTTAAATAACATTCTTTCTTCAACCCAATTAACAATGAATATATTATTTTGAATTTATAATATTTCAAATAAGATTAATGGAATTTTCTAAAGAAAAGTTTTCCAATTTAGTAAATTAAATTGGAATTGAATGGAATTCGATTTGGTAATAATCGAGATGTGCTTCTGTGAATGTAAGACTGTTACTATATATGGAATTTAAAAGGCTTTGTCGCTATTCCATTTATGTTATTAGTCTCATACGGGAATTTATATCTAATATACACTGTTATGATTTCCTTGTAAATTCCATTTTAATGGAAGATGATTTGGGTTTATTGTGAACCATGTTTTAAATGACATTGGTTCTTCAACCCAGGTACTGACAGAATTAGTTTTCCTGAAAGTTGAATAATCATAAAGTAATGATTTTTGAGATTAAAACCAAGGTGGAGTTTTAAATGAATCTTTAATTAGATTAGAATGAGAATGGGATCCTGGAATGAGAATGGAATGAGAATGAGAACGGGCAGTCAGTATTTTTGGCTTTGCAGATTTCTTTTCACAGGATCCTGGATTTATAGCTGGAGCTATATTCAGAGTGCTTTGTATCCGTGTATTTCTTTAAGTTATGCTAATTGATTTATTTTACACTATGCATTGTATTTATACATTTTAATTCCACTACTGTGTAATTTATTCTCTGATATTCTTGTACTCAGATGTAAATTGTGGTAATAGAAATAAATGTTCAATTGTTTGTGTTCAGATGCGTCGTGTTCTCAAAGCAATCCGGGCTCCTCCGTCTCCTCGGGGACCAGGAAGTCTGGGTCGTTTCATACTATTTAACTGAAAAAAATGTAGTTTGAAATTATGTTTGATTTGCATGTCATGTTTGTCTTATATTCTAGGTTGATGCCATGTATACTTTATCAAAAGTAACAAAAGATATATGGCATTTTGTTATATATTCAAAAAATTAAATTGCGATAAGATTAAATATTTTATTTTAGTGTTTTGTTGAAGTTGACTTACTTGAATAAAGTTAATCGTGACTCGAGTGTTTTTAGTTTTGCTTGGAATGCTCGGGTCAGACCGAGTGTCACAGCTGAAAGATTTCAGCTATCGAATATAGAGAGGCATGTGAAGACGCGCATGCTTTGGATCATAAAATTTGTAAATTTTATTTATTTAAAAGCTATGTACCTTCCGCTATGTAAGGCTTGTAAATTCCGATATTTTGTAAAAATTATTCCGTTGCATGTTATTGTGTTCTATGATTTTGTATATTGATTCTATTAAACCTTATAAGCAATAAAAATCTGTCATTTCGAGCGTTTTAAGTTGGTTTAATTACCGACTTGAAGCGGTCGAAAAGGCAGGTCGTTATAGTTGGTATCAGAGCTTTAGTTTATACAAAGCTTAAAATATGGGGTTTAATAAGAATTATCACCAGAAATCTTTAGGAACAACGTATTTTAAAAAAAAAAGTATAAATTAATCTGAAAAAAAATTGGAATTGAAATTGTAAAGTACTTTTGAAGTGTATCTTAATTTGAAGATATAATATATTTATAAATATAAATCGAGTCGAAAATAAAGTAGTTTGGTATAAAGAATTTAGGGAAATATATCAATTGGAGATATAAAGTGCCTTGAAAATACTCAATTGTTCGATTGTTGATTTCCTCATTAAATACTTGGGTATCCCTCTAAGACGTACAAAACTCATTAAATCAAATTGGTTCCCTCTTACTAACAAAATAGAAAACAGACTTGCAATTTGGAAAGCTAACTCTGTTTCTTCAATGGGTCGGTTGATTCTGGTTAAATCTGTTCTTTCTGCAATACCCATGTATTGGACGTCATTTCATAAGATTCCTCATTGGGTTATTGACAAGATTGACTCATTAAGAAGTTCTTTTCTTTGTAATAAGGTCAAGTTGAAGAGATTGATAAATTGGAATACAACGTTTTGCATTATAATAAAGGCCGGTTTGGAGTTTCTAATCTTTCCCAACTTAATTCTGCTTTGCTTTCTAAATGGGTTTGGCGTCTTGTTTCTCATGGCATGTTTTTCTGGAAGAGTTGGATTTTATCTCATTATTTTTTGTCTAATCCTCACTTTGTTCTCTATTTTCCTCCCTCTGCCCGTGCTTCTCTTTTTTATCTCGTATCCTTTCCACTATACCTCGTCTTCGTAATCTTTTTGTAACGACCCGTATTTTTTCGGGTAATAATTTATTTATTTAATTATTTTAATAATGATTTAGAGAATAAAATGGTCGTTGAATTAAATAACTTGAATATTTAATTAAAATAATAATTAAATAATATATTTAATTCAGAAATAATCAGAATTAGTGGAATTCACAATATTGTGTGAACTGGACAATTCAAAGTATATATTTCAGTTTAGAGTTGAATTATAATAACGAATATATTATTTGAATGACAGTTTGAACGTATAATTGTATTATAATTAAAATCGAGCTCGAAATGGCGCGGCAGTTCGCTATTTGGCGATTTGAACTTCAACTGGATATACAGGGTCCGTTTTAAATCGGATTTCTATGAAACAAGAAACGTTCGGAGTTGGTGAAGTATATCTTTCTAGTGGAAGAGAAAAATCGGGATTTCATTGTGTAGATTTTGATTTATGTCCAAATCAAATTTTAGAAAAGTCACTATGGAATTCCTTTATAATTTATAATGATATATATAAGGAATTTCAATATAAATTGGAATATCGATTCAACCGGGATTTGAATGTCGAGTTGTAAATCCAAGTGGAGCTGTATGATATTCTATTGTGAATATAGACGATAATATTTATTTTTTAATATTAAATTTATTTATTTTGAAATATATTTATTTATTTAACAGGGTTATTTAGACCTTTAAAAATAGCCAGTTTTGCAAACGACCTCAGAATTCGACGAAACCAATTTTGTTGGATCCGCAATATTAAATTATTGTTAGGTTTCAATTTCCATGATTTTACAAGTCAGTATGTGGCCGTACGGGATTTTAATGTGAAAAACAGTCGATATTTTGACGGTTAAAAATACGCTGTGTGAGCAAACAGAGTTGGAATTCGATGAAACTAGTTTCGTTGGGACCGTAATGTCGAACTATAGCTGCACGTCCAGTTTAGTGATTTTTGGGTATCATGTGTGACCACACGAATTTTTAGAAGTCAGAAACGAATATAAAATGAAAAATAAAATATCCTAATTCATATGCTTGGTCAAAATGAAGGCCACCTATTCCCTTTTTCAGCCACACATGAGAATATGACCCCCTATAAAATCATTCTCATTTGAGCCGCCACATTTTCCATTTCCAGTAAAAAGAATTCTCCTTTGAAAATCAAACACAAATCCAAATAAAATCAATAAATCCTAATCTTTACATCCTTGAGTTCCTATCATGATCCTCTAGAATTCTATATACGGTATAAGTGTTGCGATGGGCATTTTGCGGTCATCGAAAATTCACAATGGGTTCTAGTGCTTGCGATTTCTGGAAATCGAAGCATCTATATGAGAAACGGAGACTATATTTGGGTTCAGGGAGTGGAATCGCACTTGCGTGCATTTTCTGAGAGAAATCGATGGGAATAAGTGACGCGATGTCACTGTGGTGCTCGTACAGGGCTTGAGGACGGAATTAGTTGGGTAGGTGCGAGTGGGTGAGAAGTACATGGAGCTGAAGAGGAGTGGATGAGGAGAAAGATAGTGAAATTTGTTTGTGGTTCGGTAAAGTATGGAGGGTATATGAGTGGGAGGAAAGCACGGCAATGGCCATTTCGGTTTCGTGGTGTTTACTGGAGCAAAACATTTCGGGAAGAAAAGGGATTTTAGCGGGCCGGGTTTCAAATGCAGATGGGCCGAAGGAGAATAAAAGGTTTAAGCCCAAAAATGAAAATGAATTGTTTTGTTTAATTAAAAGTAAATATGTGTTAACTTGTAAAGTATATAACTTTATCATATGGTATCGGATTTGAACAAAACAGGATCCAATGGGATCGTATGAACGGACACTACCCAATGGAACTAAGTGGGAGTGGATTGGAGCTCGTTTAAAATTATGGCGAAATAAATTGTTTGATCTAAATCAAACAACAGTTTATCGTTCTTTAACGATGAATTGCCAATGTGAGTAAAACTCACCAACTCTGAACAATTATATTTTTATAACGTATTCTTAGAACTGATAATTACCTGTTGATTGATGTGTGTTAACTGTTTGGATTTAACTGTTAATTTATTGGTTGAAAATATAGATAATGATATATATAAATCGATAATCGAATATTGATTCTATGTATCAGAATAATTTATATTCGTGTTATTTAACATCTGTGATGTAGGGAAACAGGTTAGAGGAATCCAGCTGGATTCCTCAACATTTATTTTACTATTATTCATATATTGTGATATATGATGTGATATATAATATGTTGTTGATTATGTGTGTTTGGACGATATTTATTATTGTTATATGGTATGTTAAATACCATAAGAAATACCAGAATAGTAAAAGGGGATTTTCAAAGTATATTTTGAAAACAATTTATTTATATAAAATCAACGGATTTTATATATAAAAGGAAAAAGGATTATATAAAAGGAAAAAGGATTTTTATAAAACGAAAAAGAATTTTATAAAAGGAAATAAATTATAAAATCAAAAGAGTTAAAAAGAATATATTTGTAAAACAAATATAAGGGAAAAATATTTGTAAAACAAATGTAAAAGAAAATGTTTGGTAAAACAAATGTAAAGGAAATTATTTGTCAAAACAAATGTAAAAGAAAATGTTTGGTAAAACAAATGTAAAGGAAAATATTTGTCAAAAAAAATGTAAAGGAAAATATTTGTCTAACAAATGTAAAGAGAAAATATTCGTAAAGCATTTACAAATAGAATAGAAAAAGGAATATTTGTAAAACAATTACAAACAGAAATAAAAAGGAAAACATTTGTAAAACATTTACAAATGGAAATAGATAGAGAAATAATTTGCAAAACATTTACAAATAGATTAAATGGAAATATTTATTTATAGAAAATAAATAGAATGTTATAAAAGAAATATTTATTGGTTAAATAAATAGGAAAGATAAAAGAAATATTTATTGGTTAAATAAATAGAAAAGATAAAAGAAATATTTATTTGTTAAATAAATAGAATAGAAAAGGGAATAGTTTTTTGTTAAGTAAACAAATAGAAAAGGAATTAATCAAAGGAGTTAATTCAAATGGGGTTAATCGAGTTAGAATTAATCAATTAGAGTTAATCGAGTTAGAGTTAATGGGAAGGAGTTAACCAGTTAGAGTTAATCAATTAGGGTTGACCAGTTAGATTTGATCAGCTAGAGTAAACTAGTTAGAGTTAATCAATTAGGGTTGATTAGTTAGATTTGATCAGCTAGAGTTAACCAGTTAGAGTTAACCAGTTAGTTTTAATCAATTAGGGTTGACCAGTTAGAGTTGATCAGTTAGAGTTAACCAGTTAGAGTTAGAGTAACCAATTAAAGTTAACCAGTTAGAGTTAAAGTTAACCAGTTAGAGTTAGAGTTAACCAATAGAGTAGTTAAAAGGAGTTATCGAATATTAGTTATTCGAATCGAGTTAAAAGCAGTTATCGAATATTAGTTATTCGAATCGAGTTAAAAGGAGTTATCGAATATTAGTTATCCGAATCGAGTTAAAGGGAGTTATCGAATACTAGTTATTCGAATCAAGTTAAAAGGTGTTATCGAATATTAGTTATTCGAATCGAGTTAAAAGGAGTTATCGAATCTAGTTATTCGAAAGGAGTTAATAGAATATATTTTATTCGAATAGAATTAAAGGAATTAATCGAATATAGTTTATTCGAATAGAATTAAAGGAGTTATCGAATATGGTTTATTCGAAAGGAGTTAATTGAAAAGAGTTGATCAAAAAGAGGTAATCAAAATTTAGTTAATCGAATATTAATGATTCGAATAAAGAAAAAAGGAGTTATCGAATATTAGTTTTTCGAATAGAGTTAAATACAGTTATCAAATATTAGTTATTCGAATAGAGTTTAATGGAGTTAAATAGATTTAATTGAATATTAGTTATTCGAATAGAATTAAAGGAAAGGGTATCGATTATAGTTTAATCGAAAGGAGTTAATCGATGTTAGTAATCGAAAGGAGTTATCGATGTTAGTAATCGAAAGGAGTTATCGATGGTAGTTTAATCGAAAGGAGTTAATCAAATTTATTTATTCGAAAGTGAGATTATCGAATATAAGTTATTCGAAAGGAGGTTATCGAATATAGTGTATTCAAAAGAAAGGAGATTATCGAATATAGCGCATTCGAAAGAAATAGATCGAATATAGTTTATTCGAAAGAGTGAATTAATCGAATATAAGTTATTCGAAGAGAGATAATCGAATATAAGTTATTCGAAGAGAGAAAATCGAATATAGGTTATTCGAAGAAGAGTTAATCAAATAGAGATTACTCGAAGAGAGTTAATTGGCGAATTCGATTATATCGAATTCGGAAAAGTACTTATACTTTCCGGTGTTTAAATCAAGATTTGTTGATTTATAAATTAGGTGTTTATTTATCTATTCACATTAAAGAATAAAAGTTATAATTGAAGTTAGATATTTCGAAAGTAGGGATTATAACGTTATCGTTATAATCAATGTTTTCAATAAAGAAGTGGATTCGTAAATAGAATCTGAGAGTTACGTAAGGAAGTTTGTTAAAGAGTTAAAAGATAAACTTTGACTATTTCGAAGTTAAAACGTTGTTCAGTTAAGGTCTGAGAGGTAATTATACCCCAACTTGATTGATTTCCTTCTTAACTAAGGAATGGTAAGGTTTGATCGTGAAGGAGTTTGGAAATGTTTTCCAAATAAGAATCAGAAATGTTTTCTAATAATAGAAGATAAGAATTTAGAATATATGGAAACAGGAAATGACAAATGAAATAAATTAATGATAAATTAATTTAAAGGATAAAAGTTGATTGGTGATTGATCGATGTAATTTCCATCTGGAAATAAGATCATTGTTTGCACACGTGTTTTTCTTTGATAGTTAACTCACCGACTATCGAAGTTTTTGACCATTTTAACGTTGTTAATATGGAGAGACCGGTTGGATTATTATCCGAAGAACCACTCCGTATTGGCATAAGCGTTGCGAATCAAGTATGCTGAATATATTGAAGATGGAGTAAAGTGCAAGGGCTGTGGTATAAATCTTAGATAACAATTGCCTAAGATGGATGTACTGAATAGTGCCTTTGGTTTGTCCAGTCCCAGGACAACTTGAATGGAAGAAGGTCTGACAGAGTATATCTAATATATCGTGTAAGTTGATCTCTTCAAATATATTCACGTTTGGTGGCGGAGGAATTCGTTTCTCTTAGCTGTATACTCGTGTTATTTTTGGATAAATCAATTTGTGATTTGGCGAGTATGACAATGTGACATTCTAAGTGAATGAAGATGTGGCATGTAAAGGATAAGCGTAGCTTCTAGCCTCACAACCGGGAAATGACAGAAATCGGGTAGGCAGCATGGCTACGTAGGTCGCACTTATTAGGGTGTATAATCACCTGATCTAGAGTTTCATTTACTTCTAAAAATCTATTGTTGATGACGTCCCATTCGGAAAACGGTTGCTGATCCCAACCGTTGGTGATATACATTCGATGCACTCAGCGAAATGAGTGGTCGGTCATGTGTGGCCGGGTTGCAAGATGTTCTTATTGAACCCAGTGTATTCCTCTCTAGAGGTACACTAGCGAAAGGTGGTTCCATACCTTGTCATAGTTGGAAATCCATTACCCAATACGTGCTTGCGGTTTTGATTGTATACTATATATGTAGAACATGAGATGGAAGCGTTTCTGCTAGATGATTATTATATTGTGGTTGATAGACACTATTATAATATCAATGAGTTTTGAAATAAAGATTATTTTGGATTCTCATAAGGGAAAAACCCATTCCATTATACGACGTGGTCTTATGAGATATCGTTTAATGGCTCAAACTGATTTAAATTGTTTTACTCATACCAGTCCCATGACTGACCCGAAGTTTATTTTGTTTTGTTTTCCCTAAACTCTTGGGTGCCCAATTTTATACGGGCAGTCAAGTAGTCAGGATTTTACAGATATACTTGGAGAGCTTGGAGTAGGAGGCTTCAGGATTATATAGTTATAGTTATTTCCGCTGTGTTGTAAGTGTTGTACAATGATACTGTTATTGTATACATATACTGATTTTATTTCAAGGATATGTTATCTATTATATGTTGTTCATTCCGCTATGAGATTCGTGTTACTATGATGTTGTATCTTCTTCTTCTTCTTCTATTCTAAGTTTTTATCTTATCTATTCTCACCCTCTAACTTCTTTCTATTGACTTTCCGGTTATTTTCGATCCTTGGATGTTTGATATGTGTTGTATATCGAATAACCAAGATTGCCTTTTTCCGGGTCGTTACAGTTGGTATCAGAGCTTAAGGTTAAGTATTACCTTGGCTCTGTGGCGTGACTCGGTAGAGATAGGGTTAGTAATACCCTAGATTGAGTTTGAGTGTATATATATGAGAGCGTATTTGTTATTCAATATAAAATGGTTTTATATTGTGGAGATTTATTGTTTGAGTGGCTTATGAATTTCTGGTTGATCAGTTTGATCCACTGTATCGACAGGAGTTACTAAACACTTGAATACGATGAACTGACTTGGTATGTTTTGAAAAGAGGGTAAATAAAATAATTTTACCCAAATTATATTTTGATATCAAAAATTGATATTGAAATGATTATAATATATTGGATATATTGGTTGTCATTATAATCAAATAAGATTATAATTGAAACGGATTATGTAAATAACCAATTAGAATTCGTATAAGTGTTACGAGATGAATTAAATCTGAAATTAAAGTCAGAATTGAAATTAGAACCCTAGAAATTTGTATAAGGGTTTGTTAACAGATTTGGATTAAATATATGTAAATTTTAAGATCCTGGGAGATTTTAAATTGTTTACAAGCATTGTGAAGGACATTTTGAAAGTGATTTCAAAATGAAGGTGTTTAAATAAGTTTTGAAAGGTTATAGTATTGAACTTACTTTGATCGCTGGGAAATAAATTCTGATGGTGCATCATCGGTGTTCATTTTCGAATTTCTAAGTGACAGATTACTACCAAAATTTTATTTTTGAATTGTTTTGAGAAATACAAGTTGTTTAATTCTGAAAGAGAATATTTGATTTGTGAAAAACAAAGTTATTTAAAACTCCCAGGAAAAGTTTGTTCGAATTAAAACAAATTTAAATATAGATTTGTGAAGGGAAGCCGGAATTTAATTGAGATCAGTTAAGTTGAAATAGAATTGGCTTGGTAAATCAAGATTTGGAATCAAGAATTGAACTTGAGTTGAAATGGGATTTTCTTTGGATATAAGCGAATAGACGTGTTGAGGATAAATTGATCAGAATTTGATTGGGATAACATTGGTATATGCTGAGTTGATAGCATATGGTAGTGATAGAGTTGATATGCCCGACAAAAAGGTACAAGTTTATATTTCATAAGCATGAGATTTATGAGCCGAATTGGCATGCTGCTTGGCTGTTTTATTTTCTTTTGGGTTAGAGATGGCCCAGAGAGGCGAGTTGGAGTTTGACCTATTGACCAGTACAAAGGAGGTGCTGGCGAAATTTTTCAAAAAGTTAAGGTGTTAGAAAATTTTCAGGATTTTTGAAAATTTTCATTGATAAGGATTAGTTAATATTTTAATAAAAATTTAATTGGTTTAATTGAGATTGAAGTTAAGAAGTGAACAAATAAGCTCTAACCAGTTAATAGGGTTTGATTTCTACCTCAGCAATTTCGAGGACGAAATTATTTTAAGTGGGGAAGAATGTAACAACCCGTATTTTTTCGGGTAATAATTTATTTATTTAATTATTTAAATAATGATTTAGAGAATAAAATAGTCATTGAATTAAATAACTTGAATATTTAATTAAAATATTAATTAAATAATATATTTAATTCAGAAATAATCAGAATTAGTGGAATTCACAATATTGTGTGAACTGGACAATTCAAAGTATATTATTCAGTTTAGAGTTGAATTATAATAACGAATATATTATTTGAACGACAGTTTGAACGTATAATTATATTATAATTAAGATCGAGCTCAAAATTGCGCGGTAGTTCGCAATTTGGCGATTTGAACTTCAACTGGATATACAGGGTCCGTTTTAAATCGGATTTCTGTGAAACAAGAAACGTTCGGAGCTGGTGAAGTATATCTTTCTAGTGGAAGAGAAAAATCGGGATTTCATTGTGTAGATTTTGATTTATGTCCAAATCAAATTTCAGAAAAGTCGCTATGGAATTCCTTTATAATTTATAACGATATATATAAGGAATTTCAATATAAATTGGAATATCGATTCAACCGGGATTTGAATATCGAGTTGTAAATCCCAGTGGAGCTGTATGATATTCTACTATGAATATAGACGATAATATTTATTTTTAAATGTTAAATTTAATTATTTTAAAATGTATTTATATATTTAACAGGGTTATTTAGAGCTTTAAAAATAGCCAGTTTTGCAAACGACCTCAGAATTCGACGAAACCAATTTTTTTGGATTCGCAATATTAAATTATTGTTAGATTTCAATTTCCGTGATTTTTGAAGTCAGTATGTGGCCGTATGGGATTTTAATGTGAAAAACAGTCAATATTTTGACGGATAAAAATACGCTGTGTGAGCAAATGGAGTCGGAATTCGACGAAACCAGTTTTGTTGGGACCGTAATGTCAAACTATAGCTGCATGTCCAGTTTCGTGATTTTTGGGTATCATGTGTGATCACACGAATTTTTAGAAGTTAGAAACGAATATAAAATGAAAAATAAAATATCCTAATTCATATGCTTGGTCAAAATGAAGGCCACCTATCCCCTTTTTCAGCCGCACACAAGAATATGACCGCCTATAAAATCATTCTCATTTAAGCCGCCACATTTTCCATTTCCAGTAAAAAGAATTCTCCTTTGAAAATCAAACACAAATCCAAATAAAATCAATAAATCCTAATCTTTACATCCTTGAGTTCCTATCGTGATCCTCTACAATTCCATATACGGTATAAGTGTTGCGATGGGCATTTTGCGGTCATCGAAAATTCACAGTGGGTTCTAGGGCTTGTGATTTCTGGGAATCGAAGCATCTATATGAGAAACAAATACTATATTTGGGTTCAGGGAGTGGAATCGCAGTTGCGTGCATTTTCTGAGAGAAATCGATGGGAATAAGTGACGCGGTGTCACTGTGGATCTCGTACAGGGCTTGAGGACGGAATTGGTTGGGTAGGTGCGAGTTGGGTGAGAAGTACATGGAGCTGAAGAGGAGTGGATGAGGATAAAGATAGTGGAATTTGTTTGTGGTTCGGTGAAGTAGGGAGGGTGTATGAGAGGGAGGAAAGCACGATAATGGCCATTTCGGTTTCGTGGTGTTTACTGGAGCAAAGCATTTCGGGAAGAAAAGGGATTTTAGCGGGTCGGGTTTCAAACGCAGATGGGCCGAAGGAGAATAAAAGGTTTAAGCCCAAAAATGAAAATGAATTGTTTTGTTTAATTAAAATTAAGTATGTGTTAACTTGTAAAGTATATAACTTTATCATACGGTATCGGATTTGAACAAAACAGGATCCGATGGGATCGTATGAACGGACACTACCCAATGGAACTGACTGGGAGTGGATTGGAGCTCGTTTAAAATTATGGCGAAATAAATTGTTTGATCTGAATCAAACAACAGTTTATCGTTCTTTAACGATGAACTGCCAATGTGAGTAAAACTCACCAACTCCGAATAGTCGTATTTTTATAATGTATTCTTAGAATTGATAATTATATGTTTGTTGTATATAACAATGTTGTATACACAATTATATGATTTTTGTTTGATGATAACAAACAAGTTTATATTATTTTGAATGTGTTTGTTATTGTACTGTTATATCACATTACAAACAGGAATATAATATTTATATTTAAATAAAATACGACTGTACAGAAATTCAAATATTCACAGTGTTTTATTTTAATATAATATTTTATTTCAATATTCAAACAGTACAAATTTTTTTTTTAACTCCACTATTTGTACATCACTGTATTACATATCAAACACAATTTCATATACAGTGTTCTCCACTACAACACTCTATCTTTCAGTCACAGTTTCACTCATTCATTCTTTTACACAGACTCGTATACATATACACTTTTTCACACTGTTCTTGTCTTCACTCTTCTATCTTCACAGCATCTTCACTGTAAGTCCAGTCACCGTCTGCTTACCTGTCACATGAAACAGAAAACACACAGTACACTGCAATAGAAACAATACTAAATATATGCGAATATAAATTTCATTTTTAAAATTTTATTTGCCTCAGATTTCTGGTGTGTTTCTCATCATTTTTTCATGACCTGATCTGATTTAAAAAACCATCAATCTGTGTCTAGACAGCTTGTGATATTCACAGTGATACACTGTGAATACCACAAGGTAGACAATATGTAAATTCAATGCAGGGACATGAAAACTTGACTGATGGCTGCATATACACACGTGTATAAATACACGTGTGCACTGCCACGCCAATTCAGTGTGCAACTGAGGAGTAGCCACGTGGACCTGCTCGACTCTGTACAACACACAGACAAGCCATACATGGACGAGCATCTCAAAAGCAGAGAATATATACATATATGTATACACACACATACGTGCATATATACACATATGTATACATGAATGTATAGGTGAACAAGTGCCAAATCATTTCATGGTTCAGTCTCAAAGATCAACCCAGCAAAGCAATGATCAAGTCAAGTACAAATAACCCAATGAAAAGTCAACAACAAACTCAAAGTAGAGTATAAATCGACAAATTCATTTCAGAATGGTCAGAGTGGCCAAACAAGTTACAAACCAATAATTCAAGCAGCACGCACATAGTATGGACATGCATCGAGCATGGCATAAACACATAACACATTTCAGTTTGAAATAAATTACATGACTAAGACAGTGGCCAAGAATGTTCACAACTCAAGTTCATTGTGCAGGAATGAAGAAGTTCAGGTTATATGGTGATACAAGCAGTGCACTAGTACAAAGGAAGTGCAAATGGTAAAATTCAAATCAGTTCATACTCATGGTGCACAAAAGCACAACTCAAGCACTTCACAAAGAAGCAAGCAACAACAACAAGCACATATTCATGATGAAATGGTAACAAGTGCAGAATTGATGTGTAGTGCACAAATGTATACTCAACAGTGATGAGGTTTAGAAATACACATATGAAGGTGCATAAGTGTCATTGCACAAATATGGTGCAGCATCTCATGTATGATGAGAAACAGGGAGGTGATTATGCACATACAAATGAACTAAGATTCCAGAATATATATTTGGAAATGAATCAGAGAGGATTATTGGCAAAATAACACACGACAAGTTTTTACTACACATGAATCATGGATTTATTCAAACAAGGCTCAATTCAAATCGAGACAGACAAAAGAGGAAGTCGCAAAATCAGGGAAATATTTCAATTGAGAAAAGCAGCAAAACTGCAGATCAAGTTTTCAGAATTGATGTAGTGTTTTTTTTTGGCAACTCGCTCAATCAAGCAAATCAGTGCATGGTTGTTTTTGGGAAAGTTTTTTTTATTTTCCAAAAATCATCTTTTGGAAAGGAGAACAAGTTTTAAAACTGCTTCCAATTTTTTTCAGAAACCATGGAAAATCAAAGTCAATCAAATTTGTTTTTGGCATTAAATCAAAGCAGCAAAGAGGGAAACAAAATCTTCTATGACAAAGGGGAGAAATTCATTTCGACATTGGATTCATGTTTCCAGAAATGAACCTCACATTTTAAATCGGCCACAAATAGTTTCAGACTTCACAATATTTCTTGGGCAACAAATCAGGAATTTTATTCAAGGAATCATCAAATAAATACTTTCCAAAATCTCACAATGGAATTACAAGGGAACAAATTCATTCCAGGATAGTATTGAAATGCACCACAACAAATCAGGAAAACTTTCAAAGCCGAGGAAATCAAAAGAGGAAAACCGCAAGAAATCAGATCGAATCAAGGCATATACGAAATCAGAGGTTATTAGGGTTTTATTTTTACCCTATATTACACACAGATTCATCACTGGCAAAGTGCATCGAATCCACACGCAATAATTCAAAAAGACAGCAAATCGAAAACCAACCCAACATCTCAAATCGAAAACCCAAGCATCAATAAATAAAAAGGCAGAGCAATTGAAGTCGAAATTCACTTACAACGTTTCATTAGGGTTTCGATCGAGTGCCAGAGAGGGAAGCCAAATCGAAGTTCTTCAGAGAACCAAAAATCAACACCAAATCGTAGACAAAGGAAGAACATTAGATTCGAGTTTCAGAGAGCAGCAAATTCATCAGACATCGGCCTCGATTTGGGATTCAATTCTAAAACCCTAGCTATTTTACCATCGGCCGCCATTTACAATTCCAGAAAGAGATAGAGCAAATGATTTTGGGCAAACGCAAATGAAATGGGCCGGTTAATTTCTCTTATGGGCTCAGCCTAGTTTAAAAGGGGATAACCCCTTATATTAAATTCCTAGGGTTTTCTTTGTTTATTTTTGTTTTGATTTTGATTTTTCTTCTGAAAACAATTCTGAACAGTTTTTCTAGAAGTCTGTAAAATTCTAGAGTTCCAGTCAGGGTGTTGACTGGCAGTCCACTGGAGTCTGTAAAATCTGGGTTACGAGTTATAGGGTTTGTAATTCGGGAAATCTGATCGAGTGAATATCAATCAGTCTAGGGTTTTGAGCGTAGGGTTAGGACAGGAGCAGGCGCTGCGAGTGTACATGGTCTTGTATGCGGGATCTGTTTATAACACCTAGTAGAAACCTTAGGAATGCAGCAGTAGGCAGGGTTTTGCCGAAGCTGGGTATATCTGTGTGTGATTTACTTTCTGCACTTTTATTTCTGCTGCATTCTGTGATCTGTTTATTATTTTAATATCCTGTCAGTTTTTCAATTTAGTTTAAAAACTGTGATAAACCCTATTCACCCCCCCTCTAGGGTTAATCTAGATCCAACATTTGGTATCAGAGCGGGTATTTTCTTTAACTCTAGAGACGTGGGTAATCCTAGTTGTCAGTTTAGTGAGAGTCAGTCCAGTTCATCTCCAACTATTTTCATCGGAACAGATTTTTTAAACTGGAAATCCAGAATGGAATTTTATTTAAAATCTGTTAATATTAAATGTTGGGATGTTATTATCAATGGGTACGATATGGTAGATAAAGTTTTTGATTCTCGTGCTACACATATTCTATATTCTTATCTTGATAATGATCAATACAGTCTGATCTCACATTGTTTATCTGCACAGAAAATCTGGGATACTCTCAATACGAAGTATGGAAAATCTGACAACAGCAGCTCAAAACCCGAGAAAGTCAACTCAGATTCAGAACTCTGTTTAACAGGATTTACAAATGAAAATTCAGAAGGATCAGATGATGGAGAATCAACAGATGCTGAAGTTGAAAAATTTTCATATGAAGATTTGGTTTATATGTGTGTTGATTTAACTCAATCTGTTGATAAACTCAAATCTAAAAACAAATCTCTGAAATCTAGGAATATTGAGTTGACCAGCAAAATTGATGATTTGGAATCACATCTTGAATATTTTAAAAATTCTTCAAATTCAGATTGCAAAAATTGTTTAAAATTGAAAACCAATCTTGTTCATCTCAATAAAAATATTCAAAAGTTTGAAAAGGAAATTCTGATCTTAAAAGAAAACAAGATTGAGTTATCAAATTTGAACAATCTTCTACAAAAGGAATTTGAAGTTTTTAAGACTGATATAAGTTCCAAATTTGAGATTGCTGAAAATGAAAATTTGGTGAGAAGTGATTTGATTTTGAAAGAACTTGAAAATGAGATTGAAAAATCCAAGATTTTTGAGTCTGAAAAACAAAAACGATTTGAATTTGAAATCTCGGATTCTCAAGCCAAAATTAGATTTCTTGAAAATGAGAATCTGGTTTTAAAACAGACCAATGCTGAACAGATGATCGCTATAAATAATTGCTCAAATTTATTAAAAGAAAATGGCGATCTAAAATCCAAAATTCAACGATTAGAATCCACTTTGGATAAATTTTATAATGGGGAAAAATCGTTGAATATGTTGTTACAAAACCAAGTTTCTATTGGAAATAAATCCGGTCTTGGCTTCGGAAAAAATGATGTTCTTGGAAAAAAACAAATGAGTTTGAAAAACGGAATTCAATTGGTTTTAAAAATTCTTCGAATCACTTTGGAAATGTTTGTTTTGAAAATTTGAACTCTAACATTCTCAAAGGATTCTTAAATCAAAAACGTGATGTGATTTTGATTGATAACAAATCATTTAAACAATCTTGGACCCCAAATAAAAATAAGACGGCTTCGACTAAATTCAAACAGATTTGGGTCCCGAAAGGTACAAAGGTAGATTCGAATGGTTTGTTATATAAACGAGTTTGGGTACCAAAACAAATGAATACAACTGTGAGTGGTTTTGCTAATTTTGTTCGACCACTAGATCATCTCAATCATTAGGTACCAAAGGAGGCTGAGGAACAACTGTGCTGAAAAGAGAAACTGATTCAAACTGCTTCACATCATTGAATCATCTATTGTTCCTTAGCCAAGTCTGATGAGTTAGAGATCCACAACGTCTTCTGTGAATCAGGTATGATTTCTAACCTCATCCTTGTAAATATTTTTTTCATTGTTTATTCCTGCTTCTTCTACCCCTTTCTATTTTATTTTCTTCTATTTGTTTTTATTTGATTTGTCACTGCCATATCTCTTTGTTTATTCTATGCTTCTTAAACTTCCAATTGCAGTTCTCAAGATTTGCTGGAAATTCATTTTATTTGAATAAAACTCTCTTGTTTATAATCATTTCCAGATTCTGAATTTAATCTTGTAATTATCTGCAATTGTTTAGAAGTTTATTTTATTCTTGAATTCATAACAGTGCAGAAACATTCATGTCATATCTTGAACACTGTTAATTTGAATTCTAAATTTTTTGAAGATCCGAATATTTAATGAAATTTCACACACCTTTGCTGTTCTGAGTTTATTCTAATTCATTTTAGAAAAGCTGAAAATATTAAACTCATTACAGCACTCTATTATTTATCAGTTGTGATAATTTCATTGATTTTTGGATTGGCTTGAATCAGTGATACATCCTGAATTCCATCTTTATTCATGATCATTATGGTTAGAATATGTCTGTTTGAAATCATCTGAAATTCCTGATATTTTGAATATCACACACCTCTTGAATTTGAAATAATCAATCTTGTGTGAATAATTCATTATATCTCAAACTTGACATTGATTCAAGTGATTTCAAATAAACTATTTATTTATGGATCATGAATATCTCTTAATTATTTGATGTAAATGATCTGAAATCATTCTTAGAAATTTTGTGAAAAATTCCTTTGAAAATCTGGTCTTGAAATTCACTCCTATTTCATGATTATTTGATCTAATTATTTTTTTGTTTAAAATCATTTGAAATTATTGATTTATTGAATCTAACACATATCTCAAATCAAAAATTTATAATCTGGTGTGATTGATTCATTAAATTCTGATATTTTCATATTCCTCAAATGATTTCAAGTAAACAGTATTTTAATCATTAGATCATGAATCATCATATGTGGCCATCATCTTGACAAGTATGATTTGAATCTGTGTTCTGTGTTGCTCTGATACTGTTTTGAAAAATGTTTGTTCTGGAATCACATGCTTGCTGCTCTGATACATGTGCATAATCTATTATATGTCTGTTTGGGCTTGGTACTTAATATTTTTTTTGTCTATGACATTCTTGTTCAGTATCATGTTAAAATTCCTCGTAAATAGAGACACCAAGTGGTATCAGAAGCACCTTATATTTGTTTCACCCATCTGTACTAAGATTCAAAATTTTCACCTTGTATAGATCCATATTTTTTTTTGCCTTATACAAATAAATGTGCTAAATTTGTCTGGCTGGGTTTGTGTTTAAATTTCTTTAGTCTGAGATGTCCATGATAGTCCAGCAAGGTGTAATTAAATTCCTCGATAAGCGAGAACATTTGGTATCAGTCTTTTTCACTCATCTGTTTTTTTTTTGAATTATCACCCTGTATAGGTTCAATTTTTTTTAATCTGTTTAATTTCTTCTTGTAATTGTTTTTCAATTTTAAAATTATTTATTTTTTATTCATTCAGAAATTGAAATCAATATCCAATTTGTGCTGTATTTGTAATTCATCAAAATTATTATTAGATTTTGAAATTGTGATGAATTGTGACTGCAGTATGTTTCACAACAAGAGGAGAATATATTTGGATTTTCATGATGGTTGAATATTTATTATAATATCTTTGAACTGGCAATTATTTCACGACCATCTCCTTTTTCTATCACCCATCTGCAATCCATCATGATTTTATATTAATATGGAGAGTTTTTTTTTAAGAAAAATTATCTTGTTTTTAAAACAGTGAAAATTATTTGTGATAGAAATGGGACTATATTAGTATTCAGAATTAGTGATAATTGAAAATTATCAATAATCCCAGCACAGTCGAGCTTTTCTCATAATATAATTAATTTAGAAATTTATTTCACAGTCCATTTCTGTACCTACCACATTTCTATCATCCATATTGGTTTCATATACCGAGGAGTTTTTCCTTTATAGTGCTGAAAATGATAAAAATATAATTAATATATAAGAGTGGCTCTAACCTCATTTAAAAATCCAAGCTCTGGTTATGCATGGTTATGAGACGTCTTATAATTTAAGCTGCGACTGATCCCATTTAAAAATCCAAGCTCTGGTTATGCGTGGTCAGTGTGCTCTTAAATAAAAAGGAAATAAAGTGCTAAAAATAGAAATAAATTTGAAATTCTCTTCAGTGTAAAAAAACCAGCCTATCAATCCATCTTTCTAATCTGTGAAATATGTTGAAATATTATGACGTATTATGATTTGTTGATTGATAGATATTGGGATTTGAGATTATTCGATCTTGTCACTTAAATTGAATTATTTATTATAGTCCAAATCCATCACTGTTTTTGTGCTTTATTTTTATAAAAAACCTTTGAAAATAATTGGAAATAATTTTTTTTTAAAAAAAAAACTCTCTCCATTTTATATAAAATTCATCATATATCCGTCGTTCTCTAAAATGTGAAATATGCCTCCAGTTCTTAGAATATTATGATTTTTGTTTGACTGATTGAATTTTATGATGACCATTCTTCCTCTTAAGCTGAAATTATATTTTTAGTCAATTTTCATCTGTATTTTAAAATATGTATCCTTTTGATGATAACAAAAGGGGGAGAATGGATTAGATTTTGATTTATGAGTGAATATTTTATGAATATCTTTAATTTTGAAAATTTAATTATTCATACATTTCACTCATGCATAGTTATAGGGGGAGTTTCTGTTGTAGGGGAGCATTTAAATAGGGGGAGTTCAAAAATTCACGAACAAACACATTTATTATATTCAAAATCTTTTATTTGTTTGTCATCATCAAAAGGGGGAGATTGTTGTATATAACAATGTTGTATACACAATTATATGATTTTTGTTTGATGATAACAAACAAGTTTATATTATTTTGAATGTGTTTGTTATTGTACTGTTATATCACATTACAGACAGGAATATAATATTTATATTTAAATAAAATACGACTGTACAGAAATTCAAATATTCACAGTGTTTTATTTAAATATAATATTTTATTTCAATATTCAAACAGTACAATTTTTTTTTTAACTCCACTATTTGTACATCACTGTATTACATATCAAACACAATTTCATATACAGTGTTCTCCACTACAACACTCTATCTTTCAGTCACAGTTTCACTCATTCATTCTTTTACACAGACTCGTATACATATACACTTTTTCACACTGTTCTTGTCTTCAGTCTTCTATCTTCACAGCATCTTCACTGTCAGTCCAGTCACCGTCTGCTTACCTGTCACATGAAACAGAAAACACACAGTACACTGCAATAGAAACAATACTAAATATATGCGAATATAAATTTCATTTTTAAAGTTTTATTTGCCTCAGATTTCTGGTGTGTTTCTCATCATTTTTTCATGACCTGATCTGATTTAAAAAACCATCAATCTGTAACCATCAATCTGTGTCTAGACAGCTTGTGATATTCACAGTGCACTTTAATACCACAAGGTAGACAGTATGTAAATACAATGCAGGGACAGGAAAACTTGACTGATGGCTGCATATACACACGTGTATAAATACACGTGTGCACTTCCACGCCAATTCAGTGTGCAACTGCGGAGTAGCCACGTGGACCTGCTCGGCTCAGTGCCACACACAGACAAGCCATACATGGACGAGCATCTCAAAAGCAGAGCATATATACATATATGTATACACACACATACGTGCATATATACACATATGTATACATGAATGTATAGGTGAACAAGTGCCAAATCATTTCATGGTTCAGTCTCAAAGATCAACCCAGCAAAGCAATGATCAAGTCAAGTACAAACAACCCAATGAAAAGTCAACAACAAACTCAAAGTAGAGTATAAATCGACAAATTCATTTCAGAATGGTCAGAGTGGCCAAACAAGTTACAAACCAATAATTCAAGCAGCACGCACATAGTATGGACATGCATCGAGCATGGCATAAACACATAACACATTTCAGTTTGAAATAAATTACATTACTAAGACAGTGGCTAAGAATGTGCACAACTCAAGTTCATTGTGCAGGAATAAAGAAGTTCAGGTTATATGGTGATACAAGCAGTGCACTATTACAAAGGAAGTGCAGATGGTAAAATTCAAATCAGTTTATACTCATGGTGCACAAAAGCACAACTCAAGCACTTCACAAAGAAGTAAGCAACAACAACAAGCACATATTCATGATGAAATGGTAACAAGTGCAGAATTGATGTGTAGTGCACAAATGTATACTCAACAGTGATGAGGTTCAGAAATACACATATGAAGGTGCATAAGTGTCATTGTACAAATATGGTGCAGCATCTCATGTATGATGAGAAACAGGGAGGTGATTATGCACATACAAATGAACTAAGATTCCAGAATATATATTTGGAAATGAATCAGAGAGGATTATTGACAAAATAACACACGGCAAGTTTTTACTTCACATGAATCATGGATTTATTCAAACAAGGGTCAATTCAAATCGAGATAGACAAAAGAGGAAGTCGCAAAATCAGGGAAATATTTCAATTGAGAAAAGCAGCAAAACTGCAGATCAAGTTTTCAGAATTGATGTAGTGTTTTTCTTTTGGCAACTCGCTCAATCAAGCAAATCAGTGCATGGTTGTTTTTGGGAAAGTTTTTTTTATTTTCCAAAAATCATCTTTTGGAAAGGAGAACAAGTTTTAAAACTGCTTCCAAATTTTTTCAGAAACCATG
This sequence comes from Allium sativum, assembly GCA_030737875.1. Classification (NCBI taxonomy): domain Eukaryota; kingdom Viridiplantae; phylum Streptophyta; class Magnoliopsida; order Asparagales; family Amaryllidaceae; genus Allium; species Allium sativum. The sequence continues at coordinate 23,797,525 of CM060912.1, read as the reverse complement.
GAAAATCAACGTCAATCAAATTTGTTTTTGGCATTAAATCAAAGCAGCAAAGAGGGAAACAAAATCTTCTATGACAAAGGGGAGAAATTCATTTCGACATTGGATTCATGTTTCCAGAAATGAACCTCACATTTTAAATCGGCCACAAATAGTTTCAGACTTCACAATATTTCTTGGGCAACAAATCAGGAATTTTATTCAAGGAATTATCAAATAAATACTTTCCAAAATCTCACAATGGAATTACAAGGCAACAAATTCATTCCAGGACAGTATTGAAATGCACCACAACAAATCAGGAAAACTTTCAAAGCCGAGGAAATCAAAAGAGGAAAACCGCAAGAAATCAGATCGAATCAAGGCATATACGAAATCAGAGGTTATTAGGGTTTTATTTTTACCCTATATTACACACTGATTCATCACTGGCAAAGTGCATCGAATCCACACGCAATAATTCAAAAAGACAGCAAATCGAAAACCAACCCAACATCTCAAATCGAAAACCCAAGCATCAATAAATAAAAAGGCAGAGCAATTGAAGTCGAAATTCACTTACAACGTTTCATTAGGGTTTCGATCGAGTGCCAGAGAGGGAAGCCAAATCGAAGTTCTTCAGAGAACCAGAAATCAACACCAAATCGTAGACAAAGGAAGAACATCAGATTCGAGTTTCAGAGAGCAGCAAATTCATCAGACATCGGCCTCGATTTGGGATTCAATTCTGAAACCCTAGCTATTTTTCCATCGGCCGCCATTTACAATTCCAGAAAGAGATAGAGCAAATGATTTTGGGAAAACGCAAATGAAATGGGCCGGCTAATTTCTCTTATGGGCTCAACCTAGTTTAAAAGGGGATAACCCCTTATATTAAATTCCTAGGGTTTTCTTTGTTTATTTTTGTTTTGATTTTGATTTTTCTTCTGAAAACAATTCTGAACAGTTTTTCTAGAAGTCTGTAAAATTCTAGAGTTCCAGTCAGGGTGTTGACTGGCAGTCCACTGGAGTCTGTAAAATCTGGGTTACGAGTTATAGGGTTTGTAATTCGGGAAATCTGATCGAGTGAATATCAATCAGTCTAGGGTTTTGAGCGTAGGGCTAGGACAGGAGCAGGCGCTGCGAGTGTACATGGTCTTGTATGCGGGATCTGTTTATAACACCTAGTAGAAGCCTTAGGAATGCAGCAGTAGGCAGGGTTTTGCCGAAGCTGGGTATATCTGTGTATGATTTACTTTCTGCACTTTTATTTCTGCTGCATTCTGTGATCTGTTTATTATTTTAATATCCTGTCAGTTTTTCAATTCAGTTTAAAAACTGTGATAAACCCTATTCACCCCCCCTCTAGGGTTAATCTAGATCCAACAATGCTGATTGATGTGTGTTAACTGTTAATTTATTGGTTGAAAACATAGATAACGATATATATAAATCGTTAATCGAATATTGATTCTGTGTATCAGAATAATTTATATTCGTGTTGTTCAACATCTGTGATGCAGGGAAACAGGTTGGAGGAATCCAACTGGATTCCTCAACATTTATTTAACTGTTATTCATATATTGTGATATATGATGTGATATATAATCTGTTGTTGATTATGTGTGTTTGGACGATATTTATCATTGTTATATGGTATGTTAAATACCATAATAAATACCATAATGGTAAAAGGGGATTTTCAAAGTATATTTTGAAAATAATTTATTTATATAAAATCAATGGATTTTATATATAAAATAAAAAAAAGGATTATATAAAAGGAAAAAGGATTTTTATAAAAGGAAAAAGGATTTTATAAAAGGAAATAAATTATAAAATCAAAAGAGTTAAAAACAATATATTTGTAAAACAAATATAAGGGAAAAATATTTGTAAAACAAATGTAAAAGAAAATGTTTGGTAAAACAAATGTAAAGGAAAATATTTGTCAAAACAAATGTAAAAGAAAATGTTTGGTAAAACAAATGTAAAGGAAAATATTTGTCAAAACAAATGTAAAGGAAAATATTTGTCAAACAAGTGTAAAGAGAAAATATTTCTAAAGAATTTACAAATAGAATAGAAAAAGGAATATTTGTAAAACAATTACAAATAGAAATAAAAAGGAAAACATTTGTAAAACATTTACAAACGGAAATAGAAAGAGAAATTATTTGTAAAACATTTACAAATAGATTAAATGGAAATATTTATTTATAGGAAATAAATAGAATGTTATAAAAGAAATATTTATTGGTTAAATAAATAGGGAAGATAAAAGAAATATTTATTGGTTAAATAAATAGAAAAGATAAAAGAAATATTTATTTGTTAAATAAATAGAATTGAAAAATGAATAGTTATTTGTTAAGTAAACAAATAGAAAAGGAATTAATCAAAGGAGTTAATTCAATTGGAGTTAATCGAGTTAGAATTAATTGATTAGAGTTAATCGAGTTAGAGTTAATGGAAAGGAGTTAACCAGTTAGAGTTGATCAATTAGGGTTGACCAGTTAGATTTGATCAGCTAGAGTTAACCAGTTAGAGTTAATCAATTAGCGTTGACCAGTTAGATTTGATCAGCTAGAGTTAACCAATTAGAGTTAACCAGTTAGATTTAATCAATTAGGTTTGACAAGTTAGAGTTGATCAGTTAGAGTTAACCAGTTAGAGTTAGAGTAACCAGTTAAAGTTAACCAATTAGAGTTAAAGTTAACCAGTTAGAGTTAAAGTTAACCAGTTAGAGTTAGAGTTAACCAATAGAGTAGTTAAAAGGAGTTATCGAATATTAGTTATTTGAATTGAGTTAAAAGGATTTATCGAATATTAGTTATTCGAATCGAGTTAAAAGGAGTTATCGAATATTAGTTATTCCAATCGAGTTAAAGGGATTATCGAATATTAGTTATTCGAATCGATTTAAAGGAGATATCGAATATTAGTTATTTGAATCGAGTTAAAAGGAGTTATCGAATCTAGTTATTCGAAAGAAGTTAATCAAATATAGTTTATTCGAATAGAATTAAAGGAGTTAATCGAATATAGTTTATTCGAATAAAATTAAAGGAGTTATCGAATATAGTTTATTCGAAAGGAGTTAATTGAAAAGGGTTAATCAAAAAGAGGTAATCAAATTTCAGTTAATCGAATATTAATGATTCGAAAAGTTGTTATCGAATATTAGTTATTCGAATAGAGTTAAATAGAGATATCGAATATTAGTTATTCGAATAGAGTTAAATTGAGTTAAATAGAGTTAATCGAATATTAGTTACTCGAATAGAGTTAAAAGAAAGGGTATCGATTATAGTTTAATCAAAAGGAGTTAATCGATGTTAATAATCGAAAGGAGTTATCGATGTTAGTAATCGAAAGGAGTTATCGATGGTAGTTTAATCGAAAGGAGTTAATCGAATTTAGTTATTCGAAAGTGAGATTATCGAATATAAGTTATTCGAAAGGTGGTTATCGAATATAGTGTATTTGAAAGAAAGGAGATTATCAAATATAGCGCATTCGAAAGAAAGAGATCAAATATAGTTTATTCGAAAGAGTGAATTAATCGAATATAAGTTATTCGAAGAGAGATAATCGAATATAAGTTATTCGAAGAGAGAAAATCGAAAATAGGTTATTCGAAGAAGAGTTAATCAAATAGAGATTACTCGAAGAGAGTTAATCGGCGAATTCGATTATATCGAATTCGGGAAAGTACTTATACTTTCCGGTGTTTAAATCAAGATTTGTTGATTTATAAATTAGGTGTTTATTTATCTATTCACATTAAAGAATAAAAGTTATAATTGAAGTTAGATATTTCGAAAGTAGGGATTATAACGTTATTGTTATAATCAATGTTTTCAATAAAGAAGTGGATTCATAAATAGAATCTGAGAGTTACGTAAGGAAGTTTGTTAAAGAGTTAAAAGATAAACTTTGACTATTTCGAAGCTAAAACATTGTTCTGTTAAGGTCTGGGAGGTAATTATACCCCAACTTGATTGACTTCCTTCTTAATTAAGGAATGGTATGGTTTGATCGTGAAGGAGTTTGGAAATGTTTTCCAAATAAGAATCAGAAATGTTTTCTGATAATAGAAGATAAGAATTTAGAATATATGGAAACAGGAAATGACAAATGAAATAAATTAAATATAAATTAATTTAAAGGATAAAAGTTGATTGGTGATTGATCGATGTAATTTCCATCTGGAAATAAGATCGCTGATTATTCTTCATCCACAAATATCCAAATTTTGAGGCTATTGCATTTCTTTTTCTCGTTGCTGGTCATATGTATAGAACTCACTTTGGAATTGGACATAGTATCAAAGATCTTTTAGAAGCCTAGGGTTAGGTACTGTTATTTATACAAGTAGGGTCTAACCAACAACCTACCAGCTAGCACTAACGGCAGAGACCAAGATTTTACCACCAGCTAGAAGGTTTTAGTACCTTTGTTAGCCGGGGCGTCAAAGAGGCCACGTGGATTGGCCTGGGTCTTCTTCGGCTAATGAGACCTTGATCCCGAAGCCTTCGGAGTATCTTTTTGATATGCGCCTCTATCTGTATGGGAAATTCGCTACTAAAAGATCCCGCCCAGTGTCCCCCTCTTTCCCCCGCCGCCTTCCGACTCCACACATGTTCTTCTTTGATAGTTAACTCACCGACTATCGAAGTTTTTGACCATTTTAACATTGTTAATATGGAGAGACCGGTTGGATTATTATCCGAAGAACCACTCCGTATTGGCATAAGCGTTGCGAATCAAGTATGCTGAATATATTGAAGACGGAGTAAAGTGCAAGGGCTGTGGTATAAATCTTAGATAACAATTGCCTAAGATGGATGTACTGAATAGTGCCTTCGGTTTGTCGAGTCCCAGGACAACTTGTATGTAAGAAGGTCTGACAGAGTATATCTAATAGACCGCGTAAGTTGATCTCTTCAAACGTATTCACATTTGGTGGCGGAGGAATTCATTTCTCTTAGCTGTGTACCCGTGTTATTTTTGGATAAATCAATTTGTGATTTGGCGGGTGTGACGATGTGACATTCTAGGTGAATGAAGATGTGGCATGTAAAGGATAAGCGTAGCTTCTAGCCTCACAACCGGGAAATGACAGAAATCGGGCAGGCAGCATGGCTATGTAGGTCGCACCTATTAGGGTGTATAATTACCTAATCTAGAGTTTCATTTACTTCTAAACATCTATTGTTGATGCTGTACCATTCGGGAAACGGTTGCTGATCCCAACTGTTGGTGATATACATTCGATACACTCAGCGAAATGAGTGGTCGGTCATGTGTGGCCGGGTTGCAAGATGTTCTTGTTGAACACAGTGTATTCCTCTCTAGAGGTACACTAGCGAAAGGTGGTTCCATACCTTGTCATAGTTGGAAATCCATTACCCAATACGTGCTTGTGGTTTTGATTTTATACTACATATGTAGAACGTGAGATGGAAGTGTTTCTACTAGATGATTATTATATTGTGGTTGATAGACACTATTATAATATCAATGAGTTTTGATATAAAGATTATTTTGGATTCTCATAAGGGAAAAACCCATTCCGTTATACGGCGTGGTCTTATGAGATATCGTTTAATGGCTCAAACTGATTTAAACTCTTTTACTCATACCAGTCCCATGACTGACCCGGAGTTTATTTTGTTTTGTTTTCCCTAAACTCTTGGGTGCCCAATTTTATACGGGCAGTCAAGTAGTCAGGATTTTACAGATATACTTGGAGAGCTTGGAGCAAGAGGCTTCAGGATTATATAGCTATAGTTATTTCCGTTGTGTTGTAAGTGTTGTACTCTGATAATGTTATTGTATACATATACTGATTTTATTTCAAGAATATGTTATCTATTATATGTTGTTCATTCCGCTGTGAGATTCGTGTTATTCTGATGTTGTATCTTCTTCTTCTTCTATTCTAAGTTTCTATCTTATCTATTCTCACCCTCTAACTTCTTTGTATTAACTTTCCGGTTATTTTCGATCCTTGGATGTTCGATATGTGTTGTATATTGGATAACAAAGATCGTCTTTTTCCGGGTCATTACACTTTTCCATGTTTCATTGGGTAATGCTGCTAATGACTTATTTTGGCATGACATTTGGCATGATCAATTACCTTTATCTCGAGTATTTCCCAATATTTTTTCTCCTTTTTCTCATGCAGACTTATCTGTTGCTGCTACTATGGGCCTTGGCCCATTGGGTTTTCTCCCTAATTCTCTTTTTGACCTTTCCACTTTCTCTGAACTCAATGTTGTTGATTACCTTCTTCAACATTCTCTCGTTTCTTCTGATTCTGGTCATTATTGTTGGGCTATATCTCCCTCAAAAGGTTTCACCATCGCTTCTTGTTATAAATATCTGAATCACTCAGGTCGAGATTTTTCATTGCAAGGCTCTGGAAGTGTCATGTAGCCCCAAGAATCTTGTTCTTTCAATTGTGCCTTATTCATGAGAAAATTAACAAGTGTATTAGATTGTTTCTTCGCAATTTAGTCTCAAATCCTATGTGTGTGTTTTGCAATATGCTGGAAGAATACATTCATCATCTTTTCTTCGACTATGATTTTACTTACCGTATTTGGGTTGCATCCAGTGTTCATTTTCTAGGTTTCATTCCAGTGATATCATCCATTTCTGATTACTGGAAATACAGTATAAGTAATAATAAGTTGGATGTCTTCATTGCAATATACTGCTGGTGTGTGTGGAAAGAAAGACACGCGAGAGTCTTTAGTCAGAAATTGAGTAACACTATAGGGGTTTGCAGGCGTATTGATTTCATTTTCACTCATGGTTAGGTGTAGGTGTAAATGATGCTCCACTTAGATTTGCTCTGTCTGAAGTTCCTGAAGAATCGGTAGGTAGCAACAGTCCTAGTCGTGAACTTGTTTGGTGATTTTGTGTAGTGGGATTATTTATTTTGGCTTTTATATGGTTGCTCTTGCTATTTATGTTTTATAAGCCATCTGTAATTATTCTCTACTATGAATCTGGTACGTTTGTTCTATGGTAATCTATTTTGGCCACCAGTTGGGCTTGTCAACTGGATAATCTTATATATATATATATATATATATATATATATATATATATATATATTAATCGGCTATGTAGTGCCATGCTTCACATTCGTTTACTCTAAAAAAAGTGCCTTGAAAATAGAATTTTATTTAAAGTATAAAGTATTTTAGGAATATAAATTAATTTGAAATAAAATACGTTTAAAGTATAGAGTATCTGGAAGTATTAGGAAATAAAGTATGTTCAGAAGTATAAATTGGCATGAAATATAAACATTTTGGAATATGAGTTAATTTGAAATATGAAGTACTTTGAAATTTTGAAATCTTATGATGAGAAATAATTTGAAATAAATTTGTGCATTAAAAAAAATTGAAACCAAACAAATTTTTAGATGTAAATGTGATCAAAATGAATTTGTATATCAAATAAAATATCATTTGATTTGAATGTGAATCTAAATAAGCCTTCATAAGTAATGTTATGTTTTGTAAATTATTTGGAAATATAGGTATAGTGTATTAACTAACTTGTTTGAATCAAGTTATGTTTTGTAAATTGTTTAGTAATATAGTATGAGTATGATTAACAAATTTGATATTGAATTAAGTATTTTGAAATCTCTTTATGGTTTAGAAAAATGATTGGTTTTGAATTCCAACAAATGAGTATTATTATATAAATTGCGTATAGAAAATATCGATTTTAAATATAAAGAAAGTTACGAATTTTTGAAGAATATATTTGTAAGGGCAAATTGATGCTTGTCTTTATTGTAGTATATTTAAGATATACTCATGGATGATAACTGTTATTCAGACTAATAAATTACAAACGTTAAACCATTGATGAAATATGAAATGTGTATCATGAAAAAAAAATCACATATTGATTTAGTTTAAACTAAGGAGATCATTTGAATAAAATTTGAGAATTTGATTCCTGAAATTTGTGAAATTGATTTTCAATGTTTTGAAGTAAAAGACTAGTAGTATATACAAATATGTTCGAATAAAAATGTTTGAGGTAATTTTCTGAAATGGTTTTATAAAGGAAAACATATGAATGAAGAACCCACTTTTGTCGCTAGAAAATAATTTCAAAGATAATTTTACTTCATTGGAATTTATTCTCGAATCTTAGAGTGGGGGATACCACTTTAATAGCTTTGCTACTTGTTTATCGTGGTTAAATGAAGCTTGATTTGTGAAGCCTGATTTGATATGAAAATATATATATATATATATATATATATATGTATATATATATATATATATATATATATTTTGAATGATTGAAAGAAAATCCGAATTGATTCTCGAGTTTGGTCGAATGGTAATCCTATGTATTAGGATAGTGTAATTGTACATCTTGAAGAGATGTCCTGATAATAAATGATTGAATTCACGATTTCCAGTTATTGAATTAAAAAATAGATTTATCCAACTATTTGAATAATCCAACACTTTATTGAACAAGATTTGAATTTTAAGCGAATATAATAAAAAAATATGCTCAAAGGAAGTAAAATATTAGAAGTGCAAACAAGGAAATTTGTAAGTATGAATATTTGAAATATCTTGAATAAAATTTTGTTTTAAGAAATATTTTAATAAAATAATAACTGATAAAAATTAATTTAGCTTGACTTTATAAATCAAATGGTTTTGATATTAAATTGTAAACTTAGATTAATGTGTTAAAATAATTAAATTGAAGTATAAATCAACTTAACTGCTTCAATGAGTGGCTTTAGTTTAATGAAATTTAGTTTGGTTTTTTGAAAGTTGAAGATAAGTGCAAAGTTTAAATGATTTAAAATTTGAATTAGTTAACTAAAGGGTTCTATTAAGTTTAATGGTTTTGATAGATTAAATGGCAAATTTAACTTATAAAGAATTGATTTAAGAGATGAATTAAATATTTGAAAAATTAAAGCTAATAATATGGAATAAATGAGGAATTCAAACTTCAAATGGAAATTGAAAATTAGAAATTGAAGATTAGAAACTGAAAGATAAATTTGAGTTGTGATCTAACTTGAACCCTTGGTTTGAACTGAAACGTTTCCAATTGTATCTTTAGTTAAAATCGAGTTCAACTTTAACAACAGAATTAGTGTTAACTAAAATTTTGAATGCTCGGAAAATTTATTCAGATTGGAATATTTCTTGGAAATTTTTATTGTTCATTTTAAATTTATTATATGTTATACCATCATTTTATTTGAACTAAAGTATTAAAATTATTTATCTTGTTTAATTATTCTGTACCAAATCTATTTTTATTCTGAGCAATTTTGCAAACTATTTTGTACCAAACCTGTTTATTATACTCAAACCTATTTTATTTCAAGCCATTTAATTTACTTCAAATATTTTGTACTTAACTATTTTGAGATAGAAATATGTAATTTCGATCTGAGCAATTTGGTCTGAAGTGATTGAATGTAAAGATTCAATTGAATAATGATATCTGTGATATGTAACCCAAATCGAAAGTGAAGTTCTAATATGAATTGATTGTCAATATGAACTAGATTTTAAATGATATTTAATATTCAAATCAATTACGAAATTAAAACTAAATTTACATTGAAATGAAAATTTTGAAGATTTATCAATTGATGAATATTGTGATTTGAAATGTTTGAAACGTATATGACTTATATAAGCATGAGATTAATTCGAAAACTACTGATTTGGAAGATAATCGATTGAAATAATAGTCTTTTAAAATAGAATTTATATGACAATGATATGTTGGAAAAACGTGGTTTGAAAAGAAAATCTTATGTAAATTGATACTTATTTAAGTGTGATATATGCGAAACGTGAAATGAAGTACTATATATTTAGTATGTATTTTTTCCAAACGAAGATATGGGAAGTGCCTTCTATTGAAAATTGAAAATCATAGCTACACTGGTTGTTACTACAAAAATTAACTTAGAAACAAGCTGAGATGAAGGGGTATCGGAGGAATATAAGCACAAAAGAATCCTCAGAAAGCAAAAATCCGAGTAATAAAAAGAACCGAAAGCAGGAAAGAATGATCTGAGAACGGCATAAGCCAGCACCTTCCCAGGAGCAAGGAGTTCAAAGTCTACATAATGCAGCAAAGTCTATCCGGCAGGATCTATCCAACAGGGTTTGCCCAGCGGGAAGTTCTATAGCGAAAGATAATCTAAGTCATAAATTAAGAAAGAGGTAGACAGGAGCTCCGCTTATTGAAACCTGGAAGGGCTACCGGTATTAACTCGCTTAATACTTATACATTAAGAGACGAAGTCATCAAGAGAATCGAGCCATAAGTACATAGAGATTACCCAGAACCAGCTTCTGAAACATTTGCTGCATAAACGCCGAAAGGTCACATTGATAGACAACAGACACATTACTGGGAGCTACCTTCCGTAAGACCAGGCTTTTCCAAAAGCTCCACCGGAAGGTAAACTGGAACCCTACAAGAGATATAGGCTACCTATACTAGACTGCTTTGTACAAACACCGACAGTGACTTCGAACCGGCAGTTATCTGCATACATCATGAAGGCAAGCTCCTCTAAGTATTCATAAGAAAGCCGGAAGTCTACATCCGGAAGCTTACTTCCGAAAGCCTACACCCAGAAGCCACAACTAGGAGCTCAAATGCCTTCAAAAAGACATTACGTCGACAAGCTCATCTCAATCCCAAAGAAGCCCCAATTGACTGGGAACCTCACTTTGGAGGCTATAATTAGCAACACAAAAGGCGGTCGGAAGCCAAGCATCCGAGACCAAGGAGAAAAGCGATCGACAAAGGCTCCTGCAAGCCCAATAGACCAACAGCAGAAGGGGCCCCAAATCATCTATAAATAATACCCCAGGGGTCTCATTTAGGGGTTGATTTCCTCATTCTCGTTCTTATATTCTTTTTCTCTAGAGTAAACCCAAATTCTTAGAACGATTTGGGGATTTCTTCCAATCTAATTCATGCATTCTAAATCAACGATCAATAAAGAGTGAATCGATACTTATGATATTTCCTTATGAGTTTGTCATGCTATTTCTTGGTTACATCTGCTACAGTTCACCGTGTGTTCCCTGCATGCTCAAAAATATTTAATCAAGCCTTTCTGCGAATCAGGTGAAACACCCCTTCCTACAGGATTAGACCCTTCCAACGGGCTGAATCCCCTCCTAGAAGCTTAAACCCTTCAGCAAGTAGGGTGCAAAACCCCTTCTTATCATCCGTTAAGTTATTTATCAAGGGTTGTATTTAAGGACCCATCTCCTAAACGTAACTGTTGGTTCTGGAATCGCTTAAGCGTGATACTCAACCCATCGAGGGAAGAGTAACTATTCTTTCAGATTTTTGACCTTAATACTTATGGAGCGTTAAACTAACTCAAACTTGTGAAGGCTAAACAACCTATTCTTCCTTCGGTCCATTTCCATAGACCTACCTCAGGCATTGACGAAAAATATCGTTAACATTTTGGCGCTTGAAGCAGGGCCCGAACCTCCGACCTTTTGGTTAACCTTACCATATATTTACCTGTGTTGTTCTATCCCGGATTGGACAAAGGCTTTGAAGAAGCAAAATTATTGGTAAGAGATCCCAACGAAAGCCTTTTAGATCTCGAATGGATAAGTCAGAAATCACTGACCCAGGAGTGATAGAAGAACGAAGGTTAAGGGTGGCAACCCTGCGGATAATAAAGCGGAAAAGAGAAGTGTAACAATACGCTTCTGACGCTTGAAATAATAGACTTTCCCACATAGGGCAAACCCTAACACCTCCTCCAAGTGCTTCTACGTCAGTGGATGTGGACCTTTTCTCGCACCTAAGGAAAACCATCCGCCAGCAAATCAGAGGAACAATATTTGAACAAGAAATAATGAGTTATATTTACTACTTCACAAACAAATGGTCTGAAATGATAACATCCCAACCTTAGTATATTTTGGGAAGTAGGAGCAAAGATATAAGTACATCCACAAGACTAGGTCACAACAAGGTTAAGTACCAGCGGCAAGGAAAGAGGCTTACGCCGGGATTACCCAAGGGGTACTACCTCACCACTTCGATGGAAAATATCTATTTCCTCACCAAACACAAACTCAACTATTGGCTGTTCGCAAAGAAAAATCCCAAATACAAAAGGAAAATGGGTGGACCCTATTGCCATTACCACAAGATGAATGGACACGAAGCTAATCACTACAGAATCCTTGAGGAAACGATCATCAAATTCATTATCCAAGGCCAATTACGAGAGTTTGTAAATAGATCAGATTAAGTTCAATAAAAGTCCATAGGAAAAGGATTATCAAACACGACCAAGCGTACGGAAGGCCCTCCTTTCGAAGTTTAAAGAAACGCAAAAGGGGTCAAACCATGAATGGATCAAATCCCTTGTCATCACCAAATTGGTCAAGACAATGCATCCCCCGTAAGCGGGTAGTGTGTTAGTCTTTATCCATGCCCAATCAAAGGGGGCTAGGTTAAAGCATCAAAAGCGTAAACCTCTGTTTCACACCTGAAATAGTCATGGCGGTGCTTCTAACATTAGCACGCCCTGCCTTTGCTCGCAAAAGAGTACGCTCTGCCTCTGCTAGAACTAAGCATGTCCTACCTCTACACGCAGAAGAGCACTCCTACCTCTTCTTATGTTCCGTGTTACCCGCAGAAGAGAACGCCAACCCCTATCATCGCCTACGATGGTCATGATAGGGCACCCCTCGGAGGCGGTTGGTGCACATCTTGGAGGGAGGTCGGGTAAGTCCTTTGGCTCTGCTTGTGTATAAGCTAGCCCAGTGCACCAGATGCACAGGCCTAGAGAGTGGCCAACAAAGCACGTACATCCTCTGCATTGACACCAAAAGCCCAGAGAGTGGATTGGGAAGCGCATACAACCTCTTCTTCACAAATCAGATCCATGGGGAATACCAAAATATTAATACCGGAAGGGGATTTCCGGTCTTCAATCTTACATTACCCAAATAAGGGTTGGTTCGGGACTTCTATTAATGCCGGAAGGGAATTGCTGGTCTTCAATATTTAATTGCCTGAAAAAGGGTCGGTTCAGGTCTTCTATGTTAATACTCGAATCTGGGTTGGATTAGTTTCTCACAAATACAGGAAGCGGACTCCCGAACTCTTATTTTTATAACCCTAACCTGGGTTGGATCAGATCTTCACAAATACCGGAAGGGAAATCCCGGATCTCAAATACTGAATTCAGGTTGATTCGACTCTCAACAAATGCCAGAAGCGGGCTCTCGGTCTCGTATCTTAATACCCAAATCTGCGATGATCCCGGAGTAAATTACAAACGGATATGGGGTTCCGGTCTCATCACAAATACCCAAACCTGGGTGGATTCAGGATCTTAAATCTGAATAAAAAGGAATTATTCGACCCTCTTGGTAATTCGAATATGGCTCAGAACAACACTTTCTTCATTACTCAGGATGGGCTTATGATCTTCTCGATTACTCTGAAAAGTTTCTTTAACCTATACATTCATCAATCTATTTTTCAATATACCAACTGCTCGTACAACACGGGAAATAACATCACATTAAAACATTGGTTCAGAAAAGAACTAGGAAAAAATTCCCAAATATGTCTAACAGAGTCTTATAACTAGGACTACTCCTTTTTATAGGAAATCTTTCGGCGAGAAGTTTTTCCAAATTTACCTGCTACGTGGGGAAGTTTTCTACTAACACTTGACATGAGTAGGACTTCTGTCATTACAAACACTTTATGTTATGACGACATTGTTTCCAACAAAAGAAATACATCAAACAAATCACACAAATACCCTTGCATGCCTACTAGAAGCCATGGCATAAACAGTTACAACAAACACAATCACTGTTTTTAAAAGAGATTTACATTACAAATATATGAGAGAAGTCTATCATTTTGAGTCAGAGTTTCGTAAAGCGAATTCCGGGGAGGCGTGACTCTTCTTAGCTTTATTTAGTTCATTTTCCAAATGGTCAATTTGTTGGTATAGCCTACCCACCTCCGCGTCATAACTAACAAATGGTTTTGATTCTAGCCTTCATTGCAAATTATAAATAATCTCATCTTTCTCTAGTAGTTGTTTTTCCAAATGAGACATCTGCACCTTAAGATTTGTGACAATTATCTTTTGAAGATGATACATCTTTTTATAGCCTGAAAGGGGAGCACTCTCAAAAATATCTTTGTGGCTAGCAATGTTCAAAGTTTCCTCTCTAAACTGTGAAGAAGGGGTCTAGAATTGGTCCTCCTAGTCATGGATAAGAAAAAAATACCGTAATACATAAAACACAAACATCAAGTATGCATTAGTGATATCATACATTCCAAGGAAAGATAACCACAAGAGCATTATCAATTCATACCCATATACACATAACATCCACACTGACATATAAATACAACATCATAAACCACCAAATGTCACAAAGTCAACACCGTTCACAGATAAGTTAAAAGTACTTCATACAATAATACTTGACACTCCCTGCTAGGTTGATTTTTGTAGGGTGAGTTCCTTGCAAATTCTCCACGCTTTTCAAACACAGAATTTAAAGCATTACAGTTGCTTACATCTTCGAGAAAAAAAGAAAACTGTCGCGACATGAAAAGACTAGTTACTAATAGATTCAAGAAGAGGGAAAATATTTCGAAAGCGAAAGCCAAACCTGTGTAACATCAACATAAGAACGGTTAGAAGCCCCTTTATTCTTGGAATCCGGAGAACCATCTACTTTGGAATATAACTCCCTCATTGCTGGAGAGGAGATCCCATCATCCTTTCTATATCCACTTTGTCGGTTTATGCCCTCTTCCGTTTCCTCTTCACCATGGTTCCTTCCTCCGCCTCTTCCTCATAATCCTCGGAAAACTTGTTAATAGAAAAACGAGACGTAGGGTTTATCTTGTTCATTGCGGGAAGCATGCCTTCTCGCCTCACCTGCGCAATCTTGTCTAAAACTCTATCTCTGATAGAGGGTTCAATTGGAGAGAAATCAAATTCCGGTAGACTCATGTAATTATCGGAAAAAGCAAGGATAAGGGCATCTTCATAATATTCCATAACTATTTCGTTAAGATGGACTTTCAGGAAATTGTAAATTCTGTCACTTGACTCATAAATTATTCTTTTTGCGGTAGACAGCTGAGTATTCATCCTGTCCACCTCGGCGGCATAACCAATCTTCAACCCTGATTTCTCTACCTTAAGGTCTTCAACTTGCTTCGCCAACGAATCTTTAGCCTTTCTCTCCTCCTCTAGTGAGGCTGTCAACTCCCTACGTTCGTTACCACCCTCTGTCTTCTCCCATAACAGAGCATTAACCCTATCCGTCAGCACCCTGTTCTCCTCCTTAAGGGCGTTGACCTCGGTCGTTGAAGCGGATGATATCCCCTGGGATGCATACCAAGTTTTCATCACCTAAGGAAAATAAATGGGTTGAGCCTCTCACAAAAACCACATAAAAATAGAAAGCATTAGAAAAGATAAGTCAATACCAAAAGTTGATCTTTGATTTGTTGCCGGTGGAAATATTCTGAGTCTGAGGGTGCAGAAGTCGAAGTAATGTTAGCAACTTCAGGAACTGAAAGAGAAAGGTTCGCAAGCCTATAGTAATATGAGGCTGGCGGAGGAGGTACAGGAGAGATAACAGGCTAAGAAGAGGAAAGCATTGGAAGACCATACCTTTCCCTGCCTAACTCACCAAAAGTATCGGAATGGACAGGGCTACTTATAGACTTACCTTTCGGAGGAACATCAGGAGATGCATCAACATCAACCACCTGGTCATCATCTATAGTAGTAGGATCAAAGGTCTGCCTTGTTTTCGGGGCAACAACAATGTCTTCTGAAAAGCAACCAGCTTATCATGCCTGGACTTCTTTGAAGGTTATTCAACGTCGGTATAAGAAAGCCTCTTTATAGGTCGGGCACTGGACCGGTTATAAACTGCGAGAGCAGTTGCATCCTGAGGTGCTGAAGACCCCAAACAAAGGAAAGTTAAGATAAAAAAACAATAACAAGGAAACGAGAGGAAAAAATGACAAGCGTCGTCGAATCAAAGGAGTGATATCATCCAAACCACCTGGAAAGATGGGAGAGCCTGCGTTGAACGAACTAGAATTCATCGACAGCCCTTTAGGACCAGAAAATTGGATGGAAGGTTGCTCCAGTATTTTATTCCCTAGGGGGATCAAGCCATATTGATGGAGCCTATCAGCGGTTAAAAGAAATGACCGGCACATGTGCTACACTGGTGCCTTGAAGATGGCATCAACAACTTGGACTTCCCTCGGCGTTAAAGTCATATATTTAGAAGGGAGCTCTGTGATAAAAGAAAGATACAGATAAACGAGGGCCAGAAATGGAAAACAATTACCTTCTGAAACAAGAGTCCTACCATAGCCAACAAATTTTCCTGATATACCAGGAGGGCATTTGACGAGAAAAAAATGATCTTCCCATGACCTAGTTTTGCTAATACTATCGCTAATCAGTCTCTTTATGGGGTTAGCCCTCCATATCGGCTACTCCGAGATTTTAGAAAATTGAATCATGTGACGAATAAGTTTAGGGTTTAAAGAATCCTGGCCTGATGCAAGCGCTAGAGCTTCCAAGCATAAAAGAGTTGTATATGTATTGGATTAGAGCTGAATAGGAGCAACTCTCATATTAGATAAAAGCTTATGTAAAAAAGGTGGCAAGGGAAGGAAGCCTCCGTACCAAATATGAATTACTAAATATGAAAAATACCCTTCTGGAGGGTTTTTCAGAAAATCTGGAGAAGAAGCTACAATGGCATCAATACCTAATATGCCAAAACTTTCCAATATAGCCCTTATTGAATTCTGGGAGGTGATTAAGGATGGCTCAGAGCGAATTCTTTTTTAGGACATGAAACCTTAGAATCTTTAGTTTATGCCTTAGTGGGCCTTTTGCTAGACATAATTCTGCCAGGTGACATCGTTCCATAACAATGCAATTAGAACACATACTTCTTACACAAATGCACGTATATCATTTACACATAATATGGGTGCCACTACATCTTTTTAACATAAAGATCAATTTGCCAAAAGCCAAACCAAATCCAGATATTGGATATTAATAGGATTACATCTAATGTGCACTAGTTAATGTACAACTAAGCTTTTCAATGACACGGGAGGCAGGTATCCTGACATCATTATTAATCCAATGGGAATTGAACATTATCACCCCAAAACTTAGACAAACAAAAACAAGCGATGAGGGGTAGATTGGCTCTAATCATGTTAGAATTGTATCACGTCGATGGCATAGAATCCTAGCTAATGAAAAAGTTGCTTTCTTTTTGTATATCTTGGTTTGCATATCACATTTCCAAAACAAAGTAATCCATGAAAGAAGTGGTCTTTCATGATTGGATATGAATTACAGCAAACAAGATTATTATTACTTAAACCCATCTTTCATTTAACATATATTAATTGATTTCCTCCCCCATTGATTTTAGTACATAATCAAGGTTACAACTTATAGTAAGAATAAAAGTACTTACAGAAATTTGAGCTTTGATTTTCGAAAAGAAAATTTGAGCAGCTTTTAAGAAATGTGGCAATCTTGCTCGAGAATTTGATTTGCTGGTGAAATGCGGAAACGAAGGAGAAAAAGAATCTGTATTCATATTTCGAGGCCAATCTGAACCGCACAGGCAGAGACCAATCAACGCTTCCGATCGAAGAAGATCAAAAGACACAGAAATGACACTTCAGAAAAGATAAAAATTTGACTTGGAAGGTCGAAAACACCCATTCACTAGGGGGCAAATGTTACTACAAAAATTAACTTCGAAACAAGCTGACGGTGAAGGGGTATTGGAGGAATATAGGCATAGAAGAATCCCCAGAAAGCAAAAATCCGAGTAATAAAAAGAACCGAAAGCAGGAAAGAATGATCTGAAAAAGGCATAAGCCGACACCTTCCTAGGAGCAAGGAGCTCAAAGTCTACAGAATGCCAGCAAAGTATATCCGACTGGGTTTGCCCGGCAGGAAGTTCTATAGCGGAAGACCATCTAAGTCAAAAATTAAGAAAGAGGAAAACAGGAGCTCCGCTTATTGATACCTATAAGGGCTTCCGGTATTAACTCGTTTAATACAAATACATCAAGAGACGAAGACATCAAGAGAGCCGAGCCAAAAGTACTAGAGATTATCCGGAACCAAGTTCTGAAACATCTGCAGCATAAACGCCGAAAGGTCACATTGGTAGACACCAGACACATCACCGGGAGCTACCTTCCGTAAGACCAGGCTATTCCTAAAGCTCCACCAAAAGGTAAACTAGAACCCTAGAAGAGATACAGGCTATCCATACTAGATCGCTTGGTACATACACCGATAGTGACTTTGAACCGGTAGTTATCTACATACATCATGAGGGAAAGCTCCTCTAATTATTTGTAAAAAAGTCGGAATCCTACATCCGAAAGCCTACACCTAGGAGCCACAACCAGGAGCTCAAATTCCTTCCAAAAGACATTATGTCAACAAGCCCATCTCAATCCCAAAGAAGCCCCAATTGACCGGGACCCTCACTTTGGAGGCTATAATCAGCAACACAAAAGGCGGCCGGAAGCAAGCATCTGAGACCAAGGAGAAAAGCGGCTGACAAAGGCTCCTACAAGCCCAACAGCAAAAGGGGCCCCTCATCCTCTATAAATAAGACCCAGGGGTCTAATTTGGTAGGACGATTTCCTCATTCTCATTCTTGTATTCTTTCCCGATAGCAATCCCTAATTCTTAGATCGATTTGGGAATTTCTTCTATTCTGATTCATGTATTCTAAATCAAAGATCAATAAAGAGTGAATTGGTACTTATTATGTTTCCTTATGAGTTTGTTATGCTATTTCTTTGTTACATCTGCTACAGTTCACCGTGTGTTCCCTGCATGCTCAAAAACCTTTAGACAACCCTTTCCGCGAATCAGGTGAAACACCCCTTGGTATAGTCTTAGGCCTACCAACGGGCTTAATCTCCTCCTACAAGCTTAAACCCTTCAGCAAGAAGGGTGCAGAACCCCTTCTTATCATCTGTTAAGTCCTTTATCAAGGGTTGTATTTAAGGACTCATCTTCCAA
Source organism: Allium sativum (assembly GCA_030737875.1). NCBI lineage: Eukaryota > Viridiplantae > Streptophyta > Magnoliopsida > Asparagales > Amaryllidaceae > Allium > Allium sativum. The sequence continues at coordinate 23,778,353 of CM060912.1, read as the reverse complement.
AGGTAATTGTTGGTTCTGGAATCGCTTAAGCATGATACTCACCCCATCGAGGGAATTGTAACTATTCTTTCAGATTTTTGACCTTAACACCTTGGGAGTGGTAAACTAACTCATACTTATGAAGGCTTAACAACCTATTCTTCCTTAGATCCATTTCCATAGACCTACCTCCGCTGTTGACAAAAAATATCGTTAAGATTGGTGTTCCATTGATTGGAGTATCCATTGATATTGGAATCTCACTTGGTGAGATCATATTGACTATTATTACTTATCTTTTCTAGCGTAATTCATGGGGCACGAAGCCTACAGTTACGAGTGGTTCCACTGAGATAGTGGTCGTAACCGCTGTGTAACTGCGATCTAGATGCCATAGCGAAATTCGAGGGGTGCGATGCCTACAGTACGAGCGATTCCACTAGGATAATGGCATAACCACCAAGTAACTGCGATATGTAGCAACAACCATAGAGAAATTCGAAGGTCGTGAGACCTATGGTTATAAGCGATTCTACTGGGATAATAGTGTAACCCCCGAGTAACAGCGACCCATGCGGGAACATATTTTCCATATCTATTTTAAATGTTTTAAGTATTTTCACTAGGAGTTGAAACAACTATATTTAGTACTTATAGATTTTTAGTCATGCGCCTGGACAGTGTATGCCTAATGTCTATAAGAACGACGGTAAATATATTAAACTTCGAGTTATCAAGTATTTTCAAACATTAAATAACGAATCAATAACCTGCAATTAAATTTATATAACTTCAACGTAATAAACTAAGAAAGAAAAGTTTTAAATGTCTTGAGAAGTACAACAATTTTGGATTTTTAATAAAATGCTTATTTCCAATTTCAAAAGTTATTTTCAAATATGAAAATCATATTCTCAAATTTTAAGTTTGTTGTAAGTAATTTAAGTTGTGACTATAAGAAAACTTGAACCTTAATAAAAAGTGTTTGAAATATATATTCTGGATTTAATAAATAGATATATAACAAATGAATTTAATTAATAAAGTAAGGACGAATTTTCGAATTTAAAATCATATAAAATATATTGTTCCAAACTTTGTAAAATTTGCATAAGTAAGAATATTTTTGTTATATACATAAGCATATTTTTTAGCAACCTCTCCTTTTCGAGAACGAAAAGTTATAAGTGGGGGAGATTATAACATCTCGTATTTTCTGATCATTTGAATTTAAAATGTAATTATATTTATTTATGATTGTTGTTGGAATTTAATAATTTAATTATTTGACTAGAATTCCAAATTGTAATATTTAAAACATTATTAATTTATTTCGAATGAATGAAATAAATGAATTTATTTTATAGATGAATGATAATATGCAACGCTGAACAAATAAATTGAGCAATTGTCTAATATAACGTAGCAGTTTAGCAAATTCAAAATTGTGTTAATTAAATTTATGTAAGTTTATAAAATTAAATTTAAATATTATATATGAATTAATGAATATATTAACGTTCCAAATCTATCGAAATATTAAATTTTTCGAAAAGTCAGGTTTTTGTCAAATTTGGTTAAATTTGAATGTTGTAAAAATTTAAAAATGTCAAAATTTGAATTCATCTTTTTTTATGAACCTATACTAAATTGGAGCATTCATCATTTTTCAGTTTGTTGAAATTTAATTTCGTTTGTCTGGAATTCGCGTTTGTAAGTGCAAAAAGGGATGACGTTTGTTATATTTATACTTGGCTGAAAGTAATCTATTTCTTGTTTGATGTTATCCCTTTGAATTTGAATAGCTAAAATTAATTTTTGTGGATACTTATTAATTGGCACTAAATATTTAGTAACTGACATTCTCGTGCAAATAAAAAAAGTCAACCATTTAAGTTATTGAATTTAAACTTAATTATTGGATTTAATACGGCTTTTAAAATAATTTATGATAATGATGAATGGTTAAATATGATTTTTAATAGTAATTATCATGAAGCTGAGTGTCAACGATATATAAGTTACATTTGATTTGGAAACAATGTGTAGATTCTAAGTGAAATAAATTCTGGCAACATACATGTATGTATCATTAGCTATTCTCTTTAATAATTTCACTACTTATTAAAAATGTAACGTTTGGATTTGGAAACGTGGCCCTTCCCCATAAAACTAGTAATATATTTAAAGTCTTTTGTTTCTTCGAAATTAATGACATTCCTTTCTTTGAATGGCCACATTCGTTCATTTTTTAATAAATGAATAAAAAGAAAGGGCATTATTTGGTTTCCAACCCTACTCTCTCAACTGTATGTTTTATGTTACATATAATATATGGTATAACATAAATGCTTCGTTACCTGCCCCTTTTACCTTCCTCTCTCCTTTTCGTGTAATGCATACTAAGAATATAAAACGTTTTAATGACTGCATATATAACATAAATGCTTCCTATTCTTTCCTGAGCACGTTTTAATGACTGCATATAATATATAGTATAAAACATTTTATATAACATAAATGCTTCCTATTCTTCCAAAAGCCATGTTTCTATAATGAAAGTAGGGAATAACGTATTGTATACATGGTCACTTGAAACCTTTACATAAAATAATTTATAATAGAATTTCACTTTGCGGATTCCAACAATTATGAAACAAGGTAATAAATTTAAGTTTAAATGCATGTTAAATGTTTGTCATATTCTTTAGTGTGTGATATTAGGAAACGATGAAACCATTTTGAATTTATGTTTGCATTTATTGCCTACATAATCTTTGCCAATTTTAATTCATCAATTTAAAGAATTTTTTCTTTCCTTACTCATCTATGTATTTAACTCTCACCTCACTATATATTATATTTCCCTTCTCTTCAATATCATGTTATCTGTATTTAGAAGAAAAAAAGTATTGTTAATGCCACTCCATAAACGGATAAGGGCTCATATTTTATTTTCACTCCATTAAATATTATATTGTTAAGGGGGAGCCAAACATAATGGACTTTGTATTTTTAAGGTAATTCAATGTCGGTCGAAAAGGTAGGTCATTACAGTTGGTATCAGAACTTTAGTTTATACAAAGCTTAACTTATGGGGTTTAAAAAGAATTATCACCAGAAATCCCTAAGGAAAAATTATTTTGAGAATTCAAGTATTTTTTGGTATAAATTATTTTGAAAAAAAAGGGAACTGAAATTATAAATTACTTTTGAAGTGTATCTTAATTTGAAAATATAATGTATTTATAAATATAAACTAATTCGAAAATAATGTAATTTGGTATAAAGAAGTTAGGGAGATAGATCAACTTGAGATATAAAGTGCCTTGAAAATAGAATTTTATTTAAAGTATAAAGTATTTTTGGAATATAAATTAATTTGAAATAAAATACGTTCAAAGTATAGAGTATTTAGAAGTATTTGGAAATAAAGTATGTTCAGAAGTACAAATTGACATGATACGTAAAACATTCTAGAAAATGAGTTAACTTGAAATATGAAGCATTTTGAAATTTTGAAATCTTATGATGAGAAATAATTTAAAATTAATTTGAGAATTGAAAAAAATGAAACCAAATAAATTTTTGGACGTAAATATGACCAAAATGAATTTTTATATCATGTAAAATATCATTTGAATTGAATGTGAATCTAAATAGGCCTTCATAAGTAAGTTTATGTTTTGTAAATTATTTGGAAATATAGGTATAGTGTATTATCTAACTTGATTGAATCAAGTTATGTTTTGTAAATTGTTTAGTAATATAGTATGAGTATGATTAACAAATCTGATACAGAATTAAGTATTTTGAAATCTCTTTATGGTTTAGAAAAATGATTGTTTTTAAATTCCAACAAATGAGTTTTATTATATAAATTGGGTATAGAAAATATCGATTTTAAATATAAAGAAAGTTATGAATTTTTGAAGAATATATTTATAGGGTTAAATTGATGCTTATCTTTATTGTAGTATATTTAAGATATACTAATAGATGATAACTGATATTCAGATTTATAAATTACAAATATTAAACCATTAGTGAAATAAAAAATGTATATCGTGAAAAAAATCACATATTAATTTAGTTAAAACTAAGGAGTTTGATTGACTAAAATTTGAGAATTTGATTCCTGAAATTTGTGAAATTGATTTTCAATGTTTTGAATAAAAAGACTTGTATATACAAGTATGTTCGAATAAAAATGTTTAAGTTAATTTTCTGAAATGTTTCAAAAAAGGAAAATATGTTGTATATAATGTTGTTGTATACACAATTATATGATTTTTGTTTGATGATAAAAACCAAATAAAATTATTTCAAATGTGTTTGTTATTGTACTATTACATCACATCACAGACTGGAATATAATATTTATATTTGAATGAAATACTACTGCACAAGAATTAAACATTCAATCAATATTTTATTTGAATATAATATTTTATTTCAAATCGAACAGTGCAGATTTACAACTCCACTATTTGTATACATTCACAGATATTTCTTCACATGATATTGTATTGGAAAATAAACTGAATACGATAGACGAATTTGGTTGAACACAATAAAAATAATATTTTATTTCAATTAAATTTATTCGTTACAAATTTCAGTACAAATTCATTCTTTCAGTACAATTGCTCCCCGCCACACAAACATTCAGTCTCTCATTTTACATTTTCATACATACATACATACATACATTCACAACTCTTTTACATACGGACACATTCATTTTTTTCACTGACTCTACACTCAGTCTTCTGTTTTTTGCCTACTGTCTTCTATCTTTTGTCTTTTGCCTTCACAGCTTTTAGTTAGTCCAGTATTCAAATATTTTAAATTCTAGCAAATATAATTTTTATTTTAAAAATTTATTTGCCTCAAAATTTTGGTGTGTTTCTCATCATTTTTCTGGCTCGATCTGATTTTCATATCCATATGACTGTGTCTAGACAGCTTGTGATATTCACAGTGATACACTGTAAATACCACAAGGCAGACAACACATATATATATATATATATATATATATATATATGTATATACGATGCAGGAACAGGAAAACTTGATTGTTGGCTGCATGTACACACATGTATAAATATACACATGTGTACTGCCTCGACAATTCAGGATGCAACTGAGGAGCAGCCATGATGACCAACTCGATTCAGTACAAAATGGCATAGTACATCAGTTGAAAGCTCAAGTGGCCAACATCAAACTCAAGTTAATGCAATATCAATGGTCGAGAGAGTTCAAAAATGGTGCAACAAGGTTGCGATTCAGCAAACACAAACACAAGACAGCAAATGTTGTATGTATGGAACAAGAATGTCAAGTTCAGCATGATCAAGTTTAAATGCCACAGTGAATCATGTGTCGAGAATCACAAGTGCAACATAGATGAAAGGCTCAGCAAAATGGATGCACACCCAACATGCTCATAGTCAAAAACATGTGAGAATATATCTCTTAGCAAAAACAGTGAAGACAAGTACATGAAGAAATGGACAAGTAAATGATGAACACAAAATCAAGCTAGTGTGCTTTCAAGAAGCATGAATTCAACACAGCAAAGAATGGTGCATGGTCGAGGCATGTACAGGACAAGATCAGCAAAAATAGTTCAAACACAGGATATACATGGTGCGGCAAAATATAAACAAGTGCATGTCAACATTTCAAGTTTAAGCCAGGTTTTAAATTGGTCGAGCCAGTTTTTGAAGCTCAGGTACAAGATACATGCAGCAGACAAAAGCATGAATGCAAATGATAAAAGCAAGAAAATGAGTTCAGCACAGTTTCAAGTAATCCAAGGCAGTTTTACTTAAGATCAAAAGTGAATATGACATAGTGTAAAGCATTTCAACATTGCATGGTTCAGGGAAGATCAATTTTCATGCAACATGAATGGAGTAGACAAGCTCATCAAGCACAACATTATTTATGTCATACACAAGAAGTCAGTCAAGCATGCACACAAGAATGACCAAAATACAGCAACAAGCTCATGCACAAGCTCGAGGAAGGATTCAAATGTAAATACAAGACAAGGCAGCACTTTTAAATTGGTAAGCATGTCAACAAGTCAACTAACTTGTAAATGGCCAAAGCATCAAATAGAGTGTGTATACAGGAATGGGCAATTTGCATGTACATAAGTCAAGGAAGTATGGAACTTATCCATATCAAACAATTACAAGTGGACAAGTAAATGTACATGGAGGGAAAGTGCATGCAGTTTTTCAGGTGAATAAGGGAAAATTCATTTCATCAAATGTTTCAGATTTTTAGCCAATACTTTTTTCATCAATTAATTCAAAATAAGGTATGAAAGCAATGGGGACAATTCATGTTTATCAATCAAGACTGTTTTGGCAACTTTTTTCAAATAATTTCATAAATCGTGCTGGTGTTTCAAGAATTAGAATCTATCATTTTTTTAAGGCAATAATTCAAATGGGACACTGAAATACGTTTTCCAGAATTAACATATTCATCAATTCCCATTTTCAATCGAAAAATGCCAAAAGGGGAAAATTCTTAAAGGAGCCAACGTTTTTTTTAAAGGGGCAAATAATTTTTTCTGAGATATTTTTTTTAATCAAGGCAATCATTCAATCAAATTCAATCTAGGAAACATAAATCATGCAAGGAAAACATTTATTTTGTTTCCAATTTTTCATGCCAAGGGTTTTTCAACTTAATCAAGGCAACAGGGGACATTTTGTTTTCATCAGATTCACAGTAGAACCGAAATCAAGTCTAGGTTCATCAATTAAATCATGTAAGGTTTCACAGTATCAAATCAAGCAAAAATTTCTTTAATTGGAAAATCATGCGTCACAAATCAATCAAGTCATATGAAACCAGAGCTCAATCGTAGGGTTTCTATACCCTATACATAACACCATTTCATCACTGGCAGAAAGTATCAAAATCCAAAAAATTCAATTAAAAGAATTTGAGAGAAAATTGAATAACTCACAAATTGTTTAGGGTTTCGATCGACAGACAGAGAGATACAAATCGAACGGTGAAGGAACGTCAGTTTCAAGCACCAGAGTTTAATTCCAGAGCCTAATTTCATCAACTAAGCAATTACGTTTCGATTTAGAGGATATCAGAAAAACCTTAGTATTTTCTCCACAGCCACCGCCATTTCTAATTTCCAGAGCAAAGAGATTTCGGGTCTAACAAATAAGAATAATGGGTCGGCCATGTTTCTAAAGAGAAAGGGGATGACCCCCTTTTAATTTAACTCCTAGGGGTTTTCTTTATTTATTTTATTTTGTATTGTTTCTTTTTGTTTTTCCATCTGTAATACAACCATCAGTTCTAGAGTCTGTAAAATCTAGGGAGATACAGTCAGGGTGTTGACTGACAGTTGCTAGAGTCTGTAAAATCTAGGTTACTGGTTACGGGGTTGTAATCAGGGGAAATCTGATCGAGGGGATATCGGTCAGTCTAGGGTTTTGAGCGCAGGGTTAGTATAGGAGCAGGGAGTGCGAGTTTTCATTGTCTTGTAAGCGGGATCTGTTTTATCACCTAGTAGAAACCTTAGGAATGCAGCAGTATGAAGGATTTTTCCGAAGCTGGGTATATCTTGTGCCATTTATTTTCTGCATTTCTGTTTCTGCTATATTCTGTGATCTGTTTATTATTATATATCCCGTTAGATTTTTAATTCAGCTAAAAACTGTGATAAACCCTATTCACACCCCCTCTAGGGTTAATCTAGATCCAACAAGTGGTATCAGAGCAGGTTATTTCATTAACTCTAGAGTCATGGGTCACCCTAGTTGTCAAACGATATAGAGTCAGTCCAGTTCATCTCCAACTATTTTAGATGGAACAGATTTTTTAAACTGGAAATCCAAAATGGAATTTTTTTAAAATCCGTTAATATTAAATGTTGGGATGTTGTTATCAATGGGTTTGATAGTGTAGATATTATTTTCAATGCTCGTGCTATGAAAATTATATTTGATTATCTTAGTACTGAACACTTTAATCTTATCTATCATTGTTTATCTGCACAGGAAATTTGGGATACTCACAATACGAAGTATGGAAGATCTGACAACTGCAGCTCAAAACCACAAAATGTCAACTCAAATTCATGTCTATGCTTAATAGGTCGTGCAGATGAAATTTCTGATAGATCAGATGATGGAGAATCAACAGACGCTGAAACGGAGAATTTCACATACGAAGATTTAGTTTATATGTGTGTTGATTTAACAAAATTTGTTGATAAACTCCAACTGAAAAAAAATCTCCGAAATATAAGAATTCTGAGTTGACCAGCAAAATTGATAATTTGGAATTACAACTTGAATATTTCAAAAAGTCTTCAAATTCAGATTGCAAAAATTGTTTGAAATTGGAAACCAATCTTGTTAATCTCAATAAAAATATTCGAAAGTTTGAAAAGGAAATTCTGATCTTAAAAGAAAAAAAGATTGAGTTATCAAGCTCGAATAATTTTCTGCAAAAGGAATTTGAAATTTTTAAGACTGCTATAAATTCCAAACTTGAAATTGCTGAAAATTAAAATTTGGCGAAAAGTGATTTGATTTTGAAAGAACTTTAAAATGAGATTGAAAAATCCAAGAATTTTCTGTCTAAAAAACAAAAATGATTTGAATTTGAAATCTCAGAGTCCCAAGCCAAAATTAAATTTCTTAAAGATGAAAATTTGGCTTTGAAATCTGATTTTGAAAAATGTAAGATCACTAAAAATTGTTGTTCGGATTTAATGAAAGAAAACGGTGAAAAACCTTTAAATATGTGTTGAAAAATCAGTTTTCATCAGGAAATAAAAGTGGACTTGGCTTTGGAAAAATTGATGAGTTTGAGAAGAGAAGAACAAATAATTTTAAAAATCCCTCAAATCACTTTGGAAATGTTTGCTTTGAAAATTTAAACTTTGAAAATTTCAAAGGATTTTCAAACCACAATCGAGATGAGAATTTGTTTTATAATAGTCCATTTGTACATTCTTTGATCCCAAAAGGAAATAAAACGTGTTTTGTTAAATTCAAACAGATTTGGGTTCCTAAGGGTACAAAAGTTAATTCTAGTGGTTTGTTGTACAAACAAGTCTGGGTACCAAAACATATGAATACAACTGTGAGTGGTTTTACTAATTTTGTTAGACCACTCGATTCTACAAGCTGTTAGGTACCGGTGGAGGCTGACGAACTGCTATGCAAAAAGAAATTTGAAATCAAGCTGGTTTATACTTCTATTTCATTCATAGGATTGTTGAGTTAGAGATTTATTTACTCACATCAATTTCAGGTATAACCTCTAAACTCATCTTTGTAAATATCTTTTTTTGTTTATTTCTTCTTTTACCCTTTCTTTTTTTTGTTTTTGTTTTGTTTTGATTTGTCACTTCTATATCTTTATTTCTTATTCTGTGCTTCTTAAACTTTCAATTGTAGAATTCATATTTTCTGGAAATTCGCTTTAGATGAATAGAACTATGATGTTTTAATTATTTCCAAATCTTGAATGTAATCTTGTAAATATCTACAATTGTTTTTTGAAGTTTATTTTTCTGTTTTCTGGATTCATAATAGTGTTGATGCATTAATATCATATCTTGAACACTGTCATTTTGAATTCTAAACTTTTGAATATTTGAATAATTAATGAAATTTCACACAGTTATGCTGTTTTGAGTTTCTTCCAATTCATTTTGGAAACACTTAAAATATTATACTCATTACAGTACACTGCTTCTTATCATTCGTGATGATTTCATTGATTTTCGAATTGGCTTGAATCACAGTGATACATCTTGAATTTCAACTTTATTCATGATTATTATGGTTGAAATTTGTTTGTTTGAAATCATCTGAAATTCTTGATATTTTGAATATCACACACCCCTTAATTCTGAAATTATCATCTTATGTGAATGATTCATTATATCTTGAACTTGACATTGATTCAAGTGATTTCAAATAAATTATTTTAAATTTTCTGGATCATGAATACCTCTCAAATTTGATGTAAATGATCTGAATTTTCTCTTATACTTGTCAGAGATATTTTTGAAAATTCTATGAATATCTGGTCTTAAATCTCACTATTATTTCATGATTATTTGATTTGAATATATGGTTGTTTAAAATCATTTGAAATTATTAATTGATTGAATCACACACATATCTCAAATCAAAAATTTATAATCTGGTGTGATTGATTCATTAAATTCTGATATTTTCATATTCCTTCAAATGATTTAAAATAAACGGTATTTTTAATCTTGGATCATGAATCATAATCTCTGACCATCAGAAACTTCTTCTGACAAGTCTGTTGTGCTATTGGATTTTTTTGCTGCTCAGATATTCTTCTTGAAAATATTTTTTTGGTGACTACTTGTTTTTTGTATCAAATATATACTATTTTCGGATAGATGGAATTGATTTGCTTGTCTGCTTAGGCTTTGTGATTAAGATCTTGTTGTCTGAAATATCTTTGTTCATCTCCAGTGTCTCCTTAAAATCCTCATTAATAAGGACACCAAGTGGTATCATATGTGCCTTATATTTGTCTCATCCATCTATACTTAAATTCTAATCTTCACCTTGGATAGATCCACACACTCTTTTTTTCCTTGTACACATTTTTTTCTCTTGTTTTGTGCAGATATCCATATCCCTCTTGTAATTGATTTTCAACTTTAAAATTATTTATTGATTATTCATTCAGAAATTGAAATCAATATCCAAATTAAACTGTATTTATAAGTCATCAAAATTATTATTAGTTTTTGAAATTATGATGAATTGTGACTGCAGTATATTTTACAACAAGAGGAGATTTTATTTAGATTTTCATGATGGTTGAACATTTATTATAATATCTTTGAACTGGCAATTATTTCACGACCATCTTCTTTATCTATAATCATTCTGCCATCCATGATAATTTTATATTAATGTGGAGAGTTAATATGTTTTTATAATCTTTTTTAAAACAGTGGAAATTATCTGTGATAGAAATGGGACTATGTTATTATTCAAAATTAGTGATAATTGAAAATTTTCAATAATTCGGGTACAGTCGAGCATATTTCATAATATAATTAATTTAGAAATTTATTTCACAAAACATTTATGTACCTACCGCATTTCTATCATCCATTTTTTGGTTTTATATACTGAGGAGTGTTTCATTTTTAAGATAAAATTAATAAATATATAATTAATATTTAAGTGTGTCTCTAACCTCATTTAAAAATCCAAGCTTTGGTCATGCATGGTTAAGAGATAACTTATAATTTAAGCTGCGACTGACCTCATTTAAAAATCCAAGCTCTGGTTATGCGTGGTCAGTGTGCTCTTAAATAAGAAATAAAAGAAAAGGAAAAATGTGCTATAAATAGAAATTAATTTGAAATTCTCCTTGGTGTGTAAAAACCAGCCTATCAATCCATATTCTAATTTGTGGAATGTGTTGAAATCTTATGAAATATTATGATTTTTTGAGTGATAGCTATTGGGATTTGAGATTATTTAATTATGTCACTTAAATTGAATTTATAGTTATAGTCAAAATTCATCACTGTGCTCATTTTTAAAAAATTCTTTTGAAAATAATTATAAATCATATTTATGTAACTCTCTCCATTTTATATAAAATTCATCGTAAATCTATCATTCTCTACAATGTGAATTATGCCACCTGTTCTCAGAATATTATGATTTTTGTTTGACTGATTGAGATTTATGATGACTGTTCTTCCTCTTAAGCTGATATTCTATTTGTTAGTCATTTTTCATCTATATTTTAAATTATATTTCCTTTTGATGATTACAAAAGGGGGAGAATGGGTAGATTTTGAGTTATGAGTGAATATTTTATAAATATTTTAATTTTGAAAATTCCGATTCAATTTTCATTTTCTTTTCACTCATTCACAGTTATTGGGGGAGTTTCTGTTGTAGGGGGAGCTTTCAAATAGGGGGAGTTCAATATTCACTGTTAAACACATTTATTGTGATCAAAATCTTTTATTTATTTATCATCATCAAAAGGGGGAGATTGTTGTATATAATGTTGCTGTATACACAATTATATGATTTTTGTTTGATGGTAACAACCAAATAAAAGTTATTTCAATTATGTTTGTTATTGTACTGTTACATCACATCACAGACTGGAATATAATATTTATATTTGAATGAAATACTACTGCACAAGAATTAAACATTCAATCAATATTTTATTTGAATATAATATTTTATTTCAAATCGAACAGTACAGATTTACAACTCCACTATTTGTATACATTCATAGATATTTCTTCAAATGATACTGTACTGGAAAATAAACTGAATACGATAGACGAATTTGGTTGAACACAATAAAAATAGTATTTTATTTCAGTTAAATTTGTTAATTACAAATTACAGTACAAATTCATTCAATCAGTACAATTGCTCCCCGCTACACAAACATTCAGTCACTCATTTTACATTTTCATACATACGTTCATTCACAACTCTTTTACATACGAACACATTCATTTTTTTCACTGACTCTACACTAAGTCTTCAGTCTTCTGTTTTCTACATTCTGTCCTCTATCTTCTGCCTTCACAGCTTTCAGTCAGTCCAGTCTTCATACCTGTCACATATAGAAACACACACAGTATCTGGGACAGAAATAATATTTTAAATTCTAGCGAATATAATTTTATTTTAAAAATTTATTTGCATCAGAATTTTGGTGTGTTTCTCATCATTTTTCTGACTTGATCTGATTTTCATATCCATCTGACTGCGTCTAGACAGCTTGTGATATTCACAGTAATACACTGTAAATACCACAAGGCAGATAACATATATATATGTATATACGATGCAGGAACAGGAAAACTTGATTGTTGGCTGCAAGTACACACGTGTATAAATATACACGTGTGCACTGCCTCACCAATTCAGTGTGCAACTGAGGAGCAGCTATGATGACCAACTCGACTCAGTACAAAATGGCATAGCGCATCAGTGGAAATCTCATGTGGCCAACATCAAACTCAAGTTAATGCAACATCAATGGTCGAGAGAGTTCAAAAATGGTGCAACAAGGTTGCGGTTCAGTAAACACAAACACAAGCCAGCAAATGTTGTATGTATGGAACAAGAATGTCAAGTTCAGCATAATCAAGTTTAAATGCCACAGTGAATCATGTGTCGAGAATCACAAGTGCAACATAGATGAAAGGCTCAACAAAATGGATGCACACCCAACATGCTCAAAGTCAAAAACATGTGAGAATATATCTCTCAACAAAAACAGTGAAGACAAGTACATGCAGAAATGGAGAAGTAAATGATGCGCACAAAATCAAGCCAGTGTGCTTTCAAGAAGCATGAATTCAACACAGCAAAGAATGGTGCATGGTCGAGGCATGTACAGGACAAGATCAACAAAAATAGTTCAATTACAGGATATACATGGTGCAGCAAAATATAAACAAGTGTATGTCAACATTTCAAGTTTAAGAAAGGTTTTTAATTGGTCGAGCTAGTTTTTGAAGCTCAGGTACAAGATGCATGCAGCAGACAAAAGCATGAATGCAAATGATAAAAGTAAGAAAATGAGTTCAGCACTGTTTCAAGTAATCCAAGGCAGTTTTACTCAAGCTCAAAAGTGAACATGACATAGTGCAAAGCATTTCAACATTCCATGGTTCAGGGAAGATCAAGTTTCATGCAACATGAATGGAGTAGATAAGCTCATCAAGAACAACATTATTTATGTCATACACAAGAAGTCAGTCAAGCATGCACACAGAATGACCAAAACATAGTAGCAAGCTCATGCACAAGCTCGAGGAAGGATTCAAATGTAAATACAAGACAAGGCAGCACTTTTAAATTGGTAAGCATGTCAACAAGTCAACTAACTTGTAAATGGCCAAAGCATCAAATGGAGCGTGTACACAGGAATGGGTAATTTGCATGTACATAAGTCAAGGAAGTATGGAACTTATCCATATCAAACAATTAGAAGTGGACAAGCAAATGCACATGGAGGGAATGTACATGCAGTTTTTCTGGTGAATAAGGGAAAATTCATTTCATCAAATGTTTCAGATTTTTAGCCAAGACCGTTTTCATCAATTAATTCAAAATAAGATATGAAAGCAATGGGGACAATTCATGTTTATCAATCAAGACTGTTTTGGCAACTTTTTTCAAATAATTTCAGAAGTCGTGCTGGTGTTTCCAAAATTGGAATCTATCATTTTTTTAAGGCAATAATTCAAATGGGATAGTGAAATACGTTTTCCAGAATTAACATATTCATCAATTCCCATTTTCAATCAAAAAACGTTAAAATGAGAAAATTCATAAAGGAGCCAAAGTTTTTTTTAAAAGGGAAAATAATTTTTTCTCAGATATATTTTTTACCAAGGCAATCTTTCTATCGAATTCAATCCAGGAAACATTAATCACACAAGGAAACATTTATTTTGTTTCCAATTTATCATGCCGAGGGTTTTACAACTTAATCAAGGCAACAGGGGACATTTTGTTTTCATCAGATTCATAGTAGAACCGAAGTCAAGTCTAGGTTCATCAATTAAATCATGCAAAGTTTCACAGTATCAATTTGAACAAAAATTTCTTCAATTAGACAATCACGCAACACAAATCAATCAAGTCATATGAAATCAGAGCTCAATCGTAGGGTTTCTAAACCCTATACATAACACCATTTCATCACTGGCAGAAAGTATCAAAATCCAAAAAATTCAATTAAAAGAATTCGAGAGAAAATTGAATAACTCACAAATTGTTTAGGGTTTCGATCGACGGAAAGAGAGACACAAATCGAACAGTGAAGGAACATCAGTTTGAAGCACCAGAGTTTAATTCCAGAGCCTAATTTCATCAACTAAGCAATTACGTTTCCATTTAGAGGATCTCAGAGAAACCATAGGATTTTCTCCAGAGCCGCCGCCATTTCTAATTTCCAAAGCAAAGAGATTTCGGGTCTAACAAAGAAGAATAATGGGCCGGCCAAGTTTCTAAATAGAAAGGGATGACCCCCTTTTAATTTAACTCCTAGGGGTTTTCTTTGTTTATTTTATTTTGTATTGTTTTGTTTAATTTTGATTGTCCATCTGTAATACAACCATCAGTTGTAGAGTCCGTAAAATCTAGGGAGATACAGTCAGGGTGTTGATTGACAGTTGCTAGAGTCTGTAAAATCTAGGTTCCTGGTTACGGGGTCGTAATCAGGGGAAATCTGATTGAGGAGATATCGATCAGTCTAGGGTTTTGAGCGTAGGGTTAGTACGGGAGCAGGGAGTGCGAGTTTACATGGTCTTGTAAGCGGGATCTGTTCTATCACCTAGTAGAAATCTTAGGAATGCAGCAGTAGGCAGGATTTTGCTGAAGCTGGGTATATCTTGGGTCATTTACTTTCTGCATTTCTGTTTCTATTATATTCTGCGATCTGTTTATTATTATATATCCCATTAGATTTTTAGTTCAGCTAAAAACTGTGATAAACCCTATTCACCCGCCCTCTAGGGTTAATCTAGATCCAACAAAATATACCAATGGAGAACCCACTTTTGTCGTTAGAAAATAATTTCAGTGATAATTTTACTTCATTGGAATTTATTCTTGAGTCTTAAAGTAGGGAATACCACTTTAATAGCTTTGCTACTTATTTATCTTGGTTAAACAAAGCTTGATTTGTGAAGAATGATTTGACTTGCAAATATATATGTATATTATGAATGATTTAAAGAAAATCCGGAATTGATTCTCGAGTTTGGTCAAATGGAAATCCTATGTATTAGGATAGTGTAATTGTACATCTTGAAGAGATGTCTTGATAAGAAATGATTGAATTCATGATTTCCAATTATGGAATTAAAAAATAAAATTTTCCAATTATTTGAATAATCTAACCCATTGTTGAACAAGATTTGAGTTTTAAGCGAGTAGAACTTAAAATAAGCCCGAAGCAAATAAAATTTCTGAAGTTCAAATGAGGAAATTGTAAATATTAAAATTCGAAATATCTTGAATAAAAATTTGTTTTGAGGATTATTTTAACAAAACTAATAATTATGAAATATTATTTTAACTTGATTTCATAAATCAAATGGTTTTGATATTAAATTTAAAACTTAGATTAATGTGTTAAAATATTTAAATTGAAGGTTTAAATCAACTTAACTACTTAAATGAGTGGCATTAATTTACTAAAATTTAGTTTGGTTGTTTGAAAGTTAAAGATAAATGCATGGTTTAAATGATTTAAATTTTGAATTGGTTAACTAAAGGATTCTATTAAGTTTAATGGTTTTGATAGATTAAATGGAAATTTTAACTTATTAAAAATTGATTTAACGAATGAATTAAATACTTGAAAATTTAAAGCTAATAATATGGAATAAATGAAGAATTCAAATTTTAAATGGAAATTGAAGATTAGAAATTGAAAGAGAAATTTTTGTTGTGATCTAACTTGAACACTTGATTCAAACTGAAACATTTCCAATTGAATCTTTAGTTAAAATCGAGTTTAACTTTGAGAATGGAATTAGTGTTAACTAAAATTTTGAAAGTTCGGAATATTGATTCAGATCGAAATATTTCACTTTACAATTATTATATGCTTTACCATCGTTTTATTTGTACTAAAGTGTTAAAATTATTTATCTTGTTTAATTATTCTATACCAAATCTATTTTTATTCTGAGCAATTTTGCAAACTATCTTGTATCAAAACTTGTTTATTTTACTCAAATCTATTTTATTTCAAGCCGTTTATTTTACTTAAAAGTATTTTGTACTTAACTATTTTGAGATAAAAACATGTAATTTCAATCCGAGCAATTTGGTCTGAAACGATTGAATGTAAATATTCAATTGAATAATGATATTTGTGATATGTAACCCAAATCAAAAGTGAAGTTATAATAATGAACTGATTGTCAATATGAACTAGATTTGATACAATAATTAATATTCAAAGCAATTGGGAAATCAAAACTAAATTGATATTGAAATGAAAATTTTGAAGATTTATCGATTTCTGAATATTGTGATTTGAAATGTTTGAAACTTATATAAGCATGATATATATTCGAAAAGCACCGATTTTGAAGATAATTGATTGAAATAATAGTCTTATATAATAGAATTTGTATGGCAATGATATGTTGGAAAAACATGATTTGAAATGAAAATCTTATGTAAATTGATACTTACGTAAGTGCCTTCAATTGAAGATATGGGAAGTGCCTTCCATTGAAAACTGAAAATCATAGCTACGTGGTGTTCCATTGAAGATATGGGAGGATTTGAAGGATTGATCGAAAATGGTTGAAAAGTGGGTCGAACCATATTCGAATTTGCATTGTTTTGGGTCCAAGAGAAGTTAGGATGATTATCCAACCAAGATTGTACGTTGGGGAAAATGGGTCATTTTTAACTTTATTAAATGCATTGAGTTGTTCTAATGAATGTGGGCATTGATCGGCAGTGTGGTTAGGATAGTTGCATTTGTAACATAAGGGCTGAGACGCTTGAGCTTAATTTATTTGGTTTGATGAAAGGACATTATCAAATTTGGTTAACATCGCGTCTATTTTCGCTTCTAAAGATGTCGAGTATCCTACCGAATGAGCATTCGATCGGGAATAAATCGATTTCTCGTTGGATCTTCCCCATTGAGCTGATTTTTTTGCCAAATTTTCAAGAAATTGCCAAGCGGCATCGTGATGTTGGGCTAAAAAATGTCCTTGGGACATCGATTCGAGAATGGTTCGAGAGTTATTTTCAAGTCCATCGTATAAAATTTGACAATGCATCCATTTTTCGAAATTGTGATGTGGACATTTGACTAGAAGTTCTTTAAATCTTTCGAAATATTTTGCAAAGGATTCACCCCCAAATTGATGAAAATTAACGATTTTGGTTCGAATTTTGGATGTTTTTTCAAGGGGTAAAAGTTCTTTAAGAAAACATTCACAAATTCATTCCATGTTCCAATCATATTTGAAGGCAAGCTATACAACCATATTTCGGCATAATCGGTAAGTGCAAATGGAATTAACCTAAATTTGATTCCATCGTCACTTAGTTATTGAAATTTCATGGTTGCACAAACTTGTTCAAATTTGGTTATGAAAATATAAGGATCATCACGTTCAAGATTGCTGAATTTTGGAAGAGTATTTATGTAGTTCGAATGAATTTCAAAGTGGTTACCTGTTGGGGCGGGAAATATGATGCAAGAGGGAACAGAAACTCGATTGGGGAAGTATCTATCCATAAGAGTTTGTAGGGGATTTTGTTCGGCCATGGTTAAGAGAATGTTTGTTCAAACTAAACGATTAGTAGAAGGATCATGGGTCCAACTTGCATGCACTAGCGCAAAGAATAAGAAAAGGAGATAAAGAACAAATTTGAGAAGAGAGTAGAAGCGATTTTTTTATGAATTTATTTTGTACGTATGAACCTATTTGTAACACCCTGTATTTTCTGTGAACATTAAAGTAACGAATCAAAGAATACTTAATTTTAAAAGAGGGAATTAAGGGAAATGGGTTATGCCATTGAGTTCGTCTCGGAATTCTGCTTGAGATAGAGTCCGAGTTTGCTTGAATCAGACTCCGTATGAAGAAGGTATGGAGTTCAGAAGATTTCAAGTTCAAGCAGAAAATAAATATAAATAATAAAAATAGTTCAAAATTCAAAATCGGCTGAGCAGGAAATTTCCCTCTCAGGGTGTCGACCCCCCGGGGGGTCGACATAGTTGTCGACCCCCCTATAGGGGAGTTGACATAGGTGTCGACCCCCCCTATAGGGAGTCGACCCCTCCTAGATCTAGCTCCTGTGACGAATTTTACGGCCCTGTGCTGACGTGGCTTTCTATGATTGGCCAATGACTGATTTCTGAGGTATTAGGGCATATGTGTCATGCTACAGTTGGCTGGATGACACATCTCTTTGGATTGATGGCTCTGATTTCTCCTAGACTAATCTAAAGGCTAGAATTGAACCTAGACTTCTATATAATCACCCCAAACCTCAACCCTAGAACTCATTCTATGAAGCCGTCATGTTGTTCGTCTACAAACTGGCCTAGCCTCCATCCATCTGCCCCAAAGTAGAGAATCAAATTCAAAATAAGAATCAATTAGAAGAAATCGAGAATCAAACGTCTACATCAAAGGATAGCTTTTCAAATTCAGAAATCAAATCCCAGAAATCAAGATCCTTCCTTTTTCTGTAAGTATAGTTATTGTTTAGACGTGAACACCTAATAAGAAATCATGACGGTAATAACTGGATTTAGAACTATGCCTAACTCTATTCGTGCCTATCCTTTTGTCAATTCTGAATTGCTTATGCCTATTGGACTGTTGTGAATCACATAGTAAAACCTATCATGCCTAGGACTGTTGTGACTGATATAGTAAAACCTATCATGCCTATTGGACTGTTGTGACTGACATAGTAAAACCTATCATGCCTATGAGACTATTGGGACTGATACCATTGAACCTATCATGTTGTATTAAATTTGTGGTTCTTTTATGTATGTAAGTTACATGCTAAGTTATGTTCATAAGTGTTATATGTTTAGATCCAAGCTAGTACTCATGTTTAAGATCTATATAAGTTCATGTTTATACAATTAGACTTATGCTAGTTCGCATGTCAATTGGATCTAATTTAAATGCAAGATCACGTTTATATGCTTAATTAAGTTTATGTCGTTCTATGCCGAGTTTATATTACCCATATTGATCTATGTTGTTTTATGCCTGTTGGAATCTTACATGTCTCTTTTCTTTTCCCTTATTGTTTATGAGTTAGGCTAATTTGTGAGCCTAACGTTCTATGTGAATTGTGCGAACGAATAATGGGGGAGACATTGGGGAAAATATTAAATTACATGCTATTGGCATAGATTGACTCATAATCATGTAAATGATTAGTAGCATGATTTAGACATAATTTAGAGGGTAAATGGGACATGACTTGATGTGACAACACTTGTGGATAATTTACATATAAACATGAAGGGTAAATATGTAAATTAATTAAAAGATGAATATGCCTAACCCGAGGTTAGATTGAGTTGCGGTGTAAGAATACCTGGATCCGCCCGGCACATCCAGCGACTGCAACAATACAAATCTAATGTGAGAAGTTAGCGTATTAAGCCCGAAAAACCCGAGGTTAGATTGAGTTGCGATGTAAGACTACCCGGAACCGCCTGGCACATCCAGCGACCGCAACAGTACATATCTAATGTGAGAGGTTGGTGCTTTAATGAATGAATTAAAGCTAAGGAACAGACAGGCTAAGAATGGTAGGGTTAAGTTAATTAAGGCAACACTTCACTAATACAACATGTTAATCAAACAAATGGGTGAGGTTAGGTAAAATGGAGAACACTAAACCGTTATAACATGTTGATTAGGAAACCCTAGTAACGGGGACCCATTTCAGCAGTAACCCACATAGATGTATCATGGTACCCTGAACTAGGCAGGGTGGGGCACGATTACTGGGATGATTATAAGTGGTCAAAATAGCGGCACGGGGTGCAGCAGTGTAGTTCCGACGGAGTATGGGTGTGCACGTACTCTGAAGTTGAAAAGTAGGCACTGGGCATCAGTAGTATACACTGTGCATCTTGAATTTGTGTCGGGTTGCCACCATAGGAATTGATACACCCCATGGTGGGACCAGCACAGGTATCTACAATCCAGCAGGGCCGAATGACACTAGTAGCAAATGCATGCGAGTGGAAGCCAATTGGGAAAAGGGATCACTTTGTTATGAACAAATGATGGTAGTTGAAACATTCGTAGTAGGTGTAGAGAAATAGAAATGAGTGCGATAGTACATTCAGTCTATCTTATCTTATGTTATCTTATTTCTATGGTATTGTCTTATGTTCAGTTTATTCAAGTCTTGATCCTTTTACCTGTTTACATGCTGAATAATCACTGGATTTACCAGACTTATGTCTGACCCACTTTCTTTCGCCTTCTTTTCTTCCGTTCCCCCCAAGGTCCGCTGGGAGGGAATACTTCATCTTAGTGCAGACATTTTCAAGCTTAAAGAGAGTAGATGTATTGCTTGGATTCTCTTTTCTTGGTCTATGACTGTGGTTACACTTTTATTGGGGATTTATGCTACTTTACTTATGTTTTATGTTTCTTTATGTACTTGGAGATTTAAATCAAGACAGATGTTTTGTTGTAATATTTAGAAGTTGGGTTTTGAGACAATACTTGTAATGTTTTAACTGAACCAAGCCATTTAATAAATAATTTCAGTTTTCTGCTGCTTATATGTCTGTCTTGTAAATTATCTATGTCTTTTACCTAAAATGCTTCACCAAAGTTAATGCATTCCCTTTGTGAGTGACCTTAACGGAGGTAGTGTGACGGCCCGCCCCGCACCAACCGACATTTACTCCAAAAGTGCGTTGTACACATGTCCGGTTAGCATGGGACGGTCGTCAGAAGGAAAGGAAAGGAGGAAATGAACTAACAAGGAACCTGTAGAATGTCTCACAGCGCATAGAACAAAATATAATAATAACATACTTGACATAAAACAGGAGAGATAATGCATAAGCTGAAAACCATAACTAAGCATCATAGCAGCGGAAATCCAAAATACGGCTTATTATAACTTTCCAAACTGTCTCAAAAAGCAAAAGTAAGATAAAGGAGGTACACTACTAATGCCCAAGTAGCGGCCACCAACGACACAGGGAGAATATCTATATATCATACGTGGAAGCCTCCTGCTCGCCTCCGAATCAGCTACTCGCGCATCACCAGCTAACCTGTCTCTAGTCTGCTCGTGTGAGCACCCAGAGTAATAAGAAGAGACATAAAACTCTGGGTCAGACATAAAGCCTGGTATGAGCGATAAGCATCTAAATAGAATAATAACAGGTATAATCCAATCATACCTGAACCTGGACCTGCAACCAAAGAGTTAGCACTACATACTGTACAATACTCTAAGGTGCCACTAACACATGGTGTGGATAATACGGGGAGGGGGTGTGCATGTCATAGTGATGGCAAACAATCAAGCATAGCAACCAACCTCACATCTCTCACTCAGTGCGTAAAGCATACGATACCCACTACCTTGGTCGCCTAATACTTTGGGCCATGATGGAATCCAATCCCGTACAACTATCACTACAAGCCCACTATTCACCTCTCAGTGGTGAACCAAAGTTGTGAATACCGACAACCCCTTTGCATATGTCCCGCAGCAAAGCCCAATCATGAAGTGAACTCATAGGTTCCCAACTGGATCCTGAGCTCTAACTTCCACTTGGACTACCTTTGCATCTCGGGTTTTGGTTTCCTCCTGTTCGGGTCGGTCGGTCAAGCACCTTTCATTCTAGTTGGTTTTCATCATCTCTACCCTGGTCGGTCGGTATTGCCCCCTGATCGGTCGAACACTTCACCATTCCTGGTCGGTCGTACTTCACCATCCCTGGTCGGTCGTACTTCATCATCGTATGGGGTCCGTCGAACATCGCATAGTGGTCGGTCTTGCCTAGCCTGGTCGGTCTCCCTAGTCGGTCGAACACTTCATACAGGGTCGGTCGTGATGTCCTCCTTCTATTCGTGTCGGTTGTGAGCTTGGGTCGGTCGGTCAAAACCTTCCCCTGGTCGGTCTAACTCGACCCAAAGTAAACCTGCACCATTTCAGCAAGCCATTTTCGCCTCTCGACGGCGTTTTCAACCATTCTAACTTTATAATGCAATCATAGGTCATACCTAACAGTAGTAGCAACATGTATAATCAATCATAAACACCAAAACAACAATTTAATCATAACAATATGGATCGAATGTACCCAAAACCCATGTTTTCCCCTTAATCATGTTTAAGCATAATTAATGATAGGATTAGCAAAACTTATCCAAATTAGCCAAATTTTCTAACAGAGGTCAAAAACAATATTTAAGAATTTCTGAATATTTTTCTAGATTTTAATCATGCATAAATTCGCTAATTATCACTAATCACCCCTTAATCCCCCAAATTCCGGGATTTGCAAAATTAGTTGAAATTAACCCAAATTCATATCAAAGGCATAAAATGATGTTTTAGAATTTTAGGAATTTTTCTAGATTTTTCTGAGCCATAATTTCTCTAATCTTCGCTAATTACCATAATTAGCCGTAATTAGTGAAAAACAATGCAAATCACTCACCTTAGCCACAAGCAAAACTTTAGATCTGAAATAATCTCTGATTTGGATCCAATCCCTATGTGTTCCAGCAGCTTTCTCTCTGATTTGGTGCTACCCTCCCTTGATTTGATGTAGTTTTGCTTAATCTTCGATTAGAAAGTGATTAGAGACGATTTGGGATGAAATTAGAAGGTGGAGGTCATGGCTAGGGTGAAAGACATGTTTGTGGCGGCTGGAAAATGAAATAAAATTCGTTTTTCTACTGTTTTCAGCCTCCCCATAACCCTAATCCCGAAATGGGTTATGGACCTTCTTGCTAATCACCTCAATTAGGCCCGGTTAAGCTGTTTTTCACCTTCTAAACCTTGTTTCAGCCATATCTCCCAAACGGTAAGTCTGTTTCTCACATGTGACCACTCTACGGAAAGGTAAACCATCAAACAAATCTAATGGAAGTGGTTTCAGGTCAAAATTCCTTTCCAATCAAAAGTTATGGCCGAAACAAGATCAGCTAGGGGCAAAACGGTCATTTAAAAATCGGCAAAAATCATGAACAGGGGAAATGACTCCAATGGTTGTTTCCCAAAGTTACATGACCATACGACTTCATATGAGAAAGAATTAAATATTCTACGATCCTTCGATGCGTAGAATGCGGGTTGTTACATTCTCCCCCCTTAAGAAATTTCGCCCCCGAAATTCCCTAACCAAAACACACAAAGGGTCCCGCATGCCTATCAACCCTAAAACAACAATCAACATGTCAAACAAGTCTATCCTAGCATGCGGTTTACTAACAAGGGAAGAAACTATCACTACCAAAACCTTACCAGGCAAAGAGTTCTGGATACTTCTTCCTTATATCCTCATCTGTTTCCCAAGTACAGTCTTTTTCATTCTCATCCCATTGGACTTTGACTAGTTTCACCACCTTCCTTCGAAGCTGCTTCGTATCGTTCCCAACAATACGCATAGGCTTGCGGTTCTCAACCGCCTCGGGTTCAACCTCGCTATCATCCAACTGATCTGGTGAAATAGCCACATTAGGGTCTTGCACAACTTCCTTAACTGGGAAACATGAAATACGTTGTGAACTCCCGCCATCTTGTCAGGTAGCTCTACTTCATACGCCAAATTCCCAACTTGCTCGAGGACTGGGAATGGACCAACAAATCTTGGTGCTAACTTACCTCTCCAACCAATCCGAATCACATTCTCAATGGAGAGATCTTGATGAACACCCAGTTGTTAATGAAGAACTCCAAATCTCTTCGTCTCTTGTCGAGATAAGTCTTCTGCCTATCTTGGGTAGCCTTCGTTCCCTAATATATAATTCACTCAAATACCATCATGACCTGACCTAGTCCTTGATAAACTATCAATATAATCATTTGAGACTCATTCTCAACGGTTGTGACAAACCACTAAGCTTCCTTTGCTCAGCTTTAACTAACTGGCAATTCATGCATTTGGACATAAACTTCCCAACGTCTTTCTTTATCCTTTCCCAGTAGTAGATCTGCTCCATGTCTCAATACATCTTGTTACCACTGGGATGTATAGTCAATTTCGGGTGATGATATGCTCTAAGCACTTCACCTCTCAGTCCATCTACTTTGGGTACAACTAGTCCCTTATTCTTTTGAAGCCATCCTTCTCGATCAAATCCTTGCTTGATCGTTCTCTTTCCATCGATACCCATCTCTACCCTAGAGATGATTTCCAATAGGTTAGGATCTTCCTTCTAACTGGAACCAATCCACTTAATCAAAATCGATCTAATCGTCAAGCTTACTAGTGTTTCTGAATCCAATTCGCTCTTGGGCTCGAAATCATATCCTGTGATATACTTTAGTTGCTTCCATCCTAGAAACAAAACCCCTAAACTGGCATGTCTCCTACTCAATGCAGCTATTACCGCACCCAAATCCTTTACTATGATCACTCTGCCCCATGGAGTCATTGCGACTCCACTGCACTGATCCATAGGATTACTAATCTTTTACTATGTCCACTTTGCCCCTCGAGTCATGACGACTCTACTGCACTGGCTCATAGTCCTACTACAATCACTTTGTTCCCCATCGCTGGAACCCTACAGGTGATAGTCTACTCAAGGGAAGAAAAATAGGAACAACATAGCAACCATAACATCCGTCAAACAAGTCCTACCTATCACCTGCTAAATTCATAAACACATCGACACCTACATGACTGGTCTAACCAATCCCAATATGTCGATTCTAGTATGTCTGGTCCAACCAACATCAATAACTAATGGAAGCCCAGCCTCCATACATACACCGATGCCTACTTGACTGGTCCAACTAATCCCAGGCCAATGGAAGCCCCACCTCCCTACGGACTACCGTACGTCCAACGTACGTTTATCCTCCAAGGATAACTAGATCACGTCCAACGGATCCAAGGTAACGGGCGTCCCCAAATACCCTTGCTTTTAGTCCACCTAAAATACTTGAATCCAACCCAAGTCTATCCATTTTGTTGCTGCCCTCTCGAGTCCAACTCAAGCCGAATCCAATTCCTTGCAGCCTTCTCGAGTCCAACTCGAGTCAACCTATAACTCAGACCCAGTCTTGAGTATCCAGTACCGACAAACTCTAGTCCAACGTGAGTTGTCATCTCCTTATTCTTTGCATCTCCAAGATCAACGAACACCCATTTTCCTTTTACGAGTTCAAGTCCAACCTGAATCGCCCTAATCTTCGTTGTATCTTCCATGATCAACGAGCACATCCTATTCCTTCAAAATTCTACTATCCAATAGAGAACATGAACATAAGGTCCTAAACAGTCCATTACTTTGCATCTTTCTCGAGTCCCACTCGAGTCATCTCATAATCCTATCGAGTCTAACTCGGGGCAGTCCATACCATCGAATAGTCTTATCCTGTCACAGCTGCCCATCACTCATCGAGTAAACCAAGGTCTCATCCAATGAGAATCGCAACGTCTACTTATCCCTCACGCAAACCATCCTAGTCAAACTCGGCATTCCCCAAGCACAAGCCCCAAAGGCCTAAACCAATATCAGACAAGCACCTAAGGAACATCTCCTCCGAGTCCGGACAACCCACGTGTGGTGATACTAGCAAAACAATCTAGCACTGGAGTACTCATTTGCCTCCCAGAGACAACTAGAACTTATTACAACGATAACCTCTAAGCTTCCTTAACTCCAGTTTCTATCGCCATCACTAGGTAGGTACCTAATACCACCATATTCCTTTGGAGTAGATCAACTCCCCAAAATAATGCTAAACCCAGTAAAGCCCAAAACAAAGCAATCATAAGGAAACATACATCCATGACTCGATAAGACCAAACCACAACAAATCATACTAAGATCAGTCGAACCACCTATCGGGTTCGTCACAATTGGAGGTCTATCGACTATATCGGGTTTGTCAAACAATACCCGAACAGAAACATCGTAATAGAAAGCATACCTTTTATAACGACACCCTTTCCCTTCTGTGCCGCACTTGGAGCATTCGACGAAGAAGGAATAGCGTTGATAGCATACGCTTTCACAATCTGCTTCTCCCTAGGAGGTTGTGGACAATCATCTTTGTGATGTCCCGCCTGGCCGCAGTTAAAGCACTTCCTTTCCCCAGGCTTTTCTTGACAATCTCTGGCATAGTGGCCCTTCTTTCCACAACTAAAGCATTCGCCATCTTTCTTATTTTTCTTATTCTGACCATCCTTGGTCGGGTTCTGCTTCCTCTTGCTCTGAGAATTCTTCTTGCCTTCACCGCCTGCTTGCGGCTTTGGCTCCTCTGCAGATGTTGTAGCAACCTCAGTCTTCGACTTAGGAAAAAGGCTCTTTGACCTTAATGCCTTTCCTACAATAGACTCGAACGTCTCATCGATATGGTTTATAAGTCTTTCCCCTAAGTACCCATCCAAGCCGGTTATGAACTTCTCGTTCTTCTTTTCGGCTGTATCGATAAGGGACCATCCATATTTTGATAAAGTGTCGAATTCAGCGATATACTCCGAGACTGCTCTACCATTCTGCTTAAGCTCCAAGAACTTCCCAAACAGTCCTGATTTATGAGCAGCTAGAATAAACTTATCACAAAAGCGAGTCTTAAACTGATTCCAAGTAACTTGATCTTCTGGAGTAGCTGTTCTAATGGAATTCCACCAATTCATCGCTCGCCCTTGCAGTTGACGAGACGCTAGCCTTCTCTTCATCGCATCCTTAATACCCAAGTCGTCGAAGATACGATCACAACTATCCAACCAATCCTGAACATCCGTGGCCGACTCCGTTCCGTGGAACGGCTTCCCACCAAGGTTAGTGCAATCCTTGCACAACTTGGCGAAATCGACCCTAGGCGCCTGCACTACTGGACCA
Source organism: Allium sativum (assembly GCA_030737875.1). Taxonomy (NCBI): domain Eukaryota; kingdom Viridiplantae; phylum Streptophyta; class Magnoliopsida; order Asparagales; family Amaryllidaceae; genus Allium; species Allium sativum. The sequence continues at coordinate 23,750,728 of CM060912.1, read as the reverse complement.
CCACCATTTCCGGGATTGGGAACTGCCCCTTGAACATCCCTAAGCATCTCCCTCATGAAGTTAGTGAACATCGTCCTCATATCAGGAGCATTCCCATTATTGGTCCCCCTACCAGCACCTCTAGCATATCGGCTCATCGTCAATCTATAAAAGGGGGAAACGATTAACGACACCATAGTGGTGATAGTGCAGTACGACTTCATTCTTATACTACTAATAGTATATATAGCTTTTGAAAACCAAATTAATCACAAATACGCGCTCTCATATACGTACTATCTCTCCCTAGTGTCTTTCCCTAGGTTAACTACGCAACCTAGAGTTCTGATACCAAATGTGACGGCCTGCCCCGCACCAACCGACATTTACTCCAAAAGTGCGCTGTACACATGTCCGGTTAGCACGGGACGGTCGTCAGAAGGAAAGGAAAGGAGGAAATGAACTGAAAAGGAACCTGTAGAATGTCTCACAGCGCATAGAACAAAATATAATAATAACATACTTGACATAAAACAGGAGAGACAATGCATAAGCTGAAAACCAGAACTAAGCATCATAGCAGCGGAAATCCAAAATACAGCTTATTACAACTTTCCAAACTGTCTCAAAAAGCAAAAGTAAGATAAAGGAGGTACATTACTAATGCCCAAGTAGCGACCACCAACAACACAGGGAGAATATCTATATATCATACGTGGAAGCCTCCTGCTCGCCTCCGAATCAGCTACTCGCACATCACCAGCTAACTTGTCTCTAGTCTGCTCGTGTGAGCACCCAGAGTAATAAGAAGAGACATAAAACTCTGGGTCAGACATAAAGCCTGGTATGAGCGTTAAGCATCTAAACAGAATAATAACAGGTATAATCCAATCATACCTGAACCTGGACCTGTAACCAAAGAGTTAGCCCTACATACTGTACAATACTCTAAGGTGCCACTAACACATGGTGTGAATAATACGGGGTGGGGGTGTGCATGTCATAGTGATGGCAAACAATCAAGCATAGCAACCATTCTCACATCTCTCACTCAGTGCGTAAAGCATACGATACCCACTACCTTGGTCGCCTAATCCTTTGGGCCATGACGGAATCCAATCCCGTACAACTATCATTACAAGCCCACTATCCACCTCTCAGTGGTGAACCAAAGTTGTGAATACCGACAACCCCTTTGCATACGTCCCGCAGCAAAGCCCAATCATGAAGTGAACTCATAGGTTCCCAACTGGATCCTGAGCTCTAACTTCCACTTGGACTACCTTTGCATCTCGGGTTTTGGTTTCCTCCTGTTCGGGTCGGTCGGTCAGGCACCTTTCATTCTAGTTGGTTTTCATCATCTCTACCCTGGTCGGTCGGTATTGCCCCCTGATCGGTCGAACACTTTACCATTCCTGGTCGGTCGTACTTCACCATCCCTGGTCGGTCGTACTTCATCATCGTATGGGGTCCGTCGAACATCGCATAGTGGTCGGTCTTGCCTAGCCTGGTCGGTCTCCCTAGTCGGTCGAACACTTCATACAGGGTCGGTCGTGATGTCCTCCTTCTATTCGTGTCGGTTGTGAGCTTGGGTCGGTCGGTCAAAACCTTCCCCTGGTCGGTCTAACTCGACCCAAAGTAAACCTGCACCATTTCAGCAAGCCATTTTCGCCTCTCGACGGCGTTTTCAACCATTCTAACTTTATAATGCAATCATAGGTCATACCTAACAGTAGTAGCAACATGTATAATCAATCATAAACACCAAAACAACAATTTAATCATAACAATATGGATCAAATGTACCCAAAACCCATGTTTTCCCCTTAATCATGTTTAAGCATAATTAATGATAGGATTAGCAAAACTTATCCAAATTAGCCAAATTTTCTAACAGAGGTCAAAAACAATATTTAAGAATTTCTGAACATTTTTCTAGATTTTAATCATGCATAAATTCGCTAATTATCACTAATCACCCTTTAATCCCCCAAATTCCGGGATTCGCAAAATTAGTCGAAATTAACCCAAATTCATATCAGAGGCATAAAATGATGTTTTAGAATTTTAGGAATTTTTCTAGATTTTTCTGAGCCATAATTTCGCTAATCTTCGCTAATTACCATAATTAGTCGTAATTAGTGAAAAACAATGCAAATCACTCACCTTAGCCACAAACAAAATTTTAGATCTGAAATAATCTCTGATTTGGATCCAATCCCTATGTGTTCCAGCAGCTCTCTCTCTGATTTGGTGCTACCCTCCCTTGATTTGATGTAGTTTTGCTTAATCTTCGATTAGAAAGTGATTAGAGACGATTTGGGATGAAATTAGGTGGAGGCCATGGCTAGGGTGAAAGACATGTTTGTGGCGGCTGGAAAATGAAATAAAATTCTTTTTCCTACTGTTTTCAGCTTCCCATAACCCTAATCCCGAAATGGGTTATGGGCCTTCTTGCTAATCACCTCAATTAGGCCCGGTTAAGTTGTTTTTCACCTTCTAAACCTTGTTTCAGGCATATCTCCCAAATGGTAAGTCCGTTTCTCACATATGACCACTATACGGAAAGGTAAACCATCAAACGAATCTAATGGAAGTGGTTTCAGGTCAAAATTCCTTTTCAACCAAAAGTTATGGCCGAAACAAGATTAGCTAGGGGCAAAACGGTCATTTAAAAATCGGCAAAAATCATGAATAGGGGAAATGACTCTAATGGTTGTTTCCCAAAGTTACATGACCATACGACTTCATATGAGAAAGAAATAAATATTCTACGATCCTTCGATGCGTAGAATGCGGGTTGTTATAGGTAGGGTGTTTCACTATTGCAACTAAATGAATACAAGGATTAACTACAAATTTTCTGTCCTTAGTGGCTCCTAACCCAAAATTATATAGTGACACATTAAATTACTTAAAACAAAAGATTTCTTGGCCAGTTAACGGACGCACCGTAGCAATGAAACCGAAGGTTTAAGTACCTTCAGAGTAACAACCGATATAATATTTACGAATCACCATAATATTTATAAAAGGTTATTTCTCTGCCGTAGTCTAGACACTAAGAAATAATTCATTCCAAAGAAATCAACTATCAAAATACAATTAAGCCCTATATGAGCCTGCGACTCCCTTGAGTCCAACGTCTAACCGTTATTATTATTCGAATTCTACAATGAAATGCAATTTTATGGGCTAAGGAAAGGGTGATGAAATCTCTCACCTTATGTGAATTGGGGTATTGCCCTTAAGAAAGGAAAATAAGATGAGATGAATGCAAGACAAAAATTAAACGTGATATTAACAATGCAACTACGAACAAACTTTTATTTTGTTTTTAGATTTTTCATGCAAATGCAAGCAAACAACGATGCAATTAAAATAAAAGGGTTAAAACACGATACCAGAGCATGCAGAATTTATTAGAATTTTTTTCTTTTTTAGTGGCGTTTTTTAGCAAGCGCAAACAAAGCGGTGCAAAGCAATCCAAGCAAGCAAGCATGTCCAATTTGTGCAACCTGAAAAGGTGGATACGAAATATAAAGAAGTGATAGGACAAGTGTTTGTTTGCTCGTTTGTATTTTTTTTAATTACGGGAAAGGCAAACAAAAGGATTTTTTATAAAAAAAACTAACTTCAGACAAAAACAAGTAAAAACACTCAAAAAACAAGAGCAAAAGTTTTTTTTCCTTTTTTTTAGGAGAAAACAAAGACCTTATCTTTAAAAAAGAAAATAAAATTGAATTGAAATAAAAGAGAGTTTAAAAATTTATACAGAAAACAAAAAACAGACAACAGAAATGGAAATGAGAACAAGGACTAAGGAGGAGACAAACAAACATAACAATGCTTTGAACAACCTGTTTTCTTTGAACAGTAACCAAGAATGAAATACAAATGCACGTAAGGCTCACAAAATTACCAACCCCGGCCCACTCAACAAATCACCAGATAAAGAGGTCTAAATTCAAAAATCCGCTTTCCATGACTATTCTCTAAATCAAAACCCCACCTATTTCCAATAGTAACTAACGGCACAAACCACAATTCCAAGTAAATCAAATACTGAAATCACTAAACAAAATGGAAGAAAAGGGTTGACCGCGATTGGTATTTACAGGTGATTGAGGGCATCGGCGGTTACGATTTGGGTATGGCTGATGACTTGGGTTCTGGTTGAGGTAAGATGCGTGTGGGAGGGTGGTTTAAAGAGGATCCGCAAGTAGGAGTTGTTTGGTAGGGGATGATTTGTAGTTGTGGAGTTACGTTGATTTTGTGGTGAATGAAGGTTCGAAGGCTGAACTTGAAGATGATGATGGACGTATGTTTGCAGAAAGACAGAAAACAGAATGAGAAAAATGAATTTGTGAACATGATGTGCGTGAGTGGTGTGGATATTTGAAGAGAGAGCATGGAATCAAAGCATGAAGGATATTTTTTATTATTTTGTTTTGTTTTGGGAAAAAGGAAAGCAATTATGAAGAGAACTTGGAAAGAAATCAGAGAGAGGAAAGAAAGGAAGAATTTGAAAGCAATAAATTTAATTAATTACAGGAAAGAAAAGGAGTAAGACAATCAGGAAATATAAGGTAAAGAAAGGAAAAAAATTAAAAAGGGAAGAAGGAATAAAATAAAATAAATGGCAAGCAATAAATTGGGTTTTAATTTTTGTTTATTTCTCTTTTTTGTAAGAATTGTACAAAGGAAAGTAATAAATGAGAGAGATAAGGGGAAAGAAATAAAGGAAGTTGAAAACACGAAAAATGGGAAAGAAGTTGAACAAAAGGCAAGTGTTTATTTTTTTTAAGTCAGAATAAAAACTATAACAAAATGAAAATGAACAACTAAGCACTACGAAACACACACAAATGCACTAGAAGCAAGATCAAACAAAACAAGCAATTTTTTTTTATAAATAAAAACACACACAAAACAAACACTAACAACAATTGCAATTCACACAACTAACTACGAAATGGAACAACAATTTTTTTCCTTTTTTCAGTAGAAAACAAATAAGAAAATTAATTCGAAGAATAAAATTAAAACTAATTTCTTCCCCGGCAACGGCGCTAAAAACTTGTTCGACGAAGAATATTCAATGAATTAGAAAATCACCGCGAAGTGTAATAAACTGCAAGTGCACAACATACACTTGTAGTATGTTAGCGAGTACGAGTCGATCCACAGGGAAAGAAATAATTTTAATTAAATTCAATTAAATTAAGCCAAACTTTAAAATGTTTTAACTAAAATTTAACAAAACTAATGACTAAGTTGAGAATGAAACTATTGGTTAAAAGCAATTTAGAGGTGTTTTCACTCTCAAGATCACACAAATCAACATGATGAAGTTATGGTCTCTTTTTGTTTGGTCATAAATGAGATTAGTTATTGTGTTTATCATAAGTATGACATATTTATGCTATTAATTAGCACAACATAAGTCATCAAACTATAGCACAAACTAATTCACTACTCAAATTTCATGAAAAAGACAACAAGTTGAAAGCAATATCAATTTTAATAATACTCTGTTTACTACTAGTTAGTAATATAGAATATCAAATGTTGATTAAACTTCTTCTTTTTGCCAAAATTATATATAGATGAAGAGGCAAATTTTGTTGTGTAATTTGATCAAGCATGATCTATCCTCTATTAATTAGTGGCGTAGATCATCAAAACCAAACATGATTAACAAAATACACTAAACATCCATTCTTTAATAAGCACAAATAGAGATCCTGAAGAATAAACTATGTTGAATCTATGTGATTAGAGAGCATCATCACCTCTAAATTGTAGGGGTTTAGCTCCTAATTTGTGTGATTATTTCAACACAAATAGATTTCAACATTAAAGAACAACAAAAACAGAGAGTAAATAATTAAGAAAAGAAATTAACTACTAACTAATTGCACAAAATAAAATTACACTACTTGCAGAAAAGAAAATCTAAACTACTAACATAAAGTAGAGCATAGAAGTTAAAAGAAACATGAGACAGACATAGAAGAAATAGGCTTGAAAGCCATTTTTGTTTATTTGATCAATTACACTTTCATTTAAAAAAAAAAGATTCTGAAATACACGAAACAAAGGGGTATATATACATGATCAAAAAATCCTAAAACCCTAATCACTTTCGTTGGAAAATCCCCAAAATGCCCATTCATGTAGCTTTTAATTGTCATTAACCACTAATGAGTCATGTATAATGCATGAGGCCTTTTTGTCTCAGTCTTTAATATGAAGCTTAAGAGCAAATGGGCTAATTGAAAGGTGTGGGCCTCCACAATCCATATAATGAATTAATTCTTTGCCTCTTTTTGTAAAAATGCACGCTTTCCCTCATTTCTGTAACAACACAACTTTCGAACACATCGGAAGTCGTGTCATTAATAACAATAAGAATAGAGAGAAGATAAACTACAGAAAACATCAGAATCTCACAGTGGAATTTTTCCAATAGATGATACTTCATAATATTATACATATGTTACATTAGAACATAACAGGTCTAAAGATACATGCCACTTCATAGTACATCTTTAATTATACATATCATCATAGAAAACCAAACTTGCAGACTTTAATTATACGATAGCAAAACAATACACAGATAGTTTCCATCCAGCTTCCCAAGTTTTATCATGACCTGATTCACTTGTCTACACATAACAAATGTTATGAGTACCCAAGAGTTTAAGAAAAACTCAGAAAAATAAACTCCGGGTCAGTCAAGGTACTGGTATGAGTAAACGATTTTAAATCAAGTTAAATAAATAAAACTATCTCTTAAGACCATGCCGTGAATACGGAATGGGTTTTTATCTTATAAGAACAAAACACCTTGTATACTTTAAATCAGATATTATCATAGTGTCTAAGGGTTTTTCACAAATAATTTAGAATCTAGAAGAATGCTTACATCTCACATTCTCCTATATATTATACAAATAAAACCGCTTGGCGCTTATGGAAATTGGATTTCCAATTATGACAAGGTATGGGACCACCTTCCGATAGTGTATCTCTTGAGGCGAATACACTTGGGTTCAACAAGAACGTCTTGCAACCCAGCCCATACATGACCGACCACTCATTTCTCTTGAGTGTATCGAATGTATATCACCAATGGTTGTGTACGGCAACCATTTCCCAAACGGGACAGAATCGATAGAGTAAGAAACAAAAGGAATTTCTCTAGATAGGTGATGCTACACCCTATAAGGAGCGACCCACATAGCCATGCTACCTGCCCGATTTTTGTCATTTCCTAGATGTGAGGCCTGAGGCTAGACTCACCTTTTTATCATCACTGTTTAATTTCTTTGAATGCCACATTGTCAAAACTCGCCAACCACTAATTGACTTCCCCAAAAACATATTATAGGTATAAAGCGAGAGAAACGAATTCCTCTACCACCATATAAGTATGTTTGAAGAGATCAACGTACGTGATCAGTTAGAATTACTTTGTCGGACATTCGTCCATACAAGTTGTCCTGGGATTAGACAAACCGAAGGCACTATTCAAGAATAGCCCTTGTATATCTCCGTCTTCAGTTATTTTTAATAATCTCTTACGCACTGCGTATAAATCAAGTCAAAGTGGAATATAAATTCCGGACTCTTCGAAATGATTAGCATAATATTTATTTTTTAAATTATTAGTCTAACATGATTATAATTTAAACTACATATTTTTAATTATGAATTTTAGTTAGACAAAACAATATATGATTATTTTGGTTACATCTGGGTATTTTGATTATATCTTAAAAATGGACAATTTCAGTGTGCGCGTCGCACACGATTTTTCTTTCCACTTTGTTCGTCACTTTAGACATAAATACTTACATTATTCTTTAGGAAATTATTTATTATTTTAATTATTCATAAATTTAAAATTTGTAATTTATAATTTATTTTAATTTCAGCTTTTACCTTTATAATTAACTTTGTCAAACTTCTACTCGATCTTCTATACTTGATCCACTTCTTCTTTCCACTTGCTAATTTAAATAAAAATTATCTTTTTATTTTATTATTTATTATTTCTCTAAATTTAACTTATTATTTAATTAAAACCTAGTTTTAATTGAATTCATGTTCAAAAACTTCTTTTGAAAACATAGCTGACCAAAGTACCACTTCAGATCCATGGTGTGCGCACGTGAGAATCAGCCCAGTTTTCATGATTTGGCCAAAATACCACTTGCCCGATCAACCACCAAAGTACAACTCCCAGATCATAGTGTTTTGCTTGCTGATCAACTCCAGCTTCCATGCGCCTGACAACTACCACCGGGTAGTACCACCACAAATTACCAACCCCTGAAAACACAACCGATAACCCAAAACCCTAGTGTACCCTCCTGATAACACGCAAGGACTTGTGCACGTGCACACTTGAACGAACCACTTTTGATTGCTCGTGAGTATCCAAACATGTCGCAAATCTCCTTCGGACCCCACCAACATCACCTGATCCGATTACCCAAGACCGTATGGTGTTTTCACTATGTCACCGTCCTTAGCCAAAAAAGGGTTATTGGAAAACTCCAATCGCCTCCACCTCCTTCCACCGGACTTCGTACCCTTCAAGCTACACCATGTTGACATCCTCCAGCATCGATACCCCCTAGTGCGCACCCCCATAGCGTTGACATTGAGGAATAGTTCCGGCGTGAACAACATGTACCAAAAACCCATTTTAACCTATTTTTACTTTGTTTCCAAAATCTATGAATTAGAAAAATCTTTCAATATTTTTCCCGTAATCTAGTACTTCTCGTACCCCTTCTGGCCGAATGCCATCACTTCCAGTCGAGTGGCTCACCGGAAGTTCATCAAAATTGCATTTCCGACCATCTCCTTATTTCTCAAGATCCACAACTTTAAAAATCATGATTTTCCCATCAAAAATCATCATTTCGTACCACTAATGCATTTATATAATCAAAACAGGTTTCTATGATGTTTGAAAAACCATTGTGTGTTTGGGTTTACAGAGAACTCCTGTTGTTTGAGCCTTCATGTTTCTGTGTCCATTTGAAATGTATCTCCTTACTCTCAGACAAGATTGGTAGCTATGAAGTGGTTTAAAACTAATATGGTAGCACCTCTAAAATCCTCTAACCTAGGTCTTACTAATAAAAGAATCACTAGTTTAGTTATTTACAGTTGGAAACAAAACAACAGGTCATAGCAAACATACTAGTATAATATAACATCCAAATGATACTCAATAGTTTAAAACACCAACCATTAGTTACTTGCTAGTAAAAGAGTGGTCTATAAATAGGACTTGCAACTTAAAACAGGGCATTTACATGACAGTTCACTTAACAGTTTTCTGGCAGAACACCTTTCAGGAATTAAACAATGAGATAAAAGAAGTTTACTCACCAGAAAATATTTGAAGTTCTCAGTTTCCTTTCTTTCTCACTGATCTAATTTAGTTCGAATGGTTTTGTGTGAGAAAAGAGTGCATGGCTAGGTCTTTACATAGGGAAAATATAAAATATCGGTGCATTAAATGTTGGTCTGGAAAGAGAAAACAATTTCAGAAATCTCTTTCGACCACTTGACAAATGATTGACAATTAAAATACTATTCTCTCATAAATATTGAGATGTCAATACACTTTTCCTATGGCCAACACGGCTGCCATCAGCAAATATTTGCTCTGAAAATCCCTGCGTAGTACCAACATTCTTCCTATTGGTTGCCTAGGTGAAATCACATTAAATGGACTTGTTCCCAAACCACCATTCTCTCTCAACTTTGCATTGGTAAAAACAATTGTAATAGCCATTCCTTTGTACCACTAATGCTCAACAAATTTTCGGTTTTCTCACTACAGGTTGGCCATGATTTTTGGATTTAACAAAAATATTATAAAAGCTTACTTTGCTTCCAAGGAGTTGCAAAAAAAAAAAAAAACGAAATCTTGTACAAAGACTCATGGCCATGTGATGATCAAATCTAGATAGTCTAGATGCTAATAAAAATCTAGTGTAATAAAATCTTTAGTTTATATATTCAAGTTTTCACAAAGTCCTAAAGGACATGTTTAACTTGAGCACAAGAAAAATTGGGTTTTTTCTCTGCGTTTTCATATTCAAGAAAATAAAATTGTCATGATCATAAAGATTTGGCCATGTGAAATATGTTATGATCAAATCCTAGGTAAAACTAGATGCTAGTATGATCTAGAGTATGCAAATCTTAAGTTAAAATACTCAAGTTGGCACAAAATCTTTAAGGGAAATATCTTTTCTTGAGAACACAAGAAAAAGGGTTTTTATTTTATAAGTACTCTTTGCAATGCAAACATGTCTTGCAAGTAAAAAGAAAGGTAGCACTTCAGAAAATTTTACATTTAAGAAATGGTTTTTCCTTGAAACTTGTATTGTGAAAAAAAGTGGTTTTTGGTATATATTTTTGTCCAAGTGTGCTTTATGTTTTAAATTCAAGAATTTACTTAAAACTAAATTTCAAACCCTTTGTAAAATGAACAAGGTGTGTGCAAAAGAAATGGCATTTCAAACTTGCTACACACACATGTTAAAATCAGTTTACAAATGCTATCATACATACATATGTTAAATAAACTTATGCAAATGCTATTATGCACAAGATTTGACATGTTTGAATTGTTTAAAGTGTGGATTTTAAATCGTATTTATAAAGTTGTACTCATGATCGATCAATATTTGTGTTAGCGATATAAGTTAAGAACCGGGCCATTAGAATTTCTTCATGTGTATATATCCTTTTAGCTCCAAAATTCCTATAAGAGATAAACACAAGGAACAAGTAAAAGATTTCACAAATTAAAACATGCACAAGTGACCACTTTTTCCCAAAATAAGTGATGATTTTGCAAATGTTTAAAACATGGTTTGATCATATAAAATACCTGAAAATGTTAATCTATTCAACTAAACAAGAATAAATATGTGAATGTAAATATGCATTTTTACGTGCACATCAAACACCCTTACACTTATCTTTTTATTCATCCTCGAATAAAGTGAAAAACTAAGCTAAATCCGTTTTCGCAGGGAGCACGATTGCATTGAGCGTATGTAACAAGCCGTTAAACCTTCGGGTGTCCCCAGTAGGATGAGTGTTGTCTCATGAGGGTTTTCAGCGAATACTACCCACAAAATCCAAAAGTTGAACGCAAAAAATATTTACAAAATGCAAGATTAGAAAATATTTACAAGATGAGTGCAAGCTTTTAAAGGAATATTTACAAATGGATAATTTACTTTTAAATATTACATGAATGAGTTAACACAAATTTGGGTCGTCACTATGAAATTTGAGTCCGTTACTAATCAAAACTTCAAACAAAAGTCATGTTAACAGTTGTTTTGGTAGAAACATAGTGCAAATATGAAATGAATTCTATAATCAATATCAACAATCATAAAGCGGCATCTCAACTTCCTTTTTGTTAACAAGTTAGGTCGAATAAAAGAAGAGTGTGCTTGGATTTCAAGTGCTTACTCTCTCTTTATTACAAAATATTTACATTATTACTATTTACAATCACCTAACCGAAAAGACCAAGGTATACTACCCATGAGAGTTTGGGACAGAGCTTGTCGGATTGTGAAGACCGACGCTGACTTTATCAACAAGATGTCGGTAATCCTTAGGTGTCCAACTCATAAAATGTGACCAAGATATACCGACGCTGACTTTGTCAACAAGGTGTCGGAAAGAGCTTGGCGGGCTTGCACACCAATGCGAGATGTACTAGAAATGTTGGATACCCTTGGATTATTAATATATATACATTCTCTTTTTCTTCTTTTATTTCCTTTCTTTTTTCCTTTTTTACATAATAGAGAGAGTTAAGCGAGAATATCTTAGCACAACTTCACTTAACAGATCTAAAATATTATCGCAAGTAGTCAAAATTAACCATTCATTTAATCGGATTACAATTCAGAAAACATTTCATACTCATCACCTACGAATTTCTCGATATACCAGTTACACCAAATTTGCTCAGAATTCAAACTTTCCTTCCGTTATCTGTTAAGAGAAGTAAATCTCCATATATTTTAATTGAACGACCAAAATTGTATGCTAACTTCATCATGTCTTATGTAAAAAAACAAAAATGCGATTTATTTTTTTTGAATGACAAAAAAAGAAAGGAAAATTCTATGCAAAACAAAATTAAATATGAAACTCTCCCCACACATGATTTGGGCTGTGTCCCCACAGTCAATGCATGACACAATGAGTGAACGAAAGAGAAATATTTACATATTTACAAATAAGGGTTAAACTTAACTTTCTTACTTCACGAAGCATGGCTTATGAAGAATCATGAGCTCCTCCTCTTTATCAGTGGGCAATTCCAAGAATGGTTTTAGACGTTGACCATTGACTTCGAATATGGATCCATCCCTCAGGTTTTTTAGTTCAATCGCACCATATCTTGATTTTAACTTCCCAAGGAATAAATGAACTCGTGAGTCATACAGCAGAACTTTTTGGTTTGGCAAAAATGTTTTTCTTAGGATTGACTTATCATGAAAAACTTTGGTTTTTTCCTTGTAAATTTTCGCGTTTTCGTATGCATCATTCCTAATTTCTTCTAGCTCGTTGAGTTGCAATTTTCGGTTTTCTCCAGCTTGTTCAAGATCAAAGTTTAGGTTCTTTATTACCCAAAGCACTTTACGTTCAAGTTCAACAGGTAAACGACAGGCTTTACCGTAAACAGTTCGAAAAGGGGACATTCTAATATTAGTTTTAAAAGCAGTACGGTAAGCCCAAATCGCCAATTTTTGTGACCAATCTTTTTGGTTTTTGTTTACAGTTTTCTCCAAAATATGATTTATTTAACGATTCGATACTTCGACTTAACCACAAATTTTCGGATGATAAGGAGTGGATAACTTGAGGGTTATTGAGTATTTCTTCATTAAGGACTCAAAAGATCGATTACAGAAATGCATTCCATTGTCGCTTATTATTGTGCGAGGTATTCCGAACCTCGAAAAGATGTTCTCTTTTAGAAATTTCACAATAATTTTATGATCATTTGTTTTACATGGAACGGCTACGACCCATTTCGAAACGTAGTCGATGGCGAGAAGAATATACAAGTTTCCAAAGGAGTTTGGGAAAGGTCCCATAAAGTCAATACCCCATACATCAAAGATTTCAATCGTACGGATGGGGTTCAAAGGGATCATATTCCGTCGAGAAATCTTTCCTAGCATTTGGCAACGATTGCAAATTTTACAGAGTTCGAACGAGTCTTTAAAGAGAGTAGGCCAATAAAAACAACATTGAAGCACCTTTTCAGCGGTTTTCCTGGGACCAAAATGTCCACCACGCGCATGATCATGGCAAAATGTGAGAGCACTCCTAATTTAGCGATCAGGAACGCATCAACGAATAATCTGATCCGAACAGTACTTAAACAAGTATGGGTCATCCCAATAGAAGTTTTTCATTTAGGAAAGAAATTTGTATTTATCTTGTTTGGACCAAAATGAGGGGGTTTCCTTAGTGACTTGGTAGTTCACTATGTCGGCGAACCAAGGATCGATTGAAATAGAAAGAAGTTGTTCGTCAAGAAAGTTTTCATTGATAGGCAACGAAGATGGCACGTTAGGAAGACGAGATAAGTGATCGGCTATGACGTTATCGGATCCTTTTTTGTCTTTAATTGTAAGATCAAATTCTTAAAGCAAAAGGATCCATCGAATTAAGCGTGACTTAGCATCCTTTTTAGCAAAAAGGTATCGAAGAGAAGAATGGTCTGTGTAGACCGTGACATGGGAACAAATCTAGTAAGATCGAACCTTTTCAAGTGCAAAAATGACAGGTAAAGGTTCTTTTTTGGTGGTTGTATAATTCAGTTGAGTGTCGCTCAAGGTCATACTTGCATAGTAAATCACGTGAAGAATTTTGTTGATGCGTTGTCCTAAGACAGCACTAACCGCGAAGTTAGAAGCGTCACACATGATTTCAAAAGGAAGGTCCCAATTGGACGAACATATTATTGGAGCTAAAATGAGTTCTTTTTTAAGATGTTCAAAAGAAGCGACACATTCAGAGTTAAATTCGAATGGGATGTCGTTTCCTAAAAGAGTAGTCAAAGGACAAGCAATTTTGCTAAAATCTTTCACAAAGCGTCAGTAAAAACCAGCATGCCCAAGAAATGAACGAATGTTCATAACGCATTTTGGAATGGGTAGTTTTGAAATCACGTCAACTTACGCTTTATCTATCTCAATGCCATTATTTGAAATTACATGTCCAAGGACAATGCCTTGTTTGACTATAAAGTGGCATTTTTCCCAATTCAACGTTAAGTGTTTTTCTTTACATCGATTTAAAACAAGTTCAAGATGATGTAAGCAACAGGAAAAGAATCGCCAAAGATTGAAAAATCATCCGTTAAGACTTCAAGAAAGCGTTCGATCATATCAGAAAAATTCCAACCATACATCGTTGGAAAGTTGCAGGAGCATTGCAAAGACCGAAAGGAATACGTCGATAAGCAAAGGTACCGAATGGACATGTGAAAGTCATTTTTTCTTGATCTTCGGGAGCGATTGGAATTTGGTTATAACCAGAGTAACCATCAAGAAACCAGCAGAATTCATGACCAGCTAAACGTTCGAGCATTTGATCGATGAAGGGAAGAGGAAAGTGGTCTTTACATGTTGCAGCATTCAATTTTTGATAATCGATGCAAACATGCCAACCCGTTTGAGTTCGAGTCGGAACAAATTTGTTTTGGTCATTTGCGACAACGGTGACTCCGGACTTTTTGGGAATAACATGAATGGGGCTAACCCATAAGCTATCAGAAATAAGGTAAATGATACCATTGTCGAGAAGTTTAAGAATTTCTTCGCGAACTACCTCTTTCATCTTTGGGTTAAGCCTACGTTGTGCTTTACGAGTGGGTTTGGCTTCATCGGTTAAGTGATTACGATATTGAACGATTGCGGGGCTAATTCCATTGATGTCAAAAATGGACCAACTGATTGCATCTTTGTTTTTAGAAGGAGTCAAGAGAAGAGAAATTTCTTGATCACAAGTTAAATTTAAAGAAATTATGACAGGACAAGTTTCGTTATCACCTAGGTATACATACTTAAGGTGATCAGGAAGAGGTTTAAGATCCAATTTCGGTTGTTTTTCGATCAAAGAACTTGGTTGATATTTGGACTCAAATGAAGTGATTCAAATGGAAGTGTGCGTTCAACTTCGTTAGGACCGCCTTGGAACAATTTTTCATTCTCGGCCTCACGCTCGTCATTAAGGTCAATCGATTCTTTTTCGGAGTTCTCGTGAATGGCATTAACTTCCAAGGTTTGGTTACATGATTCATTCGAATGACTTTCAAGATTGAAATTGTTAAGATCTATTGTCATGTTTCCAAAAGAGATTTTCATTAAACCATTGTGACAATTTATTAAAGCATTTGAAGTAGCCAAAGAGGGTCGACCTAAAATCAATGGAATTTGACTCATTGGAATATTGACAGGTTGAGTTTCCAAAACAATGAAATTGACAGGGTAAATGAATTGAACAACTTTTATGAGTATGTACTCAATTTCTCCAATGGGTTTCTTAATTGAACGATCAGCGAATTGAAGAGTTATTTTCGTTGGTTTAAGTTCACCCAAACCAAGTTGTTGGTAAACAGAATATGGAATTAAATTGACACTCACACCTAAATCAACTAGGCATTTGTTAATTGTTTTATCTACTATCGTGCATGAGATTGTAGGGCATCCAGAATCTTTGTATTTGATAGGAATTGATCGAGTCAAGACTTCGCTAAGTCTGGCGGCTAAAAAGACTTTCTTAGGTACATGAGTGTGTAAATTTTGGTACACAAGTCTTTGAGAAACTTAGCGTAGGTGGGGACTTGTTGAATGGTATCAAGAAGAGGGTTATTAACTTTCACTTGTTTGAAAATTTCCAACATCTTTTCCATTTGATCAGAATGTTTCTTTGGTCGAAGACGGTGAGGAAATGGGATGCGAAACTAAGTAGGTCGGCTTACTTGAGTTGGAGCAGAACTAGACTCAGAATTTGGATTGAGATCATTCATGGTTTTAGAAGAGTCGAGAGAAACACTCGGTAAGATATTTGGATTTTCAACTTGATTATTGATTTTCTTTCTGGATAGTAAAGTTGTGATAGCATTCAACTGAGTTTGATTGCTATCCTGGATGACATGAGCTTGGTTTGAATTAGAATTAGGATTTTGACTCCTAGGGTTTGGAATGGGTTGACTGGAGAAAGTGCCTCGTTCCCGTTCACTTATGGAAGTGGCTAACTGACTCATTTGCGTTTCAAGTTTAGCGATCAACTGACTCGTGGTCTGCATGTACGAAGTCAATAAAATTTGCAGACTGCTGTTTGATTGGATATTTTTAGTCATTTCTTTAGTCAACATTTCGAGACTTTTCTCAAGTGACGTCAATCGTTTATCGTCTTGGGGAACAAAAGATTGTTGCGCTTGATTTTGAGAAGGTGGCGCAAGATTTTGGAATTGAGTTTGTTAAAAGGGAGGATTCGAAGGATTGTTCGAAAATGCTTGAAAAGGGGGTCGAACAATATTCGAATTTGCATTGTTTTGGGTCCAAGAGAATTTAGGATGATTTATCCAACCAGGATTGTACGTTGGGGAAAATGGGTCGTTTCTAACTTTATTAAATGCGTTGAGTTGTTCTAATGAATGTCGGCATTGATCGGCAATGTGGGTAGGATCATTACATTTGTAACATGAGGGTTTAGATGCTTGACCTTGATTTATTCGGTTTGATGAAAGGACATTATCAAATTTGGTTAACATCGCGTCTATTTTCGCTTCTAAAGCCGTTGAGGATCCTACCAAATGAGCATTTGATCGGGAATAAATCGATTTCTCATTAGATCTTCCCCATTGAGCTGATTTTTCGTCCAAATTTTCAAGAAATTGCCAAGCAGCATCGTGATGTTGGGCTAGAAAGTTTCCTTGGGACATCGATTCGAGCATGGTTCGAGAGTTATTTTCAAGTCCATCGTAAAAAATTTGACAAAGCGTCCATTTTTCGAAATTCTGATGTGGACATTTGACTAGAAGTTCTTTAAAGCTTTAGAAATATTTTGCAAAGGATTCACCCCCAAATTGATGAAAATTAACAATTTCGGTTCGAATTTTGGATATTTTTTCCAAGGGGTAAAATTTCTTTAAGAAAACATTCACAAATTCATTCCATGTTCCAATCGTATGTGAAGGCAAGCTATACAACTATTTTTCGGCATAATCGGTAAGTGTAAATGGAATTAACCTAATTTAGATTCCATCGTCACTTAGTTGTTGAAATTTCATGGTTGCACAAACTTTTTCAAATTTGGTTAAGAAAACATAAGGATCATCATGTTCAAGATTGCCGAATTTTGGAAGAGTATTTATGTGGTTTGAATGAATTTCAAAGTGGTTACCCATTGGGGCGGGAAATATGATGCAAGAGGGAATAGAAACTCGATTGGGGAAGTATCTATCCATAAGAGTTCGAGGGGATTTTTTTCAGCCATGGTTGAGAGAATGTTTGTTCGAACTAAATGATTAGTAGAAGGATCATGGGTCCAACTCGCATGCACTAGCGCAAAGAATAAGAAAAGGAGAGAAAGAACAAATTTGAGAAGAGAGTAGAAGTGATTTTTTTTATGAATTTTTTTTTGTATGTATGAACCTAATGCAGCTAAATGAATACAAGGATTAACTACAAATTTTCTGCCCTTAGTTGCTCCTAACCCAAAATTATATAGTGACACGTTTGATTACTTAAAACAAAAGATTTCTTAGCCAGTTAACGGATACGAGTTATCGGTGCACCAGGAATCACCCTAGCAATGCAACCGAAGGTTTAAGTACCTTCAGAGTAACAACCGATATAATATTTATGAGTCACCTAATATTTATAAAGGGTTATTTCTCTGTGATAGTCTAGACACCAAGAAATAATTCGTTCCAAAAAAATCAACTATCAAAATACAATTAAGCCCTATATAAGCCCGCGACTCCCTTAATTCCAACGTCTAACCGTTATTATTATTTGAATTCTACATTGAAATGCAGTTTTGTGGGCTAAGGAATGGGTGATGAAATCCCTCACCTTATGTGAATTGGGGTATTGCCCATAAGAAAAGAAAATAAGATGAGATGAATGCAAGACAAAAATTAAACGTGATATTAACAATGCAACTACGAATGAATTTTTATTTTGTTTTTCTATTTTTTTATGCAAATGCAAGCAAACAATAATGGAATTAAAATAAAGGGGTTAAAACATGATACCTGAGCATGCATAATTTATTAGCAATTTTTTTTCTTTTTTAGCGGCGTTTTTTAGCAAGCGCAAACAAAGCGGTGCAAAGCAATCCAAGCAAGCAAGAAAATCCAATTTGTGCAACCTTAAAAGGGTGGAGACGAAATATAAACAAGTGATAGGAGAAGTGTTTGTTTGTTTGTTTTTTTGTATTTTTTTTAATTAAGGGAAAGGCAAACAAAAAGATTTTTTATTAAAAAAACTAACTTAAGACAAAAACAAGTAGAAACACTCACAAAACAAAAGCAAAAGTTTTTTTTTCTTTTTTTAGGAGAAAACAAAGACCTTATCTTTAAAAAAGAAAAAGAAAAGAAAAGAAAATTGAATTGAAATAAAAGAGAGTTTAAAACTTTATACAGAAAAAAGAACACACAAAAGAAGTGGAAATGAGAACAAGGACTAAGGAGGAGACAAACAAACACAACAATGCTTTAAACGGTCCTTTGCTTTGAATAGTAACCTAGAATGAAATACAAATGCATGCAAGGCTCACAAAATTACCAACCCCGGCCCACTCAACAAATCACCAGATAAAGAGGTCTAAATTAAAAATCCGCTTTCCATGACTATTCTCTAAATCAAAACCCCACTTATTTCCAATAGTAACCAACGACACAAACTACAAATCCAAGTAAATCAAATACTGAAATCACTAAACAAAATGGAAGAAAAGGGTTGATCGCGATTGGTATTTGCGGGTGATTGAGGGCTTCGGCGGTTACGATTTGGGTATGGTTGATGTCTTGGGTTCTGGTTGAGGTAAGATGTGTGTGGGAGGGTGGTTTAAAGAGGATCGCAAGTAGGAGTTGTTTGGTAGGGGATGATTTGTAGTTGTTGAGTGACGTTGATTTTGTGGTGAATGAAGGTCTGAAGGTTGAATGTAAAGATGACGATGGACTTATGTTTGCAGAAAGACAGAAAACAAAACGAGAAAAATGAATTTGTGAAGATGAGGTGCGTGAGTGGTGTGGATATTTGAAGATCGAGCACAGAATTAAAGCTTGAAGGAAGAATTTTGGAAGAATATTTTATTATTATTTTGTTTCGTTTTGGGAAAAAAGAAAGCAATTATGAAGAGAATTTGGGAAAGAAATCGGAGAGAAGAAAGAAAGGAAGAATTTGAAAGTAATAAATTTAATTAATTACAGGAAAGAAAAGGAGTAAGGCAATCAGGAAATATAAGGCAGAGAAAGGAAAAAAAATAAGGGAAGAAGGAAAAAAATAAACAGCAAGCAATAAATTGGGTTTTAATTTTTTTTTTTGTTTCTTTTTTTGTAAGAATTGTACAAAGGAAAGGAATAAATGAGAGAGATAAAGGGAAAGAAATAAAGGAAATTGAAAACATGAAAAATGGGAAAGAGACTGAATAAAAGGTAAGTGTTTATTTTTTTTAAGTGAGACAAAAAACTTAAACAAAATGAAAATACACAAATAAGCACAACAAAACACACACAAATGCACTAGAAGCAAAATTAAACAAAACAAGCAATTTTTTTAATAAATAAAAACACACACAAAACAAACAC
The DNA here is from genome assembly GCA_030737875.1 of Allium sativum. Lineage (NCBI taxonomy): Eukaryota > Viridiplantae > Streptophyta > Magnoliopsida > Asparagales > Amaryllidaceae > Allium > Allium sativum. Next base: position 23,730,837 of record CM060912.1, on the reverse strand, counting down.
TAACAACAATTGCAATTCACGCAACTAACTACGAAATGAAACAATATTTTTTTTTTCCTTTTTTCAGTAGAACACAAATAAGAAAATTAATTCGAAGAATAAAATTAAAATTAATTTCTTCTCCGGCAACGGCGGCAAAAACTTGTTCGATGACGAATATTCAATGAATTAGAAAACCGTCACGAAGTGTAATAAACCGAAAGCGCACGACGTACACTTGTAGTACGTTAGCGAGTACGAGTCGATCCACAGGGAAAGATATAATTTTTATTAAATTAAATCGAATTAAACCAAACTTTAAAATGTGTTAACTAAAATTTAACAAAACTAATGACTAAGTTGAGAATGAAACTATTGGTTAAAAGCAATTTATTGGTGTTTTAACTCTCTAGATCACACAAATCAACATGATGAAGTTATGATCTCTTTTTGTTTGGTCATAAGCGAGATTTTTTATTGTGTTTATCATAAGTATGACATATTTATGCTATTAATTAGCATAACATAAGTCATCAAACTATAGCACAAACTAATTCACAACTCAAATTTCATGAAAAAAAACAAGTTGAAAGCAATATTAATTTTAAGAATGCTCTATTTACTATTAGTTAGTAATATAGAATATCAAATGTTGATTAACACTTCCTCTTTTTGCCAAAATTATATATAGATGAAGAGGCAAATTTTGTTGTGTCATTTGATCAAGCATGATCTATCCTCTATTAATTTGAGGCATAGATCATCAAAACCAAGCATGATTAACAAAATACACTAAACATCCATTCTTTAATAAGCACAAATAGAGATCATGAAAAATAAACTATGTTGAATTTATGTGATTAGAGAGCTTCATCACCCTCAAATTGTAGGGGTTTAGCTCCTCATTTGTGTGATTATTTCAGCACAAATAGATTACAACATTAAAGAACAACAAAAACAGAGAGTAAATAATTAAGAAAAGAAATTAAATACTAACTAATTGCATAAAATAAAATTACACTACTTGCAGAAAAGAAAATCTAAACTACTAACATAAAGTAGAGCATAGAAGTTAAAAGAAATATGAGAGAGACATAGAAGAAATAGGCTTGGAAGCCATTTTTGTTTATTTGATCAATTACACTTTCATTTTCTCAAAAGGGATTCTGAAATACATGAAACAAAGGGGTATATATACATGATCAAAAAACACTTAAACCCTAATCACTTTCCTTGGGAAATCCCCAAAATGCCCATTCATGTAGCTTCTAATTGCCATTAGCCACTAATGAGTCATGTAGAATGCATGAGGCCTTTTTGTCTCAGTCTTCAATATGAAGCTTAAGAGCAAATGGGCTAGTTGATAGGTGTGGGCCTCCACTATCCATAAAATGAATTAATTCTTGGCCTCCTTTTGTAAAAATGCATGCTTTCCCTCATTATATATCCTTTTAGCTCCAAAATTCCTACAAGAGATAAACACAAGGAACAAGTAAATGATTTCACAAATTAAAACATGCACAACCACTTTTTCCCAAAATAAGTGATGATTTTGAAAATATTTAAAACATGGTTTGATCATATAAAATACCTGAAAATGTTAATTTATTCAACTAAACAAGAATAAATATGTGAATGTAAATGTGCATTTTTATGTACACATCAGCGATCCATGTGGGAACGTATTTTCCATATATGTTTTAAGTATATTCACTGGGAGTTGAAACAAGTATATTTAGTACTTATAGATTTTAGTCATGCGCATGGACAGCGTATGCCTAATGTCTGTAAGAATGACAATAAATATTTTAAACTTTGAGTTATCAAGTATTTTCAAACATTAAATAACAAATCAATAACCTGCAATTAAATTTATATAACTTCAACATAATAAACTAAGAAAGAAAAGTTTTAAATGTCTTGAGAAATACAACAACTTTTGATTTTTAATAAAATGCTTATTTCTGATTTCAAAAGTTATTTTCAAACACGAGAATTATATTTTCAAATTTTAAATTTTGTTATAAGTAATTTAAGTTGTGACTATAAGAAAACTTAAACTTTAATAAAAAGTGTTTGAAATAAAGATTATGGATATAATAAATAAATAAATTTATAACAAACGAATTTAGTTAATAATGTAAGGACGAATTTTCGAATTAAAAATCCTATAATATATTTTGTTCCAAACTTTGTAAAATTTGTTTAAGTAAGAATATTTTAGTTATATATATAAGCATATTTTTTAACAACCTCTCCTTTTTTAGGATGAAAATTTATAAGTGTGGGAGATTATGACATCCGGTATTTTTCGATCATTTGAATTTTAAAATGTAATTAGATTTATTTATGGTTGTTGTTGGAATTTCATAATTTAATGATTTGATTGGAATTTAGAATTGTAAAATTAAAAATATTTTTAATTTATTTTGAATGAATGAAATAAATGAATTTAATTTGTAGATGAATGATAATATGCAACGTTGAACAATTGTCTAATATAAACGTAATTGTTTAACTGATTCAAAATTGTGTAAATTAAATTTATGTAATTATATAAAATTAAATTTAAATATTATAATTGAATTAATGAATATATTGGCGTTCCAAATCTATTAAAATATTTAATTTTCCGAAAAGTCAGTTTTGTGTCTAATTTGGTTAAATTTCTATTGTGTAAAAATTTAAAAGTTGTCAAAATTGAATTCATCTTTTTTTATGAAGCTGTACTGAATTTGGAGCATTCATCATTTTTCACATTGTTGAAATTTAATTTCGTTTATCCAGAATTTGCGTTTGTAAGTGTAAAATGGGACGACATTTGTTATATGTATACTTGTCTGAAAGTAATCTACTTCTTCCTTGATGTTATCCCTTTGAATTTGAATAGCTGAAATTAATTTGTTGGGATACTTATCAATTGGCACTAAATATTTAGTAACTGTCATTCTCGTGCAAATAAAAAAATTCGACCATTTAAGTTATTGAACTTAAATTTAATTATTTAATTTAATATGGCTTTTAAAATAATTTATGATAATAATGGATGGTCCAATATGATTTTTTAACAAGAAATTATCACGAAGTTGAGTGTCAGCGATATATAAGTTACATTTGATTTGAAAACAATGTGTAGATTCCAAGTGAAATAAATTCTAGCAACATACATGTATATATATATTTGGCTATTGTCTTTAATACATTCACTGTATATTAAAAATGTAACATTTGGATATGGAAACGTGGCCCCTCGATTAAAACTACTAATATATTTAAAGTCTTCGGTTTCTTTGAAATTAATGTCATTCCTTTCTTTGAATGGCCACATTCGTTCATTTTTAATAAATGAATAAAAGGAAAGGGCATCATTTGGTTTCCAACCCCTCTTTCTCAACTATACATTTTATATTACATATAATATATGGTATAACATAAATGCTTCGTTACTTGCCCTACCTTCCTCTCTCCTTTTCGTATAATGCCTACTCAACATATAAAATGTTTTAATGACTGCATATATAACATAAATGCTTCCTATTCTTTCCTAGACACATTTTAATGACCGCATATAATACAAAGTATAAAACGTTTTATATAACAATAAATGCTTCCTATTCTTCCAAAAGCCATGTTTCTATAATGAAAAAAGGGAATACAGTATTGTAATGCATGGTCACTTGAATACATAAAATAATTTATGATAGAATTTTACTTCGTGGAATCCAATACTTATGAAACATGGTAATAAATTTAAGTTTAAATGCATTTTAAACGGTTGTCATGTTCTTTAGTGCGTGATATTAGGAAATGACGAAACCATTTTGAAATTATTTTCGCATTTATTGGCTACATAGTCTATGCCAATTTTAATTCATCAATTTAAAGATATTTTTTCTTTCCTTACTCATCTATGTATTTTACTCTCATCTCACTATATATTATATTTCCCTTCTCTTCAATATCATGTTATCTATATTTAAAAAAAATTATTAAAAAAACCCGCAAAACTTTTACCATTTTCAGTGCGTATTTCTAGCAATTTTCAATGCCTTATTCTTGTCAGTCCAATTAAAAATGTTCCATAAATTATGATTTTGATATTATGTGTTTTGAAATTTGTAAAGTCACAAACTTTCTAATAATTAGCATTAAATAATAAATCATGCACTAATTACTTTCCATTTTTCTTTTTCCTTATGTAATTTTCTTTTGAATTTTGAATAAGAAATAAATGTTTATTAGATTAACACCTCAAGCCTAGTCAACTAATTTATTTCCATTGTAACCTACTATATATGAAGAGACGCGTTAGGGAAATGAATCATGTTTGTTGGATGCCTTCACTTCCTCACTTCTCTTATACCCGTTCATTTATTTCCAAAAGGAAAATTTTTACATAGCCATCTCCTCCATTATTCCATCCAATTTCATAACCACTTCGTATTCCCCAAAATTCATATTATCTACAAACAAATTCGCACAAGTATATATATTCTCTCTTCTTCTTTTATTCCTTCCTCTTAAAATAATTCACAATTCCCTTACTTTTAGTTTTCTTTTAAAACCAATCCTCTCCTCCCCACTTCCCTGTGTAAAAAGAAGAAGAAAATTAAAGGAAAGTGAAAATAATTCGATGTGGTTTGCTTTTGGTGTTGTCTTCTATACTTGTATCTTCTTGTATCCATCTTCAAATGCATGCAAGGTAAGTTTCTCACAATTAAATTATTCAAGTAGTTTACGTCAATATCTTAACTAATAAAATATTTCAATTTTGGGCTAGCTTGGTCGATATTATTACCTTGTTGATGCTATTCATGTAGATTAATTTCTATTCAAGCCATATACAAGTAATTTAATCATATTAATATTTCATGTATACACCTTGTTACCGTTTGGAAAATATGGTTAAAATATCATGAATTGCGGTATGTCTCCCATTATACTTTGGCAACCACATATATCTTGTTGTGTAATTTTGTAATGTATGAAAACATTTTGGATTGAAAATTTCATATGTTGCATTATGCTTGGTGTGAACACGATTTAGGCTAACTATTTAAGAATATATTTAACTATCTTCAGGTATGAACATGGTTTATTCTAATTGGTTTAGTATATTAATATAAATGCATACAACATATAATTTGTGCATTTATGTACATTCAACTTGTATATTGTCTTGCCACTTACTATTTAACTAAAAAATGTAGTTTGAAAATCATGTTTGATTTGCATGTCATGTTTGTCTTATATGCTAGGTTGATGTCATATATACTTTAGTTTCAAAAGTAACCAAATATATATGGCATTTTGCTATATATTTAAAATTTTAAAACTGTGATAAGATTAACTATTTTATTTTAGTGTTTTATTGAAGTTGACTTACTTGAATAAAGTTAATCCTGACTCAAATGTTTTGTGATTTGCGTGGAATGCTCGGGCCAGACCGAGTATTACAGCTTAAAGATTTCATCTATCGAAGTTAGAGATGCATGTGAAGACACGCACGCTTTGGATCATAAAATTTGTAAATTTTATTTATTTAAAAGCTATGTATTTTCCGCAATGTAAAGCTTGTAAACTCTGATATTTTGTAAAACTTATTCCGATGCATGCCATTGTGTTCTATGATTTTGTGTATTGATTCTATTAAACCTCATAAGCAATAACAATCTGTCATTTCGAGAGGTTTAAGTTGGTTTAATTACCGACTTGAAGCGGTCGAAAAGGCAGGTCGTTACATTCAGTAACGCTAAACAAGCTTGTCATATCAATTAAATTCTTTCAATTTTTTCGAAAGAAAAAAAGAAAAGAGAGTTACATCTATAACTTTCCATGGCACGTGATCGTGTCCATATAAAGTAGTTACTCGACAGAATAGTTGCTTTAGGACTGATTGTGTGTGTATTTGTAAAATAACATTCCAAATGGTATCGGCCCTGTCCACCAATTGTTTGTTATCCAATGCTATAAAAAAATTTATATGTGCCCCTAGCCAATTTTTGGCCATCGCTTATCAACCACATAGAAACCTACAAAGGGCAAATTTTAGCTAAAAAATGAAAAAAAAGGAACAATGTTAATGTCATGTGTATTTGATTACAAATAGCAAAATGGAAAGTGTAAAGACCCGCATTCTACGCATCGGAGGATCGTAGAATATTTATTTTATTTTCATATGAAGTCGTATGGTCATGTTACTTTGGGAGACGACTATTGGGGTCATTTCCCATGTTCACGATTTTTGCCAAATTTTAAGTGACCGTTTTGCCGCTGCCGAAGCTTGTTTTGCCTATAACTTTTGACAAGTAAGGAATTTTGACGTGAAATCCACTTCCATTGGATTCAAATGATGGTTTAGCTTTCCGTAGAGTGGTCACATTAATCAAACAGACTTACCGTTTGGGAGATATCGCTGAAATAAGGTTTGAAGATGGAAAAACAAATGGGCTTAATTAAGTGATTAGTTGTTAGGCCCATAACCCATTTCGAGATTAGGTTTATGGGAGGGCTAAAAGGGTTTGGGAAAACACTTCATTTCAGTTTTCTAGCCGCCACTTACATTCTTCTAACCCTTGCAATGGGCTCCACCTTCTAGATTCATCTTTAATCACTTTCCAATCACATACTAGCCAAATCTACACCAAATTAAGATGGATTAGCATAGAAATCGAGATAGAGCTACTGGAATATATTGGGATTCATGCCAAATCAGTTAGAGTTTCAGATTTGAAATTTATTTGTAGCTAACGTGAGTAATTTGCACTTTTATTCAGTAATTACGACTAATTAGGGGTGATTAGTGATAATTAGCGAAATTATACATCAGAAAAATATGGAAAAATATGTTAAAAAAATATATTATTTTATGTCAATGGTGAAAATTTGGGTTAATTTTGATTAAGTTTGCTAATCCTGTAGTTAAAACATGCTTAATGGGATTAAGGGGATAATCAAGCTTTTGGGGTATGTCTAATCTAAAATGACCTATATGCTTGATGTTTTAATGTTTTTTATTGAACCTATATGTTGTTATTGTTGTTTGTGATGTTTTACGATTGATTAGAATGGTTGAAAATGCCGTCGTATGGCGAGATTAGATGTAACAAGCTTGTTGGAGAAGTGCCAGGACTCTGGATCGGATCGAAGAGGGGAGATCGGATAGGATGGACTGAGCCGGACCGGAGCGTGGCATAGGAGAAAACATGGCAATAAAGAAGGCCACTTGTATGGAGTTGGAGTTGGAATGGAGAGACGAACCAGAATGAGATGGAGTGGTACCGAACCGAACCGAAATAGTCGAGCCAAACAGTGGACTTGATCACCGAAACGAACTGAGGAGGGAGTACCGAACCCAACCGAGGTGACATGGAGGACCGAACCGAACGAAAAGGAGTGACCTGGATACCGAACCGAATGGGCGAACCGAACCGATTTGAACTTCTATTACTACTTCGTGATGTCTCCTCTGAAGACCAACTCCAATTCGACCAAAACTCGAGATGCAAAAGAAGTCCAAATGGGAAGTTATTACTCAGGATCCAGATGGGAACCAACTAGTGAACTTCAAGGGTTGGACTTTGCTGCGAGACATGTGCAAAGGGGTTAACGATATCTATAGCTTTGATTCACTATTGATGGGAATGGAAATGACTATGGACCAGTGCGGTGGGGTCAAAGTTGTATGGAGTCGAATTCCATCAGGTCCCCCAAGGGAAAAGTGGTCGTAGTAAGGTTTGGATGGAGCTGGGCTCCATCATGGCCCCAAATGGTTCTGGTGATCAAAGCGGTGGATATCGTATGCTTTACGCACTGAGTGAGAGGTGTGGGGATGATTGTTATGTTTGATGTTTGTTATCACCATGACACGCACACTCCCATTTTTACACGATATTTTAGTGTTACCTTAGTGTATTGTACATCTTGTTGTGCTAACTCTTTGGTTTCAGGTCCAGGTTCAGGTATGATTATTTATATCTGTTATTGTTTTATTTTGCTGCTATCGCTCATACCAGACTTTTGTCTGACCCAGAGTTTTATGTCTCTTTTTATTACTCTGGGTGATCTTAAACGAGCAGACTAGAGACATGTTAGGTGGTTATGCGCGAGTAGCTGCCCAGAGACGAGCATGAGGCTTACACGTACTATTTACATATATTCTCCCTGTGTTGTTGATGGTCACTACTTTAGGCATTACTAGTGTACCTTTTCTATTTTGCCTTAGAGACAGTATTTTGAAGTTGTAATAATGATGGTTTGGATCATAAGCTGTATTTTGGATTCGCTGCCATGATGGTTTAGTTTTCAGCTTATGCACAGTGATAACCCAAACTCCCGTAGTACGAAAGCAAGGATAATCAATGGAATATAACACATAAACAATAACAACAGAACAAAAATATAGAATTACAGCAGATAATGTACATCAAATTACACTAGGAATAATATATCATCAGAGTTACACAGCATAATAGGATCATACTTAGTACGTAATACAGTTTTTAGCTTATTATAAAATGTCTGCAGCTGAATCAAACAAAATATACTAAATGAAGTCTGAATAGCATAATAGAAATGATAGGATCCATCTTCAGCTCCATAGCTATCCAGAATGAATCTGCTAAAACCTGAATACAAGGCTGGCCATGTGGAAAGAGGGCACCCGAGTTTGCAAAGTGAAAACAAACTTCGAGTCAGTTATGGGGCTGGTATGAGAAATCTTACATAACCTATTTAATAATAAGGCTAATCGCAGGACCACGTCGCTAACGCGGAACAGGTTTACTACACTAGATTGCTAGTGCATAAATAAAGTAAATCATTAAACAACGCAATGCTTTTTAGAAAAATGAAACCATTATAAGACTCAAGTCCCATCACACAATGCAACGCAAATCGGAGGATAGAGTTTTATCTTATAATGGTAAAAAAAATGCTTGATACAATAAAAAGGATTTGATATTATTATTAGTGTATATATGTTTCAAAAACATTTTCAATCATAATATATCAATCATAGATAGCATAACTACCATATACTATGTCGCCATACTAGTTTTACAATCAAAACCGCATGTGTGGTACTGGAAGTTGGATTTCCATCATGAACCAAGGCAAGGGATCGTCCTTACCGAATTCGAGACAATCTAGCCCATGTCTCAAGATGAGCCGCAACTGCACCTTGGATCTTCAGGGCCGGTCCACAAATACTTTAGTGGATTGGTAATTCCTGAACAATACGCTTCCCTGACTGATTAACATGTAAAAGTGTTAGTTTTTATTCTCTATCTTATCTTTATTGTAAATAAATAAATTTTACATTGGGTTATTTTCGTATATTTTCACAGGTCGTTCATCAATCCTCATGCACCCCGAAAAGCAAGATATTACACAAGAAAAAAAGATCAACTTCGAAGATTTTATCTCATGTGCTTTTGGAGTCTAATAAGAGTCCATGTTTGGAAGAATTAATCACATACAATCTGATTACCAATCAATTAGCCACATGGAAGATATGGAAGATTTGAAGATTTTATCTTATTCACTTTTGGAGTCTAAGAAGAGTCCATGTTTGGAAGAATTAGTCACATGTAAATCTTTTGTCAATCAATTAGCCACATGGAAGATATGGAAGATATTCACCATGATATGCTCAGATATTGTTAAAGATTATTCCCAAACAAGCTTGGTCAATAAAGGCCTGAGATATGATAATAATTCTTAGGAAAAAAGGCCCATTTATTCCTAGATCTGATTAGGGTTTGGCCTATCCCACCTATAAATATACGTTGTACTCATTGTAAATGGGATGCCATTTTTTTATTCTGTATTCTCGTTTATGAATAACAAAGTTTTTCATCATTTTAGTTGATTGTCTTTTTCTTTCATAACAATTTGTGTGTCTACTCAATTAGTTTTTGTAGAGCACATATTGTTATTTTCTTTTATTACTGCATGTTAGCAATTGACCGTAGATTAGATTCAACGGCAGTCCTACTTTTAGTTTTCTGTTATTGTTCTAGTTGTTATTTTCTTTTTCTAGTAATTGGTTTCTTTCTTTTCAGTTGATGAATTTGATATTGATCTGATTAGATTCAGATCAATAGCAAATTCAATGCATTAATCCAAAAACATCTCCAGATTTTGCGTAACTCGCCTTAGAATAGATAAATAATAGGATTTAAAACACCTCCCTGTGATTTGACCTGCATATTACGCGACCTGTATGCATGTAGAATTTATTTTAAAATTTCGCGCTTTTCTAGTTCATAGGAAAGCGTCGATCAAGTTTTTGGCGCCGTTGCCGGGGAGGCAATAATTAAATTTTATTGTTTATTTAAATTCTGATTCGTGTTAGTTTTTTATTTTTATTTTATTTTTCTTCTTATATATAGAAAAAAAAATCTTGACTAGTGATTTGGTATATTAATTATATTGGTGTTATCATCCACTAACCAAGAAAAAAAATTGCCAAATTTTCTTCATTTGTTTCCAATCTTTCAACCTCCTTTCCATATATTTTTACATTTGTTTCGTGTTTTTCTTTATAACTCTCAAAAAAAAGAAAAAAGAAAAATACAAATTCCCTTCAATGTTTTCCTTTCTTCCCCGCCTTCTCTCATTTGTCGTAACCACCATACCACGATCCCTCTTCAAAACGACACAACTCTCCCAAGCCAGTCCTCCAAAATGCACTCCTCCGTTCATCGACAAACACTGTAAACCACAAACCATATCCACGCACTACACCCATATCTTCGTCACAACGCACTGCCACCATCTTTCTAAACTGCTCCTATCCTTTTCCAAACCTCCTGACCATCATAACAACATGAAATATCCCAATAGCGACAGATCCGATTCAAAAACCGTATTCACCATACACCGCCAATCCTTCAGTCCACGCACCTCTCTATCAAGCCATCCTCCTCTACAAATCATCCCATCTTCATTACAAAACTCACCTCAAACAGCCTTCCCTCAACCATCGCACAATCTCCATTCGAGAACCCCAAAATCCACGTTCAATAATCTTCAACAACCACAGATCCATCACGCAGTCTACAATTTTCGCTCACACCATCATCAACAGTCTACAATCCAATACCGAACACCCATTGAAACCAGGTAACCTTGAGCCATCACAAATTTTCTACATCAACAAACTCAGTTTAACAATTGTATGCGATCCTGAAAGATCGCTACTTCACTATACAACAACCGTCCCCATCTACATCTTCTTCTTGCTTCCCAACTCCACACACACCGTCAAAACCACACCAGTTTCTGCCCATCACCACGCCACGTTCATACACACCTCTACCACAAAGTCATCGCACAAACTTTCCCCAACTCCACTGCTAGCCTCAAATCGCAAATATCCTGCTCCATCCAAAACTACAACCCAATCCAAACGTCGATCATCCATACAGCAAAACATTCCCAAGCCGTACCTCAAATTAGATCTCGAACAACAAATCACACAGCCATCGCATTCATCAGCCACCAAACTGGACCAACTTCCTCCTCGCAAACCCAATTCAACTCCAAACCCCTAATCAAATTCGAAGCCCTACCTTAAAGCACCCAATTCGATTTGAATCTCAAAAAAAAGAAAGGGAAGGCGGCGCGCATCTTTGTTTTTTTAGGGTATTTCGAATATTATTATTTTTCTTCAGAAATAGGCGTGAGTTTTTTGTGCGGTCCGATAAACATATAGAAAGGGGGTGCCTTTTGTTTCCTAATCTCTTCTCTTTGATGAGTGTTCCCTGATTCGAAATAAAAAGGGATTGTTCTGAAAACGGCTCTTTGATTTGTTTCCTTTCTGAGTGCGTGAGTTATTTTATTTTCCTTAGTTTTTTGTTAGGTTAGTTTTTGTTGTTGTGTGGGTCAGTTGTTTAGCCTAGTTTGTTATTTTTGTTTTTCTTTCCAGCTTAGTTTTAGTTTTGTTCCGTCTTGATTTTGTTGAGTCTCGGTTTGTATTTATTGTTTTCACCGTTCTTTGACTTAACGTGATTTATTTTTTTCTCTTAAAAAAACATCTTTCTAACCATAGGCCAAGGCGAACATACTTCCAGCAAACAAATAAGAAATCAGAGGTGAGGCAATTACAAACGGTTGATTGAATCATCAGTGCTACTCAATTACACTGGATGGACAGCTATACTCCCACTGTAAAATTCTCTTAACTCTACAGGTGCTCTGCTGTAAAGGAAAAAAATATCGAAATTGCTTGTAAAAATTTACTACAGGGGGAGCGTCTTGCTTATACAATTCTTTTATTTCTGCAATTATTTGGGTTTGATTGTTGTTTTGGCTGCATTTTGAAATATATTTAGTTACAAGCAAAGCCCTAACAAACATAAGGTGAGGAAGACATTACCTTTCCATGGCTCCAAAACAATTAAATTAGGTCATTTGCATACTCCCTGGACTTAAATAAAAATTAATTAGACGTTGGCCTTAGGAGCAAAACTCAAGCTCAATAAGAAAAACAAATTGGGTTAAATATATTAGATTTAAAAATTTATTTTGCTGTGTGGAATTCGTTCTATTCCTTTGGTAAAGGACGGTGATACGTATTACATCAGGAATTTTTCGACATTCTAGCAAATTAACTTTTTCAATCTATAAATTTAATTTAATTTGCAAAATATTTAACTGCAAGAGTGTATGTAGTGAAATTGATCTTCTCAAGGATTTGATCGCGGATATATATATTAGTTCAGTTTATTGAACTTCTGGCAAAAGAGGTTGCATACTACCCGTAAAACATTGGTCATATCCCTTAGTATTTATACTATACGTAAACGGCCATAAGACCCTCTTCCCCCTTCAAATCGGGATTATCAACTAATAAGATACACTTGTGTTCATTATTTATTTTGATTAGGAGCTTCTTGTGTCAACCTTATGTCTAGGATTTTTCCGTGTGTGCATTTAACAACAATGAGTGAAAAAATTGTTAGCCAATAAAATTCTCCTTGGGGTTCTTGAATAAACCAAAATTTTCCAAACGAGTTGGATCAAAATCGAGTAAATCAAAACTATCCAAACTTTGGGGATCAAAATCGAGTAAATCAAAATTTTCAATATCTCAATATCTAAATGGATAGACCCTTATCTCTTCGTGATCGATGTTATCCAACTCGGACCGTTCAACCCTCTGTCATCGTGTTACCACCAACTGAAGGAAATAATTTTGAGCTTAAACATTCTTTTATTCAAGGGGTACCAAAATTTACTGGGTCTGAAAATGCTTATGAATTTTTTAGTGAATTCGAATTGTATGCGTCCACAATAAAAATGCAACAATTGTCTAACGAATCGATCAAGCTAAGGCTAATTCCCTTTGCACTACTCGAAAGCGCTAAAAGATGGCTAAATTCTCTTCCAAAACATTCCATAAGAAGTTGGGATGAATTTGTTACTACATTCTCGAAAAAGATTTTCCCTTTCCATAAAACTCTCAAAATCCAAACCGAGATAAATCAATTTCGTCAAAATGAGGGGGAAACTTTTTCAAAATACTTTGAAAGATTCAATCAACTATTATATTGTTGTCCTCATCATCGAATTCTAAAAGACCACTTATGTCAAATTTCATATGAAGGGCTAAACTATCAGACTAGAACTCAACTAGATTCAATGTGTGGGGGGAGACTTTATGTTTAAGACGACCGATGAAGCTTGGCAATTCTTAGAAGATTATTCTGAAAAGGACAAGCAATGGGAATCAATTCGTGTTCCCATTCGTACTTCTACTAGAGGAGTGCATGTCGTGGAACCAAGTCAAATTTCCTTAGAAAATCGAAATCCTCAAGCCGGAGAAGGGTTACCCCACTATTACTCTCAGGACCAAGCCGATGCTATAGCTCAAAATAATCCTTACTCATCCACTTACAATCCTGATTAGAGGAACCACCCAAATTTTTCTTGGTCAAACCCCAATAATTCGGCTAACCCATCTTACGTGCAACCATTTATTCCAAATCTGAATTATCAAACTCCACCTTCCAATTCTCAAACCTCACAAGCTACACCCCAATCCAAATAGCCTTATAGGCACCCCAACTTTCAATCATCAAACCAATCCTCTCAACCTTCTCAACTGCCACAGGATATTGTGCGTTTAGAGAAACAATTGAACTCTCATGAAGCTAAAATGAACTCACAAGACGTTAAACTCGACCAAATGATGAATATGATGAAGGAACTAATGAAAAGTAATGAGAAAGGAAAGTTGCCTAGTCAACCCGAGGTGAATCCAAAATATAATTCTCGTGCTGTAAATTCTTGTGAGGATGAAAACCATAATTCGGTCAATGCTATTACAACCCTTCAATCTGGAAAGATGATTGATAATAATGTGGGCAACCCTGGCGAACCGTCGAACTCAACCCCAATGCCAAATCTTGATGATCACCCATTGGCTACGAATGCCAATTCTTCTAAACCTCAAATTCCCTTAAATGTTGGCAATCCCAACAACTCTTCCCCTAGTGTCAGCAAACCCGACCCACCTTCGAAAATCAATGTTGGCAACACCAACATTTCATCCTCTACACCCTTACTACCTTCTTCCTCGAACGATGAAACTGATCATAGAGTCGAAAAACCAATAGCTCCATTTCTCCATAGACTCAATAAAAAGAAGAAAGCGACAAATTTCGATAAAATTTTGGAAATTTTCAAACAAGTCCGTGTGAACATTCCTCTTTTAGACACCATTGAACAAATTCCTCAATATGCTAAATGTCTTAAGGAATTGTGCACACAAAAACATGCAACTAATGTCCCAAAAATCACCTTTCTAACTGCGAATACTAGCTCAATTCTTTCGAGTCTTGCCCCAGTCAAGTACAAAGACCCTGGCTGCCCTACGATTGATTGTAAAATAGGGAACACTCACATCTCTCGTGCTCTACTTGATCTTGGTGCCAGGGTCAATCTTCTTCCTTACACTGTTTACCATCAACTTGGACAAGGGGAGATTAAACCAACAAACATCACTCTTCAGCTAGCTGATCGATCTGTCAAAAAGTCATTGGGAATAATCGAACACGTCTTAATACAGATCAAACAGTTTTACTTCACTGTCGATTTCGTAGTTTTAGTAACTGAGCCTATCTCAAATCCCAAAGTTCAAATACCGTTGATTTTAGGATGGTCCTTCTACCAACCTCAAATGCTGTCATTAATTGTAGGAACGGTCAACTTCGACTTTCCTTCGGGCACTTAACCATTGAGCTAAACATCTTTAATCTCAACAAACAACCTAGGGATTTTGAGACAGATGAAATCGACATGATATGATTCAAACCACAATTGATGAAACCTCTAATGATACTTATGAAGCCTTGAAAATGTGTCTTGACCATGTCGACTCTGATTTCGATGAGCTCGAATACATTTCTAAACTGAATGAAATTATTGACTCTAATCCTTCGTCATCTGAATCTAACCAAGGAATGTTGACCAATGTTAACACACAAGAACATCCTAAGTTAGACCTCAAACCCTTGCCACAAGACCTTAAGTAAGCATACTTAGACTCCTCAGAAACTTTTCCCGTAATCTTGGCCTCTGATCTTATCGAGGACCAAGAAGAAAAACTCTTGGAAATTTTACAGGAAAATAAAGACGCTTTGGGGTAGGAACTAAGCGATATAAAAGGAATTATCCCATCAATTGTGGAACATCGCATACATTTAGTTGACGAGGCTAAACCTACCCATGAGGCTCAAAGGCGATTAAACCTAAACATGAGAGAAGTGGTCAGGAGGAGATAATCAAATGTATGGACAATAACATCATTTATCCCATCTCTAATAGTACTTAGGTGAGTCAAGTACAAGTAGTACCAAAGAAGTAAGGAGTCACAGTGATCAACAATGAAAGTAATGAGCTCATCCGAACAAAAATCAAAACAAAATGGCGTGTGTGTATCGACTATCGAAAGCTCAACTTAGCCACACGAAAAGACCATTTTCCCTTGCCTTTTATTGACCAAATGCTCGAAAGCTTAGCGGGTCATGAGTACTATTGTTTTCTCGATGGATACTCTGGCTACAACCAAATCCCTGTTGCTTTAGAGGATCAACATAAGACCACCTTTACTTGTCCCTTTGGAACCTTTGCTTATCGTCACATGCCTTTTGGTCTTTGTAATGCCCCCGCGACTTTCCAAAGATGTATGATGAGTATTTTCTCCGATATGGTGGAAGAATTCTTGGAAATATTTATGGACAATTTTTCAATCTACGGATCATCTTTTTCCCAATGTCTCACTCATTTAGAACTCGTCCTAAAACGTTGTAAGGAGAAATCACTCGTGCTTAATTTGGAAAAATGTCATTTCATGGTAAAAAAAAGGGGGATAGTTCTAGGTCATGTCGTCTCAAAAGATGGCCTTGAAGTCGATAAATCCAAAATCGATTTGATTGCTAATATACCCCCTTCTAAGTCTGTTAAGAATGTTCATTCATTTCTTGGCCATGCGAGATTCTATAGAAGATTCATTAAGGATTTCTCGAAAATTTCAAAACCTCCCTCGAACTTACTTGCCAAAGACGTCAAGACTGAATTTTCCAATGATTGCAAAACATCTTTCGAAACTCTTAAGTCAATCTTGACCACAACTCCCATCATTAAACCCCCTGATTGGGCTCAACCCTTTGAACTTATGTGTGATGCTTCTGATTTTGCGATTGGAGCCATCTTAGGTCAGCGAATCGATAAACTCCCTCGAGTTATTTATTATGCTAACAAAACCTTAAGCGAGGCCCAACTGAATTACTAAACTACTGAAAAGGAATTTTTGGCAGTTGTCTTCGCTCTTGAGAAATTCAGACCATATCTCATAGGATCCAAAGTCATAGTTTACACTGACCATGCTGCCTTACGATATTTGCTTTCTAAAAAGGATGCCAAGGCCCGCTTGATTCATTGGATCCTTCTTCTTCAAGATTTTGACATAGAAATCCGAGATAAAAAGGGTTCTGAAAATGTTGTAGCTGATCATCTCTCTCGAATTGTGCACGGAAATGTTGATGACACCCAAATCGATGACTACTTTCCCGAAGAACAAATCCTTTCCATCTCTAACACCCCTTGGTACGCTGACACTGAGAATTATCTTGTCAAGCAACAAACACCCACTGAATGGTCGAAACAAGATAGGCAAAAATTTCTCTCTAAAGTTCGAAACTTCTATTGGGATGACCCATATCTTTTCAAATACTGTCCAGACCAAATCATTTGAAGGTGTGTACCCAATCATGAACACCAAATTATTCTCTCTTTATCACATGACCATGCTTGTTGCGGTCATTTTGGAGCAAGAAAAACTGCTGCAAAAGTATTGCAAAGCTATTTTCATTGGCCCACACTCTTTCGTGACGCTTTTGAATTTTGCTCTAAATGCGATCGATATCAAAGAATGGGTCGAATCACTAAGCGAAACATGATGCCTCCCAACCCCATTTTAGTGATTGAATTATTCGATGTTTGGGGCATCGATTTCATGGGACCATTTCCCAACTCATTTTGGAATCTTTACGTCTTGCTTGCGGTAGACTATGTCTCAAAATGGGTTGAAGCCATCCCGACCAAGACCAACGACAACAAGGTTGTTATCAAATTCCTCAAAGAAAACATCTTTTCGCGCTTTGGCACACCTCGAGCTATCATTAGCGATAATGCCACTCACTTCTGTAATCGTGCTTTTGAGTCCTTGCCCAAGAGATACTCAATCACACACAAGCTGTCGACCCCTTACCATCCACAAACTAGTGGGCAAGTAGAAGTTTCCAATAGACAAATAAAACAAATTCTTGAGAAAACCGTGAATTCCAATAGAAAGGATTGGTCCTTAAAACTGATTGATGCACTTTGGGCATTTTGCACTTCTTACAAAACCAATCTAGGAATGTCATCATATTGGTTAGTCTTTGGGAAGGCCTGTCACTTACCTCTTGAATTAGAGCATCGTGCTCTTTGGGCAATTAAACTTTTGAATTTTGACTTAGAGAAGGCCGTAGGAAGTTACAGATCTCAGAACTAGAGGAACTAAGAAATGAAGCATATGAAAATGCAAAAATCTTTAAAGAAAGAACCAAAGCCCAACACGACAAGAACATACTTCGTAAGGAATTCAATGCAGGACAAAAAGTTCTTTTATACGACTCTAGACTTCACTTGTTTCCAGGAAAACTCAGATCTCGATGGACTGGACCTTATGTTGTGAAAACAGTATATCCTCATGGAGCAGTTGAAATTGAAAATCCTAAGGATGGAAAAGTCTTTAAAGTAAATGGTCAACGACTGAAACCATTTTTGGAATTCGAGCAATACGAAGACGATGACCTTATCGATCTTCATGAGCCTGATCATCCACCATGAAATCAGGTGGTACATGTTCTTTTTCTTTTATTTTTCATTTTTCCCCCCTTCCATTTTGGTCTGCATACCTTAGACAGTTGGGACACTGTCTCAGTCTTGTGTGGGGGAGTCAAGTCTGCATCACATCATCTCAAAAAAAAAAGCCACACACACACACGACTTATTTTAAAGTGATACCACGAAATAAGTTTACAATTTTTAGTCAGTTGATAGTATTTTTTTCTCTCAACTTAGATCGAATAAGAAATATAGTGAAAAGTTTAATTTTGAGGGATAATAGTGTAACCGGTACATAGGGAGATTCTTAGGTGATGGCCATGAAATCTATTCTATATTGTAGTCTTTGTTTAAATAAGTAGAGGACTTAAAATACTTATATTGGCTTTCGAATCTTTAAAACTAAGTTGTGTTAAGTTGAATTCGCGTAACTCTCTTTTTTGCTTATATTTTCAATAATAATAATAGTAATCCAAGGGTATCCAACATTGCTTATATATCAAGCATTGGTATGCAAACCCGCCAAGCTCTATCTGACATGTTGTGACAAAGTCAACGTTGGAATATCTTGGTCTCATTTTATGAGATTGGACATCTAAGGATTACCGACATGTTGTTGACAAAGTCATCGTCGGTCTGCACAATCCACCATGCTCTGTCCTAACTCTCCGTCAATCCGCAAGGCAGTGTATGGGTGGTAAACCTTAGTCTTTTAAGTTAGGTGTATGTAATTAATCATAAATTTTAAAATTTTATAGAATAGAGAATAAGCGATGATGCCCAAACACTTCTTGACCTTATTGATTTGACTAGCCAAAGAAAATAATAATACCACTTTTCAAACTGTGCCAAGCAAACTAAGAATCTATTTCATGGCTGCACTATGTTATCAACCGAACCAACTGGCCAAGCTGGAATTTAAAATTTGAAAACTTGAATTATACTAAAAATTTGTGACAAGTTGAGGTATCTAAAATAAAATTAACTGACTAGAAATTGTTAACTTAATTTGTTGTACCATTTTTCTGAAACAAGTCGTGTTGTCATTTTTGTTTTGTTTTGTTTTTGTATATATTCATTGCATTCATGTAGTTGCTTTAGATCCACACATACTACTTTTGGATTTTGTGGGTAGTATCCACTAAAAACCCTCACGAGACACCACTCGTCCAACTAGGGACACCTAGAGGTTTGACGCCTTGTTGCATACGCTCAATGCAATCGTGTTTCCTACGAAAGTGTGACCTATCTAGTTTAGCTTTTCATATTTTTTTATTTATATTTCTTTCTTTTCACTCGAGGACGAGTAAAAGATAAGTGTGGGGGTATTTGATTAACATGTAAAAGTGTTAATTTTTATGCTTTATCTTATCTTTATTGTAAATAAATGAATTTTACATTGGGTATTTTTCATATATTTTCACAGGTCGTTCATCAATCCTCATGCACCCCGAAAAGCAAGATATTACACAAGAAAAAAAGATCAACTTCGAAGATTTTATCTCATGTGCTTTTGGAGTCTAATAAGAGTCCATATTTGGAAGAATTAATCACATACAATTTGATTACCAATCAATCAGCCACATGGAAGATATGGAAGAACTGAAGATTTTATCTTATTCACTTCTGGAGTCTAAGAAGAGTCCATGTTTGGATGAATTAATCACATGCAAATCTTTTGTCAATCAATTAGCCACATGGAAGATTTGGAAGATATGGAAGATATTCACCATGATATGCTCAGATATTCTTAAAGATTATTCCCAAACAAGCTTGGTCAAGAAAGGCATGAGATATGATAATAATTCTTAGGAAAAGAGGCCCATTTATTCCTAGAACTGATTAGGGTTTGGCCTATCCCACCTATAAATATACGTTGTACTCATTGTAAATGGGATGCCATTTTTTTATTCTGTATTCTCATTTATGAATAACAAAGTTTTTCATCATTTTAGTTTATTGTCTTTTTCTTTCATAACAATTTGTGTGTCTACTCAATTAGTTTTGGTAGAACACATATTGTTATTTTCTTTTATTACTGCATGTTAGCGATTGACCGATGATTAGATTCAACGGTAGTCCTACTTTTAATTTTCTATTATTGTTCTAGTTGTTATTTTCTTTTTCTAGTAATTGGTTTCTTTCTTTTCAGTTGTTGAATTTGATATTGATCTGATGAGATTCAGATCAATAGTAAATTCAATACATTAATTCAAAAACTTCTCCAGATTTTGCCTAACTCGCCTTAGAATAGATAAATAATAAGATTTAGAACACCTCCCTGTGATTCGACCTACATATTACGCGACCTGTACGCTTGTAGAATTTATTTTCAAATTTCGTGCTTTTCTAGTTCATAGGAAAGCATCGATCACCGCCCTAT
This sequence comes from Allium sativum, assembly GCA_030737875.1. Taxonomy (NCBI): domain Eukaryota; kingdom Viridiplantae; phylum Streptophyta; class Magnoliopsida; order Asparagales; family Amaryllidaceae; genus Allium; species Allium sativum. The sequence goes on along the minus strand of CM060912.1, from coordinate 23,710,076 downwards.
GGGGCGTAAATAAAGAGCCACTAGGGACTCAAATCCGAGGCACCTCATTCCATCATCCACATAAGTAAAAATGTCTGGGCTCCATACCATGACACTATTTCTAGCTAGAAAGAAACGTATGTCCTCCCTGCAGTCCTCTCCCGTCTCTGGTTCATACCGGGGTGTGAGGCTCGCGAAGTAACGCTATACACAAAGTTATGCTAATTTAAAGCTGTGTTTTGATCATCAACCACAAGACTCTGCTTTTCAACAAATGACTTGATCATTTACATCTTGGCATGCCACATTGACAATTCACGCTATGCGACTGATGTCTACCAATATATAACCTCTAAGCTTGTACATCTAAGAGAAGGGTGTTAAGCAAGAGAATAAATTCTCCGCCACCAAACAGATATATATTTAAAAGGAATCAATCAGCATAGAATAAAATCCAATGTCATACATACATCTATTTACAAGTTCGTTCTGCGTTTGAACGAAACCGGAGACACCTCATTCCTCGTTCCATATGTCCATTACGGAAGAGAGGCTCTCGCATATCCGGACAATCTACAAGTACGTCCGGACAACTACCACTGTAACCCTTTCCTGGGAGCTAACCAATCCAGGGCATCAGTAGTCATCCATTCGATGTGAAGATCGTCGGTCTTCAATCCACCGTCTTCAAATCTTGGACTTCTAATCGTCGATGAATTATTTGAAATGAGAATTAACTCGATCTTTTTAAATAATTCGCGAATATATATTATTCAAATCAATTCTTTTCATTCCATATCGTTTATAATATTTTATAACGATTTATCGCTATTTTTATTTATATAAAAACAACCATTTTTAATTAAACGACGCTTCAGGTCATTACACGGCCCTAGCGTTGTTTTCATCAAAATTTGATTTTCACATTTATCAAAATCTAACCGTTGGATCTTAGCAAATTTTATATCGTTGGAAAGATCTTTCCAAAGCGAACCCAACGGTTCCAGTATTGGGAAAATCTGACTGTCGGATCTCTCAGTATAATCGTTTGAAGTTACGATTCCAAATTTCGAACTGTAGCAGTGCGATTTGTTTTATTTTAATTTATATATATATATATATAAATATATATAAATTCATTGGACGATTTCAACACCATTTATCTAACTAGAGTCTTTTATATATGATTCATCTTTACATTAAAATGTAAATTTCTAATGTTAACACTTTCTATAAAACTAGAATCTTTTTATATGTTTCATCCCACATTAAAAATGTACTTTTAATGTTAACAAATTTTCTTTCAATAATGATCATTTTTAAATGATTCTCTTTACATAAAAATGTAATTTTTTATGTTAAACAATTTACTTTCAGCCATGATCATTTTTAATGATTCTCTATATATAAAAAATGTAACTTTTTATTGAATCATATTTCATTTACAATAAAAATGTAATCTTTTTATTGTTAACTTCTTTATATTAAACAAATGAAATTTAATGTAAGAACATATTCCATTTCAAATAATGATCATTTTTAATCTACAATAAAAATGTAAATTTTTATGTTAACATATTTTCAGTACACATAACGATCATTTTTAATCTTTTCTTATATACAATAAAAATGTGCATTTTTATTGTTAACAAATTTGCATTTAAAAAAAATGGACATTTTTAACCTTTTCTTATATGCAACAAAAATGTGCATTTTTAGTGTGAATATATTTTCATTTCAAATCAATGCATATTTTTAATCTCTTATTTACATAAAATAAAAAAAATGTAAATTTCAATGTAAAAACATCTTTATTTAACAATGATTCTTTTATATGAAATCATATATTACATTGAAAATGTAATTTTCCTTATCTTTCTTTTATTACATTAAAAATGTTATCTTTCTTATGTAACCGTTTATTACATTAAAATGTAGTTTCTCTTATATAATCTTTTATTACATTAAAATATAATCTTTCTTAGTAATCTTTTATTACATTAAAATGTAATCTCTTATATAATCTTTTATTACATTAAAATGTAGTCTTTCTTATGTAATCTTTTATTACATTAAAATGTATATTTTCTTATGTAATCTTTTATTACATTAAAATATAAATTTTCTTATGTAATCTTTTATTACATTAAAATTTAATTTTTAAATGTTAACACATTTTTAACAAAGTTTAATCCTTTTAATGAATCCTTTATTACATTAAAAATGTAATTTTAAATGTTAACACATTTATTAAACAATACTTCTTTTTCTATTGATTCATTTACATTGAAAATGTAAATTTCAATGTAAAAACATTTTTATTTAACAATGATTCTTTTTTTAATGTTTCATTTACATTAAAAATGTAAATTTCAATGTAAACACATTTTTATATAACAATGCTTATTTTTAATGTTTCATTTACATTAAAAATGTAAATTTCAATGTAAACACATTTTTATAAATGCTCATTTTTAATGTTTTATTTACATTAAAAATGTAAATTTCAATATATAAACATTTTTTATTTAACAATGCTCATTTTTAATGGTTCATTAACATTAAAAAATGTAAATTTCAATATATAAACATTTTTATTTAACAATGCTCATTTTTAATGGTTCATTAACATTAAAAATGTAATTTTCAATATATAAACATTTATATTTAACAGTGCTCATTTTTAATGGTTTATTAACATTAAAAATTTAAATTTCAATATATAAACATTTTATTTAACAATGCTCATTTTTAGTGGTTCATTATCATTAAAAATGTAAATTTATTGTTAAATAATTTTCATTCTAAATGATGATCATTTTTTATTTTATATATACAATAAAAATCTAATTTTTATTGTTCAAACAATTTTTATCATAACATGAATATTTCACAACATATAAATATTTTAAAAAAAATCGACAGCATAACGGCTGGGTGATTAAAAATCGGTGTAACAACCCGGAAAATCAGAACCAATTTAAAATTTTATTTTAAAGGAATTTTGTTAGAAAATGCATCAGAATTTGAAAAAAAATAGTATTCCATTATTAAATTAAATTATTGGATTTAAAAAGTTTTTTTTATAAATTACACAAATAATTTTTCTATCCATTCACATTTCATGCAAGATTACTTTTCTTTCCTATTCCTTTTCTAATTTCCTCAAATTCAGTGCTTTTTCTCTCCACTCTATTTCTCCGTTAATGTAGCATTCATTGTTTCCTATTTAATGCATACGTTGCCCATTTCTATTTAAATATAATAAAAATATGCTAAAACAAACAAATGGAGAGAAAGTTTCTTTATTAGAATTACACCTTTCTCTCTTCCTTTCATTTATTTCTTAACGTTACAATTCTTAAATAAATAAATAAAAAGAAAAAAAAAACGCATTAAGACAAAACACATGAAGAGCTAATGCACCCTCTACCCATTCTAATTCCTTTCTCTTTCTTCTATTTATTCTTATGTCACTCCTCTTACCTTCCATTCATATTTCACATATTATTCCTTCCTTTTTCTCCATTAAGTGCACATTTATTTCTTTCCTTACTTCTACGTTCATGCATCTTATTTCATTTGCATGTTCTCATTCATTATGTTTTCATCCCCTTATTCTCCTTTCTGTTTTCTTTCTTGTTATTTTTTCTCTAAAAACAAAAAATCCTCATATATATATATATATATATATATATATATATATATATAATCCCCTTATATATCTATTCTTGTTTACATTATCTGTATGTATTTGTAGACATTTTCGTTGCCTTATTCTTGTCTGTGCAATTTAATATGTTCCATACAATTATGATGTTATATGTTTTGAAATTAAAGAAGACACACAAATTTATAACGATTAGCATCAAACAATTTCTCATGCATTCATTTTCTTTGTTTTCTCTTTCTCTTTGTGATTTGTTTTTGAATTTTTAATATGAGATAAATATTGCCACCTCAGCCTTAATAAACCACGTTTAATTTATTTATAACTTACCTAATACAAAGGGTCATCTTAGTTAAATAAATCATGTATATATCTTTTCATTTCTCATTCTCTATCATAAAATTCTAATTCTCCTTCTTCCTTTCTGAATCTAGATCTACATCTCAAAAATTCATGAAGAAAAATTTCCTCAACATCCATTTGCAAATGAAGAATCAAGGAAAACTTAATTCATGGAAATTCCATGCCATATTTTCAACAACTTAATTCATGGAAATTAAAGAGATTCTCCTGCTCTTTATTTCTATACGGACATGATGAATTTTCATGGCCTTCTCTACTCGCAACTGCCACTCAAAGTCGATATCTTTACAGCGTTTTCGGGTGAGGCTAGGCCCACCGAGTTGGAGAACGCGAGTGTTGGGTTCAATGTTCTGCTGTGTTTCACGAATAAGAAGGAAAGAAGCCGACCAAATTTTCTTAAGGTTAATCCTTAATTAATTCATTTGATAAATTAAATGTTTAAAATTGTGTAACTTTGTCAAACGAAATCAGAATTGCATGAAATCGGTTGCGTTGGAATTAAAAAAATGAGATCTACGCGATGGAACAGACCAGATCTGAAATCGAGCCTGTTGGAAATTCAGATAAAATCATGGTGAGATCTCTATTTTAAAATAAAATTAATTATTTATCGCGATGTGAAATTTATATTTATACTATATAGAATTCATGTTGGTGTTGTATAAAATTGTAATTGTTTGTGATTACGTTGAACAACTGAATTTAATTGTGTATATTCAAGTTTGTCAAAATGTATGCATACAATAAAAACCATATTTTATTGTATATAATAAAATAAAAACAGTTTAATACATGTTTGGCATTAAAAAGTAATTTTCTTATGTTAGATTAGAAATAAAATAAAAACATGTTATTACATGTTTTGCTATTTAAAAAGACATTTTTAATATGTTAGTGTAAAATAAAATAAAAATATGTTATCACACGTTTTGCTATTTTAAAAGACATTTTTAATATGTTAGAGTAAAATATAAAGAATAACATGTTACCACATGTTTGGTTAAATAATAAAGATTACATTTTAATTACATATGGTGATCATTAAAAACATGTCAATTTTTGTAAAATCATGTCATGTAGTTTAAATATGTCATTTTTGTAATCTCATGTTATGTTAGAGTTAAAATATCATTTTTGTTAGAGTAGAATAAAAATAACATTTTTGTTTGAAATTTTATATTAGAATAAAAATAACATTTTTGTTTGGAATGTTATATTAGATTAAAAATAACGTTTTTGTTATAAAATTATCATTTTAGATAAATTGTCATGTTAGATGAAAAATAACATTTTGTGATAAAAATGTCATTTTAGATTAATGTCATGTTAGGATAAAATTGTCATTTTAGATAAAAATGTCATGTTAGATAAAAATATCATTTTAGATAAATATGTCATTTATGTTAGGGATGGAAATATAGAAACTTCAAAATTCACATTTTTAATGTAAAGATAAAATATATAAAATATATAAAATATTCATTATATGAATAATAATGTTGAAACATTAAAATTTACATTTTTAATGTAAAGCATGAATTATGTAAAATGATCATTGGTTGAAATATAAAAAAATTAACAATACAAAGTTTACATTTTTATTGTATATGAGAAAATCTGAAAAATGAACATTTGTTTTAAAAGATTCAAGTTAATAAAATTTTGTTTACGTTAAAATTTACACTTTCATGTATGTATGAGTCATATTAAAAGATTCATTTTTTTGGAAATTTATTTTCACGTTAAAATTTACATTGTTAATGTAAAAATGAATCATTAGAAAAAGATTCATTGCTTGGAAAATGTTTTTACATTAAAATTTACATTTTTAATGTAAACGAATCATATGAAAATAAAAGATTCATTGTGTAATAAAAATATATTTTGACACTGAAATTTACATTTTTAATGTAAATAAATCATTAGAAAAAGTTTCATTGTTTAATATATTATGTTAACATTAAAATTACATCTTTAATGTAATAATGGATTGATAAAAAAGATTAAACTTCGGTAAAAAAAGTGTTAACGTAAGAAAGTATATTTTTTATGTACAAACGATTATACAAAAAGATTAAAATTTGATTATAATATGTTTACATTAAAAAGCTCATTTTTAATGTATAAAAGGATTCAATAAAAAGACCATTGTTTGATAAAAGTGTTTTTACATTAAAAATTACATTTTTAATGTAAGTAGGAATAATTAAAATATGCATTGTTTAATATTAACATTTACATGTTATAGAAGTAGAAATGTTCGTTTGTTTGAAATCAACATTAACATGTTAGAAAAGTAGAAAAATGTACATTGGTAAACATTTTTATGATTATGTTAGTGACATTAGAAACAATTCAAACGGAATTATTATTGTTTAAATTTATTAACCAATGATTTATGTATGTAAACTGTTGTTGTTTGAAAACCCCACACGGGTATTGGGATGACATTTGTCATACACTAGTCCCAATATTTAGTTGTATGTCAACCGATGGGTTGACAGTCTGTGATGAGCATTATTTATTTATTTATTTTAACGCTCACACAGTTATAAATTTCACTCTGGATGTGAATGGATTGTTTATTGATTATTTCTCATTATTGTTATATACATGCGATGTATGAAATCCATATAACTGAAATTATATGGTAATTGATTGAGTCGCATTCCAATTCAGATTATTTTTAACGTAAAATATATTTAAAATAAAGAATCTTTTGAAATAAAAATATATTTAAAATTATGAATATTTTAAAATAATATTCAGTGTAAAATAAAATTATGATTTCTATGTCCCTTTTTAGACGAATATAATAATATAAAAATGTGAAGCCGAAATAAGTAGCGAACATTATTTTAACTCGAACGGGTTTATCGATCGATTTGATTTACTTTATAATGAACATCGAAAGAAGTGATTTATAAATCTAGTATTTCAAAAATATAAATATTTGATATGATAAAGATATATAATATTCAATTTTTATTTAAAATTGAAAAACGAAGTTAAAATCATTTTAAAATGTATTTATAAATATTTTATAAAATAAGTTTTAAAAAGGAAACCGACGAAATATATATAATATATTATATATTTATATAATATATTATATATTTATATAATGGCCTGAATATAACGCGTCGCGCAGCGTCCGTTCGCGAATTTCGACCATTAACTTCAAATTGATGCAACGGAAGATCCGACCGTCGGATTCTCCTAAAACCGGAACCGTTGGGTTCGTATCGGAAAGAGCTTTCCAATGAATATAAGAGATTTGAAATCTAACGGTTGGATTTGGAATTATGCCAAAATCAATTTTAGAAAAGGTCGGTGTAAGTGCAGTTCGGTGGTCGTTATTGGAAACCGACTGTACAGGCCTTAATAAAAATTTTGGAAAAATTATGTAAAATCATAATAAACGATTTAAAAGTTTTTGGATGAAAAATTCCATATTTGAAAAGATAAAAATATATTTTTATCGAAATGAACTAGTTATAAACTAGAATAAATCTTTTAAATTAAGATTTAATGAAATTTACCAATTGATAAATGTCTAATTGGAATAAAATAAAATAAATTGGATTTTTGGGTTTGTCATGAATGGTGTCTTCAATAACACTGTTCTTAAACCCAGTTAAGAAAAGAACAATTCTTTTAATTAAGATTAGTAGAGTTTCCAATTATATTTAGAAATTAGAATAAAATAAAATGTGAATCGGGTTTATAATGAACTGTGTTTTTAAACGACATTTGTTCTTTAACCCAATTAACAGTGAAAATATAGTTTGGAAGTTATAAATCTTTTATTAAGATTTAATGGAAATTCTCCAAAGGAAAGTTTTCCAATTTAATATATTAAATTGGAATTGAATGGGATTCGATTTAATAATAATCGAGATGAGATTCTGTAAAAAGAAGACCGTTACTATATATGGAATTTAAAAGGCTTTGTTGTTATTCCATTTGTATTAGTAGTCTGATACAGAAATTTATATTGATTATATATTAATTTGATTTCTGTGAAAATTTCATGTATAATGGAAGATGATTTTTGGGTTTATCATGAACTGTGTTTTAAATGACATTGGTTCTTTAATCCAGTAAAAGACAAGATTAATTACTTAAAGTTGAATAATCATAAAGTAATGATTTTTGATATTAAAACCAAATTAGAGTTTTAATGAATCTCTAAAAAGAGGATTAAAGAATAAATTTAAAAGAATTTATCTTTGATAAAATTAATGGGAACCTTTCCCTAATAATGTGAATATTTTATTAAAAGAATATTCTGAATTGGAATGAGGCGTATGATGTGTTTCTATAGCACTTAATTATTGATTATAAAATATGCGAGTTATTCGGAAAGACTGGGATTAACCCATTATGAATAATTAATACGACGATTAAAAGTCGAAGATGAAGACGGCGGTTGAAGACTGGAGATCTTCACATCATTCGGGTGATTACTGATGTCTTGATTGGGAGGCATCCCAAGACAAGGTAATAAGTGGTGATCGTCCAGACGTACTTAAAGATCGATGGATATGCGAGAACCTCTCTCCTGTATTGGACATATGGGATGAGGAATAAGGTGTCTCCGGTTTCGTTCAGACACAAAACGAACTTGTAAATGGATGGTATGTCTGACGTTGTATTCCTTTATGTTGTATTCGTTGATCTCTGCTAAATATATATCTATTTGGTGGCGGAGAATTTATTCTCTTGCATAACACCCTTCTCTGAGACGTACAAGCTTAGAGGTTATATATTGGTAGAAATCAATGAAATGGTATGGATTGACAATGTGGCATGCTAAGATGCAAATGATCAAGGCTTTTATTGAAAAGCAGAGCCATGTGGTTGATGATCAAAGCACAGCTTATTTAGGCATAGCTTTGTGTATAGCGTTACTTCGTGAACCTCACACCCCGGTAAGAGTCAGAAATGGGATAAGGGAATGCAGGGAGTGCACGCGTTTCTTTCTAGCTAGAAGTGGTATCAGGGTTTTGCAAACCCTGACATTTTACTTATGTGGATGATGGATTATGAGGCCTCAGTTTTATTGGTCGATAGTGACCAATTTATAGGTTCAATAGGATCGAGAAGTGTGTGTTCAGGCATAATTAATCCACTAAAGTATTTGTGGACTGGCCCTGCAGGATCCAAGGGTTCGCCAACGTCCGAATCCTGAGACATTTGCTAGAGTGTCTCAAATCGGTATGGAGATTATACCTAGCCTTGACTCATGATGGAAACCCAACTTCCAATACGATACCGTACGGTTTTGAATGTAAAACTAGTATAAAGACATAGTATATGGTAGCTATGTCGTCTGTGATTGATACAGTATGATTGAAATGATTTTGAAACATATATACACTAATAATAATATCAAATCCATTTTATCATATCAAGCATTTTTGAGCATTATAAGGTAAAACTCTATCCTCCTGTTTGCGTTGCATTGTGTGATGGGACTTGAGTTTTATAATGGTTTCATTTTTCTAAAAAGCATTGCATTGTTTAACGATTTACTTTATTTATGCACCGGCAATCCAATGGAGTAAACCCTTTCCGCTCGGCGTGGTCCTGTGATTAGCCTTATTATTAAATTAGATAAGTAAGATTTCTCATACCAATCCCATGACTAACCTATAGTTTGTTTCACTTTGAAAACTCGGGTGCCCCCTTTTCCAACGGGCAGTCGAGTAGCTTATTTTGCAGATATATTGAGCAGGATTCTGGATCAAAGCTTAAAGCTGTGCCCAGAGCAATGATAGTCTTCCGCTGCCTTGTATTACATTTATTGTAATTTAATCTTCTGTTGTGGTATTTATTTCGATGTACTCTGATATTATGTACTCTGGTGTAACATTATTATAATGTTTATAAAAGTCTTCTGTTATTTGTTCTAATGTGTTGTATTCCCAGAGTTAGCGTATTCGGGTTTTGAACGGTCTTGGTCGATTTTGCGATCTATTAGGTTCGGGCGAAATCCGAATCGTTACAGGCACCGTCCCTTGTACGGCTCCTCGCGCTAACCTAGGCCTCGCAATGATACATGGGTTTTATTTTCCTAACACAATTTTTTCCACTATACAACCCATTTTCACAATTTCAACCAATTTCGTTTCAACCACAATCAATCACCAAAAAATCAACCAATCTCACACCACAAAACAATCAAATCGTCCATGGTCTGTGGACGACGGTGTCCGGAGTTTCTAAACTCCGTCTGCAACCTAATATAATTTTATTCAATTATTTTTGGATTCGGAAATCTCACTTTGATTTTTATTTCTTATAAAACTGTAGAAAGCTCCAAAAATTCTCTAGTCAGTTCTGAAATGTAGATTTCGAATTTATGGTCCCAGTGTTTCCTGTTTCATCAGATTTCGACATCGTATCAAAAGGTTGTGTATTTTTAAAGGTTCACAACAATTTAGAGTTAATTAATGTAATAATTAAATAAAAAAGTCAACCTTCTTCTTTAAAAAAAAACAAAGCCGACAGTTTCTACTTTTCTTCAAACCTAGGGTCCGATTTTTCGCTCCAACCGAGACATGAAGCGACGATCGGAATATGCCACGCTGTAGAGCTAGGAGCGGCGCTCCGTTTGGTGGTAGAGGCGTTCAGTGCAGTAGTGGATCGAGGGAGATACGGCGGACGACGTGGGTCAGCTTCGGGGGCGCGGTTCTCGATGGGTACTCAACGATAGGGGGCAAATTGGGTATGGACGTGGAGAGGAGGGAGAGCACAACAAAAATCTTCAAAGGACCTATGGGTTTTGTTGATTAGTTTGAGAAAAATCGGGAGAGAAAGGTGTGAGGTTTTCTGGCTATTGATCGTAAGGTTGGCGGCTGTATACGATGAGAACGACTAGGGTTTTGGAAATCCTTTTTTATACCCTTTTTAATCAATTTATTTATTATTTAATTCATAAAATATTTGTTTAACAATCTAAACTCCAAATCGAACCCAACGACTATTGCTCCTAGCTAAATACCCCTATTCCGGACACAATGGACTAGGTCTCATCAGTCCATTTGATAGTTTTAGTCCATTTTTCTTTAAATTAAAATATAAAACATTTAATTATTTAATTTGATCGTACATTTTAATTTACCGGGGCTACATACTGACTCTGAAATTCCCAAAAAATAAATCTAGTTATATTTTGATGATACGGTCCTAACAAAATTAATTTCGTCGAATTTGGAGACCGTTTGTAAAATGGACATTTTCTGGTCGATCGAAATTGACTGAAATTGACAAAACACGTTTTGATTTACCACGCTCACATATTTATTAAAAAAAGTACGAAAATTTGGAATCTTGCAATAATTTGACATTCCGGATCCAACCAAAGTGGTTTTGTCGAAAACGGAGGTCGTTTGCAAAATGGCTATTTATAAGGGCTATATATTGCATTAAATTCCATAACTACTATTCTGAAAATTCAAATGGCCATAACTTTTTATTCCCGCTATGAAATTTCAATTTTTCAGATTCGTTCGAAAGATATTTTTAAACAGATTTAAATATTTTTAGTTTTACTGAAATCCGATTTATTTTGAATTCTGTACATTCAGTCAAAGTTCAAATTCAAATTTTCAAACTACCGTGCTCTTTCTAACTTCTTTTATAATTAAAATAAATATATTCATTCTAACTTTGATTTAAATAAAATTTTAACCATTATTATTTAAAATAAATTATTTTAACTATTCAAAATTCAATAAAATAGCCAATATAAAGATTTTAAATTGGTTCTGATTTTCCGGGTGTTACAATCTCCCCCACTTATAAACTTTTCTTCCCCGAAAAGGAAACAACAGTAAAGTAGGAAACAAAACGGAAAATGTAAAATATTGTAAATGTACCTTGCACCAGAGCTAATCAAAGATATCCACTCTGCACTGGGGATAAGCCTATTTGATGCTATCCTCGGTCTCCCATGTACAGTCTCTAGGATCTCCGCTCCACTACACTTTGACAAGATGAATTCTCTTACTTCTCAGAATTCGGGTTTCCTTGCCAACAATCTTCAATGGCTCTCTTCTAACTGCTAAGCTTAGGGTAATCTCCAAATCTTATTGTGCAGCTTCTTCCACAATCAAGTCTGGATCATGTATATGATTTCGAAGTTGAGCCACATGGAATACATCATGTACCCATAGAAACCAGTTAGGCAACTGAACCCTGTAAGCGAGAGTTCCAATCCTTTCGAGTATAGAAAATGGACCAATGAACCTCGATGCCAACTTCCCTGTCTTTCCGAAACGAACTACTCCTCTCAATGAGGAAACCCTCAAGTATACATAATCGCCCACAAAAAATTCTAAATCCCTTCTTCTTGAATCTGCATAACTTTTCTATCAGCTCTGAGCTGCTAGTAATCGCTTCATAATTAAATCAACTTTATCCGAAGCTTCTCGAATCATGTCGGGACCCAATACCAGTTGATTTCTTGGTTCTACCCAACATCGGGAGATCTACAAGGTCTACCATATAATGCTTCAAATGACGACATTTGCTAGCTTGCTTGGTAACTGTTATTATAAGAGAACTCAACCAAATGCAAGTGATCTTCCCGTGATCCACCAAAAGCAAGAATACATGCCCGCAACGAGTCTTCCAGTATACGGTTCACCTTCTCAGTCTGGATATCTTCTTGAGGATGATAAGCGGTGCTCAGATTTAACTTTGTCCCCATCTCTTCTTGGAATGCTTCCTAGAATTTACTAGCAAATATCGAATCACGATCACTAACAATGCTACTGGGAACTCCATGTAGTCTGACAATTTCTTTGAAATAAATTTTCGTCGGACTTTGAGCTATTCTAGTAGATCTGACAGGAATGAAATGGGTGGTCTTTGTGAAATGATCTACGATCACCCAAATACTGTCATTTCCTTTTTTGGTTCAGGGCAAGCCATCAATAAAATCCATGGAAATTTGATCCCACTTCCAACATGGAACCTCTAGTGGTTGTAACAATCCAGTAGGTTTTTGCTAATCACTTTGGACTTGCTGGCAAGTACAACACCTACTAGCATATATGAAATATCATTTTTCATGATTTCCACCAGAACGTGCGCTTGAGATCATGATACATTTTACTCACCCCTGGTCGAATACAAAGCTTGGAATTGTGAGATTCATCCATTACTTCCCTTCTGAGCTCAGGAATATTCAGGACACAAATTCAGCCTAATAACCTCAGAACTCCTTTATTATCAATCTGGAAACTCGAGGGTTCGCCTTCCCGAACTCTTTTACTAATTCTCTAAATAAATTCATCATCTTTCTAAATAGCAGAGATTTTTTCAATCAATGAAGGCGTAATAAGGAGATTAGCGATAATGGCATTCTTTTTGCTAAGCGCATTTGCTACAACATTGACTTTCGCTGGAGTATACAAAATATCCAGATCCTATGCCGCAAGAAATTCTAACCAACGCTGCTGCCTCAAATTCAAATCTCTTTGGGTGAACAAATACTTCAATGAATTATGATCTATATATAATTCGAACATCTCACCCAAAAGATAGTGCATCCATATTTTCAAAGCAAACACGATGGCTAACAACTCAAGATCATGAGTAGGATATCTTTTCTCATGTGGCTTCAATTGATAGCTAGCATAAGCAACTACTTTGCCTCTTTGCATTAATATCGCACCAAGACTTTCAATAGAGGCATCTGTATAGACTTTCAAATCTTGATTTCCATCAATAATGGTCAATACTGGAGCAGTATCAACCTTAATTTCAGCTCTTGGAAAGCTGCCTCACATTAAGGCGTCCAATTAAACTTTGTACGCTTCTTGGTAGCTTCGTTAGTGGACCAGATAGCTTTGAAAATTCCTTAACAAATTTATGATAATAGCCAGCCAATCCTAGAAAACTTCTGACTTCAGTAGGCGTGCTAGACAGCTTCCAATCTTGAATAGTTGTGATCTTACTTGGATCCACCGAAATTCCTTCCTTCGATACTACATGACCGAGGAACTTTACTTCTTCTTGCCAGAATATGCATTTAGAAAATTTTGCCTTTAAAACATTCTTTCTCAGAATTTCCAAAACTTCTTCCAAATGCTTCTCTTGCTTGGTAGTTGACTTAGAGAAGATTAAGATGTCGTCAATGAAAACCAGCACAAATTTATTCAAGACATCGCAGAATACTCTGTTCATTAAATCGACAAAGTAAGCAAGAGCATTGCATAAACTGAACAGCATTACTAACCACTCATAAAATATTTCTGGACCTTTGAAATCTGTCAAAGGAACACATTCTTCGGCAATCCGCAGTTGATGGAAACCTGTAGCTAGGTCCATTCTAGAAAATACTTTCGCTCCATTTAAATGATCCAACAAATCATCTATATGGGGTAATGGATATTTATTCTTGAGTGTCTGCTTATTTAAATCTCGGTAATTAACACATAATCTGAGAGTACAGTCTAACTTTGGGACAAACACTACTGCTGCTCCCCAATTCGAAAAGCTAGGCTTGATCAAACCTTTCAATAAAAGCTGTTTAGTTTGATTACCAAATTCTTCTTTCTCCTTCCATGTCATTATTCTAATAGGATGCACAACTGGCCTTGCATTCGAAACTAAGTCAATCCTGAAGTCAATTTCTCTTCTCGGAGGTAAGCTATCTGTAACGACCCGGGTTTTTGCGATCCTGAGTACTCGACATAAATCCCAATGTCGACTATTCAAGCATCGGAAACACCGAATAGTCCATGAAAGAAATTAGAGGGTGAGAGTAGATAAGATAGAAACTTAGAATAGAAGAAGAAGAAGAACATACAACATCGGAGTAACACGAATCTCACAGCGGAACGAACAACATATAATAGATAACATATTTTTGAAATAAAATCAGTATATGTATACAGTAACATTATCGGAGTACAACGCTCACAACACAGCGGAAATAACAATAGCTATAAAATCCTGAAGCCTCCTGCTCCAAGATCTCCAAGTATATTTGTAAAATCCTGAGTACTTGACTGCCCGTACAAAATTGGGCACCCACGAGTTTAGGGAAAACAAAACAAAATAAACTCTGGGTCAGTCATGGAACGGGTATGAGTAAAATCATTTAAAACAGTTTAAGCAATTAAACGATATCTCATAAGACCACGTCGTATAACGCAATGGGTTTTTCCCTTATGAGAATCCAAAACATTTGATTTAACTTTCAAAATCCTTTTGAAAGAAACGATAAACTTTATATCAAAACTCTTTTGATATTACAATAATGTCTATCAACCACAATTAAATAATCATCCAGCAGAAACGCTTTCATCTCGCATTCTACATATATAGTATACAATCAAAACCGCGAGCACTTATTGGATAATGGATTACCAACTACGGCATGGTATCGAAGCACCTTTTGATAGTGTACCTCTAAAGAGGAATACACTGGGTTCAATAAGAACATCTTGCAACCCGGCCATACATGACCGGCCACTCATTTCACTTGAGTATCGAATGTATATCACCAACGGTTGGGATCAGCAACCGTTTCCTGAAAGGGACAGCATCGAGTAGATTAAAGAAGTAAATGAAACTCTAGATCAGGTGACAATACACCTTAATTTGAAGCAACCCACTTAGCTATGTTGCCTGCCCGATTTTTTTCATTTCCCGGTTGTGAGGCTAGAGGCCACGCTTATCTCTGACAAATCACACAATTATTTACTTTGAATGTCACATCGTCATACCCGCCAAATCACAAATTGATTTCCTCAAAAATGAAACGGGTATACAGCTAAGAGAAACAAATTCCTCCTCCATCAAACGTACATACGTTTGAAGAGATCAACTTACGCGATCTATTAAATATACTCTGTCAGCCATTCTTCCATATAGTCGTCCTAGGACTGGACAAACTGAAGGCACTATTCTGTAAATCCATTTTAGGAAATTTCTACCTAGGATTAACACAACAGCCCTTGCATAACTCCGTCTTCAATTATCTTCATCATATTTGATCGCAACACTAACGTCCATATAGAGTGGTTTTCAGATAATGAATCTGATCCTGGTCTCTCCGTATTGACAACGGAAATGGTCAAAAACTTTGATAGTCGGTGAGTTAACTATCAAAGGAAAACACGTGTGCAAACAACGATATTATTTCCAGATGGAAATCATATCGATCAATCATCATTTAACATTTATCTCTTTAGTTCATTAATTTATTCATTTTTCATCTCCTGTTTCCATATATTCAACATTTCTTATTTTCTAAATTAAGAAAATATACGTTACTAACATTGGAAAACATTTCCATTTCTTATTTTCTATATTAGAAAACATTTCTTATTCTGATTTGGAAAACATTTCCAAAACTCCTGCATTTGGATTTAAACAGATGTTTAAATAAAACATCGTTATGCCAACTCAAACATTACACTGATTAACTAATTTCACTTAACCAACCTTCACTATCGAACCTTAACCATTCCTAAGTTAAAAACGAAGCCAATCAAGTTGGGGTACAACTACCTCTCGGACCTTAACTGAACCACATTTCTAATTTCGAAATAGACAAGGTTCACCTTTTAAACCTCTAATAAACTTCCTTACGTAACTCTCGAATTCTTTTTACAAATCCACTTCTTTTACAGAAATCATTTGATTTTAACAATAGTGTTATAATACCATGCTTCTGAAATATAATAACTTAAATATAACCTTTATTTATTAATTTGGATAAATAAACATCTAATTTATTAATAAATAAATAAATCTCGATTAAAATGGAAAGTGAATAGTACTTTCCCGAATTCGATATAATAGAATTTCAACATATAACTCTCATTCGAAAAATCTCTATTCGATAAATCCTTTTCGAATAACTTATATTCGATTAACTCCTTTCGAATAAACTATATTCGATTAACTCCTTTCGAATAAACTATATTCGGTTAACTCCTTTCGAATAAACTATATTCGATTAACCCCTTTCGAATAAATTAAATTCGATAACTCCTTTCGAATAAACTAAATTCGATAACTCCTTTTCGAATAACTAATATTCGATTAACTCCTTTCGAATAAACTATATTCGATTAACTCCTTTCGAATAAACTATATTCGATTAACCCCTTTCGAATAAACTAAATTCGACTAACTCCTTTTCGAATAACTAATATTCGATAACTCCTTTCGAATAAACTATATTCGATTACTCCTTTCGAATAAACTAAATTCGATTAACTCCTTTTCAAATAACTAATATTCGATAACTCCTTTCGAAAAACTATATTCGATTAACTCCTTTCGAATAAACTAATATTCGATTAACTCCTTTTCGAATAACTAATATTCGATAACTCCTTTCGAATAAACTATATTCGATTAACTCCTTTCGAATGAACTATATTCCATTAACTCCTTTCCAATAAACTATATTCGATTAACTCCTTTTGAATAAACTATGATTCGATTACTCCTTTCCGAATAACTAGTATTCGATAACTCCATTTCGAATAACTAATATTCGATTAACTCCTTTCGAATAAACTAATATTCGATTAACTCCTTTTCGAATAACTAATATTCGATAACTCCTCTTCGAATAACTAATATTCGATAACTCCTTTCGAATAAACTTATATTCGATTAACTACTTTGCGAATAACTAATATTTGATAACTCCTTTTCGAATAACTAATATTCGATTACTCCTTTTCGAATAACTAATATTCAATAACTCCTTTTCGAATAACTAATATTCAATTACTCCTTTTCGAATAACTAATATTCGATAACTCCTTTTCGAATAACTAATATTCGATTACTCCTTTCGAATAAACTATATTTGATTAACTCTAATCGATTAACTCTATTTGATTAACTCTAATCAATTAACTCTATTTGATTAACTCTAATCGATTAACTTTATTCATTTTATAAAATACTTCCTTTTATAATATCCTATTTATTTCATATAAATATTTCCTTTATAACATTCTATTTATTTCCCAATTAAATATTTCATTTATAACATTCTATTTATTTTCTAAATAAATATTTCATTTATAACATTCTATTTATTTTCTAAAATATTTCCTTTTTATATAAAATCTATTGATTTTATAAGTAATTCCTTTTATTTTCCAACTATTTCCTTTTCTATTTGTTTTACAATTATTTCCTCTTACTATTTGTTTTACAATTATTTCCTTTTCTATTCTATTTATTTTACAATTATTTCCTTTTCTATTCTATTTGTTTAACAAAAAAATATTCCTTTCCAATTCTATTTATTTGACAAATAAACATTTCTTTTCAATTCTATTTATTTAACAAATAAATATTTCTTTTTAATTTTATTTATTTAACAAATAAATATTTCTTTTATAACTCCTTTGATTTTATAATTATTTTCTTTTATAAAATACTTTTATATATATAATCCATTGATATTACATAAATAATTTATTTTCAAAATACACTTTGAAAATCCCCTTTTCTATATCCCAGTATTTCTTACGGTATTTAAAATACCAATTCATAATGATCAATATCATTCAAACACACATAATCAACAACAGATTATATATCACATCATATATAACAATATATGAAAAGAACAGTATTAAAAATATTGAGGAATCTAGTTGGATCCCTCCAACCTGTTTCCCTGCATCACAGATGTTAAACATTATAATTAACATCAACTTCATTTCAATATGAAATATTCTGATAAAAAAATCAATATTTGATTAAAGATATATATAACTATATCGATATTTTCAACCAATAAATTAGCAGTTCAACCAAACAGTCAACACACAGCAATCAATCATCATTTATCAGTTCTAAAATATGTTATAAAAATATGAACTGGTAGAGTTGGTGAGTTTTACACACATTGGACAGTTATCGTTAAATAATAATTAACTATCTTTGATTCAAACGGACGTTTAATTTTGCAATAAATTGTCATGAGCTCCCATTCACTCCCATTCAGTTCATTTGTGTAGTCGCCGTCCACACGATCCTAACGGATCTTGTTTCGTCTGATTCTGACATCATATGCAATATTTATTGCTTTTACAGGTTAATACATATTTAAATAAAACAAAACTTGTTCTATTTTTACTTTGGGCCTCACCAATCAAACTAAGCCAATCTTCCTTCCAAATGAACCAGACCCGCACTTACATCCCTTCTTCCCCAAATTACCACACAAACACCGCTTCAGGCACACCATGCCATTTCCGCACCTTTAAATCCCCAAATCTCCTTCGAAATCCCCTCATCTTCAAAACCAACTTCACCAAAATACTTCTCATCCAAAACTCTCACTTCCCATACTCATCCCCTAAAATTCGCACTGCCATAGTTGCTCGCGACATCACTGTCGTCGCGGACGGACTCCAAGAACTCACGACATCTTTTGACATTGAAATCCTTTAATTTTTGCGTACGAGCTCTATTTCCTACCACAAACACAGATACACACTTGAATTCATGATTCAAAGCTTTGTTCTCTTATAGAACTCAGCCCTTGTGCTCACGCTACTCACTGTCGAGAGTACCAAACGTACATCGCATATGGTAGAACTACTATAGGTTGAAAGCTCTTCTTGTAAGGATCACAAAGATAGTTGTTTGAATATTTATGGAAATTTATTTGATTTCTTCTGGATTTTAGAAGTTGGTTTCCTTCACGTTTTGTATTGTCTGAAGAAGACAGTGGCGGTGGTTCGATTAACTGAGGAATGAATTTAGGTTTAGAAGGAGTAAGGGTATTTTTAGGATAGCTTGGCTTGTCTAAGAAGCCTCATGTATTATTTTTTTAATTTTTTTATATCCGTTTTCTATTTGTATCTGCACTCTAAAAATCCTTACGAAAACACATGATATCTAAAAATCATGAAAATGGACATACAACTAGAGTTTTACATTACGGACCCAACGAAACTGGTTTCGTCGAATTCCGACTCCATTTGCTCAAACAGCGTATTTTTAACCGTCAAAATACTTACTGTTTTTTACATTAAAAATCCGTACAGCTACACACTGACCACAAAAATCCTGAAACTTGAAATCTAACAATAATTTAATATTACGGATCCAACAAAATTAGTTTCGTCGGAAACGGTGGTCGTTTGCAAAACTGGCTATTTTTAAAGCTCTAAATAACCCATTTAAATATTAATATATCTAAAAATAATTAAATTAAATAAAAATAATATTAAAATTATTGTGTATATATCCAAATAAAATATCATACAACTCTAAAATAACATACTTGGATTTATATCTCCAAATTTCAAATCTAGAGTTAAATCGATATTCAATTTATATCGAAAATCCATTTAAATATAAATAAATCGTTATAAAATTATAAAGGAATTCCATAGCGACTATTTGAAAATTTGATTTGGACAAAAATCAAAATCTACACGACAAAATCCTGATTTTTCTCTTCCATTAGAAAAATATACTTCACCAGCTCCTAACGCTTCTTGTTTCACAGAAATCCGACTTAAAACGGATTCTGTATATTCAATTGAAGTTCGAATCGCCAAATTACGAACTGCAGCGCCATTTCGAGCTCGATTATAATTATATTATAATTATACGTTCAAACTTCTTTAAATAATATATTCATGAATATAATTGAACTCTAAACTGAACTATACCTTACATATAATCCAATTCACATTGTATTATGAATTCCACTATTATTGATTATTTCTGAATTAAATATATTATTCTATTATTTATATTAATTAAATAATTCATGTAATTTAATTAAACAACCATTAAATTCTCTAAATCACTATTTAAATAGTTAAAAAAATTAATTATTATATGGTAAAATATGGGACATTACATTCTTCCCCCCTTAAAATAATTTCATCCTCGAAATTGCTAAGGTAGAAAACAAATTCTATTTAACGAGGTAAAAATTATTTGTTTGTTTATTAACTTCAGTTTGAACTAAACCAATTTAATTTCAACTAAAATATTACTTTATTTCAATTAACAAAAATTTTCAAAAATTCTAAAAATATTCCAACACCCGAAATTTTCGAAAAATTTCGCCAGCACCTCCTTTGTACGGCTCAACCGGTACAACTACAACTCGCCTCTCTGGGCCATCTGCAACCCAAAAGAAAACCAAACAGCCAAGCAGCTTGCCAATTCGGCTCATAAAAAATCTCATACCATATGAAATGTAAACTTGTACCTTTTTGGCGGTCATATCATTATATCCTTCTCATCTATTACCAATTCTACATATACTGATACCCTTTCAACTTGATTTCCATTCAATTCGTTCGCGGACCCAAATCATCTGCATATATTCAAGCCAGATTTCATTTCAAACCCAAAATTCCATTCTTGATTCCAACTCTTAACTTAGCAACTAAATTCCATTCTAGATTATTCTCTAATCAACTCTAGTTTTACTTAACTTAGTTCAAGTTACTTAGTTCAAGTTAAATTCTAGTTTATTTATTCACTTTTACCATCTCATTCTATTTAACTTCACAAGTTAAAATTAAATTCTAGAAATTAAATTCCTGGGTTTCTCTTTCAAATCAATTTGAAATCATAATAACAATTTAAAACCTTTGAATTTCTGAATAACTTGTTTTCGCAAAACAATTTAAAAACAAAATCTTTGGTAGTAATCTGTCACTTACAACTCGAAAATGAACACCGATGATGTCATGATTATCATCGGAATCTATTTTCCAGCTATTGAAGTGAGTTCAATACTATATCACTTTCAAAACAATTTCTAAACACATTCATTTTGAAATCCATTTCAAAATATCCTCTTCAATGCTTGTAACAAATTTAAAATCTCCCAGGATTTTAAAATTCACATATATTTAACCCAGATTCATTTACAAACACTTTTATAACCTTCCAGGGTTTTAATTCCAATTCTGATTTAAAGTCAGATTTAATTCATCTGATTTCACGTATTTCACTTATATGAATTCTGATTGGCTATTTACATAACCATTTCACCTTTTATAATCTTATTCGATTATAATAGTGACCAATACATCAAATATAATAATTTCAATATATATTCACTTTAAATATATACTTTGGGTAAAATTATTTCGTTTACCCTCTTTTCAAAACATACTATGTCGGTTCATTGTATTCAAGTGTTTAGAAACTCCTACCGATTCAGTGGATCAAACTGATCGACCTGAATTCATAAACAACTCAACCGATAAATCTCCACAATATAAAACAATTTTATATTGAATAACAAATACGTGCTCATATATATACACTCAACTCAATCTAGGGTATTGCTAACCCCATCTCTACTGAGTCATGCCACAGAGCCAAGGTAATTACTTAACCTTCAGCTCTGATACCACTGTAACGACCCGGGTTTTCGCGATCCTGAGTACTTGACATAAATCCTAATGTCGACTATTCAAGCATCGGAAACACCGGATAGTCCATGAAAGAAATTAGAGGGTGAGAATAGATAAGATAGAAACTTAGAATAGAAGAAGAAGAAGAAGAACATACAACATCAGAGTAACACGAATCTCACAGCGGAACGAACAACATATAATAGATAACATATCTTTGAAATAAAATCAGTATATGTATACAGTAACATTATCGGTGTACAACACTTACAACACAACAGAAATAACAATAGCTATAAAATCCTGAAGCCTCCTACTCCAAGCTCTCTAAGTATATCTGTAAAATCCTGACTACTTGAGTGCCCGTACAAAATTGGGCACCCAAGAGTTTAGGGAAAGCAAAAAAAAATAAACTCTGGGTCAGTCATGGCACTGCTTTGAGTAAAACCATTTAAAACAGTTTGAGCAATTAAATGATATCTCATAAGACCACGCCGCATAACGGAACGGATTTTTCCCTTATGAGAATCAAAAACATTTTATTTAACTTTCAAAATCCTTTTGAAAGAAACGATAACCTTTATATCAAAACTCTTTTAATATTATAATAATGTCTATCAACCACAACTAAATAATCATCTAGCAGAAAAACTTTCATCTCACGTTCTACATATATAGTATACAATCAAAACCGCGAGCACTTATTAGATAATGGATTACTAACTATGACAAGGTACGGAACCACCTTCCGATAGTGTACCTCTAGAGTGAAATACACTGGGTTCAACAAGACCATCTTGCAACCCAGCCACACATAACCGACCACTCATTTCGCTTGAGTGTATCGAATGTATATCACCAACGGTTGGGATCAGCAACCGTTTCCTGAAAGGGATAGCATCGAATAGATTAAAGAAGTAAATGAAACTCTAGATCAGGTGACAATACACGCTAACTGAAAGCAACCCACTTAGCCATGCTGCCTGCCCGATTTTTGTCATTTCCCAGTTGTGAAGCTAGAGGCCACGCTTATCTATGACAATTCACACAATTATTCACTTTGAATGTCACATCGTCATACCCGTCAAATCACAAATTGATTTCCCAAAAAATATAACGGGTATACAGCTTAAAGAAACGAATTCCTTCTCCACCAAACGTACATACGTTTGAAGAGATCAACTTACGCGATCTATTAAATATACTCTGTCAGACATTCTTCCAAACAGGTCGTCCTGGGACTGGACAAACCGAAGGCACTATTCTGTAAATCCATTTTATCCAATTTCTACCTACGATTAACATAACGGCCCTTGCATGACTCTGTCTTCAATTATCTTCATCATATTTGATCGCAACGCTAACGTCCATACAGAGTGGTTTTCAGATAATGAATCTGATTCCGGTCTCTCCGTATTGACAACGGAAATGGTCAAAAACTTCGATAGTCGATGAGTTAACTATCAAAGAAAAACACGTGTGCAAACAACGATATTATTTCCAGATGGAAATTATATCGATCAATCATCATTTAACATTTATCTCTTTGGTTCATTAATTTTTCATTTTTTATCTCCTGTTTCCATATATTCAACATTTCTTATTTTCTAAATTTAGAAAATATACGTTACTAACATTGGAAAACATTTCCATTTCTTATTTTCTATATTAGAAAACATTTCTGATTCTGATTTGGAAAACATTTCCAAAACTCCAACATTTGTATTTAAACAGAAGTTTAAATAAAACATCGTTATGCCAACTCAAACATTACACTGATTAACTAATTTCACTTAACCAACCTTCACTATCGAACCTTAACCATTCCTTAGTTAAAAACAAACCCAATCAAGTTGGGGTATAACTACCTCTCAGACCTTAACTGAACCACATTTCTAACTTCGAAATAGACAAGGTTCACCTTTTAAACCTCTAATAAACTTCCTTACGTAACTCTCGGATTCTTTTTATGAATGCACTTCTTTTACAGAAATCATATGATTTTAACAATAGTGTTTAATACCATGCTTCTGAAATATAATAACTTAAATATAACCTTTGTTTATTAGTTTGGATAAAAAAACAACTAATTTATTAATAAATAAATCTTGATTAAAACGGAAAGTGAATACTACTTTCCCGAATCCGATATAATCGAATTTCAACGTATCACTCTCATTCGAAAAATCTCTATTCGATAACTCTTTTTCGAATAACTAATATTCGATTAACTCCTTTCGAACAAACTATATTCGATTAACTCCTTTTGAATAAACTATAATCAATTAACTCTTTTTGAATAAACTAAATTTGATAACTCCTTTTGAATAAACTAAATTCGATAACTCCTTTTCAAATAACTAATATTCGATTAACTCCTTTCGAATAAACTATATTCGATTAACTCCTTTTGAACAAACTATATTTGATTATCTCCATTCGAATAAACTAAATTCGATTAACTCCTTTGCGAATAACTAATATTCGATAACTCCTTTCGAATAAACTATATACGATTACTCCTTTTGAATAAACTAAATTCGATTAACTCCTTTTCGAATAACTAATATTCGATAACTCCTTTCGTATAAACTATATTCAATTAACTCCTTTCAAATAAACTAATATTCGATTAACTCCTTTTCGAATAACTAACATTCGATAACTCCTTTCGAATAAACTATGTTCGATTAACAACTTTCAAATAAACTATATTCGATTAACTCCTTTCAAATAAACAAATATTCGATTACTCCTTTTTGAATAACTAATATTCGATAACTCCTTTTCGAATAACTAATATTCGATTAACTCCTTTCGAATAAACTAATATTCGGTTAACTCCTTTTCGAATAACTAATATTCGATAACTCCTTTTCGAATAACTAATATTCGATAACTCCTTTCGAATAAACTAATATTCGATTAACTCCTTTTCGAATAACTAATATTCGATAACTCCTTTTCAAATAACTAATATTCGATTACTCCTTTTCGAATAACTAATATTCGACAACTCCTTTTCGAATAACTAATATTCAATTACTCCTTTTCGAATAGCTAATATTCGATAACTCCTTTTCGAATAACTAATATTCGATTACTCTTTTCGAATAAACTATATTCGATTAACTCTAATCGATTAACTCTATTTGATTAACTCTAATCAATTAACTCTATTTGATTAACTCTAATCGATTAACTCTATTCATTTTATAAAATACTTCCTTTTATAATATCCTATTAATTTCATATAAATATTTCCTTTATAACGTTCTATTTATTTCCCAATTAAATATTTCATTTATAACATTCTATTTATTTTCTAAATAAATATTTCATTTATAACATTCTATTTATTTTCTAAAGTATTTCCTTTTTATTTAAAATTCATTGATTTTATAAGTAATTCGTTTTATTTTCCAACTATTTCCTTTTTTATTTGTTTTACAATTATTTCCTCTTTCTATTTGTTTTACAATTGTTTCCTTTTCTATTCTATTTATTTTACAATTATTTCCTTTTCTATTCTATTTATTTGACAAATAAGTATTCCTTTCCAATTCTATTTATTTGACAAATAAATATTTCTTTTCAATTCTATTTATTTAACAAATAAATATTTCTTTTATAACTCCTTTGATTTTATAATTATTTTCTTTTATAAAATCCTTTTTCTTTTATAAATAAAATCCATTGATAATATATAAATAATCTATTTTCAAAATACACTTTGAAAATCCCATTTCTATATCCCAGTATTTCTTACGGTATTTAAAATACCAATTCACAATGATCGATATCATTCAAACACACATAATCAACAGCAGATTATATATCACATCATATATTACAATATATGAAAAAACAGTATTATAAATATTGAGGAATCCAGTTGGATCCCTCCAACATGTTTCCCTGCATCACAGATGTTAAACAATATAATTAACATCAACTTCATTTCAATATGAAATATTCTGATAAAAAAATCAATATTTGATTAACGATATATATATATATATATATAACTATATCGATATTTTCAACTAATAAATAAGCAGTTCAACTAAACAGTCAACACACAACAATCAATCATCATTTTTCAGTTCTAAAATATGTTATAAAAATATGAACTGGTAGTGTTGGTGAGTTTTACTCACATAGGAAAATTATCGTTAAATAACGATTAACTATCTTTAATTCAGACAGACGTTTTATTTTGCAATAAATTGTCACGAGCTCCAATTCACTCCCAGTCAGTTCCATTGTGTAGTCGTCGTCCACATGATCCAAACGGATCTTGTTTCGTCTTATTCTGTCATCGTACGTAATAGTTATTGCTTTTACAAGTTAATACTTCTTTAAATAAAACAAAACTTGAATTCTATTTTTTACTTTGGTCCCCACTAATCAAACTAAGCCCATCTTCCTTCTAAATGAACTAGACCCACACTTACATCCCTTCTTCCATAAATTACCACATAAACACCGCTCCAGGCAAACCATGCCATTTCCGCACCTTTAAATCCCCAAATCTCCTTCGAAATCCCCTCATCTTCAAAACCAACTTCACCAAAATACTTCTCATCCAAAACTCTCACTTCCCATACTCATCCCCCAAAACTTGCACTGCCATAGTTGCTCGTGACATCACTGTCCTCGCGGACGAACTCCAAGAACACGCGACATCTTTCGACATCGAAATCCTTCAATTTCTGCGTACGAGCTATATTTTCTACCACAAACACAGATACACACCTGAATTCGTGATTCGAAGCTTCGATCTCTTATAGAACTCAGCCCTAGTGCTCACGGTACTCACTGCCGAGAGTACCAAATGTACATTGCACATGGTAGAACTAGTATAGGTTGAAAGCTCTTCTTGTAAGGATCACAAAGACAGTTGTTTGAAGATTTATGGAAATTTATTTGATTTCTTTTGGATTTTAGAAGTTGGTTTCCTTCACGTTTTGTATTGTCTGAAGAAGACAGTGGCGGCGGTTCGATTAACTGAGGAATGAATTTAGGTTTAGAAGGAGTAAGGGTATTTATAGGATAGCTTGGCTTGTCTAAGAAGCCTCATGCATTTTTTTTATTTTATATCCATTTTCTATTTGTATCTGCACTCTAAAAATCCTTACGAATACATATGATATCTAAAAATCATGAAAATGGACATACAGCTAGAGTTTGACATTACGGACCCAACGAAACTGGTTTCGTCGAATTCCGACTCCGTTTGCTCACACAGCGTATTTTTAACCGTCAAAATACTAATTGTTTTTTTAGATTAAAAATCCGTACGGCCACACACTGACCCCAAAAATAACGAAACTTGAAATCTAACAATAATTTAATATTACGGATCCAACAAAATTAGTTTCGTCGGAAACGGAGGTCGTTTGCCAAACTGACTATTTTTAAAACTCTAAATAACCCATTTTAATATTAATATATTTAAAAATAATTAAATTAAATAAAAATAATTTAATATTATCGTGTATATATCCAAATAAATTATCATATAGCTCTAAAATAACATATTTGGATTTATATCTCCATATTTCAAATCCAGAGTTAAATCGATATTCAATTTTTATTGAAAATCTATTTAAATATAAATAAATCATTATAAAATTATAAAGGAATTCCATTGCGATTATTTGAAAATTTGATTTTGATATAAATCAAAATCTACACGACGAAATCCTTATTTTTCTCTTCCATTAGAAAAATATACTTCACCAGCTCCTAATGCTTCTTGTTTCACAGAAATCCGACTGAAAACAGATTCTGTATATTCAATTGAAGTTTGAATCGCCAAATTACGAACTGCCGCACCATTTCGAGCTCGATTATAATTATACGTTCAAACTTCTTTTAAAGAATAAATTTGTAAATATAATTCAACTCTAAACTGAATTATACCTTATATATAATCCAATTCACACTTTATTGTGAATTCCACTATTATTAATTGTTTGTGAATTAAATATATTATTCTATTATTTATATTAATTAAATAATTCATATAATTTAATTAAACAACCATTTAATTCTCTAAATCATTATTTAAATAATTAAATAAATTAATTGTTTTATGGTAAAATACGGGACATTACACTATCTACTTCTTCGAACACATCCGCATAATTCTTGACGACAAGAATATTATCAATAGCGGTGGGGGTAACCTCAAGAGCAGCCCAAAATCCTTTTCTATCTGAATCCGAGCCTACGCATGGTATAACAATATTCCGAAGCTTTGTTTTAACTTTAACAACTCTTTCTGCATATTTAACTTCGGCCTCGTACTTCGTTAACCATTCTAACCCGAGAATGATATCAAATTCGGAAAAATCCATAATAATTAAATCAAAGGAAAACCGGTAACAAGAATAAGAAACGGGCACTCTATAGTACAAACTGAGAATAAGAGAACCTCCTATCGGATTATGAACTCTGATTGATTCTTTAAGATTCCTTAGTTTTAATTTCAACTTCTTAACCGTATTGCTTGAGATAAAGCTTTGTGAAGTGCCTGTATCAAACAATACTGTAACAGGGATATTGTTGACAGTGAGCGTGCCTTCCAAAACATCTGGCCTTTGCTGACTAGTTGAGGGCTTTGCAGCATCTGTCGTGTTATCGACTTGAGCTACCTTGGTCACTTTCAAAAGCCGGCAATCTTGCTTTACATGACCTGGCTTATGGCAAAGATTGCATTCCCTGGTCTCTTGAGACTTCTTATCGGATTTCGATCCATCATTCTATCGTTTCTTCGACGATTTGCAATTCCTTAACAAATGCCCTGGCTTATTGCAGTTATTGCATATGGCAGTCGTTAACGGTTCTTTCCTCGATCTAGCCCTTTTCTTATCAGCTTTAAGCTTCTTGCTGACCTCAGGTGTCGTACTTGTCTCAGGGCTATCAATTTCAATCTTTCTTTTACTGTTAGAGCTGCTTTCCTCTTCATCTTCTAAACCATGTTGCTTATAAATATACTAATAGCGATACGCCATTTGTATCATCTCAGAAAAAGGAAGATTCACATGAGAAAGTACTCTACCTTCGTATTTCTTTTGAAGTCCATGGATAAATCTCATATTCTTCCTTATAGGATCTCAGATTAGTTCTAGGGCAAAGCTAGAAAGTTCATTGAATTTATTGTGATATTCCTGGATGGTCATATCTCCTTGTGTCAGATTGTAAAACTCATCATATAGTCGCTCAGTTGCTTCTGGAAGAATAAATTTTTCTGTGAACATTTCTTTAAATCTATCCCAGGTAATATTACCTTCTGGATTCTCCTCTGTAACAGTTTCCCACCAGATTAAAGCTTCGCCTTTTAGTGCCCAAGATGATATTAGTCTTTTCTGATCATCTCTCAGCCTTAAGCCTTCAAAAATTCTCTCAGAAGAACGCATCCATGCTTGTGCTTCAATAACGGACTCTTTGCCCCAGAATGGTACTTCACCCAGATTACGATACCTCTTTACAAGAGCTTCTAGATCTGGTTCTGGTTGTGGGGGTACAATTGGCTCATTAGATTGTTGAACCATAGAATTGCTTCTTTTGTTTCCGCCACTCATTTTCTACTATGTCTGCAAATAGCAGACAAAGAGCCAGGCCAAAAGAAAAGATATTGTAAGTATAGAGACATATATTCAAGTGTAAATGAATCTATTGGGGTGTAATTTATTTTGTTATACACATTCTAGGACATTAGTGATCCTATCTATAATGAGTTATTCGTCTTAGAATTGTGCCGATTCTATTTCTAACGAGTTTGTTAATATGTTATATTCCAGGGCTAAGTTTAACCATTAGCTCTGATACCAACTGTGATAACCCAAACTCCCGTAGTACGAAAGCAAGGATAATCATTGGGATATAACACATAAACAATAACAACAGAACAGAAATATAGAATTACGGCAGATAATGTACATCAAAATACACTGGGAATAATATATCATCAGAGTTACACAGCATAATAGGATCATACTTAGTACATAATACAGTTTTCAGCTTAATATAAAATGTCTGCAGCGGAATCAAACATAATATACTAAATGAAGTCTGAACAGCATAATAGAAATGATAGGATCCATCTTTAGCTCCATAGCTATCTAGAATGAATCTGCTAAAACCTAAATACAAGGTTGTCCGTGTGGAAAGAGGGCACCCGATTTTGCAAAGTGAAAACAAACTTCGAGTCAGTCATGGGACTGGTATGATAAATTTTACTTAACCTAATTAATAATAAGGCTAATCACAGAACCACGCCGCTAACGCAAAACGGGTTCACTCCATTGGATTGCCAGTGCATAAATAAAGTAAATCGTTAAACAACGCAATGCATTTTAGAAAAATGAAACCATTATAAGACTCAAGTCCCATCACATAATGCAATGCAAACCGGAGGATAGAGTTTTACCTTATAATGGTCAAAAATGCTTGATACGATAAAATGGATTTTATATTACTATTAGTGTATAGATGTTTCAAAAATATTTTCAATCATAATATATCAATCATAGATGGCATAGCTACCATATACTATGTCGCCATACTAGTTTTACAATCAAAACCGCATGTGTCGTATTGGAAGTTGGATTTCCATCGTGAACCAAGGCAAGGGATTGTCCTTACCGAATTCGAGACAGTCTAGCCCATGTCTCAGGATCGACCGCAACTGCACTTTGGATCTTTAGGGCCGGTCCACAGTTACTTTAGTGGATTGGTAATTCCTGAACAATACGTTTCCCCGCCCTATGGGGCGTAAATAAAGAGCCACTAGGGACTCAAATCCGAGGCGCCTCATTCCATCATCCTCATAAGTAAAAATGTCTGGGCTCCATACCATGACACCACTTCTAGCTAGAAATAAATGTATGTCCTCCCTGCAGTCCTCTCCCGTTTTAGGTTCATACCGGGGTGTGAGGCTCGCGAAGTAACGCTATACACAAAGCTATGCTAATTTGAATTTGTGCTTTGATCATCAACCACAAGACTCTACTTTTCAACAAAAGCCTTGATCATTTGCATCTTGGCATGCCACATTGACAATTCACGCCATGTGATCGATGTCTACCAATATATAACCTCTGAGCTCGTACGTCTCAGAGAAGGGTGTTAAGCAAGAGAATAAATTATCCGCCACCAAACATATATATATTTAATAAAAATCAATCAGCATAGAATAAAATCCAGTGTCCGGCATACATCCATTTACAAGTCCGTTTTGGGTCTGAACGAAACCAAAGACACCTTATTCCTCGTTCCATATGTCCAATGCGGAAGAGAGGCTCTCACATATCCGGACAATCAACAAGTACATCCGGACAACTACCACAGTAACCCTTTCCTTGGAGCTAACCAATCCAGGGCATCAGTAGTCATCCATTCGATGTGAAGATCGCCGGTCTTCAATCCACCATCTTCAAATCTTCAACTTCTAATCCTCGTTGAATTATTTGAAATGATAATTAACTTGGTCTTTTCAAATAATTCGTGAATATATATAATTCAAATCAATTCTTTTCATTCCATATCGTTTATAATATTTTATAACGATTTATCGCTATTTTTATTTATATAAAAATAGCTATTTTTAATTAAACGACGCTTCAGGTCATTACATGGTCCTGGCGCTGTTTTCATCAAAATTTGATTTACACATTTCTTAACTGTTGGATCTTAGCAAAATTTATATCGTTGGAAAGATCTTTTCAAAGCGAACCCAACGGTTCCAATTTTGGGAAATCCGACGGTCGGATCTCTCGGTATAATCATTTGAAGTTACGATTCCAAATTTCGAACTGCAGCAGAGCGATTTGTTTTATTTCAATATATATATATATATATATATATATATATATATATATATAAATTCGTTCGACGATTTCAAACCAATTTATCTAACTAGAGTCTTTTATATATGATTCATCTTTACATTAAAATATAAAT
This sequence comes from Allium sativum, assembly GCA_030737875.1. Taxonomy (NCBI): domain Eukaryota; kingdom Viridiplantae; phylum Streptophyta; class Magnoliopsida; order Asparagales; family Amaryllidaceae; genus Allium; species Allium sativum. The sequence continues at coordinate 23,677,691 of CM060912.1, read as the reverse complement.
TTCTAATGTTAATACATTCTATAAAACTAGAATCTTTTTATATGTTTCATCCCACATTAAAAATGTACTTTTAATGTTAACAAATTTTCTTTTAATAATGATCATTTTTAAATGATTCTCTTTACATAAAAATGTAACTTTTTATGTTAAACAATTTACTTTCAACCATGACCATTTTTAATGATTCTCTATACATAAAAAATGTAACTTTTTATTGAATTATATTTCATTTACAATAAAAATGTAATCTTTATATTGTTAACTTCTTTACATTAAATAAATGAAATTTATTGTAAGAACATATTCCATTTCAAATAATGATCATTTTTAATCTATAAATTTAAATTTTTATGTTAACATATTTTCATTACACATAATGATCATTTTTAATCTTTTCTTACATACAGTAAAAATGTGCATTTTTATTCTTAAGAAATTTGCATTTCAAGAAAATGGACATTTTTAACCTTTTTTATATGCAACAAAAATGTGCATTTTTATTTTGAATATATTTTCATTTCAAATAAATGCATATTTTTAATCTCTTATTTACATAAAATAAAAAAAATGTAATTTTCAATGTAAAAACATTTTTATTTAACGATGATTCTTTTATATGAAATTATATATTACATTAAAAATGTAATTTTCCTTATCTTTCTTTTATTACATTAAAAATGTAATCTTTCTTATGTAATCTTTTATTACATTAAAATGTAAATTCTCTTATATAATCTTTTATTACATTAAAATGTAATCTTTTTTATGTAATCTTTTATTACATTAAAATATAAATTCTCTTATATAATCTTTTAATACATTAAAATGTAATCTTTCTTCTGTAATCTTTTATTACATTAACATGTAAACTTTCTTATGGAATCTTTTATTACATTAAAATGTAAATTTTAAATGTTAACACATTTTTAACAAAGTTTGATCCTTTTAGTGAATCCTTTATTACATTAAAAATGTAATTTTAAATGTTAACGCATTTGTTAAACAATACCTCTTTTTCTAGCGATTCATTTACATTGAAAATGTAAATTTCAATGCAAAAAACATTTTATTTAACAATGATTCTTTTTTTAATGTTTTCATTTACATTAAAAATGTAAATTTCAATGTAAACACATTTTTATATAACAATGCTTATTTTTAATGTTTCATTTACATTAAAAATGTAAATTTCAATGTAAACGCATTTTTATATAACAATGCTCGTTTTTAGTGTTTCATTTACATTAAAAATGTAAATTTCAGTATATAAACTTTTTTTTATTTAACAATGCTCGTTTTAATGGTTCATTAACATTAAAAATGTAAATTTCAATATATAAACGTTTTTATTTAACAATGCTCATTTTTAATGGTTCATTAACATTAAAGATGTAAATTTATTGTTAAACAATTTTCATTCTAAATGAGGATCATTTTTAATTTTATATATACAATAAAAATCTAATTTTTATTGTTCAAACAATTTTATATCATAACATGAATATTTCACAACACATAAATATTTCAGAAAATTTCGGCAGCATAACGACAAGGTAATTAAAATCCGGCACCGTTCCTAGTACGGCTCCTCGCACTAACCTAGGCCTCGCGGCGATACAAAGGTTTTATTTTCCTAATACAATTTTTTCCACCTTACAATCCATTTTCAAAATTTCAACCAATTTCGTTTCAACCACAATCAATCACCAAAAAATTAGCCAATTTCACACCACAAAACAATCAAGTCATCCATGGTCTGTGGACTACGGTGTCGGGAGTTTCTAAACTCCATAGGCAACCTAATATAATTTTATTCAATTATTTTCGGATTCAGAAATCTCACTTTGATTTTTATTTCTTCTAAAACTATAGAAAGCTCCACAAATTCTCCAATCAGTTCTGAAATGTAGATCTCGAATTTATGGTCCCAATGCTTCCTGTTTCATTAGATTTCGACATCGCATCAAAAAGTTGTATATTTTTAATGGTTCACAACAATTTAGAGTTAATTAATGTAATAGTTAAATAAAAAAGTCAACCTTCTTCTTTGAAAAAAACAAAGCCAACAGTTTCTGCTTTTCTTCGAACCTAAGGTTCGATTTTTCGCTCCAATCGAGACATGAAGCGACGTTCGGAATATGCCAGTTGTAGAGCTAGGAGCGGCGCTCCATTTGGTGGTGGAGGCGTTCAGTGCGGTGGCGGATCGAGGGTGATATGATGGACGACGCGGGTCAGCTTCGCGGGCACAGTTCTCGATGGTTACTCAACGATAGGGGGCAAATTGGGTATGGACGTGGAGAGGAGGGAGAGCACTACAAAAATCTCCAAAGGACCTATGGGTTTTGTAGATTAGTTTGAGAGAAATCGGGAGAGAAAGGTGCGAGGTTTTCTGGCCACTGAACGTATGGTTGGCGGATGTATACAATGAGAATGACTAGGGTTTTGGAAATCCTTTATATACCCTTTTTAACTAATTTATTTATTATTTAATTCGTAAAATATTTGTTTGACAATCTAAACTCCAAATCGAACCCAACGACTATCACTCCTAGCTAAATACCCCTATTTCGGACACAATGGACTAGGCCTTTTCAGCCCATTTGATCGTTTCAGTCCATTTTTCTTTGAATTAAAACACAAAACATTTAATTATCTAATTTGATCATACATTTTAATTTACCGGGGCCACATACTGACTCTAAAAATTCCCGAAAAATAAATCTCGCTATGTTTTGATGATACAGTCCTAATAAAATTAATTTCGTTGAATTTGGAGACCGTTTGTAAAATGGCTATATTCTAGTCGATCGAAATTGACTGAAATTGACAAAACACGTTTTGATTTACCACGCTCACATATTAATTCCAAAAATTATGAAAATTTGGAATCTTGCAATAATTTGACATTCCGGATCCAACCAAAGTGGTTTCGTCGAAAATGGAGGTCGTTTGTAAAATGGCTATTTATAAGGGCTATATATTATATTAAATTCCACAGCGACTATTCTGAATATTCAACTGGCCATAAATTTTTATTCCCGCTATGAAATTTCAATTTTTCAGATTCGTTCGGAAGATATTTTTAAACAGATTTAAATATTTTTGGTTTTACTGAAATCCGATTTATTTTGAATCCTGTACATTCAGTCAAAGTTCAAATTCAAATTTTCAAACTACCGCATTATTTCTAACTCCTTTTATAATTAAAATAAATATATTCGTTCTAATTTCGATTTAAATAAATTTTTAATCTTTATTATTTAAAATAAATTATTTTAACTATTCAAAATTCAATAAAATAGCCAAAATAAATTTTTTAAATTGGTTCTGATTTTTCGGGTTGTACATGCACTGTCTCACCTGTTTTATGTCAAGTTATGTTATTATTATGTTTTATTCCATGCACTATGAGATATACTACAGGTTCTTTGGTGATACATAGTTTTAAAACCCTTTTTCTTTGACGACTGTCCCATGCTAGTCGGGCAGTGGCACAGCGTATTTCGGGGAAATGTCGGCTGGTTCAGGGCGGGCCGTCACACTTGGTATCAGAGCGTAGGTTGCGTAGTTAACCTTGGGGAAGACATCAGGGAGAGATAGTATACATATATGAGAGTGCGTATTTGTGATATTTTTGTTTTCAAAAGCTATATATATACTATTAGTATATCTAAGGATGAAGTCGCATTGCACTGGCACCACTATGGAGATAATTAATCGTTTTCTCTTTACAGATTGAACGATGAGCCAATATACGAGGAGTACGGGTTCAAGGGCCAATGATAGGAATGTCCCTGATGAGGAAGATGTTTACTACCTTCATGAGGGAGATGCTTAGAGATGTTTAGGGGGCAGCTCCAAATGCTGTTAACGGTGGTGGTGCAGCGGTGCAGGCGCCTAGGGCCGATTTCGCCAAGATCTGCAAGGATTATACTAGTCTTGGTGGGAAGCCGTTCCATGGAACGGAATCGGCTACGGAGGTTTAAGATTGACTGGATAGTTGTGAGCGCATCTTTGAGGATTTAGGGATCGATAATGCAATGAAGAGGAAGCTAGCATCGCGTCAACTTCAAGGACGGGCTATGAATTGGTGGAATGCTATTAAAATAGCTACTCCTGAGGATCAAGTTACTTGGAATCAGTTTAAGACTCGTTTTAGTGACAAGTTTATCCCAGCTGCTCAAAAATCAGAATTGTTAGGAAATTCTTGGAGCTTAAGCAAAATGGTAGGGCAGTCTCAGAATATATTGTTGAGTTCGATACTTTATCAAAGTATGGATTATCTCTTATCGATACTGCCGAGAAGAAGAACAAGAAGTTCATAACCGGCTTAGAATTGTACTTGGGGGAAAGACTTGTAAACCACATCAATGAGACCTTCGAATCTATAGTGGTAAAGTCGTTGAGGTTGGAGAGCCTTTATCCTAAGTCGAAGGCCGAGGTTGCAATCACATCCGCATGGGAGCCAAAGCCGCTGTGATAACCCTAAACTCCCGTGCCATGGAAGCAAGGATAATCATTGGAATATAACACATTTATCACATCAGCAGATTACAAATAATAGCATAACACATGAAATCATAAAATAATACTCATCATCATAGCAGCGGAACCATAAATGTCATCAACATCAGAGTTGCACAGACACAGGATACTACTGCTATGATGATGAGTATGTGTGGACCGGCCTTGGAGGATCCAAGGGTTCACTAGCGTCCGAGCCTTGGGTCATCTTCCTAGAGGTGACCCGAATCGGTTAGGAGACCATCCCTAGCCTTGACTGGAACATTACGAATTTGATTGCAAACCTATATATGGTGACATAGTATATGGTAGTTATGCCATCTAGGATTGATACATTTATTTTGAAAGTGTTTTAAACTGACTAGACACTGATAATAATATCAAATGATTATCGTTTTATACGTATCAATCATGTTTGACCATTATAAGGTAAAACTCTATCCTCCAGTTTGCGTTGCATTGTGTGATGGGACTTGAGTCTTATAATGGTTTCATTTTTCTAAAAAAGCATTGCGTTGTTTAAAATATTTACTTATTTTATGCACTTGCAATCCAATGGAGTAAACCCGTTCCGCGTTAGCGGCGTGGTACTGTGATTAGCCTTATTATTAGATAAGTTAAGTAAGATTTCTCATACCAGTCCCATGACTGACTCGTAGTTTGTTTTCACTTGCAAACTAGGGTGCCTTTATTTTTACACGGGCAGCCAAGTAAATAGGTAACATGCTTTCTTTTGGATATGCACCATAGCATGGGGTGCTCTTTTAGCAGAAGAAGAAGACTACCTTTTATCTCTTATTTTGGATATTTAGACATCACCTTATCTATGCTGTATTTGATGATGTACTAGACTTATTTTTTATTTGTTGGAACCTCTTATGTGCTAAGTAGTATCATGTGTCTGTGCAACTCTGATGTTGATGACATTTATGATTCCGCTGCTATGATGATGAGTATTATCCTATGATTTCATGTGTTATGCTATTATATGTAATCTGCTGATGTGATAAATGTGTCATATTCCAATGATTATCCTTGCTTCCATGGCACGGGAGTTTAAGGTTATCACAGCCGCAGTCAAGCGGTGGAGGCAAGAATAATTCGTAGAATAAAAGGAAACAAAACCAAGCTAGGGATAGTCAGAAGAAGAATAAGAAAGATGTTGAGTGTTATAGATGTAGCAAGAAGGGCCACTACGCCAAAGAATGTCGAGCAAAGCCAGAGGACAGGAAGTGCTTCAATTGCAGCCAAGTGGGACATCATAAGGATAAATGTCCACAACCTCCTAAACAGAAGCAGATTGTGAAAGCATATGCTATCAACGTTGTACCTTCTTCGTTGAATGCCCCAACTGTGGCGGAGAAAGGAAAGGATGTCGTCATTCAAGGTATGCTTTTCATTTATGATGTTCCTGTTCGATTACTGTTTGATACCGGGGCTTCCCATTCCTTCATATCTAGTGACCTGGTAGATAGGTTGGGATTGGAACCCGAGATTTTCAATAGTTCTTTAGTTGTGACGGAACCGATCGGTGGTTCACTAGCCTTAGTATGATCTGTCATAATTTGGTCTTATCGAGTCATGGATGTATGTTTGCTTGTGATTGCCTTGTTTTGGGCTTTACTGGGTTTGGAATTATTTTGGGAGTTGATTGGCTCCAAAGATATAGGGTGGTGGTAGACTGTGAGGGATCTTCGGTGACCATTAGAGCGGACGATGGGCGGAGGGTACTGTTTGGTTGCCTACCTAGTGATGGGGTGCTGGCTAGTACTCGTACATCTTTAGGGAAGTGACCGGACTTCCACCACATCGAGAGATCGATTTTTGAATTGATTTAGTGAAAGATGCCAGAACTATAGTGATGCCTCTTCGTCGTATAGCACCAAGGGAGTAGCGAGAGCTCGGGGTGCAAGTAAGCAAACTTTTGAAGAAGGGATTTATCCGAAGAAGTGTCTCCGAGTGGGGAGCACCAGTTGTGTTTGCTACTAAGGCCGATGGTTCCCTTTGCTTATGTGTAGACTACCGCGAGTTGAACAAGGCGACTAGGAAGAATAAGTATCCTCTTTCATGGATAGATGATTTTTTTGACCAGTTAAGTGGAGAAAGTGTGTTCTCTCAGTTAGATCTCGCGACAGGATTTCATCAGCTCCGAGTAGCAGTTGAGAGTATCCTAAAACGGCATTTCGAACACCGTCAGGATTCTATGAGTGGTTGGTCATGCCATTCAGTTTGATTAATGCGCCAACATATTTTGTGGATATTATGAATAGGGTATTCGGGGATCAATTGAATAAGTTTGTTCTTGTGTTCTTGGATGATAGGGCTCTCAATTAAAACCGTGAACCGAACCGACCCGAAAAGACCCAAACCCGAACTGAACCCGATGGGTCCCGGGTCGGGTCTAGGTGATGGAAAAATACCATCAAGACCCGATCAAACCCGACCCGCATAGACCCGAGCCGGAAACCCCGACCAAAAGACATTGAAATATATGTATTTTTAATGTTATTATTCAATCGGAGCTGAGCCGACCCGACCCGAGCCGAAGCACAGGTCGGGTCGGGTCTAGATTTTTGAAATGTATAGTTTAGACGTGACAAAACCCGACCCGCCTAGAACCGAGACCCGCCGGGTTGGGTCTGAGTCCGGGTCCATCGGGTCGGGTATAATTGCCACCCCCAGTGGATGATATCTTGGTTTACTCGAGGACAGAGGAAGAACACAAAGAACATTTGAGGATAGTGATGGAGGTGTTGAGGAAACACCAATTAAAAGCAAAATTTTCTAAATGTCACTTCTGGTGGAGGGAAGTGAGGTTCTTGGGCCATGTTGTTTCAGAGATTGTTATTGCCGTGGACCCTACGAAGGTGGCTACGGTGCAAGATTGGTCTGCGCCCAAGAATGCAATGGATGTGAGAAGTTTCTTGGGGTTGGCTAGATATTATCGTAAGTTTATTCAAGATTTCTCTAAGATAGCGGCACCGTTAACTCAGTTGACCAAGAAGAACCAAGCTTTTGCTTGGGATGGAAGGTGCAAGGATGCATTTAAGAGTCTAAAAGAAAAGTTTACATGTGCACCAGTGCTAGTTATTCCTAAAGGGAATGAAGAGATGATGGTATACATGGATGCTTGTGGTACCGGACTAGGTGTTGTACTGATGCAAGGAGGTAGGGTTGTAGATTATGCTAGTCGGCAGCTGAAACTGCATGAGAAAAGATATCCTACCCATGATTTGGAATTGGCAGCGATTTTGTTCGCATTGAAGATGTGGAGACATTATCTCTTGGGAGAAAGATTCGAGTTGTTTACCGATCATAAGTCATTAAAGTACCTTTTCTCTCAAAAGGATTTAAATCTTCGTCAGCAAAGATGGTTAGAGTTCTTGGCTTCGTATGATTTCAATATCGCATACACACCCAGGAAGGGCAATGCGATAGCTGATGCACTGAGTAAGAGACATGCAAGTTTGGGGGCTATGTTTCTTGAATGGAAGAAACTGGAGTATATTGCGGGATATGATTTCAGACCTAAGTGCGAATGAATTAGAATTCATTTTTGATGTCTCATGCTGTATGACCCGTGAGCCCCTCAAAACATCAGTTTTTGTTAAACAAAACTGGCTTATGTGTGGCTTTCTTACGTGCTCGACTGCGTCTCCGACTTCGTCTCACTTGACTTCGTCTCGGAAGCCTCGACTTTGTCTCTGAGGGCTCGAGCAGAAGGCATTCTCCCTAATAAGGCGGATACTTTTGATCCCGCTTGGACGAAACGAAACGAAAGATATTGTCGATGAATAGAAGCACATCTTGTTCATTAATATCCCGAAAATATTCTGCCATGGTTAGAAATGTTGGCAAGTTTGACGATCAAACCGACTTTGGTTGCGCGGATTAGTTCCAGTTAGAGGGACGATCCTAATCTATTGGAAATCATCTCCAAGGTAGAGATGGGTATCGACGGCGAGAGAGAGATGGGTATCGACAGCGAGAGAATGAACAAGTATGGTCTTGATCGAGAAGGATGGATTCGAAAGAATGGGAGACTAGTTGTACCCAACGTTAATGGATTGAGAGAAAAAGTGCTTAGGGAATGTCATCACTCAAAACTGACTATACATCCTGGTGGTAACAAGATGTATTGAGACATGAAGTAGACCTACTACTGGGAAGGGATGAAGAGAGACGTTGGGAAGTTTATATCCAAGTGCATGAACTGTCAGTTAGTTAAAGCCGAGCAAAAGAAGCCTAGTGGTTTGTTACAACCGCTGGAAATTCTCAAATGGAAATGGGAACAAGTCTCAATGGATTTTATTGATGGTTTACCAAGGACTAAATTGGGTCATGACAGTATTTGGGTGAATGTGGACAAATTGACCAAAAGTGCAAGGTCTATACCGGTTAAGTCGAATAGAACGGCGGCTAAGTTAGCAGAACTGTATATGAAGTGGGTAGTGAGATTTCATGGAGTACCAAAAGGTATTGTGAGTGACCGAGATCCATTAATTACTAGTGGGTTTGGAAGAGCTTACAAGAGGCTTTAGGGTCAGAATTACATCTCAGTACCGCATACCATCCTCAAACCGACGGTCAAACAGAGAGAGTGAATCGTGTATTAGAGGATCTCTTAAGGGCTTGTATATTGGATTTCAGAGGGTCATGGGATGACCATTTGCATCTAGTTGAGTTCGAATATAATAATAGTTATCAATCTGGTATTGGTATGGCTCCATTTGAAGCTTTGTATGGAAGACCATGCAACTCACCATCATATTGGTTGGAAACTGGTGAGAAATTTGTGCTTGGGCCAGATGTAATAAGAGAAACTTCAGATAAGATAAAGGTTATTCAACAGCAAATGAAGGTTTCCCAAGATATGCAGAAGAGTTATGCCGATAAAAGATAGAAGAGATTTGAAATTCTCCGTTGGTGACTTGGAATTCGTCAAGATTTCTCCGTTAAAGAGTGTGATTCGATTTGGTAGGAATGATAAGTTGGCACCAAGGTTTGTTGGTCTATTTCCAGTTCTCGAACAAATTGGGAATTTGGCATATAAAGTTGGATTGCCTGACAAGATGGCGGGAATTCACGACGTATTTCATGTTGCTCAATTAAGGAAGTTTGTGCATGATTCTGATAGGACTATTTCACCAGATCAGTTGAATGATATCGAGGCAGAATCCTAGGCAGTTGGAGCCGTAGGACGATTCGTATTGTCAGGCACGATACGTAACAACTTCGAAGGAAGATGGTGAAACTAGTCAAGGTTCAGTGGGGTGATAATGACTGTACTTGGGAAACAGAGGAGAACATAAGGAAGTCACATCCAGAAGTCTTTGCCTGGTATGGTTTTAATAGCAATATAGTTATTCCGCATGCTAAGATAGGTTTGTTGTGTTTGTCATGTATGTTTGATTGTTTGTGAATGGCTAATAGGCATGCGGGTCACCATTGTATGTTTTGGTTAAGGAATTTCGAGGGCAAAATTTCTTAGCGGGAGAGTATAACGACCCGCAATCTATGCATCGGAGGTTCGTAGAATAATTATTTTATTTTTATATGAAGTCGTATGGTCGTGTAACTTTGGGAGATGACTATTGGGGTCATTTCCCATGTTCACGATTTTTGTTGAATTTTAAATAATCATTTTGCCCCTGGAAAATCTTGTTTCGCCTATAACTTTTGACTGGTAAGGAATTTTGACCTGAAATCACTTCCATTAGATTTGGATGATCGTTTACCTTTCCATAGAGTGGTCACATTAATCAAACTGACTTACCGTTTGGGAGATATGGCTGAAATAAGGTTTGTAGGTGGAAAAACAACTTAATCGGGCTTAATTAGGTGGTTAGTGGTTACGCCATAACCATGTCCGGATCAGGTTATCGGAGGGTTGAAAGGGTTTGGGAAACACTTCATGTCAGTTTTCAGCCGCCACTTACATTCTTCTAACCCTAGCAATGGCCTCCACCTTCTAGATTCATCCTTAATCACTTTCTAATCACATATTAGCCAAATCTACACCAAATTAAGATGAATTAGAATAGAAATCGGGATAGAGTTGCTGAAATACATTGGGATCCATGCCAAATCAATTAGAGTTTCATATCTAAAATTTATTTGTGGCTAAGGTGAGTGATTTGCACTTTTATTCACTAATTACGGCTAATTAGGGGTGATTAGTGATAATTAACGAAATTATACATCGAACAAAAATGGAAAAATATGTGAAAATTCTTAAATATTATTTTATGTCACTAGTGAAAATTTGGGTTTATTTGGATTAAGTTTGCTAAACCTATAGTTATAACATGCTTAAGTGGATTAAGGGATAATCATGCTTTTGGGGTATGTCTGATATAAAATGAACTATATGCTTGATATTTTAATGTTTTTATTGAACTTATATGTTGTTATTGTTGTTTGTGATGTTTTACGATTGATTAGTAAAGTTAGAATGGTTGAAAACGCCGTCGTATGACGAGATTAGACGTAACAAGCTTGCTGGAAAAGTACCAGGACTCCGGATCAGATTGGAGATCGGATCGGATCAGATGGACCGAACCGGACCAGAGCGTGACATAAGAGAATACATGGCAATAAGGAAGGCCATTTGTATGGAGTTGGAGTTGGAATGGAGCGCCGAACTGGAACGAGATGGAGTGGTACCGAACCGAAATAGCCGAGCCAAACGAAGGACATGATCACCGAACCGAATCGAGGAGGGAGTACCGAACCCAATCGAGGTGATGTGGAGGACTAAACGGAACCAAAAGGAGTGACCTCAATATGGAACCGAACCGGATGGCTTAATCGAACCGGTTTGAACTTCTATTACTACTACGCAATGTCTCCTCTGAAGACCAACTCCAATTCGACCAAAACCCGAGATGCAAAAGAAGTCCAAATGGGAAGTTATTACTCAGGATCCAGATGGGAACCAACGAGTGAACTTAAAGGGTTGGACTTTGTTGCGGGACGTGTGCAAAGGGGTTATCGTTATCTATAGCTTTGATTCACTATTGATGGGAGGGGCATTGACTATGGACCAGTGCGGTGGGGTCAAAGTTGTATGGACTCGAACTCCATCAGGACCCCGAAGGGCAAAGTGGTCGTAGTAAGGTTTGGATGGAGCCACTATAAGAAAATAATATAATGATAGCAAGCAAGGATTGCACGATAATTTAGCTTGTTATAGTTAAGTATGCTAATCATTGGTTATGATAAACCATGACTTTAAATAGTAAACCATGACATTGACCAATGCAATAACAAATAAATCATGGTCATGAACACTAAACCATGACATGGCATCATGCAATACTAAATAATAGGGCAAATTTAGCCGCCAAAATTTTCACGCTTCCCTCTCACTTTTTGGCCGCTAAAATTTGCTTTTTCCTCTTCTTCCCCAAAATCTATTTTTTCATTTTCACGCTTCCCTCATAATTCTTCCTTTTCACTACCCTTCCGAATTAGGTCTCCCTTTGTGGAAATCTGCTTCATCCATGAACCCTTCTTCAACCTACGAACTCCTCTCCGTCCATGGAAGAAACGAAGTAGCGATTTTTGTTTCACTTCTCATCTCTTAGTCCCTCGTAGACTTCCAGCACAGATTCGAAGGTCAGACTCTAAATTGCAGAATACAACTCCACTGATTTGGGTTCAGATGAAGTAGTCCATCAAATTAGCAACCCTAATTTCGGGTTTAGAGAATAGCCCCAAATCAAAAACAAAAAAATGCAAGTTTAATTTCCTTTTCTTTATGATTGGTTATTCAACTTTTTGATGCAATGCTCTAATTTCCGGTTTCAGTGTTTTTTATTACTTCCCTAGATGACAGTATCAAGTTAAAGATTACTCAAAGCATAAAAGCAGATATATCTGTAGTATTGAATCCAGCTTTCTTTGTTCTTGATAGTACCCATGCGCAAGTGTCTAAATATAATATCAATTAAAAAATAGGATGAAATACATACCATAATTTGCCAAACAGTTGGAAGAATTAGTGATTTTCGAACGATTTAGTTTGTTTTACCATGTTCAGCTGAAAAATGGAAAGTAAATTTTCATGGGATGACAAGAAATATCATTATCAAACCTGAAAGTGGCATGAGTCTGCAAGCATGCTAATTTCTCAAACTCCTAAATTTGATGTTTTAGTGCAGAAAACTTTGATACATGCTTGCAAGTCTGTGGATAGTAGCATTTGAATTGTGAACTAAGGCTGTGTTTATGTGAATAAAATTAAATTTATATTCTGTCTAACGCATGTTGTCTTGCAATGTGCTGTTGCTTTGGGAACATATTTTCTGCCAAGCCTTCATTTAAAGGTTACTACTTCCATGATATTTTAGGTATATTTTTGGTATCGTCCTATCTACGAAGTAATCAAGCTGCAAATACTGGAGATTACTGACGAACAGAAGCTACAAGGTTGAGTACCTCCATGTTTAGCCTCCAACTATTATATTGTGATGGCCTTTTATAACTGTATGCTTTAACTATACTTCATTTTCACTACAATGTTAGTTGCCGTTTATTTTATCCATTGTTTTTATTACTGTATAACATTAATGCAATGTTAAAAAATAAATTCTATAACCTATTGTATCCATGTTTAATAAGTTATTAAAAGTATACCGCAAGCACATAGATATCAACTATCATTCTATAATTCAGTATACATAAAGGACATTATTTTACCTACATAAGCTTGACGTAGTTAGATGTGAGACTATGTTCGATATTTGGTATCTACTGTTACCAACTAGAAAATTTCCAACAACACTACCAATTTATTAAATATTTATAACTTTATAATCTACAACAATAAATGTGTATCATTTTTGAATTGCTACAATTATTCATGTCTAGAGGAAAGTTTAAGATGTACAAGTGAAGACAAGGTGCATTTATAGAACTCCTCAACGATATGTGCTCATGGTTCTATTTCAGTAACCTTAAGCCATTTGCGAAAAAGAAATAGTTAACAATGTCTATGTTTTAATTTTGTATGATTTATTTAATTAAATTTTCAGTGGAATGTATTTAATGGACGTGAATACGAGGAGAGATGCACGTATTTCGACCAAAAAAACAATGGTTAGATATAATTAAGGATCAAGCAAATAACTTTCTCTTGCAATTTTTAGTCTAAATGAATACAATATTATCACTATTAAAACCTTTGTCACTATTAACACCATTATTTATTAAAACTACTACAAATTAGTTCTATGCACAATAAGGATTTGTTATTGGTAATTCTATATGATTGACAAAAGTTCGTCATTACTTTGGTGCTTATTTTTGCTCTCAAAGAGTAAGATTCCAACTTATTATTATGTAATAAACAAAATGTTGTCATTTCTATGGAGTTATGGCTGTTTCATTACTTAGAACTTAGTAGCTAATATATGAGCTATATACTATATACGTATCTTTCAACAATGGCTCAGAAAATTTTGAGATTAAAACTTGGATAGTACCTTATAACAAGTGCTAAAGGATAGTCCATCTTCTGAAGCACAGAAGTGCAGAAATGTATCAAAATAATCTTGGCAGTAAATTATTTTTGCTGATCCTTATGTTTTTTGGAGTCAGTTATACATTATATTCAGTTTATATAAAAATTTCATCCACTCATAAAATCCGCTAAAGCATAGTGCATATTTCCTTTTACACTGCTATTGCTAGCGGCTACAGCCTTGCTGTAGCTTCATTTGTTTTTAAAATTTTCTATTTTCCTACTTCATAACATTCTGCGCTCGATAGTATATAGTTATATTACAACATGATGACTATAATTTGGCTTTGTAACACCCCGTATTTCCTGTGAATATTAAAGTAATGAATTAAAGAATACTTAATTTTAAAAGTGAGAATTAAGGGAAACAGGTTATGCCATTGCGTTTGTCTAGAAATTCTGCTTGAGATAGAGTCCGAGTTTGCGTGAATCGGACTCCGTCTGAAGAAGTTATGGAGTTCAGAAGATTTCATGTTTAAAAAGAAAATTAAATAATTAAATAAAACAAAAACAGTTCGAATTTTGAAAAATCACGTGAATCAGCTGGGCGGGAAAATTCCTGCCCATAGAGGTCGACTCCCCCCGGGGGGAGGGGGTGTCGACATAGGTGTTGACCCCCCCAAGAGGGGTGTCGAATGGGTTGTCGACCCCCCTATAGGGGTCGACCCCCTCGCCCAGATCTAAACAGTGACGATTTTCTGACTTGTTGCTGAGTCACTAGGGCATAGGTGGCGATTCTGGATAGCTCTATCTAGTCTGGACGGTTCTGATTGCTCCTAGGTTGATCTAATGGCTCACATAAATCTAAACCTCTATAAAAGTAACCCCAACCCTTAACCCTAAATCACACAATTTCATTCCAAGGAGCCATCATGATGTCCATGGTCAACCTAGCATAGCCACCATTTCTTCTCCAACTAGGAAGCAAAATAGAAAACAAGTTAGATGCTATGAATCAAATCTAAATTAGAGAATCCATAGTCTACGTCAAGGGATAGCTTTTCAGTTTCAGAAATCAGATCCCAGAATTCAAGACCGTTCTGTAATTTGTAAGTTCATGTTACTTTCAGAAATAAAATGTAATTATGATTCTGACATTGTTATAAATCTGAATCTGAGATTATGCCTATTTCTATATGTCTTTCTATATCCATTGGATCTATCGCATTGATAATATTATGTCCATTCTTTGTCTCTTCTTTCCTTCTTCCCTTTTTGTTTTTATAGCCAGGCTACTGCAAGCCTGAGCCAAATCTCATAAGGGATGAACGTACGTTGGAAATAAAATTGGACATAATATATGATTTGAACATGGCCAGCGCTAAAATTAGGCATAATATATGATTTGAACATGGCCAGCACTAAAATTGGGCAGAATATATGATTTGGACATGACCAGCTCTAAAATTGGGAAAAGTATTAAATTATGTATAATTGGGCATAACTGATTTGTAACGGATTTGAGGACATAACACATGTTGTATTTAAAACATAAAGTGGGTCGAACATATGACTTGATATTTGAGGCATAAAGTATATTGGACATATGAATTGGGATTTGGGGCGTAAATTGAACTATAAACATGTAAGGCATAGTACATGATGTGGTTTAAGACCTAAAATTGGGGCATATTGTAATGATAGTTCATGACTTGGAAGAAGGAGATTATTATGTATAGTGATATGCGGCTTAGGCATGAAAACCTATAGTAAGATAGGGATAACTGTTAAATGTGAACACGCCTAAATTGGGATTTTGGGTAATTGGCATGCACTGTAATTAAAGGCTACAATTTGGCATAGTTTATACTGTGAACCTTGATTTGGGGGTTTTGGAGAATATTTTGTACGGTGCAATATGACTAAACCTTAGGGCATGTGTTATATCGTAATTTTTGGGGCATGACTGTTATTGCAAATTTTGGGAAAACTGGGTGTAACCTATTTTGAGCAATAACATGAATTTGAATTTGTGAGGTATAACTTGCAAATCAACTTTGTTGGGGTATAACTTCAGAATTGGAACATGACTAGTCTTGTGAATTTAGGATAATTAGCATATAAAATCTAGACTTGGACATGTATGGTAAGCATGCTAAAAGATAAACATGCTAACCCGAGGTTAGATTGAGTTGCGGTGTAAAACTGCCCAGAACCGCCCGGCACATCCAGTAACTGCAACGACACCTATCTAATGTGAGAGGTTAGTGCATCATGCCCAAGAAAAACCCGAGGTTAGATTGAGTTGTGGTGTAAAACTGCCCGGAACCGCCCGGCACATCCAGTAACCGCAACAACATAGATCTGATGTGAGAGGTTGGTGCATTAATAAATCAATTAATGCTAATGAACAAGACATGTTAAGAATGGTAGGGTTAAGTTAACTAAGGCAACACTTAACCGTTATAACATGCTAAGTAGACAAGAAGGTGAGGTTAAGTAAATTTAGAACACTTAACCGTTATAACATGTTAATTAGACAAGAAGACGGGGTTAAGTAAATTTAGAACACTTAACCGTTATAACAAGTTAATTAGACTAGTGAGCAGGGTTAAGTTAACCAATACAACATGATGAATGAGAAGGGTTAAGTTAATAAGAAACACTTAACCAATATGACACGATGAATGGATAAGGTTGTGTTAAAACAAGAGAGCAACACTTAACCAATATAACAGGATGCGTGGAAGGGTTAAGTTAACACAAGAAGGAAAAACTTAACCAATGCAACATGACAAGTGGGTGGGTTAAGTTAACTTGAATTGATTGAGGACACTTAACCAATATAGCATGATGAACGCATGAGGTTAAATTAATAAGAAACACTTAACCAGTGTAACATGATAAATAAACGGGGTTAAGTTAATAGGGAACACTTAACCAATCCAACATGACAAGTGAGAAGGGTTAATGAGAAACACTTAACCAACATGACATGATGAGTGGGTGGGTTAAGTTAACATGAATGGACAACACTTAACCAATATGACATAATGTGTGGGAGGGTTAAGTACATATCGGGTTGTTGGGTAATATTAGTAAATATAGGCCCACAGACTTAACCTTTAAGTAAACATGTTTGAATCAGTGGGAGGGTTAAGTACATATTGGGTTGGTGGGTAATATTAGTAAATATAGGCCCACAAACTTAACCAGTAAGAAACCTTAGTAACGGGGACCCATTTCAACAGTAACCCACATAGATATATCAAGGTACCCTGAAACTAGGCAGGTTGGGGCACGATTACTGGGCTGATTATAAGCGGTCAAAATAGCGACAGGGGGTACGTCAGTGTAGGTTCCGACGAATTAGGAGCGTGCACGTACTCCGGAGTGGGAAAAAGCAGGCACTGGGTACCAGTAGTTATACACTGTGCATCTTGAATCATGTCAGGTCGCTATCATAGGGATTGATACACCTTATGGTGGGGCCAGCATAGGGTATCTACACGCAAGAGAGGGTCGAATGACACAGACACATGGAACATTAACACAAATAGGGAGCCGATCGATAGGGTAGTAAGGGTACATCTAACATCTTCATGGCAATTAGGCTGATTGAGGTATGATCCTCATACTAGATGTACACCTGAAGGCTACCATAATTGCGAGGATTGGGATCAAGTTGTAATATTATCATTTTACACAGATTACTAGTTGGGACACTAGTTAGGGGATGCAGAGATATAAAAATATGAATAACAAGGTAGTAGCAAAGCAGAGAAAGAGTAGAAGCGCATTCAGTTTATCTTGCCTTATCATATCTAAGCTAATCGTATGTTATCTTGTTATCTTTGTTATCACGGTATTGTCTTATATTCAGTTTATTCATGTCATAATGCTTTTGCCTATTTATATGTTGAAAGTCACTGGACTTACCAGACTTATGTCTGACCTAGTTTGTTTCGGCTTTTTTCTTCCGTTCCCCCCTCCCCTCCCCTAAGGTTCACAGGGAGGAAATGTTACCACTTAGCTCAGTTTTCTTTCCAAGCTTGAAGATAATCGATGTTTTGCTTTGGACCCTCTCTTCCACTGCTATGGCTGGTTCATGCTTTAATGGGGAATATCATTGTTATATTTTTATGCTTCTTTTATACTTGGAAGTTTTTGAGTCAAGACAGAAGTTCTATGTATTGTTTTTAAGTATGATTGAGACCATTGTTGTAAAAGCTTAACTGAACCACATTGTTTATAAAATGAATTTATTTTCCGCTGCTTTATTTGTCTGTCTTGTAATTTATCTGCATCTTTTACCTAAAATGCTCCACCAAAGTTAAAGCATTCCATTTGTGAGTGACCTTAACGGAGGTGGGGTGTTTCACTTGGTATCAGAGCTGAAGGTTACTAGATCAGATAAAAGATTTGGAATATTATTTTCAGAACGGTTTTAAAAGAAGCATTTTCTAAAGAAAAGTTTTTTTAAGGCATATTCCCTAAAGCCATATGCACTATCTTTTGATCCTCTGTTTGAATCCTTGTTTTCCTTCTTTACTGAGTCTCCGAGGCTCCTGGATTTCTGGGAGGTAACCTCATCGCGGCATGGTTCCGTAGGCTTGATGGGACTACGACACTTTTCAAAGGGCAAAGAAATGCCCAACTTCCATATATAGCCGCAGTAGTTTCACCTGCAGCTAATTTTCTTTCAAGCTTTGTAGGGTTTTCCATGCGACGGAGGCAGCTTTCAAGAGACTTGTCAACAAGTTACACAAAATGGCAAAGATGAGAATAAGGGAGTTTGGCTAAGGAACACAACCCAAGGATGAGAAACTCATGGATATAGGCTTGGTTCACGAAGGAGGAAAGAATAGAAAAATCTAAGACAAGAGGAAGTGTCGTTATTATGGTATAATGGGTCATATAATTAAGGACAAGGGCAAGAACTAAGGACAGGATTTTCAGGAGGGCAAGTGCATGCTCTCACTGCCAGCGTACCTGAGAGAGAGGTAGTAAAGTTTCTGTTTAAAAAAAGTCTAGTTTTTCTTTTTGATCATCCTGTTAGTACTCTTTTTGATTTTAGCGCTTCACATTCGTTTATATCTGCTTCCATAGTTGAGTCTCTGCACCTAAGTACTTGTATAATAGAAGATCCCATTATTGTCTCTCAAATCCGGTTGGTGGTTTGGCTCGTTTATCTTTGGTTTGTAAGGATTTGAGAATAGCTATGTTAAGTATTGAGTTTAAGTGTAATGCTTATGTTTTTGGTTTCATGGGCTATGGATTGATTCTAGGCATGGATTGGTCAGCTAGTAATTGTGAAAGGAGGATAGTTAGACTTTCGACTTGGCTTGGGAATACCCTCAAGATTTCGTGCAATCCTAAGGGATCAGTTTGTCTTGGCTACCTAGAATCACTTGATGCATCTATCGATGATTTGCGATACGTTGGAGTAGTCCATGAGTACGCATATGTTTTTGATCAAGTTAGGGGTTTATCCCCTAAAACGTGAGATAGACTTCCGCATATATCTAGTTGACAATGCAAAACCAGTTGCATTGCCTGTATGACACATGAATCCCAGGGAAAGTAATGGCTCAGTAAACAAGTAAAAGAGTTACTTGAAAAAGGGTTCATAAGGCGAAGTATTTCTAAATGGGGTGCTCCAGTCGTTTTCGTTACAAAGGCAGATGGATCACTTCGCTTGTGCATAGATGATATTTTGGTTTTCTCTAAGAATAAGGAAGAACATGCTTTGCATCTAAGGGAAGTCTTGGATACCCTCCAAGCACATCAACTTAAGGCGAAGATCTCCAAAAATGTCATTTTTGGAGAGAAGAAGTAAGGTTTCTAGGACATGTGCACCCAATAAAGGGATAGCAGTATATCCCCCAAAAGTAGCTGCGGTACAAGACTGGAAGGTCCCAAGGAATGCAACAGAAGTAAGAAGCTTTCTTGGACTAGCGGGCTAATATAGGAAGTTAATTAAGGACTTTATGAAAATATCGGCCTCACTTACTAGATTGACGAAGAAGAATCTAATCATCCTAGT
The DNA here is from genome assembly GCA_030737875.1 of Allium sativum. Lineage (NCBI taxonomy): Eukaryota > Viridiplantae > Streptophyta > Magnoliopsida > Asparagales > Amaryllidaceae > Allium > Allium sativum. Next base: position 23,657,655 of record CM060912.1, on the reverse strand, counting down.
ATATACACTTGGTAACATGGTTAGCATCTGTTTATTTTCAAGAGGTAGTTCGGGGAATGTTAGCATGACATGGCAGAAGTTGTAGTGCCAAGTATACTATAAGAAGAAAAGGTGGAACGAGAGGCGACAGTGAAATGAGTTCCAATGCATATTCTGGAAACAGAAATTAAGAAGCTACGCAAATCGTGAAGTTAAGACTGCAGACTAGATACGTGCATCATACCCTTTTTGAGGGTATATCCTTGATCTCTCTTTTTCTGTAAAGTTTACTTGCTAGTCTTTATCTTTTAAGTATATCCTCTCGATCCTATCCTCGATCCTTAGGTAGAAGCCATTGGATGTAAACATGTGTTTCAAACATGTTATGTTTGGTGGATGCAAGTGGATGTAAGTCTTTGCTAGTGGTTGCTCGTGGATGCATATACACACATTAGGCACTAGATCGGCTCAGTCACTTTCATATTGCATATGCATGAGTGAATTTGTATATATATGAATTGAAACTTGATGTGTTATCATATGGATGTTGCATTTGTATGGATGATTGTGCACCCATGTAGAAGTTATAAAGTACAATTAGGAATAATTGCATACATGATGGACTCATGACACTAACATAATTCGCATTAAGGAGGTCAACTGAATCAGTAGACCGCCTGATTTTGCATTAGATAAGGACATATACACACACTATGCATATGTTCATGAAAAGCATTAGAAATATTTTTAAGGACAATGGACGTCTGTGATTGAATGGTTGAGTAGATGGATGTTAGGATACATTCTCCTTGACATGGAGATTTCGGGGACGAAAACCTTTAAAGTAGGGGAGAATGTAACACCCCATATTTCCTGTGAATATTAAAGTAACGAATTAAAGAATACTCAATTTTAGAAGTGATAACTAAGGGAAACGGGTTACGCCATTGCGTTCGTCTCGGAATTCTGCTTTAGATAGAGTCTGAGTTTGCGTGATTGGACTCCGTATGAAGAAGTTATGGAGTTCAGAAGATTTCATGTTTAAACAGAAAATTAAATAATTAAATAAAACAAAAACAGTTCGAATTTTGAAAAATCAAGTGAATCAACTGGGCGGGAAAATTCCCGCCATAGAGATCGAATCCCTCCGGGGGGTCGACATAGGTGTTGACCCCCCAAGAGGGATGTCGACCCCCCCACCCATAGGGGTCGACCCCCTTTCCCAGATCCAAACAGTGACGATATTCTGACTTGTTGCTGAGTCACTAGGGCATAGGTGGCGATTATAGATAGGTCTATCTAGTTTGGACGGTACTGATTGCTCCTAGGTTGATCTAACGACTCACATAAATCTAAACCTCTATAAAAGCAACCCCAACCCTCACCCCTAAATCACACAATTTCATTCCAAGGAGCCACCATGTTGTCCATGGTCAACCTAGCATAGCCAACATTTCTTCTCCAACTAGGAAGCAAACTAGAAAACAAGTTAGAAGCTACGAATAAAATCTAAATTAGAGAATCGATAGTTGATTGACATAGAAATGTGTTTATTTTATGCTCTAATATCTCGTCTTTTGTATATAAATAAATATTACTTGGGTATTGTTTTGTTATTTTTATAGATAGTCCAACCAAGCCCGCATGCAACCAGAAATGTAGAGAAATAGAGTTCAATTTGCTATGTATTTGCATTTTGAAGAATTGTAGACGAAGATATCACATCTAGTTGCTGTTGGACAAGAAAAGGATTGATAAAAAGGCTTTGCACATCCCAAATCAATGAAGAAGTGTCAAGGAAGCAAGAGGAAAAAAGAAAAGGCCCAAATTTGCTTTATTTATCTAAGGCCCATTTATGTTCTCATTGTAAAATAATTGGTGATGTAATGACCAGGCCCATTTATCATTAGGGTTAGGGTTAGGGTTTGGCTATCTACCCTATATATACCCTTGTAATGGCATTGTAGCCACCATCTGATATCTTATTCCATTTCTCTAATAAAGTTCTTCTTCCTCTTTTTATTTTTCTGCTATTTTCTAATTTCTTAGCAATTAGTGTTGTCTACACGATTAGATTCGGTAGAGCATTAATTGTATTTTTCACTTATTTTCATTAGCGATTGACCGTCTGATTAGATTCAGCGGTAATCCTAATTCTTATTTTCTGTTCGTTTAATTTAGTTCTGCAATTTTATTTCCATTGTTCTATTTTATCTTTCATCATTGGATTCATTACAGATCCGATTAGATTCGAATCTGCAGTGAATTTAATTGCATCTTTTATTTGTAGTTTTAATTTTTATTTTGTTTTGCAAAATCAACCTCCAAGCTTCGTCTAACTCGCCCAAGAGATTAGATAAATAATTTGATTTAATTCACCTCCCTGTGTTCGACCTGTATGCTACACACCTGTATGCTTGCAGAATTTATTACAAATGTCGCGCTTTTCTAATTCATAGACTAGCGTCGATCAATAGTCTACGTCAAGGGATAGCTTTTCAGTTTCAGAAATCAGATACCAGAATTCAAGACCGTTATGTAATTTGTAAGTTCATGTTACTTTCAGAAATAAAAGTTAATTGTGATTCTGACATTGTAATAAATCTGAATATTCGATTATGCCTATTTCTATCTGTCTTCTATATCCATTGGATCTATCTCATTGATAATATTATGTCCATTCTTTGTCTCTTCTTTCCTTCTTCAGTTTTTGTTTTTATAGCCAGGCTACTGAGAGCCTGAGCCAAATCTCATAAGAGATGAACGTACGTAGGAAATAAAATTGGGTATAATATATGATTTGAACATGGCCAGCGCTAAAATTGGGCATAATATATGATTTGAACATGGCCAGCGCTAAAATTGGGCAGAATATATGATTTAGACATGACCAGCGCTAAAATTGGGAAAAGTATTAAATTATGCATAATTGGGCATAGCTGATTTGTAATGGATTTGAGGACATAACACATGTTTTATTTAAAACATAAAGTGGGTCGAACATATGACTTGAGATTTGAGGCATAAAGTGTATTGGACATATGACTTGGGATTTGAGGCGTAAATTGAACTGTAAACATGTAAGGCATAGTATATGATGTGGTTTAAGACCTAAAATTGGGGCATATTATATATGATAGTTCATGACTTGGAAGAAGGAGATTATTGTGTATAGTGATATATGGCTTAGGCATGAAAACCAAAAGTAAGATAGGGATAACTGTTAAATGCGAACACGCCTAAATTGGGATTTTGGGTAATTGGCATGCACTATAATTAAAGGCTATAATTTGGCATAGTTTATACTATGAATCATGATTTGGGGGTTTTGGAGAATATTTTGTACGGTGCAATATGACTAAACCTTAGGGCATGTGTTATATCGTAATTTTTAGGGCATGACTATTATTGCAAATTTTGGGAAAATTGGGTGTAACCTATTTTGAATAATAACTTGAATTTGAATTTGTGAGGCATAACTTGCAAATCAACTTTGTTGGGGTATAACTTCAGAATTGGAACATGACTAGTTTTGTAAATTTGGGATAATTAGCATATAAAATCTAGACTTGGACATGTATGGTAAGTTGCTAAAAGATAAACCATGCCTAACCCGAGGTTAGATTGAGTTGCGGTGAAAAACTGCCCGGAACCGCCCGGCACATCCAGTAACTGCAACAACACCTATCTAATATGAGAGGTTAGTGCATCATGCCCAAGAAAAACCTGAGGTTAGATTGAGTTGTGGTGTAAAACTTCCCGGAACCGCCTGGCACATCCAGTAACTGCAACAACATAGATCTAATGTGAGAGGTTGGTGCATTGATAAATCACTTATTGCTAATGAACAAGACATGTTAAGAATGGTGGGGTTAAGTTAACTAAGGCAACAATTAACCGTTATAACATGTTAAGTAGACAAGAAGGTGAGGTTAAGTAAATTTAGAACACTTAACCATTATAACATGTTAATTAGACAAGAAGATGGGGTTAAGTAAATTTAGAACACTTAACTGTTATAACATTTTAATTAGACAAGTGAGCAAGGTTAAGTTAACCAGTACAACATGATGAATGAGAAGGGTTAAGTTAATAAGAAACACTTAACCAATATGACACGATGAATGGGTAGGGTTAAGTTAAAACAAGAGAGCAACACTTAACCAATATAACAGGATGCGTGGAAGGGTTAAGTTAACACAAGAAGGCAACACTTAACCAATGTAACACGACAAGTGGGTGGGTTAAGTTAACTTGAATTAATTGAGGACACTTAACCAATACAGCATGATGAACGTGTGGGGTTAAGTTAATAAGAAACACTTAACCAATGTAACATGATAAATAAACGGGGTTAAGTTAATAGGAAACACTTAACCAATCCAACATGACAAGTGAGAAAGGTTAATGAGAAACACTTAACCAACATGACATGATGAGTAGGTGAGTTAAGTTAACATGAATGGACAACACTTAACCAATATGACATAATGTGTGGGAGGGTTAAGTACATATCGGGTTGGTGGGTAATATTAGTAAATATAGGCCCACATACTTAACCATTAAGTAAAAAGGTTTGAATCAGTGGGAGGGTTAAGTACATATCGGGTTGGTGGGTAATATTAGTAAATATAGGCCCACAAACTTAACCAATAAGAAACCCTAGTAACGGGGACCCATTTCAGCGGTAACCCACATAGATGTATCAAGGTACCTTTAAACTAGGCAGGTTTGGACACGATTACTAGGCTGATTATAAGTGGTCAAAATAGCGGCAATGGGTACGTCAGTGTAGGTTCCGACGGATTACGGGCGTGTACGTACTTCGGAGTGGGAAAAAGCAGGCACTAGGTACCGGTAGTTATACACTGTGCATCTTGAATCGTGTTGGGTCGCTATCATAGGGATTGATACACCTTATGGTGGGGCCAACACAGGGTATCTACACGCAAGAGAGGGCCGATTGACATAGACACATGGAACATTAACACAAGTAGGGAGCCGATCGATAGGGTAGTAAGGGTACATCTAACATCTTCATGGAAATTAGGCTGATTGAGGTAAGATCCTCATACTAGATGTACACCTGAAGGCTACCATAATTGCGGGGATTGGGATCACATTGTAATATTATCATTTTACACATATTGCTAGTTGGGACACTAGTTAGGGGGTGCAGAGATATAAAAATCAGAATAACAAGGTAGTAGCGAAGCAGAGAAAGAGTAGAAGCACATTCAGTTTATCTTGCGTTATCATATCTATGCTAATCGTATGTTATCTTGTTATCCTTGTTATCACTGTATTGTCTTATAATCAGTTTATTCATGTCATAATGCTTTTGCCTATTTATATGCTGAAAGTCACTGGACTTACCAGTCTTATGTCTGACCTAGTTTTTTTCGCCTCTTTTCTTCCGTCCCCCCCCCCCCCTACCCACCCGGTTCACCGGGAGGAAATGTTACCCCTTAGCTCAGTTTTCTTTCCAAGCTCGAAGATAATCGATGTATTGCTTTGGACTCTCTCTTCCACAACTATGGCTGGTTCATGCTTTATTGGGGAATATCATTGTTATATTTTTATGCTTCTTTTATACTTGGAAGTTTTTGAATCAAGACAGAAGTTCTATGTATTGTTTTTAAGTATGATTAAGACCATTGTTGTAAAAGCTTGACTAAACCCCATTGTTTATATATAAAATGACTTTATTTTCCGCTGCTTTATTTGTCCGTCTTATAATTTATCTGCATCTTTTACCTAAAATGCTCCACCAAAGTTAAGGCATTCCCTTTTGTGAGTGACCTTAACGGAGGTGGGGTGTTTAAGGCTTAAATATGCATCTAATAATATTCCATTTTGTTTTTGTTGATGTTCTATGTAAAAGCATGAAACATCAAATATTGTTATCAGTTATCTTTAGGCCCATAGCTATTTTTTATGCATATTTACTTCTTTTAGATATTACTATATACCTTTACTCTTGCCTTTATGTGTTTATATTGTTGCTTATGATTTATTCTTTATTATCATATGCTACGGGTCGGTTGATTTTTTTTTTCATTGATAATTTGGTCCTATTTTAGGAAATCTGTTGGAGCGTGCATTGCATTCAATTTAAAACATAACATACCATAAAATGGAATTGGACCATAATATCCTAACGCTCTTTGTTAGATTGATTATGCTAATGGAAAATATTATTTAAATAGGTAGTAAAAACTAAAGATCTATTATAATACGCTTTCCATGAATAACATGAAAAAGTTTCAAGAATAACGAAATCGGTTATTAGTTGCCATTTTGAGACGTTTACTAATCTTATGCTATGGTAAAATTTGTAAGAATAAGCGATTATAATCGTTGAGGCATGGTCTTGTTACTATGCAAAAGTTCTATAACTAAAGCTCACCGATTATAGTTCTCATAGTAATAATTTTTAGAAGTTTATGTATCCTCGCGAACTTAATTTGCTACGGTTACCGATAATATCGCATCTTTTATTACATTTTTCACAAAAGCAATATTTTGTTGATTATTTATTTTTATTTTCTTAATTATTTATTCATGTGTTGGATGAAATATACAATAAAAACAAATAAAGTATAAAACTATAATGATTTCTTTGTAGTGGGGAAAAGATCTTATTCTTGTGGAATGTAAATGAATTGGGTTATTCAATCTTTTAATATAAATTCATATTTAAATCTGATATAAAATCTAACCATGATCTTGCATCCTATTATTGTACGTGTTGTCGCAGTCGGTACTTATTGTGAAGGATATTAACTTAAATAATCCATAGTATACACGTTCAATATGACAAAGAAACTATGTTGGAGCACTGAATTAAAATTATTGTCAATACAAATTATTAAATGAGCCAACACCATGATCCCCATATTACTAAACATTGGAGTAATGCATTGATAACTAAGTTACGAAGTAACACCCTGCACTTAACACATTTTACACCGAAAATGCTATGCGCATTGAAAATTAGTACATGTATTCCTTTACACCAAACAACCATAGAGTATAGCCCAGATCAGTTGTATTTTGATTTCATTTCAAATTAGAGATGTCGATAATTGGAAGAACTTGGTTTGTTGCATAGTATAATAATTAAATATACCATATTCATTTCTGTCCATTTTGAACACAAGATACACTTATGGTAGGTTTTTTGCTAATATCCTAATACAATGGAATATTATGTACTATAAATTTATCATGGGTGTAGCATTTATTAGCTTTTGCCTTTCCTTTTATGATTATAGCAATTTTTAAACTTTTTTCCATTTGTTTTATACATGGTTAGTAATCAACTTTTATTCATTTATTTTACCCATTCGAATTTCTGTTTCCATGAGTGGATTAAAGATCCTAAAGGAATATATATAAATAAATAGAAAATTCACCAATGAACAAATAGATTTTTCTTTACCCACTACTCCTAAATAGATTTTTGTTTCCCTTCTCGTGGAGTAGTCCTAAATACCTTTTACCTTCTTAGTTATTATTGGGATCTTTTTATTCATTTGGAAAATTAACCTAATAATGGTTTATATGTTGATTTTCAACTTATTGTCCACTGTGCGTGCAAATAAATGTCCAATGCAGTTTGCCTTCCTTCTGTGTTGGAGTCCAACTTGAGGTTAATTCAAAGATTGATTTTTTTTAGAAGTGAGATTTGTAGTTATGTTACTCTTTTTCTTCTTTTCTTTGATTTAAATCAAGATTATGTTACAACATTTCATGTATGGTATCTTTCGAAACCTACCTCGACCTATATTTACATGTATGATAATCTTGCATGCTGCCAATCATTGGAATCTACAAGGAAAAAAGTTAAAGTTGTAAAACTAAGTAGATAATTAGAAACATATATTTAAATTTATAGAATAAATTTTTGATAATCAAATGTTTCCCTTGGCAAATAATATCCAGGTTCTTAGTACATTTGACTGTTCGCTGCAAAAGTTGATGCTCAATGGAAAGGAACTCTATTAAGTTCCTACATAAAAAATTTCACCCATCAAACATAATTTTACAATAGTTTTAATAGTTTCAGAAGTTATTCTCCCTTCCACTATACTGGTAAGACATTAAGAGAGTTTTGATCACCTCTTCAACGTTCTTATCTCCTTGCCGTTTCAATATAGAGTTATTTCCTTATATTTGGAGACCTCCATCCACTTTGCTTGGTTTTCATTCCATGGATTAGTGGCGTTAGAGATGACCCGGCTTTCCAATTCTTTTCAATTCACGATCCATTTGTCATAATTATGCAAATCTCATTTTATGTATAGAGTATTAGTCTTCCTGCGCATTTTTTATGTTTGATGTCTCTTTACTAGCATTCCTTACTAGTTGTCTATACATAGTTATTAGAGATAATAAAATCATTTGATTCTTAAGTATATCTACTTACCATTTGGATATTAATAAGTTTAACTTACTGATTTGTAACCGAAATTTATAATATAAGCAAATACATGGACTTTACATTTTACCAAACATTGTGCTAACTAATTTTAAACATGTTCATATGACAATGGGATCAAGTACAAATGTTGGTTTGATGGTTTCTTACTTAATCTTCCTTTGGACTAAACTGTTGGTGCTCTGTCCAACCCAATGAGTTAAGAAAATTTCATTGTAGATATAACTTTAGGATTTCAAACTTTTTTTAACCATTTAGTGTATTTCATTGTAAATATCAACTGACACAACACAACTTCTAGAAGGGTTTTTAATTTTATATTAAATCCATGTTTTTTAAGCTTTTTGTGTTTCTATCGAGTGTTTATGGTTGTTTATTGTTGCTCGGATTTGACATTTAAACAATGATTTTATTTTGGGGTTTAGTTCAAGTAGTTATAATCGATGTCAAGAAAAGGTATCTTGCATCACCACCAAAAGATTCGCCTACATGAAGGGTTTTTGTTTATCTTGTGTGATGTTAGTGCTAGCCTTGTTCATGTGGTGCATTTTTGGCCTGAAACATTCATTGCCTCGACTAAAACATTGATACATTTTAGCCTGAAATATTGAGATATTTAAGCCGAGATTCAGATATAATAGCTAGCATTTGAACGTGTGCTTGGGATACAGGAACAATATTTTTTTCAAACTACATGTTTCTTTTGTCAAATAACATTTATTAAGTGATATAGCTTTAGTTGGAAAATATATTACAAATAAATTGGCTTGCACAAAAAAAATATTTTGACACCATGTTGCTGTGGATATTATCATAGTTATAGTCAATGTTAATTTTATGGCTGATACTATTATGGTGATGAAAGTGTAAAAAACAAAAATCAGTGGTTGTGTTACACTTGTACAAAGTACAATAGGATTTTTATGTTTTTCCAGACCATGTTTTCTTTAATCATTCATAAAGCAACAACTGTATAGTCTCTGTTCTAACATATCATTTGAGATATAATATAGTTGTCAATTTATATAATGTAAGTATTTTCACTTGATGGGTTAGGCTTACTAATATACATCAAATGCAGGTCCTTTTGTAGCGGTGAAGTCTCCACTTCTTCAAGGTAAAGTGGTCGCCTCTCCTACAATGCAGGTCCTATTTTTAGTAATTTGACAGAACTACTTTTGTACCTAAACTAAGTAAGTAAAAATGCTATATTTTATACATAAAACAATTATAATTTTTCACCGTGCATATTGATAAACTTTGTAACATTTCATTGGGTGTTGTCGAGGGAGCATAGCAGTATAAACATTTGCAGATATTTGTTATTTTGCTTTTAAGAATGCTTATTGCTTTTCTGACTGGTTTTAACTATTTTAAGCTTTTACATTAGGAATATTCATGGTTCAGATGAAAGTAATTATGAACCAAGAATTGCAGATAGAGGCGATGAAGGAAAAATGGTTCATCTTCAATCATTAGGTGCATTTAATTTTTTATGGACTACATTTCAAGTTGTGTTATTTTAGGAACTAAAATAATATGTGCATTCGATTTCTTTTAAGAGGTACTTTATTTCCTGAATAGTTTCACATCCAAGTAATTAATTATTTTGCTAACTTGGGCTATGTTATTCAGTTTACATACTCCTAATTTCCATTCAAAAAAAATAGATCTATTACAAGGTTTGGATATAGTTGTCTTTGTTTGGCTAAAATAATGCTTATTCCATTAAATATTTGCATGTGCATGTTTTTTCAATGTGGTTGTTTTATTGCTTGCAAGTTGTGGTTTAGAAATTAAATTTGATAGGAAGGATAAGCATTAACTATATGTTTTTTGGCTTTGCAAAGGAGAAAATCTCAGAACTATGCTGAGTGTTCTGCGGAGGCCTTAAAAAGAATCTTCCAATTTGGCTAAGTAATATGTGTATGTTTCTCCTGTAGTTCTTCAAGGAAATTAGCAAGCAGTTTTTAATGGAAACCATCGAAAAACACTGACTTTAGTTTTAAGGATATGCTTCAATAATAGACTAGTCAAAACTCAAATCTTTGATTGGCTCATGATGAAAACCTGTTGATAATTTAGAGCAAAGGAGATTAAACTTGCATAATCCTTTCCTTGAAAAGATAAAAATAACCATTTAGTGTATTTATAGGTAATTAATTAACACATTATTTCTTGTATTTCAGGCACCTGCATGAGCAACACTTCAAGTTGATGATATGTGTTACTCTTGCACAATAGTCAAATTGTCCTATAAGCATGCATGTAATTCTTCTATGCATAGTAGGTCAATATTTTGCATCTTAAGTGGTGGCATAACTATTTGCAGTATAAATTAATAAGCATCAGTTGTAGTTACTTTATAATCACATAACTATTTGTTAAACTGGTTAATTGTAGTTGATGGCAAGGTGGTATAAGTTTTTGTTAGGCTGTAATGGAAGAATGGTTGTGGTTGAATGCAGGAGGGTGTGCTGCTGATGGTCTGGAGGAGGTGTTGGTGGTGAAGAAGTAGTAGGGGATTGCATGGGGGTGGCTAGTCACGTGGAGCAAAGGGATTGGTGTTGGATTGTGCTTATGATATTAGTTGTCGACGTTCATGAATATTTTTACTATGTATTGTTTTGGTTTGCTATAGCTGTATGTATTGTCAATATTTATGTTTGAATTTATCATGTATGAAATATTATGGGTATATATATTTTATGATTTGGCTTATGAATTCATTTGTGTACTTAGATTAATGTGACAAATATGTTTTTTTTAATTGTTGTAATATATTATTAGAATTAGAAATTGTAAACTTTGAATGCTATGGCAGCAAAATGTTGCAAAAGAATGTTTTGAATGTTTTTTTATAGCAACAAAACAATGCTGTAGTAAATAGTAGTGAATTTTCCATAGCGTGTTTCGATGCGTCATAAAAACTTTCAATAGCTTGTTTGTATGCTATAACAACAAGGAATGTCAACATATTACACCATTTAAATGACGTTTCCATAGCATTTGGATGCGTCATAAAAACTTTCCATAGCATGCTTCAAAAGCTATAGAAAAACAGTTGCACCAATATGGCATGTTTAAGATGACAACAAAAGTACGTTTTCTATTACAAGAATTACACATCATAATATCTACCAGACTTTTAATAACATGTCGATATATGACGCTTATAGAATCGTCGTAGAAAGTTTTTATGACGGTTTTTAAACGCCATAAGAAGAACTTTTTGTTGTAGTGAGCTGGGCTCCGTCATGGCCCCAAATGGTTCTGGTGATCAAAACGATGGATATAGTATGCTTTACGCACTGAGTGAGAGGTGTGAGGATGATTGTTATGTTTGATGTTTGCTATCACCATGACACACACACTCCCATTTTTACACGATATGTTAGTGTTACCTTAGAGTATTGTACATCTGTTGTGCTAACTCTTTGGTTGCAGGTCCAGGTTCAGGTATGATTATTTATATCTGTTATTGTTTTATTTTGTTGCTATCGCTCATACCAGACTTTTTTCTGATCCATAGTTTTATGTCTCTTCTTATTACTCTGGGTGCTCCTAAACGAGCAGACTAGAGACATGTTAGGTGGTTATGCGCGAGTAGCTGTCCGGTGACGATCAGGAGGCTTACACGTACTACTTACATATATTCTCCCTGTGTTGTTGCTGGTTACTGCTTTGGGCATTAGTAGTGTACCTTTTCTATTTTGCTTTAGTGACAATATTTTGAAGTTGTAATAATGATGGTTTCGATCATAAGCTGTATTTTGGATTCCGTTGCTATGATCGTTTAGTTTTCATCTTATGCACTGTCTCGCCTGTTTTATGTCAAGTTATGTTATTATTATATTTTATTCCATGCACTATGAGATATACTACAGGTTCTTTGGTGATTCATATTTTCAAAACTCTTTTTCTTTGATGACTGTCCCGTGTTAGTCGGTCACTGGCACAGCGCATTTCGAGGAAATGTCGGTTAGTACGAGGCGGGCCGTCATATAAAGACATACGAATTTGAGAAATCACCAATATAGACACTGAATTACTAGTACTTTAAAAAAAAGGTATAGTTAATACTAAAAGAGAAAATATTGTAACTCAAGAAACTGAAATTCAAACATAGTCATTAGTAAACTAATTTAACTACAAGATACGTGGAGGTAGTTACCTGGACTCGTAAGCAATCTACAGTCTTATGCAAGTATGAAAAATCAAAATGATAATATAGTTATCCAGCATTGTTGTTGAAGAGTTCTAATGTTAACAAAAACTATTGATTAAACACATCATAAAAAGTTTTTCCCACCCGGCCATATTTTAAATTCATAGCAAAAATGTAAACATGTTAACCTGTTGGCACTAATTAACCATGTTAGATATAAATAGATGTAAACACGGTAACTAAAAGCTATAGGGTGTTGCACATTTGAATGTCTCGCAGCCATTGATTATATCTTCTCATAATTTCTAAAGCTTTGGTTGTAGAGACAGTAGTAAATTCTGTCTTCCGAGCAACCTATTGGTCTATAGCTTCATATATAGCTTTTAATTTAGAAGTAATGAAACAAATGTTTCAAGAAAAAATGACAAAGTGGTTAAAATTTAAGAATGGTATCCATGCAATATATAACATTTACAATATAGACAAGCACCATTGTGCAATTAGTTAAAACACTTTGATATAGTACGAGATATCAAGGATTTGAATCCAAGCATGTGGATTCTAATCCACTTGGCTTGTAATGTGTTATATACTACCCAGATTTGTACATAAATTATAAAGTACCAAATTGTTATATACTACCCACATATCGTATATAAAGTACCCAATTTTTTTGAAAAAAAAATATAATACACCTCTTTTCTGGTAAGAATTGAACATCATAATTCTAGATACGTAAAATGAGAGAAATTTGTCAAATGTCTCAATACGACAATTCTGTGCCTTTTAAAAGACATGAGAGACCATAGAGAAATTACTACACAGTCTGAATAAGATTTAAAGTCTCCTGCCCATATCCAGCAGAATGTCTTTTCAACCACAAATGATGCTCCCATTTCCATGATTCCTGTTGGGATGAAATCACCTGGACCCAAATTCCATGGTCCCAACCAATCAAGACACCCTGATTTCCTCCATTCTGCAATTAAAACCCAGAAAGAATGTCGGTTTAATTGTGAAATGGCCAAATCAGGTTCCCTAGATTGGCTGGATCCAGGGGATCGGGGGGATTTGGGTCCAGACGATTAGCCATTATTTATGTATGCTTTTGCAATGAACAATAAAAATGAACTGATATCCATACATTTAAAGTAACTTATACAAGACATTAGCACCATGGAAGTACAGTACTCCATGGTTTATTTGTATATAATAGTATGCAATGATAAATTTCACAATATACAGCTTCAGGGTGATCAATTGACCGACCTAAGGTTGAAAAATGAGAGATTCAAAATTTGAAGGCACACTAGTAGAAAAGTAACATTACAAGGGAACCAAATATGGATATAATGGATATCCCTTAAAACTTCAATTCATCAGGCACACACTAGCCATAGTGAATTTGCAATTGATTAGAAATGCGATGTGAGTAAAAAACCATGTCGTATAGAGGTCATTAATGTATTTTTCATTTCCTATTTAAATTAAAAAAAAATTAAACAAATTAGAATTGGCTAAAACATTCAGAGCGTCATTTCCCTATTTAATAAAGATGGTAACTAAATTTCAGCAAATAGAGAAATATTTAGTGAAATCCAAAGGTTGAAACTTGCAGAGATTGATTGCTTGAGCAATGGAACACCTTGATTCCTAATTTTTCTTATTAAAAAAAATCAACCTTACATCTTAAATAAAACTTACTATAAAAGCATACATCTTTTCCCTTATTTCAATATTTTATACTTAGCACTACAAAAGTGCACAAACCCCAATTTTTCTTCATAGACTTCAAAAATTCACCAAAAAATTAAAGAACGTATCTTACACACGCTGTGTTACCTTTCTTTTTAAACTTTCCCATTTCGTATTTATGCAAAACAAGATCTATTTTTTTAGTGTGATGCTTAGGACACACCAATTTCCTCTTCTTATTACCACAACTATAAAAAATACCAACAAAATTGCCCTTTTACTCTTTCTAATACTGCACATTAAAAAATAGGGGCTACCACCGTTATACTTATTTCTCCCTCTCAGCTTCAATTCATCTTTTCCCTCTTTCAAAAACCCTAGATTTAACTTTGTTCATCATGAAATTGTTCGACACCGTTAACGGCGAGGAAGAATAAAGCTGTAGATGCATCGTCATCTTAACATCAATCAGCTCAATCATCTTACGTGTCTTTTAATCATCTTACGTATATTCTTACGTATATTCTTTCAGTCGCGGTTGATCACCATTCGTTCGGTTGACCTATTTTATTCTAAGATCAATGTGGTTTTACAAAGCATAGAGAATATAATGTGTTTTTTTTTTAGTCGTGGTAATAGGAAGAGGAAATTGGGATACCCTTAGTACCACACTTTTTTAATAAGTTATTTGAGGCCTAAAACTAGAATAGGCTTTTTATTTTCTTTTCGAAGGGTTAATTTGGAAATTTGTCCTTCCTAGTATAATAGTTAAAGGGTTTCTACTGCAAAACTTTATGTGAAACCAATAAGTAGAGAAACAACTTTACACTGCCATTATTACTAAATTCTATTTAAATCCACTTAAATATGAGGACATTTTTTCTTTTCACAAAAATATATTTAAAAGGATCTCTAGCATGAACCTAAACTGCAAACTCATGTGAAAACCTTATAATCTAACTCCAGTCATAGCCATGAATAAATAATATATTAACATTTCAATAGTAGTTGGTTCACTTAAATAATTATCTAGAAGAAGTTGTATACTGCATGTGATTAGGCTCGACCTTAAGGCAAGGAGATTAAGCGACTGTCGCCTATGGCAACTAATCTGGCAGGGGTACAACAGGCGTTGGTGGTGATGGATTTAGGTTTGTATTAACAGAAGATCTTGTGTAAATAAGGCATTATTTAGTGAAGTGGTGTAATGGTTGTTGAATGTGTTCACATATTATTGCCAAGGCAAACCGAGAATAAAATTTAGACAGTTTATTGTATTTTAGTTTGAATATACTAAATTCATAAAGTTATATATATATATCATTATTAACTATGCAATGTATCTTGTTCGAGAACATTAGTTACAAAAGATGGGCGGGTCAATCAAATCGTGCACAATCCTGTGAAGTCTTCATAGCATTCAGGTATTTAATATATTAAAAAAAAAAAAAAAAATTAGCATACGACCATATGTACCTTGTCATATACAATTGAAAAGGAGATAAGTATTAACATGTTAATTACTCCCTTAAACTTATATTAAGCAGAGTTGTTGAAATAAATTTTTTGCGGCTATAAATATAAACATAACAAGGTAAGACAAAATGACAAGCACATTGTTCAAATTGGCTAGGACAGTTGATTAAATGCAAGAGGTCGTCGGTTTGATTCCAGTCTTCTAGGATCGAATCCATTTGTCATGCAAGAGTGTGTTTATTAAATTTTAATCTAACTAGCTTACATTAAAACCTTTTATAATTTTTTTTATATATTATGATTTAGGCAATTTAATATAATGTAAGTTGTCATTTTAGTTTAAATTAACTTTGATTTTCTATTTAATTTATTTACTTTTCACATCCATAAATTGATAATGCAAACTAATAATTTTGCTTTAACATAATAGAGGAGACAAAGAATGAACAGGATTTAACCTAAAAAAGTACATCAGTTGGATAACCTTTTGTCACCTAGGACTATACCTTACATCATTTTACCATTTTTCACGATCTTAAATTTTTAGCACCGCTTGCCTAAACTTACGTTTCATGGTAAGCTTACTCCATAATTTTCTTACTCCTCGATCTGCACATCTAAGGATTCATTTGTTTTTTGGAAACTGTGGATGAATGCTTAAAATTATTAGCGATCAGAACAAGGAAGGGCGTTTGTTGTGAAAAAGTAAAATAAGAGAAACCTGGTTTTCAGCCACTTTTAGCGATATTTTTCAGCTACAGTTAATCACTGATTAGCTATTTAGATCTCCACCTTGTTATAAATGCATTCTTCGTACTTCACTTCTCAACGACAACAAAATCTCTTTCTCTATAATAGCAACTTTCTACCTGTTCCAGATTTCAGCTGCTCTTCAGAAAATTTCAGTAAGTATTTCAGTTTAAGTGTTAATTTCAGTTTAAGCTCAGTTTTGTTCGGTGCATTGTGGGTTAATTATAAGTGTGTTTATAGTTATAATTAGTGAGAATATTACTGAAACTATTGATATGTAAGCATGAATTTTGGATGTTTGTTTGAATTCAATGGCAAAGAGAAAGCTCACAATAATTTTATCATATCAAAACTGGCTTCTTCTCATGGAACTGCTTCATCTGTCAATGGTTGGTAAAATTTGTTGTTAATAGGAAGCTCACGATATTTTTTTTTTAAGTTTTGATGCATGAACTGATTTTTGGTGCCTTGATTTCACTTTGACCCATTAGAAATTACTTACTATGTTTGGTGTCCTAGTGTCTTAATTCAATTACTATGTTAATTATGTCTACATATTAATAGTTAATAGTAAGTGGAACTAACATCGATGTCAAAGTGATTTTATAGGTTTAGTTAATTTTTAGTTCTTTTAGGTGATTCAATAAAAAAATTGGTTCTAGGTTGAGATGCTGTGATATAGATTATTATTTTTGTACTTATTTTTCAGTGGTAGTTTTAGAGATCGAGTATTAGTTAGATGGTTTAAGATTTGAAATTGTTATGCATTCTTACATAAAATTACAACTAATTTAATACACTACCCCATCCGATCTATCTATTTTTAGATTTAATTGTACAAGTATGTAGCTTGCACTACTACATTTCGTATGATAAATTTGGTTTAACAGTTATGCCATCAAAGAGAAAAACTAACGAAAAAGGTTACGATAACAATGACGATGTTGATATCTGCAAAGATAGAGCTGCTTTCACTTAAGATCCTGAAATAGGAAAGGATTTTCTAGAGATGTGTTTGTGGGAAGTTGAGAGTCATGGACACAGAGAAATGTCTCTTACTAAAGATTCATGGAAAATATTGGAGAAAGAGTTTAATGAAAAATGGAATGTAAATTTTACCCATAAAATATGTAAAAATTGTTATGACTATTTGCGTAGAAACTATGATGCATGGGTAGAGATAGGGGCTCTCTGGACATTGTTATTGTGACGCAACCAACTCAGTACACTTGCCACAAGAAAAATAATACTACCGAATCGTCTGGCATAATCAACGATGCAGAACCATCACAAGTTCCACTAAGTGATAATGATATATTTTCATCTCAATCGCAATTCTTCATGAATAACATTTGTGATCAAATTTCCTATTGCTTATAATTAGTTAGTAACAGATTTATTTATTTATTTATCTTGTTTGACTTTTACTTAGGTAATAATAATTGTATTATTTTTTCTTTTCATTTACATTTTATTTTATATTACGTTTGAGTTCATAAGAATTTATTATTTTTAGTACGTCTTAATAAAAATAGTTAAAAATTAAAAACAAACAACGATTTAGTATTCAGCAATAAGCATTCATCATTCAACATTCCGTAGTAAGCTATTGGGAAACAATGGCTGAGTCGCGGACTAGGTCGCTTTCGTGAAGACGATTCGGCGATCTGGTCGGAGGTGCAAACCAGTTCGTTCCTTCACCGCCGCCTTTATGATAAAACAGCCTCTAAAACAATAACTGATTTGCTTGCACGACAAATCTGTGCAGATTTGCACTTTCTGAATTAAAATACTGCTCGAGAATTTCTGAGAGAAAATTTTTAATGGCGGCTGAGAGAAAAAGAGAAATTGTGATTCGGTAGGTATTCTCGTCTGAAGCTAATGACAATATATAGGACAAGAATTAGGGTTTGGGTTTACTGATTAGTGGGCCGCTTTAATGAAGGATAAGAATTTTTACCGTTGCAGAAATCTTTTCCATAAAAAAACGGTTCGAAAAAGGCTAAGTTTTATGGTCCAAAAAATATAAGTGTCTACACCACAAAGCCCGAGCCCGAACCGAACCGGACCGGGCCGGGTCGAGTCGGTCGATCGCGCGCGCGTGTGCGGTGGTCATGATGCATGGTCTCCCTCCTCACAACAATGCATGTATTGGGAGCCCAAGGCCCCAACATGATTTCTTAGAAACAAGTATAAATACTTACTTCTTTCATATAATACCATGATGTGGGACTATTCCCATATAGGAGCCATTCATACACTTATTCAAGATTTTTAATAATTCACTTAATGTTATAAAACATTTCCAACAATCCCCCACTTGAATTTTTAAAAATATTTTCGAGCAGTTTCCTAAAAAGCATAAGATTGTGCATAAACAAAGGTGTCTTTCGACTTGAACCTTTGCATAGTGAATAAGATTCAGTTTTTACTAGAGTGACACATAGTCTTGAACTCTATTCCTGACATCAAACCACACACAACCTTTTCTATAGTGCAATCAAATAAGCCCGTGCATTTATGGCTATGCACGTCTATCCTAGTTTAGTGAATGCTCTAGAAGTTTTGCCCGCAACTCCATAGGAAACGGCAACATTTCCACATTCACAAAGGTGAGTATATCAAGAGCACTCCTGAAGGTAGGTACTCCACTCCACATAGAGTATAGATCTCATTAAGAGTTTCTATTAACTCATCCTCTAATCACTTCAGGAATACATGCTTCTTGGTTTATTAAATAGCATGTTCAACTCATATCACTACACAACTTGTTATTACCCATTGAACCTAGTTCTTGGGATCTCCAATCATTTAGGTCAGGTTACCATTGTGTGTGACTCAACAATCTAAGGGCAATAGTCCCATTCTTTTAGAAGAGTTATTGACTTTCTCTCTGGACAGTCCTTTCGTCAAAGGATCTGCGAAATTTTCCTCACTACGTACATAATCCACTCTAATGGTACCTGTGGAAAGTAGTTCTCTAACCGTACTGTGCTTACGACGTATTAGTTGTCTCATACCGTTATAATAACGGTTCTGAACTTTTGCAATAGTCGCGGTACTATCGCAATGTATCAACACAGCCGGTATCGGTTTTTCCCATAAGGGAATCTCAGCTAGCAGATTTCTCAAATACTCTGCCTCTTCACTAGCTGTAGCTAGTGCTATCATCTCAGACTCCATAGTAGACTGAGCCAAAATAGTCTGTTTCTTGGATTTCCAAGAAACAGCTCCTCCAGTGATGCTAAATATATAGCCACTGGTCGCTTTAGAATCATCAGATAAGGTATTCCAGTCTGCATCGGAATATCCTTGAAGTACAGCTGGAAACCTTTCATAATGTAATCCAAGGTTCATGGTTTGTTTAAGGTATCTCATTACCCTTTCAATAGCTTGCCAGTGCTCTATACTAGGTCTACTGGTAAACCTGCACAATAATCCCACGACATAGGCAATGTCGGGTCTAGTACAATCAGTGGCATACCGAAGGCTGCCAATGATGCTCGCATAATCAGACTGTCTTACACCTTCACCAGTGTTCTTAAATAACTTTACACTGTGATCATATGGTGTACTTGCAGGTTTACAGTCAAAGTAATTATATTTCTTTAGTATCTTCTCAGTGTACTGAGATTGATCCATAGAAATTCCGTTTTCTGACCTAGTAATCTTAATACCAAGTATTACACTCGCCTCACCTAGATCTTTCATATCAAAATTGACACTTAATAAGGATTTGATTGAGTTTATGGCATGAATATTTGACCCAAAAATGAGTAGGTCATCTACATAAAGGCATATAATAGTGCAAATGTCATTCTCAGATTTGTAATAAATGCATTTGTCACTTTCATTAACTTTAAAACCATTTGAAATGATTAAGTTATCAAATTTTTCATGCCATTATTTAGGTGGTTGTTTTAAACCATATAATGATTTATCTAATTTACATACTTTATGTTCTTGACCATGTACTACAAATCCTTCAGGCTGGTCCATATAAATTTCTTCGTCTAATTCACCATTCAAAAAAGCAGTTTTAACATCCATTTGGTGTATAAGTAAATTATGAATGGAAGCAAGTGAGATTAAAACCCGAATGGATGTTATTCTAGTTACAGGTGAAAAAGTGTCAAAGAAATCTATATTTTCTTTTTGTTTAAAACCTTTAGCTACTAGTCGTGCTTTATATTTATCTATAGTGCCATCAGGTTTTAATTTCTTTTTAAGTACCCATTTACAGCCTATAGAATTACAACCAGGGGGTAAATCTACCAAGTGCCAAGTCTTGTTGGATTCTAAAGAATCCATCTCATCATTTATAGCCTCTTGCCAAAAATCGGCATCTAAAGAAGATAAGGCCTCTTAGAGGTTTATGGGATCCTCCTCAATAGTAAAAGCACAAAAATCTGAACCGAAGTCTTTTATGGTTCTTGCTCTTTTACTTCTTCTAGGTTCAGCTTCAGAATTTTCATTAAGTTCTGTTCTAATTGGCATGTTTGAAGTGCCCCTACTATTCCTTCATTTAAAAGGAAATTTAGTTTCATAAAAATCGGCATCATTTGATTCAATTATATTATGTGCATTAAGGTCATAAAATCTATATGCTTTGCTATTAATAGCATAGCCTATAAATGCACATTCATATGCTCTACTTGCCAATTTTATTCTCTTAGGGTCTGGAATGCGAACATAAGCTAAACAACCCCAAGTTCTAAAGTATGAAACATTGGGTTTATGATTCTTTAAAATTTCATAAGGAGAAATTTTATTCTTAGATTTGGGGATTCTATTCAGAACACAGCATACAGTCAATAAAATATCCCTCACCAATGTTTTGCTACACCAGAATTTAATAATATGGCAACTACTAGTTCAGTAAAGGTCCTATTTTTCCTTTCAGCTTTACCGTTCATTTTAGGAGAATAGGGTGCAGTTCTCTCATGTATTATACCATGTTGTTTATAGAAGTCCAGAATTGAATTAGATTCGTATTATGTTCCTCTAATTTGCTTGATTCTCAATCTCAGTTTTGAATGTTTTAAACATATCAAAAGCATCACTTTTATTTTTCGTAAGGTATACATATGTGACATCAGAGCAGTCATCAATAAAAGTGATAAAATAACGATGTCCCTGCCTAGTCAAAGTGCCATTTAGTTCACATATGTCAGAATGAATCTAATCTAAGGGTTCAGAAACTCTATCAACAGATTTGTGAGGTTTCTTTGTGATTTTAGCTTGTGTACAGAATTCACATTAATCAAGTTCAGATTCTGTCATTTTAGGTATCATATCTAGGGTGCTCATGTTACGGATTATTCAATTATTAACATGACATAATCTAGAATGCCAGATATTAAAATCACACAACATGTAAGAAGAAGTAGTCATTTTATTAGATTCAACATTCAATTTAAACATACCCTCACAAGCATAACCCTTTCGCACAAAAGTTCCCTTATAAGTTAGGGTGTACAAATCAGCCCCAATTACTTGAGTGAAACCAGCCTTATTAAAAAGGAAGCTAGAGACCAGATCCTTCCTTATTTCTGGAGTGTGCATAACATTTTTCAGAATTACAGTTTTTCCAGAGGTGAACTTGAGTTCCACATTGTCAATCCCCGCAACTCTAGTGGTGTGAGAATCTCCCAACAGCTCTTTCTGATTTTCAGCAGCCGTGTATGTCGAGAACAAGCCACGATCATAGCAGACATGGCGAGAAGCACCAGTGTCTACCCACCAATCCTTTGATCCACCAACAAGGTGAATCTCAGTAATCATAGCCGTAAGAGGCTCCTCGGTCAGGTTAGCCTGCGGTGCAGAGCTTGGCTTGTTCCGACACTTACGTGCCACATGACATGGTTTTCCGCAGTTGTAACATAGAAACAACTGTCCAGAGTCATTCTTTTGGGCTAGTTTCTACTGTCCTTTTGGGTTTCCTTGCGGATTCTCTTTATGTTTGTTGTGTCTGTTCTGATTCTTAAAAGATTTCTGATTTGGTTTCAGAACAGCGGGAGTGGTCTTCTTAGTACTGTTGTTATTCACAATCAGCACCTCTTCTTTCTGGTCCTGCTTGCGTGCCTCCTCCTCAATACGGAGGTGTGTAATCAAGCTCTCTAAGGAAAATTCCGTAGTCTTATGTCGCAAGACATTCTTAAAATCTTTCCAGCTTGGGGGTAATTTGTCAATGATAACAGCAATTTGAAATTGTTCGTCCAAGACCATACCTTTGTAGATGATCTCATGAACTATTTTCTGCAGCTCATAAGACTGCATCTCTACAGATCTATTACCAGTCATCTGGTACTTTAGGTAACGGCTCACAGCATATTTCTTTGCCCCTGCCTCCTCTGTATCATACTTCTTCTTCAGTGCTTCCCAGATCTCCTTTGCTGTCTTTTCATCTGAGTTATAGTAATCATACAGATCATCGCTCAGTCCGTTCAGAATAAAGTTCTTGCATAAGTAATCATGTTCAGTCCAGGTCTGCAGTTGCTTTGAGTGTTCAGTCCATGATGCCATTTTCGCTGCATCAGCCTCGTCCGGTTTGTCTGGAAGCTGCGGTTTGTCAGTAGTCAGTGCAGCCACAACCTTTCTGATGGTGAGGAAGAACTCCATCTTCTGACGCCATCGCTTGAAATGCAAGCCTTCAAATCTGAATGGAGCAGCAGTCACGAGAGGGTTCTGGAAAGCAGAAGGTGGAGCAGAATCGTCTAGGGTTGAGTTGGAAGCCATTGTTTCATATCGTCTTCAAATTGTTGGGAAACAATGGCTGAGTCGCGGACTAGGTCGCTTTCTTGAAGACGATTCGACGATCTGGTCGGAGGTGCAAACCAGTTCGTTCCTTCGCCGCCGCCTCTAGGATAAAACAGCCTCTAAAACAATAACTGATTTGCTTGCACAACAAATCAGTGCAGATTTGCACTTTCTGAATTAAAATACTGCTCGAGAATTTATGAGAGAATTTTTTTAATGGCGGTTGAGAGAAAAAGAGAAATTGTGATTCGGTAGGTATTCTCGTCTGAAGCTAATGACAATATATAAGACAAGAATTAGGGCTTGGGCTTACTGATTAGTGGGCCGCTTTAATGAATGATAAGAATTTTTACCGTTGCAGAAATCTTTTCCATAAAAAAACGGTTCGAAAAAGGCTAAGTTTTATGGACCAAAAAATATAAGTGTCTACACCACAAAGCCCAAGCCCGAACTGAACCGGACCGGGCCGGGCCGGGTCGAGTCGGTCTGTCCCGCGCGTGTGTGGTGGTCATGATGCATGGTCTCCCTCCTCACAACAATGCATGTATTGGGAGCCCAAGGCCCCAACATGATTTCTTAGAAACAAGTATAAATACTTGCTTCTTTCATATAATCCCATGATGTGGGACTATTCCCGTATAGGAGCCATTCATACACTTATTCAAGATTTTTAATAATTCACTTAATGTTATAAAACATTTCCAACATAAGCATTAAGCATTAAACATTCAGCTAAAAAATCAAATGCAGCCTAAGCAGTTGCTACATGTACCTTTTTTTTATTTTAGAATCGATCCAATATTTAATCATCAGATATCAATCTATTAATTGTATTTATCCAATCCATCTCATTTTTCACTTCAACCACCATGGTCCGTTAGTATCATCTCAAAATTTAACCATCCTCTCCTTCTTATGTCCATATCATTCTTTATGCTTTTTCTTGAGGTATATGTCCATGTTCATTTTTCTTTCTCTCTTAGTTTATACTTTTGTGCACGTGATATGTTTTTGTAAATGTAGTTGTAAGCAGCACGTTCTTTTGGTGTCTAATTTTAGTTGTATCCCGTGCTGCGAATTTTGTTGGGAAGATAGAGATGGGCAAAATAAGTTGTAAAAACATCAAACAAGTTCTATTATATTATTTTTCAAATTTCCTATTATTTCCATCATATAATACAACTAAAAATGGATGCAATTTAAGAGGATCAAGACTTCAAGAGAAAAATAAGGTGGTTAAAGTGGAAGAAAAAGAGGTAATGACAACATTAGGAATGATTATATCAACATGCATGTCGAAAGTCCTGCCACTTTTATGGTCAGAATATATTAAATGACAAGTTTTATTAACCATTGATTGATAACATACAATTCATATTGTTACCATCATACTAAATGCACTCAAATTTCTACTAAACAACACGATAACTATGGAATCAGTACAAGAAACAACGACTTTTCCGATGGCTCAAAATCATCGGCGGCCGTAGGAAAAAGCCGCTGGAAATAAAGTCATCGATGAACAGAATTTCTGACCACTTTCGACAACACTTATTGTCTATGTTTTCGATGGCTTCCAACGGTTTTCGATGGCTTCTGACACCTGTTGGTAGCCGTCGGAAACTATTAAAAATTGTTTCCTGAAAGCAGCGGCGGATACAGGGTTTTACAGATGGTGTGTCATCAGTCAATAGTCAATAGATTATAAAAAAATATCCATAAAATAGTTTCTTCCCAAAAGTGATAAACAATCATATTAAAATCAAAAAGTATTTCGAAACTCAAAACTACTACAATTGTTCTCGATGATTTCTCATGTTTTGATATCGATCTATAATAACATTCATGTTAACATTCAAAAACAAATCTCTCTCCTGGTAAGTAAGCAAGAAATCATTCAACATTTGATCTCCCATGCTATTATGCAATTTAGCTTTCACTTGCGTCATTCCTAATAATACCCTTACTACATTTGCCCTTGCAACAAGGAGAATCAACGCCATCTTTAGAAGTAAGTAGACACGCTCATGAGTTTCATACTCAAGCCAGGGTCGCAAGTATCAAACTCTTTAACATTGAATTGATGCACCTTTGTCCCAATTAGTGTGTAAGGAAACACAAAATCTTCTGGTTGGCAAGGCCCTCTTTGAATGTAAGTTCTCCTAACTAAATCCCTTTCATCAGGATGAAAATCAATCATCCTTTTGCTTTTGCCCGGATCTTGTGGAAGATTGAAAATATTAAAGTCATGTTGAAGGAAATTATATGATGGAGAAAAATCTTGTTCTCTTGCTTGAGTTAGGGGAGGGAGATTAATTTGTGGAGGAGAAGAAAGACATTGTTCACTTGCTTTAAGAGGAGAAGGAATTTCTAGAGAACTAGGAGCATTTACTGTTCTTTTAGGGAAGAAACTTGAAATATCTCTTGTATGTGTTCTTTTCATTCTAAAAGTACAACAACAAATTAACATATTGTAAACAAGCTAAACAAACCAGCACACAATAGGTAATAGAAAACAATAACTCTTTATGCCATTTTCTCAAACACCTTGTAAACCATTTTTTTCATCACCAAATTTTAGCAAATTAGATAATATGAACATATAAATAAAACCTGAAGAATGGATGAAGCTTGAGAAGTGGATGGTGATCGTGAAGCTGCCAAATTAGAGAATGGATGAAGATGGAAAAGCTATAGAGATGGAGGATGAGGAGCTGCCAATGCAAATATCTTTTTCTTTTTCTGTATTTGAGAATAAGATATGAGAATGGAGCAACTGCTTGTAACTTCAATCCTTGTGTTGTTGGCTACTGCATAAATATCTATTTACTATTTATTTATTTACTTTTTGAGAATATAGGTGTGTCACTTGACACACCATGCACCTATGTGCTTTCGCTAGTGGTTGAAAGTCGTTTAGAGCTAAGGAAAACCTGCAAAAAAAAAAAAAAAAAAAATCTCCTGCTATTTTGCTGTTCAGCCACATTACTCATACAAATTACTATTCCGCTAATAGTGTATCAAATCAAGTATACAATTTTTCAACCAAATATCAAAATCATAATAAAAAAAATTCATCAAATCAAACAATACCTTAAATCAAGTCAAACTTTACCTCAACGAGCAAACAACTAATTATACCATACATAATATACATGTCGCTAAGTCTACCATCAAACAACATACAAAACACCAGTCATCAAGTATATCCATCCACCAACCAACTCTACCATCACAAAATCATCAAGTCTATCTTCCACCAAGTCATACTAAACAAAAAAAGTACTTACCAAAGCAGTCGATCACCTCCAGAACCTCCAAAACCAGCAGAAGAAGGAAAGCGGACATCATACTACTGCATGTACTCAGCACTACCCTGATCCAACAACTGTGTCATCTCGATGGTTCTGATCCTCCAATTGCATCACCATAGTCCTCAACTCTTCGATATCTTCTAAATTGATATCAGCTCTGGTCCGCTTGCCTCGTTTCTGACTGATATCCTATATTGACATAGTAAATGTGGTGTTAAATAACGCTAATGAATAGAGTAGCTATGATGTATATCTAACCATAAGTACATAGAATGTTACTATGTCATTTTTACCTTTGGTTTTCTTATTTCTAATACAAATAACTGATTATTTAATTTTCATGACTGAAGAATTTAATGCATTTATGGTATTATAATAACAACCATATTTAGTGCATTTATAATACAAAAATAAATGTAGTTGATTGTTATGTGGTCTAAAATGTGAATCAACATTACAATAAATTGATTTAATTACAAATATATAAAAAATTCAATCAATATCATTTTATCTCTGATTTACATATGTTATACTTAAATAAGATCATCACAAATATCTCAAAAGAGCAAACGTGATTCAAAATTTTCGAAATATCCTAAATACCTTATATATATATATAATATAACTGTATATCCAGATTATTTATATCATGGAATCAGATTCATATTTTCTTGCATAAATCGTTCTAGATTATTTCAAATCATTATATACCATCAATGAACGTTTAACGAAAACAACTGTACATAACATATCCAAAATATTATGTTACATTAAAATTCATTACTAATTCATAATAATATATATTAATTAATTTATGATGTTAAGACCGACAAAATTTGTTTTTCAAATATAGAGTGATTCATATTACTTCGATGATTTCAAAAATTTGAACATTTAAATCTATCTTTCTTAACCAAAATAGTTTCACAAGTCAGGCTTTTATATTCCAATAAAAAAATTACTAAATCAAACCCAAAGCATCACCAAAATGCTGATATATCAAACAAATTTGAAACTTGAGCAAGAAATTGAATGAATTCGATGACTTCTAAACAAAGTCAATTTCAAAACTTAAAAAAAAAAAAACTATTTCCCAACGAAATCAATAATGGGTGGCACTGATACCACTTGTTAGGATTTCAGTGTATATACTTTAGTATTAACAAACATGAAACCTTAAATCTGAATATATGATGCATATATTGATTTGATTGAGAAGAAATCAAAGAAACTAAAAGAATTAGCGGAAGCAATACCTGAATCCATGGATGTTCACTGAAAGGAGATTAACTGGTTAAGATCTAAAGGACAAGAGTTGAATATGATCTTCTAAATTGACATAAACCTAGATTTGAATTATTTTTTCTATAGAAAATATCAGGAGAATAACTAAAGTTGATGTAATTTGAGGATCATAATCAAATATGTATAATAGTGTGATATTTTCATATTGATTATTTAACAAATTGAAAATCACTTTGGTCTTTACGTATTCTTTACATGACACTTACATCTTTAAGCATTATTTATTTTACTATTTTATTTGATCAATTTAATCATATTTACATCGAAATAACATAACACATTTTATTTTACATGTGTGGTCCATACGTTGAAAATTTCCAAAAATGTAATCATCTGCATTTCATGGTCTCCTACTAAAAAATGATGATCATTTGGAACTTATCCTACAGCAGGTTCCAATAAACTTCAGAAAAATCACCTTGCGAGCATGATTAGGAACTCAAATGAATAGATTTACATCTTCAACAAATCTTTCCAAATGATATCCACTATCAGTATCTTCCTAATTACCCGACATATTCACAGCTTCTAACAACGGCGACAGAGGACTTACCCCACTAATTGACTATAAGAGGGATCTATAAATAGAGTTGAATTGACTATCATTGGTGATAATCCAGTTCAACTCTATTTATAGCTCGAAATACTTAACACTTACATAATACAATTCCATAGTGGCTATAGTATCAGCTCAGAACACAGTACATATATGAATACAATCACAGTCCACAGAACAGTTACACAATATTACATCGTTAGAGTTCAACCAATACATGTGTTATGATAAGAACAACTCACTCACTTACAATATGATACAACACTTAAATAAAAGAAAATTCTACTACTCAAACTTGACTGAAAGCTGCTATAGGGAGGATATCTCAAAGTAATACTGCTAACCCCTAGCACAATGACCACCTGAAACATCTCGGTCTGACCCGAGGAATACACACAATCTTCAGTCTAGTTTACAATCAATATAAAAATAAATAAGCAAAAGATATACAACTCTTTACCATAAGAGTTGGGAATATGATGACATAAAGTGGCTTAATTGATTTTAGACCACATATCATGACACAAGGGATAAATGTTCAAGTCTTGTGGACAATTATTAAGCTAAGTACATCACCGTACTCGAGCCGTAATGAAAAAAACATCAAAATCATTGAAATCATCATATACATCTCAAGCGAGTTAATTTATCAATGAAGGGAGTACCCCACTCCAAAGTACCTAAATATCAAAATATGATGGATTAGAAATTCAAATGCTCTTTGCAAATGTATGATCATCCCGATCGATTTAAAATCATCAAACCCAAATTATAAAAGAAATCGTAAGCAATGTACACGTGCAATAATAATAAAGCCCATCCCAAGCTATAATGTTGCTCATCCCGAGCAATAGCCATGTATTATCACATGAAATCATCAATATCATCGTATAATTCGAGTGAGTCAAATATCACGGAAGGAGCATTACTCAAACATAGAAAATCACAAAATGTCTACGTAAATTTAAACTCCAATAATCTTCAATGTATGGTCGTATAGATCAAATCAAAAATATCATCACAATATGGATCCATTAGAAATAAATATGCACGTGCAACCACATGATAGTATAGCTCCCCCTGAGCTTAGCTAGTACTTATATGTATTCAAGTTAGGCGCCTATCACTGCGACCCCTCCCAACTGAGTGTATCTTGACCCCCCGCCCCTCAATCAAGTGAATACGTACACATGACTCCCCCCGAGTCTCGGCTCCCCCCGAAGCATAGTACTGGCTTAACAAACACAATATGCGTCACTGACTCACAGTCAGCAACCCGGGTAGTGGTAATAGTGTGTCCCATACCATACGTTCTCACTTACTAGTTCACTAGCTGCTTATTAGCTTCGCAATTGAAAACATCAAATCATCGGATTCAATCTAACTATACTGGAATTAACCGACTTCATATACTTTCGTATCACATATCATGGAGTGTACAATGTCGTTTAATATCCAATACGTTATCTTGACGGGTGCAAAATTGTGTAGTTTATATAAAAGAAAATATTTGAATTAATAAAGCCATATATAAAACGATTGCTTGAAAATCGGTTGTTTTCTTCCTAAAATTCTTTTTACTTAAAAATAGATTTGCATATTATTATTTTAAGGCTATTTATATTCCAAAACTAAAACCATAAACTCTTTAGCCTCAAAGCTATAAAGAAATCAATATCTATTCATATATTTTCAAAATTAGTCTAAAACGTGCGAAGTGAGCTCAATCACCTTAAGATGTCAACCTTGAATCATCACAAATTTCCAAAAAATATGGAGTTTGGGTTATACAAAATATAAACATGGTTCATTAAATCAATATGATGGTAAAAAAAAATGCAAAAACACAGAAAAAATCATGAAAAACACATATCAAGGCTCAAAAATGCACCAAGAAACAAATTCTGGTTGCAACTTTGATGTTAGTTTTGAATGACCAGCCAATGTCTAATTGGTCTACAATTCGACTTGCACAAACTAGAATAATACGTTTTTCAATAAAAAAAGAATCATTGAATTCCGACACGATATGGAGAAGATACAAACCCTCAAACTTGGACTCATACTCTAGGTTTGGCCTGATCTAAATTGCTTTTGGTTACGATTTTGAGGTTAGTTCGGAATGACCAAACGATGTCCGATTGTTCTAAAATTTGACATGCACAAATTAGGATAGTATGTATTCAAATAAAAAAAGAAATGCTGAATTCCAACGTCATATGGAGAAGATACAGAGCCTCAGACATGGACTCATACTCTAGTTTTGACCTAATCTAAATCGCTTCTCGTTACAACTTTGATGTTAGTTCGGAATGATCAAACAATGTTCGACTGGTCTAAAATTCAACATGCACAAATTACCATAATATGACTTTTAGAAAGAAAGAATCGCTGAATTCTGACGTCATATGGAGAAGATACAGAGCCTCAAACATGGACTCTTACTCTAGTTTTATCCTGATCTAAATCGCTTCTGGTTACGACTTTGAGGTTAGTTCGGAATGACCAAACAATGTCCGATTGGTCTAAAATTCGACATGCACAAATTATGATAGTATTTATTTAAATAAGAAAAGAATCGCTGAATTCGGATGTCATATGGAGAAGATACAAAGCCTCAAACATGGACTCATACTTTAGTTTTGACCTGATCCAAATCGTTTCTGATTACGACTTTGCGGTTAGTTCGGAATGATCAAACGATGTCCGATTGGTCTAAAATTCGACATACACAAACTAGGATAGTATGTCTTTAAATAAATAAAAGAATAACTGAAAACAGATCAAGGACCATGAGGTTATGGCAGCCCAAAGTTACACTTTGGTTGTGATTTATCAGTTAACTCAAAATGAACAACTATCACGGAAAGCTACGTATTTAACATAAAAATGCTACGTATAAACACCAAAAACTTGTAAACTAGAGTATGTGAGTGCACACTCACCTGAGATTGGATTTGAGATGGTTACAAAGTCGCACAAGACGAATCCGAGCTCCCTAGGCTTACAAAATGTGAAGAAATCGATATGCACGATACAAATATAACCTCCCTCTCCAATAGATTAGTGATAGCTTGTATCGTTTATGTGCTTGGCCATTGCATCCTCCTTTCGGAGCCAACTAACTAGACACTCCCAAGTATAATCCTGCATGCTCCCCGACTGCCACGAGCACGTACAGGCCCAATCGCTCCACTGCTTGTATACACTATGGTTGCATCTGTCAAACTGCTCACATATCTTAATAATCATGGTTACCACTATCAAACACCACTCTTATTTACGTTATGCTGCATAGCGCATGCACTCACAATGTCCCCTACTACACTCACTACATCACATGCATCCATACCCCTTGTTATCCACTGTTGCAAAATCTCTTTCAGAACTTCCATGCATTCATTTCAGCTCTAAGGAGCAAATTCCAAACAAGCAATTGCTGCATATACATGTTCAAGCTCCTTAACTACTGCTCCAAATTCATGGATTCTACAACATTCCCCACAACACTATCAACACCTAATGCATGCATGCACTCAACAAATGACGTTTCCCACTGCATTTACAACACCACATGCAACGACAACCACACAACACCTGCATTCTCCCAATTCCTATATCATCAAAATGTTCCCTAGTCTAAACATCAGTCACCACACTGTTCTCAAAGTCAGCCTTGATATCATCACTCATCACGTTTCCAAAAAAGGCTACTCTCCTCTCAAAAATATTGCGCCTTTGCTAGAACGGGCTGTGGGGTCTGGGTGACTTATGACGGCTGCATGTAGGCGGGCGAAAGGGATTGTGTGGTGGAGGTTGGACACGGTCGCGCTCGGGGTGATGCTCTACCGTGATTTAAATTTGGAGAGGACTGCGTCGGTGCTCCAAGCTTAAGGGGTTCGGTTCAACAAAAAGGGGTGTAGTGGTCTGCTGTGTAGGCTAATGGGGGATTGAACTCGGTTAGTCGAAGGGCACCGTATGACAAGGCTTGTAGCGGACGAGAAACAGAGGAGGAGGTAGTGAAAGTTATCAGGCAGAAAGGTGAGCCGTCTCCGCTAAAACAAGGCATTCTAACTTTTTTCTTCTTCTTTTTTTTCCAATGAGTGTGTCCAGCCCCCGAAAGAAGGGCTCTTCTCCCCTCCCAATGAACATGCGAATCCAAAATAGAGGATAACCCCAATAGGCTCCAGACAAAATAGCTAAGAGGAAATGAGTTAACAAGTGGAGTTAACTGGACATGCATGTACACGTGGTTGTTTCGTTTAAATTAAGTTCCCAGTTGTCCCAATTTCTATATTTCAATATAAATATGCTTTCTTTTACGTTTAAGCCCACTGCATAATTAACTATTTGTTGTATTAACACATTCTTAACAAATTATGATTTTAATCACATACCACTTCAATATGCAAATTAAATTGTGTTTAATTTATAAAACACAAATACATACACTATAATAATCTCAAAACAATTTAGACAATATTGTAAATACCGGTTTTGACATATCTTACAAATATAAATATGTTTGTTATGATTATTTTATCTTATAAACATATTTATATTTTAGCTACAAGTTAGCATTTCTTGTTAATTTAATAATGTAAATCAATTAATATTTAATGACTACAATATTGATTTATAATCAATATTCATAATTTTATATTCAAACTAACCCATTTGGAACACCAATGTAGTCATTAATATTATCAACTTAACAAAAGCCACAAATTTATTATTAACAACTATTAACAAATTCAATGTTATATTGTCACTATAAACCTTCTAACCAAATATAGAACACAATTCAATAGTTTAATAATTATTTCAACCAAAAGCTTGTTACTAATATTGAAAATATATTTTTCTGCTTGAATATTGATTCTCAAACAATTTTATATATTTTAAATGTTCACTAAAATCTCAGTTTATAATTCGTAAACACCCAATAGTTTGTTTATCCCAAGTGCTTAAAAATTCGGGTTGTTACAAACTCCCCCCTTAAATAAATTTCGTCCCCGCAATTCACTCAAATATTATAAGTTACTCCAATAGTTTTACCACTATTCAACGACTTAAGAAAAATTTAATTCACGCACAAAGCCGTAAAATCCTTGAATTCTGTTTTTAACCGACACCCAACAAACGTAAGTTTGTAAATTCTAGAAACTAAGTCCTTATAAGAATTAAAATTTTCAATTTAGTACCGAATCATTTCAACATAAGGTCTAACTTTTAAAAGCATCTTGGATTTAATTCATTAACTTACCCAAATATTTATAGCATAACTAACTCAAATACCAATGGACAGATTCTAACGTTTCTCAAATACTTAAACCAAGAGTAAGCACGAAGAAGGACGAGGGATAAAATTCTATCAAGTTAGGATACAACAAACATGGCACTACACATGGAATACAAAGGAATAAGATATGCTACAAAATCTTGGACTACACTCAAAAAGATAGATAGAAACCTCGGGATAAATGTGACGATGTGAAGGAAATAGTAAACACACATGTTATCCTTCCGCGTTGTAGCACACATAATATTCTTGTTATGTTCTGTGTTTTATTGTATTTTGTCTTGAACCTCTACTCCGATACCATTTTGTAACGCCCCATCCTGAGACCCACCCTAACAAAGAGCATTACTAGGTAATACTGTCTATTAGAGCGGAGAATATGGCTGGTTAAGGGCGACCACTCGTAGATTTGCATTAGCAGGTCTTAAGCATGTCGGGAAGGTGCTCATAAATTTTCTTTCAAGAGGCTCGACATACTTAATACTTTCATAATACAATTCCACAGTGGCTACAAGATCAGCTCAGAACTCAGTACATATAAGAATACAATCACAGTCCACAGAACAGTTACACAATATTACATCGTTAGAGTTCAACCAATACATGTGTTATGATAAGAACAACTCACTCACTTACAATATGATACAACACTTAAATAAAAGAAAACTCCACTACTCGAACTCGACTGGAAGCTGCTATAGAGAGGATATCTCAAAGAAATACTGCTAACCCCTAGCACAACGACCACTTGAAACATCTTGGTCTGACCCAATGAATACACACACGGGTCAGTCTAGTTTATAATCAGTATAAAAATAAATAAGCACAAGATATACAACTCTTTACCATATGAGTTGGGAATATGATGAAATAAAGTGGGTTAACTGATTATAGACCACATATCATGACACAAGGGATAAATGTTCAAGTCTCGTGGACTATTACTAAGCTAAGTACATCACCATACTTGAGCCATAATGAAAACAAAACACCAAAATCATTGAAATCATGATATACATCTCAATTAAGTTAATTTATCAATGAAGGGAGTACCCCACTCCAAAGTATCTAAATCTCAAAATACGACGGATTAGAAATCCAAATGCTCTTTGCAAATGTATGATCATCCTGATCGAGTTAAAATCATCAAACCCAAATTATAAAAGAAATCATAAGCAATGTACACGTGCAATAATAATAAAGCCCATCCCAAGCTATAATGTTGCTCATCCCGAGCAATAGCCACGTATTATCACATGAAAATCATCAATATCATCGTATGACTCGAGTGAGTCAAATATCACGGAAGGAGCATTACACTCCAACATAGAAAATCACAAAATGTCTATGTAAATTTAAACTCCAATAATCTTTAATGTATGATCGTATATATCAAATCACAAATATCATCACAATATGGATCCATTAGAAATTAATATGCACGTGCAACCACATGATAATATAGCTCCCCCCAAGCTTAGCTCGGTACTTATACGTATTCAAGTTAGGTGCCTATCACTGCGACCCCCGGCCGAGTGTATCTTGACCCCTCACCCCCCCCCCCCCCAGTCAAGTGAATACATACACATGACTCCCCCGAGTCTCGGCTTCCCCCCGAAGCATAGTACTGGCTTAACAAACGCAATATGCGTCATTGACTCATAGTTAGTAATCCGAGTAGTGGTAACAGTGCATCTCATACCACACGTTCTCACTACTGGTTCACTAGTTGCTTATCAACTTCACAACTGAAAACATCGGAAACACCAAATCATCGAAAGCACCAAATCATCGAAAGCACCAAATCATCGGATTCAATCTAACTATACTGGAATTAACCAACTTCGTATACTTCTGTGTCCCATACCTCGGAGTGTACAATGTCGTTTAATATCCAATACGTTATCTTGAAGGGTGTAAGATTGTGTAGTTTATGTATAAGAAAATATTTGAATTAATAAAGCCATATATAAAACGATTGCTTGAAAATCAGTTGTTTTCTTCCTTAAATTCTTTTTACTTAAAAATAGACTTTCATACTATTAGTTTGAGATATTTATATTCTAAAATTAAAATCGTAAACTCTTTAGCCTCTAGGCTATAAAGAAATTGATATTTATTCGTATATTTTCAAAATTAGTCTGAAACGTGCGAAGTGTGCTCAATCACCTTAAGATGTCAACCATGAATCATCACAAATTTCCCCAAAATATGGAGTTTGGGTTATACAAAATATAAACATGGTTTATTAAATCAATATGATGGTAAAACAAGTCGCAAAACCACAGAAAAAATCATGAAAAACACATACCAAGGCTCAAAATGCACCAAGAAACAAATTTTGGTTGCAACTTTGAGGTTAGTTTTGAATGATCAGCCAATGTCCCATTGGTTTACAATTCGACTTGCACAAACTAGAATAATATGTCTTTCAATAAAAAAAGAATCGCTGAATTCCGACACCATATGGAGAAGATATAAACCCTCAAACTTGGACTCATACTCTAGTTTTGACCTGATCTAAATCGCTTCTGGGTTAGTTCGGAATGACCAAACGATGTCCGATTGGTCTAAAATTCGACATGCACAAATTAGGATAGTATGTCTTTAAATAATAAAAGAATCGCTGAATTCCGACGTCATATGGAGAAGATACAGAGCCTCAAACATGGACTCATACTCTAGTTTTGACCTGATCTAAATCGCTTCTGGTTACGACTTTGAGGTTTGTTCGCATTGACCAATCAATGTCCGATTGGTCTAAAATTCGACATGCACAAATTACTATAGTATGTCTTTAAATAAAAAACGAATTGCTGAATTCCGACATCATATGGAGAAGATACAGAGCCTCAAACATGGACTCATACTCTAGTTTTGACCAGATCTAAATCGCTTGTGGCTATGACTTTGAGGTTAGTTCGGAATGACGAAAGGATGTCCGATTGGTCTAAAATTCGACATGCACAAACTAGGATAGTATTTCTTTAAATAATAAAAATGGGAATCGCTGAATTCCGACGTCATAATGGAGAAGATACAGAGCCTCAAACATGGACTCATACTCTAGTTTTGAACTGATCTAAATCGCTTCTGGTTACGACTTTGAGGTTAGTTCGTAATGACCAAACGATGTCCGATTGGTCTAAAATTCGACATGCACAAACTAGGATAGTATGTCTTTAAATAAAAAAAGAATCGCTGAAAATGGATCAAGGACCATGAGGTTATGGCAGCCCAAAGTTACACTTTGGTTGTGATTTCATCAATTAGCACAAAATGAACAACTATCACGGAAAGCTATGTATTTAACATAAATAAGCTACGTATAAACACCAAAAACTTGTAAACTAGAGTATGTGAGTGCACACTCAACTGAGATTAGATTTGAGATGTGTAATAGCCCGCAAATCCGTAATATCAGAGTTGACTACATACATCATACATCCAACCCAAATATCACGAAAATACGAATCATTTTTTTTTAGAAGAAAAAGGTAGAAGAAGAACAGAAATAACAACACAGAATCTCACATCGCAGCGGAAAAAATATAATATATCATAACTTTTGAAATACAAACTTCAACTGTATAACATACACTTATCAGAGTACAACACTTACAACACAGCGGACAAAACCCTATATAACTAACGCTGAAGCCTCCTGCTCCAAGCTCCTTTAGATAGATCTGTAAAATCCTGAACTACTTGACTGCCCGTACAAATTTAGGTACCCAAGAGTTTAGGTAGAACAAAACAAAATAAACTCCGGGTTATTCATGAGACTGGTATGAGTAAACAATTTAAAACAGTTTCAGAAACTTAAATGATATCTCATAAGACCACGCCATATAACATGGAACGTGTTTTTCCCTTATGAGAATCCAAACCACTTGATTTAACTTTCAAATCCTTCTGGAAGAAAAGGATAAACTTTATATCAAAACAATTTTGATATTATAATAGTGTCTAAATCAAGTAAATAACAATCTAGTGGAACGTTTGCATCTCACGTTCCATATATATG
Organism: Allium sativum; assembly: GCA_030737875.1. NCBI lineage: Eukaryota > Viridiplantae > Streptophyta > Magnoliopsida > Asparagales > Amaryllidaceae > Allium > Allium sativum. The sequence continues at coordinate 23,619,881 of CM060912.1, read as the reverse complement.
CACAATCAAAACCGCAAGCACTTATTGGGTGATGGATTTCCAACTATGACAAGGTATGGAACCACCTGCCGCTAGTGTATCTCTAGAGGAGAATACACCGAGTTCAACAAGAACATCTTGCAACTCAGCCACACATGACCGACGACTCATTTCGCTTGAGTGTATCGAATGTATATCACCAACGGTTGGGATCAGCAACCTTTTCCCGATAAGGGACATCATCGAATAGAACAAGGAATTAAATGAATATCTAGATAGGCGATAATACACCATAATGGGAGCTAACCACATAGCCATGCTGCCTGCCCGATTTTTGTCATTTCCCGGTTGTTGAGGCCAGAGGCTACGATTACTTTCCATTCATTGATAACACGATCACTTTGAATGTCACATTATCAGATCCGTTAATCATTAATTGATTTGCACAAATATTCTGGATATTATGCTAAGGGAATAAATCCATTGCAACCATATATATCTATACTGACCAACCCATTCGATCATTGGAAATACTCTGTCAGACACTCGTCCATATACGTTCGTTCTGGGACTGAACGAAACCGAAGGCACTATTCAGTACATCCATCCTAGGCAATCTCTACCTAGGACTTATATAACAGCCCTTGCACTTTACTCCGTCTTCAATATACTCAGCATACTTGGTTCGCAACGCTTATGCCTATACGGAGTGGTTCTTCGGAAAATAATCCAACCGGTCTCTCCATATTGACAACGATGGTCAAAACTTCAATAGTCTGTGGTTTAACTATCGAATAAAAACAAGTGTTCATTCAACATATCAAACAAATCGCTGGGCTCTTTAATTAATATTTCATTAATTAAATCTCTTCTCCATTTCCTTATCAATATCTGTTAACCAAATATTTTCGATAATCATCTTGACCTTTTACATTAATTGGAAAACATTTCCATATATCGTCTTCTTTTATTTTCTGTACTTAGAAAATATCTTCTATTTATAATTGGAAAATATTCCAATTACTTATAACTTTCACGACTATTCATTTTTAGACTTAGGAAATATTTAAAATCATATTTCCAAAAATTCACTTCCTTGGGTTAAAACGAATGTTGTGTAAAACATCGTTACGACAACCCAAATACTGCATTCAACTAACTCTTATTCAATCATTCCTCTTCGAGACTGGATCTTGCTATTTATCAGTTAAAAATGAAATCAATCAAGTTGGGGTATAATTACCTCTCAGACCTTGACAGAAAACATCATTAACTTCAAAACAGACAAGACCACTTAACTCGAATAATCAACCCCAAACAAACCAATTATTCATTTTTAAAATGTATATACATTTCTCTTTCTATTACCATATTTTCGATTTCCTTTTTGTTTATACTATTCTATTTTTAAGTTCATTTCCTTATCGAATTCTATATATATCGATACATTGATTTCTAACTATCGAAATTTCTTAAAAATATTCTAACTCCTTAAATTCCTGGAAAAATTCGCCATAATCTCCTTTGTACCGGGAGCATCGGGAAAATCCCCAAACCGCCACACAGGCCTCTCCATTCAAAAAGAAAAAGAAAAATCCAAGTGGCTAGCCGATATGGCGCATAAAATCTCATATACGAATTTAAATACATACCTTTGTGTCGAGCATTCTATTTATATCTCCTCATTAACTTCATTCCATACCTGTCTAATGTATGTCCATACATTTCTAATTCATTTCAACTTAATACACTCGTTTTAACTCAACTCGTTAATTAATCCGTTAATTAACTCTTTGCCTATTTCACTTGTATATTTGAATATAACATGTTTCAAATATATTTCAACTTAATTATAAACTAATTTAACTCCAATTTCCAACTCAGGTTTCATATTCGATTTCGAATATACATTTACAATTCCAATTCACTTTCCAAAGTCTTATTTCGATTCAAAACTTTGATTAACTAATTTCTCTTCTACTTAGTTAATTCTATTCAATAATCAAAAATATGATTATTGTTTCAAAAATCATTTCATTTACTTCACTTGAGTTCATATATTTAATAACTCAAGTCTAGATTTTTCTAATGAAGATTCGGATTTTATTCCCTCAAAATCCTTTTATAAATTTAAATAAACCGTTATGGTTTTTAAACGATTATGGCGCTGCTTTTCTGAAAAATTGATTTTGACATAACTCAAAATCTATACGACGAAATCTAGATTTTTCTCTTTCATTAGAAAACTATTATTCAACTGGTCCCGACTGTTCTTGTATCAAAGAATTCCGATTTCAATTGAGTTCTGTATACTCAATTGAAGTTCGAATCGCCAATTTACGAACTGCCGCGCTACGGCGAGTTCGTTTTAATTATATTTGTAAATATAAACGTTTTAACTTCGTTTATAATAAATTCAACTCCATTCTGATATATTTTTAATGTATATCAAATTCATTTCAACATAATATTTCCGATCTTCTAAAATTGTCGATTTTCCCTAACTCGGAAATAAATTTATTTATACTTCGATCTTATATATTCAAATTCCATTCCAATTCTATTTAAATTTCCTATATTCAATTTCCATTTCAACTCTATTTGAGTTCTATATTCAAATTCTCATTTCAACTCTATTTCAAATTCTCTATATTCAAACTCCATTTGAATTTCTATATTCAAATTCTATATTTAAATTTCTTTATTCAAATCCCATTTCACTTTCTATATTCAAATTCTATATTTGAATTTCCTTTATATTTTCTATATTCAAATTCTATATTTGAATTCCATTTGAATTTCTATATTCAACTCCATTTGAACTTCTATATTCAACTCCATTTGAGTTTCTATATTCAATTTCTATTTGAATTTTCTTTATTCAAATTCTATATTCAATTCTATTGAGTTTCATATATTCAAACTCCATTTAAATTTCTATATTCAAATTCTGTTTAAATTTTCTTCAAATTTTAATATTCAAATTATCTCTTGATAGTTTATTTATTTTATTTATAAACACCATTTTACAATTTCCTTGTTTAATATTTAAACAAGTTCCCCTTTCAAATTTCTTTTTAAAACCAAAATCTCATTTTGGAAATTTCTATTTATAATAACTTATAAATATAACACCCAATTTATTTTCATATTCAATTTAACTTCTACTTAAATAAATTCGAATTAATCGAATTCAAATCATAAATCCTTATCGATTTATTTTCGTTCAATTTATATTCTGAACATCAAAATAAATTCCATCGTTTATTTTTTAAAACGATTTTCCCATTTCTATTTTTAAATTCACATTTGAATTTAAATATACGAATTATCCAAATGATAATTTTTCCTTTTCATTTACAAGCATCATTTCTTTTACTTGTTTATATATTTAAACAAGTTCATTTCAATTCATTTGAAATAAAATTTCTACTTTGAAAAAAATAAATTTTCCTTTTCATTTATTCGCACCTGTGTTTATATTTCCTGAATTTATCCAATGATAATTCCTTTCACTTCCTTTATAAACTTCGTTTATAAATGAACTACTTGTTTCTATTATTTAAAAACAAGTTAATATTTTTATTCTATTCAAATTTCAAATTCTTTTTTAGAAAAAATATAATTTTATAATTTCCTTTTTAAATCTGAAAAATTCCTTTTCATGATATTTTTAAATATCAACATTTAGGCCCAGTGATATTTAAACACCAAACAACCAATTATTTATTTTTCTAACTCATCATATATGATAGTATATATGCAAACAAATAAACAAATAGATAATATATTTTTGAGGGATCTAGTTGGATCCCTCCAACCTGTTTTCCTGCATCCACAGACGTTAGTTAACATAGTAATACCCATCCTGCTTCGAGGCAGGATATCGCGGTATGAAGGTCATCCACTAATATATATATTTGTGGGGCGCACAGGGAAATCATCCGCTATGAAACTGCGGGCATCCGCTAATGAGACTACGGGAATAATCCAATCATCAACCCAATATATATATAATAGTCAACCCTAAATAACTAATATATTTAAAGCAACCAGAAAAATCCAAATAAGCAATAACAATTATTTTTACCGAATAAAAATAATTCTAAATAACAGGTGAGTGAGATTTACTCACCGGAATTTTCCATTGCTGAATATCCAAATAAATCCCGTTTATTTTCATATCGATGTGCTTACGAACTTATCGAATCATCTCAACCAACTTTACCCCGTACCTATGATTAATTAATATTATTTACGGATAAATCAATTATTTATTTAATTAACTACTAACATAAATAAATATTTCTAATAATTTAAATTTAAATAAAAATGTATACCTTAGCCTTGTCAATTATTCGATCGATCTATGGAGCATATCTCAAAAATCAACAGCCATTTCCTATTGAAATCAGTCCAAATATTCCCTCATTCCCTTTTGACACCATAAGCTTTAGTTAATCACCTCATTAACCAGCTCCAAACCCTTCTTTCCCACTGCTACTGTTCAGATCCCCTTCCTGTAGCTCACAGTTCAAACCTTGATTCCCTCTACTCATTACCGAGCTTCCCCTCACCACAACTTCATATATACTCCAATATTAACACATCCTGCTCCATGCAGTAACTCGCGCACCCCAGAAACGCACCCCTAAATCGACAGTCCCCAAAATTTGATCGCACCTAAAACTAAGGGCGTCATTCAATTTGATGTCGAATTATAGCATTGAAGGTGAGAGCGAAATGTTTTAAATCGTTCAGTTTTGATTTTCTTGAGAAAAGGGATTTCGTTTTATTTCATTCTGAACTAAATGAATGGAAAGAAACACATAGAAGAGGGAAGATATCACGTGTTTGTTGATTTCAAGAGAAGGGATACTCGCGACTTTCATTTACAGTTGAATTGGGGTGGTTTCAGTTCTTTGATTTATAGAGGAAGGGTGCGGTTATACAATGAACAGCGAGGCCTTAAATTTTGTGGAGATGGAGGAGCCACCGTGGTTTTTGTTTGTGGAAGAAAGAGAAGGCACAGGTTCGTTTTTGTTTTGTGAATGGTGGAATAAACAAGGCCACAAATTATTTTATTTTAATTCATTTTAAACCAGTGTCCTTTAATTAAAATACCCATGATGCCGAACTCCTTTCTGAACCCAACAACTGTCAATTCTAGGGTAAAACCACCATTCTGAACCCACTGGGATAAGTATCGAAGTCCAGTTCGATCATCCGGAACAGATATTTATTTAAATGGATATAAATTAAATTTCAAACCATTTAAATTCTTCGATAATAATTTAATATTATTATACTAATTGAAACAGGAGTTTTGAATGAATTATGTGAACTGTTTCCAATCCAGTGTTGACTTTGAATTCAAATAAATTCAATTTCGTATTTTGATAATTATATATATTCGAAATAAACTGTATATCGATTATTTAATCGATAACTGAATATAAAAATTCATTTATCTACTCAATATTTAAAACCATATTAAATATTCAAAATTAACCGATGAAATATCCGGGTCATTACAAGATGATTCTAAAGTTGCACAAGATGAATCCGAGCTCCCTAGGCTTGCAAAATGTGAAGAAATCGATATGCGAGATACAAATATAACCTCCCTCTCCAATAGATTAGTGCACAGCATGAATCGTTTATGTGCTTCGCCATTGCATCCTTCTTCTGGAGCCGACTAACAAGACACTCCAAGTATAATTCCGCATTCTCCTTGACTGCCACGAGCATGTACAAACCCAATCGCTCCACTGCTTGTGTACACTATGGTTGCATCTATCAAACTGCTCACATATCTTAATAATCATGGTTACCACTATCAAACACCACTCTTATTTATTATACAGCGCATGCACTCACAATGTCCCCTACTACACTCACTACTCCACATGCATCCATACCCCTTACTATCCACTATTGCAAAAACTCCTTCAGAACTTCCATGCATTCTTTTCATGTCCGAGGAGCAACTTCCAAACAAGCAATTGCTGCATACACATGTTCAAGCTCCTTAACTACTGATCCAAATTCATGGATTCTACAACCTTCTCCACAAAGCTATAAACACCTAATGTATGCATGCACTCAACAAATGACGTTTCCCACTGCATTTACAACACTACATGCAACGACAACCACACCACACCTGCATTCTCCCAATTCCTATATCATCAAAATGCTCCCTATTCTAAACATCAGTCACCACACTGTTTTGAAAGTCAGCCTTGATATCATCACTCATCACGTTTCCAGGAAAGGCTACTCTCCTATCAAAAATATTGCGGCTTTGTTGGAACGGGCTTTGGGGTCTGGGTGACTGATGACGGCTGCATGGAGGCGGGAGAAAGGGATTGCGTGGTGGAGCTTGGACGCGGTCGTGCTCGGTGTGATGCTCTACGGCGAGTTGAAGTTGGAGGGGACTGTGTCGGTGCTCCAAGCTTAAGGGGTTCGATTCAACATAAAGGGGTGTAGTGGTCTGCTGTGTGGGCTAATATGGGGGATTGAACTCGGTTGGTCGAAGGGCACCGTATGACAAGGCTTGCGGCGGACGAGAAACACGAGGAGTGTTGTATATCGAATTGGTCGCTAGGTATTCTAATCTTTGAAGACAAATCTCAAGAATCATGTGGTGATCGTTATCCTAAAACAGTATTTGCCCTTTTAATTCTGTGCACGAGTAATGACAAATCTATTCAAAGATACAACGGAGCAGATATTAAATATCTTTTAATCAGCATGTTTGCACAGACATGGCGATTCACTATCTTGGATTTGATCGCTGCAGTGACAAGATGTAGGGGTTATAGCCTGCAGAACTATAACTCGTATAGTTTATTCAAGAATTTGGCAGATTTTCGAGATTATATTAATGGCAGTAAAGAAGAAAAGGAAGGAGAAGAAGAGGAATTCGAATTGTGTAAAATTGAATTCGGGGCAGCCTTTATATAGACAGCGAAGAGATGCAACTGTTTTCCAATGGATACGACTGTTTTAATTCAAACAGTCGCACCTATTGATTTGCAACTATTCAGAAGCGTTGCTTTCTAATGAACAGACGCGGCCATTTGTTTGCAACAATTCAGAAGCGTTGCGAATTTTGAGTGATGAATGGATGCATCCATTCATTAGCAACGGCTTTAAAGCGTTACGAATTTGAAATCCGTGCGCGCAAAACCTCAACGGATAAGTGCAAGCCCATTAGCATTTTGTATCCCATCTGATCACAAGACCCCCAAGGCCCATCTTTTGACATTTAAATAGTATTGTTTATGTCATGGTCACACTCTTGTTTCATCTCTTCCTTCTCTCCTTTCTTTTGATATTATATGTAATGTCTTTACAAATATAGTTGCAAATCAAAGCACATTTCATGTTGTGGGACTAAAGATTTTTGCCCTCTTTGTGCTTTCCTTCTTCTTTTATTTTAAATTTCCTCCAACAATCCTCCACCAAATTTTAAATAAATTCCTCTTGTCATTTATATGCAGGAAATTTTTTGCTTAAGTGTAGATTTCTTACAGACTTGAATCTATACGTAGTGAAAACCCATCAAAGTATATCAGAATGGAGTGGTTGACTAAGCATTGAACCATCGATCCTATATGATCTTACCGGAGGTGATTATCACACACTCATTTTCATATTTTCCAGATAGTATGTATGCTCGACCCGTGGATTGGCCTTGGGTCGGTATCTTCTTTCATGAAATTCCCTTAGAGATCAAGCCAAAATCTCGCAGAAGGCAGCACCACCTTCGTTGCATTTATATAGGTAGGTTTATCAGAAGTGCCTTATAACACACACTTCAACAATATATTTGTTATAAACCTATTAAGTTCTAAGTAGAACATTCTCTCTTTATCATTATAAGTATCAAGCACTTTTCCTTGGAATGTATGATAATACTTAGTTTTTCAGACTAAATATTATAGTGCTTCCAACCAAAAATATATGAAGTACTTTTGCTCTTTGACTCAAGATAACAAATTTCTTTATTATGTTGAGCTGAGTTTTTTTCATTGGCAGTTGTATTGTATAGGCTTTAAACTCATTCCCTGTGATGTTTTTATCACTAAGTTCCTTGCAAGTCCTTTAGTAAATGGATCTTCCAAATTCTGGATGGATCTCACAAAATCTATGGTAATTACCCCTTCAGTGTGCATTTTCCTAACCAAACTGTGCCTTAGACCAATGTGTCTAGATTTACCATTATAAACTTGGTTGTATACCTGTGATAACGTAAATTGACTATCACAATGCACAAATATTATTGGCATAGGTTTTGGCTACACAGGAATTTCTAATAATTGATTCATTAACCATTCCGCTTCTTTACTACCAGAAGTCAGTGCTATAAACTCAGCAGTCATGGTTGAATCAGCAATACACGTTTGTTTCTTTGAGGCCCAGGATATTGGTCTTCCACCAATAGTGAATATCCATCTACTAGTTTATTTATTATCTTCATTCCAGTGTTCCAACTAGCATTTGCATATCTTTCTATTACACTTGGATAACCGTTGTAATGTATACCATAATTTATGGTACCTTTTAGATACTTTAAAATTCTATGTATTGCATTCCAATGGATATGACTAGGGTTACTAGTATATCTACTCATTTTGCCAACATTATAGGCAATATCTGGTCGTGTGCATGTTATTGCACACATCAAACTTCCGATAATTCTAGCATATTCCAATTTCTCTATAGTTCTTCCAGTATTAGTGTATAACTGCATATTTGGATCAAACGGAGTAGACATGGGTTTACAATCTGATAGATTGAACCTTTTTAGAAATTTCTCAATATAATGAGATTGGGTAATTGTAACCCATCTTTAGTTTTCATGATTCTTATTCCAAGAATTATTTTAGCTACTCCCATATCTTTCATGTTAGAACATGAAGATAAATATCGTTTAGTTTCTTCTATACTTGAAGTATCCATTCCAAATATAAACATATCATCCACATAAAGGCATATAATTGCACCTTTACCTTAATGAAACTTGCTAATGACACATTTGTCAAATTTAAAAATCTTAAAGCCATTAGAAATAATAGTTTTGTAAAACTTTTCATGCCATTGCTTTGGTGCTTGTTTAAGACCATAAAGTGATTTGACAAATTTACATACTTTATGTTCTTGTCTAGGTATTACAAAACCTTCTGGTTGATACATACATATATATATATATATATATCTTTGTCAAGTTCATCGTTTAAAAATGCTGTCTTGACGTCCATCTGATGAATTTCAAAATTATAGATAGAAGCTAATGCAATTAAAGTCCTAATAGATGAAATTCTAGCTATTGGGGCATACGTATCAAAATAATCTATTCCTTCTTTCTGTGTGAATCCTTTGGCAACTAATCTAGCTTTAAATTTTTCGATTGTTCCATCTGCCTTTAACTTTTTCTTAAATATCCATTTACATCCTATTGGTTTAGAACCAGGAGGTAAATCTACTAGTTTCCATGTTTTATTTCCAATAATAGAATCCATTTCATCATTTATGGCTTCTTGCCAAAATGATGAATCTTGATATTTCATTGCCTCAACATATGTTAAAGGGTCAGATTCTATATTTGTAGATATCATTAATTGATGATTTACATTATTTCTAAATCCTTCAACCAAATATACGACGAAATCTGGTCCAAAGGATTTTTCTATCCTTATTCATTTACTTCTCCTAAGAGAATCACCATTTTCGTCGATATTTCCATTAGTGTTTTCTACAGGTTCAGTAGTTGGTTCATTAACCTCCACCATTTCACCAATAGGTGCATTTACCTCCACCGTTTCATGAATCGATTTATTTTTAATAGATGTAAATCTATTCTCATAAAACATTGCATCCCTTGATTCTATTACTGTATTTACATCAATAGAGCTATTAGGTTCTATTACTAGAAGCCTGTATCCTTTGCTATGTTGAGCATACCCTTAGAATATGCACTCGATAGCCTTTTGTCCTAATTTCCTGATTTTTGGTTCAAGTAATCGAACAATCACTGTACAACCCCAGACTCGATAATAATCAACATTTGGTTTCCGTTTCTTCCAAAGTTCATAAGGAGTAACTTTTCTTTTCTTATGAGGTATTCTATTTAGAATATAACATGCGATAGGTAAGGCTTCTACCCAGAAACTAGTATTAAGACCAGAATTACACAACACTGCATTTACCATATCGGTAAGAGTTCTGTTTTTCCTCTCAACCACCTAATTTTGTAGTGAAGTGCAAGCAATAGATGTCTCATGTATAATTCCTACTGATTCACAATATTCACGAAATTGATACTCACCACCCCTATAAGACCTAAGTGTTTTTATTTTGACATCACATTGGTTTTCTACTTCAGTTTTATAAGTAATGAATGAATTTAACGCTTCACTTTTAGCATGCATAAGATAGACATAACAATATTTAGAGTAATCATCTATAAATGTGACAAAATATCATTTTCCTCCTCGAGTAGGAATGTTGTGTATATCACATACATCACTATGAATAAGTTGTAAATTTTTTGTTGTACTTTCTGGTTTATAAGGAAATGGTTTTCTAGTGATCTTAGTTAATAAACATATCCTACACTTATCTAACATATCATTATGGTGTTTAAGAATTAGATTCAAAGATATCATGTCAAACATGCGTTATGATTAACATGTTCTGATCTATTGTGCCATAATGAAAATGAATCAACAATATAAGTAGAATTCATATTTTTATTATTAATATCAACATTCAGTTTAAACATACCATCACACATGTACCTTTTTCCCACAAATACACCACCTTTGGTCAACACGTATTTGTCTGACTCAAAGACTTGTTTAAATCCAAACTTATTAAGAAGACTTCTCGCTACATGGTTCTTCCTAATTTCAGGTACATAATATACATCATTTAATGTCAGAACTTTTCCGGATGTGAATTCCAAATCTACAATCTCTCTCCCTTTGATCACAGTCTTTGCTGAATTTCCCGTATAAAGGTAATCTTCATCTTCAGTTGATTCTAGTTTCTTGAATTGATTCTTGTCAATGCAGATATGCTTAGTAGCGCTAAAATCGGTCCACCAAGAATTGTTCCATTCAATCATATTCACTTCTGATATGACTGCGGCAAACTTTTCCTTTTCAGATTGTTTCTTCTTTTTCCAAAAGCGACAATCCCTTTTGAAATGTCCCGGTTTACCACAAAAGTAGCAACCACCATTTTTGCCTTTCTTGTTTTGATTTTGGGAATTGTTGTTGTTCTGCCCTTTCCTCTTTTTACTAGAAGAATTATTTGAAGCATTATTTGCTTGCTTTTCTTCCACCATATGGACCTTTAATGTACCAACACTTGGGCATCTTTTTGCCTCAATTGTTGTTTAACTTGCAAATATTGTGCAAGGCTGTCTAGACTTATATCCTTCTTCTTGTGTTTCACTAGTTTCCTCTGATCTTTCCAAGAAGGGGGTAATTTATTTATTATCGAGGAAATCTTAATTTCCTCATCCATATTTAACTTATGTTGACTGAATTGGTTAAGTATGTGTATGATATCATTGAATTGCTCTACTACTGAACGATCATCAGTCATTTTGTAATTAAAAATTTTGGTGGCTAGAAATTTTTTACTTGTTGCATCTTCCATCGGATACTACGCCTCCAATGCATCCCAAACATCCTTTGCAGTTGGTTTGTTGTAGTACATATCAAAAAGTGTGTCTGTCATCGCATTACAGATATGGCCTTTGCAAATATAATCATCATATTCTCATTTGATCTGATCTCGTGTCTGTGCAACAGTTTCATCTTCTGTCTCCGCTGATTTTGGCGTAGTCAAAACATAAACAAATTTCATACCCGCGAATAAGAAATGCATCTTCTTCTGCCAGCGTAGGAAATTGACACCATCAAAGCGCTCCAGTTTCGCGAAATCAGCGGCGAAATCTTTGAGACTGTGAGGAATCATTGCATAAATACTGTTTCAGATTGTTGTATGTCGAATTCGTCGCTGGATCTTCTAATCTTTGAAACACAAATCTCTGAGGCACGATGTGGTGATCGCTATCCTAAAATAGTATTTACTCTCTTATAATTCTGTGCACGAGTAATGACAAATCTGTTCGAAGATACTCAGCGTGTTTGCACAGACACAGCGATTCACTATCTTGGATTTGATCGTTGCAGTGACAAGATGAAGGAGTTAAGGCCCAAGGCCCATCTTTTGACATTTAAATAGTATTGTTCATGCCATGGTCACACTCTTGTTTCATCTCTTCCTTCTCTCCTTTCTTTTGATATTATATGTAATGTCTTTTCAAATATAGTTGCAAACCAAAGCACATTTCATGATGTGGGACTAAAGATTTTTTTTCCCCTTTGTGCTTTCCTTCTTATTTTATTTCAATTTTCCTCCAATAAGGAGGAGATAGCGAAAGTTATCAGGCAGAAAGGTGAACTGTCTCCGCTAAAACAAGGCATTCCAACTTTTTTTTTCTTTTTTTCCAACGAGTGTGTCCAGCCCCCGGAAGAAGGGCTCTTCTCCCCTCCTAATGAACATGCGAATCCAAAATAGAAGATAACCCCATAAGGGTCCATACAAAATAGCTCAGAGGGAATGAAACAACTGGAGTTAACGACACGCATGTATAGGTGGTTGTTTCGTTTAAATTAAGTTCCCAACTGTCCCAATTTTTATATTTTAATATAAGTATGCTTTCTTTTACGTTTAAGCCCACTGCATAATTAACTATTTGTTGTATTAACACATTCTTAACAAATTATGATTTTATTCACATACCACCTCAATATGCAAATTAAATTGTGTTTAATTTATAAAACACAAATACATACACTATAATAATCTCAAAACCATTTAGACAATATTGTAAATAACAGTTTTGAAATATCTTACATATATAAATATGTTTGTTATGATTATTTTATCTTATAAACATATTTATATTTTAGCTACAAGTTAGCATTCCTTGTTAATTTAATAATATAAATCAATTAATATTTAACGACTACAATATTGATTTATAATCAATATTCATAATTTTATATTCTAAGTAACCAATTTGGATCATCAATGTAGTCATCAATATGATCAACTTAACAAAAGCCACAAATTTATTATTAACAACTATTAACAAATTCAATGTTATATTGTCACTATAAATCTTCTAACCAAATTTAGAACACAATTCAATAGTTTAATAATTGTTTCAACCAATAGCTTGTTACTAATATTGAAAATACATTTTTCGGCTTGAATATTGATTCTCACTCAATTTTATATATTTTCAATGTTCGCTAAAATCTCAGTTTATAATTCGTAAACACTCATAGTTTGTTTATCCCAAGTGCTTAAAAAATTGGGTTGTTACATGAATGGTATAGCAAACATGTCCATGCTTATTTTAACAAATGGTCTTCTGTCTTCATGGTCGTATTCGGAGATCCTATAGTTGTCAATGCTCCAAATTTGAATTTGTAAATATGAAGATCTTATTTGCTGCCAAACTTATTGGATATCCTTTAACACGGTCACCTTCCACTTGCCTCTACTCGACCATATAAAGCTACTAATTCAGTGAATTAAAGATATGAAATTTATTTGCGTTTACACATTGGTCAATGTTTGCATTTGCCATGCCACAACGCAGACTTATAGCAAAACTTGCAGTTCAGTGTTTAGATTACTATTTGATTTCATGCTCTAATGTTTTAAGGTTACCATGAGACAACATACTTGCAATAGTTTCTAATATCACATGTTTGCTATGTTTTATACAAAACGACTCTGCATTTGCACACAAATAATGGTTTTGAGTTTAACAAACGTATGAAATAACTGGTGGTATTTCTGATGTTACCATATGTTTCTATCTGTTGTTAAGATCTTTTGCTAGCTAGTCAAAATTTGGCACATGACAAAGATGGTTAAATTTGTGATTTTAATGCTTAATGTTCTCAGTCGCTTTTATCCATTTAATTTGTAATTGTATCTCACTCGTGTAGTAATATATAATTAAATATTTACCTGATTGCAGGTTCATATTGTTCGTCAGTAGAGAGGAAATTTTCTCCCTCTCTTTTTGCTATTGTCATTGGCAGCGGTTTTGCAGGCCTTGTTGCTGCTCTTGCGCTTTTAATGCATCTTGGGTAAGTATAGTTTGAATACTAAATGCTCGATTTACTTTCCTTGAATATCATATAATTTTTAATGTGCTCATTTATTTGTTATTAGGCAACGTTGGAATCAACAGACAAAATTGATGGTCAAGCATATAGCAACTACAAGTTTAGTTTTCCCATTGACATGAGTGCAGCTTGGTGCATATCATAACTTTATAAGTTCTTTACATTTATAATTCACTTCATATAATTATGAATTGTGATATGCTTAATTTTTTATTTGAATGATACGGTCAATACATGCACCATATATAATAAAATACAACAAATAGTACATTATTTTAAATATTAATAACCTCATTTTGTGCATGTTATGCATGTTCTGCCCTTTTTTTAGCTTTCATTGCAATCGCTTGGCTTATTAGCACCTCAGTCCTATCTAATCTAAAACATTTCATGAATTTAGTTTTCAGTATGGATTACAACGATGTTTGCACCTTCAAGTCGGACAAGCAAAGTGGTTACATCATACATGGAACATACCATTTTGTTTTTCTTTAAAGTGATTCTAGTGGATCTGAAGCATGTTTCTGTTAGGATAAAATTTTACTGAATTTCCAATGTCATGTCATATATCAATGAAAATGTAAATCTTCTATTGTGCTTTCCAGAATGAACATGTATACACATTTTTCTAATGCTAGCTATGCTTGGCCAATGCTATTATTGTATATTATCTTGTTATATTGAATGCTACAGCATGTTCGCTATGTTGAACAGCATGGTTTCTTTGCAGTATGAAAGTCCGTGCTATTTTTTATTATCTTTGTTTGAAAACGTTATTATGTTACTACATTCATTAAAGATACATTGTTTTTTCATTATCTGCAATGGAGCTATAATGAAGTAAAAGTTGTTTTTTTTCATTATCTGCAATGGAGCTGTAATGAAGTAAAAAGGCATTTGCATATAATCATTGTTGTGCTGTAAAATTTAGAAGTGTTTGTATTTACCGCTAATGGGATCATATTATCTTCCTGCTTGTGTGGCACATGGTATGGTAGAGGCAAATAAAACAAGCTTTCTGCCTGCATAGTTTTATTTTGGACGCCATTTATTGGGGCGGAAGCTATTTTGCCTCTCATTATAGTAAAGGCATTTCAACGAACTTTTTGCCTCTATTTAAAATATGGGAGGCGTTTGTACAGGCTTACATGCGAGACAATCCTACAAGATGAAACACTAAATGATCGGCCCATTAATATTGTTCAAGGAGCTATATATGACACTATATTCATTGAAGCAATAAGGGAGGGAGAGCATGGAAGAATGTGATAGCAGACAGAGCCAAAGGAAAGAAGTCGAATGGGATGAAGCAAAATTACTTACTGAAAATTAGCCATTGACGAAGCATTGAAACATATTTATTCTAGTTATTCATGTCTATTTTTATTGGTAACTAGAGCTGCAGTATGTATTGTCAGGTATGAGTCATGTTACATGAATCGTTCAATTTAGAGTAGGTACTTTTACCCTTTGTTTTGTTGCATGTAAAGATTCCTTCTAGTGTAACTTCTATTATTATAACCCATCTGAGGTGGATTTATGTTTGACATGCTGTTATTTTGCTTGGTTACTTTTCGGTTGATGAGGTCCTTACAGAGGCGGCCCTAGGATATTGGTGCCCAAGCCCATTTTACTCATTTTTGATCAAAACTGGAAAATTTTGCACCAAGCCCATTTTATTCATTTTTGAACAAAGCTGGAAAAGTTTGCTGAACAAAACTGGAAAGATTATTGTTGCTGCCAAGGCCAAAACGTGGAAGAAAATTGCTCCACGCGGAAAGATTAAAGTTGCTGCCAAGGCCAAAACTTAAAAAAACATTGCTCCATGCAACCCAGCTTCGATCTTGCGCCAATATCAAGGCTTGCTCCTACTTTACCACTCGACTACAGCTCACTTCATTAAATATTTTTTCTCAACTTTATATCAACAATTAATAAAGAACCAAAACTATTTTTTATTGCCCCAGCCCGAGGGCTTGGTGGGCTGTCCCCTGGGCCGGGCCTGGGTCCTTATAAGATGTTCAAGTAGTTAGATTGGTAGTGTAGCTAATTATGAAAGTCCCAAACTCAAGGATGTCTTGTTGTTTAAGTTTTCTGGTTAATTGGTAGAGTAGTCGATGTATGCGTACTTGCTTTTACAGTGATATCTTTATATGTACCTTTTATTGCTGAATATCGACTTGTTGATGCGTCATTGCTCCTGTAGCATTTCCAGAGTTGAATTTTGAGTTCCTATAATTCCTTTTAGAGTTGGATCTTGCTTTGGAGTTTGTTTAATTTTATCCTACACGTTTAGATGATTCTTCCCATCTCATAGCAAATATCAGTTCAAGCGGGCTGTGTTTTTTTTATTTCTGATCATGACAAATACGCTTGCATATCAATATATATGGAACTGGTGTTGCATATCAATATGGTAATGTTGTGTTTTCTCTAATTAATTGAGAATTCTGGTAATTTTTTTCCATTTAACGAGAGTATTTGTGTCGGTTTCAGTATTTTCATTGTCCAGTTCAATGTTTCTTTGAGCTTGATATTCACTCTAATGTATCGGTTTGTGTTACGGTTAGCTCAAGCTATATACGTGTTGGATTGATTATTATTTCGTGGGTTGACTCTAATGTTAGATTTGATTCTGTATACTCATATCCGAAACATTAGCTTTTGTGTAGAGCTTGACCTCGTCTGCTAGTAGCAGGTCTGTATCGAACAAAATAAATTAAAATATATGCATTGTTTACTATGACACAAGATATAAATCTTGGGACTAGGTTTATCTTTTCATTTTTATTTTGGTAATGTTTATTGAGATCTTCTTAAGATTATATAATCTCAGCGGTTATAGTTAATGTAGGTTCTTTTCTACTTTGATTAGTTAGTAAACCATGGTAATGTTTTTGTGTTGGTTATAAGCGATTGCCAAAAACTATAAGCTAAATTCTGATGCTAAATATTTTAAAATGTTGATATTTTATTCTAAAGTAACATTTATCATTATGCAATAACTATAATCTATTCTGGTCTATTGATATTATTTTTCCTGTGAAGTTCCATATTCGGAAGTAGATGCATTTTTGCTATATTTTACATAAAATTTATGCGGATGTGTATTTTTGTGACAATATCATTATGTTATTGCTGGTTCTATTTTTCATTATGAGATTCAAATGAGGTTCTAATGTCCACTTTATAAATGGTAGATAGTGAAGTCATGTAGGATAACATAAATGATTAACTGGAAAAATGTTTATAACATAATTGATTAACCTGAAAAATGTTCGAAGGTATTTATTTAATTAATCGAATAAAGATAAAGGAATGTTGGTGTAAACTAAGATTTAAATGATCTACCATTGTCACTAAGTGTTAATTTTCATTAAGAAATGACCATGACATAATATTTAGATCTTATTTATATTAATAAAAGATTAATTTAATATAAATAGCTAAAATAGATTAGCCATTATCAAATTATCGTGATTCAAACTTCCTTTATAAAATTCCACTCGTTACGATACCAAATCATGAGGTATTAAAGGCACAAAAGTAGGGACAATAAACTAACTTGCTCTTAATGATATCTTATTAGGTAGGAAAATAATTTCTGCCTCTATTAATATTTATATATGCAAATAATATTGCTTCCATATCTAATTAGAGGCAAAATACTAGAAGTCTTAAGCATACTAGGGGCAAAGCTGTTATTAGCCTCTATTGCTAATTTTAAGAATTATCAATCTGAAATAAAATCTTTCTCAAACTTAAAACTATTATGGTAACAGAAATCGTCTTCATCAATAATCGCATTTCAACAAATCAATGTCTCTCACAACCATAATAAAATCTTATAAAAAGGCATGTGTGTTTTTATTTCAGTGGTAATCTATGTGTTATGTTGTTTCATTGGTTTCTTTTATTTTGTAATTGGATTCTTGTTAATGCACATGAATTGTATGCTTAAATGCTTGATTATTTTGTAATTTTTTTTTTTATTTTTTTTTTGGAATTTTAGCAGGATTTTATAGAGGCCCCCTTTTTCTTTCTTTTAAAAAAAATTCGGAAATTACAAAAGGCTACAGTAGGAATGACAATGGAGTGGGTTTCTCGTGCCTTAGATCCGACACGGACTTTTTAAATCCCGCCCCAGACCTGTTCTGTAGACCTGGTGTAGATCTGAAATTTTGCCCCGTACCAGAAACTTGTACGAGTCTGGATAGACCCGACCTGCCCCACGACTCAGTGATATTGTGTTCTAATGTACACAAATCTATATACTTATATTTTTATCCCTAAATGATAAATTATATACATATTATAATGTGTTCACAATGATAAGAGAATATAATATAAGAAGTTGTAAGAAATAATTCGAAATTTATGCATTTGTTATTGTATGATTATCACTGATGCAACTTAATACTATGAAAAATTTATAACTTGCTGACTGAAATAATATAATATTCAAGTTATAACCATGTATGCCTAGGAAGATTAGCAACTAATCATTATAGTTATAAAGTGTTTTAATGATGCTTCAATCATTCGGATCGGGTTGGGGCGAGTTAGTCATGCCCTAGACCCGACTCTAGATCCGGACCTTCAAAAGCGAGGCGCGGGTCTATCCGACCCGAAGACCCGATTGGACGGGTCTAAATGAGCCCAAACAGGGAAGGGTCAAGCAGGTTTGGATCCCGGAGTCGGCCCATTGTCATCCCTACGCTGCACAAGTAACTTTAGCATAAGGGGTTAGGACTTAATATAAAAACCCAGCCATTTGTCAAAAGTTCTGGAACCAGGCTGCCCAGCGAGGAGACCATCTCTCCAAGATAGGATCCTTGTTCTAATCATTTGTGCGAATTTCAAAATAATCTCATTCTGGCTTTTGGAGATGTTTTCAACTATCCAAGAGTTTCTTTCCCACCAAATATAATTTCCTATAGCGAGATTTTGAGAGCCAATAGCAATACACTAGCATTATCATCCCTCCATCTGGTAGCCACAAAGACGTTGAACAATTCATCCTCAATGCATGAACTCGGCCTATTATATGATTATATTCCTCCATCTCTTTAATATATGTGGCCACAATTGATCAAAACTGAGCTAGCATTCAAGGAATTGGTGGAGATTTGTTTTATGCCCTGTATTGCACAATCTGCTGAAAGAATTCATGATCATTTCCATGCGTACCAATTTGTTTTGAGTTAGGACAACATTATTAAGGACTCTCCACATGAAAAGATTTTGATTTTGAAAGCTTGAGCTATCCCATATTCTATTATACCGGGGGTAGGTATGTCGGTTGCCAACTGAAGTTATTAGGCGATACGTGTGCCCTATGGAGAGTTGGATGGAGGATTCCCCCATGAAGTGATAAATTTGGAAGCTTGGGTTATCCTCCATAAATCCCTAGCGCGCGCGTGCTACTCGAATGCGGTAGAACAACATGATCATTATGCATAAAATTCGAATTTCTTTCATTAGGTGGAATGCCACTTTGCATTTTTCACTGTATGTGAGCTTGTGATCATTGATGATGAAACCTCTACCACACAATGGAGCGTGCCAAAATGAGGTAGTACGTAAGCTTGTAATTTAGTTACGGAGTTACTCTGCATTTTCTATAATCCCTAATAAGAACGATTACAGTGATCATCTGAACATGAATAAAGTTAAATATAAATTTCTATTTTACAGGAATCAATGTTGTTTGGATTTTGAGAGAGTAAAATGACATTACATAAATGTTCTTAGGGTGCGTTCTTAACGAACGAGAGCGTGGTATTTGAGCGGGGATGTGAACATGGTACTGTAGCGAGCGTGGAATGTGTTTTTAGCTACGAACGGGGAATTTGAGCGGGGTATTTAATTGTTAAATCAATTGTTATGATTTAATTAAATATTGATTTTTAATTATAACGATAAATCTAATTAGCGAATGTGTTAAAACCATTTTAAAAAACAATATAGTTGATGCAAATACATTATAATAACATTAATAAACAGTGTAGAGTAAAATACTAAAAAATAGGTTAAACATAGGACTTGAACCCTGGTACCTCTCGAACAAGCCATGTGCATTTACCAACTAAGCTATATGCATTTTCATTATCAATTGAGATTAAATAAATTAATGTTCTTGCGTCGGACGCGTTCGACGCCAATACCTTGATTTTCACCATTCGGCGAGGGCTCAATTTGAGCGTGGTGAAACTCGTTGGCGTCCGACGCGTCGGACGCCAACGAAATCTAAGCGTGACAAAAGTGGGCTGCGAACGCACCCTTATTTATCTAATGCTCACAGTACTGAAATATTTGGCATGTTGACTTATAAAGCGCTAAGCGACAACTTTCGGTCAAATCATATTGACTTTTATACCATTAGTGTTGATCCACGTTAAATAATGTCAACAAACTAGCATTCCATTTGTTCTGCGTATGTAAATGTAAAGTTCACCACATTTCAACTTGTTATAAAGGTAGTATTGTTGCATTACCATTTAAGAAATTGCAATATACTTTATGGACTAGGAGTTGAATTTCTGACTTTCGTTGAAGATATTATTGCACAACAGTTTAGATTATTTGATACATATGCCATACGAGGGACTTTTTATGGTGCTATGAAAATGGTTTGAGCCAGTAGTTTAACCATTGGCTTCTCATTTTAATGCCTTTATCAACGTAGCTACGTATGTCGTATGCTATGACTCAGAGTGGGCTCTAGCCCTGTGTAAACTGGGCCTAATCATGGGGCAGTAGAATCAAAGGGTATCACTTAAACATAAGTGTATAGACAGAGGCAGAACAAACGAGTTCTTGAACTCACATATCAGATAAAGGGAGAGATTGAAGGCACTAAATCCCAATTGAGGGCTGTAGATGAACAAATTGTGGTTGCGTTCATTATAAAAGAAGAAAGAATCAACTTTTAGAGGAAAAAGGTTTTGTTTGAGGGCTTTAATTTCAAAGCCTGGAACCCTAATTCTTGAATTTTCTTCTGCCAATTGCCTTCTTCCAATTTTAATTTTGGAAGGATAAAAAAGTGAAAAAACTGATTTCAAGTAAACTCTAATTCCTAAATCGTTTTACCTATGACAAAAGTTCTTAAGCATGAAACAGTTGTTTATTTTTTTCTACTTTATGACAATTGGCATAAAACAACAAAATAAAACAAAGGAATTCTTTGAGTTTAGCTAGAAAATATTAGAATTATTTCTAGGTGCAAATTGTGTTAAAAGCTACGATCTATTAAATAATAGTAAAGCAGAAGCTTTTCAAGCATTCTCCTTGATTCTCT
This sequence comes from Allium sativum, assembly GCA_030737875.1. Lineage (NCBI taxonomy): Eukaryota > Viridiplantae > Streptophyta > Magnoliopsida > Asparagales > Amaryllidaceae > Allium > Allium sativum. Next base: position 23,598,368 of record CM060912.1, on the reverse strand, counting down.
CAATTCTCTCCATCCAGCTTAATTCTCTCAATTCTCTCCATGATGCTTAAAACGCTCAGGATATTTTATATTTAATTTAAGATTTAATATAAAAAATTCTCCGCCTTTGTTAAATTTTCAAATAGATTTGCACTCCTATTTCTGTCATTATTATCCGTATCTAAGTCGATCCCTAATTTCACGTTCTCCCCCATTTATAGTAAGCACAAATCCCACATTTTAGCTCAATCCTTCTCTCGCTTTTCCCCTTTCCCTTCATTTCGTTATTCCATTGTTCTTCCACTTTCAGAAAGGAGAGGGAAACTTTTTTTGCCGAGAAAATTATCTACCAATGCCTCTCTACCTATTACTCCACTTCGTTTCGATCATATTCAGAACCCCAAGTTTTACTCCCTTCCAATTATTTCCCGTCTGCTCCTTTTCGGCTTTCTTTCCTGTAGATCAAAATCAATGGGTGCAAATCAATTGGCAGGTTTGTTATTCCTACAACTATCCCTACTTGATAATTTATCAAATTACGATCTTCATTTTAACAGTGTTTCCATGTTTTAATTCCTTCCTGCAAACACCTTTTACCTATTCCTCTGCGTCAAATTAGACCTAAGGCAGATCGTTGATAGTCGCGATTCGTCGTCAACACGAAGGCTATTCTTCAATTGCTCAATCAATCAATCGCTTCCACCAGAGGTGAAATCCTAGCTTTAAAGTTACTTTTTTTTAATCTACAGCTTTCTAACGTCTGTCTGTTTTTAATTTGAAAGGACGATGGCCAGGTGCTCCTAATTGAGGTGAAAACCTAACATACATGCCTTTTGTCTATTTTTCTGTCTTCGATTATCATTCTAAGATTGATTTATTTATACAGGCTATAATTATTGTCGAAAGACAACACCAAGATGCTAATCTGTCCAAATTTAGGTTTGCATCTTTTGTGTTTTATCTTATTTTATGGTAATTCTGTTGCATTTGAATTGATTATTATGTTGGTCAAGCAGATAATCGTTATAAAATGCTTATTTCAAACACGATGTCGCCCTTTAGTTTTACACACACCAAAGAAGATTTTTTGTTTTGTTCACGTTTCTTTTCATTACGTCACTACGTATGATTGTGCTTTATCCTCGGCCTACTGATGCGCCAATAACAATTTATCATGACCTGAATAGATTGCGTATAGCCTCGGAGTCTAATCTGTCATTGGGAAAAGCGACAATTGAGGGTATGGATCAATGCAGATTTAGGATATGAGAAGGAAGTAATGAACGCGCAGCTCATTTTTTTTAGAACATGTTATATTTAAGTGGACCAAGTCGCAGTATATGGGTACTTAATGTTCTATCGTTTTTATTGATTTTGCTGCATTGAATCATAGAAACAAAATTATGCTTCAATTATATTTTAACCCACTGTAAGTTAGTTCTGTTGTGGGATCCTATAATAAATTAGGTCTAAAGTAGCACAAATAATGATAATAACATGCTAGACTTCATCCAGGTTATGTAAATATGTATATATAATATTTGATACTATTTTATGTGAAATCTTTTGGTGGATGGCTTACTAAATATAAGTTGAAAAAAATGTGGTATATTAAAAATATATGGTATGGTAAAGCATTCAAATTTTATTGTGATTTTGAGTTATGTCTATCAAAAGTTTTGTTATACAGATGAATTAGCAGCTAAAATATAATCATCATTTCCCCTTATTACAACGTGAAAGACATAAACCATAGGACCCACCATTTTGAGGCTAAATAAATCCTTTCTAGATGGATTTCAAAATTGGAGAATTGTCTTTTGCATGATTATTTAAAATTATGGTAATAATGAGCAGTCAAATAGTAAAAGATATAGCAATAAATGATCATTGTTGATTATTATTTTATACTATTTATGCCAAATCAATCTCCTTGAGTTTGCTATATTTGCACTCATACAAAGCAGGTACTATAAATGATATTTATTTAACGTGAAATTACTATGATGGTTATGATCAATACACTCACTTATTCCATGCATACTTTTAGTTGCTAGCACAAATCACCGTATCTTGCAACTACAAGCAAATTATCTAACCGAATTTTAACCATCTGCAGTACTTAGCTCCATTTTGGCGTTGCATTTATCTTCTTTGTAAACAATTATTCTTGCTAAAGGTTTCTCAGGATAATATTTTGAAGCTAGATGTTCACCAACCTGGTGTAAACACCTCTGTTGTCTACTTGCATTTTTTGATTTTATCAAATATTAACCTTTTCCAAGATGAAATTTAGCTTCATACTTTTTGAATCTTTTTCGTGGCCTCAATTTAAATTGGCAAATTCTTTTCATTTTGATTTTTTTAAAGAATAAGTGTTGTCCTTTATTTAAGGAGTAGAGCTCTCATTTTTTTATTTTTCAAATTTAATTGTTTTTCGTAATTTTTAAAGACTATATTAGTTTTAGTTCTAGGTGAATTATGAGATGATTATATTATTATTGATATATAGTATGGTATAAAATGACACTTATGCACTGCCTTTGTAAGGTATAAAATGTGTATACTCATTCATATCGTTCCTTTTGGTTATTATAGAATTTCATTTGCAAACATAGTTTTATGTAATCAGCATACCATAAGTAGGATATTGCTCTCTATACCAATAATGACATTCCCTGGATTTCGCCTTAAGATGTTATGGAACAGAATACAACAACCTGTTCCTTTATGCAAAATTCATTATTTTTTGCGTGGAGATAGTTGTATTAGCTTGGTTCAACTAGAATGATCAAAATATTCGTAATGTATAAATGTATTAGAACCTGAACAGTGCAGATGAATAAATAGTTTAATAATAAATCTCTTTTTTCTCTTTGGACCAAAAAGAATAATTTGATTCGATGCTATATGATTTTCTTCCATATACATTGCACTCTTTTTCTAGCGGTGGTTTGTTATACAATGAAAGCTAGGAAGCATGAGTGCGGGTGCGTGGATGCGGGTGCGTAGTACGAGGATACAGGAATTCGGCAAATTCAGAAATATGAGGATTCGGGTGCGGATGAATACGGCAAATATTGAAATATTAAAAATATATTATATATATAAATATAATTCAATAGATGCATTTTAATTAAAAGAGTTAGAATTGAAAAAAAAATGATTAGTGCCTCAAGCACTCGAACTGAAACAACAACGCCTCAAATTGTTTAAGTGAAAAAAAACAACATGAACTCTCTTCTGTATTATTTATATATCCTTTAACATGCTTCAAATAGAAAAAAAGGCAGCAAGAGAATAGGACAAAACTCCAATATTTCAAATATGCAACACGTTCCAGTATTTCAATATTTCAAAGTATGACATGACTGCTCACAGTATAGCATGTGCTGTCTTTTCGTTTGACCAAAAATTAATCATCCCAAATATGCAACACGCTCCCTAATCCATCGCTATTCTCCAGGAAACAAAATAAACGAAAGTCAGATTAAAATAATTCGTTATTCTCCAGGAAAACTTCCGATTATCGTTCTGGAGCGTTAATCGAAGTCGAAGTCTTCAAATCAAAATCAGATTCAAAATTAATTAGAGATTACCAATTTCGTGCGATGATCGAAGCGATGATTACATCTTTGTTCCTCAATCGATCAGATCTGGTAAGTATTGATAGTCTATTAAAATAATTACATCTTTGTCCCTCCCGCACCCTCTTTTCCGCACCCAACCGCACCTCTTCCATCAAATACGGCGACACGCCTCGTGGCGCACCCCGTACGAATCCCCGTGCACCCCCGCACCCCGTATGAATTCGATGCGCAGTTCTTTGGTTGGGTCACACACCCCTGCTTCCTAGAATGAAAGTAATCGCCTTTCTCCCCCTGTATTTCTATTTAAGATAACTAGGAAATCCACCCTTCTTCCTAGCAATACGATTATATATATTATTTTCTTTTTCCGCCAGTAGGTTACCTTTTCATATTCTTAGACTATGAGCGTCCAAAGATGTACAATGCCAAATTTCAAAACTATTTTTTGTTTCAAATCATTAATGGTTCAATCATTACTGCCTTGAACATGAATTATTTCACTTTTTATGTTATGTTATAGTAGAAGATTACTCCGATCAGAACTACTTGTGCCTCAATATCTGTTTGTGGGTCTTTTCTTCCACATTTTATGCCTTTTTTAAATATTATTTAATAGATTTGATCTTTTCTTTCAGTTGTTCTAATAATTTCGTACTACTGTTTAGAAATTTAATTCTGTCGAGGAATTTGAGATTAGTGTGATAAGTGCTGATAACGACTAGCATATATTTCATACTTCCCTCTTAAACATTTAATTTTCAAGCTTTTCCTTTTTTATAAGCAATATTTTTTTGGATCGCACGAAGGTCTACTGATTTTAGGTTACTTTTTGGATATTACTTGTACTTTTTTAATCAATACCAAGTCTAATTTGAATCTTCAAAATCAAATGTTTTTCGATTTCTCCCTTATCTAATTGAATCTTTGTAAATTTCATACTTCTATATGTAAAATATGTTGGTCATTTTTACAAATATTTGTAGTTAACATGTTTTTTTTAGTCTTTCTTTGTTTATCCAGTTTATTTTTATGTAAGAATTGAAGTATGCAGTTGTGTCTGGGAAAAATCATATGGTACACATATGATATTTCACTGCTTTAAAAGTTTATTTGATGTCCATTATTTTTAAATGATGATACATATGATATGTTTGATTAAGTGTTAGACATGGCATGATTTTATTCGTTTCCAAATCAACATAATTTTATTGGTACGAAAAGCACTATAGGGAATTTAGTGATGACTATTGCATTTCCCAAATTTTCAATTCATATTGACAACCATTCTATAGTGTAGTGACTAGAACTAATGCACAATGTTTAATTGTTTCAGAAATCATGCTACAACATAATAAACCTGAGACAAATCAGATCGATAATGATAAGTCTGAGCATAAATGGTGAGCCTATGCATGAGTTGGCCAATGGCATGTCCAAGCAGCTCTCGAAAGTCTGGCAATGGAATGAGTAAAATTTGTATCTTCTTCGTTCCAATTATTTCTATCTTTTTCGTTTTAGCAATTTGTATTAATCAATATAATTTATGACTTTGTTATTTCAATGTGTATGCATGTAAATATCTTGCAATTCGATTGGAACTGTAATAATTTATTTGTATTGAGAATCACATGAGATGAACTGTTTCCTTTGTTCATATTGAGTGAGCATAGCGTATTTTGGAGACTTGAAAAAAAAGGTGAATGAAAAACAAGGTATGAGCTTGCGCTTATTGCTTATGGATAACATGTAAAATGGATAAGCTGATGCGTGCCTGCACTGAATAAGTACTTGCGTAATGCAAGTTACTGTCACAATGTCCAAGCAGCTCTAAAAAGAAACGACTGGCAATGGATTGAGTATACAACGGAGTGTCTAAATTCAATGTTTCTTTGAATTAAATATATTTGAAGAGGCAATAGTCGGAAGCAGACTGTTTCTGTTGCAAGTTTCTTAAACTAAAGATCAACATTTTTATGCTGTGTGCAATGATTTTATGTTGATAAACTACATGATACTTTTGCATTTACTGAAAAAGGTAAAAGTTGTTCGCCTTCAAAACTTTGAACGCTTTGATTTGATTTAGTTAACTAATATTTCTAATTGATATTAAAGAACGACAATTCAATACGTATAGGACTATTGTACTAATAAAAATAATAAAATATTTTTTTATCCAATTGCAATATATAAATCACACAAAACAATAATAACAAATTTAATTTTTTATTCTATTATCATTTAATTTAAAATACATATATTTAAAATGATAAAATATATTCATCATGCAACATTTAACTTAAAATATCTATATTTATAGTGGTAAAATATATTTATCATGCACTGCATTATAAAATTCCACATTTTACTCAAAATGCCGATATTTAAAATTACCACAACTATTTACAAAACCCACCTCACTTTCTCCTATGATTTGCATTTCAGTCCATATTTATAAAGCAATTATAAAGTGCTCAGCTTGAAATAATAAGATAAATGCAATTTTCCACCAATTTTTTTTAATAGATATTCATTAGTTTGGTCACTGATGACAATATAAAAATTTCAACAATGTAAATCGTACCTATATAGATAAAAATTGCATTTTCATTAAACTAAAACACATAAGTCACACGACATGCAGTATAACATAAACAATAAGGAATTTTTGTAAAATACATTCTAAGATTTCGTAATACATAGTTTCTTTCATAGAAACATGTTTAAGAAACACTATTATTTTTAGTTCCAGTTAACCTGTAAATAACTATAGTAAAAACAAAAAATATTTCCACATCTGCAAAAAAATTGCACTTTAGCAAAGAAAATTCGAAAGAAAATTATTTTCATAAATGTGAGATTAAGTGAAAATTTAACTTTTGTGGTAAACCAAAAAATAATAGCAAAAAAAATCAGAAAAGTATCAATAGATTCGTCTTGCATTACAAAATTATGTTTTTTACAGCAAAAACTTTAATTTTATAATTCCAACAACCTCCTATCGAACTATCTCAGCTTTCTTCTAATAATTTATATTTGACTTCATATGTTAGAGTTAATCAACAATCTTAAACTATAATCAAACTTAGTAAACTATTAATTGTTGATGTTACAAATAAATCATAAATATATGAAACTTTCAATATTTGTACAATATTCAAATTAACAAAAAAGGGTATAAAATTCATTTGGATATACAAATACATCGGTCAAATAACATGATCATATATATATATATATATATATATATATATGTGTGTGTGTGTGTGTGTGTGTGTCTATATATATATATATATATATATATATATATATATATATATATATATATATATGCAAGCAATGATTGCTACTTTTATTTTTGATTCTTCTATTTCGATACATCGGTGCATTATATTGTATAATTCTTATTTTAGCTAAAGTGCATATATTATAAAATTTCTACGGTTGCTTACAAAACTCACCTCAATGTCACATAATTTTGTACATTTACATCAATATATTTTTAATTAACCATGTAATCTTCTTTTTAATTTATTAGAATAAATTTAATTGATAAATATTTGTTAATTCATCCTATAAATCCTTAAATGTGACAGTTTCAATTTGTATATCACATTAATGTTAAAAAGCCATTAAATAGATTTTTCATTTAAACATAAGGATATATAATTCAGTTATCATAAATATTTTACATCAATAACATTGCCAAAACTATTCTTTTATTCATTTATCTCGATAAATTTATATTCATAGTTGAATTCTGTTTATTAACTTTAAATATTCATATTTTGACATTTTATAGTTATGTACGACTTCATCGACTCTTTCCTATCATGTTTAGATTCATGTATTTAAATTGTTTACGAAATCTCAAATTTAAAGAATAATCTATATATCAGTTTTATATGTATACATATACTTATTAATAAAAACAACAACAAATTTTATGTTTAACAATATAAATATATAGATTAATTACACACACACAGAGTTATATATATATATGTGTGTGTGTGTGTGTGTTTATTTATGTACATGAACAATAATAACAATGTGAATTTGTAAATTAACTATAACCATTTATGGACGCAAACAATGAATTTATCATACAGAACATAAATAATTCTATTTTAACTTCAAATAACTCCACACTTCAAATAACTCCACATTAAAATCTCTGTAATCTTTTATAGAATCCTTTTCAATTTACTCAAATTATTTACTATTGTCATATATTTTAACTAATTACATAATTTCAAATTTAACATATATAAAAAAATAAGTTAAATAATATTTGTTAATACTTTTAAAATATTTATAATATGTTAATTTCAACTAGAGTACTTGCTAATGCTAATGGTAGTAGTAAGAATAATAAAACTATTTTTTCCTTCAAAGAAATATAAATTACAAACACATATATGTATAAACAACAACAACAACAACAACAACAACAATAATTATATTATATTTATTTTGCCGAACTACCATGTGTTGTATATAAAATTCCAATTCTAACATTAAGATTTTAAAATCTGTGTTTTATAACATTATTGTGTGCAACGCACGGGTTACACACTAGTTTTTATTAATAATTTTATTATAATCTTGATGGACTAAGTGTTTGGTAAATCATATGATATACTTGATTTGCTTTTGAATAGGGGACTTCTGATGCTATATGTAAAAGATTTGCTTTTACAGCTAAAATACTATATGACATTGATTGCCTATTAAACCATATGGTGCGAACGAGCTATGAACGAACATCAAAATTTTGGAAATTCTGACAGTATGGACATGTTTCCAAATGTGATGATTTTGTATAGTATTTTATTAATTCATCTTATCTATAGAGCGAAGTTTTCCAAAATCGAAGTAATAAAATTATTTTTGCAAATAATAATGAGCAAGGCATAATTAATGCACTAAGGATTGTATGCATTGAAAAAGATAGGTAATTTTCATTCTCATCCACAATTTTTGTGAATTAATCCATCCTATTTTGTAGGATCGTTGACTTTTACTAAAATTTTAATTTTAATCAGTGCATCCACCTAAAAAAACGAACGTTTCTTTCTTTCTTTCTATCTTTCTTCCCTGTTTTTGCGTCGTATCTGAATGAAAACTCAGCTTCCTGTACTTTTTCTACTCTCTTTTTATTCCATTAATGGCTTCACTTATGCTATTTGTCTTTGCATTCATATCTTTAGTAGCGTCTTTGCAACTTCTGGTTAGATACTTGAAGTGCTCTTATCGTTAAAATAGTCTTGATGTTATTTGATCCTCCCTTATTACTTTCATATCTCCTTTCATATTTGTTTTTTAAGTTATGTTTGTTTATCATCATCTGAGATTTTTGGTTTGTCCGAGACATTTGGCTCTGACACCATTACGTTAGGCCCTTGAATTTTACTTATATGTCTTGTCTTTGTGGAGGAGGAGATATGATTTGAAAGTTGTTTCTAAAGGACTAATTGTGGTTTATTGGGTGGCATAATAGAATGGTTCGGGTGCAGGAATTAGGCTTACTCAGATAGGATAAATATTAAACAGAAAGAAGAAGAATAAGTGCTAAACAATATCAGATTTGAGAAAATTCAAAATAAAACCCGTATTAATTATCTCATCAACACAGTGTTACAAGCTAAGTTCCATGGCTACTCGGTAACGATTTGAATACAGCGTTGCGTGTGGAAGATGATAGGGTGAAATTTTAAGTTAATTCACTCGTGGATTAACTTACAAAATAGTTGTGGATTAACTTATTAAAAAAAAATGGTGGATTAACTTATTGAAACCGTGGATTAGAATAAAAATTACCAAAAAGATATGTTTTATAGTTGAATATTAAGATATCATGGTGATTTGCTTCCAAAAATGCAATAAGAAAACATTATAAATGACACATTTTGCACTAATGGTCGTATAAAGAAGATAAAATTGTATTAGTTACAAAAATGATGATTTTTTTTGTTTACTTACTATTACAATTTCTCTACAAATAAACATGATATTCTTATCTCAGTTTCTAGATATATGAAATATGCTAAAAGTTTTCCACGAGAATGGTAGTTCATAGGAATTTACAGAAAATATTTATGCTTCCTTATGAATAAGAATTTTATTCGGTACAATTGTGCATTTTTTCATAACAAAGTGCATCATTTTGCAAATTGCGCTGGGCATTGTAAACCAACTTAGACAGAAAGATAACTTGTATAGTACTATGACTAGTGTCTGTAGGTTTAATTGCAAGTACGTACATAAAAAAGTACGTCAAGAAACCAAAAGAAAATGTAGTTGTCTGATTTTAATATAGTGGTTGTGTCATTATGCAAATTAAAATGTACGCACATATTCAGCTAAAGAAAAAGAATACACATACACGTAGAATAAGCAACTTCAATTAGTGACTTTGGAAATTTACTAGTCAAACAGTAACACTCGAAGCGTAGTCATGTGGCAGTTTTGGGATTAGATACACGTGGTTGTTGTGGTTACGTGCTTGAAGTAGAAACCCTCTGTGTCTATAGCTAGACGTGTAGCAATCATTATGTTATTTCATTGTACATTTGAACCCTACATTTTCTACATTTTCTGTTTTATACTTATTCTGAAATCTTGATCAACCTTTCAGAATTTTTGCCTTCAAATTCAACTTTTTATAATTGTTTCCTTTTTTGTTTTGTCAAGTTATTTCTGGTATTTTACATAATCACTGCAAATCTTCCATCCGGTTGTGTCATATTTTCGGTAGATCCGACCATGTTTTTGTAAAAAGCAAGCAACGATGCTAATATGTTAATTTTGCTTTAACAATTTCAAAGAAATTTATAACTTCCCCCCCACCCCCCTCCCGGTACAATTATCCAGAAGCGGTGATACTACATATAAACCATGGTGCTAATAGAACAATATCGCAGTTTAACAAAAGTGTATCAGAATGTAAAATCATTGAAAGTACATGATTTAAAATATTATGCAATCATCTCATCATATAACATGAGTACAAAGATTGAAAAGTCTAATCCGCAAATAATTATGCATATGAGTACATAAGGAGATAATATATATAGTAAAAGTCTTCACTTCAAAGAAGCCAACTAACCATCTAAACCTGTAAGGTTTTAAGTATAGAATCATGAGCAACATAGACCAGTGAAATTTATGCATATGAATAAAGTTCCGTATTTTGGAAGTAGATGCACATTTTCTATGTTTTACATAAAATTTAGGTATGTGTGTATTCTTGTGACAATACCATCATGTTACTGTTGGTTCTCTTTTTAATCATGACATTAAAATGAAGTTCTTAAGTCCACTTTATAAATGGTAGATAGTGAAATCGCGTAATATAACATAAATGAGTAACCTGAAAAATGTTTATAACATAAATGATTAACCTGAAAAGTTTTCGAAACTATCTATTTAATTAACAGAATAAAGATAAAGGATTGTTGGTGTAAACTAAGATTTAAATAATCTACTATTTTTGCTAGGTTTGAGCAGAAGTTTTAGTTTTCATTAAGAAACGACCGTAGCACAATCACTTCAACAAACATACTAATTTCTGACGGTTGTCAACCGCCGGAGGCCGTCTGAAATGGTCGTCAGCCGTCGGAAATCCCCGTTGCAAATCAAGGCGTCGGGAAACAGGGTTTCCGACGGCTATCGACATGGTCCGTCGTTCATTTTTCCTGCGGCTTGAATCGGCTAGTGTCGGTTTTCGATGGCCGTCGGAAACCGTTACAATAATTAACCAATAAGTCGTCCTAAGCCGATGGAAACCGTTGTATATTCGTGTACCTGAAAGCCGTCGGAAACCATCGGAATGCCTGCATTTTTTTTAAAATATTTCTGCCACTATTTAGCCTCTCAGTACACATTCGTCTCAAACCATCATACCAGACCATCAGTTTATAACCCCAGCACTCAAAAATTCTTGCAAAACACAACATATCAACCAAAAAATCATGAAAAACAAAAAAACAACAACATAAATACGTACAAAATATATCAAGTTTACTATCACATCAACAAAACATCAGCAAGTCTACAACATGAACCGTACCAAAACATGTCTACCGCCATAATACATACAAAATGTCAAACCAAAGTCATACTCATACTATATAGTCATAGCAACCCAGTCATATATGTGCATATGCCCCAACAACAAAAAACATACCTATCGAACCATCACTGATCGTCATCTTCTTCATCGTCATCTTCAACTGATCCGGCTGATGAGGGGAAGCGCTTATACTGCTGCACAAACTCCGCTAAGCGCACCAATCTAGAAGCTGAGTCGTCTCAATGGCTTGCCGACGGTTCTGCTCCTCAAGCTGTGTCACCCTAGCTCTCAGCTCCTCGATCTCTGCACTGGTAGCTATGCTCTGTCTACTCCGTGCCTGCTGACTGGTGGACTGTAACAATTATTTAAAAATCTTTTAATCATGTACTATGGTTGCTTGATGATCAACTTATCATGGTTTAACTATTAACAAATATATATATACTCATACTGGAGCACGGTAGTATTCTCAAGTCTAGATGATTATATAACATTGGCAGTTCGAGATTTCATGTTTGATCTAATTATTAAATACCAAGTGAAAATTAAACTAAGGTAAAACCAAATGAACCCTAAAAAATCTATAAAACAAAGAGCATCAACCAATACTTTAATTGTCGATTTATTGTTTATTGTTAGTACAAGTTGTTAGCTGTGTGTGATCATTCTGTTCTTGTGGAGATGTGTGACCTTGATGGTGATATTTGGTTTCATGTATCATAAAATAGTACACACACGAATGGAAGAAAGGCAATAACAGTGGGTTGACGAACTTTGTTTGAAATATGATTGTGTGCTTAGTTATAGAAAACATAAATCAATATGGACCATGAAATATTGTACGTTCTATCAACAAACTTTGATTACCTAACAAAATCTTAATTGAGAATTGTGTATGTTGTCGACATGCACTCCAAATTGTTGACGTTTAAAAGATTTTTGGTATCATTGTCATGAAGATTTGATTACAAGATACAATGTAGTTATATCAACGTGAAGAGGAGAATGATGTTTGATGGAACATTGCACTATTAAGAACGAGTGTTTCCCTACGTTTTGACAAGTATATACAATGTAGTTATATCAATGTGAAGAGGAGAATGACGTTTGATGGAACATTGCACTAATCTGAATTTTATTTCTAAACTGAAAATTAAATTAAGGTAAAAAGCCTTTACTACTTGATTTCCGAGTCCATAACTTCTATCTCGCGTCGCTGGATCCATCACTGCTGGAAGATGATGTCCTCCTTATCGGTAGTGAGCTGCTCTTGTCCAGTCTCAACTAGACGTTTCTGACGTTGCTCCATAAACTTCTCCTGCAAGACCAAGCAAGAATGTATCTAAAATTAATATTATGATATATTATATTATTATAATTTAACAATTACTACGAATACATCTACATATAATGAAATCTTATGTGACTCTTCCTAGACTTGTCGTCATGCCATGTGTATGTGATGTTCCCTTCTGAATCGACACGCACGATAGCACGCGTACGGGTGAACACATCCATATATGAGTCTGGATCTTGCCACTCAGCCTCCTGAATTTGATTATTACACGCAATTATTACATTTTCAAAACTACATAGCATATTAATTTTCTATATAAGTCGCATTTAAAAATATTTACTAGTTCCTGACGATACTACTGAAAGGACTTCGATCCTCTGTGATGCGTGACTGGATTTTTATTCCGATTTGCACTGTTTCTTTCCGACTACGTCCATTCATTCAAATTTTGATACATTACTTACCGAGTAAATATTTTTTATATTTAAAAAAAAACTAGTACACTAACCTTCGCTTCATCACTTTCCAATACTTCAGGAATCCTTTCCAAACGGTTGCTCGCAACCATGAAGGTTTTTTCATACTTTTTTTCATTGTTGATATGCCATCTTTATAATTTTTTCTCATTTTCTGCATCCAGTACGTCTGAGCCAGCTGTAAATCATGCATCTGTATATCCACCTCAGCCTGTATCTCATGTTAAACAAACATTAATTACCATTAAATATGTACAATATATCAACGATTAAAAGAAATTAAAGTACAAAAAATATATAAGAAAATACTTACAAGCACATCTTCCCAAATAACCTCATGTATGTGAGGTGGGATCAGATCCCACTTAGTCCATCATCCCGACATTCGAGCCCTATATGCAGCTCTCGAAACATCCAAAATAACCTTCGAAGGTTCACTACAAGAAAAATCGCATATAGCAGCGGCATAATCCGCTTCTAATCTATCGCTAAACAGGCCTTAGCGACGGATTTCCTACATGACGGTGTGGCCGGTAAAAAGAATGAAGGTATCTGTGTCGGATTTTGCGACGAAATTTAGCATGTGTTTACCGACATTATTCCGTTATTTTACTAATTTTATAATAAAAATAAAATTTTATTTATTAATTTTATTTTAATTTATATACCAACTATTTACTGACGGATAATTAATTTATAATAAAATATTATTTATAAAAAACGTTGGTAAATCCTTACTAATTACCAAGGGATTAGTGACGAAATTTAAATTAAGGTAAACTTAACCTCCCTTTTTGCTGGTAATCCGTTGCTATTCCCTTTCTGATCCATGTGTGTGCGCGCATATATATATATGTATATATATATATATATATATATATATTCTCATTACACACATAATATGTATTCCATTCAATACACAATCCTAATGTAAATACAGTACAATTAATATGAACACACACCTCATAATCAATGTATTACATTAATCGCTCATCTCATAATCTACATTCGGCATTACACTTTTTTCAAATAGAATATTTTTTTTTCAAATAAAGTCACCGAGCTATAACTGAATTCAGACTTTGGGACATGTAAAGTTATTTTATGAGCTGCTTGAATGTCTGAAACTCTGGGTAGAAGTTGTGGCATAGATTGATTTGACTGAGCTCCATAGTGAAACTAACCAAGGGATTATAACACCTTCATACCTATGGAAAACGTGATCATAAACAATTAGCGCACTATTAGAAAACATGTCAACAAAATCAATAACCAGAAAAAATAAGGAAATGATAAGAAAATATGCACATAAATCGTGAATCCAAAATTCCTACTGCATCAGAAGCCAACAATTGGTGCAATCATGTCCAAGTAATATAAAGGTAAAACAGGAAAGTCTATAAGACAACATACACTGATGGGTGCTGATCGTCTCCTACCCCTTTCTCAATAATTTGTTTTGCACTAGGATACAAAAACCTTTTGTCCAGCTTCTTTGCAGAAACTGGGAAGAGGAGGGTATTTATAAAATCAAAGCAGGGAATGACAATCTAGCAGCTAGAGACTGAATAATGAGAGCAGAAAGGAGGACACTAGTACAATCCACAAAAGCTGACAAAATATGTAAATTTAGTAATATAAGTTCCATTCTCCAGAAAAAATAATACGTAAATATAAATAAATAAAATAAATGATTAAAAAGGGACGGATAGACAAACTTCACACACCTCGTAATTATATTGTGAACCAGACTACAGGTCTGTCTAAATTTTGTAACATTCAGGAACAAGTTAGACAGACATATAAACGATATACATGTAATAATACAAACATATAGAATTAAAAGTAACAATCCAAAATTGGTAATGAACTTATACTCACAATTTCCTGGATCTATATAAGCAATTGATACAAGGAATCCAGGGCCCAAATATGAAAAGAAGTTCTTCCGGCCATTGTTCTGATGAAAATTTATAGGTAAAGGATTCAATTAAAGCGATATAAATATGTATAATACAATTAAACATTAATGAATTGGAATTTTTTTGATTTAAACGATGTTGAACTCAAGTGTAAGGTCAGAATTCGCCCATGTGAATAAAACATCCTCATGAGATTTATATAGCCACATAAATGTAACACTAGCTTACTTCAAATGATTACTAACATGACCCAAAAAGTTTAATCAAGTGAGTTAATAAAGAAAAGAAGAAAGAAAAAAAAGTAAAATGCACTTAACCAAAATGAATCACAAGCTCATACCTCAAAAATAATAATCTGATTAACATCAACTAAAGGTTTAGTAGAACCGGATGAATTTCCACGATTAGCATGGCTTGTAATGAACTGCTTCGCGAAGAACTAATCATGGACATTTTTAGAAAAACAATTCTTGTGAAACATTCTTTTATCTTAATCAGATTATAATGGTGTACGCATTCATCATTTCAGTAAATCAACAGACCTTCTTACCTTCAACAATAACGCATTATTCATTTCAGCACATGTATAAATCAATGCTTCAACAAGTAAACAATGTACGCATTCATCATTTCAGCGTACAGCCATGAAACATTGCACGCATCCTCCAGCAAGTCACCAGAGCAGTGCGTATGCAAACGAAGATGACTAACCCAACACACACAAAATCTTAAACATGTTAACAATATAAAAGATAAACCACTTAAAACATGATAATCCATCTCAAAATAGAAAAAAAATTAGAAAAATAAAACCTTAAATTGACAGTAAAATTTATGAAATCGGGAATGTGAGCCACATCCACCAATCTTGTTGGGCTTTCATCGTCAACGATCTACAAGTAGTAAAATCCGGTCGTATGCAAAAAGAATGCCCTTGATTTCCCATCATGCTGACTTGTCTAACGTTCTTTTTCCTAGGGAATAAACAACCGGTGGTTGTTTTAGGGTTTGTCTAATCAATAGATTTTGAAGGCGAAACTGTGCAAGATTCGATTCCAATTTTTGAGTAGAATCATAAAAATGACCGATTTGTGCGGAACTATCTCTTATTTGGATTTGTGAATTTTCGAACTGGAGTCGATTTGGGAATTTTCTCGCCTCCATTTCTTTGGGTTTGGAAATATTGCTAGGTGAGCATAAATGGTAATTTATGTTAAGGCGGGACCATGAAATGTTTTAGAGGTGAACGAAAATTGAGAACAAAAACCAAGGCGGCAACAAAGACTAGATTAGACGTCTAGAATAGGCAGTAAATTTGGGAACGGAACGTTGTTTAGAAACAGTGCAAAAATTATATATGGGCCACAAAAAATATTTTTTTTTAAATAGATGCAGAAATAAATAACTTGAAACTTGACGTTTCTATTTTTCAAACTTAAATTTTTTTTATCACTTTGAAAACTTTAATTTTGAATATTATTTAAAGTTAAAACCTTGCTAGAATTTTTACTTTAGAGTACAAATACGTTTGTTGTTCGCAAACCATTTAAATGTAAGTATATAGTCTCAACCATTTTATATGTATGTAGTTTGAAATAATTAATTCAAGATGATTTCAAATTTTTAAATTTTTCGAAATATAAAATATAATTATTAACTATAATTATAAAATATAAGTATCAACTATAATTATCAACTAAAATTATTAAATACAATTATTTAAAATAATATATTAAATACTAGATATCATTTCATAAGTATTAAATTTTATTATTAATTGTTAAATAATAATTATAATAAACTGTTATTTTCATTATTTAGGGGAATAATTATAAAAGAACATTTTAAAATTTTGGGATTTAGCGTAAAATATACTGGCATACTGACTGAAATTTATGATGAAAGCAGAGGACTTAATTAAGAATTTAGTAATTACATTGATTATGAGCAAAGATTATTTCGTTAATTCTAAATAAGCAATGATTATAAGTTATGTATCATAGAGCATGAATTATTATTTATTATTACCTATAAATCATTAATTAGAACAAATTAATTATTAATTATTGAACATGTTAATAATTATTAAAATATAACACTAAATTATATCTTAGAAAAATAATATAAACATCTCTTGCAAATCTGTTGGAATTTTGCTGCAAAATAGCTTAGATAAATATTCGTTGGTATTCTGCGTAGATTTGGCACGGAAAATAGCAGCAGAATTTTTTTGTCGGTAATTTGACGCAATTTGCGACGGCATAGTGAGGGATGACAGAAGACGATGGTAATAAATAAAAGGAAAAAAGTTGAAAAAGCAAAAAATTATCCCTTGCAGATCACAAGGAAATCCGTTGCAAATTAGCGACGAAAGTTTCGTCTTTTAAATATATGACGCTAAATCAGCGTTTTCTTGTAGTGGTTGCAGATCAAAAACCCTACGTTAAATATGATATACATAAGTTATAGTAAAAAATAATTAACATTCTAAATAAAGTTTAATTTTTACCCTGTGCTCGTAGTGACCAAGGAGAAGACTAGAGACTTAGAGGGTTGCGATCCAGAACACTCTCTCGAAGAATTCCCTCTAGATGGCATACCTGTCACATACAAATCACTTTAAAAAATAATAAACATCATATTCAAATTTATTTTATGGCTAACTTACACAAACGATATAAGCTGCTAAATAAATGACATAAAACATAATGAAATTGTTTATACATGTATTTCATTGGTTCTCATATTCCAATGAGTAACATATTACATTGCAGATTTACGATAAATAGGAAAAACAAAGTTACATGAATTGCATATGACATAAAAGATGTAAAAAAAAATGATCATAATATTCGGAAATTAAACAGAGTTACATGAATTGCAGAATATACATCGTATACTCCATAATTACATTACAACTAGAAAGATAATACTCATCATGATCTACATCAGCCATCATCTTATTCTGATTCAGATTCAGCCTCAGATTCGACAATATCTTCCTCTGCACTCTCAAATGCTTCTACTAAAACATTTGTCTCATCGACCAGAGGTCCAAAATCTGCATGATCGTCTTCAATTAGTATTTCATTGTTCTGTTCGATTTCTGCCTGATAGGCTCTTTTGTCTGGGATATTCTTCCCGTCAAACGTAAATCTAGACTTTGTTTTAAAAACAACGGACCAATCTGCTTTATCTCTTTTTAGAGATGGGTAAGGAGCATAATAAACTTGAAATGCTTGTTTGGTTAGTACAAAAGGATCATACGTGTAATAGTGCGATGTATGCTTTATTTCAATCAGATTATAATCCTTATGCACATTAATCTCAGATCCTGGAACACTGCTAAACAAATCACATTTAAATAGAAACACCTCCTCCGCGGGTGGTGAGAAATATGTCAGTTGCAAAATTTATGTTAAAAAACCATAAAAATCATTAGTGTAATTTTCAGGATCGTCACTGCCTTTAACAGTTACACCTCTATTGTTCGTTAATTTTTCAGCACCATATTGCTTGGTGTTAAATTATATCCATTAACAAAATATATTGGATTCGCCTTGACCAATCTTTTTGGTCCCATTGCAAGATGTTTCAACCGTTCATCAATAACACATTTTTTAGGTTCATAAACATAATTTGTAAACCAAGCAGAAAATTCTCTAGCGATATCTCCGTTTGAATGTTCACGTTCATAAACGCTGTAAATAGAAATAAAATTTTACATTAATCATACATATGCAAAAATGTAGAAATGAATAAAGAACTAATTGATATTTCAGATTACCTAACAAACGGTGCAACTTTAGCACAATTTAGAAGAATATAAGTGTGTGCTACACAGAGATTCTTATCATCTAGTCATACATCTACACATTTCCTAGAAGGTCGATCATGTTGTCCAAAAATAGACAAAACTACTTGAGATGATTCTTGTTCGTCCCTTCGTCGTTTCGAGGAACAGTTTCAAATGATATACATGATCACTGAAATAATGAGAGAGAAAGAACGAAGCTTCTTCTTCGGTGTAAGATTCACTACACCATAATGGCCATTTGGTGACCTTTTTTTTTCCAATCGCCAACACTTATTCGTGTTGCAGTGTAATAACAAGAATAAGCGTTGCTATGTTAAAAAAGTGTTACCAAAAGTACATAATTTTTATTTTTTTAATGCCAATGCTTATTATGTTGGCAGGGATGATATCTATGTTAAAAAACTATAATCGTGCCTTCAACTCGTGCTTTTTGTCTCACTTTTTTTTTCAAATGATTCCCATATCTATGCAAAATTAATTTACATTATTTCATATTTTTAAGTGCAATTAAATTAATGGGTCACATGTTTATATTTACCTCTCAAATGGATACACCCATCCATATTGGACGGGACCTCGAAGTCGTGCATCAGTTGGAAGATGAACAGGTAAATGCTCCATTACAGTAAAAAACCTAGTGAGAATATTTTCTCCAATTTGCAAAGAAATATTGAAATTTCTACTTCAAATTTACGTAAACGTTCCACTTTTAAAGTAGTCGAGCAAAGCTCTTTGTAAAACAAACTTAATTCCGTTAATACCTTCCAAACTTTTAATGGCAGTAATTCTTTGAACATAACGGGAAATAAATGCTCTATCATGTGTGACAATCGTGACTTTTCATTACGCTCAATTTACCATTTTTGAAGTCAACACATCTATGAAGGTTATCCCATTAGGAAATCTTAACCATACAACCCATTTTAACACAACTTTAACCTGATTATTATGTAATTCATAACATGATTTAGGTTTTTTACTGTCATTTGGTTTCATATGAAGTTCAAGAAGTTTGCATAATTCTTCTATGTCACGTCTTGATTTCAAATCATCTTTAGTTTTCCCTTTAACATTCAAAACTATGTTAAAGACATTATCAAATACATTTGTTTCATTATGCATCACATTAATATTGTGACGAAGCAGAAGATGTTCCAATACGGCAACTCCCAAAAAATAGACTATTTGCACAAATTGTGATAAATCGATTTGCCTTCAATTTCTGTTTGAACTCCAGTTTCATATATCATTGGATGATTTTGAACCATTTCATATATTTTTTCGCTAGACCATAGCGTTGGAGGTTGTTTGGTTTCTACTCTATTAGCCAAAAAGTTTTTCTTGTCTACTCTAAAAGGATGATTTACATGGAGAAAACATCGATAGCAATCAAACCATGAAATTTTCTTACCATGTGGTAAGGAAAATGCTCGTGTCTCTTCTATGCAATATGGACATCATAGATGATCGGCAGTACTCCATCCTGAAAGCATTGCATAGGCAGGAAAATCGCTTATAGCCCACAACAAAGAAGCAAACATACGAAAAAAATTCTTCTTCGAAACATCGTATGTTTATACTCATTCATTCCATAATTTTTTTAATTCTTTAATTAACAGTTGTAAATAAGCATCAATTCCTTATGCCGGATCGTCGGGGCCAGGAACAACAACAGTAAAAAAACATATATTGCGTTTTCATACACATCTATAGAGGTAAATTATAAGGTGTGATGATAATGGGCTATGATGAGTATTTTGAACCAAATTGAGAAAATGGTGAAAAACTATTCGTACATAATCCTAGTCTGACATTACGACTCTCCGCTGCAAAATTGGTATAAGTTTTATCGAAATGCTTCCATGCTTCCCCATCAGCCCTATGGTCAACGTACCTTCTTCCGATCTCACCTTATGCCGTCTCATATGAGATGTAGTTACAGAAGATGCGTACAATCTTTGAAGCCTTGGAGTAATGGGTAAGTATTGCATACGTTTGAATGGAACTTCCTTTCCTTTCTTCTTTCTTGGTTTATATCTTTCTTGATTACATATTTTACAATTTCTAAGGTTTACGTCATCTTTCCAAAACAACATGCATCCTTTTAAACATGTATATATTTTCTGATAAGGTAGAACAAATGCCGACATAAGTTTTTTTAACTTCATAGTGATTTTCGCACATTAAATTATCTGGCGGCATATGCTTTTTTGCAGCTTGTACAATAGCTGTAAACACAGCTTCAGTGATATTGTATTTTGACTTCATTGCAATGTATTATGTGATTACCGATAGCTGAGTGCCGCTTTAACAACAATCCCAAATAGGTTTCTTAGCATTATCCAATAAATCATAAATTTTCTTAGCTTCAATATTCAGTTCTTCATAATTTCCATCATCGTCGTCAAATGCAATCATAGGAAAAATTGATCGTGCTGCACCTTCGACCATATTTTCAATACGGGTCGTACAAATATTTTCATCAACAACACTTTCTACCTCAGTCTCTGTAGGAATATTTGATACAACTTCCCCATGACAATCCCAAAAATAATACTCTGATACGAATCCGTTTTTGCACAAATGAACTTTCACAACATCGGGTAATAAATATTTCAAATGTCTACACTTGCTACACGGACAATGAATTTTAGGATCGCTTCCGTTATTACTTAAAGCGAATTCAACAAAGACATTTATACCATTATAAAAATCTTCTTTTATCGAACCTCTATGTCCTCTTCTTTGGTACATCCAACTCCTCTGATCAACAAAATAATCAATCGTTTTTTCTATTTGAGAAATTTAGTCACAAGTTCAAAAATTAATATTTATTTTCAAGAATTCAAATTCGAACAAAATTGTTTTTAATTATGGTCATAAAACACACATATATTAACGGTTGAAAGCAAATAACATTTTCATTAAGTTAAAAAATATTCTAATCTGGCATTTTTTTAATGCAACTCTTTTACATGGTCAGGTATCCTACTTTCCATTATAAACACAGTAAACATTTTTAATTGTATACTACTTCCACTCAAACAATTCAACTAAATTTCGGCAGCATTTTCCTTTTGTTTCCTGCATTGTACACATGTACGCAGGAAACAAAAAGAAAAATTGAACCGAAATTTTGTGAATCTTTTGAAACAAAGTAGTATACAAAACGTAGATGCTTACTACTTTTATAACTTGTCAAATACAAGGACAAATCCAACAAATATTGTACCAGATGAATATGAATGGTCGTTTTTTAATTTGACAAAAACGACTATTTATATAACGATCATGTACAACACTCGTCGGACGGGGTCAAATACACTCTAGGGGATATTAGTCAATTAGATATGCGCATTATACTATCAAAATACAGTTGTACTACAACACAAAAATATTTTATTTTATCACACCTACTTAACATTTCAATCAACTTAAAGCCAATTTACTATTATCGTCGTTTCAATAGACTCAACTAGAATTTAGACTCATGCTTTTTTGTCCATAAGTCAAAATTTGCATGATGTACTATTCCTTGTTCGTCCATTCATTTTTTCGTATGTCAACTAACACACCTACAATAATGAAAAGCGCACAATGGCGCACATACACACAAATATCCTAAATTGCAAAAATGAAATCCGATAGTGTCATAACTTTGAAATCAAAGTAATCATAATAAATTGCGCAATTGGAAGTAATTAATAATTCATGTTCGAAATTCATCCATGATGAAAACATTTTCTAATAATACCGCCTACTTGAAACTTTTTACCACAAAAATGCAACAAATAAATAATTAATTCTTGATTCCTTAATTTGTCTAAACAATAATTCATAAATCTACCTACAAATTTATTAGCACATCAACATATGTCACTATCATTGATTTACAATCAAATATTGCACCCAAAATTTTCAATGTCAACATATCACTTGAAATACACATATAATACTGTAACACCCCATGTCCATTAATGTCACTCACAAAGGGAATGCATCAATGTCCATGAAGCGTTATTGTTGTATAGAACAGATAAATTACAAGAATAAATAAATAAAACAACACAGCGGAAGATAAAACTTATTTCATAGCATCATAACTCAGAACAAGCTTACATAAGTAGTCTCCAAAACCATAACAACAGGATCAATAGTCTTTTCCAAAAACTTCAAAGTACATGAAGAAGCAAATACTAAATAACATAAATGCATAAATCCCCACTGAGCATAAGCAAAGCCATAAAGATGAGAGAGTCCAAAGCGATACATCTACTCTTTTCAAGCAACTGAAAGAAATCGACACTAAGCTGTACTATTCCCTCCTTGCAAACCTTGGGGGGGGGGAAGGAAAGAAAAGAGGTGGAAACAAAATGGGTCAGACATAAAGTCTGGCAAGTCCGGTAATTTTAACAAATAATAGGTAAGGTAAATGATCAAAACATAAATAGGCATCATGATATGGCTGTAACATAGATAAGGTAGACAAAAAGGATGGACAAGATGATTCTGTTCCTAAGTACTAAGACAACCCTACACCTTGGCTAAGCGAACAACCCTCTAAGTACTAACCCCGAAGACCGAAGTGAACATCAGACTAGCACCCAAAGGACAATCCAACTCAACCAACATGTATTTCGTTACACCGCACTTTTGCTAAGTTACACCACATTAATTAATTACACCGCACATCTACTAGTCTCTATTTACTAAAGGTTGATCCCTTCCCACTAACTATACCCACATGACATACTTGGTAGTTACTTGTACCTAGCTGCTATCGTAGGTGTCAGCTTGCTCCTACCACCGCTTAGGTACCCTTACCCTACCCATTCGATCGACTCCCTAAACCTCGTAGGCACCCGTGTTGGCCCCATAGTGGGGTGTATCACTCCCCAAAGTGGCAACCCCGATACCAACATAAAATGCACGACCATACCTACACGATGCAACAACGTCTTACCTACCAGCCCAGACCCATGCACGCACATGAACCCGTTGGACTTGCGTTGCCACAGCTATTCACGTTTTGACCTCTTACATTCAAGTCCAGTAAGCGTACCCCGACCTTGTACCGGACCCAATTAGATACTCAAACAGGTTACTGGTTGAAACGGGTCCCCCATCCAATACAAGCCTCCCACCTATGCTTGGTCCACACTAGGTTTTTCTCCCACTTAACCATTTCAATTTAAATGTCCATGTCTTACACATGCTACGGTTAAATCCATACTTACATGTCATAATTTACACGTCTTATCTTATACTGGTTAAGTCCATATTTACATGTCACCCCACTTAACCCTCTAACCATACTCATGTCTTATTATGGTTAGTATTCCTTAATTCATTCCTTATGATGAACGGTGCATGACCTCCCACATTAGACCAAACGCTTTGTGGCCGCTGGATTTGCCAGGCGGTTCCAGGCAGTCTTACGCCACAAACTGGGTCAAACCTCGTGTCATTAATCGTTACGCCTACAATTCATTCCTTTGACCTCTCACATTAGACGTCCAATTGTGGCAGCTGGATTTGCCGGGCGGTTCTGGGCAGTCTTACGCCATAAATGCGCCTAACCTCGTGTCAAAGGTTTATTAATAATCGTATTTCACCCATACCCAATTTTCATGTCATGTATATCCAATTAAACATATAATCATGTTTATAATATTGCCTATTCCAAATTGTCACTAATTACATATTAATTAGCCTCAATTACAAATTTACAATTATAGGTAATTTCATCAATTCCATGTAATTCATACCCAAATATGCCAATTTCACATATTATCCAATTATCCAAAATATCAAATAATATCCAATTTTCCATATTTCACATATTCCCATCGTTCCCACGTATTCGCATTCGCGCGTATTTTTAACATAGGCTCGAAGGTAGCCTAGATTCTAAAAATAAAAGGAATAGGGATAAGAAGAGAGAATCAAATCACAGAAAATTGGAATTAACACAACATCATGAAATAAAGGGGCATGTAAACTGGCATAGAGGCATAATGACATATTCAACATGAATAAACTGATAATGGTATGAACTTTACATAGAAACATAGGCATATGATGACATGAATAAAAAAGGTGAAGACTTGGATGAGTTTTAAATTACATACATACATATGAATCCTCTTTACAACTTCATCATGTTACTTTTAATCCCATTATATTGTGAAAATCACCGTACTCACCTTTCGTGGTTAAAGAATAGAATTATACACTGAAATTGGTGTAGAAATGTTGCGGTGTTGCTGATTTATCTTCTTGAATTGTTGTAGAAGCTCTAATCTTTAATTTGAGTTGAAGTTGAATATTTGAGATTTGATTTAGAGGCGGCGGCTAGGGTTTAAGAGAGAGTTTGACAGAATAATGGTGCCATAGATAATATTTATGAATTAGGGTTAGGTCTTAGTGTGCATATATAGGTGTAGGAAGTTATTTGGGCCTTAGGATTAACCCTAGAACTGATCTGGACCACTCAGATGCCATATCAGCCCTTAGGGTGAATCGGGCCACGGGTTGGTAGCCAAACACCCTGGATTGACCTTTAGTCGATCTAGCAGGGCTCGAGTTGACCCCAAAAATGGTGCGGTTCGGCTATTCCCCCTCCCGATTCACTGTTTTGAACTTTTTTTGAATATTTATTTATTTAATTTTTTTATATATCTATATATATATTTCTCTCATATGCATAAAAACTTCATGGCTTAATAACTTCTTCATAATTAACCATTTTCATACTAAACCACTTTTTGAACTGCGTTCACACTAAGCCACTTTTTAGCCACTCCCCTAAAACAAAAGTATGGCGTTGGCGGGGATCGAACTCTGTACCTCTTGTATGCAAGTCACATGTTCTAACCAAATGAGCTACTAAGTCTTTTGTTTACAAACCTTAGAACAATGCTAAACATCATTCTTTTCTCATTCCTCTTTTTCAAATAAATTATTCTTTAATTTGTTATTTTAATATTCTCAGAAAATACGGGCTGTTACATTCTCCCCTCCTTAAAGGATTTCGTCCCTGAAATCTCCAAGTTAAGGAGAATGTATATCCTACCATCCAATAATCCATCTACTCAATCATCAAACACAGGCATCCATTGTCCTTAAAAGATTTCTAATGCCATATGAACATATGCATAAAGTGTGTGTATATGTTCCTTATCCCATGCAAAATCAGGCGGTCTACTGATTCAGTTGACCTCCTTAATGCGAATAATGATAGTGCCATGAATCCATCATGTATGCAAAGAACCCTATACATATCATTACTACATGTGTGCACAACCATTCATTTAAATGCAACATCCATATGATACACACATTCAGTGTATATTCATTTTACTAAATACATCGATTTATATGCAATATGCAATATGGAAGTAGCTGAGCCGATCTAGTGCCTAAAGTGTGTGTATATGCATCCACGAGCAAACATTAGCAAACACTTGCATCCACATGCATCCACCATACATAACATGTATTAAACACATGTTTCAACCATAGGACTACCCTATCTAAAGGTCAAAGATACTGGCGAGAGGACATACTAAAGATAGAACAAGTACAAGCTAAGCGATAAAGGAGAAATTAAAAGACATACCCTCGAAAAGAAAAGGGTACAATGAGCGCATCTTCTCTTCCGTCTCCCAAGTAGCGTTGCTCTCATCATCTCCCCATTGCACTTTGACTAGCTTGACCTCTCGATTCCTCAACTTCTTAATCTCTGACCTAAGAATGCATGTAGGAGCTCGTCGAATCATTGCATCACGCTCCATCTCCACATCTCTAAGCAAGCTCGGCTCTACCACTTCCGCGGTCTCATGCAAGCACTTCCTCAAATGTGATACATGGAATACGTCGTGTACACCACTAAGTCTCTCGGGCAACTCCACTCTATACGTCGTCTGTCCAATCCTCTCCATAATAGGAAACGGACCTAG
This sequence comes from Allium sativum, assembly GCA_030737875.1. Taxonomy (NCBI): domain Eukaryota; kingdom Viridiplantae; phylum Streptophyta; class Magnoliopsida; order Asparagales; family Amaryllidaceae; genus Allium; species Allium sativum. The sequence continues at coordinate 23,571,252 of CM060912.1, read as the reverse complement.
GTACCTTGGTGCTAACTTCCCAACGGACCCAAAGCGAAAAACATTCCGTAATGGAGACACCTTGATAAAGACCATGTCCCCAATATCAAACTCAAGATCTGTCCTCCTCTTGTCCGCGTACGATTTCTGTCTATCTTGTGCCGTCTTCATCCTCCTTCGAATCAAATCAATCTTTTCCGAATCTCTCTAATCATATCGGGCCCAAGCAAGATCTTATCCGTAGATTCCCACCAACATGTAGGTGAACGACACGGCCTTCCATAAAGAGCCTCGAAAGGTGCCATGCCAATGCTAGAATAAAAACAATTATTATACGCGAACTCCACCAAAGGAAGATGCTCCTCCCATGTACCTCCGAAGTCTAAAATACATAGCCTCAAAAGGTCCTCTAGAATACGATTCACCCTCTCGGTCTGGCCGTCCGTCTAAGGATGATATGCGGTGCTCAAACATAACCGAGTCCCTACCGCCTCTTGCGAGCTCTTCCAAAAATCGCTAGTAAAGATAGGATCGCGATCGCTCACTATGCTAGAAGGAACACCGTGCAAACGAACTATCTCTCGAATGTATATGGATGCAAACCATGGAGCAGTCCTCTTACTCTTCACGGGAATGAAATGGGCGCTCTTAGTATATCTGTCTACCACAACCCAAATTCCCGTATTATCCTTCCTTGATCTCGGTAACCCATCAACAAAGTCCATCAAGACACTCTCCCACTTCCATTGTGGGACCTCCAATGGGTGAAGCAACCCACCGGGCTTCTTTTGTTCTGCTTTTACTTGTTGGCACACCAAGCATCTAGCGACAAACTCGGCCACATCCCTCTTCATACCAGACCAAAAGTAAACTCGTATCATGTCTATGTACATCTTGTCCCCGCCGGGATGAATGGTCATCTTTGAACGATGTGCATCATCAAGAATGGTCTTCTTCAAGTTCTCGTCTCGTGGTACACAAAGTCTACCGTCCCTACGTAACCAACCCTTATCATCTAGGGTATACCTACTGAGATGGCTCGATGACTCCCCCCTTATGTGCTTCTCTACTAACTCAACCAACTGTGGGTCATCTCGCTGTGCCTCACCAATCCGTCCCAAAAGCGTAGGTCTGACCTCTAAGGATGCTAGCAAACCAGGTACAAAGTCAATGGAAGGTCTAAAGTCAAACGTAGAGATGAACTCTAAACTTCGCCGCTCAACAAACAACGGACTCAAGGACAACCTTTTCCTACTTAAGGCATCTGCCACCACGTTACCCTTGCTAGGGGTATATGCTATCTCGAAATTGTAGGATGCTAAGAATTCCATCCACCTTTGCTGCCTTAAGTTCAAGCCCTTCTGAGAGAACTAGTATTTTAGCGATTTGTGGTCTGTAAACAATTCGAATTTCTCGCCAAGAAGATAATGGCACCAAGACTTAAGCGCGAAAACAATAGCGGCCAACTCTAGGTCATGTGTAAGGTAATTTTTCTCATGCACTCTCAACTGCCTTCCTCCATAGGCTATTACCCTCCCCTCTTGCATTAAGACTACGCCTAGTCCTGTCCCATAAGCATCGGTATAAACGGTAAATGGCTTACTCCCATCTGGCAACACTAAGACTGGGGCTATGGTCAAAGCTCTTTTTAAACGTTGGAACGCATCATCACAATCTACATCCCACATGAAAACTAGGTTCTTCTTCGTCAAGCATGTCAATGGGGCTGATATCTTTGTGAAGTCCTTGATAAACTTCCTATAGTAGCCAGCCAACCCCAAGAAACTCCTCACCTCGGTAGCATTTTTAGGGACCTTCCAATCTTGGATGGCCACCACCTTCACGGGATCCACAACTATCCCTTCTTTGGAAACCACATGACCTAAGAATCGCACTTCCTTCCTCCAGAAGTGACATTTAGAAAATTTAGCTTTAAGGTTATGCACGCGAAGGGTCTCCAACACTTCCCTAAGATGTAGGGCATGCTCTTCCTCGCGCTTAGAAAAGTTCAAGATGTCATCTACAAAGACGACCACGAATTTATTAAGGTACCCCCTAAACACCCGGCTCATCAAGTCAACAAAATATGCAGGGGTGTTTGTCAAACCGAAGGGCATCACAAGCCAATCATAGAAACTGTCCGGAGTCCTAAAGGCAGTCTTGTCTATGCTATCCTCAGCCACTCTCAATTGGTGGAAACCAGTGGCTAAGTCCAACTGCGAAAACACTGAGGCGCCAACTAACTGATCGAAGAGATCGTCAATCCTCGGCAGTGGGTGCCTATTCTTCTTAGTAAGCTTATTAAGTTCTCTATAGTCCACACAAAGTCTAAGATACCCATCCGCCTTCGTGGCAAATACCACTGGAGCACCCACTCCGATATACTACGTCTTATGAACCCCTTCTCAAGCAACTCCCCTACTTGCTTATTGAGTTCCCTCCTCTCACGAGGAGCCATGTGGCGTACTGTCAGAGATACGGGTTTTGCATTGTCTACAAGATAAATACAAAAGTCTATCTCATGTTTTGGGGGTAGACCCCTCACCTCATCGAAGACATCAACATATTCACGGACTATACGAACAGAATGTAAATCATCATTGGATGCGTCAAGTGACTCAAGATAACTAAGCATCACTGATCCTCTAGGGTCACAAGAAATATCAAGGGTCTTTCCACTACGAGTCAACAATTTTACGACCCTTCCTTCACAATCTAGGATGGCACCATGTCTGCCTAGCCAATCCATCCCTAGAATCAACCCATAGCCCATGAAACCAAGCACAAAAGCATTACATTCAAAACCAACGCCTAAGATAGACAATCTCAAATCCCTACAAACCATGGATAACTGAGCTGACCCACCAATAGGATTTGAGACAATAATGGGATCCACAAAGAGACTAGTATTTAAGTGCAGTGTTCCAACTACTGATGTAGAGATAAACGAATGTGATGTACCAGAATCGAACAAAGTACGGACAGGATGATCAAACAAGAAAATCAAACTTTCGACAGAAATTTTTCTACCTCCTTCTTTTCCTGGAGCCATGAGAGCGTGAACCTGCCCTCTCGAAGTAGAACCTTCTCTCTACCCTTACTTCTTAGGACAATCCTTGACAGCATGACCTAGATCACCACAATGATAACAAGCGAACTTCTTCTTCTTCCTACAGTTTTTCTTCAAATGGCCGGGTATCCCATAGTTGTAATACTTCCTCTTTTCTTTACCACCTTTCTTTTTTTGTTGGGCTTTCTTTGGATCCTCCTTCTTATCTTGCGGCCTAAAAGTACTTACACCCTTCTCTTCTTCATGCATGTATGCCATATCAACAAGCTTTTCATACGTAGCCCCCATTGGAATGTGGGACATAGCCAAATCGTGAAGCGGTTCATTTAGGCCCTTTGCAAACCTCAAGGCCTTCTTGTGAGGCGTATTCACCAACTCTAGTCCAAATCTCGCCAAATTATTAAATTCGGTCACATACTCCTTCATGGTCAAGTTTTTCTGCTTCAATGTCAAGAACCTCTCCATGTATATACTCTCCTCAGCTTGAGAAAGGAATTTCAACTCAAACCTTCACCTAAAATCTACCCACGTCTCTACACCACGTTCTCCATTAGTAACCTCCTACCAAAACGAAGCTTCGTCCTTCATCAACCAAGCAGCCAATTGGACCTTCCTACAATCGTTCAAATCGAAAATGCCAAACAAATCCTCCACTTCTTTCAACCAATTTCTAGCTCCAACGAACGTTTCAGACCCACTAAAAGGTTTTCCACCCATCGAACGAAAGTCTTTACATATCTTGGAGAAAGCATCTCTACGCGGAGGAATGACTGGAGCTGGGTGAGGAGGAGGAGGAACGTCGGCTGGACCCGCGGCAGCGACCCTAGCCTCGAGATATTGACGAAACCAACTCTGTACATGAACACCCTCTGGTATCTTAGATGCTCCAGACATGCTGAAAAGAAAAAGAAAGAGTTTTAAAACAAGGGAAGTGAAAGAGAGATGTATGGCTTGCGGGGATTATGCTCTTTAAAGTAAACTTTCCTTGAAAATAGCTTCTTTAAAACAAGTTTTTTTTTGAAAATACTTTCTAGGAGAATAATACCTTTTAAAACACTTTTCAAAACTTTTTATCTGTTCTTGTAACCATAGCTCTTATACCACATGTAACACCCCATGTCCATTAATGTCACTCACAAAAGGAATGCATCAACGTCCATGAAGCGTTATTGTTGTATAGAACAGATAAATTGCAAGAATAAATAAATAAAACAACACAACGGAAGATAAAACTTATTTCATAGCATCATAACTCAGAACAAGCTTACATAAGTAGTCTCCAAAACCATTACAACAGGATCAATAGTATTTTCCAAAAACTTCAAAGTACATAAAGAAGCAAATACTTAAATAACATAAATGCATGAATCCCCACTGAGCATAAGCAAAGCCATAAAGATGAGAGAGTCCAAAGCGATACATCTACTCTTTTCAAGCAACTGAAAGAAATCGGCACTAAGCTGTAGTATTCCCTCCTTGCAAACCCGAGGGGGGGAGGAAAGAAAAGAGGTGGAAACAAAATGGGTCAGACATAAAGTCTGGCGAGTCCAGTAATTTTAACAAATAATAGGTAAGGTAAATGATCAAGACATAAATAGGCATCATGATATGGCTGTAACATAGATAAGGCAAATGAAAAGGATGGACAAGATGATTCCGTTCCTAAGTACTAAGACAATCCTACACCTTGGCTCAGCGAACAACCCTCCAAGTACTAACCCCGAAGACTGAAGTCAACATCAGACTAGCACCCAAAGGACTATCCAACTCAACCAACATGTATTTCGTTACACTTTACTTTTTCTAAGTTACACCACATTACTTAATTACACCGCACATCTACTAGTCTCTATTTACTAAAGGTTGATCCCTTCCCACTAACTGTACCCACATGACAAACTTGGTAATTATTTGTACCTAGCTGCAATCGTAGTGCCGGCTTGCTCCTACCACCGCTAAGGTACCCTTACCCTACCCATTCGATTGGCTCCCCAAACCTCGTAGGCACCCGTGCTAGCCCCACAGTGGGGTGTATCTGTAACACCCCACCTCCGCTATGGTCACTCACAAAGGGAGTGCACTAGTTTTGGTGGAGTATTATCTAGGTAAACATGCACAGAGATATCACAAGGCAGAACATAAATAAAGCAGCGGTAGAAAGTAAAAACCAACTTTTTATTATTTCCAAGAAAAGAGTCAAAATCTCACATATCCAAGATACAAATTATTCCATTACATCAAGTTCATAGTAAACAAGCATAAACTTTAAAACAAAAGTAAATTATTCCCCATAAATAGCAGAAGCAGCCATAGCATAGCCCAAGACCAAACCGTACATGAGCTGTCAGAAAGCAAGTTGAATCCAAGCTAAGAGCTAGTGTTTCCTCTCTGGGAACCGGAGGGGGGGGACGAAAGAAAAAGGGGCAAAAGAAAAAGGGTCAGTCAGAAAGACTGGTAAGCCCTAGTGACTTTCAGTATGAAAACTAGTAAAGGTAACATGATATGTGAAAACTAGAATTAAACATAAGGATGATAACAGAACTAGTTAGGTAATTAAGATAACAAGATAAGTCAAGTCTGGCATCGCATGTTCAAGGTTCGCTGCACCAATTGTACTAGTATTCTAACCCATATTAACCACGAAATGATCCCTTAGCCCATTTTCATGAAGTGACCCATTACGGGGTCCTACGGTACGATCTACTAATCGATCGGCTCCCTACAAGTCCTAGCTCGCCACGTGTCTGTGTCGTACGACCCTATCCAGAAATGTAGTTACCTGTGCTTGGTCCACCATAGGGTGTATCAAGTCCTATGGTGCCAACCACCGACACGAATAAAGCACGCACAGTGTAAATCTACGGGTGCCTAATGCCTTCTTTTTCAACTTCGGACTACGTACACGACCATAGCCCGCCTGAACCTACAATGGCACACCTACTCAGCCGTCGTACTGGTCGCTTACAATCAGCCTAGTAATCGTGCCCCACCCTGCCTAGTCCCAGGGTATCGTGATACATCTAAGTGGGTTACTACTGAAAAGGACCGCGTAACTAGGGTTTCTAATGGGTTAAGTGTTGTCATTCCAATTCGTGACATAACCCTATCCAGATCATGTATCAAGTTGGTTAAGTGTGTTCAAGCAGTTCATGACTTAACCCTATCAAGTCATCGTGTCAAGTTGGTTAAGTATATTCAAGTGGTTCATGACTTAACCCTATCATGTGGAATTAATTCATTAGTGCACGCCAACCTCTCACATTAGACCAACAGTTGTGGTTACTGGATTTGCCGGGCGGTTCCGGGCAGATTTACACCACAACATAGTCTAACCTCGGGTTTTTATGTGCGACATGACCAACTACCCACATTGGATCCTATTGTTTGCAGCCACTGGATTTGTCGGGCGGTTCCAGGCAGATTTACACTGCAAACTCAACCCAACCTCGAGTTGGTCATTTTCAAGTTTATCTAACTGTCATGCCCACGTTCAAGTTTTTATGTTTAGATTCATGTCGAGTTTTCAAGTCATGTTTTATGTCAAATCGTGTCAAGTTCATGTCCATATTCAGGTTCAAGTCATAATAATGTTCATGTTCAAGTTTAAAGCTAATTCATATTTTACCTAATCTACCCAAATCGTATTCCCATCGCACGAAGGTTCGAATCAATACAAATAAATCTAATTAGGGAGTGACATAAAAAGAAATGGGTATAAGGTGGCAAGAGTGGTTACTAGCATAGCATGATATGACTTGAAATAAAACATTACTGGCATATGAAATATTGGCCTCAAACATAAAGATTCCAAATCTAGCAAGATAAGGTACTAGTCAAAATAACAGTTGTCACAAGGTGATAGTATATTCATGGTAACGACTGCCATAAGGTGATAGTATAGTCATAGTAACGATTGTCATAAGATGATAGTATAGTCACGGTACGACTATCATAAGGTGATAATCATAAACATGTGGCTAACAACAGGTTCAACATGATAATAAGAGGGGTTTCTCTTTTTGATTTACAACATGAATAGGCCCCAAATCGATGTCATAGTAATATTCAAGAGTCAAGATCCAAGATGAACAAGAATGAATGTAAACAGTCATCAAACATAGGTCCAATTTCAATTTTACATCATATTCATAATACATTTACAGTTTAAATTTGAAAATAACTGTGGCTTACAGATCGTGGTTCGTGAATTTAGAAAAAGAGAGTCGTTTGTTGCTTAGTCAAGTCCTAATAGAAGTCCCCTAATCAGCAATTCCTTTAACGCGGTCTCAACGTAGTAGAAGCAGTCCCTCTCTCAAACTTTTCAACCAGAATCAGAGCAGCATAAGGTCAGAAAGAAATTTGGTGTAGAGAGACTGGTGTTAGGGGCTGTATTTATAGGGTCAGGTCAACGAATGTGGACAGAAATGAGGCCACATACATCAGAGTGAATCTAGCTTCAGAAATGGGCTCGGGCACCAGGTCGACCCCCAGGTCGACACTATGGTCGACCTGGCCCAGGGTAGGTCGACTACATAGTCGACCCCCAGGTCAACCTCGTCCTGGGCGGGATTTTTCCTGCCCAGTCCATTTGGAGGTTTGAAATTCGAATTTTGAATTCGAATTGAGTCTGTTTTGAATTTGAAAATTTCTGAAAACTTCAAATGGTCATAACTTGGTCATACGGACTCCAATTTTCAAAAACTCGGACTCGTTTCTAAGCAGAATCTCGAGACGAACGCAATGGCGTAACCCGTTTCCCTTGATTCTTATTTTAAAAATTAATTCTACCTTGATTTATGGTTATTACATGTTATAAAAACACGGGTTGTTACATTCTCCCCTCCTTAAAGGATTTCGTCCCTGAAATCTCTAAGTTAGGGAGGATGTGTCCTACCATCCACTCAACCATCTACTCAAAGCATCATCCACAGGCAACCATTGTCCTTAAAAGACTTCTTGTGCTGTATGAACATATGCAAAAATTGTGTGTATATGAACTTTATCTAATGCAAAAGATCAGGCGGTTACTGATTCAGTAAACCTCCTTAATGCAAAGTATGTTAGTGTCATGAATCCAATCATGTATGAAAATTCCTAGCATAGTTTATAATCTCTACATGAGTGCACAGTCATTCATCCATATGCAACATCCAAGTGATAGCATAACAAGTTCCATCCATATAAAAGTATAAGCACCCATGCATATGCAACATGAAAATGTGACTGAGCCGATCTAGTGCCTAATGTGTGTCATGCATCCACTAGCAATCATTTGCGACCACTTGCAACCAATTGCCACCATCAACCATAACATGTTTCAATCACATATTTACATCCATACGGTTCTACCTAAGGTTCTCAAGATAAGATCGAGAAGATAACAAGACAAACATAGATATTAGAAGCATGGTACGAAAAGGTTTTTAAGGAAAAAGAGATCGATAATGTACCCTCAAAAAAGAAATGGGTAAAGCGCGGGTATCTTTTCTTCGGTTTCCCAAGTTGCGTCCTCTTGGGCTTCACTCCACTGCACTTTCACTAGCTTGACTTCTCGATTCCTTAGCTTCTTAATCTCCGTTCCTAAGATACTAATCGGAACTCGCCTCAATGTTGCTTCTTTCTCCACTTCCACGTCTTCAAGGATGCTTGGCTCAACCACTTTGGCTGACTCATGCAAACACTTCCAGAGATGCGAGACGTGAAAGACATTGTGTACTCCAGACAATTTCTCGGGTAAGTCTACCTTGTAGGCCATCCGTCCAATCCTCTCAATGATGGGGAACGGTCCTATAAATCTTGGTGCTAGCTTTCCAACTGCTCCAAAACGAACTACATTGCGTAACGGAGAAACCTTTATAAAGACCATATCTCCGACTTCAAATTCTAAGTCTGACCTTCTCTGGTCCGCATAAGATTTCTGTCTATCTTGGGCCGTTTTCATCCGTCTTCGTATCAACTCAATCTTCTCAGAAGTGTCCCTTATCATGTTGGGCCCAAGTATAAGTCTGTCTGTCGTCTCCCACCAACAAGTTGGCGACTTGCACGGTCTTCCATATAGGGCTTCGAACGGTGCCATTCCGATGCTAGCTTGGTAACTGTTATCATACGCAAACTCCACGAGAGGAAGATGGTCTTCCCAAGTACCACCAAAGTCAAAAATACATAGCCTCATGAGATCTTCTAGTACCCTATTTACCCTTTCGTTTTGTCCATCTGTCTGTGGGTGATAGGCCGTGCTCAAGTTCAGTCGTGTTCCCATTGCTTCTTGCAGACTATTCCAAAACTGGATGGTGAAAATCGGGTCATGATCACCAACTATACTAGAAGGAACTCCATGCAATCGTACTTTCTCTCGAAGGTAAATAGACGCTAGCCCTGATGCGGTCCTCTTGCTCTTCACCGGAATGAAGTGAGCGCTTTTCGTGAGTCTATCAACTATGACCCATATGCTAGTATTTCCTTTCCTAGACCTAGGCAGTCCATCCACGAAATCCATCAAGATACTCTCCCATTTCCATTACGGAACCTCCAAAGGATGTAATAGTCCACCGGGCTTCTTCGACTCGGCCTTTACTTGTTGGCACACCATGCACTTCGAGACGAACTCTGCCACGTCCTTTTTCATTCCAGCCCAAAAGAAAATGCGTTTCATATCCCTATACATCTCATCCCCTCCAGGATGTATAGTCATCTTCGAGTGGTGCGCTTCTTCGAGAACTCTCCTTACTAAGTCTCCCACTTGTGGGACACATAGTCTTCCATCGCGCTTTAGCCATCCCTTGTCATCTATGGCATACCTACTGAGGTGACTTGACGTCTCACCTCTAATCAGCTTGTCCATGATTTCAACTAACTGTGGGTCTTCCTTCTGTGAAGTCCCTACTTGATCTAGAAGTGTAGGTCTTAACTCAAGAGATGAAAACATAGCAGTCAATGAAACAACAGCAGGTGTAAAATCAAAGGTTGCTATAAACTCAAGGCTTTTCATTTCAACAAACAAGGGGCTCAAAGTCAGCCTTTTTCTACTTAGCGCGTCTGCCACCACATTACCCTTGCCAGGGGTATAAGCTATATCGAAGTCATATGATGCCAAGAACTCCATCCACCGCTGTTGTCTTAGATTCAAGTCTTTCTATGAGAAGAGGTACTTAAGCGATTTGTGGTCGGTATACACCTCGAACCTCTCCCCTAGAAGATAATGGCGCCAAGCTTTAAGTGCAAAAACAATCGCGACCAACTCCAAGTCATGCGTGGGATAGTTTTTCTCATGGACTTTAAGTTGTCTGCCCCCGTTGCATATTACTCTTCCTTCTTGCATTAGGACAGCGCCTAACCCCGTGCCGCACGCATCTATGTACACGGTAAACATCTTACCTCCATCGGGTAATGCTAAGACTGGAGCTGTGGTGAGGGCTCTCTTAAGTCTCTGAAAAGCAGCATCACATTCTAGGTCCCATGCAAAAGGTAGGTTCTTCTTTGTTAATTTAGTAAGAGGGGTTGAAATCTTAGCGAACTCCCTAATGAACTTCCTGTAGTAGCCCGCCAAACCGAGAAAGCTCCTCACCTCCGTTGCATTCTTAGGAATTTTCCAGTCCTGTACCGCAACTACCTTTGCGGGGTCCACGGCTATGCCTTGCTTAGAAACTACGTGTCCAAGGAACCGAACTTCCTTCCTCCAAAAATGGCATTTGGAGAACTTAGCCTTTAACTGGTGTGCTCTAAGCGTTTCCATGACTTCCTTGAGATGCCTAGCATGCTCTTCTTCATCTTTTGAGAAGATCAAAATATCATCCACGAAAACTACCACAAACTTGTTAAGGAACTCCCGAAACACCCTGCTCATCAAATCTACAAAGTATGCGGGTGCATTCGTTAACCCAAACGGCATAACGAGCCATTCAAAGAACCCATCCGGAGTCCTAAACGAAGTTTTGTCAATGCTATCCTCAGCCACTCTGAGCTGATGGAATCCTGTGGCTAGATCGAGTTAAGAGAAAACAGATGCTCCCACAAGCTGGTCAAACAGATCGTCGATTCTTGGTAGTGGGTGCCTATTCTTCTTTGTCAGCTTGTTTAACTCACGATAATCTATGCACAGACGAACTGATCCATCCGCCTTAGTAGCGAATACTACCGGAGCACCCCATTCAGAAATGCTTCGTCTTATGAAATTTTTCTCAAGCAACTCGTTGATTTGTTTACTGAGCTCTCTTCTTTCTCGCGGGGCCATGTGCCTAACGGGAAATGAAACTGGCTTGGCATTATCAACAAGATAAACTCGGAACTCTATCTCGCGTTTAGGAGGTAATCCCCTCACTTCATCAAAGACATCTGGATATTCTCGGACCACTCTTGCAGATTGCAAACTATCGTCGGACGAGTCAAGGGATTCAAGATAACATAACATGACCGGACCCTTTGGGTTACAAGAAATTTCAAGGGTATTACCAAGGCGAGTCATGAGCCTCGCTACCCTTCGTTCACAATCAAGAATGGCTCCATAATCGGACAGCCAGTCCATACCTAGGATCAAACCGTATCCCATAAATCCGAGAACATACACATTACACTTGAATTCTACGCTTAAGATAGAGATCCTCAACTCCACACATATCACAGATAAATGGGCGGAGCCCCCAATTGGATTTGAAACTATAACGGAGGCCTCAACCAGACTAGTACTTAGGTGCAGATTTTCAACAATATTAGAAGAAATAAAAGTATGCGATGCGCCAGAGTCAAATAAAGTTCGAACAGGAAAGTCATAAATGTAAACAAGGCTTTCTACGGAAATATTACTACCTCGGTCAGGAGCTGGAGCGGTGTTGAGAGCATGCAACTGCCCTCAAGAAGGTCCTGCTCGCTGAGTCTGCCCTTGCCTCTGCCCTTACTTCTTAGGGCAATCCTTGCTGATGTGTCCAGTATCACCACAATGAAAGCATTCACCCAACTTCCTCTTCTTCCTTCTACAGTCTTTAGCTAGATGTCCAGTAATACCACAGAAGTTGCACTTCCTCGTCTCACGTGACTTGTTGTTGTTCTTGTTATTCTTATTATTCTTATTGTTCCCCTTCTTAAAGTCAGCCTTCTTATTCTGAGTCTCATTAGGCTTAACCTCCTTCTTGCTATTCTTGTCTTCCTCATGGAGTAGAGCCATATCCACCAAGCTTTCAAAGGTTGCCCCCATGGGTATATGAGTTATGGCCAAGCTATGTGGTGGCTCGTTCAATCCTCGAGCAAAGCGTACAGCCTTTTTCTGGGCTGTGTTGACCAAATCCAAACCGAACCGAGCAAGCTGATTAAACTTATTCACGTACTCCCTCATAGACATATCCCCTTGCTTGAGTGCTAGGAACCTCTCCATCTGAAGGTTCTCCTCTGCCGACAATAGGAATTTGAGCCCAAACCTTTCTCTAAAGTCTGCCCAAGTCTCAACTGGCCTGGTAGCGTTGGTGACTTCCCACCAAAATGCAGCTTCCTCTTTCAACAACCATGCTGCCAACTGAACTTTCCTATGGTCCTCCATATCAAAGATAATGAACAAATCTTCTGTTTCCTTTAGCCAGTTTCGTGCCTCAACGAAGGTTTCAGTTCCAACGAAGTTCTTGCTGCCCATCGCTTTAAAGTCTTTACATATTTTGGCAAAGGCGGTACCAGGAGGAGGAGGAACCGCGGCCACTGGGGGAGGAGGAGGAGGGATGTCTGTCGTGCCCGCGTCGTTGGCCCTGGCTTCTAAGTACCTTCGGAACCATCCAGGCACGGGTATTCCCTCAGGAAGGTTAAGATCGGCCATGCTGAAAAACGAAAAGAAAAGATTCAAACGAGGAAACAAAGGAAAGTGACAATGGCTTCTTGGGGAATAACCTTTTTAAATATAAAACTTTTCTTGAAAAATGCTTCTTTATAAATGGTTTTGAAAACAGTTTCAGAAGGTTTTTAAAACTTTTGCCCAGCTTGGTAACCTTCTGCTCTGATACCAAATTGTAACACCCCACCTCCGCTAGGGTCACTCACAAAGAGAATGCACTAGTTTTGGTGGAGTATTATCTAGGTAATCATGCACAGAGATATCACAAGGAAGAACATAAATAAAGCAGCGGTAGAAATTAAAAACCAACTTTTTATCATTTCCAAGAAAAGAGTCAAAAGCTCACATATCCAAGATACAAATTGTTCCATTACATCAAGTTCATAGTAAACAAGCATAAACTTTAAAACAGAAGTAAATTATTCCCCATAAATAGCAGAAGCAGCCATAGCATAGCCCAAGACCAAACCGTACATGAGCTGTCAGAAAGCAAGTTGAATCCAAGCTAAGAGCTAGTGTTTCCTCCCTGGGAACCGGGGGGGACGAAAGAAAAAGGGTCAGTCATAAATACTGGTAAGCCCTAGTGACTTTCAGTATGAAAACTAGTAAAGGTAACATGATATGTGAAAACTAGAATTAAACATAAGGATGATAATAGAACTAGTTGGGTAATTAAGATAACAAGATAAGTCAAGTCTGGCATCGCATGTTCAAGGTTCGCTGCACCAACTGTACTAGCATTCTAACCCATATTAACCATGAAATGATCCATTAGCCCAGTGTCATGAAGTGACCCATTACGGAGTCCTACGGTACGATCTACTAATCGATCGGCTCCCTACAAGTCCTAGCTCGTCACGTGTCTGTGTCATACGGCCCTATCCAGAAATGTAGTTACCTGTGCTAGGTCCACCATAGGGTGTATCAAGTCCTATGGTACCAACCACCGACACGAATCAAGTATGCACAGTGTAAATCTATGGGTGCCCAATGCCTGCTTTTTCAACTTCGGACTACGTGCACGACCATAGCCCGCCTGAACCTACATTGGCGCACCTACTCAGTCGTCCTACTGGTCGCTTACTGTTGACCCGCCTTTTGGCAAGGCCGTCAACCCATGGACCCATCACAGGATCACTCAGGACTCGAGCAGGACCTGGACAAGCCCATACATTTTTGGCCCGAGGCTCCTTGGCTCGAGGGATCTCGGATAGAAGCACTTCAACTCTAAAGACCTAGGCTAGGTGGTCATGAGATCAGCTCACACTACAGCAATGACTTGGTCATGAGATATATTTCATAGCCTACTTACTTGGTCCAACTACCTATTCTAAAGCCTATAAACTCGGATCTAACTACATTTATGATGCCATATATTGAAGGGAACTTCTCCACGTAATTAAGACTTAGCTCCATTATTTGCTATTCACATGGATCAACCGACACATGGAACCTCCAATTAGTGAAGCCTGCTACCTATAAATACACCAAGCAATACAACAAAGAGGGGATCTTCTTCAGCCAGATTAGAGCTGAACTCTTTGGCCCATGCATGACACAATCATGGCTGCCAACCACTTTCATCACGAAATATTTGCTATATTCCTTGAAAACGACTATGTAATAGAGATCCTGACGATCTCATTCATTGTATCTCCGAATTTACGATATTATTATGAGATTATAAAGTGGACGTAGGCTCGTTAACGCCGAACCACTATAAAAATGTTGTTGTCTTGCTTTTTCTCATTTTTTCTGATATTTCTTCATATATCATGCTCATATCTGACTTTTGGCCGTTGATGACCACTTTTTGGCGTCAACAGTTTGGTTCTTTCACTGAGAAATGAATTTTCAACGTCGTAAGGGTTTTGCTCAACTTTTGGATCACCAAGTCCAAGACAAAATCCTATTTTCAGTCATCTTCAGCAGCCATGGTTTCCAATACTTCTGCACATGCTTTGGAAAGCAGAAGCAGCAACATCTGCAAAAAAAAAAACGATTTTTTCCGGTTATGGGTTCGGCCCTAGTCGGGTTGACCCTTCCTGGATCGACATCGACCTGACCAGAGGACCAACCGGTAGGAATTACACTTTGGAAGGCTCCCCGTATGCAGCTTGGCCCGAAGCAGGTATTGGGTCGAGGTGAGATTGGTTCGAACAACCATCGTCATAATAATGTTCAAGCCCAGGTCGACCAACTATAGATCGAACGACTCTTATGAAACTCTCCAGGTCGCCCAACTCTTCCAGATATATCGACCCGGATTACGGGCCATTTCTAAAGCCCTCCACATCGACCCGAGACAGGGTCATTTTCAGAAAAAATGCATTTTTCTGAATCACTTCAGAAAAAGCTCCATCTTTCAAAATCGAATGGATCGTGCGGTGCACGCATTTTCGACCTAACCGGCTAGGTCGATCGCCACCAGGACTGTGGGGCCCTGGATCCCCACCGGCGCTGCGCCCGGACCCGCTTTGTGGCTCGCCTTTGGCTCGGCATATATTTTGGCCAACAACAATCATAAAGACTTATCATCCAAGATTCGACGGATAGTTTGAGAATATCAACAGCAAGATGGCAACGTCCGGGATTCTTCCAAGAGCCATCACCCTCATTTGTTGAGGTTATTCAATCCTGATCAACTGCTTCAGTCTTGCCCGAAGATCGACGAGTTAAAAGCTTGAAACACTTAAGCCGGGTTGCTGATTGATTGTCTATGTATCGGCTCTCGTTCCCCGACGTGGAATCAAAGACATAACCGCGGATGGACGAGGCATGTCTACATTATTACCCTCCATATCCCACTTCCTGACATGGAAAAGACAAAGCTTCTATATGCATGGATCCATTGTTCTTCTGCCAATCAATGCCTTAACACCCACAAGATGAGATACCGCCATTAGCAGTTCTGATCTGACTACCTGACCTTTATTCCTTGCCCTCGACGTGGGGGCAAGAAGGCAATCAAAGGAAACTCACCCTCATCATTCACTCACAAAGGTCGCCTAATTGCCTTTATTATCCCAATACCCCGATCAAGGTCTGATCGTTCTTGGCATTGCCGCCCCATGAGGATTTGAAAAGACTTCCTTCATCAATTAAAGCTTCAACGATCATCATCTGTCAGAGCTGGGACAAGTCAAAATGGGATGGCAAAGGATATGTGATACCATTCTCATTCTGAATAATACTCATTCCCTTAACAGGATTATTTTTTAACCGTATCTTTTATCTTTACATGCTTTTTGAGTAATTTATGTGACTAATAACTCTTATGAATTTATGTGTGAATGATATAGGTACCCAGAGTCTGGTACTGATCATACTTCCAATGCCTGCATACAGAACTACAGGGAATTTCCATAACGAGTCTGACTGAACCGCTCGTTTACAAAACCAAGCCCTCCTTCCGAGGAAAGTTATACAGCTTAAGATGGATCTGAAATGACCACCCACCACTTGGCTCATGTGTGGCATGACTCTAGACAATTGTGCATCGATCATTGCATTTCAAAGTTGAGATCCGACTCCAAATGGACGCGGTTCGACCGTCCATACAACCAGATCCTGCACTCGATGCCATCGAATTACATAAATCCAAATAAAGGAGGCAGCACCGCCTATCAACATACTTATTTTCCAATCATGCATTTTTCCTTTACATACTTCTTGAGTTATTGACATGATTAACTCATGCAAATTCTTATATGAATGTTGCAGGTACCCGAGGTTTGGTACCGACCACTCCTGCCATAGTTTGATCGGAGGAATGTAAAGCTTTGGCGAACGTGATTCGACCCTTCACCCGCTTACTATTGGCCTAACGACAACATTCTAAAGCAAATGAAGTTCGACCATTCATTCACCGACATTTTGCCCTTGACGCGGGGGCAAGAGAGTAAATGCACACGAGTTCGACGTGTGTTATCCATATATGGACATACTAATGAGGCCTCCTCAGCATCTATCCATTGATTCGCCACGCAAGACATAGAAATGTATTCGAGTGTGACATGACCACTCTGTAGATCGATGACTCTATCCCTTGATCCGATGGGAAGAGTGCAACAGTGACGAGTACAATACCACGAACGACATAACTTTTACCTTCGAAGTAGGGGCAAAAGAGTTATGTTAAGACGAGGATGAGTATGACTCGACTGCTCTCTAACGACGTATCTAACTCTTTCCCATGCTTCGGAAGGGAGGAGTATAAACTCAATAGGGGTGAGAACCGATCATCCCCGATGGCGACCTTTGACCTTGATGTGGAAGCAAAGGGACGATGCCAAGGCAAATGTGACCTGACTGTTTGCCCGACTAACTCTAATCCTCAGAGCTTGGATATGAGTATAAACTTAGGACGAGTGTGACAGGCGCGCCAAGATTTAAGACCACTCGATCCACAACTCTAACCCAAACTGACTTTGGGAGAGTATAAAGGATGAACCGTGACGTCCATAACTCTAACTCTCACGACTTGAGAGAGAGTATAAATCTGTTGGGTTAGTGTAAATGGTGCACCATGACTTAAGACCACTAAACCCATAACTCTAACTCTCACGACTTGGGAGAGAGTAATAAGGACAATGCTGCGACGTGCATGCAATCTTCCTTGCCCTCCGACTGAGGAGAAGATTATGAAGGACTTACGGACCGGACGTCTGAATGACTTAACCCGGTTCCCACCAACGCTGGGAGCACGGGCATAGATTTCTGAATTACTTCAAACACGCTTCGGACGCGACCCGTGTTTCAAAGTTAAATGGAGGCTACAAACACTATACCTCCAAACTACGACACCTGACACTTTGACATTTAATAATTCTATGCTAGATAGAGTAGCACTCAACATGTTTTCATTTCGAGCTACAATTGCTTATGACTTAAAGATTGACTTAGTAGCTTGCAAGACTAAGCTAACTATTCTTTTTCGAATTGCAAGATTATGTACAGATACAAAGCAAAGACACGAGGGACACACTCGCATACAACAACAAAGAGGTCGTGTTCGAAGGAATGACGTCGACTTCTAATGCTAAGCTTCCCACACGACTCAATGCAATGACCGAAAGGAGACCTTGAGAGTGGGATGTTCAATAACACATCACACGATTTAAGGCAACAACTGAAAGAGGGCTTCGAGAGTGATATCTAGAATCGACACACATACCCATATGTGGCTGACTATAGCCCAAGAGCAACGACAAGTTTTCACATTGCAAGTACACTGAATAGAAGATGCATTAGCTCGAGCATTTGGAAGGCCGCATGTGGACCACGAAAGGGTGTAGAGTGTCCATCCATTGAACGATCCCAACCTACTTCCCAATTGGAAGGGGAAGAAAGAGAGCATTCAAAGTGACTACTATTTGACCTCTCGCAGCCCAACTTCGATCCTCAGAGCTTGGATGGGAGAGCAGAAACCAATATGGGTTGAATACCAACAAATCATTTTGCATCAAACTCACGACACGATGAGGAAGTATGAATCCTAAGAAGACATGGATTTGAAGTCCACTACTCAGTCAAGCCCCCAATGACTAGGGACGAAGAGTGCGAACCATGAAAAGCATGAATCTACTACTTGACTACTCTATGCACATTTTCAACTTCTTAAAGTTTCGCAGGATCCCAAACCACAGCAGAAATGATGACCTCAATGGAACCGAGCATGAAGAACAAACTCAATAAGAGAATGATGACCATTTTGGATTATGTTAAAACATGAACAAAGGGGTTCGACTAACACCCTAGCAACGTTCATTCTCTTGCATTTTAGTGAACTTACTAGACTTTGCGACTATTCATATAAGAGTAACCAAGTTCACTGACGCTCGAAGAGGCGATCCTCACTTTCCGACTAAGGTGAAGGAACAATGCCTAAACAAGTGTGATTCGACTGCTCATATGTTCAACTCTAACTCTCACTCACTCGAGAGAGGGTATAAAATGACTTGGGTTGGCTAAGACTACCAAACCTGCAACTCTAACCAGAAACAACGACAATGAGTATAAAGGATTAAGGACTGGATGTCCGACTAACTTAGCTCGACCCCCCCCCCCCACTAACGCTGGGGGCATGAGCATTGGCTTTGTTTGTTCCCCACCGACGTTGTGGGCATGAGCATCAGCTTACAGACTGACTTTGAACACGTCCTTGACTTGACACGTGATTCAAATGATATATACTATACCTTCGGACCATGACACGATTTGTCTTACTCACACGTTCAAGAGAGACTGCTTATGTGTTCGACATGACTGGACTCACTCATTCTAGCGAGATTGCTTATGAGTTCGACATTACTTGACCTTGCACTTGACCATGTCCTCGACTCGTATAAGAAGATGACACCATTTGGTGAAGACTCTTTACGAACAACTATGTATAGAAGCCAACGACCCAGCTTGACTTATGATGATATCACTCGAACTCTTGACTCGACGAGGCGTAAATGATTACATGTTCATCTCAACTACTTCCACCTCGAACTTTGGCTCGATGGGTACCACAGATGGTGATGTGATACATGACACCTATTTGCACAGAGAAAAGGAAAAAGAATTCAAGATTCAAGACTATTCTCAAAGACATGACAATTCAACATTACTTTCTCGAAGATGAATGATATTTCAAAGAGATACAATTCGATTTACTCAAAGTACATCATGTCCGCCACACGATGTACTTTGGGGGGCAAAGTGTTGACCCGCCTTTTGGCAAGGCCGTCAACCCATGGACCCATCACAGGATCACTCAGGACTCGAGCAGGGCCTGGACAAGCCCATACATTTTTGGCCCGAGGCTCCTTGGCTCGAGGGATCTCGGATAGAAGCACTTCAGCCTTATAGACCTAGGCTAGGTGGTCATGAGATCAGCTCACACTACAGCAATGACTTGGTCATGAGATATATTTCATAGCCTACTTACTTGGTCCAACTACCTATTCTAAAGCCTATAAACTCGTATCAAACTACATTTATGATGCCACATATTGAAGGGAACTTCTCCACGTAATCAAGACTTAGCTCCATTATTTGCTATTCACATGGATCAACCGACACATGGAACCTCCAATTAGTGAAGCCTGCTGCCTATAAATACACCAAGCAATACAACAAAGAGGGGATCTTCTTCGGCTCAGATTAGAGCTGAACTCTTTGGCCCATGCATGACACAATCATGGTTGCCAACCACTTTCATCACAAAATATTTGCTATATTCCTCGAAAACAACTATGTAATAGAGATCCTGACGATCTCATTCATTGTATCTCCGAATTTACGATATTATTATGAGATTATAAAGTGGACGTAGGCTCGTTAACGCCGAATCACTATAAAAATGTTGTTGTCTTGCTTTTTCTCATTTTTTCTGATATTTCTTCATATATCATGCTCATATCTGACTTTTGGCCGTTGATGACCACTTTTTGGCGTCAACACTTACAATCAGCCCAGTAATCGTGCGCCACCCTGCCTAGTCCCAGGGTATCGTGATACATCTAAGTGGGTTACTGCTGAAAAGGATCGCATAACTAGGGTATCTAATGGGTTAAGTGTTGTCATTCAAATTCGTGACTTAACCCTATCCAGATCATGTATCAAGTTGGTTAAGTGTGTTCAAGCAGTTCATGACTTAACCCTATCAAGTCATCATGTCAAGTTGGTTAAGTATATTCAAGTGGTTCATGACTTAACCCTATCATGTGGCATTTATTCATTAGTGCACGCCAACCTCTCACATTAGACCAACTGTTGTGGTTACTAGATTTGCCGGGCAGTTCCGGGCAGATTTACACCACAACATAGTCTAACCTCGGGTTTTTATGTGCGACATGACCAACTACCCACATTGGATCCTATTTTTTGCAGCCACTGGATTTGTCGGGCGGTTCCGGGCAGATTTACACTGCAAACTCAACCCAACCTCGAGTTGGCCATTTTCAAGTTTATCTAAATGTCATGCCCACGTTCAAGTTTTCATGTTTAGATTCGTGTCGAGTTTTCAAGTCATGTTTTATGTCAAATCGTGTCAAGTTCATGTCCATATTTAGGTTCAAGTCATAATAATGTTCATGTTCAAGTTTAAAGCTAATTCATATTTTACCTAATCTACCTAAATCGTATTCCCATCGCACGAAGGTTCGAATCGATACAAATAAATCTAATTAGGGAGTGACATAAAAAGAAATGGGTATAAGGCGGCAAGAGTGGTTACTAGCATAGCATGATATGACTTGAAATAAAACATTACTGGCATATGAAATATTGGCCTCAAACATAAAGATTCCAAATCTAGCAAGATAAGGTACTAGTCAAAATAACAGTTGTCACAAGGTGATAGTATAGTCATGGTAACAACTGTCATAAGGTGATAGTATAGTCATAGTAACGATTGTCATAAGATGATAGTATAATCACGGTACGACTGTCATAAGGTGATAATCATAAACATGTGGCTAATAACAGGTTCAATATGATAACAAAAAAGGGGTTTCTCTTTTTGATTTACAACATGAATAGGCCCCAAATCGATGTCATAGTAATATTCAAGAGTCAAGATCCAAGATGAACAAGAATGAATGTAAAAAGTCATCATACATAGGTCCAATTTCAATTTTACATCATATTCATAATACATTTACAGTTTAAATCTGAAAATAACTGGGGCTTACAGATCGTGGTTCGTGAATTTAGAAAAAGAGAGTCGTTTGTTGCTTAGTCAAGTCCTAATAGAAGTCCCCTAATCAGCAATTCCTTTAACGCAGTCTCAACGTAGTAGAAGCAGTCCCTCTCTCAAACTTTTCAACCAGAATCAGAGAAGCATAAGGTCAGAAAGAAATTTGGTGTAGAGAGACTGGTGTTAGGGGCTGTATTTATAGGGTCAGGTCAACGAATGTGGACAGAAATGAGGCCACATACATCAGAGTGAATCTAGCTTCAGAAATGGGCTCGG
The DNA here is from genome assembly GCA_030737875.1 of Allium sativum. Taxonomy (NCBI): domain Eukaryota; kingdom Viridiplantae; phylum Streptophyta; class Magnoliopsida; order Asparagales; family Amaryllidaceae; genus Allium; species Allium sativum. Next base: position 23,549,430 of record CM060912.1, on the reverse strand, counting down.
GCACCAGGTCGACCCCCAGGTCGACACTATGGTCGACCTGGCCCTGGGTAGGTCGACTACATAGTCGACCCCCAGGTCGACCTCGTCCTGGGCGGGATTTTTCCCGCCCAGTCCATTTGGAGGTTTGAAATTCGAATTCGAATTGAGTCTGTTTTGAATTTGAAAATTTCTGAAAACTTCCAATGGTCATAACTTGGTCATACGGACTCCGATTTTCGAAAACTCGGACTCGTTTCTAAGCAGAATCTCGAGATGAACGCAATGGCGTAACCCGTTTCCCTCGATTATTATTTTAAAAATAAATTCTGCCTTGATTTATGGTTATTACACGTTACAAAAACATGGGTTGTTACAGTATCACTCCCCAAAGTGGCAACCCCGATACCAACATAAAATGCACGACCATACCTACACGATGAAACAACGTCTTACCTACCAGCCCGGACCCATGTACGCACATGAACCTGTTGGACTTGCGTTGCCACCGCTATTCACGTTTTTACCTCTTACATTCAAGTCCAGTAATCATGCCCCAACCCCGGCCTAGTACCGGGCCCAATTAGATACTCAAACGAGTTACTAGTTGAAACGGGTCCCCCATCCGAAACAAGCCTCCCACCTATGCTTGGTCCCCACTATGTTTTTCTCCCACTTAACCATTTTAATTTAAATGTCCATGTCTTACACATGCTATGGTTAAGTCCATACTTACATGTCATAATTTACATGTCTTATCTTATACCGGTTAAGTCCATATTTACATGTCATAATTTACATGTCACCCCACTTAACCCTCTAACCATACCCATGTCTTATTTTGGTTAGTATTCCTTAATTCATTCCTTATGACGAACGGTGCATGACCTCCCACATAAGACCGAACGCTTTGTGGCCACTGGATTTGTCGGGCGGTTCCGAGCAGTCTTACGCCACAAACCGGGTCTAACCTCGTGTCATTAACCGTTATGCCTACATTTTCATTCCTTTGACCTCTCACATTAGACGTCCAATTGTGGCAGCTGGATTTGCCGGGCGGTTCCGGGTAGTATTACGCCACAATTGCGCCTAACCTCGTGTCAAAGGTTTATTAATAATCGTATTTGACCCATACCCAATTTTCATGTCGTGTATATCCAATTAAACATGTAATCATGTTTATAATATTGCCTATTCCAAATTGTCACTAATTACATATTAATTAGGCTCAATTACAAATTTACAATTATAGGCAATTTCATCAATTCCACGTAATTCATACCCAAATATGCCAATTTCACATATTATCCAATTATCCAAAATATCCAATAATATCCAATTTTCCATATTTCACATATTCCCATCGTTCCCACATATTCGCATTCGCGCGTATTTTTAACATAGGCTCGAAGGTAGCCTAGATCCAAAAATAAAAGGAATAGGGATAAGAAGAGAGAATCAAATCACAGAAAATTGGAATTAACGCAACATCATGAAATAAAGGAGCATGTAAACTGGCATAGAGGCATAATGACAGATTCAACATGAATAAACTAATAAAAGGTATGAACTTTACATAGAAACATAGGCATATGATGACATGAATCAAAAAGGTGAAGACTTGGATGAGATTTAAATTACATACATACATATGAATCCTCTTTACAACTTCATCATGTTACTTTTAATCCCATTATATTGTGAAAATCACCGTACTCACCTTTCGTGGTTAAAGCATAGAATTATGCACTGAAATTGGTGTAGAAACGTTGTGGTGTTGCTGATTTATCTTCCTGAATTGTTATAGAAGCTCTAATCTTTAATTTGAGTAGAAGTTGAATGCTTGAGATTTGATTTAGAGGGGGCGGCTAGGGTTTAAGAGAGAGTTTGACAGCATAATGGTGTCATAGATAATATTTATGAATTAGGGTTAGGTCTTAGGGTGTATATATAGGTGTAAGAAGTGGTTTAGGCCTTAGGATTAACCCTAGAACTGATCTGGACCACTCAAATGCCATATCAGCCCTTAGGGTGAATCGGGCCACTGGTTGGCAGCCAAAAACCCTGGATTGACCTCTAGTCGACCTAGCGGGGCTCGGGTCGACTCCAAAAATGGTGCGGTTCGGCTATTCCCCCTCCCGATTCACTGTTTTGAACTTTTTTTGAATATTTATTTATTTAATTTTTATATATATCTATATGTATATTTCTCTCATATGCATACAAATTTCATGGATTAATAACTTCTTCATAATTAACCATTTTCACACTAAACCACTTTTTGAACTGCGTTCACACTAAGCCACTTTTTAGCCATTCCCCTAAAACAAAAATATGGGGCTGGCGGGGATCGAACTCTGTACCTCTTGTATGCAAGTCACATGTTCTAACCAAATGAAATACTAAGTCTTTTGCTTACAAAACTTATAACAATGCTAAACATCATTCTTTTCTCTTTACTCTTTTTCAAATAAATTATTCTTTAATTTTTTATTTTAATATTCTCAGAAAATACGGGGTGTTACAAATACGATGCGATAACATACTACAACACCATTAGAAACAATTGCATCCAACAAATAACCCTAATTTTCTATTTTGAACAAATATTGGGTATATGTGTAAATTGAATTTTTAAGCAAAACATGAGATAATACCTAAAATTAAACTTGCTAGATGTTTGATTGGAAGCTAGGAAGGATTCGACGTGAAAAAATTGATGTTTGGATGCCAGAAATCACGAAAATGGGGGTATAGGATTTTAGAACCCGAGCTGGAACTGAAGATTGTGGAAGAGGAATAAGGGAGGGAGCTTACAGGTTGCAAGATAATCGATTATAATCGACGGTTTCCGACAGCCAACGGTGGCCCGTCGAAAGCCGTCTCAAGCTGTCGCCGCATGCTGTCGAAAATAACAATGTTTCTTGTAGTGAATATTTGGATCTTATTTATATTAACAAAAAAGTAATTTATTATAAATCACTAAAATATTAGGCATTATCAGATTACCGTGATTCAAACTTCCTTTATAAAATTCCATTCATTACATTAGACTTTGTCATTTAAATTTTACTCAAATCAGTAAAAGAGTATAATCAATTTGACAAAATTATAGAAATTAAATGTTAAAAATTATTAAAACAGTTGCAATTTCTATTTTGAACATCCAAATTAATCACCATAAGTGTCATAAGATGAGTACGCATCACATGCTAACTTAAAAGAATAAATCTGTGATGTTTTGAAAATTGTGACGAACTTATCTTATTTTGAAACAACGATTGACTATTATAATAAACTAAGTATCCATGTGATTTTCGTTATTACTCTAGTCATACTATCGTATTGGGATATCTTCGATATATATGTAGTATCCTTAAGCAAACCTTCAATCATTTAAATCTGTAGCCAATTTGCATTTGCATATCAAATTTTAAGATTTTTCAAATTTATCTGCTAATTTATGGTACGATTTTCCTTCTAAATATATGGGAATTCTCTTAAATGCTTTCCAATGCCCATCTGGAGTTCTCGCATGAATTGAAAAACTATTTTAATGCTAGATGAAATCTCAAGCCTAGTTATGACTACATATTGTAATGCACCAACTAGGCTTCTATGTTTCTTGTGTCTGATATGGTTTCTCCTATATTTTTAGAAGAAGATGATTGCTTACCATTGGAATTGGTAGCGGATTTTTCCTTCCATTTTTGATTTGACTAAGAGCTTCTAGATATATATATTTATGATATATAATAATTTCTGAATTTGATTTCTCTTCATCTCTATTCCCAAAAAATTAGATGACCAACGTCAATGATCGAGAACAGTCTATTCACAAATTAAATGCCATTATTGATTTTTGTCCTATTATCAACTATAAAAATTAATTCATCAACATATATTAGTATGTGTGCAGTTGAGTTTTTGTTATTCTTAGTGAGTAATGATAATATAATTTGATAAAGTGGAAACTCATATTACATAAAGTGACTTTTAGCTTATTAAATCAGACTCTTTTTGCTTGTTTAAGACCGTATACAGTCTTGTTTAATTGCAAACATAGTTCATGTTTAGTGCATATCTAATTTTCCATTTCATGTATACTGTTGTGGTCAAAATAATTTTAGAGTTGCTGGTTTAACCAGTTATGAGAAGGTTTCACTAAAATCAAAACCATGCTCCTGAGTGTACCCTTTTACGGATAGCATTGTTTTGTATCTTATCTAGTTCTATCTGAATTTTTTCTAGTATTGTAGATCAATTTGCACTTGCAACATTTCTATTTTCTGATCGATGAACTAAATCCTATGTTTTATTCCTCATGAGTGCAATATACTTTACATCCATGGATGTTTTCCAGTCCTTATCTTTAAATGCCTAATCCATGGATGTTCTTCCACCTTTTGATCTTGTCACCATGTGATGCCCTGTTCTGACTTATGGCTCAATATTTGATGGTTTAGTTATTTGTTTATTATTGATTAAAGTTTGACTTTGTCGATTATGAGAATTATATCTATTGATACTCTATGTTTGATCTCTTATACTTTTCATGTTATGTTGAGATAATCTAGTAGTTCTTCAGATCCATGAATCGGTCTATTAGACACTATGACTTATGGTTTAGAGACAACTATTGCAATCTCAATGTTGAATATATTCCGTACATTTGAACATGTAGGTATGGCATGATTGGATATCTTTGGATTATACATCTTCGGAGGTGTCTTTATTCATGTGCCAATAAATGGAAGTATTCTTCCATTAAAAACTTGTCTGCTAATAAAAACATTCCCATTGCTATCAAGACATTTATATCCTTTTTGTTTCATTTCACAACCTAATAACATACATGATGAAGATTTAAAAATCAGTTTACGGGAAGAATTTTTGAATTTTCCAAGGGGAAACAACGGGAGTCATAAAACCCCTAGTGCACCTACTTCGGTCCGTGAGCACTATGTAAGTGGTTGATTTTGATGTATGAACATGGTAAGCTCTTAGAATGCATTTCTTTAAACCTTGGTCTTAAGCATAGAAAAATAAACAACCAAAATTCTATAAACGTTGGTTATTCGGATTGATTCCAGACAACATTCCAATTAGGCTTGTTCCTTTTAGTACTTTAGTTAGAATTTTATTAGTCAAATGAATTGCCGTACTAATGGAATCAAAAAAAAGGTAAAGAAGCTTGAGTACGTACAACTAAACCAGTTTCTGATATATGTACATATATTTTCTTTCTTTCAGACCATTTTATTTAGTTATGTACAGGAAAATTATTTTGTGAGCTGTTCTTTTGTCTAGAAAGAATTTACTAAGCGACTTGTACTCGTACCATCATCACCTTGAATCACTTTAATGCAGTGGTTGGTTTTTTTTCTTCCTGCTAATAAAATAAATTGTTGCATTATAATTTTCTGATTCCATTTTCGTAAAATTGATCGATGAGTATTTAGTTTATGCAGCAATAAAGGGTATATATAATATATAACTATAGTCAAAACTACTTAACACTAATCACCAAAGATTAGTTGCAACCAATTCTAATGGCTTTTTATATCCTGTTTACGGAGTCCGGGAAAGCCAGTTTCTGGCCTTTACCCATTTCTCAGTAAGTATACACAGACGGTAAAATTGGTTTATCAAAGGAATTCGTAATTTATTTGCAAGATTTTTTTATATAAAACTTAGGCTGGGATCACCTAGTTAACAGTTTATAGAGTGAAGGGTACGTTATGAAGGCAATTATATAATTTGTTGCATATATCCAAACTCATTTACCAATCTTCTTTAAACTAAAAGTATTTTTTCCATATTATGTACTTAATATAATGTGTTATATTAATTAATTAGTTTATTTAAAAGTACATACAATATAAATTCCATAAATGATATGCTTTGTGGTAGTAGTTACAAAGTTTTATAATCATAAGTAACTTAACACAATGAAAACAAATGCACCATTTTGAATATATCTAGTCAGGTTGTCTTGAGACTGGATATCAAAAATTCTGTTGAGAACAGAGTGTGTAATGCTCTCAAAATGTGGGGCAATGTGTTATTTGCAATTGCTAGAGGACACCTAAGGGTTACATATCAATAATTATTATATAATTATGGCATAACTCACTTGATAGTTTTCTATTGGTTAATATAAATAAGATCAAGTAAAACATATCAAAATAACTGATTCACGCTACTATAAATTTGAATGTGGACGACGTTGAATTTATACTATTAGAAAATTCTACAAGTCCAAAGTGGCATAATTTTGATGATGAGAATTGGTGTGAATAATTGTCATTGTTAGGTACAACTCATAACAAGTAAAATTGGATTTTACCGAAATATGTGTAAGCAACGAATTCAGCCAAAATGTCACGCCAAATGCTAAGTGATACGTGAATCCTATATTCAAATAATCACATGCATTTTCATTTGACGAAAGTATTTATGTTGGTCTCAGTGTTTTCGTTTGCCAGTTCAAAAAGAGTTGTGGTTTTTTGGAGCTTGATATTGACTTTAATGTATTCGTTTGTGTTAAAGTTAGCTCTGATTATCCCATTACTCATCATATTTGGTTTGGTCGCTCTTGAGATGGGTTCGTTGAGAGCCTGGCAAGTGGATCCAACGATTGCTCCCCGGTTTAAGGATTGGGTTGATTGTTATTTTGTTAGGTGATTGTATATCTTGGACTACTTTCTTTCTTTTATTAATGAAGGCTCTTGGGTTATTGTTAAAAAGAGAGTTAGGAGGTGAACATTAGTTTATGTATGGTTGATTTTGAGATGAAAATAATATAGATTGTCGACTTTAACTATAGGAATGGATAAATTGGTATAATGTTTGTAATGGCCCGAAAATTCCCGTCATTCCAATCGACCGAAAGCCGCACAACTCTGATCCAAAACAGCAGAAACCCTCGAGACATTAACTTTGGGTAGACAACGCATCAAACTGAAACAAAAGACTTTTCATTAACATCATTACAATGTTAAATCCGAGTATAGAATTTATCAGAGTACAATGAAAATATCAGAATATAACAATTACAAATCAACACACAGCGAAAACATCATTACATACAACAGATGATTATCAAATGCTCTGGACACAACCTAGCTTCAATCCAGAATCCTGCTCTATATAAGATATGCAAAACAAACTACCTAGCTTCCTATGTGGAAATAATGGGTACCCGAGTTTGCAAGGGAAAAACAAACTATGAGTCGGTCATGAGACTGGTATGAGAAATCAGGTCAGTTAATCTTAACTAATTCAAAAATAAGGTATATCATGGGACCGTGTCATATAACATGGAATGAGCTTTCTCCACATGAATACCAGTTCATCAAACTTCAAGAAGAAATGGTTTTATTTTCAAATCTAGTTTTATCAAATCTAATAAACTTCATAATAACTCAAAACCAAAAAAAGTTTTATCTTCATCTTTAGATTTATTGAATCTAGCTTATTTTCAAAAACAATTCTTTTGAAAATAATCTCTTCGAACTTAAAACACCCCATTTCATTTCAAATCATTGAAATACTAGATATTTCTTTCATGTCAAATCCTACTTGACTTCGCGATTTCAAAAAAAATTACTTTGGAAATCTCAAAATATCCATTATACAAGAATATCAAAACATATGCAACCAAGTCGGGAGGTTTCTCCCGGTAATGAGGCAAATGGGGACATGCATTCCCATCTTGATTATAATTCTATGTAAGTCCCTCGCGTAGAGACATCTGTATACACAGTATGTCTCTCCCGCAAGTACAGACGGTATGTCCCCCACGAAGGGGAGTCCACATGCCTGTTTGTGCAGATTTTTGTCACGGGTTACCCGAATCATAGGTAACATATCAAATCATTTCTATCCCGAAGTGATAAATCATTTGGCAATAATAATCACAAGTACTTTCAAATCATAGTACCTTTGATTTCCAAATCATTTAAACATTGGGATTTAAGCCATCGAAATTCTCTTTGCTTACAAAACATCCTTTATAAACCATTTATCACTTCAAAATATTTATTTCAAATATTTTATAGTTCCTCGAAACCAATTTTTCATTTCATATTTTTTTTATGAAATCATCTTTCCAAAATCATTTGTTTGATTTCAAGTTCATAATTAAATGATTCAAACTCTATTGCTAAATCAACAAGGCTACAAAAAGCGCTATGAATAGGCTTATATTGGCTGATTTAGTTAAAATGACTTAATATCATTCCAAACTTCATTTTTTTTTCAATTCTAACCACTCTAAAACCATTTATTACGATTTATCATAGTTTTTCCTTATTTTTAATAATTTAAAAATAGCTCATTCCTTAAAAATATAGTTTCGGGTCTTAAACGAAAATCCTTATTCTTCTAGAAAAATGATTTTTACTTATCTCATTATCTAATTGTTGGATTTTACAACTCTACATATCATTTGAAAATTCTTTTCATTTCGGACCCAACATTTTCCGTTTCAGGAAGATCCGATGGTCATATCTCCCGGTACGTCAGTTTGAAGTCAATGTTCGAAATTCACGAACTACCACTATGCGACCAGTTCCTGACAAAAGTTCGATTTTTAAAATAAAATCGAATCGACTATAATTTCAAATTGTTTATTAACTATATATCACACATCAACAACCAATATTACATCCAATCCACATATCATGGTATATACCATATAAGCCTTAAACCATTAACGCTTATATGGGTTTGTCAATCAACAGATTATCCACAACATAAACCATCAACAATCATATCATTCAATATCCAATGGTGTTCATACCTATACCCAATAATCAATATATAGTTAATTTACCCAGTCAATAACCATTTAAGGTTCAAGTACATTTTCAGATCAACACTATTAGTTCTAGGCGCCACATACCCCAGCTACATGTATAACATTTAAAAATCACATTTTTATCATGTTAAACATTATTAAACCAAATCTTAAACCCAAATTATCAATCACAAATCAATAGATAATTAGTCGAGTGCATAATATTAATCAATAGCTAATTAGCCCATTTAATCATTTAGGAGTTCTCATCTAGTTCTCCACTCCGCAAATATTTAATTGGAGGATATCAGAATGTCCCCGAATGACTTTAGTAACCTTCTGGCATCTGTAAAGATTTATAGAAATAAATTGGGCAAAAATTTGGGGTGATGAGGTTTCTAAACCTACATATGAACAAAATGGAGCAAGAATCGGGTTTTTGAGCAAATGCGACAGGGTATCGGGACAGTGGAAGCTCGACCTTATGGTGTGGCCCCAGGGTGGAAGAGTTAGGCGGAGATGGGACTGGTGCAGGTCAATGGGGCCAAGTCGTAGTCTGTAGTGAGGTAGGAGAGTAGATTTTGGGGCTAATTTGGGAAAAGGGTGCAGTTTAGGGTTTAGAAAGGGGTTTTTAGGGTTTTAGGAATAAGGTGGGGCCATGGCACAAGAGGGAGCTGGAGTGGGATCCGCTATTCAGAGGAGAGGGGAGGAGCAGGTCAGCGGCGCAGCAAGGTGGTGGGGTTGTGGTGGTGGAGGAGGAGCATGGAAGGAGGAGGAAGTTGCAAAAAGGAAAAAGTGGGGGAATAGAAGTCAAAAGGAAGAACGAGATATGGATTTTTACAAGGAATGGAAGGCCTTGGATCACTGAGTTGTCGCGATATGGGAGAGGAGGATAAAGCATAATGAAGGTGTCTTTGAAAATGACAACTCATAAGAAGAACAAGTGTGTTTCATTTCTTGTTTAAAGGTGAAAGCTTGTTTTAGTTTGATCACATGTTTATCGCCCGTATGATCAAACGGTAAATACAATTGTCACGAAATTTGGTTCCTAATATACTTTGTATTTACGTATCAAATGAAATAGGTTTCATCGAATTTGGAGTTTGCTTGACCATCCGTTTATTATTTTATTGCATTTTTACTTAATTTTGGACACTTGACCTGGTACATGTTTGTTTTTCGTACATTCACATGCTAACTCTGAAAATTATGTAATTTGGAATCTTACTGTTTTTTAATGTTTCGGATCCGATAAAATTAGTTTTGTTGAATACCAAGATAGTTTGAAAAAGGTCTCTTTTTAAGCTATTGAATTCTGACTAATTTCTCAATACATGTTTATATTACGTATGCTTACACCCTAACTCTGATTGACTTTAAATTTTAAATCTAACAATAATTTACTATTACGGATGCTAGGAAAGTGGTTTCACCTCATTCTGAGACTGTCTCAAAAATGGTATATTTTCAAGTCATTAAAATAACACTAAATTATTAATTTTCCATATTTTCCTTTAAAATTGATTTTAAAAATTTACTAACCTTGTCTTAATCCTAGTAACATATAAAACCAAGTTTAAATTTGTTTTCAAATTATTTTCAAGTCTTGATTTAGTATTTATTGAAATTTTGAAATTTAATTCAGACTTACCTATGTAAAATACTTTTAAACATATTTAAATCCATATTTTAAATTGACTAAAAACATGGGTGTTACACTATTTTATGTTAGATTTGATTATGTATACTCATATCAAAACATTAATTTTTGCGTAAAGTTTGACCTCATGTGCTAGAAGCAAGTCAGTATCAAACAAAAAATATGATAGTGTAGTTTAACGTTTCATTATTAGCTATTACACAAGACATAAATCATGTACTAGGTTTATCTTTTCAGTTTTATTTTGGTAAAGTTTCTTCAGGTCTTCTTAAGATTATGTCATCTCAACAGTATTAGCTAACATAGGTTCTTTTCAATGTTGATTACTTAGTAAACCATTACAATGTTTTTGTGTTGGTTATAAGCGATTGCTAAAAACAGTAAGCTAAATTCTAATGCTGAATATATTAAAATTGTGATATTTTGTTTGAAAGTAACATTCACGATTATGCAATAACAAAAATCTTCTCTGGTCTATTGATATTTTTTCCATTGAAGTTCGATATTCTAGAAGTAGATGTGTATTTGCTATACACAAAATTTATGGAGGTGTGTATTCTGTGACAATGTCATCATGTTATTGCTGGTTATATTTCTTTATCATGACAATCAAATGAGGTTCTTATGTCCACTTTATAAATGGTAGATAGTGAAGTCATATTATATAACAAAAATGATTAACTTGAAAAATGTTTATAACATAAATAATTAACCTGAAAAGTGTTAGAGACAATTTATTTAATTAATCGAGTAAAGATAAAGGAATGTTGGTGTAAACTAAGATTTAAATAATATACTATGTTTACAAAGTTTTAGTTTTCATTAAGAAATGACTGTGACATAATATTTAGATCTTATTTATATTAATGAAAAATTAATTTAATATAAATAGCAAAAATAGGTTAGGCATTATCAAATTGTTGTGATTCTACCTTCATTTATAAAATTCCACTCCTTACACTACCAAATTATGAAGTACTAGAGGCACTAAAATAGGGGCATTAAGCTGACTTGCTCTTAATTATAATTTATTAGAGAGGGAAATGATTTTCACCTCTACTAATGTTTATATATGCAAATAATATTGCCCCCATATATAATTAGAGGAAAGATACTAACGGCCTCAAGCATACTAGGGGCAAAGTTTTTATTAGCCTCTATTACTAATTTTACGAAATAAATTTATCGGCCTGAAATAAAATCTACCTCAAACTAAAACTTTTTGGGCAAAAGAAATCGTATGTATCAATAACCGCATTGCAACAAAAGAATCGTCTATCACACCTGCAACAACCATACTTCTCTCCATTAGAAGCAACAATTCCCTCCTCCGTAGCAATAATCGCTTCTCTAGCACAACGCTAGTTTGTCAAATTTAATTGAAAAATATTTGATCAGTCAACCTATATATATCCCATATAATATATTATGTTGATTAATTCAGTATAATCCTTGGAAACCCTATTTATAAGTAAGTAGCTGTTAAACAAATTTATGATTCTATTATATTTAATTTAATTCTTGATTATCGGTATTGAGAAAAAAGAATTGATTCGATTATCCACTGATTAAATTATGAATTTGTAATCTTTCCACATTATTTGTCCATTTGAACTGATTTAAAATTATTACATTAATTCCTTGTAAAAAAGCATATGTGTTTCTACTTCAGGGGTAATGTGTGGGTTATGTTGTTTCCATTGGTTTCTTTTATTTTGTGATTGGAATCTTATTAGTGCACATGAGCTATATGCCTAAGTGCTTAATTATTTTGTAACTTTATATTTTTAGGAATTTAAGCAGGGTTTTACAGAGGTCCCTTACCTATTTCTATTTAATTAAAAAAAATGGAAATTACAAAAGGATACACAAGCAATGTTGGCATAAAAGGCTAGGAATAAATACAAAATCCCAGCCATCAGTCAAAAGTTAAGGAACTAGACAAAGCAGCAGGGGTCCTATTTCTCCAAGATAGGATCCTTGTTTTAATCATTTATGTGCATTTCAACATAATCTTATTTTGTATTTTGGAGATGTTGAAACATCCCACCTCCGTTAAGGTCACTCACAAAGGGAATGCCTTAACTTTGGTGGGGCATTTTAGGTAAAAGATGTAGATAAATTAATGACAGACAAATAAAGCAGCGGAAAATAAAGTCATTTTATAAACAATATGGTTCAGTCAAGATTTTACAATAGTTGTCTCAATCATACTTAAAAGTAATACATAGAACTTCTGTCTTGATCTAAAAACTTCCAAATATAAAAGAAGCATAAAAACAACAATGATATTCCCCAATAAAGCATGAACCAGCCATAGCAGTGGAAGAGAGAGTCCAAAGCAATACATTGACTATCTTTGAGCTTGGAAAGAAAACTGAGCTAAGTGGAAACATTTCCTCCCTGTGAACCGGGGGGACGGAAGAAAAGAGGCGAAACAAAACTAGGTCAGACATAAGTCTGGTAAGTCCAGTGACTTTCAGCATATAAACAGGCAAAAGCATTATGACATGAATAAACTGAATATAAGACAATACCGTGATAACAGGGATAACAAAGATAACATAGGATAAGCATAAGGTATGATAAGGCAAGATAAACTGAATGCGCTTCTACTCTTTCTCTGCGTTGCTACTACTTTGTTATTCTAATTTCTATATCTATCTCTGCACCACCTAACTAGTGTCCCAACTTGTAATCTGTATAAAATGATAACGTGATCCCGATCCCCATAATTGTGGTAGCCTTCAGGTGTACATCTATCGTGAGGATTCCACCTCAATCTACCTAATTGCCATGAACATGTTAAATGTACCCTTACAACCTTATCGATCGGCTTCTTACTTGCATTAATGTTCCATGTGTCTGTGTCTGTCGGCCCTCTCTTGTGTGTAGATGCCCTGTGTTGGTCCCTCCATAAGGTGTACCAATCCTTATGATAGTGACCCGACACGATTCAAGATGCACAGTGTATAACTATTGGCACCCAGTGCTTGCTTTTTCTCACTCCGGAGTATGTGCACGCCCGTAAACTGTCGGAACCTACACTGACGTACCCCCTGCCACTGTTTTGACCGCTTATAATCAACCCAGTAATCGTGCCCCACCCTGCCTAGTTCAGGGTACCATGATACATCTATGTGGGTTACTACTAAAATGGGTCCCCATTACTAGGGTTTCCTAATGGTTAAGTTTGTGGGCCTACATATACAAATATTACCCACCTACACGAAATGTACTTAACCATCCCACCGATTCTACCATGTTTTCGTAACGGTTAAGTTTGTGGGCCTATATGTACTAATATTACCCTCCTACACGAGATGTACTTAACCTTCCATCGATTCAAGCATGTTTATTTAACGGTTAAGTTTTATGGGCCTAAATTTATTAATATTACCCACCAACCCGATATGTACTTAACCCTCCCACACATTATGTCATATTGGTTAAGTGTTGTTCATTCATGTTAACTTAACCCACCCATTCATCATGTCATGTTGGTTAAGTGTTTCCTATAAACTTAACCCCGTTTGTCCCTTAAGTTATATTGGTCAAGTGTTCCTTGTTAACTCAACCCCACGTCTTCATCGTGTTGTATTGGTTAAGTGTCATGAATCAATTCAAGTTAACTTTACCAACCAACTTGTCATAATTACTTTGGTAAAGTGTCACCTTCTTGTGTTAACTTAACCCTACCACAAATCAAGTCATATTGGTTAAGTGTTTCTTGTTACTAAACCCTACCCATTCATCATGCTATACTGGTTAAGTGTTTCCTATTAGCTTAACCCTGGTAATTCATCTTGTTTTATTGGTTAAGTGTTCTTATTACTTAACCCTAGTCATTCATCTTAGCATGTCTTGTTCATTAGCGTTAATTGATTTATTAATGCACCAACCTCTCACATTAGATACGTGTTGTTGCGGTTACTGGATGTGCTGAGCGGTTTTGGGCAGTTTTACACCACAACTCAATCTAACCTCGGGTTTTTCTTGGGCATGATGCACTAACCTCTCACATTAGATATGTATTGTTGTGGTTACTGGATGTGCCGGGCGGTTCTGGGCAGTTTTACACCACAACTCAATCTAACCTCGGGTTTTTCTTGGGCATGATGCACTAACCTCTCACATTAGATAGGTGTTGTTGTGGTTACTGGATGTGTCGGGTGGTTCCGGGCGGTTTTACACCACAACTCAATCTAACCTCGGGTTAGGCATATTCATCTTTTCACATATTTAGATATTTAGAGTTTATATGTAAATTATTCACAATTGTTGTCAATTTCATATTATGCCACATTTTCCATAAATGTCCAAGTCTAGATTTATATGCTAATTATCCCAACCAGTCATATTCCAATTCTCAAGTTATGCCCAACAAAATTGCAAGTTATGGCCCCCAAATTCAATTTCGAGTTATTACTCAAAATAGGCTGCACCTAATCTTCCCAAGTTTGTACTAATAGTCATACCCCAATATACATTTTTCTTTGGCGTCTCAACCAGTGCCCAATCTTGATTAATATTCTAATTTACAGTTTTGCGACCAATCTAGATTAATATTCCAACTTACAGTTTGCGCCAAATCTAGATTTAATATTTCAATTCACCCCAAGTTCGCAACTAAGACAAATTATGCCCCAAATCGTAAGTTACAAAATTATGTCCGACCATTGCCAAATAGAATATTCCCCATTACCCCCGCATTCCAATCGCAGGTATAATAAGTTTCAGTCTGGATTCAAGGTTAATCTAGATTCATAAAATAAAGGGAACAAAAGAGGAACCTAAACAAGAGTAGGCATAAACCAGGCATTAAAATGGTAGATCTGTCAAATATATTGGACCTAAGAGAATTACAGATCTGTTAGAGTTGGGGTATAACAAAGATAGATCTGAACCAAACTGACAGAAATTACCTCGTAGACATATAGATCCGATATAAATAACATCATGAACCTAAAAGGATTATATATCAGATGTCCAACAAAGACAGGCATGATTAAATAATAACTTCCTAGGAATGTAAATCATTGATTCAATAGAAAGATAGGAATTAATCTAAAAGATTTATCATCAAGCATGGACTTAGATCCATTTCATTATACGCCAAAATCACTATTAGGTGTTTAAATCTGAAAATAACTTGAACTTACATGTTTACAGTTCAATTTACGCCCCGAATCCTAAGTTGTATGTCCAACATACTTTATGCCTCAAATTTCAAGTCATATGTCCAATATTTTATGCCTCAAATCTCAAGTCATATGTCCAATACTTTATGCCTCAAATTTCAAGTCATATGCCCAATACTTTATGTTTTGAATACAACATGTGTTATGTCCTCAAATCAGTTACAACTCAATTATGCCCAATTATACACAATTTAATACTTTTCCCAGGTTTTAGCACTGGTCATGTCCAAATCATATTTTATGCCCAATTTTATTTCCAACGTACGTTCATCTCTTACGAGATCCGGCTCAGGCTCGCAGTAGCATGGCTATAAAATAATAAGGGAAGAAGGAAAGAAGAGACAAAGAATGGACATAATATTATCAATGAAATAGATCCAAAGGATATAGAAAGACAGATAGAAATAGGCATAATCTCATATCCAGATTTATTACAATGTTAGAATCCCAACTAACTTTTATTTCTGAAAGTAACATGAACTTACAAATTACAGAACGGTCTTGAATTCTGGGATCTGTATTCTGAAACTGAATAGCTCTCCCTTGAAGTAGACTATTTGTTCTTCTAATTTAGATTTGATCCGATTCTTAGAATATAGTTGTTGAAGTCATTAAATTAGCCTTTGAATCTCTACTTGAATTTTTAACTTGATTCTACGAAGGACTTGGGCAGCATAACCCTGTCTTTGATTTATTTTTATATAAATTAGGGTAGAGTATAGGCAAAATAAAGTTGTGTAGAGAAAACTGTAGCCTTAGGGGTGTTTATATAGCATAGGGATCAACGAATCTGGTCAGAACGGGCGTCCAGATGCAGAAAAATGAATCTATCCTCGGATCTGGAAATAGGGGGGAGGTCGACCCCCTGGTCGACTTGTCTGACCCAGGTCGACCCCCACGTCGACCCCCTGGTCGACCTGGTTTCTAGGCGGGAAATTTCCCGCCCAACCCGGGTGTGTGGTTTGAATTTCGAATTTCAAACCTGAACTGTTTTATTTAAACCCCTGAAACTTCTAAAGTTCAAAATTTCATCATACGGAGTCCGATTTACGCAAACTCAGACTCTATCTCAAGTAGAATTCGGAGACGAACGCAATGGCATAACCCGTTTCCCTTAATTCTTCTCTTAAAAATTAAGTATACTTTAATTTGTTACTTTGATGTTCACCGAAAATACGGGGTGTTACATTCTCCCCTCCTTAAAGGATTTCGTCCCCGAAATCTTCAAGTTAGGAAGAACGTATATCCTACCATCCATTGTCCATCTACTCAACCATTCAATCACAGGCATTCATTGTCCTTAAAAAAAGATTTCTAATGCTTTCATGATCATATGCATAGTGTGTGTACATGTCTTTATCTAATGCAAAATCAGGCGGTCTATTGATTCAGTTGACCTCCTTAATGCGGATTACGTTAGCACCATGAGTCCATCATGTATGCAATTATTCCTAATCGTACTTTATAACTTCTACATGAGTGATAGTCATTCATACAAATGCAATAACCATATGATAACACATCAAGTTTCAATCCATATATATAAAAATTCACTCAAGCATATGCAATATGAAAGTGACTGAGTCGATCTAGTGCCTAATGTATGTATATGCATCCACGAGCAACAACTAGCAACCACTTGCAACCATTTACATCCACCAAACATAACATGTCTCAAACACATGTTTACATCCATTGGCTTCTACCTAAGGATCAAAGGCATGACCTAGAGGATACACCTAAAAAGATAGAAACAAGTTTGCATAAAATTCCTAAAAAAAGAGATCAAGGATATACCCTCAAAAAGGGTATGATGCGCGTATCTAGTCTTCTAAGTCGCATCTTCTTGAGCTTCACTCCACTGTACCTTAACTAATTTAACTTCATGATTGTGAAGCTTCTTGACCTCCATTTCCAAAACCCACTAGTAAAGATAGGACCTCGATCACTTACTATGCTAGAGGGTATCCAACGTAGTCGAACTAGCTTTCCAAGATAAACAGATGACAACCATGATACCAAGTGTATATATTAAGATGATTATAGGTCTCTCTTCTACTTAGCTTATCCATCATGTCATAAATCTGAGGGTCGATATCTCTCATGCAAACCATCCTAGTCGAAATTGACATCCCTCAAGTACAAGCCCCAAAGGCCTAAACAAATATAAGACAAGCACCCAAGGAATACCTCCTTCGAATTTGGACGATCTATGTGAGATGAAACTAGCAAAACAACCAAACAATTGAGCACTTAACCGACTCTGGCTATCCTCGACAATCTTGCTCCAAAACTATCATTGATCGCATAACTGGATTTGCATTGTCCACTAGATATATGTGGAAGTCTACCTCACGTTTTAGGGGACAAACCCCTAACCTTAATCAAAAACATCTGCGTACTCATGGACTACTCCAACAGATCGAAAATCGTTGATAAATACATAAAGTGATTCTAGGTAGCTAAGAAAAACTGATCCCTTAGGATCGCACAAAATTTCGAGCGTATTCCCGAGGCAAGTCGAAAGTCTAGCTAACCTCCTTTCACAATTACTAGCTAACCAATCCATGCATAGAATCAACCCATAGCCCATGAAACCAAAAACATAAGTATCTCAAATCCTTACAAACCAAAGATAAATAAGCCGAACCACAAATTGGATTTGAAACAATAATGGGATCTTCTACTATACAAGTACTAAGGTGCAGAGACTCAACTATGGAAGGTGATATAAACGAATGTGAAGCGCTAAAATCAAAAAGAGAACTAACAGGATGATCAAAAAGGAAAAACTAAACTCTTTCAACAGAAACCTTACTACCTCTCTCTCAGGTACGCTGGCGGTGAGAGCACGAACTTTCCCTCCGGAAAATCCTGTCCTTAGTTCTTGCCCTTGTCCCGTTATACCATAATAAAGATACTTCCTCTTGTCTTGTGATTCTTCCACTTACACCTCCTCCTTTGTGAACCAACTCCATATCCATGAGTTCCTCATCCTTGGGTTGTGCTCTTTAGCAAACTCCCTCAGTCTCATCTTTACTATCCTTGTGTAACACGTTGACAAGTCTCTCGAAAGCTGCCTCCATCGCATGGAAACTCCTACAAAGCTCGAAAGGAAATTAGCCGTAGGTGAAACTACAGTAGCTATAGATGGGAGTTGGGAACTTCTTCGCCCTTTGACAAGTGTCGTAGTCTCGTCGAGCCTACAGAACCATGCTGCGGTGAGGTTACCTCCCAGAAAGCCAGGAGCCCCCGGAGACTCAGGAAAGAAGGAAACAAGGATTCAAACAGAGGATCAAAAGATAATGCATATGGCTTTGGGGAATATGCCTTTAAAACAAAACTTTTCTTTTGAAAATGCTTCTTTTAAAATCGTTTTGAAAATAATTTTTCAAATATTTTATCTAATTCGGTAACCTTCAGCTCTGATACCAAGTGAAACACCACACCTCCGTTAAGGTCACTCACAATAGGAATGCCTTAACTTTGGTGGAGCATTTTAGGTAAAAATGCAGATAAATTACAAGACAAACAAATAAAGCAGCGGAAAATAAAGTCATTTTATAAACAATATGGTTCAGTCAAGCTTTTACAACAGTTGTCTCAGTCATACTTAAAAGTAATACATAGAACTTCTGTCTTGATCTAAAAACTTCCAAATATAAAAGAAGCATAAAAACAACAATGATATTCTCCAATAAAGAATGAACCAGCCATAGCAGTTGAAGAGAGAGTCCAAAGCAATACATTGACTATCTTCGAGCTTGGAAAGAAAACTGAGCTAAGTGGAAACATTTCCTCCCTGTGAACCGGGGGGCGGAAGAAAAGAGGAGAAACAAAACTACGTCAGACATAAGTCTGGTAAGTCCAGTGACTTTCGGCATATAAACAGGCAAAAGCATTATACATGAATAAACTGAATATAAGACGATACCGTGATAACAGGGGTAACAAAGATAACATAAGCATAAGGTATGATAAGGCAAGATAAACTGAATGCGCTTCTACTCTTTCTCTGCTTTGCTACTACTTTGTTATTCTGATTTCTATATCTAACTCTGCACCACCTAACTAGTGTCCTAACTAGTAATCTATATAAAATGATAACGTGATCCCAATCCCCGTAATTGTTGTAGCCTTCAGGTGCACATCTATCGTGAGGATTCCACCTCAATCTGCCTAATTGCCATGAACATGTTAGATGTACCCTTACTACCTTATCGATCGGCTCCTTACTTGCATTAATATTCCATGTGTTTGTGTCAATCGGCCCTCTCTTGCGTGTAGATACCCTGTGCTGGTCCCACCATAAGGTGTATCAATCCTTATGATAGCGACCGACATGATTCAAGATGCACAGTGTATAACTACTGGTACCTATTGCCTGCTTTTTCCCACTCCGAAGTATGTGCATGCCCGTAAACTGTCGGAACCTACACTGACGTACCCCCTGCCGTTGTTTTGACCGCTTATAATCAGCCCAGTAATCGTGCCCCACCCTGCCTAGTTCAGGGTACCATGATACATCTATGTAGGTTACTGCTGAAATGGGTCCCCGTTACTAGGGTTTCCTACTAGTTAAGTTTGCGGGCCTATATATACAAATATTACCCACCTACACGAAATGTACTTGACTCTCCCACTGATTCTACCATGTTTACTTAACGGTTAAGTTTGTTGGCCAAGATGTACTAATATTACCCACCTACACGAGATGTACTTAAACCTTCCATCGATTCAAGCATGTTTATTTAACGGTTAAGTTTTGTGGGCCTATATTTATTAATATTACCCACCAACCCGATATGTACTTAACCCTCCCACACATTATGTCATATTAGTTAAGTGTTGTCCATTCATGTTAACTTAACCCACCCATTCATCATGTCATGTTGGGTAAGTGTTTCCTATTAACTTAACCCCGTTCGTCCATCAAGTTATATTGGTCAAGTGTTCCTTGTTAACTCAACCCCACGTGTTCATCATGTTGTATTGGTTAAGTGTCATCAATCAATTCAAGTTAACTTAACCCACCAACTTGTCATAATTACTTTGGTTAAGTGTCGCCTTCTTGTGTTAACTTAACCCTACTACAAATCAAGTCATATTGGTTAAGTGTTTCTTGTTGCTTAACCCTACCCATTCATCATGCTATACTGGTTAAGTGTTTCCTATTAACTTAACCCTGGTCATTCATCTTGTTATATTGGTTAAGTGTTCTTATTACTTAACCCTAGTCATTCAACTTAGCATGTCTTGTTCATTAGCACTTAATTGATTTATTAATGCACAACATCTCACATTAGATATGTGTTGTTGCAGTTATTGGATGTGTCGGGCGGTTCCGGACAGTTTTACACAACAATTCAATCTAACCTCGGGTTTTTCTTGGGTATGATGCGCTAACCTCTCACATTAGATAGGCGTTGTGGTTACTGGACGTGCCGGGCGGTTACGGGCAGTTTTATACCACAACTCAACCTAACCTCGGGTTTTTCTTGGGCATGATGCACTAACCTCTCACATTAGATAGGTATTGTTTTGGTTACTGGATGTGCCGGGCTGTTCCGGGAAGTTTTACACCACAACTCAATTTAACCTCGGGTTAGGCATATTAATCTTTTGGCATATTTACATATTTACAGTTTATATGTAAATTATTCACAAAATCTAGATTTAAATGCTAATTATCCCAGCCAGTCATATTCCAATTTTCAAGTTATGCCCAACAAAACTAGTTGAAAGTTATGGCCCCAAATTCAATTTCGAGTTATTACTCAAAATAGGCAACACCTAATCTTCCCAAGTTTGTACTAATAGTCATGCCTTAATACCCCAATATACGTTATTCTTTGGCGTCTCAACCAATGCCTAATATTGATTAATATTCTAATTTACAGTTTTGCGCCCAATCTAGATTAATGTTCCAATTTATAGTTTGCGCCATATCTAGATTTAATATTTCAATTTACCCCAAGTTCGCAACAAAGACAAATTATGCCCCAAATCATAAGTTACAAAATTATGTTACACCATTATCAAATAGACTATTCCCCATTACCTCCGCATTCCAATCGCCCGTATAATAAGTTTCAGTCTAGATTCGAGGTTAATCTAGATTCATAAAATAAAGGGGACAAAAGAGGAACATAAACGAGAGTAGGCATAAAACAGGCATTAAAATGGTAGATCTGTCAAATATTTTGGACTTAAGAGGATTACAGATCTGTTAGAGTTGGGGTATAACAAAGATAGATCTGAAACAAACTGACAGAAATAACCTTATAGACATATAGATCCGATATAAATAACATCATGAACCTAAAAGGATTATATATCAGATGTCCAACAAAGACAGGCATGATTGAATAATAACTTCCTAGGCATGTAAATTATTGATTCAATAGAAAGATAGGAATTAATCTAAAAGATTTATCATCAAGCATGGACTTAGATCCATTTCATTATACGCCAAAATTACTATTAGGTGTTTAAATCTGAAAATAACTTGAACTTACAAGTTTACAGTTCAATTTATGCCTCAAATCCCAAGTTCTATGTCCAATATACTTCATGCCTCGAATCTCAAGTCATATGTCCAGTACTTTATGCCTCAAATCTCAAGTCATATGTCCAATACTTTACGCCTCAAATCTCAAGTCATATGTCCAATACTTTATGTTTTGAATACAACATGTGTTATGTCCTCAAATCAGTTACAACTCAATTATGCCCAATTATACACAATTTAATACTTTTCCCAGGTTTTAGCGTTGGTCATGTCCAAATCATATTTTATGCCCAATTTTATTTCCAACGTACGTTCATCTCTTATGAAATTTGACTCAGGCTCGCAGTAGCCTGGCTATACAATAAAAAGGGAAGAAGGAAAGAAGAGACAAAGAATGGGCATAATATTATCAATGAAATAGATCTAAAGGATATAGAAAGACAGATAGAAATAGGCGTAATCTCAGATCCAGATTTACTACAATTTCTGAATCCCAACTAACTTTTATTTCTAAATGTAACGTGAACTTACAAATTACAGAATGGTCTTGAATTTTGGGATATGTATTCTGAAACTGAATAGCTCTCACTTGAAGTAGACTATTTGTTCTTCAAATTTAGATTTGATTTGATTCATAGAAAATAGTTGTTGAAGTCGTTGAATTAGCCTTTGAATCTCTACTTGAATTTTTAACTTGATTCTACGAAGGACCTGAGCAGCACAACCCCGTCTTTGATTTATTTTTATATGAATTAGGGTATAGTATGGAAAAAATGATGTTTTGTAGAGAAAACTATAGCCTTAGGGGTGTTTATATAGCATAGGGATCAATGAATCTGGTCAGAACGGGCGTCTAGATGAAGAAAAATGAATCTGTCCTCGGATCTGGAAATAGGGGGAGGTCGACCCCTAAGTCGACCCCCTGGTCGACCTGGGTCCTGGGCAGGAAATTTCCCGCCCAGCCCGGGTGTGTGATTTGAATTTCGAATTTCAAACCTGAGTTGTTTTATTTAAACCCCTGAAACTTCTGAAGGTCATAATTTCTTCATACACAATCCGATTCATGCAAACTTGGACTCTATCTTAAGCAGAATTCTGAGACGAACACAATGGTATAAACTGTTTCCCTTAATTTTTCTCTTAAGAATTAAGTATACTTTAATTTGTTACTTTGAAGTTCACCGAAAATACGGGGTATTACAAATGTTTTCAATGATCCTAGAGTTTCTCTCCCTCCAAATTTCTCATTGAACAATTTTGAGAGCTAGTAGCAATACACTGGCATTGTCATCCGTCCCTCTAGTAACCATACAGATGTTAAATCATGCATCCTCATTGCATGAGCTCGGCCTATGATATCCCTTCGTCTCCAATATACGTGACAACACTTCAAAACTGAACTGACATTCAAGGAATAAGTGGAGATTGGTTTTACACCCCATATTGCACAAGCTGCAGGAAGAATCAACAATCATTCCAATATGTACCAATTTTTCATGAGTGAAGATAGCATTATTAATGACTCCCAACATGAAAAGATTTTTATTTTGATAGCTTGATCTATCCCATATTCTATTACACCAAGGGTAGTTATATTGGTTGTTAACTTGAATTATGAGGCGATATGTGTGCCCTATGTAGAAACTGGCCAAAGGATTTCCCCGCCATATGCCATCATGTTTAGAAGTGATAAGTTTGGAAGCTTGAATTATCCTCCGTAAATTCCTAGTGCACATAGTACTCGAATGCAGTAGAACAACATGATCAATATACAGGAACTCCCAAACTTTTACATTATGAGGAATACCAATTTGCATTTTTTTTCTTTGTATGTGAGCTTTCCATTGATGTTGAACCCTCTGCCGCACCATGGAGCATGCCAGAATGCAGTAATATGTGAGCTTGTAATTTGGTTAATGCATTTTTTAAAATCCCTCACAAGAATGATTGCAGTGATCATCTGAACATGAATAACGTTAAATATAAATTTCTATTTTACAAGAATCAGTGTTGTTTGGATTATGTTACGAATATAAGATAAGAGAGTAAAATGACATTATATATATATATGTTCTTATCTATCTTACGTTCAAAGTACTGAAAATATTTGGCATGTTGACTTATAAAATTCTAAGCGACTACTTTCAGGCAAATCATATTGGCTTTTACATCATCTAGCGTTCCAATTATTCTGTGTATGTAAATGTAAAGTTCGCCACAGTTTAACTCGTAAAGGCTATTTTGCTGCATCACCATTTTAAAAAAGTGCATATATTTTATGGAATAGGAGATGAACTTTTGAACTTATTTGAAGATATTATTGCACAACAATTTAGGCTGTTTGACACACGTGCCATGCGAGGGACTTACTATATCGCTATGAAAGTTGTTTGAACCTGTAGTTGAAACATTGTTTTCTCATTTTAATGCTTGTATCAACTTAGCTACATATGCTGTAACAACCCAGAAAAAAGGAACCAATTTAAAATTTTTATTTTGGCTATTTTAAAGAATTTAAAATATTTAAAATGATTTATTTTAAACAATAATGACTAGAAATTTATTTTGAATAGAATTAGAAAGTATGAATTTATTTAAATCGAAGTTAGAATATATTTATTTTAATTATAAAGGGAACTGAAAATGGCGCGGTAGTTTGAAAATTCGATTTCAAATTTCAAATGAATGTAAAGGATTCAAAATAAACCAGATTTTGGTAAAACCAGAAATATTTGAATCTGTTTGAAAATATCTTTCTAACGAATGTGAAAAATCCAGATTTCATAGTGGTAATAAAAAGTTATGTCCACTTGAAAATTCAGAATAGTCGCTATGGAATTTATATAATATATAGGCCTTAAAAATAGCGATTTTGCAAACAACCTCCGTTTTCGACGAGACCACTTTTGTTGGATCCGGAATGTCAAATTATTGCTAGATTCCAATTTTTCATAATTTTTGGAATTAATATGTGAGCGTGGTGAATTTAAACATGTTTGGTCAATTCAGTTTGAATTTAATCAACTGAAAAATAACCGTTTTTCAAACGGTTTCCAAATTTGGTCGCTTAGCAGCATCCGACACCTTTGCTTGAAACCACGGATGTTTGGTTGTTTGTTTGGATTGACAAATTGGTTAAATTTGGTTTGGGATGTATATTGAATTGATTAGAATTTGGTTTGTATATGGCGCGAGCCATTTTTAGACGAGGGATAAGGCACCTTATTCCGGTTTTAGTATTGCATCGTTAAGCTACCGATTTTTTTTAAAAATGTTAGAACAATAAAAATATCATTTTTATTGTAAAAATGAACTGTATAAAATATTCATGTGTTAAATAAAATATTTTATAGTTAAAAATATAATTTTTAACGTGTATATGAATAAAATAAATATTCATTTACAAATTGAACGATTTGTTTATGTACACATATTTAACTGATATGGATTGGGATGATATATTTTACACATCGGCCAACTGCACAAATAATAATCAGAGTTTGTTGTTTGAAAACCCCACACGGTTATTGGGATGATATTGGACATACACTAATCCCAATATTTAGTTGTATGTCAATCGATGGGTTGACAGACTATTGTAAGCGTGGATTATTTATATTTAACTCTTATGCAGTTGTGTAATGCACTCTGGATGATGGTTGATTATGGTTGATTATTGTTTTGTACATGTGTGTATGAAATCCATATAAATAAAATTATATGGTAATTGACTGTGTCTGATTCCACTTCAGAAAGAACGAATATTTTAAATTAACTATTATTTTAAAATGACAATTAATGAATATTTTAAAAATAACTAATATTTTAAAATAACATTCAGTAATGGATCAAAATATGATTTTGATGTCCGATTTGGGATGAACAAGAAAATATTGAAATATATAAAGCCGTGCTGATTAGATTAACGCCATTTTGACGTGAAAGATATTTATATCGATTTTATTCATTTTTATAATGAATATCGTAAAGGAAATGATTTCAAAATCAGATATTTTAAAAATATTATCATTTATATATTATAATGATAAGGGAAATTCAGTTTTGATTTAAAATCAAAAATGAAGTTGGAATCGTTTTAAAACGAATTTATAAAATACGTTTTAAATGGAAATCAATGAAATATATATATATATATAACATTATATGTATTTAATGGCCTGAATAGAATGCACCGCGCAGCGGCAGTTCGCTAATTTCGACCATTGACTTCGAATTGACATTACGAGAGATCCGATCGTCGAATTTCCTAAAACCGAAACCGTGGAGTTCGTATCGAAAAGAGCTTTCCAAGATATAAGAGATTTGAAATCTAACAGTTGGATTTGGAATTATGTCCAAACCAAAATTGGAAAAGGTCGCTGTAAGTGCAGTTCGATGACTGTTTATGGAAATCGACTGTACGGGCCTTGATAAAATTATTAAAAATATCAATAATTTATGTAAAATCATAATAATTGATTTGGAAAGAATTTGGGTGAAAAAATACATGTTTGTAAAGATAGAAATATATTTTTATCAAAATGAACTAGTTATGGACCAAAATTATAATCCAATATTTTTAAATAAATAAATTAGATTTGAAATGGTTTTAAAAATAACCAGAATTTCCAACATATGAATTGGAATGGATTTGAATCGAAATTTTCTTCGGAATATTTCGATATTGGATAACGTGATTATACAGATATTGTAGAGGAATTTGGAAGACATATATATATATATCGTTGTTCCCAATACGATATTTGTTGATTTCAGAATTTGATATTGAATATAAGTCGATATAATTTCTATTCAGAGCCTTGTATTTAATATTGAATTGGACTTTGGGTTTGTCATGAATGGTGTCTTCATTAACTCTATTCTTAAACCCAGTTGAGGAAAGAATAAATCTTTTAATTAAGATTTAGTGAAGTTTTCCAATTAATTAAGATTTAATTGGAATGGAATAAAAGTATTGGATTTTGGGATTTTCGTGAATGGTGTCTTAAATAACATTGTTCTTAAACCCCATGTGAAAAGAATAAATCTTTTAATTAAGATTATTAGAGTTTCCAGTTAATTAACATTTAATTGGAATAAAATGGGATATGAATTGGGTTTATTGTGAACTGTGTTTTTAACGACATTCGTTCTTTAACCCCATTTACAATGAAATGTGATTTGGAATTTATAAATCTTTTTATTAAGATTTAATGGAAATTTTCCAAAGTAAAGTTTTCCAATTTAATATATTAAATTGGAATTGAATGGAATTCGATTTGATAATAATCGAAATGAGCTTCTGTGGAGGAAGACTATTAATATATGCGGAATTTAAAAGGCTTTGTCGTTATTCCATTTATATTATTAGTCGGATACGAAAATTGATATCGATTATATATTGATCTGTTTTCCGTGAAGATTCCATAATTAATGGAATGTGATTTGGGTTTATCATGAACTCTATTTTAAATGACTTAGTTCTTCAATCCATTTAAAGACATGATTACATGTCTAACATTGTATTTCAAACTGTATGGTTGATCTCTGCTAAATATATATCTGTTTGGTGGCAGAGAATTTATTCTCTTCCTTAACACCCTTCCCTACGACGTACGAGTTTAGAGGATATATATCGGCAGAAATCAATAGAACGGGTAGATTGTCGATGCGACGTGTTAGTGTTTCCAAAGTTAAATAATCATTAATATTGATTTTTGGGAAGATTAAATCTAAGTGAAGTTTTAATGAATCTTTAATTAGATTGAAAAGAGAATGTGATAATTTAAATTATCAAATTCGGGAAATGATCGAGAATGGAGTGGCACAAGTTTTGCTCCAAGCGATAGTTAAATCTCTAATTAGATTTGAACGGGAAATGGTAATTAATTTACCGATAACACCGTGGTGTTAGTTATGGAGTAATACCAGTTTTGCTTCATGGGATGAATAGGTTGGGATTGGGAAATTAAATAAACGATTACTTCGGTAAGGTGCATTAATCCCGACTAATTTGGAAAACCTTAATATGGTTTGAACAATATACAAAGTAAGATTAATGAATAAATTTTAAGAATTTATCTTTGATAAAATTAATGGGAACATATCCCTAAGGATGTGAATATTTTAATAAAAGAATATTTTGAATTAGAATTAGGCGTATGTTGTGTTTTTATAGCACTTGTTTATTATATATGCGAGTTATTCGGAAAGGTCGGGTTTATACTCATTCTAACTAACTGATTCGACGATATGTCGACGATGAAGACGGTGGTTGAAGATCGGAGTTCTTCACATCGTTTGGATGATTAAAGATGTCTTGATTGGGCTGTACACCCAAGACAAGGTAATAAGTGTTGATTGTTCCAGACGTACTTGGAGATCGATAGGATGTACAAGGACCTGTAACAACTCGTATTTCGATAACATGTTAAAACGACAGTCAAGGCAGAATTTAATTTTAAATTCTGAATCAAATGGAACAGAATATGCCATTGTGTTCGTCTCGGAAAAATACGCGAAATAGAGTCCGAGTTTTCGAGAATCGGAATCCGTATGACCAAGATATGATCCGTCGAAGTTTTCAGGGTTTTCAAGTTTGAAAATCACCTAGGAAGTTCAAGTTTTGGGGTAGGCGGGAATTTTCCCGCCAAAGCCCATGTCGACAGGGGAGTCGACAGGGCTGTCGACACCCCTGGACCCCAAGTCGACAGGGCTGTCGACTTGGGTGTCGACTGGGTCCAAAACACAATTTCGTGTTTTGTGGCCTGGTGCACCTGGATGCAGTCTTGGTCTGGTCTGATGGGCCTGTGACGATTTCTGTGGTCTAGATTAATCCTAGATCTAATCCTATGGCCTAAAACTATCCTAATCTCTATAAAAAGACCCTAAACCTAACCTAAATCCCTAAAAATCAAACCTAGCAACTAAGTGCTGCCAAAATCAATTTTGATCATAGCCTCCATCTCAAATCCCTAGAGCCTATGCACTCAAATCAAGTTCAAATCAAAAGGTGCAAGCTTGCTACACCAAATCAAGGCCAAATCAACATTGCTATGCGAGTTTCATGATGGTTCTTCATCAAAGGAGCCACCTTTCTTCGTCATGATGATGCATGATCCCTTTCCTAAGCCTTGCCTATGTAAGTTCTAGCTACTTTTGGATCAAAACGGTATTTTTAATGTTGACATGGGATAAAATGAGATAAAGCATAAGTATGCATGTATGTGCACCTAACTTTGTCCCTTTTCTATGATCTATGACCTTAGACTAAGATGTAGCAACTTAATCATGTCACTCATGTTATGTTTAGCCTAGTTTATCTTGCAAGTTTGGATCTTTGTCTATGGAAGATTTTCATGAACCTTTGGGAACCATTTGACTTGTGAAACATAGGCAAATACTTGACCTTGGGGCTTATGCATGCATATGAACACAAACCCCTTATGTTTCATGCATGTTTGTGGCAAAACCTCCTTATGATATTATGCAAGATTGTGGCCAAATCCTTTATGAGATTATGCATGCTCGTGGCCAATCCCCTCTTTTAAGTTGTGCATGTTTATGGCCAAACCCTTTTTGATAATATGCATGTTTATGGCCAATCTCTTTATGATGTTATGCATGTGGAAGCCAAGCCCTTTTTGGCATCATGCATGTTTTGAGACCAATATGTGACATAGTATCCTTACTATGTTGACTCGCTTTGCTTGTGTTGGGAAAACACGATTTTGGGTAGTTAGATACACATGAACATGTCGCAAAATCTTAACTTGAATATGACATGTGTTTATACTTGAAAATATGACTTGAAAGATAACATGGAAGATGACATGTAAGTATGCATAAAAATATGAGCTTGGGAATT
This sequence comes from Allium sativum, assembly GCA_030737875.1. Taxonomy (NCBI): domain Eukaryota; kingdom Viridiplantae; phylum Streptophyta; class Magnoliopsida; order Asparagales; family Amaryllidaceae; genus Allium; species Allium sativum. The sequence goes on along the minus strand of CM060912.1, from coordinate 23,519,412 downwards.
TACCTATTAAGTTAGGTCTACCCTTTGGGAATTTACCTATTAAGTTAGGTCTACCTAAATGCTTGAAAACTTGTAACATGTTTTGGAAACACGATGAACTTGGATAATATAAGTGTGGCCAACTCGAGGTTGGGTTGAGTTTGCAACGTAAAACTACCCGGAACCGACCGGCCTAACTAGTAGTTGCAAACAATAGGACCCAATGTGAGAAGTTGGTCATGTCGCGCTTAAGACCCGAGGTTAGACTAGGTTGTGGTGTAAATCTACCCGGACCCGCCCGGCTTAACTAGTAACCACAACAAGGTCTAATGTGAGAGGTTGAGGGTGCATTAATTAAATTAATGCCACATAATAGGGTTAAGTTAATTTGATTAATGAGGCTTAACCAAATATGATATGGACAAATGGGTTAAGTAATTTGATTAGGCTAATGATACTTAACAAAACATGATAAGCTTGGGTAGGTTAAGTAACTTGATTTGCCTAATGACACTTGACCATTTTTATACGACTAGTGGACGGGATTAAGTTAACCAACACTTAATCAATTCAACACGATAACGTGATAAGGTTAAGTAAATTTTCTTAATGACACTTAACCGTATAATACAGTTAATGGATGGGGTTAAGATTAGGCTTAACTAATCTGAACATGGTAATCGGATGGGGTTAAGTTAGCCTAGACTTAATTAATCCAACTTGGTAATTTAATGGGGTGAAGTTAAACACTTAACTAATTTAACACGATGATTTGATGAGGTTAAGTGACCTATACTTAACCAATCTAACTCGTTAATTTGATGAGGTTAAGTTAATCTATACTTAACCAATCTAACGTGAAAACATGATAAGGCTAAGTCACGAATCACTTGAATACGCTTGACCGATTTGACTCGGTAATTTGACAAGGTCAAGTTAATTTATATAATTAACCAATCTAAAATGATAATTAGACGAGGTTAAGTTATGGATTGCTTAATATACTTAGCCAACTTGACACCTGGTTTGTAGGGTTAAGTCTTGGACTTGGATACTTAGCCAATTTTGACATGGTTTGTAGACGGGCTAAGTTGGGAACTTAAGTGACCCGTAACCCATTAGATAAACCCTAATTCGGAGGATTAGGTAAATAACCATAGTTAAGCAGGATTATGGAAATAAGGCTAAGTGATAAACCTTAGTTAAGGGAAACTAAGTAATAATTCTTAGTCAAGGAAATTTGGACCATTTCTTAGATAGATTAGTAACCCGATACGTTAGGTCAACGGTTAAGTATGTGTATAGGAGCAGGCTATCTGATTTAGATAAAGGCTCCAACGAACTGGGTAACGAAGCAGCGGCTTCGGGGAACGTGAGGATATTCTTGGGATCCCTCTGTGAGCTGCCAGGTCATTATACTAGGCTCACGAGAGGTTGAGGTCTGCGGTAGAAGAACCAAGAATATGCCTTGGTTGCTATGCGAGCGACCTAAAGACTGGGGGTGGATAGCAGTGAGTCGGCGAATACATAAGGTGCCCGAGATAGCAAGTTCGTCGATCATCTACCATCTTGAGTCAAGCGTGTACGTACGGAAAGGCAGGGAACACCCAACAGACCATAATTTTCTATCTAATTATGGGTGAGGTAGGCCGTAGGATATGGGCTGGCCGGAGTGTAGTTCTCATGCAAGGTTTTCTCTTGTGTTGCCTTTCACTAGTTGAGGGAGGGGTCTCGTGGGACCATAGGCACGTGTAGAAAAGCAGACCTTAGTATCTGCATCGGCAGACAAATCTAAAGCTCCCGACCGAGTCCTGTATTTCTTGTTTTGCCCTGTGACAGGTCTCGGATGGCACGATGTGATACATGTGCATACAGTTATAGAAAAACGATTCACGATGAATGCGTGGGAAAAAGGGCGCGGTTGACGGTTAGCGTGATCCCTAGTGGCCTAGGTGGTTTAACCCAAACCGAAATACGAAAGCGTGCAATAGGTAAGCGTAATCCCTAGTGGAGCTAGGTGGCGTAAGTCCTAGTAGTTCAAACGATGATTTATATGGAAGAGCCTAGCTAGAACAAGGGTGACAGTCCAAACGATTTCAAGGATAATACGACATGAGAAAGCCCGTACGAGGTACGGCAAAGGACTGAACTTATATACATGGAAAGAAACATATGATTTGAGTAACCTATATATGCGATATTAGGTTGACATGGACCATTACACGGGACATTCATGGTTAACACATGACGCGGGTAGGGATACTAGTACGAGAGGTGCAGAGCAAATATACATGTTAGAACTAGGAAGAATATACATAATAGATACCGTGGGATGTTAGACGGGGTAAATACCTTGGGATAATGTACTCGATAGAAATCTGACGATGTGATACCTTGACTTATCATAACACCGTAGTTTATCATGATACCTTAGTTTACCTTGCCGCAGTAGTTCAACCGGCTACCCTGGTTTATCTATCTTGTAGTTATCCTTATGTTTACTTTCAGTTTATGCATGTCATGTTACCTTTATCTGTTTTTATACTGGAAGTAGATAGGACTTACTCAGTCTTTTTGACTGACCCGTTTTGTTTCGCCTCTTTTCTTCCGTTTCCCCCCCAGGTTTCAGGGAGGAAACAATGCTGTTTAGTTCGGACTTCTTCTGCTTGAAGGTCATCATGGATGGCTTGGACTTCTCTTGGCTATGGCTACTTTACTGTTTTACTTGGGGAATAATTTATTAAAAAGTCTTTATGCTTCTTTACTATTGCAAGACAGGTTTTGATGTACTCTGATGTAAAAGGCTTTAGACCTTATTTATTCATATTATGAAATTTTAATTTTACTTCCGCTATTTATATATGTTCTGTCTTGTGATATTTATGTGCATGTTTACCAATAATGCCCCTCTAAAGCTAGTGCATTCCTTTGCGAGTGACCCTAGCGGAGGCGGGGTGTTACATTTGGTATCAGAGCAGAAGGTTACCAGACTGGGAAAAAGTTTTTAAAGACCTTCTGAAAACTATTTGAAAATCGTTTATAAAGAAGCATTTTTCAAGAAAATTTTCTTTTAAAAAGAAAAAGGGCTATTCCTCAAAGGCCATTAGCACTATCCTGGTTTCCGTGATTGAATCTCTTTTCCTTTCTTTCCTCCATCTGTAGTCACAGTGGTTTTAACTGCGACTAGTCTTTTCTATCTTCGAAAGTGCTTTCCATGCGATGGAGGCTGTTCTCGGGAGACCAGTGGCTGCGTTATAAGAAAGGATAGTGAGAAAGAGGATAAAGGATACGAGTTTAAGAATGAGCAACTTGTTGGTATGGCTCAACTCAGAATGAGAGAGAAAGATGAACAATGAAACCCATGACGAGAGAGTACCTTTGGCATGGTGGAACGGGACGGATAGTTAAGTATCATGGGACAAGGACAAGATCATCGGGAGGGCAGTAGTATGCTCTCATTTCTAGGGTACCTCAGAAGGAGGGTAACGATCTTGTTAAAGGTTTAGCTTTTCTTCTCTATCATCCTGTCGGGACTTTGTTTTGATCACCGCATCTTTTAAGTCCGCTTCGGTAGTTGAGTCTCTGCACCTTAGTACTAGCGTAGTAGAGGATCCCGTTTTTGTCTCAAGTCCTATTGGAAGATCGGTCCATTTACTCATGGCTTGTTTGGATTTGAGAATGTCTATATCAAGTGTTGAGCTTGGAAATAATGCTTATGTTTATAAGTTGTGGATGGATTCTAGGGATGAAGTGGTTATCCAGTAAGGGGTGCCACTCTCGGTTTTAGAAGGAGGGTAGTTAGACTCTTGGCTTGCTTTGGTAATACCCTTGAAGTATCGTGTAACCTTTTTGGGTTCTGTCATGGTTAGTTACCTAGAATCCCGGGATGCATTTGTTGGTAATCCGTTCAAATAGGATTCGCCGCTAAGGCGGATGGTTCGTTTCGATTATGCATGAGTTATAGGAATCACCCTAGTAAGAACTCTTGGCAACATGGATTGGCATCGGAAAACGAGATCCAGAATTCACTGGTGAATTTTGGAGAGCTTGCATGAGTACGCAGATATGTCTGAGCCAAGCATACTAGGGAAAGAATAAGTGAAACGAGAGGCGGTAGTGAAATGAGTTCCACTCACACCTTGGAAATAGGAATCAAGAAGCTATGAAATCGCGAAGTTAAAGGACAGTCAAGGCACAATGAAATGGAGCTCAAGGAAATACGACTTTGATGGTCAAAGACTAGATACGCGCATGATATCTCTTTTTGGGAGTATATCCTTGATCCCTGTTTTCTGTAGAGCTTACTTGTAGGCTATCTTTTGTGGACATCCTCTCGGTCCTATTTTCTGTTACAAACCCCATAAGGAGTTTGTCTTGTTTATCTTCTCGACCTTGTTTCAGGGAATCCTAGGTAGAACCCTATGGATGTAAACATGTATTTGAAACATGTTATGGTTGATATGGTTGCAAATGGTTGCAAGTGGTTGCTCGTGGATGCGCGAATTTACATTAGATATTAGCTCGACTCGGTCACATTTCATATTGCATATGCACGAGTATTTATACTTGTTTATGGATGAAATTGAATGTGTTATTATGCGGTTGCTGCATATGAATGAATGATTGTGCACGCATATAGTATCTATATGACTAGGACTATTTGCATACATGTTGGATTCATGGCACTTAACATATCTTGCATTAGAAAGATCATTCAGGCCTGATCATTAGCATTAGCTAAGGAACATATACACACACTCTTTGCATATATTCATACAGCATTAGAAATCATATAAGGACGATGGTTGCTTGTGGATGATGTTTTGAGTAGATGGATGATGGATGGTAGGATATGTTCTTCCTAACTTGGAGATTTCGGGGACGAAATCCTAAAAGGTGGGGAGAATGTAACAACTCGTATTTCGATAACATGTTAAAACGACAATCAAGGCAGAATTTAATTTTAAATTCTGAATCAAATGGAACAGGCTTTGCCATTGCGTTCGTCTCGGAAAAATATGCGAAATAGAGTCCGAGTTTTCGAGAATCGGAATCTGTATGACCAAGATATGATCCGTCGAAGTTTTCAGGGTTTTCAAGTTTGAAAATCACCTAGGAAGTTCAAGTTTTGGGGTAGGCGGGAATTTTCCCGCCAAAGCCCATGTCGACAGGGGAGTCGACAGGGCTGTCGACACCCCTGGACCCCAAGTCGACAGGGCTGTCGACTTGGGTGTCGACTGGGTCCAAAACACAATTTCGTGTTTTGTGGCCTGGTGCACCTAGATGCAGTCTTGGTCTGGTCTGATGGGCCTGTGACGATTTCTGTGGTCTAGATTAATCCTAGATCTAATCCTATGGCCTAAAACTATCCTAATCTCTATAAAAAGAGCCTAAACCTAACCTAAATCCCTAAAAATCAAACCTAGCAACTAAGTGCTGCAAAAATCAATTTTGATCATGGCCTCCATCTCAAATCCCTAGAGCCTATGCACTCAAATCAAGTTCAAATCAAAAGGTGCAAGCTTGCTACACCAAATCAAGGCCAAATCAACATTGCTATGCGAGTTTCATGATGGTTCTTCATCAAAGGAGCCACCTTTCTTCGTCATGATGATGCATGATCCCTTTCCTAAGCCTTGCCTATGTAAGTTCTAGCTACTTTTGGATCAAAACGGTATTTTTAATGTTGACATGGGATAAAATGAGATAAAGCATAAGTATGCATGTATGTGCACCTAACTTTGTCCCTTTTCTGTGATCAATGACCTTAGACTAAGATGTAGCAACTTAATCATGTCACTCATGTTATGTTTAGCCTAGTTTATCTTGCAAGTTTGGATCTTTGTCTATGGAAGATTTGCATGAACCTTTGGGAACCATTTGACTTGTGAAACATAGGCAAATACTTGACCTTGGGGCTTATGCATGCATATGAACACAAACCCCTTATGTTTCATGCATGTTTGTGGCAAAACCTCCTTATGATATTATGCAAGTTTGTGGCCAAATCCTTTATGAGATTATGCATGCTCGTGGCCAATCCCCTCTTTTAAGTTGTGCATGTTTATGGCCAAACCCTTTTTGATAATATGCATGTTTATGGACAATCTCTTTATGATGTTATGCATGTGGAAGCCAAGCCCTTTTTGGCATCATGCATGTTTTGAGACCAATATGTGACATAGTATCCTTACTATGTTGACTCGCTTTGCTAGTGTTGGGAAAACACGATTTTGAGTAGTTAGATAAACATGAACATGTCGCAAAATCTTAACTTGAATATGACATGTGTTTATACTTGAAAATATGACTTGAAAGATAACATGGAAGATGACATGTAAGTATGCATAAAAATATGAGCATGGGAATTTACCTATTAAGTTAGGTCTACCCTTTGGGAATTTACCTATTAAGTTAGGTCTACCTAAATGCTTGAAAACTTGTAACATGTTTTGGAAACACGATGAACTTGGATAATATAAGTGTGGCCAACTCGAGGTTGGGTTGAGTTTGCAACGTAAAACTACCCGGAACCGACCGGCCTAACTAGTAGTTGCAAACAATAGGACCCAATGTGAGAAGTTGGTCATGTCGCGCTTAAGACCCGAGGTTAGACTAGGTTGTGGTGTAAATCTACCCGGACCCGCCCGGCTTAACTAGTAACCACAACAAGGTCTAATGTGAGAGGTTGAGGGTGCATTAATTAAATTAATGCCACATAATAGGGTTAAGTTAATTTGATTAATGAGGCTTAACCAAATATGATATGGACAAATGGGTTAAGTAATTTGATTAGGCTAATGATACTTAACAAAACATGATAAGCTTGGGTAGGTTAAGTAACTTGATTTGCCTAATGACACTTGACCATTTTTATACGACTAGTGGACGGGATTAAGTTAACCAACACTTAATCAATCCAACACGATAACGTGATAAGGTTAAGTAAATTTTCTTAATGACACTTAACCGTATAATACAGTTAATGGATGGGGTTAAGATTAGGCTTAACTAATCTGAACATGGTAATCGGATGGGGTTAAGTTAGCCTAGACTTAATTAATCCAACTTGGTAATTTAATGGGGTTAAGTTAAACACTTAACTAATTTAACACGATGATTTGATGAGGTTAAGTGACCTATACTTAACCAATCTAACTCGTTAATTTGATGAGGTTAAGTTAATCTATACTTAACCAATCTAACGTGAAAACATGATAAGGCTAAGTCACGAATCACTTGAATACGCTTGACCGATTTGACTCGGTAATTTGACAAGGTCAAGTTAATTTATATAATTAACCAATCTAAAATGATAATTAGACGAGGTTAAGTTATGGATTGCTTAATATACTTAGCCAACTTGACACCTGGTTTGTAGGGTTAAGTCTTGGACTTGGATACTTAGCCAATTTTGACATGGTTTGTAGACGGGCTAAGTTGGGAACTTAAGTGACCCGTAACCCATTAGATAAACCCTAATTCGGAGGATTAGGTAAATAACCATAGTTAAGCAGGATTATGGAAATAAGGCTAAGTGGTAAACCTTAGTTAAGGGAAACTAAGTAATAATTCTTAGTCAAGGAAATTTGGACCATTTCTTAGATAGATTAGTAACCCGATACGTTAGGTCAACGGTTAAGTATGTGTATAGGAGCAGGCTATCTGATTTAGATAAAGGCTCCAACGAACTGGGTAACGAAGCAGCGGCTTCGGGGAACGTGAGGATATTCTTGGGATCCCTCTGTGAGCTGCCAGGTCATTATACTAGGCTCACGAGAGGTTGAGGTCTGCGGTAGAAGAACCAAGAATATGCCTTGGTTGCTATGCGAGCGACCTAAAGACTGGGGGTGGATAGCAGTGAGTCGGCGAATACATAAGGTGCCCGAGATAGCAAGTTCGTCGATCATCTACCATCTTGAGTCAAGCGTGTACGTACGGAAAGGCAGGGAACACCCAACAGACCATAATTTTCTATCTAATTATGGGTGAGGTAGGCCGTAGGATATGGGCTGGCCGGAGTGTAGTTCTCATGCAAGGTTTTCTCTTGTGTTGCCTTTCACTAGTTGAGGGAGGGGTCTCGTGGGACCATAGGCACGTGTAGAAAAGCAGACCTTAGTATCTGCATCGGCAGACAAATCTAAAGCTCCCGACCGAGTCCTGTATTTCTTGTTTTGCCCTGTGACAGGACTCGGATGGCACGATGTGATACATGTGCATACAGTTATAGAAAAACGATTCACGATGAATGCGTGGGAAAAAGGGCGCGGTTGACGGTTAGCGTGATCCCTAGTGGCCTAGGTGGTTTAACCCAAACCGAAATACGAAAGCGTGCAATAGGTAAGCGTAATCCCTAGTGGAGCTAGGTGGCGTAAGTCCTAGTAGTTCAAACGATGATTTATATGGAAGATCCTAGCTAGAACAAGGATGACAGTCCAAACGATTTCAAGGATAATACGACATGAGAAAGCCCGTACGAGGTACGGCAAAGGACTGAACTTATACACATGGAAAGAAACATATGATTTGAGTAACCTATATATGCGATATTAGGTTGACATGGACCATTACACGGGACATTCATGGTTAACACATGACGCGGGTAGGGATACTAGTACGAGAGGTGCAGAGCAAATATACATGTTAGAACTAGGAAGAATATACATAATAGATACCGTGGGATGTTAGACGGGGTAGATACCTTGGGATAATGTACTCGATAGAAATCTGACGATGTGATACCTTGACTTATCATAACACCGTAGTTTATCATGATACCTTAGTTTACCTTGCCGCAGTAGTTCAACCGGCTACCCTGGTTTATCTATCTTGTAGTTATCCTTATGTTTACTTTCAGTTTATGCATGTCATGTTACCTTTATCTGTTTTTATACTGGAAGTAGATAGGACTTACTCAGTCTTTTTGACTGACCCGTTTTGTTTCGCCTCTTTTCTTCCGTTTCCCCCCCAGGTTTCAGGGAGGAAACAATGCTGTTTAGTTCGGACTTCTTCTGCTTGAAGGTCATCATGGATGGCTTGGACTTCTCTTGGCTATGGCTACTTTACTGTTTTACTTGGGGAATAATTTATTAAAAAGTCTTTATGCTTCTTTACTATTGCAAGACAGGTTTTGATGTACTCTGATGTAAAAGGCTTTAGACCTTATTTATTCATATTATGAAATTTTAATTTTACTTCCGCTATTTATATATGTTCTGTCTTGTGATATTTCTGTGCATGTTTACCAATAATGCCCCTCTAAAGCTAGTGCATTCCTTTGCGAGTGACCCTAGCGGAGGCGGGGTGTTACAGGACCTCTCTCCTGTATTGGACATATGGGACGAGGAATAAGGTGCCTCAAGTTTCGTTCAGACCCAGAACGAACTTGTAAATGGATGTGTGTCCAACATTGGATTTATTTTTTGTTGATTGATCTCTATAAATATATATCTATTTGGCGACAGAGAATTTTCTCTTGCTTAACGCCCTTCTCTGAGACGTACGAGCTTAGAGGTTATACATCGATAGACATCAGTCGCATGGCGTGAATTGCCTGTGTGGCATGCTGAGATGCAAATGATCAAGACTTCTATTGAAAAGCACAGTCTTGTGGTTGATGATCAAAGTACGGCTTTAATATAACATAGCTTTGTTTATAGCGTTAATTCGTGAGCCTTACACCTCGGTATGAGTTAAAAACGGGATAAGGGACCATTGGGAGAACATGATGTTTCTTTCTAGCTATGGGTGGTGTCATGGTATGGAGCCTTGACATTTATATTTTTACCTATGTGGATGACAGATAGAGAGGCGCGTCAGATATATCGGTTACTACAGAGCCGATGGATATTGAGTCATTTGGCTCATAGACGCCCGATAGGGCGGGGAAACGTGTGTTCAGGAATTGCCAATCCTCAAACGTAAGAGAGGACTGGGACAACCGATCCAAGGGTTACCCAGTGTGTGTAGTCCTGAGACATTTGCTAGAGTGTGTCGAAGAAGTTAGGAGTACATCCCTTGCCAAGACTCATGACGGAAATCCAATTTCCAATAAGTGACATTTCGTTTTTGATTGTAGAGCCTAGCATTGGTGACATGATATATGGTACCCATGCCGTCTATGATTGATACATTTATATTTGAAGTTGTTTTGACACTATACACTTATTATAGTATCAAATGATTTGTTTTAAACGTACTAAGCATGTTTGGCTATTATAAGGGAAAACCCTATCCTTCGGCTTGCGTTGCATTGTGTGATGGGACCTGAGTCTTATAATAGCTTCATTTTCCAAAAAGCATTGCACTATTTATTCTATGTACTGTTATTCTTGGGAGGAAACCCATTCCATGTTATACGGCGTGGTCCCTTGATTTACTCCATTTTAAAGTAAAGTTTTAAATAACTATTTTAGTTCTCACACCAGTTACATGACTGACCTAGAGTTTATTGTTTTAACATAAACTCTGGGTGCCCCTATTTTCCACATGGGCAGCTAATAGTTTTGGGTTTGCAGATATTATATTCATAGGATCCTGGTTTACAGCTGGAATTATATTCGGAAAGCTCTGTATCCGTATATTCCTTTCAGTTGTGTTTCGTATTATTTTCCACTGCATTGTAACTTGTAAATCTATGATATTTATCCAATGTATATTATTTGTTCATACTTTGTATATTCTTGTACTCTGATGTAAATTGTTGTAATAAGCAATGAAATATTCTTCTATTTGTGTTCTGATTTGTCGTGTACTCAGACAATCCATTCTTTCTCTTCTCTTCGGAGACCGAGGAAGTTCGGGTTGTCACAAATGCTATGACTTGGAGCCGACCTTGGCCTATTGCAAACTAGGGCTTATCACGGGGTAGCAAAATCAAAGGGCATTACTTAAACATAAGTGTACAGATAGAGGACGAACAAAATGAAATTCGCGGAATAAAACTAGAACACACGTATAAGATAAACTGAGAGATTGAAGGTGCTAAACCCCAATTCAGGGCTATAAATGAACGAATTGCGGATGTGTCCAACATAAAAGAAGAAGGAATCAAATTTTAGTGGTAAAAGTGTTATTTGAAGGCTTCAATTTCAAAGTCTGGAACCTTAACTCTTAAATTTTCTTCTGACTATTGCCTTCTTCCAATTAAAATTTAGAGAAGATAAAAAGAGTGGTAAAAAAAATATTACAAGTAAACTCTAATTCCTAAATTATTTTATCTATCTCAAAAGTTCTTAAGCATGAAACATTTGTTTCAGTTTTATCTACTTTATGAAAACTGACATTAAGCAACAAAATAGAGCAAAGGAATTCTTACAAAAAAACCAGTTTAGCTACGAAATATTAGTATTATTTCTAAGTGATAATTATGTTAAAAGAAACCATTTTTATTTGTAATTTTATTATAATCTTGATGGAGTAAGTGTATGTTAAATCATAGGATAAACTTGATTTGTTTTCGAAAACTGGACTTCTAATGCTATATGTAAAAGATTTGCTTTTACAACTAAAATACTACATGTTATAGATTGCTTATTAAACCATATGGTGTGAAAAGCTATTTGAACATCATAATTTTTGAAATTATGATTGTATGGGAATGTTGCCTAATTTGATGATTTTATATAATATTTTGTTAATTTATCTTATCTATAGAGTGAAGATTTTCAAAATTTAACTATCAAAATCATTTTTTTGAACAATAATGATTCAAGACATAATAAATGTATAAATGATTGCATGGATTGAAAAGGTTTGTTTTTACAATTGAATATTAAGATATCATGATAATTTTGCTTTCAAAAATTTAATAAGAAAACATTATAAATGACACATTTTGCATTTGTCGTTGTATAAAGACGATAAAATTGTATTAGTTATAAAAATGATGATATTTCATGTGACGACCCACAGACACCCGCCCTTTGAACCGACTATTATCCACACAAGTCCAGTCCAAAAAGTAAGCATCCTTGGAAAGTCCTGCGGTGAACAGAATTTTCGATCTTCGATAGTCAACATTTAACACATCCTTAGTGGTCTGGTACCGTAAATCCAAATCTCACAAACTCAATTAATCTGGGTTTATCAGAGAAAACACAGCATAACAGAACAAGAGAGAAGAACAAAATCTCACAACAGAATAGAACAAATATAATGTTTAATATAACTTTGTAGTGGAAGAACATTTAAATAATCAGAGTAAATATACCATGGATAGTTATAAACAACATCCTTACATAATACAACAACGACATCCAAGTATAGAGAGTAGAATATGCCTTGCTCTCTGACGATGATCATAAGCTCCTCTAGAATCATCTGGGAACTCCTCGAATCTTGCCTAAACCTGAAATACACTCGGATCTGACCCGAGTGTCAAACACTTGAATCAGGCTTGGATCAATCGGCTTAAAACTAGATAAAAAGTCATACATATCTCAAACAATCATCAAAATGGTTACAAAACATCGTGCATGCTTTTTGGAAAATGAAGCTACCATAAGAACCTTATCCCATCACACAATGAAAACACACGCCATTAGGAGCAAGTTTTACCCTACGATAACCAAATATGCTTGATATGCGAAAATCATTTGATATTATCATTAGTGTCTATCTTTGAAAACCTTTTCAAATAAATGTATCAATCCTAGTATACAAGGGTACCCATATGTTACTTCTACATATATAGATTACAATTAATACCATAAAGGTTCGTATTGGAGCATGGATTCCATACAATGACCAAGGCAAAGGATCTTCCTTAAAAGATTCAGATACACCTCAAGCGGGATGTCCCAGGATCAACTAGCTCTCCTTTCCTGTATCAGCAATGTCATCCCACCTATACCAGGTGTTTTTTTGGTTTCTCCTGAATATAACGTCTCTCGTTTGTAACTGACCATTATCCGAGGCACCTCGTTCTATCGTCCACTAAGTAAATTGCCTGGGCTCCTTACTATAGCATCACTTTCTCAACTAGAAGGAAATTTTTGTACTTAACTCTGCTGTACTTCATCATGTTTCGGCTCGTTACCAGTTATAAGGCCTGAAGTCACGCATCCACACAAAGCTCTGCTTTTCAACAAAATCGTTGATCATCAATAGCTCAGCACTTAGCATGCCAAATTGTCAATTCATAATATATAATCGGTGTCCATTAATATATAATCCTTTGAGTATATATGTCCCAAGGAGGGTGTTAAGCTAAGAGGATAGGTCCTCCATCACCTAGCTGATATATCACCAGTAGAAATAAATTTATTATGCTGTAAAATACAACATCAGGCACAAATCTATTTACAAGTTCGTTTTGAGTTTTGAACGAAATCGAAGGCACTTTATTCTATGACCCTGCCTGGGTAAGAAAATCCTTGCAATCCGAATCACTTCAAGTATTGTCATATCGCAATCACATTATAACCTCATAATTAGGTGGCCACCTAAAGCATCAACGAGCAATCCATCTAATGTAAAAATCTCGGGCCTTCAATCATAGTCATCGCCATTTTCAATTGCTCTTATTACATCGTATAGTTATTCACAATAGGTTGAAACCCGGTCTTTTCGAATAACAAGTGCGTCTTTAAAATAAATATAGACATATAAAAATATCATAGGTCTCATTCCATTTTGGAATATTCTTTTACTCGAATCATTCTCTATATTGGATAAATCTTATCGAAGATTTACATACTTTAAACACTTGTTTAAATCTTTCCTTGGAAATCATTCCAAATGATTATAAAATCTCATTTCACAAATCTAATTCAAACCAAGGTTCTACACTTTAGCGAGATCATCAAACCTCATATAAAAAAGGCAATTTCTCAAATCAGTATCCCATTCCCATCATATTCATCTCATAGAGCAAAACTAGGAGTACTCCATATCTAATTGCCATCGTATTTTGGCAAGTTTAGTTACCTTATTAATTCTATTCCTTCAACCCAAATCTGATTAAATATTTCCATTTATCTTTATGGAAAATCATATTTACCCAACCCAACCCATTCATTGATCATTGATTACGATAAACTACTTTATCTTTCCTTGATCATATCTCTATCACAAAATCGTACTTATGATTTCTTAATCATATTGTTGGGGAAAACCATTCATTAATCAGAGTTAGTTCTCGATTGCACAATGGCAAGAGTATAGTCTATCAAGTGTATGACCCCGAAGGCCTAAACGAACATAGGATCAAACATCTAGAAGATCACCAAACTCAACGATAAAATGATCAATTTCCAACTTCTTTCTTTATCCTAAAATCTTATTTACGATTCAATCTTATCTTTACGCGAAAAACACACTTATCTTCTTTTAAGCGATCCTTTAACTTTGTTCCCATCATCGTTTGCTGGGGAAACTCTCTCCCTAAATCTTTATAGTCAACTTAAATAAAGATTTCACTTCAACATAACTTGGGTAATCATCTTTCCTTTAAATGGGTTAAAGAACAAACGATATTAAAACATCGTTCACGATAAACCCAAAATTACTTCCATTTGAAATGGAATCCATGGAAATCATATCAACTCATAATCGATATAAATTCTTGTATCGGACAATACTATAAGTGGAATAATGGAAAAGTCTTTAAATTCCTTAAATAGTAAAGGTTGTCACCCAGATAGACTCATCTCAATTATCACCAAATCGATACCCATTCAACTCCAATTTAATTCATTAATTGGAAAACTTAACTTTGTTACATACTCTTTCATATCCCAAATATCTTAAAATCCTCATTTTAACCCTTTATATATGTTTGCAATATCTGTGGACATCATTGGTTGTATCAAAACCTTTTATTTCAACACATTCCAAAAACCCGTTGCAAATAGCGTTGCTAAAACGGCTCATTTTTCCTAAAATAGGTTTTTATCTTCTCAAAACCTTGTATATTCAATCCCAATCACTTTCGAACTATTTATTATGATTCATCATAATTTATTTCTATTTTTACTAATAAAAAAATAGCTTATTTCATAAAAATCCGATCTCGGGTCCTAAACTTCATTAGCTCTGTTTTTATTCAAATTTAATTTGGACTTATTCCAAGATCTAACCATTTGATTTTAAAAAAATTATTGGCATTTGAAAACTCTTTTCATTTCGAACCAAATTTTTTTTGTTTCGGTAAAATCCGATGATCGGATCTCTCGGTACATCAGTTTGAACTCAACGGTCGAAATTCGTGAACTACCGTTGCGCGACTAGTCCTATTCTGACCAAACTTCGACATATATTTAAAATTGTGTCGAATATCTTTCAAAATAATTTGTTAATTATATAAAACATATGTAATATCTTTTGGAAACTATATTTCTAATATTTAACTTTAAATTCAATTATTCCATTATTTAAATATTATAATATTGTTTAAATCATTAAAATAATATTATTTTTCAAACTTCATCTTTTGTAACCCAAAGTTTCCAGAAACCCATAATAAGATAATTTGGATAATAAAATCTAGTTAAAACACGTTCTAGATATCTAAACTGAACTTCACTTTTCAATGTTACTATTTACTTTCAAATAAATTTAAAACATGCCTTAATTACTTGAAAAAAATATTAAAATAAATTTTCCTCCTTTATGAAAACTGTTCGTAATTACTTAAACTATCTTTCAATGGGTTTAGATTAAAAATTGAAACTTTATTTATTTTTTCTTATTATTTAATTAAAAAATTATTATTAATAAAATTCAATCAATCACCATATAATCAAACTTATATGTGGGTTTAATACATCACTAACATCCATTAACAATCATTAACCACCACTAACATCCAATTGTCACATAATGACATCATTAATGCAAGTGTTAAGTCATTAACACTTAATTACTATTTCAAATCGCTTTAACTAAAGTATTAACCGTTGTTAATAATTTATTTGCTATTATTAGCAAATCCAATCCTGTCAAGTTAATATTAACATGCATCACATCAAGTTGTCAATCAATGCCACATCAGTATTGATCAAATGTTACATTAGTATTAGCTTATGTCACTATTCATCCTTTCCATAACAACCACGTTATCAACGAAACTAATCGATCATTTATTTGCAGTTTAACTTCATAACCATCAGAGTATTCACTTTAATTACAAAACTTCTAAGTAATTAACCTTCTAAGTTAACCATTAACATCCTTAAACCCAAAACTACTCAACAAACTATCAATTACTAAACATAATGTAATTTGTTATACTAATTATAACATTTAATCAAACGTGAGCTAAATTAGCTACCATTGCTTCTCCGCTCCACTAAACTTTAGTGTCGGACTTCTTTAACTTCACTACAGCTTCGAACTTTACTTCTCAATCAAGTTAGAATATTTCTACTTCAAACACTTCACAAACACTATGTGTACTAGTATATATATTATTATCCGCATTTAAGAGAAGAAAGGTGGGATCTTTAAGGGTTTTAGGCTTGACTATAGGGTGTGGGGTCCATGACCTTGAGGAGAGGGCTATGTGATGGCGTTTCATGCTAGTGTGGGGCCTAGTGGAAGGAGGCAGTGGTGGAAGGAGGTGCAAATCGCTTAGATAGTTGTCAAATGGGGGTGAAAGGTGGAGTTTTGGGTTTAAAAGGAAGAAAGGAAGGGTCTTCGGCCAAAGGGGACCACGTGGCAATGGTAGGGCGGTTAGGCTAGCGCACGGTATGTAGGAGAGGGCTCATCGATGGTGGGAGGGGAGAGGAGGAAGGAGTTTGTGGAGGAAGAAGAACGAAAGAAGTGAAAAAAATGGAATAAAATGATTACTTAACCTATGGTAATTTCTTATGGAAGGGGAAAAGTGGAAGAGGGTCATCATGTGGAGGGAAGAGAGGGCGAGGTGTCAAAATTAGTGAAGTTTATAAAGTTATGCCAAAGTTGATTTGATTAAATTTGGATTTAATTAAACAATCCCTGCACGTTTTCAACTCGCATGACCAAACCGTAAGTCTAATCGATACAAAATTTAAAATCATACTATATTTCATAGATACGCATCCGATGAAATTGATTTCATCAATCCTGACATTATTTGCAAAATGGCTAATTTTAGGCTATTAAAAAATATTAAATTATTGAATTTCTGTAGTAACCCGATACTTCCCGGGTAGGGAAAGAGCGAATATTTTGAGGACAAGACAGATCAGAACGCAAACAGAAGAACATTTCATTGTTTATTACAACCATTTCATCAGATTACAAGAATATACATAGTATGAATGAATAAAATACATTCGATAAATATCAGAGATTACAATACATTACTACGGCGGAAAAATAATACAAAAACACAACTGAAAAGAATATACGGATACAGAGCTTTTCGGATATTATTCCAGCTGTAAACCAGGATCCTGTGAATATAAATCTGCAAAACCAAAACTACTAGATGCCCATGTCAAAATAAGGGCACCCAGAGTTTAGGTTAAAACAATAAACTCCAGGTCAGTCATGTGACTGGTGTGAGATCTAAAACAGTTATTAATCTTTATTTTAAAGTTAGGTAAATCAAGGGACCACGCCGTATAACACGGAACGGGTTTCCTCTCAAGAATACCAGTGCATAAAACAACAGCGCAATGGTAACTAAAGAACATTGAAGCTATTATAATACCCAGGTCCCATCACATAATGCAACGCAAGCTGGAGGATAGGGTTTTACCTTATAATATCCAAATAAAGCTTGTATTTCATCTTTTATTATTACTATAAGTGTATAGTGTCAAAATAATTTCAATCATAAGTATCAATCATAGACGGCATAAGTGCCCCATACCGCTATGTCGCCATATATAGGTTCTACAATCAAAACCGCAAAATCACGTATTGGAAGTTGGATTCCCGTCTGTGAACCGAGGCAATAGATAGTCCTCTACCGATTCGAGACGCTCGAGCCCTTATCTCAGGATCAGAGCTTGAGTGACCCTTGGAGCGACAGGGCCGGTCCACCGATGTGGATTAAAATGCCTGAACACTGCGTTTCCCCGCCCTTTGGGGGCGTCAATGAGCCAAATCACTCCATCGGCTCCACATAATCAAAAATATATCTGAGGCGCCTCGCAACAGCAACAACCACATAGGTGAAAATAATATAAATGTCAGGGCTGGTGGTTCAGTGACACCACCCTATCTAGAAGGAAAGACATGCCCTCCCTAAGGTTCTCTCCCGTTTCTGGTTCACAACCGGGGTGTGAGGCTCGCGAATCAACGTTACAAAAAGCTATGCCACATAGGTCGTGCTTTGATCATCAACCATAAGACTCTGCTTTTCAACAAAAGCCTTGATCATTTGCCACTTAGGCATGCCACACAGGCAATTCACTCCATGTGATTGATATCCACCAATATATAACCTCTAAGCTCGTACGTCTCAGAGAAGGGCGTTAAGCAAGAGAATAAATTCCCCGTCGCTATACAGATATATATTTAATAGAAATCAATCACACAGAATAAAATCCAATGTCAGACACACAGTCCATTTACAAGTTCGTTCTGGGTCTGAACGAAACCAGAGGCACCTTGTACCTCGCATATCCATCGATCTCCAAGTACGTCTAGATGATCACCAACAGATTCCCTCCTTTTGGGTGTACAGCCCAACCAAAATCATCGGTAATCACCCAAACGATGTGAATACCTGCGGTCTTCGACCACCGTCTTCATTCTCGACACATTGTCGAATCAGTTATACAGAATGGGATAAACCCGGTCTTTCTGAATAACTCGCGTATATAATAAATAAGTGTTACACAAACACAACATATGCCTCATTCCAATTAAGAATATTCTTTTGTTCAAATATTCTTATATATTGGGAAAGGTTCCCATTAATTTTATGTAATAACCCGGAAATCCGAGCCAATTTAAAATTTTTACTTTGGCAATTTGGATGAATTTTGAATATTTGAAATGAATTATTTTAAATAATAGTGACGAGAAATTTATTTTGAATAGAATTGGAACATATATATTTATTTGAATCGTCGTTAGAATATAAATATTTTATTTTAATTATAAAGGGAGTTGAAAATGGCGCGGTAGTTCGATAATTCGATTTCAAATTTCAAATGAATGTGCAGGATTCAAAATAAACCGAATTTTGGCAAAACCAAAAATATTTGAATCTAATTGAGAATATCTTTCCAACGAATCCGAGAAATCAAAATTTCATAGCGGGAATCATAAGTTACGTCCAGTTGAAAATTCAGAATAGTCGCTATGGAATTCTGGCCCTTAAAAATGGATATTTTGCAAACGACCTCGGCTTTCGAAAAAACAACTTTTGTTGGATCTGGGATGTCTGGTTATTGCTAGGTTTCAAAATTCTTAATTTTCTGAATCAACGTGTGAGCGTGGCAAAGGAAAACGCGTTTGACCAGTTTCAGTTGATTTTAATCGACTGGAAAATGGCCATTTTTTAAACGGTCTCGGAATTTGATGAAATTAGTTTTGTTAGAACCGTATCGTCAATACGAAGCTAGAAATAATTTTTTGGAATTTTTAAAGTCCGTATGTGACCCCGGTAAATTGAAATGCGCGTTCAATTTCAATATATAGATTTGTATTTTGATTTGAACGGAAACTGATCGAAACAGTCGAATAATCTTACGATACATATCCCATTGTGTTCAGAATGTGGGTACTTAGCTAGGGACGACAGTCGGTGGGTTTGATTTCGAGCTCAAAATAAAAAGGTACTTTTTTTTGAAAATAAAAATAATAAATATAAAATCTTATATAAGGCTAAGTCAAACCCCCCTCTCTCCTCATTACCTCACACCCCGTAAAAGCCTTCAGCCCCTTAAACCCTCCAGTCGCTCCATCGATTCTTCCCCCAGGCCCGCCGCCGCTGCCGTTCATCGCTTCCACCCTCTCTTCTCCGATCCTCCTCCTTCCCTTACCCATCCACCACGCTTCTCTTCTCCCCTCTGATCGAACCCGCATCCAATCCAAACCCTGGAACCCCAAACCCGCGACCGACGCTATCGCCACCAAAGACCCACCTCCGCCGCGCCTTGGCAACTGACCCCACCCTCTACCTCCAGCGTAGGAACAGCTCCTCCCCCTTAAAAAGAAATCCTGTAAGTTTTCATTTTCTTATTAGTGAATGAAATCTGATTTTTGTTGTATAGAGTATAACATGATAAAGAGTTGAATTTTATATATTTAGTTTTAGAAAAAAAATCCGATTTTTACTAGATGAATATTTTTAAAAAATATAATTGTTATCATATGAATATAAAAATTAGATTTTTAGTTAAGAAAAAGGATTAGATTTTTGTTTCTATAAAAAGAACTGATTTTTATACTTGGAAAGAGCGAGAATTCTATAATGTGAAGCAGAGATTTTTATAATCTGAAGGCGAGATTATTATTAACTAGTGAGTGATATGGAAAATATGTTTTCTTTGAAATGAAATATATGATTTTCCTTGTATATAAAAATATGATTTTTATATAGAAGAGATTATAAAAATATGATTTTTTTTCTATATAGAAGAGATTATAAAAATATGACTTTTATATAGAAGAGATTATAAAAATATGATTTTTATATAGAAGAGATTATAAAAATATGATTTCTATATAGAAGAGATTATAAAAATATGATTTTTATAAGGTAGAGAATATGAAAATACGATTTTTATATATATAGCGAAATAAAAATCTGATTTTTAGTATATGTATAGTGATATAAAAATGTGATTTTATCCATATAAACGTTTGAAATAAAATGTGATTTTTATTTATGAACAGCGTGGAAAGAGAGAGTTGGAATTTCGGATAAATCTGAACCGTTCAGAATAGAAATGGTGGAGTGGAACCCCAATGTGAGAACTCCTCACTTTTATTTTAATTTCTAGTTTTAAATATATACTAGGATGCAGATGGTGCTTAGCAGCACCCGACACCCGTCGTCCACAAACCATGGATGACTTGTTTGTTTGATTGTTGTGTTGTGAAATTTGATTGTGTGTTGTGGAGTGAAATAAAATATTTTATAGTGGAAAATATTTTATAGTTAAAAATATGATTTTTAACATGTATATAAAATAAATAATAATAAACAAATCGGACGATTTGTTTATATACACTGATTTGACTGATATTTATTGGGACGATAAATTTTACACATCGCCCAACTGCACAAACAAAAATCTGTGTTTATAGATTTGAAACCCCACATGGGTATTGGGATGATATTTGACGTACACTTATCCCGATTGTTTAGTTGTATGTCAATCGATAGGTTGACAGACTGTGTAAGCGTTAATTATTTATATTTAATGCTTATGCAGTTGTGTGGTGCACTCTGGATGATGGTTGATTATTTATCGTTGCTATGGTATACATGTGTTGTATGAAATCCATATAATTAACATTATATGGTAATTGATTGGGCCTCATTCCAATTTGGAAAATAAAAGAAAATTCATGTGTTGAATAAAATATATATTCATGTGTTGAATAGAAGAAAATTCATGTGTTGAATAAAAGAAAATTCATGTGTTGAATAAAAGAAAATTCATGTGATGAATAAAATATATATTCATGTGTTGAATAGAAGAAAATTCATGTGTTGAATAAAAGAAAATTCATGTGTTAAATAAAAGAAAATTCATGTGTTGAATAAAATATATATTCATGTGTTGAATAGAAGAAAATTCATGTGTTGAATAGAAGAAAAATT
Organism: Allium sativum; assembly: GCA_030737875.1. Taxonomy (NCBI): domain Eukaryota; kingdom Viridiplantae; phylum Streptophyta; class Magnoliopsida; order Asparagales; family Amaryllidaceae; genus Allium; species Allium sativum. The sequence continues at coordinate 23,497,718 of CM060912.1, read as the reverse complement.
CATGTGCTGAATAAAAATATATATTCATGTGTAGAATAAAAATATATATTCATGTGTTGAAGAAAATATTCATTTGTTGAATAGAATAACAAAGTTATTGAAATATATAAAGCCGTGTTGGTTAGATTGACGCTATTTTGACGTAAACGATATTTATATCGGTTTTATTCATTTTTATAATTACTATAGAAAAGGAAGTGATTTCAAAATATAATGTTTTGAAAATATTATCATTTGTATATCGATGATGTGGAATATTCAATTTTGATTAGAAATTGAATATGAAGTTGAAATCGTTTCGAAAATGAATTTAAAACGATCTATAAAATACGTTCTAAAAGGAAATCGACGAAATATATATTATATATATAGAATAGCCTGAATAGAACGCACCGCGCCGCGGCCGTTCGCGAATTTCGACCATTGACTTCGAATGGATATTACGGGAGGTCCGACCGTCGGATTCTCCTAAAACCGGAACCGTTGGGTTCGTATCGAAAAGAGCTTTCTAACGAATACAAGAAATTAGAAATCTAACGGTTGGATTTGGAATTATGTCGGAATCTAATTTGGAAAAGGTCGTTGTAAGTGCAGTTCGATGGCCGTTGATGGAAATCGACTGTACGGGCCTTGATAAAATTATTAAAAATATTAATAATTAGTGTAAAATCATAAGAAATGATTTGGAAAGAATTGGGATGAAAAATTCCATATTTGAAAAGATAAAAATAGATTTTTATCGAAATGAACTAGTTTTGAACTAGAATTATAATTCCATTTATTTTTAAAATAAATAAATAAATTGGATGTGAAAGGATTTTGAAAGTAACCAGAATTTCCAATAATTGAATTGGAATGGATTTGAATCGAAATTGTCATTGGTATATTTCGATGTTGGATTTCGTGATGATATAGATGTTGTTATGGGAATTTGAAAGATATATTTATATCGTTATTTCCAATACGATATTTATTGGTCGTAGAATTTCATATTGAATATAAGCTGATATATTTTCTATTCAGAGCCTTGTATTTAATATCAAATGGGATTTGGGTTTGTTGTGAATGGTGTCTTCGTTAACACGGTTCTTAAACTCAATTAAAGACAGGATGTGATTTCCAAAGTTAAACAATCATTAATATTGATTTTTGGGAAGACTAAAACCAAGTGGAGTTTTAATGAATCTTTAATTAGATTGAAATGATCAAGAACGGAGTATCACCAGTTTTACTCCAGGCGATAGTTAAATCTTTAATTAGATTTGAACGTGAAATGGTAATTGAATTTACCGATAACACCGTAGTGTTAGATATGAAGTATGACCAGTTTTACTTCATGGGATGAATAGGTTGGGATTGGGAAATAAAATAAATGATTACTTCGGTGTAGTTTGCTAATCCCGACTAATTTGAATTGATATTCAAAGGAAGATTAAAGAATAAATTTAAAGAATTTATCTTTGATAAAATTAATGGGAACCTTTCCCAAATTATAAGAATATTTGAACAAAAGATTATCCTGGATTGGAATGAGGCGTATGTTATGTTTGTGTAATACTTGTTTATTATATACGCGAGTTATTCAGAAAGACCGAGTTTATCCCATTCTAAATAAATGATTCGACGATGTATCGAGGATGAAGACAATGGTCGAAGACCGAAGGTCTTCGCATCGGTTGGGTGATTACTGATGATCTTGATTGGGCTGTACACCCAAGAGGAGGGAATCAGTTGGTGATCGTCCAGACGTACTTGGAGATCGATGGATATGCGAGGTACAAGGTGCCTCCGGTTTCATTCAGACCCAGAACGAACTTGTAAATGGACTGTGTGTCTGACATTGGATTTTATTCTGTGTGATTGATTTTTATTAAATATATATCTGTTTGGCAGGGGATAATTTATTCTCTTGCTTAACACCCTTCTCTGAGACGTACGAGCTCAGGGGTTATATATTGATGGATATCAATCGCATGGAGTGAATTGCCTATGTGGCATGCCTAAGTGGAAAATGATCAAGGCTTTTGTTGAAAAGCAAAGTCTTGTGGTTGATGATCAAAGCACCGCCTGTGTGGCATAGCTTTGTGTAACGTTGATTCGCGAGCCTCACACCCCGGTTGTGAACCAGAAACGGGAGAGGACCTCAGGGAGGGCATGCACTTCCTTCTAGCTAGGGTGGTGTCAGTGACCTACCAGCCCTGACATTTATATTATTTTCACCTATGTGGTTGTTGCTATTGTGAGGTGCCTCGGACATATCGGTGACTGTTGGAGCCGAGGGAGTCATTTGGCTCATTTACGCCCCAAAGGGCGGGGAAACGCAGTGTTCAGGCATTTTAATCCACATCGGTGGACCGGACCTGATGATCCACGGGTCACTCGAGCTCTGATCCTGAGGCTCGGGCTAGACAGTCTCGAATTCGGTAGAGGACGATCCCTTGCCTCGGTTCATGGATGGAAATCCAACTTCCAAATACGTGACTTTGCAGTTTTTGATTGTAGAGCCTAGTATGGCGACATGATATATGGTACCCATGCCGTCTATGATTGATATTTATGATTGAAATTGTTTTGACATTATACACTTATAATAGTATCAAATGATTTGTTTTTAACGTACCAAACATGTTTGGCTATTACAAGGGAAAACCCTATCCTCCGGCTTGTGTTGCATTGTGTGATGGGACCTGGGTCTTATAATAGCTTCATTTTTTCCAAAAAGCATTGCGATGTTTGTTGTATGCACTAGTATTTTTGGAAGGAAACACGTTTTGTGTTAACGGCGTGGTCCTTTGATATATCTGATTTAAAGTAAAGTTTTAAATAACTGTTTTAGTTCTCACACCAGTCACATGACTGACCTGGAGTTTATTGTTTTAACCTAAACTCTGGGTGCCCTTATTTTGACACGAGCAGCTAGTAGTTTTGGTTTTGCAGATTTATATTCATAGGATCCTGATTTACAGCTGGAATGATATCCGTAAAGCTCTGTATCCGTGTATCTCTTTCAGTTGTGTATTTTATTATTTTCCGCTGCGATGTATTTAAATGTAATTTAAATCTTTGATATTCTCTATGTAATATTTATTCATACTCTGTATATTCTTGTATTCTGAAGGAATTGTTGTACTAAACAATGAAATGTTCTTCTGTTTGTGTTCCAATTTGTCGTGTTCTCAAAACAATCAGGGGTTTCGAACGGTCTTGGTCGGTTTAGCGATAGATTTGGATCGAGCGAAATTCCTTATCGTTTCATTTTGGTATCAAAGCTTTGGTTTACAGAGCTCGGAGAACAAGACACATTAGAACCAAATGAAAGAATTCATCAGAGATTGGATTAGTAATATCCAATGAGAATGACTCGTTAGAGATGGGATCAGTAGTATCCTAGAACGAGTGTGAAGGGTGTTGTTTCAAATAAAAATGAAAACAATTTTTTTTTTGAAAATTTAAATCACTTATTCGTGTTCGAATATTTATTTGTATTGATTTGGACAATCCATTATATAAAGATTTTGCGCATACGTCTGATCCACGTATATTTGAAGTTTTAATATACTGGATAGATTTGAATCACACTCCAGTCGTCAGGAGATGATTCTGATGATTGATCGATCATCATCAGAATTTATGTTCGAGTGCCGAAGGTGTGATATATATATATTTCCATTTAGACTGGTGTGAGAGCCAAAACTAAATAGGGCTTATTGTTGTGATTTGGCATCAAAAATCTGATTTTTGGACTATATATCAAAGATATGAATTTGAAAAGCTAATCAACTAACTGATTGCTAGTTGTGTTGTTAGATTATTGTTTGATTAATTAAAATTTGAACCATTTAGCCAAATTGTACCAAATAGCGAATTGTATTGAAAATTTGTCGCATTTGCATATGTATACATGTACTTACATTGAACAGGTCATAGCAAGGAGGCTAGAGAAGAGGAATAAAATTGTTTGCCCGATAAATAGGTACATGTTTATTGTATTTCTTAGGTTTTTGATGATTTTATGAGCCGCTTGGCTGTTTCTTTTTCTTTTTGGATTGGTGAGGGCCATGGGAGGCTATTTGAAATATCCCGAAGCTCCCGGTGTAGGGAAGATTATGGCGAAATTTTTCGAAAATTTAGGGTGTTAGCCAAATTTTAGAAAAATTTGAAAAGTTCTTAGAAACTGAAAAGTTGAAGAACTTAAGCCATAATGAAAATAATGAAAGTTGAGTTGATTAGTTAAACAACTTTCAGCTTCGTTCCTTTTCGGGGACGAAAAATTTTAAGAGCAGGAGATTGTAATAACCCGGAAATCCGAGCCAATTTAAAATTTTTATTTTGGCAATTTTGATGAATTCTGAGTATTTAAAATGAATTATTTTAAATAATAGCGACGAGAAATTTATTTTGAATAGAATTGGAACATATATATTTATTTGAATCGTCGTTAGAATATAAATATTTTATTTTAATTATAAAGGGAGTTGAAAATGATGCGGCAGTTAGATAATTCGATTTCAAATTTCAAATGAATGTACAGGATTCAAAATAAACCGGATTTTGGAGAAACAAAAAATATTTGAATCTAATTGAGAATATCTTTCCAATGAATCCGAGAAATCAAAATTTCATAGCGGGAATCAAAAGTTACGTCCAGTTGAAAATTCAGAATAGTCGCTATGGAATTCTGGCCCTTAAAAATGGAAAATTTTCAAATGACCTCGGTTTTCGATGAAACCACTTTTGTTGGATCCGAGATGTCTAGATATTACTAGGTTTCAAAATTCATAATTTTGTGAATCAATGTGTGAACATGGCAAAGGAAAACGCTTTTGACCAGTTTCAGTTGATTTTAATCGACTGGAAAATGGCCATTTTCAAACGGTCTCGGAATTTGATGAAATTAGTTTTGCTAGAACCTAATCGTCAATAAGAAGCTAGAAATAATTTTTTTGGAATTTTTAAAGTCCGTATGTGACCCCTTTAAATTGAAATGCGCTTTCAATTTCAATATATAGATTTATATTTTGATTTGAATGGAAACTGATCGAAACAGTCGAATCAACTTACGATACATATCCCATTGTGTTCGGAATGGGGGTAATTAGCTAGGGATGACAGTCGGTGGGTTTGATTTCGAGCTCAAAATAAAAAGGTACTTTTTTTTGAAAATAAAAATAATAAATATAAAATCTTATATAAGGCAAAGTCAAACCCCCCTCTCTCCTCATTACCTCACACCCCGTAAAAGCGTTCTGCCCCTCAAACCCTCCAGTCTCTCCATCGATTCCGCCCCCAGGCCAGTCGCCGCCGCCGTTCAACGCTTCCACCCCCTCTTCTATGATCCTCCTCCTTCCCTTCCCCCTCCGCCACGCTTCTCTTCTCCCCTCTGATCGAACCCGCATCCAATCCAAACCCTGGAACCCAAAACCTGCGACTTACGCTAGCGCCACCAGAGACCCACCTCCGCCGCGCCTTGGTAGCTGACCCCACCCTCAAACTCCAGCGCAGGAACAGCCCCTCCCTCTTAAAAAGAAATCCTGTAAGTTTTCATTTTCTTATTAGTGAATGAAATCTGATTGTTTTTGTATAGAGTATAACATGATAAAGAGTTGAATTATAATTATATATATATATATATATATATATATGGTTTTAGAATAAAAAAAATCCGATTTTTACTAGGTGAATATCGTTTTAAAATATAATTGTTATCATATGAGTATAAACATTAGATTTTTAGTTAAGAAAAAGGATTAGATTTTTGTTTACATAAGAAGAACTGATTTTTATACTTGGAAAGAGCGATAATTTTATAATGTGAAGCAGAGATTTTTATAATTTGAAGGCGATTTTATTATTAACTAGTGAGTGATATGGAAAATATGTTTTCTTTGAAATGAAATATATGATTTTCCTTGTATATAAAAATATGATTTTTATATAGAAGAGATTATAAAAATATGATTTTTATACAGAAGAGATTATAAAAATATGATTTTTATATAGAAGAGATTATAAAAATATGATTTTAATATGGTAGAGAATATAAAAATACGATTTTTATATATATAGCGAAATAAAAATCTGATTTTTAGTATATGTATAGTGATATAAAAATGTGATTTTATCCATATAAACGTTTGAAATAAAAATGTGATTTTTATTTATGAACAGCGTGGAATGAGAGAGTTGGAATTTCGGACAAATCTGAACCGTTCAGAATAGAAATGGCGGAGTTGGAACCCCAATGTGAGAACTCCTCACTTTTATTTTAATTTCTAGTTTGAAATATATACTAGAATGCAGACGGTGCTTAGCAGCACCTGACACCCGTCGTCCATAGACCATGGATGACTTGTTTGTTTGAGTGCTGTGTTGTGAAATTTGATTATGTGTTGTGGAGTGAAATAAAATATTTTATAGTGGAAAATATTTTATAGTAAAAAATATGATTTTTAACGTGTATATAAAATAAATAGTAATAAACAAATCAGACGATTTGTTTATATACACTGATTTGACTGATATTGATTGGGACGATAAATTTTACACATCGCCCAACTGCACAAAAAAAATCTGTGTTTGTTGATTTGAAATCCCACACGGGTATTGGGATGATATTTGACGTACACTAATCCCGATTGTTTAGTTGTATGTCAATCGATGGGTTGACAGACTGTGTAAGCGTTAATTGTTTATATTTAATGCTTATGCAGTTGTGTGGTGCACTCTGGATGATGGTTGATTATTTATCGTTGCTATGGTATACATGTGTTGTAAGGAATCCATATAATTAACATTATATGTTAATTGATTGGGCCTCATTCCAATTTGGAAAATAAAAGAAAATTCATGTGTTAAATAAAAGAAAATTCATGTGTTGAATAAAATATATATTCATGTGTTGAATAGAAGAAAATTCATGTGTTGAATAAAAGAAAATTCATGTGTTGAATAAAAGAAAATTCATGTGTTGAATAAAATATATATTCATGTGTTGAATAGAAGAAAATTCATGTGTTGAATAAAAGAAAATTCATGTGTTGAATAAAATATATATTCATGTGCTGAATAGAAGAAAATTCATGTGTTGAATAGAAGAAAAATTCATTTGTTAAATAAAAATATATATTCATGTGTTGAATAAAAATATATATTCATGTGTTGAAGAAAATATTCATTTGTTGAATAGAATAACGTAGTTATTGAAATATATAAAGCCATGTTGGTTAAATTGACGCTATTTGAACTGAACGATATTTATATCGGTTTTATTTATTTTTATAATTATTATAGAAAAGGAAGTGATTTCAAAATATAACGTTTTGAAAATATTATCATTTGTATATCGATGATGTGGAATATTCAATTTTTATTAGAAATTGAATATGAAGTTGAATCGTTTCGAAAACGAATTTAAAACGATCTATAAAATACGTTCTAAAAGGAAATCGATGAAATATATATATTATATATATAGAATGGCCTGAATAGAACGCGTCGCGCCGCGGCCGTTCGCGAATTTCGACCATTGACTTCGAATGGACATTACGGGAGGTTCGACCGTCGAATTCTCCTAAAATCGGAACCATTGGGTTCGTATCGAAAAGAGCTTTCTAACGAATACAAGAAATTGAAATCTAATGGTTGGATTTGGAATTATGTCCAAATAAAATTTGGAAAAGGTCACTATAAGTGCAGTTCGATGGCCGTTGATGGAAATCGACTGTACGAGCCTTGATAAAATTGTTAAAAATATTAATAATTAGTGTAAAATCATAAGAAATGATTTGGAAAAAATTGGTATGAAAAATTCCATATTTGAAAAGATAAAAATAGATTTTTAACAAAATGAACTAGTTTTGAACTAGAATTATAATTCCATTTATTTTTAAAATAAATAAATAAATTGGATGTGAAAGGATTTTAAAAGTAACCAGAATTTCCAATAATTGAATTGGAATGGATTTGAATCGAAATTGTCTTCGGAATATTTCGATGTTGGATTTCGTGATGATATAGATGTTGTTATGGGAATTTGAAAGATATATTTATATCGTTATTTCCAATACGATATTTGTTGGTCGTAGAATTTCATATTGAATATAAGCCGATATATTTTCTATTCAAAGCCTTGTATTTAATATCAAATGGGATTTGGGATTGTCATGAATGGTGTCTTCGTTAACACTGTTCTTAAACCCAGTTAAAGACAGGATGTGATTTCCCAAGTTAAACAATCATTAATATTGATTTTTGGGAAGATTAAAACCAAGTGGAGTTTTAACGAATCTTTAATTAGATTGAAATAATCGAGAATGGAGTATCACTAGTATTGCTCCAGGCGATAGTTAAATCTTCAGTTAGATTTGAACGAGAAATGGTAATTGAATTTACCGATAACACCGTGGTGTTAGATATGAAGTATGACCAGTTTTACTTCATGGGATAAATAGGTTGGGATTGGGAAATAAAATAAATGATTACTTCGGTATGGTTCGCTAATCCCGACTAATTTGAATTGATATTCAAAGGAAGATTAAAGAATAAATTTAAAGAATTTGTCTTTGATAAAATTAATGGGAACCTTTCCCAAAGTATAATAATATTTGAACAAAAGAATATTCTGGATTGGAATGAGGCGTATGTTGTGTTTGTGTAACATTTGTTTATTATATACGCCAGTTATTCAGAAAGACTGGGTTTATCCCATTCTGAATAACTGATTCAACGATGTGTCGAGGATGAAGACGGTAGTCGAAGACCGGAGGTCTTCACATCGGTTGGGTGATTACTGATGATCTTGATTGGGATGTACACCCAAGAGGAGGGAATCAGTTGGTGATCATCCAGATGTACTTGGAGATCGATGGATATGCGAGGTACAAGGTGCCTCCGGTTTCGTTCAGACCCAGAACGTACTTGTAAATGGACTGTGTGTCTGACATTGGATTTTATTCTGTGTGATTGATTTCTATTAAATATATATCTGTTTGGCGGCGGAGAATTTATTCTCTTGCTTAACGCCCTTCTCTGAGACGTACGAGCTCAGGGGTTATATATTGATGGATATCAATCGCATGGAGTGAATTGCATGTGTGGCATGTCTAAGTGGCAAATGATCAAGGCTTTTGTTGAAAAGAAAAGTCTTGTGGTTGATGATCAAAGCACCGACTGTGTGGCATAGCTTTGTGTAACATTGATTCGCGAGCCTCACACCCCGGTTATGAACCAGAAACGGGAGAGGACCTCAGGGAGGGCATGTGTTTCCTTCTAGCTAGGGTGGTGTCAGTGACCTACCAGCCCTGACATTTATATTATTTTCACCTGTGTGGTTGTTGTTGTTGCGAGACGCCTCGGATATATCGGTGACTGTGTGGAGCCGATGGAGTCATTTGGCTCATTTACATGCCAAAGGGCGGGGAAACGCAGTGTTCAGGCATTTTAATCTACATCTGTGGACCGGCCCTGACGATCCAAGGGTCATTCGAGCTCTGATCCTGAGGCTCGGGCTAGACAGTCTCGAATTCGGTAGAGGACGATCCCTTGCCTTGGTTCATAGATGGAAATCCAACTTCCAAATACGTGACTTTGCGGTTTTTGATTGTAGAGCCTAGTATGGCGACATGATATATGGTACCCATGCCGTCTATGATTGATATTTATGATTGAAATTGTTTTGACACTAAACACTTATAATAGTATCAAATGATTTGTTTTTAACGTACCAAACATGTTTGGCTATTATAAGGGAAAACCCTATCCTCCGGCTTGTGTTGCATTGTGTGATGGGACCTGGGTCTTATAATAGCTTCATTTTTTTAAAGCATTGCGTTGTTTTGTTATATGCACTAGTATTCTTGGGAGGAAACCCGTTCCGTGTTATACGGCGTGGTCCCTTGATATATCTGATTGAAAGTAAGGTTTTAAATAACTGTTTTAGTTCTCATACTAGTCACATGGCTGACCTGGAGTCTATTGTTTTAACCTAAACTCTTGGTGCCCTTATTTTGACATGGGAAGCTAGTAGTTTTGGTTTTGCAGATTCATATCCACAGGATCCTGATTTACAGCTGGAATGACACCGAAAAGCTCTGTATCTGTGTATCTCTTTCAGTTGTGTATTTTATTGTTTTCCGCTGCGATGTATTTAAATGTAATTTAAATCTCTGATATTTTCTGTGTAATATTTATTCATACTCTTTATATTCTTGTATTCTGATGGAATTGTTGTATTTAAATATATCTTTCAAATTTCCATAACAATATCTGTATAATCACGAAATCCAACATCGAAATATTCCAAAGACAATTTCGATTCAAATCCATTTCCACTTTATATATTGGAAATTCTGGTTATTTTCAAAACCATTTCAAATCCACTTTGTTTATTTTAAAAATAAACGGGATTATAATTCTAGTTCAAAACTAGTCCATTTCGATAAAAATCTATTTTTATCTTTTCAATTATGGAATTTTTCATCCCAATTCTTCACAAATCATTTCTTATGATTTTACGTAAATTATTACTATTTTTAATAATTTTATCAAGTCCCGCACAATCGATTTCCATCAACGGCCATCGAACTGCACTTACAACGACCTTTTCCAAATTTGATTTGGACATAATTCCAAATCCAACAGTTAAATTTTAAATCTCTAGTATTCATTAGAAAGCTCTTTTCGATACGAACCCAACGGTTCCAGTTTTAGGAGAATCCGATGGTCGGATCTCCCTTAATATCCATTCGAAGTCAATAGTCGAAATTCGCAAACTATCGCAGCGCGGCGCGTTCTATTCAGGCCATTCTATATATATATATATATATATATATATATATTGTATATATTTCATCGATTTCCATTTAAAACGTATTTTATAAATCGTTTTAAATTCGTTTTCGAAATGAATTCAACTTCATATTCAATTACGAATCAAAATTGAATATTCCACATCATCGATGTACAAATGATAATATTTTCAAAATATTATACTTTGAAATCACTTCTTTTCTATAATCATTATAAAAACGAATATAATCGATATAAATATCGTTCGCGTCAAAATGGCACATATCTAACCAACACAGCTTTATATATTTTAATAACTTCGTTATTCTATTCAACAAATGAATATTTTCTTCAACACACAAACATATTTTTTATTCAACACATGAATATTATTCTATTCAACACGTGAATTTTATTCTATTCAACACATGAATATTTATTTTATTCAACACATGAATTTTATTTTATTCAACACATGAATTTTATTCTATTCAACACATGAATTTTATTATCTTCCAAATTGGAATGAGGCCCAATCAATTACCATATAATATTAATTACATGCATTCCCTACAACACATGTATATAATAGCAACGATAAATCATCAACCATCATCCAGAGTGCACCTCACAACTGCATAAGCATTAAATATAAATATTTAACGCTTACAACGTCCTGTCAATCAATCGATCGACATACAGCTAATTATTGGGACTAGTGTATGGCCAATTTCATCCCAACACCCGTATGGGGTTTTCAAACAATCAAACACAGATTTTATTCGTGCAGTTGGGCGATGTGTAAAATTTATCGTCCCAATCCATATCAGCCAAATGGGTATACATAAACAAATCGTCCGATTCGTTTATAACTATTTATTTTATATACACGTTAAAAATTATATTTTTAACCATAAATTTTTTTATTCAATCCACATCACACAATCAATTTTTCACAACACATCAATCAAACAAACAAGCTATCCATGGTCTGTGGACGACAGGTGTCGGGTGCTGCTAAGCACCGTCTGCATCCTAGTATATATTTCAACTAGAAAACAAAGTAAAAGTGAGGAGTTCTCACCTACTAGCTAAACCAATCCACCGAGAATCTTCATATGTAAGAAATCTTCACCTCGCTTCCAACGAGATCAGTTTCACGCGGCATACGTTAAAAATCACATTTCTAACAACGCTACTTCTTATATAAAGATTATATTTTTATATCGTAAAAACCAAAACTTTATATAATTAAAAATCGAGTCTTTACATAGTTAAAAATTGAATCATTATATGCTACTTCATATATATAAAAATCGAATTTTTAACGCTACTTCATATATATAAAAATGATATTTTTTTATTTTAAGGTCAAACGCATAAAGATCAAATCTTTATCTTCTAAAAATTATATTTTTACCTAACTAAAAATCGTATCTTTTTCCTTGACTAAAAATACAATCCTTTTCTAAATAAGAATATAAACTTTCATAAATAAAAATAAAACTTTTCTTAAATAAAAATATATTCTTTTTATGGTTAAAAATCATTTCTTTTCAATGTTAAAAATGGAATTTTTTTAAAGTTAAAAATCAAATCTTTTTTACTTTTAACATATGAAATAAAACCATGTTTTTATCACCTTGTAATCTATATAAAAAAATATTTATTTATTTTGTACGAATGCTATGTAAAGATTAAACCTTTCTGCCATTTGAAAATCAAATCTTTCTTGTTTTAAAAGCCAAATCTTTTCCTTTTTAAAAATCTGAAAATAACCATGTTGGTTTTTTTTATAAAAACAGAAAAATAAAAACCAATGCTCATTAAAAAAAATTATCTTAACTTATAGTTAATTGGACAAGGAAGTGGGTATTTGAGATTGTCGGAGGAGGCTGAGGGGGGCATCGGTCGTAGGTGGTGGCGGAGGGCTGTGTTGCTCAGGGTGCGGCTAGGGTTTGCAGATTGGGGGGTCTCGGGGTTCCTCGAACGGAGCTCGGTGGAGAGGAGAGGGAGGGGAGTAGAGGCAGAGCGGCTGAGGCGGCGTCACCTGGCAGCGGCGGCTACATGGGCATGGTCTGCAGGAGCGACGACGTCGTTAGTTTTAGGTTTTTTTATTTAATTCTCGTTCAGATCGAACGGAAGTGAAGGGAGGGAGAGAGAAGGGCAGAGAGTGGAGTTGGTAAACCATATATATTAAAATATATATTTTATTTATTTTCATTTCAAAAAGTTACTTTTTCATTCGAACCCCAAACTGAACCCAACGATTGTCGCCCCTAGCTAAATACCCCCATTCCGAATGCAATGGGATATGTATCACAAGTTGATTCAATCGTTTCGATCAGTTTTCATCAAAATCAAAATATAAATCTATATATTGAATTTGAACGCGCATTTCAATTTACCGGGGCGAAAAACGAACCCCAAAAATTCCCGAAAAATATTTTCTAGCTTCGTATCGATGATACGGTTCTAACAAAACTAATTTTGTCAAATTTGAAGACCGTTTGAAAAATGACCATTTTCTGGTCGATCGAGATTAACTGTAACTATCAAAACACGTTTTCTTTTTCCACGCTCACATATTGATTGAAAAATTATGAATTTTGAAATCTAGCAATAATTTGACATCTCAGATCCAACAAAAGTGGTTTCGTTGAAAACCGAGGTCGTTTGCAAAATTTACATTTTTAAGGGCCAAAATTCCATAGCGACTATTCTGAATTTTCAACTGGGCATAACTTTTTATTCCCGCTATGAAATTTCAATTTTTCGGATTCGTTGGAAAGATATCTTCAATTAGATTCTAATATTTTTGGTTTCGCTAAAATCCGCTTTATTTTGAATCCTGTACATTCATTTGAACTTTGAAATCGAATTTTCAAACTACCGCGCCATTTTCAATTTCTTTTATATTTAAAATAAAAATATATATTTATATTCTAACGACGATCTATATAAATATATACGTTCTAATTCTATTCAAAATAAATTTCTCGTCATTATTATTTAAAATAATTTATTTTAAATATTCAAAATTCACCAAAATTCACAAAATAAAAATTTTAAATTGGCTCAGATTCCCGGGTTATTACAATCTCCCCCACTTAAAACTTTTCGTCCCCGAAAAGGAATGAAGCCGAAAGTTGTTTAACTAATCAACTCAACTTTCATTACGGCTTAGGTTCTTCAACTTTTCAGTTTCTAAAAATTTTTCAAATTTTTCAAAAATTTGGCTAACACCCTAAATTTTCGAAAAATTTCGCCATAACCTCCCCTGCACCGGGAGCTTCGGGATATTTCAAATAGCCTTCCATGACCCTCACCAACCCAAAAAGAAACAGCCAATCGGCTCGTAAAATCATCCAAACCCAATAAAATTGTAAACATGTAACTATTTGTCGGGCAAACAATTTTATTCCTCTTCTCTAGCTTCCTTGCTATGACCTGTTCGACGTAAGTACATGTATATGTATGCAAATGCGACAAATTTTCAATACAACTCACTATTTGGTTCAAATTTTCAATACAACTCACTATGTGGGCCATAACCATTTTGAATTTCTTTTATAAATAAAAATAATTATTTACATTCTAACGACGATCTATATAAATATATACGTTCTAATTCTATTCAAAATAAATTTATCGTTGTTATTATTTAAAATAATCATTTTATATATTCAAAATTCACTAAAATTGCCAAAATAAAAATTTTAAATTGGCTCAGATTTCCAGGTTATTACAATCTCCCCCACTTAAAAATTTTTGTCCCCGAAAAGGAACGAAGCTGAAAGTTGTTCAACCAATCAACTCAACTTCCATTATTTTCATTATGGCTTAAGTTCTTCAACTTTTCGGTTTCTAAGAACTTTTCAAATTTTTCAAAAATTGGGCTAACACCCTGAATTTTCGAAAAATTTCGCCATAACCTCCCCTGCACCGGGAGCTTCGGGATATTTCAAATAGCCTCCCATGGCCCACACCAGTCCAAAAAGAAAAAGAAACAGCCAAGCGACTAGCCAATTGGCTTATAAAATCATCAAAAACCCAAGAAATACAATAAACATGTACCTATTTGTCGGGCAAACAATTTTATTCCTCTGCTCTAGCCTCCTTGCTATGACCTGTTCAATGTAAGCACATGTATATGCATGCAAATGCGACAAATTTTCAATACAATCCACTATTTGGTTCAATTTGGCTAAAGGTTCAACATTTAGTTAATCAAACAACACAACCAGCAATCAATTAGTTGATTATCTTTTCAATCACATAACTTTGATGCATAGTCAAAAATTACGTTTTTGGTGCCAAATCACAACAGTAGCCCTATCTAATTTTGGTTCTAACACCAGTCAATTGGAAATATATAAATATCACACCTTCGAAACTTGAACACAAATTCTGATGATGTAGCTACAATCATCAGAATCGTCTCTGAGCGACTAGAGTGTGACTCCATATCTATCAAGTATATTAAAACTTCTAATACACGCGGATCAGACGTATACGCAAAATCTTTATATACTTGATTGTCCAAATTCAATATAAAATAAATAATCAAATACGAATAATTGATTTAAATTTTCAAAACAAAAATTGTTTTCAATTAAAAAACATACTCTTCACACTCATTCTAGGATACTACTGATCCCATCTCTAACGAGCCATTCTCATTGGATATTACTAATCCAATCTCTGATGAATTCTTTCGTTTGGTTCTAACGTGTCTTGTTCTCCGAGCTCTGTAAACCTAAGCTCTGATACCAACAGTAGTCACCTGATACTTCCCCGGTATGGAGAGAGCAGATACTTTGAGGACAAGACAGATCAGAACGCAAACAGAAGACCATTTCATTGTTTATTACAACCATTTCATCAGATTACAAGAATATACAGAGTATGAATGAATAAAATACATTCGATAAATATCAGAGATTACAGTAAATTACTGCAGCGGAAAAATAATACAAAAACACAACTGAAAAGAATATACGGATACAGAGCTTTTCGGATATCATTCCAGTTGTAAACCAGGATTCTATGAATATAATTCTGGAAAACCAAAACTACTAGCTGCCTATGTCAAAATAAGGGCACCCAGAGTTTAGGTTAAAACAATAAACTCCAGTTCAGTCATGTGACTGGTGTGAGAACTAAAACAATTATTAATCTTTATTTTAAAGTTAGGTAAATCAATGGACCACGCCGTATAACACGGAACAGGTTTCCTCCCAAGAATACCAGTGCATAAAACAACAGCGCAATGCTAAATAAAGAACAATGAAGCAATTATAAGACCCAGGTCCCATCACACAATGCAACGCAAGCCAGAGGATAGGGTTTTACCTTATAGTAGCCAAAGAATGCTTGATACGGTAAATTTCATCTTTTATTATTACTATAAGTGTATAGTGTCAAAACAATTTCAATCATAAGTATCAATCATAGACGGCATAAGTGCCCCATACCACTATATCGCCATATATAAATTCTACAATCAAAACCGCAAAATCATGTATTGGAAGTTGGATTCCCATCAGCGAACCGAGGCAAAAGATAGTCCTCTACCGATTCGATACGCTCTAGGTCGTGTCTTAGGATCAGAGCACGAGTAACCCTTGGAGTGACAGGGCCGGTCCACCGATATGGATTAAAATGCTTGAACACTGTGTTTCCCCGCCCTTTGGGGCGTCAATGAGCCAAATGACTCCATCGGCTCCACATAGTCACCGATATATCCGACGCGCCTCGCAACAGCAACAACCACACAGGTGAAAATAATATAAATGTCAGGGCTGGTAGGTCACTGACACCACCCTAGCTAGAAGGAAACGCAAGCCCTCCCTGAGGTCCTCTCCCATTTCTGGTTCACAACCGGGGTGTGAGGCTCGCGAATCAACGTTACACAAAGCTATGCCACACAGGCCGTGCTTTGATCATCAATCAAAAGACACTGCTTTTCAACAAAAGCCTTGATCATTTGCCACTTAGTCATGCCACACAGGCAATTCACTCCATGTGACTGATATCCACCAATAATAACCTCTAAGCTCCTAAGTCTCAGAGAAGGGCGTTAAGCAAGAGAATAAATTCTCCATCGCCAAATAGATATATATTTAATAGAAATCAATCACACAGAATAAAATTCAATGTCAGACACACGGTTCATTTACAAGTTCGTTCTGGGTCTGAATGAAACCGGAGGCACCTTGTACCTCGCATATCCATCGATCTCCAAGTACGTCGGGATGATCACCAACCGATTCCCTCCTTTTGGGTGTACAGCCCAATCAAGATCATCGGTAATCACCCAAACGATGTGAAGACCTCCGGTCTTCGACCACCGTCTTCATTCCCGACACATCGTCGAATAAGTTATCTAGAATGGGATAAACCCAGTTGTTACGCTATCTTTTGGCAAAATCGTCTCAACACGAATTTCTATCATCTGGAACGACTCAGGACTTGGGTATAGACTGGCAATCACTTGGATGAAGTGGCGGAGCGTTGCTAGCATGGAGTTGTGCCATTTCTCAACCTTCTGGATCGGTTCGCCCCCCTAGGAGTCGCCCCCCTAGGTCGCGATCCGATCCTAGGAGTCGCACCCCTAGGTCGCGATTCGATCCTAGGAGTCGCACCCCTAGGTTGCGGTCCGATCCTAGTACTCGCACCCCTAGGTCGAGATCCGATCCTAGGAGTCACACTCCTAGGTCACGACCTGATCGTAGGGGTCACCCTCGTAGGGGCCGTGGTTACCACGATCCGATCGTGGAGCGCATGGGGACCGTGAACCGCCTGCAGTTCTACATTGTTTTGACCTATTCTAAAGGCTATTTTCGCTACAACATGCATGGATCTTATTACACATGTCATATGACGATTTGGAGAGGGTTTCTGGACGTTTTCCACCTCTTTTTGAGATTTTTGGGATGCATGTCACATGTCCCGCGATCCGCCTGCTGTAAACAGTTATAAATACACGATTCGAAGGCATTTTCATGGACTTTTGGCCATTCTTCTTCACGGCTTCCACCATTGCTGAAGTACAAGGATTTTGCACCCTTCTTCACATAAATTCTCCTCTTCTAATCTCAATTAACACACGGATTGTGTGTCTGCATGTAACTGATTCTTGTAATCTGTCAGTATAACAATAAGATTACAAAGTGGACGTAGGCTATATCTACAGCCGAACCACAATAAAAACTTTGTGTGCCTCCTCTTTATTTACTGTTTTCTGCAATTTTGTGATCTGCGATCTGCATTTGGGTGTTAGGCCCAGATTTTGGTCTAACATTTTGGCGTGCCAGGAAGGGGCACACAAAAACTTCAATTTCTAGCTTGAAAGGAGACTCAATGGCAATCAAAAGGAAGAAAGCTGGAACTTCCATTCATGCTGATGATGCTGATGCTGAAGGCACAAGGAACGAGGCAAGCCAGGAAGCTTCCTCTCATGGAGATCCTTCTGCATACTTGACCAGAGACGAGATGGATGGAGTTCTCGCTGAACTGAGAGATCAGATGGCACGGCAAGATGATCTCCCCCAGAAACAATAGGAAATGATTAACCAATTCTTCGCTCGGATGGATGGAAGGCCGAGCAACGAACAACTCGCTGGAAATCAAGCCACTGAGGCGGCTCGCACAACCCATCACGATCGGGTCGGGTTGATCCGAGCGACCCGCGACCCTCCAGCACCAGTGCTCGGGGGCAACCTCCTCCCCATTGGAAATACACTGCAATCTACTTCAGCTCTAGACCAGATGAACACCGAAGTGCGAGCTCCTGCTCCTCAACAGCATCAACCATCCCGTGATACACCTCTGGACCGCGATTCGGATCGTGGCGCACCATCAGGCTCAAGAGCCGATCCCAGTCGGATCGCCCCCTTGGTCCACGAACCTACCTCGCGAGCTGACTTCCCTGACTCACGAACGGGTCGGATCGCCCCTCTTGGTCCATGATCCGCGACCCGCGATCCGCTCCCAGTAGCTCACAAACATCTTCCAATCTCTCCTGCACTCAATGCTGGGGGCACCAGCTCTGATCTTGGCAACTTACAACAGCTTTTTGAAGGCAATCGACTCACTGATCTGATTGAACTCCTCACGAGAGGTCGCACTTATCAAAATGACGTGGATGACATTAATCACAATCCGTTCACACAGGAAATCAGAAATTCTCGCAATCCCCCAGATTTCAAACTTCCACAACTAGAGCCCTACAACGGCAGGACAGATCCTACCGTGCATCTTATGCGCTACAAACAACATATGGAAGTTCAATCGGCATCGGAAAATGTCATGGCTAAATGTTTCCCCTCTTTCTGACTGATATAGAGGCCATGTGGATTCGGCAGCTAGAATCTGAATCGATCAACAACTGGAATATGTTGGTCGCTCGCTTTTTTGAACAATTTCGGGTCCACATCGCACGACCCAAGAACGCTATGACCTCACCACAATCAAGCAGAGGCCCAGAGAAACTTTGCATTCATTCCTAGAAAGATTCAACGTTGCAGCAGCATCAGTGGATCACCCTGAACAATCTATGGTACTGATGGCAGCGGTATCCGGCGTTCTGGATAACACGGGATTCAAGAAATCTTTGTACCGAGATCCACCACGAAATCTCGGCGAATTCTACCTTGAAGTAGATAGATTTCTGCGGGAAGAAGATGCAACTTCTGAGAAGAAAACCCTCGAAGTCAACATGCTCAAAGATGGAGAACTATCTGATTCTAGAAAAGGCAAAGGAAAGACCCCTGCTACAAATGATCGTAATGCTCCACCCCGGAAAGGGTCCAGATACGACAAGTACACTGAACTGAATGACACTCTGAGCAACATTTACATGGATACAGGGGGTGCCGCCTCCTACCCAAGGCCTCCCAAGAGGGAACCAACACTAGCACAACGCAACTCTGGCAGACACTGCATATTTCATGACATGGATGGTCATAACACTGATGACTGCAGACATTTGCGAGATCTTATCGAGGATCGGGTCAGGCGAGGAGAACTACCCGAGTACGTCAATCGACCAACAGCGCCCACACCTGCGCTACCACCACCGACTCCCCGAAGAGGGAATGATTCTGGATCGAGCAATCGCGGGATCATTATCAAATGATCCCACTCAGCGGATCCCTTCAG
Source organism: Allium sativum (assembly GCA_030737875.1). Classification (NCBI taxonomy): domain Eukaryota; kingdom Viridiplantae; phylum Streptophyta; class Magnoliopsida; order Asparagales; family Amaryllidaceae; genus Allium; species Allium sativum. Next base: position 23,477,768 of record CM060912.1, on the reverse strand, counting down.
TTTCTCGGACTCCGGTTTGTAGTTCATGGTTTTAGGCTTTTAGGCGACTCCTTGCCCCTCTTTGTTTTCCCTGCATGTAATAAAAGCAGTCACATCAGCCCACACGCACGGAACAGGCTTGTGGTCTCCAGCCGTGTCCGTTAAACGATTGCTGTATTTTCATGAATTAGCAATAAGCATTGAGCTCCGGCTCCCAACTGGATCCGTCCAGTACAAACATGAGCTCCGGCTCCCAACAGGATCCGTCCAGTACAAACATGAGCTCCGGCTCCTAACTGGATCGTCCAGTATAAACAAATTTTCATGTGCATTTCCTTGGTCGTCTTACTCTGGTAAGGCCGTCTTGGAACTTTCATGTGCATTTCCTTAGTCGTCTTACTCCGGTAAGGCCGTCTTGGAACCTTCATTGCTTTTCCTTGGTCGTCTTGCTCCAGTAAGGCCGTCTTGGAACCTTCATGTGCTTTTTCCTTGGTCGGTTTACTCCGGTAAGGCCGTCTTGGAACCTTCACTGCTTTTCCTTGGTCGTCTTACTCTGGTAAGGCTGTCTCGGAACCCCTCTAACATCTCCTCGGATGGTTTACTCCGGTAAGGCCATCTAGGAAATATTCTTGCATTGTTTGTTTTATCCTCTTGCAGGTACAAACTCCTGGTCCTCTTGGATTTCTCTGGCCTTAATACGATCCCGTGTGATCGTCGGTTTTCTGGCCTTAATAAGATCCGACGTGATCGTCGCATTCTGAATTTGTATTTCTCAGATTATCCAGAACACATCTTCCTTCAATCAGCAAGATATGTTCTGGGGGGCAACTTGTTATACTATCTTTTGGCAATGATCGTCTCAACACGAATTTCTATCATCTGGAACGACTCAGGACTTGGGTATAGACTGGCAATCACTTGGATGAAGTGGCAGAGCGTTGCTAGCATGGAGTTTGTGCCATTTCTCAACCTTCTGGATCGGTTCGCCCCCCTAGGAGTCGCCCCCTAGGTCGCGATCCGATCCTAGGAGTCGCGCACCCCTAGGTCGCGATCCGATCCTAGGAGTCGCACCCCTAGGTCGCGGTCCGATCCTAGGACTCGCATCCCTAGGTCACGACCCGATCCTAGGGGTCACCCTCCTAAGGGTCGTGGTTACCACGATCCGGTCGTGGAGCGCATGGGGACCGCGAACCGCCTGCAGTTCTGCACTGTTTTGACCTATTCTAAAGGCTATTTTCGCTCCAACTTGTATGGATCTTATTACACATGTCATATGACGATTTAGAGAGGGTTTCTGGACGTTTTCCATCTCTTTTCGAGATTTTTGGGATGCGTGCCACGTGTCCCGCGATCCGCCTGCTGTAAACAGCTATAAGTACACGATTCGAAGGCACTTTCATGGACTTTTGGCCATTCTTCTTCACGGCTTCCACCATTGCTGAAGTGCAAGGATTTTGCACCCTTCTTCACATAAATTCTCCTCTTCTAATCTCAATTAACACACGGATTGTGTGTCTGCATGTAACTGATTCTTGTAATATGTCAGTATAACAATAAGATTATAAAGTGGACGTAGGCTACATCTACAGCCGAACCACAATAAAAACTTTGTGTGCCTCCTCTTTATTTACCGTTTTCTGCATTTTTGTGATCTGCGATCTACATTTGGGTGTTAGGCCCAGATTTTGGTCTAACACCAGTCTTTCTGAATAACTCGCGTATATAATAAACAAGTGTTACGCAAACACAACATACGCCTCATTCCAATTCAGAATATTCTTTTATTCAAATATTCTTATACTTTGGGAAAGGTTCCCATCAATTTTATCAAAGATAAATTCATTAAATTTATTCTTTAATCTTCCTTTGAATATCAATTCAAACCAAAGTATGGTTTATCCAAACCAGTCGGGATTAACGAAACTTACCGAAGTAATCATTTGTTTTAATCCCCCAATCCCAACCTATTCATCCCATGAAGTAAAACTGGTAATACTTCATTTCTAACACCACGGTGTTATCGGCAAATTCAATTACCATTTCGCGTTCAAATCTAATTAAAGATTTAACTATCGCATGGAGCAAAACTGGTGGTACTCCATTCTCGATCATTTCAATCTAATTAAAGATTCATTAAAACTCAACTTGGTTTTAATCTTCCCAAAATCAATACTAATGATTGCTAAACTTGGGAAATCATATCCTGTCTTTAACTGGGTTAAAGAACCAATGCCATTTAAAACACGGTTCACGATAAACCCAAAATCACAATCTATTCCAATTCCAATTAAATACCATTTAATTGGTATACTTCATTAAATCTAAACAAAAAATTTAATCTTTTTCTCCACTGGGTTTAAGAATAGTGTTAATGAAGACACCATTGACGACAAACCCAAATCCCATTTGATATTAAATACAAGGCTCTGAATAGAAAATATATCAGCTTATATTCAATATCAAATTCTACGACCAACAAATATCGTATTAGAAATAACGATATAAATATATCTTTCAAATTTCCATAACAATATCTGTATAATCACGAAATAAAACATCGAAATATTCCAAAGACAATTTCGATTCAAATCCATTTCCACTTTATATATTGGAAATTCTGGTTATTTTCAAAACCATTTCAAATCCATTTTATTTATTTTAAAAATAAATGGGATTATAATTCTAGTTCAAAACTAGTTCATTTCGATAAAAATCTATTTTTATCTTTTCAAATATGGAAGTTTTCATTCCAATCCTTCACAAATCATTTCTTATGGTTTTACACAATTTATTGCTATTTTTAATAATTTTATCAAGGCCCGTATAGTCGATTTCCATCAACGGCCATCGAACTGCACTTACAACGACCTTTTCCAAATTTGATTTGGATATAATTCCAAATCCAACCATTAGATTTCAAATCTTTAATATTCATTAGAAAGCACTTTTCGATACGAACCCAAGGTTCCTGTTTTAAGAGAATCCGACGGCAAGATCTCCTATAATATCCATTCAAAGTCAATGGTCGAAATTCGCGAACTGCCGCAGCGCGGCGCGTTCTATTCAGGCCATTCTATATATGTAATATATATATTATATATATTTCGTCGATTTCCTTTTAAAACGTATTTTATAAATTGTTTTAAATTCGTTTTCGAAATGATTTCAACTTCATATTCAATTTCGAATCAAAATTGAATATTCCACATCATCGATATACAAATGATAATATTTTCAAAGTATTATATTTTGAAATCACTTCTTTTCTATAATCATTATAAAAACGAATATAATCGATATAAATATCGTTCACATCAAAATGGCGCATATCTAACCAACATGGCTTTATATATTTTAATAACTTCGTTATTCTATTCAACAAATGAATATTTTCTTCAACACATGAATATATATATTTTTTATTCAACACATGAATATTATTCTATTCAACACATGAATTTTATTCTATTCAACACATGAATATTTATTTTATTCAACACATGAATTTTATTCTATTCGACACATGAATTTTATTCTATTCAACACATGAATTTTATTATCTTCCAAATTGGAATGAGGCCTAATCAATTACCATATAATATTAATTATATGGATTCCCTACAACACATGTATATAATAGCAACGATAAATCATCAACCATCATCCAGAGTGCACCTCACAACTGCATAAGCATTAAATATAAATATTTAACGCTTATAACAGCCTGTCAATCAATCGATCGACATACATCTAATTATTGGGACTAGTGTATGGCCAATTTCATCCAAACACCCGTATGGGGTTTTCAAACAAACAAACACAGATTCTATTTGTGCAGTTGGGCGATGTGTAAAATTTATCGTCCCAATCCATATCAGTCAAATGGGTGTATATAAACAAATCGTCCGATTCGTTTATAACTATTTATTTTATATACACGTTAAAAATTATATTTTTAACCATAAAATAATTTATTCAATCCACATCACACAATCAATTTTTCATAACACATCAATCAAACAAACAAGCCATCCATGGTCTGTGGACGACAGGTGTCAGGTGCTGATAAGCACCGTCTGCATCCTAGTATATATTTCAACTAGAATACAAAGTAAAAGTGAGGAGTTCTCACCTACTAGCTAAACCAATCCACCGCGACTCTTCATATGTAGGAAATCTTTACCTCGCTTCCAACGAGATCTCACGTGGCATATGTTAAAAATCACATTTTTAACAACGCTACTTCCTATATAAAGATTATATTTTTATATCGTAAAAACCGAAACTTTATATAATTAAAAATCGAGTCTTTACATAGTTAAAAATTGAATCTTTATATGCTACTTCACATATATAAAAATCGAATTTTTAACGCTACTTCATATATATATATACAAATGATATTTTTTATTTTAAGGTCAAACGCATAAAGATCAAATCTTTATCTTATAAAAATTATATTTTTACCTAACTAAAAATCGTATCTTTTTCCTTGACTAAAAATATAATCCTTTTCAAGAATATAAACTTTCATAAATTAAAATATAACTTTTCTTAAATAAAAATATATTCTTTTTGTGGTTAAAAATCATTTCTTTTCAATGTTAAAAATTGAATTTTTTTAAAATTAAAATCAAATCTTTTTTACTTTTAATATATGAAATAAAACCATGTTTTTATCACCTTGTAATCTATATAATTTTTTTTTCATACGAATGCTATTAAAGATTAAACATTCTTCCATTTGAAAATCAAATCTTTCATGTTTTAAAAGCCAAATCTTTTCCTTTTTAAAAATCTGAAAATAACCATGTTGGTTTTTTTTTTATAAAAACAGAAAAATAAAAACCAATGCTCATTTAAAAAAAATTAACTTACAGTTAATTGGACATGGAAGGAGGGGGGATTTGAGATCGTCGGAGGGGGCTGAGGGGGGCGCCGGTCGTAAGTGGTGGCGGCGGGCTGTGATGCTCAGGGCGCGGCTAGGGTTTGTAGATTTGGGGGGGGGGGGTCTCGGGGTTCCTCGAACGGAGCTCGGTGGAGAGGAGAGGGAGGGGAGGAGAGGCAGAGCGGTTGAGGCGGCGTCACCTGGCGGCGGCGGCGACATGGGCGTGGTCTAGAGGAGCGATGGCATCGTTAGTTTAAGTTTTTTTTAATTTAATTCTCATTCAGATCGAACGGAAGTGAAGGGAGGGAGAGAGAAGGGCAGAGAGACGAGTTGGTCAATCATATATATTAAAATATATATTTTATTTATTTTAATTTCAAAAAGTTACTTTTTCATTCGAACCCCAAACCGAACCCAACGACTGTCGCCCCTAGCTAAATACCCCCATTCCGAATGCAATGGAATATGTATCGCAAGCTGATTCGATCGTTTCGGTCAGTTTTTGTCAAAATCAAAATATAAATCTATATATTCAATTTGAACGCGCATTTCAATTTACCGGGGGCCACATACGAACCCCAAAAATTCCCGAAAAATATTATCTAGCTTCGTATCGATGATACGGTTCTAACAAAACTAATTTCATCAAATTTGAAGACCGTTTGAAAAATGACCATTTTCTGGTTGATCGAGATTGACTTTAACTGTCAAAACACGTTTTTCTTTGCCATGCTCACATACTGATTCGAAAAATTACGAATTTTGAAATCTAGCAATAATTTGACATCCCGAATCCAAATAAAATGGTTTCGTCGAAAGCCGAGGTCGTTTGCAAAATTTCCATTTTTAAGGGCCAAAATTCTATAGCGACTATTCTGAATTTTCAACTGGGCATAACTTTTTATTCCCGCTTTGAAATTTCAATTTTTCGGATTCGTTGGAAAGATATTCTCAATTAGATCCTAATATTTTTGGTTTCACTAAAATCCGGTTTATTTTAAATCCTGTACATTAATTTGAACTTTGAAATCGAATTTTCAAACTACCGCGCCGTTTTCAATTCCTTTTATAATCAAAAATAATTATTTATATTCTAACGACGATCTATATAAATATATATGTTCTAATTCTATTCAAAATAAATTTATCGTTGTTATTATTTAAAATAATCATTTTAAATATTCAAAATTCACTAAAAGTGCCAAAATAAAAATTTTAAATTGGCTCAGATTTCCGGGTTATTACAATTTCAATATATTAACTTTTAAACCAATTTTAAAAGTTCAGTAATCTTATTTTATCTGTATTTCCAAACCCAAATAAATTTAAACTAAATCTGTTAATTATATTAATATTTTAACTCAACAAAACTATTTGACAAGTTTATTGATTTATTCACAGTTTGTCCAATTTATTTTCTTAATATATTAACCCTTATATTACATATTTAAAATGCTAGTTGTTTAAACATAAAAATCTAATATTTAATAAATTTGAAATTAAACCAGACTTATCCATTTAGAAATCCTTTTTAAATATATTTAAAAATCCATATTTCAATGTGACTAAAAATACGGGTGGTTACATTTTATGTTTACTTATTATTACAATTTCTCTACAAATAAACATGTTATTAATACCTTAGTTTCTAGGTATATGAAATGTGCTAAAAGTATTCCATAGGAATATTAGTTCATAGGAATTAAAAAAAATTATTTATGCTTCCTTATGCATAAGAATTTTATTTAATACAATTGTGCAATTTTTCATAACAAAGGGCATCATTTTGCAAATTGCACTGGGCATTGTGAACCCTAGACCAGCTCTGCAACGACTGAGACAAAAATATAACTTGTATGGTATTATGATCAATGTTCGGAGGTTAAACTACATGTATGTAAGTAAAAAAAAGTACATTAAGAAACCAAAAAAAATGTAGTTGTTTGATTTTAATATAGTGGTTGTGTCATTATGCAAATAAATATAATCACTCGGCTCTACTTACATGTGTTAACTGCGCACATATAAAGCTAAAGAAAAAAATACACGTAGAATAAGCAACTTTAATTAAAGACTTTGAAATTTTACTAGTCAAATAAAACGCTCCAGATATAGTCATATAGCAGTTTAGTTTGCGGTTACTTGCTTGAAGTATCCCTTTATGTCCATTGCTAGATGTTTAGCAATCATATTGCTATTTTGTTATACATTTGAACCCCACATTTTTATACATTGTCTGTTTTATACTTATTTTGAAACCTTGATCAGCCTTTAAGAATTTTTGCCTTCAAATTCAACTTTATATAGTTGTTTCCATTTTATTTTTTCAATTTATTTTCGATATTTCACATAATCTTTACAAATCATCCATCCGACGACGTCATATTTTTGGTAGATCCGACCAAGTTTTTGATAAAAGCAAGCAATGATGCTAATATGTTAATTTTGCCTTTTAACAATTTCAAAATGATTAGATTTCTATTTTCTAGAATCCCCTGGATTATACATATATTCTTTGTTAATATCAGTTTTATTGGTGTACTGTCTACTTGCTCTCTTGACAGTTCTATTTGATAAATGGGAATTTTGCATGTAATTCTCTATTCTTATAATTGGCACCTAAAATAAAACAATGGTTAGTTAATTTCTAGTGGTATAATATTTAGTGTTTCAGTTATATTGAATTTCTGTATGAAACAATATATGAAATTGATTTATTTTATTATGAAACATTAGCTTTTAGATATTTTGTTAGAGACTGAGATGTTGATAGTGTTGGTTTTGATGAAAAAACCTTGTTTCAACTTTTTTTCCAATTATTATTATTATAAAATATATACTAACATGGTTATCTAATATATATATATATATATATATATATATGTAGGAAATCTATGGAGGCAATGATTATTGAAGACTGTATAGTTAAGAGAATCAAGATTATAAAGTAGAAGAGTTCAAGATTCAAGACCCATGAGTATCAAGAATTCAAGAGTTCAAGAAATATAGAGTAATTGTGTCTACTTTTCTTTTTAAAACTTTGGTTAGCATTGAGTTTTGATTTCAAACTTAATTCCGATTTCAAAATCATTTCCTTGATTTCAAATCTATTTTTCAAGTGATTACAAAATTACTTCCTTATTTTAAATTTATACTTCTTTACATTTATAAATATTTTAACTCCTGCAATTTATTTTAATTCCTTTTTTTTAAATTATACTTAATATATTTTAACTCCTAATTTAGATAATTTTTACTTATAAATTTAATACTAATTTTATTATAGTTACTTATATTTTCAATTTCCTTATTTATATTAAGTTTTGATATATTCATATTTTTATATTCATATTTTTATATCATTTTATATTTAGTTTTTAATCATTTTTTAAAGTCATTTTAATATATGTGTTCAAATATATTTTTACTTAATATATTCTATTTCAATACAAAGGAACGTAGTTTATTTTAACTCAGGAATGTCCATAATTTATTTAAACATTATTTGTTTTGGTTTAAATTTTTATTTTTTATTTTTTATAGGGGGCGTCGACATACAACTTTGTGTATGTTTATATAGAAGCCTCTAAATTGGTTTTTTTTGTTTGAAAAGTTGTGCCTTTTGAATTCAAATCTTTTCTGAAATGAGTGGCTGTTGGAAAACTATACAAAGGATTCAAAGTTCGAATTTTTTAACTACATTTCATCTCCTTCTTCTTTCTTAAATTCTACTTAATTTCTTAACTTTCTGCACTTATACTCTGCCAATTTCTATAGAAATTATACCATTTTTCTTCCCTTTTAATTCTACATTAAACTCTCTTTGAAATTCAAGTGCTACTCAAGAGTAGCAAGTTGTTTGTAATCAAAGATCGCAAGTTCAGGTCCTATCGAGTCAGTACTACAAAAATTGTAAGAGAAGTGTGTGATGGTGTCCCATAAAAAATCTAATAGGTACGATTGAATCCCAATAATTGACTGGGTGAAAAGTTATAGCCTTGAAATCAATTAAGTCTCATTGTACTTGGAATCAGTTGGGGAGTACCCTTGTAGCCCTCAATTCAAGGATTGTAATTATATTTATCGAACAAAAATCCACATCAATCTAGCATTGTGTGGGACTGGATGTAAGGGTGTCCTGAACCAGTATAAAATCCTGTTGTGTGCTTTTCTTTTACTGCTTTCTAATTTATTTTCTGCATCTGTGATTGATTGTGTGCTATCTGTAATTGGTATAGCATTCTGTTTAATCCTAAGAGATTTCAAGAAATTTACAAGAATCTATCAAACACTATTCAACCCCCACTAGTGTTTAATTTGCCTTAAGATCCTTAATTTGCATCCCCAGCACATTTATCAATTGTGTTCACAAAAAAGGCACCTATCAAATTGTGCTTTCAAATGAATTTGTAATTATTTTCTTTGTATCGTTTTTTCAATACTGTTGTAAATGGTTACTTGTGCAATAACATTTAAAAAAAATCTTAACAGCTCTAATGTTGAAACACTATGGGTGGTTGAACCATATGTTTTGTTTACAGTTCATAACAAATTTTCTTCGGAAAGTTAATCAATGATGAGGTGATCAAAACAAAAGTAAAAATTATTATCATCTTTACTCCAGCTAGTTTATGTTCTTCATCTTAAACTATACTCATTTCATAAATATGAAAGTAAAATGGTTCTAATTAAGTTAAATCACACTTTATATTCTTCAAATTCCATTAATTTCTATACTAAAATGTACCTCGAAATAAAGACTGGCTAAAAACAACTTATCTCCAAAATAGTCATATCATAAATTATGCTACAATTAAGTTTGTTTCATTTTATATTTGTTAACTTCATCATTGGTGGCTTGAAATAGTGTAGACAATGAAAATAAAAGCATCAAATTATCTAATAGCCACATATTCATCGAAGTTAGAAAGATTTTAGATAAAACTTGTTGAGCAACGATTCAATAATCCCTCTAGTGTAGGCATATGATAGCTTCTTGAAAGCATCTACTTTAAAAAGGAAATGCAAAGAAATAATAAAACAAAGTGAGTGCAAATAAAGTAATAACACAAAATTTTAGTATAGTTTGTTATCATTATAACATGTTATAATTTGATGTGTTTTGGACTTTTGCATATTTGGTTGTATCTGGACTTTGTAGGCTTTTGGAAAGAAACAGATAATAACAAAATGGAACTAACAATTCACGTATTTGGTTTGTTATATGGGTAGTAGCTACTGCTATGGATAAAATTTGAGTGAATTTGGATCGTAGTTCGAAAGAATATAGACATGAATTGGAGTTATTTTTAAACAAAGTTTTTTCCAAATCTATAAGAAAAGATATACTAAAATGCCCTTGTAAGAAATGTTGCAATCGCTATTTTAACGATAGGTATACTATTAGTGGTGTAACAACATGAATTTCGATAAACAGATTTTTTATGAAAAATCCTAATCTATCGAAGCTCAAGTTGACTTGTCTAGTATCCTGTAGAAAAGATAGAGATAATAAATATATCAGAGCTCAACACAACAGAATGTATAACATATTATAATCAAATATAGCCTTACCGAAAGGATGACACTACCTAACAGGTGTCCAAAGGCTACCAAACTCTCTACCAATACTCTAACCTACGAGTATGTTATGAAGAGGAGGTCAAAACACAAGTTTTGGTGAGATGAATAATCATGCATTATAAAATAACACTACGTATACTGTTTAGTTACAATTTCTATCATTATTAGGTTATTTGGGTTAGCAACTATCTGGCTCTGCACTAATGTCATACCCATCTACTCTCCAGTAGATTAAACCTAATTTAATATATATGTACCTATGCCAAACATCTCAAGGTACTCCCCATAGTACCCCCTCATATGGTCTCCACCATCATGCCATGGAAGCATGCACAACCTCCATCCCTGTGCCACGTAAGCATATCCTCGTATCCGAACTCCTCGGTCGAACCTCGTCTCGACACACAGTAATGCCCTAATGTATACAATACACCACCCAGTGTGCGTAACTAGACCCTCACACGAACGTACTGCCTAATCTAACCCGAGATCCCTAATAAGGATTCATCTAATGCAAGGAACTCGGTCGGGAGCTTTCGGTATCTGTAAAGGATAGCTTTGTTAGGCCTATGTTACAGATATCCACATATGGTCGGTCTCTTTTCACGGTGGTTATGGCCCTCGTTGGCCTCATCCTCGACTAATGAAAGACTAAATCAAGAGCTAATGACGTGCTCCTATCAACTAATCTAACATTCAATTTGGCTTATCCCTCAACTAACGTCTCGATAGTGAAAGATCATTGGTCTGTTGGTTTAGCTTTTACTCTTGCTGCATCACACTAACTACCAATGATTGGTATTTGGCGATTATTGTGCCTAATTTGGTCTTGACCACCTCCTCTAAAAGCGAGGAAAACCGTCGAATCACCTAACGCCATCTGCCACATCCTTCTGACTGCCACTCCCCAGTTGTAGTCAAGGTATACCATAGATGGTGCAACAGACCTGCCTTTGAGCGACGACTTCATCTGGTTATTTCTTGGAGGGTCGTCTTAGAGTACCCTACCACGACTCGTAAAAGCCATATTCTTTCCTCTAGTCCCACAAAATAATCAGTTGGATGTGCTCCTCTTGTGTCTCCAAACACTGCGATGATCTATCCCGTTAGGTTTTTCATCTCCGTAATACAGACTGGTCCAAGTGCCTTACGCCATCACGTTATTAGATCCTATATCTAATCTTTTAATCATGCACTTGCTGTAACTTATCACACTGCTAACTAACTTGATTATTTACGTTTTCATTTTCTATTCAAGTTGATGGTTTATTAGCTTCTATTTGGCCGCTACTTCCCTTAATCAACCTCACGCCGCCGGAATGAACTTCTGCTTATTATTATTACATTCATTAAACTTAATGCTCCTAATTATAAGTTTATTAATAATAAGCCTACTTCATTCTTTCTTATTTAATTATAACCTTATGTTATGTCGCAACCACAACCGTTGATGTGGGTTTGCTTATTAACTTAGCTCCCTTAACTAAGGTTTATTAATAAGTTATTTGTTCCTCATTAATTATAACCTACGTTATAATTCCACTTGTCCTAAGGACAAGTCTACCTATTATATTTCGTTCTAATTCATATAATTAATTACTATAGGTTATATTTCCCATTCATCGCATTCTCCTTAGGTTCCATATTATTTAACCGAACCTTTACTTTTGTAACCATTCTTTATTTACCATCTTGTACATTTTTATTATTAAAGGAAATTATTTCACACATTTTATTAAATTGGTTAGCGGAAATGTATAAAAATCTATTTCCATAATATACGTTAATTAAGATTTGTAGTACCAAGCTATTTCTTTTATTTTCATCATGTGCTTTTTATTTTATTTTTGAAATTGGGTAAATTTTTATTGATAGCCTGAAAGCCGGCTCGGCCCACAGTTACATAGCTTGTTCATACATACGGGTATCACAACATAATACATCCAATACTCCACTTTTCACTTTACTCAAACATTCTCTGAAAAAGCAAAATCTAAAAGCAAAAATTAGGGCATAGCTACATTCATGGTGGACATAAATTCTCTCATCTCCTTCCTTCAGTCGCTTGCTTCCAATTCTACTTCGCCAATAGCAATAGTTCTCGTTTCATTGCTTTGGTAAGCAGCTTCGTGTTGATTCTTCCAATTATGACTGCAATTTTCCTATTAATTATGCCAACGTTTACTAATACATCCCTCATCTTCCTCTTGAAAGCATGGGTATTTCTTTCTCTCCGTGTCTGCCACACTGCCACTGCGAGGCCAATCTTGCCAATTTCTACCAATAATTAAGAAATGTGTCTTCCATCGTTCAGGTAGTTAATATCCTCCTCTAAATTACCAATTTGGGTCAGTATTGAAACATTTAATCTTTTGAATGGCCCATAGTTGTCTACTGAATTGGCATTCGAAAAATAGGTGATTTAGGGTTTCAAGGGCATTGTTGCACAGAACACATTTATCTTCATCAATTATACCCCAACTAAATAAAGGGCACTATTGCACAGAACACATTTATCTTCATCAATTATACCCCAACTAAATAATCATTCTTTTGTGGGCAGTCTGCGTAACACCGCCTTGTACATTGTCTACGCCATTTTTGGTGGACATGATCGTGTCCATATTACTTTGCTCCAACTAACTTCAGGGTGTACTTCTCTGATGCTTTCCCATACATTACTAAGCTTAAATTTTCTTTCAACCCATATCATGTCTACATTTCTCTCTGGCTAAATTTTCTTTTCATTGAGTTCCTTAGTTTGGTTTCCATCCACTAAATTGATACTACAGTCCCACGTTTGATTTGAGATAAGTGAACTAATTGTAACGTTAGGTGCACCATAGGCGGAGTAGTTGTCCTAGCCATATTTATCAATTAGGTTTAGCCGCTTAAGCCATGGATCTCACCACAAATCAGTTGAGTTACCATTGGCGATCTCTCGTTGAATTCTTGATTTAAATTGGTTTCTCAGTTTCAACCAAATTTTCCACACCACCGACGAGTTGTTATCAATGTCTGATATCCAAAAATTAGTTTTCATGTTTTGGGCCCGCATCCAAACATCCCATAAATTTTTAGAAGAAATTAATTTCCAAGCCAATTTTCACCCATAAACCTTCTTAAGCTCGAATAAGTTTTTCAGCCCAACTCCCCCTTCTTTCTTGGGCCTGCAAAGTAGTTTATAACTGTGTTTATCTTACCATACTCTACATCTTGAGAAATCAATTAAGTTGATGAGGTTGGCTAGTAACCCCATTGAGCGAAGCATGTGTGAGATGAAACTTCTATTCACTCTATCATAAGCCTTATGAAAATCAATCTTTAGCCTCAGTTTGTTTGTACCTTTTGTATTAAAATCTCTAACTAATTCATGAGCCATGAAGGAGTTTTCTGAAATAAATCTACCTTTGATAAATGCACTTTGACAGTGAGAAATTAAGGCAGGTAGAACAAAATTCAATCTATTGCATATAATCTTGCTCAAGATATTGTAAACCACAGTGCAATAGGAAAAAGGCCTATAATCTTCAATTCTAGTTGGATTTTGGACTTTGGTAATAAATGAAATGAAAGTGTGGTTTATCTCTCTTATGAATTCAACTGTATCCAATGCTTCTTGATATGAAGCTAACAAATGTTCTTTTAGGTGTTCCTAGTGCAATCTGAAGAAGGCTGGCCCCATGCCATTAGGTCGGGGGCTGGAGCCGTTGCAGATGGAGAAAACAACAGTCTTCAGTTCCCTCATGCTAATCTTACCACCAAGCATCAATCTGCCTTAAGTAGTGAACTGCCTTTGACACTCAATGATGGGTAAGTCTTCTTCACACTTGCCATTGAAAAGCTCTGTTTAATAGGAAATAGCTACGTCTTCTAACTGTTTGATTTGTTGTGACGAGTCTCCCTGTTCATTTAAATTGTTTAGAAGTACTATAATGCTTTCTTCGCGACATTTTAGTATAAAAAAATTTAGTGCATTCGTGTCCCTGCGTCAGCCATTTTTCTTTAGCTTTTTTGTTTCAAATCCAGTGATTTTAGTTTCAGTGTTGTCTTGAGTTGTCTTTGCAAATCATAGTAGTCACTGTTGAGTCCTTTAGTTAATGGGTCTGCATCAAGTAACATCTGTGTCTACTCTAGTTGAGCTTGAAGGCTTTGGATGTGGCCTCCCTCTTTTGGCCGAGTTTTATTCCAGTTTTTCAGATTGAGTTTGCATTGTTTTAGTATCATTACCAATTTGAACATTTTGTTGCCTTTTGGAATGGAGATATACATGAAATTGACAACATCATCATAGCCCTGAATCAAGTACCAATGGTTTGCAAATCGAAAGTGCTTACCCTTTGAATTGTTATTGGCATCATTAAATCAAACTAACAAACGGGAGTGGTCACTGGTAGAAGAGGCTAAGACTATGGAATGGAGACCATTGATCTGGTTTAACAAATTTGAATTTGCGAGGGCTTGATCAAGTCTTGATGTGATTTTCTTGGCCTTACCACTTCTCCATGTGTACTACAGACCTGAATGGGGTATCTCTGACAATTGACTAGCTAACACACAATTGTTGAATTCTGAAACTTGGGAAAGCTGGAGGGTAAGTCCTCCTTTCTTTTCACTTTTACGCAATACTGCATTGAAATCTCCCAAAACAAGCCATGGGGATTGAATGTTTTTGGCATTGGCTACTATATTATTCCAAAGCAATACTCTTTTAGATGCAAGGTTGCTTGCATAAATGAATGATATATATAACTCCAGCTCCCTACATTGTTTGCACGAATAGTAACTTGTTGCTCATCACTATTCACAGTAACTCGTTTCCAGCACACTATGTTCCAAAAGATTACAACCTTTTTGGGAAGCATTTAAATTATCACTTAAGTCCGATGTGTCAACCATTTGAGTTTTGAAATATTATAGGTTTTCTTGAGTAAATTTATTTTCTAAAATAGTAATAATAGTGGGCTTATAATTATCCCTAAAGTTATAGAGCTCTAACTGACGAGTGTCATTGTTAAGATCCCTAACATTCCAACATAAGATTAACATTAATGTTTAGTGGCTTTGCTCCTAGTAAATAGAGCATCACCAACTAAAGTACCTGTGGAAGTAACTTTCTTACCTTCATGTTTGAATTGAGAATCATATTTTTCATTTAGTGTAGTGAGATTGTTGATATTTACTTCGTTGTTGCTTTCCTCCTCAGACTCCCCAATATGGATTTCGATATTCTGAATATCATCTAGCAAATTTGGTTCCTTATCTTCCTCCTTGTCTGTAACAACCCGCATTTTACGTAATGAAAGATCGTAAAATATTTTTATTTTATTCCCTGAGGGTCGGATCTGATATACACGTAAATGTGTATATTTTATCCGCTTATTTATCTAGTTTTCTATTTAAAATAATTAAAATTGTGTATTTATAGCTGTGTTTTCAGATTATTGATAAAAAGCTTGGTTTAGAGCATTTGATGGATAAAGCATGAAGAATTTGCTTAAAAAGAGTGATGTTGAAATTACTAAAGCTTGAAGAATGGTTACAAATAGAGTTCAGTTGGGTAGATTTGGCTCACTAAAGACTAATATTGCGTTCACATTAGCTCATTTGCAAGGCCTCTCACTCTACAGCTGCGTTCACACTAGCTTATGTGTTAGTTGGGCTAATTCTTTAGTCCTACATTGTGGAATTTGCCAAGTAGCCTTTGTCATATCAGCTATAAATACACTTTATCTCATTCATTGTAAAACACACTTAGTTTTATTCTGTAATCTTTCTCTTGGAATAAAACTATTCTTCCTCTGTTCTACTTAGTTTTAGTTTTATTTATGTTCATGTTATTTAATTTCTGTTTTTCCTCTTCTTTAGCTATGTCTAGCTAATCCCCTTTGATTAGGGGGTGATGACGCTAATAGATATGATTCAACATGAATCACATAGCCAATAGATGAGGACTTTATATATGTAGATCTAGATCTGAATCAAGGGTTAGATCTGAACCTTCATATTCTGCGTCGTTTAAGAGCTATGCTCCTTC
The DNA here is from genome assembly GCA_030737875.1 of Allium sativum. Taxonomy (NCBI): domain Eukaryota; kingdom Viridiplantae; phylum Streptophyta; class Magnoliopsida; order Asparagales; family Amaryllidaceae; genus Allium; species Allium sativum. Next base: position 23,461,281 of record CM060912.1, on the reverse strand, counting down.
ACAGGGTATATTCGTGTTCGATCTAACAATAATCAGATTTAGATCTAATTTAAGGTTTTTAGAAATTAATTTGTGAATCTGTCCTGATAGTCTATGGTTGTTTAAGAGCTCAGCTCCTGCATAGGCTATGCTTGTCGTTATTTACTTATTTGTTTCTAAGAATCTATTTATCGTTGATTCGTGTTTGTGACAGAAACATGAATTAGATCTATATTTATTTGTTGGCTATTGATGAGTGTGAATCTAATCTATGTCATTATCCCCTAATTGCTTTCTCTTATTAGATAAATCTCTCTTTTTTATTTAATTGCTGTTATTTTCTGTGTTTTCAATCAATCAAAATTCTGGAATAACTTGATTGGATTTATTAATTAAAATATTTTTGGTCCCAGAGTTCGACACCCTCTACAACAATCCTTGTTGTTTAGGAAAACCGAACGGATTTTACAGTTGTTTACAATTGCAAAATTTGTTCGCAAACAAATTTTGGCGCCGTTGCTGGGGACCAAAATAATATTTTTATTTTTAAATCCTTCGGGTTGTAATTTTCTTTTTCTTAATATAAAAAAAACACAAAAAAATATTTTTATTTTATTTTGTTCCCTTTTGTTTTCTAGCATAGATAAAAAAAAATCTTGTTGGTTGATTTGGTATTTGATTTGTGATACCGTATATCTACCAAATAAGAGAAAAAAATTCTTGCCTTTTGTTTTGTTTCCTTTCTTTGTTGCTTTCCTTCTTTCTTGACATCTCTCCATAAATTTTTTCCTTTTTACAATTTTTATAAATAAAGAAACAAATCTTTTTGTGATTTTCTTTCCTTCTCTTCTATTTCTCTTCCTCCTTGCAATTGTTTCACAAATTGATTTCTTTCCAAGTTTCTAAAAAATAAAATTTTGCCAATTTTTCTAATTAATGTCCATTCAATTTCTTTCCATCTATTTCTATCCTAATCTTTCATTTACTTCTTTCCGATTTTTCTTCTACACAATCTCTTCTCTCTCTTCTATTTTGACAACAATAAAAAAAATTGCATTTTTTTATTTATTTCTTTCCACTTTTATTTGCATCTTCCTTCCTTCTTTCAACATTTCCATATAAAAAATTTCAACTTTTCTAACAATTCCTTTCTTTTAATTCTTTACTTTTTCTTTCAAATTTCTTTCCACCTTTCCACACCTCTACTTTTACATCAATTCTAATTAAAAAAAAACTTGCAAATTTAGTTTGATCTCTTTCCTTTTCTACTTTCTTTTCTATTCATTACCATTCTTTCTTCATTTATTTCCTTCCCTTTCTTTCATTAATTTCGTTCCAATTTCTTTCCCCTCTTTTCCATTATTTCTTTCCAAATTTCTACAATCTCTTTCTATTTTTCAGCAATTCTCTTAAAAAGAAAAAAATTGCTATTATTACAATTCCTTTCCTTTCTTTTCTTTAATTTCTTTCCAAACTTCTCTACTTTCCATTATTCCTTATATAAATACATTCCTTTTCCCAAAATAAAAAAAATAAAAAAACTTTTTCAATTCTTTCCAATTTTCTTTCTTCTGTTCTACATATACCCCATCCTCTTCCTTTGTTTTTTCTTCTTCTCATAGTTTATAGTTCTCCCTGTTCCCTTTAAAAAAAATCCTTTTCTCTTCTTTGAATTTTGTAAGTTGGTTCTAGATTTCTTTTCCCAAATCCTTTTTTTAAAAAAAAAATTTGTTTTCTTTGTTAGTTATATATTTTCTTGTGTTTCTTAAAAAAAGGAAGAAAGAGATTTCATCTCTTTGTTTAATTTTTTTTATTAGCCTTAGTTTTCTTTTGTTTTAGTGCCATTTTAGTTTTCCTTCCCCAAAAAAAAAAAGTCAAAAAAGAGAGAGAACTCAAACAAAGGCCAAAGCAGAAAGAATTCAAGGCTCAAGCAAACAAATCAAGGAATCAAACGCAAGCAAAGAAATCAATTCAAAGGCCAACGAGAAGTGAAGAGTTCAGCCAAGTGATTTGCAAACAGATTTGATTGGAGCGGTTGCACACCAAGTGGGGTGTGAACGCGCTAGCGCGACTCAACTGCACTGGACGGACTGCCGATCATGGTGAGTATTTTCTAACTCTACAGGGATTGCTGCTGCAAAGAAAAGTATATAGAAATCGCTTGTAAAAATCTTCTGCAGGAGATTGGCTTGCTTGTAAAAAAAAATTTATTTCTGCAATTTCCTATTCTGTGACTGTTCTGAGACTGTTCATTCTGTGACTGAATATTTTGCCTGTTGATGTGTGGTTTAAAATTTTAAAATGAATGTGGGATTAATTGAAAAGTTTATTTTTGAAATCGAATCGAGAATTCCCCAAAGCTCATAGGACAAAATATTTGTTAAATTGACAATTAGGATTGATACTCTCTGAGGTGTCTAAGGAACGGTAGAGTCTAGAACTCAAACAGGTTCTTAAACCTTCAGTCGTGTTTCTACGGTGATTCGTGGCACACTGATAACCCTTGTCCGAACCTGGCCCAGACTTGTATTCATATAATCCGAAGTTGTTAATTTTAACATATTTTTTAGGAGCTTCTTTAGAGCCACAACTTTGCAACCGATTTTTTGACGGAAAACTCTCTACTTCTAGTACATGCGCGCTTGCCCCATGTACAACCAAAATTGCAATTCTTTTCAAACTTTAAATGATTTTGGTTTCAATTCAAATCAGACTGAATTTCAAGCTGAAATTTTTTCGAATAATTTCCACCAATCTCATCAAACGGTTGTACCCCAATATGAAAACTGTCATTCTATGATTAGTGAGAATTTATCTGAGGCGAGACGACTGCTAGCGCAAATGGCTAAGCAAAGTGCTGAAAATCAAAACAATTGCAACATGGGTTTTAATGAAATTTTTGAAAACCAAAATGATTTTCATAATACGAGTGGATGCCAAATGTTGGTTATCGAATATGAAAAATGTGTTGCGAACAAGCTTAATTTTTGGCGATGTTGGTTTTGGAAAATAAATAATGGACGACTTCTAAGAGATGAGGTGGATGAATTTTTAAGGTCAACCAGTGAGGAACACATTGAAACGACGAATCTTAAAAACGACATTTTGAGGTCTAATGTGTCTACCGATTTTATTGACGAGGGCCTGAGTGAAATTGATAAATTATTGCATGAAATTTGGATTTATCGTGAGGAAATCAAGGAATGGGCGCGAACTTTTAATGAAAAACAAGCTTCTGAAATAAAGATATCAAAAACATGCGTATCATTGAACAACTGTCTCAATACACCATTGAATTTTGGCAAAATCTAGAAAATAAATTACTTGAGGGAATTAATGATGTTGATGACTTTGAGGATTCCATGAAACTTGGCTTGACTTACATCGAAGAACTGGCTCAAAGAATGGACAATAGCGAACAAGTTTCTTATCGGATTGTTTATCAAATTTCTCTCCTTCAAACTGAAGTTACAAACTTGTTCAACAACTATAAATCTCAATCTAGCAACAAACAAGTTTCTACCAATGTTTCTTTTGAACCAAATAGTCAGCCATTAACTTCATCACAACAGTACATAACGATTATTGATGATTCTGACGATATGACTGTTGATGAAAATGAAAATTTTGAAAAATCTCTGGTGCAAATCTCTGATTTCTGTGAAACTGAAATTCAAACTCAAACTCAAACTGATGCTTCTGCTGAAAATTCAACTCTTACTGAAATCGAAAATTTTCAACTAACAACTTTTGAAATTGATGAAAATCTTAATGAATTTGTTGAAATCTCGGTTGTCGATTTGAACTTAAATTCACTTGAAAACAAAGACGTCAATCTTCAATTTGATCTTCCTCTCTCAAATTCTGAAAATTTTGAAAATATAGCAACTTTAGATTGTCAATCTAAAAGAAATGATGAAGTTGGTAATAACTGTTTGAGAGAGGATGACTTTGATGAACAAAAACTTCTTGAACTAAGTGACGATAACGTTGTTGGGCCTGAAATTGAAAATGAAACATTTGAAAATCTTGAAATTCTTGAGGTTGACAACAACGAAACTACTGAACGTGATTTTAATCACGATGACGATTTTTCTAAAATTGTTGAAACTCCTTGCGACTTGATCGATTCAACTGAACCTCACTGTGATCACCTATTTTTCAATGATAAATTTCTACAGCATATGAACTCTTTCTGGAATAACACTGTTTTTAAGAAAACACGATTTCGAAATTTAATGAAAATTCATTTGTTCGGTTTTGACTTTGGATTTATGAATGAACCTTTAGTCCACAACATTTCAAATAACAAAACAAAACTGAACAATATTTCTCAAAACAAGTGTGGGGGTGAGAGTGATGCACACGTCTCTCAATTTATACATCATCTGAACAAATCAAATTTTGTTTTTGAAACTTTTACTGAACCCCAGCTCGATGACCTCTCTTTAGCTGCTACAGAAATTCAATTTGATTTTAGGATCAATTGTAAGCTCAAAATTTTAAAATTAGCAACTCAAACTTCTGAAAAACAAGATTTGTTTTTCCAAATCAGACATGTAATATAAAATCCTTTATGATTTGGTTTTCTGTGCTTCAGCTGTGTCTCATAATCTTGGTGAGGCCGATCCATTGGTCCATTGTGGACCGGTTCATCTATTCGATGACTGCGTATTTTCTGCACGTGTACCCGGTAAGCCGTGCTGACCCTCTTATTTTATTTCCCTTTCACTAAGATATGACTGATTAACGACTGTGAGGACACGGTCACACTCAAGTGTGGGGGGAGTTTACATTACATCAGCAATCAAATTTTATGAACTAGGTCATTCATTGAACAAGGATTAACTTAAATTCATAAATAACACCTTGGTTCTTGTTTGATAAGTTGAATTGTTGGGTGATGGGAATGAACATTATTTATTCATTGAATTGTAATGTGTCTTTTTAAGATGCTAGCTTGAGACTGTGTAGACGTTAGTCGTGTTCTGGAGTAAGCGTGTCAACCCTTGTTATACGTGTTAGAATGTGCAAGTAAAAATAATCAAAAAAAATCAAGAAATAAAAATGATTTTGCACCTACATTTGTTGGATTTTCTGAGTTCGTTTTCAAGCATAATATTTTCTTTTCCACTCAAATTTTCAAAATCGTAAGTTCTAAAATCCACTTGGCCCAATTAAGGAGAAATGACTCATTGTAGCGTTCTTCTTCGATACCCCACATTATTCAAACCCAAGTTTTAGTCGAATTACATCCATGTTTCGACAAGTTTTTCTTATATTGGTATACTTAAGAACCTTGTACTGATTTATTTTCAAAGGTTCAGAAACGTCACTTTTTATACCAATATTGCACTACCCACTCCGTACTTGTTTTAAGGTAGGATAACCATATACCACATCTTATTTTATATGGGTTATCTATCTTACGAAACTTTGTTTATCATTCCTTTCAGCTTTTTGTATAACATCAATCCAGACTTGTGTGTTGAATTAAGGTTATAGAAGTAGAGTAACTAGGGCACAAAACTTTCCTTTCATGAAGTGTTGGTTTAGTAGAGGAGGAATCAAATGAAATAATGTACGGTATCATTCCATTCCATCTCCACTCATCATTCATTATTCAAAAAAAAATGAAAAAAAAGGGAAAAGAAAAGAAAAAAAAGAAGAAAAAAAATGAAATAAAGAGAGAGTCTCTCTGAATAAAATAGTCATTCACCATTCTTGACTATAAAAGCATCCAATTCCATTCCATCCACATCCATTCTACTGTACTTGGAAGTGAGGATTGTAGAAGACGAGATGAAAGGAAATAAAAATGTTCATATGTGCCTAAGTATTACTTTATCTTTTGTAATTTGAAGTTCAACTAATACACTTGCCCTCTTATCTAGAATATTTTTAGAACTTACAAAATTTTCCTTCATCTATGCATAACTTATATCCAATACATTACAGTTACATTGGTGCAAAATTATTCAAAAAAAAAAAAAAAGAAATGATTGGGTGCACATTGTCGATGTGTAGAACTTTGGTTGACACTACGCTCTTAACCTTCAAGACAATTACAGTGTTATCAAGGAATTACGATTCAGCTTGAAAATTTGTATTCATTTTTGCACTAATTATGGGATGGACAATTTGGGGCTAAACCGTTATTATTGAAGTTAGGTGAAATCCTTGGAATATGAAAGACCTTAAATATATTGTTTGATTAATCCGCGTACACAAGATGCTTTGGATTTTGTGGGTAGTACCCGCTGAAAACCCTCACGAGACAACACTCATCCTACTAGGGACACCTAGGGGTTTAACGGCTTGTTGCATACGCTAAATGCAATCGTGTTTCCTACGAAAGTGTGACATATCTTAGTTTAGTTTATTCGAGGACGAATAAAAAGATAAGTGTGGGGGTATTTGATATACACGTAAATGTGTATATTTTATCCGCTTATTTATCTAGTTTTCTATTTAAAATAATTAAAATTGTGTATTTATAGCTGTGTTTTCAGATTATTGATAAAAAGCTTGGTTTAGAGCATTTGATGGATAAAGCATGAAGAATTTGCTTAAAAAGAGTGAAGTTGAAATTACTAAAGCTTGAAGAACGGTTACAAATAGAGTTCAGTTGGGTAGATTTGGCTCACTAAAGACTAATATTGCGTTCACATTAGCTCATTTGCAAGGCCTCTCACTCTACAGCTTTGTTCACACTAGCTTATGTGTTAGTTGGGCTAATTCTTTAGTCCCACATTATGGAATTTGCCAAGTAGCCTTTGTCATATCAGCTATAAATACACTTTATCTCATTCATTGTAAAACACACTTAGTTTTATTCTGTAATCTTTCTCTTGGAATAAAACTATTCTTCCTCTGTTCTATTTAGTTTTAGTTTTATTTATGTTCATGTTATTTAATTTCTGTTTTTCCTCTTCTTTAGCTATGTCTAGCTAATCCCCTTTGATTAGGGGGTGATGACGCTAATAGATATAATTCAACATGAATCACATAGCCAATAGATGAGGACTTTATATATGTAGATCTAGATCTGAATCAAGGGTTAGATCTGAACCTTCATATTCTGTGTCGTTTAAGAGCTATGCTCCTTCACAGGGTATATTCATGTTCGATCTAACAATTATCAGATTTAGATCTAATTTTAGGTTTTTAGAAATTAATTTGTGAATCTGTCCTGATAGTCTATGGTTGTTTAAGAGCTCAGCTCCTATATAGGCTATGCTTGTCATTATTTACTTATTTGTTTCTAAGAATCTATTTATCGTTGATTCGTGTTTGTGACAGAAACATGAATTAGATCTATATTTATTTGTTGGCTATTGAGGAGTGTGAATCTAATCTATGTCATTATCCCCTAATTGCTTTCTCTTATTAGATAAATCTCTCTTTTTTATTTAATTGCTGTTATTTTCTGTGTTTTCAATCAATCAAAATTCTGGAATAACTTGATTGGATTTATTAATTAAAATATTTTTGGTCCCAGAGTTCGACACCCTCTACAACAATCCTTGTTGTTTAGGAAAACCGAACGGATTTTACAGTTGTTTACAATTGCAAAATTTGTTCGCAAACAGGATCATTCTCATATTTTAATATGTTGCTTATGAGGATGTGAGACATGTCCATAACTTTTACCAATTTTGTTTGTGACCATTTCCCCTCTATCAGTCTTGTACAGGGCATAACTTTTGACTCAGGTCAAATCAGGTGGTGAGACCTGTGCCATTAGAAACGAAATGATGATTTCCTTTCCGTAGAGTGATTATATTAAGGATTTGGCTCAGCGGTTTGGGAGGAATCGTTGTTTTAAGGTTTAATAGTTGGTTGTTCATGTTTGTGAGTCGTTAATGGGCTGATTTGTAGAGGCCCATTAGTGGGCTGGTGGAATGCTATAAATAAGGGGTGAGAAGGATGAAGAATAGTTTACTTCCGCAATTCTCTCATTTGGTGGCCTATGTTCCTCCTTCCTATAACACCTTTCCAACATTAAAATTGAGATCTAAGGAAGGAAATTGAAGATTTACAATTTGGAGCTTGATCTACATCGATTGGATTGAGAATTCATCGGATCAAAGGATTTGGATCAGATTCCGTACTGTCAGGATTCTTAATTCATTGCTTTTAGCTTGTTTTGGAGAGTTGGTGAGTGATAGGCATTTTGCATGGATTCAATCAAGTATATGAATGATTGATCAAGTTTTTCATTAAATTCAAGTGTTTTCTCATAGATCTATAGCTTGGTAAGTGCATTTTCATGTGAATCACACTATGATCTAATTTAGCAAGTTTAAATCGGTAATTTCCATGCTATTTCATATGTTTATGCAAGTTAGATCCATCGTTTTGATCATATGTTCATTTTTAATGATTTTGGTGAAATTTGCATCATTTTAGCGATAATTGTCATATACACGTCGTTAGTGATTTCAAAACGTGTTTATGGTCATATGTGATGAATGGGTTGAGTTAGTTTCGTTGAATTCGTGGTTTGGCGAAGTTTTGGTCGAAATCGGAATAGGTTTGGAATGTGCAAGAGAATGGGTCGGTCGGTCCTTCATCTGGTCGGTCCTTCGTCTGGTCGGTCGGCATGAAGCAGCTCGGTCGGTCAAAGCATGGCTTAGGGAACAAGTCAGAGTGGGTCGGCCAGTGGGATGGTGGTCGGTCATACAAAGCCTGGTTGGGTCGGTTGGCCATGTTTTGGTGTGAAGCAGTATTCATTCGAGTCGATCTAGTTTGGATTCGGGTCGGTCGTGTTCCAGGAAATGGGTCGGTCGAACCTGGGTTGAGCAAAGCTGGTTGGGTCGGTCGGGCAGAGGATGTTTGGTCCTGTTCCTGGAGAAGGTATTTGGGTCGGCCATAAAAGGATCGGATCAGTCTGATGTTTGGGTCAACCCGAAAGGGATCGGGTCGGTCGGTCTTGGGTCGGTCGGCCAGTATATATTGAAGAATTTTAATAGCGATTTCAAATGCTATGGTGAATAGCCTGAGCATTGTGGGTTGTTTCTTTAGCAAATGTGTATAAATGCTATAGACTATATTGAACCATATATTGATGTTGTTTGGTTCGATGGAGATGATGGCTTCGACGAGAGTCCAGATGAGGATGTTCGGAGTGATGTGATTTGTACGTTGTTGGTCGTATGCAACGAATGTGGAGATGACTCAAGGATGTATTTAGTTCGTGTAAAGTGGTTACTCTAAAGTGCTCTGAGCTTATGAATAGTCGTAATTGATAACGACTAAAGATGCGAAAGCCGAGGAATTATCGTTGTCATAGGTTTTAGTGGGCTCAAAGCAGGGGTGCAATTGAAGACCAATTGTAGGTTGAGTGCCCAGGGCGTCGTGTATGGCCTAGACACGTGTTGTGTATAACATGTGGAGTTTTGAACCGAGGCGTCGAGTATGTTCCTTGACAATTGATGGAAAATTGTTTAGCCAATCATATGATTAATGAGGCTTCGAAGCAAGGTCGGCGGTGATAGCCAGAGCCAGTCATGGATGTTTGAATGCATGGTTGCTTTGGTTGTACCATCTCACGGAGATTATCTGACTTCGAGTGAGGTATTCTTTTGGTGCTTGTCTGATATTGGTTTCGGTCTCTGGGGCTTGTGATTGAAGGATGCCATGTTCGATTAGGGTGGTTTTCATGAAATATAACTAGATGTTGTATGATTTTCTTTTTCCATATATGAATGGTTGTTCTAATTGTCATAGCTGAATTGTTGTTTCCTTTGGATGTATGGATTGTAAAGGCTATCACTGTTAGGTGTGGGGAAGGCAGGTGTGAGTTCTTCTCCGGAGCTAGGTAGATTAATTCGTTTAGTTACCTATTCTTGTATACTTTATTGATGATGTTTGTTATCTGTTTTATCACTCACTAAGGCTGTTGTCTAACTCAAGGTTTTATGTTTCCCTCTAATTACCTTGGGTTGTTCACCGATTGTTTGGATGGGCAGACTGGGTAGTAGGTGACAGGTGATATCTTGGTGAGATAGTGTTGATCAATGGCGAGCTGGAGGCTTACGTACCAGTTTTATTACTATCTAGTATTTGTTTTCGTTTTTCTTCTCTGAGTGTTGTAGTGAGGCAAATTGTATAAACACTGTTATTGTTATCCAGGTGTATGGATACTACTTTCTGGTTGTTCTGAAAGTTTGGTGTTTTCCTACTTCACTATTAACACCTGTTGTATATGTTCTATTGTATTTTATCCTTGTGCTGTGAGTTTATGATAGGTTCCGATGATATTTACCTGGGTTGATGATCGTCCATAGCTGCCGTGCACACCTTTCAGCGCATTATTCCTCTTGTATAGTGCAGTGGTTATGGGTGGTCGTCACATTTGGTATCAGAGTTCTGCTTATCTATTTTAGACAAAGTTCTAAGACATAATCATATATGAGAGATGTACTTGAAGATTTTAGTTGGATTCTTACTATATATATTTGCATATATAGTAGTAGCATTTGTTCTCCTTTAGTAGTTTTTCCTGAAGGTGGCTAATTATTCTAAATTGCTGATTTAGAATGAGTAGGCGAGCATCGAGACATGTTGCTAGGGAAGCTAATACTGGAGGGAGTAATGGAGGTGTACCAGACTACCCTACCGTGTTAGAAGCCATGATGGAGGCATTCATGCGAAGGGTGCCTGCTCCAGTGGTAGCTACGGTAGATGTACGTGTGCAAGTTCCTAGAATAGCTGATTTCACAAAGCTATGCAAGGACTTTACATCTCTTGGGGGAAAACCATTCAAAGGAACTGAGCTAGCTGAAGAGGTTCAAAGGTGGATGGATTCTAGTGTCCTAATCTTTGGGGACTTGGGATTGGATGGTGCAACAAGGAGAAAGCTTGCATCAAGGCAGTTGCAGGGCAGAGCCATGGAATGGTGGAATTCAGTCATACTTGAGTCTCTAGAAGAGGAGATTTCATAGGAGCAGTTCCAAGCTAAGTTTGAAGGAAATTTTATTTCCATGGCTCAAAATCCGTTCTCTTCAAGAAATTTTTGGAATTGAAGCAGAATGGAAAACCAGTTCTAGACTACATTTCTAATTTCGAGGCCTTGTCCAGATACGCTCATTCATACATCGATACACCTTATCAGAAGAATGAGAAGTTCGTCATGGGTCTGGATACCTATATTGGTAGGCCGCTGGTGGATCATCTTGACGATCCATTTGAGAAGCTTGTGGAAAAAGTTGTTCGTCATGAGAGTGTTTTCCCTAAAGAGGCCAATGTTGTTACTGCAACTAAAGAAGCTCAAAAGCCACAGCAAGTTGGTAATAATAAGAAAAGGAAGCAACAATAACAGAAGGGAAAGGATGACCAGAAGAAGAAGGAAAATGAAGTGGGTTGCTTCAACTGTTGGTCGAAAGGCCATTTTGCAAGTGAATGCAAGAATCCTAAAGCTGAGAAGAAGTGCTTCGAGTGTGGGAGGCCGGGACATGAGAAGAAAGATTGTCTAGAATCAGCCAAAGGAAAACAGGTTGTTAAGGCTTATCCTTTGAGGGCAGTGTTGTCTTCTTCAAGAGATCCTACCGTAGAGGGGAAAAGAAAGGGTGTCGCCGTGCAAGGTACTTTTTAGTAAATGGTGTTTTAGTCCGTGTGTTATTTGATACTGGGGCATCGCATTCATTCAGTTGCAATGAGCTTGTGTGTCGTTTGGGTCTGGAACCCGAGAGTTGAGATAGACCATTGATCGTGACTAATCCAGTTGGAGGTTCGTCCAGTTTGTGCATGTTGTGTCGTGGTCTAGTGTTGTCGAGTCATGGTTTCACTTTTGTGTGTGATTTCTTTGTTCTTAACTTCGCTGGGTTTGGGATCATTTTGGGCATGGATTGCCTAAAGAGGTATGCGGCAAGGTTTAATTATGAGAAGTTAGAGGTGAGAGTCGGGAATGTGGAAGGGCAAAAGGTGTTGATATGGTGTAAGCGCGAAGATGGTGTCTTCATTAGCTATCTATAATCGCTTGTGATTCCGCAAGAAGACTTGTCATCTGTGCTAATAGCAAATGAGTTTGAGGATGTCTTTGATGAGGTCGAAGGGTTGTCGCTGCATCGTGAGATCGAGTTTAGGATCGATATGGTCGAGGGTGCTAGGCCAGTCGTTATGCCTCTTAGGAGGATGGCGCCTAAGGAACAACGAAAGTTGGAGGTGCAAGTTCGTGACCTTTTGGTAAAAGGATTCATTCAGAGGAGTGTACCTGAATGGGGTGCACCGATCGTGTTTGCGACTAAGGTAGATGGCTCATTAAGATTGTGTGTGGACTATCGTGAGCCGAACAAGGTGACTAAGAAGAACAAGTATCCGTTGCCAAGGATAGACGAATTGTTCGATCAACTTCACGAAGCCAAAGTTTTTTCTCAGATGGATTTGGCATCGGGATTTCACCAATTGAGGGTGTCGAAGAATAGTGTGCCAAAGACTGCTTTTAGGACACCATCTGGTTTTTTCGACTGGTTGGTGATGCAATTTGGGTTGGCTGACACGCCAGCGTATTTTGTGGATCTTATGAACAGAGTTTCCAGAGATCCGTTGAACAAATTCATGCTTGTGTTCGTGGATGATATTCTGTTTTACTCTCGGAACGAGAAAGAACACAAGACACACTTGAGGGTTGTGTTGGAAATCATACAAAAACATCAGCTGAAGGCTAAGTTTTCGAAGTGTCAATTCTGGAAGAGCGAAGTGAGATTCTTAGGACATGTAGTTTTTGGAAATGGAATAGCGGTTGACCCCGCAAAAGTGGCAGCAATCCAGGATAGGGATAGAGCTAAGATTGCGACGGATGTGAGAAGTTTCCTTATGTTGGAAGTTATTATCGATGGTTTATCAAGGATTTTTCCAAGATAGTCGCACCGCTGACAGGATTGACGAAGAAGAACCAAGTGTTCACATGGGATGCGAAGTGTGAACAAGCGTTTGGAATCTTAAAAGAGAGACTGGTATGTGCTCCCGTGTTGACTATTCCAAGTTGGAATGCGGAGATGGTGGTATATACTGATGCATGTGGTACTGGACTTGGAGCAGTACTAATGCATAAAGATAAGGTTGTGGCCAACGCGAGTCGACAGCTGAAGCCATATGAGAGAAATTACCCAACTCATGATTTGGAGTTGGCGGCGATTGTGTTTTCCCTGAAGATGTGGAGATATTACCTGTTAGGAGTCCGATTCGAGTTGTTTATAGATCATAAATCGTTGAAGTATCTTTTCTCCCAAAAGGACTTGAATCTTCGGCAGCAAAGGTGGCTAGAGTTTCCAGCATCGTATGATTTTGATATAGTCTCTACTCCTGGCAAAGGTAACGCAGTGGCAGATGCGTTAAGTTGAAGACACGCAAATTTAGGGGCGGCGTTTTTGGAATGGAAGAGCCTCGAGTATTTAGCTAGGTTTGATTTTAGGCCAAGATGTGAATTGGAACCTGAAATGTTGGCAAGCTTATCGATAAGACCTACTCTCGTCAAAAGGATTAGCGAGAGCCAGAAGCGAGATGTAAACTTGTCGAGTTTATCCAAAAGTTGGAATCAGAGAATAAAGAGTTCAAAGTCGATCGAAAAGGTTGGCTTCGGAAACAAGGGAGACTAGTTGTTCCTGATATCAGTGGATTAAGAGATGAGAGGGAATGTCATCACTCAAAATTGGCGATTCATCCCGGTGGAAATAAGATGTATCAGGACATGAAACGAATCTACTACTGGAAGAGGATGAAGCGAGATATTGGAAAATTCATTTCCAATTGTATGAACTGTCAGTTGGTGAAAGATGAAGAGAAGAAGCCAAGTGGTTTGCTTCAGCCTTTGGAAGTTCCTACCTATGGGAGCAAGTGTCGATGGATTTTATCAATGGACTACCTAGAACCAGGGCAGGAAATGAAGGGATTTGGGTCATTGTGGATCGCTTGACCAAAAGTGTAAGGTTCATTCCTGTCAAGTCGACAAGGATGACATCAAAGTTGGCTGAACTTTATGTGAAATGGATAGTTTGATTCCGTGGCATCCCATAGAGCATAGTGAGTAACCGAAATCCGTTGTTTACTAGCGGATTTTGGAAAAGTCTGCAAGAAGCTTTGGGAACCGAGTTGTGCATGAGTACGGCTTACCATCCCCAAACTGATGGTCAAACTGAAAAGGTTAACCGAGTTTTGGAAGATCTCCTAAGAGCTTGTGTGTTAGATTTTGAGGGATCATGGGAAGACCATCTACATCTAGTTGAGTTTGCGTATAATAATAGCTACCAGTCGATCATTGGGATGGCACCATATGAGGTGATGTATGGTAAAACATGTAGTTCTCTAGCTTGTCGGTTAGAAACTGGAGATAAGTTGATACTTGAGCCAGAAATGATAAAAGAAACCTCAGATTGTACCGAGACCGTTCAGCAATGAATGAAAGAGGCCCAAGGTCGTCAGAAGAGTTATGCTGATAAGCGTCGAAAGGATTTGGAATTCGACGTTGGCGACATGGTTTTTGTGTAGATTTCGCTGTTAAAGCGTGTGGTTCAATTCAGAAATAAAGGAAAGTTAGCTTTTAGGTTCGTTGGACCATTTCCGATAGTCGAGCAAATTGCAAAGCTCGCATATAGATTGGAGTTACCCGAGAAGATGTCGAGTGTGCATAATGTGTTCCATGTTTCGTTTTTGTGGAAGTTCATGCATGATTCGAACGTTGTGGTATCTCCTGAGCAGTTTGAAGACCTAGAGGTTGATATCGTAGTTACGAGACCTCGTAGGCCACTTCGTACTGTGGAAAATGACACGAAACAACTTAGGAGGAAGATGGTAAAGCTAGTCAAGGTACAATGGAGTGAAGATGGCGATGATTGTACGTAGGAGACGGAATAGAACATGAAGGCGATTTATCTAGAACTCTTCGTCGGTAGGACCTTTAGATATCGCATCATCGTTATATCATTGTATCCTGTTGTTGATTTATAGAATTTCGCGTGCTGGTATAAGGCTATGGATGCATGACTTAATGGTTGCTAGTTTGGATGATAGAATTGGCTTCTCGTGGATGATAGGCATGCAGAATTGTTGTAGTTGCTTATGTTTGTTAGGAATTTCGAGGGCAAAATTCTTAAGGGGGGAAGAATGTAACAACCCGCATTTTACATATCGAAAGATCGTAAAATATTTTTATTTTATTCCCTGAGGGTTGGATCATTCTCATATTTTAATATGTTGCTTATGGGGATGTGATACATGTCCATAATTTTTACCAATTTTGTTTTTGACCATTTTGCCCCTTGTCAGTTTTGTACAAGGCATAGCTTTTTTGACTCAGATCGAATCAGGTGGTGAGACCTGTGCCACTGGAATGGAAATGATGATTGCATTTCTGTAGAGTGGTTATATTAAGGATTTGGATTAGCAATTTGGGAGGAATCGCTGTTTTAAGGTTTAACAGTTGGTTGTTCGGGTTTGTAAGTCCTTAATGGGCTGATTTGTAGAGGCCCACTAGTGGACTGGTGGAATGCTATAAATAAGGGGTGAGAGGGATGGAGAACAGTTTACTTCCTCCATTCTCTCATTTGGTGGCCTATGTTCCTCCTTCCCCGAGCACCTTTCCACCATTAAAATCGAGATCTAAGGAAGGAAATCGAAGATCTACAACATTTGGAGCTAGATCTACATCGACTGTAGTGAGAATTCATTGGATCGGAGGATTTGGATCAAATTTCTTGTTGTCCGGATTCTTAATTCATTTCTTTTAGCTTGCTTTGGAGAATTGTTGAGTGATAGGCCACTCTCACACGGATTCAATCAAGTATTTGAATGTTTGATCATGTTTTTCATCAAATTCAAGCGTTTTCCCATAGATCTATACCTTGGTAAGTCCATTTTCATGCAAATCACCTTATGAACTAATTTAGCAAGTTTAAACTGGTAATTTCTATGCTATTTCATATATTTATGCAAGTTAGATCCATCGTTTTGATCATATGTTCATTTTTAATGGTTTTGGTGAAATTTGCATCATTTTAGTGATAATTGTCATATTCATGTTGTTAGTGATTTCACAATGTGTTTATGGTCGTGTGTGATGAATGTGTTGAGTAAATTTCGTCGAATTCACGGTTTGGTGAAGTTTTGGTAGAAATCGGAATAGGTTTGGAATGTGCAGGAGAATGGGTCGGTCGGTCCTTCATTTGGTCGGTCGGCATGACTTGTCCAAGCACATCACACTAATGTGTTATTAAATCTTACGTCTAGTCTTTTAATCATGCGCTTGTCTTATCTTATCAAATTGTCAATTAACTTGGTTATCCGTATTTTAGCTTTTTATTCAACTTACCAGGGTTTCTTTGAGCCCCTTATATCTTAAAGGAATGTACCCCTATCACATATTAATCCAGTAATTTACTTAATTCGTTTTAAATTCATTAATAAACCAGTGACATATCATGTTATTTTTTAGATCGTAATTAACTAAAGTAATCTACAACCCCATTTTATCACAGAGTCATTTATTGTCCATATACATGTTTAAAAGTTACAATAAAATGCATTGCTTAATTTATAATTAAGTATATTCTTCCCCAATCCTCATATTTTCTTATGACATGTCTACTTAAAACATAATTAAGTACAACTTATTTCATTTTATAATTCTACCAACTTTACTCTTTCTTATTTAATCACAACCTCGTCTTCTTCGGTAGTCACATCTTGTTGTTGTTATTTAATTCTTAACTTAGTTCTCTTAACTAAGTTTTATTAATAAGTTCCTTTTTCATTTTTTATAACCCATGTTATAATTTTCACTTGTCCCTAGGACAAGCCTACCTAATATATTATATTTTAATTCATATATAGGTTATATTCCCCGTATATCATTATTTTATTTAGGTTTTTTTATATGAACCAACCTTTACTATTGTAATCTTTCTTTTAATTACCATCATGTACATTTCATTATTTCAGGAAAACATTTCATGTACCTCGTTAGTTTGGTCAATAGAAAGATACAATGATCTATTTCCACAACGCATACCAACTTAGATCTGTAGCTGCAAGCTTTTTTTCTTTCTAATACGGACATACATACATACTTTATTTTAATAGTGTGCAATACAGTAAAAGAATATCTATTCCACACAAATTCCTCTTTCTTTCTCTTCTTGCAAATATGTTCTTAGTAATTTTGTCATTACATAAATATATCATTTTTCCCTATATCCAGCTAACTCAGTCCACTATAAAACTTCTCTTTTTAAATTTTGAGCTAGACATTAATTCCTATTTTCATTTACCATTTTCAATTATTGTAGATTTTTATAACATTTCCAACTAACATGTTTTCCAAATTTCCGTCAAACTAACACGTTTTTTCCAGTTTCTGTCTAATTAACATGTTCTACAAATTATTATGTAACATTAATCTGTATATTGTGTGCATGACTATTATCACATTATCGTTTCAGTATTACAATAATTCTTAAACCCAAACTGAGAATTAATGGAACAAATTACAACGGCAATTTGCTCAACTTATTTTAAATAACATTCAACTCAATTGCCACAAATTACAGTTATTTAACATGTTAAGAATTACGTGGAATGCAGACGATAAATATTCCATTACCCAAATGGTATAATTCTAAATCCACTCACTTGACAGCTTTCCAATCCATGAATCTGATTCATATCTGTGATTCTGTGGCCTTCCTAACTGAATCTAGTATTAAACTAACCATGGATTTACAAATTTGACATTAAAGAAGAGGGAAAGAAATAATGAAACCAAAATTAATTTGACTCACATGACTTACCTCACGTTGATCAGAAATCAAAACACTTATGTTGTAGATATACTTTCTTTGTCTTTGAATCTTGAATCGAAACTCCTAAAAGCTAATATTCCAATTTCTTAAAGATTTGGAGAAGAAAGAAAATGGCGGAGCCTTAGCATTGTCTTCGAAAATATGAGTTGAAGGTTAGGCCATACTAGTCTATTTATAGGTGTACAGGACACTCTGATCCATCGGATTAAATAATATAAAATCCAAACAGTTTAAATCAGAAAAAACATGTCACAAACAAAACAAATCTGGCCCGGGTAGGTCAACCCTTATATCGACCCACCTTAATACTAATGTTCAATTTATTTCTAAATATTAGTTATTACTTTGCATTTATAACACGTATTTATTTTCAAATTTCATGCTTACGCGTATATATACGCTATAACTTTTTGAATCTTTATCCATTAATAAGTTTCCCATACAGCCTCCGTTTAGGGCAACTCATATGTCAAAACGAATTAGAAATTGCCACGAACATAATAGTATATGTTTCAAGGATGAACTCTGAAGCCATAAATTATTGATATTTTCATTTAATATTCATATAAAATATGGGTAGTTATAGTATACTAACCCGGGTTTATGCCGACCCGGGCCTATGCCGACCTGGATGATGCCTCTTGAAGACTAGTTCTCCTATGATATGACCAAGCCTACGCACTCCTATTATCCCAGATATGTAGCTACGTGATCCTACCAACCTGGAGCCAACTTCATTTATAAATAGTCCCCTAAAGCTCAAAGAAAAAGACTTTTGGCATTTATCTCATTTATACTCTGTACTACTATCTTATATTCGGGTTTCTGAGAGATAAACAACCTTTGTACTAATTTCCTTCAAATTTTATAAGAATATTTAAAGTGAACACAGGCTCGTGAACATGTGTGTGATTACTTCTTTCTCGCTTTCATTTATATTTTTTCATTTTATTCTCTCTATATATACCTATTTGGGTTATGCGCCACTTTTTAGTGTTAACACTTTGGTACTTTCACTTAGAAAGGAATTATCAGCGCTTAAGTGTTTTCATTTACTTTTTGGATCACCAAGTCTTGAGGAAAAATTCATACTTTCATCAACAATTCTAGAACAATGGTTTTTACCAAAGACGATGAGGTCGACATTGCCTCCAGACCATCAACAAGTAATAGCCAGCAAGTAGTAGGCAGAGCTGTGTTACCCTGGCTTCTAAGTCAGTACCGGACCAGCCTCAAGATGCCACTACCACTTCCAGTAAAGATCCTACTTCAGCGCTTGGCGCTCGGGATGAGCTCATTTTGCTGATGAACCAACTTACGAAGACATCCACGCATTGAACGCTCAGTCATGAGAATGTCGCGATGAGGCGAGATATGGAAGGAATGGCAAGAGAATGGAAAGATTTTCAAAATCATCAAGTTAGCCGAAAACTTGTCATCATCAGGTAGAAATGGAGGAGAATCACAAGGTTTCACCAGGGCGCAAAATGTGGATGAACCATAGTTTGGCAGAATCCCGGCTTGGATTGGTGATACTGAACCCAATAGTGCTGACCACACGTCCGTGCTGACCCGGAATCCTCTCGGAGATCGCGACGCTCCTGATACCTATCATACCATAATTCTTCCTCTAGTGCATCCTGTGAATGACCGGGACAATAGGGTTCAAGGAAGAGCTTCCGGAATGGTAGCCTAGGCAACATTGCCGAAGGCGGGAGCAGATAGGGCGAGGCAATTGCTCAGAACCTGTAATCTTCAATGCTCCATACTTGGCTGCCATGGTCAGGTAGATTATGAATGATAGTGAAGAATTTACCATTAAAGACTAAGGATTATATCATAGCCATAATCCTTTCATTGATTAAATATTGGAAGCCAGCTCCCAAGTAGATTCAACTTGCCACAGATGAATCACTATGATAAAACAGATCCAAGCTATCATCTTGTCCGATATACATGGTACATGAACCAGCCTCAGTCTCGAACGCCATAAAATGTAAGTCCTTCCTTACCAACCTCATTGGGGTTGCACTTATGTGGTTTACTTGGTTGCCTCCGCGATCGGTGCAAAATTTTGAAGACCTTGGTAGAAAGTTCTAAATCAGTTACGCATATATGTTTCTATGTCTAGAAACATGATGTTATTATTAAATAACTCAACCTTGAGGAGAGGCTCTCTAAAGCTATCTCTACCGTTTCAACATGGTCATTAAATAAGTCATCTACCTTAGTTCAAAGTCAGTGTTGATGTGTTGTTGGACGATGTTGATGCCAAGACTAAATTTAGGAAATATTTGACCAGAAAACCTCCCCCTAGGATTAATGTGTTTTATGAGAAGGCGAATATTTACTTGCATGTTGAGGAAGCAAGGGATAATGGAAAAAGGAGAGAGGATGATACGACAGACGTTGTTGTGCTGAGCAACGTGGCAGTGAAGCAGTCCGAAGATAATTCTGGTGAGTTGGAGGTGAACATTGGAAATCACAATAGACAGAATGGTAGCCAACGTAAAAACAATGGATGAGGTCGTAATAAGAAGGGGGATGCTAAGAAGTGACCCCAATTCCAAATAATTGACCATTACACTCCAACAAGTGATACATTGGAGAATATTTGCATGGTTGGAAACCGCCTCCTGGAGAACCCATAAGGGAGAACGTGAGATTGGAAAGTTCTGCTTGTTTTACGATATATATGGCCATAAGACAAATGAATACATTCATCTCAGTGATATCATCGAAAATATGATTAGAGAAGGAAAGCATGATGAGTACAAGGTTGCCCCAAGGTACAGGGGCAGGGGACTTCGGCCCCCAAACAAGGTCAGGCAGCTTCTAAAGCCACCGCCCAATAGAAAGCGAAAGGTATTGTGATTAACGCCATCGTCAGACGACCTCATTTCCCATCCTCGTTATTTAATTACTTGTTTTTTATTATTTATTTATTATTAATACTTATGAATTTTACGGGGTGTTACATATCCAAAGCTATCGAATCTCTGCCGTAAACCTAACCTGTGGTATGTTATGAGGAGGGATCAGAACACAAAGTTTTGTTGACTAGACAAAATTATACATTCTAAAATAACCCTACATATATTGTTCAGTTAAATTTTCTTATTTATTAGGTTATTTTGGGTTAAAAGATCCCAAGGCTCTACACGTACTTCGTACCCATCTACTTCTTGGTAGTACCCACATCTCAAGGTACTTCCTATAGTGCGGTCTCCACCATCATGCCACGGAAGCTTATGCAACATTTATCCTATGTCGAACGACGTACGAAAATCAAAATCATTACGCCACATAATCACATAGAACCATTATTGCTATGCCATGTAAGTGTATGGATAATTGCATCCAAACTCCTCAGTCGAATCAAGTCTCAACAAGGAGTAATTGCCTCATGTCTATGTTACACCACCCATTGCATGTACCTAGACCCTCACATGAATGTACTGTCTACTATACCCCGAGTCTCATAATAGGGATGCATCGAATAATGGAATTCAGTCGGGAGCTTTCCATATCTGTAAAGTTCCACCTCGCTGGGCCTACAATACAGATATCCAGAGTATATACGGCATTTTCACGGTGGCTATGGCCCTACCCAGGCCTGTCCCTTAACTAATTAAAGACTGCATCAAAAGCAAAGGGACATGTTCCCTAGAAAACAATCTAACATCCAATTTGTCGTGTCCAACAACCAATGTCTCGATAGTGGAAGATCAATGGTCTATAGGTTTAGCTCTAGTCTTTCTGTGTCCCATTGACTGTTGATGAGAATTTCCCAACGATTACTATCCTGTGTTGGTCCTTACCCGCCTCTACCTAAGGCAAATCTCCAAATCACCCAACGCCATTCGCCACAGCTTTGTGACTGCCAAACTACAGTTGTAGTCAAGGTATACTCACCGGGTGGTACCTCGCAGACCCAACCTCTACTAGTACGACCTGAGCATGCACAGCGGAAAGGACCACCACGGAGTACCCTAACACGTCCCTCATAAGTCGCGTGCTTCCCTATAGTCCCACAGAGCAATCACACAATAACTAGATAAAATAACCAAGCAGATTAATCAGATGAACGTGCTCCTCTCGTGTCTCCAAACACCACGATGATCTACCTCGTTGGGTTATGCTAACATATTCCTACTGGTAACCAATAGGCTATACAAATAAAATCGGAAAAGCTCGTAGTGGATAATGAATTTCCAACAAATGACCAGGCAAAGGAACTTCCTTACCAAACCGACCGGTACACCTCTAGAGGGACGCCTCGAGAACAAATCGGGCTCTCTGCCAATACGAGGCCGGGTTACCCCTTAACTAGGTAACTTAGAGCACGCCTGAGTATATCACTTCCCGGTCGTTACCAACCTTTAAACCGAGGCCTCGCAACATCAACATCCATATAAATAAAGTTATCCACATAGGTTAATACCTGGGCACCACACCATAGTACACCTTTTATCTAGAAGGAAATGACTACCCTTAACCTCGCTGCATCTTTCCTGTTTTAGCCATTTACCGGGTTGTGAGGCTTGCTGAGGTCACGATATCCACAAAGCTAAGCTTAAACAAGCCATGCTTTGATTATCCATAGCACACCACATAACTTAAGTATGCCTCATTGTCCATTCACTATGAATCATTGGTTTCTATCAATATATAACCTCTAAGCTCATACGTCTTAGAGAAGGGTGTTAAGCAAGAGAATAAATTCTCCGCCACCAAACAGATATATATTTAACAGAGATCAGTGATACGCAGTCAATTACAATGTCAGACACAAATCCATACAAGTCCATTCTGGGTCTAAACGAAACCACAATCCGGAATTCCTTCACATATGTTCGGGCTTCTTGCCACTTAGCTGAAATAAAATTCATCCGCAAACGTAAGCTACCCATTTGAGACATTCAGCAAGTCGTCCTTTTGATATGAAGGGTCCCAGTCTTCAATATCGTCTTCAATGCCTTCAGTGTCCCCACAACGTCGTATTATTACTTGGAATGGTTTTCAGACATAAATCCAATCCCGGTCTTTCCAAATAATAAACGTAATTTAAAACCATATAGGTATATAGGACCATATCAAGTCTCAACTCATACTTCATGTTTACAAACTCAAATTGTAGTTCAAAATACTTTATTACTTGTTAGAAATCATTTACTAAGGTTTGGAAAAGATTTATAAAGCTAGATCACCTAAAACTCAATATTTAACAAACAACGTTACAAAAGTGTTACAAAGTGTTTCAAAATACTAATATTGGCTAGTTTAAATAAAATGACTTTTGTGTTATCCAAAACTTCATGATTTTACCATAAATCATTTTTAAATAATTAATTATGATTTAACATTTTTTTCCCATATTTTTAAATAATTTATAGTAGCCATTTTATAATTATAGTTAACTAACTCCATTTATAGCGACCTTTTCCAAATTATTTTAAACAATAACTTGAAAATTATAAGTCGAAATTAAAATCTGCTTTCACTCATTTGAAAGCCATTGTTGATGAAAATCAAACGTTTTTCGTTCCATGGAAATCCGATTTAAGTTGCAAAAGTTATAAACGTTAAAAGTTTTTAACAAAAGTACGCTAAATTCTACTATAAATTCAAATAGTTTCAAATTTAATTTCAAATTAAATTTTGAATTAACCATCTGTCCGTCGGATCAGTTGGGGATAGCCAAGGAGAGCAGAAAACTATATTTTCCAAACTCGATCCTAGACACTATCATCTCTGTCATCCTAGAATGTTCCGGTATTTATTTTGATAAACTCTATTTTTGACCATAATATAAATTCCTTCAAAACAATTTAGAAAACCATTCTCAACTTCAAATTGAATAAAGTATTCATTTGGTTCGAGACTTATTTGATATCCATATAAATCCACATATGTGTGTATAACAAGTATAATGCACATAGTATCACTAATAACAGCCATGAAGCATCCATTCATCCATCACACGAGCATATATGGGTATATATATATAACAGTGTATGTACAAGCGTTTTCCACTAAACGCTTATATTGCAATAATCAATAACAATTCACATAGCATAGAAAGTGAACAAGTACAAGTGTCGTGTTCTCACCTTGGGGTTCCACTCAACCAATCTTTATTGTAGGACCACTAGACCGACTATAGCTACCCTGGACTAACAGAATTTCCTTGCCGACTCTTTATAAACTAAAATAATTATTAAGCTTCTTTTTCTTTTCCTTTTAATAGGAGGAAGGTCAAAATTTTAGAGGAGGAGGAGGAGATGTCTTTAGCCTAATTTAGGGAGAAAGAGGGAGGAGATCAAGGAGAGGAATAAGGAAGAAAGGCTTAGGAAGCCATGGATTTAAGGTAAAGAAGGAGGAGAAATGGAAGAGAAGAGTGGAATGGTGTTTAAGAGAGGAAAGGAGGTATATTTATACATGCAATGGAAGAATATCGAAATGACACCTCTTAGGACATGTGTAAATCATGCATGGAACATGGCATGCAAAATTACAAGTGTCTTAACACTTGTAATAAGGAGAAGGTAGGTGTTTTTAGTAGCATTTACCTTAAAACGTTATGGAAACTAAGAGCAACGCTTAATTCTAGTGTTACTAATTCATGTTATCGTTGACAAATCCGATCGAACGACAAATAGTATTAACAAATCACAAGCTTAATAATCATTGCCCTATATAAAATCTATCATTTAACTTGTCAAAATTTCTAGACCGTCACATTCACCCCCCTTAAGAAAGTTTCGTCCTCGGAACTACATATGAAGGGAATAATCAAAGGAAATAAATAAAGAAACAGGCTTACCTAAGGGTCGGATTCATCTTGAATATCGACTGTACAGTTCGGGTAGAATTTCTGCATAACCACTTCTGTTTCCCAAGCACAATCTTTGGGATCACCGCTCCATTGCACTTTAACTAGCTTAACCATCTTATTCCTTAGCCTCTTTTCATCTTGGTCGATGATCTTTATGGGGTCTCTTTTAATGGCTAGATTAGGTGTAATTTCTAGATCTTGTTGAGCGGCTTCTTCCACAATCTGATCAGGGTCATGAACATACTTTCTCAAATTTGATATGTGAAAAACATTATGCACACCTGAGAGCCATTCGGGTAACTGAACCTTATATGCCAGTGGTCCAACTTTTTCCAGAATAGGGAATGGTCCAACATAGCGGGGTGCTAATTTTCCTTTTCTTCCAAATCTTATAACTCCACGCATTGGAGAGACTTTTAGGAATACTGAATCCCCAACTTTGAATTCTAATGCCCGCCTTCTACGGTCTGCATAACACTTCTGCTGATCCTGGGCCGTTTTCATCCTCTTTCTAATCAGATCCACCTTTTCTGTGGGCACTCTAATCATATTAGGTCCTAGAACAATTTTATCTCCAAACCCAATTCAACAAACTGGTGACTTACATGGTCGTCCATACAATGCTTCGAAAGGTGTCATCTTAATACTTGCCTGATAACTATTGTTATAGGAGAACACTATTGTTATCGGAGAACTCGACTAATGGTAAATAATTTTCCCATGAACCTCCAAAATCGAGAACTCATGCTCGCAGTAAGTCTTCCAAAATTGTGTTAACTCTTTCTGTTTGTCCGTCTGATTGTGGATGATAAGCAGTACTAAAGTTTAACTTGGTACCCAAAGCATCTTGAAAAGCTTCCCAAAAACGACTGGTGAAAAGAGGGTCGCGATCACTCATGATGTTGCTTGGTGTCCCATGCAATCGAACGATTTCCTTGATATACAATTCTTCCAAACTTGTAGCAGTTCTAGATGACCTTGCTGGGATAAAATGGGCACTTTTAGTTAGATGATCCACAATAACCCAGATTCCCTCGTTCCCTTTGCGAGTGCGAGGTAAACAGTCAATGAAATCCATTGAAACTTGATCCCACTTCCATTTTAGTATTTCCAGAGGCTGAAGTAATCCTGGAGTATTTTGCTGATCACTCTTTATTTGCTGACACGTAGCACAACGACTAACATAGATAGATATGTCCCTTTTAATTGACTTCCACCAAAATGTACATTTAACATCACGATACATCTTATTAACTTCTGGATGGATGCCGAATTTGGACTTATGGCACTCATCCAACACTTCCTGCTTAAGTTCTTTAATATTGGACACACATATTCTTCCTTTTAATCTTATGATGCCTTTATCATCGATTTCAAAACTCAAATTTTCACCTTCCTGAGTTCTTTTAGAAATTTCTTGTAGAAATTTGTCCTTTTTTTGCTTGCGGGCAATCTTCTCTAGAAGAGTTGGAGTGATAACAAGGTAGGCAAGAACGGCATACTTTCGACTCAGAGCATCTGCAACAACATTGGCTTTCCCAGGGGTATACTGAATATCTTGATCGTAAGATGCTAGAAATTTTAACCATCGTTGCTGCCTTAAACTCAAGTCTTTCTGAGTAAACAGATACTTCAAGGACTTGTGATCGGTGAATAATTCAAATTTTTCTCCAAGCAGATAATGTCTCCAAATTTTTAAATCGAATATTACTGCAAGTAGCTCAAGTTCATGAGTTGGGTAATTCTTTTCATGCGGTTTCAACTGTCTACTTGCATAAGCAATTACTCTTCCTTCTTGCATTAAAACGGCACCAACTCCTTCTTTACAAGCATTTGTATAAACAGATAATCCTTTATTGCCATTGATAATAGCCAGAACCGGTGCAGTGGTCAATCTCTTCTTTAACTCGTTAAAAGCTTCTTCACAGTTAGCAGACCAAACAAATTTGGCATTCTTCATGGTCAACTTTGTCAAGGGAGAGGCTATCTTTGAGAAATCTTGGACGAATCTATGGTAATATCCTGCTAATCCTAAGAAACTTCTAACTTCCTTTGGAATCGTTGGTTGCTTCCAATCCAAAATAGCAGAAATCTTTCCGGGATCTACTCAGATTCCTTCTTCAGATACGATATGTCCAAGAAATTTTACTTCTTTTTTCCAAAAATGACATTTGGAAATTTTATCTTTAAACACATTTCTCCTTAATATCTCCAAGGTAATCCTTAAATGCTCAGCGCATTCTTCCAAGGTTTTTGAATAGATCAGGATGTCATCAATAAAGACTTACACAAATTTATTCAACACCTCACGAAATACTTGAGTCATCAAGTCCACAAAATAGGCTGGGGCGTTTGTCAATCCAAATGGCATTACTAACCATTCGTAAAAAGTGTCGGGTCCACGAAAAGAAGTCAAATGAATAAAATCCTCAGCAATTCTGAGTTGGTGAAAACCAGAGGCTAAATCCATTTTTTAAAAAAAACGGGCACCACTTAACTGGTCAAATAAGTCATATATTCGTGGAAATGGGTACTTATTCTTGAGGGTTTATTTATTAAGGTCTCTATAGTCTGCGCACAATCGCAAAGAACTGTCAGACTTTCTACAAATACTATAGCTGACCCCCAATTTGAACGGCTAGGTCGAATAAATCCTTTTCTTAAGATATCTTCGATTTGCTTGTTCAGTTCTTCTCTCTCTTTCGGAGCCATTCTTCGACTTGGATGGACAACAGGTCGGCATTAGGTACTAGGTCAATTCTAAACTCAATTTCTCGGTATGGAGGAAGGCTATTAACTTCTTCAAATACATCAGGAAAATTTCTAATGACATGTATAGTTTTTATGTCGGTATCAGGGTAACCTAAAGTATACATCAAGCTATCTCTTTTTGGGCTATGGTTAACAAAAGATATTTCAATAAAATTTCCAAGACTTGTCTTTACCAGAGCTTTCCTATCTACACAATCTAGTTTAGCCTCATATTTATTTAACCAATCCATTACAAGTATAATTTTGAATTCATCAAAGTCAAGAATGAATAAGTTAAAAGGGAATTCATAGTGTGAATAGGTGATAGGAACATTTTTGCAATACAAACACAAGCTAGTAGGACCTCCTACTGGATTACTTACATATAAGGGTTAGTCGACAAATTTAGGTTTAAGTTTCAAATTTTCTGTGAGAGGTTTTGAGATAAAACTATGTGAAGCATCAGCGTCAAACAGAGCTCGGACTAATTTATCAAAAATAAAAATATTACCTTCCAAAACATCCTTCCCTTTATCATTCTTCGAAGTCGAAGGCTCATCCTTGATTGCATAAACCTTTGCCACATCAGCTTTCTTCATTATGGGACAATCTTTAATCATATGACCGGGTTTATGGCAGTTATAACATTTTGGGAGCCCTTGGTTTGGCTTCTTCACTTCTTTGGCTTCTTACAGTCGCAGGAATAATGACATTTTTCTTGGCAATTATAACAGAGAACATCCTTTAGATGATCTTCCTTCGTTCCTTTCTTCTCAACCTTCTGTTCAGGCTTCTTCCCCTGGAACTTTCTCTTCTTCCAATTGTTATTACCATTACCTTCCTTAACTTCAGTACCCTTCTGCTTATCAATAGTAGCATATCTATACCCCATGTCTACCAAGTCAACGAAGGATTGTTTGATATGCACGGTCATCCTCTCATGGTACTTCAATGTCATCCC
The DNA here is from genome assembly GCA_030737875.1 of Allium sativum. NCBI lineage: Eukaryota > Viridiplantae > Streptophyta > Magnoliopsida > Asparagales > Amaryllidaceae > Allium > Allium sativum. The sequence goes on along the minus strand of CM060912.1, from coordinate 23,432,954 downwards.
CTTAATAAATCTTTCATTTTTCTTTAACGGGGTGTCTATCAGCTTAGGTCCAAAGCGAGAAAGCTCATTAAACTTATTTAAATACTCCTCGAAAGACATATCGCCTTGCTTGAGATTCATAAATTCCTCGTACATCCTGGAAATTCCTCCTGAAGGCATATAACGTTCTTCGAAAACTTCTTTGAAATCCTTTCATGAAAAGTCATCTTCTGATTTCCCTTAGACGATAGTCTCCCACCATGCAGCAGCTCCTTCCTGTAATTGCCATGTAGCTAACAGCCTCTCTTGGTTATCTTCTAGGTTAAATCCTCTGAAAATCTTCTCACATGCGTTAATCCAGGCTTGAGCTTCCATGACATCATCAGATCCCTTAAATGGTTTCCCGCCCAATTGTGCGTAATTCTTATTCAGAACTGGAAGACTGGTTTGGGTCGGGGCTTGACTCGTAGTCTCATTAACTGCGGTAACATTACGACCGTTGGTGGTGGTACTGCTTCCTCCTCGACATCTGCCTCTATAGCTCACTTTCTACTATCTGGATATAGTATGAAAATGTTGTTAGATATACGGACGAATTACCTTAGGAGTTATGAAACAATTAAACTATTCGCATTTCATTGGATTCTACTCATTCTAGTTTATTATTACCCCATCTCTAATGAGTTATCTAATGAGTTATACCCCAAAGCTTTGTATAAACCAAAGCTCTGATACAAACTGTGACGACCCGGAATTTCGACCTTCGAAAATCGACATTTAATACCTATTTGTATTCAAATGTCGAATTCCTAGTTGTCTGGGGATATAACATATTAGAAAAAGCTCCAAGATGTAGGCTCCAAACACAACTACTAAACCTGACACTAGGCTTCCCTGTGGAAAATTATGGGCACCCAGAGTTTTGTGGGAAAACAAATAACCTCCAGGTTAGTCATGGGACTGGTGTGAGAACTCAATATATATTTGTTATATGCGATAAAATTCACAATGCTTTTTAGAAAATGAAACTAACATAAGGTCTTGCGGCACACACATAAGGTAAACACACACATGGGCGAGGTTTCTCCTTATGATAGTCAAACATGCTTGATAACCATTTTCATATTATTATTAGTGCATAGTGTGAAAACAATTTCGCAAATTAATTTATCAATCTTAGCTAACATAATGCCCCATCCCACTATGCTAACATATTCCTACTAGTAACTAGTAGGCTATACAAATGAAATCGTAAAAGCTCGTAATGGATAATGAATTTCCAATAAATGACCAGGAAAATGAACTTCCTTACCGAACCGATAGGTACACCTCTAGAGGGACGCCTCGAGAACCAAATCGGGCTCTCTGCCAACACGAGGCCGGGTTACCCCTTAACTGGGTAACTTAGAGCACGCCTGAGTATATCACTTCTCGGTCGTTACCAACCTTTAAACCGAGGCCTCGCAACATCAACATCCATATAAATAGAAGTAATCCACATAGGCTAATACCTGGGCTCCCTACCATAGTTCACCTTTTATCTAGAAGGAAATGACTACCCTTAACCTCGCTGCATCTTTCCTGTTTTAGATATTTACCGGATTGTGAGGCTTGCTGAGGTCATGATATCCACAAAGCTACGCTTAAACAAGCCATGCTTTGATTATCCATAGCTCACCGCATAACTTAAGTATGCCACATTGTCCATTCACTACGGATCACTGGTTTCTATCAGTATATAACCTCTAAGATCATACGTCTTAGAGAAGGGTGTTAAGCAAGAGAATAAATTCTTCGCCACCAAGCAGATATATATTTAACAGAGATCAGTGCTACGCAGTCAATTACAATGTCAAACACAAAATCTATACAAGTCCATTCTGGGTCTGAACGAAACCACAATCCGGAATTCCTTCACATACGTTCGGGCTTCTTGCCACTTAGCTGATATAAAATCCATCCGCAAACGGGAGCTACCCATTTGAGACATTCAGCAAGTCGTCCTTACGATATGAAGGGTCCCATTCTTCAATACCGTCTTCAATGCCTTCAATCTCTCCACAACATCGTATTATTACTTGGAATGGTTTTCAGACATAAATCCAATCTCGGTCTTTCCAAAAAATAAACGTTACTTTAAAACCATATGGGTATATAGGACCAAATCAAGTCTCAACTCATACTTAATGTTTGCAAACTCAAATTATAGTTCAAAATACTTTATTACTAGTTAGAAATCATGTACTATATTTTCCAAACTCGATCCTAGACACTATCCTCTCTGTCATCCTAGAACGTTCCGGTATTTATTTTGATAAACTCTATTTTTGACCATAATATAAATTCCTTCAAAACAATTTAGAAAACCATTCTCAACTTCAAATTTAATAAAGTATTCATTTGGTTCGAGACTTATTTGATATCCACATAAATTCATATATGTGTGTATAACAAGTATAATGCACATATTATCACTAAGAACAACCACGAAGCATCCATTCACCCATCACACGAGTATATACGGGTATATATATAACAGTGTATGTACAAGAGTTTTCCACTAAACACTTATTGCAATAATCAATAACAATTCACATAGCATAGAAAGTGAACAAGTACAAGTGTCGAGTTCTAACCTTGGGGTTCCACTCCACCAATCTTTATTGTAGGACCACTAGACCGACTATAGCTACCCTGGACTAACAGAATTTCCTTGCCGACTCTTTATAATCTAAATTAATTATTAAGCTTCTTTTTCTTTTCCTTTTTAAGAGGAGGAAAGTTCCGAATTTGGAGGAGGAGGAGGAGGAGATGGCTTTAGCCGAATTTAGGGAGAAAGAGGGAGGAGATCAAGGAGAGGAATAAGGAAGAAAGGCTTAGGAAGCCATGGATTTAAGGTAAAGAAGGAGGAGAAATGGAAGAGAAGAGTGGAATGGTGTTTATGAGAGGAAAGGAGATATATTTATACATGGAATGGAAGAATATGGTAATGACACCTCTTAGGACATGTGTAAATCATGCATGGAATGTGGCATGCAAAATTACAAGTGTCTTAACACTTGTAATAAGGAGAAAGTAGGTGTTTTTAGTAGCATTTACCCTAAAACGTTATGGAAACTAAGAGCAACGCTTAATTCTAGTGTTATAATTCATGTTATCGTTGACAAATCCGATCGAACAACAAATATTATTAACAAATCACAAGCTTAATAATCATTGCCATATATAAAATCTATCATTTAACTTGTCAAAATTTCTGGACTGTCATAGTATTCTTAAATAGGATATTACTAACCCTATTATTGAGGAGTTTTTGTTTGGTTCTAATGTGTCTTGTTCTTGAGCTTTGTAAATCAAAGCTCTGATACCAAGCTGACACGACCCAAAATTCCTGGTCGGCCTAAACTGAACAAGAATACGGATTGTTTGAGAACACGACGCATCAAAACACAGAACAAGAGAATTTTTCATTGCTATTACTACAATATTACACCAGAGTACAAGAATATAACAAAGTGCGGAAAATAATACACTGCGAAATAATAAATATCAAAGAATAAATTACAATGCAACGGAAATATAATGCATAAATAGAATGCCACAGCGGAAATACATCAACTAACACAACTGAAAGAAATACGCAGATACAAAGCTTTCCAGACTATAGCTGCAGCCGTAAACCAGGATCATTTTAAATAAATATCTGCAAAACCAAAACTACTAGCTTTCCGTGTATAAAATATGGGAAACCAGAGTTTAGGTGAAAACAATAAATTCCAGGTCAGTCATGGGACAGGTGTGAGAACTAAAACAGTTATTAAAACCTTATTTTAAAATAAGGCATATCATGGAAACATGCTATATAACACGGAACGGTTTTACTTCACGTGTATGTCAGTGCACATACAAATGTCTAAAATAGACTTATGAAGCCTACGATTCAACCAAACAATATGCAATTCCTCAGACTACCCTTTTGGGCTTAATTCCTAAACCTAAAATTTTAAATTCTAATTAACTTTACATAAGTTATCTCTTCGGACTTTATTCCCGAAATCTAATTTCAAATTATTTGAAATACATATATAGCTTTCATATCAAAGTAGATTTCACTTTGGGATCTCAAACCAAATCATATGGAAATGTGAATTCCAAAATATCACAAACATGCATAACAATACGTATGCAACCAAATATCAGGATGTTTCTACCATCAAACAAGGCAAAGGGCAGACACCTTTCTCTCTTGAGATATATATATATATCCATATATACATATACTAGTGTACCTCCCACACATGGAGTAGGGTACACTAACCAATTCTCAAGATCTTGGGCCTTCTTCTCACTCATTTTAGTCGTCAGGGTTACCAGAATCTTTAGCCACATACTAAATCATTTTATATCACGAAGTAGGGAAAACATTTTGCAATAGTCATGATCAGTAGTACTTTAAAACCATAGTTCTTCACATCGACAATTTCTCATATGATCAGTCACTATTAATCATATAACCTTTGAGATTTGGCGTCTCGAAGAAGGGTGTTAAGCCATGAGAATAAATTATCCGCCACCAACAAATATATCATCAATAGCAACTAATCTATTATGTGATGAACTACGATGTTAAATACATAATCCATTTCTAAATTATTTCGAAAACATTGGGTTCAGTCCTCGAAATTCTTTCTATTTTATAAAACATTATTATAAAACATTCCCTATCCAAAATTGGGAAGAACATTTCTCTTCACTTAAGAAAGTCCCATTTCAAAAACCATTCATTAGATTTGAAATGAACTAAACAACGTCGCTAAACACCCCATCGTGAAATAAATCACAAGGTGTTAGCATACAAGTGTTTTCTACCCAAACCAACGCTAAATATAAAAGCATATGTTTACTCATAAACTGGTCGAACACAATCCAAACAATCAATCAACAACAACAAATATCAACAACCAAGTATATTTTGTTTTAACACCTCTCGTGTTTTGGTAAACTAAATTACCTTCTTTCTTTTCAAATCTAATTAAAGATTTATTAAAACCCAAACTTAGTTTTTGTTAGACCAAAAAGTGGTCCTAACACCCAATTGAATATGATTTGCGAAGAATGATAATCTAAAACATAGAAAATCAAGCAGAGACACGAGATTTATAGTGGTTCGGCATTAACTAGCCTACGTCCACTTCATAGTTTCTCATTTCATTTCAGAATTACAACTACAATGAATACATTCACACAATCACTCAAATACAATGAATTGTTCTCTCCGAATTCATTGATTTTTATTGGAGAAGAAGGTGGTTGTTGATTGAGAAATTCGGCTATGGCTGCCATTAATGAATTAAGTGTCAGAACCCCCCTCAAATGATATGTTGTATGTGTATTTATAGGTGTAAAATCGATTGGGATGTGTGGCCATGTGGCATCATCATGGAGGACTTCGAAAATGATAGAGAAAGTGGGGAGCGTGGCTTCATTCATGAGCTTACAAGTGTCAATCGGTTCGGGTAAATAGGCACAAGAATAGGTCTCCAACGAAGGGAAGTTGCTTGTTTCAGGCCGTTCAGTTAGGAGGCTTAGATCCGATCCGAACCGGTATTGTTGCACCCATCCGATCCGACCCGAGCTATTCCATCCGAACCGATCCGAGCTATCCCATCCAAACCGATCCGAGCTATCCCAATCTGATCCGATCCACGATCTAGTTTTAGGACATATGAGAGATTAATCCTCTAACGTATGTAACCCTTATCATCTGAGTTTTGGGTGGCCTGGCCACAAAACAGGCTAACATTTTGCCCCCCAAAGTACGTTTAATCAAAGATGAGGCGTGCTTTGAATATGCCAAGCTGAATATTTTTGGAAAGTCATCCGTCCTTGAGAAGGCTTTATCAAATTATTGCACTCCTTCCGTGGGTGCTAGTGAGTACAAATTCTATAGGAGGAGTAGTCGAAATGATCTGGTAACCATTTAAACCTCGTTGAATCAAGAGGTCTAATTCCTTCATCATAAGTCGTATAGGATCGTTGGCTCCTGTGTATGGTCGTACACGCATAATTTAATGTCAAACGACGCTTCTTCTTATGCAAGTCAAGTGTATTGCAGAGTCAGACTTTCTTTTATGTATAATTCAATGTATGAAACAGACATCCCAGTCGTAGGGTAGTATCAGAATCTTCGGTCTTTGAGCTAGCATCTGGATTTTTGGGATAGAGTGCATCAGAATTGGCATATGAACCTGTCACTTGTGCTTGGATCTGGACTATCTCGATATCAGGATATTAATCTAGGGCTCCACGATCGCATTGAATCGTAACAATAAGGTATCCTAAAGCCATTATCACTCTGGTTCATTTTATAATCCCGTGATCACATACGAGTCAGCACGAGATGTTGTTGAAAACGTGCAAGCCAATGGTTGGTATGATCATCACAATCCTAAGGCAGTAGAGGAGTTTATCACACTCTCCATTTGATTCAATTGTGGGTCGAGTCTTTGGATTCATGTTTGATCCGTTAGTTGGCTCACCTGGATGGTCGAGATGAATCATGTCATATTCCAAAGGTATAGTGTATATGTTCTGAATTATGCACAAAATCAGGATCATGTTCAAAGCTAGTCTGTCAGTTGAAGCTCATGCTTCCAATCTCAGTGTAAGATGAGTGAAGTCAGTGCTTATGCCCCTAGCATCGTTGGGGATTGGACTAAGTCAATCGGATATCCAGTCTTCTAGCCTTTAAACTTTCTTTCTTCACATCGGGTTAGAGCTGCAGGTTTAACAATCTTGGTTGACCCGTGTCGTTCTGTGCTTCTTTCTTATGTCGTCAAACGTTAGAGTTGTATACGTGAATGGTCGAATAACATTCACGCCAGTGTCATTCCATCTCTTTAGTCAGAAAGTGAGAATTGCCTCATCGAGCGACAATGAACTTAGATACTCTACTTGCATCAGCCACGGAGTTGTGTAAGCTCGTCAATCATGAAAGCGAGGGCATGTTATTAGGGAGTTATTTGGGCTCCTTCATTCATGCTTTGGAATTATCTGAAACAGCCGTCATAGTATTGTTGAGTTTATCCCTTCTTCTTGGTTCCATTGAGCTTGACAATCAGGATTGCTGGATCGATTAATGAAATTGTTTCTTTTTGGAATTATGCATTCCTGTTAGTATTTTTCGGGGCTTTTCTTTTGTCATGATCGTTTCAGGAGTCAGATGACGCTCCATTCTTTGTCATGAAAACATTGAGAACATCCATTTCAATATAGATGTCCTCTTGTTGCAGGAATTTGTCTGTCTCAGGATAGAATTCATCAACGTTTCTGGGAAAATCTCATGGCATAAAGGTATTGATGTTTACTCCAGAGGTGAATCCGCCAAGGCAACTTGGTGGGCCCCATTGCAGAGATGCTTTAAAGTCTGAGTTACCCAGAATATCGGATACTGCTGCTATCAACACCATAGATGGTCCAGGTTAATCTACCGATGCCACCGCGGCGTCGAATTTTTTGAGGAACGAGTGCATAGTCTCGCCAAACCTTTGTTTGATTGAAGTGAGTAACATGACACTCTTGGGTCGATAGGCGTGGATCTTTGAGCTGCATTTGAGGGGTGCCACCTTTGATGAAGCATTAAATAACATTGGTAATCTGGCCTTTGTTTTTGTGGAGTCGTCGCCAATTGCCCAATTTAGCGCTGGTGCCCCCAGCATGAACTCTTGTAGTGGATGGAAGTTGGTCTCTCGTTTCTTGATTCCGCACATATAATTGTCGTCAATCAGGCTTCTGTCTTTTAATTCTAGATGGTGATCCGCTACTCGGATGTATGTTGGTTGTTCTTGAGGAGCCATTCTTCTGGTTATAGTCTGGGATCTTGTGGAACTCCGATAATAGTAAATGTGCCTAAAGTTGGCGGATAGTCAAATTATGTTGCTCGAAGCATGTATCCCGTACTCCCCATCCACGGGGATTATACTAAATAGTAATCATCTAATCCACGTATTCTCTAAATTTATACTTCCTCGTCAAGTTGTGAGTTAGAGTTTGATACAAAATGATTTGTTCGTGTCTAGATCATGTTAGTCTTTGGTCTCCCATCCAAGCTCTGAGGTTCGGAGTCGGGTGGCGATAAAGTCAGACTATAGTTGTCTCAAATGATCTCATTTGCCCCCTACATTAATAAATGGGGAACTTTATGTTGAATTTGAGTTGAATTTGAAGCATTCATCTGAATTGGATCATAGGTTGGTCGGACTCCGTTTATGCTTTCAATGAAGCTTGCATTACCGTCATTTTCATCCAAAATGCTGCAGTCAGAAGTTGCATGCTGCATATGTTTGGGAGGAGGCTGATTGCACCTTGTTTCATTGAAGACTACGTTGCCAACCTGTCTTAGGGTATCATGCAATCTGAACCGTGTAACAGGGAGAGCCAAGTTCGTTATCGCTTGAATTCCCATAATACTTGCTCCAACAAGAAAGTCGTAGTTGCTCGGCCTTCCATCTATCCAAGTAAAGAAGTTTTCCATTATTTTTTGTCGTTTCTAGAGAAGTTCATCTTGCCAAGAATCTGGGTTCTCAATTCAGCAATGGCACCATCCATTTCATATCTTGTTTGACATGCTGAGGGATCGTCACAAGAAAAAATCTATTGACTTCCTCCATTCCTAGCGCCTTCTGCATCCACATCCTCAGCATGAAAGAAATTTCTATCTTCCTTCTTCTTAGCCCTTAAGTCGGAGTATCAGGCAATTCGCTTCCTTGCAAGCCAGAAGTCAACGTAATAGCGTGCCCCCTCACCCAGGGTCTTTCAATCGGAAAGTCGGTCGAGACAGGAAAATGGATGTTCACTATGCATCCATTCTTGTGGTCCTCAAGCGGCCTGTCAAGATCGAGGTATAAGTTAGACACAGACATATTAATTTATGCCATTTGTAAATATTTTCAATGGTACGTCCCCAGTCTAGGGGTAATGGCACAAGACAGGTGGTGGTTAGATCAGATCCTTTTCAAATTTAGATGGAGGGAGGCGTATTCTGGATAGTTTGGGAAATCTTTAATCTTGAATGCCACGATCGTTCCAGATCATATTATGATCGGAAAACCAACGACCGCTCAGGATCGTATTAAGGCCGGATAGAAATCCAAAAATCCCAGGGCTTCACCGGGTCCTTCCTAGTCGCGAAAATTAAGTCGCATGACATATCATTGAATAATTCATTCTCAAGGCTTCCTTTCGGTCGCCGCCTTGAACTGCGTAGGAATTTTAGCATTGGGCATTGGTGTCAACCTCCTGCATGTCCCCCTTTAGTTGCTTTATACTGGTATGTTATTGTTGTTGCGAGTGCGGCCCTCGCGTTTTGTTTAGCTTTGTTCTGCGAACCTGCACTTGGTAAATGAAACATTATAAGATATCAATGCAACTATAAATGAAAATGCACTAAAGTAGTATGTATATATGGGTATGCCCCCAATCAATCATTAACTTAGTGCCTGAGCAGGGCTTGCTGAGGATTGATTAGGACCATAACTGTGTTACCCCCATGTCCGGACATGGAGGATCCAAGCTCAGCTTTCAGTTTTACCCCCGACACTCCGGTGGGGTAGGAGCCCTTGACTAGCATTTTAATCTATGCCTTTATACTCTCTCTGGAGTTCGAACTCATCTTTCAGTCTGCTCCCCGATCCTTCAGAAGGGCAGGAGTTCTTTGGGGCGCTAAGTCTCTAGCGCCTTTATACTCTCTCGATCCTTCAGCGGGTTAGAGTTCGAGCTCGGTTCTTAGTCTGCTCACCGATCCTCCAGCGGGGCAGAAGTTCTGGGGGCGCTAAGTCTCTAGCGCCTTTATACTCTCCCGATCCTTCAACGGGTTAGAGTGTATTTCGAGGCGGTTTTAGTCACGGTGCACCTTTATGCCTCATGGACATTCTCTCTGGTCCTTTATACTCTCTCTCGAATCATGAGAGTTAGAGTGGTTCAGGCGAAAGGTCATATCATTCGCCCCGGCATTCCTTCTACACTCTAGTTCAAAGAGTGGGACTGTGCCGTTTCGGGTGTCGTTCTCGAGATCGGTTCTAGTCCATGATCCATGCTTCACTCTGGCGAATGGAGCTTTTTGGACAAGTGGTCGGGTCACACTCATCCTAGGTTTATATTTCTATCCGAGCTCTGTGGATAGCATCAGTTAGTCAAACAGTTGGGAAATGTTTGCCAAGGCCTTGTGTTCCTCTAAACAATCTATGAGAGGAGTTGTTGGCACCAAACTTCGGGTACCGCGTCCATCTGGAGTCGGACTCCAACTTTGCAATTCAATGATTTATGTACAATTGTCTTGTGGTCTGCCACGTGTGAGCCAGTGATCAGATAGTCATCTTAGATCCACTTTGAGTTATACAACTTTGGTTAGACACGGGGGCCCGACTTTGCAAACGAGCAGTCCAGTCGGGCCCGTTACAGCAATGCTCCATAACTCTACGTGCGGGTGTTAAAAGTCTGATCGGTACTAGATCTGAGGTACCTGCACAATCCATATACAAATTTTTCTGAGTTAATTACATCGGCAACTCATAAATAATGTAAATATAAGATTCATGGTTAAAAAGTAGTCCTATTAGAGGAATGAATATCATTTTGAGAGGGAATTGGAATTGCATGCTCTTTACCAGTTAACTCTTCCTTATCCTGTCTCTGCCATGGGATGGATGCCAGAATCTTAAGCTGATAACAAATATCTTTTCAAATTATTGCGGGGTGGCGGTCCCAAGAATGAATAGATCTTGATCAGGATCTTGAGATGGTAAAGGCGGTTAGGTAAATACTGTAAGTGAATGACGAGGTTGCATCTCCTTTGAATCGCCTTCTTGCCCCCTTGCTGAGGGCAAGGATTGAGTGTCAGGGAGTCATGTATGTACCGCTAATGGTAGCACATCATCACATTGGTGTTAGGATGGTAATTGGCAAGAGAACAATGAATCCATACTTCTAGAAACTTTTGTACTTTCCATGCTAGGAAATAGGATATTGCTACTAGTGAGATAGTCATATCTCATAAATTTGTTGATATGCCTTCGATCCCATGTCGGGGACAAGGGTTGGTGCACAGACGATCAATCAGCATTCATACGTAAGCATTCTAAACCTTCAACTCGCTAACCTTCAGGCAAGGCCAAGGCAATCGGCCATGCACACTCATAATGTATCAGCATTGAATTAGATGATGTAATCTCGAGCGATTCACGCTTAAATCTCTAGTTGCCCCCAATGTCTGGGGAATGAGTTATTTGGTAGATAATTGATGAAGGGAATGGAAGTGTGAATCTTCACTTTCTAATTCCAAAACATCGCTCATTAGACATTACATTCTCATATATCTCCATTCAAGAGAGAAATTAATTAATGATTTTGTTAAATCATTCTAGGCAGTGAATCGAACAATGAGACTCGTTGATATCTATCTTGGGACAACCTTTCAAAGGAAAAAAGTCGAGGCATAACGAACGATGGTACACCCTTCACTTCTCTTGTTGGAAACACTCTGTGCTGCAAGAAGTTCCTAAAGGTAGCTATCTATAACTCTCTTCCGAATTAGTTTTTCAATACTGGATCAACTTCCGAGTGTCTCGATCGGGACCGTCTCCGTCTCTTCTGGATTACTGGAACTTGCTTGGTTGGCCAGATTATCCGCTTTTTGATTTTTCGTATGCGGAATATAAGATATGTTGTAATGTTCCCATCCATCCAACATATCTTCTACCTGTTCTAGGTAAGCTACGAGTTATAGTCCCTTCATCTAGAATTTCCTTTGAATCAATACATCTCCAACGTCGGGTCATCGATCATTCATTGCACCGTAGGTATACAGTAACGGGTGCTTGTATTCATTTCTTGTTTTGAAGGGCCATCTTCTTCATCTAACACATCTTCTTTGGGAATGGTAAATTCAGCGATGGATTCGGCTAATGTTTTGGAAATTGAGCAGTAGACACTAGGGTGCAATGTAAGCTTTGAATTCTGCTGGAGCTGGTCGGTCTAGACCTTGATCAGATAAACTTGAGTATGATAGCATAGCTTGCAAGACTTTAAATAATATTCATTTGTTATGTCATAATGGAAATAAGAAGTAGAGAGCTAATGGTTTATTCATATTTGCTTTAATCTCGAGCTCTCATCATTTGACCAAGGTCATATGGTGACTGGTGATCGGTCAAGTTGCTATAATCCGGGAAAGGATTCATAGGTCCAATCATGGCATGTGGTGGTTCAACTAGTACCTAACTCTGGGCTCCAAAGTATGTTGACCTAACCCTTATTCGATGGAAATCAGTCTTCCTCGGTGCGGTTGACATCAATTAGCCATTGCAAAGGTTAGCCAAGTTCTTCAGGAGGTGAACCTCAGGACATATTTCATTCATCACATCATACGATCGAAGTGTAGCTTTGGGATGTTGGGATCCTTAGTTGCTTTATGGTATCCCATTATTGACAATCATGGTCACTAAAATCATATGAATCATCTTTAGAGTAGTGCTCGGAATGTTCCATTTAACCGTCATTCGATGCCCAGCCGATTGGACAAGTTTAAGTCGCATAAATAAGATGGTCACTACTCGTTAGCGAGCAACAACGGTTGCATCAGTGAAATCTATACACCATTATAACTAAGGAAGAGGAAGCTGCTGTGAGATAATCATTGTCTTGTATATTGTCCTTGATAACAAGCTGAATCTGATCGATAGCTCCTCAAATTGGCTTATTGAAGTAAATAAGCGTTATGGCTATGGGAAGAATCCCAGTCGTTGCCATTTCATTGTCATATTCTTTGACTATCCATCTAATCTTCATTGATAAGCTTTGACGACTACTGTTGGCCAAAATATATATGTCGAGCCGAAGGCGAGCCGTGCTCCGAGCCGAAGGCGGGTCCGGGCGCAGCGCCGGTGGGGGTCCGGGGCCCCATAGTCCCGGCGGCGATCGACCTAATCGGTTAGGTCGAAAATGTGGGCACCGTAGGATTTTTTTGATTTTGGAAGATGGAGCTTTTTCTGAAATGATCCGAAAAATGTATTTTTTCCCAAAAACAGCTGTACCGGGTCGGATCGGAATTTGCCTTCAAGTAGCGGTTTGGAGGTGTCATCAGATCGCGGCTCGAGTCTGTCATCGGATCGGTCGAACATGTCATCGGATCGGATCGGAGGTACGTCATCAGCAGTGGCCGGTTCGGATCTCCCCATCTGGTTCGGATCAGAGGTTCTTTTTCAGGTCGGGTAGGACCCGATCCGACCCCCTCAAGGATATTGGTCTGCACTTTATCTACATCCAATCCAAGGGCTTCGTCTGCATCTGACCCGGTCTCTTCATCTGCAACCAACCCGGTCTCTTCGTCTGCATCCGATCCAAAAGCTTTTCTGGACTCTATTTTCGATCTTCAGCAATTGCTTCTACATGGCACGGTGGTAACTTCACTTCTGGTGATTCCCACAATTTGCAAAGTCAATAAAATTCGTGGGATTTCCTCATCGGACTCGGCGATCCAATAAGTAAAATGGAGAATCCTTAAACGCTGAGAATCTTCATTTCTCAGTGAAAGCACCAAAATGTTAGACCAAAAAGTGGTCCTAACACCCAATTGAATATGATTTGCGAAGAATAATAATCTAAAACATAGAAAATCAGGCAGCGACACGAGATTTATAGTGGTTCGGCATTAACTAGCCTACGTCCACTTTATAGTTTCTCATTTCATTTCAGAATTACAACTACAATGAATACATTCACACAATCACTCGAATACAATGAATTATTCTCTCCGAATTCATTGAATTTTATTGGAGAAGAAGGTGGTTGTTGATTGAGAAATTCGACTATGGCTGCCATTAATGAATTAAGTGTTAGAACCCCCCCTCAAATGATGTGTTGTATGTGTATTTATAGGTGTAAAATTGGTTGGGATGTGTGGCCATGTGGCATCATCACGGAGGACTTCGAAAATGATAGAGAAAGTGGGGAGCGTGGCTTCATTCATGAGCTTACAAGTGTCAATCGGTCCGGGTAAATAAGCACAAGAATAGGTCTCCAACGAAGGGAAGTTGCTTGTTTCAGGCAGTTCGGTTAGGAGTCTTAGATCCGATCCAAACCGGTATTGTTGCACCCATCCGATCCGACCCGAGCTATCCCATACGAACCGATCCGAGCTATCCCATACGAACCGATCCGAGCTATCCCAATCTGATCCGATCCACGCTCTGATTTTAGGACATATGAGAGATTAATCCTCTAACGTATGTAACCCTTATCATCTGAGTTTTGGGTGGCTTGGCCACAAAACAGGCTAACAGTTTTAATCTCAGAAATCATTATTTAATGATTATTCAACCTTAGGAAACTAATCTTGTCTTTAAATGTGTTAAAGAACAAACGTCATTTAAAACGCAATTCACGATAAACCCAAAATCAACTTCTATCCAAAATGGAATCTTCACAGAAATTAGATCAGCTTATAATCGATATAAATTTTCGTATCCGACCAACACTGCGGGCGGAATAACGGCAAAGCCTTTTAAATTCCTCAAGTAGTAGTCTTCCTTCACAGAAGCTCATTTCGATTATAAATAAATTAAATTCCGTTCAATTCTAATATAATTTATTAAATTGAAAAACTGCACTAAATCTCAATCACAAGATTTATTTCACTTTCAATCTCAACCGTGTTTAAGAATAGTGTTATTGAAGACACAAGACAAACCCAAAATCCAAATTGATATCAAATACAAGGTTTTGGATAGAAATCATACCGACTTATATTCAATATCAAATTCTAAAACCAACAGATGCCATACAGGGAATGCCGATATCTATATCTTCCAAATTCCTCAACAATATCTATATAATCACGGCATCCAATACTAAATATCTAAAGATAATTTCCATCAAAATCTAATTTATATATTGGAAAGCTCTGGTTATAATAAAACCATTATAATTCTTTTCAGTTTTTTATTCTAGTTGATTAACAACTTATCCAAATAAAAAATCTTTTATCTTTCCAAAACTTGGAATATTTCATCCAAAAATCCTTTCAAATCATTTATTATGATTTAACATAATTTATCCATATTTTTGATATTTTAATTAAGGCCTTGACATCCGGTTTCCAATTCTGGCCACCGAACTGCATTCATGGCGACCTTTCCCTAAATATATTTGGAGTTATATTAAATTAGGCCGTTAGATTTTAAAACTTCTTCATTTGAAAGCTCTTTTCATTACGAACTCAATGATTCCTGTTATAGGAGAATCCGACGTTCGGATCTCCTGTAACGTCTATTTGAATTTAATGGCTGAAGTTCACGAAGGTTCGTTATGCGACTCGTCCTATTCAAACCATTTTATTATTTATAATAAAATTCGTCGATTCCATTTAAACGTATTTTATAGAACATTTAAAATCTCATTTAAAAACAATTTCCATCTCCAATTCAATTTTAAATTAAAATTGAATAATCCATATTATTATATAAATAAAATAATAATATTTTTCAAAATTCAAGATTTTGAATTCCAAATCTTTTTGACAATCATTATAAAAATAAATAAGAATAATGGAAAAATCAGTTCGAGTTTAAAACATCATTTCTACACTTAACTCGATTTCACCTTTTGAAATTACTATTCAAAATCTCATTTGAATTAAAACAAGTCATTTTTAATCTAAACTTCCTTCGATTCCATTTCAATCATTTCAATAATTGTTTGAAATTATAACAACTTCATTTTTAAATCAGTTTGTATTTAAAAATCTCATTTCTAATTTTCTGTCAAATTTCACTTGGATGAATATAAAATTCATTTAAAAATCCAAAAGATCGAAATTCAATAAATTTCCAATTTCATGTTCGTGGTATAAATTTTGTGTTAATAATGTAAACACATCCATATCAACTACCATCCATCAACCAATAATTACAATATAAGCGTTTCTATCGATAACCCTTATATTCACAGTTTAATCATATTAATAGCAAAAATGAAAAATAAATCATCCATCAACCACGAAGCAAAAATTACAATCACAGGCAATCAATATACATTCAAATAATAACACAATCAATCAGTCATCCATCTAGTTTTCAAACAACTTATGAGGTGAGCTACAATATACTGTATAACAATTTGTGATAATTAGTTAAATAAAATTTAGTTTACTCACATAAGCTACCATTAACATATTTGCAATATTTTAGCTTACTGATTTACTCTGTTTCACTTTTCTAATCATATCACAAATTCATTAACTTAACCATATAACAACTAGCCCTTTAACTGTGTAATTATAATTAAAATACACAAATAGAATATTTTACGGGGAAAGCTCTCACTGGCAATCAGTATAAATTTAAATATGATTATAATAACATTAAAAAACAGTTGAGTGAGTTCTCACTTCTCACTTTGATTGGTTTTGAAATCATTGTAAAACAATTGTTCCAATTAAATTAAACTAGGCATTTAATTTAATCAAAATATGTAACTAGATCCGAATTCCTTCCAATCAAATATACAATGTAGAGCTCGTCGTCACGGTTCCAACGCAAGTTATTTCGCTCGATTCTGATCCAATATGAACAAGTTATGACCGTTTAACCCTTAATTGCAAAACATAGATAGTAAATTTATTAAATAACTTGATTGTCCCTTTAACCTTTATCCTCTTTCTCCTACGTCATTACCTCCAGATTGAGAATCAACCCATACCTTTCACAGCTAATTCACCCAGGCACGTCGCCTGACATGGTCGGATTTTGATCGTCGCTTGCCACTCGAAAGCCAGTCCTTCCCTCCATCAACGCCTACGATAGCGCACAGCTCAAAGGCCCCACATGCCTCCAAATTCCGTTCGAACCGTAACTTTTCGAGCCCAGATTCACAAGCTCCATAAAACTAAAAATCATCACAGCCATATAGATTTAAAGGTCTCGCTTTGCTCTTCGATTTTGTATTTGTAAGTTTTTAGTGAAAACCAATGGATTAAGAGATGTTAACAAATTAAATTGAATAAATTTCGGCCATAGTTTTCTTTGGATGGCGGCGGCCTGAATACGTATTAGAGTTTAGGAGAGAAATGGTTATATATATATATATATATATATATACACCAATATTTTAATTCTATTTTTTCTCAACATTGAAGTTTTCGCGTTTGAACTCCAAATGAATCCCAACAACTGACGTCCCTAGTCAAATACCTCTATTCCGAGCATAATGGAATATGTTTTGTAAGTTGATTTGATCGTTTCGATTAGTTTTTCTCAAAATTAAATTATAAATCAATATAAGGTTAAATATTGAATTTAAATATACGTTTTAATTTACCGTGACCAGATATTAACTCCAAAAATTATGAAATTTAAAATCTAGCTATGTTTAACAAATACGGTTCTAATGAACCAAATTTTGTCGAATTTGGAGAACGTTTGAAAATGGCCTTATAACTAGCTTTATTGAATCGTAATTCAACATGCTTTTAAATTTACTATGCTTACATACAAATTCCAATTGACTTGAAATTTTAAACCTAACAATAATTTGACATTCCAGATCCAACAAATTTGGTTTTGGAGAAAACAGAGGCCATTCACAAAATGACTGTTTATAAGGCTTATGTAATATTATTATAATATTATCATTTTCAAAATTATTAAAATTAATAATAAACTAATTATTAATATCGCATATATCCAAATGAAATATCGTATAGCTGTAAAATAAACATACTTGGGTTTTATATCTTGATAATTTCAAAATTTAGTTCAAATCGATATTCAATTTCATATCAAATCCTTTTAATTTATATAATAAATCGTTATAATTTAAAAACGATTTCTTACCGACTATTTAAATTTTAATTTGGACATAACTTACACTTTATAACATTAAATCTAAAATTTTCACTTTTGTTAGAAATATATAATTAATTAGATCCTAACTTAAAGAAATCCAACTTATATCGAATTCTGTGCATTCAATTGAAATTCAAATTTTAGATATTTCGAACTACCATGACGTTACGAGTTCCTTTTATAATTAATGTAAATTTATACGTTCAAACTTCATTTTAAACAAATTTTACATCGTTAATTATTAAAATCGACTGTAAATCCTTTTAAAAATTATTAAAAATAAATTTTAAATTGGTTCCAAAGTTTTGGGTTGTTATATTCCAACTTCGAAAAATTACCGACTCGCGACTGTGGCTACGTCTACGTGCATGCGCTTTTGAAACTACAACCATCGAGACCAAATTCGATTCGCTAACCAACAATACGCTAGTGAGTTTTGATGACTCAAGAGCATGTGCCAAGCAATCGGATTTACAATTCAATGTCATTTTTGAAAACCAACTCGTGCAATCGTAAGCCAAAGACATACTTACTTGTTACATTCTATTGCAAACAATGATCACATCGCGCATAATCACGTGAGAACATGTGAGCGTAAATGCGACACTATGTCGACAACGACCCGTTTACGTTCTGGCGTAAGTGGGAGTCGACTGTTGATGTTTAATTTCTTAAGTAGATAGGAATTAGATGTTTGTTGAAGACACCAGAGATGATACCTGGACCGAGAAATTAAAATTCTCAACATGCTCTACGGAAAGGTCGCGACCAGCCGCTCGACATAGCTTGGAGATCGTTCCCACTTCCAGAGACGCTCGACTCAACTCAAAGCACATAATGTAAAGACAAGATGTACTTTGGGGGAAAGTGTTAAACGGCCTTTGGTTTAGTTCCCAAAAGCATATCAGGCCTACGCGACTCAGCCTATTGCTCGGCACAATAGTTTGAAGTGTTGCTAGAACACTCTGGATCCACGACCAAAGAGGAGTCGCGCAAGCACGGACCTCACAACCCCTAAAAAATTCCGACTAGGAAAAAATTTCACATCCTCCAATCTTACCGGACTCCATGCATCTCGTATCCCCACGGAATATGATATTTGTATCCCTAGGGAATACAAATATATCTTATCCCCATGGGATACGAATCTTCGTATCCCATGGGATGCAAAGTTCGTATCGCGGGGTATACAATTTTGCATCTCAGGGTATATAAATTTTGCATCCCTCGGATGTGAAAATTTGAATCCCACTCCGAGATACAAATTTCGAATCCCAAGGTCTAAAAATTTTGCATCCCTTGGATGCGAAATTCGAATCCCCTTTCGGGATGCAAAATTCCACTGTGCCTGCTACTCGAGATCTGAAATTTGGCATGTGGTCCCCATTTCTCACCTACTCCCACCTAATCCACTACCTATAAATACCCCTACCTCATAAATGAAGGGGGTTGGCATTTGTTTGATTTGACACCTTGAAAGGACCTAGGACACCATTAATGGCTTCTTGAGATTTAGGGAAGAAGAACTAACCTTTTCTCAAGGCTTTGAACTTGTAAATAGCGAATTCCGAAAAATTAGTCAATTATTGTAAACCATTGTAATGATGATTGTCCATCACTGTAAACCTTCAATAGCGAAAAAATTTGGCAAAAGCTTCAATGTGGACGTAGGTTCAATACGGATTGAACCACTATAAATCTTGTGTTTCCGCTTTCCACACATTATTTTCTGTATGCGAAACTTTATTCTCATTAACTCGAGAATCTTTAGGTGTGACACCAATTTTCTGCATCAACAAATATATTTTTAAAAATAAATTGGTACGCTTTTATTATATTCTAAAAATATAGTACATAGTTAAGCTAGCATACTAACCTGCTTAAATTTACAAACATGAACAAGCAATAAAATTGAAATACAGAAATAAATAAACTAAATAGCTATATAGGGCAAGATCCATGATGAGATCCACTTAAGCCCGAACCCACTTTGCCTTGCAAAGTCCTAGCACCTTTTCGTACAGCCAATAATTCACAGCTTCAACATTTTCCATATAAAACTGATAATGTTGATGCCCTATCTTCATGTGCAAGACTGCTTTCCCCACAATTTTAGTGCAATAAAAAGAAGATAAGATACTCCACATTCTAGACAATTACTTCCATGTTCTTTATCTTTTTCGATCAATAAATGTAATGGCCTAGAATATTCTGACATCCTAACACCCGTCTTCTTATAAACTAGTAACGAAACACGGTTTGCATAGGCGAAAATAATCCATCAACAAATTCCTGTGCCATCTCTAGAACAAGAAACTGAAACTGATGATAGCATTGCTTTGAATCATTTCAGTTAAAACCAAAATCATCATTAGCAGCATA
Organism: Allium sativum; assembly: GCA_030737875.1. Classification (NCBI taxonomy): domain Eukaryota; kingdom Viridiplantae; phylum Streptophyta; class Magnoliopsida; order Asparagales; family Amaryllidaceae; genus Allium; species Allium sativum. The sequence goes on along the minus strand of CM060912.1, from coordinate 23,412,696 downwards.
ACCTCCGATCAATCCATGATCCACTTCCTCTGACACAATAGTTATCTTCTACACATGCGAGAACCCGTAACACCATCTTTGACCTTGCCAAATCTTGCTTCTCAAATCATTAAATACACATGATTTAGATCGGCAGTTGAAATTGCCTAAGACAACAGCTTTGGTTCTACTATACTCCATATTCATTTTCCATAATAACATCATTTCATTTAGAGAAAAATAAACCTATTGGGAACCGAATTGAAAAAATAAACATATATATAATGCATGTGTTGTTTGTTGTTTTGAATCCGTTTTTGATGTTATTTGTTGTTTGGAACCATCCTTGATGCTATTTGTTGCCTTGGATCCACTTTATGATGTTTTAGTTGTTGATTTGTTGCTATTTTTTATTTAGATCCAATTTACGAAGTTATTGTTGATGTTGTTCTCCCTTATACAGCCTAGTGTTATTATGATTTTTTTACTTGGTGATAACTTATACGTTGAAAGGACTCAACATGAGTTATACACAAACAAACACACACACACACACACACACACACACACACATATATATATATATATATATATATATATATATATATATATATCGATATTTTGATAGGTATGCGCTTTTTGTTATTTGGAGTTTTGGAGATTTTATATATGCATACTTGGCTTCGACGCTTATCGTTTGTTGTTAGTAGAAAACCTTTATATGACGTTATCTAGGCCATTCATGAGACCACTATATGATGCTCTAGTTGTACCTTATCTCATGAACTTTATGTTGTACAAAGTTACATTTACTCTTCCCTAATTATAAAGAGTTATCTTTTATGATGTTATATTTCATCTATTATGGTCTAGTCATTATGTTTAAACTAGACCCACCTATGTATTTTAAATACTCAGGTTAAACCGAGTCATTTCAGAGTAGCTTCTATTGTAGATACCGGTTCACTCGGCTTTCGCTCTGGACTACTTATTAGCTTTTGTCATTTTGTCATATTTTGGGGTAGTGACCAAGTTTTCTATTGTGTACTCTACTATAAAAAGGAGGAGAAGATGTAGATTTTTGTTTGTTGATTTTAGTACAAGTATCGTGTTTTTTTTTCCTTCAAAACTTTTGATTTATATTTGGAAAGCTTTTTTTCCTAAGGAGAAGAAGACGTAGAACAAAAGGAAGATGAGACGCACCCAACGTTTTTTTTTATAGAGAAATTTGGACATGTGTGCCATTAAGGCCCAAATTTTGTAATAAGTGTTTAAGGAGAGATTTACAAAAATGAAATTTTAATTTATTAATTTAGATTCCTTAAAAAAGTTCCTTTTCTATGGAATGAGATGTTAATTGAATCTTATATGTAATGCAGATACTTTAGTCAACTAGTCAAAGTGAAGTCTTTTTCAGAATACCTAAATTGTCATTAGTGAAACTTAGTGAATGTCCTAGCATAGGGATACTTTTGTCATTTCCCAAGCCCATTTTGTTCCACTTCCCCAGATGATGTCTCTCGCACAATTCCACATTATCCAAAATTGTTTCGAGTATTGTTAATGCCACCCCAACAATGGATGGGGGGACATGAGTGAAATTCCGCGAGGCTTTGCTGAAATTATTCATGGAATTCAGTGGAGATGTGTTTGAGTTTCATCCTTAAATTCAACAAAAATCCGTCAAAAATGAAGAAAAAAACGAATTTCAGAGGGTGTATATCGAATTTTCTTCCGAACTTGTCCCCCCTTAACCATTTTTTGAGTGGCTTTAACAATACTCATTGCTTCTGCATCTATTTCCCAGTCCCACCCTATTCAACTTCTGTTTCACAAATCAACATCGGTTTCGTACTTGAAATTGATGGCGGCCTTTCGATCTCGCCGCTATGGTAGGCGCAAAAACCCGTTTCTAGGTTATCGATTGTCTTTGTGAGTTCCTGCCTGCACATTTGTTTTTAGCTCAAATTTTTTAGATCTGGAATCATCATCAATACTATGGCTGCAATTGGACACTCGATTCTGTAGGGCCAAAATTCATAGGCAAAGATCATATGAACATTATTTTTCTATGGCAAATTCTATTAACACCCATGTTTTTGCTTTTCCCACCCCGCTGAAACCTAAAAAAACTAAAATGGTAAATGTACCCTTGTATATTATTCAATTTATTTAATTTACTTTTCCATTTTGTTATTAAAAAAAATCGATGATACTAATACATTTTAAAAAGACAAATGATTCCGATGAACAAAATAATGTTTTTTCCCAGAGAATGATGTTTTATTTTAAATTTACCCTTTTTTAACTTTTATGTCTTTTTTCTTATCGACGCTTGATTTTATGATTTCTAATGTAATATTATTTTTAATTAAACTGAAATTTAATTTTTTTTAGATGCCAAAACAAATAAAAATAAATATGGATTAGTGCTTTTTTATTTATTTTCATTGTTAATGTACCGTTATTTGTTTGTGAAAATATAAATTAAAGGCTAGCATTAGTAACTTTTAGGGTAGGGTGTGAAAAGCAAAAAGTGAAATGATTTTTTCAGTTTAAACAACGAGGTGTGAAAGGCGAAATGTGGGATGAAAATAGATTTTAGTCTTTTTACGTATAATTTGCTAAAACTGGTATATTTTATTGCGACGTTGGGCGGGTTTTTTCATGGAGTCTCAGTCAATGGATTTCAACTCTGCTTTCTTCTTTATATTTGAGATTATTGTGTTATGCAAGAACCTTTATGTCTATCCAGTTATTCCTAGGATTGAATTTATCTCTCTATTTGAGAATCACTCTGCAGTGGCTGGGTTTATCCATGGGCACAATGGGTTTTAGCTCATGTTTCTTCTCTCTATTTTAGGTTATTGTTTGATTTAAGAACATTAATTTCTATTCGGAGGTCCATAGGATTAAGTTTCTTTTAATTTAACAGAACATTAATCTCTGTAACGGTTGAGGGATACAAATGGTGGAAGAAGAATTGAATCATACAAAACTTGGATATATGGAGGTAGCATATAGATTATTTTATTGTATGATTGATTTGCCTAATGATTATTTGGTGGTTTGTAATGAATTAACAGAGCCGCTTTCTTTTAGACTTGGGTTGTATATACACGTGTATATTTCTTTGTGAAACACATGCATGTATATCTTTTTGTATGAGTCTGGGTATCTAATCCCGCTCTTTAATTGTTTTGGTTATTGGTTTATTGACCTTTGTGTTGTCTAACATGTTCTTATAATTTCAAGTCATGTGCATAGGTTGAAGTAGAGGAAAACAGCTCATATGACTGAAATTTGCATAAGTCTCTGAGGATGATGTGAAGACTACAAGCATGGTTTGTGGGTTTATTAGAGCAGAGAGGGTCGGAGAGGCTTAGTAGATATTTGATGGAATGCTTAAGAGAAACGTTGTTTCTTGGACAGCCATAACGCCTGGGTATGCAAATAATGAACATGTGCGATTTTGGAATACCAACTACTGCAGTTTGGGTTATTATCATATGACTTCAATGTTCTAGGCTAGGAAAAAGTTGAAACTTTGTTGGAACAGCACTAAGCTTTGCTCATCACAGAAGATATGCATTTGGAGTTTAGTAATTGCTGTTAATGAATTTAGTTGGAATGATAATAATGGTAGCTTTTGTAGTCAGGAGCAGAGCTAGGATTCAACAATGCCTCTTGTCAAACAAATTGCTTCTGTTGTAATATGAACTTCATGTATTAGTCTATGCTTTTACAGACTAACCTATATCCCTCCTTCAATCATATAGAATCTCAAACTACTTTTTTTATTTCTCAAGGTAACTCAATATTGTACATATATATATAATTTGTTTTTCACTTTTTAAATTTACTTGCCATATATTGTACTTTACGACGGATCAGTAGGAAATAAAAATGATATTTTGTCATCCACCTGAAAAGATCAACTCAAGCGAGCGGGAAAGAAACACAATAATGTGTTGCTACAACATTCAAAAACCTCCTTTCACTAGAAATAGAACCATTCAACTAGCCATTGGAACCATCCATGCTTGCTGCAGTGAAACATGGAAAAGAAGACTCATCACAGCATTACATGGCTCATCATCCTATTAATTCAGAAGAAAATGAAAATGAGTGACAAACAATATTCCTACGCGTTAACATAGAAAAGGTTAATTGTGTAGAAAGAACACAATATTCCTTGCTAGATGACGAACGAGATGAACCTTTAATGGATGAAAAGGTGTTGGGAAACAATGGCTGAGTCACGTACTTTGTCGCTTTCTTGAAGACAATTCGGCGATCTGGTCGGTAGTGCAAAACCAGTTCGTACTTCCGTCGCTGCCTCTAGGATAAAACAGCCTCTCTAAAATGAATAATCGATTTGCTTTGCACAAACTAATCAGTGCAGATTTGCACTTTCGAATTCAACTGGTCGAAAATTTATGAAAGAATTTTTTTTTTAATTAATTGCGGAGGAAGAGAAAACATGATCTGCGAAATACTTGGTCAAAAGTTTACCGCTTCATAATAAAAGTCGGCTCAGAAATATTTTTGTATTTAAAAAACTAGTTCGAAAAATGCAGTGTTTTCTGGACAAAAAAATATAAGTGTCTACACCACATAGCCAAGGCCCAACGCCCAAGCCTAATCCCGAACCGAGCCGAGCCGGGCCGGGCCGGGTCGGGTCGAGTCGAGTCGGTTGGTCGGCCGCGCGTGTGTGGTGGTCATGATGCATGGTCTCCCTCCTCACAACAAAGCATGCATTGGAAGCCCAAGGCCCCAACATGACTTCTTAGAAACAAGAATAAATACTTGCATCTTTCTTATAATCCCATGATATGAGATTATTCACAAATAGGAGGCATCATAAACTTATTTCATATTTTAAATAATTCATAAAATTTCCAACAATCCCCCACTTGAATTTTTTAAAATATTATCGAGCAGTTTCAAAAAATATAAGACTGTCCATAAACAAAGGTGTCATCCGACTTGAACCTTTGCATAGTGAATAAGATTCAGTTTTTACTAGAGTGACACGTAGTCTTGAACTCTATTTCTGACATCAAACCACACACAATCTTTTCTATAGTGCAATCAATTAAGCCCGTGCGTTTATGGCCATGCACGTCTATCCCAGTTTAGTGAACGCTCTAGAAGTTTTGCCCAAAACTCCATAGGAAACGACCACATTTCCACATTCACAAAGGTGAGTCTATCAAGAGTACTCCTGAAGGTAGGTACTCCACTCCAAATAGAGTATAGATCTCATTAAGAGTTTCTATTAACTCATCCTCTATCACTTCAGGAATACATGCTTCTTAGTTTTTCATATAGCATGTTCAACTTCTATCACTACACAACTTGTTTTTACCCATTGAACCTATTTCTTGGGATCTCCAGTCATTTAGGTCGGGTTACCATTGTGCGTGACTCAACAATCTAAGGGCAATAGTCCCATTCTTTTAGAAGAATTGTGGACTTTCTATCTTGACAGTCCTTTCGTCAAAGGATCAGCCAAATTTTCTTCACTACGTACGTAATCCACTCTAACGGTACCTGTGGAAAGCAGTTCTCTAACCTTGTTGTACTTACGACGTATTAGTCATCTCTTACCGTTATAATAATGGTTCTGAACTTTTGCAATAGCTGCGGTACTATCGCAATGTATCAACACAGCCGGTATCGGTTTTTCCCATAAGGGAATCTCAGCTAGCAGGTTTCTCAAATACTCTGCCTCTTCACTAGCTGTGGCTAGTGCTATCATCTCAAACTCCATTGTAGACTGAGCCAAAATAGTCTATTTCCTGGATTTCCAAGAAACAACTCCTCCAGCGATGCTAAATATATAGCCACTGGTCGCTTTAGAATCATCAGATAAGGTATTCCAGTCTGCATCAGAATATCCTTCAAGTACAGCTGGAAACCTCTCATAATGTAATCCAAGGTTCATGGTTCGTTTGAGGTATCTCATGACCCTTTCAATAGCATGCCAATTCTCTATACTAGGTCTACTGGTAAACATGCACAATAATCCCACGACATAGGCAATGTCGGGTCTAGTACAATCAGTGGCATACCGAAGGCTGCCAATGATGCTCACATAATCAGACTGTCTTACACCTTCACCAGTGTTCTTAAATAACTTTACACTTGGATCGTATGGTGTACATGCAGGTTTACAGTCAAAGTAATTATATTTCTTTAGTATCTTCTCAATGTAATGAGACTGATCCAAAGAAATTCCTTTTTCTGACCTTAGTAATTTTAATACCAAGGATTACACTCACCTCATCTAGATCTTTCATGTCAAAATTGGCACTTAATAAGGATTTGACTGAATTTATGGCATGAATGTTTGACCCAAAGATGAGTAGGTCATCTACATAAAGGCATATAATAGTGCAAATGTCATTCTCAAATTTGTAATAAATGCATTTGTCACTTTCATTAACTTTAAAATCATTTGAAATGATTATGTTATCAAATTTTTCATGCCATTGCTTAGGTGCTTGTTTTAAACCATATAATGATTTATCTAATTTGCATACTTTATGTTCTTGACCATGTACTACAAATCCTTCAGGCTGGTCCATGTAAATTTCTTCGTCTAATTCACCGTTCAAAAAAGCGGTTTTAACATCCATTTGGTGTATTAGTAAATTATGAATGGAAGCAAGTGAGATTAATACTCGAATGGATGTTATTCTAGTTACAGGTGAAAAAGTATCGAAGAAATCTATATTTTCTTTTTGTCTAAAACCTTTAGCTACTAGTCATGCTTTGTATTTATCTATAGTACCATCAGGTTTTAGTTTCTTTTTAAGTACCCATTTACAGCCTATAGATTTACAATCAGGGGGTAAATCTGCCAAATGCCAAGTCTTATTGGATTCAAGAGAATCCATCTCATCATTTATAGCCTCTCGCCAAAAATATGCATCTAATGAAGATAAGGCCTCTTGGAGGTTTAAGGGATCCTCCTCTATAGTAAAAGCGCTAAAATCCGAACCAAAATCTTTTACGGTTCTTGCTCTTTTACTTCTTCTAGGTTCAACTTCAGAACTTTTATTAAGTTCTATTCTAATAGGCATACTTAATGTGCCCCCACTATTCCTTAATTTAAAAGGAAATTTAGTTTCATAAAAATCGGCATCATTTGATTCAATTATGTTATGTGCAGTTATATCATAAAATCGATATGCTTTGTTATTAATAGCATAGCCTACAAATACACATTCATACGCCCTACTTGCCAATTTTATTCTCTTAGGGTCTGGAATGCGAACATATGCTAGACAACCCCAAGTTCTAAAGTATGAGACATTGGGTTTATGATTCTTTAAAATTTCATAAGGTGAAATTTTATTCTTAGATTTAGGGATTCTATTTAGAACATAACATACAGTCAATAAAATATCCCCCCACCAATGTTATGCTGCACCAGAATTTAGTAGGATGGCAACTACTAATTCGGTAAAAGTCCTATTTTTTCTTTCATCTTTACCGTTCATTTCAGGTGAATAGGGTGCAGTTCTCTCATGTACAATACCATGTAATTTATAGAAGTCCAGAATTGAATTAGATTTATATTCTGTTCCTCTATCACTACGAAATCTCTTGATTTTCCTATTTGTTTGATTCCCAATCTCAGTTTTAAATGTTTTAAACATGTCAAAAGCATCACTTTTATTTTTCATAAGATAAACATATGTGAAATCAGAACAATCATCGATAAAAGTGATAAAATAACGATGTCCATGTCTAGTCAATGTGCCATCAAGTTCACATATGTCAGAATGAATCAAGTCTAAGGGTTCAGATTCTCTATCAACAGATTTATGAGGTTTCTTTGTGATTTTTGCTTGTGTACAGAATTCACATTTATCAGATTCAGATTCTTCTATCTTAGGTATCATATCTAGAGTGCTCATGTTATGAATTATCCGTTTATTAACATGACATAATCTAGAGTGCCAAATATTAAAATCACACAACATATAAGCAGAATTATTCATTTTATTAGATTCAACATTTAATTTGAACATTCCCTCACAAGCATAACCCTTTCCTACAAAGTTTCCCTTATACACTATGGTATACAAATCAGCCCCAATAAATTGAGTAAACCCTGCCTTATTAAGGAGGTAGCCAGACACCAGATTCTTCCTCATCTCTGGAGTATGCAAAACATCTTTGAGGATCACAGTCTTTCCAGAGGTAAACTTGATCTCAACGTTTCCAATCCCTGCAACTTTAGTGGTGTGAGAATCTCCCAGCAACACTTTCTGATCATCAGCAGCCGTGTATGTGGAAAACATAGCAAGATCATAGCAGACATGGCGAGAAGCACCAGTGTCTACCCACCAACCCTCTGATCCACCAACAAGGTGAATCTCAGTAATCATAGCATAAGAGGCTCCTCCTCAGTCAATTTAGCCTGTGGTACAGAGCTAGGCTTGTTCCGACACTTTCGTGCCATATGACCTGGTTTTCCACAGTTGTAACATAGAAACAACTGTCCAGGGTCATTCTTTTAGGCTGATTTTTGCTGTCCTTTTGGGTTTCCTTGTGGATTCCCATTCTGTTTGTTGCGTCTGTTCTGATTCTTAAAAGACTTCTGGTTTGGTTTCAGAACCGCGAGTTTGATCTTTTTAGTGTTGTTGTTTGAAACAAACAACAATTCCTCTTTCTGGTCCTGTTTGCGTGCCGCCTCCTCAATGCGACGGCGAGTGATCAAACTCTCTAAGGAAAATTCCTTAGTCTTATGCCGTAAGAAATTTTTAAAGTCTTTCCAACCTGGGGGCTGTTTGTCAATAATAACAGCAATTTGAAACTGTTCATCCAAAACCATACCTTCGGAGATAATCTCATGAGCTATTTTCTGCAGCTCATGAGACTGCATCTCTACTGACCTATCGTCTGTCATCTGGTACTTGAGATAGCGGCTTACAGCATACTTCTTTGCCCCTGCCTCCTCTGTATCGTATTTCTTCTGCAGTGCTTCCCAGATCTGCTTTGCTGTCTTGTCCTCTGAGTTATAGTAATCATACAGATCATCGCTCAATCCGTTCAGAATAAAATTCTTACACAGATAATCATGTTCAGTCCAGGTTTGCAACTGCTTTGATTGTTCAGTCCAGGATGTCATCTGCGTTTCATCAGCTCCGTCAGGCTTGTCTGGCAGCTGTGGTTTGTCGGTGGTCAGAGCAGTAGCCACCTTCCTCATCGTCAGGTAGAACTCCATTTTCTGACGCCATCGTTTGAAGTGCAGACCTTCGAAACGAAACGGGGCAGCAGTCACCAATGGGATTTGGAATGCAGAGGAAGGAGCAGCATCATCTATGGTTGTTGTCGAATCCATTGTTTCTAATCGTCTTCAAATTGTTGGGAAACTATGGCTGAGTCACGTACTTTGTCGCTTTCTTGAAGACGATTCGGCGATCTGGTCGGTGGTGCAAAACCAGTTCGTACTTCCGTCGCCGCCTCTAGGATAAAACAGCCTCTCTAAAATGAATAACCGATTTGCTTTGCACAAACAAATCAGTGCAGATTTGCACTTTCGAATTCAACTGCTCGAAAATTTCTGAAAGAATAATATTTTTTTTAATTAATTGCGGAGGAAGAGAAAACAGTTTTTTTTCTGTGTACCAATCTCGTCTAAAACTGATGATAATATATAAACGGGATTAGGGCTGAACGAAGATACTGGTCAGTGGAGGAAAATAGGATCTGCGAAATACTTGGTCAAAAGTTTACCGCTTCATAATAAAAGTCGGCCCAGAAATATTTTTGTATTTAAAAAACTGGTTCGAAAAATGCAGTGTTTTCTGGACCAAAAATATAAGTGTCTACACCACATAGGCAAGGCCCAAGGCCCAATCCCGAACCGAGCCGGGCCGGGCCGGGTCGAGTCGGTCGGTCGGTCGCGCGCGTGTGTGGTGGTCAAGATGCATGGTCTCCCTCCTCACAACAAAGCATGCATTGGAAGCCCAAGGCCCCAACATGACTTCTTAGAAACAAGTTTAAATGCTTGCATCTTTCTTATAATCCCATGATGTGGGACTATTCACAAATAGGAGGCATCATAAACTTATTTCATATTTTAAATAATTCATAAAATTTCCAACAAAAGGTATGTCTTAAGTTTATTTTTTTTTTTCTTTTTACCATATTATTCCTATCTTTTCCTACTTATACATTTTGCGGACTTATGTGATAAACTTGTAGCATCAAAAAGATGAAGCTAGAGACCACTTCATGCGTCGTTGACTGCATCGCTTTCCATCTTCCTTAATCATTTTTTAATTTAGTTTACAGACTATTGTGATTATAATTTATGTTTTGTTCCTAACTTACAATTGTAATTTTCATCTTTCCTCGCTAAATACGGAAAACTATAATGAATTTTCCATATAGTTGTTAATATTATACATGGTTTATAAGATAAGCATATATACAGATAAATGTAAAGAGTTGTATATAGAATAGTCATATAAGATATCAGAAATATAGGACAGGCATGTAGGATCATCATTGAGATGACTAGCAACTAGTAATACATTTACAAACAACAGTGTAAAAAATCAGCTATGATAGGGTGAATCGCTAGATCAAGAAACGTGCTTAAAGTTATAATGCAAGTGCACCAATGATGATATAAGCAATAGGGTGTGAGGATGATCTTCCAACTTGGCTTTGTAGGTGATATGTAAGTCCAAATTGTTGAAGCTTCAAACATTTTAGCACAACATCAGAAGATTCAATAATTTATGTGAACTAAAATGATGAAGGGATGTTCCTAGCTGATATAAGGGACACTATATCCCAAGCTGTTGCTTGCTTCCCCAACCGATAGTTAAGGCAACAACGATTCAATATTGGACTTATTTCCAACTATTATAAAAAAATTCTATATATACGGCCATCGATCATGCATGAGTATTTGTATATATTAATACACAATTTAGTAGAATACAAATGAGATATTTGATATGATACACATTTTAGTATTTGAATTTTAGTTTACACCAACATTTCCTTATCTTAATTCTGTTAATTAAACAAATAGTTTTGTACACTTTTTAGTTTAATCACTTATACTATATTATGTGACTTCACCATCTACCATTTATAAAATGGACATAGGATCCTCATTTGAATGTCATGATCAAAAATAAAACTAGCAATAACATGATGATATTGTCACATGAAAATGCACCTGCATAAATTTTGTGTAGAATATAGCAAATATGCATCTACTTCCAAAGCTTCACTAGAAAACTAGCAATAAATCCATAATAGATATTATTATTATTATTTTTTTTGAAAACAAAAATGTGTGACCTTCTAAGAAGAAGAGAGCACACATATATATAAAAAACAAAAGAATACAGAATCCGATAACAGACCCAAAAAGAGACAAAACCAAAACTAATACAGCAAAAAGAATGTAAAGGAAAGTAGATAGATGAGTTCCGGATAAACCACCGCCCATCATACTTCAATATCGAATTCCGGCAAAGCCACCACCCGATATTGAAGTATATCTACTCAAATACAAGAGAAAGACACATCAAGTGAAATACAACATAAAAAGGGAACAAAACACCCAAAAAACTCTCCCACTTCGCTCACACAAAAGTACCAGAGCAAAAACAATCGCCAGTCCTGACGTCTATCCATTGAGCATCTCAACAAAATCTACAACCAGAGCAAAAACAATCGCCAGCACTGACGTCTATCCACTAAGCAACTCAACTAAATCTACAACGTGAAACAGAAAAAACCAAACAAAACATTAGTAACCAACACACACACACACACACACATATATATATATATATATGGGTATATGAGTGTATATATATATGTATATATATATATGTATATCTAAGAATATATATAAATGTATATATAAATATGCATATATATAGGTATATATCCATACATATGTATGTACCAAGAAAAGAAATTAACAACAAAGACGAAGACTATTACATCTAAAATAACTATTAAATCTAATAAATAAACTCAAATTGAATCTAACCTTGTTCAAAAAACACACAAAACGCGAATCACCAAAAAACTTATAGTGCAAATTAGACATCCAAACAAGACAGAAATTCACTATCATACTGATAATATTATCAGCGGAGCCTGAAATAGAATGAAAAAACCTCTGATTCCTCTCTAACCAAATGAACCAACAAATGATACTAACTAAATAATCTAACACATACCTTTTCCTAGAATTAAAAACAAATCTATAACTATCCCAATAATCAACACAACTACTAAAGGAATTAACCCAATCAAAAGTAAAAATCCTCAAAACCATATAAAAAATAAAAAAGGTAAATAAACAAGAGAAAAATAAATGATCAACATCTTCAACCATAATACTACAAAAACAACACTTAGTATCAAAAATAATATTCTTCCTCTTTAAAAGCTCAACCATATTAAGTTTCTTATGAATAATTAACCACATAAGAAACTTAGCTTTCGGAGGAGAATTAGGTTTCCAAAGAAATTTAAAAGGGCGCAAAGAAACACCTGAGAAATTAATAAATTTATACGTAGAATTAACAGAGAAAACAGAATTCTGATCCAATCCCCAACTAATAGAATCACTATTATCATCCAAGTGATACAAAGCTGACTTAGCTTTAAGTAATGCTAAATGCCTTAACAAACCTCCTTCTAAAATATTATCAAAGGAGAACTCCCACAGAGGATCTAAAACCCTTCTATAAACATCAGTAATCAAAGCATTCTTAAAACTACAAATATTAAAAAGCTCGCTAAATTCAAATTTGAGCGGCACACAAGAAATTCAAGCATTATGCCAAAAGAAAGTATGGTTACCAGAGTGAACAGCCACCTTACAACCTAACTTAAAAAAATCAAAACTGTTCAAAACTGACTTACAAAAATGAGATAACCTATTAAGCCAACCAACACTAGAACCAACAATATACTCGCCACCAGAATAATAAAACTTGGAAACGATAATCTTCCAAGTAGCCGAAACACCAGGGCATCTAAATCTCCATAACCACTTGGCTAGTAGGGCAGAATTAAAGTTATATAAGTTATAATAGATATTAGTTATTGCATAATGTAAATGTTAATTTTGGAAAAGAAGAAATTTCAGCATATAAATATATTCAGCCTCAAAATATTTCTTATAGTATTTAACAATTGCTTATGACCAACATATAGACATTACAATAGCCGACTAGCTAGTCGACATAGAATAGAACCTATGTCAACTAAAACTATTGGAACTATATTATCCAAAGAATACCTAAAGGAAACTTTACCTAAATGGAAATAAAAAATAGTATAATAAAGATATGTGCCTTGTGTCATAGTTAGCGTGTACTATTAGAACAAATACCAACATATTTCCCTAAAAGATAGCATTGATAACGAGAGAAAGGGAGAGCGCGTTGATAATGAAACATTAAACTATGTCACCATATTCTTTTGTTTGATAGTGGCTTGACTCTAGTTCATAAAGTTAAGCTTTGCAGAAAACCTGATGTCTTCCATATAAGCATATGAAATCTAATTCAACTTATAATAATATGGAAATTTATCCCTTTCTATAGTTAAAGTCGCCTACTTGTAATATTTCCATTTCAAACTCAATTATATACGAACTAATGATCGCATCCTAATTCTCTTTTTAACAATGATCCGACAGCCTTTACCAATAACAGAAGGATAACATCCTAAGATATACAATCATATAACGAAATAAAAATCAACCGAACTTATAAATACCCTAAGCTAACCTTAACAGAAATCAACACTTTAGATCCAACATCATAAAACTCGAAGAAACAACAACTATTATTGAACTAGTCAATGCCACACTTGGCACTTGTCATCAAGTGATGAACATTTTTGTCTCTGGTTTGCTTATTTGTATTATGTGTAGTGGCTTCATTCTCGTTGTTGTTTTGATCACTTTGATTATCATCACTGCTTTCACCACTGTCTACAGTGTTATTAGGATCACCCATTTCTTCTTAATGTAGTTGCACATTATCATCATCCTGACCATCTGTGCTATAATTTGATCTTGCACTATCAACTGTATGTGACTCACTTGGCTCTCCATGTTGAGTCTTTGTGTGCTTGTTGTTGTGCCAGTTAGTTAGAACCACAGGTGGTTGTAAGTTGCTTGCAGTTTTGATGATTCCGCTAATAGTTTCCATATCTTTTCTACAAAAAGAAAAATATCTTCATTAAATATGACATGTCTAGATACATAAACCCTGCCATTACTGTCCAAGCATCTATACCCTTTTTGATTATTCGGGCATCCTTGTACACGGTCTAGAACTTAGGCTGAATTTATGTTGATTGTAGGCCTAAGATAAGGAAAACACAAGCAATCAAAAGTTTTTAATGTTTGGTAATCTGGGTTAGTCCCGTATAACCTTTCATGTGGACATTTACCAACTATAACTTTTGTCGGCATTTTATTTGTTAAATACACTGATGTGGCAAATGCCTCCGCCTAAAATTTCAGTGGCAGAGATGCTTATGACATCAATGTTAAACCTGTATCAACAATGTTCCTGTGTTTCCTCTATACTAGACCATTCTTCTCAGATGTGTATGGTCATGTTATTCTATGTTTAATTCCTCTATCATCAAAAAATTTCTTTAGAGGTTTGACTTCACCCCCACCATCTATCAACAAGCATTTTACAGTGTGATTAATTTGTTTCTCAACAAATTTAATAAAATGAACTGTTGCGTTGAATACTTCTGACTTTGCTTTGAGAAAAAATATCCATGTGTACCTACTGTATGCATTAACAAAAGATAGGTAGTATCTGTATCCTTGGTTAGTTTTAATTAGAGATGGCCCCCATAGATCTGCAGTAACTAGATCAAGTATGTTATGATACATAGTTTCAGAATCAATAAATGGCAATTCTTGGCACTTTCCAATTAGACAATGTGAAAAAATGAATGTATGATGTATTCAACACAGATTTTATTATTAGGCAATATTCCTTTACAGTCTTAATGCTAGGATGGCCAACCTTTCTGTGCCATATATCAAGGAAGTTTTTATTGTTTCTAACACTAAATTCGACATTGTAACCATGATTGCCATAACATGCATTGTTTCTGGTCTTGAAATTACTGAATTTGTGTAGTCCATTTTTCATGTTATCCTGTAATAGCACATTATCATTAATCAGATCCTTAACTACACAAATTTTGGGTGAAACTCAAAGTACACGTGATCGTCATTGGCAAATTATGAGACGCTAAGTAAACTTTTCTTTATTTCGGGAACATGTAATAAATTATTATGTATAGTTGTCTCTTACCATTGATAGAACCATTACCATTATGAGATATACTTATTGTTTCACTATTTCCCATACGTATGGCTTGCGTACCTGAATAGCTTTTATTGCCAAGATTTAATTTCTGCATGCTATTAGTTACGTGATTTGTCGCACCTGAATCTTAATACTAGTCATCCAGATTTATGTCTTCAGGTTTGCTTGAATCATCAATGTTGTTTGCTTTTCCTTTGTTGCTTTCTGAATAGTTTCTTTGTTGATTCAGCTGTGTCATGTTAACATTAGGTGCTTAGCCTTATTCGACTAACCTTGTCTTGCCACATTAAATTCAGAATTAAATCTGAAATAACATGTACTAGCAATATGACCAAAAATTTCACATATTTGGCATCGAACACGATTGTTACCATTCAATCTGCCCCTGCCTCTACCCCTTTGGGGCAGATTAGCTATGTAGGTATTGGGTTCTTAGTTACTACCTTGACCTGTATTATTTCTTGACTTATTCTTGCCTTTGGAATTAGTGGCATGGTTAACTGAATAATATTGTTGTGACATTTTCTTTTTATTTATTCTCCCCTCGTGTGCAAGAAGAGTCAAATGAACATATTGTAAATCAGGATTGACACTTTGTGGTGCAATAAATGTGACAACAGACTCATATTCATTGTATAATGCACTAGTAATGTATTCACTTTTTGATACTTTGTGGCTTCTAGCCCCTAATCTATCACATAATGTCTTGATTTTGGTCAAGTACTCACTCATTTGCATGCTATGTTTCTTTGTGTTGTAGTTGGCTACGATAGTGCAAATTCTTGATGTAGATTTAGCAATGAAAAATTGTTTTATAGCATTCTAGATTTCATAAGATGTATTACAACCTACAATTTGAGACAATAAGTTTGAACTTACTAAAGAGATTAACCAAGATGCGAGTATGTTGTCTTGCTTTTGATGCATTATATAATCTTGATTGTTAATCAGATTTCCATCTTTTTCCATGACCATTGCAAGTGGAACAGTAATTGTACCCTCGATGTATTCCTGAAGGTCGTATCCTCTCAATGCTGTTTCAACTTGATATTTCCAAAGCATATTGTTGTCTTCATCAAGAGGGATTTTGATTACATTGCTTTTCGGCTTGACCAAAGTGATGAAACTGGTGGTTGAACTACTGGCTTCAACTTTGGATGTGGCAAAACTCAATGCTTTATTGTTTCCTGCTATGTTGGAGGGGAATGACCAGATCAGGAATCTCCTTGGACGATAAGAAAGTTGATATCGATTTTCTCTGCAACCAAAAATGAATATATGGTTAGAAATTGTTTCTTGGATGGCAAGAAAGTTGATATTAGCCTTCTTTGTAACCAGAAACAGGAGGAAAACACTTATCAGATAAAGACAATAGTCTGATGATCAATGCGGCAACCGAGATATGAGAATGATGGCTTCTTGTGATCATTTTCAGGCAAGGCAGCAATCAAAGGTGAGAACAATACTACACTTGTGATGAAAGGTTCGCCTTCTAGGATGAGAATTCTCTGAGAAGCGCAAACAACACCTTCTTCACCTTTTGTTGTATTGATTTAATGACTTTCTTGATGAAAAGTTTCTAAAATATGATTGCCATTTTGCTGTAGCTTTGATACCATAAAAGAGAAATGTAAACTTTATTTCTCTAGAAAATGTTTGTACAAAAAAATGGTGTAATAATGTAAACTGTTGTATCGTGCCTTTATATATAGAAGTGTCAGCAATGGTAATAAATCATTATATAGTAAGGCACAACCCATTTATATTATAAGTGAAATAATATTGGGTAAAGGCCGAAGCCCATGTGCTGTGCAGATATAAAGAAATGATAGCTTCCAGCTGTACATGCATCCTTATTTCGGTAAAGTACCTTAGATTTAATGATTTGTTTAAAATCATTTTGTTGATTCTTAAAAATCGATTCCACGTATTTATATCAACGAGATAAGTATATTCACAAATCTTTTGTTTTCGTTGCCTTAAAAGATGATATCCATACGCTGTCTCTTTAGAATAGGCGTATTCATGAAACCTATTTTTTATTTTCTTTACTTCGAAAATAATCGCTATATACCTAACTAGTTGGTATAAACCTAATTACCAAATCTCATATAGGTCAAAACAATGTCCAGTGACACATTGTCTATTTAAAACCCAATGGTTTATTTAAATTTATAAACCTTGCAAATTGAAGTTGTAATATTTCTTCTGGAAATAATAAATTATTTCCAGCATCACTACCTTTCCAAACTTATAAAATTCCTTGGATAATAATGAAGTCGTGCAAGTTGGAGTATTATATTTTGCCTCCCAGACATTTACTTAATAACATTCTTATCTTAAGATAAATAAAAGATTCTAACTCAAAACTGATATTTACTATGATATCACACAAAATCTAATTTACTATTCCATTTAAATACGATTTTTAAATATGACTTCTTGCATTTGGAAAATCTACTTCCAATTTCAATCACTTTTACTTAATTTGTCTATTAAGAAAATACTGACTAAACACAAGCCTTAAGCTTTAAACCACTTTTCTACAACTCGTTCACAACTTGGATTTGTTACAAAAGTCCATTTACTAAATCCTTTGCACCAATCCATTAAACATCTTTCTCTTGTATTTTTGAAAATCTTCTTTCAATTGCAATCGTTTGATTAATTCAATTATTAAGTAAATGCTTATTTAAAACCATTGCGTCAGCTTAAATCACTTTTATAAACCTTGTTTATAAAACTTGGATTTATTTTAAAAAAAATCCTTTAAAAAATCTTTTATAGAATTCAATTGAAATCTCATTACAACTTGATTACTTTCGAAAATGAATTCCAATTAAAAAATAATTACTTTAATTATTATTAACTAAAATTAACAACTAAATTCATCATTAACTAGAGTAGAAGTAGTTAACTTCTTCATTAACAGCAAATAGAATAGTTAATTCCTTTTAAAAAACCGTATTAGAATAGTAACTAACTTCATTTATAAATAACGACTTGATTATTATCTTTATACACAGTTAATTAGGTGATTAATCACTTTTGAGAAATCTTATAAAGTTTAAACAACTATATGCCAAAACTATATCTGTTAGATTAATTGAAAACAAATTAATTTAATAACCAATTTAAATTAAAATAGTTGACTTAGTCAACTTCGAAACATAACTAACTTGTTAACTGATTTCCACTAATCCTTTTTTATAAATTAATTTGTGATACAATTAACTTAACATCTTCCCACTTAATTATTTTCTTAAAAACAATTATTTCAAACTATTAACCCTTAGGTTAATTTTTGACTTTCTTGCTTATAAAACTTATTAAAACATAGGAATTTGCTATAAAAATGATTTTGTAATCCCCTTTTTAAAATATGATCATAAATATTGATGTATTTATAAAAATTCTATTTTAAATAACTTATATAAAATAAAATATAAAACCTTTCCTTAGTTACAAAAACAAATTTATAACTTCAACTTCGTCAATTCACGTGATAGTGAATCTACGTCTTAAAAAACGGATTTTGGGCCATCTGTTGCCAGTCACTTAATCAATACTGATTATTGATTAATAACACATAAATGTTGAATTAAATTCAATAATCAACATCCAATCAAATTTCAATGTAATCAAGGTTAAACTATTCATATTTGAATAATACGGAAACAAGTAAGATCCAAAACATTTGAGGAATCATGTTGGATCTCTCCAACCTGTTCTCCCTGCACCACAGCTCATGATATTGTTTTATATATGCATATGAAATAGAAATTCTAATCTAATTCATTTAAGATGAAGGAAATATAAATATCGACAATCATCAATCAATCAATAATCGTCCAAGCATCCAAACACACAGTTTATACTAACAACTGTGAATATTATTATATATACATATTTAATCACATCATAGTATTCCAAAAAGCATGAGAGCTAACTCACCATCCATTCCAGTTCAGCATCAGCGTTGTTTTATCTAATTTTTAAAGGCCATTTAAAATAAGATAGAAAATCAAGTAGCTCCAAAGCAATCCAATCCAGCTAATATGTGTAGTATTCTTTGATACGATCCCAAGCAACTTGTTTAACTCGAATTTGATTTCGTATGAAATAAAGATGCGTGTTATAAGTTTTAATTCAGATTAAAATAAATTATACTTCACTTATGACAATCATTTAGAAGTTAATCACCTAATCAAGGTTAATTAACCAAGCCGCTAATCACGTTTAAAACGCGATATACCCAGGTTTGAACAACCGAAAATAGCCCGCCTAGTTCCACCAACCCTCAATGCCGTTGTAGGCCACCATAGGCCCGACCAACCCGATTGCCTAGTATCCCGACCCATAACGCAGCCCCAGTTTGCCAGAATTTTAGCTTGAACGAAAAACGTTCAAGCATTGATTTCTTCCACCTTTGGCTACCAATCGCCTCCACACCATTTCCAGTACCTCGGCCTCCCTCCTCTCGACATTCGGCCTTCGTGCCCTATGGCCTAAAATCCCATGATCATCGAGTAATAATTGAAAAACCTTAAACCACCAATCCACGTTCATTATTGGTTTCTGACTACCACGTTTGACCAAGTTCAACCAAATTCCGGTAGCATGTAACCTTAACTCCCCTATACAGCTTCCTAGTTAATGACTTCTTCCAATTCTCCACTCGTTAGGAGATAAAATATATTTAAGTAATGATGTAGTGTCGACGGTAAAAATGAACTAAGGAGGAGGTAGGCTAATGATTATTTATAGCCAGGTTATTCTTTTTTATTAATTTATTATTATACGTATTTAAGTTTGAACGTTTCATGCTCGCACGACCAACATCTGCCATCCGATCGTCACAAAACTTTATTCTAGACTCGATAAAACTGCTTTCGTCCAAATCCGAGATTGCTTGCAAAGACCATACTAGCTTGATTTTTAAATTGCCAATTGATATGCGTTTATATCGCAGGCACTCACATAACAACTCTGATTGATACGAAAATTGAAATCTTATAATAACTACCCATTGTGGAATTTATAAAATTAATTTCGTTGAAATTTGAGATTGTTTGGAAAATGACTATTTCATGTGTTAAATTAAATTGATAAAATATTAATCAATTTTCAAACAATCCAAACTATTGATATTAAATTATTATTATCGCATATATTCAAATAAAATTTTATATAGCTTCAAATTAGTTAACTCGATTTTAAATTTAGGATTTTTATTTTCAAGCTAATTTAACGTTCAATTTCCTATTTAAATAAATTTGAAGTCATTAATACATAAAATTAATCACTTTAAATATTTAAACTAATTAAATATTCCTTACTAAAAATATGAATCATTGCATTCTGTTAAAAGGATTTCATTCCCAGAATCACTAGTTAAGAAGATTGTTATGAACTGATTAATTTCACTTCAAAAACATTCCATAAAAAAAATCCTAACACTTGAAATTTTCGGAAAATTTCGATAGATCCTTGCTTGCACGGCTCGATCCAAATCCCAAATGCCTCCCCAGGACTCACTCAATCCAAAAGGAAAACGAAAACCAAGTTGCTACCCATATCTAGGACCTAAAACCACCCAAACAAATCGCAAACATGTACCTATTTGACTGGTAATTAAAATCTTATTTATGAATCCAAATGCTATAAGCAAGCTAACCAATTTTGTCTCCATATACATGTATGTACGTACATTACCCAAAGGAGAGTTAAGTAAATAAGCAAATAACATAACAACGGCAACCAGTATATGCATAAATGAACATAACAATCATAGCAACAACTAAATATAATACAACATGTAGCAATGATGCAAATCAACAAACAACACGTATGTAACATAACGTTACATGCAACCACAATCAATCGTCACACATCATAATCTTATAGCATTATAAACACTAAAAATCTTAACTCATGATTTATTCAGAATATAAATCTTATCAGCACACAAGAATGATAACCAATCTGTTAGGCATCACCATCAATTCAACAGCCTCAGGTTATTACTTAACTGATCATTCACGCTACCTTAAGAAACTCAAAAATTCAAGTCGAAACTCACCACAAGTTAATATACCAAGAAGGTATATTTTATTAATGAAAATCCCAATTTTATTCACTTAAAATTCTTTCATTTTATTGAATAAACAATTATAGCTTATAAACTATCACACCACGATTTTTCTACAAATTTGATTTTGATAGAACTCAAAATATACTAAGCAGGTATATTTCAAACTCGATGAACCTGAATTCGTTGAATTTTGAGACCATTTGCACAAACAATACTATTTTGATTTCAAATCGTTAATCTATACGCGTTTATATCGTGCATGATCACAAAACATCTACAACTAACCAAAAACTAGAAATCTTACAATAGTTAACATTACGGATTTTATAAAATTGGTTTCATTGAAATTCGATGTCGTTTGAATAATGATTAGTTTCATGTGTTAAATTAAATTGATAAAATATGAATCGATCTCCAGTCACTCACATTCATCGATAATATTTATTTGTTGTTTATATTCAAATATAGTTCCCTATAGCTTTAAAATTAATTTAAAAATTTTAAACTCAATATTTGAAATTTTAAGTTTAAATCGACATCCAAATTTTCTTTTAAATTAATTTCAAGTCATTAACACTTAAAACTAATAATTTAAATATTTAAATATTCATTATCAAAAATTCAAGTTATTACATCATTACTATGTGGATAAACAGTTATCAATCAAAGAATTTGGTCATTTAATTTTATGTTGGGCATAAAGATAAAGAGAAATCAAATTGTGAAATCATATTAATTCAGAAAATCTAGGAGCTATTAGTCAAATCAAAAAGGGAAGGAATAAATCCACAACCAACAAAAATGATAAGCAATCATTTTCGAAAAAAAGGGAGAAACCATATTTAATGACAAACAATATATAGTCTTGGGTGGTGTATTACAACAATAACCATAATAAGGTCTGTGATTTCATTTAGTGTTAATAAAAAATTCCAATTCACGCAGGATTTCAAAATGAGCATTGCAAAGCAGTTAAGTGAATTCTTAGATATTTAAAAGGAACATTAGACGATGGACTAGCATTTAAAATAGGGAAAACAATCTCAACATAAGGATATGCAAATGCAAATTGGCTACAGATTTAAAAGACAGAAGATTTACATCTGGATACCGTACATATATTGGAAATAAGCAAAATTATAGTACTCAAAGAAGCAATTCAGGTTCTCTAAACCTAATTTTCAAGCACAATATAGGATGGCACCAAACGCAGCAACAAAAATCATGTAGATACTCTGTACATTATTCTAATTAATCATTGTTTCAAAATTTAGTTAACTTGTCACATTTTCAAAACATTATAGATTCATTCTTAAGAGTTAGCATGTGATCCACACTCCTTACCTAACACTTTTAATGAAGATTTTGGATGCTAAATATTTTTTTGTGTTGAGATATTAAGGAAAGATACTATGTTGAGATATTAAGGAAAGATATTAAGAATGAGTTAATGTTGAGATAAGGATAAATAAATACATTATCTTATATTTGGTGTTAGAGAATATGCCAAGAGATATGCCATGGAATATGCTCCAGAATAAAGAATGTGCTAGGAATATTCTAGAGAATAATTGACCCTATAAATATAGGGATTAGCATTGTAATAGCAAATCAATTCATATTAATAAAAATGTAGCCTTTTGGTTGTTTACTGTTTCATCTCTCTCTTCTCTCTGATCTAAATTCTTTCATGGTATCAGAGCAGGTTAAAGGGAGGAAAGAGATATGTATATAATTATTAAAAAAAAAAAAGAGGGTTCACTGTTGTGGCTATCTATGATGAGTTTTGCTGTGCTACATTTTTTTCGTATTTGCTCATCCCTGAAGGCTATGAATTTGGTTAATTTGATTCTGTTTGCTGCTCCTTGGCACATTGATCTTGTGATTTTCGTTTGGCATTTGTTATGGCTATTCATCCCCCTCAATTGATATATTCTTTTGCCCTGCTGATGGGTCTACTGTAATAACTGCCAGTCATCTTCCATAAAACCATTACCTCTAGTGGTTGGTCCACTTTAAAAACCAATATATTCTAGTGGTTGGTCCACTTTAAAAACCATTATTTCTTGTGGTTGGTCCACTTTTAAAACCAATATATTCTAGTGGTTGGTCCACTTTAAAAACCATTATTTCTAGTGGTTGGTCCACTTTAAAAACCATTATTGAGTGTGGTCCACTTTAAAAACCATTATTGACTGTATATTGAGTATGGTCCACTTTAAAAACCATTGAGTGGTTGGTCCACTTTAAAAACCATTATTGAGTGTGGTCCACTTTAAAACCATTATTGAGTGTGGCCCACTTTAAAAACCATTATTGAGTGGTTGGTCCACTTTAAAAACCATTATTGAGTGGTTGGTCCACTTTAAAAACCATTTGTTAAAACTGAAGAGTTGCAGATGGCGTATGGAAGTTTGAAGCTGACTGTCATTTTGTTCGTGATGCAATCCAAGATGCAATCCAAGATGGGCATTTGTGATCCGCATGCTCCATCTTGAGGGGGGATGTTGAGATATTAAGGAAAGATATTATGTTGAGATATTAAGGAAAGATATTAAGAATGAGTTAATGTTGAGATAAGGACAAATAAATACATTATCTTATATTTGGTGTTAGAGAATATGCCAAGAGATATGCCATGGAATATGCTCCAGAATAAAGAATGTGCTAGGAATATTCTAGAGAATAATTGACCCTATAAATATAGGGATTGTCATTGTAATAGCAAATCAATTCATATTAATAAAAATGTAGCCTTTTGATTGTTTACTGTTTCATCTCTCTCTTCTTTCTGATCTAAATTCTTTCATTTTGGGCAAGGATGACCAGTTTTTGTAGTGATCTGTAACACTTATCATTATATCAAATAATAATTACACAATAAGTACAGAAGTTTGTTAGTTTGCTAACCTGCTACATTAGTTTTTATAGTTGACTGTTCACTACCACTAAGCTAGTTCACAGAGCTAGAGTTCGACTATAAATCTAGACTACAAGTACAAACTCCCCGTAAGGAGCGACAATATATCGAAGACAGACAAGAAAAGACAGTCAATTTGCATACTCCATGCTAGAAAGAATTACGTCTTATGCACCAACAAACAACGCCAGTATTACTGTAAAAACTAATCTCCATAGCAACACTAGAAATGAAACAACATTACCAACACAGTAATGACAGGCAAACACTCTTACTAAACATCTTGGACCAACAAGACAAGAATCAAGGGTTTTACATGATGAATAAAAAATGAAAGTATGACACAGAAAGGCATAACATTTGAACACCATCTTAGAAGGCTGAAAAGAAAAAGAAACGCCAGAGACAAAACGATACCTACTACCACAACGTCGAAAAGAAGCTAATATACATCCATCCAAACAAACTCTGACAGAGAAAACAACATGACCATCACATTTAAGCCTGAAAGAATATTGAATACATACATATGAAGGAGCATGAAAGCAAAATACAACATCCACAAAAACAGGAAAAGTCAGATCAAAGCTTCACATGGCTTGCTAAATGACATGGTGATGAGGAAGCATAACTAACAACTCTGGAAAAACTCCACTCAAACTAGGGAAAAAACAAATCTAACTTTACAAATCTCCAACAACCACAAGAATGATGAGAGGTTGAAATAGACTATTCACAAACAACAACTAAGAATTGTGAAGAGGGGTTTAAGTGGATAGCTAATCGCAAATATCCCAAGAATGATGAAAGTTGGATCTATTTGTAGAGGATGAGAGAAGTAGAGCGGCGATGAACAAAAGAAATGAAGAAGAAAGTGAGGCGGAATATGTTTAGATCCAGTCACCATTTCCAGTCTTTTTACAAAAGCTTCGTTTTGATGTTGTAATTTTCAACCATGCTCAATATATTTTTATCAATTTGAATGTTTAGTTTTCATTACGTTTCCAAATCCATTATGCTCTTTGATTGATTTGAGCAAAATTTAAACAATAATTTTTGAACTAATGAGTGAAATTTTATAATGGAAGTCTGAGGTATAGTAATCTAACTACGATCTTTTTTAACTATTTATATTAATTAATTTACTTTTTAATATAAGTATGATTTAAGTATTATGCCAAAACCGTTTCTTAATGAAAATAACATAGTAGATTATTTGAATCTTAGTTTACCCCAACATTTCCTTATCTTAATTCGGTTAATTAAACAAACAGGTTTGTACACTTCTTAGTTTAATCACATACTTGTATAATGTGACTTCACCAACCACCATTTATAAAAGGTCATAGAATCCTCACTTGAATGTTGTGATCAAAAATACAACCAGCAATAACATGATGATTATATCACATGAAAACCCACTTACATAATATTTATGTAGAATATAGTAAATGTGCATCTACTTCCAAATATGAACTTCATTAGAAAAATGGCAATAAATCCATAATAGATATTAGTTATTACATAACCGTAAACGTTAATTTTGAAAAAGAAAAATTTCCCGTATATAATATATTTAGCCTCAAAAGTTAGCTTATAGTATTTTGCAATCACTTTATAACCAGCACAAAGACATTACGATAGCTGACTAACTAGTCAACATAGAAATGTATCTATGTTAACTAAAACTATTGAAATTACATGATCTAAGGAATACCTAAAGGAAACTTCATCTACAAGGAAACCAAAAATAAGCATGTATAGAGATTCGTGCCTTGTGTCATAGTTAGTGTGTGCTATTAGTAAAAAAATACCAACATCTTTCCCTAAAAGATAGCATTGACAATGAGAAAGGGAGAGCACGTTGATAATCAAACATTAAACTATGTTATCATATCCTTTGTTTGATAGTGACTTGACTCTAGTTCATAAGGTCGATCTTTACAAAAAACATGGTGTTTTCCATATAAGCATACTGAATATAATATAACATAAAATAATATACCAACTCATCCCTTCCTATAGTTAAAGTCGGCTACCTATACCATTTTCAATTCAAACTTAACTATATACAAACTAATGATCAGATCCTGGTTATCTTTTTAATAATGATCCAAGATCCTTTATTAATAACAGAAGTAAAATATCCTAAGATATACAAACATAAAACGAAATAACAATCAGCAGAACCTATAAGTGGCCCAAGCGAACCTTAATAGAAATCAACACATTAGAGTCAACATAAAACCCGAAAAAACAACAACAATTATTGAACTAGTCAATGATGGCGCTGAGACTGACATAAATACGTTTATTAACTAACTTTGTCAGTTTTCTCTTAATTCTAACGTGCTTTAAGAAACCTAACAGACAATACTCTTATTTTCTTCATCAAATGCTAACATGCCTTCGGATATACAATTTCTTCCCTATATCCTTCCCTCGTCTATTTCAGATATACAATTTCGGACATTAATTATTTTTACAATCACTGTGTTTGACTGATTTTCCAGTCACCTAGTATGATAAAAATGAACATGAAACAAGGACAAACCTCAACAAGGTAACACCCAGATGGAACATGTTCTTCTGCACATTGCATTCGCTTGTCTGTTAGAATATTGTTATTCGTAACAATGCAAATGCAATACGAATCTGATAGCAATCAATAAATTGTCACTATCCAATTGTCACGTCAAGAAGCGTTAATAATTTGAATTGTTTCAGAATTAGTAACGGCGAAAAGCGCGACCGGAATTGCAACAGAGCAGAACCGTTGCAAAACAGAAAAAGAAGAAGAGTACCTTTCAGTATCGTCCGAGTCCAGAGTAAATCTGTTTCTTTGAAACAATATTGCTCCCTCACTGGCGCTGAAGGCTATCGAGCAATTGTCTCCCAAGATAAAACGGACCGGTCTCTGCAATTTGAAGCGCTTTCAAGTGCAGAGCAACACGAACTCAAGAGAGTATTTTTTAAGAACAGAGCAGTGAAGAAGAAGGAGATCGAATGAATTAATTCCGTGCATTTGATGGCTCTGGCAGGCTGCCTATATATAGCAGCGGAGGGGTGCCCTTCTGGGGTAGGCGCGACTGTCCGTACAGGCGCGCTGGTTCAACCAGTCGCACCCGATCACTGTTCAGACGAACAGATGCATCCGCTCGTCCAAAC
This sequence comes from Allium sativum, assembly GCA_030737875.1. Classification (NCBI taxonomy): domain Eukaryota; kingdom Viridiplantae; phylum Streptophyta; class Magnoliopsida; order Asparagales; family Amaryllidaceae; genus Allium; species Allium sativum. The sequence goes on along the minus strand of CM060912.1, from coordinate 23,385,158 downwards.
GTTCACACCCGCGCAAAAATACTGTTTTTCCGCGCATTTTAACAGTCGGCGGCCCATTTATCACGAGAGACCCCAAGAGCCCCAAGGCCCAAGGCCCTTATCTTTGACATTTTAATATTTAATATGAAAGCCCAAAGCCTCCATAGCCCATTCATTCAAGCCCTCATGTGTTCATTTCTTTTGTTTTGAAATAGCATATTGGGCTTTGGTATATAAGGAGACATAATCACAAATCACACACAATGTGGGACTTATATTTCTCCAATACCACTCAACCTCTTCTTCCCAATCTTCTCATTTATTTCCAACAATCCCCCACATGAATGAGATATTTCTTTTTGTTCTTAAATTTTGTGAAACATTTAACGTATCGGTAAAAGTAGCACAATGGCCTTGAACTTTTCCTAGTGTTTATCGTTATAACCTACTGACGAATCAGTGGACTAGATTGTCTTTGAACTGTAAGCCTTTTGTGTAAGTATATAAAGATAACACATGCTAAGTGTTTCTAAACCCCTTGGTTCTCTGTTTGTGTTCGTTTTTGCCATGAACACCTGCTTGGTCTCATGAGTGTTTAAAGAATTCGACCTTACAATTCTTTTTGAAGCGGCGCCTTCACACTCACGTAGGTGATTCTATAAAGAGTATCCCGTAATACTCTACTTGGGTCTTTTATAACACCACAGTATAGACATCATTAAAAGCTAAGCTTATCCTATTCTCCGACGGGTTGTGCACTGACTTATCATAGGAATGGTCTGTATTTTAACAGTGCCATTAAGTTTATCTATAAACTTAGTTGTCCCTTTGAACCTAGATCTTGGGATCTCCAGTCAACTAGGTGGGGTTTCCGTTTAGAAAAACTTTTAGATCATAGGTCTTAAACCCATTCCCATCGATAAGGTTTGAACTTTCTCTCTAGGCAAGCCTTTAGTTAGTGGATCCGCAATGTTATCCTTTGACCTTACATAGTCTATAGTGATAACTCCATTAGAGAGAAGTTGTCTTATAGTTTTATGCCTACGACGAATATGTCTAGATTTACCATTATACAATGTACTATTCGCCCTTCCTATAGCAGATTGACTATCACAATGTATACATATTGGAGGTACTGGTTTTTCCCAATTTGGAATGTCCTCTAAAAACCCCCTAAGCCAATCTGCTTCTTCCGCGGCTTTATCCAGAGCAATGAACTCAGATTCCATTGTTGACCTTGCTATGCAAGTCTGCTTGGATGATTTCCACGAAATTGCTCCATTTCCTAATGTAAACACATATCCACTTGTGGATTTTGTGTCATTTGAGCCCGTTATCCAATTGGCATCACTATATCCTTCTATTACTGAAGGATACTTATCATATTGCAACACATAGTTTTGTGTATACTTTAGATATCCTAGAACTCTGATTATTGCTTTCCAATGATTTTTACCAGGATTGCTGGTATATCTACTTAGCTTGCTTACAGCGTACGCAATATCAGGCCTAGTGCAATTCATGACATACATAATACTTCCCAGTATATGAGAGTATTCAAGCTGATAGATACCATCACCAGTGTTCTTTACCCAATTTTGGTTCATATCTACTGGTGATTTTGCAGCAGTTACATTATACTGCTTGAATTTTTCAAGAATTTTAGCAATGTAATGTGACTGAGATAACGAATATCCCTGTGGTGTCTTTATAATTTTTACACCCAAAATTACATCGGCCACTCCTAGGTCCTTCATATCAAATCTAGAGGATAGCATGTCCTTCGTAGACTTTATTATGACCTTATTACTTCCTAGGATCAGTAAATCATCAACGTAGAGACAAACAATGACATATCCAACATCTATACATTTTATATAGACGCATTTATCTGATTCATTTATTTTGAATCCATTTGATAACATTGCTTCATCAAATTTCTCATGCCATTGTTTTGGTGCTTGTTTAAGGCCATAAAGAGATTTCACTAACTTGCACACCTTATTTTCATTTCCTGGGCTTAGAAACCCTTCTGGTTGCTGCATATATATTTCCTCTTCCAGTTCACCGTTCAAAAACGCAGTTTTCACATCCATTTGGTGTATTTCTAAATTCAATATAGATGCGATTGCTATAAGCATCCTAATTGATGTTATTCTGGTAACTGGAGAGTACGTATCAAAGTAATCCAGATCTTGCTTCTGTCTGAATCCTTTTATTACAAGTCTTGCTTTATACTTGTCTATTGAGCCGTCAGCCTTTAGTTTCTTCTTAAATATCCATTTATATCCTAGTGGTTTTGATCCTTTAGGGAGATTCACTAGTTCCCACGTATGGTTTTGTAGAATGGATTCTATTTCACTATTGACGGCTTCTTTCCAATAAGGAGCATCGGGAGATGACATTGCTTGTTGGTAAGTTAGAGGTTCATTTTCTATCATATATGCATAGAAATCCGGTCCAAAGGATTTAGTGGTCCTTTGTCGCTTGCTCCTTCTCGGTTCCTCTATCTCAGTTTCATCATTCATTTTATTTTGATCAGCATTATCCTCAGGAGTATCTGGATCTCTTGGCCTCTTTTGAACACTTGTTTCAATAGAGGGTTTTAGAGGATAAATGTGCTCAAAAAATCTTGCATTTCGAGACTCGATAATGGTGTTTTCATGAATGTCATCAATTTCAGATTTGTACACCAAAAATCGATATGCACTACTATTATGAGCATATCCAATGAATATGCAATCTATGGTCTTTGGTCCTATTTTAACCTTTTTCGGTTTTGGAATTTCCACTTTGGCAAGACACCCCCACACTTTTAAGTATTTGTAGGATGGAGGTCTGTTTTTCCAAAGTTCATGGGGAGTCTTAGAAGTTTTCTTTCGTGGTATTTTATTCAAAATATGATTTGCCGAAAGAATAGCTTCTCCCCAAAAATTATCTGGCAAGCCAGAGCTTATTAATAAGGCATTCATCATTTCTTTAAGAGTTCTATTTTTCCGTTCGGCTATACCGTTGGATTGAGGTGAATAAGGAGCTGTAGTTTGGTGTATTATACCATGCTCAGCACAGAATTCCTCAAATGGAAACTCATATTCTCCTCCTCTATCACTTCTTAAAGCTTTTATTTTTCTATTGAGTTGATTCTCAACTTCTGCTTTATACTGTTTAAATATATCGAATGCCTCATCCTTACTTCTAAGGAGATATACATAACAGTATCTTGTACAATCATCTATAAAAGTGATGAAGTACCTTTTTCCTCCTCTAGTTTGACACATTTTCAAGTCACATACATCAGTATGTATTAAGTCTTGAGGTTCGGTTTCTCTTTCAACATGATGAAATGATGTTCTTGTCAATTTGGCTTCAGCACAAATTTGACATTTGTAATTTGAATCAATTCTACACTTAGGTATGAATTCTAGATTGATCAGTTTTTGTAAAGTATCAAAATTCACATGACCTAGTCTAGAATGCCATAGATTAGGAGAGTCAACCATATAAGCAGAAGATTCAATTTTATTCATATCATTGTTTGGTACAACAGTGGTTACATTAGCCTTAAATAGACCATCACATACATAACCCTTTCCTATGTACACTCCATTCTTAGACAACACAAATTTATCAGCCACAAATGTCAGTTTGAAGCCATGCTTGCTGAGCAACGATCCTAAAATTAGATTCTTGCGAATTTCTGGAACATGGAGAACATCATTTAGAGTGAGTTCTTTTCCAGAAGTCAATTTCAGCACAATCTTTCCCTTGCCTTCGACCTTTGATGTGGACGAGTTACCCATAAACAGTTGTTCTTCATTAGTAGCACTTTTGTAGTTTGTGAACATCCACTTATTTGCGCATATATGCCTAGTGGCTCCAGTGTCTACAAACCACTCCTTGTTGTTGCCAACAAGGTTGCATTCTGAAACAACTGCACACAGGTCCATTTCAGAAACTCCGTCTGAAACTTCTGCCACATTCGCTTCTGATTTCTTCTTTTTGGGTGGACCGCGACATTCTGCAGCTTTATGACCCTTCTTTCCACAATTATGGCATGACCCCTTGAATTTCTTTGACTTCTTAGGTTGGTTGTCACGTTTTCTCTTATTGGACTTGTCCGTCTCGACAACGTTTGCTTTGGCAACCACATTTTGAGAAATCTTCTTTTCAGAATTTCTATTATCTTCCTCAATTCTCAATCGAACTACAAGTTCCTCCATTGTCATTTCTTTGCGCTTGTGCTTTAGTTAGTTCTTGAAGTCCTTCCACGACGGAGGAAGCTTCTCAATAGCAGCGGCAACTTGAAAAGATTCGCTAAGTGTCATCTTTTCATCTTCTAATTGACGAATGATAAGTTGCAGTTCTTGTATTTGGTTGATCACAGCTTTTGTATCGACCATTTTGAAGTCAAGAAATTTCCCAGCGATGAATTTCTTCATGCCTGCATCTTCAGTTTTATACTTCTTTTCCAAAGCCAACCAGAGTTGTTTGGATGTTGCAACAGTGCAGTACACGTTGTATAGACTGTTGTCGAGGCCATTCAAGATGTAATTTTTACACATGAAATCGGAATTTTTCCAAGCAGTATGGGCTTCAACTTTAACTGGATCCGGTTCCAATTCTGCAACGACTGGAGCATCTTCTGTAAGATACTTTGCTAGGCCCAATGTTGTCAAGTAAAATAGCATCTTTTGCTGCCAACGTTTGAAGTCCGCTCCGGTGAACTTTTCTGGCCTTTCTCCATGAGACAGTGCTATTGGCGTAACCACGGGTGCAAAAGGATTGGTTACAGGTGGTGTTGGCGCAGCAGGACCACTATTGTTTTTAGCCATTATCGTTTTCTGCAAAACGAGAATATTGTTTCAAAATTGTTATTCGTAACAATGCAAATGCAATACGAATCTGATAGCAATCAATAAATTGTCACTATCCAATTGTCACGTCAAGAAGCGTTAATAATTTGAATTGTTTCAGAATTAGTAACGGCGAAAAGCGCGACCGGAATTGCAACAGAGCAGAACCGTTGCAAAACAGAAAAAGAAGAAGAGTACCTTTCAGTATCGTCCGAGTCCAGAGTAAATCTGTTTCTTTGAAACAATATTGCTCCCTCACTGGCGCTGAAGGCTATCGAGCAATTGTCTCCCAAGATAAAACGGACCGGTCTCTGCAATTTGAAGCGCTTTCAAGTGCAGAGCAACACGAACTCAAGAGAGTATTTTTTAAGAACAGAGCAGTGAAGAAGAAGGAGATCGAATGCCATTTATCACGAGAGACCCCAAGAGCCCCAAGGCCCAAGGCCCTTACCTTTGACATTTTAATATTTAATATGAAAGCCCAAAGCCTCCATAGCCCATTCATTCAAGCCCTCATGTGTTCATTTCTTTTGTTTTGAAATAGCATATTGGGCTTTGGTATATAAGGAGACATAATCACAAATCACACACAATGTGGGACTTATATTTCTCCAATACCACTCAACCTCTTCTTCCCAATCTTCTCATTTATTTCCAACAATATTATCTCGCAAGTCATAGAGTAGTTGGCTTACGAAGACTACAAATTCTTGAGTCTATGTAAAAGTTTACGAAAAGAATCGTCTATTAACAATCTTATTACTTGACAAAACTCCTAATTGTTACTAGTTACAAACTGAGTTTTTTATAGCTGTCTTTTAACTACGGTGTCAAATGAAGAATGTACTACTACTGGATATCATTATGTGACAAGGAAAACATGTGCAGACTCAATGCATGAATGTAGCCTGACTTTTGATTTGTCTTCATCAAGGAATAATCAATCTTAATTTTGTAGCATCATAAGAACCAAAAACAACTCAGCAATTAAAAATTGCTTTTGCTTTAATAAAACTAGCATTTTTTTATGGATATTGTAAAGGACGGTAGAAATAGAGAATTTGTTATATATTTTTTACTATGCTAAAATTGGAGCAAATCGTAGTAAAGTAGTGATGTTTATACTTATTATATAATATGTTAAAAAAATGTAGGTTTCTGCTATTTTGTTCTTTATACTGGTTTTGGCCAGTGCCTCATGCCTTTTAGTCCAACTTCTTATTTTGCTCTTGTAGATTTGCTTCAACAGTAATTTTGTGTGTCATCTACATATATTTGTTTGTGCAAATAGAACAAAAACAACACAATATATAAACGAATATTGTACCAAAATCATGGTTTCTGATTATTTGTTTGAAAGTAGCTTTGTTACAGTTTTTTATTTGACACTCAAAAGACATTTTTAGGACAAAAGTAACAGGCAAGCTGAAAATCATGTGTTTCTAATTCAAAATATAAGAAGAATAACATTCTTTATTTCAGTTTTAATATATAAAAAGATATGTTTCTACTTAAAATATAAGAAAGTTTGAAATTTTGGTACCAAATCTATTGACATATACATGCAAATTTGATTGGTGAATCATCTAATTTGGTCATTAGATGAAAAGTGATGTAACCACCGCAGACTTAAGAAATATCCAAGGTTCTTTGAAGTGTCACTATGAAACTATGCCTTGCTCTTGAATGAATATTTAAAAGAATCAACTCTGGACTTGAGTGCATGGTATACAGGAACGCACAAATCCACTTAACTGTGTTTTAAAATTTACCTTCATGTTTAATATTTATTCCACTTGTTGTATGAATATTTGTGTATTTAATCTCTATGCTTGTATGATTGGTTTAAATAATTATTTATGTTTTGTAATAATATATGTAAATTTTCTTTTATATATTGTCATTCATATGTAGTTTCAAATAATTAAAAAACTACAATATTTTTTTATCAATTGTATAGTGTTACAAAGTCAGTTTTCTCACCATTATGCGGTAATATTAGTATAAAAGCACAATAGAAAAATAACTATGATCACTACTGCAACTTTCCAACCAATTAAAGCAAACGATGCCATAGCAGAATAAAGAAAATCGCAATAGTGCTTCAGATAAACTGCAAGTGCTTCGGATGTAACGTCTAGTCTTGCGTCAAAACATTATGCTAATGAATCCATGCCCAAGAAGTATAAAGAAAATGGAAGTAGTGCAAAACTAGGAAGCAGGGATGCGACTTTTAGGTGACATACTACGTATCGGGTGCGGTTGGGGTGCAGGAGTGTGGCGTTGCGGCAAGGGACGCGTACGGGTGCGTCATGTGGCGTATCCCCGTATTTTGGCTGAGGGGTGTGGGAAAGGTGCGGATTTGAGGTGCGTTGGTGGCATGAAAGGTAAATTTCATATTGGAGTCTTAGAAGGTTGTTGAAATTGTGGGAGACGAAGCATCAATCTAAGCACAATTAATGTGACAAACAGCTCTAAAAAATTCAAAGCAGTCAACATGATTTAATATAAAATTGCATTCAAAGAATCACTTCACTATCCACAAGTTCAAAGACAAAAAAGAGAGAAAAAGTACGTACAACAAAGTGAAGGTGAAGCAACAATACACCAGCATGGCCCAACAAAAAAGCAAAGTGAAGCAACACTACAGCAGCATGGACCAACAGAGAAGCAAAGTGAAGCAACACTATAGCAGCATAGCCCAACCTTTAATGAAACTCTTAATTTTCATAATAGATTTTATCATATATATATATATATATATTATATATATATATAATACTTTTACACATGTCGTATCCTCCTGCATCTGAATCCTCATATTTTCATATTTGTCAAATCTACGTATCCCCGTATTATGCACCTGCATCCCCGCACATTATCCTTGCTTCCTAGGTGCAAAATCCTCAAAACAATTACTTGGGGAATGATATTCACGAACCAACCAACACCTTCTATAAAGGGACATATAACATCAAGAATTCCAACAAAGCATGAAGAGTCCAATATCGAATGCATAGATCAAGAAACTACAGATTCAAACAAGAACCGGAGTTCTCATTCCATACCATAAGCAATATGGGAGAAACATGGTTTCCAAATAATGCATCAGCAATAAATAAAGAAAATGTATCATCACAAACCAAAGAGCCCAAAGAAAATTTTGTCATTGAGAATTCCCACCTCAAGGAAAGTCTATGGTTAGTTATGAATGCATAAGATATGAATACATATAACAATGCAACTCATCAGTGAACTCTCAATCTCACAGCTGCTTCAGCTTCAACCAATCTGACCTTACTGCCAAGAAAGCATAATGCCTTAACCATAGAAAGTGATTTCTGTAGAGGCAATAAAAAAGAAGTTAACTCCTTCTCCTCTACAGCAAAATTTGCACTAAAAAACAAAAAGGAAAAGATCATAATAAAAAGACTCAATGATCTAAATGCTGTAGAAACTAGTGATGATGTGAATGGCTCAGAATTTAGAAGCAAATACATCATCAAAAATAACGAATGGAATGAGATTCTTAAAATTGAAGAAAACAAGCAATATAAAAGAGAAGGAATCAGAATGGGGGTTAGAGAGGATGACATCATTTACAGTGTTTAACTAACGTGCATATCTTTTATAAATATCCTTTTATTATAGTATAATGAGTATTATTGAATGAAATGTTAGTGTTGGGTTTCCCTCCTAATTTATTGGAAAGCTCAATAATAATTATTGAAAGATGTGTAGACACATCAAATTTCTATGCATATTTATGTAAACCCAATGGAAACATTATTTTTCCAAGGAAGAAGTTTGAAAGCCACATTGTGAGAGAACCTTTTGTATTCCACACCTATATATATGAGTGTGAGAGAGTGTGTAAAAACATAAGAAAGAGAGAAATACACAATAAGAGAGATAGCTTGAGAAGTCTTTATCTTTAAGCTTGAGTGAGCCACTGAGTGTGAGATATATACAAGTTCTTGTAATCCTACTATCATCTTATAGTGGAAGAATTGGGCTTCTAGTCCCGCGGTTTTTCCCTCATTGGGTTTTCCGCGTAAACAAATCTCTTGTGTTGCTATTTGTTATTTTTATCTGTTAATTGTTTTACTGCATTTCACTTCTAAGCTTATCTACACAGAGGAAATATAAAGTTTTACTCAACAGTGTTATCAAAGCTTGGTTCAGCAATATATATTTCCTTCTTGTGTTAGCCAAAATGGAGACCACCATTACATATGATGGTGAAATGTTTAAGCTCACTGCAGAAAAATTTTCTTAGTGGAAGCCAATGATGGAAGATCATTTGTACTGCAAGGATTTGTACGAGCCAATCACTAAAGCAGATAAGCCAGAAGGAAAGCCCGAAAAAGATTGGGAACTTTTGAACCGGAAAGCAGTTGCCATGATCCGAAAATATATAGATCAAAGTTTATTCGAGCATGTATCTACTTATACTAATGCCTATCAGTTGTGGAGAAACTTGAGTCCATGATTCAAAAGAAGACACCTCAGAACAAAGCTCATCTAGTAAGACGATTGGTTAGATCAGAGTACAAAGATGGTCAAAGCATGATTGAGCACCTGAACAGTTTTAAGGGCTTAGTAAACAAGTTAACCAAGATTGAAATGAAGATAGATGATGAACTGCAAGCCTGTCTTCTTTTAAGCTCTTTACCTGAGAGTTGGGATACTTTGGTTGTTACTCTAAATAACTCAGCTCCAGAAGGAAAACTCACCATGGATGCGGTTGTTGATAGCCTTCTAAATGAAGAGGCAAGAAGAAAAGAGCGTGGAACAACACAAAACGAGGCTCATATAGCAGAGAATCATGGCAGAAGTGAATTTCATGGAAGAAATAAAAATAAGGGACGTGATAAGTCAAGAGGACGCTCCAAATCCTGCTCCAGAATCACTTGTTATTATTGTGGCAAACCAGGTCATAAAAAATCTGAATGTCGTAATTTCAAAAGAGATCAAAAAAATGGAATTGTGAAGCCAGATCCAGTTGACCCGAGAAAGAAGGAAGAACAAAACACTAAAGTAGTTGCAGTCAAAGAAGAATCGGATGTATTCTTTATTGGAGATGACAATTATCTCAATTTGACTTATGATGACAATATATGGATTGTCGACTCAGGTGCTTCCTTTCACATTACTCCACATAAATGGTTATTTACTTCTTACCAAAAAGGTAATTTTGGTACTGTTAAAATAGGTAATCAAGTTACTAGCAAAATTATTGGCATAGGAGATGTTCATTTGAAAACTAATACTGGTTGCAAGCTCATATTGAAGGACGTAGGACATGTTCCAGATATGCGCCTCAATCTAATATATGTAGGTAAGCTTGATGACGCTGGTTTAGTTAATCAATTTGGTTCTGGAAAATGGAAACTCACAAATGGAAACATGGTCATTGCTCGAGGCAAAAAGGAGGGCTCTTTGTATTTAACACGTGGTTGCTTACGCGATGAAGCCAATATTGTCCATGATGATTCAGTATTGGAACTATGGCATAAGAGATTAGGACACATAAGTGAAAAGGGATTGCAAATACTTGCCCAAAAGGAGCTGATCCCTGAAGCGAAAGATAAAACATTTGAACCTTGTATTGATTGTTTGGCTGGGAAACAACACAGAGTTTACTTTTATAGATCAAACAGACCATCAAGAAGAAAGCATATCCTTGATTTAGCACATACTGGTGTCTACTTTATGACTGAAAAATCTCTTAGAGGTGCATTATATTTTGTAACATTCATTGATGATCACTCAAGAAAGGTTTGGGTGTATTTGTTAAAAACAAAAGACAATGTACTTGCGGCTTTTAAGGAGTTTCATGCCATAGTGGAATGACAAACAAACAAGAAGTTGAAGTGTGTCCGAGCTGAAAATGGTGGTGAATATTGTGGTCCATTTGAAGAGTACTACAAGACATTTGGCATCCGTCTTGAGAAAACACCTCCAAAGACACCTCAACTAAACGGTGTTGCTAAGAGAATGAATCGAACCATCGAAGAAAGAGTTCGATGTATGATATCTCATGCTAAACTCTCTAAATCATTCTGGGGAGAAGCTGTGAAGACTGCTGTTGATATAATTAATCTCTCACCATCAGGTCCACTAAACAAAGGCATTCCAGATGAAGTTTGGTCAGGCAAGAAGATCCCTTATGACCACTTGAAGGTGTTTGGTTGTGTTGCATTCGTTCATATTCCTAAAGACGAGCGGGCTAAACTTGACTCAAAAACCAAGCAGTGTATTTACTTTGGTTCACCTAAAAATGAGTTTGGATATCGGTTATGGGATCCAGTTAAAAGAAAGATTATTAGAAGCCGGGATGTTATTTTCTTTGAAGACAAGACAATAGAAGAACTTAAGCAAGCAGAGAAGTCCATACCTAAGCAAAAATAATATATTAAGATTCTGCACCATCCTCTGTGATGCAAGATGCAGGTGGAAGGCAAGAGGAGGAGCCTAATCATAATGGGTTGCAAAGACAACATGAAGTTACTGAACAATCAATTGAAGAACCATCATTGCATGAACAATCTCAGTCAAATGAAGAAATGACAGATGAAACAAATGCCACAACACAACCTCCATTACGACGTTCTACAAGAGAAAGACGTGCTTCTACTAGATATCCTAGAGATGAGTATGTGGTAATCGTTGATGAGGGGGAGCCTCAAAGTTACGAACAAGCTATAACCAGTGAACACAAAGGAGAATGGGATAAATCTATGCAGGAAGAAATGCAATCCTTGCATGATAGTCATACATATGATCTGGTGGAGCTACCCAAGGGAAAATGAGCCTTAAAATGCAAATGGGTGTACAAGTTAAAAACAGAAGAGAAGAATAGTCTACCCAGATACAAAGCTCGAATTGTTGTTAAGGGTTGCAATCAAAAGAAAGGTATTGATTTTGATGAAATATTTTCTCCCGTGGTAAAAATGTCATCTATTAGAGTTGTAATGGGTCTAGCATCTTGTTTAGACTTAGAAGTTGAACAACTCGATGTTAAAACAGCATTTTTACACGGAGACCTAGAGGAAGAGATCTATATGGAGCAACCCGAGAGATTCAAAGTTGCGGGAAAAGAACATCTTATGTGTCGTCTCGAGAAGAGTCTATACGGTTTAAAACAAGCACCGCGCCAATGGTATAAGAAGTTCGACTCATTCATGACTCAACATGAGTTCAAGAAGAATCTATGCGATCACTGTGTCTATATAAAGAAGTATGCTTGTGGTGATTTCATCATACTTTTATTATATGTTGATGATATGTTGATTGTTGGACAGGACAAAAAGAAAATTGCAGCTCTCAAGAAGGCTTTAAGCGAATCTTTTGCAATGAAAGATCCAGGAGCAGCACAACAGATTCTTGGAATGAAAGTCACTCGTGATAGATCCAAAGGACTATTGTGGTTATCGCAAGAAAGATATATAGAGAAAATTCTTGAAATATTTAACATGCACAAGGCCAAGCCTCTAAGTGTACCACTTGCCAACCACTTTAAATTAGGCAAGGAACACAGTCCAAAAACTGAAAATGAAATGGTTGAAATGGAGAATGTCCCGTATTCTTTTGCTGTTGGCAATGTTTGCCATGATATGTACACGACCGGACATTGCATACGCTGTTGGAACCGTGAGTCGATATTTATCAAATCCTGGAAAGCAACATTGGGCTGCTGTAAAATGGATATTTCGCCATCTCCGAGGAACAACCAGAAGATGTTTGTGCTTCGGAAAAGGAAAACCTGTGTTAAAAGGATACACAGACTGGCAGGAGGTGTTGACTCTAGAAATTCAACATCAAGATATTTGATTACTTTTTCGGGGGGAGCAGTATCTTGGCAATCAAAGCTCCAAAAATGTGTTTCCTTGTCTACAACTGAAGCCGAATTCATTGCAGCTACGGAATCATGCAAAGAGATGATATGGCTGAAAAACTTCTTGTTAGAGTTGGGCCAAAAATAAGAAAATTATGATCTCTATTGTGATAATCAAAGTACAATTCAACTTGCTATAAATTCAACCTATCATTCCTGATCGAAACACATCGATGTTCGATATCACTGGATTAGAGATGCGTTGGAAGCAAAGTTGTTGCAACTCAACAAAGTTCATACTGATGATAATTGGTCAGACATGTTGACGAAGGCCATACCAATTAAGAAATTTGATGACTGTTGTGATGGTGCTGGTATGGAAGTGCTTCCTGATTAAGTCGGGAAGGGGGAGATTTGTTGGGTTTCCCTCCTAATGTATTGGAAAGCTCAACAATTATTATTGAAAGATGTGTAGACACATCAAATTTCTATGTATATTTATGTAAACCCAATGGAAACATTATTTTTCCAAGGAAGAAGTTTGAAAGCCACATTGTGAGAGAACCTTTTGTATTCCACACCTATATATATATATATATATATATATATATATATATATATATATATGAGTGTAAGAGAGTGTGTAAAAACATAAGAAAGAGAGAAATACACAATAAGAGAGATAGGTTGAGAAGTCTTTATCCTCAAACTTGAGTGAGCCACTGAGTGTGAGATATATACAAGTTCTTGTAATCCTACTGTCATCTTATAGTGGAAGAATTGGACTTCTAGTCCTGCGGTTTTTCCCTCATTGGGTTTTCCGCGTAAACAAATCTCTTGTGTTGCTGTTTGTTATTTTTATCTGTTAATTGTTTTACTGCACTTCACTTATAAGCTTATCTACACAGAGGAAATATAAAGTTTTACTCAACAGTTAGGAGGGTTAATTCCCCTGAAAGAAAGCTGGACTTATTGTGACAACTCACGTCCGTTAACGTCACTCTTTATCAGAATGCAATAAGCTCTGTGAAGCGTTATAGGTGAACAGAAACAGAATATCACCAAAAAGATAAAAAAATAGCAGCGAAAATTTAAAACTTCATTATTTAATAGAAAAACATCGTAGTCTTAAAACCAGTTACAATATCACGCTAAAATATTGAAATCAAATACATGAAACCAAAATATTTGTCTTACGCTAAAAACCATCAGAGTACAGAAATATAAAATCATAATCCCCAATAATAGCCATAATAAAGTAGACAAGTAGTCAAAACGATACATCAAAGCAGATCCAGATTCAAGCAGAAACAGGAGAAAACATCATTTTTCTTTTTCACATCTTCTTTGTTCAAGTATCAACATATGGTAAGGCAAGTTAATGCCTATGGACCTAGGCAGGAGCCTAAAAGAATTTTCACAGTAGTGACGCTAGTTAACATTATGTTATCCTAAGTCAGTAGATTATTTATTACTGGTATGTTGGCTAGTATGAAGCTAATTCTTAATATGATTGCAAATAAACTTCTTATATGTATTTTCATGGGTAAGGACGCATACAAGATATTCATAAACGCCAAAAGAAGAATACAGCCTGTTACTTTTTGGTTTATTGCTTATTGGAAACAAAATATTTTCACATTTATGTACCATAAGGCTTTGTTTTATGTTAAAAGAACATATGTCTAGATTATTTATATTAAACCTACAACATCGTAGAAGCTCACTTATATCATTTACTTTCCATGTTTAATAAGAAGGTAGGATGTGTAAAAGGAGTCCGATTTTGTTCACACTTTTTAGCAAGTGTGAACAAAACACTCGGCTCCTATTGGAGGAATTCAGGGGGGTCCATGTGTGACCCACCTGATTCCTCCAATAGGAGGAAAGTGTCTTGTTCACACTTAGAAAAAAAGTGTGAACAAAATTCTATTCGTGTAAAAGTAGTTACTTATTTAATATTTTATTCGATACTAAAGATGATGACGTCAAAGCAACAATTACACGTAATGGTTGAAACATGTTGTGTATTTCATAGTTAACCGTACAATTTTCTTGGTGTAACATTTCAAGCTTTGCTCGGAGCATGTTTAAATATTAAAATTGATCAAATAAATTTGTTGCTTAATCATTTTTGCACTCAAACCCGTTTGATTATTTATTGTTCTTGCATCTGAAAAGTTATTAACTGTTTAACTGGATAACCTTTACATCCTTAATAAGAAACACGATAATTACTTATGGTGGAATGTAAGATGAATATAAGATTTTTGAGTTATTCTAAACAACGAGGGTGAAGTATGTATATAAATGTTTAAAATGAATAATCAAAGTTTGACGTTTGTTAATGTATACCATATTTATGTATGTAGTATAGTAATGTAACTAGCTCCGGTGCTCTAAACCTGTGTAGATATAGTGGATGGAACACTATAAACTCCATATACGATGGACGACCCACCTTAAAAACTGAATTAGTTGGCTGTCAAACACAGTCACCTGTACCTTTTGTATTTTTTGTTATTGGTTACAATAAAAAAAGTGTTTGCGGTCATCTTAAAAACCGGTCGGTTTTACCAAAAAAAAAGACAAAAATATTTATATTAATAACCTAAGTTGTCCTTACAACGTACAAAATAGACGGAATTCAAGGGTCAATGGTGTAATTTCACAATCTTTAGAGCTCATTAAGACCTTTTCCTAAAGTTATGCATATTACGGCTAATTAATGTCCTTAATTGCAAGTCATAAATGCATTCTTGTCCTCTCTGGTATAGGTATTGAAGTTGCCACTTATTACGCATTTTAGTAGATTTATGTTACATGGTCAAGCATCTTTTATTATTAGAATTATTTGATATCCTACGTTTATTTTGAATTTAATATGTTAGCTAACACTTGTGTTATTGCATGCAAGTTATAACTCATATTCAATTTCTTTCTAAAATAGGTAATATTTAGAGGCTGAATGTATATTTTAAAAATGTTAATATGTATTTTAAGAGATTGTTGATGAATCTTATTACTAGTAATGGTAAAAGATTTTAGCATATCGGCCTTTTCCAAGGCTTTCTCAAAATATTTAATATACTATGTAATTCTAGCATATGTTTCGTGATGCATACATTTTTTGTGATAGTAATACAACATTGTTGTCTGCTATTTCTCTTCATGGTTTTTGAATGAGTTGCAAGCATCTTTTGTATAAGTTTAAGATATTATTGTATCACATAATATAACAAATGATCTGAGGAAAAATATGTTACAAGGACAACATAGGAAACATTGGTGTAAACTAAAATTTAGTTAACTTAAAATATATAAAAGAAACACTAAATCTAAAATTTGGTTTTAGAAAAGAAATACAATCTCAAAATGCAACAGGTCAAAAATCTAGTAAAAAAGTGACTAATAATTATTAAACATTCTCAATATGCATAAATAACAAATTCGTTATTATGTTTATCTTTTTCTTTTTTTCAACTTTGTCGTGATGTATGCCAAAAAAGGCTTCTAGCTATCTCTCCTTAATCTCTTTTGAATTTCTCTAATATGAATAAAAACCGAGTTTTGGTTTCACCGTTTTTTGTCAAATATGACTAAACAACCTCAAGCTAGGGCTACAATTGTGGTCATAGTGCATTATAGTGAAGAGAGTGATGATATTTGTTAGCAAAGTAGTTTAGTTCTTATTTTAGTTCAAATCTGAATCTTGTTGTAATACTTTTAGGAAAAGATTAATTTTGTTTTAAATGCATAGTAATAAATTAAATTTCATAAACACGTAAGAATGCATCTTATGATAGATCTATGAATTAATGGAAATTTATTCTCAATAATTTGAACAACCAGTATCGCATTTAGTGAAATACTATGGAACAAGTGCGAACCCGTACTTCGCACATGGGTTTGCCTTAAAATTTAATTGCAACTTTGCGATTGTCATTAAAAATTGTTTGGTTATTTAGAAAGGGAAAATATATTCATTTTTAATGAAAAAAATGATTTCGTTGCAAATCATGCCTTTATACATATCTTATAATTTTATCTATCATAACATAGAGATGAAGGAATATCCAAAATGTTTGAGGATTGAAAAAGAGTAATATGTTACTTGATAGTGAGAATTAAGACGTGAGTGTTTGGGTAACATTATTTAAACATGGTAAAATATGGTGGGTAAATGCAGAAACATGGACAGAACGTTAAGGTGATAAAACAAAGTGCTTGGTGTGATGCATCTAGAACCACCCATAACTAAGAAGAACCTCTACTTTGTTTGTGTCATGACATAAAATTTTAAGGTAATCAATGAATGTCCTACAAATTAATGATTACTGGCGTATGATTAAAATGTACATGCATCATGTTTGCAACTTGAATTTAATATTTATGTAAATATATATGAATCTACTTGAGGTAGTTTTGAATTTGGATTTGAACTCTCTGAGAGCTACTGTAATAATTAATAGTCCATGTTCTACAGCAATGAGGTAGCGTTTGATTTTCAGACTGGACGGTTAATGTATGCTTCGGCGTTAGACGCATCTGACGCATCTTCGGTAGGGCCCACCGAAATGCTCCTTTAAGACAAACAGTTGGAAAGTTAGCTTTCGCGTCAGAGGTGGCCGGCGCATCAGACGCGAAAGATATTTTTTGACCCCCTTTTCGTTCCCCTCTTCTATATATCCCCATCTCATTTCACCACTACTTCACCATCATCATTTCACATTCCCCTCTTCTTCACTTCTGCAGTATTCTAGATCAAATATAATGGAAAATAGTGATGATTAGATTTGGAAGATTTGCAAGATATGCTCGATATTCAAGAAATCATGGCTAATCAAACACGGAAAAGGAGCAAAATACATGATTCTGTAAGTTTCGGTTTTGCTTGGGTGCATGAAATACTATCAGGACACGTAGACTGTTGTCAACGCTGGCGATCAACTTAGCCATGCTACAATGGCTATTCACAACTACATCAGAAAATACAACGCTGACGATCTAGATTTTATGTTGCATGATGATGACCCTGATTTAGTGCCAGAGGAATATCTCGAAGAGTATTACAACATATCAAACCACGAAAACAAGACCAAGAACCCGTTCAAATAACCGGAACAACATCCACTATGGCAGTTGTACGAGACAATATACAAAACGAACTAGTTGCCGAGGGAATGCATTAAAAAGTTTCATTGTATTCAGTATTTTATATTTGCATTTTAAATTCTGCAATTTATATTCCGCAATCATGTAATTTGAATTCTGTAATTTGTATTCTGCATTCTACTATTCTGTTCGACAACAAACACACACATACACAAACAATAAAAATAATAAATACAAAAACAATAAAATATTAACTTTGCCCCCTCCAAATTGCCTCTTTCGTAAATAAAACACATTCCCGTTCGCAACAATTTCCCTTCAAATAACCCTTCAAAATAACCTTTTCAAATATCTCTTTCCGTGCAGCTTCCTTGCTATTTTTATACAATCCATGTAATCATCCATGTGTCACTACTGATCCATAAGAATTGTACCTGAAAATATGCAATAAAGCAATAAAAAAAGCTAGTATGATGTTAAGACTACCGCAATACTTGCTAAGGCTATCACAGCCCGTCGCCCTAACGCTGATTGGCCGGCGATTGACCTCAGCCGTTGGCAAAGAAAAAAAAACTTCGGCGGTTGCTCTGGTAGCCGAAAGCAGAAAGCGCGGTGCCCTTGGCACTGCATAAAATCTATGTGGAAGAACGAAATACTTAACCGAACCACTGTAAATATTTGATGTCCTGTTTAAACTCATAATATATATACGAGCGTCACGGCACGCGCTTCGCGCGTAGTAACAGCACGCACTTCGCGCGTGATCGTGGCTCGAGCTACGCACATGATCGTTGCAAGCGCTTCGCGCGTGGTGTTGACATGCGCTTCGCGCCTGAACTGTTGTTCCTCGGATATATAGAATGGGTATCTAGCAAACCTTTCATAGTCGGTTAAATGTTAGGGCTACAAAACTTAAGCTACAGAACTATTTGTATCCTTATTAGTACAAATATTAAGCTACAAATTTATATTCACAAATTAATTGATTGATTTTGGGATTATGTGCTTAAAAAGGTGATTTTTAAACATGTGAATGTATAGTCCAGATTTATCTTAATGTTATATAATAATGGTCATATTATGTTTATTTTAATTTATTGTGGATCGCCTCATTTTGTTGTTTCCCCCTTATTTTTCCGCATTGATTTATTTACGCATTATCCATGCTACTTCCCCCTCCTCTCTTCTCCCCCCCCCCCCAAATTCTCTCTCTCTCTTTATATGTTATTCATTTCTATTTATATTTACACGAGCGGAAACCCATGCGATGCACGGAAGCATAAACTTTCAAGTGTTGTAGTTTGCGTTTATGAATAAGGTATGAGAACGTGTTGCATGGTAGTGAGAAATATAATGTAAATGATACATGTATTTGTTAGGATACAACCGTAGACATTAAATTTTCTAGTAAGTAAATGATTCATGTATAACTAGTGGCTATAGTTTGGATATGGTGTAAACTGTGTCAAATTTCATGTATCTCTATTCAATTGATGAAAAGATGTATATATGAAATGATGAATTAAACAACCATGTATGTGTTAATTTGCATTGATTGAACACAATGAGCATAGAAATATGAGTACGGAATTGAAAAAAGCAGATGCGTAGAAATAAAAGGTTATGTCATACGAAATTAACCACACCATAACAAAGTGAACAGTAGTTGCCAACCAAATGATTGAAACAAAAGAGCAGTAAGTAATAAAAAAATAGCATTCTTAAGATGGAGATAAAAAACTGTAGTAGTTAAAAAGTCAGCATAGTTCAAGATGGTGTATGGTGGCACCATAACATGCAACAATATAAATATCAGTGTGCATTAAATACGTCTATTTGCAAATCAAACAGTAAATATCCTCTTATAAGAAAATACCAATGTTACTATATAAGCAAGAGTATGAATATCGGTGTGCATTAAATATGTCTTACATAAATCTTTCTGTACAGCGAAAGATATGTTGGAACTATAATTGAAAAAATAACAGTTCATAACAATTATTCTAAAACTAAAGTGAAAAAGTTAATCTTATAAACCATGCAATAATCATATATAACGCCTAATTAATAATGTTGACAAAATAAAATCAGCTTCAACAAAATTAGATTTGTTGGAAAAGATGAATAACAAGTTAATTGAAGTCGTTCTCATATAAACTTCCCATTAGAGGAGAAGTAAACATATTTGAATGTGCATACATAAACAGAACAATATATGATAACGGATGAATAGCTAGCTTCACATTAAAGAAGAAACACACATAGGTTTTTGTTCCATATATCTGCCAGTTGAGAGCTCAAGTATTTGTGTCTTACTATGCCATCTTTCCTTTGCAATCTCTCGCTTTGTATGGTCCAGAGAAGCTGCCAAAAAACTTTTAAACCATAATTTTGCGCTGTCTTTTACAGGCCTGTACATAAGCACTGAATTAAGTGACTTATCTCTTTCATATCATACATGTCAAACAATAAATCAAACCTTCAAATATATTAGGAAAAAGCCTCCAATCAGGTGTGAAGTATAAGTTCTTTGGCAAATTAGACCAACAAAAAGCTTTTTTTTTTTGTTGAAGGCTTGGTGGATATAAAGACTTTAAGCTTCATATAAAAATACAAAAATAAAATTCAGTACAAGATCAAAAAACATCAAATGGATTGTCAACTCTGCATTTGTGATGTAATATTATCTTTACTGCTAACGCTTTTAGGTTAAAAAATAGTCTGGTCACCATTGCAAAAAGTAAGCATAACAGTAATGGAAGCACCAACTTTAACTTTAGTCCCCACATGTGCTGCGTCAATATGATACTGTGGATGAAGGTACACAACAGAACATGAACTAAATTTACATTTTTCAGCTTCAATATCCACGTATGTACAATATAGTGTATTGGCATTAATCTGATATGTATTCCAGCACACATAGCAGGTGGTGGGACTGCAAACCAACGTTTGAAAGAGGTCAAGTGGGTGAAGGTTTGCTGTAGAAATACATATTTGAATGCATGACATATTCTTCATCTTTTTTGTTTATGGTTTTATGTGTATATATGAAGAAAGTAAATATGGAAAGTATTTACGGTGAAAAAAGGAATGTTATACTGGAAAATAACTTGCTTACCATTTTTTGTAAATATGATAATTACCATAAAGGTAAAAAAATGGCCATTCTGATGAGAACAATGTTCACATTTATGCACCTACCACTTTAACAACACAAAGTATACAAAAGAAAAATCATTGATAATTAGCTTTTATTTCTTTGATTAACATAATACATGATATAGAAAAAGAGTAAACTTCAGCAAAATAAAAAAAAGGCCACAATAAATTTCGGATGAACTTATAGTTTTAGTAGTAAATAAATCTTTGGTGCAAAACAAAAAATATAACAGCTTAAATTTGTAGGATGTTCCAAACAGTCCTATTTGTATGAGTTTTCGATGACAACTAATCAATACAGTCATTTAAACTGACATATATTACATAGTATAGGAATGACAACTACAATTGAGCATAGTTTATGAATACTATGGCCAACAAACAACAATAGGTTACTAATAAATCAACTATAATTGGCATAGATTTTCCTTCATAAGGATCGTAAAATTTATTATGGACATAAATCTACTGGCGTCAAAATTCTAATTTGTCTTGTTAACATCATATTAAGTTCTATTCAAATAAATTCAAAAGTGACTAGCCCAAAAATATGTATAATCTGCAGTAGACATGATAGCTGATTTTACTACATTTTGATATGAAGAGAATTCTACTAATCAATGTTGCCTGAAGTGCAAAATGAAAATGGATTTTAACATGGTAAACCCCAAAAGTCAATGTGAAAACATATTTGTTTTTGGTTAGCAACAGATAATAGTCAAAAAAAAAAATTGTCAATAGATAGTAATTAAAATAAATGAGAATAAAATTATTGATTGAAATTGAAACACTTGTTGAAAAAATGGAGAAGTAAACACAAATGAGAATCAATTAAAGGTGATTTGAGATTTATTGCGTTTATTTATCCATAAACATCTTGTTAGCAGTTTTAGAAGTTGCCAAAATGAGTGCATAAATTCAACCAAAGTGCAAAGTTATTAAATGCAGTAAAATCATTGATAATTAGCTTCTATTTCTTCGATTAACATAATAATTACATGATATAGAAAAAGAGTAAACTTCAGCAAAATACGAAAAAAGCCACAATAATTTTCGGATAAACTTATAGTTTTAGTAGTAAATAAATCTTTGGTGCAAAACAAAAAATATAACGGCTTAAATTTGTAGGATATTCCAAATAGTAATCCTATTTGTATGAGTTTTCGATGACTATTAATCAATACAATCATTTAAACTGACATACATTACATAATATAGTAATGACAGGTACAATTGAGCATTGTTTATGAATATTACGGCTAACAAACAACAATAGGTTACTAATAAATGAACTATAATTGGCATAGATTTTCCTTCATAAGGATCGTAAAATTTATTATAGACATGAATCTACTGGCATCAAAATTCTAATTTGTCTTGTTAACATCATATTAAGTTCTATTCAGTAAAATTCAAAAGTGATCA
This sequence comes from Allium sativum, assembly GCA_030737875.1. Lineage (NCBI taxonomy): Eukaryota > Viridiplantae > Streptophyta > Magnoliopsida > Asparagales > Amaryllidaceae > Allium > Allium sativum. The sequence continues at coordinate 23,362,784 of CM060912.1, read as the reverse complement.
GTCCTAAAATCAGGTACAATCTGCAGTGGACATGATAATTGATTTTACTGCATTTTGATTTGAAGAGAATTTAACTAATCAATGTTGCCTGAAGTGCAAAATGAAAATGGATTTCAACATGGTAAACCCCAAAAGTCAATGTGAAAACATATTTGTTTTTGGTTATCAACAGATAATAGTTGAAATTTTTGTCAATGGATAGTAACTGAAATAAATGGGAATAAAATTATTGATTGAATCTGAAACACTTGTTGAAAAATGGAGAACAACACAAATGAGAATCAATTAAAGGACTAATTTGATATTTATTACGTTTATTTTCCCAAAATCATTTTGTTAGCAGTTTTAGAAGTTGCCAAAATGAGCGCATAAATTCAACCAAAGTGCAAAGTTATTGAAGGAAATTATTTAATTTAATTTTCATAATCAAGGCTAGTATAATTACATATGTTGTAGTTAGCATTATATGGCATCTAAATCTTTAATATAAGTAATTATTATTAAACGAAAAATATATAAAAACTAATAAACACAATATTAAGTAATTATATAGACATGAATCTACTGGCGTCAAAATTCTAATTTGTCTTGTTAACATCATATTAAGTTCTATTCAGTAAAATGCAAAAGTGATCAGTCCTAAAATTAGGTACAATCTGCAGTGGACATGATAATTGATTTTACTGCATTTTGATTTGAAGAGAATTTTACTAATCAATGTTGCCTGAAGTCAAAATGAAAATGGATTTTAACATGGTAAACCCCAAAAGTCAATGTGAAAACATATTTGTTTTTGGTTATCAATAGAAAATAGTTGAAATTTTTGTCAATGGATAGCAACTGAAATAAATGGGAATAAAATTATTGATTGAATTTGAAACACTTGTTGAAAAAATTGAGAACAACACAAATGAGAAACAATTAAAGGACTAATTTGATATTTATTACGTTTATTTACCTAATAACATTTTGTTAGCAGTTTTAGAAGTTGCCAAAATGAGCGCATAAATTCAACCAAAGTGCAAAGTTATTGAAGGAAATTATTTAATTTAATTTTCATAATCGAGGCTAGTATAATTACATATGTTGTAATTAGCATTATATGGCATCTGAAGTTTTAATATAAGTAATTATTATTAAATGAAAAATATGTAAAAACAAATAAACACAATTTGATTTCTATATGGAGAAATTAACCTTTCCAATAAGCGATATAATATTTGAAGAGTTAATTATTTAACTTATGAGAAGAAGGAAGATGAAGTACGTAGAGAGGCATAAAGATGAAGCAACTCTAAATCCATTTCCTCTCGCTGTAGTAATTAGCGTGTTGAAAATTATAAAAGGTTTGTTACATGAAATAAATTTACATAACATGTATACATAATCATTCTATTTGATTATATGTTAGTTTAAAGGTGAGTATACGACAAATCGATAAAACAATTAACCGGTGGTTTGGAGTAATTTTTTAATTTGAAGCAAACAGTGAATAGAATAATTAAATCAAGCTATGACACAGTAAATGAGTTACCTTTCATATAAGTGTGCATGTTTTTCCTATTTGACAATTAGTCTGCAATTATTTAATTTACAGTAATAACTTCACACAGTTTATATTAAATAAAAGATGAAACACATTTTAGGTTAGGAGAAGTAGAAAGACAATGGAGAGAAATGCAATTCCAGCATCTTCGTCATATTAAATACGCAGTAGGAAAAAAAAATTAGTTCATCCTTCTTTATATGCTTAATGCTCCTTTATTCATGTGCCTCAGCCAATAATACATATTTAAATATGCCATATTTATATAGTTCGTTTGTTATTATGCATTTCAAAAGTGGGCAAATATTCTTAATACAATATAAATTTAATATTAATGTGTTAATAAATGAAGAAATGCTTTGTAAATTTTACTACCGGCATAGCAAATATGGTTAGCAGCAAGAATTACATCAATCAATATAAGGCAAATGCGGATGAGGTGACAATCAAAATATCAGGGGATGTGTTTAAATTAGGACAGTTGATTTGTTTTTATGGGATTAAATCTGAACCACTCTTTGTCTTGTTGTTTGTCCAAGGGGGGAATTTTATCATATAGATATGCTTATTCCTTTTTCCTCGCATGCATATCCTTTAGCTAGTTGCCTAAAATTTAGCATTTGTTGCCTCATTTGATTTAATGTTGAACCCATTAAATTCTTTTATGATAAAGAAAATGCATTATTTAGGTCTATTTTAAAATTGACATTAAATTTGTTAACTTGATTGGAATCTTTCAGTTTAAAAAGAATTGTACGTTAATTATAATCAATGATTTATCAATATAGTACATATATGTTTATGTTAACATAAAAGGAAAGTTTCAATAAATTAATTATTTGATTTTGGGATTATGTGCAAAAAAAGGCGATATTTAAATGTGTGAATTTATAGTCTAGATTTACCATTTTTGTATACATTGTTTTATTTTCGCTTTTTTCATGCTATTTCCCCTTGTCTCTCTCTCCCCATCTTCTCTCTCTCTATATATTATTTATTTCTAATTATATTTAGACATGCTTATCCGTTTTTCCTCGCATGCATATTCTTTGGATAGTACCAAAATTTTTGGACAATTAAATATTTGAATATGTAAATTAATTATTTGAAGGGCAATTTGGATACTTCACGGTCGAACCAAAAAGTAACAGCAAAATATAATGTACACGTAAGTATGAAAATATAGAGAAATTGGTATAAATTTACATGAAATTTTGAACTAATATGAACACCACAGCTGCAAAAAAAATCGCCTAAAAAATACGAATTAAAATAAAAAATATATTATTATATAATAATAAAATGCATTATTTGTAATATGAAAGCATGCAGTCCAAAGTTGTAGTGTCTCATGTTGTTCATGAAGTCAAAGTTGCAGTGTCCCATATTGTCCACCTGCAAAAATAGGAGGATAAAACAACTCTTCGTCCATATTTTATTTTAAGGATATCAAGTTATGAGTTAATGCCAAGTGCCTACATACATGTCATAATACCCATATTAAGTCTATTGATTACGAATAGCACTGAAGCTACAAAACCATGTAGAAGCTTTTGTTTTAATAACATGCTATATGAAACAATTTGTATTTGCTATGATAGTTTTAATGCCAACTACTGTACATACATGAAATAAAGGAGGTCTCATCACTCACATGTATAATACAACAAAATGTTCAATGGAAAATTAACCTTTAACAAATCAAAATCCAAACTATCTGCATAATAACACGTCAGCATGCACGGATCATACATCAAAATGTTAGATATTACCTGGAAAGATATTTGAGGCATTTGACTTGGTCTAAATTACACACGCAAGCCTAATATACAATTAGGCTAAATTGTTCATTTCAGCATAGATTTGCGGAGAGATAATAGTTGCATCTGGATTGTTTTAAAAATAACTTAATTAGCCAACGTAGATCTATGGAGAGTAATAGTTCCGTTTTGGGTTGTTTTTAAAATAATTTAATTAAGAGAATGCAACTTGCCTGCACACACCGTATGCATCTTGCCTGCAGACAACTTCTTTGTTATCATTCATGTTTCTATTTCACAAAAGAGTACTCAAGGCTTGCTTCTACTATTTGTGCGTTCAAACATATAAACAAAAAGCATATTGTGTATAGAAACTCAGAAGTTGTAAATCATAGAAATTTGAATAATAAAATAAAAAAAGCATGATTTGAAAACCGCAAGTAACTGAAAGCACAACCGCTATCTATTTATCGCTCGAACCTCGTCTGGATTTCAAATATGACTTTCTATTCTTCTAACTCAGCATAATCATTCTTGTTGTTATATTGCTATCTAAAACACGGTAGAAACAAACAAAATTCATTACCCAATAGTAGATTATCAAACATCTTAGACGATTTCAGCAAAACGAATTATATTTCCATTAGTCAATTAAATATATTCACTGATGCTTTGTATTAAGACCGACATCTGATTTTGTAGTGGAACCAGTATTCATGGCGATGGCGAGTTCGCCCTTATTTTGCACGTACTTACAAATAATAAAACCATACCATACAGGTACTATATAGAAAAAGTAAATAAAAGATAAAAGATAACACAAAAACTGATAACAGAGAGCTACAGTTAAAATTTTACATACCTACAGGAGAAAGCTAAGCTAAAGCTTTGAAAGGGGGCATCAATGGAGATATCAAGAACAAAAATGTGGTGAATAGAAGAACGGTGAGAATGGGATATATGAATGTGAATGTGTGGATATTTAAATGGTCCAACAGTATTCTCTAGAACCCAATGTTCATGGATAACACGGAATGAATGATTCTACGTTGATGTCTATACGTAATCTTACAATGTTTTAAATAAATTGGGTTATGATGCCTAGTCTATCGCTAATGCCGTAAGTATTCAAATAAAGACAAAAAAGTGTCATTAATATAGTGTCAAATTTGCTTTCTAACCATATAAGAAATTGCCATATATCCACGTCAATATTAATTTCTATATATATATAGAAAATAAATTGAATTAGTAGGTATTTATGACAAATATAAATGATCTTAGTTCTAATTTTAAACACAAATATGTCTATACATATAATAGTATCGTGCATAAATATAATAAAGGTTTTAAGCAAACTATTTTGGAATGCAAAATTTTAATTGCCTAATAAAAACTTGAATTGGTGTAGTAAACTACGCATGGAAATTCGTATCATCAGAACCAATGAAATGCATAAACTAAAATAAATAGTAAAATGAGAAGCGATTAAAATTTGCAATGAAAGCCTATTTAGGGATCCTCTTTTTGAGCGATATTAAAGAGGAAATTTGAATTGTTGAAAAGGTTTATTAGATACCTTTTAAGTGACATTTAATGTCTAATTTATTGGGGATTTTAGGTTAAATAATTATTCTGTATATTTAAAACTCATACATAAGGGCATTTTGGGAAGTTCACGGTTAGACCAAAACTTTGTGCTCCCAAGAGAATTATTAATAAAGATATTAAAAAACTCATACATAAGGGCATTTTGGGAAGTTCACGGTCGGACCAAAACTTTGTGCTCCTAAGAGAATTGGTAATAAAGATATAGTTCTTTCATCTTTCTTAACTTAATATGTAAGATCTTGGCATCAGTTTTCGATTCAAACATTCTAGCGCTTTCATCGAGATAGTTGATCTCGGAATGTTTGGATCCGCCCATCATCTGTTATTAGTTTATTTAAATTTCAAAAGAGATATCATTTTTTCAATTTTTTGTTCTACTACTTAGACTTTTAAGAATCCATAGGGAGCTATTACATTGACGTCAAGGAAAGATCGATCCACCACGAAAGCGCTATTGAATGACGTTGAGGACGTTTCAATTCAACATGCGAAGTACTATATACTACTCCAGGTAAAGCATGCCCGTAAAACCGAAGTACTGATTCCTAAATCAAATCTCTTTATTTCTTAGTTTTAAGGAAAAACAGATTCGACTTCCAATTTAAAGCCGATTCAAGACAAGCAGTTGCCCCATATTATCTTCCATTTGACAATCAAATGTTTAGGGTGAAAAAATGGGAATTATTAGTGAATCTATATTTTAGTATGGAAGGGTACTGTGTGTAAACTTCCATTTCCAAGGTGGAGATGAGGTTTCCTAGTGAATGTATGTGTGCTTGATGAGGTAAAATGGTGAAGAAGATATATGTTGGTTGCTTGTTGAACAAGCAGTAAAGTTTAAATCAATAATTCATGAAGTGTAACTTTCTTATGGAACATGCATTGGGTCTGATTCAAGAATGTGCTAAAAATATTATGAGTAATTATAAGAATTCACGGATTACCCGGGATCTGAAGCTATGGCAGAAGTAACAACAATAGGAACTGTTGGACATAAATTGAAAGACAGGAATGATCTGGGAATTGACAATTGAAGCAAAACTAAATAGCAACAAGAAGATGGAAGACAACTGCAGAACTGAGAACAATAACAAATATGAATAACTGAATTGAAAATTACAAACTTGCAATGGAAACTGAAACTTAAATTGCAGGAATGAAGGACATGAAATTTAACTGTATGAAATAAAGAGAGGTAAAAGTAACTAACTACAATTTTTACACTAAGCAATGGAAATGAAAACTGGAAAAAGAATTTGCAAGAAATTGACAAACTGGAACAAATGAACAAGAACAAAGTAGCTTCGGATTTTTCATCACGTCGCTTTACAAATACTTGCACCCATATATATAGCATGCACGGGCAAGTTTATTTCACTCAACCAGACTCTAACTTAACCAAACATTACACAATCCCCAACCTTTGTTACGTCATGTTACAATGCAAACTGTTGGAACCGTTGTGATTAATCCGATTCAGGACCACTCGAATTAAATATCTAAACCACAAGCGCTAGCGGAAGACTAGATCGTTGTTAGACTTGCAGAAACAACCAAATCAATAACTCTAGTCACCAAATAAAATTAAAAAATCACGAACAATCCAAATCTCAATCACAAGCAAGAATCTAATGACAATAATAGCAAAAATAAATCACACAATAATTTATAGTGGTTCCACTAAATCTTGTTAGTGTACATCCACTTTGGAGAGAGTATTTTATTACCATGATAAACAGAATACAAGAGATTGATCCAATGATCACTATATTTCAATATAGAAAAGAGTTTGAGGAGAGTAGAATTGAAGAATTGGAATTAGGTTATAAACCCTAATTAAACCCTTAACAACAAACCTTGATTTTAATCAAGCCTCCAAGCTCTCCCACTAACAAACCAGAAAATAGCTTATATAGAAATAGGCCAATTCCTGAAATTACCCCTAAGTATTCACAAATCAGTTTCCCAATTTTCTAGCCTGAATCAACCCAAAAGTCTCGTCAGACGTCTGTCGTGGGAGCCGACAGACATCTGTCCCTCCCAGGGAATTATTTGGGCTTCAGCGCTCAGCTCAGACGTCTGTCGTGGGACCTGACAGACGTCTGTCCCTTTCAGACGTCTGTCGTGGGGATGACAGATGTTTGTGGGAAATCATGGGAAAAATTCCCTGACAACTCAGACGTATGTCGTTTCCCACGACAGACGTCTGTCGCTGAAGCCAGCAGACACCAAACAACAATTCGACTCTAACTTTTGCATACGAGCTCCGATTTGCGAACAGTTTTCTCCGGCTCGAAGCTATCTTCATCCTCTTCAATCCACTACATAATATCGTATACTTCAACACTCCACCTCAATACTATAACCATCTCCATACAATAAATTCCAATGCACCCAAGTATTTCCTTCTACCTTCAACCAAGCACCATGAATACTTTCCCAATGAGCTCCAACAAAGCCACCACCCATTGCACTCCGTTAATGAGCTCCGGCAAGGCCACCGCCCGCCAACAAAGTGTTGAAAGTATTCAAACCAAAACCGTCTCACCAAAAGACAATGTACACGGGAGTGAAACAAGTACGTACCATGAAGATAGATACCAATCTCTCACCTATATTCCTTTCCATCAAAAAACAAACAAAATCACTCTCTCCAACCGTGGCACCTAGCAACTCAATAAGAGAATTAAGTTCAAGAAATGCTCGGACTTCCCAAACGGCAATGCTTTAGTAAACATGTTCATCGCATTATCCTTTGTGTGCACTTTCCGAAGGTATACTAGCTTACCCTCATCCATGGCGACAAGAAATGACTCCCTCACCTCAGTATGCTTCGTCCATGAGCTAAACGCCAAATTCTCCGCCAAATGTATAACACTTTGGCTATCACATCGAACATTGATACTCTCATGTTCGAAACCCAAGTCATACAATAATCGCTTCAAGTAGAGCGCCTCCTTGGCCGCTTTCACTGCGGCAATCAACTCCGCATCCGTAGTGGATAAAGCAACTACGGTTTGCAATCTCGATCTCCAACTAATGGTTGTCCCACCAAGTGTGAAGATATACCCGGAAGTTGATTTCCTCCGATCCCTGTCACCGGCGTAGTCCGAGTCACAATAACCAACCAACTTGCAGCTCCTCTCATCACTACTGCCAAAAACAAGACCATGAGATTGCGGTGCCTTTCAAGTATCTCAATATAACCTTCACGGCTTCGCAATGTGATTTCCCCGGATTAGCCATATACCGACTAACCACCCCGACGACATTTGCAATGTCGGGCCTTATACACACCATGGTGTACATTAAACTAGCAACCGCACTTGCATATGGCACATTTGCCATATAAGCCTTGTCTTTATCCTCGATAGGTGACCCCTTATCCAAAAGCTTCATATGCAAAGGTAAAGGTGTATTGAACGCCTTTGCATCCTCCATGCTATACCGGCAAAGCACTTTCTTAACGTACTCCTTTTGAGTCAATCTTAACTCAAAACGCTTTTGGTCCCTTTCAATTTCCATGCCCAAGATTTTCCTTGCTTCTCCAAAATCTTTCATTTCGAATTCCGATTTCAAAAGCATCTTCAACTTGTTGATTTCATTTTTATCCTTGGAAGCAATGAGCATATCATCCACATGCAAGAGTAAATACACCCAAAAATCAATTCCCAACCTCTTGAAATATACGCAACCATTCTTGATGCTTCGATGGAAGCCACTTTCAAGCATGAAATGATCGAATCTCTTGTTCCATTGTCTAGGTGATTGCTTCAACCCATATAGTGATTTCTTCAACTTGCAAATCATTTTAGACTTACCGTCTACAACAAAACCTTCCGGTTGCTCCATGTAGACATCTTCATCCAAGTCTCCATGCAAGAAGGCGGTTTTCACATCAAGTTGCTCCAACTTCAAGTCATGGATATCAACTATAGCTAGTAAAACCCGGATAGAAGTATGACGTACCACCGATGCAAAAATTTCATCATACTCCTTACCGATCTATTCCTATCTAAACATTATAACATACATCGTCAAAGATTTGGCTAAAAACAAATCTATCCAAATGCTTTTCAAAAACTCTAACTGCATACGTAAAATATCTTAATGTAAATCCTACTGTATCCTTTTCAAATCTTTCAAAATACTACCCGATATCTCTGCATATCTACACAATAAATAAGATGTTTTATTTTTCCAAACTTTTACTGTGTTGGCAGTCAAACATTTCGGCTATAAGAAAATTTAATATATGAGCATTTTTCTATTTTGGCCCAGTTTTTTTTCCCCACGTTTAGCCCCTTTTTTAGAAATATTGCATATTTGGCCTCCTTTTGGCCAACTCAGCGCTGAGTTAGCCAACAAAGGAGATTTTCAAAAGACGCAATCATTGATTGATCCCAATTTTTTTTTTTTTTAAAACCCCACCTGGGCGCAATCCTTGATTGAGCCTAAAAAGATTTGTTTTTTTTTATTAAAAGCAGAGAGTTATAAACCATTTACACTTACTTTACCTTTCCTTCTCCCATTTATCATCATAACCCATTTCTCACTCGAAACCTAAACTTCTAAATCATTAAAAAATATCAAAATCCAAGTTGATTAAAAATCAAAGTTAAGAGGAAGCTAGTTTGGCTATTTGCAGTATCAAAAGGTATGAATTTGTTTTTTTTAATGTTAATTCTATTTTACCCATTGTAGTTAAAATTATTTTGGTTTTAGAGTAGATTGGAATGGCGCCAAATTATATTGGAACTATATGCCATTACGATGGAGAATTGGTTATTGATGAACATAAATGTGGAATATATAACGGTGGATCTAGCAAACTGGCAAAAGTTTTAAAAGGGTCAAATTTCATACAATTGAAGGAGGCCGTGTATAAATGTACTAAAATTAATCCGGTTGAGTTTGAAACTGAGTTAGTTTGCAATTTGCCGACAGATTCCGGATCTAAGGCAATTAAAATCGAAGACGACGACGACGTTGAAATTATGTTGTCATCCGTGTCAAAATCTATTGAATTATTTGTAATGAAAGAGCAGAGAATGTCAAAAGAGCCAGCCGTTACACCAGTGGTATCGGCTCCCGCAGCTTTTTATCCGTATCCGACTATGAGCGTTCCCTCGTATGAGCAACAACAAATGTGTTTTGGGTTTAATCCGTACATGAATTTGCTTCATCCATCGCTACCGGGCTATCCATATCCAACGCAGGAAAGTGTCCATAATATAACGCATGGGTAACTCGAAATTTAGAATTCTCCTCCTTCACAATATGACCGTTGTCTTTTGTATGATTCTAAAAAGTGTGTATATTTCAGGTTCGTACCGAATTACCTCACGACACAAAATTCTGCCGGGCCATCTAGAAGTTATCGTTGTTCACCGATGGAGCCAATGCGCACCCAACAGTAAGTCACTAGTGTTATCGCTATAGATTTATGTAGTGTATTAAATGTACTTCAGAATTTGCCGCTTGCGTACTACAGGTATCCCACACAAGCCACCGAAGCAGAATCTAACGTTGAACCCAATATTCCCAATGTCGACATGGAACCAGACGATCAAGATTTGAGAGAGGTAAATGCAGATCCTTCACTTGACAGTATGACCATTGTTAGCATTCCTGATAATGATACGTCATGGGTTGATTTAATGCGTGTTGACAATGCTCCCCTAAATTTTGATTTGGGAGGCGAAGACAACGCGGCCGAAGACAGTGATGAGGAGTTGCCGGAGTTTGAGATACCATTGGATGATGATTTATGCAATGCACAAATGGCAGCTAGATCCATGGTTGCAAATATGCAATTCAACAACGAAGTTTTCTCGTCATCCTACCTTCAAAATGGTTTCAAAATAGGTATGATGTTTGAGAGCAAAAGCAAACTCCTTCAACAGTTAAGTGAATGGTCGATTTTGCACGCAGTTTCGTTTAAGCCGAACAGGTCGAACAAAAAGAAATACACTGCTATTTGCAACATGGATCCCAATTTCTCGTGGAGAATACATGCCATAGATTCTAAAAAACGCAGAAAGGTTTGTGGGTTATTAAAAAATACCCAGCTGAACATAGTTGTGTAAACCCGACAGTGAACTCCAATCATAAACAAGCAACGTCGACTTTTTTGGTGTCGAAGTTCATGCCGTTTGTGAAAGCGGATTTGAGTATTACCCCTGGAACAGTGCAAGTTTTAATACAGGAACAACTATTTATAAAAATTGGTTATACAAAGGCATGGAGGGCATTAAGCAGAGCAATCGAAGGCATTTATGGTGACTGGGCCGAGCCATACTCTACCCTCCGTCAATATTTTGATGAACTTATCAAAGCCAATCCAGGGAGTGTCGCACATATAATAGCCGAACCATGCAGAGTTTTTGTAAGGGCATTTTGGGCTTTTGGGCCATGCATTGAAGGATTTGTGCATTGTCGGCCTTTGCTTTCCATAGACGACACACAATTATATGGGAAATACAAAGGCACGTTACTGGTTGCGACTGCTGTCGATGCAAACGATTCACTTTACCCGTTGGCGTATGGGATTGTGGAGGCCGAATAAACCGATACTTGGGGTTGGTTTTTTGCGTGCATACGAACATTCATCCGTAGTGTGCAAAATCGGCGCATCACTTTCATTTCCGATAGGATGAAGGGCATACCGGTTGCTTTGGAGAATTCTTGGAGATACCCGCACAAACACAGATATTGCACCAGACATTTAAAAGCCAATTTTCAAGCTGTTGGATTCAAAGATCAAAATCTGACCAGTTTGTTTTATGCAGCAGCATACGCTTCGGAAGTGATTGATTATCAAAAGATCCTTGACGAAATTAAACTAACTAACGTTGATGCACATAATTGCATTGAGAAAAGTTTAGGGGAGAAGGAAGAGAACTGGGCTCTGTGTTTCGATGACGGTGGTAGATTTCATGTCATGACGACAAATGCTTCTGAAAGCTTTAATGGTGTACTTTGAGGTGCACGATCATTGCCCGTCAAAGCTCTAGTTGCGCGTACGTTTTTTCGGTCGGTAGATTATTTTTGTAAACGAAGAGAGCTTGTTATGCCAGCGACGACAAAGCTAATTCCCAAATGGGAGTTGAAGATATGTGAAAGGGCAAATGAAGCTAGACGTTGCCGCATCGTCCGATATAATGAAGGTGAGTGGGGAGTAATTTCGCATGTCGGCAAGGAATACAGAGTTTTACTCGATCAAAACAATTGTTCTTGTACGTGTAGAATTCCATTACTTCAGCACCTTCCATGCGAATATGTAATGGAGGCTTGTTCTAATGTAACCAACGGGGCTAATCGACAACACCATGACTTTGCCTCGAAGTGGTATTCGGTGAAAAAGTACTACGCAGCTTACAAACCGGAATTTCATCCTATTCCAGATAAACGTTACTGGAGCGAATTCCAGGGACAAGTTTTATTGCCACCAACAGTGCGTAGATCAGCAGGGAGACCCAAATCAACTAGATTTAAAGGAACAATGGATGAAATGCAGGCTCCTAAAACGAATAGATGCAGTAAATGCGAAGTGGTTGGTCATAGGAGAAGTCGTTGTAACTATAGCGAATGGGTAGACGAACCTTTCAGCCTGAGGGCAATAGCTTATGTAAACGAACTAGAATGCGAGATTAGACGACTCCAAAATGTTATTGACCATATGCGTTTCGACCTTAACCAATAGTCTGTACGTGTGTGTTTGAATATTTTGTTATGAGGGTTCTATTTTATGTTATGAGGTTCTATTTTAATGTTGTTATGGAGAGGCCCGGGGAATGATTTATTAATTTGTGTGGTTGGGGATCTTTATATAGTACAAAAGATGTTTTTTCAGCCATTTGAGGTTCTGTATGTTTGGAAAACTTAAGCCCGGGGCGCAAAAATTGATTGCGCCCAAAGGAACCAGAGAACCTGGTTCCTTGGGCGCAATCAGTATCTGCGCCCAAGGCTTAAGTTTCCCAAAACTTAAGCCTTGGGTGCAATAATTGATTGCGCCCAAAGGAACCAGAGAACCTGGTTCCTTGGGCACAATCAGTATCTGCGCCCCAGGCTTAAGTTTTCCAAAACTTAAGCCTTGGGCGCAATAATTGATTGCGTCCAAAGGAACCAGAGAACCTGGTTCCTTGGGCGCAATCAATATCTGCGCCCCAGGCTTAAAACTGAAGCCTGGGGTGCAATAATTGTTTGCGCCCCAGGCATTACAATTGCAAAACTAAACAAAAGCACTAAAAGTAAACAAATGAAATAGCTATTCAAATGCAATAGCACTCATGCAACACTAAAGCACTCAAAGTAAACAATTGCAAAACAAATACAAAAGCACTCAAAGTAAACAAATGCATATGCAAATGCAATGCAATAGCTATTTCAAAGTAAACAAAAGCACTACTACTTTCAAAAGCACATTTTTACTACTACCACATTTCCAAAAGTACATCAAAGTAATCGTTCCAACAACTCGTCCACATCAACCATCCACTTAACAAAAGTACATTTTCAATACTACTATCACTACTACTTTCCAGTTCACGCAAATAAAAATAAAACAAGTCTACATGCCAATTAAAACAAACCCAACTTCAACATCTAACGTTTACTTTTTTTGGACCACCGGACATAACTTTTCCTTTTCTCCTGGGAGTCCGTTGAGTTGCCCCCTGCGACATGCCTGGTTGCGATGGACCGTGCACGAACTCACTTTGGGCCGACTCCGAAGATGCCCCTTTTCTTTTCCCTTTGTCTTTTCTTGAGGACTTACGAACAGGAACAACTGGAGGCGATGGAGGACGAGCAAGTCTGTTCTTCCTCAAAATCGACTGAAGAATGCGGGTAATGCTCATGCACTTAACCTTTGACGACTCTGGCACCTCCGCCGATAAATCCTCAACCAACGCAGCGGTATGGTAAATTGCATCGGTCTGCAATACACATATTGTAAGCTCGTATTTTAAAATATCATTTGTGTTAAAATACCATATGCAAAAAAATGTACATACAAGACCACGTTCAAGCGGCGCTCTTGGGATGTAAGGTTCATCGCCTTGCGGAACATCTAAAGGCGGATCAATGGAAAGAATAATATACCGCCGCGTGATGTTCCAATACCATGTGTAGTACGCCATATCGGATGCCGGTTCCGCACTTTGCTCTTGGACAAATTCGAAGCGATTGTTCCATGTATTGATTGCCGCTTGATAGGCCCCGTTGTCACGGGCATCAATCAAGTAGTGTGGTGGTTTCTCCGGAATATGTTGATGAAGGCCAAACTGTCTCATCACTCTTTCCGGTAGGTGATAGGCGACGTCGTTAAAGCAAATGAGCAGAACGGGTGCTTGCCAAAGCTGGACTGAAGCAACGCACAATGCCGGTAAATTAGGAAGCGCCTCAGTGAATGGGGTCCATGAAACAGCGTCGTAATCGAGTACGTCTAACTCGTTACGATAGAATGAAACGTTGTGTCTAGGCGTGAACAACGAGCTCTTCGGCCCAACCCACCTAATGAAAACATTAAATTACATACTTTCTACGGAAATTTAAAAAACCCAATGTTCAATATATACTTTTACTAATATTACCTCGAAGCAAAAGGCAACGAAACATCAATTGGCGCTTTCTTCTTCATAGTTACTCTCCCAACGGGGAGATACGACCAAGACCACGTCTGTAGACAAGTAAAAGTATTATAAAATATAGGACACAACGAGTAAAGAAATATCACTCAAAAAAGAACACTAAAAAATTAAATACCTGAACTAATGTAAGGCAACCTCCAATTGAATCGAGCCGCCCCAAAGCCATCCGTGTTAGCTCCGCATATGTGAAGCCAAGAACGGCGCTACCGCAAGCATACTCATGGCATAAATCAAAGTCCTCCAAGTAATGTAACCATCTAAGCCAAACATGAGATTTTGAATGGTCACAAAACAAACGGGAAGTGATAATGTGAAGGATAATGGCCCGCTCACGCTGCTTCATTTGTTCTTGAGAAGCATCCTCAGGAATGTCCTCGGCGAATTGCTGCCTAAACCACGACATACTAATCACTTCGGGCCCGTGCCACTCGACTCCTGGAGGAGAAAGTCCTAGCAAACTCTCGCACATTTCCGCATAATCATCGGATTCAGGAGTGGTGATCGGACGACCATCGATGGGTAGGCCAAGCAAAATCGCCACGTCCGCCAATGTGATTGTCACTTCACCGCATCTAACGTGAAATGACGATGTCTCCGGTCTCCATCGATCTACTAAAGCTGTTATATGATGGCGGTAGATTTGTATGGATCCAAGGTGATGTATCAACAGAAAACCCGCTCGATCAAGTAGCTCTAACACACCGACGCGTTTTGAAGTGACCAACTTTAAGGACGATGAGTGCTCGATGGTTTCAACTGCAGTTTTGAGCTGGCACACAATAACAAAGGTGAAATTTTGATTAGTTAACACGCACAAATATTCTCGACCTCTATAATGAAACTAGTATTGAATGGTGATTTTTGGTTACCGTCATCAACTCCGGTTTGTATGAACGATGTTGTGCATGTAAATATAAGACGCTACCATCAACAGGTCCGAGCGCCATCTCCGCATACTCTAAAATTACACAATGCTAACAAATTCAGAGATATCAATTCGATTATCAAGACATTTATTTGAATCTCACTCTTTGTACTTTACTTCTCCTATCTTTCTAATGAAGTTATTTATTTCTATGCATATACGTATGCTAAGGCATCTACACCGACATACAACACCAAGTTTAAAAGCAACGAAGGCAAACTGAACATACAATTCTCCCCAATTTGCTATAAATTTTACAAATAGTTTCTAACACAACAATAGATCCTACCAATTTTCAAATTTACGCAAATTCAACATAACGAATTCGATTACCAATCTTCAATTCTCCACAATAAACTTAACATGCCATTTCAAACCACAAGAAAAGGCTCCACAAATCATATGACCACATTTTCCAATCTCAACAAAACTCTCAAGCAATCATTAATTTTGCATATATATGACTAACACATCAACTATATACACCTGTAAACCATCGGTGTATAAAATTACAAGAAAACTCAAGGAAACCCTAAACCTAAAATTTGAGATAGGCACACAAAAATAATTTCAATAATTACCAAAAGCTTGCTCCTGTGTTGAAGAACTTGCCATGTTTACTGTAGAAGCTGAAATTGGGGTTTTAATTTTGGATTTGGAGTTTTGATTTCGGTTTTGGGTTTTAGGGTTTTTTAGATTTTGATGGATGTTTAAACTTTTGCCAAGGGGACCATAAGTTTTAAAAAAAAAAAAACCTTACGGGGCTCAATCAATGATTGCGCCCGTAGGTTTTTTTTTTTTAAAAAAACAACTTACGGGGCTCAATCAAAGATTGCGCCCGTAGGTTTATTTATAAAAAAAAAACACTTACTGGGCGCAATCAATGATTGAGCCCGTAAGATAATCTCCATTGTTGGCCAACTCAGCGCTAAGTTGGCCAAAAGAAGGCCAACTTTGCAATATTTCAAAAAAAAAAGGCTAAATGTGAGGGAAAAAACCGGGCCAAATTAGCAAAATGCTCTTAATATTTTGTCTGTCCTTTGCTGAACACTTATTTACAAATAGATAAAGACAGCCCTTTTTTTAAAACCAAACTAGTGTCTTCATTTTTCAAATCTGCGGCTTGACCTTTCTATGAAAATAATAATTATTTACACCTATAAAGCACTCTATATAAAATCCCTAGATTCCCACTCTTCTTTCCCGTTTCCCCTTTTCTTCAAACCCATCGATTTCTTCAGTAGTAAAGAAAAAGTAGAAGTTACGACTTCAAAAATCGATATTAATTTTGACGAAAATCCTTATACCTCAAATTATGTATTCGACTTCCTATTTAGATCATCTTCATGTTTATTTGAGCTTTGCTGGGTGCGAACTATTTTGGTAACGATGGGTTTTAGAGCGGTAATCCTAGGTTAAGATACGATGGTCGAGGCAAGGGGTTTTAGGCGGATTTGAGAGCAGATTCGGGTTCGGGGCATCAAATTATAACTACGTTTGGATTTTTGAGGGAATCCCTGAGTTTAAGTATCGCTGCCTTTTTCATTTCAATGAGTGGAGGACAAGCGCGATATAGAGGGGGAGTTTTTTCGATGCTTGGGTAGGCGAAGATGGTCATGATAGTTCGACGTGAGGTATAGTGATTTATGTGAGTTCGTTAGTGGTAACATTTTGTGCGAAGGTGTGACACAGATTTTGGTTGTTTGGATCTGTGATTGGTGAAGGTTAAGTAGTTTGGTGATGAGTGTGGTTGTCGAGTGAGGAGGTTGGTGCCTCTGGTTTTGGTGTTGTGCAGCGAGGTGATTAAGGATCAATGAGTGATGGTGTTGCTAACTGGTTGAGGGGAGTTCAATTGACTTGGTGATGTATTATTCCAAAGTAGTTAATATGTTTGAGAAAAAATACCTTGCTCTGTATCATATGTACTGGCCTGTCGTTGCATCCTATTGGTGTGGGAGTCAGGGGAGGTAAGGAGGTCCATAGTGGTCTTAGATTCGTGAACGATGGTCTATGGGTGAAGCAACAAAAGGGAGAATGCACAGTTATGATGGAAACAAAGTGGAGCAGGCTTCGACAGTTTTTAAATCGGGGAAGAAGGTAATAAAAACTTAAAATCGTGTGTTTAAGGTTAATAGAGTAATTAAGAATTTTTTAATAATGTTTTATCTATTTTTACATTCATAAATAACTTGAAACCAATATAACTCGTTGGTTTGTTAACAGAAATGGACGAAACCTGTCTCTCTGAAACCATAGCGACAAGATCTTCATTATGGAACTGATGTGGCTGAAAACAGAGCTACTGGAATTTTGTAATAAAATCAAATGCTCATTTGATTTTAAACAAAACAAAAGCATAACCGTCAAATGCGAAATAATATGAGTAAACTCACTAACCCTGACTCGTTTATATTTTATTTAAACGAGTTTTAAATTATTTTGTAGTAATTTTATACTGTGTTATGGTTGTTTGGATGAATGATTGATAAATTCGTTGAAATGATTGACTAGTTATATAAATTTAATCGTTGATTGAATATTGACTTTGTTTGCAATGATGTCTTATATTGAAACGAAATTGATGTTATTTTTGTTGATTAACATCTGAGGATACAGCGAAACAGATTGGAGGGATCCAACTAGATTCCTCAATAATTTTATTATTGTTTTTTCATTTGTTGTGATATGTGATGTAATATATAATCTATGATTAGTTACATTGTGTTTGAATTACATAGGCCCTAGAATCTTAGTATTTAGATACGAAAAATATTTTCGAAGGTAGAAAAAGAACTTGAGATTTAAAAGGGAAATTTATTTCCAAAATAGAAATTAAATTTCCATTGGACTTGAAAACAGTGATTTGTTTTAAATGGATAATACAAGCAGTTTATTATAAACGACGTTTTAAATTTAGTAAAAATGTTTATCATTGGATAAATTGAAATATAAATTCAAAGTTTGAATTTATAAGGAAAATTGGAAATGTTATTTGAAATCAATATTTGTGATTGTGATTGAACTTAGCGATTATAAAGTAGATATGAATTCAAATGGGAATTTGAATAAGAAATGGGAAATCGTGTTCGAAAAGAAACGACGGGTTTTATTCCAAAGTTTGGAATATAAAATAAATTCAGATAAATCCATGTGACTGATATTTAGAAATCGACAATGTCGGATCTTATTAAGATGTTTTATTTCAGAAAATATATTTAAACTTTATTTAGTATGAAACCATAATTTAAAGAAAATATGTTAAGAAGTTAATATTTCAAATTTTATAGTTACGGAAATACAATTCCATGTTTTAAAATAATTTATGATTTATTTTAAATTAGAATTATTAAACGAGTCTAAATTCCTATTAAGGAATGATATTGATATTTGAAAATGAATAACGATTTAAAAGCAAATGATAATAATTATAAGGCAATTTGAGTAAACCTGAAATGGTAGATTATTCCCAAGTTTGGAATATTAATCGAATATAGATTTTTCGGAAGAGTGTTAATATTGAATTCGACTATATCGAATTCAGCAAAGTACTTTTTACTTTCTGTTTTATTAATATTTAATTATTTAATTATTATTTATTTGCATATTAATTTATTTAGATTAATGGATAAAAGCTATATTTTAAAATTAAATATTTGGAAGCAGGAATTATAGTGCTATTGTTATAATTAATGTTCTCGTAAAAGAAGTGGATTATTAAACTGAATCTGAGAGTTGTATAAGCAATGTTTTTGTTAAAAATTAAAGTTGCGAGCCTTGTCTATTTCGAAGTTGAGAATGTTGTTCGGTTAAGGTATGAGAGGTAATTATACCCCAACTTGATTGGCCTCATGATTGATAGAGGAATGTTTAAGGTTCTATAGCGAGGACTGGTTAGAGATGCAGTTAGTAAATAAGTGATTAATTAGTTGAGTTTTCGTAACGACATTTTATATAATGCTTATTTAAATCCATATATGGAATTTGGAAACGTTTTCCAAATAAAAATAGGAATGTTTTACAAACATAAGAAATGGAATGTTGCGGTTAATATAGAAAATTAGAAATGAAAATGGGAGGTGTTTTCCAATGTTAAAACGTATATTTTCTAAATATAGAAAATAAAAAATGTAAGATATGGAAATGTTTTCCGACATTAATGACATATATTTTCTGGAAATTGGGAAAGTAAGAGTTTATAATGTTCGAAAATGTTTTTCCGAGAACATAAGAGGCCAAGCAGGTTTTGAGAAATATCTGGAAAGATATGAGAAATTGGGAAATGATAATTTAATAAGAAATTAATATAAAAATGGGCCAGTGTTGTTTGATGATTGATCGATAGAATTTCCGTTTGGAAATAGGATCGTTGGTTGTATTGGTGTTTTCTTTAATAGTTAAATCATCAACTATCAAAGTTTTAATTTATTTTATACATTCATTGTTAATATGGAGAGACCTGTATCAGGTTACTACCTGAAAACCACTTCGTATGGGCATAAGCGTTGTGAATCAAAATATGCCGAAGATAATTTAAGACGGAGTAAAGTGCAAGGGTTGTTCTATTAATCCTTGGTAGAAACTGCCCATGACAGATTAATAGAATGGTGCCTTCGGTTTTTCCAGTCCCAGGACAACGCACGTGGACAAATGTCTGACAAAGTATTTCTAGATGATAATGTACATTGATTTCTTCAAATATACCAAGTATGATCGTAGGAAATTTATTCTCTAGCTTAACACCCAGAG
This sequence comes from Allium sativum, assembly GCA_030737875.1. Taxonomy (NCBI): domain Eukaryota; kingdom Viridiplantae; phylum Streptophyta; class Magnoliopsida; order Asparagales; family Amaryllidaceae; genus Allium; species Allium sativum. The sequence continues at coordinate 23,342,543 of CM060912.1, read as the reverse complement.
CATATTTGTCGACGTCAATAATGATTTGATGGATCTGACGACGTGGCATTCAAATTGAATGCTGTGTCGTTCTAGAAGGAAATCGTGACCTCAAGCCTCATCAATCGGGAAATGATAAAAATCGGGTAGGCAGCATGAACAAGTGGGTCATTCTCATTTGGGGTATTATCACCTGATCTAGAGAAATTTCATTTGCTTCCTATTCTATTTGTTGCTGTATGCTTTCGGTAACGGTTGCTGATCACAACCATTGGTGATATTATGCTCGGTACACTCAAGTTAAATGACTAGCCAACCATGTGTGGCTGGGATGTAAGATATTCTTTTTGAACCCAGTGTATTCCCCTCTAGAGATACACTATTGGAAGGTGGTCCCATACCTTGTCATTGATAGGGATTGTAGAATGGATCGTTAAGGAAAAACTAGCACTAGAGAGGGTGAATAATGTTTTTGAGAAATTAAACAAAATCTAAAACTTATATGATCTACTATATGAATCACACACCACAGAAACAATTACAGACACAGAATCAAACACAAACACATAGATAAAAAAATATACAGAAAAGGAAATAACACACCGGATTTTATACTGGTTCGGATTACTCCTACGTCTAGTTCCATGCAACGCTGGATTGCGAAGACTTCTATTAATATATAAACATCCAAGTACAACGCCCTTGATTTCACGGCTACAAGGTTAACATCGATTCCACACACTTGATCAAGTATATCCCCCTTGATTTCACGGCTAAAAGATTAACACCGCTCCCGTTCCTTGATTTCACGACTACAAGGAAAACACCGATTACCCAAACACTTCCCAAGCGATTACAATAGCCCTATAACTTCTTCAATAGCACTTTGATTTAAAGAGTAATAAGTAGAGAGTGAGAAGAGAAGAAGTTTTATGTAAATAGAATTGTATTCGGCAGAGTATAAGTGTAGAAATCATAAAAGTCAAAAAAAAATGGTGTAAAGAAAGGAGATGAATATGGAGAAGAAGAATGATGAAAAAATTCGAAATCAGCCCCTATTTATAAGATTTGAAAGGTTGCAACGCTTATGGAACATTGCAAATAATGAAAAGACACTTCCTTTGTAAATAAAAAATACGATAGTTATATGTCGACAAAGGCATAAATGTATGTCGATATATGCCTTTGTAAAATTGGATTTTGAACATTTTTGAAGTGTTTCGATATATATATATATATATATATATATATATAATTCTGGAAACTCTTGAATTAAAGCATAGTGTTTAAAATGAATACTATAAAGTAGAAAATCATATGAAAACATAAATATTGGATATATGAACATATTTATAAAATTATAGAGTTTAAAACTATATAAATATAAAGTATCTAAAGTATATAATATATAAAACTTATAAACTATAAAACTTGAGTTTAAAATCACATCAAAAGTAAAATAGGTAAAGTAAAGTAAGGAAAGTAAAATAGAGAAGATAGAGATTGAAGATAGAATTTGAAATTAGAAATTAAAAAACAGAATTTGAATTTGAACCTGGAGTGCTACTCAGAGTCTTACATAACTAGACTCTATTACTATATTTATCTTGAACTCTTGACTTCTTGATTACTCATGAGTCTTGAATCATCTATGAAATCTGAATCTCTAATATATTTAAACTGTACATTCTTTAGTATTAATTCATGTATATAAATCCTGCACATATATATTCTAGATAAAAGTGTTATTTTATAATCAATTAATATTGAAATAAGATAACTGTCATCAGAACTCCATTCTCCAACAATCTCCCCATTTTGACGATGACAACCTTAGTTTATAGAATATCATACCAATACATACCTATTGATGATGATCCTTCTAATACTGCCCCTGTCTATATGAATCCTATAAATTAATTCTATATTTTATAATTTCTCCCACTTTGGCATTATCAAATAGAAATTCTAAAAATACTCCCGCTAAATCCTATAACTTTCCAAATAATTCTATATAAAAGTAGAGCACTCCCCCTAAATTCGATATCCATTTAAAATATATTACTCTATACTAAGATTTATAATAGTGTATAATTCATTATAATAATTAATGTATACTTGTGATAAACAAAAACAAGCATTATATTAAACTTGATTTTTACAAGCGATGATACCTGGATTTCTACAAACATGATACATCGTATGAACCCATAGAAACGAAAACAAAAGAAAATCCTAAATTCTAATTATTTTTGGCGATGGCAGACTTATGGATTGGACAATTTGGATAATGAAGACAAAATTCTCTAGTACGTTGAATCACATTTCTATTTTGATCAAACAAGACCTCTCCCACACATACGACTTGATTGTCTTCTTCTGAAACTGCTTGTTAAGTCTCCTCGGGTTCTTCTTCTTCCTCTTTTGGTTCTTCCTCTGGTTCCTCCTCTTCTTCCATAACTTGATTATCATCTTCGATAATAATTGAATTTTCTTGATTACCTATTATAAACTTAAGAAGACTCCTTATCACTTTTCCTTGCCTATTTTGCACTTGGCTCATCCGAATTTGAAGTACTTGTATTTCAGCGAGCATTTGAAGAGTATCTTCGATCTTCTCTTCGATTTTGATGACATGTGATAGCATAGAACATTGAAAAGGACCTTCAGATGGTCCAGCGGATGATTCAGGATTGATCTGACTGTTAAAAATGGTGGAGGCCATTGTTTATTTTAGTTTAGAGTTTTTACATAAGTAAGAAATGAAAATGAAGAAGAAAATTTGAAGTGGAGAGTTTAAATGACTATTGTAAATAACTTTTGGTGGGAATTAATTTAAAAATTTGGCGCATTCAACATCCAGGGGTCGTGGATCGACCATATGCCATGCGAAGCGAAGAACCTTACTAGGGCTTGACATCCGCGAATCCTCTTGGAAGAAAGTGGTGGCTTCGGGAACGCGGACACAGTTATATGTCAACATAGTGACATATGTATGTCGAGATACTTGTCTTTTTATTTTATTTTTATAATTTTTAATGTTATTCTTATACATATTAATATATTTAATTATTCTAACCCACTTAGTGAACAAATTCCTAATTCTCTTCTAAATTTAGTAAATGTAGCTTCATTTAATGGCTTTGTTAGTATATTTATTATTTGTTTATCTGTTTCTAGAAATTCGAGTGAAATTTTCTCTGTACTTACGTTATCTCTTAAAAAATGATGTTGTATATCGATATGTTTAGTTCTCGAATGTTGAGTTGGAATTTTAGAAATATTTATAGCACTCGTATTATCGCAGTAGATCGGTGATTTATTTATATTTAATCCAAAATCATTTAGAGTTTGTTGCATATACATTACTAGTGAACAAGCCAAAGCAACAGAGAAATATTCTGCTTCAGTTGTTGACAAAGATACATTATTTTGCTTTTTACTAAACCATGAGACTAGTGAATGTCCTAAGAAGTGACATGTTCCACTAGTACTTTTACGATCGAATTTACATCCCGCATAATTAGTGTCACAACTAGAAACTAAGTAGAATGAATCATCCTTAGGATAAAATAATCCAAAGTCTGATGTATGCTTTACATACCTTAGAATACATTTACGGCTTTTAAATGTGTTTCCTTAGGTTGTGATTGGTGTCTGGCACAGAGATATACGCTATGCATTATATCTGGTCTACTAGCGGCTATATATAGTAGCGATCCTATCATTCCTCCATATAATTTTTGGTCAACGTCTTTTGATGTATCATCTTTACTTACTGCTACATTAGTCGCCATCGGTGTTGGTCTCCCATTAGTTGTTAGATTATATTTACTAATTAGATCTCTTGTATATTTTTCTTGATTAATAATTATTCCATTCTTTAATTGATGAATTTTTTAGCCTAAAAACAACATTAGTTCTTCCATATGACTCATTTTAAGTTCTTGGGTCATAATATATGAAAATTCTTTATTCATCTTATCGTTTGTTGATCCGAAAATTATATCGTCAACATATATTTGTACTAATTGTATATCGTTATTATTCTTCTTAATAAACAAAGTATTATCTAATTTTCCTATTTCAATGTTTGATTGTAACAATTAATTTCTTAATCTATCAACGAGCCTGTTTTAATCCATCTAACGCTTTCATTAACTTATATACGTGATTTGATGATTTTTCGCCTTCAAATAGGGGTGGTTGCTCTACGTATACATCTTCTTCAACAAATCCATTTAGAAAAATACTTTTGACATCCATTTGGTATAATTTGAAATTATTATGTTTTGCAAAGGCTAGTAAAATCTAATGGCTTCTAATCTTGCTACGGGGGCAAAAGTTTCATCATACTACTAGTCGTGCCTTATTTCTTACTACTTCACCGTGTTCATTCATTTTATTTTTATAAACCCATTTGGTTCCTATCGTAGTCTTATCCTATGGTCTAGGAACAAGTTCTCATACATCATTCCTAGTAAACTAATTTAGTTCTTCTTGCGTAGCAAGTATTCATGAATCATCGGAAGATGCTTCCTTTGGATTCTTTGGTTCAATAGTTGAAATAAATGTAGTATTACTCATATTATTTAACTGATTATGGGTTCTAACAACGGATTTATTATCTCCTAAGATATTTTCTATAGGATGGTCTCTAACTAATCTAGTTTGTTTATTTTGTTGACTATCTTCATGATTTGTTTCATTAATTTCATTTTCACATTCATCTTCATTGTTTTGTGTTATATTTTTATAATTTTCATCAAATAAAATATTTAAAGTTTCTTCTACGGTATTGGTTCGAGTATTGAAAATTCTATATACTTTACTTCTTTTTGAATATCCAATAAATATTCCTTTATTGGATTTCGAGTCAAATTTATCTAAATTTTCTTTAGTATTAAGTATAAAACATTTACTTCTGAATATTTTAAAATATAACACTTTTGGTTTCTTATTGTACAAATATTCATAAGGAGTTTTATGAGTTAAAGGTCTAACTGAAATTCTATTTAAAATATAGCAAGTTGTTGCAACTGCCTTAGCCCAAAAATTCTTTAGTAAATTACTATCAGATAACATAGTTCTCACACACTCTTGTATAGTCTTATTTTTATGTTCATCTACTCCATTTTGTTGAGGAGTTTTAGGAATAGAAAAATTATAGGTTATTCCCTTTTTATTACTATATTTTTCGAAATTTTCGTTTTCGAATTCTCCACCATGGTCACTATGTATGTTTTGATTTTTAGTGATAATAAGTTTTGAATTATTTTAGAATTTTTTTTAAATTGATCAAAAGCATCACTTTTATTTTTAAAAAACAAAGTCTAAGTAAATCTAGAAAAATCGTCGACTATTACGTAAACATATCCATTATGATTTATCGAATGAATTTGAGATGGACCAAATAAATTCATGTGAATGAACTCTAATGGTTTCAAGGTAGTAATTTCCTCTTTTGATTTAAATGAACCTCTCTTTAATTTCCCGAGTTGACAAGCGTTACATAAGTTGTTAACTCTGAATTTCATTTTTGGTAATCCTCTAATTGAATCTAATTTAGAAATACTAGAGATGTGTTTGAAATTTATATGACCAAATCTCTTATGCCAGATCCAAGGGTCACTCGTATTGGCTATATGACATAGATTATCACTGGAGATTTTCATACTTAGTATATAGATATTTTTCTTTCTATCTCCTTCGAATATTACTTTTGAATTCCTATCTTTTATAAAACATTTATCCTTTTCAAAGTTTATTTTATAACCCTCATCGCAAAGTTGACTTATACTTAGCAAGTTGTGTTTTAGATTCCTAACTAATAAATCATCAGAAATAGTAGGAGTCTCAGAATTACCGACATGGCTGATCCCAATAATGTATCCTTTAGAATTATCTCTGAAGTTTACCATTTCACCGTTTTCATATATCAGATCATTGAGTAATTCCGGATTTCCCGTCATATGTCTCGAACAACCCTGTCCAGTATCCATTTGTCCATTTTAATTTCCACCAGCTGCTTTGCAGAATTTGAATTCTCAACAGCCATGTAAAACACCACTTCAGAATTTGAATTTCCAACAGCCACCTTTTCAGAATTTGGATTTTCAATAGCTAACATTTCAGAATTTGAATTACCAACAGCCACTTCACCCATCTTTTCAACTTTTGATTTTTCAAAAGCCATAAAACACATCTTTTCCTGTATTGAACAATATTTCAGTATATCAAATGATTTTTCAACACAATTATATGCAAACTCTTTCAATATTGGTACAATGCATGAATTGACACAAGTGTTAACAATTATTTCAAAATTTGCGATTTAAAATTTTTCAAAAATAGGATTACGAACTTTTTGAAAGACATTGCTCGGATACCAATTGATAGAGATTGCGGAATGGATTGTTAAGGCAAAACTAACACTAGAGGGGGTGAATAGTGTTTTTGAGAAATTAAACAAAATCTAAAACTTATATGATCTACTATATGAATCACACACCACAGAAACAATCACAGACACAGAATCAAATACAAACACAAGGATAAACAAAAACAAAATGCAGAAAAGAAAAGAACATGTCGGATCTTATATTGGTTCGGATTACTCCTACGTCCAGTCCCACGCAACGCTGGATTGCGCAGAGTTTTATTACTATATCATTATCCAGGTACAACCCCCTTGATTTCACAACTACAAGGTTAACACCGATTCCACACACTTGATCAAGTATATCCCCCTTGATTTCACGGCTACAAGATTAACACCGCTCCCATTCCTTGATTTCACGACTACAAGGAAAACACCAATTACCCAAACACTTCCTAAACGATTACAGTAGCTCTATAACTCTTCAATAACACCTTGATGCAGAGAGTAATGAGTAAAGAGTGAGAAGAGAAGAAGCTTTATGTAAATAGAATTGAATTCGGTAGAGTATAACTATAGAAATCATAAAAATGAGAAAATATAATGGTGTAAAGAAAGGAGATGAAGATGGAGAAGAAGAATGATGAAAAATTTCGATATCAGGCCCTATTTATAAGATTTTAAAGGTTGCAATGCTTCTGGAACGTTACAAATAGTGAAAAGACACTTCCTTTGAAAATAAAAAATATGACAGTTATATGTCAACATAGGCATAAATGTATGTCGACATATGCCTTTGTAAAATTGGATTTTGAACATTTTTGAAGTGTTTTGATATATATATATATAATTTTGGAAACTCTTGAATTAAAACATAGTGTTGTAAATGAATATTGTAAAGTAGAAAATCATATGAAAACACAAATATAAGATATATGAACATATTTATAAAATTATAGAGTTTAAAACTATATAAATATAAAGTATACAAAGTATATAATATATAAAACTTATAAACTATAAAACTTGAGTTTAAAATCAAATCAAAAGTAAATTAGATAAAGTAAAGTAAGGAAAGTAAAGTAGAGATGACAGAGATTGAAGATAGAATTTGAAAATAGAATTTGAAATCAGAAATTGAAAAAACAGAATTTGAATTTGAACCTGGATTGTTATTCAGAGTCTTACATAAACTCGACTCCATTACTATATTTATCTTGAACTCTAGAATTCTTGATTACTCATGAGTCTTGAATCATCCCTAAAATCTGAATCTCTAATATCTTTTAACTGTACAGTCTTCAGTATTAATTCCTATATATAAATTCTGCATATGTATGTATGTATGTGTATATATATATATTCTAGATAAAAGTGTTAGTATATAATTTATAATTAATTAATATTGAAATAAGGTTGTTGTCATCAAAACTCCATTCTCCAACAGTCATTGTTGGAAATCCATTCTCCAATGAGCGCTCTGCGGTTTTTGATTTTATATTATATATGGAGCATGAGATGCTTCTATTTATTTGATGTAGACATTATCATACTATCACCGGATTGGATATCAAAATATTTTGGGTTATCGTAAGGTAAAAACCATCTGTGTTTATGTGTGGATCAGTCTTACAATTATCTTTTCCTTTCAAAAGAATTTTTGAAAGTTAAATCAAATGGTTGGTGTTTACTCACACCAGTCCCATGACGGACGCAGAGTTTATTTTATTTTGTTTTACCCTAAACTCTTGGATACCCAAATTTGTACGGCGATCAAGTAGTCAGGATTTTACAAATTCACTTGGAGGATATTGAAGCATGAGGCTTCGTTAATTAGCTATATACTATCCTATTTTCTGCTATGTACTATATTTATATCTAGAAACATATATTTATAAGTGTTGTGCTCTGATGATGGTATACATATACAATTGCTGATTTGTATTTCAAAGGCTATGTTATCTAATATATTTTATTCGCTTAGATTTGAGATTTGTGTTCTTCATTTTTCTTCTATTCTAACTTTTTTTCTTTCTACTTCTCATCCTTTAACTTCTTTCTGTTAATGATTCGTATTTCTGTACAATTTGGGTTGGACGTGTGGTGTGATTAGTTAACTTAAAGAGTACAGAAATTTGGGCCATTACAATTGAAGACTGTGGATCTACATGAGTGGGATAACTACTTGATAAATTTCCCTAGGTCTCTCCCAGAGATATTTTGACTGTGATTCTGTCGTGATTGAAATCTTCAGATTGTAAGGACTACTCGCTATTGTAACAACCCGAAAATCTGGGACAGTTTAAAATTTTTATTTTAGCAATTTTAATGAATTTTGAATATTTAAAATAGATTATTTTAAATAATATCGACGAGAAATTTATTTTCAATAGCATTGGAACGTATATATTATATACGTCGTCGTTAGAATATAAATATTTATTTATATATATAAAAGGAATTGAAAATGGCGCGGTAGTTCGATAATTCGATTTCAAACTTCAATTGAATGTACCGGGTGCAAAACAATCCGGATTTTAGCGAAACCAAAAACATTAGGATCTAATTGATAATATATTTCCAATGAATCCGAAAGATCAGGATTTCATAGCGGGAATCAAAAGGTTTGTCCAGTTGAAAATTCTGAATAGTCGCTATGGAATTCAGGCCCTTAAAAATGGACATTTTGCAAACGACCTCGGATTTCGACGAAACCACTTTTGTTGGATCCGTGATGTCAAATTATTGCTATATTCCAAATTTCATAATTTTTCGAATCGATATGTGAGCGTGGCAAAGGAAAACGCGTTTGACCAGTTTCAGTTGATTTTAATCGACTGGAAATGGCCATTTTTCCAACGGTCTCAGAATTTGACGAAACTAGTTTTGTTAGGACCGTATCGTCAATACGAAGCTAGAAAATATTTTTCGGGAATTTTTCGAGTCCGTATGTGGCCCCTGTAATTTGAAATGTACGTTTAAAATCCAATATAATGATTTAAATGTTAAATCTAACGAAAACTGATTGTAACGGCCGAATCAGCTCACGATACATATTCCATTGTGTTCAGAATGGGGGTAATTAGCTAGCGGCGACACTCGTTGGGTTTGATTTGGAGTTTGGAGCGACTAGCAACTAAAGGTGGAATTAAATATTAATTTAAAAATATATATATAAATAATCAAAAGGGGTCAAACCCTTGTTTTCTCTTCAGAGTGGTCAACTTACTTTCAGCGCCGCTCCCAAATCAAGAGAACGACCGATTAGCTCCAATTTTCTTCCTCGATTCGTTCTTATTCTATTCAATGTTTTCAAAAATTCCTGAATGGAAATCGTAGAGCGTCTGAAGCTCTTCCAATCCAGGTGATCGTGATCGAGTTCAACGAGTTGTATTGCGTGAAATTCGAGCACAAGGCTCTGTCGTTCGTCGTCGATCTCCCAGCTTCAGAGGACTTCGAGTTCACCGTGACAACCACATGAGGATGGCGATGTGTAGGCGCTTCAAGGCATGGCAGTTGATCGGCGTCACGGTGGTTGATGGAGGCGAGTTCTGGAACCCTAGGCTCTGGATTTTGGCTCGGTGAGGCAGCGCTTTCGCCTGGAACAGACATTGCAAGGTGATGATTCAAATATAAAATACCATGGTTTTAGAAAAAGTAAAATTTGAATGGTTTTCTAATTTGAATGTTTTTGAAAGTAAAATTTGAAAATATACACATCTTTGGTATGAAAATAAAAATCCTTTCTTTGAAAATAAAAATGGCATTGTTTTAAAAATATATTCCTATATAAAAATATACATGCTTTGTAAAATATAAAATGAACAATGTTGTTTTAAAATAAAATTGGCATGATTGTAGAATATAAAATTAACATTGTTTTGTTTGAAATTATAAAAATCATATTGTTTGAAATTATAGAAGTCATACAGTTTGAAAATAGAAAAATTAGTGATTGTTAACAGAAAGATCGTATTTTTAAATATAGAAAGGTCGGATTTTTATTGTTGAAATGGCGAAATAAAAATATGATTTTTATATAATATAAAGTAATAAAGGTGTAATCTTTATAGTAGTAACAAAGTAAAAATTCGATTTTTTATATATTGAATAGCGAAGTAAAAAAATTCGATTTTTTATATATTGAATAGCGAAGTAAAAAAATTCGATTTTTATATATTGAATAGCGAAGTAAAAATGTGATTTTTACATATGTAGAGAATACAGACAACGAAAGTGACGAAAGGCGAGAACAACGAAGATTTCTATAAATGAAGTGTCGTGAAGTTGGGATAGCTATCGGTGAGAATTTCTCACCTTTCAATTTATTTTTCTAGTTATATATATATACTAGGATGCAGACGGTGCTTAGTAGCACCCGACACAATCGTCCACAGACCATGGACTTGTTTGTTTGATTGCAAATTAGTTAGACTATTTGGTTTGGTTTGAATGGTTTGGTGAAATGAAATATATATATTGAAAGTGAATATATCGTATATATTGAAAGTGAATATATCGTATGTATTGAAAGTGAAAATAATATATATATTGAAAGTGAAAATAATATATATATTGAAAGTGAAAATAATATATATATTGAAAGTGAAAATATCGAATATATTGAAAGTGAAAATATCGAATATATTGAAAGTGAAAATATCGAATATATTGAAAGTGAAAATATCGAATATATTGAAAGTGAAAATATCGTATATAAGAAAAGTGAAAATATCGTATATATGAAAAGTGAAAACGATATATATATGAATTGAAAACGATGTATATGAAATATTTGAATTGAAAACGATGTATATGAAATATTTGAATTGAAAACGATGTATATGAAATATTCGAATTGAACTAAATAGAAAACGAATTCGAATTGAATTAAATAGAAAACGAATTCGAATTGAATTAAATAGAAAACGAATTCGAAATGAATTGAATAGAAAACGAATTCGAATTGAATTAAATAGAAAACGAATTCGAATTGAATTGAATAGAAAACGAATACGAATTGAATTGAATAGAAAACGAATTCGAATTGAATTGAATAGAAAACGAATTCGAATTGAATTGAATAGAAAACGAATTCGAATTGAATTGAATAGAAAACGAATTCGAATTGAATTGAATAGAAAACGAATTCGAAATGAATTGAATAGAAAACGAATTCGAAATGAATTGAATAGAAAACGAATTCGAAATGAATTGAATAGAAAACGAATTCGAATTAAATTGAATAGAAAACGAATTCGAATTGAATTGAATAGAAAACGAATTCGAATTGAATTGAAACGAAACGAATTCGAATTGAATTGAATAGAAAACGAATTCGAATTGAATAAAATAGAAAATGAATTCGAATTGAATTGAATAGAAAACGAATTCGAATTGAATTGAATAGAAAACGAATTCGAATTGAATTGAATATAAAACGAATTCGAATTGAATTGAATAGAAAACGAATTCGAAATGAATTGAAACGAAACGAATTCGAATTGAATTGAATAGAAAACGAATTCGAATTGAATAAAATAGAAAATGAATTCGAATTGAGTTGAATAGAAAATGAATTCGAATTGAATTGAATAGAAAACGAATTCGAATTGAATTGAATAGAAAACGAATTCGAATTGAAATAAAATTGAAATCGATTTGAATTGAAATCAAATCGAAGTGAATGTAAAAAGAATTTATAAAGGAAAATTCAATTTTGATTTGAAATTGAAATAAAGGTTGAAATTGTTTTTGAAACAAATTTGAAATGATTTATAAAATTCGTTTTAAAAGGAAATCGACGAAATATATATTATATATATAATATAATGGCCTGAATAGAACGCGCCGCGCTGCGGCAGTTCGCGAATTTCGACCATTGACTTCGAACGGACATTACGGGAGATCCGACCGCCGGATTCTCCTGAAATCAGAACCGTTGGGTTCGTATCGAAAAGAGCTTTCTAATGAATATTAGAAATTTGAAATCTAACGGTTGGATTTGGAATTACGTCCAAATCAAATTCGAAAAAGGTCGCTGTAAGTGCAGTTCGATGGCCGTTGATGGAAATCGACTGTACGGGCCTTGATAAAATTATTAAAAATATCGATAATTTGTGAAAAATCATAAGAAATGATTTGTGAAGAATTAGGATGAAAAACTCCATATTTGAAAAGATAAAAATAGATTTTTATCGAAATGAACTATTTATTAACTAGAAAAATAATCCAATAGTTATAAATAAATAAATTGGATTAAATTGAAATTATCTTTGGATATTTTCGATATTGGGTTCCGTGATTATACAGATATCGTGATGGGAATTTGGAAGATATCGATATCGTTATTCCCAATATGATATCTGTTGGTTTCAGGATTTGATGTTGAATATAAGTCGATACTATCTCTATTCAAAACCTTATATTTAATGTCAAATTTGATTGATTGATTGTTTGGATTGTGCTCGACCAGTTTATGAGCAAAATATGCTTTTACATTTAGCATTGGATTGGGTTGAAAATATCTGTGTTCTAACGCCTTGTGAAACACTTCACGATTTGACGATAAGGTGTTTAGCAATGTTGTGTTCATTTCAAATTTAACGAATGATTGTGAAATGATATTTTTCTTAAGTGAAAAGAAATGTATTCCCGATTTTGGACAGGGAATGTTTTATAAAAATGTTTTATAAAACAGAAAGGATTTCGAGGCCCAAAACCCGATGATTTTTAATGTGATTTAGAAAATGTATTATATGTTACATTGTGGTTCATCGCATATTCGATTAGTTGCTATTGATGATGTATCTGTTTGGTGGCGGAGAATTTATTCTCTTGCTTAACACCCTTCTTTGAGACGTACGAGCTCAAAGGTTATGTGATTAATAGTGACTGATCATATGCGTGAATTACTGATGTGAAGTACTATATTTTGAAAGTACTTGTGATTATTATGTTGTGAAATGATTTTCCCTACTTCGGGATATGAAATGATTTAGTATGTGGCTAAAGATTCGGGTAACCCTGAGACTAAAAGTATGGGTGAGAGGGCGGTGTATGCTCTCCATGAGTGGGAGGTGCATCGTCGGTGTAGCCTACTCCTATGTGGGGTAGGTGCACATATATATATCGAGTTGCGAGGTGCGTACCCTTTGCCTTGTCGATGGGGAGCACGATAATTGGTTGCATACTTGTTTGTATGCATTGTTATGTTTTGGAATTCACATTTCAAAATGATTTGATTTGAGATCCCGAAGTGAAATCTACTTTGATATAGAAAGTTAGATACGTATTTCAAATGATTTGAAATAAGAAATCGGGAATAAAATCCAAAGGAATAATTTCTGTAAATTGAATTGGATTTAGAAAATCTAAGTGTAGTGATTAATCTAAGTGGGTAGATTGGGATATTGCATGTTGATTGATGCATAGTAGATCCATATATCTATATTGATTATTGTTTATACACTGGTATTCATGGGGGTAAACCCGTTCCGCGTTAGCGGCGTGGTCCCATGATATGCCATTTTAGTAAATAAGTTAATTATAACTGTTAGAGTTTCTCACACTAGTCCCATGACTGACCTGTAGTTTGCTTTTCCCTAGCGAACTCGGGTGCCCCTATTTTCCACACGGGCAGTCGAGTAGTTTTATTTTGCAGATGTTTTGAGCAGGATTCTGGATTGAAGCTTTAAGCTGTGTCCAGGCATTTACAGTCTTCCGCTGTGTAGTTTATATTTCCGCTGTGCATTGTATTACATTTATGTAAATTTATCTTCCGCTGTGTATTATTTTCGATATACTCTGATATTCTGTACTCTGATGTAACATTATTATGATGTTTATAGAAGTCTTCTGTTATTTGTTCTGATGTGTTGTATACCCAAAGTTAGCGTAAGCGGGATTCGAACGGTCTTGGTCGGTTTAGCGATCGATTAGGTCCGGGCGAAATCCGTTGTCGTTACACGTGGTATCAGAGCTTTGGTTAAACTCAAATCTTTGGGGTACAACTCGTTAGAACAGAATAAAAGACTCATCAGAGGTAGGATTAGTAATGTCCTATAAAAGAATCCTCATTAGAGATAGAATCAGTAGCATTCTAGAATGAGTGACTCGTTAGAGATGGGGTTAGAAATGCCCCAGAATGAGTCGAGAGTTATTTGTTTATAAATAACGTATTTGTGATTATATATATAATCTGGTTTTAGAAAATATGATTTTAAATATATAAAATTATAAATTTGAAAATATAATCAATTAATTGATTGATGTTTGTGTTGTTGGTTTACTTGTTTGATAATTTTTAACCATTTAGCCAATTGAACCAAATAGTAAACTGTATTGAAAATTAGTTGCATTTGCTTGCATACATATACTTACATTGAACAGGTCATAGCAAGGAGGCTAGAGCCAGAGAATAAAATTTGTTTGCCCGACAAATAGGTACATGTTTACTACATAATTTACTGTTTTGTTTGGGTGATGATGATTTTATGAGCCTATTGGCTAGCCGCTTGGCTTTTTCTTTTTCTTTTTGAGATCTGAAGGACCGGGGAAGCTATTTGAAATTCCCCGATGCTCCCGGTGCAGGGGAGGTTATGGCGAAATTTTTCAAAAATTTAGGGTGTTAGCCAAATTTTTGGAAATTTGAAAATTCTCAGAAACTGAAAAGTTGGAGAATGGAAGCCAGATCGAACGTAGAGTTGATTAATCAAACCACTTTCGACTTTGTTCCTTTTCGGGGACGAAAAGTTTTAAGTGGGGGAGATTGTAACAACCCGAAAATCTGGGCCAGTTTAAATTTTTTATTTTAGCAATTTTAATGAATTTTGAATATTTAAAATAGATTATTTTAAATAATATCGACGAGGAATTTATTTTCAATAGCATTGGAACGTATATATTATATACGTCGTCGTTAGAATATAAATATTTATTTATATATATAAAAGGAATTGAAAATGGCGCGGTAGTTCGATAATTCGATTTCAAACTTCAATTGAATGTACCGGGTGCAAAACAATCCGGATTTTAGCGAAACCAAAAACATTAGGATCTAATTGATAATATATTTCCAATGAATCCGAAAGATCAGGATTTCATAGCGGGAATCAAAAGGTATGTCTAGTTGAAAATTCTGAATAGTCGCTATGGAATTCAGGCCCTTAAAAATGGACATTTTGCAAACGACCTCGGATTTCGACGAAACCACTTTTGTTGGATCCGTGATGTCAAATTATTGCTAGATTCCAAATTTCATAATTTTTCGAATCGATATGTGAGCGTGGCAAAGGAAAACGCGTTTGACCAGTTTCAGTTGATTTTAATCGACTGGAAATGGCCATTTTTCCAACGGTCTCAGAATTTGACGAAACTAGTTTTGTTAGGACCGTATCGTAAATACGAAGCTAGAAAATATTTTTCGGGAATTTTTCGAGTCCGTATGTGGCCCCGGTAATTTGAAATGTACGTTTAAAATCCAATATAATGATTTAAATGTTAAATCTAACGAAAACTGATTGTAACGGCCGAATCAGCTCACGATACATATTCCATTGTGTTCGGAATGGGGGTAATTAGCTAGCGGCGACACTCGTTGGGTTTGATTTGGAGTTTGGAGCGACTAGCAACTAAAGGTGGAATTAAATATTAATTTAAAAATATATATATAAATAATCAAAAGGGGTCAAACCCTTGTTTTCTCTTCAGAGTGGTCAACTTACTTTCAGCGCCGCTCCCAAATCAAGAGAACGGCCGATTAGCTCCAATTTTCTTCCTCGATTCGTTCTTATTCTATTCAATGTTTTCAAAAATTCCTGAATGGAAATCGTAGAGCGTCTGAAGCTCTTCCAATCCAGGTGATCGTGATCGTGATCGAGTTCAACGAGTTGTATTGCGTGAAATTCGAGCACAAGGCTCTGTCGTTCGTCGTCGATCTCCCAGCTTCAGAGGACTTCGAGTTCACCGTGACAACCACATGAGGATGGCGATGTGTAGGCGCTTCAAGGCATGGCAGTTGATCGGCGTCACAGTGGTTGATGGAGGCGAGTTCTGGAACCCTAGGCTCTGTATTTTGGCTCGGTGAGGCAGCGCTTTCGCTTGGAACAGACATTGCAAGGTGATGATTCAAATATAAAATACCATGGTTTTAGAAAAAGTAAAATTTGAATGGTTTTCTAATTTGAATGTTTTTGAAAGTAAAATTTGAAAATATACACATCTTTGGTATGAAAATAAAAATCCTTTCTTTGAAAATAAAAATGGCATTGTTTTAAAAATATATTCCTATATAAAAATATACATGCTTTGTAAAATATAAAATGAACAATGTTGTTTTAAAATAAAATTGGCATGATTGTAGAATATAAAATTAACATTGTTTTGTTTGAAATTATAAAAATCATATTGTTTGAAATTATAGAAGTCATACAGTTTGAAAATAGAAAAATTAGTGATTGTTAACAGAAAGATCGTATTTTTAAATATAGAAAGGTCGGATTTTTATTGTTGAAATGGCGAAATAAAAATATGATATAAAGTAATAAAGGTGTAATCTTTATAGTAGTAACAAAGTAAAAATTCGACTTTTTATATATTGAATAGCGAAGTAAAAAAATTCGATTTTTTATATATTGAATAGCGAAGTAAAAAAATTCGATTTTTATATATTGAATAGCGAAGTAAAAATGTGATTTTTACATATGTAGAGAATACAGACAACGAAAGTGACGAAAGGCGAGAACAGCGAAGATTTCTATAAATGAAGTGTCGTGAAGTTGGGATAGCTATCGGTGAGAATTTCTCACCTTTCAATTTATTTTTCTAGTTATATATATATACTAGGATGCAGACGGTGCTTAGTAGCACCCGACACAATCGTCCACAGACCATGGACTTGTTTGTTTGATTGCAAATTAGTTAGACTATTTGGTTTGGTTTGAATGGTTTGGTGAAATGAAATATATATATTGAAAGTGAATATATCGTATATATTGAAAGTGAATATATCGTATGTATTGAAAGTAAAAATAATATATATATTGAAAGTGAAAATAATATATATATTGAAAGTGAGAATAATATATATATTGAAAGTGAAAATATCGAATATATTGAAAGTGAAAATATCGAATATATTGAAAGTGAAAATATCGTATATAAGAAAAGTGAAAATATCGTATATATGAAAAGTGAAAACGATATATATATGAATTGAAAACGATGTATATGAAATATTTGAATTGAAAACGATGTATATGAAATATTCGAATTGAAAACGATGTATATGAAATATTCGAATTGAACTAAATAGAAAACGAATTCGAATTGAATTAAATAGAAAACGAATTCGAATTGAATTGAATAGAAAACGAATTCGAAATGAATTGAATAGAAAACGAATTCGAATTGAATTGAATAGAAAACGAATTCGAATTGAATTGAATAGAAAACGAATACGAATTGAATTGAATAGAAAACGAATTGAATTGAATAGAAAACGAATTCGAATTGAATTGAATAGAAAACGAATTCGAATTGAATTGAATAGAAAACGAATTCGAATTTAATTGAATAGAAAACGAATTCGAATTGAATTGAATAGAAAACGAATTCGAAATGAATTGAATAGAAAACGAATTCGAAATGAATTGAATAGAAAACGAATTCGAATTAAATTGAATAGAAAACGAATTCGAATTGAATTGAATAGAAAACGAATTCGAATTGAATTGAATAGAAAACGAATTCGAATTGAATTGAAACGAAACGAATTCGAATTGAATTGAATAGAAAACGAATTCGAATTGAATACAATAGAAAATGAATTCGAATTGAATTGAATAGAAAACGAATTCGAATTGAATTGAATAGAAAACGAATTCGAATTGAATTGAATAGAAAGCGAATTCGAATTGAATTGAAACGAAACGAATTCGAATTGAATTGAATAGAAAACGAATTCGAATTGAATAAAATAGAAAATGAATTCGAATTGAATTGAATAGAAAATGAATTCGAATTGAATTGAATAGAAAACGAATTCGAATTGAATTGAATAGAAAACGAATTCGAATTGAAATAAAATTGAAATCGATTTGAATTGAAATCAAATCGAAGTGAATGTAAAAAGAATTTATGAAGGAAAATTCAATTTTGATTTGAAATTGAAATAAAGGTTGAAATTGTTTTTGAAACAAATTTGAAATGATTTATAAAATTCGTTTTAAAAGGAAATCGACGAAATATATATTATATATATAATATAATGGCCTGAATAGAACGCGCCGCGCTGCGGCAGTTCGCGAATTTCGACCATTGACTTCGAACGGACATTACGGGAGATCCGACCGTCGGATTCTCCTGAAATCAGAACCGTTGGGTTCGTATCGAAAAGAGCTTTCTAATGAATATTAGAAATTTGAAATCTAACGATTGGATTTGGAATTACGTCCAAATCAAATTCGAAAAAGGTCGCTGTAAGTGCAGTTCGATGGCCGTTGATGGAAATCGACTGTACGGGCCTTGATAAAATTATTAAAAATATCGATAATTTGTGAAAAATCATAAGAAATGATTTGTGAAGAATTAGGATGAAAAACTCCATATTTGAAAAGATAAAAATAGATTTTTATCGAAATGAACTAGTTATTAACTAGAAAAATAATCCAATAGTTGTAAATAAATAAATTGGATTAAATTTAAATTGAAATTATCTTTGGATATTTTCGATATTGGGTTCCGTGATTATACAGATATCGTGATGGGAATTTGGAAGATATCGATATCGTTATTCCCGATATGATATCTGTTGGTTTCAGGATTTGATGTTGAATATAAGTCGATACTATCTCTATTCAAAACCTTATATTTAATGTCAAATTTGATTGATTGATTGTTTGGATTGTGCTCGACCAGTTTATGAGCAAAATATGCTTTTACATTTAGCATTGGGTTGGGTTGAAAATATCTGTGTGCTAACGCCTTGTGAAACACTTCACGATTTGACGATAAGGTGTTTAGCGATGTTGTGTTCATTTCAAATTTAACGAATGATTGTGAAATGATATTTTTCTTAAGTGAAAAGAAATGTATTCCCGATTTTGGACAGGGAATTTTTTATAAAAATGTTTTATAAAACAGAAAGGATTTCGAGGCCCAAAACCCAATGATTTTTAATGTGATTTAGAAAATGTATTATATGTTACATTGTGGTTCATCGCATATTCGATTAGTTGCTATTGATGATGTATCTGTTTGGTGGCGGAGAATTTATTCTCTTGCCTAACACCCTTCTTTGAGACGTACGAGCTCAAAGGTTATGTGATTAATAGTGACTGATCATATGCGTGAATTACTAATGTGAAGTACTATATTTTGAAAGTACTTGTGATTATTATGTTGTGAAATGATTTTCCCTACTTCGGGATATGAAATGATTTAGTATGTGGCTAAAGATTCGGGTAACCCTGAGACTAAAAGTATGGGTGAGAGGGCGGTGTATGCTCTCCATGAGTGGGAGGTGCATCGTCGGTGTAGCCTACTCCTATGTGGGGTAGGTGCACATATATATATCGAGTTGCGAGGTGCGTACCCTTTGCCTTGTCGATGGGGAGCACGATAATTGGTTGCATACTTGTTTGTATGCATTGTTATGTTTTGGAATTCACATTTCAAAATGATTTGATTTGAGATCCCGAAGTGAAATCTACTTTGATATAGAAAGTTAGATACGTATTTCAAATGATTTGAAATAAGAAATCGGGAATAAAATCCAAAGGAATAATTTCTGTAAATTGAATTGGATTTAGAAAATCTAAGTGTAGTGAGTAATCTAAGTGGGTAGATTGGGATATTGCATGTTGATTGATGCATAGTAGATCCATATATCTATATTGATTATTGTTTATACACTGGTATTTATGGGGGTAAACCCGTTCCGCGTTAGCGGCGTGGTCCCGTGATATGCCATTTTAGTAAATAAGTTAATTATAACTGTTAGAGTTTCTCACACCAGTCCCATGACTGACCTGTAGTTTGCTTTTCCCTTGCGAACTCGGGTGCCCCTATTTTCCACACGGGCAGTCGAGTAGTTTTATTTTGCAGATGTTTTGAGCAGGAGTCTGGATTGAAGCTTTAAGCTGTGTCCAGGCATTTACAGTCTTCCGCTGTGTAGTTTATATTTCCGCTGTGCATTGTATTACATTTATGTAAATTTATCTTCCGCTGTGTATTATTTTCGATATACTCTGATATTCTGTACTCTAATGTAACATTATTATGATGTTTATAGAAGTCTTCTGTTATTTGTTCTGATGTGTTGTAAACCCAAAGTTAGCGTAAGCGGGATTCGAACGGTCTTGGTCGGTTTAGCGATCGATTAGGTCCAGGCGAAATCCGTTGTCGTTACAGCTATAGATCCTTGGGGGTGATTTCCATATAGGATGCAGTAGGAGTGTGTTTTTGGTTCATCTTGTTCCCTGATGACTTGTATGGATGAATGTCTAACATAGTATTTGCTAAGAATCACGTACATTGATTTTTACAAATATACAAAGTTTGGTGGCGAAGAAGGAAACTTCTTTTAGCTTAACACCTAGAGTATATTTATGAGTGTCAATTGGTGATTTGATGGATGAATCTGACGATGTGGCATTCAAAGTTAATGAAATGTTCTCAAAAAAGTAATCGTAACCTCAAACCTCATCAATCGGGAAATGACAGAAATCGGGCAGACAATATGGGTATGTGAGTCATTCCCATTAGGGTATACTGTCACCATCTAGAGAAAATTCTTTGTTTCTTCTATCAGTTATGTATCTTCAGAAAATGGTTATGTGGCCCAACCGTGGGTGATAATATATTTGGTACGCTCAAGTTGAATGAGTGGTCAGTCATGTGTGGTCGGGTTGCAAGATGTTCTTGTTGAATCCTAGTGTATCCTCTTTAGAGTACACTGATCGGGAGATGGTCCCATACCATCTCATGTTGGAAATACAATCTCCAATAAGCACCATGCGGTTTTTGATTATATACTAAATATGTGGAGCGTGAGATGCAAGCGTTCTACTAGATGGTTATTTATTTGTGGTTTGATATACATGATTATAATATAACCAAATTTTGATATCAAAAATGTTTTGGGTTATCGTAATGTAAAAACCATCCGTTTTTATGTGTAGGCTAGTCTTATGATTATCCATTTCTTTCAAAGGATTTTTCTAAAGTTAAGCAAGTTGGTTGTATTATGAATTTTATCACTGAAAGTCTTCCAAACTGACAATTCGTGTGATTTTACGTGTGCACAATGGGCTCGGTCAGGCCTAGTGCATTTCCATGTCGCATTGGGATTTGCTTGGAGCTTCAGAGAGGAGCTGGAGTCAAGCCATATACCCATATTTTTATGTTAATAAATTAATTCCGTTGTGTAAGTTGTAATGATCTGTGGTGTACTCTAATTGTATAAATATTTAAACAGTTCACTTTGTGCAAAGGGTTCTTATATATTATATTCTATTCGTTCTGAGACTACACCTGCTACTCTCGGCTGGATAGGAAGCGAGACTTCTGTTTAGATTGCTTGCTCCTGGTGCCGACCCTTTTGCTTGTTGGCTTTGGTTGGACGCTGTGTTCTCAAGACATCAACTGCAATGTTAAAGAGCAAAGGTGAAAGGGGGACCCCTCCCTTAAACCTCTTCTCAAGACAACTTTCCTACCTTCCTTGCATTATTAAAATAGAGGAAACACTGTTGCTCAATAGTACTGTAATACAGCCACACCATTTACGACGAATACCTCTAGTTTGTAGAACTTCTAATAAAAACTCCCAATTAAAAGAGTCAAAAGCTTATAAAAATAAAAATCAAAATATAAAACCATAGATGCCAAATCTTATTTAACATAATGATTTATTACCTTATATATTGATAACAAGCCTTCGTAATTTCTTTTAGATTTGATATGAAAAACAATATTTTAAGGTTTGATAAGAACAATCGAAAAAGGTTTGCAATTTTACTTCCATCTTTTCTACATCATAACTACTCTATTGTGTTGTGTGTGGATGAGAGAAATATTCTTTAATCAAAATAAGTTTTAAAACCAACTACAAAAATCAACTCTGGTTCATTTTTTTTTTTTTTGGGTAAAATAAGACCAATTTGACATTTTATATAAGCTAACTTGGTACACCTAGAAGGCAAGCTGACCATTATATGATTTGTAGGAGTTTTCCTGTGTTGTCCTAAGCAGTTTGGAATAATAGCAATAATATATCTTAGCTTATTTAATAGTTTTTTTTTTTTTTAATTATCATATAATATTTAGTAACATCAACTACTATTTGCAATTTACTTTATGTTGTTGTACATAATTTACTATTTAGTGAGTTATTACAAATTATGAAAGTTTTGGGAGCATCTTCTATTTATAACTATTTTAATTGCTATTATTTCTAAATTAACCAATCAAATGATTGCAAATTATGTAGGTATTAATGGACGTTGCTGGATTCGTTGAGGGTGAGGCCTCTGACCTTCCATACAAGATCATTTTATTCTATTTATGGACAAGATGATTCAAAACGTGCACAATATCCCGTATAACCACAAATGCCAAATATTAAAACCACATAAGCCAAATTCGTTCTCGCAAAAGTTTCCGATTTCGTGGATCCTAATCTGAGAGGCCCATTTAAAATCCAACAGCAAACCCTAACACCACTCCTATTTAAGCGGCAGCTTAACACTAGCGGTAAAAATTACGCCGCCGTTTCTTCAAATAAGTTAGTCTATCGAGGGATCAAAACTTTTATTTCTTGCGATCATTGATTTCCAGTTTTCTTCCATAACTATGGTACGTTCTGTTCGAATTCCTTTCGACTATCCTTGATCGGAAGCTAAAATTTCGGTCAGGGATTTGTAGAGAAGAAAGGCATAATTATTGGGGTTTTTGAGTCGTTACGCCGCGTTGTTGTTTGCGGTGCAGCGAATTAAAACCCTGAAAGTTGTTTTTAATGGCCAATTTTAATCGAATGTCATAGATTCTGATTGATATGATCCAATGATGGCATGAAAATCTTTGAGACCTGATATCATACTGTGATGAAAACTATAAGCATTACTGCTGAGGATCTATATTTTTTATATTTTCTATATTTTCTATGTGCTTATCCTTTTCTTTGTTCAAACAATATGCATGATGAAAGAAAGGATGATGAAATGCACTGGGCTCTGATCTATGTGAACACATAGTAATCTGACAGAGATGCATTTGCCTAGAAAGCATTGTCTGACTTCCTCAATGCTTCAATTTTGCCTAATCAATAATTGTTTGCTGTTGAAGATCATGCATGAAATATTGTCCTTTTAGTAGTTCATATGGTTTGGTGTGCGTTTTAGGCTGGGTTGAGTTGAGTACGCTTGGTCGTTCAGGTTTTGTTACAAAAACATTTGAACTTTAATTTTAATTGTCTTAAGACTACCATTCAGTATCTTAGTCTACGATGTCACCAATTCAAAATGTTTTTTTAGCAGCTTGTCTGTGTATATGGTTTCTCTTTCTTTACCTTTTAAATAAATCAAAATGGTAGCATGTGTGAAATTTTGTACTGTTTTATGGTTGAATATCTCTACAAGATTTCGGTTAAAAATGGTTATATGCTAGATTTTAGTTTTCTTTTATTTGAGGGATTTTATTCAGGTCTGTGTTTGGAACATTTAGTTTTACTTGGTTTTGGTCCATCGCTTTAGGATGTGAGTGGAAAACAGTGGATTTTTAGCTGGATCTGTATACTTTAATTTTTTAGAGTATCAACAAGTTTTTGACCCCTTAGAGCATCTCCAACTGTTCGAGTGTAGAAATCTAAATTTCTACACTCCGAATAATCGGAGTAGGCAAATTTCCCAATAGATTTAAGTCCACGAGGTTGTTAAACAAACGCGTAGCTCTAGGCGCTTGTTTAACAACCGCGTAGGCCACGCGCCTGTTTAACAACCGTGTGAATACACGCGTTTGTTAAACAGACGCGCGGTACGATGTTATAAAATTTCACCGTCATTTGATTATCTTTTGATGAAACAATCAACTTGATTATTTTTTAATGTTAATTTCTACTACTACTGAAAATATGTGTATATACTGTTTCATATGTGGTTTGGATTTATATTCATATTGAAAGAACATTACTTGATACCGAAATTTTGACTACAAAGTTGCTTAAAAGAAATAACAATGAATTACGTACTAAAACTTAGAATGCATGTACAAGCAATAACCAAAGCTATTTGTCTATTCAGCACCGAATCGGGTTATCCAACTGTAACGCAGCTTGTAGGCTTCATACCCAACAAAATCAGTCCTATACTCTGCAAGGTAACGAGAATCATAAGTTGTCCGAATCGTTTTAAATATGTTTTCATCTTCAATTGTCTCTATGGAGTACGACCAATGGTTATTACCTAGGCGATGGTATATACCCGCAATGGAGTACGATAGTCAAGACAATACCGAATCCACAAAACAATAAACAAGCAAGGTTTGCAGCAATGCAAGAAGGACAAAGAAAGGATGTAGAAAGAGCGTTTGGCGTTTTACAATCCAGATTTGCTATAGTCAGTAATCCATGCAGACTTTGATCTCCACTTAAATTGACTAGGATAATGTATACTTGTGTTATTTTACATAACATGATTATAGAGGACGAAAGAGACATGGAGGATGATTTCAATTACGACTGCACTGCTCCACCATCTGAAATTTGGTGTGAAAATATGATTGAAAACGAACTAGAGCTTGAGTTTCACGTCGAAAGCCAGATGGCTTACCGTAACGCACACATTCATCGAAGACTCCAGCAAGATTTAACAAATCATTTATGGAACTTTGTTGGAAGTCAGTGAAACTGTTTACCCTTAGTTGTTGTGTTTTCGTACTTTGTATCTTAAGCTATGTATCCGTTAAATGTTCTAGTACTAGTATCCGTTAAATGTTAGTAGTTCTAGTACTGTAATTTGTATTCTTTAATCAATATCTGAAACTATGTATCCGTTAAATGTTAGTGCAATTATGTATCTTAAGCTTTTGTGCAACTGTTGATTGTTTTTGTTTTATTACATCTTCGTGTTTAAATTTTGGTACAATCAAGATAAATATCACAAAATTATAAGTCCAGACTCCAGGCAACTGTTGATTGTTTTTGTTTAATTACATCTTCGTGTCTAAATTTGGTACAATCAACATAAATATCACAAAATTTTAACTCATGACTCCAAGCGGTTGTTGAACAACCGCGTAAATACACGCGGTTGTTGAACAAGCGCGCCCTTGTTCAACATTCACGCGGTTGTTCAACAACCGCGTGACTAGTTTGGACATTCTGGACCTATCTCCCTCGAAATCCGAACAAATGGAAGAATCCATCCGCTGTTGGACACCATTTTGAGGTTGGATTTCGGATATTTGGATTTCGGATACTTTGGAGATGCTCTTAAAATGCTAAGAGTTTATAGCAAGAGCTTGAAAATTGTAGTAAGAATTTTTAAGCCTAGTGCGCTGAAAACGCCATAGTTTTCTTGATGTGGATAGTACGACCACAACATTTTGTTGGTTTCCTGAAGTAATAAAATGGATTTAGCTTGTCTGCACTATAACGTTAGAAGACGTCCTTGTATAGTGTGCTTTATATTTGTTTCTACAAATGCAGGGTTAGAAAATTGTTGGACGTTGTGGAAATGTAGATATAAAGTAGTGCGGCCCTTTCGATTTTTAATGTATTAAACTATTTTTATTTATTCAAATTTTTTATTAAACATTTATTTTAATATATGTATTTAGAGTTGTCATATATGTATGAGTATGTATATTATAGGGCTAGTGTTTTTTAAAACCATACCCAACACTGTTTAGTAATGCTTCGGCTTTTGAACCCATGAAATAAGGTAATGTTAGCTTGGTGGCTAATTAATAATCATTTTTTGAATAATTTACTGTTATCTTAGTTCTCTCTTTTATATATTTTCGAATTAAAGTATTTGAAATACTCTATTACATAAATGGTCTATGAGGTCTTGGCAATATATTCCTTTTGCTTCAACTTTTATTACATATATAAAAAGATAAAAATTTAAGAGAACAAGACATTTGAAAAATAAATAGCATATTATATGTGTACAATCGTTCGCAAAATATAATAGTTGCATGACGTATTTTCTTAACTAGAAATTGGAATTGAGATTCTTTTGAATTAGCATTTCATTTTGTTTGTAGAATTAAACATTCTAATTTTTTTTTTCTCGTTTGGACGATAGACTAGTTGGAACAACCAACTTTTTTATTTACTATGAAAATGCATCATAATTATTTTTTCTAATTATAGTCAAGTATGTAGTAATGTACTATAGTGTGCGATATGTGCTATTTAATTTCTAATAGCGCTTGATCCATTAATAACGCTACTATTTTGTTATTGATTAACTGTGATTCCTACAAAATTCATTAAACTGGCACATAATAGTGTATGTCTTTTGGCCCTTTCGACTTCTGCTATCTACTTCATTTATTTGAATCAATTTGTCTAATGTATTTCTAACCATGGCAGAAAAGTAGTCATCTGCAGTTGAAATATCAGAATAAAACAAAATTACAAGCATTTACATATTAAATAATAAAACTGTTTTTAATGATTGTTTATATGTATTACGACTTTTAGTTGTTCTTCCATTTGGCATAAGGGTAAATCCATTTATAAAAAACATTTTAATAGTTGAGGTTTCGTGTATTTGTTAAAATTTGATTTTTATTTTTAGTTAAATGTTGAATTAAGTGAACTGAATATATTTTAAGTGCTGCTATTCACACCCCTATTTAGACTACCGGCCACCTTTAAAAAATTAATGAATTGTATTATTTTTTGATCTACTTTCTATCACCACTTTGTTTCTTTTCACTCGGTCAATAACAGCCGCACTGTCTCGTCTCTTCTCTTCTCAAACAACGTAAATTCTCAGATATCAAACCGTAAACCATAAGAAAAAAATATTTTTTTTGGCTCAGTTGAGGATGGAAGATAAAGACAAAAAAGATGTTAATTTTGTATATCATGCTGCATAATCTATTCTGTTTTTATATAACTTTTTTTAGGGTTTTGTATTAATTTTTGTAGGAGCTTTCTTTCACCCTTCTCTCTACTTCGAGTTTGGAAAACATTAATTTCAATGACGTTGTAATAGAGAATGATATTGTAAGTTACTGAATTTTAGGGTTTTTTTCATACAACAACAATTTATATGTCAATTTACAAAAAAAATTCATTTTAGTTATTTTTATTTGATTTTTTAGGAAGATAATGTGATTGACGATAAACTTGATAACTATATGGATCATAGCAATAGGCCGCAAGATGATCGGTCAAATGTCGTTAAAGACACCAAAGTTGATTTGACAGATCATTTTACAACTGATGAAGTATGTTGTTTGTACTTAATTTACAATCACTATTATTTATGTAAAATCGGAAGTATGTTAATTTTTTTTTGTTGAACGATGTGATTTCGGGTATATGATTCGCAGAACATGCTAATTCGTTGGTGTAAAACGACGGGGGAAAAGTTGAATACTGTTGTAGAGGATTCGATGGTGTTAATCAGCTGATTGGACGCTTGAAATTGCGTTGATAATTTAGGGAAATCTTCAAGCTTATAGAGCGATGGAGAAAATTTCAGGAAGAAGACGTTTTTTTTTTGGAACGATGAAGAATTAAAGGCAGAGGTGGTACCCTATTAGAAATTGAATAATGTAGGTGGTGTAAAGGAGTAGAGAGACATAAAAAAGAGGTGGCCTTTAGTATAGGTGGCCAGAAGTCTAAATGTGGGTGTGAACAGCAGCACACTATTTTAAAAATAAGACATTTTTTTAATTGTATTATAAGTAGTGATAAAATTTAATTTGGTAATTTTTAGTTTGTTTTCATTTATTTAGTAATATTTAACTTGTGCGTTGCACAAGAAATTTATGTAAAGATAGTATTAAACATACACATTAAACAATTGATGTGCAATGTATTTGCTAGTATTAAAGACGTATTTATGTCATATATTTCGATTGTTGTGTGCACAAGTTTTTCAATTGCTGTGTATACACTAGTTTATAAATCAAAAAATAATAATGTATACTGTTGAACATAATATAATCTAAGTGGAATTAAAGAGTTGTTTATACAATTTAAAGGTCATACTTCAATGTAAATAATTGTAGCAAGTGGAACTTATCAAAGAAGACTTATTTTGTAGATATATGTTTCTATCACTAAACTTTATTTCAGAAAAATAATAATAGTATAAGCTTCACATTCAACAGTCATTGAATATACATTTTCAGAATATACAACTCACAAATTGTTCGTTTGAAAAAACGTATAGTACATAGGGTGTGTTCTTAACGAACGTGAACGGGGTATTCGAACGTGGCATTTGAGCGTGCCATTTGAGCGTGGTACTGTAGCGAAGGGGAATTGTGTTTTTAGCTACGAACGGGGTATTTGAGCGTGGCATTTGAGCGTGGTATTTAATTGTTAAATTAATTGATATGAACTAATTAAATACTGATTTTTAATTGGACCGTTAAATATAATTAGCGAATGTGTTGAGACCAATTTAAACAACAATATAATCGATGCAAATACATTATAACAGCATTAAGCGTTAACAGTTTACAATTTTTTTTTGACATTAAGCATTAACAAATAGTCTACGGTATGTATTAAGCATTAATTAACAGTGTACACGAAAGCACTAAAAATATAGGTTGAAGGGGGAAATTTGAACCTTGGTCCATCTAGAGCAAAGCATGTGCATGTACCAACTGGACCAAATATGTTCTCATTAATTAATCAGATTAGGTAAAAATATCACTTGGCGTCGGACGCGTTCGACGCCAACAGCTCCATTTCTTACTTTCACCCAGCGTTCTTCTTGAATGGGGTAAATTGTGTTGGCGTCCGACGTGTCGGACGTGACCACCAACGGAAACCGGGTAAAAATTCACTGTGAACGGCCCCATAAACTAATAACTAATGGTGATTTCTAATACATAAATAGAATACTTTTAATTTACTAATGCTTAATTTAAAACTATAAGCCATCTAATGTTTATTAAAAAAACCACAACTCAGTAACAGTCTCATTTGACAATTGTCAGTTGTAATAATTTAAGCAGATTCATTAAAAAGCAAATATTAAAATCTATTATTTTTAATTTTACACTCTACTTAGCGAACTGTTCAAAGCTCTTTCTAATATTTGAAGTGATCTCAAAACCATATATAAGTGTGAATACCACATTTAATTATTCGTTTGTTATCTACCAACCTAAAGTTTTCGAGTGTTTCTGTAACATTTGTATTTAATATTAGAAAAATTAACGTGATTTTTGGTGTTGCTACCAATCACTCCGTTTTCCCATTTTTTCTAAAATTGACAAAACAGTTTGGAAATTAATCAACTACAATTTCATTTCAATAAAAAAAATCCATCCAATTTACCGACTTTGTAATGAGCTGGTCTTGTAAATCATTAAGAGATTGTATGATTCGTCATAAACAGGTTTTTTCCAAATTTAAAATAAGGTATTATAAAGTCATTTTTAACCATTTGCTTGTGTAATGCATCTTGCATGCAGTGGGGGAGCTGAAAACTAGACAATGAAGAGGCTACAATTATTCTTCAATTGGCCATAGTAAGTTTTATGCAGAGAATGAAGGGGCCACAAATATTCCGCAGACAATGAAGGGACTACAAGTATTCGTAAATCTTTTGAAATTTGACAATCTGCACAAAGGTTAGGGGGAGGGAGGTGCTGTGGCCCGTACCAGTCTCATGATAGTTCCGTCACTTCTTGCATGACATGACTTGTTTGTATTTTGCTTCTCTTCCTTTTTGATAATATCACTAAATTTGATTATAAAATAAATAGTCAATTAATTTTTTGAAAGATGGTAATTCTTAAAGTTTAAATTGTTTGACCATAAGTCATGGAGAGATGTGACGTTTAGGGCAATTGTAGTTGACATAAGTCTCTTGTATAAAAATTTCACATTGTACAATGCTAAAACCATTTAAAGATTGGAAAATGGACAATATAAGAAGCTAGAAAAATTTGTGGAATAATATTCAATGAATATATGTACTTTTATGTGTTAAGTCAATTCTCTGGTTTACAGAGCACACAACTAAACATTGGATTATTGATGCAACGTTGCACGTAGTATTTATTGAGCGATAATAAGAAATTATTAACTAAAAAATATTTACAAATCGCATGACATTTTAGTTACCTAAATGTAATACTTAGGTTTTTAAATAATAATTTCATACTATATTAATTTTAATTTATAATTAAACTTTTCAAAATAAAAAATTTCTACATTGAAAACACCATAAAAATCTATATTAAAATTATTTTAGTTAAACTTGTCATATATCATATATAAATAGATGAATTAAAATAAAACGCATGCTTTAATAAATTCCGCGTCGTAACACATTTTCTTAGATCTCTATGTACATAAACGTAACTGGGTAGAGCCTTAACTAACAACGATCATTATTTGTTTTTGTATAATGCAACGAAATGGTTATGTATAATTTATGCTAACTAATAATTATTTGGTTAAATACAAAATTGATTTTCATTACATCAACTCATTACCAATAAAACGACAGCCTAAGAGTTAATAGAGAAAACAAATTGCCATTTTATTGGTAAAGAGATATGAGAATTTTTTAGTATTTTTATGTGAACAAAACATGAAAAACAAATACCTAATTTTTTATGCAGTTGTTAATAAATGATTTGTAGCAGTATACTATCAATAAACAAATAACAAAACATCATAGAACTAAGACTAACATTTATTAATTATTTAATGAATTATCGCATTTAACATCCACATCGAACCTAATGCCCAACAAATTAAAACATTTATCTTATTGAGAGAAAGACATATAAATTTGCTCTTAATTATGTAAAAAATAATGTGAAGTCGTAATGAATCAGTTAAAAGAATACAGATGACATACGATTCAACTTTTATATATAATAAGATAGATAAGTACAAATATGTGTGTTCTTATATGTAATTTATCTTGTCTAATATAGATCTTAACTAGTAACAAACATTTAATTAAATACAAAATGACATTAGTTAAGGGGAAAAAAATGCATACCTTATATTTCTTCATCGCTACACCCATTCACCAAACATACATAAGCAATCGTAGTCTTCATAAAATCAAATACATCATCGAAGATATGTGAATTGCTGAATTTGCGTCTGTAATAACTACTAAAAAATTATTTTTATTAATATATGCATTTAAAACTATTATATACATTGCTATCTATATTATAATGTTTTTTTAAAACATAACCTGCATGATTTATTGAAGTTACACCGCCTGAACCCATTGCATATAACAGTGGTAATCCGGTAGCCGATTTATAATTATCTTGTTAATATCGAGTTCTCATTTTAGTTTCTTCATTTGCTTGATTATCAAACGTTCGATATGCTCTATCAAATAAAATGTCTCTTAATTCTTTACAATATGGTTCCTTTGCTTCTTCTTTTATTATAAATATATAAAAGACGTATATTATTTAAGAAAAATATAAAAATATACTTCAAGTTTAACTCTTCTTCTTCTTTCAGCTTTTCGTACAATATAAAATTATAGGCAGAAATGAAAACAATGTTTTACGTTTCACCATCCAAAAGCAAATTTAAAGTTTTGAAAACAATGTTGAGATTCATAAAAATGGAGATCGGTGAAATAAATGCGTGACAGCATTAAAATGGACAGCAAAAAATACAGTAGACAGAAGATGTACAGAGCATAGAACATAAAGCAGATAGCTGCAAATTCTATCATTACTTTGAAAGGAGCATGCATGCCAACCACAAATTATCCAACATTCATATTAGGCTGCTAAATGATCAAAGTAGTATATGTTATCAGTGTTAGTAGGCAGTGGTAAGTTAAAAAGTTCCTATATATAATCTATTTACTTGAAATTAAAAATCTTCTCATAACAAACAAGTCCAGAGTAAAACATCCATCAATTTATCTTGTATGGTAATGTCAATATACACCATCTTCATCCTTGCCATTCAAAAAATACCGTCAGTAGGTTCTTGGTACAACAAGCTCAGTCAGCTAGTAACATAAACACAAATATGTGTATGTAAATAGATGACCCTACTTAATGAAGGCAGAAATAAAGGTAGAAATTAAAAGTCAAATATAAAGTTCTGAAAACAATGGAGAAATTCGTAAAGATGTGCGAACATAAATAGATCACACTTTTCGTACAATACGAAAATAAAGACAGAAATGAAAACAATGTTTTGCATTTTACCATCCAAAAGCAAATATAAAGTTCTGAAAACAGTGCAGAGGTTCGTAGAAATGGAGACTCAAAAACTAATTTTACTGAAATAAATGCGGTAGTAATCAAAAGCACTAAAATGTACAGCAAAAAATACAGAAGATCAAAAGTGGACAGAGCATAGAAACCAAACCAGATAACTCCAAATCTCACCATTACACTCAAAGAAGAATGCACGCCAAGCACAAATTATCAAACATTCGTACTAGGCCACTGATTGATCAAAGTAATATGTATATTATCTTTGCTAGTAGACACTTGATGGTAAGTTAAAAAGTTCTTATATATAACCTACGTAGTTGAACTAAAAAATCTTTTCATAATACACAAGTCCGAAATAGAACTCCCATCAGTTTGTCTTATTACCTGGATATGTATGTGCGAGTGTGCACATACACATACATGCATATATAATGTTATATATGCTAATTTTGCCTAAAAATTAATTATACAAATGATATGGTAAGCAAGAAAAATACAATACAGACACACATATCCAACTCTATGAGCCTGCAACTTGGGGATGCTACTACAGTGAGCATCAACATGTCAATATGATGTACAAACCGAAAATCTGTTTGAAGTTATCAAGTGAAATTCTTTTAGCTTGTTCCCTTAAACGTACGGAGAAATAGTAAAAGTAAAGCAGCTATATAAATAAAAAGTCATGCAATAAATACTCAAATGAAAAGTTAACCGCTCAGTTTATGTTAGTGAATTAGTGCATTAATGTATGAACTATGAAATTGATGCTTTTTTGCCTTCGACATGTTTTTGCACAGTACGCCCCAACCCCCAAGCATGTTTTTGCATTATATTAAATGTATAAGCCATAAAGTTGTAGGATTATATATACGTTCGTGGGGCATATTATTGGGAACATTTTGCATTATGTCAATGTCGTACAATCAGTAGTAATAAAGCATAAGTTATTGGTTTGCTGATTTAGTGCTCGACATATGTTACATCATGCATTAACCTTAGTTTCTGAACATGTAACACATTTTGTAACCTCAGTTTAAAAAATCTACCATGTGAATATATCAAATGGAAATCAATTGCCAATTATGGAATCGTTTTTTTTTTGGAACAAGAAATGGTACTTAATTACATTACAACGAAATAAATGATGTTTGAATTGGCTAAAAATACAAAAAACTTCTAGAACAAATACTATACAAAAACACCTAAAAGCCCATTGAAACTATTAGAGTCCCTGATTACACACAGAAGACACGCCAAAAAAATACAAACACAACACAACCAACATGACAAACCCAAAAAACCCTACTGCAAATGCCTATAGCAAAACTTGAAGACTGCATCACCATAGCTCTAAAGGTCTAGAAAGATACTACATACCCAGGAAAAATAAAGACATAAGTATAAAAGCCCAACTGGCCCACCACATAAGAATCCCACTGAAGCATGAGAAAACTACATGCACATAAACTCCAGAACATTAACAGCAAGAACGCTCTAGCTACTACAAAAACAACTGCATGCAACCCACCAATCACTGAAAACATACTATCACTACAAGAAAAATACCCTATTGCACCTAGTTATTTGCAACAGGCCTCAAATGTCAGTTGCAGTAAATGATATTTACCAACAGACCTTTCGTACCTGTTGCAATTGATAAGATTTAACAACAGGTTTTTCCTTCCTGTTTCGAAAAGCATATTTTTCACAACAGCGCTTTCATGCCTGTTGCGAAAACATACTTATAGCAATTGCACTTTCATTCCTGTTGCAATAGACATATTATATGCAACTACACTTTCAAACCTGTTGCAAAAATTATATATTTAGCAACTATTTTCACCAGTTGCGATAAATGTAATTTTTTTGCAATGGGTAAAGCCACTTGCGAAAAACGTACTTTTAAAAATTATTTTTCCCCAAGTAATATTCGGTTATAATATAAGAAGTATAAGCATAATAGTTTATATACACACACACACACATACATACATACATATATATATATATATATATATATATGATTAACATTCGGTTATAGTCATGAAATAACAAGCAATCAATAATAACTTGTAAATAATGAGTTATATTTTAATAAGTAATATGTGTAATATAATAAACAGTTATTATTTGATACATAACTATAATTATTACTGATTTATATAATTCTATAATGTATGAAATTTGATTATTATAATTTAGTTCCCATTTAATTTTAAAAATTATTGTTGTTTGATTTCAAAAATATCTATGAGCTAATAGAAAATCGTATGCAACGCAATGTGGTTTCGTCCAAAACATGGTTTAATAGCCAACATTTTAATTATAAAATTATTACTTAATTTACTTTGTTAACAACCAAACATGGCCGACATGTTGTCCGTTCTATGAGTTAATTAACCTAGCCGTCTTCCACACAGCACCAGATCATTCAAAGTCATAACACCACACTCCTACTTTTTTTATATAACGCATTTTAATTTTTCCATTCCACTTCACGTATCGCTCCACTTTCCTCTTCTTAACCCTGGGCAGCGAACCCACGTTTCCTCCATCTTCAATCGATCCGCCGCCATTCCCATTCAGTCGATCCGTCCAGGAACCCTCAGCTCGTGCCGACCTTGAACTCCATCAAATCGATTAGCTTATCAGGTAAAATTCAAACCCTATGTTTCCTTTATTGTAATTGTTTGCTCGATTTTGATCAATCCCCGTCATGTTCTAATCTTTGATGAAACGAGTTTAAGATTCAATTTACTATTCTATTCCTCTGCATTTAATGTTACGAACTCCTATCGTATATTTATGTACTATATGAATTACCAAGCGTTCAATTTCTGAAGTATTCAATATGTTCAACATTAAAATTAGTTATTAAATTTCCCATTGTTTATCAAACAACCGACTTGGTGTGATTGGATGACAATCCCTATACCAGCTAGGTAGATGACGTATTGACTGGGTATCATTAAAAGTAAAATTTTGCTTAATATTACATGACTAACATGATTTTTACATTTCTGTTATGACCTGGTTAATTGTTGTTGTTTATGTCGTCCCATTACATTGTAAATTTTCACTTTTGTACATAAATTGTATGGAAAAATGGAAAATAATTTACTTCGCTATATCGAATTACAGTTATCTAAGGATTCTATATAATGATTGCATTCTGTTGTTTACTATAATTTTTTTTAATCACTAATTATGCTAAACCTTCTAAGCTGTGTGTATTTCAACTCCCTAGTTCTCTTTAGCAGATCCAAGCATGTTACTATTTTGATATCTAACATTGTCCATGTGCGAAGCATGAACTGCTCACTAGCTGAGAAGCATGAACCACTCACTAGCTGAGAAGGGATATTTAGAGTATTTTAAATGAAATTATGGTGGATTCTCCGACTTTTGTTACCTTTCCGTCGAAATCTGATAAAAAATAAGCTAGAGAGTATTGCACTTTCGATTTTTTTAAAGCAAAAATGTTAAAATGCAAAAGAAAAAAAAAGTGAAATGATAAAATTTAAAAGGTCCACATGTTAAACTATCATTTTGTTTCTCGAACTCCTCCAAATATTATATCCTACCATTTTAATGAAAAAAATGCTTTATCATTATAATAGCATTCCCAGCTATGTGGGAATTAGGTCGAAACAGTGAACAAAAGGGAGGATCGCGCTGCAGCAGAGTGGGGAAGCGCGTGAGGAGTAATAGAAAACGGGGTGGATCGCCATTTCAAATTGAAAGCGCCAATAACTATTGAATTATTTTTCATGTAGGCAGCTCTTTGTATTAATTGTTGAATTCATATTGAAAGATTATTGTCACATACATTTTCTGCAAAAAAAAAAAAAAAAAACAAAAAAAAATACAAAACAATTTGGCTCATCTTTATGGAAAAAAGAATGTGTGTGTGTGTGTGTGTATATTTATATATGTATATAATTTTTTTTAAGATACGCTCTAAGAGAACCAGTCTGATAAACTCCTAAGGGGAATTAAGTTTCACTGTAAACAACACTTCTGATTTTTAACAAAAAAAACCATGGCTTAGCTGATTTTTTTAGTAATACCCACTGGTTGTTCCCAAATTCAACGGAATCATTTTTAGCCTTTTTTTATTGGTTGTAAGAAATGTTTTGCATGATTTTAGGTTTTTTAAAATAATAAAGGTATTTAATTTGCAAGAAAGGGTTGTACTAAGCATCGTTGGATCCTTTTCCGGTTATCATATCGATTTATGATTTCCACTTTATTGTATGTGGAAATATTATAAATTGCCCGATTTCATAATGATGGAAGACTAGTGTTGCTAAATTAGGTAGAGTAATCAACATCAATTATGCATGAGCCTATCAATCATGTAAAGATTTTTGATCAAATTAAATGCATGATCTAGGGAAATTTAGGAAAAACGTACTGACCTCGTTTATTCTCCTTTGTATATCTACCTAGCTATCAATTTAACAAATTTCCATCTACAGTGTCATCTTACATCGGTTAGAAATGAATATTTAATTGCTGGAGTTCTTGTTCCACATGGTATTACCTTCTATATTGGAGGTATATTTGGTTGACACTGTCTTTCTTATTCTTCAGTATACTTCCTACTCTACATATGATGCTTTACAATGAATGAATGGTGTGTCTATGATAACTGACATTAGTTCTGACAAGTGGTCATAGAGGATAAAAGTTCATTTCTTTCAACAATTTTTGTTTACATAATTTTTCAATACATGGTTAATGTACATTTTGCCATAAACTTCTAAAAAAAAAAAATCTAAACTTTGACGGTAATAATCATAAGATCCGGTTGATGTACTTTTGAATCTAAGTAATATTTTCTTCGTTAGATTTATAATACAGTTGTACATAAAGCATTAAGCCAAAATGATAAGCACATTTACCTTCTTTAAAAAAATGAAACTTGAACAAGAAGACGACCATAACTATCCAAATCAAATATAATTATTAAAAAAGATTATTATTACAACGAAAAAGTACATACGTCATCTTTATAATAAAATAATATACAAAATTAACTTTTTTTTCCAAAAAGTCAAAACAAAACACTTTTCATGAAAAACGATACATGTTAATGTTACCATGTTATAAGATGTTGAAAAATAGAGCCAAAGTAATAAGATTTTGACAAAAAACGATGAATATCTTCTTCTGTGCATATATTGTTATTAAAATATATAATGTTTTTATCTATTTCTATATATTCAAACTTAAACCTTTGTAAAGAAATCAATGTTTGACTTATTTTGCTTATTGAATCATACCACACTGTGTAAAGCATTGACATCCGTCCTTTTTTTAAACAGATGCATATGTTTTAATTTTTGACATTAAAAAAAAAATATCTTTTTTAGAAAGATATATAATCACAATGGCTAAGTTTTCGACAAATTATTTTCATATAGGCTAATTCTTTGTATTAACTGTTGACTTTATATTAAAAGATACTATCACATATTATATTTGCAAAGAAAAATAGAATGGCGTATTTTTAGCTAAAAAGGCTAAATGCATTTATATTTTAATAAACTTTCATGCTTTTTATCTCTATTTGAATTAATAATTTTTTATAATAAAATGTCAAGATGATATTACCAAATGAATATAATAGAGACACTGAATTGTATTAATATCTTTTGTAAAAAGATGCAGATGTTTACCTTCCAATTATAATGGCAAGGGAAAAAAAATACTTTTTATGAACGTATGTGATTTTTGTGGTTTGATTTACAAAATTAAAATTATTTTAATATAATATACTAAATGGAAATCTAGTTGCAAAGGTGGCTAATTTGCTGATCAATTCGAGAACATAGCAAACTTTTGTGCCCATTACAAAGATACAGGCCTAGTAATATGGGGCATTCTTTAGGAAAGTTGGATGATTTTAGTCTTATTTCAATAGTACAATATTAATAGATGTGCATGTAATTTCTAAGTTCACGTATATTTTAAAAATGTTACTTGCAGTTTAGCACCAGTATGCATTAAATCTTTCCTGTTTTCTATCTGAAAAATGATAACAGCCAATGGATATGTTTGAGTTTTGTAACAAGTGAAAATAATTTGTATTGATTCCTGTGCTTTGCTGTAGTGTCTGATAACAGCCAATGCATTCAATGGTCATGTTAATCAATGTTGACATGATTTGCAGCTCTACCCATGTGTCTAAAAGGAAATGCTTAAAGTTAGCATGTTCTAGGTTGAACATTAAATGAAGCATCGGTCATTGCCTAATATCATTTTGAACAAAATTAGTTGTGTAATATACATATTTAGTTTCTCTTAATTTATGATTTATTATGTATTCATTCAAAGCCAAGATTGGGATGAAATGAATCAATGATCATAAAAATTTACAATGATAAAAAAATTGGTACATTATACAATGTGTACAGTGAACTATGTGGATTGGGTCAGTTTCTCTTCAAAATTCCAAAAAAAATTGTTTTTTTATACACATTGTATACTGTACCATTTTATGAAAACCGTATATGCGTTAAACGATTTTCATAAAACCATTTAGCATTTAAACGGTTTTATGAAACCGTTTAACGCATATAAGATTTTCATAAAACCATTTTTTGCGTTATATGGTTTTATAAAAACCGTATAACTTGTTTCCCTTTTTTTTAAAGCAAAGCTTTGTTTTTTTGAAGTTTATTTTTAGTGCATTTAAATTTGTTTGTAGGGCAAAGAACTGGACCTTAACACTCACAACATTGGTCGATTTTGAGAATCTCAGGTTTTTAGGGGTTGAAAGGGTTTTAGTTTTAGAACACCCACTTATCACTCACAACATTGGTCGATATTGGGAATCTCAGGTTTTTAGGAAAGGCTAAGATTCTAGAGGATCATCAAGATGGACAAAACATGGATCTACGTGGCAAGGTTTTGTTAGTTTTGGTTGTTAGTTTCATAGTTACAATTATTTAGGATTGGTTATCAATATCTTTGTTTTTTATAGAATGACAGAAGAATATAAGCAAACTGTTCGAAATTTTGTATACGGACATGCAGAAAGGGAGGGAAATCCGGAGAAAATTATATGTCCTTGCTTAGAATGTCGGAATCTTAATAGGGAGTCGCCAAGGGATGTCGTGTCGCACTTGATTATTTATGGAATTGACCCAACATATGATGTATGGATTTTTCACGGGGAAGCACGTCCTTCACAAAATGAATGTAATGAAGTGTCAGATGCATATAGAATGTATTTAGATACACAAATATGTAATGAGGAGATGGAAGCCAAAGGTCATGCTAATGTGAGACATGGAGAAGGGATTAATGAGATCTTGAAGAATGTTGAAATTCCGTTGTATACCGGGTGTGCAAGCTATACAAAACTGTCAGCTATGATACTTCTTTATAAACACAAAGCTCGAAATGGTTTATCTGACACAGCATTTACGGAACTTCTTAAACTTTTGAAGGATATGTTGCCTGTGGAAAGCACGCTTCCTGATTCCGCATATGAAACAAAGAAGCTGCTTAAGCCATTTGGTTTAGACTATAGGAAAATACATGCATGCATGAATGATTGTTGTCTACTTATAAAAGAGCTTGCACATAGTGATTTTTGTCCTACATGTGGTAAGTCTCGTTAGAAAAAGAGCAAGACAAAGACAGGCGAAAAGGATACCCAAATACCTATGAAGATTTTGAGATACTTTCCAATTATACCTAGGTTGAAAAGAATGTTCACGTCCGTAGAAACATCAAAGCAATTGAGATGGCATAACAATCATAAGAGTGAAGATGATAAATTACGTCATCCAGTGTATTCTTCTCAGTGGGCTACAATTGATAGGATGTATCCATCATTTGCATCTGATTCACGAAATTTAAGGCTTGGCCTTGCAAGTGATGGCTTTAATCCCTTTGGCAATTGGAACAGTAAATATAGTTGTTGGCCTGTGTTTCTTGTTGCGTACAACTTTCCTCCGTGGCTTTGTATGCACAAAGACAATCTGATGTTATCTTTATTAATTCCTGGGCCACGACAACCAGGGAATGATATCGATGTGTATCTTCAACCACTTATCAATGATCTTAAAAATTTATGGGACAAAGGTGTAAAGATTTATGATGCGTATGGTCGTAGTGAATTCAAATTAAAAGATATTTTAATGTGGACAATAAGTGATTTTCTAGTTTATGGAAATCTAGCGGGTTGCACAGTAAAGGGTAAGAAAGCTTGTCCTGTTTGTGGCATTAATACTTGCCTAAGATGGTTGCCTTTCAGTAGGAAGTGTGCTTACTTGGGTCATAGGAGATTCCTTGACCCTAACCATGAGTATCGTCAACGGAAAAACTTGTTTGATGGAACTATATAGAATAGACAAAAGCCTCCAGTACAAACCGGTGCTCAAATCTTCGATTGTGTTAAAGATATTTGTAATGAATGGGGAAAAAGCCAAAGGAGGAAGAGAAAGGGAAAGAAAAAAAAGAAAAGAGGAGATGGGAAGAAAAAACGAAGTCAAATATGGAAGAAGAAATCGATTTTTTTTCATTTTCCTTATTGGGAGGTAAATTTTGAATTAAAATTTTTATCTATCAATGTAACTACTACTTTATCGATACGTATTTACATGAAATTATTTTTAATTTTTCAGGCACTTCCTTTGCGTCACAATCTGTATGTAATGCTTGTAGAAAAAAATATTGGTGAGAGCATTCTTGCCACATTACTTGATATAAAAGGAAAAACAAAGGATGACATCAACGCACACAGAGATCTAGAAGTAATGGGTATTAGAAAAAAGTTGCATCCCATAGATATAGGAAGCAAAGTGTTACTTCCAGCTGCAACATGTACTTTAACTGACCAAGAAAAAGAGATATTCTACTACAGATTGAGGAATTTAAAAGTACCCGATGGATATAAATCCAATATTGGAAATTGCTTTTCAAAATAAGATAAAATTTCAAATCTTAAGTCTCATGATTATCATGTTTTGATGCAACAACTATTATCTGTATCACTGCGAGGACTTCTACCCAAGCCAACAAGGAATGCATTACTTCGACTATGTTCTTTTTACAACGACATTTGTCAAAGATTGATTGATAGAGATAAATTAGAATTCATCGAGAACTAGGTTGTTGTAACACTATGCGATATTGAGAGATTCTTCCCTCCTTCCTTTATTGATATCATGGTTCACTTGACAGTACATTTAGGAAGAGAAACAAGAATTTGTGGTCTAGTACAATATCGATGGATGAATCTGTTTGAGAGGTAAATTTGTACATGAATATTTGAAGTAGTTAATGGTGTATGTATTTATGGGGGCATTTTATGTATGCATCTATATTATAGATATATGAAAACATTGAAAGGATATGTTAAAAATCAAGCCCGAGCCGAAGGCTGCATAGCGGAGCGCTATTCTTCCAAAGAATGCATGAAATATTGTGCTGAATATATCAAAGATGGGTTAGAAATTGGGCAAAGAAGTGAAGTGTATCAAAGTGATTCCATACTTGAGGGACGTCCAACCTCCAAAGGAAAACCTATGGTAGTCACCGAGGATGTGATTGATGTTGCTCATCGTTATGTGTTGTTCAATACCGAAGAAGTGGAGCCGTATATAAAGTTAGTATAAAGTTAATACAATTATTTTATCTGAAACAAATCAATTTTTGATTCATGTATTTTCTGTATAGAATGCACAATGAAGAGCTGAAACGTTTGTATCCTCGGCTTTCATAAGATGATGTAGAACTTTCAAAGCTGCATTCAGAGACATTTAGCGATTGGTTTGAAAAAAAGGTTGAAAGTGTTAAAAATTTTGTTTGAGATAGATAACTTTGAGGTAGAAGTATTTGTTATATACTATTATGTTTTTTTTAGGTTATACTATTATGTTTTTTTAGGTTAAAGATGATAGACAAACATCGGATGTTAGTGAAATAGTAAATTGGCTTTCGCATGACCTCGCCATTAAATAATATCTTACACCGGCTATATTATTAACGGTCAACGTTTTCATATTAAAGAGTATGAGAAATCTACACAAAATAGTCATGTTTCTATCGAGGCAAGTACCATTCGTGAAGATGGGTCCGTTGAGAAAATTGTTTACTATGGGTTTCTACGTTATATTTTATTACTAGACTGCCATCGATTTCAACTTCTATTGTTTAAGTGTGACTGGGCAAATATTAATCGTGGAGTGAAGGTTGAAGATAGATTTACATTAGTCAATTTACACCAGTTCCAAAAGCAATTTGCAAGCGACCCTTCACCACTATAAAAGTGGGCATATTCGACACTAATTTGTGTACGTTGCATGAAAAGTGTGGCGAAAGCTATGCATTCTTTGATCTTCTGCAAAAACATTCATTTGTTGTTGCATTAGATGTGAACGCAGTGTTGCAGTTGGAATTCTTGTGTTGTGACGTGCAACACCAGTTCAAAGTGTTGCGTTACATAAATACATGCCAGGTCAGCGATTCGCGTTATCAGTTTAAACAAATAAATAACCGCAGATGTTGATTAATCCAACGGTTCAAGCCGAACCTTGTAATAGCTTAGTTAAAGTTTGGCGCAATAGTTTCCCCATTCACGAAATACTTCCCCCCAAAACAAATTTCTCCCGTACTCCTTCTGTCCGTTTCTTTCTCTACGAAATCCGTCCAAGAACACCTCTGATTGGTACTCTTCCTCAGGTTACAAACTATAAACCTTCGATTGCTCCTATTTTACAAACTTTACCCTCCAAT
The DNA here is from genome assembly GCA_030737875.1 of Allium sativum. Classification (NCBI taxonomy): domain Eukaryota; kingdom Viridiplantae; phylum Streptophyta; class Magnoliopsida; order Asparagales; family Amaryllidaceae; genus Allium; species Allium sativum. The sequence continues at coordinate 23,299,003 of CM060912.1, read as the reverse complement.
TTGGATCATTCTGGACAATTACAGGTAGTTAGGGCTTTATCATTTCGGTTTTATTTAGTTGATTTCATCTCTAGCTTATTTTGGTCTACGTTCACAGTCTCTGGGTGATTTGGGTATGCCGATTGCCTTAAATTAGGGTTTTTATACTTGAAGTGTTGTATTTATATGTTTGCATGTGTTGAAATTGTGCAAGTTCTTTATTTTTATGTTTACCAAACCATTGATGTATTGGTAAATAATGCTTATTTCGAAAGGTGGAAACAAAATTTAGAGGACAAAAGAAATCCAATTTAAATGTTTAAATGTCTATTTCTGTTTGTAGTTAAATAATGTCTATTTCTCTTCCTACATCGTATGACTACGAAGATACCCTGGGCATGGGTGATCTACGACTGTTAAACCCATCATCACCAGAAACTCCTATTGATTTTTATATAGAGATGCAAGAATGGCACTACGATGATTTGCATGAGTATGAACTAGAGCAAGAAGAACTCTGAAGACAATGACGAGAAGAAGAACGACGTGAAGAAAGGGCGATGCGACTGCATAGTCGTGCTATGATGATTTGCATGAGTATGAACTAGAGCAAGAAGAACTCTGAAGACAATGGCGAGAAGAAGAACGACGTGAAGAAAGGGCGATGCGACTGCATAGTCGTGCTGCCTTGCACCGTCAGCATCAAAACAACAAAGTGGTTAACGAACAACAACCTGAATCACCGATCATAATGTGTGATTGTAGGTATGCCGCTGTAGAAGATGTTATTTCGATTGGATTCAACATTGGTCGCCGTTATTTTAGATGTTGTGTTTATCCCACAGGGTGTACCTTTTGGCAGTGGATTGACCAACAGTTTCCAAGTCGAGCCGCTAAGTACGCAAATGAATTACAACATCAACTTACAACGCTGCAAAATAAAGTTATTGGTTTTCAAACTGATGTTAATAGACTAACGACCAGCTTCAAGGGCTAAACATTAGAAGACAAAATTAAATTATTGCATCGTTCTTCGTATTAGGTACAACTGTATCGTCTTTGTATCACCTGTATAGTCTTTGTATCTGTACTCTTTTGTTTTGGTGTAGTCATGTAATGTTATGAATTTGTGTTCAGTATCCTTAGTTGCTTGTTTTATGTATTCTCCTGATAACCCAGTTCCAAAAGTTAGTGATAATTCATATCAAAACAATCGTCTTTGTATCATCACACTGATTATGTACATTTGTAAATTATTAACTTGATTTTTTATTTCTAATTTAGTCAAACATTAGAGGTAGCCCTTGTTCATGTCTTGAAACTCTTAATGGTATCAAATTTAGTCTTACTAGGCCATGGTTAGATTGTGGCAATGAATAGTGAGTACTACAAACGGATAGGACTTCCGAGATCGAGTGCAGAACATGTAAGAGGGGTAACAGCTTTTCTAAGAAATGCATTTCTCAGTTATAAAGTAGGTGATGAGATGAAGTACCCCTGCAAAAAATGTACAGACGTAATTGGTATTGTGAAAATGTCATATACAATCATCTTATTTTTAATGGCCCTTCTCCATTACATACCGGTGGATTTGTGAAGTTTCACAGACAAAATTAATAGGTGTTGATGACCATACGGATTGTGCAACGGAGATGGATTTTGAGGATTATTTAAATGTGATGTTCAAGTGTACGGGTTACAAATTTGGTCAAAATCCCAAGGACTTTGTAGTAGAACCAAATCCAGAGGCCGAGAAATTTTATTGGCATGTTAAAGAAGGAAAAAAACCGTTATATCCTGGCTGCACTAAATTTTCTCGACTAAGTTTCTTGATCAGGCTTTATGATTTAAAGTGTGCTTATGTAATTAACGAGTCTGCGTTTGGGGAATTACTAAAGGTTATAAAAGAAGTCTTTCCTGATGCCTAGCTTCCTTTGTCTTCCTACGCTGCAAAGAATGTCATTAAGGATTTAGGTCTTAATTACCATAAAATACATGTCTGCCCAAACCATTGCATGTTATATTGGGCAGTGAATAAAGATAAAGAGGCTTGTGACATTTGTGGTTTTTCGAGGTGGGTTGCAAAAGAAAAAGAGGACATCGTTGATAATAATGATCCACCAAAGTCGATTCCCAAAGTGCCGGCAAATGTTATGAGGTAATTTCCTCTAAGACCAAGGTCACAATGGATGTTTATGTGCAAAGAATTTTCCAAACTTATGAGATGGCACCAGGTGGAACGAAAAGAAGATGGAAAACTAAGACATCTGACTGATGGTGTGGCATGGAAGATGTTGGATGCTTGCTATCCTGATTTTTCACTAGAAAATCGTAATGTTGGATTGGGTCTAACATCTGATGGATTTAATCCATATCGTTCAATGAATTCAAGTTATATTACATGGCCAATTGTGTTTGTAAACTACAATCTTCTGCCTTGGTTATGTATGAAACAAGAGAATTTGATTCTTTCAACTTTAATATCTTATCCAGATTCCCCAAAGAACAATATTGACATATATATGCAGCCTTTAATTGCGGAATTGAAAGCGTTATGGAATGATGGCGTCGAAACATGTGATTCCTTCACTGATGAGAATTTTAATTTACGTGCAAGCGTCTTATGGACCATTTGTTCTCACAACCATCAGTTTTGACGAAGTATGAACAAGAGCGAATCGTGCGAATGCAAGAAAATGATGCAGTTAGTAGATCACTTGGGTTGCCTTCAATAGTAAGTTGTATGCAAGAGGCTGCCGCACGAAATAAGAAAGATAAAGCTAAAGATGTTGCTGGACGTGATGAATACATCCCAGAAAATGCTGGTGAAAACGTCACTGATGATTCATCGGATTCGAAGGTATAAAAAAGTTATTTGTTTATTACTTATTGTCTTTGCCTTTATGAACGTAAAAAATCTTGAACTTCGACTTAATTGCAGAGAATCAAAATTGTTAAGTCAAAGGATCCTTTACTTGGACCAAGAACTCGTGCACGAACCAATGCAGCCATTGAAATTGAGAAGGAAGCGATGAAGCCCACCCCCTTCCAAAGAAAGCTGGCTCCAACAAGGTGTTGATCATGGCACACACTCCCAGTCCAAATAAACTCAGTAACCGAGATAAATTCACAGAAAAATTAAAGAAATTGACGAACCCTACACCGTCTTTTTCAGGAGTTATAAAACCTACAACATCTCGTCCATCCGTTTTAAAACCTACATGTAGCAGATTGTTCAAACAAACAACCAATTCATGTGAAGCTGCTAGTTCAGTTGCTACTTATTTAGCAATGCGGAAACGTCAAAAGCAGAATGTTGAAGCACCTCTAACAATGGAAAATCTTACTGATCGATTAGAGCAGGAATGGATTGCACTGGAAGATGAAGCAGGTACAGGTACAATATAATGTTTCTTTATTTGTGCACTGCACTGTTGAGTGTGTCTTTTTTCTGTTCACATTTTTGAACCTAATAGGTAAAGTACAAGGTCCAAAAAAACCTAGAGGGAAGTCCAAAATGACCAAAGTGCATGCTAGAACCCCTGATGATAAAGTAGTCATTGAGTTGAATGAGGATGGTCAGCCAGTATATGATAATATTACAGAGTTAAGCAATTTTCTTGGTACACTAGCAAAGGATAATGTGTCTCTTACTTACATCAATTGGCATGTAGTTCCTGATCAATTAAAGCGACAAATGTTGGATTATGCTCCGGTACAATCTAATTTCCTTAACCATATACAGTTTAACTGACTTCCTAAATGTTTGGTTTTAATTAATTAGTTTGTCTCCTGAATTTTGTGATTGATATATTGTAGGCTAAGTATGTCATACCGGAAGAAGGACACAAGTGGGTCTTGAACACGCTTAACGACTCTTGGAGGCAGTACAAGTCTCGCATCAAAGCAAGGTATTATAAAAAATATTCAACTGAGGAGGAAAGTCTTGCAAATGGGCCCAGTACAATTCCGTTGGAGGATTTTAAAATGCTCTTGGAATACTGGGAGGATGAAGCAGTTCAGGTACGGCTTTAATGATATTCACATTTGTATAATGTTTAGTAGTTCACAATATCTTGGTTAATGCTAATCTTTTCTTTAGTAGTTTACATTATCCTTGTTTAGTGCTACTTTTTTTTGGATTTCCAGGCCCTAGCTGATACTAATTCCACGCATCGTAATTCGTTAAATGAGACACATACCATGGGTCCCAAAACTCATGCAGTAGCCAAAGAAATGATAGTATGTTTTTTTTGAACTTATGTTATTTTTTATTGTGATTGAGTTGAATTGACCACGTGATAATTCTAATTTGTTATATCATTGAATTATTGGTAATCCTAATACTTGACAGAGAAAGAAGGACCCAGAAAAAGCCTCCCCATCCGCTGCCTTGGTTTATTTGGAAACATATAAATGAGAACCGGGTAGAAGTTACAAGATAACACGGATGAACTAAAGGCCAAATACGTGAGTACATATATAATTAGATACTGAAATAGCAATACTTGTGTCAGTATAATTGGCACATTGTACGTTTGTTGGAGCTGCTTATTAAATCGGGGACATAGTTAGTTTGAAAGAGAACCCGTTCTGTTAATAAATTCATTCCTGCCAGCTGCCTATTTATCTATATGCTTGCCTGGTTTTCATTTTGTAGGCGAAGGTTCAAGCAATGGTGGATTCAGGAAACATTGCTGAGGCAGATGCACTTGTTTCTAGTGGGAAGAGCCACACGCGGAGCTGGCTTGTAGGAAGGTGAGGTAAATTGGATGAAAAGTCTCCAACAACTCCTGGTTCTTCGGACGGTTATGTGCAAGAGCTGACAAAAAAAAAGGCAAGAGCTTAAGGAAGATTTGGAAGAAAAAGTGAAAGAGAACGTGTCATGTGTGTTAAAAAAGCTAGGTGAAGCCAATCCAGATCTTAATTTAGATGTCGCAGACTTTTGTATCACCACAACAAGTGATGAAGATGCTGACTCAACCCCGACAACTGACTGAAGTATTTGGATGGTATGTGTTAGCATTTGTGATATATTCGGATTGTTCTTTTAAATGATGGCACTTGTGGTATGCGTTCGTGATGGCACTTGTGGTATGTTTTGGTGATGACACTTGTGGAATGTGTTAGTGATGACACTTGTGAGTTGGTATGTATAATTGGTTGGTTTGACTGTGGTGATGAATGTTTCGGGAGGATTTGTTGTATGAATATTTTGGTATATATGTGTGAATGTGGTATAATGTTTTGGATTGAATATACGTAATTACAGGGTTGTATTACAGCTGCAGTTGATTTTTTTCTGGTGTCGCAGTTGATTTTTTTACCATTGTAGTTGATATTTTCTGGTGTTGCATTAGATTGTTGTGGTGTTGCGTTAGACTGTGGTGTGGTGTTGCATTAGTCTATGCTGTGGTGTTGCATTAGACTTTGCTGTGGTGTTGGATTAAGTGTAATATTATTAACTCCACAATGGTACGGCACGTGGGGCGCACAACTTACGTGGCGCCATGTGGATAGCTGATGTGGCATGTGACACATTGGCAGCTGACATGGAAAGTCCATGTGGACTCCGCTATCATGACCTGGAAGTTAGGCTCTGGCTCTACTTAAGGCAACGCTGTATGCTGTTGCATTACATGCATACATTGTTGCAATAGGGCAAAAGCTCTACTTAAGGCAATACTTTCTATCCGTGGCCATAGATGGGCAAAAGCGTTGCCTTAGATGGCTAATGCAACGACCGCAGATGCCACACCCCCCTGGTGTTGCCTATTTGAAAAAAGGGCCTACGACAATGCTTTTTTGATCTACGGCCACAACAAAATAGTGTCGAATATGCCCACTTTTGTAGTAGTGCTTTCATCTTAGCTACGCAAGCTACATAAGTATTTTTTGTAAATAAAGCAACTCATCAAATTGGTATGTTGTATTAAAAGCACCACCTTGAGGTTTTCATGAGTTAGAAAACTATGATGAGGAAGAAGGACCAACCAGTAAACCTGTAGATGAGTCACAAATTGATGATAGAGATGTAGACAATGATGACGAAAGTTACATAAGAAAGGATTGTGATGACATTTTGGTATGAAATAAACATCTTTTATTGTTGTTTTTCATATAACCATTTTCAATTCTAGAAAAATATTTCTATTTATTATTCTTATTAAACGTTATACATAAAATCTGTTCATTGATTACTGGTGTAGTTGTATTATGTGAAATATAAATTAGTCGTCATTTCATATATGCGTTATGTGAAATATAAATTAGTGGTCATTTCATATATGAGTTATATAAAATCTGTTCACTTTTTAATAATAAAATTATTGCATGTTCTTTAAACTTAATGGACCATTTGTGTATTTCATCTAAATTCTTCCTTACTGGTAATATGCTATTTCTAACACTTTGTATACTATGATTTTTTTAGGTTGAAGATAATTGAATAAGAAGTATTAGTGGGGAAAAAGGACCAAGAATTAGCGGAGGTAAGATATTTAGAAACATGCAAGTAATTAAATTTTATGTACGAATTCCTATCAAATGATGTCTTATATGCGCTTTTTTCACATGTAAGAAGAGTATGGTAATAATCTACAGTTTGATGTGTTCTTAGTACAAATTTTAAGTTTTGCCCTGATTTTAAGGCCTCAAAAAACAATATGGATACAAAATTGCATTGTTGGTTGTGTGTTTGTTTCAGGTTTTCATAAAACCATTTGGATACAAAATTGGCCTCCGAAAGCAGCACCTGTCAATCGGGCTTTCTTTACGCTATTGATTATGTGTTTGTTTTGGTTTCATAAATTCATATGGTAATAGAATGGATAACCAAAGAGCAACACCTATCAGTCGGTTTCGCTTTGTACTATTGGTTATGTAGTTGTTTGAGTTTCATAAAACCATATTGTAATAGAATGGGCGTTTAGAGAGTAGCACATGTCAGTCGATTTCATTTTTTTAATCAATTATGTGATTATGTTTTGCTCTTACAAAGACGTTTGGAAATAGTGTTGGCAAACAAAGAGAAACCAATGCCATTAATTTTTAATAGATGTACATGAATATGCTTATATTTTGATTTCATAAGATCGTTTGATACTTGTTTGAAATTACAAAGAACAACCACTTTAATTCAGTTTTTTATAGTGCCCTGCTCTTTACTCATCCGTAGTTTTTTACAACAGTTCTATAGCAAAATGCTCAAATTGATGGGTCACTTATCTATTAATTCTTTTGTTCCATCAGCTAACCATATTCACTTTAGCTAACCTCATTTGTTGTATGCTAATTTCAGAGCTCAATGGAAGAAATAAGACAATAAAAAAGGCAGAGTTTAGCTGCACTCCTAGCTTAACGTGCATCTGAAGATAATAAGTCTAAGAACAGTGGTATAAAAATAAAAGAAAAGGTTAATGTTGAAGTTGAAGCTGCTCGGATTTTGAACACTAGTGTTAGAAGATCTCTTCGCAAGCGTCCTGCTCAGGAAAAGGGCGATGTTGAAGTTGAAGCTGCTCAGATTTTGAACATTAATGTTAGAAGATTTCCTCGCAAGTGTCCTGTCCAGCCTCAACCCGAGGAAATTCAGCCTCTACCCGAGCAAATTCAGCCCTTTTCTGTTTCTCTTGGCCCTAATTCAAGCCATTCTATGAATATCACTCTAAACTCAGCTTACATGCCTAATGCCATAGACCCCGATGTTTGCAATGAAGATTGTCGATTTGAGCCGGCCAAGAAAAAAAGAGAAAAAACGACGATGAAGAAATTTTTCCTTGATTCCCGACGAGAATCCTGAAGTGGAATTCAATGATATAGGTCAACCTGTAGGTGTCAATTCTCGTCACTAGTCATCTTACATCGGGACATTAGTAAGGGAGATGGTTCCTATGACCATTAGTGAGTTGAAAAAAATTGATAAGCACCTAAAAGATGATTTATGGACTTGTATACTGGTATGACCATTGTGATGTCTGTTTTTTATATATGCGCATATCAAATGTTGCTATTTTCTGGCTGTTTTATTGTTGTTCTATTGCTATTTCTGTTGTGCAGACGAGATTCAAGGTTGATGCAGTTTACAAGGACTTGCTGTTTCAAATGATGGGAATACGATGGAAAGAGTTAAAATCGAGATTGGTTTTTGCTATTAAATTGGCGTCTGATTCTCCCGTCTCTTCTTCTAGGTTAGCCATACTAAAACCTAGAAACATAAAGAGTGTTGAAGAGTAGAATGACTTTGTAAAGGAAAAACTGTCAGAAAACTTTGAGGTAATAAGCTTTATCGATTATAAACTCAAATGTAAATTACATTTTACTAATGAAATTGCTCTATGTAGCTAACTAGCAATAAATTCAAAGCAATTAGAGAAAAGAACAAAACACCACACATAATGGGTAGAAAGGGTTACGCAAGGTTAGCAGAAGAAATGGTAAGAAAATGCATGTTTGATTTATGTTTACATCCATTATTTTTTTCTTCGTTTCTTACTTTTTTTTCTGAGTATAAAATGGAAAGTGGAACATCAGATGTTAGCCGAGGCGATCTATGGTGCAAAGACCACACCAAGAAAAATGGAGACCCGTCGAATTCTGTTGTCGCTGACTGCATTGTAAGAATTTATTTATATTAATATTGTAATTTTCCACAAGAAAGCTAATTTGATCAAAACAAACACACAACTAGATAATGCATGTTAGACAATTCATATTCAGACATTTAATGTTGATTTCATACAAATAACAAGCAGCATTATATTTTTTATAAGCAAAATATATTAACTTCTGAACTCCCTTCAGATTTTTCTCATTCTTGCCCCAGTTTTCTTCAACTATCCTGATTCAGATCCAAAAAAAGAAAGATCTTTAAATCAACTTTCCAAATTTTTAAGAAGCATTTTGTGACTCAAAAAGACAGTCTACTTTGCATTTTAATTAAAACAGCTCCTAGTATTTGATGAATTTCCTAGAAGCATATATTTTAATTTTTTTTAGAAAATGTCACAAAAATATGCAAGTGATACAAGTGTGAAGTCTGTAAATATCATAAGCCAAATATGTGTTGATTGTTGTTAGAAGAACTCATCTGTTTATAATTGTGAAAAATGATGCTCCACGAAACAATGACGTTAGTATAAAAGGGGAAATAAATAAGATATGAAAGTATTTTATATCAATTTTTAGAATGTGTGATCTATTAATACTTAATATAACAGTAAAACTCTACTCACTTGATAGTAGCTACACTTCAAAGCCATGCCTCTTCTCCATACCTTATAATAACCCACAATTATCACTGATATTCAACCGTGGTGTAGTTAATTTACCAAAAGTTTTATGACATTTTAAAAGGAAATCATAATAGGCAAGTTAAAGCTATTTTCAATATGTCAAACCAACCTTTTACAATTTCAGAAAAAGATGGAAAAGTGTAGCTACGAATAAAATATATTTTGCACTAAGACTTGTACAGGAAACCAAAAAAAAAAAAAAAAAATCTTGATATAAGCTAACCAAATACATTTATTCCCTTTTATGGCTCTATTTCATTTTACACTGTGCAAAACTTATGATTATAATAGCTCAAAATTTCAAAACTCATCAACCATTGATTGCATTTAGAAAACAAATGATTTATCTTCATAAATCTTTAAATTTTGATTGATGCTCCGCCTAGAACTATAAAACGCTATCGTCGACAAGTGCACCCTCTGGATTTTCCAATTCATGCACAAATATAATATGTTATTTGTACCATTTACAATTCAAATTTAAATAATTGTTTTGATGGTGTTAGCAACTCAACAAATACTTTAATTATAGCCCTTTTGCCTTTTTTCCCCTTTTCTTAAAGTAGCAGTTACCGATTAATTTCACTTAATATTGACTGCTGAACTTGAAGTTTGCATTCTTGAAACCCCAGAAGCTCGTAGATGCCTCCTTTAACATTTTTTAAGGACATCAAAGAGGATAATTAGATTTGTTTTCCTGTTGCATCTTTGAATAAGTTATTACAAATAACACGAATTGTTATATTTTAGTTAAAAAGTATTTAATTGTTAATTTTATTAGAAAAATCATTGTAGTTACATAATTTGAACCATTATACAGACCATGTGATATCAATTTGGAAAAAATTATCAAATTATGACAATTCTGATTTTATTTGTAATTTGAAACAACAGACGCACGAGAGAAAAGCAAAGAGATGAAATGAATGTCAATCATACAATCCCAGTTACAAAGTTCCGTCCAGACAATTTCACTCAGGAAGAAAACTTTGAATTATTTATACTCCAGATTATAAATGCACTTCATTTTACTTTGTATACGCATATATATGCACTAAGCACCCAAGGGCATCTAATCTAATAATATATAACCCCAAATTTCCCTGCTGTAATGTCCCGTGTTATCTGACCATTTATTTGAAATATTTTATTTATTGTATTCCCGGGATTGACCATTTTAATTTGAATATTTAAATTATATTAATAATATAATTATATTGTATTCCCGGGATATTTGGAAAATGTTGATTTGCTATATAACGTGAACGGGCAATTTAAAAGGGTTTAATATGGTTTGTATTGAAATTTTAGTGGCGATTTCGTTATTAAAACAATGTTAGAACGTTTAATTTATAATTTAATTATAAAATGAGCTGCAGCGGCGCGATAGTTCGTAATTTGACGTTTTGAACTTTAAATGGCTGTACAGGGCCCAATATGAGTCGGATTTTCTCGAAACAAGAAACGTTCGAATCTGTTGGATAATATTTTTCTAATGAAAGAGAAAAATCAAGTTTTCGCGTTGTAGATTTTATTTTATGTCCAAATCAAATTTTAAAATAGATGCTATGGAATTTCGTTATATATTATAACGTTTATTTGTATTAAATAAAGAGGTTATTAAATTTTTATAATATCGATTTGGCTTGGAATTCAACCCGAGATATTTTATTTTGATAGTGTATGAGATTCTGGTCGTATATGGCCAATTTTAATAATATTATATTGAGGTATTTTAAAATTGGTTTATTTTATTTGAATTAGGCAGTTATAAAAGGGACTTTATTCAAACGACCTTCTTTTTCGGCGAAGCAAATTTTATTGGTACCACAACAGTAAATTATTGTTAGATTTCAAGTTGCGCATCGGGGTTATTTTGTGAGCGTGGCAAAATAAAATACAAATAAAAATGACCATTTGAACGTGAACGTGGGCCGTTTGAGCAAACGAATTCGGAATTCGACGAAATAAGTTTCATTAGGATCGTATCGTCAAATTATACTATGCCGTCCATTCACATCTCAAACGGGGTTTGTATGTAAGCACAGAAGCGAATAAAGGACGTCCGAAATTGTGATAGACAAGAAATAAAAATCGTTAGTCATCATCACGTGTCATATCAACATAAATTATATTATTTCCACATTATATATAACCCCAAAAACCAGAAATCTCAGCCCATCTTCAATTTCCGTCCACCATTCTGCAAAAAAGTCCAGTTTTACAAACTAATTTATATCTTCCGTTCTATCATGAATTTGCTATGGCTATCTGAAGTGAAGTTGTTGATCAGGTCGATGGCTACCTACTGGAAAAAATAGGGGCCTATCGACGTTTGTGGTGGCCGGAATCGACCAAAAACCGCCAGATCTGACTTTCTGTTTTTGGCTGATTTCACGACGCTGGAGGAGTTTCAGGTAGGGAGGTCGGTGGCAAATGAAAGAGGGGAGACATGGCTATCGATTGGTGGTGGTCTGGTGGTCGAAAATGCTGTGTGGTGGCCGTGAGAGGTAGTTGATCGGAGAACAGTCTTTGTGGGGTGTTTTGTTGAGCTACGTTGGGTTTTGGCCATTTTCCGGTGGCATCGGTCATCGAGGGGCCGAAGTGTCTGAAGGCGATGGAAGTGGGTTGGTTGGCGGTCAAGAACGTGGTGGCGCAGTGGCCTGAAGTGGAGCGAGGCGACGGAATTTGGTGGATGAATGGGATTGGGGGTATTTCGATTTCATGATAGGAGGGGTTGATCTGGGCCTCGGCATCACTGGCGATGGCACTTGAGGGTAGCATCATTCAGGTGAAATGGCTGGAGTGGCGTCAGGGCATCGGTAGGCGCGGGTGTGAGGGATTGGTGGCACCGTGTTTTTTTCAGGTGAGGTTAGAAGAAGAAAATTGGGTTTTCAAAAGGGAAAGGAAGGAAACACGTTCCTCTTTGCTGATGTGGCACTAGTTTAAAGGAAATCAAGGTAATGAGTTTAATTATTTAATTAAATTTATTAATTAGATAATCAATAAATATATAAAACTTTAAATTATCATATCTTTTACATACATTAACGAAATCTGATGAAATTGGATCCATTGGGATTGCAGGGATGAGGCCCAGACGATGGCACTGACTAGGCACTGATCTGACGCAGTTGAAATTTCAGATAATTTGGAACGTTCGTTTCAAATTAAAGAGAACAAACGCGTCAACCGTCAGCCGAAAATAAATATGGTGAGTTAATTCTCACACCTTCTGGAATCCTGTGATGTGGTAAATTCATATTAAAATATAATTTACCATTTAAAAGTATAAATTGGTTGATTGGTTGCTATTGGCTGTTACTGTTTTATTGGTTGCTGTCATTTATATTTCATCGTTTTAAATTAGTAGATCATATGAAATTATTTCATATATTATTTAAAATGTATAACGAGCTGTGATGTAGGGAAGAACAAGTTGGAGGGATCCGATCGGATTCCTCAAATATTACATATGTTGTTGTTCTATATTATTTATATTTGAACTGGTTGAACCCCATATGGTAGTTAAACCTGTTTGAGCATGATGGTTGAACATATATTCATTTCTGTTGTGTTTAAAATCAGTCGACAGTGTTGATTGGGTAATTGGCAGTGAATGGCATAAAATATATTGTTTTAGACGTCGGCTTACCGTTTGGTGAATTGACGCAGTTTTAAAGTTATAAAATATTTTATAACTGAATTAAAGTTTTTAAATTATTTTATATAAATAATTAAATTGGAAATTTATAAATAAATATTTTAAATCGAGTTTATAAGGAAAAATTATTTAAATGGTTTATACCAGTTTTAAAAGCAGAAAGCCAGAACATACCTACGGGTTGGTAAAATAGATTGATTATTTTTAAAACAATTAAATAGTGTTTTAAATTAATTAAGTTATTTAATTAATTTAGAAGGGGGAAATGACAAATGATATTCAATTAATAGTTAAATAATATGTATGGTTGGTAAAATCGACAGTTGTAAATTGAAATTGATAATGGAATTAATTTGATTTAAATTCTCTGAATATTCATTAAAATTAACGAAGGATGTTAAATGGTAGTAGTCTTCGATTAACTAGAATCCATAGTAGTTATCGAGATTGTTTAGTGTTAGATTATTAGTTAATCTTTGATTAACTATAAACTAAGGAAATTATCGAATTGTTTAGTGTTAATGGAGTTGATTTTTATTTAATAAGCTTTTGAAAATGACAATAATTCTATTTTTAATTAATATCAAAGTTAACCATTTTTAATATGGCTAATATACAAGTTAATTATTATTTTAATTAATAATAATTAAAGCATTTACTTTTAATTGGAAATTCAATTAAGAAATGATTAAGTGGCGTTATGGTTTGATCAAAGGGGCGATAAGAGTTATAATTCAAGTTTCAAACAAGATTGGTAAATTGAACTGTTAAGTATATTTAGGGGTTTAAATAAGGTTTTACTTAATTTTTAAATTAAGCAAAGAAATTCAATAGAATGAAATTATTAGGGAAGATGGTAAATAGATTAGAATATGGTAAGGGTAATGGTTTCAAAATAATATTTAAAATATAATTAAAAAAAAGTTGTTTAATTCGGCTTAGGGGATTATTAAAAGTATTTGAGGAGAAATCCAAGCGAGGTTAAGGAAAAGGTTTTTAAACTAAAATGATATCTTTGAAAGCATCGAAATAAGGGTTTCAAAAGCAAGGAGAAATACATATAGTGATTTTGGTTAAAAGTTAGTATAGGGATTTTGGGAATAAAGTCCAAGTAAAAGAGTGCTTGTTGTAAGAAGGTGGGAAACAGATTTTCATTCAAGATAAACTTTATTATAGAAAGGCCAGATAGATGAAATCAAATTATTTGACGAGGAATTTTCAGTAGAACTCAAAATGTAAGATAAATAATGTTTTAAGTCAAAAGTTGTGTTTATTGAATATTTACTTAATTAAAGGGATTAAGTAAGGAGATTATTGAACGAGGATTTTAAATATAAGAAACGGTTTATAAAACCAGATTTGAAATCAAGGTGGTAAATGAGATTTTAATATCAGTGGTTAAGTGATGAACTGATATTATTCTGAGATAAGAACATTGTCGATCAAGGTCTGAGAGGTAAATAAAATACCCCAACTTGAACAGCTTCATTTTTATCGAGGAATGGTATTAGTTTGAAACGAGTGAATGGTGTTGTGATTGGTGTGATATCCCATACGTGAAGTATTGAATATAAGTGCAAGATGTTGGAATATAAATAATACTACGATATTAGTTTCGAAATAAATAAGAATGTTTGGTTTTAAATTATATAAGTCGACATTTGATTTGTTATATCAGAATTGGTAATTTGGTTTATACCATTATGTATTATATATATGAGTATATATCGTGATGCCTGAATTAAGGAATTGGGAAAAGGGGGTTTTGAAAAGTAGAATGGCATTCCCAATGGTAAAAGGGATTGAAAGGAAGGTATATATATACATGGTTTAAAGCATATAAAATAGTTTTTTGAGAATCTTGTTAGAGTAAAAATAAGATAAATTTAATGTTTAAACATATTGGAAGGTCTAGAAGTTTATTAAACAGTTTGTCAAATGTATTTTAAATAGGCCAAGTCATGCCAAGTACCAAATCAATAAACTTATTTTACATACACTATTGTTATGTGATAGTTAAATCACCGACTATCAAACCTGACCAACACGATTGTTGGTACGGAAAGACCGGGATCGAATTTATATTCGAAAACCATTCCGACCAGCGAATACGTGAAGACGTCGATTGAAGACAGAGCAATTGAAGGCCGTGGATCTTCATAAGCAGAAGAATTACTTGACGAATAACCTATGGGTTGCAACACAGAGGTATTCTAACGTGATTCGGTTGTGGTTGAGATTTTGTGGATTGCAAGGACTACTCGCTACTGATCCTTGGGGTGATTCCTATATAAGGATGCGGTAGGAGAGTGCCTTCGGTTCATCCTGTTCCTAGATGACTTGTATGGACAGATGTCTGACAAAGTATTTCCAAAAGGATCACGTACGTTGATTTCTTCAAATGTACCATAGTTGGTGGTGGAGGACGACGGTTCTCTTAGCTTAACAACTAGAGTATTTTTGTGGACGTCAATTAGTGATATCTGGCGGATCTGACGATGTGGCATTCAAAGTGAATAGTGGCCAGATGTTCTAAAATAAAATTCTAACCTCAAGCCTCATCAACCGGGAAATGACAAAAATCGGGCAGGCAACATGGCTATGTGGGTCGCTCCCATTAGGGTGTATAATCACCTTTTTAGAGAAATTCCATTTGCTTCTTTAATCTATATTTCGATGCTGTCCCATTTTCGGGAGACGGTTGCTGATCCCAACCGTCGGTGATATACATTCGATACACTCAAGAAAAATGAGTGGTCGGTCATGTGTGGGTTGGGTTGCAGATGTTCTTGTTGAACCCAGTGTATTCACCTCTAGAGATACACTATCGGCAGGTGGTCCCATACCTTGTCATAGTCGGAATCCAACATCTAATAAGCGCCCGCGGTTTTTGATTGTATACTATTTATGTGGAGCGTGAGATGCAAGCATTCCGGTAGATTGTTAATTACTTGTATTTAGACATTATAATAATATCGGAATAAGTTATGATTTCAAAAACATTTTGGGTTATATTAAGGTAAAAACCGTCCATGTTTATGTGTGGGTTGGTCTTACTATTATCCTTTGGTTTCATAAAGGATTTTCCAAAGTTAAACTGGTTGCGTGTTTTCTATGAATTTATCATTGAAAGTATTCCAGACTAACCCGGTGAATTTTTCTTTTCTTCAAATGTGCTCAGGTCAGACCGAGTATGTTCTACGTTAGGTTTCGCTTGGAGTTTCAGGAGCTGGAAGCAGGAGGCTTCACCGTTAGTTATATAAAGTTATTTTCCGCTATGACTGGTATATGTTGTACTCTGATGATTGGTATGTATATAAAGTTTTCTTTTGCATAAAGAGATTTGATATTATATTTTATCTGTTCCACTTTGAGATTCTGATGTGGTGTTCTTCTTCTTTCTTCTATTTTAATATTTCTTTCTTTTCTCACCCTCTAATTTCTTTCTATCGACAATCTGGGATTCGATACTTGGGTTTTTGGGCAAGTAATACAGGTTATGTATTATTGTCAAAAATTCGAGGGTCGAATTTTTCCCTGGGTCGTTACACCTGCAGAATTATATTACGAGCTAGTTTGAGGCATCATGAACCACGACTTTTCCCTTCAAATCACAACAAATGGCATCATTCTCAGTCAACATTTCTTCCTTTTTCTTTTTTAAATTTTGTAACTCATTTTCAAGCATCTGACATATGAACAAAATGTAACATACGCCAACAGACGTAAAATAAAATAAAAAATTTGGATTTTAATGCTTAAATGTAACATACACCAGCATTTGTAAGTTTATGTCATTGGGTTTATTAGACATTGAATACTTTTAAATGTAATTGTTTTGTACTCCCTTTTTGTTGGATACTCTGTTTTGTTTTGTCTGTTACCCAAATGTTGCATCTATGTTGTTTCATTCATGCAAATCTGTTTCCTATACTACCGTCATTCTCCCTCTTTTAATTTCTACTTTCATATCTGACTATTTCTATATTTGGTGATGCACAATTATAAACAGATGAGTTTATATCTTATAATTGTTTCATACTGCGAAAATAAACTACTGTGGGAAGAATGAATATATCTTATAACTGTGAAAAATGATTTCAGCTGCAGGCTAAAGCTTAGTGAATAAATTCATCATTGATTCCGTTCAAATTTCAAACTAGAATCCTTTTGTTATGTTTCGGTTCCAAATTGAGATTAAAATTGCAGCTAAAAATTAATGCTTAATTATTATTTATGGCCTCCTTACCTGCCTTACGGTATGGTCAAGCCTGCACACGTGCACCTCTCAACTAACAGCCACATCAAAAAATATCTTTGTTTAGTAACATGGAGTAGCCAAGAAAAATTCACTGCTATAGAATTTTTTCGAGTATCTTGTGCATACTTATTTGTTTCGATTATCATCAGAGTTAAATATGATCACAACATGTGCATGCTTTGCACTACCATAATTTAGTATATATCTCATTTTTAATGTTAGATGTTTTTTTAACAAATATCTGCAAGCTAAGATAAAAGAGCATAGCAGTAGCGCTCATAGCTCTCAGGGAATGTCATCAATAAGTGAAGATGGATTGTCGAAGGTTTTTGCCGTAGAGCATAAGGGAAGAGTGAGAGGACTAGGCTTTGACATTGTATCATTTAAAATTTGTATTCGTGTAAGCAATTCAAAAAAGGTGTCTGCATTGGAAAATCAAGTTGCTAGCTTGACGGCTAAAGTAGAAGAGCTAACTAAATTGGTCATTACAGTAACTTATAGATAGTTAGCCTTATTTATGAGTATATGATATATGTGCAAATAAATTATTAGGTGCGTATCTAACATTATACATTTTACAGAATGCAAATAAAAGGAGGATCGATAATGCACCTGATCCGGAGACTCCTCGTACTCATACGCCATAGGTACTATACACATGCTGTAAGTTTTCATCTTCCATGATTAATAAGCGCACATATGCACCAGTTTTGCTGACCACATATTGTATCATCACTATTGCACTGCACTCGTGCTTCTGCACTGCATCACCTTCACCATTCATTAACAGTTATGCACATGTATGCCTCTCCATTCATTCACTGTTTCAAGTAATGTATCATTCATTTGGACCGCACTGAGCTTGTTGCATATGATTTGATACAAAATTATATTCAACTTGTTATTCACTTCTGTGAGAAGCTTTGCTATCCGTTTGGAAGATAGGAAGTTTCTTCCTGGGTTGTGAAAATATGAATAAAAGTGTATTACCATTCGTGCTCTTAAAAACGTGTTATAGTGAATAATCCATTGTTAGAGGATTGAATAATCTTTTTTTTTGTTTTCTGTCACACCATGGAAGTAATAATATGCATATTGAAGATCGTCAAAATAGCAAAAATTTCGAAAGTTTGGTAAAAGAAAGTGCAAGCTATTGGGTATGCGTAAGAACATAGTTGTAGAAGGAACGATTGCAAGCACCGATCTGAATGCTTCGGTACACTTTATGAAACTTGGGCCTGATTTTTGGAAGGTATGAGTTACATGGCCATTAAAGAGTTTTTGATTGATCATGTGATATCACTTTCATCTTAGTGTTCTCGGAGGTGAATAATTCATGATTTTACTATGTGCCATTTAGATTTCCTATGTGGTTGTTATGCATTTCTTTAATTTTAAAAATCAGTAGTTTTTTATTTATTTAAAAAAGGGTGTTTTTTAAACTATTGTTGAATTATTCAAGTAGCAGCCATGTACTGCATTCTTTCATCTTAGGTCGCCTCCATTTTGAATTTTGTCACTTAGAAATGCCCTTAGCAAGTAATCCTATTTTTCTAAGTCTGCTTCAAAACTTTATTTGATCAATTTAGTGAAATATTTATATAATTATAAGAACTGAGAGAAACTCAGTTTTTCTGTTTCCTATTTATACCAGAATATAAGAACTGAGAGAAACTCAGTTTTTCTACTTCCTGTTTGTACCAAATTCCCTTCTAAACCCTGCATAAAGTGAACTTAAGTGTTTATAACAGGGTTAAAAATCCAGTTTCCATTTCCATTCCGGATAGTTGAATTTTATAAATTTCCAGTTCTGTTCCGGTAATTTCGGAAGTTCCGTTGTACTTCCAGTTTTGGTTCTCAGCACTTTTAATAACAAGCAACCAAGATTTGTATTTTAAATAATCGCCAAATCCTCATTTACCAGTTAAAAACTCCCAGTTTATTAGTTTTGGCCTAAAGCCCATTTAGATACATTTGCACTAACTAAGCAGTAAGCAGCCAGCGCACGCACCGAATAATCCTTCTCATCTTCCTCTTCCTTTTCATGAATATATTATCTTCTGCGTCTATGAATATTGAATTATTGCTTCTGACCAAAAAACTGAAAAATGCGAAATTCAAATACCTAAATTGGGACGTTAAACCCGCATCTGGCCTAAATGTTTACATGTTTCTTTTAAATTTTTTTTCCTTTCAGCTTTGCTTTTCAAAGATCTACCTTTTCAAATCCTACTCTTTTTACATATGCTTCGAATTTCAGTTTTTTGCATCCAATTTCCACTATTCCTGCTGTATATTATGGAACCGGGTTTTCAAGCGTATTCCAGTCCGGTCGACGCCGGAACCTGATCTAAATGGCCGGATTTTCGGCGTGTTGGGCGGACTTTTGAACCTTGGTTTATAAATGTTAATTTTAATTAATTATAACTGCAGATCATCATTACAGGATTAAGATTGCATTATATAAATAAGTGTTGTGATTTGTGACATGAAATCACATATGTAGACGGTGATGAGGCGTGGATGTGCTTGGCGCTAGTGGAGATGGAGCAGCGGCAAAAAGAAGCAAGGAGGAGCAGTTTCGTGCTATGTTTCAGCATAAACGTCTGAGGGATCTTGGTCAGACATCTTTGCCTACAGGGTTTTTAAACCCGAGAGTTTGGACAGACGTCTGACCAATCTGGGTCAGACTTTTGAATTGTTAGGGTTTGGAACCCGAGAGCATGGACAGACGTCTGACATATATTGGTCAGATGTCTAAGCGGGTTTTATGCGGTTTTGACTTGGTCTTTCTGTGACTTATTCTGCAAGTAATGAAGGGGAAAATTGGGTATTTTCCTAGGCCTTCTATTCTCCTATAAAAGTAGCATCTAGGTTTGGATTAAAAGCATGGGATTGGGACCGAATTAATTAATCCAAGGGTTTGCTGTCGTTCTTAATTGTTCTCCTTCTCCAACAAAAGTGTCAGTCATCTAGATATTCTTACCCTTTCTCAATAAGGTTATTGATTCTTGTAATTTGTTAATTGTTGGTTATTGAAACAGTGAGTGTAAACAAAATTTGTTTTTGTGAATCAATAAAGAGGGTGGTTGGGTGGAATATCTTGTGTTTGTGCATGTGATTTCATATCTGTGTTTGTTTCCATAGAAATCATCTTTAAGTAATTAGGTGGAGAAGAACCTGGTCGCTTCCGCAAAGGCGCAGTTATCACGACAGGTGGTATCAGAGCTAGATCATCGCAAAGCTTAAAGTGATTTTGGATTGGAACTTTTTTTTATTTTGGATATGATGGCGTTTCCGAAGATGACTATTTTTGATGGAAGAAAATGGGGGATTTGGAAGCCTAAGATGGAGGACGTACTTTACCTCAATGATCTTCATTATCCGATTGGTGGAGATGGGAAGAAGCCCTCGGGTGTGGATGAGGGAAAGTGAGAGAAGATGGATAAGAAGGTTATTGCCTTGATTTGGCAGTATCTTGATGATTCGTTATTCCATCATGTGGCTAATTGTGAATCTGCAAAGGATTTGTGGGGCAAGTTGGTATCTTTGTATGAGTCGAGGAGTGCTGCAAGTAAGGCTTTTCTAGTTTGAAAGCTTGTTCAGCTGAGATTGGGAGAGGAGAAGTCTGTTGCAAAGCACCTGAATGAGTTTCAAGATGTGATCAATCAATTGGCAAATCCGAAGGTCAATTTTGATGATAAGTTGCAGGCTCTTTTGCTGATGAGTTCGCATTCATAAAGTTGGGAGACTTTGGTTGTTTCATTGAGTAACTCCAATGCTGGTGGAGCCATCTCTTTGGAAACTGTTCGAAGCAGCCTTTTGAATGAGGAACTAAGGAGAAAAGGGTCGGGTTTTAAACCAGTTCAAGGTGAAGCCATGGTAGCAAAGGACTCGGGGAAAGATACAAGAAGAAAGAAGAAGGGGAAAATGGTAATGGTGCTTGTTATTATTGTGGTAAGGAAGGTCACATACGCAAGAATTGTTTTGCTTACTAGAGGGATAAGAAGAAGGTTATGGATGGCGATGGAAGTAATGAGGCACAGACAGATATTGTTGCAAGTTCCATTAGCGATACTTCTAGTGATGTCCTGTTTAGTGAAGTCAATCCTTGGAATATGGATTCAGGAGCCAGTTTTCACATTTGTAAGGATGTAAAGTGTTTCTCTTCTTATGAGAAGAATGTCGACGTGATTAGAACAACCAATGGAGTAGAGCTACTAGTTTGTGGTATTGGATCTATCCGGTTTCGTATGTATGATGACATGGTAAGGGAAGTCTTTAGAGTTAGACATGTACCCGCTAGTTCGCATAACCTTATTTCTCTCGGTCAGTTGGATCGCCGTGGTCGCACTTATGATACTTGAGGTGGAGTTTTGAGAGTGAAGAAGGGTGGTCGTTTTGTGATAAGAGGTATCTTGGCGGCGGGAAACCTTTGTAGATTGGTTAGTTTTGTGGTTGATAGTGGAAGGCGAGTGACGGTTGAAGAACCTAGTCTACAGCAAGGTGGAGAGGTTAATTTGGTCACTGCTGATGTGTTAGACAGAGGTCTTCATGTTGATGATGCGAGGGGTTCGGAGTGATCAAGGAAGGAGCTCAGATTAAGTGGTAGACGGGTGTCGATGCAGAAAATCCACAAGGTGGAGATACTTGTGGTATTACAAGCATTTTTAGACCGTTAGTGTTGCGTGGTGCATCTTGGGGGAGGATGCAGCGTTGGCAGATGGTGAGTTGTGTTTGTACTGGTTTAATTGAGAGTAGGTGTCGTTGAAAGAGCTAGATGACTTGTATGTTGGAAGATCATTTGATGTGATGTGATTTCATATCAAGGTAGAGTGTTGTGATTTATGACATGAAATCACATACGTTAATGGAGATGAAGCATGGATGTGCTTGGCGATAGTGGAGATGGAGCAGCGGCAGAAAGAAGGCAAGGAGGAGCAGTTTTATGCTATGTTTCAGCACAGATGTCTGAGGGATCTTGGTCAGATGTCTATGCCTACAGGGTTTTGAAACCCGGGAGTGTGGGCAGACGTCTGACCAATCTTGGTCAGACGTCTGACTTGTCAGGGTTTGGAACCCGAGAGCAAGGACAGACATCTGACATATATTGGTCAGACATCTAAGCGGGTTTTCTGCAGTTTTGACTTGGTCTTTCTGTGACTTATTCTGTAAGTAATGAAGGGGAAAATTAGGTATTTTCCTAGGCCTTCTATTCTCCTATAAAAGCAGCATCTAGGGTTGGATTAAAAGCATGGGATTGAGACCGAATTAATTAATCCAAGGGTTTGCCGTCGTTCTTCATTGTTCTCTTTCTCCAACAAAAGTGTCAGTCATCTAGATATTCTTTCCCTTTCTCAATAAGATTATTGATTCTTGTAATTTGTTTATTGTTGGTTGTTGAACCAGTGAGTGTAAACAAAATTTGTTTTTGTGAATCAATAAAGAGGGTGGTTGGGTGGAATATCTTGTGTTTGTGCGTGTGATTTCATATCTGTGTTTGTTTCCATAGAAATCATCTTTAAGTAATTGGGTGGAGAAAATCCTAGTCGCTTCCGCAAAGGCGCAGTTATCACAACAATAAGAAACTTTGATTGCCTACGTTACTGCTTATGCATCCGCTATCCAAACTGCTGTGTCCATACAATCAAATTTTATCTATACACCAGTGCAAATAGGTTGTCATCCTTGATAGATTTGCAATATCATGCCTTAAGGCTTGAGGAATTGTGTGGTTTTAGTTTTTGTATGCAAATAGGAAAAGAAGAAGGTCATAGTTTTTTAGAAAAATTTAAAAGAAGTTGCGCATTTTCATTTTGTAAAACTTACCGTATCATTATAGTTCTATGCTAAAGTGTTTTCGGATCCAACTTTAGGTTCCTAGAGTGTTTTGTTACGTTGACTGAACAGTTAAAGGTACTGAATTGTTCTATGAAAATTCAGAATGGATATGGATCAAGGGTAATGAAAACACGAATTTTTAAATGGATCCACTCTAATGCACCAGGAAGTCTTTTTTTCCAGTTACATATAAAAAAGTTGTTATTATCTGGGCTTTCATTTTAATTTTAGATTATGTACATCTCCATTCGAAAGCTTATCTATTCAGTGTTTACAAAAGTTTTGTTTTGGTCACAAACAGTCCAGCACATGTTTTCTATTCAATGTTTTTATCATAAATATCTAGTGACAAACAGTGTGGCACATGTTTTCTAATAATAGATATATGGAAAAAATTTGGATTTCCAGTTGAATAGAAAACATCTATTCCACATTTTTGTCATAAATAACGCATGTTTTCAATTCAATGGAATTCCACATTTTTTCATACATCTATTCCACCGTTTAATTTTATATTACAAAGAAACAAATACATTCCAACAAACATGCGTTAAAATTTGAAGTTTAATGTGTACTGTTTTCATAGGTATGGGTTAACGTAGCCGTGGATCCTGTAGCTTATCTACTAAGGCCAAATTCGGAGATGTACACCATTCAAGAGGCTGTCGGAACAACCGTGGCTTGGCACAAAGACTTCGTTTCACTAGAGTAGTATGTGCTTTTTGGCTTTTAGGTGTCATGTTGTACTGTATTTTGGAATTGTTGGTACGGTATGCGTTTACGTTATGTATGGATTACGGTTGTCGTTATGCTAAACTTTGAATGTAACTTTAACTAACATAATGTATGGATCACGTTTATCTTATGTGTGAATCTATTATTTTGTCAATGTCTTCTGGAATGTATGGTTGTTCTATGTAATATATTTTATCGTTATTAGAGTAAATTGTGGAACGCAGGTATTAGTGAATTGTATGTAGCCACTGCAATTGTCAGTTGCAGTAGAGTCATTTGCAACAGGAAATAATAGTTGTAGTTGAACTTATTGCAACGGGTAAAAATGGTTGTAGTATTACTACCTTCTAACCTGTTGCAACAACTTAAGACAGTTGTAAGAGAATCTTTTGCAATGGTCAGTAACAGTTATGCTTTGACTTACTGCAACTTTCAAAAATAGTTGCAGTATCTTTTTTGTCCAATGCCTATTATAGGTTTATAACAGTCATTTGTTGTTGCAAAAGGTTGTATTGCAACAGCAAAGGCTTGTTGCAAAAAAGTATAATGCAACGTTTCATTGCAACAGGCAAAACCTGTAGCTGACTATTTACAACTCCGGCTATACCAACAGGCGTCGACCTGTTGCAATTGGTCTACAGCAACAGACATTGCCTGGTGCAAAAAGTGTTTTTTTGTAGTGTATCTAATCAACCGAGACAACTACAATCCAAATCCGACCCTTCTAATTTCCATACCTCCTTAGTCACTTACTACTTCCCGTGGGATAAACGACGAAATCTAACCCTTATAGTTTCCAGGTTTGGGTAGGCCCACACACACACCTACCATTTAGGACCCCTATACTGAAAAGCCTATTCCTAGGTGGACTCCTCAACCCAAGCCACTTAAGACCCAAGGAAGCGGACTATATGCGAAAGTTATTAGTTTGTTTCCCATTTGCCTTTAAAAACTTCCCTTTTTAGGATAAAGTAGGCTACGTTATTAAGTCATTCCCGTTTAATTTCCTTATACGGAAATACCATACGTACACCATTATTTGTATCACTGGTTTGTATGGTTAATAACGTCTGATATTATTAACCTACGTAGTCCAACTATATTTTTAATTGTAAGTTTTATTGACGTAAATAAGGAAGATCATATTCCTTTTTCTCTAGGATATTTATTTAATTTCTTCCCTAATTTGGACTTCGTATTTGAATGTCAATCAATATCCATTAATCCCCTTTTTTACATCCATTTCTTTGTATTTCCTTTTTATTGCCCTTTATTACTCTAATGGTCATATTTTCCTAAGGCAACCATTTATCAGTCCCAAACTATCTATTTGTTGTACCTCAACAAGCAATTAATATACTTATTCTTTATTTTATTTGTTTATCGGTTATTATATATTTTTATTTAGTGAAAATAAGGCTCAAGTCCCTAAAACTTATTGAAATACATGCCACATCCCTGTTAACTTTCAATTTCAATCCCGCCCCCTATTTTCAGCTGCGCCTCCTTCTTTCTAGGTACTTCTGCCTTCCAGCTTGATTATGTTCCGCCTTTTTCAATTTCTGCAAAAAAAAAAAGCGTCGTAGATTTAATTTTTTTCTTCTAAAATCTGGAAATAATCCCAGGAGTCCACGCGAAGAAAAAAAATAGTTGCATATATGTATGCAACTATTGCCTATAGTTGCATACATATATGCAACTTTTTGAATACACATGCACATATGTAAGCACGCCTGTTGAATAACTGCATACATATATGCATTTTTTCTGTACAACTGCATACATGTGTGCATATATGTGAAAATATATGCAAAATTGGAAAAGTTGCACGTATGTATGTTGTTTTCAAATAAATGCATGTAAAGATGCATGTATTTACAATATATGCATACGTGTATGCATTTGTAC
Organism: Allium sativum; assembly: GCA_030737875.1. Classification (NCBI taxonomy): domain Eukaryota; kingdom Viridiplantae; phylum Streptophyta; class Magnoliopsida; order Asparagales; family Amaryllidaceae; genus Allium; species Allium sativum. Next base: position 23,273,325 of record CM060912.1, on the reverse strand, counting down.
TGCAATTTTGATGCAGAATTGAAATAAATGCATACATATATACAACTAATTGAATTATATGCATCTTTTGATGCATTTTATTGCATTTCGTTGTTTTTATTTAATTTTTGATTTTGACGTTGTTTTTGATGCTTTTTTGATCTGATTTTTTTTCACGATTATTTGTTTTAATTAATTACGAATTTATGTGATTTTTTTATATATTTTTTTTTGTGTATTTTCGAAAAATAGGGACTAAATTTACAATAAGTTTATGACCGGACTTGAGCCTAATTTAAAAAGTTAATAGGGACCTGTAAAAAACACACCCTTTTATTTATGCACTAGGCCTCTCACATCAAGTTGACTACCTGTGGATGCTGGATTTGTCGGTCAGTACCGGGCAGACTTCTACCACAAGTGAACTTAACCTCGTGCCCTAGTACATTTATTTTTATGCATTAGACCTCTCACATTAAACTAACTGTGGTTGCTGGATTTGTCGGTCGGTTCTGGGCAGGCTTACACCACAAGTCGAGTTTAACCTTGTGTCTAAATGCGGTTATAATTTAAATTTCCTAATTGGGGTCCACAACAATTATCATAATTAATTTTAGGAATTATAACCATTTTCCTATCACATTTATTTTCCCCCAATCAATATTGGTTACAATAATTACTTCTTTATTAATGGTCTCATTTATGGCAATAAATTATATTTATTGCTACAAATGTTCACCATAAATATATTAATTCAATATGGATTATATTTACATATAATTCCACCATTAAACCTTATCCAAACATTCAACATTTGTCACAATTGTTAATTATTTATTTATACCCTCCTTTATAGCGGTCAATTACACTAATTTCTACAACGGTCACCATAAATATATTCATTAAGTATGAAATACAAATTTACATGTATGATTCCATAAATGAATACCGTTCAACATTTAATACAATGCATATTTTTATCGTATTACGCTGATTTGGACGGATAATATGTATATATTTATTTCTTTGTTTGCGTGCGGTCAATATAGTTATTATTATTTTTATTTTTATTCTTAAATCTAAATTAATAATTTGGTTTAATCAATTAACCAATCTTTCCCTTTTTATATTCAATCTTGCCAAAAAAAATTCAAATCTTGTAAGTACCATTAGCCAAATCATTGCAAATCATGCGTATTTTTTGGAATCAACATATTTCTAAATCACAAGAAACATGTGTAATCTATTTTTATTTTGAAATAGTCGATGCAAATTACATACAAAAACATGTATTTATTTTTATATGTACCTTTGCACCACTTTTCACTTTTTAATTCTTTTTGTCATACTTCTTGTGATTCTAAAATAATGCCTCTTTATTTAAAAATGAGTAAAACAACATATCTTATAATGCTTAAGCCAAAAACCCAAACAAATTGAATGTAAACAAGGAATATTTCTTTTTATTCTTAACATCACATAATATACCATTTTCATCTTTTTACCCAAATTCACATATTTCATATTTCATATTTCGGCACTGAACTAAAGACCTGGAACGTAACTACAACCAATTTATGTTTAATGGGACTGATTTCTAGATCCACAACACTATGTAATATATACAACATATTTCATGATTCATGGCATAACTTGCAGGAATATATGGGAATATATATGAAAATCCTACAATCCATGTTTATTCATAACCACAACTTGTCATTTTCCAATTTTAAGCATATTCATAATTAGATCTGATGGTTATCACAATTCACAGTTTTTTAAATAATTGATCTGATAGGCATAAAACATAGATTTGATTCAAACGAAATATATAAATCATTATAATTGTATTAGTAAATTTTCCATTCACCTTATAGCTTCCAATTTCTGAATTTTGAACACTTTTAGTCTTACAATCCACAAATTATTATAAATCTACAATTTTTCTAGAAAGGAGAAATTCTAGATCTGTAGAAATGTAAGAAAAATGGAAGAGAGCGAAGAAATCTATAGCTGGGCGTCCTCTTCCATTGAATCTATTAATATTCCCAATTCCATATGAATTTGATTTGATTTGGTATATGCATGAATATATTTTATTTAGAAATTAGGTTAGAAGAGGAAGAAAAATGTCAGAGCTTCACTGCCTTCATAGATTTGAATGGAAAAAGAGCGAGGTTCTACCCTTTTATTTATAGGGGTGGAAATGTCCTTGCACCGTTGGATTCATTTTAATTATCATCCGCCCATTCGTTTACAATATTATACACTTAAAACCCTAGACGTCAGTAGTGAGGTGGCTGGGTAATTATATATTACTATATATATGATATTCTATTTTATTTATTTTTTGTCCGTTTTCGTATTTCATCTGTAAATTTTTCATACGAACTCCGTTCGCGAAACTCCAAACATGGAAGTTGACCATAATTCCAAGACGAACGCGATGGTTAAAGTTTCATGGTCAAATTCCATCGCTTGTAGAAATTCCTATTTCTGAGATTCTAATTAAATAACTATTTATTGTCAAAATTCCGGGTTGTTACAGTTAAAGCACACACGACTTAGCTCATCACATGTTGAAACAGCCCACAAGTGTCGCCAATATATTCAGAGGAGAAACCCAACTGGGGTCACACATGCATGGTCATCATAGCTTGTCAAGCTGCTCTAAATAGCCTTAAAACCCAACATTTCATATCCCGGAGCTGCTCTGGAATTCGTATCCAGAAGAGTTCGTATCTGGTCCCCAACACTTCTTCAAAATCCATAAACTCCCACTTTTTCGTATCCCTCTCTCCTTGACACTTTGTATCCCAGAAAAAACTCCCAATTTTTGTATCAGCAAAGCAGTTTTCGTATCAGACCCTCGCCTCCTACTTTTCGTATCCCACTTCCATAACTCCTCAGATTTCGTTTCCTAACTCCACGTCTCTTATTTCGCATCCCACAACTTGGCTTATCCGGATACGAAATAAACCTGATACGAAATCAAGAAAGGTGGATATAAAAAGGAGAACAAAGTGGATAAGAAAAGGAGCTTTTCAAAGCTAATATGAAATTGGGCATTCTGTTGCGGATAAAAAGTGCAGTAATTCAAGACGGATACAAAGTGGAGCGAAAGAGGGAAGATTCAAAATAAAGCATGGAAAAGGGTCCAAATTTCAAAGAACGGAGCATAAATTTAGCTAAGTACCCAGGAGTCGTACCGATCCTGGGATCGGTATGACTCCCAAGATACAAAATTAGCAGATAGGTCTCATACTCCACCTATTCCCATATGCTCCGTTACTTATAAATACCCCATCACCTACAACATGAAAAGTGCTGGCATTTGGGTGATTTGACATTTTTTAAGGAATTCTTGATCTTTAGCACCATTAGAGCACCTTGAAGCTTTAGAAAGAAGAAATTGCATACTTCTCAAGGATTTGAACTCCCGGATAATAATGGAATTTCGTGAACAAGGGATATAGCTCTATATTTGGACTTAATAGAAGTTAATTACCATCATTACCTTTGTAATCACTTGTAATGATGATGTCCACTATTCTACTTTTACAAATAGTAAATAAAATTAGCAAAGCCTTTAAAGTGGATGTAGGTTCCTCACGAACCGAACCACTATAAACACTGTGTCATTTACTTCATGTATTTATTTTCCCTTGCAAAACCCCAGTTTTCGAGTATTTGGAACCCTTTAGGTGTTGTACCACTTTTTCATGTCAACATTCGGGTGCTTTCGCTGAGAGCAAAGAGTAAGCTTTCCTACTGTTTTTTTATTTAATTTTGGAAGTGCGACTTAAAGTCTCCTTCGACTTCCCTAACAAGTTTATTCAAAATGGTTAAGAAAGGAAAGAGTATTATGATCGAACCTCCTAACACTAATGCCGAAAAGGTTAAGAAAGGAAAGAGTATTACGATCAGATCTTCTATTACTACTATAGAACAGGAAAACTCTCCTCCGCAATAGGCAACTAAAGCTCTGACCGACATGGATATTGCCACCTCAGTTAATCCCGAGGCTCAATTCCTCAAGCTAAATAGGAAATTGAGGGAAATAACAAAAAAACTTTATGATTAAATTAAGTAGAACATCTTCTTGATGCCGAAAATCCAAGAAAATGCCAATCAAGACATCGCTCGCCTTCAAGCCAATAGAAATGCTCGACTTCCACTAAGTGTTTCAGAAAGCTCTTCTTCCAACACTTACCACGGAAACCGAATAAAATGGAAGAGGATGAATGACAATGGAATGATTATTATCATCAGTGAGGGAACGCGTTAACGCGATCGTTACAGGTTGGGTCCTGACGTCAATCCAAGGACTAGTGCCCAACCCTCTGCACAATAAAATCTAACTGTCTCAATTTCGAACTCCCAGCCTACGCTGCCATAGCAAATAAAACACCCGGCTTGAACTCCCACCAACCAACCTTCATGAATTCAAAGAAACGAGATTGACAATGTCCAAGATGATGACACTAACATCGCGCCCAAGGACGCAGACTCACATGGTGGACCACGACCATTGGAATCCAACGGAGATCCAACCTTAGGTTCTCACCGACATGATACATAGGATCGTGAGAGAATCTTGGAGACACACCAATAGTGTCAGTGAAACCTGTAATGACCAAAAATTTTGAAACCAATTTAAATTTGATTTTTTAATTAATTTTATAAGGATTTATGCTCGATTTTAAAATTCGATGATTTGATGTTATTTCCATAGCTTTACAAGGGAACATTTTTCAAATGATCCCAAAATTCGAAAAACCAATTTTATCCGATTCGTATCATGAAAAAATGGTAAGGTTCCAAACTTCATAATTTTTGGATTTTGTACGTGTGCGAAAAATAAACGCGTACCGGGTCAATTGGTCAAAATTAAGCGAAAACGCAATAAAAAATAAAAAGGAAGGTCAAACGAACTCCAAATTCGATGGGACCTATTTCGTTGGATTTGGCATTATAATTTATGTTTGGGTTCAAAATTTTGTGTCAAACGGAATCATCATGTGATCACACGAGCTATAGACGCGAGGCTGAACTAAAACGCGTTCACCATTTAGCTTAAGCCTTTAAGGTAAAAGACTCAAACGAGGTGTTCGAGCCCTCATGTTGTGTTTCTTCCTCCTCAATCTTGCCTTGACACCTCACTTATCCATGCGAGCTTCCCTTTAAAAAACTCTTTTCTTCCTTTCTTTTCTTTCTTTTTTTACTTTTCTCCTTAAACTCATCTTCTCCCCCAAGCTAGTAGCCATGGACGCACCCCCTACCTCCTCTACCTGAGCTATGTCTCACCTTATCCAATATCCTCTCCTCCCCTTGCGAAGCCCCTCTCCATCCCCTCTCCCTTGGTCGTGGCCTCCACCCCTTCCCAACATACCCAAAACCCCTTGAAAACCTTATTTTGCAAATAACACATCAATTTAAACCAAATCTCCACTGCCCCTTGCTCCTATACCCTACGCCTGGGCCCTACACCTATGCCTCCCATCTACAAAGACCAACAATTGATCCACCCCATAGTCGAACCCTCTAGGACCCCATACCCCCTTCTGTTTGCTCCATATACCCAAATTCGTGGGCGTATGCGCGTCTGTCGAGTTCAGAAACCCCGTAGGCTCAAAAATTCGGACACGTAAGATTTTGGAAAATTTTGTAGGCACTGGAGAAGTGTCGTAGTCGTGTGAGAGAGCATTCCTTCCATCTCTGTGAAAGATTGTAGAAGTGGAACCCATAGTGAGAAACCAAAACTAAGAAGAACTAATGTAATGTTAATCGTAGTTAGTGAATTTATATGATTATATAATGATTTATGGTTAATTATATAAGTTCATTATGATGGTTAATGATGATTAGCATGTTAAAAACGTCATTTTTATTTAATAAACATGTACTTTTTTAGGTATGTCACATTTAAATACAAACAATGTTGATTTGAAAACAATTTAAATCTTAAATGGTCTTAGCAAAGTTATTCACAATTACTGGTTAACGAACTTTAGTGTGAACATCTCTTGGGTATTAACATGTTAATCTTTTGATATATGTATATAAATAAATATATATAAATATATATATATATATATATCCACTGGTTGAATTTGCAATTAATATGTTGATTGATCAATCCATATAAGCATTATTGAATTAAGGCTTATACGGTGAATTCCACTTTGTATGTGGATTAGATGTTGTTTGTTGGTTGATTTAGTGTTATATGATACACTGATTGAAAATGACCAATAGTTGAGATTATTGGTCCATTGATTAAGTCTCCATAAATTAAAATGGATTTTAATGAATATTTTATTAATATAATAATGGAAAAAATTTTGAACTAAGCCCCTCAAAATAACTTATTGCAAAAATAGGTCTGTTTCATAACTTATTATGAAACTAAGCCTGTTTTAGTCAGTTCTGAGTTAGCCTTGCGCATTCTGAAAATGCCCATGAACAAATTTGTTCATGTGCGTTTTTAGAATACGCAACTTTTTTTTTTTGTTCATGAGCATTCTGAAAACGCACATGAATAAAATTGTTCATGAGCATTTTCTGAATGCGCATGAACAAATTTTTTTTAAAAAAATGCGCGTTCTGAAAATGTGCACGAACAAATTTGTTCATGCGCATTTTTAGAATACGCATGGTTATTATTCCTCGATAAAACATGCCTACTTTCATAATAAGTTATGAAACAGACCTATTTTTACAATAAGTTACTTTGAGGGGCTTAGTTCAAAAATTTGTCCTATAATAATAGGCTAAAAATAAAAGTTTGAATTTGATGTCCGATTTTGGATGGACACGGAGCTTATAAAATTACAATGAATATTCGTAACTGGAACAAATTGATTTGAATTAATTTTCATGTAATTATGGCTTATTCAAGTTTTATTTTCGAAATGAATAGTAACCGATAAAAGTGAAGTTCGGTTAGAATATCTAAGATGACTATTAAAAAATCTTTATTTACAAAACTTTCTTATTTATTTTTATTACGGACGTCAAAAAATTTTGGATTCAAAATAAATAAGTCATAAAAATAATATTATTTTAGTTATTTAAATAAAATTCCTATAGCATCCCTATTATATTTTGAAATATAAACGACCTCCCTCCCCAAGTTTCTTTTCAAACCCGGTCCCCTATTTTCTTAGTTACGTGTTTTTCACATAAAAATGCACTGTCAACTAAAAAAATATTCTAAATTCTGCAAATATTCCCAGAAGAGTATGGAAAAAAAAACTTGCATACATATGTGCAAGTATTCATAATAGTTGCACACATATAAGCAAGTATTCACAAAGCAGTTTATGTTGAAAAATCTTCGGGAATTCTTGCATAAATGCATGCAACTATTTTAAAATATTTGCACACATGTATGCAAATATTGCATGAAGGTTTCACGTTGAAAAGTATGTCTGCGTATTTTTGCACACATGTGTGCAAGTATTCTGAACAACCTGCATGCATATATGCAAATAAATATGAACTGATTTGCATGCATATGAATAATTGCACCCTTATATGCAAGATTTCTGTAATACTTGCGTGCCTGTATGCAAGAAAACCAACAAAGTTGCATGAATGATATACTTGCACAGATGTATGCAAGAAAATTCAAATATATGCATATTATTATGCATTTAACTGTAGTTTCGCTGTTTTCTGTTATGTTTTGTTTTTGATGCATTGTTTGATGGATTTTTGACCTGAAATTTTTGTCGAATCCATGTTTAATTTAAATATGAATTTATGTTTTTTTTTGTGAATTTTAAAAAAATAGGGACCTAATTTACAATAAGTTCTAGACCAAATATGAGCCTAATTTTGAAACTTAATAGGGAACTATGCCAAACAGACCCTATTATTATAGTACTTAAATATTGAAATAATTGATTTTGAAGTTGGAAAATTAAAATATGGCTTCTGGAAATTATTATTATTATTATATATATATTATATGATAAATAGAATATTTTTGAAACTATTCGACGTAATTTATTATATATGACGAGATATGGTCAAAATATAACTACTTGGGCAGTGGCAGTTCGCGAACATCAACTTGTAACTTTAAGCGCATGTTCCGGGAGATCCAACTGTTGGATTTTCCAAAAAATAGAATCGTCGGGTTTGTATTGAAAAGATATTTCCAATGATAACAAGAGTTTTAAAATCTAATGTTTATGTTTTGAGAAATATTCAAATCAAATTTGAATAAAAAAGCTCCAGAATGTATAATGGTCTGTAATCGAAAGTTATGAAAATGGACTATTTTTATATAAATGAAAATAAGGAAAAATAATTATAAATTATTGCAAATGATTTGAAAGTGGTATAAACCAATTATATACGGTTTTATTTGGTTAAGTAGAATTTGGCTAATTTTTTAATGGCTTTTATAATAATCTTTGTGAAATATTTTGAAATAGAGATTTTTTATTCATAAGTCGAATGTGATCCTTAGTTAAACCTTTTTACAACGTTAAAAGTGATTTTTGGAAAGCCAGGCAACTTAATTTAGTTGAGAATAAGATTTGAATCTTATGAAATGAGCACCAATTAAAGGAGACTTAATTGGTGGATTAATAATTTGATAAGGATTTTTGTTTTCACACGAATTACTCAAAAAGACCAGGTTCAACCCATTTCGAATAATTATATGACGATTAAAAGTCGAAGACATTGAAGAGGGGGAAGACCGAGAATCTTCACATCAATGGATTGCTTGCTGATGCCCTGGATATGGGTAGCTCCCTTGAAGGGGTCAAAGTGGCAGTGGTCCGGACGTACTTGTTGATTGTCCAGATATACATGGGCCTCTCTCCTTAATTGGATGAGGAATAAGGTATCTACATTTCATTCAGACCCAGAACGAACTTGTAAATGCAAGGTATGTCTGACATTGTATCTCATAACATAACTGATTAGTTGCTATTAATGATATATCTGTGGTGGCGGAGAATTTATTCTCTTAGCTCAACATCCTTCTTTGAGATGTATGAGCTCAAAGGTTATATTATTAATAGAAACTAATCATATGCATGAATTGACAATATGGCATGCTAAGTGTTGCGGGCAGATAGATTAAAGCTTTTGTTAAAAAGCAGAGCTTTGTTGTACGTTTAATCACGGGCTCACGCCCCCGAGATGAGCCAAAAGCAGATTGAAGGACCACATAGTGAGGACATACGTTTTCTTCTGGCTAAAAGAGATGTCATGCATGGAGCCCAAGCAATTTACTTATGTGGATGATGGAATCGAGTCCTCGAATGATGGTCAAACACAACCAGGATGACGGTCAACTACGACCGGGGAACATTATGTTCAGGTAGTTGCCTAACTCACCGAGAATTGGTGGGTTGGATCTACCGCTCCAAGGGCTCACCAGCATCTGGGTCCTGGGACATATGCTAGAGTGCCCCGAATCGGATAAGGAAGATCCTTTGCCCTGGTTCATGTTGGAATCCAACTACCAATATGAGACATTACAGTTTTAGTTGTAAACCTATACGGTGACATGATAGGATGATGTATTATGCCGTCTAAGATTGATACATTTATTTTCGATATTGTTTTCCACACTTAGACACTAATAATAATATCAAATTATTTTCTCGCATCAAGCATGTTTGGCCATTATAAGGTAAAACTCTATCCTTCGGTTTGCGCTTGCACTATGTGATGGGACTTGAGTCTTATAATAGCTTCATTTCTCAAAAAATATTGCATGGTTTTGTGCACAGGCATTCATGTGTAGTGAACTTGTTCCACATTATACGGTGTGGTCCTATGATATGCCTTACTTTAAAATAAGTTAAGAACAATTGTAGGGTTTCTTATACCAGTCTCATAACTGACACGTAGTTTTTTTCCCTCTACAAACTCGGGTGCCCATATTTTCTAACGGGAATCCTGTTTACTAGGCAATTATCATGTATCCTTTTGTATGTGTATGAAAGCTGATTTTGGACTTGAAGCTGGAGCAAGGAGTGGATGTTATTATGGACTCTCCCAGACATTATTATATTGACTACCTTTTTATCCCGCTATGTACTTATTCACTTGTTGAACCATTATGTATTGTAATGTCCCGACTTTTTCTAGCTATTGATATTTGATCTTAATGAGGAAATTAAAATGAAATATGCTACTTAACAAATTTAAATGATTTTGAACATATGTTTAAATATATGTTTGGATGAATATACAAATAATGTACATATTTAAGTTATGTTTAAACTTGATGAACGTAATATAAATATGCAACATTAAAACTATAGCTTGAAACATATTAGACGTATAACAATATGTATATGTGTGTACTTTAATACATATATAGTTAAACCTAAACAAATATGAAACATGAAATACATGCAAGGAAAGAGAGGCATGTTGTCACCTTAAAAATACAAAGGGCCTTGCAACAAAACAAAGACAAACAAGTGTACAAGGCAAGGGAAACAATTCAGCCATGTATACATGAACATACATTAAATATTATATACACAACATGTTTGACCCATTGACTAAAGGGTAAATATCCATATATGTAAAGACAAGACAAATTGCAAGTCATATGAAGAGAAATTAATAATGAGATTTGAGAGAAATAGTGTCACCAAAAATAGAGGAACATCACCTAAAAACATCTCATTTCAAAGCTTGCGCATATACATATTCCTCAGCAAAAATATCTAAATACTTAGTGACTAAGAGAACCATTTTATAATTCATGAAAAGAAAGAAGTATGATAAGAATTTAATGAAAGTATCGAAGGAGAATGTGTGCTTCTAGAAGCACAAACATATGACAAATTCATTGGCCAATTATCTAGAACAAACAAATATTCTTGCATGAGATTTTTCCCTTGAAACATGCCGTAGAAACTAAAACACGGGGTAAGGCTATTATAGAAAACACTGTAGTGAATGGGAGAGAAAAATGATTTTAGACACATGAGGTTTGGCTATAAATACCACACAAGAATCGACATTTTTCCTCCCAAACAAACACTAAGTTAAAAACTAAATACTGAAGTTCTTACTATCTGGAAGTTGGAAAGCATTCAAGTGAGTAATCCTCATCTAATTTCATTGTTTAATTCTTTACTGTAATCTGTTTTGTATACCTCAGTATATATGTCTTGATTTAGCTGCAAGTTCATGTTATGTTAACGCCATCATTCTGCCGATAAACAGTTAACAGTTGATGCTAGAAATCCTTGAATTACATTTGTTATAGTCTGTTATTTCATATATAAGAGAGTACTAGTACGTTGCATAAGTTTGTTGATAATTAATACCCTTAGCTTATAAACCTGCTACTGTGTTCTGTAAACACAGAACATTTGGACACTTGTTCTTAGAAATAAATCCTACCAAATTACTCACAGTAGGTTATGTAAAAGAAGAGATATAAGGTATATATTTACATATATTAGTAAATACAAACAAGAAGAAACATTGGAAATGAAAACATATTCAAGAAAACAAAAAACAGGAATGTTCTCTTTAAGCCCACTGTTAACATAAATAATGCAAAAACATCATTTGAATATATAAATGGAACCATGACACCAATTGATGTTTTTTAGTGGTAGTTTCATAAATTTTAACGCTATGGTGATCAAGAAATATTGAGATTTCGGAAAATGGGCTTCGATCAATTTCTGATGATCCGTTGGGTGAAATGACATGACGTGAAGCAGAGAGGAGCGTGAGAGATCCTAGATTATAGGAAAAATATATATAAAAATAAAGATTTTTCAAATACGTAGATTTTGAAAACGAGATGAAATTGGGGTTCATGGGTTGTTTTGGGTACGCGATGTTCTCGACGGAACTGCATCGCGACCGCGGCGTTAGGAGGCTTGGGTCTAAGGGGGATCAACGCCGGAGGAAGCTGACTTGGTGCGGCAGGAGTTGGACGGAGTTATGTTGGAGGAGGTGAGTGTAATTGGTGGTTTCTCCAATGAAACCCATTTTCTAGGATGAGGAAGAACACAATGAAAACACTGTAGAGGTTGAGGTTGTCGGAGCTGAAGGTGGTGGCGCAACCAAGAGGTGATGGGTGACACGAGGAGATGATCATAGGTGATCGATGGTGGCTCGAGTGGTTGTGCACATGCACGTGTATAGGTATGTGCATCAGTAAAAGGAAGGAGAAGTGGTACTGGGGTGGAGCGTGTGATTTTATGGTGAACGAGCGGTTGTGGCAAGAGATTTGGAAGGGTGGCACTTGGTACTTTGGTAAGTACCATGTGGTAATTTGGCAAAGGCATGAAAAGTGGGTGCGGCATCAGATTTTTGAAGAGAAAACACGGGTGCAGGCGAGGTGGTACTTGGTAAATTGGTAAGTACCAGGTGCTACTTTGGGCGGAGCAGAAATCATGAGTGCGGCATGGAGTTTTGGAGGCGGAGCATGGTGTTTTGAAACTTGGTACTTGATAAAGTGGTGCTACCAAGTGGAGATGTGGTACTTTAGCTGACGCATGGCATTTTAGGTGAATTTGCAGGCAGAACGCGATATTTTGGAAAGTGGTACTTGCGAAACTGGTACTTTGGTCAAAACACTAACGAATGAGATTTTGAACGAAGTTTTAAATTAAACCAAGTTCAAAATAAAAAAATAAAAAATGAAATAAAAATAAAAAAGAAATAAATAATTAAATAAAAAGAGAATTTTTATTTAAATTGCCATAGGCAAGTGGAAGTAAGAAAATAGCAAGAAGATTGAGTGCAGAAGTTTGACTAAAGCGGTTCAACGAGTTTGAAATTAGAAATATAAAGAAAATAATTTAAATAAATTATAAATTTAAATTATTTATAATTAATTAGGAGTAATAAAATAATTTACAAAGATAACTAGAGTATTAAACGTCGTATAAACCAAGCTGACAAAAAGGAGTAAAATACCGTGTGCAACGCACACATTTTGGTTTTTCGTTTATAAAAGATAATCAAATATCTGGATTTAAACAATACAGTCATATACCTTTTCTATTGGTTAAAGATCATTAAATAGAAAATGGATTATACTTAATCCAGTTTAGTTTAGACTGATAAAAAATTCTTTGAAGAAATGTTTTGGATCAAGTAAATATTAAAACGGTCTTAAGTGTCAACTGATAATAAAAGACATTACGTACATCGTTTCAAAGAGACTGGAATTTATATTCGACTTTGATTCGATCTATACGTTACATGGCAAGAATTATTGAAGATAATTGAAGACGGAGTTATGCAAGGGCTATTTTTATAGAATAGTGCCTTCGGTTCATCCTGTTCTTGGATGACTTGTAATGACGAATGTCTGACAGAGTATTTCTTGAAAAACTCACAAAAATTTAATCTTACAAACGTACCATAGTTGGTAGTGAAGGGGGACGCTTCTCTAGCTTAACTGCTAGGGTATTTTTGTGGACGTCAACTAGTGAATTGACGGATTTGACGATGTGGCATTCAAAGTGAATGGTGACCAGATGTTCTGCAAGATAAACGTAGCCTCAAAGCCTCATCAACATAGAAAGACAGAAATCGGGCAGGTAGCATGGCTAGGTGGGTCATTCCCAAGCAAGGTGTATTGTCACCAATCTAGATAAAATACTTATTTGTTCTTCTTTCGATTCTGTATCCCCCGACGGTGGTCGCGAAAAAAAGCCAAAAGGGTGACAATATATTCGATACACTCAAGTTAAATGAATGATCGGTCATGTGTGGCCAGGTTGCAAGACGTTCTCGTTGAACCCAGTGTAATCCCTCTAGAGTACACTGATCGGCAGGTGGTCCCATACCATGTTTGTTGGAATCCAATCTCCAATATGAGTCCGTGGTTTTCGATTTTATATTATATATGGAGCGTGAGATGCAAGCGTTCCGCTAGATGGTTATTTATTTGATACGAACTACTATAATATCAGATGATTTTGATATCAAAGATATTTTGGGTTATAGTAAGGTAAAAACCGTCCATGTTTTTGTATGGGCTGGTCTTACTATTATCTTTTCTTTCAAAATGTTTTTGAAAGGTTAAACCAATTGTTCTGTATCTCATGAGGGACAAACCCGTTCCGATTTTACGGTGTGGTCTTGTGAGATATACTGTACTAATCAAGCTGTGTCTAAAAATTCGTCTACTCATACCAGTCCCCCGACTAACCCAGAGTTTATTTTCTGTGTTTTCCTGAACTCTTGGGTAGACAATTGATCCAAGTGACTAACGGAACCCTTTGAAGTATTATGGAGTACAAGACCAAGAACCCGTATAGTAGCTATATCTATCTTTAATTATCCAGTTTAAGTATCTGTATTAAACTAGTAATCATGAATGATGATGTGTTATGATGATGATGTACTACGATGATGTACTATCATGTTGTACTATAATGTATCAAACCCTGTTATGTAATATATTATGTATTTTGTGAAATCCCGCTGTGAGATTCTGATGTTCAGATGTTTCCTTATTCTTCTATCCTATTAGTTCTATCTTTCCTATTCATCCTCTAAATTCTTTCTATTAACTGCCAGAGTTCGATACTTGGGTTTTTGACAAGTAATACAGGATTTCATGTTACTATTGAAAATTCGAGCATTGAAATTTTCTCGGCCGTTATAGTTGGTATCAGAGCTATTGGTTGAGTGGCAACCTTGGATTTTGGTGTAACTCCGTAGAGATTGGGTTAGTAACACCCTAGATTGAGTTTGGGTAAGTATTGAGAGAGCATATTTTGAAAATTTAAACTATAAAGTAAATTGTATACTTAGCATAGGACAACTAGAGTTATCAACTTAGGTCATCGTTAAATAAATCTTCCGATTAAGATTTGATTATCAGACTAGTATATCAGAAAATTGAAAATGAGTTCACAAGGAAGAAGAGACCGAGGAGTAAGTGGGACCACCACGGTAACCAATGGAAGGAACCAAAGGATTAGGGTCAACCTCGGGATGAGTCAAATAGAGTTAAAATTGAATTGAAAGGTATCTTAAATTTTAATAAGTGGAGTTAAATTAAGGTCAGCCCAGGATAAATTCAATAACGTTAAATTAGATTTAGAGTGATATCCAATGAATAAAATTGGTATTTCCCGGGAGTAAAAACCAGACTTAAGTTATTAGTTGGATATAGACCCATGTGAGTTAAGTAGCTGATTTTGTAACAAAATCAAAATTTTGGATTTCAAAAATTAAGACAACTAAATTCAAATTGAATAAGTAGTCAATCCGTAAGGTGGGGAAGATAGTTATGGATGTGTTTGACTTTAGTTAAAACTAAAATCTATGCGTGACTCTTTAATTTCGGGGATGAAATTCTTTTAAGGGGGGGTGGACTGTAATATCCCGAATTTTTCTAGCTTTTGATATTTTATTTTAATGAGGAAATTAAAATGAAATATGGTACTTAACAAATTCAAATGATTTTGAACATATGTGTAAATATATGTTTGGATGAATATACAAATAATGTACATATTTAAGTTATGTTTAAACTTGATTAACATAATATAAATATGCAACATTAACACTATAACTTGAAACATATTAGAAGTATAACAATATGTATATGTGTGTATACTAATACATATATGGTTAAACAATAAACAAATATGAAACATGAAATACATGCAAGGAAAGAGGGGCTTGTTGTCACCTTAAAAATACAAAGGGCCTAGCAACAAAACAAAGACAAACAAGTGTACATGGCAAGGGAAACAATTCAACCATGTATACATGAACATACATTAAATAGTATGTACACAACATGTTCGACCTATTGACTAAAGGGTAAATATCCATATATGTAAAGACAAGACAAATTGCAAGTCGTATGAAGACAAATTAAATAATGAGATTTGAGAGAAATAGTGTCACTAAAAATAGAGGAACATCACCTAAAAACATCTCATTTCAAAGCTTGTGCATGTATATATTCCTTAGCAAAAATATCTAAATACTTAGTGACTAAGAGAACCATTTTATAATTCATGAAAAGAAAGAAGTATTATAAGCTTTTAACGAAAGTATGAAAGGAGAATGTGTGCTTCTAGAAGCACAAACATGGGACAAATTCATTGGCTAAATATCTGGAATAAACAAATATTCTTGCATGAGATTTTTCCCTTGAAACATGCCGTAGAAACTAAAACAAGGGGTAAGGCTATTATAGAAAACACTGTAGTGAACGGGAGAGGAAAATGATTTTAAACACATGAGGTTTGGCTATAAATACCACACAAGAATCTACATTTTTCCTCACCAACGAACACTAAGATAAAAACTAAATACTGAAGTTCTTACTATCTGGAAATTGGAAAGCATTCAAGTGAGTTAACCTCATCTAATTTCATTGTTTAATCCTTTCTGTAAACTGTTTTGTATACCTCAGTATATATGTCTTGATTTAGCTGCAGGTTCATGTTATGTTAACACCATCATTCTGCCGATAAACAATTAACAGCTGATCCTAGAAATCCTTGAATTACATCTGTTATAAACTGTTATTTCATATATAAGGGAGTACTTGTATGTTGCACAAGTTTGTTGATAGTTAAAACCCTTACCTTATAAACCTGCTACTATGTTTGTAAACACATAACATTTGGGCACTTGTTCTTAGAAATAAATCCTACCAAATTATTCACAGTAGCTTATGTAAATGAAGAGATATAAGGTATACATTTACATATGTTAGTAAATACAAACAAGAAGAAACATTGGAAATGAAAACATATTCAAGAAAACAGAAAATAGGAATGTTCTCTATAAACCCACTGTTAACATGAAAATTCAAATAATGCAAAAACATGATTTGAATATATAAATGGTAACATGACACCAAATGATTATTTTTAGTGGTAGTTTCATAATTTTTAATGCTATGGTGATCAAGAAATATTGAGATGTTCGGAAAATGGACTTTGATCAATTTCCGGCGATCTGTTGGGTTAAATGACATGACGTAAAGTAGAGAGGAGCATGAGAGATCGCAGATTATAGGAAAAATATAAAAAAAATATTTTTCAAATATGTATATTTTGAAAACGAGATGAAATTAGGGTTTATGGGTTGTTTTAGGTACGGGATGTTCTCGACGGAATTACATAGCGACGATGGCGTTTGGGGTCCGAGGGGGGGGGGATCGACGCCGGAGGAAGCTGACTTGGTGTGGCAGGAGTTGGGCGGAGTTCTGTTGGAGGAGGTAAGCATAGTGGGTGGTTTCTCCAATGAAACCCATTTTCTACGATGAGGAAGAACACATTGAAAACACTGTAGAGGTTGAGGTGGTCGGAGCTGAAGTTTGCGGCGCAACCAGAAGGTGATGGGTGACGCGAGGAGATGCTCAGAGGTAATCGATGGTGGCTTGAGTAGTTGTGCACGTGCACATGTGTAGGTGTGTGTATAAGTAAAGGAAGGAGAAGTGGTACTGGGTGGGGCTATGTGATTTCATGTTGAACGAGCGGTTGCGGCAAGAGATTTAGGGGGTGGCACTTGGTACTTTGGTAAATACCAGGTGGTATTTTGGCAAAGGCCGGAAATGTGGGTGCGGCATCAAATTTTTGAAGAGAAAACACGGGTGCAGGCGAGGTGGTACTTGGTAAATTGGTAAACCAGGCGGTACTTTGGGCGAAGCAGAAATCATGAGTGCGGCATGGAGTTTTGGAGCGGAGCATGGTGTTTTGAACCTTGGTACTTGGTAAAGTGGTACTACGAAGTGGAGATGTGGTACTTTAGCAGGCGCATGGCACTTTGGGTGAATTTGTAGGCAGAACGCGATATTTTGGAAAGTGGTACTTGCGAAACTGGTACTTTGGTCAAAACGCTAACAAATGAGATTTTGAATGAAGTTTTAAATTAAACCAAGTTCAAAATAAAAATATAAAAAAATAAGGATGGCGGCTCCTGGTTCTTTCCCTTTCTCTAGGTGTCTTCACTCGAATTTTCTTTCTTTCTTTACTAAATCAAAGAATGAATCTCTAATTTCAATTGTCGATGGGAGTAAGAAGGGAGTCCATAATCTTCTTGGCGATTCCTTTGGGAATTCGTTATCAAGAAAGAAACCTAGTATCTGGAATTGTTCTACAAGACGATTATGCTTCAGATGTGGAGGATCTAATCATATAGTGCAAGATTGCAGAAATAAGATTCGATGCTTGTTTTGCGATGGATCGGGGCGTCGAATGTCTTCCTGTCCAGAGTATTACAGAGGAAATTTGGGTTTCGAGTTTATGCACTCCAATTGTTTGTGTTTATGTCAGAAGATTATTTCTTTTATAAATCTTTTTGAACTGGTGGGTTCCAATCAGAAGGACGAAGGAGAGTATATGCTACTTCTGTTGGTTTTGCATATTGAGGGATTAGTGGATGGATTGCTGTGGCACAAGAAGGTATCCAGTACTTTTGTTAATGCTGTTTTTTCCTCCTTTGTCTCGATCGCTCGAGAGGAAGGAGCCTGCTTATTATTTTCGTTTAAATTTCATGAATTTGAGGAAATTTTTTTCTGATTCGGTTACAAAGTATAAGAAGAAGGGGTTTATGCTGTTGAATGAGATTATGATGCATTTTGTTTGTATTAGTACTGCTGTGAATTGTGTTCGAGGTGATGCTGCATTTATGGACTATTTGAAAGGAGAAGATGATATGTCTATGAGATCTGAGAGGCTTTCTAGTTAGTTAGGTATTGATTCAGTGAGCGACGTGGATTGTGTCACAATGGGTGGTATGGATAATATTTGTAATGCAGATAATGAGTTTTATGAGGGTTCTTTGATTAGTGTAGATGAGATGGTGGTTTTGTCTGAGAGGATCTTGGTAACACAACGCTTAGATCCGTTGCTTTTTGATCCTTTTGTTCAGAAATGTGATGGTATTTCTGAGAGTTTGTTAGTTGCTGACAGGGGATTTGAGCCGTTGAGGGTTGGTATGGAAAAGGAGTTGATGCTGGCTTTAGATGCTGTGGATGGACAATGTTCTGATACAGTAAAGTATTTAGATTTCTCTTCTGATATTGGCAAATCATTTAAGGTTGATGGCAGTAGAACTGCGAGAGATTGGAAGTTGTTTAACAACTTGGGTGTTTTTTCAAAGCATGGTTCTGATGCTCATATGGTTAAGAGGAGAAGAAATTCAACCGTCATAAAAAAGGATCTCTAGTCGTTTATGAATACGGGGATCTGCAGGAATTCGATGCTTTCAGGTTTGAGTATCAATCGGGACTCTCGCTCTCACTGTGATTCATTAACTGAGGCGCTTAGTCAGGTTGGAGTTCCTGTATCGGATGGATTGAAAGAGGATAATGGCGAAAAATCTTTTGTTGGTGACATGACTATTTCTTCGACTAGGAGGAGCAGACGCAGGAGAGTTTATCCCAGATCAGGCTTGTTACGTCGTAGCAAACGTATCAGATATTATACTGTTTATCATGATAAGTTTCCGTGATAGGATGTTGGTTGGTATTGGATCTCTATGTTTTGCTGAGGAGGTTCCTAGTATGCTGATTTGGTCTGGAGTAGGTTTTCAAGGTGGAGTTCATTGTGATGGGATCTGTATATTTGTGGTTGATAATCTCTTCTTATGTTTTTTGTTGTTTTTGTTTTTGGCGAAGCTTGCCATAGCTCGTATCATAGCTTGTGTTTGTTGTTTTCTTTGTTTTTTAGACAGATAGTCCGTTGTTGTAATTTTTTTTCTTAAATATATATATGTGTGCTCTCTTCTTTCTAGAAGATCACACATTTTTCTTTCAAAATAAAAATAAAAATATAAAATATACTAAAAATATAGAAGAAATAAATAATTACATAAAAAGAGAATTTTTATTGAAATTGTCATAGGCAAGTGGAAGGAAGAAAATAGCAAGAAGATTGAGTGCAGAAGTTTGACTAAAGAAGTTCAACGAGTTTGAAATTAGAAATATAAAGAAAATAATTTAAGTAAATTATAAAATTAATTTTTTTTATGATTAATTAGGAGTAATAAAATAATTTACAAAGATAACTGGAGTATTAAATGTCGTATAAACCAAGCTGACAAAACAGAGTAAAATAGCGTGTGCGACGCACACACTTTGATTGTTCGTTTATAAAAGATAATCAAATATTTGGATTTAAACAATACAGTCATATACCTTTTCTGTTGGCTAAAGATCAATAAATAGAAAATGGATTATACTTAATGCAGTTCAGTTTAGATTGATAACAAATTCTTTGAAGAAATGTTTTGGATCAAGTAAATATTAAAACAGTCTTAAGTGTCAACTGATAATAAAAGACATTACGTACACCGTTTCAAAGGGACCGGAATTTATATTCTACTTTGATTCGATCTATACATTACGTGGCAAGAATTATTGAAGATAATTGAAGACGGAGTTATGCAAGGGCTATTTTTATAGAATAGTGCCTTCGGTTCATCCTTTTCCTGGATGACTTGTAATGACGAATGTCTGATAGAGTATTTCTTGAAAAACTCACAAAATTTTATTTTTACAAACGTACCATAGTTGGTAGCGGAGGGGGACGCTTCTCTAGCTTAACTGCTAGGGTATTTTTGTGGACGCCAATTAGTGAATTGACACGGATTTGACAATGTGAAATTCAAAGTGAATGGTGACCAAATGTTCTGCAAGATAAACGCAGCCTCAAAGCCTCATCAATCAGGAAAGGCAAAAATCAGGCAGGCAGCATGGCAAGATGGGTCATTCCCAAGTAGGGTGTATTGTCACTAATCTAGATAAAATCCTTATTTGTTCTTCTTTCGATTCTGTATCTCCCGGGAATTTCGGTGGTCGCGACAAAAAGCAGAAAGTGTGACAATATATTCGATACACTCAAGTTAAATGAGTGGTCGGTCATGTGTGGCCGGGTTGCAAGACGTTCTTGTTGAACCCCAGTGTATTTCCTATAGAGTACACTAATCGGTAGGTGGTCCCATACCTTGTCTGTTGGAATCCAATCTCCAATAAGAGCCCGCAGTTTTCGATTTTATATTATATATGGAGCGTGAGATGAAAGCGTTCAGTTAGATGGTTATTTATTTGATACGAACTATGTAACACCCCACATCTACTAGTGTTACTCACAAAGGGAATGCACTAAGTTCTGTGGAGCATTTAGGGTAAAAGATGCAGATAAAATTACAAGATAGACAAAAATTAAAACAGCGGAAAATAAAACTTTGCTTTATTGATAAAATAGTTTGTACAACGATTTCTTTACAATATTAGAGTATCATCTGTCGTACAAAATAAAGAAGCATAAAACAACATTTATATTTCCCAATGTAGCAAGAGCCAGCCATAACATCTGAAAAGAGAATCCAAGCAAAACTTCGACAAATCTTCAAGCTGGAAAAGAGTGACAGTCCAACTTAACCTGAGCTATACTATTCCCTCCTTTACTACCTGGGGGGGGGGGGAACGGATGAAAAGAAGACGAAAGAAAAACAGAGTCAGACATAAAGTCTGAGTAAGTTCAGTTACTTCTAGCATGTGAACATGGAAAAACAAAACGACATGAATTAACTGAATACAAGATAACACCATGATGATAGGATCAGCAAGATTAGACAAGATTAACACAAGATTATGCTAAGATAAGATAAACTGGATATGCTCTAATACTTTCGCCGCTTCGCAATTTCCTTGTTATACTGGTATCTATATCTCTGCACCACCTAACTAGTGTCCCAACTAGTAACGATAACGTAATCCCAATTCCTGTAGTTTCCATTGCCTTCAGGCATACATTTATTATTTATTACCTAGATCTAATCTAGGGTTTTCTATCAAGTGCTTTCTAGATTCAACTAGAGTTTACGCTATCTGCTGAACGCTGCTCGGATTCAAGGTTTATACCACCTAGTCCAACTAGGGATTATGCTACCTGTCGAACGATGCCCCCAAGTCTAGGACACACTACCTAGAGTGGTATATGTTCCTAGACTTCCCCATGCATGTATCGCGAATCGTTGTCGCTTGTCTAGATGCACATGTCCTGTAATGTGCGGCCCGAGTCCTGTGGCAGGGAAAATCAAGAAACACCGAACTCGGTCGGGAGCTTTCAGATATCTGCCGATGCAGATGCTAAGGTCTGTTTTTATTCCAGTGGCTATGGTCCCACTTGACCCCTCCCTCAACTAATGAAAGACACACCTTGAAAAATGAGAACTATATGCAGGCCCCCTATGCCCCACTAATCTATGGCCATTCACAACCGCAACCATAACTAGATAGCAAGTATATGGTCCGTAGGAGTTCTCCGCCTTCCCGCTTCACGTATCTCGATTGACTGAAGATGGATGGTAGACGACGAGTTGCTATCACAGGGCTACCGGTTTCTCGCCGAATCACGCTGGTCCATCCTAGTCTTTAGGTTGCCATATTTTGCAACCAAGGCATACCCTTGGTTCTTCTAACGTAGACCTTAACCTCTGTGAGCCCAGGAGGATCATCTGCAGCCTCACAGAGGGATACCAATAGTACCCTTACGTCCTCTCAAAGCCTCGGGCTTCGTAACCCAATTCGTTGGAGCCTTCGATTTAATCAGACGGACGTTCACTCCTTCCCGTGTTATACTAAGAATTACTACTTAGTTTTGCAAACTAAGGTTTACCACTTAGTTTCCAGAATCGTTGTTTTCTTAACTAAGGTTTACTACTTAGCTCCTTTTAACTAAGGTTTACTACTTAGTTCTCTTTCTCGTCAATTTGGATTGGTTAAGTGTCATTAGTTAATTCAAGCTAACTTAACCCTCTTCATTTATCCTGTTAAACTGGTTAAGCGTTATCAGTAATTCATGTTGACTTAACCCTACCACAAACCAAGTTATATTGGTTAATTATTTCTTATTACTTAACCCTACCCATTCATCCTGTATCGGTTAAGTGTTCCTTTTTAACTTAACCTTGCCCATCTGTTTTTAACTAACATTTTATTAATGGTTAAGTATTGTCCATTCATGTTTTAGACTTAACCCTATTCCTTTATCACAATCTGATGGTTAAGTGTTCAAGTTTACTTAACCCTATGGTCTAGTCCAGCTAACATATCAATTTGGCTAAGTGTATTAAATTTTACTTAGCCCCAATCTCTAGTCTAGTTAACATGTTAATTTGGATAAATGTATTAACTTTACTTAACCCCACCTTCCAGTCTAGTTAAAATGTTAATTTGGGATAAGTGTTTTCTTAGTTACTTAACCCCTACAAATCTTGTCTTGTTACGATGTGAAGTTTGGTTAAGTGTTCCTATGGACTTAACCCTCCCATTCTAGCTTAACTGTGTTAAGTTGGTTAAGTGTTCCTATGGACTTAATCCTCCTATTCTAGCTTAACTGTGTTAAGTGTCTGTATGAACCTAACCCCACCCATCGGTTTGGTTATCATGTTAAATTGGTTAAGTGTATTAGTTAACTTAACCCTACCATTCTTGTTCTAGCTTTAACTAAATAAATTAAAGCCGCGACCACTCACAGTAGACAGATATTGTTGCGATTACTGGATGTGCCGGTTGGTTCGGGGCAGGTTTACATCGCAACTCAGTCTAACCTCGGGTTATGCATATTCGTGTTTTCTAAGTTCAAAGGGTTTTGATTAATTTTCAAATTAGGTTTAGAAAGTAACCATCCCGTCCGTCGGATCAGTTAGGGATAGCCAGGGAGAGCAGGAAACTTGTATTTTCCAAACCCAAGCCTAGACACTATCCTCTCTGTCACCCTAGAACTTTCTGGTGTATGTATTATTAAAAGAGATGTCATTAATAAACCTTTCCTTTGTATATATATAAATTGTTAACAATTTATCCTCAATGTTTAATCATTTATCCTCAAAGTCCATTTTCCCTTTATAAATAAATTTGGCCTATACCATATACATTTGTCATGCCCACTAATGGACTTATATTCTAGGCCCAAATCTTGATTTGCTTATCTTATAGTTTATAGCAATTTAGATCCAACATCCTCATTTACAGTTCATGCCAAAAACTAGATTTTATATTCTAGTTTACAGTTTATGCCAAACTAGATTTCATATTCTAGTTCACCGTTTATGCCCAAAACTTAATTTGCATACCAACTACCTACTTTGTGGCCCATTTAACCATTTACCATTTACGCCCAATGTATGTAAATTATTCACAATTATGCGAATATACTTATCATGCTTAATTTAGCCACCAATTCTGATTTAATATTCTAATTTCAGTTCATATCAAAACTAGACTTGTTATTCTAATTTTCATCTTAATAGTCATGCTATAATGCATGTTCCCAAATTATGCCAATTTCCAAGTTTAGTCAATTTCATGTTTTTCCCAAAACGTATTCCCATCGTTCGTAAAATCGTGATTCAACCCAGTTTATAAATAAATCTAGATTCGTGGATCAAAGGGAATGAACCAAAATGTCATGAAAGAATAGACATAATAACTGGCATAAGATGATAATTCACAGACATATAGATCTGCAAATATTACGATATGAAAAGGGTTGAATAGTATAGGTTCAAGAACATGGGTAGACCTAACTTAATAGGTAAATTCCCAAGATCAAGATCCAAGGATAACTAGAAATAGAAAGTCAAGCCTAGATCCAATATAATGCCAGTTTGGGGTTCAACATGGTTTTGTAACTACAGTGTCATGGGCATAAATAATAACCTTATATCCATAGTCATAGGCAACAAATCCTCATAGTTAATGAATCACAGTCATAGGCGATGCTCATAGTCAAAGGAAAATAATTATCACAGTCATGAGTCACAGTCATAGGCATTGTTCATAGGCAATGTTCATAGTCAAAGAGGCATATGGTTTTAAGGTCCATAGTTTCATAGTCACAGTCTTATTGGTCATCGAACCATAACAGTTCTTAATTAGGTCCAAATATATAAGCACTGATTCGAATAGAGAGATTTGGCATATTCTTTTATTCTTTTAATTTCATGTCACGAATAGAGAAAACGTTCAAATCTAAAAAGTAATCGACTTACAGAGATTATATTAGATTCATAGAAAAACAATCGTTGAAGTCGTTTGAATCCTCACTTGAATCCTAGCTTGTTTTGAGTCTCCTCTTGAAAGTCTTGAGCAACATTTCCTCGTCTTGGTTTATTTTACATATTATTTTATTTATTATTTAATTTAGAGGAGGAGAAGAAGCCATGTCCACCAAGAATCTTTGCAGCATAAGGTTAGAGAAGAATTGTGAATAGAGAAGGAGACTAGGGGCTGTTTATATAGGATTAGGCGGACGAATCTTGGCAGAAAATGAGACCAGGTACATCAGAATGCACCTAGTCCCAAAAGTGGGTTTTTGCACCCAGGTCGACACCCATGTCGACTGGGCAGTCGACCTGGTCAGGGGGAGGTCGACTACCCAGTTGACTCCCCAGTCGACCTGGGTTCTGGGCGGGAATTTTCCCGCCCAGCCCACTTCTGGGTTTGAATTCGAATTTCGAATTCGAATTTCGAGCTGTTTTCGACTCTGAAAATTCCTGAAACTTCGGAGGGTCATATCTCCCTCATACGGACTCCGATTCTCGCAAACTCAGACTCGTTTCCAAGCAGAATTTCGAGTCGAACGCAATGTCTTAACCCGTTTCCCTTGATTTTGAATTTAAAATTTAATTCTGCCTTGATTTTTGAATCCTAGTGTTACAAAATTACGGGGTGTTACATTCTCCCCTTCTTAAAAGGATTTCGTCCCCGAAATCTTTAAGTTAGGAAGAATGTGTCCTACCATCCAATCACCCATCTACTCAACCATTCAATCACAGGCATTCATTGTCCTTAAACGGATTTCTAATGTTTTCATGTTCATATGCATAGTGTGTGTATATGTCTTTATCTAATGCAAAATCAGGCGGTCTACTGATTCAGTTGACCTCCTTAATGCGAATCATGTCAGTGCCATGCGTCCAATCATGTATGCAACACCCCTAGTTATGTAAATACTACATGTGTGCATAGCCATTCATCCATATGCAACATCCATATGATGACATATCAAGCTCAACCTACAAACAAATATATATCTGTAAATGCAAAATGAAAGCGTCCGAACTGATCTAGTGCCTAATACGTATGTATATGCATTCACGAGCAATCATTAGCAACCACTCGCAACCATCAACCATAACATGTTTCAAATACATGTTTACATCCAAAAGAGTTTCTACCTAAGGATCGAAGATACGACCTAGAGGATATACTTTGGAAAGAGAGAAACAATTATGCGTAAAGCTCCTACAAAATAAAAATAAAAAAATAAAATCAAGGATGCACCCTTAAGGAAAAGGGTATGATGCTAGTATCTATCCTTCTTGAGCTTTACTCCACTGTATCTTAACTAATTTAACTTCACGATTGTGAAGTTTCTGACCTCCATTTCCAAAATAAACAGATGTCAATCATGGTACCAAGTGTATGTACTAAGATGATTAGAGGTCTCCCTCTTATCCACCATGCCTAACTATAAGGGTCGAAAGGTCACTACGTGCTTTTTAGAGTGCATGCCACAACTATTCTTCTCTCACGCAAACCATCCTAGTCGAACTCGACATTCCTCAAGTACAAGCCCCAAAGGCCTAAACCAATATCAGACAAGCACCCAAGGAATATCTCCTCCGAATTTAGAAGATCTACGTGAGATGATATAAGCAAACTCGATAGATATTCTCAAATCCCTACTAACCAAAAATAAAATGGTCGGACCACCAATTGGATTTGAGACTCTAGTGGGATCTTTCTACTATACAAGTACTATGGTGCAGAGACTCGACTATGGAAGTGGATATGAACAAATGTGAAGCGCTAAAACCAAAGGAAAGAGTACGAACAGCAAAACTAGACTCTTCCAACAGAACTTTACTACCTTTCTCCTAGGTACGCTTGGTGGCGAAGGTAAGTACTTGCCCTTCTGAAAATCTTGTCCTTTGCCCTTAATTACATGCCCTATTACACCGTAGTAAAGATACTTCCTCTTGTCTTAGGTTTTATAATTCCTTCCTCCTTTGTGAGCTAAATCTACATCCATGAATTCCTCATCCTCTTCCGTGTGTAGTCATGTTGACAAATCTCTCGAAAGCTGCTTCCATCGTACAGAAAACCCTATAAGCTTGAAAGAAAACTGGCCGTAGGTGAAACAACTACGGCTATGGATGGAAGCCAGGCACGACTTCGCCCATCGATGAGGTTACCTCCCAGAAAGCCAGGAACCCAGAGACTCAAGAAAGAAGGAGACAAGAATTCAAACAGAGGAAGAGAAGATAGTGCGTATGGCTTTGGGGAATATGCCTTTAAAACAAATCTTTTCTCTTGAAAATGCTTCTTTTAAAACCGTTTTGAAAATAATTTTTCAAATCCTTTATCTGATCTGGTAACCTTCAGCTCTGATACCACGTGTAACACCCCACATCCATTAGTGTCACTCACAAAGGGAATGCACTAAGTTCTGTGGAGCATTTAGGGTAAAAGATGCAGATAAAATTACAAGACAGACAAAAATTAAAATAGCGGAAAATAAAACTTTGCTTTATTGATAAAATAGTTTGTACAACGATTTCTTTACAATATCAGAGTATCATCTGTCCTACAAAATAAAGAAGCATAAAACAACATTTATATTCCCCAATGTAGCAAGAGCCAGCCATAGCATCTGAAAGGAGAATCCAAGCAAAACTTTGACAAATCTTCAAGCTGGAAAAGAGTGACAGTCCAACTTAACCTGAGCTATACTATTCCCTCCTTTACTACCTGGGGGGGGGGGGGGGGACGGAAGAAAAGAGGACGAAAGAAAAACAGAGTCATACATAAAGCCTGAGTAAGTTCAGTTACTTCTAGCATGTGAACATGGAAAAACAAAACGACATGAATTAACTGAATACAAGATAACACCATGATGATAGGGTCAACAAGATTAGAAAAGATTAACACAAGATTATGCTAAGATAAGATAAACTGGATATGCTCTAATACTTTCGCCGCTTCGCTATTTCCTTGTTATACTGGTTTCTATATCTCTGCACCACCTAACTAGTGTCCCAACTAGTAACGATAACGTGATCCCAATCCCTGTAGTTTCCATTGCCTTCAGGCATACATTTATTATTTATTACCTAGATCTAATCTAGGGTTTTCTATCAAGTGCTTTCTAGATTCAACTAGAGTTTACGCTATCTGCTGAACGCTGCTCGGATTCAGGGTTTATGCCACCTAGTCCAACTAGGGATTATGCTACCTGTCGAACGATGCCCCCAAGTCTAGGACACACTACCTAGAGGGGTATATGTTCCTAGACTTCCCCACGCATGTATCGCGAATCGTTGTCGCTTATCTAGATGCACATGTCCTGTAATGTGCGGCCCGAGTCCTTTGGCAGGGCAAATCAAGAAACACCGAACTCGGTCAGGAGCTTTCAGATATCTGCCGATGCAGATGCTAAGGTCTGTTTTTATTCCAGTGGCTATGGTCCCACTTGACCCCTCCCTCAACTAATGAAAGGCACACCTTGAAAAATGAGAACTATACGCAGGCCCCCTATGCCCCACTAATCTATGGCCATTCACAACCGCAACCATAACTAGATAGCAAGTTTATGGTCCGTAGGAGTTCTCCGTCTTCCCGCTTCACGTATCTCGATTGACTGAAGATGGATGGTGGACGACGAGTTGCTATCACAGGGCTACCAGTTTCTCGCCGAATCACGCTGGTCCATCCTAGTCTTTAGGTTGCCATATTTTGCAACCAAGGCATACCCTTGGTTCTTCTAACGCAGACCTTAACCTCTGTGAGCCCAGGAGGATCATCTGCAGCCTCACAGAGGGATACCAAGAGTACCCTTACGTCCCCTCAAAGCCTCGGGCTTCGTAACCCAATTCGTTGGAGCCTTCGTTTTAATCAGACGGACGTTCGCTCCTTCCCGTGTTATACTAAGAATTACTACTTAGTTTTGCAAACAAAGGTTTACCACTTAGTTTCCAGAATCGTTGTTTTCTTAACTAAGGTTTACTACTTAGCTCCTTTTAACTAAGGTTTACTACTTAGTTCTCTTTCTCGTCAATTTGGATTGGTTAAGTGTCATTAGTCAATTCAAGCTAACTTAACCCTCTTCATTTATCCTGTTAAATTGGTTAAGTGTTATCAGTAATTCATGTTGACTTAACCCTACCACAAACCAAGTTATATTGGTTAAGTATTTCTTATTACTTAACCCTACCCATTCATCCTGTATCGGTTAATTGTTCCTTTTTAACTTAACCTTGCCCATCTGTTTTTAGCTTACATTTTATTAATGGTTAAGTATTGTCCCTTCATGTTTTAGACTTAACCCTATTCCTTTATCACAATCTGATGGTTAAGTGTTCAAGTTTACTTAACCCTACGGTCTAGTCCAGCTAACATATCAATTTGGCTAAGTGTATTAAATTTTACTTAGCCCCAACCTCTAGTCTAGTTAACATGTTAATTTGGCTAAGTGTATTAACTTTACTTAACCCCACCTTCTAGTCTAGTTAACATGTTAATTTGGGATAAGTGTTTTCTTAGTTACTTAACCCTTACAAATCTTGTCTTGTTACGATGTTAAGTTTGGTTAAGTGTTCCTATGGACTTAACCCTCCCATTCTAGCTTAACTGTGTTAAGTTGGTTAAGTGTTCCTATAGACTTAACCCTCCCATTCTAGCTTAACTGTGTTAAGTTGGTTAAGTGTTCCTATGGACTTAACCCTCCCATTCTAGCTTAACTGTGTTAAGTGTCTGTATGAACCTAACCCCACCCATAGGTTTGGTTATCATGTTGAATTAGTTAAGTGTATTAGTTAACTTAACCCTACCATTCTTGTTCTAGCTTTAACTAAATAAATTAAAGACGCGACCACTCACATTAGACAGATATTGTTGCGATTACTGGATGTGCCAGTTGGTTCCGGGCAGGTTTACATCGCAACTCAGTCTAACCTCGGGTTAGGCATATTCGTGTTTTCTACGTTCAAAGGGTTTTGATTAATTTTCAAATCAGGTATTGAAAGTAACCATCCCGTCCGTCAGATCAGTTAGGGATAGCCAGAGAGAACAGGAAACTTGTATTTTCCAAACCCAAGCCTAGACACTATCCTCTCTGTCACCCTAGAACTTTCTGGTGTATGTATTATTAAAAGAGATGTCATTAATAAACCTTTCCTTTGTATATATATAAATTGTTAACAATTTATCCTCAAAGTTTAACCATTTATCATCAAAATCCATTTTCCCTTTATAAATAAATTTGGCCTATACCATATACATTTGCCATGCCCACTAATGGACTTATATTCTAGGCCCAAATCTTGATTTCCCTGTCTTATAGTTTATAGCAATTTAGATCCAACATCCTCATTTACAGTTCATGCCAAAAACTAGATTTTATATTCTAGTTTACAGTTTATGCCAAACTAGATTTCATATTTTAGTTCACCGTTTATGCCCAAAACTTAATTTGCATACCAACTACCTACTTTGTGGCCCATTTAACCATTTACCATTTACGCCCAATGTATGTAAATTATTCACAATTATGCGAATATACTTATCATGCTTAATTTAGCCACCAATTCTGATTTAATATTCTAATTTCAGTTCATATCAAAACTAGACTTGTTATTCTAATTTTCATCTTAATAGTCATGCTATAATGCATGTTCCCAAATTATGCCAATTTCCAAGTTTAGTCAATTTCATGTTTTTCCCAAAACGTATTCCCATCGTTCATAAAATCATGATTCAACCTAGTTTATAAATAAATCTAGATTCGTGGATCAAAGGGAATGAACCAAAATGCCATGAAAGAATAGACATAATAACTGGCATAAGATGATAATTCACAGACATATAGATCTGCTAATATTACGACATGAAAAGGGTTGAATAGTATAGGTTCAAGAACATGGGTAGACCTAACTTAATAGGTAAATTCCCAAGATCAAGATCCAAGGATAACTAGAAATAGAAAGTCAAGCCTAGATCCAATATAATGCTAGTTTGGGGTACAACATGGTTTTGTAACTACAGTGTCATGGGCATAAATAATAACCTTATATCCATAGTCATAGGCAGTAAATCCTCACAGTTAATGAATCACAGTCATAGGCGATGTTCATAGTCAAAGGAAAATAATTCTCACAGTCATGAGTCACAGTCATAGGAAATGTTCATAGGCAATGTTCACAGTCAAAGAGGCATATGGTTTTAAGGTCCATAGTTTCATCGTCACAGTCTTATTGGTCATCGAATCATAACAGTTCTTAATTAGGTCCAAAGATATAAGCACTGATTCGAATAGAGAGATTTGGCATATTCTTTTATTCCTTTAATTTCATGTCACAAATAGAGAAAACGTTCAAATCTAAAAAGTAACCGACTTACAGAGATTATATTAGATTCGTAGAAAAACAGTCGTTGAAGTCGTTTGAATCTTCACTTGAATCCTAGCTTGTTTTGAATCTCCTCTTGAAAGTCTTGAGCAGCATTTCCTCGTCTTGATTTATTTTACATATTATTTTATTTATTATTTAATTTAGAGGATGAGAAGAAGCCATGTCCACTAGGAATCTTTGCAGCATAAGGTTAGAGAAGAATTGTGAATAGAGAAGGAGACTAGGGGCTGTTTATATAGGATTAGGCGGACGAATCCAGGCAGAAAGCGAGACCAGGTACATCAGAATGCACCCAGGCCCAAAAGTTGGTTTTTGCACCCAGGTCGACACCCATGTTGACTGGGCAGTCGACCTGGTCAGGGGGGGGGGGGTCGACTACCCAGTCGACTCCCCAGTCGACCTGGGTTCTGGGCGGGAATTTTCCCGCCCAGCCCGCTTCTGGGTTTGAATTCGAATTTCGAATTTCGAGCTGTTTTCGACTCTGAAAATTCCTGAAACTTCGGAGGGTCATATCTCCCTCATACGGACTCCGATTCTCGCAAACTCAGACTCGTTTCCAAGCAGAATTTCGAGACGAACGCAATAGCGCAACCCGTTTCCCTTGATTTTGATTTTAAAATTTAATTCGGCCTTGATTTGTGAATCCTAGTGTTAAAAAATTACGGGGTGTTACAAACTATTATAATATCAGATGATTTTGATATCAAATATATTTTGGGTTAAAGTAAGGTAAAAACTATCCATGTTTATGTGTGGGCTGGTCTTACTATTATCTTTTCTTTCAAAACATTTTTGAAAGGTTAAACCAATTGTTCTGTGTCTCATGAGGGGAAAACCCGTTCCGTTTTTACGGCGTGGTCTTGTGGGATATACTGTACTAATCAAGCTGTGTTTTAAAATTCGTTTACTCATACCAGTCCCCCGACTGACCCAGAGTTTATTTTATGTGTTTTCTTAAACTCTTGGGTATTCATAACGCTTGTTATGGGTAGACAAGTGATCCAGGTGACTAATGGAATCCTTTGAAATATTATGGAGTACATGACCAAGAACCCGTCTGGTAGCTATATCTATCTTTAAGTATCCAGTTTGAGTATCTGTATTAAACTTGTAATCATGTATGATGATGTATTATGATGATGATGTACTATGATGTTATACTGTGATGTTTTAAACCCTGTTATGTAATATATTATATATTTTGTGAAATTCCGCTGTGAGATTCTGATGTTCAGATGCTTCCTTATTCTTCTATTCTGTTAGTTCTATCTTTCCTATCTCATCCTCTAAATTCTTTCTATTAACAACCAGAGTTCGATACTTGGGTTTTTGACAAGTAATACGGGATTTTGTGTTACTATTGAAAATTCGAGCGTCGAAATTTTCCCAGCCGTTACATGTATAATTATTATGATCCTGTGTAATGTTGTAAACTCTGATGTTATCCTTTTATGTATATTGATGTACATTATGTTATGCAATGCAATGTTATCTTCTATTGTTATGTTAATGTGCTATATTCCAATGACTATCTATTCTTCCGGGGATCGAGAGAATGGGTCGTCACAACTTGGTATCATAGCTGAGGGTTAACCATAGTTCTGGAGTATAACTTATTAAAGGACTCATCAGAGATAAAACCAGTAGTATTCTAGGATGAGTGACTTATTAGAGAGGATTAGTAAAATCCTAGAATGAGTGCAGTAGAACAATGCACCCGTAGTAGACATATTTCTATTCATTTATATTTTTATGCTCTTACAATTTCCTTATGATATCTTTTCTATTGGTCTAACTCTTTTCTTACTATTTACAGATATAGTAGAAGGCGTAAGAGGTAGAGGAAGAGGTAATGCTACAGTTCAGCAGCCAAATGAGCTATTTGTGCCCCCACAAACAGGATAGGATTTATAAGTTCTAGCTAAGAAGTATAACAATCTGGGAGGGGTACCTTTTTTGGGAAAATAATATGTTATTGAAGCACATACATGGATGCATTCTTGTGATTTTTTTTTCCGAAGGATTGAGATTGAATATAGATCAGAAAAGATTTTTGGTATTGTGGTTACTCAAGGATGAGGCTTTGATCTAGTGGGAGACAATTGCAATGGGGAATACATGAGGGAATATCACTTAGGATCAATTCAAAAGAAGTTTTCGATGAAAGATTCGTTCCTCTAGAAGCAATAGAGCGTTCGTGTTATGAGTTCTCCAACCTGAAGCAAGGAAACATGACCATTCTGGAGTATCTAAAAAATTCAATGAGCTTTCGCAATTTGGTTCAGGACTTATTCAAGTTCCATTAAAGCATAACGTCAGAATCCTCGAGGGTCTTCAAAGAAGGTGCAGAACCAGAGTAACTGCTCAAGTGAGACTTCCATTTGCTGAAATGGTAGAGATGGAGTGCCGTTATGAAAATGTGGATAAACGAAATGCTTTGGAAGATAAGAAGAAAGGAAATTCTAGCAAAAAGAGGAAGTTTGCAAATAAAAAGATAGAAGCAAGTAAAGAGGCAGGAAAAAAAATCTAAAGATGGAGAAAAGGCTAAGGAAGAACGGTTAAAGAATGTCACCTACTTCAACTGCAATAAGCAAGGCCATTTGTCAAAGAACATCTCTGAAGAAGCAGAAGAAGTCTCTTGATACCTAGAATGCTGAAATTGTCACAGGACTGGTCATATTGCAAAGAATTTTGCACTATCAAAAAATTTCTAAGTGTCTCATGTTTATAACATGACAATTGCTCCGACATCCTCAGCCGATAAGGGAAGGGCAGATGTTCTGTATGGTACTCTTACTATTAAAAATATTTTGGTTAAAGTGTTGTTCGATACGGGTGCATCACATAGTTTTATTTCAAGCAACACAGCTAAGAAACTGAATCTAAAACTCAAATATCTTGAAGAACCCTTTTGCGTTAGAAATCCATAGGTGGTTCCGTCGACCTTTATTTATATTGTAGAGTGCTTATCTCTTATTCTTGTTACCTATTTCCCTTCAATTTGATTGTCATGCTCTAATACCAATTGTTAGGGATGAGAATCACGTGTCTTAAGGTAAAACTAATACTAGAGGGAGGGCGAATAGTGTTTTAAAGAGAATATGGAAAACTTAAACAACTAACGATTATTCAAACAACTATATGAACCATAGAATGAATATCACAACAGAAACAATCACAAATGCATATATGAACAGAAATAAAATGCAGAAAAGGAAAGAACACACTGGATTTTATATTGGTTCGAATTACTCCAACGTCCAGTCCCACACAACTCTAGATTGCGTGAAGTTTTATTAATACTAGTATCAACTTACAACACCTTTGATTTCATGGCTACAAGGTTAACACCAATTCCACACCCTTGATATCATGGCTACAAGGTTCACATCGATTTAGCACCCTTGATCTCATAGCCACAAGGTTCACACAACTCCCTTTCCTTGATTTAAAGGCTACAAGGAATGCACCCTTTCCTTAACAATTACAAAAAGCCCTATAAATCTTGAATAACACTTCCAAACAGATATTATTTGATAGAGATTGAGAACAAAAAGAGAATGCTATAATTTGTATTTTAAATGGTAGAGTATAAGGGTAGAAATCAAGAATTTAAAGTAGAATAATGGTGGTAAGAGATAGGATGAAGAAGGAGAAGATTAGTTAATTAAAATTTTGAAAATGAGTCCTTTATATAGTGTTCCAAAGGTTACAACAGTTCTGAAACATTTCAGAATATGAAAAGACACTTCCTTTGAAATTTGAAAAAGTAATGGTTATATGCCGACATGTATAAAATGGTATGTCTGCATATGCTTGTATTTTTGAATTTTTAAATCATTTTCAAGTGTTTAAAACAATATAAATATTCTGGAAACTCTTGAATCAAAACTAGTTATTTAAAATATATTTCCTAAAGTATAAAAACATAGTAATATATAATTTAAACATATAATACAAAGACCATATATATATGATATAAAACTATATAATTATAATTATATATAATATAATTTTCCAAATTGATAATATATAAAAACTTATATAAGAAACTTATATATTTGAAATCATAAGAAAAAACCTTTAGATCATTTAAATCATTTTGAAATAATTTTAAATCAATTTAAAAAAATATTTTGAAAACATAATTTTTGAGAGTGCTAACTAGAGTTTTAACATAATAACTAGACTCTATTACTTTGATAATATTCAACTCTTGAAAACTTGAACTCTTGATATCTTGGTACTTATGAGTCTTGAATCTAATCTTGAATATCTATAAACTCTTAACTGTACAGTCTTCAGTATTTACTTCTTGCATATAAATCATGTATATATATATATTCTAGATAAAAATGTTAGTATATATTTTATAATCAATAATGTTAACAAGGTTGTTGTCATCAAAATTCTATTCTCCAACAGATTCTACATTGTTTCAGGTTGCATCACTATGTCCTTCTATTACAACAGGATATCCATATAAGATTGACCATAGTTGATGATTCCTTTCAAATAAGCTAAAACTATGGAAATAGCTTTCTAGTGTTCGAAACCTAGATTACTCGTAAATCGACACAATACACTTATAGCATATGTGATGTCTGGTCTAGTGCAATACATAGCATACATAAGACTTCCAATAACACTAGAATACTCTAGTTGAGAAACGGTACGTCCAAGTTTCTTTTCTAATCTAATACTTGGATTTGAAGGAGTTGGTGCTGGTTTGTCATTATAACGACCATACTTCTTTAGGAATTTCTTAGTGTAATGAGATTGAGTTAGTGATAATTCCCCTGCTTTCCTAATGAATTTAATTCCTAGAATTACATCAACCTCTCCTAGGTCTTTCATATTTAATTTAGAAAATAGAAACTTTATAGTTTCATTCACACAAGATATATTGAAACCAAATATTAGCATGCCATCAACGTATAAACATATAATAACAAAATTCTTGTTATTCGATTTGCTATAAATACATTTATCAGCATCATTAACAATGAATCCATACGACAATGCAAATTTATCAAACTTCTCATGCCATTGCATGTGAGCTTGCTTAAGGACATAAAGAGATTTTACTAATTTTCTTTTCTTGGCCTGGGGTCATGAAACCTTCATGTTGTTCCATATAAATCTCTTCTTCTAAATCTTCATTTAGAAAAGCTGTCTTAACATCCATTTGATGTATGACCAAATTATACATGGATGCAAGTGCTATTAAACATTGTATAGAAGAATTGCGAGCAACCAGAGCATATGCATCAAAATAATATACTCCTTGTCTTTTCTTATATACCTTAGCAACTAATCTGGCTTTGAACTTATCAATGGATCCATTTGTATTCAACTTTTTCTTGAATATCCATTTACATCCGATAGGTTTAGCACCAGGAGGTAAATCAGTTAAAACCTAAGTTTGGTTTAACATTATGGAGTTCATTTTATCATTGATAGCTTCTTTCCAGAAATTAGAATCTCTGGAACTCATAGCTTCAGAATAAGTTTTGGGGTCATCGACGTTCATTTCATATCTTGTCACATTAAGACGTTCATCCTTATTGCCTTCTATGAGATATGTTATGAAGTTAGGACCATATTCCTTCTCTAGTCTCGCTCTTTTACTTCTCCTGTGTTCAGTACTATTATCTGGTATAGGCACTTCCTTGCTGTTTTGAGTAGGAGCATATTCATCGACAATGTTATTATTAGTCGCAATTGGTTCTGGACTAGGTGATCTCTATAGATTCTCAATAGTTTGATTTTCGAAGTATTCTACATCTACAGATTTTA
This sequence comes from Allium sativum, assembly GCA_030737875.1. Lineage (NCBI taxonomy): Eukaryota > Viridiplantae > Streptophyta > Magnoliopsida > Asparagales > Amaryllidaceae > Allium > Allium sativum. The sequence goes on along the minus strand of CM060912.1, from coordinate 23,236,122 downwards.
TAACTTCTAAGGTGACAAGAATAAGGAACCAATCAGTTATACTATTAAGAGAATATCCTATGAAAACATACTTAAATACCCTTTTACCTAACTTTTGTCGTTTATGGTATGGTCATCTAACATATGCTAAGCAACCCCAAACTTTAAGTCTAGTAAGGTTAGGTTTTCTATTAAGCGATAATTCATAAGGGGAAATATTAATCTTTTTAAGTGGTACTATAAAATGTAACACGTAGATAGCATAGCGTCACCCCGTAGGTTATAAGGTAAATTTGAACTTATGAGCATGGCATTGACCATTTCTACTAAAGTTCTATTTTTTCTTTTAGCAATACCATTTTGTTGTGGTATATATGGGGCGGTATATTGGTGAACAATACCATGTTGTTTGCAAAACATAGTATAATCATTTGAAAATTATTCACCACCACGATCTGAATGTAACACATTAATTTTAACTCCTAATTGTGTTTCAACTTCTACTTTGTAAATTTTGAATTTATCAAAAGCCCCATTTTATATTTCATTAGATATACATATGTATATCTGTTATAATCATCAATATTGGTTACCACCATAGTTGATAGGAATTTTTAAGTCACCCACATCACTATATACTAAATCAAGCAGACCAATTTTCCTTTCAACATATTTAAAGGATTTCCAGTGTATTTTTGCTTGAACACAAGGAATATCTAAACCAAACCCTTTGCGTGGGCCCACCGTGCACTTGTATGGTCTAGAGAGGCTTACTTATCTTATAGTTTATCTGCTTTATCTTTCTTTGGTTTCATCGCTTGTTGTTTCGTTTGGTTTAATAATACTTCTTATTTCACATTTAGAGATAGATTCGAAATCACAATTAGAAATTAATCCTAATTAATGCATATTTTTAAGAGATTTATAATTAACATGTCCTAATCTACCATGCCATAAATTAACAGAATCAACAATTTAAGCAGAAGATTTCTTTATTAGATTCAACTTAACCATGTCGTTACAAGAATATCCCTGTCCAATAAATTTGTTGTTCTTGGAAAACATTAACTTATCAGACTCATACACCATCTTGAATCCTCCTTTATTAAGAAGGTATACAAAAACAAATTCTTGCATATATTGAATACGTAAAATACATTGAATGTAAGTTCAATTGTGCCTTTCCCTAGAACTTTGCTAGCAACTTTTTTTGCTCTAGGAACTTCGTTGGGTTCTCCATTATTCTCTTTGTAAGTCTTGATAAGATTACGATCTTTGTAAATACGAATGGTTGCTCCAGTATCAAGTCACTAATCATTATCAAGCCGCAAGCTTTTCTTCGACCACATTCGCTTTTTGTTGTTTCTTCTGTAGACGACAGTCTCGGGCATGGTGGCAGGGTTTGTTACAATAGTAACAGGCACCCTTGTTTTTGCTGTTCTTAAAATTACTATTCTTCTTATACAGTGTCTCATTCTTGGGCTTCAACTTATCAGTAATTTCAACATTATTTGACTTTGATTGAGACTCATTTTGCAGGTTATCATCGGGTTCGTGTTTATGAGAATCCTCTTCAATACGAAGATGATACTGTAAACCGTCAAAATCATAATCCATTTCAGCATGTTTTAATTTTTTCTTATAATCATTCCAAGAATTAGGGAGTCTCTAAATAATAACTCCAACAACAAAAGATTCGGGAAGATTGATTCTGACATCTTTAAGTTGATTCACCAACAGTAAGATTTCACTAACTTATCCAACTATGGACTTGTTGGCGACCATTTTGAAATCCATAAAATTACAAATACGAAACTTTTTATTACTTGCCTCGGATATGCGATACTTACTTTCTAAAGCAGTCCAACTATCTTTAGTAGTTTCCAAGGTCCTATGAGCGTTGTAGACTGGAGTAGACAATGCATTCAGGATGTGCCCTCTGCATAGAAAATCATTCTCTTCGCGCTTTGCACATTTCGCCTTTAGAGCGACATCATCCTTATTGGTTTCCTCCGGTATCATTTCTAATCCATCTTCCAACATGTAGAACAATTTGACGGTGATCAGGAAGAACTTTATCGTCTCTTGCCAATGAGTGAAATTTTCGCCATCAAATCGCTCAAAACGAGTCAAATGCTGATTAATCAGTTGTAGCATGCTCAACCTTCCATGGTTGATAGGTATTATCTGAAAATTTGTTAGGGATTTTGTGGTTTGAGAGAATTAAAGGAAGATGATTGTCGTACTTCAGACTTTAAGGATCTATAAAATAGATTCTTTCAGACAATAGTTCAACCCAATAAGTACAAACGGCATATCGAACTATCTACTTTCAGGATTCAATACAGCCTTGGAACAACGTAATTGAACTTAAAGTTTGTACAGCTTTGATCCAACCAAGCACACGCTGTTTTTATTTTGATGATGCAAGAATAGAATTAGAATGAAGAGGAGAAGAAGAAGATTAAATCTACATTTTTTTTTCATGAATTGATGCGACTATTTGCAACATTTATTTCCGTTTCAATTCAAAGCTCGCATCCGTTTATTTGTAATGTTTGGAATAGTTACAAATTTCAACCGTCGCTTATTTTCATTTGCAACGCTATGAAGTGTAGCAAGTAACGTTGCTGCCTTATTTTAAATGCAGTTTTGGGTCTAGTTCTTAACGAGCTGAATTCGGCCCGTTACAGTTTAAAATCTTGGTTCAAAAATATTCTTATTGGATCAGGAACCCGACACCCGTATCCAACCCGATGGACAACAGCAGGGCACGTGTGGTAGAGATGCATGGTTTCTCTCCTCACAACAAAACAAACATATGGGAGCCCCAAGGCCCAACACAGTTGTCACAAAGCCCCTTAAATATCTTGAAACCTTTTTTCACTTTCATGATGCGGGACTAATCCCACACCCTTCCTTCTCCATTCTTTTTTCCCTCTTCAAAACAAACCCAAACCCCAAAACATGCCTTGAAAATTTTACAACATCTCGTAAAACCATTTATAGGTACTTTTCGAAATGTCTCCACTTTCATCATAAAAACTAAACCTTGGCTTTATATTCAAGAAGTGCAAAAATGACCAAAGAATCAATACCTATAAGAGCAACTCCAGTCGTTGTAAACTAAGACCGACTATGACGTTTTCCCTACCAGTCGTTTGAGTTACGAGTAATATTACGCGTAATGTTCAGGATCTAATTCAGGATTTAAAACGAGTGTCTAGCGTCCATTTTATGGGCGCCAGACTCTGGCGGCCATAAAATGAAAGCCAAACTCCCTCACCACGTGAAGCTCAATACCATTGTTCCCCGATCATTTTACTTATACTTTTTATTGGGGTAATAGGGTTGTTTGTCACCTATTTGATGAACACCATAGGTTTAGCGTCCATTTAATGAGAGTCAGAGGTTTGACACACATTAAATGGAAGATAGGCCACTGCAGATATCCTGAACATTATGCCTTGATTATTCAGTGCTTTGAATATTCAGGACATAATCTACTGGAGATGTCCTAATATCTTAACCATTTTAGACATTTCTTTCTCTCAAGGAAAGGTTTTTCTAAAGTTTCAGCTATTGAAATCGTTTTAGTCCATTTTCCTGGATCAAGATCAAGCTCTATTTCTTCTTCTCTTGGTATTTCTTGTACAACATGAACCGTCTTTCTTTTCTTCTAAAATATTTAATATTATACCCCATTCTGTCCCATTATACACTCTTTGACAGCTTGACATATGTATATAAATAATCATTACACATTTAAACATCATCCAGAGTGCATTCTACAACTGTATAAGCATTAAAAATAAATAAATAATGCTTATCACATCCTGTCAACCCATCGATTGACATATGACTAAATATTGGGATTAGTGTATGTCAAATATCATCCCAATACTCGTGTGGGGTTTCAACCAAAAAATACTGATTATTATATCTGCAGTTGGGCGATGTGTAAAATTTATCGTCCCAATCAATATTAGATAAATAGGTGTACATAAACAAGCCGCCGACTTGTAAATGAATATTTATTTCATTTTCTTTTTATGAAAATTTTATACACATTTTATATAAATAATTTAAATACAACAATATCAATCAATGAAAATCCCAATCAATATCCTTACAAACAATCAACCATGGTTTGTAAAAAATTAGCGACAGGAACTACTAAGCCCCACTTTACAACCTATGATATAATTACATAACAAAAGTTGTTGAGTGAGAAAGAGTTCTCACATTGATTTCCACTCTTGATTTGGCGATTTTAATTTTAAACTAAATTAAATGTGCGTTTAATTTAGCTTGAAAATCAACTTGCTCTGTTTTCGTTTTGGTCACTTCCATGTTGTAGAGTTCATCGCCACGATCCCAACGTGGCTAAAATTGTCGGATTTCGACCTCGTATGAAAAAGATATGGATTTTAATACACTAGATTATTAAATAAACAATTAATTTAATTAATTAGCTTTTAACAATGCTTAACAAAAACGTTACCCCTTATTTTTTGGAAATCGTCGAGCCCGTTCTTCGTTCAACCATCGATTTTGATTTTCATTCACCGCCGCTACCGTGCTTCGTTGGACGTCGTTCATCCTCCATCACGTCGACGACCCAAGTGAGCCTCGTCATCCCCCCATCCTCAAGCAACTCGGTTGCACCGCCATCGCCGGAAACAGCCTCGAATTTGAAGCCGTTGAACTCAAATTCCGGTAAGATTGAGGCTCTAGAGTCGATCAAAGTGGTATGGATCAAAAGATGGTGATCTGCTCTACGACGTTTGCTTTGGAGTGGAAGCCTGATTCGAAGTGGATTCAGTGATTCTTGCATTTGCAACCTGGAGCTTTTTGGCTCTTCGATTTTGTGACGGCGGCTACTCCATGTTGGGGGTGATCTAGGGTTTTATAGGTTTCAAAATATTATTTTTATATTTTTTAATTTTCCAAACATACTAATTTTTCAATCTGAACTCCAAATCAAACCCAATGACTGATGTTGTAACTAAATACCCCCATTTCGAATTGTTTCGTAAGCCAAGTCGTTCGTTTCGAATAGTTTTCATCAAAATTAAATCAATATACTGAATTTTAAACGTATATTTTATTTTACTGGGGCTACATAGTAACTCCAAAAATTACAGAAAAATAAATCCAGCAATATTTTGATGATACGGTCCTAACAAAATTAATTTTGTTGAATTTGGAGGTCGTATGTAAAATGGCCATTTTCCGGTCGATTAAATTCAAACTAAAATTACCAAACATGTTTAAATTCACCACGCTCACATATTAATTCCAAAAATTATGAAATTTGAAACCTAAGAATAATTTGACATTCCAGATCCAACAAAAGTGGTTTCATCAAAAAGGAGTTCATTTGCAAAATGGCCATTTTTAAGGGCTATAAATTATATTAAAAAATATATAAATTACATAACGACTATTTTAAATTTTAAAATGTACATATCATAAAATTTATAAAGTGAAATCTCAATTTCTTACATTCGTTAGAAAGAAATAGTGAATAGATTCTAACGTTTCTTGTTTCGTCCAATTCTGACTTATATTGAATTCTATACATTCATTTGAAATTAAAAATCAAATTTTCGAACTACCGCGCCATTACAAACCCCTTTTATGATTAAAATAAATTTACACATTCTAACTTCAATTTAAATAAATTTTTAGTCATTATTATTTAAAATAAATCATTTTAAATATTCAAAATCCATTAAAATAACTAAAATAAAATTTCTAAATTGGTTCCGAAATTCTGGGTTATTACACAAAGATTCCAAAATTTGCCATTAAAAAATTTCAAAATTAGATTATGAACTTTTTGAAAGACCTTTCTCTGATACCATTTGTTAGGGATTGCGGAATGGATCGTTAAGGTTAAACAAACACTAGCAGGGGGTGAATAGTGTTAGTGAGAATCTAAACAAAATCTAAAACTTATGTGAATAACTGAATGCAACAAGCACCACAAACACAATCACAGACATAGAATCAAACATAGATTCAAAATAAACAGAAAAAAAATTGCAGAAAAGGAAAGAACACACCGGATTTTATACTGGGTCGGATTGGTCCTACGTCCAGTCCCGCACAACGCTGGATTGCGCAGAGTTTTATTACTATATCAATAGTAAAGTACAACCTCCTTGATTTCACTGCTACAAGGGATACCACCGATTCCTACTTCCTTGATTTCACGTCTATAAGGAAAACACTGATTCCTACTTCCTTGATTTCACGGCTACAAGGAAAACACCGATTCCGACTTTACTCAACCCAAGCAATTGCAAACAGCCCTATAACTTTTCAATAGCACTTGATTCAAAGAGAAATGAGAAGAGAGTGTAGGGAGAAGAAGTTTGATCAAAACAGAATTGAATTTGGCATAGTACAAGTGTAGAAATCATAAAATGATTAAGAATAACTATATAATGAAAGAGAATGAAAGTGGAGAAGAAGATATGATTAAAAATTCGAATTCAAGCCCTTTTTATAGTGTGTGAAAGGTTGCAACGTTTCTAGAACGTTTCAAATTGTGAAAAGACACTTCCTTTTAAATTTAAATTTCTGACAATTATATGTCGACATAGTGTTTTATGTATGTCGACATACTCTAGTGTAAATTTGAATTTTGAACATTTTTTCAACTGTTTTGATATAAATATAATTCTGGAAATTCTTGAATAAAAATATAATGTTGTAAATTAATATTATAAAGTAGAAAAACATATGAAAACATAAATTTAAACTATATAAAATATTTATTAAATTATAATGTTTTAAATTATATAAATATAAAGTATAAAAACATAAATATATAAAACTTAAGTTTGAAAAACAAAGATAAATAAAAAAGAAAATAGAAAAGATAAAAAATAAAATAGAGAGAATTGAGGGTAGAAAATAGGGTTAACTTAGAGTTCAAAAATCAGAATTTGAATATTGAACCTGGAGTGCTATATATAGTCTTACAAGATCTAGACTTTATTACTATATTAATCTTGAACTCTTGAAATCTTGAATACTCATGAGTCTTGAAATTTTTCTGAACTCTGAATCTTTATCACCTTTAAACTGTACAGTCTTCCGTAATATTTCCTGTATATAATTCCTTCATATATGTATATATTTCTATACCAAAAGTGTAGTATATATTTTATAATCAATGATAAGTGAAATAAGGTTATTGTCATCAAAACTCCATTCTCCAACAGTTCGCGGTCCGGATATGATCCGAGAAGTAGCAGAGAATGTTGAATTAGTCAAGAGAGGGATGAAAGAGGCCCAGGATCGCCAAAAAAGCTACGCAGACAAGAGACGAAGAGATCATTAATTTTTATTGGAGATTTTGTGCTTGTGAAAATTTCATCAATCAAAGGAACAATTAGATTTGGTAAAACTGGAAACTTAGCTCCATGATATGTGGGACCTTTCTATGTTCTTGAGAAGGTTGGATTTGCTTATAGAGTGGAATTACTAAAAAAAATGGTGGGGATTCACAATGTTTTTCATATATCTCATCTTCTGAAATGTGTTCACGGCCCATCTTTGATTTTGGAACCGTTAATTTAAGAAGATCTTTGAAATTGAGCTAGACTTGACTGTGATTCAATACTTAGTCTATGTTGTGAATAAAGAAGAGAAGCGACTCTGAAACAAGATTACGAAGCTACTCAAGATACAATGGAGTGAAAAACCAAATGAATGTACCTGGGAAACGGATAAGCACATCAAGGAAATCTATCCAGACTTTATTATGAACTAGGTGTTAGCTTATCATATGTTTGATAATAAGTATGTCTTGTTTTGGATGTTACGTAATGTTTGGAAAGGAAATTTTGGATTTTTCATTTCTGTGGGTTATCGATATGTGAGGATTCAATTATTCTTAGTGCTTATAATCTCTTCCAGTTTATTATCACTTATTCTGAGATATGTCCCTTGTTTATTTACCAGATGGTACCCATATTCAAGAGGACATCTAAGAAGAGGTTGAAACCTCTGCAAATACTTAGGCTTTGAGCAGGTATTAGTATACCCGAGGTTGTAGGCTCCTACGAGAGGATTGAGCCGATACAGCTTCAGGATGACAAGGGGTGGCATGTTATTTCAGAGGAGTATGACATATACCACGGAGAGCCTATGATTGAGGGGGACGGTATGAACTTTTTGGAGGAGCAGGATGATTACAAGGAGGAACCAGGACATGAGGGAGGTTATGCAGGTGATGGTGATGATGATGGAAGTAGTGACGACGAGGATATCGAGATGGATAATATCAAGGAGGATGAGGAGATAGAGGAAGAAGAAGAGATAGAGGAGGAGGTTAAGGTCATACCAGAGAAGATGTAGGATTGCCTAATGATTGAGACTCCCCTGATAGCACAGGACGGACAGCTAGCTGCTTTGTAGGAGCAGATTGTGTAGGGATCTATTAGAGTTCCAGGAAGCAAGAGGTCATCTTGAGATCTTGATCGATTTTGTGCACCCGGATATGATGCTTTATCCACCTTCACCACAAAATATTATAGAAATTTCCGAAGACGAGGACATTGAGGAGGGTGATGATGTGGTAGAAGTGATAAATATTTCAGACGGTGAAATGGAAGATGCGATATAGGTTAGCAGAAGTGACTCGGAGTATTATAGTATGTTGGTTTTGGTTTGATTGTACATATAGCTTGTATTAGTCTACAACTCGAGCTAGTTGAGTATTGTACTTATTATCGTATTATTTGATGTAGCTGGTTTGATGGGATATGAAATATTATCATTTGTTCTCTATATATATATGTTGTTCACAAATTTCGAGGATGAAATTTTTATGGGGGGTTAGATTGTAACGACCCGGATTTTAACTAACGTTGTTAACCAATAAATTGTTGATTTCATCAATAACCAATTAATTAATACAATTAGATTTAATACTTGAAAACAAATTTAATTAAAATTTCCATGTCTATGTGTATGCATTAATTTATTTTAAACATCTCTAAAATGTGCGTATGTGTTAATTAAGGATATAAGTAAACGTTATCCTTATTTCACATTTTTGGTTTTAATCAATCAAAATATATTAAGTAAGATATTCCTATACTTCATCATAAGAATTTTGTTTGAGAAGAGAGGTGCAGCACCTAAGAACTAGGATAATGGATAGGAATAGTTTGATATATACACACATATGCCGCAAATACATAAGGTACTGGGCATTTAAAACTTTGGAGAAGCTTGGAAGTAAAGTAAGTTTTAAAAACTATTTATTTAAGCCAAATCATCCATATATATATTCACCTGAAAACTGTCTGCCGTGCCTAACAATGTTTTGAGGAGTAGCATCTAGCCTCAGTTGTAGCTAGAATTGAACCATCCTTTTTTCACATCAAAACTGAGTGCAGGAGATATTCCTCTTGAAAAAACATGCAGTACACCATGTAATAAATGATGATAATTCCTCAACAGCCAAAAGTTTGCATTCTTTTGTATAATTTGTACAAGGTTATGCTTCAGCTTAGCTTCAACTTAGCTAAAACAATTCGATTAGTAGAAACATGGGATATTCACATCACATAGCTAGTAGAAAACAAAACTATTCTCTCTTTCAATCATCCAAAAATGTCTGAAAAACATTATGCCTGATGGTTCCTTTCCCATGTATTCATTTAATGCACCCATTATTTTTATATTTTAAAACACCTATAAATAGAAGCATAGACACACATTTCTTCACCGCAACCATTCGAATATAGTTGTAGAAGTAATCAAGACAGAGAAACACTTTACCCAATGCCTAACACAGGAAGAGGTGAGTAAACACCCACCGTTATTCTTTATTCCCTTGCCATGAGCACATACTTAGCATTTGATAACGGTTTACATGCTGCACTTGTTTTGAATTTAATCAAAACTATATTCTGATACCATATGTGTTTGTGCACCATTTAAACCCTTGTGGTATTGCATATAAACTTAGCTGTATATTGTTAAACCATGCACTTTGTTTACCTTCTAATCCCGACATCTTTTTTCTAGTTTATATTAAACTTTGAGCTCTTCATGAAAATTTGTTTATTCAAATCACAAGTTTATGTTAAAAATAAGCCACTTCAAAATAAACTATATATACCTAGTTGAAAGGTATATGCAAGAAGGAAGTGTAATAACCAAATTTTCAACTAGCTTAGCTTTTAATTCCAGGCATGTAAACATCTTCGTAGTATCGAAATATGATTTTAGAAACAAAAATCAAGATTTTTAATGTTGGGGGGAGGGAGATACAAAGTTTTGGCCATAAGTGACAATCATGACCGATCTTGATGATCCAAGTGCTCAATCGTTCTGGAAATTGGTCAGAAAGAGCGTGATAGGCTAAACTAACAGGGAAAAATCAAAAATAATTTTTCGAATGGTTAGATTTCAAGTTTTGGATCGACATGAGATTTTGTGGTTGCGTTTTTGACTAAGAATTTGGTGATGAACTGTCATGCTATGTGTTGATCAAGTGTGGTGCTACTTGGGGGAAAGGTCGGTCATGGGGTCGGCATCACATGGCCAAATTATGGAGATGATCGATGGGTTGTGGGGACAGTTGTAGGCCATTGTTTGATCGGCAGTTTGGGTGTATGATGTTTGATAGTTCGGAGGAATAGGGTTTTTTCGACCAAGATGATCGGTGGTTGGTCGAAGGGTAAGGGGTGACTCCGGTGCAGCTTGTGCGTATGTGGGGTTAGTGACGATGCTTGGTTTTAGATTGATATGTGTGTGCATGTGCACACAATAACGTGCACAGTAAAGCTTTCTGGAAATAGAAGGATGGTGAAGATATTAACAACAATAGTTAAGGAGAAAGGGAGAGAGAGTCTTGCGATCATGTTCTGCGAAATGGTGGATGGGTGTTGGGTTTGACCATTCACCATAGATTGAAGACGAGGTAATAGAGTAGCAGTACATGGTAGAGAGGAGAGGGAAGCAACAAAATATAAACTGAGAAGTGAGACGCAACAGGAATTAGGAAGGAAGTATGGTGGGGAGTAAGACATAGCAGGTATCGAAATAATACAAATAAATATGAGTGTGTGGGCCATTAAGACGTGGGCATGTATTTTAGGCCACGTAATAACATATAGAAATAAAATAAGGGAAATTAGAAAAGCTGCGGGCTAAAGATAAACGGGCCCACAAAAAAGGAAAATAAGTAATAAAAATAGAAAAGTTTTGTCTTGATTAAATTTAAAACGTTGTTTTAATTTAATTGGATAGTTTAAACAATCATTTTGTTTAAAAATAAAATAATAGATAGATATATATAAGCATATAATTGTAGTAAACCGGTAGGAAGGAATGACGGAAACAAATGCTAAGTTATTATATGCACACATATATTTAAAATCAATGTTGTTTTTATATTATTGAAATTTTAATTATTACTTTGAATAATCTAAATAATAAAAGGAAGAATTTATCCAATAATTTTCAACTGAGAAGTTGATAAAGAATTGATGTGTTGAGTTGCAATAAATGTTTTACCCGACTATGGGAAGGTGGTTAACTATAGATGATGAATTCAATTATTTTGAAATAACCTCGGAGCTTTATTAAATTGACTTCGGCCGATGACCATTTCAAAATCGAGAAATGATTTCAAAATCAAATTAATGAAAAATAAATATGAACATTAAAAATCAATTTTTTAATATAAAAATTTGTTCCATTTAAGTATCACTTGTCTCTAAAAGATATTTACATCGATCGATTCGAAGAGTATCGAATCTATATTCCACTTCGATTGATTTATACGTCGCAAGTCAAAGATTATCGAAGAATACAGAGTTTTGCAAGAGCTGTTCAGTAAATTCTAGGTAGAAATTGCCTAAGATGGGTTTATAAAATAGTTCCTTCGGTTTTTCCAGTCTCAGGACAACTTGTAAGGACGAATGTTTGACAGAGTATTCCGAACTGATCACGTATGGCGATCTCTTCAAACGTATTTATATGGTGGCAGAGGAATTCATTTCTCTTGCTTTATACTCATAATATATTTTTGGGGAAGTCAATTAGTGGTTGGCAGATTTTGACGATGTAGCATTCAAAGTAGATGAAGACTGTCAAAGGTGAGTTAAACCTGAAGCTTTGCAACTGGGAAATGACAAAAGTCGGGCAAGCAACATGGTTAAGTGGGTTTCCCTCAATTCGGGTGTATTATCACCTATCTAGAGAAAATCCTTTTGTTTCTTATTCCATCGATTATGTCCCTTTTGGGTAATGGTTGCCGTACACAACCATTGGTGATATACATTCCATACACTCAAGTGAAATGAGTGGTCGGTCATGTGTGGCTAGTTTGCAAGATGTTCTTGTTGAACCCAGTGTATTCCCCACTAGAGATACCCTATCGGAAGGTGGTTCCATATCTTTTCATAGTTGGAAATCCATTATCCATAAGTACCAAGAGATTTTGTTTGCATACTATGTGGTAGAATGTGAGATGCAAGCATTCTACTAGATTCTAATTATTTGTAGAAAACCCTAGACATTATCATAATATCCGATTTAAATATACAAAAATGTTTTGTTCTCCTAAGATAAAAACCCATTCCATATTTACTGCGTGGTCTTGTGAGATACTTATTATTTCTTAACCTGTTTTAAAATCGTTTACTCATACCAGTCCCCTGACTGATTCAAAGTTTATTCTTTTGTGTTCTCCCTTAAACTCTTAGGTTCTCATAACACTTTTTATGAGTGGACAAGTGAACTAGGTATAATTATATCTATTATATTCATGTATAATTATGAAGTCTGCAGGTTGGGTTATCCATGATGTTTATGTATAATTAAAAGTCTGTAATTCGTGATGGCATGCATCCATATGCGTGATATACTCTGGTCTACTATGCTTTTGATGTATAATATTAGTGGTATTATATTTTGTTCAAGTTCCGCTAGGAGATTCTGTTGTTTTCTTTAGTTCTGTCTTCTATCTATTTCTTATTCTCGTATAATAACATTAAATAATTAATAATTAAATAATAATTAACTATAAAATAATTATTTATCCTTGAAATAAATAATTAAGGATTTATCTAACCTTTAAATAAATAAATAATCAATAAACAATTTATAGACCTAAATAACCATTATTTGATAAGTAATTAATAATTTAACCCTTATTAAAAATTAAATAAATTCTTAAATCAATTTTTAAATAAATAACTAATCTTAAAGCTTGCCCAAATGATTTAATAATAATTAATCTCTTTTGTAAGTCATTAAACAATAACTAAGTATTAATTAATTATAATAAGTATAATTAACCTCTCAATTAAAAGCTTAAATATAAATTATGCTTAAAAGCATCATTACTAAATAATTAATAAATAAAAATATCACTAAACAATTTCTCAAATTTAAACCATCATTAATAAATACAATTTTACTTGGAAACTTAATTAATAAGATTAATCTTAAAAATTAAATTAACTTAATTATTAAGATTTATCTTTGATTAGAACATTTTAAACATTCCAAGATATAATGCCTAACTATTAAATCAATTCCATTCAAGAATTTAAACAACCGAAAAACTATTTCAATTTTTGAGGCTTAACAATCGAAATGGAACTTAAATAAGTTACCACCAATTCAAACATCCAAAAGGATTCACATGTCAATGTTATAACAATATGGACAAGATACAAAGGTTTTGGCGCTTAACAATTCACAATCAACAGTTAAATGACTATTCAATTCATATCAATCAATATTGATAACGATTAATCAAGCAATTTAAACTAACAAATAGCAATCATAGAATTGGTTTTATTTTGCTCAATAGATGTCCATAATGATTTAACTATTCAAAATTAGGGGTGTAAACGGGTCGAACCGAACCAAACGGAGGTATGTCCAAGTTCTATCCTATAAGAGTTTCGGGTGGACACAGACCGGACAAGCATTTAGCTCAAAAATTGTTTGTACGAGCTCGACAACGGACGGACAATAGAGAAACATCGAACATTTCATATTGGATTGGGCAATGGTGTGTCTTTGTGCTACCCTATAAGAGAATCATACGAACATGGACCAGACACCTTATAACCTCCGACCGAGCCGGACAACGACTATCCTGACCAATATACAGACCCATTCAAAATAACTTGACAACAATTTATTTGGCTAAATAAATAAAACAAATTTAAGGAGCGTAAATTAAATGACGTTGTGACGACCGCCCATAACTCCTGCACTTAACAAGGGAAATAATGCACTGAAAGACATGCTAGGCAGCTACGAACGATCGTCGGGGTAAGATAACACAAGCGGAACCTGCCGTATAACTCAAATCGCAAGGACAAAATATAATAGAACATATACAATAGGCAGTAATAGCAAAGCATATTTGTGGAGAAACTTGAACTTTCAAAACAACTAGAAAGAATATCCATACACCCTTGGATTACAACATAAGTGTATATACAAATTGGCCTCACTACAACACTAAGAGTCCACTATCAAACAGCGGAAATAACAGATACTAGATAGTAGGAAAATAATATGCCAGCCTTCTGCTCGCCGCCGCACAGCAGTATCGTCCTCACTAAGATCAATCACCTGTAACCTGCTACTCAATTTTCCCATCCAAAACCGGATGAAAAGCCTAATGTAACAAGAGGAAACATAAAACCTTGAGTCAGACAACAGTCTTAGTGAGCGATAAAACAACTATCTAACATCATCAATAAATATACGAGAATAGGTAGATCAACCAACCAATCTACCAAAACACAAGAGAAGAACCCAACCCCGTCTTCCCCACATTTGATAGTGATAGCCTTTACAAACAACTAGAGAGAACAACTGTACATTCATGGCAATCAGACAACTATTCATTCATGACAATCAGAAGTAACCAGACAATAGCAATCATAGCAACTAGTTATTTCTCACGTAAACCATCCTATTCGAGATCAACATTCCTCGAACACAAGCCCTGAAGGCCTAAACCAACATCAGATAAGAACCCAAGAAATATCTCCCTCGGCGTCAAACAATCTACGTGAGATTGTATAAGCAAACCAACCAACATTCAAATCAGGCTATCACCGCCTATCCTGCTTCGAAACCATCGTTAATCGTATGACGGCCAACTCTGCCATATGTCAAGGGATAATGGTATCCCCGGTTCTGGCAAAAACTCCATATGCCTTTCGACGATAGGTATCTAGGCCTTTCGACGATACCCACGGTACTCGACCAGCAACCTTACAGTGTTTTAGCTTCCCTTATTATACCCTTGCTTTGAGCCAGTTAGAACCTACGACAACGATAATCTCTTATCGTTCAATATCTCTAGTCATCCAACCCGATGACTATTCATAGCTCAAGCAACCTTCTCGAGCCACCATTATCCATCAACTCATCACTTTGAGTCATCATCACATTTGTTGCATTTCAACGATCAACGAACGCATCACAACACTTCGAACATTTCTACTTGAACTCACATCAAAGCCACAACCATCGTTGATCCAAAAATACACATTATATGGTTCACATCCACTCCATAGCGTTTCATCCATTTGCTATACGCAACTTTATACAGCGTTTAAACCCCTATTCATAGCATTTCTAAACGCTATAATCTTCCTCGGTCGACCCATCATTAGGGCTGTCAACGGATGCTTTCGAATACGGATAGTGCCATATCCATATCCCGGAATTATTTTGGGATATCGGATATCTGTATCCGCTTAATTTTTGGATATCGGATATCCGTATCCGCTTAATTTTTGGATACAGACGAATATCGGATATTTATCCACTTCGCCGGTAATTAATGAACTTTTACGAGTATAAATAAAAATGTTTGGATCAACATAAAATAATTATTATACCAATGTTTATAAAAAGTCAGAAAATAAAGGAATGTGATGATGAAACATTGTTTTGGACTAATACCCACAAGCATATCCAAAAATATTCCAAAATTAAACATTAAGACTACCATTTTTCACTAAAAATGGACAAAAATTTATATCATAGTAACATCCAACTGTTACAAAATAATTATTAACTCTATTTTTCTATTTAGATTTATATATATTACTTCAATTGGTCGAACAGATATTTTTTGGATATGGATACCACTATAACCATATCCATATCCGAAAAGCTTTCCGGATATCGGATATCCGTATCCGCTTTTCAGATAACATCGGATAACAGATATTTCAGATACGGATTCGAACGGGTATCAGATTTTTTGGGTATTCATTGACAGCCCTACCCATCATAACCGATCCAACACCTTGGTCGCCAATGATCTAACACATTAGGTCGTTCCACGACCTAATTATCCTAGATTCTTTCAAAATCTAACACCTTGGATTGTTTAGACAACCCCGCTCCCTTAAGTCGTTTAACGTTCTAAGCATCCCATTGCATACACACCACCATAGTTGATCCGCCCCACTTTGGAGGACCTAGCAGCGACTTTGGACCCAGCAATCTACCTCCACCTCACACTGCCTGCTCCATACGTTCTAAGCCTTGAATAACCTAACACCGCCATGACTTAACATTGTCGTGCTCTGACGAAGTTCCAACGACCTGATCTTGGCCATGTCCAAAACGACCTGACCAAACTTCGATTCTTTGCAACGTCCTAGCTCCGGAAGTTCCCGCCAATGTCCTGCGACCTAAGGCTCCCACGACCCAAGCCTCAAAGATGACCTGACCTATTTCATGGGCAAGAAGCAATGATCCGACCTATGAAAAAAGAACCAACTCCAGATCTGACCAAAATACTCATATCTTAACCAAATCTTAACCAAACGACAACATCAACTCAAACAACTCATCCAAATTATCCAATTCAACCGTAAACACTTTATGAAAACATAAATAACAACAAAATGACAATTATTCATAAATATCCATAAAAAATTCACTAAACCATGATAAATCAATTAATAAACTAAAATAATGGATCTAACTTGCATAAACATATGAACTAACATGAAAATTACCAGTTTTAAGTTGCTAGATTGGATTTTATGGTGATTCGAATGAAAATATACTTACCATGATGTAGATCTAGGTGAAAACAACTTAAAATGATGAAAACAAGTTCAAACAACCCATATACCTGATTGAATCCATGTGAGAGATGCTTATCATCGACCAAACCTTCAAACAAGCTTAAAACAATGATTCATGAATCCGAACAGCGAAGAACAACCTTCAAACCCCTCGATTTGATGCGACCTCTCTTTACGAATCTGAACAGCGAAGAACAACCTTCAAGCTCCTCGATTTGATGTGATATCTCTTTACTTGATGTAGATTTAGATTTGATTGATGTTAATCTTCAATCTTCACATGTAGATCTAGAATTTTAATGGTGGAAAGGTATATTTGATTGAGCGAGGATCACGTGCTCAACCAAATAAGAGAATGAACAAAAGTAAACTATTCTACATGCCTCTAACCCCATATTTATAGCCTCCCACCAGCCCACTAATGGGCCTCTTCAAATCAGTCCATCAATGGCTCAAAAACTTGAACAGAAAATTGTGAAACACTAAAGCAACGATTCCTCCCAAACCACTGAGCCAAATCTTTAATGTGACCACTCTACGGAATTAGGAACACCATTTCCTTTCCAATTAAATCGATCTCAGCACCTGATCCGATCCAAGTAAAAAGTTTTTCTCTATACAAGACTGACAGGGGAAAATGGTCATAAATAAAATTGGTAAAAGTTATGGACATGTCTTACATCTCCATAAACAACATATCAAAATATGAGAATGATCCAGCCCTTAGGGAATTAAATAAAAATATTTTACGATCCTCCGATACATAAAATGAGGGATGTTACATATGTTATTAAGTAAATAACAACTATTTAAAACATGTCTGTTCTAAAAAAAATTAACCTATCCAAACTTGCATATCAACTTATTACGACCCAAATTCCCCCGCCCTCCGAACCGACCATAAGCAACACAGGTCTGATTCGAAGAGAAAAGCTCGGATTATTATGAGTACACGACGCATCGGAACACATAACAAGAGAAATTTTCATTGCTATTACTATAACTTTATATCAGAGTACAAGAATATCAGAGTACAATATAAAAGATACACAACGAAAAAAACAATATTAGAGAATAACAAATTACAAAAAAGTAGAAACTAAAGTTTAGGAATACCTAAGTACGATGCATAGCGAAAAACATCAACAAACACAACGGAATACAATAAAACAATCCAGAGAACAACTCCAACCATAATCCAGGATCATGTTGAATGAATATTTGCAAAACCAAAACTACTAATTGCCTGTGTGGATAATATGGGCACCCAGAGTTTAGGTGAAACACAATTAACTCTAAGTCAGTCATGAGACTAGTGTGAGAACCGAAAATAATTATTAACTTTATTTTGAAATTAGGTAATTCACGGGACTATGCCGTATGATACATAACGAGTTTCCTCCACATGAATACCACTAAACAAAATTTGCAATGATTTTTGAAAAATGAAGCTATTATCAGACTCAGCCCCATCACATAATTTAAGCGTAAGACGGAGGATAGAGTGTTACCTTATAATAACCAAACATCATTGGTATGCAAAATTTCCCTTATATTATTATTAGTGCGTAATACCCCATCCTATTATGTCGGTATATAGGTTTACAACTAAAATCGCAAGGTTCCTATTGGAAATTGGGTTTCCATCAGGAACCGAGGCAAAAGATCTTCCTCATCCGAACTTCACAACATCTCTAGAAAAATTTCTCATGGAAAACACTGTCCTTTTGGAGTGGCAGGGTGGTCAGCATATTCCTGCTGATTAGTCAGTGCCTAAACAATATGTTTCTCGGTCCTATTGGACCTCTTGGTCAGTACGTCGACAACTATAGCCTTGTGCAACCATATCCGAGGCCCCTCGATTCCAAGTAAATTTTCTGGGCTCCATACCATGGCAACACTTCTAGCTAGAAAGAAATGCATGTCCTTCATATTGTCCTTCATCCCGTTTATGGCTTATACCGGGGAGTGAAGCTCGACGAAGTTACGTCTCAACACAAAGCAACTCTATATTAGCCATGCTTTGATCATCATCGATAAAGCTCTACTTTTCAACAAAAGATTTGATATTGCATCTCAACATGACACATTGCCAATTCAAAACCATACAATTAATGTTTATTAATATATAAACTCTAAGCTCATACGTCTTAGAGAAGAGTGTTAAGCTAAGAGAATAAATTTTCCACCACCGAACAGATATATATATTTAGTAGAGATCAATTAACACAACATAAAATACAATGCCAGGCACATAATCCATTTTAAAGTCTGTTCTAGGTCTGAACGAAACGGGGGTCACCTTATTCCTCGTCCCATATGTCCAATACAATGTCAGACACACAATCCACTTGCAACTGATATTAAAGATATCATACACCTCATTCCAATCATGAATATGCTTTTATTCAAATATTTTTTAGACTGGGAATTAAACCCATAAATCTTATCTAATATTTATATCATTTAAATTCTTATTTAAATTTTTCCTTGGAAATCATTACAAAAGATTATATAATCTCTTATCACATACTTAACTCAAATTAATGTTTATACACCTTATCGGGATCAACGAGCCTTATGCGAAAGATGATATTTCATATCGTTATCCCATTCCAAACCTATTCATCCAATGGAGCAAAACTAGTAGTCCTCCTTATCTAGCACCCATGGTGTTACGATAAATTTAACTACTTCTTTACACTCCAATCTAATTATAGATTCATTAAAACTCCAACTTAGTTTTAGTCTCCAAAATTATTATATAATGATTATTCAACTTTACGAAATTAATCCTGTCTTTAACTGGGTTAAAGAACAAATGTCACTTAAAACATCATTCACGATATATCTAAAATCAATCTTCCATTTAATTCCAATTTAATTTGTTAAATTGGAAAACTCCACTTTGGAAAACTTCCTTTAAATATAAATTAAAAGAATTATTCTATAAATTTCTTTTCAATTGGGTTCAAGAATAGGTTCATGACAAACCAAAAATCCCATTTGATATCAAATACAAGACTTTGAATAGAAAATCATATCAACTTATATTCAATACCAAATTATGAAACCAACAGATACCGTATAGGGAATAACCTTATCTACATCTTCCAAATTCCTTTAAATAGTATCTGTATAATTGCCGAATCCAATATCGAAATATCCTAAGTTTATTTCCATTCAAATCTCATCCAATTTATGTCTTAGAAAACTTTGGTTATGCTAAAACAATATTCAATCCAATATGTTATTTTAAAAATATTGGATTCATTACTCTAGTTGTTAACTAAATCGTCTAGATAAAATATCATTTACCTTCCCAAAACTTGGATATTTCATCCAAAATATTTTCTAATAATTTATTATGATTTAACATAATTTATCCATATTTTTAGTAATTTTATTAAGGCAATTACAGTCGGTTTCCAATTTCGGGTCACCGAACTGCGTTCATAGCGACCTTTTGCAAAACAAATTTGGTCGTATATTAAAATCAAACCATTAGGTTTTCAAACTACTTATTTCATTAGAAAACTCATTTCATTTCGGACCAAATGCTTTTCGTTTCAAAAGAATCCGACGGTCGGATCTCCCGGTACGTCAATTCGAAGTTACGGGTCGAACTTCGCGAACTGTCGTTGTGTGACACGTCTTATTCAAATCCAAATCGATTTATAATTTAAAATAAATCTATATACTTTCTAGAATATATTATAAACTATATAAAATGTATATAATAATCATTGGAAATTTTGTTTTAGTCATTTCACTTCAAATCCAAAAATTTAACTATTAAGTCATTTTAATATTATTTAAATAATTAAAGTAATATTATTTTTTGAAACTTGTTATTTTAAGTCAAAACTTTTCTGAGAGTCATTATAAAAATAATAAAGAAACTTTCGAAAAGAAATTTCTTTTAAAACATTTTCTACATAGCCTAACCGAACTTTACTTTCAAAAGTTACTATTCAGTTTGGAAATAAAATTTCGATATGCCATAAGTAGGCGAAATTTACTTCAAAACCATTCGCTATAGTTACGAATATTCATCGATATTTTAATATCTTTGTGTCCTTCCAAAATCGAACATCAAAATCAAACTTTGATTTTTCACTAAATGTTATATTATTAAAATATTTAATTTTATTGTAAATTGGAATGAAATTCAACCAAATACCATATAATTCCATTTATGTGGATTTCATACATCATATGTATCTAAAAATAGTTGTAAACAACTATCAATCATCCAATTCACATCCAGAGTGCAGCTACACCCGTATAAGCCTTAAATAAATAATAAACTCTTATATCGGTATGCCAATCAACCAATTGACATACAAACTACACACTTGGGATTAGTGTAAATCAAATATCATCCTAATACCCATGTGAGGTTTTGATCACAAACTAGTGATTATTATCTATACACTTGGGAAATGTGTAAAATTATTGTCCCGATACCCGTGTGGGGTTTACATCACAATCCATGTAAACTTACCTAGACACTTGGGAGACGTGTGGGCTAATTTTCATCCTAAAACCCAGGTGGAGCTTTCATCCAATAATAGTAATCAATAAATTACTCAATCAATTCAGATCAACCACAAACTCAAGCAATCAACCATAGCTTGTTCATTTCAAGTTATATTTCAAATCAGTCAATTTCACTTAAACATACTAATATAATTAAGTCGTTCGACTTATAAATGCGTGTTTAACCCTACAACAACTATTATGAACATATTAATAATGTGCTAACCTGTTAATCAATTCGATTTCACTTTCAAATCATTTTACAGTTTAATATCAATTCAACCACAAGGCAACCAATCATCTCATAGCATAAACTACAGTGTAATTTATAATTAGCTACACTAATTAACCAGATTAAGCAAAGAATTCTCACCCCAAACATCCTAACACCATGATACTTCTTGGTAGAACTCCACACGCTCGCTACGGATTAAAAGTTGCAACCTTTCAACTCAATACGCCTTAATACTTCACGACAACACTCACATACACTTTAACTTAGTGTATATAAGGGAAAGTTGAAATTTTATTTGATTTAAGGCTTGAGGGGGGATTGAGGACTTGCGACATGGGCTGGACAGAGGGAGGTGTGCTGATAAAGGGCTGTGGGGTCAGGCGTGGGGGTGTGGGGTCCATAAGAGATGGTAAGAGGTGGTGTACTTGGTTTATGTGGTGAAAGGAAGCTTTATGGAAATTAAAGGGAGCAAGGGGATTTTGAGCTGTTGGAGGGGGCCTACAATGGAGCAAAGGATGGAGGGTGGTGAGGGGAGATTGCGCCAGCAGTGGAGGGGCTGGTGGTGTGGGTCTTGCCGGTGGCTTGTGGTTTAAGGAGGAGGGAGATGGTGAAAAATGGAACTTATGGTTAAAGAGAAGAAGATTAGGAAAATAGAAATGAAATTAAAAATAAATGAGGAGGCTAAGGCCTTAAGCACACTTGAATGTAATGTTTGGGAAGAGGGTGATACTTGTCAAGAGGTACAATTTGTTTTCTAATTGTGATTGGTTATGGGTTTTTACGGAAAAAGGATTAATTAATTCCTGAATTAATTAATCAACATAAGAAAACTAATACCAGTATATGTATAAAACTAATACCCACTTAATGTTAAAAAAGCATCATAACAAAAAAAACTAGCACACAAAACTGCTACCAATGATCATAAAAACATGAGATCCTACTACACCAACAACACAAAAGTGTTAACGATCAAATAAAAATACTACAATATAAAGAATTTCAATTAAAACCATAAAAGATTCAACATGTTTTCAATATATCATATACCGATGTACTTACGTGTACAAATTTATTTGATAAAATATGAAAAGACCTTTATGGCCTAAAACAAATAAAAAAATTCACCTCTTTTTACAAGATTGAAAAGAATGCTTGTTAAGACTATATTATTTGCACATGCGACATCTATTTTGTTTGTTTTGAAAGAATGCAAAACCTCATTTCCGTTTTGTAGATGGCCTCCGACTCCACATTTATCCTTTGGTGGCTTAATCACTTCTTTACTGCTAGAATCAACAATAGGCTTATCATAGATACAAACATGATTAATAGTTTTACATTATAAAGATCGATAAGTATCTACAATAAAAAAATGTTCAACAAAGTCATAAACATTTAATTTTGACCTGTTAATGCATTTTATAGCATGAGCAGAGGAAATCCAATCAACTTTCACTAATTATAACTACAGTTCCAATCATTAAGATCAACACGATGAGAGAACGGAGATTTCACTTCAAAAAGAAACTTAGAAGATTTGTAAACATTCCATCAAAAACCTTCTTCAATCAACTCTTTCAACTGATTTTCCGTGGAAGGCATAAAATCGTATTCCATAATCGACATTCCTCTCTTCTTTTAGCCATTATTCCATACCTTTAATATGAATTCCATCCAAGCACGATGTAATAGGTAATGCCTTTGCATCAAAAATCCAACTGTAAAACTTTCGTCCACTTTAGAACTATATTCCCCGCACCATTTACCCAGAAAAAAGAAGTCATCCCACTTATCAAATGGTTTGTCTTTCTAAAAATTCACAGCCGCAACACCACCAATTTCCAAAAATCTAGAATGTGCATCATCAAATTCATACACATTTGAAGCTCTAGAACATGTCTTAAAGAACTCAACAACTGAAATGTTCGCATTCCTTGACTTAACCGCTGAGAGCAAATTTTGTTCCATATAAAGGTAACAGTGACTGTGAAACGCCATAGGAAACATCATGAATACCTATAATTAAACCTTGATGACGATTCGATATAAAAACCAAATCAAACTTTCTTGAAGCATTTTCTTTAAATGACATAAAAATCATCTCCAATTGTGCACATTTTCTATAGAGACTACAACCATTGCTAAAGGGGAAAAACCTGGAAAAGAAATTCCAAAATAAAAAAATCAAAAATAAATAAAATAAATTCGATGATTATATAAAAAAACTGCTACGTAACAGCTGTAACACTAAAAGCTGATATCATCCGACATATAAAAATGATACCTAATAGCTGTAACCTAAAAACTGAAACCATCAGACATATAAAACTGCTATCTAATAGTTGTATCTCTAAAAACTAATACCATCAGACATACAAAAATGATACCTAATGGCCGTATAACACTTAAAATTGATACCATCAGACATACAAAAATGATACAGAATAGTTGTAACACTAAAAACTGATACCTAAAAGATAATAACTATAAATTGATACTAAATCACAGTAAACTGATATTCGCAGTAAACATTAAAACATAAAAATGATACTATCAAACACACAAAACAAATACTAATGGTCAACAAAAAAATAACATCATACCTTAATTATCATTCTTTGTAGTAGCACCCATCAATACACCTGGCCTGCCCTTCAAATGAGTACCATCTAGAAATATCATAGGTCAACAATACTTAAATGCAAGAATACAAGCACCTAGACTGACAAAATGTAACTCCCCGTAATTTTAAAAGACATTATAAGGATAAACTAAAGAAAACTAAATTAAATATGGGGAATTAAGTACAACAGACTATACCATTATGTTCGTCTTGGAATTCTGCTTAAGATAGACTTCGAGTTTGCGTAAAACGGACATCGTATAAAGAAAATATTAAGGTTTGAAGTTTGTATACATATAAAAGAAATATATATAAACAAAATCAAACCAGAAATTTCAAAATAGTTCAAAATCAAAGCAGGAAAGTGATGCAAGATTTAGACCCATTAGGGGTCGACCCACGCCCCAGGGGTATTGACCCATAGGTCGACACACTCAAGAAGTGTCGACCCACCCCGGATCCAGCCAGGTTCATTTCTAGAACCGGGACTTGTTTCTGAACGAGGTTCGTTGGCAGTAGGCTATATATAGGATAGCATTTCTATTGTTTTATTCAAGGTTTTAAATCTTGGATATCGGTTGCGTTTTGTCTTGGGGATTTCAGAGACTTGATCTCGTATTGGGGGAGATCTCGGACGAGATCAGTCTAGCTCGTGGGTTCGTCTCAGATTTCCGTCTTGGGTCTGGAAGTTCATATCGGAACAATCTCGAGATGCATGATATGTTTAAACTTGTATTCTTACAAAATGATTTTTATGAATACTATTAAAAACATAGTAACTTAAACTTTAATTGCAAAATCACTTTACTATTCTAATTTACGAAAGATAATTATACTTTAAATCATAATACGCTTAAAATAGAAATATAACATAATGCAAAAAGTTTAGTGCTTACAACATATGATGCATAAAAATGAATTATTGTTAGATATAAAACATAAAAAAGTTCCAAAACATTAAAAATATCAACATAAGTAAAACATATAATTTCATAGGTAACATTTATGTAGAAAAGGATGAATATGGAAATTATAAGCATTATAGAACATATATGAACATACAATATGGTCATTTAACATGCAAAATGTAAAATAACAGGAGATTATCATGGCTATATTTGAGTTCTTTAATTAATGTTCTAGTTCATGCATGGATTTAAATTTTAGCTTACAACACTAAGATTTCGAAAGATATTCCAGTATCTCGTCTCGGTCGATATTTCGTTCGATATCGCAATATCTCGGGTGATATATTCGAAAGGAGATTTATAGTGATATTTGATGTTTCGTTTTGGAAAGAGCCCAAAACGATATCTCAGAGGAGATCTCGGGCGATATTTTCGAGATCTGAAACAGTGGTTTTATTCACCTAAAACAATGGAGACAATAAGATGCTGCCCCAGCTTGGATTGAATCAGCCTATTTCCTTCAACAATAGCTTATACGCATACAAGAATTTCTTCTACAGCTTCAGCCTAATTATTCTCTGTTCTTTAGATCCAGTCTCTATAAGTTCATGTTATTTTTAGATATAAACATTTAACAAGTAATCCTGACATATTAATAAATCTTGATCTAAAACCTATGCCTGTTAAGCATCTAATTCGTACTTAATCAGTCATGCTATTACATGTACACCTAATATGTTGTTCAGTTCTTACATGTCTATTTCTGCTATCATATGCTCATCTCAATTATTATATGCTTATTTTGTTTTATGCCTATTCTGTTCTTCTCTCTCCTTCCCTTTTTATTTTTATGGCCTAGGCTACCATCGATCCTAGGCCGATATTGCTGAAATATGCATATGAACGAAATGGGATTAAATTGGGAATGGTGGGGGTATAACCTGTACTATAAATATGACTAAAATTTGGGGAATAATATATACCATGGAATGTAAATCAATTATGGGGTTTATAAACAAGTAAACACGTAGGAACATGTTAATGGAACTATATGTCACTTATGTAATTTGTTTGATCTGTTGGGGTCAAGTAAACTTGTTAATCAGTTGGGGTTGTAAGGACACTATTAACCCATGTAAAACTTAACTTGTGGAAATCCTAGTTGATTGGGGACACAAGTTTAGGGGTTTTACTTGTGTCATCTATTGTGTGGGATAAATATTAGTCAGTAACCCATTCTGGTATTAAAAGGGGACCCCCGCACTAGGTAGCGGTCAAGGGACGCTTACTGAGCTTAGTATAAGTGGTTCATTTGGGATGAGGTGTTCTGAAGGCGCGTTCCAATGGGGTCATGTTTGTGCATGGGTCCGGTCTATCTGGGAAAATAAGACGCCATAACACATGTAAATAGGTCTATGTCCTTCTAGTGGTTTCCACTTTAGGAAGTTATGCACCCTACTATAGGGCCGATATAAGGTATTTGCGTGGTAGGGAGCCGATCGTTGGGAGTAGTAATTACGGTACATCTAGTTCTGTTTAGGTACCTTTTATTTCTGTTTAGGGTAACACCCATTATTTCTGTTTAGGTACCTATTATTTCTATTTGGGGTAACACCCATTATTTCTGTTTGGGTACCTATTATTTATGTTTGGGGTAAAATCCATTGCTAGAAGTACACCTAAGTCTACCATTTATGTTCTGTTGGGATCATTCTATTTCTGTTAAGTAATTGAAAAACACTTAATTCGGTATACTAGTATTGGTGCAAAGGAAAGTATTTGAGAAGCATAGTCTATTCGGGTTATTCTATTTATCCTGTCCATCCTATTCACACCTGTTATATGATGTCGTTATCTCTCATCTAGGTTATATGCCTATCATGATACTTTTACTTATTTATACGCTAAAAGTAACTGGACTCGCCATACTTTATATCTGACCCATTTTGTTTTGTTTTCTCTCTCTTCCTCCCCCTCCCCAAGTTTTCAGGTTAGGAACGCTCAGACTTGATTAGGAATCTCTCTTCTGTTTCTGCTTGGATTTGGATTTTCTTCGATGTACCGCTTTGACTTCTTGTCTACTTGTTTATGGCTACTTATGGGGACTATGGCTTTTTACTTCTGTACTCTGATGGTTTTTAGTGCAAGACAAATGCTTTTATTTGATGTATTTTATTCCATTATTTCAGTTTGATGTTGTAACTGGATTTCAGACCATGATGTTTTCTGTTGGAAAAATAAAGTTTTAAATTTTCACTGCTATTTTATATCCATCTTGTGAAATTCTATGTTTGTTTACCTATAACGCTTTACGAAAATTAATGCATTCTAATTAAAGAGTGAATTTAACGGACGTGGGGTGTCACACAAAAACTCTTTCAAATTGGTTTGTAGAAGGATTAACATCCAAGTTAACATAAGAACCTGGGTTATGATTCTTTAACGCCCCTAAATACCAGCTCAAATCGGTATAAGACATGACATCATTTCCGTGCAAATCCATTAAAGCAAGTTGCTTTCTGTAATAGGAAAAAGAATAAGATAATTGATGTAACAGCCCGCACCTCCGTTCACGCAAGATATTGTCCCCAACTTAGCCACCGTGTAGGTGTGGGGTTTTGTTCCTCAAAAGGCCTCGGTGTTAGTAAGAGATGGGATCTACTATATAAGTACCCATTTCACACAGGCTTCCACGATGTGGGACTTAGGGGTGTTACATTCTCCCCTCTTACAGAGCCCAACGTCCCCGTTGGCTCACAAACACCTCACCCAGGCGCTGAGGTCCACACAAGAGCCACAATTCCGGCTGGGTATTGGCTCCGATACCACTGTAACAGCCCGCACCTCCGTTCACGCAAGATATTGTCCCCAACTTAGCCACCGTATAGGTGTGGGGTTTTGTTCCTCAAAAGGCCTCGGCGTTAGTAAGAGATGGGATCTACTATATAAGTACCCACTTCACACAGGCTTCCACGATGTGGGACTTAGGGGTGTTACAATTGAAGATTGAACTCTGTACGAAAATCTGCAATGATTTTTAGGTTTCTTACTCGGATGATCTCGAATTTCATTTATTAACAAAGATTTAACAAATGAACTAGAAAGATAGGGATTATTCAAATTTCTAAGTCCATCACCACAAGAATGCGCAACAACCAAATTCCGATTAAAAAACCAATTAAGATGCCCGAAATAACAAAAAGCGTGCACTTTAAAAGGGCATCCACTTGAAGACGAAGAGTAAATACCCGTAATCCTAATAGAACTATTCTTCAAAAAATGTAACTCATGTCCCATTTAGATTTGATATGTCATTAAAAATTGGAAATTGATAATGTAGGACCTCTTTTTCATCATGTCTTTCAAATAACTTTTCCAATGCACGAAGATATTTGAACACAAAGTTCCACTAGACAATGAATGCATTGAAACATTAAATGAAAGTGAAAGAGAACCATCACTGATGTTGTCTACTTGAAAATCCTTTATCTTAAAAGTGAAACAAAAAAACACTTTTCTTATGTAGTTGAAAACAAACAATACATTGAAGATCAGAATTGGTATCGACACTAGTAGTTTTGTTCTCAAGCACATAGTTAATCTGCATGGATAAATGAGTTAGTTGAGACCAATGCTGTGACGCCCCCACTGTTATACCCAGTTTAGCAAAGGACATTACAAGTAACATCGTCTGCTAATCCGGAGAATATAGCTTGATATGGGCGATCGGACGTGAATATATCTTTATACTAACACTGACACGTCATTTATACCTTCTTACTTAATGTTTGATCTGAATTTGACATGTTCAGTATTAATACAAAGTAATAAACACACTGATTCAATTTAATTAGAACAATATATCAACCAAATAATAATCACAGATCATAGCAGAAAGAAAATATCAAAGCGTACTCATAGTAAGTCCATAAAGTATACTTCTAATTTTACATTCTACACCTTTCAAAATAAATCACTATCTTAAAAAATACATTTCATAGTACATCTGGTGAGTATCCTACAAAGGATAAGCTAAGTGTCTCAATATGTCTATCCATGGCTAGCTCACCTATCCAAAAGTTTGAGCATCCTGTAAATCTGAAAATTCCATTCTGACCCGGAAACACAAAATTCCGGATTAGCCTATCTCTAAATATCTGAAAAGTGAGATCCACACATATAAGACATAAATAAACTTTAGTTCCACAAAATGATAGTAGCAATAATTTATTGTTTCACAATGATGTATGTTTGATTTCCAATTATGGTTTTTATCCTTATCACAAGTTCACTTTATAGGCACGACAAGTTAACACAACTCATTCATGACCGAGCTGGTCAAGGAACTATTATAAGAACGACAAGTTAACACAACTCATTCATGACCGATTTGATCAAGGAATTCTCTTTCTCAGTCAAATGACCAAGGAAGAACAAAAATCAAGATATCAAACAAACATTCATACATTCCAAAATCCAAGATGGTATCGAGGCCTAGTGGTATCCCTCGTACCGATCTGATACCAAAGATCGGGAACTCATGCACGATCACTAAGATCGAGGAACTCATACTCAATCAAGATGATCGAGGAATCACAAGAAAAGACAATAAAAAACAATCCGGAACTCATGCACGATCTCTAGGATCGAAGAAACATAACAAAAAAGGAAATATAGTCCATTTCTATTATTATTGAGACCGAGGAATTACATGCTCAATCTAAGGGATTGAGGAAGCATAGACATACGCTCGAAATCTCACTTGCTCGATCTAAGGAATCGAGGAACCATATATCTGATTTCAATAATCAAAGAACAAAATCTCAATAATAAAAGATAGTGGTAACTATGGCTTCGCTACTCCATATTATTCATTATTTTGTTTTAAAAATTTTACTAACAAAAGTAGTTATAAAAGTCCAGTCTTTTACAATAATGAGTTTCTCAATCTTTTTATATTTACAAGTTTGAAAAGAAATACAAAATTAATCTTCTTAAGGATCTAGCAGCCTCTGCCGCACACCAAAAGAAAGTGAACTCTAAAGTGGCAAATACTATCACTCACAGTAACCACTATAGTTTAACATAGACGTCCCATACCATCTAGTGAAACACAAGTATTTACCGAGAATTAGTAAATTTCACTTATTATGGATATACCCTGAAAACCTGAATTATATTCTCTTATGGATCTAGAGACCACTTGTCGCACACCATAAAAGAATAAAATCCTAAAGTGTTAATTACTATCCCAAAATCGATTATAAGAATCAAACTTGAGCATCGAATACTACTCAGTTGAGTTCTATTATTCCGTCAAGAATTAGTAAATTCCACTTCAACATTCTATTCATTGGAATATACCATCTTTGACAAAATGTTTCACAAGAGCATATAAAACAATCGGTAACATTAAGTCGAAAATTATCTCATTCCAGATTATAGAATTAAGATTCTCAAAACTATTATCCCTTTTGAATTCCATTGTTTAAAACACTTACTTAGTTGTTCAGAAAACTATTTTATTGTTTCCAAAAGTTCATAACCAATCTCTTACGCTTAAATTGCAATTTCAGTTTTGCTTAAGCATATAATTTAACAAAACTCAATCCATACAATTATAGAAAAAATTTCTAGCTTTCCAAAACATCAAAAATTATTAAATTCCGATAAGGTACTCAAAAGTTATGACTAAAACAATTTCGCATGTTTAAGTATTAACACAATTTCTCAACGACAAAACAGCGACAAACAAATGGATTTTTCACCATTTAAACTCCAAAATAACAAGAAACATCATGAATGAAAGTTGTAGATTAATGTCTTAGCTTTCCAGAACATTAAGAATTATCAAATTCCGATAAGTGGCTCAAAAGTTATGAACAAAACAAATTCTTAGTTTTAAGTATTTTCATGATTTCCTAACGACAGCCCAGCAACAAACAAATGAGTTTTTCACCACCTTAACTTCAAAATTAACAGAAACACAATGAATGAAAGTTGTAGCTTATACTCTTAGCTTTCCAGATATTAAAAATTATCAATTTCCGATTAGGAATCAAAAGTTATTCCCATTTTACTCTCAGCTATCAACTCTGGTTTTTACACAGGCCTAAGCTACATGCTCAGTTTATAACTCGCTTTTGGCATCCTAAAATTATAATTTCGAAAAATGCCTAAAAGAAAAACTTGTAGCAAATTGAATGAGCTTTCTACTGCAAAAAGATTGAGTCAATTTGGATAAATTAGCTATAAGTTATCACTGTTTTACAGCAGTAATATTTTCACTAAAATTTTCAGCACACAAAATCAAACAACCAATTGAATCGAAATCCATATTGCAACCAAAGCAATCATCAATTCAAGCATATCTAAGCTAAAATTTATAACATGCGACACACTATTCAGAGATAGATTATGTGACTCGAACAACTCATCTTTAATGCTTCCTATAGCTTGCCAATCGCTTACAAAACCTTGCTACAATCTTCTAATCACCATTACACCCAAAGACTCAAAAACCTAAAACCAACCAGCAGCTCCAAGGTTAAAAACAAGATAAAAGTTATATTTTATGACTCTAGAGAGTAGAGAAGATAACCTAGCTTTGATTTCTACAAGTATCGACCAAAATCCCTTTGATTTGCACTAGAATTTGAATGATTTAGAACCTAGGGTTTTGATAAAGAAGAGGAAGATGGGTTTCTCTAAATTTTTTCAGAAATGAGGAGATGAATTGTACGTACACTTGTTTCTCCACTTAACACATATTTCTTGGGCCAAGTGGTTATAGGTTAAGAGCCCAAAAACTAATATTGTGAAAACTAGTAAAGTATCCCTAATTTTATATAGTCAGTAACTCTAAAGCACTATTATTATTATAACTTTCCACTTACCCCATATCTTACCAAAATCACAAATTAATTAACTTGTTGAAATTCTTATTTTGGAACAAAATATCCAAACCCAAACATTTATTTATTTTTAAAACTTTTTGCCAAACTATCTTAAGATTAACTAAAATAAACAATTGAATTATGCACAAAAATAACATTAATTTCACCACTAAATTCCATAAATCACAATCTAGAATAAATTCTCTCTAATAAAATTTAATTAATTAGGTGGTTAATAACCAGGTTGTTACAGACTCCTCCCCTTAAAAAAATTGCGTCCTCGTAATTTGTTAACTAAAATAATGTATAAAAATTTCAACTTAACTATGATTTTATACGTTAAAAAAATCTCATTTACTTACTTAACAACAATATTTAATTTTGATGAAAACTTCTTCAAAGTAGCAACTTAAAACCACTTCACTCCCATGTATCAAGATTTTATTCTTTATGACTCTTGGGATTAAATTTCATCCAATTTAGAAATCCATTTCATCTTTACTTATATTATTCCATTCACAACTCTTAATAATTCAAAAAATAGATTTTTCTTCCAATTTTGGTTTTCAAAACTTAATATTTTGAATCCAATACCAATGTTTTTATCCAATTCTCAAATTTATAAATTTAAAATTCTTCTAAATCTAAAAATAATATTGGACCATGAACTATTATGATCCACTTCACAACTACAAAGTTGGTTGCATAAGCCACCAACAATGTCTTCCCAAGCTCATCCATTTCACATAAATGTTCCATAGAAAATATATTATTCCAATTTATTTTAACTCAAAACTTTCCACTTACCCAATATCTTACCAAAATCACAAATTAATTAACTTGTTGAAATTCTTATTTTGGAACAAAATATCCAAAACCAAACATTTATTTATTTTTAAAACTTTTTCCAAAACTATCTTAAGATTAACTAAAATAAACAATTGAATTATGCAC
Source organism: Allium sativum (assembly GCA_030737875.1). Taxonomy (NCBI): domain Eukaryota; kingdom Viridiplantae; phylum Streptophyta; class Magnoliopsida; order Asparagales; family Amaryllidaceae; genus Allium; species Allium sativum. The sequence continues at coordinate 23,202,859 of CM060912.1, read as the reverse complement.
AAAAATAATATTAATTTCACCATTAAATTCCATAAATTACAATCTAGCATAAATTCTCTTTAATAAAATTTAATTAATCAGGTGGTTGACAACCGGGTTGCTATAAATGTCGACATATTTCATTTCTCAAATCATAAATTGAGCATTCAACAGACAATCAAGTACTAAAAGAAGAATCATTAAAGATAAATACAACAAGAGGACTATTTTCACCATTGCCAAAGAAATATAATTTAATAAAAACAACTAGCAAAGTAAACAACACAAAACTGATACCCACATAACACAATTCTGTTACCAACAGACAAAAAACTAATACCTAATCAAATAAAAGTGATACCTATAAAATGCTATAATGTTTAAAAAAAAATAGAACCAATACAAATACTTTTTATATCATAGATTGATTGATTAAAATAGAAGAAGATGGACTTAACATTTTATAATAAAAGCAACAATACAAACTACACGATAAATATAGTACCAAAATTCAAAATAAATATATTGCTGAGTTATAATAAACTAATACTTAAAAAAAATCAAAAACTGATACCCAAATAATAAAACAAAGCAAATTTAAAACAAACCCGCCTTTACTGCTTAAAGAAGCCATTAGTCACCGGATCAAACAAAAACACTTGATCGCAATATTTCAAATAAAATTACAACGTTCATGATAAAAAAAAGACAAAAAACAAAAATAAAATTAACCTGATATTAGGCGGGATCGACTTTTGAAGATGACATGCGAGATTGAGATCAACCTTTCAAGACGATATTCGATATCGAGAACAAAATTGAAGAGGAAACGTGCAAGATCGAAGAAAAAAATTCAGACCGATTGAGGAAGAAGAAATATTAGCGCGCACGAGAATTACACTTTTCAAAAGAAATAGTGCAATGTCCTTGGGAATAAATATTTCATGGTTGTCCTTGGGATTAAAAAAGCCTCAAATATTATTCTTACCAATATTTTGTGGTTTGTATTATCACTACTATTTTATAACATGATTCAAAATGTAAAATAAACTATAATTCTATAATTATAAATTAATCCTATAATATAATTCAAATTGTACATCCTATAACACAAGCCTAAAACTATGATATATGTTTAGTTTATAGTTTAATTTTGTAATACTCGAACAAATGCTTAAACACTTCAACAATGAATTTTGACTTATCACATTAATCATTTAATCTAGTAATTAAATGAATCAAAGGGATCGCAAACCTACAACACAGATATTGATTTGATGAAATAAATAACTAATATACTCTCTATGTAATGATCAAATTCAAAATCAATAGTGGATAGATATTGATCGAAATTGATATGATACGTATTGACTGAAAATGAAGTTTAGTTTTTGATTTGTGGATCTACGAGGTTTTTAATTAAAAGAGGAGAACTACGAAATGAAAGAAAGCGGCAATATTTTTTTGCTTCAAGGTTTTGAGAAGGAAACGCAGTGGGTCAGTTAGGGTGTTCGGAGTGAATACAAATTAGAAGTGTTCACTTTGAAATTTCTATAATTAACGGTCTACCATATCTATCAAGTATGTTAACAGTTGATTAACCCAAATCTAATTGGTTAAGGTTGGTCAATTGAAAATTTGACTAAACAATATAATCATTTAAAGTAGTTTGATTGACGTCAGCTAAACTGATTAAATGGGTTAAAGCGATTAGATACCATACCGAAGGCTAGTTGCATAAGGCACGATTCATGAGGAATAAACAAAATAAGATTATGCGGAAGTAATAAACTTTCATTACACTCCAATTACCCTTTTTGCATCATAAAACAATTAAGTTCCTTTTTCTTGCTAAGTACTAGTGCGTAATCCATGGATTGTACATGATATATTGTTTTTTTAAAGAAATGATTGATCCTCACAAGAAGGTACTCTTGCAGTTTTATTTCATACTTAAAACGAGCTATCAACAAGCCTGTTAGATAGGAACTCCTTCCCTATAAGAAACAAAAATAAAAGGCCCGTCCAAACCTAGGAAAACGTCCGTAAAAGGCACACAGAATATTGTAAAAAAATAGCTTTATAAGTACTTTTGAAAACTTAAATGTATTATTGATGATATGGTAAATTTATCGAGATAAATGAGTTATGATTAAGCTAACTATAAACAAACTTTTTATGAGATTAATTTATGTTTTTTTGGGAAGGCTGATCGGTTTTATAATGCTCCGTAATAGTTTTTATTATATTAAAATAATAATATATTTGTGTCAGGTGTTACACAACATGTGTGACAACTAAGGATAAGGTACTTCTCCACGCAGGGAGCATAGTAATGACCACAAACTTATAGTTACAACTGCATTGATACGTGACTTCTTGAATTACAAAACAAATTGCTAGCAACATAACATTTGAACTTTGCATTGCACGACGCTGACACACCCATACCAAACAAAGCTACACAATGTTGAGTTGTAGGCTCCTAATAAGAGGAGTGGTAGCTTCCATGGCCATAAGTGATCGGGGTTTGTCAGCTTCAACTGGCTTGTTTACTGAAGGTGGTTTGTAGGCTGAAGGCGGTAAGATGTGGGCAAATGGATGCTCATTTGGGTTTCCCTCGTTTTTTGTCTGATGAAGACAGTGTCGACGTTGTAGCTTCAGTGTCATTTGCTTTGACATTGTTTTTTGTTTTCACACAAGTTTTCAAAGTAAATGAAGGACCTGAATTAATGGGAAAACCAGGTTTAAAACTAAAATTGCTTACTTGTTCCCCTGTGTTAATTTGTGTAGGCGTGACAGTGCATGCCACATTGACGTCGAAGCCTCCATTCCTCGTTGTTTCTTCAAATTCACGGAATTCATATAAAATATCCAATGGAAGTAAATCATCAGGGTTTCCATCTGAATTCATTGCCTATTCAAAGTCCCTTACATCCTTCAAAATTATTTGCAATGCATCATCTTTGGAAATACTTTTCTCCCCTCCATTGCTGCTTGTCACTCAACTGTCAAAATTAATCTCTTGCAACCTTGATTCACTTACTCCATTACAAATTGGCACAACACACCGTTTGCATGTACTCTTGTCACTCAGAGAATCCATGTCAAGTACATTTTCAACAACCTGCTTTGCTTTTTTGTGTGACTTTTTAAAGATTGCCATCAACATCCATATTGTGAGTATCTTGAATCTCACCATATTCAATTACCAAAGTTTCAACATGATCCACACTTTCGTCATTTAGTTTACCAAGCACATCAAAACTATTTCCGATTACAACATTATTTTCACCTAAGTATTTGTTGCCATCTCTTCTTTCTGTTTTCCTTTATTCACTTCACCATTGATCATTTTCCATTTTCTTACTGTTTGAATTCTGACTTGTTTGTTGCTCCTTGTACGATTTTCCTGGGTTGCATTCTCAAAGGTGCACTGAAAACTTCTCCACACTTTCCATTCTTTTGTTTGAAATTCATATTTCCCACCTCGTTACCAATTTCTTATCTGCTCCTCCTTTATCTCTGTCCACTTAGCTTCCCTGCCTCACAGTATGTGGGCACTTTGCTAATGTATGGCCGAACAACTTACAGCTTAAGCATCGATCAGGCTTCCAAAGATATGTCACCTCCACCTCATGCTCAGTGTCGTCATCCAGAAGCATCGAGATATTGTCGGGAAAGTCATTATCAGGATTCACTTCCACCATACATTTCGCAAACCATAGCCTTTTTGATCTCTTGGTTGATTGATCCATGTATAAAAACTTCCCGACCAATGACGCTATCCAACATATTCCAAGCCTTGACCATGCAACCATTGACAGATTGAGCCTTTTTATCCATATAGGAACCTGTCGAATTCCTGTACTTGTATTTCCCATTGTCACATCCCACTGCTTAATAATAAAAACCTTATCCTAATAATAATGGGATCAGCCTCTAAGATTCTCTTTCTATCCTCAATGTCATTAAGTAGAAAGAAGAAAACGTTACCGTTATACTTAACTTCAATAGGGCCTCGTGTTTCCAATGACGCTTGAGATGCGTGACTAATGTAGATAGGGTAATTTATGTTATAAGTTGAATAAAAATTGAGTTATCATTCTTTGTAGATAAAATTGAGTTATATATTAATTTATTAGTTTCCACGATTTATAATTATTATGCAAATGTATGAGTGTTATTTTTCTTAATTAATTTTAACATAAGTCTGTATACAAATTTCCGCAAATTCATATTTATGTACATAAATTTTTTAATTTCACAGTTAACTTACAGTACATTTTGTTAGTCATAAACAATATACAAATTGATTTTTGATATTACCAGAGGGAATGACAAAAATACAATAAAAAAAGAAATTGTGGTAGTGTTTCTCAATATATTTGAATGCACTTAAAACATTTTAAAGTACATAACAAAAAAAGGGTATATGATATAACTAAAGTGAAAAACAAAGTATCTATTAAACTGTAAAAGAAATGTTTATTGAAAATAGGTCCAACAATGCTATAAATCTTATTTTTATTTCAACTATATTAAAATAATAATTTGATTTTTAATCCATGTTCCATATCTTGATAACTTTATTTTATAACAATTTTTTTTAAAAAACAATCAACGTTTACCACATAAAGACAATAAAATACAAAAAACAAATTTCAAACAAAATATTATATATGTTATTTATTGATTAATTTAAATTGTGAAAATAAATAATTAAAATTTAACATTTTCACAAAACATATTAACTAAAAATATATTTAGTTTTTACTATACAAAATAATATGTGTTCATCGCTTATTATTTGTTGAAATTGGTGATTTGTAAATCACAATTTTGAGCAACAAATAAACTTACATATTTTGTAGAGAGATTTGCTGCTAGATTTTATAGAGAGATTTATTGCTATATTTGTGGACATTTGAGGCAAGAATATTTGGCGCTTATCCAAATAGTTTTTTTTTAACATATATGAAGATAATTTGGGTGCCAAATTTACTTGGGTATGAAGCAATTCACTCTATAAAAAGCCTAGCTAACATCTTCATTAGGTGTGGAAAATTTGTCATTATTCTTCATTGTCTTTCTCCTCAAATTTTTAGCCATTAGATATTCTCTACCTATTTCTCAATAAGGTTATTGGTTCAAGTTGTAATTGTTTGTAACGATAGTTGAGATCGATTGTAAACAATTTTTATTGGTGAATCAATAAAAAGGGTGGCTGGATGGAATATCGTGTGCTCATATTTCCGATATTTTTGTGGTGTTGTTTATTTTTCCAATTACATTCATCTTCAAGTGATTAGGTGTAAAAGAATCTATTTTTTGGGCGTTTTATCAAACTTCCGCTGCGCACAAAACCCCAACAGTTTGGTATCAGAGCAATTTTTACATAACAATTTGGTATCGGAGCCAGATCATCGCATAGCTTGGAGTGTTTGTTGGATTAAAAATTGGAGATGTCGGAGATGATGACGTTTTTGAAAATGGCTATTTTAAATGGGAAGAATTGGGGTATATGGAAACCGAGGATGGAGGACTTTCTATATCTCAATGATTTGCATGATCCCATTGATGGAGATGGGGTAAAGCCCTCGAATATGGATGAGGGAAAGTGGAAGAAAATAAAAAAAAAGCGATTGCGTTGATTCACCAATATTTGGATGATTCGGTGTAACACCCCGTAATTTTATAATATTAAAATTGACAAATTAAAGCACTTAATTTTTATAAGAAGAATTAAGGGAAACGGGTTGCGCCATTGCGTTCGTCTCGGAATTCTTCTTGAGATAGAGTCCAAGTTTACATAAAATGGATATAGTATGAAGAAGTTATGGAGCTTAGAAGATTTCAGTTTAAACCAGAATTAAAATAATAATTAAAATCAAATTCGAAATTCAAATCAGCAAGAAGCGGGATGGACGGGAATTATCTCGCTCTAGAGTGTCGACCCCCCTCCTAGAGTCGACATAGGTGTCGACCCCCCTGTAGGGGTCAACCCCATTGGCCAGATCTGGGAATTGACGAATTTTGGAGAATTAGGGCTTATGTGGCGTTCTCTGATTGGCTGGGTGATGTGTTTTTCTGGTTTGGATGGTTAGATGGAACCTAACCTAATCTAAAGGCCCTAATTCACTTAATACACTTATATAAACACACCTAAACCTAATTTCATTACACTAATTCATACGCCTCCATGGTGCCACAACCTAAACTAGTCTTTCTTCTACACTAAAGCAAATCAGAATGGAGTATTCATATTGGGAGATAAGAATCAAATTCTACAACAACATTTTAGTTAATCATATTCAGAATATAGAATTCAGATCTATTTTCTCTTCTACTGCTTTGAGTCCACGTTACTTTCAATTATAATTAATTAAAAGTAATTGTGATAAGTTTGTGAATTGGAATATATGAACATGCCTGTAAGACGAATCATATCATGTTTGGTGAATTCTTATCTTTTAGATTCACATCTAAAGTTCATGTTCCATATGCCTTATTGGATCTATCTTATTGTTCTATGCCAGTTTATGTTCCAAATGCTAATTGGATCTACCTTATTGTCCTATGTCCGTTTACGTTCCATATGCTAATTAGATCTATTTTGTTGCTCTATGCCAGTTCATATGCCTAATTAGATCTATTTTGTTGTTCTATGCCAGTTCATAATTCTTATGCTAAATTTTATGCCAGTTTTGATGTCATGGTTCTCTCCCCCTCTTCTCTTCTTTTTATTTTATGAGATTAGGCTAACTTCGAGCCTAACATATTACGTTCAATTATATGTACGAATGATGTGGGAACGTTGTGGGAAAAGTTTGGGGAAATTATTGAATAATATGCAGTTGGGCATAAAAAGACTTGAAATCATGTAATTGATTTGGGGCATGAATTGGTACAAATTGTGTACAAGAGATTATGGACATAAATTTGGATTAAAATGATGAATATAATTTAGATTGGAAATTATGGGTGTATATTATAATCCAAGATTTGAAATTGGGGACATGAATTGAGAAAGTGATAATGAACGCCTATGGAACGAGGTTAGATTCGAATTGCGATATAAGACTGCCCGGAATCGCCCGGCACATCCAGCAACCGCAATTTTGTAATCTAATATGAGAGGTCAAAGACATAAATTAGATATGTAATAATGCAAAAACACGAGGTTAGATTCAGATTGCAGTATAAGACTGCCCGGAAACACCCGCCATATCCAGCAACCGCAAGACAACAATCTAATGTGGGAGGTCTTGCAAGATTACGGTTATAATGAATTTGTAAACACTTAACCAAGATAAGACATGTAGTAAGACATGGGGGTTAAGTAGGTGACATGAGTGACATGTGAAATATAATTGGAAGCATTTAACATGGTGAAACATGTAAGAAGACATGGAAATAAGAAGGGGTTAAGTGGAAATTCCTAGTGGGGACCAAGCTTAGGTGGGAAGCTTGTGTCAAGTGTGTGGACCCTTTTCAACCAGTGATCCATTCTGTATCTATGTGAGCTCAAACTAGGTCGAGGACGAGACAAACTTACTGGGTTTGATTGTAAGAGGTCAAATAAAGAGTTAGTGGTGGCAACGCAAGTCCAACGGAGTCATGTGCGTGCATGGGTCCGGGCTGGTAGCTAAGATGTTGTTGCATTGTGTAGGTATAAGCCATGCATTTTTAGTAGTATCGGGTTGCCACTTTAGGGAGTGATACATCCTACTGTGGGACCAACACGGGTATCTACGAGTTAGGGAGCTGATCGAATGGGGAGAGTAGTGGTCATAACTAGTGGAGATAGGAGCAGGCGGCACCTATGATAGCAGCTAGGAGTACACGAAACTACCATTATTATTATTATGGTTAGTAAGAGGGATCAGCTTTCAGTACGGGACTAGTAATGGTGTGGTGAAATTAGCATTGGTGCGGTGTAGGAATTATCCTATAATGATTATAAGCGCAATCAATGTTATATCTTGTTCATCTTGTTCACCTTGTCATACTTGCTTATGTTACAGTCATTTCTTATATCTAGTTTACGCCCTTTTCCTGTTACTTTACTAATTATATAGTTAAAGTCACTGGACTCGCCAGACTTTATGTCTGACCTGTTTTGTTTCGCCTCTTTTCTTTCCTTCCCTCCCCCTCCCCCCAGGTGCTCAGGGTGGGATTAGTGGAGCTTGATTTGGATTTCTTTCTTCTTGAAGTGCTTGGAAGTATTGAAAGTAATGCTAAAGCTTTATCTCTTTTCCATTATGGCTATTTGGAGTGAGATTATGGTTACCTTTTTGTACTCTGATAATAATTTTGTACAAGATGGATATTTGTGTACTTGACTCTAGTACGTGGTTTTGACGTTGTAACCAAACATGTTTTGCTTTTTCGCTACAATGAATAAATTTTGAATTTTCTTAAGTACTATTTTATATATATGTCTTATGATATTCTATTCTATACTCTTATAATACTGCACGAAAGTTAATGCATTCCCTTAGTGAGTGACATTAATGGAAGTAGGGTGTTACACGTGGTATCAGAGCTGAAGGTTACTAGAACAGATAAAAGATTTTGGAAAACCGTTGTCCAAAGCATTTTTAGAAAGAAGTATTTTCAAAAACATGTTTTGAAGAGGGTAATTTCAAGATAAAAGTTTATTACGAAAAACATAATCCCCAAAAGTCATATATCTATCTTTCGATTCTTTGTTTTGAATCTCTTCTTTTTTCCTTTCAGCATGTCTGGGGATCTTAATCTTCCAGAGGGCGTACAGATACCAGGCTGGTTCAGAAGGTATCTGGAAGCTAGGGCTACTGCCACAGGCCCAGCAGATGTTCCTCCTCCCCCAGCTGCAGTCGCTCCTCCTCACCCTCCTCGTGTAGACGCTTTTTTGAATATATGCAAAAAACTTCCGTGCGATGGACGGAAAACCATTTCATGGGACTGAGACGTTTGTCGAGGCTAGAAATTGACTCAAGGAAGTTGAGGACTTGTTTGGTATCATTGAAATAGACGATGGAAGGAAGGTTCAGCTAGCTACTTGGTTGATGAAGGATGAAGCTTCCTTTTGTTGGGAAGTAACTAATGGAGGACGTCCAATGGAGACATGGGTGGATTTTAGATGAAGGTTCGAGTCGAAATTTCTTTCACAAGCAGACGAGACTTTATACATGGAGAGGTTCTTGGCTTTGAAACAAGGGAGTTTGTCTGTGAAGGAGTACGTTAACAAGTTTAACCAGTTAGCAAGATTTGGTATGGATAACACACCACATAAGAAGGCCTTGAGATTTGCTAAGGGTCTGAATGAACCATTGCACGGGTTAGCTATGTCCCACCTTCCTATGGGGGCTACTTTCGAGAAACTTGTTGACATAGCGTTAATGCATGAAGAGGAGAATGGTGTTAATGTAGATAAGGCACTGGATAAGAAAGGGCATGCAACGAAGGCACAACAACAACAAAAGAAAGGTGGTAAGGATAACAAGGGCAAAGGGAAGAAAAGGTGTTTTAATTATGGAGCATCGGGCCATATGAGCAAGGACTATAGGAAGAAGAAGACAGGTTGCTTCCAGTATGGTGAGGCATGACATATGATTAAAGACTACCAAAGGAGGCAAGGACAAGGGCAAGGATAGGATCTACTTCTGGAGGGCAGGTTTACGCTCGCATGGCACCTCCGTAGGAGAGAGGTAGAAACATTTCTTTTGAAAGTTTGATTTTCGTTTTTGTTCATCCTATTCGAACTTTGTTCGATTCTGGCACTTCACATTTGTTTGTATCTTCTTCTTTAGTTGAAACACTGCACCTAAATGCTAGTCTAGTTATGGATCCCATTGTAGTCTCAAATCCTATTAGGGGTACAGCTCATCTTTCTATGTTATGTCGGGATTTGAGAATATATGTGTATGGCATTGAGTTCGAATGCAACGCTTTTGTGCTTGGCTTCACAGGCTATGGGTTGATTCTAGGAATGGATTGGCTAACCAGGTGTGGTGTCATTCTCGACTATGAGAAGAGAGTAGTTAGACTTTTGACTAGTTTAGGTGATATTCTCGATATTTCTTATGACCCTAAGGGTTCTGTTATGCTTAGCTACCTAGAATCTCTTGACACATCTATTGATGATTTGCAATCTGTTCGAGTAGTCCATGAGTATGCAGATGTCTTTGAGGAGGTTAGGGGCTTACCTCCAAAACGCGATATAGATTTCTGTATATACTTGGTGGACAATGCAAAGCCAGTTGCATTGCCGATGCGCCACATAGCTCCAAGAGAAAGGAGGGAGCTGAGTAAACAAGTGAAAGAGTTGCTTGAGAAAGGGTCCATAAGAAGAAGTATCTTGAAGTGGGGTGCTCTCATTGTTCTTGCTACGAAGGCTGATGGTTCGCTTAGATTGTGCATGGATTATAGGGAGTTGAATAAGCTCACGAAGAAAAACAGACACCCATTACCAAGATAGATGATCTGTTCGATCAGTTGGTTGGTGCTTCGGTTTTCTCACAGTTGGACTTAGCTACAGGATTTCATCAGTTGAGGGTAGTTGAGGATGGTATAGATAAGACTGCCTTTAGGACTCCCGACGATTTCTTCAAATGGCTAGTCATGCCTTTTGGTTTGACAAATGCACCTGCATATTTCATAGACTTGATGAGTAGGGTGTTTAGGGAGTTTCTAAACAAGTTCATGGTGGTCTTTGTGGATGATATTTTGATATTTTCTAGAAGCAAGGAAGAGCATGCCCTACATCTTAGGGAAGTCTTAGAGACCCTTCGAGCACATCAACTCATTCTCTAAATGTCATTTTTGGAGGAAGGAAGTGAGGTTCTTAGGGCACGCGGTCTCTAAGGAAGGGATAGCTATGGATCCCGCGAAGGTAGTGGCAATCCAAGATTGGAATGTTCCTAAGAATGCAACAGAAGTAAGAAGTTTTCTTGGTTTGGCGGGTTATTACCGAAAGTTCATCAAGGACTTTGCCAATATATCAGCCCCACTTACACGATTGACGAAAAAGAATTTGACCTTTTCTTGGGATGTTGACTTTGACGATGCTTTCCAACGTTTGAAGAGGGCATTGACGACAGCTCTAGTTTTAGTTTTTCCAGATGGGAGTAAACCGTTCATAGTATATACCGATGCTTGTGGGACAGGGCTTGGCGCAGTTTTGATGCAAGAGGGAAGGGTGATATGCTATGGTGGAAGGCAGTTGAAAGTCCAAGAGAAGAATTACCCGACCCACGACTTGGAGTTAACGACCATAGTTTTTGCTCTTAAGTCTTGGCGTCACTATTTTCTTGGTGAGAGGATTGAGTTGTATACAGACCATAAGTCACTAAAATACTTGTTCTCTAAAAAAGATCTAAACTTAAGGCAACAGAGGTGGATGGAGTTCTTAGCGTCCTACAATTTTGAGATTGCGCATACCCCTGGCAAGGGTAACGTTGTAGCGGATGCCTTGATTAGAAAGAATTTGACTTTGAGTCCTTTGTTTGTCGAGCGACAGAGCTTAGAGTATCTCTCTACCTTTGAGTTTAGACCCTCTATTGACTATGTACCTGGTTTGTTAGCATCATTAGAGGTGCGACCTACGCTTTTGGGACAGATAGGTGCAGCACAACAAGATGACCCACGGTTGATGGAAATAGTAGACATCCTCATACGAAGGGAGTCTTCAAGCCATCTTAATAGGTGTACAAAAGATGAGAAAGGTTGGTTGCGTAGGGATGGGAGACTTTGCGTATCTCAAGACGAGAGTTTGAGAAAGACAATCCTTGAAGAAGCACATCGTTCTAAGCTGACCATACATCCCGGTGGAGATAGGATGTATAGGGACATGAAGCGAGTATTCTTTTGGGTTGGAATGAAGAAGGATGTGGCTGAGTTCGTTTCTAGATGCTTAGTGTGCCAGCAAGTCAAAGCTGAGCCAAAGAAGCCTGGTGGTTTGCTTCACCCTTTAGAGGTTCCACAATGGAAATGGGAAAGTGTTTCCATGGATTTCCTTGATGGGTTACCAAGGTCATGGAACGGTAATACGGGGATTTGGGTAGTAGTAGATAGACTTACCAAGGGCGCACATTTCATTCCCGTTAAGAATAAAAGAACAGCAGCATGGTTAGCACCTGTTTATCTCCAAGAGATAGTTCATCTACACAGCATACCTTCTAGTATTGTGAGCGATCGAGATCCCATTTTCACTAGTGAGTTTTGGAAGAGCTTGCAAGAGGCGGTAGGAACATAATTGTGTTTGAGTACCGCTTATCACCCTCAGATGGACGGCGAGACAGAAATAGTGAATCGGATTCTAGAAGATCTTTTGAGGTTATGCATCTTGGACTCTGGAGGGACATGGGAGGAACATCTTCCATTAGTAGAGTTCGCCTACACAACAACTATCAGACTAGTATTAGCACGACACCTTTTGAGGCTTTACATGGGCGACCTTGCCGATCACCGACTTGTTGGTGGGAATCTACGGATAAGATTTTGCTTGGGCCCGAGATGATCAGGGAAACTTCAGAGAAGATAGACTTGATTCGAAGACGCATGAAGATGGCACAAGACCGACAAAAGTCATATGCTGATAAGAGAAGGACCGATCTTGAGTTCAGTGTTGGAGACATGGTCTTCATAAAAGTATCACCGTTGAGGAATGTAGTTCGTTTTGGGTCTATAGGGAAATTGGCACTAAGGTTCGTAGGGCCATTCCTTATTACAGAGCGAATTGGACAGTTGTCCTACATAGTGAAGTTGCTGGAGAAGCTCAGTGGTGTTCATGACGTATTTCATGTGTCGCATTTGCGGAAGTGTTTACATGATACCACGGAAGTAGTAGAGCCGAGCATGGTTAGAGAAGTGGAAATAGAGAGAGATGCCACGATTAGACGAGCTCCTACATGCATCCTTGGATCGGAGGTCAAGAAGTTACGCAACCGAGAGGTCAAGTTGGTTAAAGTCCAATGGGGAGATGATCAAGGAGACGCGACTTGGGAAACAGAAGATAAGATACGTGCATCTTACCCTTTCCTTTTTGAGGGTATGTTCTTAACTTCTCCTTTTTCTACTGCTTTGTTTATATTTATTCTATCGTTTAGTGTATCCTCTCGATTTTATCTTCGATCTTTAGGTAGAAAATCCTATGGTTGTAAACATGTGTTTGAGACATGTTAATTTTGGTGGATGCAAGTGGATGTAAGTGTTTGCTAGTGGTTGCTCGTGGATGCATTTACACACACATTAGGCACTAGATCGGCTCAATCACTTTCATATTGCATATGAATGAGTGTGAATATTTGAAATTAATGGATGTATATTTAATGTGTTATCATATGGATGTTGCATTCGAATGAATGGTTGTGCACTCATATAGAAATGATATTATCATTAGGATTCTTTTGCATACATAATGGACGCATGGCACTATCATGTTTTGCATTAAGCAGGTCAACTGAATCAGTAGACCGCCTGATCTTTGCATTAGATAAGGAACATATACACACACTTTTGCATATGTTCATATAGCATTAGAAATCTTTTAAGGACAATGGATGTTGGTGGATGATGGATGAGTAGATGGATGATTGGATGGTAGGATACATTCTTCTTAACTTGGAAATTTTGGGGACGAAATCCTTTATGGAGGGGAGAATGTAACACCCTGTAATTTTATAATATTAAAATTGACAAATTAAAGAATAATTAATTTTTATAAGAAGAATTAAGGAAAACGGGTTGCGCCATTGCATTTGTTTCTGAATTCTGCTTGAGATAGAGTCCAAGTTTGCGTAAAATGGATACAGTATGAAGAAGTTATGAAGCTTAAAAGATTTCAGTTTAAACCAGAAATAAAATAATAATCAAAATCAAATTCGAAATTCAAATCAGCAAGAAGCAGGATGGGCGGGAATTATCCCGCTCTAGGGTGTCGACCCCCCTATAGGGGTGTCGAGATAGGTGTCGACCCCCCAGTAGGGGTCGACCCCATCGGCCAGATCTAGATAGTGATGAATTTTGGAGAATTAGGGCTTATGTGGCGTTCTCTGATTGGCTGGGTGATGTGTTTTTCTGGTTTGGATGGAAACTAACCTAATCTAAAGGCCCTAATTCACCTAATACACCTATATAAACATACCTAGACCTAACCCTAATTTCATTACACTAATTCATACGCCTCCATGATGCCACAACCTAAACTAGTCTTTCTTCTACAGTAAAGAAAATCGGAATAGAGTATTCATATTGGAAGATAAGAATCAAATTCTATAATAACGGTTTTGTTAATCAAATTCAGAATACATAATTCAGATCTATTTTCTCTTCTACTATTGTAAGTCCACGTTACTTTCACTTATAATTAATCAAAAGTAATTGTGATAAGTTTGTGAATTGGACTACATGAACATGCCTGTAAGATGAATCATATCATGTTTGGTGAATTCCTATCTTTGAGATTCACATATAAAGTTCATGTTCTATATGCCTTATTGGATCTATCTTATTGTTCTATGCCAGTTTATGTTCCAAATGCTAATTGGATCTATCTTATTGTCCTATGTCAGTTTATGTTCCATATGCTAATTAGATCTATTTTGTTGCTCTATGCCAGTTCATATGCCCAATTAGATCTATTTTGTTGTTCTATGCCAGTTCATACTTCTTATGCTTATTTTTATGCTAGTTTTGATGTCATGGTTCCCTTCCCCTCTTCTCTTCTTTTTATTTGATGAGATTAGGCTAACTTCGAGCCTAACATATTACGTTGAATTATACATATGAATGACGTGGGAACATTGTGGAAAATTTTTGGGGAAATTATTGAATGATATACAGTTGGGCATAAAAAGACTTGAAATCATGTAATTGATTTGTGGCATGAATTGGTACAAATTGTTTATAGGAGATTATGGACATAAATTTGGATTAAAATGATGAACATAATTTAGATTGGAAATTATGGGTATATATTATAATCCAAGATTTGAAATTGGGGACATTAATTGAGAAAGTGATAATGAACGCCTAAGACACGAGGTTAGATTCGAATTGCGGTATAAGACTGCCTGGAACCGCTCGGCACATCCAACAACCGCAATTTTTTAATCTAATGTGAGAGGTCAAAGGCAGAAATTAGATACGTAATAATGCAAAGACACGAGGTTAGATTCAGACTGCGGTATAAGACTGCCCGAAACCACCCGGCATATCCAGCAACCGCAAGACAGCAATCTAATGTGGGAGGTCTTGCAAGATTATGGTTATAATGAATTAATAAACACTTAACCAATATAAGACATGTAGTAAGACATGGGGTTTAAGTGGGTGACATGGGTGACATGTGAAATATAATTTGAAGCACTTAACCATGGTGAAACATGTAACAAGACATGGAAATACGAAGGGGTTAAGTGAAAATTCCTAGTGGGGACCAAGCTTAGGAGGGAAGCTTGTGTCAAGTGTGTGGACCCTTTTCAACTAGTAACCCATTCCGTATCTATGTGAGCTCGAACTAGGTCAAGGACGGGACATGCTTACTAGGTTTGATTGTAAGAGGTCAATAAAGAGTTAGCGGTGGCAACGCAAGTCCAACGGAGTCATGTGTGTGCGTGGGTCCGGGCTGGAAGGTAAGACGTTGTTGCATCGTGTAGGTATAAGCCGTGCATTTTTAGTAGTATCGCGTTGCCACTTTAGGGAGTGATACATCCTACTGTGGGACCAGCGCGGGTATCTACGAGTTAGGGAGTCGATCGAATGGGGAGGGTAGTGAGTACAACTAGTGAAGATAGGAGCAGGTGGCACCTATGACAGCAGCTAGGAGTACACGAAACTACCATTATTATTATGATTAGTAAGAGGGATCAACTTTCAGTATGGGACTAGTAATGGTGCGGTGAAATTAGCATTGGTGTAGTGTAGGAATTATCTTATAGTGATTAGAAGCGCAATCAACGTTATATCTTGTTCATCTTGTTCACCTTGTCATACTTACTTATGTTACAGTCATTTCTTATATCTAGTTTATGTCCTTATCCTGTTACTTTACTAATTATATAGTTAAAGTCACTGGACTCGCCAAACTTTATGTCTGACCTGTTTTGTTTCGCCTCTTTTCTTTCCTTTTTCCCACCCAGGTGCTCAGGGTGGGACTAGTGGAGCTTGATTTTGATTTCTTTCTTCTTGAAGTGCTTGGAAGTGTTGAAAGCGATGCTCAGCTTTATCTCTTTTCCATTATGTCTATTTGGAGTGGGATTATGGTTTTACCTTTATGTACTCTGATAATAATTTTGCACAAGATGGATATTTGTGTACTTGACTTTAGTATGTGGTTTTGACGTTGTAACCAAACATGTTTTGCTTTTCCGCTGCAATGAATAAATTTTTAATTTTCTTAAGTACTATTTTATATATCTGTCTTGTGATATTCTGTTTATACTCTTATAATACTCCATGAAAGTTAATGCATTCCCTTAGTGAGTTACATTAATGGAAGGGTGTTACATTTGGTGTTCCACCATGTGGCTAGTTGTGAATCTGCGAAGGTATTGCGGGACAAATTAGTATTTTTGTATGAGTCGAGGAGTGCTACAAGTAAGGCTTTTCTGGTTTGAAAGTTGGTGCAACTTCGATTGGATGAGGAGAAGTCTATTGCAGAGCATTTGAACGAATTTCAAGATGTGATCAATCAATTGGCAAACATAAAGGTTAATTTTGATGATGAGTTGCAGGCTCTTTTGTTGATGATTTCTCTTTCGGAAAGTTGGGAGACTTTGGTTGTTTCATTGAGTAATTCGAATGCTAATGGAACTATCTCTTTGGAAACGGTTCAAAGAATTTTTTTGAATGAGGAGCTAAGAAGAAAAGGGTTGGAGTTGAAATCGGTTCAAAGTGACACAATGGTAGCAAGGGACTCGAAGGATACAGTTTGGAAGAAAAAAGGGAGCCAAAGGCAAAGCTGCAATCACTTGTTTCCATTGCAAGAAGGAAGGTCACAAGCGCATTGATTGTTATTCATATATACGAGATATGAAGAAGAAGAAGGCACAAGATGATAATAATAGTGATTTGGCACGTGCAGGCTTTGCTGAAGGTACCAAACGCGGTCCCTCATGTAATGTCCTATTTAGTGTTGTGGAGCCTTGAAAGATGGATTCAGGAGCCAGTTTTCACATATGTCGTAATGTGAAAAGTTTTTTTCGTATGAGAAGAGTGTTGACATGATAAAGACGACCGATGGAGTAGAAATTCCCATTTGTGGAGTTGGAGCTGTTAGGTTTCGGATACATGATGGAGTGGTGAGAGAAGTGGCCGGTGTGAGGCACATACCCACTTGTTCGCATAACCTTGTATCTCTCGGTCAGTTAGATCGCCGCGGTTGCACTTATGAGAATCGAGGTGGGGTTTTGAGAGTGAAGAAGGGTGGTCATGTGATGATGCAGGGAGTTTTGGAGGAGGGAAATCTATATAGCTCGGTCGGTTCAGTAGTCAACAGTGGAAGGTGGGTGATGGTTGAAGAACCTAGTCCACAGCAAGGTGGAGAGGTTAATATGGTCAGTGCTGATGGACCTAAGGTGGAGGATCATGGTATCGACAAGGGTCTAGATATTGATGATGCTCGAGGGATCCCAGAGATGAACAGATCGTGTCAAACGGAAGACTGATGTCGAGTTGTGAAATCCACAAAGACGAGATGGAGGTTTTTGTGGTATTACAAATGCTTTTGAAGATCGATATTGGCGTAGTGCAAGAATGAGGGAGGTGCATCATTAGTGGTTAATGGTGGAGGTTTGTAATGATGTTAATTGAGAAAAGAAGGTTGAAAGTGAGAACTAAGTTGGCTAGTTTCGAGGAGATGTTGCGATTTGGTATCAAGGTGGAGTGTTGAAATTGGTGATACGTAAATCCCAACTTTGAGCAATAAATAAACTTACATGTTTTATGGAGAGCTTTGTTGCTAGATTTTATGGAGAGATTTATTGTTATATTTGTGGAAATTTAAGGCAAGAATATTTGGTGCTTATCCAAATAGTTTTTTTAACATATATGAAGATAGTTTGGGTGCCAAATTTACTTTAGTATGAAGCAATTCACTTTATAAAAAGCCTAGTTAACATCTTCATTAGGTGTGGAAAATTTGTCATTATTCTTCATTGTCTTTCTCCTCAAATTTTTAGCCATTAGATATTCTCTACCTATTTGTCAATAAGGTTATTGGTTCAGTTGTAATTGTTTGTAACGATAGTTGAGATTGATTGTAAACAATTTTTATTGGTGAATCAATAAAGAGGGTGGTTGGGTGGAATATCATGTGCTCATATTTCGATATTTTTGTGGTGTTGTTTATTTTTTCAATCACATTCATCTTTAAGTGATTGGGTGTAAAAGATTCTATTTTTTGGGGCGTTTTGTCAAACTTCCACTGCACACAAAACCCCAACAGTTTGGTATCAAAGCAAATTTTGCATAACATTATTATTATATATAATGTCACTCTCAACAAACATAAAATTTATCAATGATAAGAAGTATACCTAGTTTACTAATTTTAGAAAGAAAAACCATATCTGTTTGTAAATTAGGCTAATCTTTAAGAAGAAAATTGTGTATATATTTGTTATAAAATATTATATTTGAAAAGAAAAAATTATGCACATATATCTTTGTAATAAAATATGAATTTTAGAAAGAAAAATTGGATGATTTGAAGTTAGAATAATATAAGAGAATTAAAGACATTTTCATGTACTATTATTGTAACAACCCGCAAAATCAGGACCAATTTAAAATTTTTATTTTAGAAAAAAATTAATGAATTGTGACAATATAAAATAATTTATTTAAGTAATAATGATCACAAATTTGATTTAAATCGAAGTTAGAATGAATGATTTAATTTTAATTAACAAAAGAGTTAGAAATAACGCGTAGTTTGAAAAGTCAAACTTGAACTTTGACCGACCGTACAGGATGCAAAATTTAACGGATTTTAGTGAAACCAAAAATATTAGAATCTATTTAAAAATATCTTTCCAACGAATCCGAAAAATCGAAATTTCATAACGGGAATCAAAAGTTATGGCCAATTCAATTTTTAGAAGGTCGCTATGAAATTTATAAGGGCCAAAATGCTAAATTTTGCAGAATAAGGAATTAGGACCCGAAACCATCTCCATTGGTTTTAGAATGTTGTTTACATATAAAAATGACTATAAGAACTTATATTTTTGAGTTTCGGAAAAATTCCACTATTTTTGGTATTTTTAAATATTAAATATATTGGCCTTAAAAATAGTCATTTTTCAAACGACCTCTGTTTTCGACGAAATCACTTTTGTTGGATCCGGAATGTCAAAATATTGTTAAGTTTAATTTTTCATAATTTTTAGAATTAATATGTGAGCGTGGCGAAATAAAATGTGTTTTGACTATTTATAGTTAAATTTAAACGACTTGAAAATAGCCATTTTTCAAATAGTCTCAGAATTCGACGAAAATAATTTTGTTGGATTCGTATCGTCATAAGAAAGCTAAAAATATTTTTTTTAGAATTTTCTGAGGTCGTATGTGGCCCCGACACATTTAAATGTGCAGTAGAAATTAAATAATTAATTTAATATTGTATTTTTAAATTAAAACCGAAAAAAAAACGTGTAGACATCAGAACTGGACCTTGGGACATAGCCCATCGCGTTCAGAAGGCCTCAAAACGTTAAGATCGACAGTAAGTAGGCCCAAATCCGAGAAAGTCCGAAAATCCACTTTATTTCACGAATTTCGAAATTTATATTATTAAAATATTATTAAATTTCTGGCCGAAACCCTAATCCTATCCATGGTCAGCCGCCACCCTTATTTTCGAAGGCCAGAAATCACCGAACTTCAAACGCTAATATCTCCCAATCCGTTCAACGAAAATTTATGTATGACCTACCAAATCGAAGAGAATTCAGAGACCTTTCAATCTATACGGCTATGATCATCATTAGGGTCGCGGATTTTGCGGATTTTCAGCCTGAAGTGGCTGCGTTTTTGGGTGCTTTTGGGGTGAGATTGGAGGCCGAGTTCGACATGCTTCTGGGTGGTGGTGGCTCGTGGCAAGGCGGTTCGAATGGAGGTGGTTGATCGACGAATGGTGGCTTCTAGAGGGGTGCGGCCAGAAATTGGAGAGAGGGAGATGGGTTCGGTCGTGAAACACGATGGGAAGAAGAAGGTTGCGTGCGTCTCCTATTTTTTTTTTATTATTATTTTATTATTTAATTATTTAATTAACCGATCTTCAAAAATTCATAACTCTTTCATACGAGGTCCGTTTGACGAACCGTAAATTGCGTTGGAATCACAAAATTAAGAGCTTCGCGATGGCGCAGACCGCAGCTGAAAAGGAGACAGTAAAATTTTGGACAAAAATCTATGTGAGAATTCTAATTTTATTTATTTAATCAATTATTAATTATTTTCTCGCGCTAAAAATAATTGTATTATCATATTGATTCAGTTCTGAAATGTTCTGTGTTGTTTGAATTGTTGATTGTTGCTTGTTGTATGTTTTGTTGTTCATGATACGCTAAATTCGCATTGGAATTTTATATATTGTTGAATTCATTTGCAGTTAGAAAGTTAGATCTAAAACATATTTTATTCAGAATAAAATCATATTTATGCAAATCAAGTTATTATAATTTCATGTTATAAAAAAAAAATATTTTATTTACTCTGTAATGAACAATAGAATGGGAACGACAAATAAAACTTATATTTTTATTTGTTGGCATAACAAAAGAAAGTGATCGCCAAATAAAAAGTTTATTTTTATTTGTTGATATTACAATGCAAAATGGACAATGAGTAAAACCTCATTTTTATTTGTTTATATTACAACAGAGATTGTTCAACAAATAAAAACCTTATTTTTATTTGTTTGTATAACAACAGAATTTGAACGACAAATACAATATTATTTTTAATTTGTTTATTTACAATAGAAATTGAACAATGAAAAATATTATATTTTTTTAATATGGATTTGTTTATATTAAAGAGGAATGATTAAAAAGAATAAATTTTTATTGTAAATTTGTTACATTAAGAATAGTGGATTAAAAAGTATATAATTCTAATATGAATTTGTTTCATAAAAAAAAAAAAAAAAAATGAAAATAAAAGATCACATTTTTATGTAAAAAATAGTGATTTCAATAAAGAGTCATATTTTATTTGTCACCTTGATTTCAATAAAAGTTGTAACATTAAAAATCTCACTTTTAACGTAATATTGTTTCGATAAACGAAGTAACATTAAAACTTCATTTTTAAGGTAATAGCGATTTCAATAAAAGAAGCAATGTAAAAGATTATATTTTTATGTGTTGATTGTTTTCAATAGGAAGATGTTGCATAAAAAGATTATATTTTTAATGTGATGTAGGTTTCACTGTAAAGACGAAAATAAAAAGATTATATTTTTATTTTCATTTTGTCGCAATGAAAAGTTCTAAGCTAAGATTACATCTTTATTGTAATTTTATTCATTGTGATAAATAGAAAAGATTACATTTATATGTAATGAAAGAATGAATAAAGAAGTTATTATTTTCATTGTAAAATAGAAAAGGTCAACACTTTTACATTGTAAAATAGGTAAAAACATATTTTCTTTGCATAACAAAAGTTACATTTTTATATGTGCTTTATACATGAATTTGCACTGTATGACAACAATTGCATTTTTCTATGGTATAAAAATGTAAATTTACATTGCATGATTAAAATTACATTTTTCAATGCAATTTAGAGATGAAAAATAACGGTAGAATGAAAATTACATTTTTACATGTAATTAAAATGTGAATTTGCACTGTAGGATAAAAACTACATTTTTAGATGTAATTTAAATATGAATTTATGTCGTATGATAGGAATTACATTTTTTTTTATGTAATTAAAATATGAATTCCCATCGCATAATAAAGATTACATTTTTCTATGTAATTTAGAGGTGAATTAGAACGATAAAATAAAAATGACATTTTCTATGTAATTTATATATGAGTTATAACGGTATGATAAAAAATTATATCTTTCAATGAAAAGGATAAATGTGTGAATCATTATATCTACATTCTCAAATGTAAAATCAAAATAGAATTGTTAATGTTGAATATTTTATCGTCATTTTGAATGCGGTAAAAAATAGAATTGTTAATGTTGAATATTTTATCGTCATTTTGAATGCGGTAAAAATAGAATTGTTAATGTTGAATATTTTATCGTCATTTTGAACGCGGTGCAAATAGAATGGTTAATGTTGTCATTTTTATCGACATTCTTGGTGCGATAAAAATAGACAATGTTAGTGATTCATTTTTATCGACATTCTTGGTGCGATAAAAATAGACAATGTTAGTGATTCATTTTTATTGACATTTTTAGTGCGATAGAAATAGACAATGTTAGTGATTCATTTTTATTGACATTTTTAGTGCGATAGAAATAGACAATGTTAGTGATTCATTTTATTCGACATTTTTGATGCGATAAAAATAGCGATGTTAATGGTACATTTCTATCGTCTTTTAGTTGCGATAAAAAAAAAACAAGATAATGAGAATCTTTTTATTTACATTTTCCTTTGTAAATAAAAAAAGAACAGAATAATGAGAATCTTTTTATTTACATTTTCTATGGTAATGAAAAAGAACAAAATAATGGGAATCCTTTTATTTACATTTTCTATTGTAAAGAAAAATAACAAAATTGTGTGAACCATCTTATTTACATTTTCTATTGTAAAGAAAAGTAAAAAGAGAGTTATACTTCTTATTTGCATTTTTAGTTGCAAATAAAGCATAGAAAGAAAATTATACTTTTATTTGTCATTGTTTTGTTAAATAAAAGTAAAAGAATTAAAAAGACATTTTATTTACCATTGTTTTGTTAAATAAAAGTACAAGATATAAAAGAACATTTTTATTAACATTGTTTTGTCAAATAAAAAGACAAATACATGAGATACACTTTTATTTGTGTTTTATGTACAAATAAAAGTACAAGATTGGAAACACACTTTTATCTACACTGTATTTGTTGAAATAGAATTGCTAACAAAATGAGTATATCACTTTCACTCATCCTTGTAGGAAACACAATTTATGTGCAAATATAAAGATTACTTTTATTTGCATAATATACAGTAGAAATTGGTTAAACCTATTAACCAATCATGTATTTACTTATTTATATGAACTGTTGTTGGCTGAAAACCCCACACGGGTATTGGGACGATACTTGAATGACACAAATCCCAATGTTATTTATATGTCTATCGATTGATCGACAGGCTGCGATGAGCGTTATTGTTTTATTTTAATGCTCACACAGTTGACATTGTCACTCTGGTTGTTAATGGATGGATTGAGATTTATCTTCTGTTATTACTCTATACATGAAATGTATGAAACCCATATGACCCAAATTATATGGTACATGGTTGAGTCGCATTCCAATGCAGAATTTCTTTTTTTAAATAAAGAACTTTTATATAATGAAAGGATTTTTGTAAAATAAAAGATTTTGTATTATAAAGAATATTTTACATTCAGAATCTTTTATATATAGAATATTTTATTGATTATTTTAAAAATGTTTTTTTTATATAGTAATGAATTAATATCTTTAGGATAAACCTTTTATTTAAGATTATTAGATTTTAGCCATTATGTTTGGTGATTGATATGTCGATTGGATTTGTAGTGGACGATGTTTTAAATAACATTTATCCTTTAATCCAATTTACATTGAAATTACTATTTGAAATTTATAAATCTATTTTATAAATTAAATCAAAATTGGAATATTAATAAATCTTTTTAGAAAGATTAAAATTTAACTTATTTTATCTTTGATAAAATTAATGAGAACCTTTTAACATAAATAATAATTTTTATTTAAAAGGATATTCAAAGTTGGAATGTGGCGTATGGTTGTTTTAATTACAAATACGCGAGTTATTCAGAAAGACCGGGTCTAACCCATTCTGAATAATCATCACGACGATCAAGAGTCGAAGATGAAGACGGTGACTGAAGACCGGAGAGCTTCACATCGTTTGGTTGATGGTGACTGATATCTTGAATTGGGACTGATCCCCCAAGGCAAGGTAAAAGTGATGATCTTCCAGACGTACTGGAGATCGACGGATACGTTGTTTCGTTCAGACCCAGAGCGGACTTGCAAATGGATAGCATGCCTGACATTGAAATTTATTTCATGTAATTAAATCGGTTTTTATTTAATATATAAATGCATGGTGGCGGAGGATTTATTCTCTTGCTTAACACCCTTTTGTATGTTAAATATTTACCGATCGCATGATATGAGTTGTTGATGTGGTATGCCAAGTTGCACTTGATCAAGGCTTATTGTTGCAAAGCAGAGCCTTGTGGGATGATCAAAGCATAGTCTGTTTAGGCATAGCTTTGTGTATGACGTGACCTCACGAGCCTCACAGCCCGGTAGAGTCTAAAACGGGAGAAGGGAACGCAGGGAGTGCGCACGTTTCTTTCTAGCTAGAAGTGGTGTCGGTGCTTAAACTGGCTGACATTTTACATTGTGGTTTTTGGATTGTTCGAGGCCTCGGTTTATGCGGTCGCTACTGGCCGTAGTATAGGTCCAAAAGGATCGGGAAGCGTGTGTTCAGGAATTGCCAATCCACAAAAGCAAGTGTGGACCGGCCCTGCAGGATCCAAGGGTTGGACAGAGTACCAATCCTGAGGCATTGCTAGAGTGTCTCGAATCGGTAAGGATCTCCTCCCTAGCCTTGACTCAGATGGAAACCCAAATTTCCAATACGACATCACGCGGTTTTGATTGTATACCTATATATGGCGACATAGTGGGATGGGGCACTCATGCCGTCTAGGATTAATACATTTACTTTGATGTACTTCAAATTGGTTGCACACTATTATTATATAATACCGTGTTTATCGTATCAAGCATCTTTTGATCATTATAAGGTAAAACCCTATCCTCCGGTTTGCGTTGCATTGTGTGATGGGACTTGGGTCTTATAATGGTTTCATTTTTCTAAAAAAAACATTGCGCTATTTTGACGATTTACCTTAGTCATGCACTGGCAATCCATAGGAGAAAACCCGTTCCGCGAAAGTGGCGTGGTCCTGTGATTAGCCTTATTATATTATATAGGTTAAGTAGAATTCTCACACCAGTCCCATGACTGACCTGTAGTTTTGTCCACTGGCAAACTCGGGTGCCCATATTTTCCACACGGGCAGTCGAGTAGCTATTTCTTTGCAGATATATTAAACAGGATTCTGGGTTGAAGCTTAAAGCTGTGTCCAGAGATAGAAAGTCTTCCGCTGTGTTCTTCCGTTGCAGTATATTACATTTTTGTATTTATCTTCCGCTGTAATTTTATTCCAATGTACTCTGATATGTATATTCTGTACTCTGATGTAACATCATATGATGATATGTTATAAAAGTCTTCTGTTGTTGTTTTAATATGTTGTATGCCCAAAGTTAAAGTATTCGTAGATTTTCACTTTTTGGGTCAGACCTGTGTGGTTTATGGTCGATTCATAGGGTGGGAATTTGCGGGTCTTTACAGTTGGTATCAGAGCCAGGTTAGCTCAAATCTTTGGGGTACAACTTGTTAGAACTGAACAGAAGACTCATCAGAGATTGGATTAGTAATATCCAATAAGAATACTCATTAGAGATAGGATCAGCAGTATCCTAGAATGAGTAAACTCGTTAGAGATAGGGTTAGTAATGCCTTAGAACGAGTTCAGAGTTACGAATTTATAATTAACGTATTTTTGATATTTATAATATATTTTGTGAAATATGATTTCTATATATATAAGGTTATAAATATTTTGAAAGGATAATCAACCATTAAAATTTAAAATTAAGATAGTTAACTTTACAATTTTTAGGTACGTTCCTTTTCGAGGACGAAAAGTTTTTAAGTGGGGGCGATTGTAACAACCCGCAAAATCAGGACCAATTTAAAATTTTTATTTTAGAAAAAAATTAATGAATTGTGACAATATAAAATAATTTATTTAAGTAATAATGATCACAAATTTGATTTAAATCGAAGTTAGAATGAATGATTTAATTTTAATTAACAAAAGAGTTAGAAATAACGCGTAGTTTGAAAAGTCAAACTTGAACTTTGACCGACCGTACAGGATGCAAAATTTAACGGATTTTAGTGAAACCAAAAATATTAGAATCTATTTAAAAATATCTTTCCAACGAATCCGAAAAATCGAAATTTCATAACGGGAATCAAAAGTTATGGCCAATTCAATTTTTAGAAGGTCGCTATGAAATTTATAAGGGCCAAAATGCTAAATTTTGCAGAATAAGGAATTAGGACCCGAAACCATCTCCATTGGTTTTAGAATGTTGTTTACATATAAAAATGACTATAAGAACTTATATTTTTGAGTTTCGGAAAAATTCCACTATTTTTGGTATTTTTAAATATTAAATATATTGGCCTTAAAAATAGTCATTTTTCAAACGACCTCTGTTTTCGACGAAATCACTTTTGTTGGATCCGGAATGTCAAAATATTGTTAAGTTTAATTTTTCATAATTTTTAGAATTAATATGTGAGCGTGGCGAAATAAAATGTGTTTTGACTATTTATAGTTAAATTTAAACGACTTGAAAATAGCCATTTTTCAAATAGTCTCAGAATTCGACGAAAATAATTTTGTTGGATTCGTATCGTCATAAGAAAGCTAAAAATATTTTTTTTAGAATTTTCTGAGGTCGTATGTGGCCCCGACACATTTAAATGTGCAGTAGAAATTAAATAATTAATTTAATATTGTATTTTTAAATTAAAACCGAAAAAAAAACGTGTAGACATCAGAACTGGACCTTGGGACATAGCCCATCGCGTTCAGAAGGCCTCAAAACGTTAAGATCGACAGTAAGTAGGCCCAAATCCGAGAAAGTCCGAAAATCCACTTTATTTCACGAATTTCGAAATTTATATTATTAAAATATTATTAAATTTCTGGCCGAAACCCTAATCCTATCCATGGTCAGCCGCCACCCTTATTTTCGAAGGCCAGAAATCACCGAACTTCAAACGCTAATATCTCCCAATCCGTTCAACGAAAATTTATGTATGACCTACCAAATCGAAGAGAATTCAGAGACCTTTCAATCTATACGGCTATGATCATCATTAGGGTCGCGGATTTTGCGGATTTTCAGCCTGAAGTGGCTGCGTTTTTGGGTGCTTTTGGGGTGAGATTGGAGGCCGAGTTCGACATGCTTCTGGGTGGTGGTGGCTCGTGGCAAGGCGGTTCGAATGGAGGTGGTTGATCGACGAATGGTGGCTTCTAGAGGGGTGCGGCCAGAAATTGGAGAGAGGGAGATGGGTTCGGTCGTGAAACACGATGGGAAGAAGAAGGTTGCGTGCGTCTCCTATTTTTTTTTTATTATTATTTTATTATTTAATTATTTAATTAACCGATCTTCAAAAATTCATAACTCTTTCATACGAGGTCCGTTTGACGAACCGTAAATTGCGTTGGAATCACAAAATTAAGAGCTTCGCGATGGCGCAGACCGCAGCTGAAAAGGAGACAGTAAAATTTTGGACAAAAATCTATGTGAGAATTCTAATTTTATTTATTTAATCAATTATTAATTATTTTCTCGCGCTAAAAATAATTGTATTATCATATTGATTCAGTTCTGAAATGTTCTGTGTTGTTTGAATTGTTGATTGTTGCTTGTTGTATGTTTTGTTGTTCATGATACGCTAAATTCGCATTGGAATTTTATATATTGTTGAATTCATTTGCAGTTAGAAAGTTAGATCTAAAACATATTTTATTCAGAATAAAATCATATTTATGCAAATCAAGTTATTATAATTTCATGTTATAAAAAAAAAATATTTTATTTACTCTGTAATGAACAATAGAATGGGAACGACAAATAAAACTTATATTTTTATTTGTTGGCATAACAAAAGAAAGTGATCGCCAAATAAAAAGTTTATTTTTATTTGTTGATATTACAATGCAAAATGGACAATGAGTAAAACCTCATTTTTATTTGTTTATATTACAACAGAGATTGTTCAACAAATAAAAACCTTATTTTTATTTGTTTGTATAACAACAGAATTTGAACGACAAATACAATATTATTTTTAATTTGTTTATTTACAATAGAAATTGAACAATGAAAAATATTATATTTTTTTAATATGGATTTGTTTATATTAAAGAGGAATGATTAAAAAGAATAAATTTTTATTGTAAATTTGTTACATTAAGAATAGTGGATTAAAAAGTATATAATTCTAATATGAATTTGTTTCATAAAAAAAAAAAAAAAATGAAAATAAAAGATCACATTTTTATGTAAAAAATAGTGATTTCAATAAAGAGTCATATTTTATTTGTCACCTTGATTTCAATAAAAGTTGTAACATTAAAAATCTCACTTTTAACGTAATATTGTTTCGATAAACGAAGTAACATTAAAACTTCATTTTTAAGGTAATAGCGATTTCAATAAAAGAAGC
Source organism: Allium sativum (assembly GCA_030737875.1). Classification (NCBI taxonomy): domain Eukaryota; kingdom Viridiplantae; phylum Streptophyta; class Magnoliopsida; order Asparagales; family Amaryllidaceae; genus Allium; species Allium sativum. Next base: position 23,174,298 of record CM060912.1, on the reverse strand, counting down.
AATGTAAAAGATTATATTTTTATGTGTTGATTGTTTTCAATAGGAAGATGTTGCATAAAAAGATTATATTTTTAATGTGATGTAGGTTTCACTGTAAAGACGAAAATAAAAAGATTATATTTTTATTTTCATTTTGTCGCAATGAAAAGTTCTAAGCTAAGATTACATCTTTATTGTAATTTTATTCATTGTGATAAATAGAAAAGATTACATTTATATGTAATGAAAGAATGAATAAAGAAGTTATTATTTTCATTGTAAAATAGAAAAGGTCAACACTTTTACATTGTAAAATAGGTAAAAACATATTTTCTTTGCATAACAAAAGTTACATTTTTATATGTGCTTTATACATGAATTTGCACTGTATGACAACAATTGCATTTTTCTATGGTATAAAAATGTAAATTTACATTGCATGATTAAAATTACATTTTTCAATGCAATTTAGAGATGAAAAATAACGGTAGAATGAAAATTACATTTTTACATGTAATTAAAATGTGAATTTGCACTGTAGGATAAAAACTACATTTTTAGATGTAATTTAAATATGAATTTATGTCGTATGATAGGAATTACATTTTTTTTTATGTAATTAAAATATGAATTCCCATCGCATAATAAAGATTACATTTTTCTATGTAATTTAGAGGTGAATTAGAACGATAAAATAAAAATGACATTTTCTATGTAATTTATATATGAGTTATAACGGTATGATAAAAAATTATATCTTTCAATGAAAAGGATAAATGTGTGAATCATTATATCTACATTCTCAAATGTAAAATCAAAATAGAATTGTTAATGTTGAATATTTTATCGTCATTTTGAATGCGGTAAAAAATAGAATTGTTAATGTTGAATATTTTATCGTCATTTTGAATGCGGTAAAAATAGAATTGTTAATGTTGAATATTTTATCGTCATTTTGAACGCGGTGCAAATAGAATGGTTAATGTTGTCATTTTTATCGACATTCTTGGTGCGATAAAAATAGACAATGTTAGTGATTCATTTTTATCGACATTCTTGGTGCGATAAAAATAGACAATGTTAGTGATTCATTTTTATTGACATTTTTAGTGCGATAGAAATAGACAATGTTAGTGATTCATTTTTATTGACATTTTTAGTGCGATAGAAATAGACAATGTTAGTGATTCATTTTATTCGACATTTTTGATGCGATAAAAATAGCGATGTTAATGGTACATTTCTATCGTCTTTTAGTTGCGATAAAAAAAAAACAAGATAATGAGAATCTTTTTATTTACATTTTCCTTTGTAAATAAAAAAAGAACAGAATAATGAGAATCTTTTTATTTACATTTTCTATGGTAATGAAAAAGAACAAAATAATGGGAATCCTTTTATTTACATTTTCTATTGTAAAGAAAAATAACAAAATTGTGTGAACCATCTTATTTACATTTTCTATTGTAAAGAAAAGTAAAAAGAGAGTTATACTTCTTATTTGCATTTTTAGTTGCAAATAAAGCATAGAAAGAAAATTATACTTTTATTTGTCATTGTTTTGTTAAATAAAAGTAAAAGAATTAAAAAGACATTTTATTTACCATTGTTTTGTTAAATAAAAGTACAAGATATAAAAGAACATTTTTATTAACATTGTTTTGTCAAATAAAAAGACAAATACATGAGATACACTTTTATTTGTGTTTTATGTACAAATAAAAGTACAAGATTGGAAACACACTTTTATCTACACTGTATTTGTTGAAATAGAATTGCTAACAAAATGAGTATATCACTTTCACTCATCCTTGTAGGAAACACAATTTATGTGCAAATATAAAGATTACTTTTATTTGCATAATATACAGTAGAAATTGGTTAAACCTATTAACCAATCATGTATTTACTTATTTATATGAACTGTTGTTGGCTGAAAACCCCACACGGGTATTGGGACGATACTTGAATGACACAAATCCCAATGTTATTTATATGTCTATCGATTGATCGACAGGCTGCGATGAGCGTTATTGTTTTATTTTAATGCTCACACAGTTGACATTGTCACTCTGGTTGTTAATGGATGGATTGAGATTTATCTTCTGTTATTACCCTATACATGAAATGTATGAAACCCATATGACCCAAATTATATGGTACATGGTTGAGTCGCATTCCAATGCAGAATTTCTTTTTTTAAATAAAGAACTTTTATATAATGAAAGGATTTTTGTAAAATAAAAGATTTTGTATTATAAAGAATATTTTACATTCAGAATCTTTTATATATAGAATATTTTATTGATTATTTTAAAAATGTTTTTTTTATATAGTAATGAATTAATATCTTTAGGATAAACCTTTTATTTAAGATTATTAGATTTTAGCCATTATGTTTGGTGATTGATATGTCGATTGGATTTGTAGTGGACGATGTTTTAAATAACATTTATCCTTTAATCCAATTTACATTGAAATTACTATTTGAAATTTATAAATCTATTTTATAAATTAAATCAAAATTGGAATATTAATAAATCTTTTTAGAAAGATTAAAATTTAACTTATTTTATCTTTGATAAAATTAATGAGAACCTTTTAACATAAATAATAATTTTTATTTAAAAGGATATTCAAAGTTGGAATGTGGCGTATGGTTGTTTTAATTACAAATACGCGAGTTATTCAGAAAGACCGGGTCTAACCCATTCTGAATAATCATCACGACGATCAAGAGTCGAAGATGAAGACGGTGACTGAAGACCGGAGAGCTTCACATCGTTTGGTTGATGGTGACTGATATCTTGAATTGGGACTGATCCCCCAAGGCAAGGTAAAAGTGATGATCTTCCAGACGTACTGGAGATCGACGGATACGTTGTTTCGTTCAGACCCAGAGCGGACTTGCAAATGGATAGCATGCCTGACATTGAAATTTATTTCATGTAATTAAATCGGTTTTTATTTAATATATAAATGCATGGTGGCGGAGGATTTATTCTCTTGCTTAACACCCTTTTGTATGTTAAATATTTACCGATCGCATGATATGAGTTGTTGATGTGGTATGCCAAGTTGCACTTGATCAAGGCTTATTGTTGCAAAGCAGAGCCTTGTGGGATGATCAAAGCATAGTCTGTTTAGGCATAGCTTTGTGTATGACGTGACCTCACGAGCCTCACAGCCCGGTAGAGTCTAAAACGGGAGAAGGGAACGCAGGGAGTGCGCACGTTTCTTTCTAGCTAGAAGTGGTGTCGGTGCTTAAACTGGCTGACATTTTACATTGTGGTTGTTGGATTGTTCGAGGCCTCGGTTTATGCGGTCGCTACTGGCCGTAGTATAGGTCCAAAAGGATCGGGAAGCGTGTGTTCAGGAATTGCCAATCCACAAAAGCAAGTGTGGACCGGCCCTGCAGGATCCAAGGGTTGGACAGAGTACCAATCCTGGGGCATTGCTAGAGTGTCTCGAATCGGTAAGGATCTCCTCCCTAGCCTTGACTCAGATGGAAACCCAAATTTCCAATACGACATCACGCGGTTTTGATTGTATACCTATATATGGCGACATAGTGGGATGGGGCACTCATGCCGTCTAGGATTAATACATTTACTTTGATGTACTTCAAATTGGTTGCACACTATTATTATATAATACCGTGTTTATCGTATCAAGCATCTTTTGATCATTATAAGGTAAAACCCTATCCTCCGGTTTGCGTTGCATTGTGTGATGGGACTTGGGTCTTATAATGGTTTCATTTTTCTAAAAAAAACATTGCGCTATTTTGACGATTTACCTTAGTCATGCACTGGCAATCCATAGGAGAAAACCCGTTCCGCGAAAGTGGCGTGGTCCTGTGATTAGCCTTATTATATTATATAGGTTAAGTAGAATTCTCACACCAGTCCCATGACTGACCTGTAGTTTTGTCCACTGGCAAACTCGGGTGCCCATATTTTCCACACGGGCAGTCGAGTAGCTATTTCTTTGCAGATATATTAAACAGGATTCTGGGTTGAAGCTTAAAGCTGTGTCCAGAGATAGAAAGTCTTCCGCTGTGTTCTTCCGTTGCAGTATATTACATTTTTGTATTTATCTTCCGCTGTAATTTTATTCCAATGTACTCTGATATGTATATTCTGTACTCTGATGTAACATCATATGATGATATGTTATAAAAGTCTTCTGTTGTTGTTTTAATATGTTGTATGCCCAAAGTTAAAGTATTCGTAGATTTTCACTTTTTGGGTCAGACCTGTGTGGTTTATGGTCGATTCATAGGGTGGGAATTTGCGGGTCTTTACAATTATGGTTATTTTGAATTATATGGACGTGGATGAAAAACAATTTCACCATTTATAAATGTGACAAATCATAATCAATTATTTATATTTTGAACGTATTAAATCAAATAAAAAATAGGGTGCGTTTGGCTCAGGTCCTTAACAAGTTTTAAAATTCACGTCACATTCAGTCCTAAACTTATTACAAATTACATCCCTATTTTTTGAAAATTCATAAATAAAATAATATAAAACCGTGTAAATTCATATTTAAGTTAAACATGTAAACATAATAAAATTCAGATGAAAAAACAACCAAAAAACGCATTAAAACAACAAAGAACAAAAAAATAATGAAAGTGCAGTATTCTGCATCAATGGATGCATATATTCGAAATTGTTGCATACATGTATGCAACTATTTCAGTTATGCATCTGTGTTAACTTTTATGCATACATGTTGTAACAACCCGGAATTTCAGAACCAATTTAAAAAATTAATTTTGGCTATTATAATAGATTTTGAATATTTTAAATGATTTATTTTAAATAATATTGACTAAAAATTTATTTAAATCGAAGTTAGAACATATAAATTTATTTTAATTATAAAACAAGCCTGAAATGGTGCGGTAGTCTGAAAATTCGATTTTAAATTTCGATTGAATGTACATGGTTCAAAATAAATCGGATTTCAGTAAAACAAGAAATATTTGAATCTGTTTAATTATATCTTTCTAACGAATGTGATAAATCCAAATTTCATAATGAGAATTGAAAGTTATGTCCAGTTTAAAATTTACAGTAGCCGCTATAGAATTTATATATTTTTTAAAATAATATATAGCCCTTAAAAATGGTAATAGTTAAAGTCTAACTCACAAGAGATGATCATTTACAAAACTAATTGAAAGGAGCGATAATGGCTGTCAGGTTTGAGAGAAGCTTGTAAATGGCGTTAAGTGAATTTTTTTCTCCTTTTCTTCCATATTCTTCTTCGTCTTCATCCCTTTTTATCACTTGTTTACGCTATGCGTGAGCTCTCCTAAATCCCTAATTTTAACTTCAGATCTGACCGTATAGCCTCATCGATCTACTGCCATTTCTTTTATCTTCTTGATACCTTGCTTCAGTCTCTAGATCTGAGCTTAATTTCTTTTGGCAGTCCCTTTGTTCGGCCTTGTAGTAATGGCAACGGATGCTTCTCTCAGATCCCGGAATATGCCATACGAATCCAGGAGATTTCGATCTGCGTTGCTGAAACGACCCGAAAATCGCCCTTGCGGGAAATCGCCGGATACGCTTACTTTGGGCTACAACACATCAGAATAACAACAACAGACTTTTATTACATTACAATAATGTTACATCAGAGTACAGAATATCAGAGTACATTGGAATAAAATTACAGTGGAAGATAATTTACAATATTTTAATACAATACAGCGGAAGACTTTCTATGCTCTGGACACAGCTTTAAGCTTCAATCCAGAATCCTGCTCGAGATAAGGACCTATAGGCAAACTACTCGACTGCCCATGTGGAAAAGAGGGCACCCGAGTTTGCAAAGGTGGAAACAAACAACGGGTCAGTCATGAGACTGGTGTGAGAATTCTTAACTAATTTAACTAATAGTAATAAAGCAAATCCAAGGATCACGCCGCTAACGCGGAACAGGTTTACTCCAATGGATTGTCGTGCATAAATTAAAGTAAATCGTCAAAACACGCAATGCTTTTTGGAAAAATGAAATCACCATAAGACTCAGGTCCCATCACACAATGCAACGCACACCAGAGGATAGAGTTTTACCTTATGATGATTAAACATGCTTGGTACGATAAAAACGAATTTGATATTATTATTAGTGTATATACGTTTCAAAAACATTTCAAAGTAAATGTATCAATCCTTGGACACATAGATACCATAATACTAAGCTTCCAAACTAGTAATACAATCAAATCCGTGGGTTCGTATTGGAAATTGGGTTTCCATCATGAGTCAAGGCTAGGGAGGAGCTCCTTACCGATTCGAGACACTCTAGCTAATGTCTCAGGATCCCCCGCAGTGAACCCTTGGAAAGCTGCAGGGCCGGTCCACACATACAACTTCGTGGATTAGTTATTCCTGAACACACGTTTCCCGATCCTATAGGATCTATCATCTGAGGCGCCTCATTCCATCATCCACATAAGTAAAATGTCGGGCCGTGTTAAAACCCAAACACCACTTCTAGCTAGAAAGAAACGTGCTGCTCTCCCTGCGTTCCCTTCTCCCGTTTTGGACTCCACCAGAGTGTGAGGCTCGCGAAGTCACGCTATACACAAATCTATGCCTAAACAAGCTATGCTTTGATCATCCCACAAGGCCTGCTTTTCAACAAAGCCTTGATCATATGCATCTTAGCATGCCACATCGTCACTCCATATCACGCTACCAATCCTTTGCCGAAATATATGAAAGGGTGTTAAGCAAGAGAATAAATTCTCCGCCACCAAACATTCATACATTCGACAGAAAATCAATAAATACAGTATAAATGAGTACAATGTCAGACACACATTCCATTTGTAAGCTTATGCTCTGGGTCTGAGCGAAAGCCAAATCCGGACTAATCAACACAACGTCCTGACGGCCACCACTGTAGCCCGTTCAAGGTAGCTACTCCAATCACGGGCATCAGCAGTTGTCGTCTATTCGATGTGAAGATCGCCGGTCTTCAATCACCGTCTTCAACTCTTCGACTTTCATTCGTTGTATGATCATGGGAAATGAGATTGGACCCGCACTTTTCAAATGATCCTCGCATATATATATATATATATATATATATATATATTTAAAAATCATTTCATATCGTTGATATTAATTTATAATGATCACCCTTTATTTTCATTTATATAAAAATAATTAAATTCCATTTAACGACGCTTTAAGTCAAAAGGCGACCTTGGAGCTTTTTTCACCCAAATTTGTTTTACACATTTCTCTAAATCTAACCGTTGGAATTTAACGTAATTCATATCATTGGAAAGATCTTCCCAAAGCGAACCTAACGGTTACAGATTTGGGAAAAATCCAACGGTCGGATATTTTGATATAACCAATTAAAAGTACAATTCTATAAAGTGAACTACCACGCTCTATTTGTTCAATTAAAATTTGTTTATATATATGATTATACATATACCTATAATTTCTTCGGCCATTTCATTATTGTGGTAATCATGACAAGTAAAGATATATATATCATAACACTCAATAATGTTTATATTAATGCACATACACAACCTATACATGCAATGTTTTTTTTTCAATCTACCCAACCATGCAAATTCTTGTGCGTCATTCCTAATTCAATAAAAATAATTATTTTGTGTCATTCTTTTCTTTACAAGCAAAATGATATTCTTGCTTTAATCTTCACACATGAAAATATAAATTTCTTGTCTTTAATCTTTTAAGGAAAATCTAATTCATTGAAATATGAATTTCATCGTTATAATCTTTACTGAAATTCTTTTACATGAATATGTAAATTTCATACCGCCGTCCTTTTTAATAAAAATTCAATTGATTAAAATGTAAATCTTCTTCTTTAAGTTCTAATTACATGAAAATGTACAGTTCTCCTTCTCTTATTCACATTTAAATGTAAATTTTTCTTCTTTAACCTTATTTACATTAAAAATGCAAACTTTTCTTCTAAATCTTTGTTTTTACAATGAAATCAAGGTCCTTTTTTTTATTTCTGACAAATTGACAAAGCAAATAATGTCTATTTTTCATTTCCAACAAAATGGCAAAGTAAATAATGTTCTTTTCTTCATTTAACACATGATGGTGCAAATAATGTTCATTACAAATTTAACACATAACGGTGTAAATAATATCACTTCTAATTCAACTAAATGAAGTCTCTTTTTGTTCACTAACCAAAATGATGTCTTGTAATTGTTTCAACTAAAATCACTGTTAATGTCATTCTGTTCTTTTTAACCAAAAATCAATTGAATGTTTTCCTATTTATATAAAAAAATGAAACTTTCTTTTATTTACAATCAAAAGTGAAACTTTCTTATTTTAACAAACAAAAAGGTGGAATCTTTGATTTAACAAACAAAGGATGAAATCTTTCATTTACAATGTAAAAATTCCTTTTTAATAACATTAAAAATGCAATTAATATTACAATGTAAGAGTCTCCTTTTTAATTACATTAAAAATTCCTTCTTTTAATTACATAAGAAATGTAATTAATATTTCAATTTCAAATTCTTTTCCTTTCATATTAACATAAAACGGATATTTTATGTTAAATCAATTCTAACATTTTCAACAAAGCAAATAAAAAAAATAACTTTGTTTTTTGTGGACAATTCTATTTCAACAAAAACACATAAAAGTGAGATACTTGTTTTGTCGACAATTCTAATTCAACAAAACACAAATAAAAGTAATATATCTGTTTTGTTGTTAATTATAACACAACAAACAAATAAAAAGTAATGTTTTGATCAACTCAACATTTTATAACTAAAATATTATTTTTTCATTACTTTAACATTTACATAATCAAAATGTTATTTTAACATTTTATAATTAAAATGTTGTTTCTCTTTTACAAGACATTTCTTCATAAAATTAATTACATGTCATTATCTAATAAAGGTGATAGTTCCTAATATCATATGAAAGAATATTCTATATGTAAACATCTTTCTATGTATTCTAATATCAAATTAAATAATGGTTTATAGTTTAACATTTCTACGAATTCTAACGTCATGTGAAGATGATATTTTATATGCTAACCATTTCTATGGATTCTAATTTCATATAAAAAAAATGATATTATGTATATTCACATTTTTCTATGACTTCTAATGATATAAAAAAGTATATTTTATATGTTTTACATTTCCTGTGAACTCTAATGAGATATAAAAAGTATATTATATTTCTCTTACCTTATCTAATGTTTCATATCATAAAACAAATGTGATTTTTGTCACTACTTCTTTATATTGACAAAAATATGATTTTGTGTCGCTACTTCTTATATTGAAAAAAAAATATGATTTCAACAAGAATGAATTTTTTTGTATTTTATATTTCTAATTTACTAAAATGACAATCTTACATTTACATTTCTAATGTAAAATAAAAGAATATTTATTTATCTTAACATGTCTTATTATAATGTTCCATACACATTAGAATGTAAATTTCCAATATAATGTACAATTTTTTCATATAAAAAAAATGTAATTTTAATCTACATGCAAAATCTCATTCTAATTTACATTATAAAAAGGTAATTTTTAATTATAATGCAAAAACTACTTTTTGTTTACATCATAAAAATGTAAATTTTCTATACTATGCTAATTCTCATTTTTATTTACATATAAAAATGTAAATTTTCTTTATTTTGCTAATTCTCATTTTTATTTACATATAAAAATGTAAATTTTCTTTATTTTCAATATAAATTGTCATTCTAAAAAAAATTGATTTTTATTCGCATCATAAATTTCATGTTCTATAATTACATATAAAATGAAATTTTATTCGCATCATAAATTTCAAATTCTTACTATTTCTAATTTACACAATTGTAAATTTTTGAATGCAACAAAACTAAAGGAACCAATCGTATATATTTTTATATAAATACCAATAACGAGATTTTGACCGCATTAACAAATCTACAATAATAGAGCTGAAACAAGAGAAAATAACCACTCAACATCAGATCTAAATGATTGATCTGGAATCATACATATATACAAACCATCATTCATAATATTATCACATTTCAGATTTACTTCATTCTCTATTCAACCATTAAATAACGATGAATAATTTAATTTAATAATTATTTAAAATAAAATCTCACCTTGCTATTGCACGAATCTACAATCAACAGAGAGTCAGAAAATGTTCCAATCAATTTTAGCAAAGTCTATTCGTCGTCACGGTTCCGTCGGATCTGAAATTTTCAGATTCGGAGTTTGTATGAATTAACTATAAATATTTAAATTAACAATTGCTTTTCACAACTGCCGCTGTAACGGACAGAAGCGTGGCAAAATCTGAAATTGTTCATACCTTAATTTCTTTGTTTGTTCAAAATTTTGATTCAAGATTTCTCTCTCTGTAGTTGATGGTTTTGCAAACGGTTTGCGGCAAAACGACCGACTACGAGAGATCTACAAGCTCAGAAAATTGGGTGATGGATGGTGGCACATGGAAGGTGCGGTTTGGGTGCAAAGGCCGCGGGTTGGCGGTGCTCGTTCTTCGCCTACGGTCGATGAAAATGGATGAAACTTGTTGGAGATTAAAGAGAGTGAGAAGAGCTTCAAAAAGTTGTACTATGGCCTAAGCTAATTCTTTGTGGATTTGGAGAATTTGGAGAGGAAAATTTTCAGCCATGGGTTTGTGCGTGCGGCTGTAGAACGACGGGGAAGAAGAAAGCCCGTACTTTGCTTCTTATTTATATTATTATTTAATTAGGTTATTATCTAATTATCCAATAAAGGTCTGTTTACCCACATACTCTGTTTTCAGCCCAACGACTGTGTTTCCTAGCTAATAACCCCTATTCCGTATCCATCTAACTATGTCCCGCAGGCCGAAAAGGTCATCTCAACCCCGGTTTTTTAGATTTAAAATTATTCTTTTATTTTAATATTCAAACGTATATAAAAATTCAACGGGGACACAATTTAACTTTAAAAATTCCCGAAAAAATATTTTTGGCTATGTTTTGACGATACGAATCTAACAAAATTATTTTCGTTGAATTCTGAGCCTGTTTGAAAAATGACTACTTTCAAGTCAATTAAAATTGACCGAAATTGACTAAACTGAAATCTTTTTGCCATAGCCACAAATTAATTCTAAAAATTATGAAAAATTAAACTTAACTATATTCTGATATTCCGAATCCAACAAAAGTGGCTTCGTCAAAAACAGAGGTCGTTTGAAAAATGACTATTTTTAAGGCGTATATATTAAATATTAAAAATACATTTTTAAACAAATAATTTCTGAAACTCGAAATATATAAGTGTTTACTATTTTTCAATGCAGAAACATCATTCTGAACTCAATGGAAGTGGTTTCGAGTCCAAATTCCTTCATATGCAAAAAGTGGCATTTTTGACCTTTATATATTTCATAGCGACCTTTCTAAATTTTAATTTGGGCATAACTTTTGATTCCTGCTATGAAATTTCAATTTTTCAGATTCGTTAGAAAGATATTTTTAAATAGATTCTAATATTTTTGGTTTCACTAAAATCCGATTTATTTTGCATCATGTACGGTCAGTCAAAGTTCAAGTTTGACTTTTCAAACTACCGCGCTATTTTAAACTCCTTTTATAATTAAAATTAAATTATTCATTCTAACTTCAATTTAAATCAATTTTTAATCATTCTTATTTTAAATAAATTGTTCTAAATATCAAAAATTCATTAAAATTACTTAATATAAATTTTAAATTTACCCCCAAAATTCAGGGTTGTTACAGTCTCCCCCACTTAAGAACTTTTCGTCCTCGAAAAGGAACGAAGTTAAAAATTGTTTAATTAATTAACTCATCTTTCTCTTTTTTGTTGATTTCAATAATTTTATTAGGTGATTAACTTTTAAAATATATAACTCTTATATATTCAAAAATCATATTTTCAAAAATCGGATTATATATAATCAAAAATACATCAATTATAAACTGGGCACACTCAACTCATTCTAGAGCATTACTAACCCCATCTCTAATGAGTTTTCTCATTCTAGGATACTGCTGATCCTATCTCTAATGAGTATTCTTATTGGATATTACTAATCCAATCTCTTATGAGTCTTTTGTTCAGTTTTAATTAGTTGCATCCCAAAGAATTGAGCTAACCAAAGCTCTGATACCAAAATAAAACGATCCGAAAATCGCCCTTGCGGGAAATCGCCGGATACGCTTACTTTGGGCTACAACACATCAGAATAACAACAACAGACTTTTATTACATTACAATAATGTTACATCAGAGTACAGAATATCAGAGTATATTGGAATAAAATTACAACGGAAGATAAATTACAATATTTTAATACAATACAGCGGAAGACTTTCTATGCTCTGGACACAGCTTTAAGCTTCAATCCAGAATCCTTCTCGAGATAAGGACCTGCAGGCAAACTACTCGACTGCCCGTATGGAAAAGAGGTCACCCGAGTTTGCAAAGGTGGAAACAAACAACGGGTCAGTCATGGGACTGGTGTGAGAATTCTTAACTAATTTAACTAATAGTAATAAAGCAAAGCCAAGGACCACGCTGCTAACGCGGAACGGGTTTACTCCAATGGATTGTCGTGCAAAAATTAAAGTAAATCGTCAAAATACGCAATGCTTTTTGGAAAAATGAAATCACCATAAGACTCAAGTCCCATCACACAATGGAACGCACACCAGAGGATAGAGTTTTACCTTATGGTGATTAAACATGCTTGGTACGATAAAAACGAATTTGATATTATTATTAGTGTATATACGTTTCAAAAACATTTCAAAGTAAATGTATCAATCCTAAGACACATAGATACCATAATACTATGCTTCCATACTAGTAATACAATTAAATCCGTGGGTTCGTATTGGAAATTGGGTTTCCATCATTAGTCAAGGCTAGGGAGGAGCTCCTTACCGATTCGAGACACTCTAGCTAATATCTCAGGATCCCCCGCAGTGAACCCTTGGAAAGCTGCAGGGCCGGTCCACACATACAGCTTCGTGGATTAGTTATTCCTGAACACACGTTTCCCGATCCTATAGGATCTATCATCCGAGGCGCCTTATTCCATCATCCACATAAGTAAAATGTCGGGTCGTGTTAAAACCCAAACATCACTTCTAGCGAGAAAGAAACGTGCTGCTCTCCCTGCGTTCCCTTCTCCCGTTTTGGACTCCGCCGGAATGTGAGGCTCGCGAAGTCACGCTATACACAAAGCTATGCCTAAACAGGCTATGCTTTGATCATCCCACAAGGCCTACTTTTCAACAAAGCCTTGATCATATGCATTTTAGCATGCCACATCGTCACTCCATATCACACTACCAATCCTTTGCCGAAATATATGAAAGGGTGTTAAGAAAGAGAATAAATTATCCGCCACCAAACATTCGTACATTCGACAGAAAATCAATAAATACAGTATAAAGGAGTACAATGTCAGACACACATTCCATTTATAAGCTTATGCTCTGGGTCTGAGCGAAAGCCAAATCCGTACTAATCAACACTACGTCCGGACAGCCACCACTGTAGCCCCTTCAAGATAGCTACTCCAATCACGGGCATCAGCAGTTGTCGTCCATTCGATGTGAAGATCATTGGTCTTCAATCACCGTCTTCAACTCTTCGACTTTCATTCGTCGTATGATCAAATGAGATTGAACTCGGACTTTTCAAATGATCCTCGCATATATATATATTTAAACATCATTTCATATCGTTGATATTAATTTATAATGATCACCCTTTATTTTCATTTATATAAAAATAATTAAATTCCATTTAACGACGCTCCAAGTCAAAAGGCGACCTTGGCGCTGTTTTCACCCAAATTTGTTTTACACATTTCTCTAAATCTTACCGTTCGAATTTAACATAATTCATATCATTGGAAAGATCTTCCCAAAGCGAACCTAACGGTTACAGATTTGGGAAAAATCCGACGGTCGGATATTTCGGTATAATCAATTAAAAGTACAATTCTAGAAAGTGAACTACCACACTCTATTTGTTCAATTAAAATTTGTTTATATATATGATTATAAATATATACCTACAATTTCTTCGGCCATTTCATTATTGTGGTAACCATGACAAGTAAAGATATATATATCATAACACTCAATAATGTTTATTTTAATTCACATTCACAACCTATACATGCAATGTTTTTTTTTTTTCAATCTACCCAACCATGCAAATTCTTGTGCGTCATTCCTAGTTCAACAAAAATGATTATTTTGTGTCATTCTTTTCTTTACAAGCAAAATGATATTCTTGCTTTAATCTTTACACATGAAAATATAAATTTCATGTCTTTAATCTTTTAAGGAAAATCTAATTCATTGAAATATGAATTTCATCGTTATAATCTTTACTGAAATTCTTTTACATGAATATGTAAATTTCATACCGCTGTCCTTTTTAATAAAAATTCCATTGATTAAAATGTAATTCTTCTTCTTTAAATTCTAATTACATGAAAATGTAAAGTTCTTCTTCTCTTATTCACATTTAAATGTAAACTTTTCTTCTTTAATCTTATTTACATTAAAAATGTAAACTTTTCTTCTAAATCTTTTTTTTTAACAATGAAATCAAGGTCCTTTTTTTTATTTCTAACAAATTGACAAAGCAAATAATGTCTATTTTTCATTTCCAACAAAATGGCAAAGTAAATAATGTTCTTTTCTTCATTTAACACATGATGGTGCAAATAATGTTCATTACAAATTTAACACATAACAGTGTAAATAATATCACTTCTAATTCAACTAAATGAAGTCTCTTTTTGTTCACTAACCAAATGATGTCTTGTAATTGTTTCAACTAGAATCACTGTTAATGTCGTTCCATTCTTTTTAACCAAAAATCAATTGAATGTTTTCTTATTTATATAAAAAAATGAAACTTTCTTTTATTTACAATCAAAAGTGAAATTTTCTTATTTTAACAAATAAAAAGGTGGAATCTTTTATTTAACAAACAAAGGATGAAATCTTTCATTTACAATGTAAAAATTCCTTTTTAATAACATTAAAAATGCAATTAATATTACAATGTAAGAGTCTCCTTTTTAATTACATCAAAAATTCCTTCTTTTAATTACATAAGAAATGTAATTAATATTTCAATTTCAAATTCTTTTCCTTTCATATTAACATAAAAAGGATATTTTATGTTAAATCAATTCTAACATTTTCAACAAAGCAAACAAAAAAAATAACTTTGTTTTTTGTTGACAATTCTATTTCAACAGAATCACATAAAAGTGAGATACTTGTTTTGTCGACAATTCTAATTCAACAAAACACAAATAAAAGTAATATATCTGTTTTGTTGTTAATTATAACATAGCAAACAAATAAAAAGTAATGTTTTGATCAACTCAACATTTTATAACTAAAATGTTATTTTTTTCTTTACTTTAACATTTACATAATCAAAATGTTATTTTAACATTTTATAATTAAAATGTTGTTTCTCTTTTACAAGACATTTCTTCATAAAATTAATTACATGTCATTATCTAATAAAGGTGATGGTTCCTAATATCATATGAAAGAATATTCTATATGTAAACATCTTTCTATGTATTCTAATATCATATAAAATAATGGTTTATAGTTTAACATTTCTACGAATTCTAACGTCATGTGAAGATGATATTTTATATGCTAACCATTTCTATGGATTCTAATTTCATATAAAAAATGATATTAAGTATATTCACATTTTTCTATGACTTCTAATGATATAAAAAAATTATATTTTATATGTTTACATTTCCAGTGAACTCTAATGAGATATAAGAAGTATTTTATATTTCTCTTACCTTATCTAATGTTTCATATCATAAAAAAATGTGATATTTGTCACTACTTCTTTATATTGACAAAAATATGATTTTATGTCGCTACTTGTTATATTGACAAAAATATGATTTCAACAAGAATGAATTTTTTTATATTTTTTATTTCTAATTCTCTAAAATGACAATCTTACATTTACATTTCTAATGTAAAATAAAAGAATATTTATTTATCTTAACATGTCTTATTATAATGTTCCATACACATTAGAATGTAAATTTCCAATATAATGTACAATTTTTTCATACAAAAAAAATGTAATTTTAATCTACATGCAAAATCTCATTCTAATTTACATTATAAAAAGGTAATTTTTAATTACAATGCAAAATCTACATTTTGTTTACATCATAAAAATTTAAATTTTCTATACTATGCTAATTCTCATTTTTATTTACATATAAAAATGTAAATTTTCTTTATTTTGCTAATTCTCATTTTTATTTACATATAAAAATGTAATTTTTCTTTATTTTCAATATAAATTGTCATTCTAAAAAAATTTGATTTTTATTCGCATCATGAATTTCATGTTCTATAATTACATATAAAATGAAATTTTATTCGCATCATAAATTTCATATTCTTACTATTTCTAATTTACACAATTGTAAATTTTTGAATGCAACAAAACTAAAGGAACCAATCGTATATATTTTTATATAAATCTCAATAACGAGATTTTGATCGCATTAACAAATCTACAATAATAGAGCTGAAACAAGAGAAAATAACCACTCAACATCAGATCTAAATGAAATATCTGGAAACATACATACATACAAACCATCATTCATAATATTATCACATTTCAGATTTACTTCATTCTCTATTCAACCATTAAATAACGATGAATAATTTAATTTAATAACTATTTAAAATAGAATCTCACCTTGCTATTGCACGAATCTGCAATCAACAGAGAGTCAGAAAATGTTCCAATCAATTTTAGCAAATCTATTCGTCGTCACGGTTCCGTCGGATCTGAAATTTTCAGATTCGGAGTTTGTATGAATTAACTATAAATATTTAAATTAACAATTGCTTTTCACAACTGCCGCTGTAACGGACAGAAGCGTGGCAAAATCTGAAATTGTTCATACCTTAAGTTCTTAGTTTGTTCAAAATTTTAATTCAAGATTTCTCTTTCTGTAGTTGATGGTTTTGCAAACGGTTTGCGGCAAAATGACCGGCTACGAGAGATCTACAAGCTCAGAAAATTGGGTGATGGATGGTGGCACATGGAAGGTGCGGTTTGGGTGCAAAGGCCGCGGGTTGGCGGTGCTCGTTCTTCGCCTACGGTTGATAAAAATGGATGAAACTTGTTGGAGATTAAAGAGAGTGAGAAGAGCTTCAAAAAGTTGTACTACGTCCAAAGCTAATTCTATGTGGATTTGGAGAATTTGGAGAGGAAAATTTTCAGCCATGGGTTTGTGCGTGCGGCTGTAGAACGACGGGGAAGAAGAAAGCCCGTACTTTGCTTCTTATTTATATTATTATTTAATTAGGTTATTATCTAATTATCCAATAAAGGTCTGTTTACCCACTTACTCTGTTTTCAGCCCAACGACTGTGATTCCTAGCTAATAACCCCTATTCCGTATCCATCTAACTATGTCCCGCAGGCCGAAAAGGTCATCTCAGCCCCATTTTTCAGATTTAAAATTATTCTTTTATTTTAAAATTCAAACGTATATAAAAATTCAATGGGGCCACAATTTAACTTTAAAAATTCCCAAAAAAATATTTTTGGCTATGTTTTGACGATACGAATCCAACAAAATTATTTTCGTTGAATTCTGAGCCTATTTGAAAAATGACTACTTTCAAGTCGATTAAAATTGACCTAAATTGACAAAACTGAAATCTTTTTGCCATGACCACAAATTAATTCTAAAAATTATGAAAAATTAAACTTAACTATATTTTGACATTCCGAATCCAACAAAAGTGGTTTCGTCGAAAATAGAGGTCGTTTGAAAAATGACTATTTTTAAGGCGTATATATTAAATATTAAAAATACATTTTTAAATAAATAATTTTTGAAACTCGAAATATATAAGTGTTTACTGTTTTTCAATGCAGAAACATCATTCTGAACTCAATGGAAGTGGTTTCGAGTCCAAATTCCTTCATATGCAAAAAGTGGCATTTTTGACCTTTATATATTTCATAGCGACCTTTCTAAATTTTAATTTGGGCATAACTTTTGATTCTTGCTATGAAATTTCAATTTTTCAGATTCGTTTTAAATAGATTCTAATATTTTTGGTTTCACTAAAATCCGATTTATTTTGCATCATGTACGGTCAGTCAAATTTCAAGTTTGACTTTTTGAACTACCGCGCTATTTTAAACTCCTTTTATAATTAAAATTAAATTATTCATTCTAACTTCAATTTAAATCAATTTTTAATCATTCTTATTTAAATAAATTGTTCTAAATATCAAAAACTCATTAAAATTACTTAATATAAATTTTAAATTTACCCCCAAAATTCAAGGTTGTTACAGTCTCCCCCACTTAAGAACTTTTCGTCCTCGAAAAGGAACGAAGTTAAAAATTATTTATTTAATTAACTCATCTTTCTCTTTTTTGTAGATTTCAATAATTTTATTAGGTGATTAACTTTTCAAATATATAACTCTTATATATTCAAAAATCATATTTTCAAAAATCGGATTATATATAATCAAAAATACGTCAATTATAAGCTGGGCACACTCAACTCATTCTAGGGCATTACTAACCCCATCTCTAATGGGTTTTCTCATTCTAGGATACTGCTGATCCTATCTCTAATGAGTATTCTTATTGGATATTACTAATCCAATCTCTGATGAGTCTTTTGTTCAGTTCTAATTAGTTGCATCCCAAAGATTTGAGCTAACCAAAGCTCTGATAACAAAATGAAACGACCCGAAAATCGCCCTTGCGGGAAATCGCCGGATACGCTTACTTTGGGCTACAACACATCAGAATAACAACAACAGACTTTTATTACATTACAATAATGTTACATCAGAGTACAGAAAATCAGAGTACATTGGAATAAAATTACAGCGGAAGATAAATTACAATATTTTAATACAATACAACGGAAGACTTTCTATGCTCTGGACACAGCTTTAAGCTTCAATCCAGAATCCTGCTCAAGATAAGGACCTGTAGGCAAACTACTCGACTGCCCGTGTGGAAAAGAGGGCACCCGAGTTTGCAAAGGTGGAAACAAACAATGGGTCAGTCATGAGACTGGTGTGAGAATTCTTAACTAATTTAACTAATAGTAATAAAGCAAATCCAACGACCACGCCGCTAACGCGGAACGGGTTTACTCCAATGGATTGTCGTGCATAAATTAAAGTAAATCGTCAAAACACGCAATGCTTTTTGGAAAAATGACATCACCATAAGACTCAGGTCCCATCACACAATGGAACGCACACCAGAGGATAGAGTTTTACCTTATGGTGATTAAACATGCTTGGTACGATAAAAACGAATTTGATATTATTATTAGTGTATATACGTTTCAAAAACATTTCAAAGTAAATTTATCAATCCAAAGACACATAGATACCATAATACTATGCTTCCATACTAGTAATACAATTAAATCCGTGGGTTCGTATTGGAAATTGGGTTTCCATCATTAGTCAAGGCTAAGGAGGAGCTCCTTACCGATTCGAGACACTCTAGCTAATGTCTCATGATCCCCCGCAGTGAACCCTTGGAAAGCTGCAGGGCCGGTCCACACATACAGCTTCGTGGATTAGTTATTCCTGAACACACGTTTCCCGATCCTATAGGATCTATCATCCGAGGCGCCTCATTCCATCATCCACATAAGTAAAATGTCGGGCCGTGTTAAAACCCAAACACCACTTCTAGCTAGAAAGAAACGTGCTGCTCTCCCTGCGTTCCCTTCTCCCATTTTGGACTCCGCCGGAATGTGAGGCTCGCGAAGTCACGCTATACACAAAGCTATGCCTAAACAGGCTATGCTTTGATCATCCCACAAGGCCTGCTTTTCAACAAAGCCTTGATCATATG
This sequence comes from Allium sativum, assembly GCA_030737875.1. Classification (NCBI taxonomy): domain Eukaryota; kingdom Viridiplantae; phylum Streptophyta; class Magnoliopsida; order Asparagales; family Amaryllidaceae; genus Allium; species Allium sativum. The sequence goes on along the minus strand of CM060912.1, from coordinate 23,154,307 downwards.
CATTTTAGCATGCCACATCGTCACTCCATATCACACTACCAATCCTTTGCCGAAATATATGAAAGGGTGTTAAGCAAGAGAATAAATTCTCCGCCACCAAACATTCGTACATTCGACAAAAAATCAATAAATACAGTATAAAGGAGTACAATGTCAGACACACATTCCATTTATAAGCTTATGCTCTGGGTCTGAGCGAAAGCCAAATCCGTACTAATCAACACTACGTCCAGACAGCCACCACTGTAGCCCCTTCAAGGTAGCTACTCCAATCACGGGCATCAGCAGTTGTCGTCCATTCGATGTGAAGATCATCGGTCTTCAATCACCGTCTTCAACTCTTCGACTTTCATTTGTCGTATGATCATTTGAAATGAGATTGAACTCAGACTTTTCAAATGATCCTCGCATATATATATATATATATTTAAAAATCATTTCATATCGTTGATATTAATTTATAACGATCACCCTTTATTTTCATTTATATAAAAATAGTTAAATTCCATTTAACGACGCTCCAAGTCAAAAGGCGACCTTGGCGCTGTTTTCACCCAAATTTGTTTTACATATTTCTCTAAATCTAACCGTTGGAATTTAACATAATTCATATCATTGGAAAGATCTTGACAAAGCGAACCTAACGGTTACAGATTTGGGAAAATCCGACGGTCGGATATTTTGGTATAATCAATTAAAAGTACAATTCTAGAAAGTGAACTACCACGCTCTATTTGTTCAATTAAAATTTGTTTATATATATGATTATATATATACCTATAATTTCTTCGGCCATTTCATTATTGTGGTAACCATGACAAGTAAAGATATATATATCATAACACTCAATAATGTTTATTTTAATTCACATACACAACCTATACATGCAATGTTTTTTTTTCAATCTACCCAACCATGCAAATTCTTGTGCGTCATTCCTAATTCAACAAAAATGATTATTTTGTGTCTTTCTTTTCTTTACAAGCAAAATGATATTCTTGCTTTAATCTTTACCCATGAAAATATAAATTTCATGTCTTTAATCTTTTAAGGAAAATCTAATTCATTGAAATATGAATTTCATCGTTATAATCTTTACTGAAATTCTTTTACATGAATATGTAAATTTCATACCGCTGTCCTTTTTAATAAAAATTCCATTGATTAAAATGTAATTCTTCTTCTTTAAATTCTAATTACATGAAAATGTAAAGTTCTCCTTTTCTTATTCACATTTGAATGTAATCTTTTCTTCTTTAATCTTATTTACATTAAAAATGTAAACTTTTCTTCTAAATCTTTTTTTTTTACAATGAAATCAAGGTCCTTTTTTTATTTCTAACAAATTGACAAAGCAAATAATGTCTATTTTTCATTTCCAACAAAATGGCAAAGTAAATAATGTTCTTTTCTTCATTTAACACATGATGGTGCAAATAATGTTCATTACAAATTTAACACATAACAGTGTAAATAATATCACTTCTAATTCAACTAAATGAAGTCTCTTTTTGTTCACCAACCAAATGATGTCTTGTAATTGTTTTAACTAAAATCACTGTTAATGTCGTTCCGTTCTTTTTAACTAAAAATCAATTGAATGTTTTCTTATTTATATAAAAAAAAATGAAACTTTCTTTTATTTACAATCAAAAGTGAAACTTTCTTATTTTAACAAACAAAATGGTGGAATCTTTTATTTAACAAACAAAGGATGAAATCTTTCATTTACAATGTAAAAATTCCTTTTTAATAACATTAAAAATGCAATTAATATTACAACGTAAGAGTCTCCTTTTTAATTACATTAAAAATTCCTTCTTTTAATTATATAAGAAATGTAATTAGTATTTCAATTTCAAATTCTTTTCCTTTCATATTAACATAAAAAGGATATTTTATGTTAATTCAATTCTAACATTTTCAACAAAGCAAATAAAAAAATTAACTTTGTTTTTTGTTGACAATTCTATTTCAACAAAAACATATAAAAGTGAGATACTTGTTTTATCGATAATTCTAATTCAACAAAGCACAAATAAAAGTAATATATTTGTTTTGTTGCCAATTATAACACAGCAAACAAATAAAAAGTAATGTTTTGATCAACTCAACATTTTATAACTAAAGTGTTATTTTTTCTTTACTTTAACATTTATATAATCAAAATGTTATTTTAACATTTTATAATTAAAATGTTGTTTCTCTTTTACAAGACATTTCTTCATAAAATTAATTACATGTCATTCTCTAATAAAGGTGATGGTTCCTAATATCATATGAAAGAATTTCTATATGTAAACATCTTTCTATGTATTCTAATATCATATAAAATAATGGTTTATAGGTTAACATTTCTACGAATTCTAACGTCATGTGAAGATGATATTTTATACGCTAACAATTTCTATGGATTCTAATTTCATAAAAAAAATGATATTATGTATATTCACATTTTTCTATTACTTCTAATGATATAAAAAAGTAAAATTTATATGTTTACATTTCCTGTGAACTCTAATGAGATATAAGAAGTATATTATATTTCTCTTACCTTATCTAATGTTTCATATCATAAAAAAATGTGATTTTTGTCACTACTTCTTTATATTGACAAAAATATGATTTTGTGTCGCTACTTCTTATACTGACAAAAATATGATTTCAACAAGAATGAATTTTTTTGTATTTTATATTTCTAATTCACTAAAATGACAATCTTACATTTACATTTCTAATGTAAAATAAAAGAATATTTATTTATCTTAACATGTCTTATTTTAATGTTCCATACACATTAGAATGTAAATTTCCATTATAATGTACAATTTTTTCATATAAAAAAATGTAATTTTAATCTACATGCAAAATCTCATTCTAATTTACATTATAAAAAGGTAATTTTTAATTACAATGCAAAATCTATTTTTTGTTTACATCATAAAAATGTAAATTTTCTATACTATGTTAATTCTCATTTTTATTTACATATAAAAATGTAAATTTTCTTTATTTTGCTAATTCTCATTTTTATTTACATATAAAAATGTAAATCTTCTTTATTTTCAATATAAATTGTCATTCTAAAAAAAATTGATTTTTATTCGCATCATAAATTTCATGTTCTATAATTACATATAAAATGAAATTTTATTCGCATCATAAATTTCATATTCTTACTATTTCTAATTTACACAATTGTAAATTTTTGAATGCAACAAAACTAAAGGAACCAATCGTATATATTTTTATATAAATCTCAATAATGAGATTTTGATTGCATTAACAAATCTATAATAATAGATCTGAAACAAGAGAAAATAACCACTCAACATCAGATCTAAATGACTGATCTGGAATCATACATACATACAAACCATCATTCATAATATTATCACATTTCAGATTTACTTCATTCTCTATTCAACCATTAAATAACGATGAATAATTTAATTTAATAATTATTTAAAATAGAATCTCACCTTGCTATTGCACGAATCTACAATCAACAGAGAGTCAGAAAATGTTCCAATCAATTTCAGCAAAGTCTATTCGTCGTCACGGTTCCGTCGGATCTAAAATTTTCAGATTCGGAGTTTGTATGAATCAACTATAAATATTTAAATTAACAATTGCTTTTCACAACTGCCGCTATAACGGACAGAAGCGTGGCAAAATCTGAAATTGTTCATACCTTAAGTTCTTAGTTTGTTCAAAATTTTGATCCAAGATTTCTCTCTCTGTAGTTGATGGTTTTGCGAACGGTTTGCGGCAAAACGACCGGCTACGAGAGATCTACAAGCTTAGAAAATAGGGTGATGGATGGTGGCATATGAAAGGTACAGTTTGGGTGCAAAGGCCGCGGGTTGGCGGTGCTCGTTCTTCGCCTACAGTCGATGAAAAGGGATGAAACTTGTTGGAGATTAAAGAGAGTGAGATGAGAAGAGCTTCAAAAAGTTGTACTAAGGCCTAAGCTAATTCTTTGTGGATTGGGAGAATTTGGAGAGGAAAATTTTCAGCCATGGGTTTGTTCGTGCGGCTGTAGACCGACGGGGAAGAAGAAAGCCCGTACTTTACTTCTTATTTATATTATTATTTAATTAGGTTATTATCTAATTATCCAATAAAGGTCCGTTTACCCACTTATTCTGTTTTCAGCCCAACGACTGTGTTTCCTAGCTAATAACCCCTATTCCGGATCCATCTAACTATGTCCCGCAGGCCAAAAAGTTCATCTCTGCCCCCGTTTTTCATATTTAAAATTATTCTTTTATTTTAATATTCAAACGTATATAAAAATTCACCGGGGCCACAATTTAACTTTAAAAATTCACGAAAAAATATTTTTGGCTATGTTTTGACGATACGAATCCAACAAAATTATTTTCGTTGAATTCTGAGCCTATTTGAAAAATGACTACTTTCAAGTCGATTAAAATTGACCGAAATTGACAAAACTGAAATCTTTTTGCCACGGCCACAAATTAATTCTAAAAATTATGATAAATTAAACTTAACTATATTTTGACATTCTGAATCCAAATAAGTGGTTTCATTGAAAACAGAGGTCGTTTGAAAAATGACTATTTTTAAGGCATATATATTAAATATTAAAAATTAAAAATACATTTTTAAACATATAATTTATGAAACTCGAAATATATAACTGTTTACTGTTTTTCAATGCAGAAACATCATTCTGAACTCAATGGAAGTGGTTTCGAGTCCAAATTCCTTCATATGCAAAAAGTGGCATTTTTGACCTTTATATATTTCATAGCGATCTTTCTAAATTTTAATTTGGGCATAACTTTTGATTCCTGCTATGAAATTTCAATTTTTCAGATTCGTTAGAAAGATATTTTTAAATAGATTCTAATATTTTTGGTTTCACTAAAATCCGATTTATTTTGCATCCTATACGGTCAGTCAAAGTTCAAGTTTAACTTTTCAAACTACCGCGCTATTTTAAACTCCTTTTATAATTAAAATTAAATTATTCATTCTGACTTCAATTTAAATCAATTTTTAATCATTCTTATTTTAAATAAATTGTTCTAAATATCAAAAACTCATTAAAATTACTTAATATAAATTTTAAATTTACCCCCAAAATTCAGGGTTGTTACAGTTGCCTGGCTGTTTTTTGAATTATTTGGACTATTTCTAGGTCGATCTTGGATTGATAGATCTATTGTTGCTCCATCTTGGAAGGCTATGGGATTCAACAGCAAGGGGTTTAGGTTTAGTATTCAAATATGCATCCTTAGCGCGAGCTTAATTTCTTCTGCCAGTCACATTGGCCACCTTGCAGTTGTAGCAATGAGATGCTTCTCCCAGATCTCTATAACATGTCATTTGAATCCAGGCGATTTTGATGCACATTGCCTGGCGGTTTCTGGAATTGTTTGGCCTGTTTCTTGGCTGATCTTGGATTGATGGATCTGTTGTTGCTCCTGTGATTGGAAGGCTATTGGATTCAACAGTAAGGATTTAGGTTCGTTTTGCTTTGGATACGACTTCTCTCTACTTCATCATGGAGAGTATTTCTGGATGCAATCAATTTCTCAGCACTGTTTTTTAATTTTTGCCAGACTCTTTCCTGGTTTTCCATCAACTATTTACCAAGAAATAAGTTCATTGGCTCTTGCTTGGTGAGTTTTCTTAGCTTGTTTGGCTTATTGGACGTGAGTTAGGTTTTCTTTGGTTCAGTGTTTATGGTGTCTGGCTTTGGAAGGGGGTATGATTCTTGATGTTGTTTGAGGTTGTTGACTGTAGCTTGCTATTGTATAGATGATTTGGAGAGTGCGATTGGGAAATCCTTTGCTCTAGTGGTTATTGAAGATTATAACCTTTTTCTATGGGCTTCAGATTCTGTTTTGTTGATATTGTAATTGAGTCCATGCTCGGAAGGTCCATGCATCTATTGGGTATTCAAGTTAATGCTACAATGTGATCTGATGTTGCTAAAGGGTTTTTTCATGAGTATCTCTCTGTTGATTGCTTATTATAAATTTACAAGGAAATTTACATTTAATTCTACTGCTTTCAAATAGAAATTCTAGACAATTCATATTCAGGATATATTGCAATTTATATGCAAGATACTGTTATTTGTTTTGGACAAATTTTCAACACGTCTGTGTTTGAATTTTCTTCATGGGATGATGCTAATTTGAGATGCATATTTTTTTGGTCTGGTTTAGACATGAGTATGTTGTCAGTATATCCTTCTTTAGTGAATTTTAAGTTAGATATGAAGCTTCTCAGGTGGTGAAGTTTTGGCTTTTCAATTTGTTGTTTCTATAAGCTGAAAATGTTGATTGCAATGTGGTTTCAATTAATTCAGTTTTGGATTTGGAATTGGTTAATATGTTGAAGTATGAATAGGATCAGCTTTGGCTTGGTTTCATTGCTGACTGATAATAGTTTTGTAGAATGTCATTTTTGGAAAATATCAGCATATACATGATTGTCGATTTTGAAGAATGTTGGTTTTGGCAAATAGTTTTTAGTGGATGCTGTATATTCATGGTTGTTCTAGTTTCACTACAGCTTGGATTCTTTTTGTCGATCTTTCTGAAGTGAACTCTGCTATTTGCAGTTTGTAAGATAATAGTTAGCTATATATATCTGATGATAATGCCCTTTTCAAGTGATTGTTGATCTTGATTCCAAGCAAGTGGATATGGTTTGTGAAGTGCTGATTGAAGATTAATGTAGTGGGGTTAATGCATGCTTGATGGATTACCAAAGATGGTCAAAGCAATTGTATGGATGGTATAATTGTGTGTTTAGTTGTAATTTGCAGTATTGAGATTTTTCTGTACTTAGTTTGTAATATTGTATTAGTTTTTTCTCGATACTGCATTTTGACATGTATTCTTGTAACTCTTTGCTTATAGTGCAAATAAATAATACTTGCCTTTCAATATAGCCCTTAAAAATAGTTATTTTGCAAACGACCTCCGTTTTCGATGAAACCACTTTTGTTGGATCCGGAATGTCAAATTATTATTATATTCCAATTTACATAATTTTTGGAATTAATATGTGAGTGTGGTGGATTTAAACGCGTTTGGCAATTTCAGTTTGAATTTAATCGATTGGAAATTGACCATTTTTCAAATGGTCTCGAAATTCGACGAAATTAGTTTTCTTAGGACCGTATCGTCAAAACATAGCTAGATTTATTTTTCTGTAATTTTCGGAGTCAGTATTGGTCTCGGTAAATTAAAATGTATGTTTAAATTCAATATATATTGATTTATATTTTAAATTGGATAAAAACTGGTTAAAACATTAGAATTGGCTTACGAAACATATTCCATTATGTTTGGAATGGGGGTATTTAGCTAGAGGCGTCAGTCGTTGAGTTTGGTTTGGAGTTCAGATTGATTAACAAATATTTTTGGAATTAAAATAATGTAATATATAAATATATATAAATAAATATCATTAAACCCTAATCATAACTCAGACCCACCTCCCTTTATTGTGGACAATTAAAATCACTCCAAATTACTTCCTCACTTCGTTTTTAATCCATTCAATATTTTTGCAAATCTTCTGAAGGAAAATTGATCAGCTAAGTGAGACCTTTCGGTTCAACGGTGGTGATAAAATTTCTCGTGGTGGCTCGTCCAGAATTCGCTCTCAATCATGCGACATTCGAGGTCAATTTTCTGGCCACTGGGAGGTGCGAGCGACGCACAGTCGCTGGCGAAGGAGGGACTCGCGTGGGGCGACGGAGGGGTGGAGGTGGATCGGGGTCTGGTGAATGGAAATGGGCACGGCGACGGTGGAATAGTTTGAATCGATGGGATCGAACCATCGGCTGTAGGAGAAAGAGGATTAAGGAATTAAAAAGTGATTAGTTTTATTTATCTAATTAATTATTGATTAATGTAATCAAATCTTTAAATAACCATATCTTGTTCAAATGAAATCAGAAATTGATGAAATGAATTGCGTTGCAATCGTCTTGAAGAACACTACAACATGGAACTGACCAGAACGGAAACGGAGTACGTAAGAATTTCGGGCAAATTCAAATCCAACTGTTCAAAAAATTTAGAAATAAAACTGGCGGAATGGAAACCGACTGTGAGAATTCCTTCTCACTCTAATTATTTTACAGTTAAATATATACTAGGATGTAGACGGGGCTAAGAAGCCCCTGACACTATTTATTGTACAAACCATGGTTTTTTGTTAGGATTGAATGGACTGTATTGTGGTTGTCGATTGTATTGTGTTGAATAAAATATTTGAACAATAAAAATATCATTTTTATTGATTAAATGAACTATATAAAATAGACATGTGTTGAATAAAATATTTATACAATAAAAATATCATTTTTATTGATTGAATGAACAGTATAAAATATACATGTGTTGAATAAAATATTTATGCAATAACATTTTTATTGATTGAATGAATTGTATAAAATAGTAAAGTGTTGAAATAAATATTTTATCGTAAAGAATATAATTTTTAACATATATATTAATGACATAAAATTCTCTTGAAATGAAAATAAATATTCATTTTCAAATCGGACGATTTGTTTATGTACACTTATTTAACTGACATTGATTGGGACGAAATTTTTTACACATCGCCCAACTCCATAAATAATGTTCAGTACGTTTGTTTGAAAACCCCACACGGGTATTGGGATGATATTTGACATACACTAATCTCAGTATTTAGTTGTATGTCAATCTACGGGTTGACAGGCTGTGATGAGCGTTATTTATTTATTTTAACGCTTATACAGTTGTAAAATACACTTTGGATGATGTTTGAATGTTGAATGATCATTTATCATTATTGTTGAATACATGCGATGCATGAAATCCATATAACTAAAATTATATGGTAATTGATTGAGTCCGATTCCAATTTAGAAATAACGAATAGTTTTAAAATAATATTTTGTATAATTTTAAAAAAAATTATAGTTTTCAAATAATATGCGGTATAGTTTTAAAATAATATTTTGTATAATTTTAAAATAATAAATATTATAGTTTTCAAATAATATGCAGTATAGTTTTAAAATAATATTTTGTATAATTTTAAAATAATATACAGTATAGTTTTTAAATAATATTCAGTGAAGAATCAGAATATGATTTTGATGTCCGATTTTGGATGGACACAAAAATATTGAAAAATTCATAACTATAATGATTATGAAGTCGTGTTGTTTAGATTTGAGCCATTTTGATGCGAACGATATTTGTATCGATTTTATTCATTTCTATAATGAATATAAAAAAGGAAATGATTTCAAAACCATATATCTCGAAAATATTAGCATTTAAATATTATAATGATAAAGAGTATTCAATTTTGATTTAAAAGTGAAATGAAAGTGGGAATCGTTTTAAAACGAATTTATAAACGATTTATAAATTACGTTTTAAATGGAAACTAACGAAATATATATAATATATATATTATATATATTCAATGGACTGAATAGAACGTGCCGCGCCGCGACCGTTCGCGAATTTCAGCCATTGACTTCGAATGGACATTACGAAAGATCCGACCGTCAGATTCTCCTAAAACCAGAACCATTGGGTTTGTATCGAAAAGATCTTTCTAATGAATATAAGAGATTTGAAATCTAACGGTTAGATTTGGAATTATGTCCAAATCAAATTTGGAAAAGGTCATTGTAAGTGCAGTTCGATGACCGCTTATGGAAATCGACTGAAAGGGCCTTAATAAAATTATTAAAAATACCAATAATTTGTGTAAAATCATAATAAACGATATGGAAAGAATTTGGATGAAAAATTCCATGTTTGTAAAGATAAAAACATCTTTTTATCAAGATGAACTCGTTATTAACTAGAATTATAATCCCATTTATTTTTAAATAAATAAATGGGATTGAGAATGGGTTTTAATATAACCAGAATTTCAAGTATATAAATTGGAATGGATTTGAATGGAAATCATCATCGGAATATTTCGATGTTGGATTCCGTGATTATACGGATATTGTTGAGGAATTTGAAAGATATATATATATATATCGTGATTCCCAAAACCTTATTTGTTGGTTTTAGAATTTGATATTGAATATAAGCCGGTATAATTTCTATCCATTGCCTTGTATGTGATATCAATTGGATCTTGAGTTTGTCGTGAACGATGTCTTAAATAACAATGTTCTTAAACCCAGTTGAGAAAAGAATAAATCTTTAATTTAAGATTTAGTGAAGTTTTCCAATTAATTAATATTTAATTGGAATTGAATAAAAGAATTGGATTTTTGGGTTTATAGTGAACGATGTTTTAAACGACATTTGTTCTTTGACCCGATTAACCATGAAATGTAATTTGGAATTTGTAAATCTTTTATTAAGATTTAATGGGAATTTTCCAAAGTAAAGTTTTTCAATTTAATATATTAAATTGGAATTGAATGGAATTCGATTTGGTAATAATCGAAGTGAGCTTCTACGGAGGAAGACTGTTAATATATATGGAATTTAAAAGGCTTTGTCGTTACTCCATTCGTATTATTAGTCGGATACAGAAATTTATATATCGATTATATATATAGATCTGTTTTTCGTGAAGATTCCATATTTAATGGAATGTGATTTTGGGTTTATCGTGAATTGTGTTTTAAATGACATAGGTACTTTAACTCAGCTAAAGACAGGATTTCATGTCTAACGTTGTATTTCGAACTGTATTGTTGATCTCTGCTAAATATATATCTGTTTGGTAGCGGAGAATTTATTCTCTTGCTTAACACCCTTCTCTGAGACGTACGAGCTTAAATGTTATATATCGGCAGAAATCAATGGTACGGTGTAGATTGTCGATGCAACATGTTTGATTTCCCAAAATTAAATAATCATTAATATTGATTTTTGGGAAGATTAAAACTAAGGGGAGTTTTAATGAATCTTTAATTAGATTGGAATGTGAACGTGATAATTTAAATTATCAAATTTGGCAAATGATCGAGAATGGAGTATCACCAGTTTTGCTCCAAGCGATAGTTAAATCTTTAATTATATTTGAACGTGAAATGGTAATTAATTTTACCGATAACACCGTGGTGTTAGATATGGAGTACTACCAGTTTTGCTCCATGGGACGAATAGGTTAGGATTGGGAAATAAAATAAATGATTCCTTCGGTAAGGTTCGCTAATCCCGACTAGTTTGAAAAACCATAATTTGATTTAAATTGTTAAAAGAATATTCTGGATTGGAATGAGGTGTATAATGTGTTTTTATATCAATTGATTATAAGATACATGAGTTATTCGGAAAGACCGGGTTTATCCCATTCTGAATAATTGATACGACGATAAGTCGACAGTAAAGACGGTGGTTGAAGATCGGAGGTCTTCATATCGTTTGGATGATTACTGATGTCTTGATTGGGTTGTACACCCAAGACAAGGTAATAAGTGGTGATCGTCCAGACGTACTTGGAGATCGACCGGATGTGCGAGGGCCTCTATCCTGCATTGGACATATGGGATGAGGAATAAGGTGCCTCCGGTTTCGTTCAGACCCAGAACAAACTTATAAATGGATGTGTGTCTGACATTGGATTTCGTTCTGTGTTGATTGATCTTTATTAAATATATATATATATATGTTTAGTGGCGGGGAATTTATTCTCTTGCTTAACATCCTTCTCTAAGACGTACGAGCTTAGAGGTTATATATCAATAGACATCAGTCGCATGGCGTTGAATGTCAATGTGACATGCTGAGATGCAGTGATCAAGGCTTTTATTGAAAAGCAGGGCCTTGTGGTTGATGATCAAAGCACGTCTTTAAATAGCATAACTTTGTGTATTGTGTTAATTCGCGAGTTTCACACCCCAGTATGAACCAGAAACGGGATGAAGGATGGCAGGGAAGACATGTGTTTCTTTCTATCTAGGAGTGGTGTCATGGTGTGGAGCCCAGACATTTTTACTTATGTGGTTGTTGGAAAGTGAGTTACCTCGGATATATCGGTCACTACGGGGCCGATGGATGATATGGTCGACATACTGACCATTACGCCACATAGGGTGGGGAAACGTATTGTTTAGGAATTACTAATCCACTAACATAAGTGTGGACCGGCCTTTCTACTCCCAGGTGCAATTGCGACTGTATCCTAAGACATGGTAGGCTAGATTGTCTCTAATTCGGTAAGGACGATCCCTTGTCTCGGTTCATGATGGAAATCCAACTTCCAATACGATATTGTACGGTTTTGATTGTAAAATTAGTATGGAGACAAAGTAGGATTGGGTACTATGCCGTCTATGATTGATACATTATGATTGAAATTGTTTTTGAAACATATTTACACTAATAATAATATCAGATGATTTTGTTTTATACGTATCAAGCATATTTTGGTCATTATAATGTAAAACTCTATCCTCCGGCTTGCGTTGCATTGTGTGATGGGACCTGAGTCTTATAATGGCTTCATTTTTCCAAAAAGCATTGCGCTGTTTGTTTTATGCACTGGTATTCCTCGGAGGAAACTTCTCCCATGTTATACGGCGTGGTCCCTTGATTTACTATATTTTAAAGTAAAGTTTTAAATAACTGTTTTACTTTTCACACTAGTCCCATGACTGACCTGGAGTTTATTGTTTTAAACTAAACTCTGGGTGCCCATATTTTCCACATGAGCAGCTAGTAGTTTTGTTTTTTTACAGATATTATTTTCACAAGATCCTGGATTTACAACTAGAGCTATATTCGGAAAGCTCTGTATCTGTGTATTTCTTTCAGTTGTGTTATGTATTATTTTCCGCTGCTATGTATTTAAATGTAATTTAAATCTTTAATATTTTCTATTGTATATTATTTATTTATACTCTGTTACATTCTTGTACTCTAATGTCAATTGTTGTAATAAATAATGAAATGTTCTTCTGTTTGTGTTCTGATTTATCATGTTCTCAACTCAATCCATCTTTCTTCCGTCTCCCCGGAGATAGAGGGAGTTCAGGTCGTTTCACATGTAGTACAGAATAAATGCATACGTGTATGCATATATTTGTGGTCATGCATATCAACTCATATTTATTTGCATACATGTATGCAAGTATTGATAAAAATGTATACATGTATGTAACAATCCACAGGCATGCATGTCAGTTCATCTTTATTTACATACATGTATGCAATAAAATAGAATAGTTGCATACATGTATGCAAGAATTCTTGCAGATTTTCAATGTAAACTGCTTCATGAGTTGTTGCATACATGTATGCAACTATTGAGTTTAATTGCATACAAGTATGCAAAAAAAAAAAATTTGAAATCTTCTGCAAATATTTGCAATTTTTTTATATAGCAGCGCATTTTTTTCCAAAAAACATGTAACTATGAAAATAGGGACTCACTTTGAATTATAAACATGGGGAGGATGTCATTTATATTTGCAAAATTTTTAGGGATGCGTCCCTTATTTTCACTAAAAAATACAAGTTAATATTTACTCAAGAAGTTTAAACGTAAGACTGTATAATTAATTTAACTACATGTGGACCTAAATGTAAAATATAGGAGAAAACTTCGAAAGTTTTACAAATAATCGTACAAATTATTAAACCGTTGATATTTAAATGTTAAACAATGTGATATGAAAGAAACAACATAACACCGTAATAATTATGATAATAATCTTTATTAATAATTAAAATACCTTGGGTGCCACAATTTTTAGTCATCAACGTGAACTACTGAAAACATATCTTTATTGATTTTATCAAATCTTAATATCGCTATAAAAATAGGATTTCAAAATTATATTTCATTTACCAATTCAAAATTGTCATCTTGAGATATAACTAGATCCTCATATTGTTTAAAATTAGGATTTAACAAAAAAAAAAATACAAGTTCATTAAAATTCAAACTAACAAAACATGTTTTGTAAAGGGAATTGTTAAAGGGACTCCACATTTGGTTAAGGGGAGGACCAATTTTTGTTTATTGTATAATTGTTAGGGGGAGGACAAAATAAATTAATCTCCCCTTAAACATATAAATTAAAATTCCGATATTAACCCGCTATAATCCTCATTAATATAAACCATTGAACTTAAACCTTAATTAATGCTTACAATTTAATGCTATACATAAAAATAAAAAATGGATATAACTAATGTAATGGAGACACAAGAAAGTTTCGTTGGTGATCAGAAGACATCGAATTAGGTAATTAACTGTAAATTCATATTGGAACTTGTATGGTTAATCTAAAATAAATGCAGAAACGAAAATTTTGATCTAATACGCTATATCGAATTTGTGTAATTGAGATGTTTAATAATTCACATGTTTGTTACTGGCAATGAATTTAGTAGGTCAGGATTTAACATAATTGGTGAGACAGAGGTAGTTAGGTCCTTTTTCTTTTTTTTTTTAATAAAAAATAAAGTAGACCCTCCTTAGCATTTTTTTTTTTTAAATTGGAGTCCCCTTTAAATTATCCTCCCCTTAACCAAATATGGAGTCCCTTTAACAACCCCTTTGTAAATTAGAATTAAAACTAAAACTAATTACATATGCTTTAAATGCAAAAATATACTTAAACATTCATACAAATCATGTTATCTTAAATTGTTAAACGTATAAATTATCTACGTACAAAGTGCATGTCGTAACATCTGTAACTCATAGAGTAATTTGAAAATGAAATATCTTAAGAGAAATGAGGAAGTAAAAGAAAAATCCTAAAATTAATTAGAATATAAGAAAATATGGATTGATAGTTTATGCTTGCTTTGACAAAAAAAAAGAGCTTGTGCCAGGCCGGATCAGGCCCTGGCTTGACCTGAGCAGACTACAACGGATGAAAATGCAACTTGGATATGCAGCTATTGGAATGCGTTCGGTCGGTTTTGAACTAAAAAATTTCAAACTGAAAATTTTCAAAACCGAACCGAACCAAAATAATTTTGGTTAATTCGGTCGGTAACCTATCTAACCGAACTCGACAGATATCTTATTGTTCAAATGATTAATTCACTCAAAGTAAAACATAAATTTATGTTTAGAGAAATTTTGATCTTTTAATTTATATTTATAATAAAATTTCACTTACTTTTAACAAATGCTTTTGTATTTTATCACTAAACCAATTATTTGAGACACAATAATACCATAAAATTAGGTAATAACGTTCCGATAATTCGGCTAAACCAGTAATCAAAAAAAATTATTTTACAAATCGAATTTAAACTGATTTAGTTTCAAAACTGAACCGAACCGACCGAAATAAACCAGTTCGGTCGGTTATTTCGGTTCTGGCCAAATATTGTTCACCCTAGTATGTTGTAGCAACTAGTTTCACTAGGGGTGGACGTAAACTGCACCACAATACAGAAATCATCCAGATCGGACAGCAAAAACGGTGTGGAAAATTGCACTGAATCCTCTCTCAAAAGCAAATAACCCGAACCGAACCGACCCGCAATGACACGGTTCCGCTCCAGTTTGAACTGGTGACCAAACCGAACCGAATACCTGCACTAATAATCTTATAAAAAAATATAACAAATTCCTGTCTAATTTTTTATTTTTATGATGCATATTCTATTTCAGCGTAGGTTGTTGTCATATTAATAATAATCGTTATCACAAAAGAAAATTTTATAGTTTCAGTATAATAATTTCCATATCATTTTTTGAGTAATATTATTTAAGTTATCTTATTTAATGTTTATGCGTTAATTAACGATGATGATTGGTTAATGTTTTTCATTAACGTAAAATTGAAGTATTCTACAGCTAGAAACCAATCTTTCAATTTAGGATTACACTATGTGTTTTAATCTTCAAGTGAAAATGTAACACAATTATAAATTGATTATTGATGTAAGTAATTCTATTATTTGATATTTAAGACGGGCTCAAACCGAACCAGACTAAAATCAGATCGTATTACAATAAAACCGAACTGTTTGAACGATTTGTATAATGATTTGTATTTTTGATCAATCGTTTGATGCAGTGTTGAAGCGGTTTGGACTCCAAACCGCATCAACCAAACCGCGTCTACACCTAAGTTTAAGGGTGAGCAATATTCGGTTCAAACCGAATTAACCGATCAAACTGATTCATTTCGATCGGTTCGGTTCGGTTTTAAAACTAAATCGGTTTGAATTTGGTTCATAATTTTTTTTTTCGGTTATCGGTTTAACCGAAATAACCGGACTTTTAATTTATTATCTAATTTTACGGTAATGTTGTAGTCTAAATATATTTTTTATATATATAATACAAAAGCATTTGTTACAAATAGATCAAATCTTATCATAAACCTAAAATTTACTATATAAAATTTCTTCAAATATGAATTCATGTTTTACTTTGAGTGAATCCATCAGTTGAATAATAATACAATCTTCAGTTTCAGTTAAATCGATTATCGATCAAATTAACCGAAATTAATTCGGTTCGGTTCGATTTGAAAAAATTTCGGTTTCAATTCCATTTGAATTCTTTTGTCTTTAAACCAGCTGAATAACCAATGAATTATTGGGTTATGGGCTTTTCGAGTTATATCTTCTATCCTTACTCCAGTTTCATCTAACACCTCCTTCTGGATTAATGGCTGAGTTAAAAATATGCTTTTCGTCACTTCCGTACAAATCGAACACCATTGGTTTCCCTTTTGGACGAGTTTCGAATTTCCAGTCACCACAAACAAAGGTAACCGCTTTCTCTTATTTTCTCGATAATATAGCAATCTGTGATTCGTTATTACAACATGTGATTTAATGGTTTGGTTATCTATAGAAATTACGGATTCAAATTGTTCAATGCTCAGGCAGTCGATCTCTGTGAGTTTCACAATTTAGATTTCCATAAACGTTTCTCAGTTTGTTGAATTTTGGTTAGGATTCTTACTGGAAAAATATACTGCTTTAGTTGTTTTAGCCAATTCTTATCTGTTTACTTTTGGGGGTACTTGTCTGTTGTGCGACGATTAAAAATAATAAGAAGATCACTATATATATCTACGGATGTTTGAGGTTAAATTGCAAACAGTAATTAAAATTAAAAATCAGCAGTGTACGTGATTTTAAATTTTTTTAATACAAGGATTACAAACAATGATTAAACCAATGAAAAATTTGCAAATAATGATTGAAAAATTGAAAATTGTAAAGTTAGTTGTGTGTATGATAATGTATTTTTAGACTGAGTAAGTTAGTCATGTACAAGAATTTCAATGACTTGAATAACAAGTAAATAAATTATCAGTATAGCATGTGTTGATTCAAATAAACCAGGGTTCAGATAGAGCGTTAATTTTCATGACAATCAATGATGTCGCCTACAAACGTTAATTAATTCGATCAAGATTTTAAAGAGAGAGAGAGAAATCAGCACAAAAAAACTGCAAGCTGGAAATAAGAAGAGAAAAGCAGTGAGAATGAAAATATTATAAGGTCATTCTTCAGAAAATCGGGATGGGATGGAAAAAAGATGGGGTGTGCATTTTATTTTCTAATCAACTTTTTTTTTGGGGGGGGGGGGGGGGTGAGGGGTGAAGAGAAAATGACGTGTTAATAGACAGACCCTTTACTTTTTTATTCTTAAAAGGGAAACGAAAATTACTTAAATAATCTCTATATGGCTAGGTTAGCATTCGCTATCCACACCACAATTCTGATCATCCACAAGTTCAACATGGATAGCATGTGCAACACTACTCTAATGACTTGAATATTATGGAGAAGATCGGTGCTTTTTTTTTTCGATTCCCTATGCTACAGCAGCAACAATTCGAGTGTAGGCAAAGATAATAAGCGGGAAAGGAAATAAATGGGGGACTATTTTAAAACGGTTTTCAAAAAACCCTTTACATAACTATAAATGGTTTTCAGAAAATCGGTTATAGCTTAAAAACAGCAAAAAGGGGGTTGATTCCTCCCATAGGTATGCAGCGGAAGTAGGAGGAATTCACGCTTTTAAATTGTTTCCACCTCATTTTCGTCCCCTGCTACAGATGCTGTTATAGAAATTTCAATAAAAATTGGAACCCTATATT
Source organism: Allium sativum (assembly GCA_030737875.1). Lineage (NCBI taxonomy): Eukaryota > Viridiplantae > Streptophyta > Magnoliopsida > Asparagales > Amaryllidaceae > Allium > Allium sativum. Next base: position 23,136,234 of record CM060912.1, on the reverse strand, counting down.
CACTCATAATGTATACCTTCTACTAATATACTGTCAGATAATTTTTTATTTTTTATTTGGTTTGGGGGGGGGGGGTGGTGGGGGGTGGGGGGGGGGTATGTCACTATGTGTAGTAACAGTGGTTCAAAACTATGAAGCTCTCACTTTTCAATTTTCGCTCAACCAACTGATCAAATTTGAGGGTTGTCTATTGTAAGCATTTGTGTTATGCCCAGATAAGCATTTGGACATTGCACTTCCAATGTCCTAGTTTCCTGTACGTGTCAACTGTCTCTGGTGAATATTTACGTAAATGTGTAAGTGTATGTCATCTTACCTTAAAACCTTTTATATTATCAGTAATATCAGTTAATTGTTATTGAGCATTACAGAAGCATAAAGAAATCAGGTAAAAAGGAGCATCATTTCTGGATGAAAAGAGATTCAGCTGCATCTGGGCAGAAAGCTTTAAATCTTATTCAGATTGTGGGTAATTTTTTTTCAAATGTTTTTCATTTATTAATTGTGATAGTTACATTGCACTGTTATTCATGCCAATTATAGTCTTACCAAGGGTATGTAAGTGTTTTACTGTAATATTTGTGTGTTATCCAATTTAGGCATCTGGATTTTTCACAGCAAAAAAGTGATATGATTTGTGTACTAATAACTTTCTTGATAGAAATATCATATGCTGCATGGATATCATTCTTAAGTTTTAATCACCTTGTCAATGTCGCTTCTAACGTAGGTTTCGAAACTCCCAAATGAGAAGGAAGCTATATACAGATCATTAGATGAATGGGCTGCTTGGGAGACAGAATTCCCTGTTATTGCTGCTGCCAAAGCTTTGGAAATTATGAGAAGACAGCATCAATGGCTGCGAATTATTCAAGTACATAACTCTTTGCAACTATTTTTTAATTCTCTGTTTATAATTTTGCTGCCATAATCTGTAAATTTGGTTGAATTTACAAAACTTTATAATTGAGTTTAATCAATGATTCGTGTATCGCTGCAACCCCATCTTCTACATCAACGGACGATAAATGGTTATCATTTTGAAACTTTTTGCATGACGAATTTTGAGAGTCCATATAACCTCCTCTTAACTTGTAGTTGAACTAGTTTAGTAACAGTAACTGTTTGAATTTCAATTTATTGGGTTACAGTGTTTGCTCTTCTAATCATAACTATGCCTTATGGCATTGGTAATTGGATGTCTATTGGTGATTTCTTTTGTTCAATGGTCTTTACCATTTTGCTAGTTGTAACCAGAAAGTAATAAGAACAACATTGGTTCTTTTTGTTAGGTTTCTAAGTGGCTGATAAGCAAAGGCCAGAACCTGACTATGGGAACATATGATACATTTCTTCTAGCATTGGATAACAGAGAACGGGTAGATGAGGCTGATACCATTTGGAATGTTATTCTACAAACGCACACGCGATCAGTCCCAAAGCGGCTATTCTCTCGAATAACTTCTTTATACGAGCGCCACCACATGCCACATAGAGTTATAGATGTAACTCTTGATTTCTTTTCCTTTTTATTTAAGGAAAAAAGGGGGGGAAAAAAAAAACTTATGTGAAAGTATTGAAATTGTTTAATTGCTGACATACTTATTTAGCTCTCTTTAAATCTTCGATTTTACTTTCAGGTCTTTGCTGACATGGAAGAACTGGGAGTGAAACCAGATGATGATACGGTAAAAAGAGTTGCAAGAGCATTTGAGAAATTGGATCAAATTGAAAATCAACAAATGGTGCTTAAGAAGTACCAAAATAAGTGGAAATACTTGCATTTCAATGGGGAACGTGTTAAAGTTCCGAATATAAAAAAACCAAAAGATTAATTGAGGAAAACTAATATAATTTGAAGCACTGCTCTAAATTTATGTAAGTAGAATTATTATTTCTAGTTGTGCATGTATTTATCTGCATATTGTTTGTTTGATTATCTTTTCTAAGTCTGTATGGAAAACTGAAATTTGTTCACAAACGAAATGAAGATGGAGATGTTGTTTTGTGTGTACTTTGATCTTTTTTTTTTTTTTTTTTCCCGTAGTTGTTGGTTGTTTGGTTAACATAAATATTGAAGTATATAATGTTTAATTAGCTTTATAACATATGCATATGGTAATTGATTGACTAAAAGAAGATGATAACATATAATAATTGCATTATGTTACGTGCCTACTAACTCATATTTGTACTCAACTCCTTTAATTTATTTCATGATGTGTGACTATTAATTAGAACCCGTCATTCCTCCTTAACAACATTTGGGTCACTCTGTTAGGTTTTCCCAAGATCACTACACAATTAAATTTTGAAAGTGCGAAGAAGATAACAATAACAAACAAATTCCTCCAAACAAGCCTTTATTAATCCACCAAATTGATTACAAAGAAAGACCTGAAATTGAGAGAATATCTCAATCTCTAAAAACAAAAACAAAGTTTTTCTCCTTTCTAAAGTACAAATAAATCTCTTTCTAATGAGACACTTATATAAGCAAATAGAAAAACTAGATCTAAAATCTAATTGGGCCTTAAAATATCTCAGAAACATATCCTTCTTAAAACTTGTCTAAAAATAAAATTTTCCCTAAAATATCTCAATAGATCCATAAAATCTGCAGTAAATCCTTAAATTTCGCAACTTCCAATTTCTCCATCTTTAACATCCATGTGATAAATATCACAAACCATAACACTCCACCTTGATATGAAATCACTCCAACAATCAATAAATCCATACCAAAAAAACCATCCACAAATGATGCATCTCTCATATGAGATACACCACAAAAAATAATTTCAAAATTGCTTGTAATACCACAATGGCCTCCTTCATGTAGACTTTGTGGCTTTACGTTGATGACTCTACCTTGATTCAGATGAACTCGCCTCTCCTAACAATTTAAGAACTCATAACATTCTCCACCGTTTTTCCAAGCAATTTATATATGTTATCATTTCCCCGTTTTACGCGCAGAAGCTCCTTATTACCCCTCCAAACCCTTGTGACTCCACCTCTAGTCGAGAAATTGCAACTTTTTTATTCCAACTGTCCAATTGAAGTAAGATTCTTCATAATTTCTGCGATGTACCTAACTCCTGTTAGCTTCACTACCTTTTCATCATTCATCTTCAATCGAACCGAACCTATGCCTTTAACATGCAAATCTCAACCATCGACGGATTCCACTTTACTACTTTGTTCTTCATAATCAATAAATGCTTCCTTTTGATGGAACACGTGGAAATAAGCTCCTGAATCAAGTATCAAATCTTTGTTTTCGCCTTCATTAACACATAAAAAATTTCCTTCAATCTCCTCACCAAAGTTCACCTCATTACCTTTGTTATTTTGTTCATCAGTTTCTTCTTCCAATGCCTTCATCTTCTTCTTATCCCTTTTAAACTTGTGACAAAATCTCAGTTGATGACCGGGTTTGTCACAGTAAAAACAAATGTATTCATTTCTCATGCATAATCTATTCGATTGCCTTTCCATATTTCATTGACCAACCCTCCTTGCAATAAAAGCTTTTCAATTGGAATTTCAATTTTCGTTGCCCCCTTATCTTTTCCTTCCATAAAGCTCGTCCTCCGCATCTCCTCATTAAGCAAGCTACTAACCAAGGACCCCATTGAAACAATGTCATCCGAATTTGGGTTGTTCAACGCAACCACAAGTGTTTCCCAACTTTCTGGCAACAAACTTATCATCATTAAGACTTGTGTTTCGTCATCCACCTTGAAATTTGTAAGGGGTGATCAATCCCTTTCAGCGGAAAAACCTCAATAGGATCTTACAATGATGTGATAGAACAAATAACTTGAAATGAATATAAATCTCAGATCACAGAAAAAAATGCAACAGAGAACACACAAATTTATAGTGGTTCCACAATCGCGAGATAGTGTGCGTCCACTTCAATGGGAAAGAGAATTTATTAATATATTCAAGATCAAGAGATTACAGAGTTTTTTAATGTAGAGCAAAAGAAATGAAGAATACAATGATCTCTCATCACATAGCATCCTCTATGTTTCTCTTTAAATAGAGAAAAAAGTTACTTGGGGAAGAAACAATTGATTTATGTAAAATAAATCAATCTATTGATTGATAATTTCCCTTTTCTCCATCAATCAGTCCCATTAATTAATTGTCATATGATTGATTGACAATTTTCCTTTTCTCCATCAATCAATCTCTTTTGCAAATTTAGTCTCTTTCCGTTTCTTTTCTTCATGAAACATGACAATTAATTAAATGACAACAATTTCCAATATCTCCTATTCATTAATACTCCTTCCATTTCTTTCCATTCTTTTATTACACAAAACGGGTAATGAAATTACCACAAAAATATCTCCAAATTTAATTAAATATGGAAATATTGTATCATTAAATTCCAATAATCTCCACCTTGATACAATATCTCATGCAACCTAGGGACTCCAATGTGAATGCTTCCCAATGAGTTCCTGCTAAAGCTACCCCTCATTGCACTTTGTCAGTGAACTCCGGAAGGCCACCGCCCACCAACAAAGTGTTGAAAGCATTCAAAAAAAAAACAAGGTAGACATTCTGCAACCAACTCCTATCTCTTCATACAAGAAAAATACAACATCTTCTCTTGACTTCAACCAAGTCATTCTCTTCCCCATTGTGCCACCACGTGGCACCTAGCACTTCATTAAGTGAATCAAGTTCGAGCAATGCTTGAACTTAGTAGCAGGTAATGCCTTCGTAAACATGTCTGCTGCATTTTCATTTGTGTGAATCTTCTGAAGACGAACTAATTTCTCCTCATTCATAGAGATAAGGAAAGACACTCTTACATCTATATGCTTTGTTCTAGAACTGAAAGCCAGATTTTCAGCTAAATGAATTGCACTTTGACTGTCACAATTCACCAAACAAGCATCTTGCGTGAAGCCCAAATCACACAATAACTTCTTCAAATAAAGTGTCTCCTTAGCTGCCTCAACTACAGCTATCAACTCTGCCTCTGTAGTGGAAAAAGCAACTATAGTCTGCAACCTCGCTCTCCAACTAATAGTTGTTCCTCCAAGTGTGAACACATAGCCTGAGGTTGACTTCCTTCTACCTCTATCTCCGGCATAGTCTGAATCACAAAATCCAACCAAGTTGAAATCCTTATTTCTGCCGCAAAAAACAAGCCCATAATCCGATGTTCCTCTAAGATATCTACAAATGTATTTCACTGCCCCTCAATGTGATTTTCCCGGATTTGTCGTGTATCTACTAACTAATCCAACAGCTTGAACAATGTCAGGTCTAGTGCACACCATAACATACATCAAGCTACCTACTGCACTGGCATAAGGCACCTTCTTCATATAAGCCTTGTCCTTTTCTGAGATCGGAGAGTCCTGATTAGAAAGCTGTATATGCAAAGGCATGGGTGTACTGATAGCCTTTGCACCGTCCATGCTATACCGAGCAAGCACCTTTTGAATGTATTCCTTTTGAGTAAGTCTCAAAAGTCCAAGCTTTCTATCTCTTTGGATTTCCATCCCTAAAATTTTCTTTACTTCTCCAAGTTCTTTTATATCGAATTCCGCTTTTAATTTCAACTTCAACGCATCAATTTCGGTTTTATCCTTGAAAGCAATCAACATATCATCAACATACAAAAGTAAGTACACACCCAATTATTATTCTTTAAATGCTTAAAATAAACACATGCATCTTTAGTACTACGATTAAAATCATGTGAAAGAATAAATGAATCAAACCTTTTGTACCATTGTCTAGGCGACTGTTTTAGACCATAAAGAGATTTCTTCAACTTGCATACCCAATCTGACTTTCCATCTAAAATAAATTCTTCTGGCTGCTTCATGTAAATGGTTTCCTCCAAGTCACCATGCAAGAAAGCGGTCTTCACATCAAGTTTTTCTAACTCCAAATCGTAAGCGGCAACTATTGCAAGTAGGATTCGAATTGAAGTTTGTCTAACAACTGGAGAAAATATTTCATCATACTCTAGCCCCTTTCTTTGTGAAAACCCTTTGGCTACTAATCTTGCCTTGTATCTACCATCATATTTTACCTTGAACACCCACTTGCAACCTATGGCTCGGCTTCCTTGAGGTAGTGGTACCAAATCCCAAGTCTTGTTCTTTTGCAAAGACTGTATCTCCTCTTCCATAGTGCAATTCCACTTCGAGTTGTCACTCGATTACATGGCTTCTTCAAGGCTCAATGGTTCATCATGAATCACATGTAAAGCATACTCAAACTGATCATCAAGGTTCAAATTTGCATACTGCCATTCTCCATATCTAATTGGAGCTCTCTTTGGTCTCTGACTAGCCCGAATGACTATATCGCCCGACTCTCCTTCAGCTCCACCTTGAGCTCCACCTTCAGCTGAATCATCTCTAGCTTCATGACCATCACCATCACTACTAGAGGAAATATGTGGACTATCATGTGATGTATCTTCAATTGCTCCGTCACTGTTATCAATAGTGATAGCTCTACTTTGGGTTTGAAAACAGGGAATCTCGGTCTTTTCAGGCTTCTCATCAACTAAGTCTGAACCCTCTGATAAACCTTCCAAAGGTTTTAACATTGTTGACTCATCAAAAGTCACATTTCTGGAATGTATAACTTTCTTCGTACTTGGATTCCAAATTCTATATCCTTTTATGCCATCTGTATAACCAAGAAAAACACATTTGGAGGCCCTAGGCTCTAACTTGTCATGTCCTGTATTGTGAACATAAACTGGACATCCAAATATACGAAAATAACTTAATAAAGTGTTTTTACCTCTCCATACCTCCTCTGGAATCTTTCCATCAATGGATGAGCATGGAATCCGATTAATAATACGTGCTGCAGTCGAAATAGCTTCAGCCAAAATCCCTTAGACATACCCGCAGTCAATATCAAGCAACGGCCCTTTTCAATTAGAGTCATATTCATTCTCTCAGCAACCCCATTGGATTGCGGATCACCAGGTGTAGTAAAATGTCTTCTAATACCATGCTGTGTGCAGTAGTCGAGGAACTCTTTAGAGACATATTCACCACCATTGTCAGATCTAAGAATCTTCAATTTCCTTCCTTTTTGGTTTTCAACAAGAACTAACCAAACCTTAAACTTCTCATATACTTTCGACTTAGCTTTCATTACATACACCCAAACCTTGCACGAGTAGTCATCAATGAAGGAAACAAAATAATATGCTCCACCAGTAGAAGCTGTAGAGTATGGCCCCCAAACATCTGAATGCACATAATCAAGTACCCTCTTAGAAGTATGCATGCCATCGCCAAAAGAAACTCTGGTTTGCTTTTCCAATACACACTCCTTGCAAAAGTCCAACTTGTTAAAGATTTCTCCTTTGATCTTTTTCTTCTTACGAAGCAATTCTAAGTTCTTCTCCGAAGTATGACCTAATCTCATATGCCAAAGCTTGGTAGCATCCAAACCTTTAGAACTATCGACTCCAACACATTATTCTCCATGGATAGTGGTACCCATTAGCAAATACAGATTTCGCACCATAACACCCTTCATCAATACAAGTGCCTCTCTAGAAACTCTCAACCCATCTTTGACAATGGTTATTTTGCATCCCAATGATGCCAATTGGCCTAATGATATCAATGACTTCCGAAGACCTGGGACATAGCGAACATTTGAAAGTGTGCGAACAGTCCCATCATACATGCGAATGCGAACTGAACCAACTCCCATAGACTTGCATGTAGCATCGTTCCCCATAAGGATAGAACTTCCTTCTTTGGCATCGAAGGAAGAAAAATAATCCTTATTAGGAGTCATATGAAATGATGCTCCAGAATCTAGAATCCAGTGGTCTGCAACATCTGATACAACCGCCGTCAACAAATCGCTACCGTCTTTCTCCATCGCAATAGATGAAGAACCATCAGTCTTCTTCTCCAAATCTGGGCAGTCTCTTCTCCAATGGCCTGGTTTCTTACAATTATAGCACTTTCCATCTTTAGACTTACTCCGCGAATTAGGCTTCCTAGAATTGGAATGCCCCCTATTGTTCTTCACTTTCTTCTCTGCTCTTCCTCTCTCTGCAAATAAGCCTGAGCTACTACTTCCTCCACTGCTATCACCAACACCAAACTCTTTCATCTGATCTCTCAACTCTTCACTGAGCAAACCTGTCTTCACATCATCTAATTTCCATGTGTCTCTACCATAGATAAGGCTGTTAGCGAAACCAGTGTATCGCTCTGGAAGCGAACACAACAGAACCATTGCTTTTTGTTCTTCATCAATCTTCAACTCAACAGACTTCATCTTCATCAACAGGTCATCAAACACACTTAGGTGTGTCTTAATTGAAGAACCTTCCTTCATCTTATAAGTGAAGAAAGTCTTCAATAGGTTCAGGCGGTTGGTTAAGGATTTCTTCATGTAGATGTTCTCCAACTTCTTCCAAATGCCTCTAGCTGTTCTCTCCTGACTGATTTCAGAAATTACATTTTTTTTTCCCATAGCAAGATGAAGAGTAGTAAAGGCCCATTCTTCCATCTCTTCTAATTCCACTGATGAAATATCAGCAGGCAATGTCTTTGTATCAAATACTACTCGATGAACACAATTTCTTCTCAAAACTGCTTTCATCATCCACTGCCATTTTTTAAAATCTCCTTCACCATTCCACTTCTCTATCGTCAACTGTGATCCTGACGCCACATAGGAGCCTTTGACGTATGGAGAAACTACTGGCACTGTCGTATTATTTGTATTGTTTTCATCTCCTCCTGCCATTCTACCAAACACCTTATTTGCGAATCTAGCTCTGATACCAGTTGTAAGGGGTGATCAATCCCTTTCAGTGGAAAAACCTCAATAGGATCTTGCAATGATGTGATAGAACAAACAACTTGAAATGAATATAAATCTCAGATCACAGGAAAAAAAATGCAATAGAGAAAACATAAATTTATAGTGGTTCCACTATCGTGATATAGTATACGTCCACTTCAATGGGGAAGAGATTTTAATAATATATTCAAGATCAAGAGATTACAGAGTTTTTTAATGTAGAGCAAAAGAAATGAAGAATACAATGATCTCTCATCACATAGCATCCTCTATGTTTCTCTTTAAATAGAGAAAAAAGTTACTTGGGGAAGAAACAATTGATTTATGTAAAATAAATCAATCTATAGAAAACTAATATCCTATTAATTGTCATATGATTGATTGCAAGACAGCCAATTAATTCACAATTTCCTGAAAATCATTAAGATGTTGTCCAATTGATCCACCTTCCTTAAGCTTTAGATTCACCAACCTTCTCATAAGAAGAGCCTTATTTATTGCAGAGTTCTTCAAATAAACGCCTTCCAATTTCTTCCATATGTTATATGCAGATGTTTCATTAGCAAGAACATGAAACACTGTATTATCCAAAAACATCGAATAGACGCAACAACCTTCCTATCCAAAGTCTCCCATTTTGCTTCGGAAAGATTGCTAGGTTTTTTCCTCATTATTCTCCAGTGACTGGTGAAGATCATTAAAATAAAAAAAATCTTCCATCTTTGCCTTCCATAATCCCCAATTTCTTTCATTAAGCTTTTCAATAATTATTTTATCCAAAAACCCTCTTTAAAAATTTATGTAGAAGGCTCTGATACCAATTGTTAGGTTTCCGCAAGATCACCACACAATTAGATTTTGAAAGAGGAAAGAAGATAACAATAACAAGAAAATTCCCCCAAACAAGCCTTTATTAATCCACCAAATTGATTACAAAGAAAGACCTGAAATTGAGAGAATATCTCAATCCCTAAAAACAAAAACAACTTTTTCTCCTTTCAAAAGCACAAATAAATCTCTTCCTAATGAGATGCTTATATAGGCAAATAGAAAAACTAGGTCTAAAACCTAATTGGACCCTAAAATATCTCAGAGATAAATCCTTCTTAAAACTTGCTCAAAATAAAATTTTCCCTAAAATATCTCAATAGATCCATAAAATCCGCAGTAGATCCTTAAATTCCACAACTTCCAATTTCTCCATCTTTAATATCCATGTGATAAATATCACAAACCATAACACACTCAACCTAGTCAGCTCTATCAAAAAAAAAAGATGAATATTTTTTAGTCTACCATTTAATCATTTTGCTAGAAAATAATGGATATAAGATGATAACATATGATAATTGATTGACTAAAAGAGGATATTAGTTATTAGTGAGTATTGTTAATGGCACTCCAAAAAGGGTTAAGGGAGAGTCTTTTTTTTAATTTACTAAGGGTAGGATCATTTAACTTAGCCCTATCTTAACAATTTATAAAATATAGACCAAATACCCTTTTATTATTTTATCATAATTACATTTTATTGTTCATTAAACTCTAATCATATTCTTCTTCTTGGAGTAAACAATTAATCACTTTTTTCATAGATTAACAAATTTCTGACGAAATTTCTAATTTGGAAAAAGAATACAATATGATTTTTACTCAAAAAAACGAACAACATGTTGAATTTGTTGAAGAAATCACCGAAAAGGTAACAATTTACTAGAAAAACGGAGGCCTGTTTTCGATTATGTATTTTCGACATGTTATTTCCAAACTTTATACTGAACTTCAGTATGTTCTTTTCGATTTTTAGCATGTTTTGTGTATTTGAATGGAGGGTAAAATCGGCTTCTTTTATTTATTTTTCATTGTGTTCCCCCACCTCCTCGGTTAACAATTTAATTTTTTGTGGAGTGAAAATAAAATACGACCCGCCTTATTCGATTTTGGAGTGGCATTAACAATATTCTTATTTATGTATAGATTAATATTATTGTCAGACCAAATATAACCATCTTGATATAATCAACCTCCCTCCAAATTTTGCTTATTATAGCATAATGAAATTGCATAGTAGTTGAGAATATCATATGCTGAACAAGGAAAATAACCTTCCACTGATGAATTTACATAATCTTTGCAATGTATTATAAGACTTCACCCAAAAATCTTATATTATAATGCAAAACCCTTAGTTAAAGGTCAAAGTGAAGCCTTTTTCAGGTTTTCTAAAGTGGCCTTAATTCCACCGCTTTCTAAACTGCCCTCTATCAATTATACAGGGACATTTCCATCATTCTCAAAGGCGTAGTGGAAGGTGATCCTACCTCCACATTGTCACCCATCTCTCTAGTCGTTTCTTCAATTTCTTATCCTACTTTTATTCTCTTGCTTCCTAATCCATCAAACAACAGACCCTCTCGCTTTCTCAAATGCTGTTGTGCTTCAAATTTAGTTGAAGATCCCTCTCAGTTGGAAGATCGCGACGAGTTTATCGATCACGCCAGCATAATTATGGACTTGCAAAATGATTCCGATACCACCAATTTTTACCAGTATTGATTTTCTTTTGCGATAGTTTATACCGTTCTAGTTTATTTGATATTGGTAGCAATTTGACAAGGAAAACAAGAAATGCAAGCGAACGTATGGAATTTCCAGACTTTATGGCTTGAAGTATAATCCGAAGACATTTTGTTGCTTTTGCTCAGATCAGGTAGTTGGCTTTAAGTTTGATCATTTATTTCCTTTTTAATGTACAACTCTTGATAGGGAATAAATATTTTTGCCTTTTCCTTTGTTCAAATCTTTTCACATGGAAAGTGAATTACTGACACATTAATGCTCCATTAAAGAAAGCCTTATAAAAAAGTTTATGCAGTTAAAAATAATATCTTTTCATTGGGAAATACTAACTATACTTGGTACAAACATGGCTTGAAAAACTAGAAATTAGAAACGAAAGATGTATGAAAATACCCATTAAACAAGCTGGAACTCACTTTATTGGTTACAATGTATGTTTTTTCATTGTTGGATGATATGATGATTTAATATATTTTTCTTGGTATTCCTAATCTAAGAATTTATGTTCGCTGGCAACAAGATCAATAAGTTGGTTTTTCAATATAAAACTCATTGTATTGTGGATATGGGTACATTTTCCATGTTTTTCTTATTTCGACCAAATTAATAAGAGTGCCTCCATGAATATTTCGATTTTCTTACAAGGGAATGTGATAGATTACAAACATATTACAATGATTATTTATCTAGCTGTATCTTTTATTTCAACTACGTAATGTGTTCTTTTCTGATGGGGGTGCTTATTTATTTAAGGAATTTTAAGATCGGGTTGATAAATGCTAATAACCCACTTGGATAGAATACCATCAGAATTATATTTGTGAAATTTTGTATTTCGCTTTTGATAGTTGAAAGTTAAAATTTGCAAAGATATGTAGTAACCATCTTTAACAAACTACAAATATAGAGATCATATTTTTAATTTGCGGAAACCTATGAATAGTTTTTCCGATATGCCTTTGTAAAAAACTACACATAATATTTTCATAGATCCGATCTGCCTCTTCCACATTCAGATGAAATATGTGAACCGAGAAACTAATTGAACAGATTAATGGTATACCATGTTCATTTTTGACCTTTTTTTCGTGATTTAGGAAAAAATAAATATAACAACACATTTTTAAATGTTTCATCAAGTGAGAAATATTATATATTTTGAAACATCTAATGATTTCTGTTAAAAGTCCCTAAACAATGATATTTTAACAGCCAATGCATAGTTATCTCTGATTATTTCATAGATATTTGTTCCAGCCATGTATTATAATCTAATGTGTTCAGTGCTCAATTAAGATCGATCAGTTGACTATGACTGTTAGCTTTTCCATATAAGGCTCAGTTATCTATGTAGAATATGCATAGATCTTATTTAGGATTAAGATTGATGATCATGTTTGAGTGAATTAAATTGAATTTCTGTGGAGTAGATGATTTTATCTGTTTACTGATTTAGGAATTGAACTGAATGTTGTTAGTATCATTTTCAAAATAGAATGTAAGCTAAGTTTGATGCTTATTGAAATGTTAACCATTGTTTTTTTATATATTAGCGTGTAAATAAATCTCATGACCATTGCTAATGGCGTCTTCGACATCCCGTCCTCCTCTTCTTTCAACTTTGACTCATCCTTTCCCCCACTTCCTTCCTGTCCACCTGACCCCCGTCCGTTTGTTAATCCCACTTCTGCCACTTCTGACAAACAACTTCAATCTAATCTCTCTGTTGAGAATCAACCTCAATCTCAAAACCCATCAGATCAGATCTAGCTACATCCTCGAAGTCAATCCTCACCTGCAAAATCCTATCGGTTTATCATCCTTTGATCTAGATCTACGCCAGTCGATTAATGGATCTGCTATCGTTGATAACTATATTCCATCTCATGAACCTTCTCTGCCTCTTAACCATGTCAAACCTATTCCCAATGAAATCTCTCACATGAACCTTTTAGCAAACACTTCATCTGCAACAAGGGTTGTTCCCACTAACCATATCAGTTAGAACTTTTCAGCAATCAAATCTGATTTCGCTTCGCTTTTCAAATCATTACCTCGTAATGCTGAAAAATTCAAACCCATTCAGTTTAATATCCTGAGAGATGATCCAGAGAGAAAAATCCCTGATTTAGTCAAGCAGGAAGGTATGAAATTTTGGAGTGAGTATGTAGTTGGATTTTTCCTGGATGGTACACTATCATACACCACGGTCGTGAATTTCTTGCGTAGATATTGGAAACTTAATGGTGAAGTGGACATTAAATCAGATGTTTTAATTTCTTCTTCAAGTTTTTGAATGAACAAGACAAATAAAAGATACTACATGCTGATCCAATCTTCATTAGAGGACGAATATTTATCATCACTAAATGGGATCCATAGAATGGCAGTTCTCAATCACAGACTAGAAAGGTATCCATTTGGATTCATTTACATAGGATACGCCTTATTTTATGGACTCTCTATGGAATTAATTGGCTTGTGTGCCATATTGGAAGACTGCTTTGTTTTGATGAAAGTACGAAAAAAATGCAGCGATTTAAATACGCGAAAGCTTTAGTCGAAATAAGTCCTGACTTTGAACTACCAGACACCATAGAAGTTGAGAAATTCGGCGTGAACTGCCCATCCGTTAAGGTTGCATATAACTGGAGACCCTCTATATGTGTTATTTGCAAAATTTCTGGACATTCCACTTTAGAATGTGAGCACAACACGTATAATGAAGCCATGGAAGATGATTATCCTGTCGTACAAAATGAAGTAAATCATGGAAATATGGAGAATAGCGGTAAGCATCAAAGGAGGAAGGATGAGAAGCCATACAGTAACAATGCATGGAAGGAAGTCAATAATAAAAAAACATTTTTGGGTTAGGAAAGTAAATTCGGAAATGCAACATGAGGGAGAAACAACAGTGCAAAAGAATGACATTAATAAAGATCAAGTTGTGCAAGAAAAAATGAACACAGTGGTGTAGGAAATAATGAATAAAGTGATGATTATTGATTCTAATGGACGAGTTCATAATCAATGTGAGACTATGGGAGTGAATGAGAATTATGTAGTGAATAATTCAACCTTTAAAGCTGCGAATTCTCCAAGAAAGACAGTAGCTAATTTCAACCTAGAAATAGGAAAACAAATTGTAGTCGACAATGAAATTGAAAATGTAGAGTTACGACTTCAAAACAAATTCTCAATCTTGGATAATCTGTCTTCCTTGGACCCTGGTCTGGATACAACATCTTCTTCAACAACACTTGAAGTAGCAGTTACTTCATTGCCTCTCCAGACTTCCAGATCGCCGCCGGATTCATCCACCTTCTTTTTTCAGGTTGAACATAATTCTAAGTTCATCCGTAACCTCAATCCTCCTACCTCATCCCCTTATTCACATTTAGCTTTGCCGCCTTATATTTCTTTACCTCCACCAATGTCTCTATCTCATGCATCTACTATTGAAAATAATACGTTCCAAAGCAGCAAAAAGGGCAGGAAAGGAAAAAAATAAAAAAGCGCAGAATGCTAAAGATATGGCTGATTTAAATGAAGGAAAAGAATTTTCAATTGATGAAACTTTTCCATTGTCAATTCTTAAGAATCCTTCCAAAAGACACACCAGGAAACACCACATTAATCCTCTTCACCAATGATGAATCCAAATATAGCATTCTGGAATATCCAAGGCTTACATTTAACCTCTAAGCAAAGCGATGTTGAAGCTTTTATTAGTGAAAACAAAGTTCAAGTGATTTGTCTTTCCGAAACAAAATTGGATTTGAATCTAACTGTCAAAGCGACTTCTTATTTTTGTCCCAATTGGCAATTCGATCATAACATCTCTGATGCTTCATACAGTCGTCTTCTAACTCTTTGGAGTCCCACTTTTTTTTCATTTAACGAAAATTAATTCTTCAGACCAATATTTGCATTTCCAATGCCTCCACATGCCTTCGAATTCCTCATTTTCCTTACTTCTGTTTATGCTCAGTATTCCTCTTCTTTATGCCAAACTTTTCTGGATAATCTTCCATCTTTGAATGTCTCTTCTGATCCATGGTTGATAGGGGCTATTTTAATTACATGTTTTCATCCATTCAAAAGTCAAGTGGATGCTCCCTTTTTTGTCAAAGACATAGCACCGCTCAATCAAGCTTTAATTCACTCACACATTACTCCTATTTCTAGCTTCGGCTTTGAATTTACTTGGTCCAAAAAATGTAAATCTGGTTATCATACTCGTTGCAAACTGGATCATGTATTTGCCAACATTAAGTTCATTCATCTTTGGCCTCATTCTTTTTTATCAAGCTCTCCACTCTTCTTTATCAGACCATTGTCCCTTTCTTTTTCATTGGGGATTGGATCATTCTATTAGAAGTGGTAATTCCTCTTTTTAATTTTTGGACTAAACATGTAGAGTTTTCCTCTGTTCTTTTGCAGGCATGGTCTCAACATTTTTCTGGAACCCCTTTGCAAAAAATCTTACGCAAATTTAAGTTACTCAAGCTATCTCTTAAAGCTTGGTCCTCCTTCACTTTTGGAGCTGGTTCTAAACAGTCAATAAATATTAGACTTGAATTGGCGAATGCGCAAGAGAAATTATATAACAGTCCTCTTAATTCTGGATTGCTTCATGAAGAGTATATATTGCAGAAAAGATTAGAGGATGCTCTTAACTATGAACTGCAAGCACCACGACAATGTTCCTTCTTAAAAAGAGAGCAAGATTATGATAGAAACACTAAACTTTTCCATACTTCGATAAAGATCAGGAAATTCTGCAATACTTTTCATATGGTCAAGGATCAATTTGGTGTCATCCATTCTTCAGAGGACAACATTAATAGAGCATTTGTGGAATATTTATCATATATTCTTGCTGCTCCAAATCCTCCTGACATTAATGTGCAGCCTTTGTATAATGTAACCTTGCCTTTCCTCACTTCTGACCAGTCAAATAACATCATTAGAGAAATCACAAGTGAAGAAATCAAGGATGCAGTTTTTAGTCTAGATCCTGATAGCTGTGGTGAGCCTGATGGTTTCAACGCTTTCTTCATTCAACATTCTTGGTCCATATTAGGTGATGATATCATTAATGCAATCAAGTTTTTCTTTTTTCATAATCAGTTGCCAAAAAGCTTATCCTCTACAGCAATTGCTTTAATTCCAAAGACTGCCAAGCCGGTTTCAGTTTCAGACTTCAGATCTATTTCTTGTTGTAATATCTTATACAAGACTATCACTAAGATTTTGGCAAATCGTATGCAATCTGTGATTCCATGCATTATCTCTGAAAATCAATCGGCTTATGTCAAGGGTAGGAATATTAGTGAAAACATTTTGATTACCCAAGAGCTTTTATATGGTTATAATAGGAAAAATATTTGTCCAACATGCATGCTCAAATTGGATATTAGGAAATATTTTAATTCAATTTCATGGCATTCCATTTTAGCTATATTGTCTCGCATGAATTTCCCTCTTCCTTTCATTGCGCGGTTCTACACATGTATATCGTCGCCATATTACTCTATCTCGAGAAATATGAAATTACATGGATTTTTCAAAGGCACAAGAGGAGTAAGACAGGGAGATCCTATTTCACCATATCTTTTCATTATTACTATGGAATTGTTGAATTCTTTGTTATTGGAACAAGTTAAGAGTGATAAGCTGCAAATTCACCCTAAATGCAAAAATCCACTTATTACTCATCTTCTATTTGCTGATGATCTAATCATTTTCACAAAGCCAACCATCCAGAATATTAATTGCATCTTCGATACTCTTGATAGATTTTTCGGTATCACTGGGCTGCAAATCAATAATGGCAAATCGCGTATTTTAATTGCTGGTTTACCTACGAATGAGAAAATGTTCATTATTAACAGTTCTGGACTTGTTGAATTGCCTTATAATGCATCATAACTTGGAATGCCTCTCATCAGCTCCAAAATAACCAAACAACAATGCCTTCCTCTCTATGAAAAGATCATATCTAAACTACAATAGTGGTCGAACTGTAATCTGTCGCAGGCTGGAAGATTAACTATTATCCAATCTATTATGACAGCTATGACTACTTACTGGATGAGGCACTACATTCTTCCAACCAAATTAATATATATGATCACAAGTGCATTGAATAATTTTCTGTGGCATGGAGATCGAACTTTCTCTAAAAAATTGATACCATTTGCTTTTCATAAGCTACATGATGAAAAAAAAGAATGGTGGACTTGGCATCATCAACATTTATCAATGGAACCGTGCGTCCATGTCTTCATATTATGAAAAAAAATTGCACTGAATAAAGGACTTTGGGCTAAGTGGGTTTATGCCAATCTTATTAGAAGAATGAATTTTTGGTAACTGGCAATAACTCAATCTTGCAGCTGGAGATCCATTCTGAAGCTTAGGGACACCTTTCGACATTTTGTGCAATGTAATTATAGGGACATTGCTAAT
This sequence comes from Allium sativum, assembly GCA_030737875.1. Taxonomy (NCBI): domain Eukaryota; kingdom Viridiplantae; phylum Streptophyta; class Magnoliopsida; order Asparagales; family Amaryllidaceae; genus Allium; species Allium sativum. The sequence goes on along the minus strand of CM060912.1, from coordinate 23,118,336 downwards.
TTATAATTCTAGCATAGTCCTTGGGCCTGTTCAGGTTTGTTTTTGAGTGATGTTGTGGAGGAAAATGTTATTTTCATCTCTGGTATTCCCTATTCGGCAATTGTTGGTGACTACTTTCATGATGGCGTTATTAATCTTCCTTATAGTAGTTCCTCGTCTTTGAGAGCGCCCTGGAATCATATCGCTGAACATTATAGATTCCCTTCAGATAACTCAGTCATTTGGATGCGTAAAGAGCATTCTATCAAATATGTTTACAAACTGATTTCTCCGCCCAAACCTTATTTTCCATGGCACTAACGAATCTGGAACTGTGGAAGCTTAGCGAAGTATAATTTTCTTCTTTGGAAGGTAATGGAAAATGCAATTAATACCAAAGGTAAACTATTTTCTTATGGTATTCTTGATAATGACACCTGCATTCTATGTAACAATGTATCCGAAACCAATATACATATGTTCTTGGAATGTTCTTATGTGCATCGAATTTGGTGGAAACTGTTTGCTACGGTGGTTTTCATAGACCCTCGTCATCAAGTGATATAGAATGGTTCAATATATTCAAGGCAACACGATGGAAAAGTAAGAAGACCTGTGTTCTGCTCAAGCTTCTCAAGAAGCTCTTTTCTGCAATTTGGAGAGAGCGTAATAATCGCATCTTTGGTAATGGTAGCTTGAACACTAATCAGCTATATTCTCAGATTCACAGTTCAATGTTGAAAATATTGGATTTGTAAATGCAAGTTTGTTGTAGTTATTATCTAAAACTCATGTAATTTATTTTGTGTAAATAAAAGTTCCACTTTGCCTTTCAAAAAACCATTTAACTTCAACTAAATTGGTTCTAACGGCGGAGTTACTTTTTTTTACCCTCTGTTTGCAACAGTAACATAAAACTTGGGAAAAACCTCAGGTATTTTTAGAGATGGCATATCATAGGAGGTAATCTGCAAACAACTCTAAATTAAAAGTAGGTGGATCTAAAGTAAATGTTGCAAGCTAATTAACTGATTCCATATATGAATTGACTAATTTTAAAATCAGATTTTTAGCTTAATTTTTTTGGCCATATTTGTACAATTAATTTAAAATGAACCACTAGTTCAACCTTTGCATTCATGATTCATTACTCCATTGTACAGCTATTCAAATAGGAATTTTTACACAAAAATTTGAACAATATTAATAATTAAAGTATACTATTTATATTTGCATTTAAAGAAATAGATTAATGCTAAAATATGTCCGCGTAGCTGTATATAAGTTTATCTGATACTACTTTATCTAATATTACTATTTCACATTTTCAGAAGAAATTATTTTGAACTGAACTTTATGATGGTATATGGGACATTGTTCATCTCACGACAAAGTTTAAAATTAATATTTCTATCTGTTGTTCTGTTAAGCACAAAAGATGTAATATGCATTGTAACACCCCACTTCCGCTATGATCACTCGCTAAGGGAATGCCATAACATCGGTGGAGTATTTTAAGTGAATATAGAACAGAGAAATTACAGCAAGACAGATATAAGTAATACTTGAAAATTTAAAACATCATTTCATTGCAGCGGAAAGTAAAACATGTTTGGTTACATCACAAAACCATAATAAGAGTCAAGTACAAAATATCCATCCTGATAAATAAAAATACATAATCCCAATGCATGAACTGATAGCCACAAAAGAAAAGGGTAAGCTGAGCTCTACATCTAGGGTCCAAGCTCCAAGAGAGTAATAAAAGCAGCCTGATCAAAGCCCACTCGTGCTGGGCCCACTCTGAGAACCTGAGGGTTGGAAAAAAAGATAAAAACAACGGGGTCAGACATAAGTCTGAGCGAGTCCTATAACTTTAACAATGCAATCATTAAAGTAATTAGGGTATGATATAACTTGGTACGGTGTGACTGGGGATAAATGACTACACTCAGTAGCCAATCAGACTTAGAATGAACTAAGATAACGATAAAGACGCATTTACCCACCCAAGGATAATTACTACACTGCACCACACCAGTCATTCCTACTTAAAGGTTGATCCCTCCCAAGGACTTAGACAATTTACCCAGTAGTTTCGTGTACCCCTAGCTGACTACATAGGTGCCGTCTGCCCCTATCTCCACTAGGTGTACCCACTACTCCCAAGCGATCGGCTCCCTACCGTAGATACCCGTGCTGGCCCCACAATGGGGTGTATCACTCCCCAAAGTGGCAACCCGATACAACAAATGGTGCACAGCTTATATCTACACGATGCAACAACGTCTTACCTACCAGCCCGGGTCCACACACGCATATGAAACCCGTTGGACTCGCGTTGCCACCGCTACCCCGTTTTGGCCTCTTATAGTCAAGCCCAATATGCGTGTCCCGTCCTCGACTTGAGTCGAGCCCACTAAGATACGTTTGGGATATTGGTTGAGATGGGCCCCCACAAGTTACCCACCTAAGCTTGTCATTTCTAGTGTATACCACTTAACCCTTTAATCATGTTTTAATTACATGTTCCACTTTGGTTAAGTATTCTAATCGTATTTTCTATTGTCACCAAAGGCAACCACTAGATTTCCACATGCCACCCAAGGCACCCACTTAACCCCTCATGTCCCTCTACATGCTAATATGGTTAAGTGTTTCTTAATTAATTAATTAAGATCATGACCTCATAAAGACCTCTCACATTAGACCACCTTTTATGACTGCTGGATATGCCGGTTGGGTGCGGGCAGACTTCTGTCATAAAAAGGGTCTAACCTCGTGTCTTTACTTTAATCACGTATTTAATTTATGACTAAGACCTCTCACATTGGGCCAATCATTTGTAGCTGCTGGATTTGCCGGTCGGTTCCGGGCAGACTTCCGCTATAAAAGGGTCCAACCTCGTGTCTTAGTTGATTAATTACACCTAATTAATCACCCCCATAATTTGTATTAATTATCCCTAATTAATTACACATTTTTAAGAATATGGGTAGACCTAACTCAGTAGGTAAATTCCCAATTCCATAGTATGGGTAGACCTAACTTAATAGGTAAATTCCCAACTCCATAATATGGGTAGACCTAACTAAATAGGTAAATTCCCAATTATGTCCTTTCATTTTATGTTATGCTTAAGCATACCAACTTTACACATTTCTATTAACATGCATATTAACCCCATCGTTTCCCACGTAATTCGCTCTCATGACATGGCATATAAATGGGAAGATTCGTCATAAATGTAATGGGTTCAGCTTAGCACAACATTGGCATTTACATGGGTTTAAAAGGTGTCAACTTGCATCATAACATTAAACCCCACTAGCACAAATCATTAACCCAAACTTGCATATGAACTTGCATATGAACTTGCATAACATGTCATACATAAAGGCAAACTTGCATATGTTATGCATATCATAAAAAGAGACAAACTTGCATATGAACTTGCATATAAACTTGCATATGAACTTGCATAACATGTCATATCATAAAGGCAAACTTGCATATGTTATGCATATCATAAAAAGAGACAAACTTGCATATGAACTTGCATATAAACTTGCATATGAACTTGCATAACATGTCATATCATAAAAAGAGACAAACTTGCATATGAACTTATAACATATGACAACCACAACATGCATAGATCCTCATTTACATCCATAACCTCCTAATATCCTATCCTAATTAGTTTAGCAATTGCTTGCTAAAGGCATAGGAACTCACAACTAATTAGCACTCCAATGAGGAAGATTAAGTTGCTAGAGTGGATTAGAACTTGCTTAGAGTTGATTTGAGATGCTAACTTCCTCTCAACTTTGGTGGAGGCTCCTTCTAGTTTTATTTGGACGGCATGAGGCCCTTGAATCTATTTTTAGTATGAATTAGGGTAGGCTTAGGGTGTATTTATAGATTAGGCAAGTGTTTTAGGCCATTAGATTAACCCTAAATTAGATTAGGACCATCAGATCTCGGAAGCTTCCAGAAAACAGCCCCAAAACACAGCCAAACCCTAAAATGGTGCACCAGGTTAAACTGGCCGAGCACCCCCTGTCGACAGGGCTGTCGACTCGGTCCTAGCCAAGTCGACAGGGCTGTCGACTTGGGTAGCTAGGCGGGAATTTCCCCCCTGCGCCCAATGGCCCCAATTTCGAAATTTGAACCTGAATTTTAAATCTGTTTTGAACTTTGAATTTTCTGCAAACTTCATTGGGCCATAACTGGGTCATACGGACTCCGATTTACAAAATTTCGGACTCTATTTCGCGTATTTTTCCGAGATGAACGCAATGACGCAGCCCGTTTCCCCCAATTCTCACATCTGAGATTATTTATTCTGCAATTAGTGAATTTTAGCATTAACTGAAATTCGGGGTGTTACATTCTTCCCTCCTTAAAGGATTTCGTCCCCGAAATCTCTAAGCTAAGGAGAATGCATATCCTACCATCGAAACAACCATCTACTCAATCCATCAAACACGGGCATCAATTGTCCTTAAAACAATTTCTAATGATGTATGAGCCTATGCAAAAAGTGTGTGTATATGTTCCCTATCTAATGTATGAACATATGCAAACCATGATAGTGCCATGCATCCATTATGTATGCGAGAGAACCCTATCGACACATACAATATCTACATGAGTGCACAATCATTCACCAAAATGCATCATCCATATGATAACACAATCATTATACATCCATAAATATAGCTACCTACACACAATTATATGCAATATGCAATATGAAGTGACTGAGCCGATCTAGTGTCTAGAGTGTGTGTATATGCATCCATGAGCAACCACTAGCAAACACTTGCATCCACATGCATCCATCAACCATAACATGTCTCAAACACATGTTTCAACCATAGGTTTACCCTATCTAAAGGTCAAAAGTACTAACGAGAGGACATACTAAAGATAAGATAAGTACTAGACAAACGATAAAGGAGAAGTTAAAAGACATACCCTCAAAAAGGAATGGGTACAATGAACGCATCTTCGCTTCCGTCTCCCAAGTAGCGTTGCCCTCATCTTCTCCCCATTGTACTTTGACTAGTTGAACCTCTCGATTCCTCAATTTCCTAGTCTCTGACCCAAGGATGCGAGTAGGAGCTCGTCGAATAGTCGCATCACGCTCTACTTCCACTTCTCTAAGCAAGCTCGGCTCTACCACCTCTGCGGTCTCATGTAGGCACTTCCTCAAATGTGACACATGGAATACATCATGTGCACCACTAAGTCTGTCAGGAAACTCCACTCTATATGCCATCCGTCCAATCCTTTCCTTAATAGGAAACGGCCCTACGAACCTTGGTGCTAACTTCCCAACGGATCCAAAGCGAACCACATTTCGTAACGGAGACACTTTGACAAAGACCATGTCCCCAACTTCAAACTCAAGATCCGTCCTCCTCTTGTCCGCATAAGATTTTTGCCTATCCTGCGCTGCTTTCATTCTTCTTCGAATCAAGTCAATCTTCTCAGAAGTCTCCCTAACCATATCAGGCCCAACTAAGATCTTATCCGTAGATTCCCACCAACATGTAGGTGATCGACAAGGCCTTCCATAAAGTGCTTCGAAAGGAGCCATACCAATATTGGACTGAAAGCTGTTATTATATGCGACTCCACCAATGGAAGATGCTCTTCCCATGTACCTCCAAAATCTAAGATACAAAGCCTCAAAAGGTCTTCTAGGACACGATTCACCCTCTCAGTCTGGCCGTCCGTCTGAGGATGATATGCGGTGCTCAGACATAATTGAGTCCCCACTGCTTCTTGCAAACTTTTCCAGAACTCGCTAGTGAAGATAGGATCTCGATCACTCACTATGCTAGAGGGTACCCCATGCAATCGAACTATCTCTCGAAGATATACTGAAGCTAGCCATGGAGCAGTCCTCTTGCTCTTCACAGGTATGAAATGGGCGCTTTTAGTAAGTCTGTCTACCACAACCCAAATTCCCGTATTACCCTTTCTCGATCTGGGTAACCCGTCAATAAAATCCATCGAGACGCTATCCCACTTCCATTGCGGAACTTCCAATGGGTGAAGCAACCCACCTGGTTTCTTTTGCTCCGCTTTCACCTGTTGGCACACCAAGCATCGAGCGACATACTCGGCCACATCTTTCTTCATACCGGCCCAGAAGAAAACCCGCTTCATGTCTTGGTACATCTTGTCCCCACCGGGATGAATGGTCATCCTAGAACGGTGTGAATCATCAAGAATAGCCTTCCTCAAACCCTCGTCTTGCGGTACACAAAGTCTACCGTCTCTACGCAAGCACCCCCTATCGTCTAGGGTGTACCTACTCAAATGGCTGGACGACTCCCCCCTTATGAGCTTCTCTACTAACTCAACCAACTGTGGGTCGTCCCTCTGTGCTTCTCCAATTCGCCCCAAAAGAGTAGGTCTGACCTCCAAGGATGCTAGCAAACCGGGTATATAGTCAATGGAAGGTCTGAAATCAAACATCGAGATAAATTCCAAGCTTCGTTGTTCCACGAACAATGGACTCATGGACAACCTTTTTCTGCTCAAGGCGTCTGCCGCCACGTTACCCTTGCCAGGGGTATACGCTATCTCGAAATCATAGGATGCTAAGAACTCCATCCACCTTTGCTGTCTCAAATTCAAATCCTTCTGAGAAAACAAGTACTTCAATGATTTGTGGTCAGTGAACAATTCGAATCTCTCACCAAGAAGATAATGGCGCCAAATCTTAAGCGCAAAAACAATAGCGGCCAACTCTAAATCATGGGTAGGGTAATTTTTCTCATGTGCCCTCAACTGCCTTCCACCATAGGCTATTACCCTTCCCTCTTGCATTAAAACTGCGCCCAGTCCTGTCCCACAAGCATCGGTATAGACAACAAATGGCTTACTCCCATCTGGCAACACTAAAACTGGAGCAGTGGTTAAAGCTCTCTTTAACCGTCGGAACGCATCATCACAATCTACGTCCCATGTGAAAACAAGATTCTTCTTCGTTAAGCGGGTTAATGGGGCTGATATCTTCGCGAAGTCTTTGATAAACTTCCTATAGAAACCCGCCAACCCCAAGAAACTTCTTACTTCGGTAGCATTTCTAGGAACCTTCCAATCTTGGATGGACACTACCTTCGCGGGATCCACAGCTATTCCTTCCTTAGAGACCACGTGCCCTAAGAATCGCACTTCCTTCCTCCAAAAGTGACATTTAGAGAATTTAGCCTTAAGGCTATGCACTCGAAGAGTCTCCAACACTTCCCTAAGATGTAGGGCATGCTCTTCTTCACTCTTAGAAAATACTAAGATATCATCCACAAAGACCACCACGAACTTATTAAGGAACTCCCTGAACACCCTACTCATCAAATCAACAAAGTATGCAGGGGCGTTCGTCAACCCAAATGGCATCACCAGACACTCATAGAAACCATCCGGAGTCCTAAAGGAAGTCTTGTCTATGCTATCGTCAGCCACCCCTCAACTGATGAAACCCCGTGGCTAAGTCCAACTGAGAAAATACTGAAGCGCCAACCAACTGATCGAAAAGATCATCAATCCTCGGCAATGGGTGTCTATTCTTCTTTGTGAGCTTGTTGAGTTCTCTATAGTCTACACAAAGTCTGAGGGACCCATCCGCCTTCGTAGCAAAAACTACTGGAGCACCCCACTCCGATATACTTCGTCTTATGAACCCCTTCTCAAGCAACTCCCCTACTTGCTTATGGAGTTCCCTCCTCTCACGAGGAGCCATGTGGCGCACTGGTAAAGATACAGGTTTAGCATTATCCACCAGATATATTCGGAAGTCAATCTCCCGCTTCAGAGGTAAGCCCTTCACCTCCTCAAACACATCCGAGTATTCCCGGACCACTCTAACAGATTGCAAACTCTCGACCGAAGCGTCAAGCGATTCAAGATAACTTAGCATAACAGAATCCATGGGATTACAAGAGATCTCGAGAGTGTTACCCAAGCGGGTCATGAGCCTAACAATTCTCCTTTCGCAATCAAGAACGGCACCATTACTGGATAACCAGTCCATGCCCAAAATCAACCCATAGCCCGTGAAGCCCAAAACAAAAGCATCACATCTAAACTCAATGCTAAGTATAGAAATCTTCAAACCCAAACATATCATGGACAAATAAGTGGAGCCCCCAATTGGGTTTGAAACAACCAAGGGATCATCTACTAGACTGGTGTCTAAGTGCAGTGACTCAACTAATAATGATGAGATAAACAAATGCGATGTGCCAGAATCAAACAATGTACGGACAGGATGATCAAATAGAAAAACCAGACTTTCAACGGAAATAGTTCTACCTCTTTCCTGAATCGGTGGAACCGCGAGAGCCTATACTTGCCCCCTAGCCTGACCCGGTGCCATAAGAGCTTGCACCTGTCCTCCTGAGGTAGATCCCGTCCTTTGCCCCTTCTTAGGGCAATTCTTCTCTAGATGCCCTGCTTCGCCACAGTGATAGCAGCCAGTCTTCTTCTTCTTTCGACAATCTTTGCTTATGTGGCCTGGTATCCCGCAATTGAAGCACTTCTTCTTCCCCTTGCCACCGTTGCCTTTCCCACCTTTGTTTTGCTGTTGTTGCTGAGGTCTCTTTTGATCTCCCTTCTTCTCGGGTGCCTTATTAGCATTGGGACCCTTCTCTTCTTCATGCATGAGTGCCATGTCAACTAGCTTCTCAAAGGTGGCCCCCACAGGGATATGAGTATTAGCCAATCCATGCATCGATTCATTCAAGCCTTTCACGAACCTCAAAGCCTTCTTCTTCGGTGTATTCACCATGTCTATGCCAAACCTTGCCAATTGATTAAACTTGTTGACATATTCCTTCACTGAGAGATTTCCTTGCTTTAGAGTCAAGAATCTTTCCATATACAAGTTTTCCTCCGCCCTTGAGAGAAACTTTGCCACAAATCTTTGCCTAAAATCCGCCCAAGAGTCAACGGGGCGTTCTCCATTAGTGACCTCCCACCAGAATGAGGCCTCTCCCTTCATTAACCAAGCAGCTAACTTGACTTTCTTTCCTTCTTCCATCTCAAAGATATCTATCAACTCTTCCACCTCCTTAAGCCAATCTCTAGCCTCCACAAAAGTTTCAGATCCTTGAAAAGGTTTCCCTCCCATAGCTTTAAATTCCTTGCAAGTCTTAGCAAAAGTATCCGTGCGAGGAGGAGGGGGAGGAGGAAGATCGGGTGCTACGGTTGGTGGAGGAACATTTGCTGGACCCGCAGTGGTGGCCCTAGCCTCCATCAATCTCCTATACCATACTGGTATCGTCACACCCTCCGGAAAGTTAAGATCCTCAGCCATGCTGAAACGAAAAAGGAAAGATTCAAAACGGAGAATTCGAAAGATAAAGATATGGCTATTGGGGATTATGCTTTTCTTTCAAAAACTTTTCTCTTTAAAGACATGTTTTTGAAAATATCTCTTCCAAAAATGTTTTTAGAAAAATAGTTTTCTAAAAATTTTATCTGTTCCGGTAACCTTTGCTTTGATACCACGTGTAACACCCCACTCCCGCTATGATCACTCGCTAAGGGAATGCCATAACATCGGTGGAGTATTTTAAGTGAATATAGAACAGAGAAATTACAGCAAGACAGATATAAGTAATACTTGAAAATTTAAAACATCATTTCATTGCAGCGGAAAGTAAAACATGTTTGGTTACATCACAAAACCATAATAAGAGTCAAGTACAAAATATCCATCCTGATAAATAAAAATACATAATCCCAATACATGAACTGATAGCCACAAAAGAAAAGGGTAAGCTGAGCTCTACATCTAGGGTCCAAGCTCCAAGAGAGTAATAAAAGCAGCCTGATCAAAGCCCACTCGTGTTGGGCCCACTCTGAGAACCTGAGGGTTGGAAAAAAAGATAAAAACAACGGGGTCAGACATAAGTCTGAGCGAGTCCTATAACTTTAACAATGAAATCATTAAAGTAATTAGGGTATGATATAACTTGGTACGGTGTGACTGGGGATAAATGACTACACTCAGTAGCCAATCAGACTTAGAATGAACTAAGATAACGATAAAGACGCATTTACCCACCCAAGGATAATTACTACACTGCACCACACCAGTCATTCCTACTTAAAGGTTGATCCCTCCCAAGGACTTAGACAATTTACCCAGTAGTTTCGTGTACCCCTAGCTGACTACATAGGTGCCGTCTGCCCCTATCTCCACTAGGTGTACCCACTACTCCCAAGCGATCGGCTCCCTACCGTAGATACCCGTGCTGGCCCCACAATGGGGTGTATCACTCCCCAAAGTGGCAACCCGATACAACAAATGGTGCACAGCTTATATCTACACGATGCAACAACGTCTTACCTACCAGCCCGGGTCCACACACGCATATGAAACCCGTTGGACTCGCGTTGCCACCGCTACCCCGTTTTGGCCTCTTATAGTCAAGCCCAATATGCGTGTCCCGTCCTCGACTTGAGTCGAGCCCACTAAGATACGTTTGGGATATTGGTTGAGATGGGCCCCCACAAGTTACCCACCTAAGCTTGTCATTTCTAGTGTATACCACTTAACCCTTTAATCATGTTTTAATTACATGTTCCACTTTGGTTAAGTATTCTAATCGTATTTTCTATTGTCACCAAAGGCAACCACTAGATTTACACATGCCACCCAAGGCACCCACTTAACCCCTCATGTCCCTCTACATGCTAATATGGTTAAGTGTTTCTTAATTAATTAATTAAGATCATGACCTCATAAAGACCTCTCACATTAGACCACCTTTTATGACTGCTGGATATGCCGGTTGGGTTCGGGCAGACTTCTGTCATAAAAAGGGTCTAACCTCGTGTCTTTACTTTAATCACGTATTTAATTTATGACTAAGACCTCTCACATTGGGCCAATCATTTGTAGCTGCTGGATTTGCCGGTCGGTTCCAGGCAGACTTCCGCTACAAAAGGGTCCAACCTCGTGTCTTAGTTGATTAATTACACCTAATTAATCACCCCCATAATTTGTATTAATTATCCCTAATTAATTACACATTTTTAAGAATATGGGTAGACCTAACTCAATAGGTAAATTCCCAATTCCATAGTATGGGTAGACCTAACTTAATAGGTAAATTCCCAACTCCATAATATGGGTAGACCTAACTAAATAGGTAAATTCCCAATTATGTCCATTCATTTTATGTTATGCTTAAGCATACCAACTTTACACATTTCTATTAACATGCATATTAACCCCATCGTTTCCCACGTAATTCGCTCTCATGACATGGCATATAAATGGGAAGATTCATCATAAATGTAATGGGTTCAACTTAGCACAACATTGGCATTTACATGGGTTTAAAAGGTGTCAACTTGCATCATAACATTAAACCCCACTAGCACAAATCATTAACCCAAACTTGCATATGAACTTGCATATAAACTTGCATATGAACTTGCATAACATGTCATACATAAAGGCAAACTTGCATATGTTATGCATATCATAAAAAGAGACAAACTTGCATATGAACTTGCATATGAACTTGCATATAAACTTGCATATGAACTTGCATAACATGTCATATCATAAAGGCAAACTTGCATATGTTATGCATATCATAAAAAGAGACAAACTTGCATATGAACTTGCAAATAAACTTGCATATGAACTTGCATAACATGTCATATCATAAAAAGAGACAAACTTGCATATGAACTTATAACATATGACAACCACAACATGCATAGATCCTCATTTACATCCATAGCCTCCTAATATCCTATCCTAATTAGTTTAGCAATTGCTTGCTAAAGGCATAGGAACTCACAAATAACTAATTAGCACTCCAATGAGGAAGATTAAGTTGCTAGAGTGGATTAGAACTTGCTTAGAGTTGATTTGAGATGCTAACTTCCTCTCAACTTTGGTGGAGGCTCCTTCTAGTTTTAATTTGACGGCATGAGGCCCTTGAATCTATTTTTAGTATGAATTAGGGTAGGCTTACGGTGTATTTATAGATTAGGCAAGTGTTTTAGGCCATTAGATTAACCCTAAATTAGATTAGGACCATCAGATCTCGGAAGCTTCCAGAAAACAGCCCCAAAACACAGCCAAACCCTAAAATGGTGCACCAGGTTAAACTGGCCGAGCACCCCCTGTCGACACCCAAGTCGACAGGGCTGTCGACTTGGTCCTAGCCAAGTCGACTGCCCAGTCGACAGGGCTGTCGACTTGGGTAGCTAGGCGGGAATTTTCCCCCCCTGCGCCCAATGGCCCCAATTTCGAAATTTGAACCTGAATTTTAAATCTGTTTTGAACTTTGAATTTTCTGCAAACTTCATTGGGCCATAACTGGGTCATACGGACTCCGATTTACAAAATTTCGGACTCTATTTCGCGTATTTTTCCGAGACGAACGGAATGACGCAGCCCGTTTCTCCCAATTCTCACATCTGAGATTATTTATTCTGCAATTAGTGAATTTTAGCATTAACTGAAATTCGGGGTGTTACATGCATCTTAAATTTAGGTACTTTACTATCAGCCTCTCTTACAATCAACATTTTATTCTTTTAGATTTCTAATGCTTTTTTTGCTTGCGCTTGAGCTATTCTTTCTCTCTTAACCGTACATCTTAAGGAAGCATTGCTGCAAGTTGTGGATTGAAGAATTCCATTGTTGTAGCTAATAAAGTTATGTTATTACCAATTTTAATTTAGCTATCAGCATGATTTATTTACTCTTTGAATTTTTTTCCATCTATATTAGGCCCAATCCTCAATGTTTCACCTCTTAACATGTACACTTTTCATTTTCTCACCAATACAAACATGAGAGGTTGAGGGATTTGAAGTAACAGCGTTTTACTATAGTCACCGAAATGTGCGATCTCAATTTGTTTGGACATGTTTCTCTTAGGGGCGACCGTTTTTAGTTATCCAGCACAGGTCATTTATCATTGACAATTGGTTTTTTAATCTTCATTTTAAGTTAATGATTTCCATCCTTAAATATTATTATCTATCTACAAATTCACAACTTTGCCATTATCATTTCTTTTGTATCCATGTGATGTTCACTGTTGAAGGATGTTAAGGTTTTGTGCGTAGCGGGACAAAACTCCAAGAAAAATAGGATCTTTATCACCCAACCACTTGAAGATGAATGTGATTAAAAAAATAAACCACCACAAAAATATCGGAAATATGAGCACACGATATTCCACCCAACCACCCTCTTTATTGATTCACCAATAAAAATTGTTTACAATCGATCTCAACTATCGTTATAAATAATTACAACTTGAACCAATAACCTTATTGAGAAATAGGTAGAGAATATAATGGCTAGAAATTTGAGGAGAAGGACAATGAAGAATAATGACAAATTTTTCACACATAATGAAGATGTTAGATAGGCTTTTTATAAAGTGGATTGCTTCATACCCAAATGCATCTGGTATCCAAATTATCTTCATATATGTAACAACCCGGAAAATCAGAACCAATTAAAAAATTTTATTTTAGCTATTTTAATGGATTTTGAATATTTAAAATGATTTATTTTAAATAATAACAATTAAAAATTTATTTAAATCGAAGTTAGAAAGATAAATTTATTTTAAATATATAACGAGCCTGAAATGGTGCGGTAGTTTGAAAATTCGATTTCATATTTCAATTGAATGTACGTGATACAAAATAGATCGGATTTCAGTTAAACTAGAAATATTTGAATCGGTTTGAAAATATCTTTCCAACAAATGTGAAAAATCCAGATTTCATAATGGGAATAAAAGTTATGTCCATTTGAAAATTCAGAATAGTCGCTATGGAATATATATATATATATATATATATATATATATCCCTTAAAAATAGTCATTTTGCAAATGACCTCCGTTTTTGACGAGACCACTTTTGTTGGATCCGGAACGTCAAATTATGGCTAGATTCCAATTTTGATAATTTTTGGAATCAATATGTGAGCATGGCAAAAGAAAACATGTTTGGTAATTTCAATTTGAATTTAATCGACTGGAAAATGACCGGTTTTCAAAAGGTCTCCAAATTTGACGCAATTTGTTTTGCTAAGACCGTATCATCAAAACATAGTTAGATTTATTTACGGGAATTTTTGGAGTCGGTATGTGGCCCCGGTAAATTAAAATGTGTGTTTGAATTTAAAATATATTGATTTATATTTTTAAATTTAACGGAAACTAATCGAAACAGTCGATTTGGCTTACTGGGCATATCCCATTGTGTTCGGGATGGGGCTATTTGGTCAGGGACGACAGTCGTTGGGCTTGAATTGGAGTTCGAAATAAAAACATACTTTTTGAAATCAAATGGAGAAAAATAAAACAAAATAATTATATAAATTATATCCCTCTCCCCTAGTTTCTCTCACCCAGCTCAGTCAACAAAAAAAAACCGCGATACCTTAACCCACCGTTGACCCGTCGCGCCTCCCTTTCCGTCCACCGCAATGCTCGTCAACCGACCATCGCCGACCACACCCCCTCCCCTCTCTCCGATCCACCTCCTACGCCCTCTTCTTCCCACGTTCGAGCACCCCATTTCCCCTAAAGCCCTAAATCGCGAAGGAGCCACAGCCCACGCTGGCCCACCGCCGCGTCAGGCGTGCTCCCCCCAGGTCCGCTGTGACGCCCCCTGACCATCCAACTCTGGCCATGAACCCTCCTGTAACGACCCGCATTCTACGCATCGAATGATCGTATAATATTTATTTCTCTCACATACTGAGTCGTATGGTCATGTAACTTTTGGAGACGACTATTGGAGTCATTTCCCATGTCCATGATTTTTGTCGATTTTTAAATGACCATTTTGCCACTAGCTGGTACTGTTTTGGCCATAACTTTTCATTGGAAAGGAATTTTAACCTAATACCACTTCCATTGGCTCCGGATGATGGTCTACATTTCCGTAGAGTGGTCACATTAGCCAAACAGGCTCACCGTTTGGGAGATATGGCTGAAACAAGGTTTAGAAGGTGAAAAACAGCTTAACCGGGCCTAATTAGGGTGATTAGCAAGAGGCCCCATGACCCATTTCGGGATTGGAGATGTATAGGGGCTGATTAGGGTTAGAAAACATTTCTTTTAGCCGCCACTTTCATTCTTGGAACCCTAGCAATGACCTACAACACCCAAATCAACTTCTAATCACTTTCTAATCAAGTTTTGGCTTAATCTACATCAAATCAAAGAAGATCTTCACTAAATCAGTATTAGAGCTATTGTTAGACACCAGTATTCGCCCAAATCAGCGAGGTTTCAGTTCTGAAAATTTTATTTGTGGACAAGGTGAGTGATTAGCATTGTTTTGACACTAGTTACAGTTAATTAGGGTGATTAGTGATGATTAGCGGATTTATACACTAATAAATTCTGGAAAAATATTTATAAATTCAAAAATAATGTTTTAGACCTCTGTTAGAAATTTGGTTTGATTTGGTTAAGTTTTACTAATCATATCATTAGTTTTTCCTAAATATGCTTAAGGGAAAATATGGGGTTTAGGGTATGTTTGATCCATTTTACATGTTATGATTATTGTTTTGGTGTTTATGAATGATTATACATGTTGCTATGACTGTATGGTATGCTTTGTGATTGTTTAAAAGTGATAGATTGGCCGAAAACGCCGTCGAATGGCATAAAACAGTCGCTGGAAAGTTGCAGGAAATGTGCAGGGTTTCAAACCGGATCGGATCGGATTATGGGCTCGGATCGGATTAGTGGATCGGGCAAGGTGAACACGATCCGGATCGGAACTTGGCACTAGTTGAGCCTTGGCTAGAAGGAGGGCCATTTGCAAGAGTTGGAGTTGGGTTGGGGTCAGACTGGAGCTCAGCATGGGGATCGGATCGGATCAGAAACGGGAGCAAAGGCGGGGGCGAGTCGAACTGAAGCATCGGATCAGATGATGGGCATCCGAACCGAACGGAGCAAAAAGGTGAACACTCGAATCGAACCGCTTCAGGGCATCCGAACCGCACCAAGGAGCATAATAGGAAGCATTGGACCAAACCGAATCGATGAGGACTGGAGTACTATGCATATCCGAACCGAACCGTACGTGTGCTATTACTACTACGCGACGACTCTTCTGTAGACCAACTCCAATTCGACCAAAACCCGAGATTCAAAGGAAGTCCAAATGAGGAGCTCTGACTCAGGATCTAGTTGGGAACCAATGAGTGAGCTTCATGATTAAGCTTTGCCGCGGGACGTGTGCAAAGGGGTTGTCAATGTCTGTAACTTTGAATTACTATGTGTAGGGAGCACGTGAACGAATTCAGGGCCATAGTGGCCTAGGTACGACTAAAGAGCTATAGACCAATGAAGTGGGGTCATTTGTAAAGATTTGGTCATGACTCCATGTGGTAAGCTTGGTAGTGGTAGTAGTTGTACAAGTCGAACTCCGTCACTACTTCGATGGGTCTAGTGATTGACAGTGGTGGACATCGTATGCTTTACGCACTGAGTGAGAGATGTGAGGATGGTTGTTATGGTTGACTTGTTTGCCATCATTATGACATGCACACCCCCAACCCCGTTATCTTTACACCATCTGTTCAGTGGCACCTTGGAGTATTGTACGGTATGTAGTGCTAACTCTTTGGTTGCAGGTCCAGGTTCAGGTATGGTTTAGTATACCTGTTATTGTTCTGTTTAGCTGCTTATCGCTCATACCAGACTTTTTGTCTGACCCAGAGTTTTATGTCTCTTCTCATTACTCTGGGTGCTCTCACAAGCAGACTAGAGACAGGTTAGCTGGGTATGCACGGGTAGCTGATCCGGAAACGGGCAGAAGGCTTCCACGTATGATATATATAGTATTCTCCCTGTGTTGTTGAAGATCACTGCTTGGGCATCAGTAGTGCATCTTCTACTTTAGCTTTCTTTTGTTTTAGAGACAGTAAATTTGGAAAGTTGTAATAAGTTGTATTTGGATTTCCGCTGCTATGTTGGTTTAGTTTCAGCTTATGCACTGTCTCGCCTGTTTTATGTCAAGATTATGTTATTATTATATTTTGTTCCATGAGCTGTGAGTCATTCTACAGGTTCCTTGTTAGTTCATTCTCTTCTTTCCTTTCTTTGGCGACCGTTCCGTGCTAGTCGGGCATGTGTATAGCGCACCTTCGGAAGAAATGCAGGCTAGTGTGGGGCGGGCTGTCACACTTGGTATCAGAGCTCTAAGTTGCGTAGTTAATCTAGGGAAGTTATCAAGGAGAGATAGTATACGTATATGAGAGCGCGTATTTGTGATTATTTTTGTTTTCAAAAGCTATATATATATATACATACTATTAGTTTAGCTGAGGATGAAGTCGCACTGCACTAGCACCACTATGGAGATGGTTAATCGTTTTCTCTTTACAGATTGAACGATGAGCCGATACGCAAGAGGTGCTGGCAGGGGAGCCAATAATGGGAATGCTACTGACATGAGGACGATGTTTACTGACCTCATGAGGGAGATGCTTAGGGATGTGCAGTGGGCGGCTCCCAATGGTGGTAATGGTGGTGGTCCAATAATGCAGGCGCCTAGGGCCGATTTCGCCGAGCTGAATAAGGATTATACTAGTCTTGGTGGGAAGCCGTTCCACGGAACGGAGTCGGCTACAGATGTTCAGGATTGGTTGGATAGCTACGAGCGTATCTTCGAAGATTTGGGTATCGAGGATGCGATGAAGAGAAGGCTAGCATCCCGTCAGCTGCAAGGACGGGTAATGAATTGGTGGAATGCTATAAAGGCAGCTACTCCCGAGGATCAGATTACTTGGGAGCAGTTTAAGGTTCGCTTTAGCAAGAAGTTCATTCCAGCTGCCCAGAAGTCAGTGTTGTTTAAGAGATTCTTGGAACTCAAGCAGAATGGCAGAGCTGTCTCGGAGTATATTGCCGAATTCGACACTTTGTCGAAGTATGGGTTATCTCTTATTGATACTGCCGAGAAGAAGAATGAGAAGTTCATAACTGGTTTGGATCAGTACCTGGGGGAAAGGCTTATTAACCACATCGATGAGACGTTTGAATCGATTGTGGGGAAAGCATTGAGGTCAGAGAGTCTTTACCCTAAGCCGAAGACTGAGGTTGCATCTACAGAGGAGCCAAAACCGCAAGCAAGTGGTGGAGGCAAGAGTAGTTCCCTGAATAAGAGGAAGCAGAACCAGAATAAGGATGGCTAGAAAAAGAACAAGAAAGATGTTGAGTGCTTCAGCTGTGGTAAGAAGGGCCATTATGCTAGTAATTGTCGGGCCAAACCATCGGATAGGAAGTGCTTCAACTGTGGCCAAGTGGGACATCACAAGGACAAGTGTCCGTAACTCCCCAAAGAAAAGTAGGTGGTGAAAGCATATGCCCTTAATGCTATTCCTTCTTCGTCAAATGCCCCAACTGCGGCGGAGAAGGGAAAGAATGTCGTTATTCAGGGTATGCTTTCTGTTTATGATGTTCCTGTTAGAGTTTTTTTTGATACCGGAGCTTCCAATTCGTTCATATCTAGTGACCTGGTAGATAGGTTGGGATTGGAGCCCGAGATTGTCGATAGACCTTTAGTAGTGACGAACCTGATTGGTGGTTCGACTAACCTTAGCATGATTTGTCGTAATGCGGTCTTATCGAGTCATGGATGCATGTTTGTTTGTGATTGCTTTGTTTTGGCCTTTACCGGGTTTGGCATTATTTTGGGAGTCGATTGGCTCCAAAGATACAGGGTGGTGGTAGACTGTGAGGGCTTTTTGGTGACAGCTAGAGCGGATGATGGGCAGAGGGTGGAGTTTGGTGGTCTACCCGGTGATGGGGTAATGGCTAGTTTTCTAAATTCCCTCGACATCCTGCATAGTGAGTTGTCAGGTTTGCCCGTGGTTGGCCAGTATCTGGATGTCTTCGAGGAAGTGACCGGGCTTCCACCACACCGAGAGATTGAGTTCCATATTGATTTGGTGAAAGATGCCAGACCTATAGTGATGCCACTTCATCTTATGGCACCAAGGGAGCAGCGAGAGCTCGGGGTGCAAGTCAGCGATCCTTTGAAGAAGGGATTTATCAGAAGGAGTGTTTCTGAATGGGGAGCTCCAGTTGTGTTTGCTACCAAGGCGGATGGTTCCCTTCGTTTGTGTGTAGACTATTGCGAGTTGAATAAAGTGACGAGGAAGAACAAGTATCCTCTACCACGGATAGATGATTTGTTTGATCGATTGAGTGGCGCGAGAGTATTTTCTCAGTTGGATCTTGCGACAGGTTTTCATCAGCTTAGAGTGGAAGCTGAGAGTATAGCTAAAACGACATTCCGTCATGCCATTCGGGCTGACCAATGCCCCAGCATATTTTGTGGATCTTATGAATAGGGTATTCAGAGATTAATTGAATAAGTTTGTCCTTGTGTTCGTGGATGATATTTTGGTCTACTCGAGGACAGAGGAAGAACACAAGGAACATTTGAGGATAGTGATGGAGGTGTTGAGAAAACACCAATTGAAAGCAAAGTTTTCTAAGTGTCACTTCTGGAGGAGGGAAGTGAGATTCTTGGGCCATGTTGTTTCAGAGAATGGTATTGCCGTGGATCCTGCGAAGGTGGCTACGGTATAGGATTGGTCTACGCCCAAGAATGCAAAGGACATAAGAAGTTTCTTGGGGTTAGCTGGATATTATCGTAAGTTTATCCAAGACTTCTCCAAGATAGCGGCACCGTTGACTCAGTTGACCAAGAAGAATCAAGCTTTTGTCTGGGACAAAAGGTGCGAGAACGCATTCAAGAGTTTAAAGGACAAGTTGACATGTGCACCAGCGTTAGTCATTCCTAAGGGGAATGAAGAGACGACAATATATACAGATGCATGTGGTACCGGACTTGGTGCTGTATTGATGCAAGAAGGTAGGGTTGTAGCTTATGCAAGTTGGCAACTAAAACCGCATGAGAAAAGATACCCTACCCATTGGAATTGGTAGCGATCGTGTTCGCATTGAAGATGTGGAGACATTATCTCTTGGGAGAAAGATTCGAGTTGTTTACCGATCATAAATCATTAAAGTATCTTTTCCCTCAAAAGGATCTAAATCTCCGACAGTAAAGATGGTTAGAATTCTTGGCTTCCTATGATTTCGATATCGCATACACACCAGGAAAGGGCAATGCGGTAGCTGATGCATTGAGTAGAAGACATGGCAGTTTAGGGGATATGTTTCTTGAATGGAAGCAACTGGAGTACATCGCTGGGTATGATTTCAGACCAAAGTGCGAATTGGATCCAGAAATGTTAGCAAGTTTGACGATCAGACCCACTTTGATTGAGCGGATCGGCTCTAGTCAGAGGGACGATCCTAACCTATTGGAAATCATCTCCAAGTTAGAGATGGGTATCGATGAGGAGATGAATAAGTATGTGCTTGATCGAGATGGATGGCTTAGAAAGAATGGAAGACTTGTTGTACCCAATGTCAATGGATTGAGAGATGAAGTGCTTAGAGAATGTCATCACTCAAAACTGACTATACACCCCGGTGGTAACAAGATGTACCGAGATATGAAGCAGACCTACTACTGGGAAGGGATGAAAAGAGACATTGGGAAGTTTATATCCAAATGCATGAATTGCCAGCTAGTTAAAGCTGAGCAAAAGAAGCCTAGTGGCCTGTTACAACCATTAGAAATTCCAGAATGGAAATGGGAACAAGTGTCAATGGATTTCATTGATGGGTTACCAAGGACTAGATTGGGCCATGATAGCATTTGGGTGATTGTGGACCGATTGACTAAAAGTGCAAGATTTATACCTGTCAAGTCAAACAGGACAACAGCTAAACTAGCGGAACTGTATATGAAGTGGGTAGTGAGATTTCATGGAATACCCAAAGGCATTGTGAGTGACCGAGATCCGTTATTCACTAGTGGATTTTGGAAAAGCTTACAAGAGGTGTTAGGATCAGAATTACATCTCAGTACCGCGTATCATCATCAAACTGACGGATAGACAGAGAGGGTGAATCGTATATTGGAAGACCTCTTGAGAGCTTGTGTATTGGATTTTGGTGGATCATGGGATGACCATTTTCATCTAGTAGAGTTTGCATATAATAATAGTTACCAATCCAGTATCGGTATGGCTCCGTTTGAAGCTTTGTACGGAAGACCGTGCAACTCACCGTCATGTTGGGTAGAAACTGGTGAGAATTTTGTGCTTGGACCAGATGTGATAAGAAAAACTTCAGCTAAGATTAAGATTATCCAACAGTGAATGAAGGCTGCCCAAGATAGGCAGAAAAGTTATGCTGATAAGAGGAGAAGAGAGTTGAAGTTCTCCATTGGCGACTTGGTGTTTGTCAAGATTTCTCCGTTAAAGAGCGTAATACGATTTGGCAGGAGGGGCAAGTTAGCACCAAGATTTGTTGGTCCATTCCCAGTTCTTGAACAAATTGGGAATTTAGCATATAAAGTTGAATTACCAGAGTAGATGACAGGAGTTCACAACGTATTTCATGTTTCCCAGTTAAGGAAGTTCGTGCACGACCCAGATATGACTATTTCACCTGATCAGTTGGATGATATCGAAGTTGAAGCCGAGGCGGTTGGGAACCGCAAGCCCTATGCGTATTGTTAGGAACGATACGAAGCAACTTTGAAGGAAACCGGTGAATCTAGTCAAAGTTCAGTGGGGGCGAGAATGAGAATGACTGTACTTGGGAGACTGAGGAGAGCATTAGGAAGACGTATCCAGAACTCTTTGCCTGGTAAGATTTTAATTTCGATTAGTCTTTCCACATGCTAGGATAGGTTTGCTTTGTTTGTTTTGCATGGTTGATTGTTGTTTTGTGGCAGGCATGCGGGATCCTTTATATGTTTTGGAGTTAAGGAATTTTGGGGACAAAATTTCTTAAGGGGGGGGGGGGGGGAGAATGTAATGACCCGCATTCTACGCATCGAATGATCATAGAATATTTATTTGTCTCACATACGTAGTCGTATGGTCATGTAACTTTGGGAGATGACTATAGGAGTCATTTCCCATGTTCATGATTTTTTTCGATTTTTAAATGACCGTTTTGCCCCTAACTGGTACTGTTTTGGCCATAACTTTTGATTGGAAAGGAATTTTGACCTGAAACTACTTCCATTGGCTCCGGATGATGGTCTACCTTTCCGTAGAGTGATCACATTAGCCAGACGGGTTCACCGTTTGGGAGATATGGATGAAACAAGGTTTAGAAAGTGAAAAACAGCTTAACCGGGCCTAATTAGGGTGATTAGCAAGAGGCCCCATGACCCATTTCGGGATTAGAGATGTATAGGGGCTGATTAGGGTTAGAAAACATTTCTTTTAGCTGCCACTTTCATTCTTGGAACCCTAGCAAAGGGCTCCAACACCCAAATCAACTTCTAATCACTTTCTAATCAAGTTTTGGCTTAATCCACATCAAATCAAAGAAGATCTTCACCAAATCAGTATTAGAGCTGCTGTTAGACACCAGTATTCACCCAAATCAGCGAGGTTTCAGTTCTGAAAATTTTATTTGTGGCCAATGTGAGTGATTAGCATTGTTTTGACACTAATTACATTTGATTAGGGTGATTAGTGATGATTAGCGGATTTATACACTAATAAATTCTGGAAAAATATTTATAAATTCGAAAATAATGTTTTAGACCTCTATTAGAAATTTGGTTTGATTTGGTTAAGTTTTACTAATCATATCATTAGTTTTTCCTAAATATGCTTAAGTGAAAACATGAGGTTTTGGGTATGTCTGATCCATTTTACATGTTATGATTATTGTTTTGGTGTTTATGAATGATTATACATGTTGCTATGACTGTATGGTATGCTTTGTGATTGTTTAAAAGTGATAGATTGGCCGAAAACGCCGTCGAATGGCATAAAACAGTTGCTGGGAAGTTGCAAGAAATGTGCAGGGTTTCAAACCGGATCGGATTATGGGCTCGGATCGGATTAGTGGATCGTGCAAGGTGAACACGATCCGGATCGGATTAGTGGATCGGGCATGGTGAACACGATCCAGATCGGAAATTGGCATTAGCTGAGCCTTGGCTAGAAGGAGGGCCATTTGCAAGAGTTGGAGTTGGGTTGGGGTCAGATTGGAGCTCGGTATGGGGATCAGATCGGATCAGAAATGGGAGCAAAGGCGGGGGCGAGTCGAACTGAAGCATGGGATCGAATGAAGGGCATCTGAACCGAACCAAGCAAAAAGGGGAACACCCGAACCGAACCGCACCCAGGAGCATACTAGGAAGCATTGGACCAAACCGAATCGATGAGGACTTGAGTACTATGCATATCCGAATCGAACCGTACGTGTGTTATTACTACTACACGACGACTCTTCTGAAGACCAACTCCAATTCGACCAAAATCCGAGATGCAAAGGAAGTCCAAATGAGGAGCTCTGACTCAGGATCCAGCTAGGAACCAATGAGTGAGCTTCATGATTGGGCTTTGCTGCGGGACGTGTGCAAAGGGATTGTCGATGTCTGTAACTTTGAATCACTATTTGTAGGGAGTACGTGAATGGATTCAGGGTCACAGTGGCCTAGGTATGACTAAAGAGCTATAGACCAATGAAGTGGGGTCATTTGTAAAGATTTGGTCATGACTCCATGTGGTAAGCTTGGTAGTAGCAGTATTTGTACAAGTCGAACTCCGTCACTACTTCGATGGGTCTAGTGATTGACAGTGGTGGACATCGTATGCTTTACGCACTGAGTGAGAGATGTAAGGATGGTTGTTATGGTTGACTTGTTTGCCATCATAATGACATGCACACCCCCACCCCCGTTATCTTTACACCATCTGTTCAATGGCACCTTGGAGTATTGTACGGTATGTAGTGCTAACTCTTTGGTTGCAGGTCCAGGTTCAGGTATGGTTTAGTATACCTGTTATTGTTCTGTTTAGCTGCTTATCGCTCATACTAGACTTTTTGTCTGACCCAGAGTTTTATGTCTCTTCTTATTACTATGGGTGCTCTCACGAGCAGACTAGAGACAGGTTAGATGGGTATGCACGGGTAGCTCATCCGGAGACGAGAGGGAGGCTTCCACGTATGATATATATAGTATTCTCGCTGTGTTGTTGAAGATCACTACTTGGGCATCAGTAGTGCATCTTCTACTTTAGCTTTCTTTTGTTTTAGAGACAGTAAATTTGGAAAGTTGTAATAAGCTGTATTTGGATTTCCGCTGCTATGTTGGTTTAGTTTCAGCTTATGCACTGTCTCGCCTGTTTTATGTCAAGATTTTGTTATTATTATATTTTGTTCCATGCGTTGTGAGACATTCTACAGATTCCTTGTTAGTTCATTCTCTTCTTTCCTTTCTTTGGTGACCGTTCCGTGCTAGTCGGGCATGTGTACAGTGCACCTTCGGAAGAAATGCAGGCTAGTGTGGGGCGGGCTGTCACACCTCCTCCCCTTCAAACAACAAAAAGTAAGTTTTTATTATATTTTCTTTTAGGTAATTAATCTAGAATAAAAATGCAATTTTTATTTGTTTATCAGTAGAATAAAAATGCGATCTTTATATGTTTACCATTGGAAAAAAAATGATTTTTATTTATAAGATTAGAATATAAAAATGGGATTTTTATTTATAAAATGATATGATTTTTATATATAAAAAGACTTGATTTTTTATATATAAAAAGATTTGGTTTTTATTTAAAAAAGGATTTGATTTTTATTTATAAAAAGATTTGTTTTTTATTTGTAAAAAGATTTGATTTTTATTTATAAAATGTTTTGATTTTTATTTATAAAAAGATCCGACTTTTATTTATAAAAAGATTTAATTTTTAATTACACAAAGATATGATTTTTAATTATATAAAATTAGGATTTATATATATATAGAAGTATTACAAAACATAATTTTATATAAGCAAAGCGTTATAAAAAATATGATTTTTAGCATTATAAAAATATGGTTTTTATTATATGAATATTAATATAAAAATGCGATATTTATATATTTTGTAGCGAAATATAAATTTGATATATATATATATATGATAGCTAGATAAAAATGTGATTATATATATATATATATATATATTAGCGATATAAAAATGTGATTTTTAAAATGTAAACATCGCATTAAAAATGTGATTTTTAATATAAATTACGTGAAACAGATTGCGTTGGAATTTCGGGAAAATCCAAACTGTTCAGAAATTCAAAAATAAAACTGGCAGAGTGGATCCCAAAAGTTAGAACTTCTCACTCTAATTTTATTTTCTAGTTAAATATATATACTAGGATGCAGACAGTGCTTAGAAGCACCCAACACCTTTTATTGAAACCATGGATGTTTGGTTGTTTGTTTTGATTGATAAATTGGTTGGATTTGATTTGGGAAGTAAATTGAATTGATTGAATTTGATTTGTGTATGGCGCGAGTCATTTTTAGGCTAGGGATAAGGCTAGACCTTATTCCGGTTCTAGTATTGCGCCGTTATGCTGCCGAAATTTTCTAAAATAAAATATGTTAGTTAAAAATAACATTTTTAATGTGTATATGAACTATTAAAAAAATTCATGCGTTGTATAAAATATTTGAACAATAAAAATATCATTTTTATTGTATAAATGAACTATTAAAAATATTCATGTGTTGAAATAAATATTTTATCGTTAAAAATATAATTTTTAATGTGTATATGAATGAAAACAAATATTCATTTACGAATCGGATGATTCGTTTATGTACACCCATTTGACTGACATTGATTGGGACGATATATTTTACACATCGCCCAACTGCACAAATAAAATCTGTGTGTGTTGATTGAAACCCCACACGGGTATTGGGATGATATTTGACGTACTCTAATCCCAATTGTTCAATTGTATGTCAATCAATAGGTTGACAGACTATTGTAAGCGTTAGTTATTTATATTTAATGCTTATGCAGTTGCGTAAAACACTCTGGATGATGGTTGCCTGTGTTCGATTACTGTTGTGTACATGTGTGTATGAAGTCCATATAAATAAGATTATATGGTAATTGACTGTGTCTGATTCCAATTCGGAAAGGATGAATATTTTAAATTAATGAATAGTTTAAAATAACAAATGATGAATATTTTAAAATAACTAATATTCTAAAATAATATTCAGTAATGGATCAAAATATGATGTCCGATTTGGGATGGACACGAAAATATTGAAAAATATGAAGTCGTGTTGATTAGATATGCGCCATTTTGACGAGAACGATATTTATATCAATTTTATTCATTTTTATAATGAATATAGAAAAGGAAGTGATTTCAAAATCTAATGTTTTGAAAATATTATCTTTTATATATTATAACGGTAAGGAGTATTCAGTTTTGATTTAAAATTGAAAATGAAGTTAGAATCATTTTAAAACGAATTTATAAATGATTTATAAAATATGATTTAAATGGAAATCGATGAAATATATATAATATATATTATATATATTTAATGGCCTAAATAGAACGCATCGCGTAGCGACCGTTCGCGAATTTCGACCATTGACTTCGAATTGAGATTACGGGAGATCCGACCGTCGGATTCTCCTAAAACCAGAACCATTAGGTTCATATCAAAAAGAGCTTTCCAATGAATATATGAGATTTGAAATCTAACGGTTGGATTTGGAATTATGTCCAAATCAAATTTGGAAAAGGTCAATGTAAGTGCAGTTCGATGATCGTTTATGGAGATCAATTGAAAGGGCCTTGATAAAATTATTAATAATATTAATAATTTGTGTAAAATCATAATAAATGATTTGGAAAGAATTGAGATGAAAAATTCCATATTTTTAAAGATAAAAATATATTTTTATCAAAATGAACTAGTTATTTACTAGATTTGAAATTCAATAATTTTTAAATAAAATAAATTGGATTTGTGAATGGTTTTAATATAACCAGAAATTTCCAATGAACAAATTGGAATGGATTTGGAATGGTATTAATCTTCGTTATATTTCGATATTGGATTCCTTAATTATACGGCTATTGTTGTAGATATTTGGAAGATATATTTTATATCGCTATTTTTAATATGATATTTGTTGGTTTCAGAATTTGATATTGAATATAAGCCGATATAATTTCTATTCAGAGCCTTGTATTTAATATCAAATTTGGATTTTGGGTTTGTCGTGAATGGTGTTTTTCAATAACAATGTTCTTGAACCCCGTGTGAAAATAATAAATATTTTAATTAAGATTATTAGAGTTTCCAATTATATTTATTTATTGGAATAAAATAGAATGTGAATTGGGTTTATTGTGATCTGTGTTTTTAACGACATTTGTTCTTTAACCCGATTAACAGTGAAATGAGATTTGGAATTTATAAATCTTTTAATTAAGATTAATGGGATTTTCCAAAGTAAAGTTTTCTAGTTTAATATATTAAATTAGAATAGAATGGAATTTTATTTGGTAATAATCGAAGTGAGCTTCTATGGAGGAAGACTATTACTATATATGGAATTTAAAAAGGCTTTGCCGTTATTCCATTTATATTATTAGTCAGATACGAAAATTGATATCGATTATATATATTGATCTGTTTTCCATGAATATTCCATAATTAATGGAATGAGATTTTGGGTTTATCGTGAACTATATTTTAAATGACATTAGTTCTTTAACCCAGTTAAAGACTGGATTACATGTCTAACATTGTATTTCGAACTGTATGGTTGATCTCTACTGAATATGTATCTGTTTGGTGGTGGAGAATTTATTCTCTTGCTTAACACCCTTCTCTAAGACGTACATGCTTAGAGGTTATATATTGGCAGAAATCAATAGTACGGTGTAGATTGTCAATGCGGCATGTTTGTGTTTCCAAAGTTAAATAATCATTAATATCGATTTTTTAAAAGATTAAAACTAAGTTGAGTTTTAATGAATCTAAAATTAGATTGAAAAGAGAATGTGATAATTTAAATAATCAAATTCGGGAGATGATCGAGAATGGAATAGCACCAGTTTTACTCCAAGCGATAGTTAAATCTTTAATTAGTTTTGAACGTGAAATGGTAATTAAATTTACCGATAACACTGTGGTGTTAGATATGGAGTATTACCAGTTTTTCTCCATGGGATGAATAGGTTGGGATTTGGAAATAAAAGAAATGATTACTTCGGTAAGGTGCGCTAATCCCGACTAGTTGATAAACCTTAATTTGGTTTAGAAATGATATCCAAAGGAAATTTAAACAATTTTTCTTTGATAAAATTAATGGGAACCTTTTCCAAAGGATGTGAATATTTGAATAAAAGAATATTCTAAATTGGAATGAGGCATATGTTGTGTTTGTGTAGCACTTCTTTATTATATGCGCGAGTTATTCGGAAAGGCCGGGTTTATACCCATTCTGAATAACTGATTCGACGATAATTCGACGATGAAAATGATGGTTGAAGACTGGAGGTCTTCACATCGTTTGGATGATTACTGATGTCTTGATTGGGCTGTACACCCAAGACAAGGTAATAAGTGGTGATCGCCCAAATGTACTTAGAGATCGACCGGATATGCGAGGACCTCTCTCCTGTATTGGACATATGGGACGAGGAATAAGGTGCCTCCGGTTTCGTTCAGACCTAGAATGAAAAGACCCAAACTTCCCCGTAAAGGAAAGTACGGATTGAGTTGAGAACACAGCAAATCAGAACACAAACAAAAGAACATTTCATTGCTTATTACAATAATTATATCAGTGTACAAGAATATACCAGAGTATGAATAAATATTATACAATAGAAACAAAACAACGCAATACTTTTTGGAAAAATGAAGTTATAAGACTCAGGTCCCATCATACAATGAATGCAGTCGAGGATAAAATTTTCCCTTATAATAGCCAAATATGCTTGATATGCGAAATTTCATCTTCTATAAGTGAAGAAATCAGCTTCAAATATAAATGTGTCAATCATAGGTGGCGTAGGTACCATTATATTATGTCGCCATATATATATATATATACACACACACACACAACTAAAACCGAATATTGCGTTTTGCAAATTGGGTTTACATTTATGAACCAAGGCAAGCGATCGTCCTTACCGATTCGAGACTCTCTAGCTCGAGCCTCAGGATACAGCCGCGATCGTACCTGCGGCTAGCGAGAGGGCCGGTCATCCGTTGATGATTGGCAATACCATAAACTTTATGTTATTCTTCCCTATGGGGCATAAAATAATCTGGTCAGTATATCGACTAGAACATCGATCGATACCATAGTGACTGATATGTCCGAGGCGCCTCTCTATCCATCAAGTAACAAGCAACATCCACATGAGTAAACAGTCTGGGCTCCATACCATAACGTTACTCCTAGCTAGAAACTAACATATGTGCATTTCCCTGAAGTCCTCATCTGGTTTCTAGTTCATACCGGGGTGTGAAGCTCGCGAAGTAATGCTATACACAAAGCTATGCCTAAATAAGCTGTTCTTTGATCATCAACCACAAGGCTCTACTTTTCAACAAAATCCTTGATCATTTGCATCTTAGCATGCCACATTGTCAGTCCATACCATACCACTGATTTCTGCCAATATATAACCTCTAAGCTCGTATGTCTCAAAGAAGAGTGTTAAGCAAGAGAATAAATTCTCCGCCACCAAACAGATATATATTTAACAGAGATCAATGGACACAACATACAAGAATACAATGTCAGACATACCATCCATTTACAAGTCCATTCTGGGTCTGAATGAAACCGGAGGCAACTTATTCCTCGTCCCATATGTCCAATACAGGAGAGAGGTCCTCGCATATCCATCGATTTCCAAGTACGTTTGGACAATCACCATTATTACCTTGTCTTGGGTGTACGACCCAAGCAAGACATCAGTAATTAACCAAACGATGTGAAGAACTCTGGTCTTCAACCGCCGTCTTCATCTTCAACTCTTGGACGTCGTATTAATTATTCAGAATGGGTTAAACCTAGTCTTTCCGAATAATTCGCGTATTTTATAATCAAGTGCTATAAAAACACATCATACACCTCATTCCAATTCAGAATATTCTTTTAATAAAATATTCACATTAATAGGGAAAGGTTCCCATTAATTTTATCAAAGATGAATTCTTTCAAATTTATTCTTCAATCTCCCTTTTGATATCGATTTCAAAAGATTTTATTAACTAGTCGCGATTATCAAAACTTACCGAAGTAATCATTTATATTTGTTATCTCAATCCCAACCTATTCATCCCATGGAGTAAAACAAATAGCACTCCATACCTAAAACCCACAGTGTTATTGGTAAATTTAATTACCATTTCACGTTTAAATCTAATTAAAAAATTAAACTATCGCCTGGAGTAAAACTGGTGGTACTCCATTTTCGATTATTTCAAGTATTCGATAAATTTAATTATCTTATTCCATTCAATCTAATTAAGAATTTATTAAAACACCAATTTGGTTTTAATATTAAAAATCATTACTTTATGATTAATCAAATTTAGGAAATTAATCTTTATCATTAACTGGGTTAAAGAACTAATGTCATTTAAACCACAATTCACGATAAACCCAAATCATCTTCCATTAACTATGGAATCTTCACGGAAATCAGATCAATATATAATCGATATAAATTTCTGTATCAGACTAATAATATAAATGGAATAACGGCAAACCCTTTTAAATTCCATATATAGTAACGGTCTTCATTCACAGAAGCTTATCTCGATTATTATTAAATCAAATTCCCTTCAATTCCTATTTATTCTATTATATTGAAAAACTTTACTTTGGAGAAATTTCCATTTAAATCTTAATAAAAGATTTATAAATTCCATTTAAATCCTTATAAAAGATTTATAAATTCCAAATTATATTTCCACTGTTAATTGGGATTAAAGAACAAATGTCATTTAAAACGTAGTTCACGATAAACGCACAATCAACTTTCATTTCAATTCTAATTAAACATTAATTATTTAGTAAACTTCTCTAAATCCTAATTAAAAGATTCATTCTTTTCACACGGGGTTTAAGAACAGTGTTTATTAAGACACCATTCACGACAAAACCAAAATCCAATTTATTTTATTTAGTTCCAATTAAATATTAATTAATTGGAAAACTTCATTAAATCTTAATTAAAGATTTATGCTTTTCTCAACAAGGTTTAAGAACAGTGTTATTGAAGACACCATTCACGACAAAACCCAAAATCCAATTTATTTATTTTAACACATTAGAAAGATATATTTAATAACTAGTTCATTTCGATAAAAATATATTTTCAAATATGGAATTTTTCGTACAAAATCTTTCTAAATCACTTATTATGATTTTACATAATTTTTCCATATTTTTAATAATTTTATTGAGGCCTTTACAGTCAGTTTCCAATAATGGCCACCGAACTGCATCCATAACGACCTTTTCAAATTTGATTTCGACATAATTCCAAATTCAACCGTTAGATTTTAAACTTCTTATATTCATTGAAAAGATTTTTTCGATACGAACCCAATGGTTCTGATTTTAGGAGAATCCGAAGGTCGGATCTCCCGTTACATCAATTTGAAGTTAATGGTCGAAATTCGTGAACAGTCGATTTCATATAAAACGTTTAGGCATTAAATATATATAATATATATATTATATATATTTCGTCGATTTCCATTTAAAACGTATTCATAAATCATTTATAAATTCGTTTTAAAACGATTCCAACTTTATTTTCAATTTTAAATCGAAATTGAATATTCTATCTTTTTGTCATATTAAAATGATAATATTTTCAAAATATTAAAATTTGAAATCGCTTCGTTTCGATATTCATTATAAAGTGAATAACTCGATTGATAAAAAAGACGTTTAACCACATAATTATTATTTTTTGTTATTCCAAATTTTTTTTCAACACATGAATATTTTATATGGTTTATACATTCAATAAAAATGATATTTTTATTGTTTAAAAATTTTATTCAACACATAAATATTTTATATGGTTTATACATTCAATAAAAATGAAATTTTTATTGTTCAAAATTTTTATTCAACTCATAAATATTTTATATGGTTTATATATTCAATAAAAATGATATTTTTATTGTTCAAAAAATTTATTATCATTAACTTGTTAAAGTTGACATCTTTAATGTACAAAAATATAATTCAACAAATGATTATTTTATTTTCATTAACATGTTAAAAGGTGACATTTTTAATGGACAAAAATATTATTCAACAAATGATTATTTTATTTTCATTAACATGTTAAAGGTAACATTTTAATGGACAAAAATATAATTCAACAAATGATTATTTTATTTTCATTAACATGTTAAAGATAACATTTTTAATATACAAAAATATAATATAACAAATGATTATTTTATTTTCATTAACATGTTAAAGGTAACATTTTTAATGTACAAAAATATAATTCAACAAATGATTATTTAATTTTCATTAACATGTTAAAGATAACATTTTTTTCTAACAAAAATGTATTTTCACACATGTTTCTTTTTTTTGTTCATACAATAAAAATGTGATTTTTATTGTTAAAACATTTTATTTTAAAATATCCTTTATTTTAAAAGATTATTTATTTTAAAAATATTCTTTATTTTAAAATATTCTTTAATTCTGAATCCGAATGCGACTCAATCAATTACCATATAATTTCAGTTATATGGATTTCATACATTGCATATATTCAACAATAATGATAAATAATCATTAAACAGTCCATTCACAACCATAGTAAATTTCACAACTGTGTGAGCATTAAAATAAATAAATAATGCTCATCACAGCCTGTCAATCCATCGATTGACATATAATTAAATATTGGGACTAGTGAATGTCAAATATCATCCCAATATCCGAGTGGGGCTTTCAAACAACAATAGTTTGTTTAAATAAATCACTGGTTAATAAATTTAACCAATTCTAATTCGGTTTGAATTATTTTCTATTTAGCTAATTTTCACTGTTCAAATTATAAATGAATATTTATAATTTAATTTCAACAACCATATTTATGTTAACATTATTTTTAATATATTAAACATTTCAACATCACAAAACAACACACAATACATACCAAATAAACAACCATGGTTTCCACAGTAAATAGTGTCGGGTGCTACTATCTTAGCATATATTTAACTGTAAA
Organism: Allium sativum; assembly: GCA_030737875.1. Classification (NCBI taxonomy): domain Eukaryota; kingdom Viridiplantae; phylum Streptophyta; class Magnoliopsida; order Asparagales; family Amaryllidaceae; genus Allium; species Allium sativum. The sequence goes on along the minus strand of CM060912.1, from coordinate 23,085,136 downwards.
GTAATTTTAGTGAGAAAGAGTTCTCACTTTTGGTTTCCACTCCGCCGGTTTTATTTATGAATTTCTGAACAGCTTGGATTTGCCCGAAATTCCAATGCAACCCTTTTAACATTGTTCATAGTAAAAATCGCATTTTTAATATGATGTTTATATATTTAAAAATCGCATCTTTAACCTTTTCTATATATATTAAAAATCATATTTTAATTCCAATGCTATTTCATAATAAAAAATCACAAATTTATTAAAAGCTATATATAGAATAAAAATCACATTTTTATATTGCTATCTTTATATAAAAAAATCATATTTTTATTTATGTTATGTATATATAAAAATCATATCTTACTTTTTTATATTGCTATTTTTCTTGCAAATTTTATTTTAAAACCAATGCTAATTTTATTTCAAAAACAATGCAATTTTACTTCAAAAACAATGCAAATTTATATTTTAAAAACAATGCAAATTTATATTTTAAAATTTCAGATTTATATTTTAAAATTTCAGATTTATGTTTTAAAATTTCAGATTTATATTTTAAAATTTCAAATTTAATACAATGTTTTTTTTATCGTAAATGGCATTTGTTTAAAAAGATAATTAACTAAAATAACATCATCACCTTCTTCTGTGAACACTCCAGGCCATCGTCATTTTACTGAAACCATCGTCGGGTTTAGGGTTCCGGCACCGCACCAAAAACCAAGGCGCCAGCCTTCGATCCGACATCGCCACGTGAAGTGCCTCAGCTTGCTCCTCCTTCGCCTAAGGTGTGGGCCCACTCGCCGCCATCTAGGGGTCACAAATTGACCGTGAATGCGCTCAGTTCCCAATCCTCTCAGTTAAATTTGATCATGATCGTTGGCAGTATACATCTCTTTGAGCTCTTCGATCTTCGCGTTGAAACCACCTTGAATTTGCGAGTGGATTTGGAGATTTTAGGGGATTTGTTCTGAAGCATCGCGGCCATTTATTTCCTCTTGGTGGTGGCTGAAATGTTATTGAAATTAGGGTTTTGGTTTGAGAAATAAATATATATATCATATTTTATTATTATTTAATTCATACATTAAGTGTTTAACGCTCCGAACCCCAAATGAGTCCCAATGACTGACACCCCTAGCTGAATACCCCCATTCCGGACACAATGGGATATATTCGTAAGCCAATTCGAATGTTTTGATTATTTTTTATCAAAATTAAAATATAAATCAATGTATATTGAATTTAAACATACATTTTAATTTACTAGGCAACATAACGACTCCAAAAATTATAGAAAAATTATATCTAGCTTTGTTTTGACGATACAGTCCTAACAAAACTAAATTTGTCGAATTTGGAGACCGTTTGAAAAACGGTCAGTTTCAAACTGAAATTACCAAACGCGTTTACATTTACTACGCTCACATATTAATTTCAAAAATTATGAAAATTGGAATCTAGCAATATTTTGACATTCCGGATCCAATAAAAGTAGTTTCGTCGAAAATGAAGGTCGTTTGTAAAATGGCTATATATTATATTAAAATATATATATAAATTCCATAGCGACTATTCTGAATTTTAAACTGGACATAACTTTTTATTTCCGTTATGAAATCTAGATTTTTCACATTCGATGGAAAGATATTTTCAAACAGATTCAAATATTTCTTGTTTCACTGAAATCCAATTTATTTTGAATCATGTACATTCATTTGAAATTTGAAATCAAATTTTCAAACTGTTGTGCCATTTCAGGCTCAGACAGACGATATGATATAGTGGACTAATACGTATTTATTGGTAACAATCCCATTAAATACCATATTGTTTCGCTTCATCCACAACATATATAAAGACTGTTTAAATAATTTAAGCAATAATGAACTACTTAAACTCTTCCACTTAGTTGACCTGAAGATAAAGAAACATTCTTCAGCGAAAGCATTTGCAGGTGCATGAAAACCAAAATTAGTAAGGAGAACAGACCAGATGTCATGCGTGTAAACACACTCAAAGAATAGGTGAGATATTGTTTCAGCATGCGAAGCACAAAACACGCAAGCATCACCAGTAATAATTCCACTAAACTTAAGCTTGCTCTTCGTAAGGATGCCATTACATAATACTCTCCAAAGAAATTTGGGCATGTGTTGAGAAGTCCATACCCTTGTATGCCAAGGAAAATTACCATTATCATTATTTAACACTAATCTAACATAAACTCCATGAATTGAATGTCTCTTTCCACTCCATAGCACGTGGTGATTATCATCAGGAAGAGGAAGACAAAGCAACCTTTTCCAAACATTACATACCAAAGTCGAGCTACTGTATGGAAGAGAAAGAGAACCATTCACACACATACTAGCTAAAGAAGCACCTTCATTAGTACCAGTCATGAATCTAGTACTGAAATCAATAACATCAGCAAGAATAGTATTAGTGGATGACCATGGATCGAACCAAAAAGACACATTATGGCTGAACTTCAGTCCAACTTGAATCAATGGAAGAAATAAGGACCTATGCTGTAATAAGTTTCTCCATGTCCAGCTACAATCGAACAGAGCTTCCATTTTCCAGAACTGATGGTCTTTTATAAGATTAATTCTACACCAAGACGACCAAATATTGTTATCCACATTAAACAGTTTATCAAGTTGAACAGCAATGGCACCCAAACCTCCAGAAAAAACTGATCTGCACACTTTTGAAAATGAGACTGGAATTAATTTTTTGGAATAGGGGTTACCATGCCAAAGGAAGTGGTTCAAAGCTGAAGAAATCATACTAATGAGTATGCACAACAAGATGAAGAGTCTTGCATAATAAATACTCATAGATAGTGCCACTAACTTCACAATAACTAGTCTTCCCGCCATCGAAAACTTAGAGACAGGCCAGCTAGCTAACTTCAAAGTTATTCTTTCAAAAAGAGGAAAACAAAGAGTGGAAGACGGCTTGGAAGCATACAATGGAATTCCCAAGTAGCTTTCATTTTCAAGAAATGGAGATAACCCCGACAGTTCATATATGGACTCCCTGACCATATCATTAACTCCACCAATCCGTAACTTAGATTTGGTAACATTAATCGACAAACCCGTCAGTGCACTAAATTCCTGAAGAACACCCTGAATTCCAAAAATAGATTTACTGTTTGGCTTAGTAAACAGTAATAGGTCGTCTGCAAAAAGGAGAGAAACAATGCCAGTCCTCCTACAATATGGATGGAAATCTATACGCTTTGCATGAACAACGAACCTCGCCAAAGAAGTAAAAAATTCCATCATGCAAGCAAATAAATACGGAGAAATCGGGTCTCCTTGCCTAAGACCTTTCCTAGCTTTGAAGAAACTAAAAGTAGAGCCATTCAGAGATAAGGAGTAATGAACCGTAGATATGCACGTGTAAATTCAACACAGGAACAGTAATGGGAAATTCATCTTAAACAGGATAAAATTACAGAATCCCACCCGATTGTATCATAAGATTTTTGAATATCTAATTTAAGAACACATCTCAGGGATATGGACGCTCTATTGTACCCCTTAATCAGTTCATTAACCAATAAAATGTTATCTGCAATGTCCCTATCAGGAAGAAAATCACACTGTTTGGGGGAGATGATCTTAGAAATAGCACATTTCATCCTACTTGCCATAATCTTAGATATGCATTTGCAAATAACATTATAGCATGCAATCGGACGGAACTGAGAAACAGAGGACGACATAGCAGCCTTCGGAATTAATGCTAATCTTGTTGCATTTATTCCACGTATCATTTTACTATGAGAAAAAAAAGTTTTTAACTGCATTGATAACATCCGTACCTATCATTTGCCAGCAAACTTTATAAAAGTGTGCTTAAATCCATCCGGACCCGGCGAGCTAGTAGACTTCATAGAAAAGATAGCAGTCTTAATGTCCTCTCTAGTAATTTCACGTACAAGATCTACCTTATGCTCATTAGAGATGGCTGGGAATTGATAATCGGCAAAGTCAATCAGGCAGACATGTGAAGAAGAGGGGCACCCAAGAATGGAAGTAAAGTATCGCAGGAAAGCCTCTTGAATATCATCTGGATTATCATACAAAGTTCCTTCAATGTTGGAAATAGAGGTAATATTAGAAGTAGATTGTCTAATCTACAGAGCTTTGTGAAAAGTAGCCGTGTTTTTATCTCCAAACAACCGCCATTCACACTTTAATTTCTGCTTTGCCATCTTTACCTCATCTAATTTAGCGTTTTAAGATCAGTAGAAAGTTCATTTTCACTAGCTGACAATGTCTCTATTTGCAAAACATCTTGGCATATAAGCAATTCATTCTGAATCTTGAATAATTCTTCTCTGATAGAGTTGGATAGATTGCTCCCATTTCCAAAATTCACCTTTGCCCACTGCTTCAGCACTGCCTTTAATTTCTTAAGCTTTTCCTGTAAAACAAACATAGGGTTACCACGAACATTAGATATCCAACAGTCATTCACAATAGGAAAAAATTGTGGATGGTCAGCCCAGTTATTAAAAAATGAAAATGAAGATTGTTTTCTCATGGATTCCTTGCCCCAGTCCAGCACCAGTTGTAAAGATTTGATTTTTATTTATAAAAAGATTTAATTTTTATTTATAAAAAGATTTGACTTTTATTTAAAAAAAGATTTGAATTTCATTTATAAAAAGATTTGATTTTTAATTATATAAAATTAGGATATATATATAAGTATTATAAAAATATGATTTTTAAATAAGCAAAGCGTTATAAAAATTATGATTTTTAGCATTATAAAAATATGGTTTTTATTATATGAATAGCAATATAAAAATGTGATTTTTATATATGTTGTAACGAAATAAAAATTCGATTTTTATATATATGATAGCTAGATAAAAATGTGATATATATATATATATATATTAGCGATATAAAATGTGATTTTCAAAATGAAAACATCGCATTAAAAATGTGATTTTTAATATAAATTACGTGAAATAGACTGCGTTGGAATTTCGAGAAAATCCAAACTATTCAGAAATTCAGAAATAACACGGGCAGAGTGGATCCCAAAGGTGAGAACTTCTCACTCTAATTTTATTTTCTAGTTATATATATATATATATATATATATATATATATATATATACTGGGATACAAACGATGCTTAGAAGCACCTGACACCTTTGATTGAAACCATGGATGTTTGGTTGTTTGTTTTGATTGATAAATTGGTTGGATTTGATTTGGGAAGTAAATTAAATTGATTGAATTTGGTTTGTATATGGCGCGAGTCATTTTTAGGCAAGGGATAAGCTTAGACCTTATTCCAGTTCTAGTATCGCACTGTTATGCTGCGGAAATTTTCTAAAATAAAATGTGTTAGATAAAAATAACATTTTTAATGTGTATATGAACTATTAAAAATATTCGTGCATTGAATAAAATATTTGAATAATAAAAATATCATTTTTATTGTATAAATGAACTATTAAAAATATTCATGTGTTGAAAAAAGTATTTTATCATTAAAAATATATTTTTTAACGTGTATATGAATGAAAATAAATACTCATTTATGAATCGGACGATTCGTTTATATACACCCATTTGACTGATATTGATTGGGACGATATATTTTACACATCGCCCAACTGCACAAATAAAATCTGTGTGTGTTGATTGAAACCCCACACGGGTATTGGGATGATATTTGACGTACACTAATCCCAATTGTTCAGCTGTATGTCAATCGATAGGTTGACAGACTGTTGTAAGCGTTAATTATTCATATTTAATGCTTATGCAGTTGTGTAATGCACTCTGGGTGATGGTTGAATGTGTTTGATTATTGTTGTGTACATGTGTGTATGAAATCCATATAAATAAAATTATATGGTAATTGACTGCGTCTGATTCCAATTCGGAAAGAACGAATATTTTAAAATAACAAATATTTTAAAATAATAAATGATGAATATTTTAAAATAACTAATATTTTAAAATAATATTCAGTAATGGATCAAAATATGATTTTGGTGTCCACTATGGGATGGACACGAAAATATTGAAAAATATGAAGCCGTGTTGATTAGATATGCGCCATTTTAACGCAAATGATATTTATATCGATTTTATTCATTTTTAGAATAAATATCGAAATGGAAGTGATTTCAAAATCTAATGTTTTGAAAATATTATCATTTATATATTATAATGATAAGGAGTATTCAATTTTGATTTAAAATTGAAAATGAAGTTAGAATCATTTTAAAACGAATTTATAAATGATTTATAAATAACGATTTAAATGGAAATCGATGAAACATATATAATATATATATTATATATCTTTAATGGCCTGAATAGAACGTGCCGCGCCGCGACCGTTCGCGAATTTCAATCATCGACTTCGAATTGAGATTACGGGAGATCCAACCATCGGATTCTCCTAAACCTAGAGCCCTGGGTTCGTATCGAAAAGAGCTTTCCAATGAATATAAGAGATTTAAAATCTAATGGTTGGATTTGGAATTATGTCCAAATTGAATTTGAAAAGGTCGATGTAAGTGTAGTTCGATGATCGTTTATGGAAATTGACTGAAAGGGCATTAATCAAATTATTAAAAATATTAATAATTTATGTAAAATCATAATAAATGATTTGGAAAGAAGTGGGATGAAAAATTCCACGTTTGTAAAGTTAAAAATATATTTTTATCAAAATGAACTAGTTATTAACTAGATTTGAAATTCAATAATTTTAAAATAAAGTAATCGGATTTGTGAATGGTTTTAATATGACTAGAAATTTCCAATGAACAAATTGGAATGGATTTGGAATGGAGATATTCTTCGGAATATTTCGATACTGAATTCCTTGATTATACGGGTATTGTTATGGAAATTTGGAAGATATATTTTATATCTCTATTTCCAATACAGATATTTGTTGGTTTCAAATTTTGATATTGAATATAAGCCAATATAATTTCTATTCAGAGCCTTGTATTTAATATCAAATTGGATTTCGGGTTTGTCGTGAATGGTGGTTTTCATTAACACTATTCTTGAACCCCGTGTGAAAAGAGTAAATCTTTTAATTAAGATTATTAGAGTTTCCAAGTATATTTAATAATTGGAATAAAATGGAATGTGAATTGGGTTTATTGTGAACTGTGTTTTTAACGACATTTGTTCTTTAACCCGATTAACAATGAAATGAGATTTGGAATTAATTAATCTTTTAATTAAGATTAATATGATTTTCCAAAGTAAAGTTTCCCAGTTTAATATATTAAATTGGAATAGAATGGAATTCGATTTGGTAAAAATCGAGGTGAGCTTCTGTGGAGGAAGACTGTTACTATATATGAAATTTAAAAAGGCTTTACCGTTATTCCATTTATATTATTAGTCGGATACGGAAATTAATATTGATTATATATATTGATCTGTTTTCCGTGATTAATGGAATGAGATTTTGGGTTTATCGTGAACTGTGTTTTAAATGGCATTAGTTCTTTAACCCAGTTAAAGACAGGATTACATGTCTAACATTGTATTTCGAACTATATGGTTGATCTCTGCTAAATATATATCTGTTTGGTGGCAGAGAATTTATTCTCTTGTTTAACACCCTTCTCTAAGATGTACGAGCTTAGAGGTTATATATCGGCAGAAATCAATAGTATGGTGTAGATTGTCGATGCGGCATGTTTGTGTTTCCATAGTTAAATAACCATTAATATTGATTTTTGGGAAAATTTAAAATAAGTGGAGTTTTAATGAATCTTTAATTAGATTGAAAAGAGAATGTGATAATTCAAATTATCAAATTCGGGAAATGATCGAGAATGGAATAGCACCAGTTTTACTTCAAGCGGTAGTTAAATCTTTAATTAGATTTGAACGTGAAATGGTAATTATATTTACCGATAACACCGTGGTGTTAGATATAGAGTATTACCAGTTTTGCTCCATGGGATGAATAGGTTAGGATTGGAAAATAAAAGAAATGATTACTTTAGTAAGGTGCGCTAATCCCGACTAGTTAATAAACCTTAATTTGGTTTAGAAATGATATCCGAAGGAAGATTAAAGAATAAATTTAGAGAATTTATCTTTGATAAAATTAATGGAAACCTTTCCCAAACGATGTGAATATTTGAATAAAAGAATATTATGAATTGGAATGGGGGCGTATATTGTGTTTGTGTAGCACTTGTTTATTATATACGCGAGTTATTCTGAAAGACCAGGTTTATACCCATTCTGAATAACTAATTCGACGATAAGTCGACGATGAAGACAATGGTTGAAGACCGAAGGTCTTCACATCATTTGAATGATTACTGATGTCTTGATTGGGCTATACACCCAAGACAAGATAATAAGTGTTGATCATCCAAACACTCTTGGAGATCGACCGGATAGCGAGGACTTCTCTCTTGTATTGGACATATGGGACGAGAAATAAGGCGCCTCCGATTTCGTTCAGACCAGAATCAACTAGTAAGTGGATGTTTGTCTGACATTGGATTTTATTCTATGTTGATTGATCTCTATTAAATATATATCTATTTGGTGGCAGAGAATTTATTCTCTTGCTTGACACCCTTCTCTTAGACGTATGATCTCAGAGGTTATATATCGATAGACATCAGTCGAATGGCGTGAATTTCATGTGCGACATGCTGAGATGCGAATGATCAAGGATTCTATTGAAAAGCAGAGCCTTGTGGTTGATGATCAAAGCACGGCCTTAAAGGGCATAGCTTTGTGTATAGCGTTTATTCGCTAACCTCACACCCCGGTGTTAACCAGAAATGGGAGAGGCCTACAGGGAGGACATGCGTTTCTTTCTCGCTAGGAGTAGTGTCATGGTATGGAGCCCAGACATTTTTACTTGTGTGGACAATGGAAAGTGAGGCGCCTCGGATATATCGGTCACTAAGGGGCCGATGGATGATATGGTCAGCATACTGACCATATTTACACACCATAGGGATGGGAAACGTATTTTTCAGGAATTACCAATCCTCAAACATAAGAGAGGACCGACCCTGAAGATCCAAGGTGCAGTTGCAGCATATCCTAAGGCTCGGGCTAGAGAATCTCTAATTCGGTAAGGACGATCCCTTGCCTTGGTTCATGATGGAAATCCAACTTCCAATACGTGAAATTTCGGTTTTGATTGTAGAGTCTAGTATGGTGACATAGTGGGATGGGGCACTATGTCGTTTATGATTGATACATTTATATTTGAAATTGTTTTATACACTATGCACTTATAATATTATCAAATGATTTGTTTTAACATACCAAGCATGTTTGGCAATTATAACGAAAAACTCTATCCTCCGACTTGCGTTGCATTATGTGATGGGACCTGAGTCTTATTATAGCTTCATTTTTCCAAAAAGCATTGCCCTGTTTATTCTATGCACTGGTATTCTTGGGAGGAAACCCGTTCCATGTTATACAGCGTGGTCCCTTGATTTACTCTCTTTTAAAGTAAAGATTTAATAACTGTTTTAGTTCTCACACCATTCACATGACTGATCTGGAGTTTATTATTTTAACCTAAACTCTAGGTGCCCCTATTTTCCACACGGGCAGCTAGTAGTTTTGGTTTTGCAGATATTATATTCACAGGATCCTGGTTTACAACTGAAGCTATACTCGGAACACTCTGTATCTGTGTATTTCTTTCAGTTGTGTTTTGTATTATTTTCCGCTGCATTGTAATTTGTAATTCTCTGATATTTATCAAATGTGTATTATTTGTTCATACTCTGTATATTCTTGTACTCTGATGTAAATCGTTGTAACAGCAATGAAATGTTTTTTTGTTTGTGTTCTGATTTGTCATGTTCTCAACTCAATCCGGACTTTCCTTCACATGGAAGTTTGGGTCGTTTCAATATATGTCATAAATTTATTTGGATAAGCACCAAATAATCTTTGCCTTAATCATTCAACAAATATAGCAACCAATATCTCTCCATAAAATCCAGCAACAAATCTCTCCATAAAATCTAACAATAAATCTCTCCACAAAAAATGTAAGATTATTTGTTACCCAAAATTGTGATTTGCATATCACCAATTTCAACACTCCACCTTGATACCAAATCACAACATTTCCTCCACTCAAAACCAGTCAACTTAGCTCTCACTTTCAACCTTCTTTTCTCAGTTAACATCATTACAAACCTCCACCATCGCTACTAATGATGCACCTCCCTTATCCGTGCACCATGCCAATAGCGATCTTGAAAAGAGTTCGTAATACCACAAAGACCTCCATCTCGTCTTTATGGATTTCATAACTCGACATCCGTCTTCCGCTTGACATGATCTCTTCATCACCGGGATCCCTTGAGCATCATCAACATCTAGACCCTTGTCGATATCATGATCCTCCACCTTAGGACCATCAACAATGACTATATTAACCTTTCCACCTTGCGTGGACTAGGTTCTTCAACCGTCACCCGCCTTCTATTGTTAACCACCGAACCGACCAAACTATATAGGTTTCCCTCCTCCAAAACTCCTCGCATTATCACACGACCACCCTTCTTCACTCTCAAAACTCCAACTCAAGTCTCATAAGTGCAACCACGGCGATCTAATTGACCGAGAGATATGAGGTTATGCGAACAAGTGGATATGTGCCCTACACCGGCCACTTCTCTCACCACTCCATCATGCATCCGAAACCTAACAGCTCCAATTCCACAAATGGGTAGCTCTACTCCATTGGTCGTCTTTTTCATGCCAACACTCTTCTCATATGAAGAAAAACTTTTCATAACACGGCATATATGAAAGCTGGCTCCTGAATCCATCTTCCAAGGCTCCACAACACTAGATAGGACATCACATGAATAATCGCTTTCGGTACCTTCAACAAAACCTACTTGTGCCAAAACACTATTATTATTACCTTGCGCCTTCTTCTTCTTCTTCATATCTCGTATATATGAATAGCAATCATTGCATTTGTGGCCTTTCTTACCACAATAACGACAAATGATAGCACCTTTATCATTAACACCTTTCTTCTTCCTTCTTGTATCTTTCCTCGAGTCCCTACCATCACCTCTGTTTGAACCGATTTCAACTCCGACCCTTTTCTTCTTAGCTCCTCAGTCAAAAGACTACTTTGAACCCTTTCCAAAGAGATACTTTCATTAGCATTGGAATTACTCAATGAAACAACAAAAGTCTCCCAACTTTCTGAAAGTGAACTCATCAACAAAAGAGCCTGCAACTCATCATCAAAATTGACCTTCATTTTTGCTAATTGATTGATCACATCTTGAAATTCGTTCAAATGCTCTGCAATAGACTTCTCCTCATCCAATCGAAGTTGCACCAACTTTCGAACCAGAAAAGCCTTACGTGTAGTACTCCTAGACTCATACAAAGATACTAATTTGTCCCACAACGCCTTCACGGATTCACAACTAGCCACATGGTGGAATACATAATCATCCAAATATTGGCGAATCAACGCAATTGCCTTTTTGTCCATTTTCTTCAACTTTCCCTCATCCATATTCGAGGGATTCACCCCATCTCCATCTATGGGATCATGCAAATCATTGAGATATAAAATGTCCTCCATCTTCGGCTTCCATATACCGCAATCCTTCCCATATAAAATAGCCATCTTCGAAAACGTCATCATCTTCGACATCGCCAATTTTCAATCCAACAAACACTCCAAGCTATGCGATGATCTGGCTCTGATACCAAATTGTTGGTGTTGTATATAACATTATAACATTGTTGTATACACAATTATATGATTTTTGTTTGATGATAACAACCAAATATATATTGTTATAAATGTGTTTGTAATTGTACTATTTCATATACTACACAACAGATAGGAATATAATTATTTAAATAAAATATAACTATACAGAAATTTAAATATTCACATAGTATTTTATTTAAATATAATATTTTATTACAAACATTCAAGCAGTACAATTTTTTTTAACTCCACTATTTAAATACATCACTGATATACATTTCAATCTATATTTATTTTCATATTCAATATAACACCCATACATTTCACATTCACTCATTTACAATTCCATTCACTCATATACACTTTTACATGCTATTCGTTATTCTATCTTTAGTCTTCAGTCTTCGCAGCATCCTTCAGTCAGTCCAATCTTCATACCTCTCATATACAGAAACACACACACAGTATATGGAACAGAAATAATTTTCAAAATATATGTGAGTATAATTTTTTTTTAAATTTTATTTGCCTCAGATTTCTGGTGTGTTTCTCATCATTTTTCATGACTTAATCTGATTCATCCGTGCCTAGTCAGTTTGTATATGTATATCACTGGGACAGGAAATTTCATCTGATGGCTGCATATATACACGTGTATAGATATACATGTGTGCACTGCCTCGCCAATCAGTGTGCAACTGAGGAGTAGCCACGTGGACCATCTCGACTCAGTGCACAATCAACAGAGGAACAATGCAAGCCAAACATGGTCGAGCACAATACAAAGAACAAAACAGCAAAGACATGTGTTCATGAATATGATACAAGTGCATGCCAAGTCTAAACAAAGTTCAAAAGCAGTTCAAATTTTAACAAACAAGGATGATGCAAGTACACACAGCAACACATAGTTCAAAGTGGTGACCAAAATGGTTCAACAACTTTTAAAATGAAGGCTCAAGTGAAGTATCATAGTAGCATGATAATATGGGACAAAATGGAGCAGTGAACACATGCTCAATTATAGCATGCAAATACATGTTCAAAACAGCAATGCATATGTGCAGTTTACATATAAGGTGCACACAACAATTATGGTACATGAATGGTCATAACAGTAAGGATACAAGTGAAACAAATGATGCATGCTTTAGCATGGTTAAACATGTTCTAATACAAGGTGCATAAGGTCTGTCACAAGATCATGTTCAAAGCAGTAATATAGATATGCTCAAGTGGATCTACACATGTTCAAGAAATCAATCATCAATTCAAACTTGCATGGAGCAATATAAAGAAGGTGATGTACATATGTGAATATAAGGCAGAGCTTGTCTACACAGTTCAACATTATATAGGAGACACAACTTGATCTAGCACATTCAATGATAAATGGAAATGATGGATCAGCAGTAAATTGTTCAACACAAAATAAAGTAAACCAAGGATGTACACTTTGTTGTATATAACGGTGTTGTATACACAATTATATGTTTTTTGTTTGATGATAACAACCAAATAAATATTACTTCAAATGTGTTTGTTACTGTACTGTTATTCTATATCACAGACAGGAATATAATATTTATATTTAAATAAAATACGACTGTATAGAAATTCAAATATTCACACAGTATTTTATTTAAATATAATATTTTATATCAACATTTAAACTGTACATATTTACAACTCCACAAATTTGTACATCTCAAAAATACAATACAGTTTATTTCAATCAATTTCATTATATACAAAGCTCCTCATACATCACTCAATACACTCTGTCACCCAGTTTTCAGTTCCACTCATATACAGATGCTTTTGTATATTTTTATCTGTTATCTTTAGTGTTCTATCTTCACAGCTCAGTCCAGTCATCATGTAACGACCCGGATTTCGCCCGACCCGATCGATCGTGAAATCGACCAAGACCGTTCAAAACCCGAATACGTTAACTCTGCCAATTCTAGTGCGACAAAAATGATGATTTCAACAATGTGTTCTTTTATTTACATAAGAAACTGTGGATAAAGTAAATTCTTTTTATTTCTCTTTAGTTCCTCTTCTTTATTTACACCAAATGTAAATAAATATCCTTTTTATCTAATTCATTCTTAATACATAAACACGTACTTTTTTTCTCTAACTTATTTTCCTCACGAAAAAAATGTACTTTTTCTACTAATTCATTTTTATCACATAAAAATGTACTTTTTCACTAATTCATTTTTATAACATAAAAATGTACTTTTTCTTTAATTCATTTTTATAACATAAAAATGTGAACAAGATTTCATCGCTAACTTTGATCATTTTATCCACACAAGGACTGTGAATAAAATGGTTTCAAAGTCTGTTCTTTTCATTTACATAAAAGCTAATTCTCAAGTTTCAAGTTTGTAACTTTTTATTTACAAAGGAAGTTGTAAATGAAATTCTAATGTCAATTTTGTTCTCTTTTTTTATTTTATTTTTACAAAGAAAAATGTAAATATAATCTAATATCAAGTCTTGCTCATTTTCTATTTACAAAGAAAAATGTAAATAATCACTTTTCATGTTTTCGAGTTTTGTACTTTTTATTTACAAAGGGAATTGCAAATAAAAGAACCATTTTCATGTTTTCTAGTTTGGTACTTATTTATCTAACTCATAAAAATACATCTTTCTTTGATTTACTTTATAACATAAAAATGTGCTTTTTCTTTTATTCATTTTCATAAAACATAAAAATGAACTTTTTCTTTTATGCATTTTTAAAAACATAAAAATGAACTTTTCCTTTGCATTGGAAAATGCAAGTTTTCTACTACTTTTATTTACTTTAGAAAAATGTAAATTCTCTATCTTCTACTTGTATTTGGGAAAGGTAAATTTCTATTTTCCATTTCTTTACATTAGAAAATGTAAATTTCTATTTTTTCTTTACATTAGAAATGTAAGTTCTATTTTTCTTTACATTAGAAATGTAAGTTCTATTTTTCTTTACATTAGAAATGTAAGTTCTATTTTCCTTTACATTAGAAATGTAAATCTTACTAAATGTCACATTTTATCTTTTTTTTAATACAAAAGTAATGTAAGCAAGATCTTAATATTTACATTTCATGTTTTAATCTTTTTATTTACAAAAGTAATGTAAATAAAACATTATCTACAAAAGTAAAATAAATCATTATCTTGTGTTCGCAAATCAAATTTGGTACTTTCACTTTTATTTACAAGAAGTGTAAATAAAATATCAACTAACGTTCGCTAATCTAATTAGGTACTTTCACTTTTATTTACAAAAAGTGTAAATAAAATATCAATTAATTGCAAGTTTTGTATTTTTCTTTTATTTCACATATGAATGTGAACAAAATCCTAAAACCATATTTGTCTCTTTTATTTCATCTACAAATAAATGTAAATAAAACATAGTGTCATGATTACGTTTCTTTTATCATTGATTTCCAAGGGAATGTAGATAAAATAAATGTCAAGTTTTCTAATATCATGTTTCTAATATCAATATTTGATTCATTTCAACTATAATACACAATTTACACCGTTGTGTTAATATAGTTGAGATGACACCAAAAACATACGTCGTTGTGTTAATATAGTTGTGATGACACAATTTACACCGTTGTGTTAATATAGTTGAGATGACACCGAAACTTACATCATGATGTTAACATAGGAAGATGATACCAAAATTACATCGTGATGTGGATATAGAAAAATGACATAAAATTTCATCGTTATGTTATTATAGTGGGAATAAATCAAAGATTTACATCGAAGAAAAATAAAAAGAAAACATCATATTTTCTATGTAAAAAAAAAAATTTGTTAGAGAACGTTACATTAGAATAGAAATCACATTTTTCGCATAAAATGTTACATTAGAATAGAAATTACAACTTTAGTATAAAGTGTGACATTAGCAAAAGAAATAACATTTCTATTTTAAAATGTGGTGTTAGAAAATGTTAGTTAGAAATAAAGATACATTTTTGTTAGAAAATGTTAATTAGAGTAAAGGTACATTTCGTTAGAAAATGTTAAATAGAAATAGTGAAAGACAAAACACATTTTGTTAAATAGGGAATTGGTGAAAAACAAATAAACACCTTTGGTTAATAGGGAATTAGTGGAAAACAAAATATGCATTTTGTTAAATAAGAAAAAGGATGCTTAACCCAAGGTTGGATTGAGTTGTGATGTAAACCTGCCCGGACCCGTCCGGCTGTCCAGTAATCACAACAATACCTATCCAATGTGGGAGGTTAAAGCATATTAAAATTTTCTAAATTTACATTTTATATATGTAAATTACTACAAATATTTAGAGTAAATAAAGTAAAACATAGAAAAAAAAGACATTTATTTACATTAGATAAATAAAAGATTAAATAAAATTATATACCTATGTAATTAAGATTATAAGAATAAGATTTCATTTTTCATTTGTATTTTGAGATGCAAATGAAATTAGAATAAAGATTTTGTTTATTTGTATTTTTAGTGCAAATAAAATATGGAATAAAAATAACACCTTTATTTACATTTTCCTATGTAAATAAAAAGAATAAAAGAACAAAATTTAGTGATAAGCTTTATTTACAATTTTTTTTATGTAAATAAAAGAACAAAATTTTCACATTTTATTAATATAAAGAGAAAGAACAGAATTTTCACATTTTGTTAATTTAAAAAGGGATTAAACAAAATATACATTTTGTCAAATAGAAAAGAGTGAAAAACAAAGTGCACATTTTGTTAAAAGAAAGGTTAGAAAAGATTTAACATAAAACATTCTTTTATGTTAAAAGGAAAGGTTATGAAAGATTAAACATAAATTATTCTATTTATGTTAGGATAAAATGTTAGCAAGGATTCAACGTAAAATATGTGAACAAGGATTATTTACATTTTCTTGTGTAAATAATAAGAACCAATTTTGTGAATAGAATTTGTTTACATTTCCTTATGTAAATAAAAAGACTAAATTAAAATACCATTTTAGTGATAAAGTGTTAAGATAAATTAAAATTACAGTTTAGTGATAAATGTTAAGATAAATAAGAAAAAGAATTTAAAAACATTTATTTACAAATAGTGTAAATAAATAAGAAAAAGTAATTGAAGCCATTTATTTACAAGTATTATAAATAAATAAGAAAAGAAGTAGAGAAATATTTATTTACATTTAGGTAAATAAATTAGAAAGAGAATAGAAAAACATTTATTTACATTTAGGTAAATAAATAGGGAAAAGAATGCAATTTATTCACACATAGTGTAAATAAAATAAAAGAATAGATAAAGTATAATTTATTTACAGTTAGTGTAAATAAAACAGAAGAGATAGAAAAATAAAACGAGTGATAATAAAAGTGATATTTTAATCGTCATTTTAGATGTGTTAAAAGAATAGACGATAATAGTTGAAATCGCCAAACGATTTATATTTATTATATATGTATATATAAATATATATATATATATATATATATATATATATATATATATATATATAAAAATTATAAATTAAACGAAACGCGCGCGGCAGTTCACGTATCGGCAATCGTAACTTTAAACAGTTATACCGAAAGATCCGACCGTCGGATTTTCCCAAAACTGGAACCGTTAGGACCACTTTGGGAAGATCTTTCCAACGATATAGACTTCGTCAAAATCCAACGGTTAGATTTCAAGATATGTGTTAATCAAATTTGGTTGAAAACAGCGCCAGGGTCGCCCATTAACCCGAAGCGTCGTTAAATTAATTTAAGCTATTTTTATATAAATAAAAGTAGCGATAGGTCGTTATTAAATACCAATAACGATACGAAAGGATTTCAAATTATATATATATATATATATATATATATGGGAGAATCATTTGAAAATACCGAGTTCAATCTCATTTCAACTGATTATACGACGTTCTAATTCGAAGATTTAAAGACGGTGATTGAAGACCGACGATCTTCACATCGAATGGATGTGTTGCCACTGAGACCCATGAGAGGAGTAGCTACCTTGAAAGGGCTTCAGTGGTGGCCGTTCGGACGAAGTGTTGATTTGTACGGATTTGACTTTCGCTCAGACCCAGGGCATAAGTTTATAAATGGAATGTATGTCTGACGTTGTAGTCCTTTATACTACATTCGTTGATCTCTCTTAATATATATTTGTTTGGTGGTTAACACCCTTCTCTGAGACGTACGAGCTTAGAGGTTATATATTGGTAGAAATCAATGGTATAGTATGGATTGACAATGTGGCATACTAAGATGCATTAATCAAGGCTTTTGTTGAAAAGCAGGCCTTGTGGTTGATGATCAAAGCACAGTCTATTTAGGCATAGCTTTGTGTATATCGTGACTTCGCGAGCCTCACAGCCCTGTAGAGTCTAAAACGGGAGAAGGGAACGCAGGGAGTGCACACGTTGCTTTCTAGCTAGAGTGGTGCCAGGGACCTACCAGCGCTGGCATTTATTCATTGTGGTTGTTGGATTTTTCGAGGCCTCGGTTTATGCGGTCGCCACTGGCCGTATTATAGGTCCAAAAGGACCAGGGAACGTGTGTTCAGGCATTTCTAATCCACAAAAGTAAGTGTGGACCGGCCCTGCAGGATCCAAGGGTTGGAGAGAGTACCAATCCTGGGGAATTTGCTAGAGTGTCTCGAATCGGTAAGGATCTCCTCCCTAGCCTTGACTCAGATGGAAACCCAAATTTCCAATACGACATCACGCGGTTTTGATTGTATACCTATATATGGCGACATAGTGGGATGGGGCACTCATGCCGTATAGGATTGATACATTTACTTTGATGTATTTCAAATTGGTTGCACACTATTATTATATAATACCGTGTTTATCGTATCAATCATCTTTTGATCTTTATAAGGTAAAACCCTATCCTCCGGTTTGCGTTGCATTGTGTGATGGGACTTGGGTCTTATAATGGTTTCATTTTTCTAAAAAGCATTGCGTTATTTTGACGATTTACTTTAGTCATGCACTGGCAATCCATAGGAGAAAACCTGTTCCGCGAAAGTGGCGTGGTCTTGTGATTAGCCTTATTATATTTTATAGGTTAGGTAGAATTCTCACACCAGTCCCATGACTGGCCTGTAGTTTGTCCACTGGCAAACTCGGGTGCCCATATTTTCCACACGGGCAGTCGAGTAGCTATTTTTGCAGATATATTAAACAGGATTCTGGGTTGAAGCTTAAAGCTGTGTCCAGAGATAGAGAGCCTTCCGCTGTGTTCTTCCGTTGCAGTATATTACATTTTTTGTACTTATCTTCCGCTGTAATTATATTCCAATGTACTCTGATATGTATATTCTGTACTCTGATGTAACATTTATTATAGTGTTATAAAAGTCTTCTGTTATCTGTTGTAATGTGTTGTATGCCCAAAGTTAATGTATTCGTAGATTTTCACTTTTTGGGTCAGACTTGTGTGGTTTATGGTCGATTCAAAGGGCGGGAATTTGCGGGTCGTTACACATCATCTTCATACCTGCCATATATAGAAACACACACATAGCATATGGAAAAGAAACATTTTTCAAGATACATGTGAATAAGAATATAAATTTTATTTTTTAAATTTTATTTGCCCCATTTTTCTGGTGTATTTCTCATCATTTTTCATGACTTGACCTGATTAATCTGTGTCTAGACAGACAGTTTGTATATGTACAGGGACAGGAAATTTTCTGATGACTGCATATACACACTTGTGTATATATATATTTATTTATATATATACACACACACGTTTGCACTGCCTCGCCAATCAGCGAGCAACTGAGGAGTAGCTACGTAAGAAACATTTTTCATGATACATGTGAATAAGAATATAATTTTTATTTTTTAAATTTTATTTGCCTCATTTTTCTGGTGTGTTTCTCATCATTTTTCATGACTTGACCTGATTCATCTGTGTCTAGACAGACAGTTTGTATATGTACAGGGACAGGAAATTTTCTGATGACTGCATATACACACGTGTGTGTATATATATATATATACACACACACACGTTTGCACTGCCTCGCCAATCAGCGAGCAACTGAGGAGTAGCCACGTGGACCTTCTCGACTCAGTGCAAGAACAAGTCAATCAAAGTCGAGACAACTCAAAAAAACAGCCCAAAATGTTGTCAAGCACATGTCAACATATATATGGTACAACATAGTGAAAGCATGGCCGAGCACGTATGTTCAAATGTTTAACAATTTCAGCAAGCACAAGTGTGTTCTGATGCAATGTCAAACCAGCAAGGAAATGGGTCGAAGCATGAACATAGAATGGTGGAGCCAGCATAGTTCAAATCAGTTCATAAATAGGTGCAGCCCAGCAAATGTTCAGCAATACATAAATGGAAAAGCAGCAATGATATGTTTCATATGCAAGTTTTTGTCAAGCAATGAAGCAGATGTGATCATGCAAGAAGATCACATCCAAAATGTATTGACAAACATGACAGATCAACTAAAATCAAGTAATTTTTTAGCAGGCAGATCATACTTTTCAAACAGGGAGCATGTACAACTCTATACTACTTAGCAATGTCAAAATGGGTGAAGCAATTCAGAAATGGTGAATGTACAGCCTTGATCAAGACTAAGCAATCATGTACAGAATGTAAAGCAGACTCAGTTTTCATGATTAGGTGCTCAAAGAAAAGTAACAGTGCAGATTATACAAGCATCCAATACTATACTAGCAGCATTATCGAAACTGAATTGGTCAAGGTGTTATTACAATCTACAGCATGTTCACGATCGAGAGGAGGCATAAGCATGTCGAAACAGCATGGTGATGGTACATCAAAATAAGGTACAACTTCACAATCTAATATAATATGGAACTGCATATGTACATTGACTCAAATCAGCATGGGTAAAACTTCAGTTTGCAAAGAATATGCATGGGCTCAGTATTGCATGCAAACTGACATGGTAACACAAGTATAAGAAATCCAAATGTAATATGTATAGCTGTTGTACAACAACTGCCAAATACTTGATACAGCAAGTATATCAAAGTGCAACAATAATTAAGTGGTCAAGTATGACATCAAATATGAACAGCATTAACAATCAAATGATTCATATTCAAGTCAGAAAGTTTATGCAGATTCAATCAAGAATTTTCTTTGGAAAGTAATAAAATCTGCATGAGAACTTGCAGTATTGGTCTGACTTTATCTGGCAAGTATTAAAACATGTTCAGAAATCAGGGATTAAAGATAAAGAGGAATATACGACAAGTATTTCTAATTTGCTTGTTATGAAATTTCCAGGAATTAAGCAAATCATATATGGCATACTCAAATATACTTCCAGGATTCACTAAAGAATTTTTTGGCAACATTTCAAAACCAAATTCAATTCAGGAACCAATGTTTTAAAAACACGCAAGGGACAAATCCAGAATTATTCGAGGGGCAGAAAGACAAGTCCAGATTCATCACAACAATCTCGCAAATCAAGAAGGGAAAGTGACGCAATATTTCAGCCAAGACCAAGCAAAGAAATCATTTTCATTTCACGCAACCAAAAGAGGAAACACAGGCAAATCAAGGACAAGTCATATATGCGAAATCAGAGTGTGAATTAGGATTCTATAATCCTATATTTAACACCATTACATCATCGGCAAAACGAATTGAAAACCACAAAACAATTCAACATTTATTCAAAGATTTAAAATACAGAAAACTCACACAGTTTCGATCGAGTGAAAGAGCTCAAGCCAAATCGACAAAGCAAAGCCACGAATCTGTTCAAAGACCCAGAGAATCAAATTCCAAAAGCCATCGATTGGATTGGGAGCACCATTGAAAACCCTAATTATTTTGTTCGGCCGCCATATTTTTTCTTCAAAGCAAAAGGGAGTTCGGGTTGAACAAATGTGAAAGGGGGCCAACCACTTTGTTTTGAACTAAGCCTATTATGTCTTAAGGGCTAGGGTTTCTCATTGTTTGTAATTTTATTTGTTTGTATTTTTCAATTTCTTTTGTAAGTCATCGAACAGTTTCTGGGTCTGTAAAATCTAGGGGATTCAGTTAGGGGTTAACTGACAGTTGACAGAATCTGTAAAATCTGGGTTACTGGTTATGGGGTTGTAATTAGGGGAAATCTGATCGAAGGAATATCGGTTAGTCTACGGTTTTGAGCGTAGGGTTAGGACAGGAGCAGGCATTGCGAGTGTACATGGTCTTGTATGCGGGATCTCTTTATAACACCTAGTAGAAACCTTAGGAATGTAGCAGTAGGCAGGATTTTTCCGAAGCTGGGTATCTCTTTGTGTTATTTCTTTTCTGCTTTTTATTTCTATTGCAGTCTGTGATCTGTTTATTATTATAATATCCTGTCGGTTTTTTTTTTAATTTAGAGAAAAACTGTGATAAACCCTATTCACTGCCTCTAGGGTTAATCTAAATCCAACAAGTGGTATCAGAGCAGGTATTCTGTTAACTCTAGAGTAATGGTGTTTCCTAGTTGTCAATCGATAAAGATAAGCCCAGTTCATCTCCAACTATTTTCGATGGAACAGATTTTTTTTAACTGGAAATCCAAAATGGAATTTTATTTAAAATATGTTAATATTAAATGTTGGGATGTTGTTATCAATGGGTTTAATAGTGTAAATATTACTTTCAAGGCTCATGCTATGAAAATTATATTTGATTATCTTAGTACTGAACAGTTTAATCTTATCTGTCATTGTTTATCTGCACAGGAAATCTGGAATACTCTCAATACGAAGTATGGAAGATCTGACTACCACAGCTCAAAACCCCCGAATGCCAACTCTGATTCAGATCTATGCTTGACAAGTCATAGAGATGAAAATTCAGATGGATCAGATGATGTAGAATCAACAAATGCTGAAACAAAAAATCTGTCATATGAAGATTTGGTTTACATGTGTCATGATTTAACGAAATTTGTTGATAAAATCCAACTAAAAAATAAGTCTCTGAAATATAAGAATTTTGAGTTGACCAGCAAAATTGATAATTTGGAATCACAACCAGAATATGTTAAAAATTCTTCAAATTCAGTTTGCAAAAATTGTTTGAAATTGAAAACCAATCTTGTTCATCTCAATAAAAGTATTCAAAAGTTTGAAAATGAAATTCTGATCTTAAATGAGAACAAGACCGAGTTATCAAATTTTAATAACCTTCTGCAAAAGAAATTTGAAAATTTTAAAATAGATATAAATTCCAAATTTAAAATTGCTGAAAAGGAGAACTTGTTGAAATCAAATTTGATTTTAGAAGAACTTGAAAATGAGATTGAAAAATCCAAGAAATTTGAGTCTGAAAAGCAAAAATGATTTGAACTTGGAATTTCTGAATCCCAAGCCAAAATTAAATTGATTGAAAATGAGAATTTGGTTTTGAAACAGTCCAATGCTGAACAGAAGATCGCTATATATAATTCCTCAAATTTATTAAAAGAAAATAGCAATCTAAAATCCAAAATTCAACGATTAGAATCAACTTTGGATAAACTTTCTAATAGGGAAAAATCGTTGAATATGCTTAACAAAACAAAGTTTCTATTGGAAAAAAATCTGGTCTTGGCTTTGGGAATATCAATCGTTTTGATAGGATGAATTCAAATGATTTTAAAGACACTTCAAATTATCTTGGAAAAGATTGTTTTGAATTTTTAAACTTTGGCAATTCAAAAGATTTTTTGAAACATAAACAAAATAAGAATTTGTTTTATAACAAACTATTCTATCATTCTTGGACCTCAAAAAGAAGTAAAGTGAATTCGTCTAATTTCAAACATATCTGGGTCCCTAAAGGTACTTTGGTAAATTCTGATGGATTGTTATATAAACAAGTTTGGGTACCTAAATCTATGAACAAAACTGTGAGTGGTTTTACAAATTTTGTTAGACCACTCGATTATCTAAACTGTTAGGAACCAGAGGTGGCTGAGGAACTGTTAAGCAAAAGAGATTTGGGTTTAAGCTGCTCAATACTTCTGTAATCATTCACAGTTCCTTACGCCAAGACTGCTGAGTTAGAGATTCTGTTTTACATTGACCTCTGGTATGATCTCTAAACTCACCTTTGTATATTCTCTCTGTTTTTTATTTTATGTGTTTATTCCTTCCTCTACCCCTTCTATTTTTCTTTAGTTTTTTTATTTGATTTATCATTGTCATATTTTTTTTGGCCTTCATTTACTTCCAATTGTACAACTCATATTTTCTGGAAATTCGCTTTGGTTGAATAGAACTCTGATGTTTTAATTATTTCCAGATCTTGAATTTAATCTTGTAAATATCTGCAATTGCTTTGAAGTTTATCTTTCTGATTTCTGATATCTGAATTCATAATAGTGTTGATGTATTCTTGTCATATCTTGAACACTATTGATTCGAATTCTAAATTTTTAAGGATCTGAAAGTTTAATGGAATTTCACACACTTTTGCTGTTTTTGAGTTTCTTCTAATTCATTTTAGAAAAGCTTGAAGTATTATACTCATTACAGCACTCTGTTATTTGTCAGTTGTGATATTTTCGTTATTTTTCAGATTGACTTGGAAATTTTGAATGCCTTGAATCACATTGTTTACATCTTGAAATTCACTATCATTCATGATCATCTGGCTTAGATTATTTGTTTGTTTGAGATCATTTGAAACTTTTAATATTTTGAATCTCACACGCCTCTCAGATCTGAAATTATTAATTCTCCGTGATTGATTCATTGTATCTCATGATCAACATCCATTCAAGTGATTTCAAATAAATAATTTTTATTATTTTTTTGGATCATGAATATGTCTTCAAACTTCATGTAAATATTCTGAAAATTCCTTGTGCATGTCAAAAATAATTTGGAAAAACTCTTTGAGAAAATGGTCTTAAATCTCTTTATTATTTCATAGTTATTTGATTTAAATATTTGTTTATTTAAAATCGTTTGAAATTATTGATTTACTGAATCACACACATATCTAGAATCAAAAATCTTAATCTGGTATGATTGATTCATTAAATTCTGGTATTTTCATATTCCTTCAAATGATTTAAAATAAACAATATTTTTAAATCTGGAATCATGAATCATCTTTTGTGACCATCTGAAACATCTGTGAAACATTTTATGATAAGTCTGCTGTGATATTGATTTCAATGTTGCTCTGATACTGTTCTTAGATAACTGCTTATTTCTGATATGTCTACTGCTCTATGATAAATTTTTCTACTTGGGCTTTAAATTTCTGTTGTCTGCAATATCATGGTTTGTCTCCAGTATCTTGTTACATTTTTCATTAATAGAGACACCATGTGGTATCAGAAGTGCCTTATATTTGTCTCACTCATCTGTACTTAGATTCTAATCTTCACCTTGTCTAGATCTACACATTTTTTTGCCTTGAACAAATTTATCCCTCTTGGCATGTATAGATCTTCATAATCCTCTTATAAATGATTTTCAATTTTAAAATTATTTATTGATTATTCATTCAGAAATTGAAATCAATATCTAAATTGAACTGTATTTATAATTCATCAAAAAATTTGTCAGATTTTGAAATTGTGATGAATTGTGACTGCAGTATATTTCACAACAAGAGGAGATTTTATTCAGATTTTCATGATGGTTGAACATCTATTATAATATCTTTGAATTGGCAACTATTTCACGACCATCTCCTTTATCTATCATCATTCTGCTATCCATGATTTTTTATATATTATTGTGGAGAGTTTAATATTTTTTAAAAAAATCTTTTTGAATAAACAGTGAAAATATTTGTGATAGAAATTGGACTATATTATGATTCAGAATTGGTGATAATTGAAAATTTTCAATGATTCGGTACATTTGAGCATATTTTATAATATAATTAATTTAGAAATTTATTTCACAGTCCATTTCTGTACCTACCAAATTTCTATCATTCATATTGGTTGTATATACCAAGGAGTTTTTCTATTTAAAGCTGAGAAATGATAAAAATATATAATTCATACATAAGTGTGTCTCTAACCTCATTTAAAAATCCAAGCTCTGGTTATGCATGGTTATGAGACAACTTATAATTTAAGCTGCGATCGACCTCATTTAAAAATACAAGCTCTGGCTATGCGTGGTCAGTGTGCTCTTAAAGAAAAAGAAGAATAAGGAATAAAATGCTAAATAAACTTTTATATGAAATTCTCCTTGGTGTGTAAAAACCAGCCTATCGATCCATTTTTCTATTTGTGAAATGTTTTGAAATCTTATGACGTATTATGATTTGTTGATTGATAGGTATTGGGATTTGAGATTATATGATTTTGTCACTTAAGTTGAAATTATAATTATAGTCCAAATCCAGCAATGTTCTTGAGCTTCATTTTTATAAAATCTTTTGAAAATAATTAGAAATTTTATTTTTTGTAACTCTCTCCATTTTATGTAAAATTCATCGTAAATCCGTCATTCTCTACAATGTGAAATATGCCACCTGTTCTCAGAATATTATGATTTTTGTTTAACTGATTGAGATTTATGATGACCGTTCTTCCTCTTAAGCTGATATTATATTTGTTAGTCATTTTTCATCTATATTTTAAATTCTGAATTCTTTTGATGATAACAAAAAGGGGAGAATGGGTTGAGATTTTAATTTATGAGTGAATATTTTTATAAATATTCTTAATTTTGAAAATTCATTTTTATTTCACTCATTCACAGTTATAAGGGGAGTTTCTGCTGTAGGGGGAGCTTACAAATAGGGGGAGTTCAATATTCACTGTCAAACACATTTATTGTGATCAAAATCTTTTATTTGTTTGTCATCATCAAAAGGGGGAGATTGTTGTATATAACGGAGTTGTATACACAATTATATGATTTTTGTTTGATGATAACAACCAAATAAATATTACTTCAAATGCGTTTGTTACTGTACTGTTATTCTATATCACAGACAAGAATATAATATTTATATTTAAATAAAATACGATTGTACAGAAATTCAAATATTCACACAATATTTTATTTAAATATAATATTTTATTTCAACATTTAAACTGTATAGATTTACAACTCCACAAATTTGCACATCTCAGAAATACAATACAGTTTATTTCAATCAATTTCATTATATACAAAGCTCCTCATACATCACTCAATACACTCTGTCACTCAGTTTTCAGTTTCACTCATATACAGATGCTTTTGTATATTTTTCTCTGTCATCTTCAGTCTTCTGTCTTCACAGCTCAGTCCAGTCATCATCTTCATACCTGCCATATACAGAAACACACACATAGTATATGGAACAGAAATAATTTTCAAAATACATGTGAATATGAATATAAATTTTATTTTTTACATTTTATTTGCCTCAGTTTTCTGGTGTGTTTATCATCATTTTTCATGACTTAACCTGATTCATCTGTGTCTAGACAGACAGTTTGTATATGTACAGGGACAGGAAATTTTCTAATGACTGCATATACACACGTGTATATATACACATGTGCACTGCCTCGCCAATCAGCGAGCAACTGAGGAGTAGCCACGTGGACCTTCTCGACTCAGTGCAAGAACAAGTCATTCAAAGTCGAGACAACTCAACAAAACAACCCAAAATGTTGTCAAGCACATGTCAACATATATATGGTACAACATAGTGAAAGCATGGCCGAGCACGTATGTTGAAATGTTTAACAAGTCAACAAGCACAAGTGTGTGCTCATGCAATGTCAAACCAGCAAGGAAATGGGTCGAAGCATGAACATAGCATGGTGGACCCAGCATAGTTCAAATCAGTTCATAAATAGGTGCAGCCAGCAAATGTTCAGCAATACATAAATGGAAAAGCAGCAATGATATGTTTCATATGCAAGTTTTTGTCAAGCAATGAAGCATATGTGATTATGCAAGCAGATCACATCCAAAATGTATTGACAAACATGACAAATCAACTGAAGATCAAGTAATTTTTTAGCATGGCAGATCATACTTTTCAAACAGGGAGCATGTACAACTCTATAGTACACAGCAATGTCAAAATGGGTGAAGCAATTCAGAAATGGTGAATGTACAGGCTTGATCAAGACTAAGCAATCATGTACAGAATGTAAACCAGACTCAGTTTTCATGATTATTGGTGCTCAAGGAAAAGTAACAGTGCAGATTATACAAGCATTCTATACTATACTAGCAGCATGATCAAAACTGAAGTGGTCAAGGTGTTATTACAATCTATAACATGTTCATGATCAAGAGGAGGCATAAGCATGTCGAAACAGCATGGTGATGTTACATCAAAATAAGGTACAACTTAACAGTCTTATATAATATGGAACTGCATATGTATATTGACTCAAATCAGCATGGGTAAAACTTCAGTTTGCAAAGAATATGCATGGGCTCAGTATTGCATGCAAACTGACATGGTAACACAAGTATAAGAAATCCAAATGCAATATGTATAGCAGCTGTACACAACTTCCAAATACTTGACACACCAAGTATATCAAAGTGCAACAATAATTAAGTGGTCAAGTATGACATCAAATATGAACAACATTTACAATCAAATGATTCATATTCAAGTCAGAAAGTTTTGTGCAGATTCATTCAAGAATTTTCTTTGGCAAGTAATAAAATATGCATGAGAACTTGCAGTATTGGTCTGACTTTATCTGGCAAGTATTAAAACATGTTCAGAAATCAAGGATTAAAGATAAAGAGGAATATAAGACAAGTATTTCTAATTTGCCTGTTATGAAATTTCCAGGAATTAAGCAAATCATATATGGCATAATCAAATATACTTCCAGGATTCACTAAAGAATTTTTTGGCAACATTTCAAAACAAAATTCAATTAAAGAACCAATGTTTTAAAAACACATAAGGGACAAATCCAGAATTATTCGAGGGGCAGAAAGACAAGTCCAGATTCATCACAACAATCTCGCAAATCAAGAAGGGAAAACGACGCAATATTTCAGCCAAGACCAAGCAAAGAAATCATTTTCATTTCACGCAACCAAAAGAGGAAACACAGGCAAATCAAGGCCAAGTCATATATGCGAAATCAGAGTGTGAATTAGGATTCTATAACCCTATATTTAACACCATTACATCATCGGCAGAACGAATTGAAACCCACAAAACAATTCAACAGTTATTCAAAGATTTAAAATTCAGAAAACTCACACTGTTTCGATCGAGAGAAAGAGCTCAAGCCAAATCGACAGAGCAAAGCCATGAATCTATTCAAAGCCACAGAGAATCAAATTCCAGAAGCCATCGATTGGATTGGGATCACCATTAAAAGCCCTAATTATTTTGTTCGGCCGCCATATTTTTTCTTCATAGCAAAATGGAGATCGGGTTGAACAAATGTGAAAGGGGGCCGACCACTTTGTTTTGAACTAAGCCTATTATATCTTAAGGGATAGGGTTTCTTATTGTTTGTAATTTTATATGTTTGTATTTTTCAATTTCTTTTGTAAGTCATCGAACATTTTCTAGGTCTGTAAAATCTAGGGGATTCAGTTAGGGGTTAACTGACAGTTGACAGAATCTGTAAAATCTGGGTTTATGGTTATGGGGTTGTAATCAGGGGAAATCTGATCGAAGGAATATCGGTCAGTCTACGGTTTTGAGCATAGGGTTAGGACAAGAGCAGGCACTGCGAGTGTACATGGTCTTGTATGCGAGATCTGTTTATAACACCTAGTAGAAACCTTAGGAATGCAGTAGTAGGCAGGATTTTACCGAAGCTGAGTATCTCTGTGTGTTATTTCTTTTCTGCTTTTTATTTCTATTGCAGTCTGCGATCTGTTTATTATTTTAATATCCTGTCAGTTTTTTTTAATTTAGAGAAAAACTGTGATAAACTCTATTCACCCCCCTCTAGGGTTAATCTAGATCCAACACACTGCATTGTGTGGACATATTTCTATGGTTTAAGAAGGTGGTGCAGTCACAAATGATCAGTGATACCAGTCAACATGCAACACTGTAAGCAAGCATGATTTTTGTTTTTTTGAAAACATCAATTCAAAAGTTTTTTAAAAAAAATCTTTCCAGAAAATCATAGAAGTCACGGTTTATTTTTCGGGCAAGAAAACATTTATTTGTTTTCAAATTCTTTCCAGAATTTCATCAATATTCTTAGCAAATTCAAAGTGGAATTAAATCTGAGTTCTGTTTTAATCAAGCATAACTCAAGGGAAATCATGCAGAAAATCTTTCTTATTTTTGGCAGTATCATAAGTGGCTTGTTTTCTGTGTTTCCAGAAATTATACAAAAGACCCAATCAATTTTTTGGCAATGGATTTTCAAAGTGGCATGGTTTCTTTCATTCACGGCATGTTTTCAAAACAATTTATATTTGGCAAGTTTTTCAAATGGTCAATGATATTGCAAAGTGTAATGCAAATACAAACTCGGCAACAATGAAACCAATATTTCTAGAATAATATTCAAGGCAATAAACCATGTCAAATGGGAAATTACTTTTCCAGAAATTCATTCACGATTATATGGCAAGAGTTCAACACGTTTCCAGAAATCAGAAAATCTGTCTTTGGCAAGAATCAAGTGTGGACACGCAAAGAAATCATTTACTACTTGTAAATTTACCAAATTTACAATTGGTTCAGAGTGTCATCCAGATTTATCGAGGAATCAAATTTAATCATGCAAGGGATCATTTTCTAATATCTAGAATTTATCAACTCAACCAAAGCCGTTCCAATCGAGGGCAGTTAAAAGGGGAAACTCAAAATCAACCAAGCAAGAAATCAAAATCAGATCGAGCCATTCATGTGAAACCAGAGGTTACTAGGGTTTCATTTAATCCTATTTAACACCATATCATCACTGTCAAATAACGAGAGGAATCCAACAAATTAATTTCAAAGAATTCAAGAGAAAATCAAATAACTCACAAATGTTTTAATGTTTCGATAGCCAGACAGAGAGACTCAATCGTACGTCGAAGGAGCATCAAACTCGAGCATCAGAGAATTACACTTCATCAATTAAGCGTCGATCTAATTTGGGGCCGTCATGGAAAAACCCTGGCTTCTCAATTTTTCCAGCCACCATTTTCTATTTCCACGAGAGAAAGCAAGTGATGGGGGAGATAAATATGAGTGCATCAATATTGAAAAGGGCCGGCCATCTTTGAAAGGGGATAACCCTCATTTTAACTCCTAGGGTTTTATCATTTGTTTTTTCTTTGTTTAATTTTTGTTGTATTTCAATTTCATTTGTAAATCGTCCGAACCAACTTCTAGAGTTTGTAAAATCTGGGGGGAATCAGTCAGGGTGTTGACTGATAGTTGCTAGAGTCTGTAAAATCTAGGTTACTGGTTACGGGGTCGTAATAAGAGGAAATCTGATTCAGGGGATATCAGTCAGTCTAGGGTTTTGAGAGTAGGATTAGGATAGGAAGGAGGGGTTCACGAGTGTACATGGTCTTGTATGTGGGATCTGTTCTTTTACCTAGTAGAAGCTTAGGAATGCAGCAGTAGGCAGGGTTTTGCCAAAGCTGGGTAAATCTGTGTGTGATTTATTTTCTGAACTTTTATTTTTGTTGCATTCTATGATCTATTTGTTATTTTAATATCCTGTCAGTTTTTTTAATTCAGCAAAAAACTGTGATAAACCCTATTCACCCCCGCTCTAGGGTTAATCTAGATCCAACAAGTGGTATAAGAGCAGGTACTTATTTAACTCTAGAGTCATGAGTAATTCTAGTCGTCAGTCTAGTGAGAGTCAGTCCAGTTCATCTCCAACTATTTTCACTAGAACAGATTTTTTAAACTGGAAATCCAAAATGGAATTTTATTTAAAATCTGTTAATATTAAATTTTGGGATGTTCTTATCAATGGATTTGATAGTGTAGATATTACTTTCAATGCTCGTGCTTTGAAAATTATATATGATTATCTTAGTACTGAACATTTCACTCTTATCTGTCATTGTTTATCTGCACAGGAAATCTGGGATACTCTCAATACGAAGTATGGAAGATCTGACAACTACAGCTCAAACCCGAGAAAGTCGAATCGGATTCAAAGTTCTGCTTAACAGGATTTACAAATGAAAATTCAGATGGATCAGTCGATGGAGATTCAACAGATAATGAGATAGGAAATTTCTCATATGAAGATTTAGTTTATATACGTGCTGATCTAACTAAGTCTGTTGATAAACTCCAATCTAAAAACAAATTTCTGAAATAAAAAAAATCATGAGTTGACCAGCAAAATTAATGATTTGGAGTCACAACTTGAATATTTTAAAAACTCTTCAAATTCAGACTGCAAAAATTGTTTGAAATTGGAAACCAATCTTGTTCATCTCAATAAAAATATTCAAAAGTTCGAAAATAAAATTTTGATCTTAAAAGAGAACAAGATTGAGTTGTCAAGTTCGAATAATTTTATACCAAAGGAATTTGAAATTTGTAAGACTGCTATAAATTCAAAACTTGAAATTGCTGAAAATGAAAATTTGGTGAAAAGTGATTTGATTTTGAAAGAACTTGAAAATGAGATTGAAAAATCCAAGAAAATTGAGTCTGAAAACAAAATCATTTTGAATTTGAAATTGCTGAGTCCCAAACCAAAATTAAATTTCTTAATGATGAAAATTTGGTTTTGAAATCTGATTTTGAAAGATGTAAGATCATTAAAAATCGTTGTTCAGATTTAATGAAAGAAAACGGTGATCTTAAAACTGAAATTCAACAATTAAAACAATTTTGAGTGAATTTTTTGATGGAGAAACATCTTTAAATATGTTGTTGAAAAAACAAATTTCTGTTGGAAATAAACGTGGTCTTGGCTTTGGGAAAAATAATGTTCTTGGAAAACGAAATTCAATTGATTTGAAAAATCCCTCAAACTGCTTTGGTAAGAATCATTTTGAAAATTTGAACTCTGATGAATTTAAAGGATTTTTAAATCATAATAGAGATGTGAATTTGTTTTGTATCAATCCATTTAAACATTCTTGGATCCCAAAAGGAAATAGAACAACTTGGACTAAATTTAAACAGATTTGGGTCCCTAAAGGCACTTTGGGAAATTCTAATGGTTTGCTATTCAAACAAGTTTAGGTACCAAAAGTCCAACACACAAATGTGAGTGGTTTCACTAATTTTGTTAGACCACTCAATCCTCTTAACAGTTAGGTACCGAAGGAGGCTAAGGAACTGCATTACTAAAGAAGAATTGGATTCAGACTGTTTCATATCACATAATCATTCACAGTTCCTTAACCACATCTGTTGAGTTAGAGATTCATTTGCTTACATCGATTTTAGGTATAATCTATAAACTCATCTTTGTAAATACTTTTTATGTATTTCTCCTTCAACCCCTTCTGTTTATTTTATTTTTGATTTGTCACAGTCATATCTTTGTAACTTCTTGGGCTTTCTTAAACTTTCAATAGTAGAACTCATATATTCTAGAAATTCACTTCATTAGTATGAAACTCTAATATTCTAATCATTTCCAGATTTTGAATTTAAGTTTGTAAATATCTGCAATTATTTTGAAGTTTATCTTTCTGATTTCTGAATTCATAACAGTGTTGATGTATTCTTGTCATATCTTGAACACTGTTAATTAGAATTCTAAATTTTTGAAGATCTGAAAATTCGATGAAGTTTCACACACCTCGGCTGTTTTGGGTTTCTTCTAATTCAGTTTAGAAAAGCTTGAAATATTATACTCATTATAGCACTCTGTCATTTATTAGTTGTAATAGTTTTAGAAATTTTTAGATTGGCCTGAATATTTTAAATTGTCTTGAATCAGTGATACATCTAAAATTCATCTTTATTCATAATTGTTATGGTTGAAATTAGTTTTGTTTGAAATCATCTGAAATTCTAGATATTTTGAAGATCACACACCACTTAAATTTGAAATTATCAGTCTTGTGTGAATAATTCAATATATCTGTGACGATCCCAAAATCCGAGGGGCGGTATTAAGGATAATCATTGGAATATAACACATCAATCATCATAGCAGAGTACAGATAATAGCAAAAACAATAAATAGAATAATTTTACATGGGTATGACAGCGGAATCACAACATGTAACAACATCAGAATAGCACAGCGTAGGATATAACTTAGTAAATAAAAAGGGAAGTGATCAGTCATCATCGCCAGAGGCGGAATACATACATGCCGTGAGACATAATAAGGGTATCAGTCTACATCGCCGAAGGCGGTACATATACATACGAGAATAAATACTGAAAGTAAATCAGTCTGCATCGCCAGTGGCGGAATTATAATAAAAGTACAATAATGGAGGAAAATGTCAAAGTCATCTCTGTGAAGTCAGCCTCGCCATGAGCCAAAATGCACTCTATGCAACAGTGCAGAGCCAAAAACAACCTGTCACCTGTGAACTAGGCTGCCCATGTGAAAATAAGGGCACCCGCATTTGCAAAGTGAAACAAACAACGAGTCAGTCATGGGGACTGGTATGAGGAATCTATTTAACAGTTTAACAACAGTAATAAGCAAATCATAGGACCACGCCACTTTCGCGGAACGGGTTTGCTCCACTGATTTCTAGTGCATTTAAAACAAAGTAAATTCTTTTAAAACAACGCAATGCTTTTTAAAAAGAATGAAGCCATTATAAGACTCAAGTCCCATCACACAATGCAACGCAAGCCGAAGGATAGAATT
Source organism: Allium sativum (assembly GCA_030737875.1). NCBI lineage: Eukaryota > Viridiplantae > Streptophyta > Magnoliopsida > Asparagales > Amaryllidaceae > Allium > Allium sativum. The sequence continues at coordinate 23,050,633 of CM060912.1, read as the reverse complement.
TTACCTTATAATGGCCAAATATGCTTGATACGTATAAAGCAAAATCATTTGATATTATTACTAGTGCATATATGTTTCAAAAGCGAATAACATCATAAATATCAATCATAGACGGCATAGCTACCATATACTATGTCGCCATACTAGTTCTACAATCGAGTCCGTTATTTCGTATTGGAAATTGGATTTCCGTCATGAGTCGAGGCAAGGGGCAAGCTCCTCTCCGCTTCGAGACATTCTAGCAAACGTCTCAGGACTACACACTCTGGGTAACCCTGGATCGGCTAGGCCGGTCCTCTCTTACGTTTGAGGATTATTTATTCCTGAACACACGTTTCCCGATCCTTACAGACCTAAAATCGAGGCGCCTCGCATTCCAACAACCACAAAGGTGAAAAATAGATATAAATGTCAGGGCTGGTAAGTCATTGACACCACCATAGCTAGAAGGAAACGTCGTGCTCTCCCAGCGGTCCGTATCCCCTTTTTAACTCATACCGGGGTGTGAGGCCCGCGAATCTACGCTATACACAAAGCCAGGCCACGTAGACCGTGCTTTGATCATCAACCACAAGACTTTGCTTTGCAACAGAAGCCTTGATCACAGCATCTTGGCATGCCACATAGGCAATCCACTCCATACGATTGATTTCCATCGATATATAACCTCCGAGCTCGTACGTCTCAGAGAAGGGCGTTAAGAAAAAGAATAAATTCTCCGCCGCCAAACAGATATATATTTAACAGAGATCAATCAGCATAGAACAAAATCCGATGTCAGACACACAGTCCATTTACAAGTCCGTTCTGGGTCTGAACGAAACCGGAGGCGTCAAATTCCTCATATATCCATACAATCAACACATACGTTCAGACGGCAACTACTTCCGTTCCTTCATGGTAGCTACTCCAGTCAGGAACCTCAACATCGCCCATCCAACCGATACGAAGATTGTCGGACTTGAATCGTCTTTGCATTTCCCAATTCGAATCGCTCGGTCAATTATTTGAAATGAGGGCTAGCTCGGCCTTTTCAAATAATTCACGTAATTAGAATTCAAATCAGTTCTTTTTATGGTTATATTATTCGACATCCATATTTCAGTTCTTTAGTGTTATTTTCGTGTCAAACACATACAACCATCAAATATCAAACAATTCAAGCCCAATTGGTTTATTTGTAATCTATGTTGCTTATGATATTTTATAATGATTTTTCGCCATTTTTATTTATTTAAAAATGGCCATAATTAATTAAACGACATTTCAGGTCGTGCCGTGGCACTGGCGCTGTTTTTCCCCTAATTTGTTTTACACATATCGGGAAATCTAACCGTTGGATTTCTACAAAGTCTATATCAGTGGGAAGATATTCCCAAAGCGAACCCAACGGTTCCAGTTTCGTGAAAATCCGACGGTCGGATCTCCCACACTAGTCATTTGAAGTTATGGTTTCAAAATTCGAACTACAGCGTCGTTATTCAATTTAATTTAATTATATTTATATTTATATATAAATATAAACGATTCTGGCGCTGTTTTTCTTCAGATTTGAATTAAACATTCCGGACAATCCAACCGTTGGATTTTTACAAGGTTGGTGCCGTTGGGAAGATATTTCCAGGGCGAACCCAGTGGTTGCGTTTCGGGAAAATCCGATGGTCGGATTTCTCGTACTAATCGTTTCAAATTACGATTCCAAAACACGAACTGCACGGCTTCGATTCCTTTTAATTTTATTTATATTTATATATATATAAATATAGTTCATTCTATAATTTCAAATATAGTTCATTCATTAATTTCAACTTCGTTTTCACCTCAAATATTTCACTAACGCCTTAATATTTCGAAAAATTTCGCCATAACCTCCTTTGTACGGGGAGGGGTTTGGAAATTTATTGGGCCGTGTTAGGTACCCAATAAATCCTAAAAAGCATCCACATATTTATAGTGATATATTCTGGTGTTTACGGGGGAGCATGTATAGATAATCATTCCAGAGAATAAATTCTCGTCACCCCGTCTCCGTGTGGAAATAAATAGTCCATGTGTCGTATCTAATAACTAGAGAGACGTGATTATTGTCAACTCCAGACCCGTGTGGGGTTTTTATTAATATGGCAATTTATCGTTATATTTTATAGAGTCCATATCAGTCATCAGTTCAACCTGTAGTATATAATCATCGCCATACAAGCCTCTCGCTCGTATGGTAAATCTTCCACCTCATCACACAAGCTCCAATTGCTTATGTGGAATATGATGAAGTATGCCTATCGTCAAGAAGTATGCCATGTAGTGTAGTTCAAAATTAATTGTTACTATCCTATGGCGATATTTATTATTTCACACAGAATAACCAGCACTCCGCATACAATGGCATTCACAGGAGTTGATATAAAAATAAAATTGCGCAGCCAACTCATCAAGGCTTACCTATTTGTCGGGCACACAAATAATTTCTTTACTCTACAGATAATCCATTTTTCCTGTTCAACACATGTATATATATGCAGAACAAAGCCAATAATAATATTTCTAGCAAACTATTATTTATTTCAACACGTGTGTATTTTTATCAAAGCGTATACATGATAAAAGAAATGTTTTTATCATCAAAAATATTTATTCAACACGTGAATGTTTTTAACACTTCATATTCACAATAAAATTGTAGTTTTTATTATCTATTCATTTTATTTTAATGTACGATAACATTCAACACATGAATTTCAACTCGACGAACGAATTTCAATTCAACACATGAATATTCTCTATAGTTTGTATATATATATAAATGTGATTTTTATCGCTAAAGCTATTTGTTTAAATTCAAATAATATTCAACACATGAATTTCAACTCAACGAATGAATTGCAACTCAACACATGAATATTTTCTATAGTTCGTATATATATAAAAATGTGATTTTTATCGCTAAAGCTATTTGTTTAAATTCAAATAATATTCAACACATGAATTTCAACTCAACGAATGAATTGCAACTCAACACATGAATATTCTCTATAGTTTGTATATATATAAAAATGTGATTTTTATCGCTAAAGCTATTTGTTTAAATTCAAATAATATTCAACACATGAATTTCAACTCAACGAACGAATTGCAACTCAACACATGAATATTTTCTATAGTTCGTATATATATAAAAATGTGATTTTTATCGCTAAAGCTATTTGTTTAAATTCAAATAATATTCAACACATGAATTTCAACTCAACGAATGAATTGCAACTCAACACATGAATATTTTCTATAGTTCGTATATATATAAAAATGTGATTTTTATCGCTAAAGCTATTTGTTTAAATTCAAATAATATTCAACACATGAATTTCAACTCAACGAATGAATTGCAACTCAACACATGAATATTTGTTTCAACATATGTAATTTATTTTAACGAATGAAAATTATTCTAACACATGTATATTTCAGAAAATTTAGGCAGCATAATGGCAGGGTAGTTAAAACCGGGACCGTCCCTAGTACGGCTCCTCGCTCTACCTTAAAACCTCGTGGTTTTTGACAATGGGGATCATGCATCTAGTTCGCACGCAGGCGGCATGTTTTATTTTCAATTCCACAATCCTATTCTAATTTGTTTCAACCACAAGAGGGTATTTTTCAACCACAAAGGTATTTTTCAACCACAATATCAACCACAAACAATTATTTCCAACCATTCGTCACACCATATAATATCCCGTCAATCACAAGCAATAAATATAGTCCATGGTCTGTGGACGAGGGGAGTATATATATATATATATATTATTTCTATAATTCACTTGCATTTCATCACAATTCAAAGCATATATGTTTCATTCAACGCTTGTATAATTTATACATCGCTAATTTAACTTATACAACACATGTACATGAGGTATACAATGCGTATATAATTTACACTTCGCTTATATAATTTATACAACGCGATTTCATTCACACAATTTAGTTTAGATTCCTCACATTGGTTTCTGCAGTGCTAAAAATCCTAGGAAGATCAGAAAAATCTACGGCTTCTTCTATGTGGTAGAGAGCCTCCTTGCGGTCACGGTGTCTCCTGTTTCATCAAATTTCGTCAACACATGAAAAAGATATTATTTTTCAAAGTTTTTCAACGCTTTATAGTGTTATTTTCATTTCAGAACATCGAAGCAGAAGGGTTTTTAAACCTTCAAAACTAGGTTTTGATTTTAAAATCAAACCGTACCTCGTTGCTCCGATCAGGTAGTGCCACGCCCTCGGGCATAGAGAGGCGCGCCTGCGCCTAGGAGTGGGGTCAGTTCGGTGGTCGGAGGAAGGCTGGGCGGCGTCGGAAAGGCGTCGACTTCGTGGGGGTGGTTCAGGTGATACAGGCGATGGTGGAGGGTGGGGTTTGGTCGGATGTGAAGAGGGGAGGAAGGGCCGTCGAACTGGGGTGGTGGCGTGGGCTAACTACGTCGGAGGTGGTCGGAAAATGGAAGGGAAGGACGGAGCAACCTGGGACGTCGATATCGCCTGGCGGCTAGGGTTTCTCGAGATTTTTTTTTTTGAAGAAAAAATCCTATTGGTCGAGACTTTATAGGAAATTCTAAATAGTGTTTTTACAAACGAACTCGAAATCAAACCCAACGACTGTCGCCCCTAGCTAAATACCCCCATTCCGGACACAATGGGATATGTTTCATTGGCCAATTCGACTGTTACGGTCAGTTATTTTTCAAATTAAAATATAAAACATTCAATATTTAATTTGAACGTACATTTCAATTTGCCAGGGCCACAAACTGAATCGAAAAATTCCAGAAAAATAAATCTAGCTTTGTTTTGACGATACGGTCCTAACAAAACCAGTTTCGTCGAATTCTGAGCTCGTTTGAAAAGCGGCCATTTTTAGGTTGACCCATTTTAACAAAAATTGACCAATCACATTTTCTTTTGCCCCGCTCACATACTAGCTTCAAAAATTATGAAATTTGAAACTTAGCAATAATTTGACATCCCGGACCCAACAAAAGTGGTTTCGTCGAATTCCGAGGTCGTATGCAAAATATCTATTTTCAAGGGCTATATATGTTATATAGCGACCTTTCTGAAAATTCAATCGGCCATAAATTTTGATTCCCGTTATGAAACTTCGATTTTTCAGATTCGTTAGAAAGGTATTCATAAACTGATTTAAATATTTTCAGTTTCGCTAAAATTCGTTATATTTTCCACCCGGTACAGTCAGACAAAGTTTGTATTCAAAATTTCAAACTGCCTACTATACCCAATTCTTTGTTTTATTGAAATATGCTATTTCATTTATTCAAACTCTTTGGTAATAACCAAATTTAAAAAATTTAAATTGGTTCACATTTTCCGGGTTATTACAATATCTCAAACTTGACATTAATTCAAGTGATTTCAAATAAATTATTTTTAATTTTCTGGATCATGAATATCTCTCAAGCCTGATGTAAATGATCTGAAATTACTTGTGTACTTGTCAGAGATACTTGTGAAAAAATCTTTGAAAATATGGTCTTAAAACTCACTGTTATTTCATGATTATTTGATTTGAATTTATGTTTAAAACCATTTGAAATTATTTATTTATTGAATCACACACATATCTTAGATCTGAAATATATAATCTGGTGTGATTGATTCATTAAATCTTGATATTTTCACACTTCTTCAAATGATTTAAAATAAACTGAACTATATAATCTTGGATCATAGAATATATTTTTTAGTGACCTTCAGAAACATCCTCTGAAAAGTCTGCTGTGATATTGGTTTTTGTGCTGCTCTGATACTGTCTTTCAAAAATGTTTTCAAATAACTGCCTGTTTGTGACTGCTGCTCTGATAGATGAAATTATTATGCCTGATTTGTTAATTGTCTGCTTGGGCTTTGGACTTAAAACTCTTTCATCTGTGATACTCTTGTTTTGTCACATGTGCCTTGTTACAATCCTCATTAATTTAGACACCAATTGGTACCAGAAGTGCTAAATTTTTATGTATATATTTTTTTCTTTTCTTATCCCTCTTGGCATGTATAGATCTTCATATCCCTCTTGTAATTGATCTTCAATTTTAAAATTATTTATTGATTATTCATTCAGAAATTGAAATCAATATCCAAATTGAACTATATTTATAATTCATCAAAATCATTATCAGATTTTTAAATTGTGATGAACTATGAATACAGTATATTTGACAACAAGAGGATATTTTATTTAGATTTTCATGATGGTTGAACATTTATTATAATATCTTTGAATTAGCAATTATTTCACGACCATCTGATTTATCTATCATCATTCTGCCATCTGTGATAATTATATATTTATGTGGGGAGTTTAATATTTTTTTAAAATCATCTTGAATAAACAGTGAAAATATTTGTGATAGAAATGGGACTATGTTATTATTCAGAATTAGTGATAATTGGAAATTTTCAATGATCCCAGTACAGTCGAGCATATTTCATAATATAATTAATTTAGAAATTTATTTCATAGTCCATCTCTGTACCTACCCCATTTTCTATCACTCATTTATTTCACAGTCTCTAACCTCATTTAACAATCCAAGCTCTGGTCATGCATGGATAAGAGATAACTTATAATTTAAGCTGCAACTGATCTCATTTAAAAATCTAGGATCTGGTTATGCGTGGTCAGTGTGCTCTTAAATCAAAAGAAATAGAATAGAAATTAATTTGAAATTCTCCTTGGTGTTTAAAAACCAGCCCATCAATCCATCTTCTAATCTGTGAAATGTGTTGAAATCTTATGATATATTATGATTTATTGATTGATAGCTATTGGGATTTGAGATTATTCGATTTTGTCACTTGAATTGAATGTATAGTTATAATCCGAATCGGTCACTGTTTTTGTGCTTAATTTTATAATCTTTTTTAAAATATATGTTTTTATAACTCTCTCCATTTATATAAAATTCATCGTAAATCTGTCATTCTCTACAATGTGAAATATGCCACCTGTTCTTAGTTTATTATGATTTTTGTTTGACTGATTGAGATTTATGATGACCGTTCTTCCTCTTAAGCTGAAATTATATTTTTTAGTCAATTTTCATCTATATTTTAATTTCGGAATCCTTTTTATGATAACAAAAGGGGGAGAACGGGTTGAGATTTTGATTTATGAGTGAATATTTTATAAATATTTTCAAATTTTGAAAATTTATCCAATTTTCTTTTTTCACTCATGCATAGTTATAGGTGGAGATTCTGTTGTAGGGGGAGCATTCAAATAGGGGGAGTTCATTTCTTCACTGTCGAACACATTTACTTTATTCAAAATCTTAATATTTGTTTGTCATCATCAAAAGGGGGAGATTGTTGTATATAACGTTGTTGTATACACAATTATATGATTTTTTTTATGATAACAACCAAATATATATTGTTATAAATGTGTTTGTAATTGTATTGTTTCAAATACTACACAATAGACAGGAATATAATTATTTAAATAAAATACAACTGTACAGAAATTTAAATATTCACACAGTATTTTATTTAAATATAATATTTTATTTCAAACATTCAAGCAGTACAATTTTTTTACTCCACTATTTGAATACATCACTGATATACATTTCCATTTATATTCATTTTCATATTCAATACAACACCCATACATTTCACATTCACTCATTTACAATTCCATTCACTCATATACACTTTTACACACTGTTTTTGTTTTCTGTCTTCAGTCTTCACAGCATCCTTCAGTCAGTCCAATCTTCATACCTGTCATATACAGAAACACACACAGAGTATATGGAACAGAAATAACTTTCAAAATACATGTGAATATAATTTTATTTTTTAATTTTATTTGCCTTAGATTTCTAGTGTGTTTCTCATCATTTTTCATGTCTTGATCTGATTCATCTATGTCTAGTCAGTTTGTATATGTATAGCACATGGATAGGAAATTTTATCTAATGGTTGCATATACACACGTGTATAGATATACATGTGTGCACTGCCTCGCCAATCAGTGTGCAACTGAGGAGTAGCCACGTGGACCATCTCGACTCAGTGCACAATCAACAGAGGAACAATGCAAGCCAAACATGGTCGAGCACAATACAAAGAATAAAACAACAAATACATGTGTTCATGAACATGATACAAGCGCAAACCAGGTCTAAACAAAGTTCAAAAGCAGTTCAAATTTTAACATGGAAGGATGATGCAAGTACACACAGCAACACATAGTTCAAAGTGGTGACCAAAATGGTTCAGCAACTTTTAAAATGAAGGCTCAAGTGAAGTATCATAGTAGCATGGATAATATGGGACAAAATGGAGCAGTGAACACATGCTCAATTATAGCATGCAAATACATGTTCAAAACAGCAATGCATATGCGCAGTTTACATCTAAGGTGCACACAACAATTATGGTACATGAATGGTCATAACAGCAAGGATACAAGTGAAACAAATGATGCAAGTTTTAGCATGGTTAAACATGTTCAAATACAAGGTGCATGAGGTTTGTCACAAGCTCATGTTCAAAGAAGCAATATAGATATACTCAAGTGGATCTACACATGTTCAAGAAATCAATCATCAATTCAAACTTGCATGGAGCAATATAAAGGAGGTGATGTACATACGTGAATACAAGGCAGAGCTTGTCTACATAGTTTAACATTATATAGGAGGCACAACTTGATCTAGCACATTCAATGATAAATGGAAATGATGGATCAGTAGTAAATTGTTCAACACAAAATAAAGTAAACCAAGGACGTACACTGCATTGTGTGGACATATTTCTATGGTTCAAGATGGTGGTGCAGTCACAAATGATCAGTGATACAAGTTTGCAAGTAGCACTGTAAGCAAGCATGATTTTTTTTTTTGGAAAACATCAATTCAAAAGTTTAAAAAAAAACTTTCTAGAAAATCATAGAAGTCACGGTTTATTTTTTGGGCAAGAAAACATTTATTTGTTATCAAATTCTTTCCAGAATTTCATCAATATTCTTAGCAAATTCAAAGTGAAATTAAATCTGAGTTCTGTTTTAATCAAGCATAACTCAAGGGAAATCATGTAGAAAATCTTTCTCATTTTTGGACAGTATCATAAGTGGCATGTTTTCTGTGTTTCCAGAAATTATACAAAAGACCCAATCAATTTTTTGGCAATGGATTTTCAAAGTGGCATGGTTTCTTTCATTCACGGCATGTTTTCAAAACAATTTATATTTGGCAAGTTTTTCAAATGGTCAATGATATTGCAAAGAGTGTTGCAAATACAAACTCGGCAACAATGAAACAAATATTTCTAGAACAACATTCAAGGCAATAAACCATGTCAAAGAGGAAATTATTTTTCCATAAATTCATTCACGATTATATGGCAAGAGTTCAACACGTTTCCAGAAATCAGTAAATTTGTCTTTGGCAAGAATCAGGTGTGGACACGCAAAGAAATCATTTACTGTTTGTAAATTTACCAAATTTACAATTGGTTCAGAGTGTCATCCAGATTTATCAAGGAATCAAATTTAATCATGCAAGGGATCATTTTCTAATATCCATAATTTATCAGCTTAATCAATTTCGTTCCAATTGAGGGCAGTTAAAAGGGGAAACTTAAAATCAGCCAAGCAAGAAATCAAAATCAGATCGAGCCATTCACGTGAAGTCAGAGGTTACTAGGGTTTCATTTAATCCTATATAACACCATTTCATCACTGGCAAATAACGAGAGGAATCCAACAAATTCATTTCAAAGAATTCAAGAGAAGATTAAATAATTCACAAATGTTTTAGGGTTTCGATAGCTAGGCAGAGAGACTCAATCGAACGACGAAGGAGCATCAAGCTCGAGCATTAGAGAATTGCACTTCATCAAATAAGCGTCGATCTGATTTGGAGTCGTCGTGGAAATACCCAAGCTTCTCAATTTTTCCAGTCGCCATTTTCTATTTCCATGAGAGAAAGCAAGTGACGGGGGGAGACAAATATGAGTGCATCAATATTGAAAAGGGCTGGCCATCTTTGAAAGGGGATAACCCTCATTTTAACTCCTAGGGTTTTTTCATTTTGTTTTTCCTTTGTTTAAATTTTGTTGTATTTCAATTTCATATGTAAATCGTCCTAACCAGTTCTAGAGTCTGTAAAATCTAGGGGGAATCAGTCAGGGTGTTGACTGACAGTTGCTAGAGTCTGTAAAATCTAGGTTACTGGTTATAGGGTCGTAATCAGGGGAAATCTGATCGAGGGGATATCGTTCAGTCTAGGGTTTTGAGTGTAGGATTTGGATAGGAGCGAGGGGTTCGCGAGTGTACATGGTCTTGTATGGAGGATCTGTTCTTTTACCTGGTAGAAGCCTTAGGAGTGCAACAGTAGGCAGGGTTTTGCCAAAGCTGGGTAAATCTGTGTGTGATTTATTTTTTGAACTTTTATTTTTGCTGCATTCTGTGATCTGTTTATTATTTTAATATCCTATCAGTTTTTTTAATTCAGCGAAAAACTGTGATAAACCCTATTCACCCCCCTCTAGGGTTAATCTAGATCCAACTATTATTGTTTTATGCACAGCTGAAGTTTGATAAAACGCCCGAAAAGCAGAATCTTTATCACCTAATCACTTGAAGACGAATTTGATTGAAAAACAAAAACAATACAAATAGTATCAGAAATATGAGCACGCGATATTCCATCCAACATCCCTTTTTATTGATTCACCAATTAAAATTGTTTACAATCGATCTCAACTATCATTACAAACAATTACAACTTGAACCAATAACCTTATTGAGAAATAGGTAGAGAATATCTATTGGCTAAAATTTGAGGAGAAAGACAATGAAGAATAATGACAAAATTTCCACACATAATGAAGATGTTAGATAGGCTTTTTATAGAGTGAATTGCTTCATACCCAAGTAAATTTTGTATCCAAATTATCTTTACATATGTATTAAATTTATTTGGATAAGCACCAAATAATCCTTGCCTTACTTATCCCACAAATATGGTAACCAATATCTCTCCATAAAATCCAGCAACAAATCTCTCCATAAAATCTAACAACAAATCCCTCTACAAAATATGTAAGATTATTTGTTGCCCAAAATTGTGATTTGCGTATCACCAATTTCAACAAAGGACAAATTATCTATAGTTCACTACTGACATTCGCTGTGGTTGAATTGGTTTCTCAGCCAATATATTTGATTTCTAGCCAAAGGTCATTGCTTATAAACCAGTTATTTCCTATGCAAATAACCATGAACATTGGTTCTTTCCTTCTGTTATTAAGTTTATGTCATGCCTACACTATTTTTTTCTCTTACATTGCTTCAATTGCCTTACCATACGCATGAAGGTAGGATGCTCTCTTTGAGATGGAGTATTTTTTACATTCGAAGTGTAATATTATGGTTTAACAATGAAAGAAACATAGTTCTGAATAATGCTCTTAAATTATGTCTCTATAGTAACACATTAGCATTTGCTAAATTTATGTCCCTCTATAATAACAAATATCTGCATTTGTATTTGATGATAACCAGGCTAAAATGGTGCAATGGTATTTAAAAATACTAATAACCAAATCAACGTCCACAAATTTAGAGTTCTTGTGTTGGTTTTGTATTCACGAATTAAATATGAATTATCTTTTTCTGCTTTGCTGTTTAAAGATAAATTTTCTATGTAATTTGTGTTTGTACTATTTATTTAGAAAGCAAGAGTCATTATTAAATAGTAACTCTATTTTCTCCGTTATGCTGTTCGATGGACACAAAACTTGACATGTTAATGATTACAATGATCCCGATCGAAAATGCATTTGTAGGAAGAAAGATTTTTGAGAGAAAGACAGAAAATTTTGCCTTGAAATATGAAAGTAAATTTCTCTTACCTATATGTACTTTTTATTTTATATTCGTAGTCAATGTTTCACTTGCATTTCTTAGATGCTTGAAGAATTTCTAGGTAGATATATTATAAACTTTTTCCCACTTTATTGTCTTTGGATACACACTTTATAATGATATAACAGAAGTAATATAATATGTATGCTTCCTTGCTACAATATCTCAGTTTGTATTGAGTTACTTTTTGATTGAATGAACTCAGTGATCTTTCAAATGACAAGTAACACAGACTACAGAAAACCAAATTTACTTATACTTGATAGTTGTTTTGTTTGGTTTCTGTTTGTTGCCTATTTCAACTGTGCTAATATATAAGTGATTTACATATTTGAATACCAGAGATAATACAGGCCCCTAATGTAGGGAACGAGGATGCGGATGGTGAAAGTTACCCTTTATTTTTACTTTATTTTTGTGGTATATTACCGAACAGTTCATAAAGTCAATTTGATTTTGAAATATACTGCATTGTTTACCTAAATTGTTGGTAAGTTTTTTTCTATTTATGAACTGGCCACTATGATGGATCTAATAAATAGTAACCGTGTGCATGGTAGTTTACCTGATCAGCTATAAGTTTGGTTTGAATGTTCTGGACACAAACCATAGTGACTGTTCACTTTAAACTTCATTTCCAGCTTTGGTCAAATTCATCTATGCACAGGCCGTCCTAGCACGCCTGTGTACTGGTAAAAATAAGCCTAAACTTGTTATTTGTGACTAGTATAAAATGCATGCATACATTTAATAGATAGATATACCAACCTTTTATTCATTAAAATATAAGCGGACGAAATGCACCGAGAAGTTTTGAAGGTCATAGTATTGTTATTTCAAGTTGTTTTATTAGTAATGTCAAGGGAGAATTGATAATAAAATGTCACTGATATAGATATAAATTAAGTGAATGGTAGTTAAAGTTACAACCATTGGTAAAATTCTACCAATGAGCGAAAGCATATTCGAAATTTTGAGAAGTCGCCAATTTTATATATATATATATATATATATATATATATATATATATGAATTCTCTTTCTCATCAGTGGAGATTTCTACTACAATAGACATGTAAAATTAGAACAAATATCACAATCTTTCCAAATATGTAATTAACCTTAAAGTTTCGCTTATGTTATCTGACAGTTGTTTATAATTTTCATAAGAATATCATAATAGTTGCCTAACATTTGACATTGGCCAACAATCCTTGCAAACTTTATTAGTTACAAAAGATGCATCATTATGCTTTGTTGATCAATATTCAAAAGCAAGAACTTAAGCCATTATAGTAGTTTGCATTAGCCATGTCATGCATAAGAGTAACATAATGCGTAGTTGTGTCTTCAAACCCCTAAATGATAAAAAAAATTATTAGTTCATTTTAAGGGTTAAGTTATCTTTATAAATTAAATGATAAATAAAATATTGGAAATTGATCAGTGATTCCAGTATAAGGATGACGAGAATGCCATACCTCTGACTTCGAGGATTTAATGTATATTTTTTTCGAACAATACTTCAGTCTAACGGCTACAAATGAGTTTTAAAACCGTCGACTTGAGAATTTAATGACATTTTAAAACAACTTAATAGTGTCAAAATTTGTACATTTTTGATCCATCCTGGTTCAGTTTATTTAGTCGAACAGATGGCAGTGATGCACTTGTGTGTGGATCATGCATCCTCTGCCTTCTCGTAGTAAAATAAATAATTGATTTGTCTAAAGGGCCTAATCTTCTCTTGAGAAGTTCATATCTATGCAGATATAGTCCCTTGTTTTCAAGATGTGGGACAGAATTTCTTTTCTTTTTCTTTTTTAAAATATAACCCAAAATTCAAAAAAAAATTGAAAATTTATAGCAGTTCCCCTTTTCATTTTCAAAATAAGTAAAATAAATAGAAAAGACAGTTGCATCACTTGAGTGATTACTTATGTTCTCGAATGGGATGAAACCAACGTAATTCCAAGATCAACTATTGCATCATTGTGGAAATCAATGGATAAATGATGGATATCTTTTGGATTTGAAACTTCACTCGGTATAAATCATTCAAGGTTCTATCGAGTCTATGGTGAACATAAGCGTCGGAGCATTCGTGCATACTGATTTTCGTATATAAGGTGTTATGTATGCTCTGCACACTAATGGCCATATGCTCAAATCCTGGCTTCATAAGTCTACTTTAAAAAGTAGTCTTACTTTCTTAGGAAACGAACTGATTTTCACACTCATATGGGTAAAATCTTTTATGGTGTTTATGCAATACATCTTGCAATTTTTACTAGACTTATTAACGATCCTTATCCAACTTCCTTCATGTCGAATCCAACACTAGTGATAGGCAATTAGTTTTAGTATTTCATAATCATCCTCTTAATTTGTTGTTGCATATTGAACATCGTCTATCCTTGTCAAGACCCAAATTGAGTTTCTTTTAAGGATGATTAACCATTATTCACAGACGTTAGACTCGTTTCTTTTGATTTTATTGGATCGTAGCCTTTGGAAGACTTATAGTAAATGATTCAGTCAAAATTTCTTTGTTTCTATGTAGTTGGCATTCACTGCTCTTCTTTTGTGCAGTGTCTTATCATCTAATGTCTAAAACTAACATGTGTAGAATTGTTTATATGTTTTACTAGAAACATTATATATGTAGCCTAATTATACAATTTAATCAAGACTGTTACTGATGGCTTCTTCCATAAAGGAATATTTATTAATAAATTCATAAACCATTCTTCCTTCTTGCTTGCATCAATTAATGCATTCAATTCTGATAACATTGTTGAGTCAAATACATAGGTCTATTTCTTGGAGATGCAAGGCACAACTGCACCTTCTAATATAAAAATCCATTCATTTGTAGACTTTAACTTAAATTCTACATTATTCCAGATTGCATCAGTACATCCTTCTGAAACAGCAAGATATACTTTATAAGATAGGTCACAATTCATAATGGCCCCTAAATAAACTAAAACTTCCAATCTTCATTCCCTAGGTTAGTCAAAAATTGACACAACATGCTTATAGTATGCATTATGTACAGTCTGGTGCAATGCATACCATATAGTAGACAACAAATAATAATGAAATATTCAAATCAAGATAATATGGTCTAAGTATTCTTCTTTAACTAATATTTGGATCCAAAGAAGCTGTTGTTGGATTGTCATTAGAATAACCATACTTCTTGATGAATTTCTCAATATAGTGAGATCGGGCTTAGCCTCAGGATTTTAATCCTTAAAATTACTTTAGCCCCTCCTAGGTCTTTCGTATCAACTTTAGACCATAGAAACTTCTAAGTTTATTTCATATAAGATGTATTGATCCTAAATATTAATAGGTCACAAAGTATAAACATATTATAACATAACCAATTTGCTATCAATACAATTAACAATGAAGCCTTGAGGCAATGCTACTTTATTAAGCTTTTTATGTCATCGCATGGGTGTCTGCTTTAGAACGTAAATAGATTTTACTGATTTACAAATCTTTTTTATTAGATTGGATTTATAAAACCACTTAGTTGTTCTATGTAGATCTCCTTTCCTAAATAGCCATTTAAAAATGTTGTTTCATATCCATTTGGTGTATTATAGGTTTATTAATGGATGCAAGTGTTATCAAACAAAGAAACGAAGATATGTGAGCAACATGAGCGTGCTTCAAAATAATTTAATCCACATCTTTACTTATAACCTTTTTTAATAATCTGACTTTAAATTTATCAACGGATCCATCAATGCTAAACTTTGTTAAATGTGAATTTAAATCTTATCAGTATAGCACCAAAAGGTAAATTGATTTAAATCTAAGCTTCCTTACCAAAATTGAATTTTTTCCATCATTGTAGCTTCTTTCCGGAAAATAGCATCTTTGGAACTCATAGCTTAAGAATAAGTTTTCGACTAATTGTAAATATTCATGATGTATCAGGTGATGTTAATAATTTTATTTCTACTTCCTTCAACAATACATGTAGCAAAGTTAAGACCATAGTCCTTTTCTATCCTAGTTATTTCGCGTTTTATATGTTCAATATCCTCTTCAAGTGTTGAAATATTCCCATTATTTTAAGAGGGGATATAATCTTTGACATTGTTATCATTAGAATGGGTATGTTCTAAACTAGATTACACCATAGATGTAACAATCTGAAAAATCAGAACCAATATAAAAATTTTAATTTGGCTATTTTAGTGGATTTTGAATATTTAAAATAAATTATTTTAAATAATAACGACTAAAAATTTATTTGGATCGAAGTTATAGAGAATGCATATATTTTAATTATAAAACAAGGCCTGAAATGGTGTAGCAGTTTGAAAATTTGAATTCAAACTTTGACTGACTATACAAGATGCAAAATAAAACGGATTTTAGTGAAACCAAAAATATTTAAATCTGTTTATGAAGATCTTTCTAACGAATCTGAAAAATCTAAATGTCATAGCGGGAATCAAAAGTTATAGCCAAATGAATTTTCAGAAAGGTCGCTATGGAGTTTACATAGCCCTTGAAAATGGACATTTTGCAAACGACCTCCGTTTTCGATGAAACCACTTTTGTTGGATCCGAAATGTCAAAATATAGCTAGATTCAAATTTCCATAATTTTTGGAGTTAATATGTGAGCGTGGCAAAAGAAAATGTGTTTGGTTAATTTCAGTCAATTTGGATCGACCAGAAAATGGCCATTTTTCAAACGGTTTCCAAATTCGACGAAAATAGTTTTTTAGGACTTTATCATCCTAACATAGCCAGATTTATTTTTCTGGAATTTTTGGAATCAGTATGTGGCCCCGACATATTAAAATGTACTTTCAAATCCATATTTGAATGTTTTATACTTTAATTTGAAGAATAACCAACTGTAACAGTTGAATGGGCTTACGAAACATATTCTATTATGTTCGGAATGGGGGTATTTAGCTAGGGGCGACAGTAGTTGGGTTTGGATTGGAGTTCGTATGTGGTAAGGGGTATTTTCGGATTTAATAAAATTAAATATATAAATAAAATAAATCGGCCAATCACGTTGCTCCATCATTTCTTTGTTGACCCCGTAAACCCGATGACCCCAGTTACGAACGACGGAAGGGGATCTAAACTTCTCTCCTCCCTAACTCCAAATCCACACAATAAAATCACGAGCTCCCGTAGAGGTTTTTGAAGATCATCCCGTCCTCTTCAAATGCATATAGGGTGCACCCCCTATCGTTGCGTCGTTCGCGAGATCCATCACCTCGAAGTGCTCGACTTCTAGGCGCCGTCGAGATTCTGTTTCGCCATCACACCTAACGCGGTCCCCACCACCTGGCGCGGATTTCGGTGTTGCTTCACGTGGCGCCGACCGATCTTGACCTCGAGCGATGGTTTGGCCAGAATTTCGTGACCTAGTTTCGAACCCGGCGCTGAAGGTAAGGACTGTTATAAAATAAACTGTTTTCAACATTCAAAAACCATCACAAAGTGTGATTATCGAATAAAAATCGTATCTTTTTGTTATGTTGTCGAAATCCAGTGAAACCGGAGGCATTGGACTCATGGCGACGTCTTCTACATTGGAGAAGAGACGGGGAGCTTCCTACAATTTTTGGAGGAGTGGAACCCAATGTGGGATTTCTAAATTATAAACTATATGGAATGGCGATGTATAAATTGTATAATCGATGTATAAGTTATATAAGCGTTGTATAGATTATATGTGCGATGTATAAGTTATATATGCATTGTAAAAAAAATCATATGTGCGTTGAATGGAATTGAAATGGAGTTGAAATGAAATGAAAATATATTTATATATGTTTATATATATATATATATATATACACACACACACACACACACACACACACACACTCCCCTCGTCCATAGACCATGGATGATATATATTGGTTGTGATTGTTTGGATTTTGGTTGACGTGAAATTTGGTTGATAAATGTGAATGGTTGATAATGATTGTTTGTGGTTGAAACAAAATCGAAATTGTTTGTGGAAAAATCCATTGTGATATGAAAATGATCGAAATATTTAGATTATAAGGATAAGCCCTTAGGAAACGCTGCGAGGCGTAGGGTAGTGCAAGGAGCCGTACTCGGGACGGTGCCGGTTTTAAATCCCATGTCGTTATGCTGCCGAAATTTCATGAAATATTCATGTGTTGGAAAAATATTCATATGACGAATAATTTGTTTGAAAAACAAAAATCACATTTTTATTATATATATGAATCGCTAAAAATATTCATGTTTGAAATAAATTGTTTAAACAATAAAAATCACATTTTTATAATATATGTAAAGTGTTAAAAATAGTCATGTGTTGAAATAAATATGTGTTGGGTAAAAATATTATTTTTATCAAAAATATGAAATGAAAATGGTTTGGAAATCGAAGAATGGATTATATATATAAATAAAATTAAAATAAATTGAATAACGATGCAGCAGTTCTTGTTTTGAAATCGTGTTTTTAAACGATTATAGCGTGAGATCTGACTATCGGATTTTCCCGAAACCAAATCCATTGGGTTCGCTTTAAAAATATCTTTCCAACGATACCAAATTTGTAAAGATCCAATGGATAGATTGTGTGAAATGTTTAATTCTAATCTGAAGGAAAACAGCGCCAGAATGGAATATATATATATATATATATATATATATATATATATATATATACAAAATGGAATATATATATATAATTAAAATAAATCGAATAATGATGCTGTAGTTCGTATTTTGAAATCGTAATTTTAAACGATTGTAATGGGAGATCCGACCGTCGGATTTTCCCAAAACTGGAACCTTGGATTCGTTTTGAAAAGATCTTTCCAATGGTATAAAATTTGTAAGGATCCAACGGTTAGATTTTCAGATATATGTAAATCAAATCTGAAGAAAAACATCCCCATGGCCATGTTATGGCCTAAAGCGTCATTTGAATAATTCAGCTATTTTCAAAATAAATAAAAATAGCGATTAATCATCATAAAATATTATAAATGATATGGAATGGAAATAAACCGAATTTACCCGGTTTATTGGATATTTGATGGTTAAATGTGTTTGACGTGAAAATTACATTAATGAACTGAATTATGGATGTCAAGTAATTTAACCATGGAAATGAATTGATTTGAATTCTAAATAAACGTGAATTATTTGAAAAGGCCGAGTTAATTCTCATTTCAAATAATTGATCGATGATTAGAAGTTGAAGATATGCAGACGGTGCAAGACTGATGATCTTCACATCGAATAGATGACTACTGATGCCTTTGATGGGAGTTTCTGCCCTGAAGGAGTTACAGTGGTGGTTGTCTGGACGTACTTGTTGATCGTTTGGACGTACTTGTTGATGGCAGTTTCTGCCCTGAAGCTGCCTCCGGTTTCGTTCAGACCCAGAACGGACTTGTAATTGGACTGTGTGTCCGACATTGGATTTCATTCTGTGTGATTGATATACGTCAGTTGCATGGCGTGAATTGCTTGTGTAGCATGCTGAGATGCAGTGATCAAGGCTTTTGTTGAAATGCAGAGCCTTGTGGTTGATGATCAAAGAATGGCTTTAAATAGCTAGATTTATGTTTGGCGTTTATTCGAGGGCCTCACACCCCGGTATGAACCAGAAACGGGAGAGGACTTCAGGGAGGACATGCATATCCTTCTAGCTAGAAATGGTGTTTTGGGATTTACATGGCCGGGCATTTTACTCATGTGGATGATGGATAGCGAGGCGCCTCGGTTATATCGGTCGCTACAGGTTCAATGGTTTGGTCGGTATATGACCAGTTGACGCCCCATAGGGTGGGGAAACGCAGTGTTCAGGCATTTTAATTCACTCCGTGTGGACCGGCCCTGACGATCCAAGGGTCAATGCATTCTGATCCTGAGGGGAGGGCTAGAACGTCTTGAAGCAGTAAGGACGATCCCTTGCCTTGGTTCATGACGGAAATCCAATTTCCAAATACGGCATCGTGCGGTTTTGATTGTAAACCTATATATGGCGACATGATATATGGTACCCATGTCGTCTATGATTGATACTTTTGATTGAAATTGTTTTTGAAACATATAAACACTAGTAATAATTTCAAATTCTTTTGTTTTATTCGTATCAAGCATATTTTGGCCATTATAAGGTGAAACTCTATCCTCCGGTTTGCGTTGCATTGTGTGATCGGAACTGAGTCTTATAATGGCTTCATTTTTGTAAAAAGCATTGCAATGTTTAAATGATGTATTTGTTTTAAGCACTAGCAATCCAATGGAGTAAACCCATTCCGCTTTAGTGGTGTGATCCTGTGATTGGCCTTATTATAAAATAAGTTAAGTAGATTTCTCATACCAGTCCCATGGCTGACTCGTAGTTTGTTTCACTTGCAAACTCGGGTACCCTATTTTCTACATGGGAAGCCTTGTATTCAGGTTTTAGCAGGCTCTATCTGGATAGCTATGGAGCTGAAGACGAATTCTATCACTTCTTTCTTTTTATGTTGTTCAGCTCTCGTTATGTATATTATGTATGATTCCGCTGTAGACATTTTATATAAAGAAGAACTGTATTTTTGTACTAAGTATGATCCTGTATACTATGTAACTCTGATGATTATTATTTCCTATGTAATTTGATGTACATTATCTGGTGTATTTATATATTTCTGTTCTGCTGTTATTTGTTTATGTGTTATATTCCAAAGATTACCCTTGCTACCGTGGAACAGGGGTTTGGGGTCGTCACACGTGGTATCAGAGCTTTGGTTAAGCTTAGTTCTGGAATATAACATATTAACGAACTTTTCAGAAATAGAATCAGTAGTATTCTACGACGAATAACACATTTTAGATAGGATTAGTAATATCCTAGAATGAGTATAGCAGAACGAAATACACCCCAGTAGACACATTTACATTTAAGTATATGTCTCTATGCTTTAAAAATACCTTTTCTGTTGGCCTAACACTTTGTCTGCTATTTGCAGACATTAAAAAATGAGTGGCAGAAGCGGAAGAAGTAATCCTATGGTTCGACAATCTAATGAGCTAGTTGTGCTCCCACAGCCAGGATTAGATATAGAATCCCTATTAAAGAGGTATCGAAATCTAGGTAGAGTACCGTTCTCGGGTAATGAATCCATTATTCAAACTCAAGCTTGGATGCATTCTGCTGAGAGAATTTTTGAAGGTTTCAAGTTGAGAGATGATCAAAAAAGGTTACTAGCATCTTGGGCACTCAAAGACGAAGCTTTAATCTGGTGGGAAACCATTATTAAAGATAATCCAGAAGGTATACCTGGGATAGATTCAAAGAAATTTTTAGTGAAAGATTTATTCCTCTAGAAGCAACTGAGCGGTTAAGTGATGAATTCTACTATCTGATACAAGGAGATATGACCATTCCAGAATATCATAAGAAATTTAACGAACTATCTCGTTTTGCCCCGCTTCTAATTCAAGATCCAAAGATGAAGAATCTGAGGTTTATTAATAGGCTCCAAAGAAAGTACCAAAGTAGTTTAACTGCACATGTGCAACATCCTTTTTCTAAAATGATATATATGGCTTACCAGTATGAAGACCTTGGTAAGCAAGGCGTTTTGGGCGATGAAGAGGAAGTCAGTACTAGCAACAATAGGAAATTTGAAACTAATAGCCCGGAGACAAGTACACAGCCTGAGGCAAGTATGAAGTCCGAGTTTAGTATGAGGCCTAAATTCAACAGGAAAAAGGTTAATTCTGAGAAAGGACCAGTAACGACTGCCACATGCTCGAGATGCAATAGGCAAGGATACTTGGCGATAAATTGCAAATCTTGGAACAAACGAAAGAAGGATAAATCTGAATCCAAGAACAAGTTTCTAGAAAATAGAAAATGCAGTCAATGCCATAAGACTGGTCATCTTGAAAAGGATTGCCGGCTCTTAAGGAAATCTAAAAAGATACATGTAAACGAAGTGGTAGAAGTTCCTGCATCTTTAGCCAGTCAAGGTAAGCTAGATGTCTTGGAAGGCACACTTACTATCAAAGATATTCCAGTTAAAGTACTATTTGATACACGGGCATCGCGAAGATTTATTGCAAGTAATGCGCTGAAGAAATTGAATTTGAAATTGAAAAAGCTCAAAGTACCCATGATTGTCCATAATCCGGTTGGGGGTTCCCTCAATCTTAGTTGGATTTGTGGGGTGCCTGTCTCTTTTTCTCATTATTGGTTCCCTACCATCGCGATCGTCATGAATTTTACCGAATTCGATCTTATTCTAGGATTGGATTGGTTAACCAAATATGAAGCTGAGGTTAAATGCGCCGGGAGAGTTGTTAAGGCAAAAACGAAGTTCGGGGAGTATATAACCATTCCTTGCGAAGGTCTGAATTCTGATAGAAAAGACTTTTGGTCAGCTCTGGATGTTTCTCCTGCTCAAATAGAAAATATTCCCGTCGTTACAGAGAATACTCTAATCGACGTACAAAATATTCATGTCGTCAAGAATTATGCGGATGTGTTTGAAGAACTTGTTAGCTTACCTCTGCGTAGAGAAATAGATTTCAAGATTGCTTTAATTCTGAATGCAAGGCCAGTAGTTCACGCTATTCGAAGAATGACCTTGAAGGAAAAAGAAGAATTAGACAATCAGACTTGACCGCTTGTCTGGAAGGGTCTGATCAGACCTAGTTTCTCTGATTGGGGAGCAGCAGTGGTATTTGTCCCAAAGTCAGACGTTACTCTCAGACTATGTGTGGATTATCGTAACTTGAACAAGCAAACATTAGAGAATAAATATCCATTACCGTGAATTGATGATTTGTTGGATCGATTGAATGGCGCGCAAGTATTTTCACTAATGGACCTAACTACAGGTTTCCATCAGCTTCGTATTACAGAAGAGTGTGTTCCTTTGACAACATTCAGAGGTCCCGATTTATTCTACGAGTGGTTAGTAATGTTGTTCGTCTTATGTAACGCTCCAGCTTATTTTGTCGATCTAATGAATAGAGTATTCAGAGAAGTATTGAATAAATTCGTACGGGTCTTCATTGATGATATTCTAATCTTCTCTAAGTCAGAGAGTGAGCATGCAAAACATTTGGAACAAGTGTTAGGGATTCTGAGAAAGAATGTTTTAAAGGCAAAATTTTCCAAATATATATTCTGGCAAGAAGAAGTCAAGTTTCTTGGCCACGTTGTATCAAATAAGGAATTTCTGTGGATCCCAGTAAGATCGCAGCTATTCAAGATTGGAAGTAGCCAACTACTCCCATAGAAGTCTGAAGTTTTCTTGGGTTGGCTAGTTATTATTAGAAGTTCGTTAAAGATTTTTCGAAGATATCTAGTTCCCTAACAAAGCATACTAAGAAACATTCAAGGTTCAATTAGACTCCAGAATGTGAGGCGGCTTTCCAAAAGCTGAAGTTAAGATTGACAATGGCTCCAGTGTTAACAATTATCGATGGCAATCAAGACTTGAAAGTCTGGACATATGCTTCTAAAGAAGGTCTTGGTGCGGTATTAATGCAAAGAGGCCAAGTAGTCGCTTATGTTGGTCGTCAATTGAAGCCACAAGAGAAGAAATATGAAACTCACGATCTTGAATTGTTAGCCATCGTGTTTGCTATGAAAATCTGGAGACATTATCTATTGGGTGAGAAGTTCGAATTATATACTGATCATCAATCATTGAAGTATTTATTCACCCAGAAAGATCTGAATATGAGACAGCAATATTGGTTAGAATTTCTTGCGACATATGATCTTGATATTTTGTATACTCCAGGGAAAGCCAATGTTGTGGCTGATGCGCTCAGCAGAAAGAATGTAATCATCGCCAATCTTATAATCACGCCTTCGTTGATTAATAACATATCTACTTTCCCGAAGGATGATCACTTCATTCAGAAGATCAGGGAGAGAATTTAGAAAGGCAAGCCCTCGAGTTTTCAGATCGATAAAGATGGGATTCTGAGGTTAAAGGGCCGAATTTGTGTTCCAAACATATCTAAGCTCCGGAGAGAAGTATTGGATGAATGTTACAAATCCAAACTGAGTATCCATCCAGGAGTGAACAAAATGTATAATGATATCAAACGCACTTTCTGATGGAGATCAATGAAAAGAGACATTTCCTTGTATGTTAGCCGCTGTACTACTTGTCAATAAGTCAAAAGCAATCAACAGAAACTCGCCGGATTGTTGCAACCGTTGGAAATTCCAGGTTGGAAGTGGGAATAAATTTCTATGGACTTCATAGATGGTTTGCCCAAAACCGAAGAGGAAATGACAGTATTTGGGTAATCTTAGATTGTTTCACGAAGACCGCCCATTTCATACCTGTCAGATCGAATAGAACCGCTCAAAGTCTGGCGCTGATTTATTTTAAAGAAATTGTTAAACTGCATGGAGTTCCCATGAGTATCGTTAGTGATCGTGGCCCGATTTTTTCTAGTAAATTCTGGGAAGCATTCCAAGAAGAATTGGGAACAAAACTAAACTTGAGCACCGGTTATCATCCTCAAACAGATGGCAAAACTGAGAGGGTGAATCTTATTCTAGAAAATTTATTGTAGGCTTGTGTTATTGATTTTGGCGGATCATGGGAAGACCACTTGCATTTGGCTGAATTCTCATACAACAACAGCTACCAAGCGAGCCTAAAAATGTCACCATTCGAAGCATTGTATGGTCGACCGTGCAGACCTCCCACGTGTTGGGTAGAACCTGGCAATAGACTTGTATTGGGACCAGATATGATCCGTGAAGCTTTAGTGTGAAAACCCGTAACTTCCCCGTAAAGGAAAGCTGCGGATAGTTCGAGAACAAGCCACAACAGAACGCATACAAAAGAACATTTCACCGTATTTCACAACAATGCATCAGATTTACAAGAATATACAGAGTATAAACAAATAAGTATTACACAGAAATATCAGAGATTTAAATTACATTTAAATACATCGCAGCGGAAAATAATACAATACACAACTAGAAGGAGATATACGGATACAAAGCTTTCCGGATATCGTTCCAGCTGTAAACCAGGATCCTGTGAATATAAATCTGCAAAACCAAAACTACTAGCTGCCCGTCGAAATAAGGGCACCCAGAGTTTAGGTTAAAACAATAAACTCCAGGTCAATTATGTGACTGGTGTGAGAACTAAAACAGTTAATCTTTATTTCAAAGTTAGGTAAATCAAGGGACCACGCCGTATAACACGGAACGGGTTTCCTCCCAAGAATACCAGTGCATAAAACAAATAGCGCAATGCTAAATAAAGAAAAATGAAGCTGTTATAAGACCCAGGTCCTATCACACAATGCAACGCAAGCCGGGGGATAGGGTTTTCCCTTATAACAGCCAAAGAATGCTTGATACGTTTAAAACAAATCATTTGATACTATTATAAGTGCATAGTGTATAAAACAACTTCAAATCATAAGTATCAATCATAGGCGGCATGAATGCCCCATACCACTATGTCGCCATATATAGGTTATACAATCAAAATCGCAAAGTCACGTATTTGGAAATTGGGTTTCCATCTATGAACCGAGGCAAAAGATAGTTCTCAACCGATTCGAGACAATCTAGCCCATGTCTCAGGCAAGTACTCAGTCAAGCCTTGGAGCGACAGGGCCGGTCCACCGATGTGGATTAAAATGCCTGAACACTACGTTTCCCCTCCCTTTGGGGCGTAAATGAGCCAACGAATGGCTCCATCAGACCCGGATCGTCCGATCTAACCGAGGCGCCTTGCAACAACAACAACCACATAAGTCAAACTCGTCAGGGCGTGTAAAACCACTGACGCCACTTTTTAGCTAGAAGGAAACGCATGCCCTCCCTGAGGTCCGTCTCCCGTTTTTGGTTCATACTGGGTGTGAAACTCGAAAAGTAAACGTTACACAAAGCTACGCCACAAAGGCCGTGCTTTGATCATCACCACAAGACTTTTCTTTTCAACAGAAGCCTCAATCAATTGCCACTTAGGCATGCCACACAGGCAATTCACTCCATGCGTTTGATATCCATCAATATATAACCCCTGAGCTCGTACGTCTCAGAGAAGGGCGTTAAGCAAAAGAATAAATTCTCCGCTGCCAAACAGATATATATTTAATAGAGATCAATCGCACGGACTAAAATCCAATGTCAGACACACACAGTCCATTTACAAGTCCGTTCTGGGTCTGAACGAAACCGGAGGCACCTAGTACCCCGCATATCCTTCGATCTCCAAGTACGTCTGGACGATCACCAACTGTTTCCATCTTCTTGGGTGTACAGCCCAATCAAGATCATCAGTAATCACCCAAACGACGTGAAGACCTCCGGTCTTCGACCATCGTCTTCATCTTCGACTTATCGTCGTATCAGTTATTCAGAATGGGATAAACCGGTCTTTCCAAATAACTCGCGTATATTTTAAATAAGTATTACACAAACACAACATACGCCTCATTCCAATTCATCAGTCACTAACCGGAAATTAATCAAGAGAATAATTTCCCAAATATTAACCCCGAAGGCCGAAACCAACATCAGACCAATATCCAGAAAACCATTCTGCTTGGCTAACCGACAGTTAGTTTCTAAATTTCACATTCATAGGGAAAGGTTCCCATTAATTTTATCCAAAATAAATTCCTTGAATTTATTCTTTATTCTATTTTTGAATCTCAATTCAAACTAGTCAGGATTAGCGAACCTTACCGAAGTAATCATTTATTTTAATTTCCCAATCCTAACCTATTCATCCCATGAAGTAAAACTGGTAATACTTCATATCTAACACCACAGTGTTATCGGTAAATTCAATTACCATTTCACGTTCAAATCTAATTAAAGATTTAACTATCGCCTGGAGCAAAACTGGTGATACTCCATTTTCGATCATTTCAATCTAATTAAAGATTCATTAAAACTCCACTTAGTTTTAATCTTCGACTGGGTTAAAGAATCAGTGTCATTTAAAACACGGTTCACGATAAACCCAAAATCACATTCCATTAATTATCAGGTTAAAGAACAAGTGTTATTTAAAACACTGTTCACGATAAACCCAAAAATCAATAACAATTCAATTCCAATTAAATATTATTTAATTGGTACACTTCATTAAATCTAAATAAAAAGATTTAATCTTTTCTCAACTGGGTTCAAGAACAGTGTCAGTGAAGACACCATTCACGACAAACCCAAATCACATTTGATATTCAATATAAGGCTCTGAATAGAAAATATATCGGCTTATATTCAATATCAAATTCTACGATTAACAAATGCCGTATTGGAAATAACAGTATAAATATATATCTTTCAAATTTCCATAACAACATATGTATAATCACGAATTCCAACATCGAAATATTCCGAAGACAATTTCGATTCAAATCCACTCCAATGCAATCATTGGAAATTCTGGTTATTTTAAAACCCTTTTCAAATTTAATTTATTTATTTAGAAATAAATAGAATTATAATTCTAGTTCAAAACTAGTTCATTTCGACAAAAATCTATTTTTATCTTTTCAAATATGGAGTTTTTCATCCCAATTCTTTCTAAATCATTTCTTATGATTTTACACAAATTATTACTATTTTTAATAATTTTATCAAGGCTCGTACAGTCGATTTCCATCAATGGCCATTGAACTGCACTTACAGCGACCTTTTTCAAATTTGATTTGGACGTAATTCCAAATCCAACCGTTAGATTTCAAATTTCTAATATTCGTTAGAAAGCTCTTTTCGATACGAACCCAACGGTTCCGGTTTTAGGAGAATCCGACAGTCGGATCTTCCGTAATGTCCGTTTGAAATAAAGGGTCGAAATTCGCGAACTGCCGCGGCGCGGCGCGTCCTATTCAGGCCATTATATTATATATATAATATATATTTCGTCGATTTCTATTTAAAACGAATTATATAAATAGTTTTAAATTCGTTTCAAAAGCAATTTCAACTTCCATTTCAATTCAAATCAAAATTGAATTCTTCTTTATAAATTCGTTTTAAAATTCATTTCTATTCAATTCAAATTTCAATCCAATTTGAATTCATTTCAATTCACATTCAATTTAATTTGAATTCGTTTTCAATTCAATTCGGTTTCAAAGTCGTTTTCTATTCGATTCAATTCAAATTGGTTTTCTATTTAATTCATTTCGAAATCATTTTCAATTCAATTCATTTCAAAATCGTTTTCAATTCAATTCATTTCGAAATCGATAAAATCGATATAAATATCGTTCACGTCAAAATGGCGTCAATCTAATCAACACGGCTTCATAAATTTCTATTTTCAAATATTCTATTTCAAATATTCTATTTCAAAATAGTTGTTATTATCAAAATATTTCGTTCAACACATGACCAATCTCAATGGATGAGTACTGTCAACACATGAACCTTTATTTTATATTGATAAAGATGTAAATTTTATTACTAAAATATTTCGTTTAACACATGACCAATCTCAATGGATGAGTACTGTCAACACATGAAACTTTGTTTTATATTGATAAAGATGTAAATTTTATTACTAAAATATTTCGTTCAACACATGACCAATCTCAATGGATGAGTACTGTCAACACATGAACCTTTATTTTATATTATTCTTTATTTTCTAAATTGGAATGAGGCCCAATCAAT
Organism: Allium sativum; assembly: GCA_030737875.1. Classification (NCBI taxonomy): domain Eukaryota; kingdom Viridiplantae; phylum Streptophyta; class Magnoliopsida; order Asparagales; family Amaryllidaceae; genus Allium; species Allium sativum. The sequence continues at coordinate 23,022,016 of CM060912.1, read as the reverse complement.
CACCATATAATATTAATTATATGGATTTTCATACATCACACGTATATAATAGCATTGAAAAATAATCAACCATCAACCAAAGTGCACTACACTGTATAAGCATCGAATATAGATATCTAACGCTTATAACAGCCTGTCAATCAATCGATCGACATATTTAATCAATCAAGATGAGTGAACTTCAAATTTCATCCCAACACCCGTGTGGGGTTTCAAACAATCAAACACATATTTTATTTGTGCAGTTGGGCGATGTGTAAAATTTATCGTCCCAATCAATGTCCTTCAAATAGGTGTACATAAACAAACCGTCCGATTTGTAAATGAATATTTATTTATTCACATTCACGTTAAAAATTATATTTTTAACGACCAAAATATTTTATTCAAACTATGAATACTCTATTCGGTTCATTTATTCAATAAAATGATATTTTTATTTTTCTAACATATTTTAGAAAATTTCGGCGGCATAACGGCACGATACTAGAAACGGGACGAGGCCTAGCCTTATCCCCGGTCTAGTGAAGGCCCACGCCATTCACACATCAATCAAATCAATTCAAACCAAATAATCTAACTAACTTTTTGCAATCAAAGAAACAGGTCCATGGTCTGTGGACGATTGTGTCGGGTGCTACTAAGCACCGTCTACATCTTAGTATATATATATAACTAGAAAATGAAATTGAAAGGTGAGAAATTCTCACAGAAAGCTATCCCAACTTCACGACACTCCTAATGCAGGAAATCTTCACTGTTCTCGTCGATATCGCTTTCTTTGCCCGTAGCCACTACATATGTGAAAATCACATTTTTACTTCGCTATACAATATATAAAAATCATATTTTTACTACGATGTTCAATATATAAAAATCATATTTTTACTACGATGTTCAATATATAAAAATCATATTTTTACTACGATGTTCAATATATAAAAATCATATTTTTACTTCGATGTTCAATATATAAAAATCATATTTTTACTTCGATGTTCAATATATAAAAATCATATTTTTACTTCGATGTTCAATATATAAAAATCATATTTTTACTTCGATGTTAAATCATATTTTTACTTCGATGTTCAATATATAAAAATCATATTTTTACAATGATGTTCAATATATAAAAATCATATTTTTACTACGATGTTCAATATATAAAAATCATATTTTTACTATGTTCAATATATAAAAATCATATTTTTACTACGATGTTCAATATATAAAAATCATATTTTTACTTCGATGTTCAATATATAAAAATCATATTTTTACTATCCTCTTTATATACAAATTATATCTTTATCATTTTTGCTATTTTCTATTTTCAAAATCAAAATCTATGTATGTTTTTCCAAACATTGCTAATTTAATTTTAAAATATTATTAATTTTATTTGAAAACAATGATAACTTTTTATATACAAAAACTGATTTCTAACTATGTTAAATATATAAGAATTTAATTACTAAATTAATTAGCAACCTTAATCCTTAGCTAAGTTAAAAATTAAACTAATTACTTAATTAATACCTCTCCCTCTTCCTGGAAAAGAATCGAACTGTTGAACCCATCGGTTGGCCGCGAACATCCACCATCGCACGCATGAACCCTAAGCCGTCCATCGATCCAGCACCGACCCAAGAAGCGCCACCTAGCCGCCGTTCTTTGGCCTGAACCACTTCCCACTGATAGTGCCAGGCGGTGGTGGTTTTATTGGGGGTCGGGGTCTTCAAAATCGGAGAAGGGGAGGGCTCGTGAGAGAGGAGAGAGAAGGGGGATGGGGTCGCCGGACGTTAGAGGTGAGGGGGAGGGGGCAGCGCAGCCTAGCGGGGTGGTGGCAGAGGAATAAAAGGGGCGACGGGATTTTTTATTGGGGAGGGCTCGATTTAATCTGAACGATGTGAAGGGGTAGGGGGGTCAAGGGGTTAAGTATAAATATAACTTAATTATATTATTATTTTAATTATAAAATGTTGACTTTTTATTTCGACTTCGAAACGAGGTCCACCGCCTGTCGTCCATAGCTAATTACCCCCATTCCGAACACAATGGGATATGTATCGTAAGCTGATTCGGCTGTTACAATCAGTTTCCGTTAAATTTACATTTAAATCTCTATATTGAATTTTAAACGTACATTTCAAATTACCGGGGTCACATACTAACTCTAAAAATTCTCGAAAAATATTTTCTAGCTTCGTATTGACGATACGGTCCTAACAAAACTAGTTTCGTCGAATTTTGAGACCGTTAGAAAAATGGCAATTTTCCAGTCGATTAAAATCAACTGAAACTGGTCAAACGCGTTTTCCTTTGCCACGCTCACATATTGGTTCGAAAAATTATGAAATTTGAAACCTAGCAATAACTTGACACTGCGGATCCAACAAAAGTGGTTTCGTCGAAATCCGAGGTCGTTTGCAAAATTCCCATTTTTAAGGGCTTGAATTCCATAGCGACTATTCAGAATTTTCAACTGGACATATCTTTTGATTCCCGTTATGAAATCTCGATTTTTCGGATTCGTTGGAAAGATATTCTCAATTAGATCCTATTGTTTTTGGTTTTACTAAAATCCGGTTTATTTTGTACCCGGTACATTCAATTGAAGTTTGAAATCGAATTATTGAACTACCGCGCCATTTTCAATTCTATTTATAATTATATATAAATATATATAAATATTTATATTCTAACGTCGATGAATATAATATATACGATTGAATTTTATTCAAAAGAAATTTTCTCGTCGATATTATTTAAAATAATTCATTTTAAATAATCAAAATTCGCTAAAATTGCCAAAATAAAAATTTTAAACTGCCCCAGATTTTCAGGGTTGTTACATTTAGACAAAGTCGATTTCATTAAGAAGCGATTGCAAATGGCTCAAAGCCGACAGAAGAGCTATGCAGATGCGAGAAGAAGAGATTTGTCTTTTTCTGTTGGTGACTATGTATATTTGAGGGTTTCTCCGATGAAAGGAGTAGTCTGATTTTGGCAAAACAGGGAAGTTGGCGCCCAAATTTATTGGTCCATTTCCTGTACTTGAACGGATTGGAACTCTCGCTTATCGGGTTCAACTTCCTAATTGGTTGCCTAGAGTACATGATGTGTTTCGCGTATCTCAACTTTGAAAGCATGTGCATGATCCAGGTTTGGTCGTGGAAGAAGCCGCACAACAAGATTTGGAAATTACTCTAGAATTAGTTGTGAGAGGAGAGCCAATAAAGATTATTGGCAAAGAAACTAAAGAGCTGAAGAACAAGAAGGTTCACTTAGTCAAAGTGCAATGGGGTGGAGATCCGCAAGACTATACTTGGGAAATCGAGGAGAGAATTAAGAAAGCCTATTCCAATTGCAGGGTGGATATCTCTGATTAACTCTGATGCAAGGTACATTTACCATATTTTTCATTTTCGTATTGTTCTCTACTTGGTTGTTGTTTCCTTTTCATGGATGTAAATTTTTTAATTGTATAGTCTGAATGATTTTAAAAGAGTATATAAATTAATTAGTATATTTTTGAAAGTTAATCAACAAATTGATTGTTGTTTGTGTTGTGTGATTATAAATTTGACTAATCAAATTATTGGAATGATAGTTAATCAAATCAATAAGAGAATGAAGTTACATTTATGCAATTGAATCAAATATTAAACTGGTTTAAAATTTTATTGGAATACATGAATGTACATTATATATGTTTGAACAGGTAAATGGATTTGCTGTTGAGTAAAGAATTTATTTGCGTGCCTGACAAATAGGTAAACCTTAATGAGTTGGATGCGCAATTTTATTATTATATCAACTCCTGTGAATGCCATTGAATGCAGAGTGCTGGTTGTTCTGTGTGAAATAATAAACGTTGCCATAGGATAGTAACAGTTAATTTTGAACTGCACTTCATGGCATACTTCTTGAAGATAACATACCCTGTCATATACCACATAAGCATTTGGATCTTGTGTGACGAGGTCGAAGATTTACCATACGAGCGAGAGGCTTGTATGGCGATGACTATATTACAGGTTGAACCGAAGAATGATATGGACTATATAAAATGTAACGGTAAAATTGCAAGATTGATAAAAACCCCACACAGGTCTGGAGATGACAATAAACACGTCACTCTGGTCATTAAGGCACAAAAACCATTTATGGGGTGATGAGAATTTATTCTCTGGAGTTATGATCTATACACACTCCCCTGTGGACACCGGAATATATCACTATAAATATGTGTATGCTTTTTAGGATTTATTGGGTACCTAATACGGCCCAATAAATTTCCAAACCACTCCCCGTACAAAGGAGGTTACGACGAAATTTTTCGAAAATTTATGGTGTTAGCCAAATTTTTGAAGAATTAGGAAATTCTTAGAAACTGAAAAGTTGAAGAATGGAAGCCAAAATGAAAGTTGAGTTGGTTAGTTAGACAACTTTCAATTCGTTCCTTTTCGGGGATGAAAAGATTTTAAGTGGAGGAACCAGAAAATCAGAATCAATTTAAAATTTTTAATTTGGCTGTTTTAGTGGATTTTGAATATTTAAAATAAATTATTTTAAATAATAATGACTAAAAATTTATTTGAATTGAAGTTATAGTGAATATATTTATTTTAATTAAAAAGCAAGGTATGAAATGGCGCAGCAGTTTGAAAATTTGAATTCAAACTTGGACTGACTACACAAGATGCAAAATAAAATGGATTTTAGTGAAACTAAAAATATTTAAATTTGTTTGTGAAGATCTTTCTAAAGAATCTGAAAAATCGAAATTTCACAGTGGGAGTCAAAAGTTATAGCCAAATGAATTTTTAGAAAGGTTGCTATGGAGTTTATATAGCCCTTGAAAATAGCCATTTTGCAAACGACCTCCGTTTTTGACGAAACCACTTTTGTTGGATCCGAGATGTTGAAATATTGCTAGATTCCAAATTCCATAATTTTTGGAGTTAATATGTAAGTGTGGCAAAAGAAAATGTGTTTGGTTAATTTCAGTCAATTTGGATCAAGCAGAAAATGGCCATTTTTCAAACGGTCTCCAAATTCGACGAAATTAGTTTTGTTGGGACCGTATCGTCCTAACATAGCAGATTTATTTTTCTGGAATTTTTAGGATCAGTATGTTGCCCCGGCAAATTAAAATGAACGTTCAAATCCATATTTGAATGTTTTAAACTTTAATTTGAAGAATAACCAACTGTAACAGTCGAATGGGCTTACGAAACATATTCCATTGTGTTCGAAATGGGGGTATTTAGCTAGAGGCAACAGTCGTTGGGTTTGGACTGGAGTTCGTATGTGGTAAGGGGTATTTTCGGATTTAATAAAATTAAATATATAAATAAAATAAATCGGTCAATCATGTTGCTCCATCATTTCTTCGTTGACCCCGTAAACCCCAATTACCCCAGTTACGAACGACGGAAAGGGGATCTAAACTTCTCTCCTCCCTAACTCGAAATCCACATAATAAAATCACGAGCTCCAGTAGCGGTTTTTGAAGATCATCCCGTCCTCTTCAAATCCATATAGGTTGCACCCCCTATCGTTGCGTCGTTCGCGAGATCCATCACCTCAAAGTGCTTGCATTCCAGGGGCCGACGAGCTTCTGATTCGCTGTCGCGCCTGGCGGGGTCCCCACCCCCTGGCGTGGATTTCAGAGCTGCTTCACGTGGCGCTTGTAACGACCCGCATTCTACGCATCATAGGATCGTAGAATATTTATTTCTGTCACATACGAAGTCGTATGGTCATGTAACTTTGGGGGACGACTATTGGGGTCATTTCCCATGTTCATGATTTTTCCCGATTTTTAAATGACCATTTTACCCCTAGTTGGCACTGTTTTGGCCATAACTTTTGACTGTAAAGGAATTTTGACCTGAAACCACTTCCATTGGCTCTGGATGATGGTTTCTCTTTCCGTAGAGTGGTCACATCAGCCAAACGGACTCACCGTTTGGGAGATATGGCTGAAACAAGTTTCAGATGGTGAAAAACAGCTTAATTGGGCTTAACCGGGTGATTAACAGCTAGGCCCAAAGGGGGGTTTCGGGTTTAGAGGCATAGGAGGACTGATTAGGGTTAGGTTATGACTTTCATTTCAGTTTTGAGCCGCCACAAACCTCCTTGAGACCTTAGTAATGGCTTCCATCCTCTAAAACCACTCCAAAACACATTTTAGTGAAGATTAAGCCTAAACTACATCAAAGCAAGGCCAAATAGCAACAAAGCAAGGTTGGAGCTGCTGCTATACATAGGAATTCGACCCAAACAGAGAGTATTTCAGATTTGGTGTTTCATTTGTGGCCAAGGTGAGTGATTTGCATAGTTTTTGCACTAATTACGGTGATTAAGGGTAATTAGTGAAGATTAGCGAATTTATACATAAATAAATTCTGGAAAAATTCTTAAAATTCTAAAATAATGTTTTAAGGCTCTGTTAGAAATTTGGGTTAATTTCGATGTGTTTTGCTAATCGTATGCTTAAACATGATTAAGAGGGATTATAGGAAAATGTGAGGTTTTAGCCACTTTTGATCCATTTTGGTTCATTTGAATTGTTGTTAGGTGTTTGTGGTTGTTCTTACATGTTGTTATGACTAATTGACATGAATTGTGATTGATTAGAATAGTTAGATTTGTCAAAAACGTCGTCGAACGGCGTAAACAAGTTGCTGGAAAAGTCGTAGAAAGTTGTGCAGGGCTTCGGATTGGATCGGATGGGAGGCTCGGATCGGATATGTGAACTGGGCAAGAAACCCGACCCGAACCGGAGTTTGGCACATAGGAGGCTTGGCAAGAAGGAAGGCCGTTTGCTTAGAGTTTGAGTGGATAAGGGGATCGGATCGGAAGGATAATTGGAGGCCAGATCGGATCGACTTGGAGACGCAGGGCTCGGATCGGAAGTAAACATTTGGGAGAACTAGCAGAAGGGAAGGCCACGCGGATCAGATGGCAAGGAGGGATCGGATCGGAATACGTGAAGAAATAAGGGAGCGGATCGGAGCACTGGAAGGAAGGACACCCGACCCGACCCGGAGGAGGACACCGACCCGACCTGAAGTGGAATACCCGACCCGAACCGAATGGAAAGATGACAAGGAAGGAGGACCGAACCGAACCGACGAGGGTAATGACCACCGAACCGAACCGTATTCTAGGGCTGCTACTGCACGACAACTCTTTTGAAGACCCACTCCAATTCGATCAAAACCCGAGATGCAAAGGAAGTCCAAATGAGGAGCTTTGACTCAGGATCCAGCTGGGAACCAATGAGTGGGCTTCATGATTGGGCTTTGCTGCGGGATGCGTGCCAAGGAGTTATCGACGTCTATAGCTTTGAACCACTATGGTAGGAGGTACGAAGGCGGATTCAGGGCCATTATGGCATCGGTAGAACCAAGGGCTACAACCAATGAAGTGGGTCATTGAAATGTTTGGTCATGACTCCATATGTTTAGCTTGGTCATAGCAGGGTTTCTACAAGTCGGGATTCGTCGTTGCCTCAGTTTGTCTAGTGTTTCAAAGTGGTAGATATCGTATGCTTTACGCACTGAGTGAGAGATGTGAGGATGGTTGCTATGGTTGATTTGGTTGCTATCATTATGACATGCACACCCCACCCCCATATTCTTACACTATTTATTATGGCACCTTAGGGTACTGTACGGTATGTGGTACTAACTCTTTGGTTGCAGGTCCAGGTTCAGGTATGGTTTAGTATACCTGTTATTACTCTGTTTAGATGCTTATCGCTCATACCAGGCTTTATGTATGACCCAGAGTTTTATGTCTCCTCTTATTACTCTGGGTGCTCACACGAGCAGACTAGAGACAGGTTAGCTGGTGATGCACGGGTAGATGATCCGGAGACGAGCAGGAGGCTTCCACGTAATATATATAGTATTCTCCCTGTGCTGTTGAAGATCACTGCTTGGGAATTGGTGGTGCATCTTCTACTTTAGTTTTCTTTTGTTAGAGACGGTAAATTTGGAAAGTTGTAATAAGCTGTATTTGGATTTCCGCTGCTCTGATGTTGACAATGATTATTAGTTATCAGCTTATGCACTGTCTCGCCTGTTTTATGTCAAGTATGTTATTATTATATTTTATCCCATGCGCTGTGAGACATTCTACAGGTTCCTTGATTAGTTCATTCTCTTCTTTCCTTTGTCCTGACGACCGTCCCGTGCTAGTTGGGCATGTGTACAGCGCACTTTTGGAGTAAATGCAGGCTGGTGCGGGGCGGGCCGTCACACTTGGTATCAGAGCTCTAGGTTGCGTAGTTAACCTAGGGGAGTTATCAGGGAGAGATAATATACGTATACGAGAGAGCGTATTTGTAATTACTTTGGTTTTTAAAAGCTATATATATATATATACTATTACTAGTATAAGGATGAAGTCATACTGCACTAGCACCACTATGGGGTCGTTAATCGTTTCCTTTTCCAGATTGACGATGAGCCGATATACTAGAGGTGCTGGTAGGGGGGCCAATAATGGGAATGCTGCTGACATGAGGACGATGTTTACTGACCTCATGAGAGAGAAGCTTAGAGATGTACAGAGAGCAGCCCCCAATGGTGGAAATGGTGGTGGTCCAATAGTGCAGGCGCCGAGGGTCGACTTCGCCAAGCTAAACAAGGACTATACTAGCCTTGGTGGGAAGCCGTTCCACGGAACGGAGTCGGCCACGGATGTTCAGGATTGGTTGGATAGTTGCGAACGTATCTTCGAGGATTTGGATATCGAGGATGCAATGAAGAGAAAGCTAGCGTCCCGTCAGCTGCAAGGGCGGGCAATGAATTGGTGGAATGCTATAAAGGCAGCCACTCCCGAAGATCAGATTACTTGGGAGCAGTTTAAAGCTCGCTTCAGTGAGAAGTTCATCCCAGCTGCTCAGAAGTCAATGCTGTTCAAGAAATTCTTGGAGCTCAAGCAGAATGGCAGAGCTGTCTCGGAATATATTGCTGAATTTGACACTTTGTCAAAATATGGGTTATCTCTTATTGATACTGCCGAGAAAAAGAATGAGAAATTCATAACTGGTTTGGATCAGTACTTGGGGGAAAAACTTATTAACCACATCGATGAGACGTTTGAATCGATTGTGGGGAAAGCATTAAGATCAGAAAGTCTCTACCCTAAGTCGAAGACTGAGGTTGCATCTGCAGAAGAGCCAAAACCACAAGCAAGTGGTGGAGGCAAGGGTGGTTCCCAGAATAAGAGAAAGCAGAACCAAGCTAAGGATGGCCAGAAGAAAAAGAATAAGCAAGATGTTGAGTGCTTCAGCTGTGGTAAGAAGGGCCATTATGCTAGCAATTGTCGGGCCAAGCCAGCGGATAGGAAGTGCTTCAACTGTGGCCAAATGGGACATCATAAGGACAAGTGTCCACAGCCCCCTAAGGAAAAGCAAATGGTGAAAGCCTACGCTCTTAATGCTATTCCTTCTTCGTCGAATGCCCCAACAGCGGCGGAGAAGGGAAAGAATGTCGTCATTCAAGGTATGCTTTCTGTTTATGATGTTCCTGTTAGAGTTTTGTTTGATACCGGAGCTTCCAGTTCTTTCATATCTAGTGACCTGGTAGATAGGTTGGGATTGGAGCCCGAGATTGTCGATAGACCTTTAGTAGTGATGAACCCGGTTGGTGGTTCGACTAGCCTTAGCATGATTTGTCGTAATGTGGTCTTATCGAGTCATGGATGCATGTTTGTTTGTGATTGCTTTGTTTTGGGCTTTACTGGGTTTGGCATTATTTTGGGAGTAGATTGGCTCCAAAGATACGGGGTGGTGGTAGACTGCGAGGGCTTGTTGGTGACAGCTAGAGCGGATGATGGGCGGAGGATAGTGTTTGGTGGTCTACCCAGTAAGGGGGTATTGGCTAGTTTTCTAAACTCCCTCGACATTCCGCATAGTGAGTTGTCAGGTTTGCCCGTGGTTGGCCAGTATCCGGAGGTTTTCGAAGAAGTGACCGGACTTCCACCACACCGAGAGATTGAGTTTCGTATTGATTTGGTAAAGGATGCCAGGCCTATAGTGATGCCACTTCGTCGTATGGCACCAAGAGAGCAGCGAGAGCTCGAGGTGCAAGTCAGCGATCTGTTGAAGAAGGGATTTATCAGAAGGAGTGTTTCTGAATGGGGAGCACCAGTTGTGTTTGCTACCAAGGCGGATGGTTCCCTTCGTTTGTGTGTAGACTACCGCGAGTTGAATAAAGTGACGAGGAAGAACAAGTATCCTCTACCGTGGATAGATGATTTGTTCGATCAGTTGAGTGGCGCGAGAATATTTTCTCAGTTGGATCTCGCGACAGGTTTTCATCAGCTTAGAGTGGAAGCTGAGAGTATAGCTAGAACAGCATTTCGGACGCCGTCTGGATTTTATGAGTGGTTGGTCATGCCATTCGGGCTGACCAATGCCCCAACATATTTTGTGGATCTTATGAATAGGGTATTCAGAGATCAGTTGAATAAGTTTGTCCTTGTGTTCGTTGATGATATTTTGGTCTATTCGAGGACAGAGGAAGAACACAAGGAACATTTAAGAGTAGTGATGGAGGTGTTGAGAAAACACCAATTGAAAGCAAAGTTTTCTAAGTACCACTTCTGGAAGAGGGAAGTGAGGTTCTTGGGCCATGTTGTATCAGAGAATGGTATTGCCGCGGACCCGGCAAAGGTGGCTACGGTACAAGATTGGCCTACGCCCAAGAATGCAACAGATGTAAGAAGTTTCTTGGGATTAGCTGGATATTATCGTAAGTTTATCCAAGGTTTCTCCAAGATAGCAGCACCATTGACCCAGTTGACCAAGAAGAATCAAGCTTTTGTCTGGGATGAAAGGTGCGAGAATGCATTCAAAAGTCTAAAGGACAAGTTGACAAGCGCACCAGTGTTAGTCATTCCTAAGGGGGATGAAGAGATGACGGTATACACGGATGCCTGTGGTACCGGATTGGGTGCTGTATTGATGCAAGGCGGTAGGGTTATAGCTTACGCAAGTCGGCAATTGAAACCGCACGAGAGGAGATACCCTACCCATGATTTAGAATTGTCAGCGATCGTGTTCGCGTTAAAGATGTGGAGACACTATCTCTTGGGAGAAAGATTTGAGCTGTTTACAGATCATAAGTCGTTAAAGTATCTCTTCTCTCAGAAAGATCTGAATCTCCGTCAGCAGAGATGGTTAGAGTTCTTAGCTTCCTATGATTTTGACATCGCATACACACCAGGAAAGGGCAATGCGGTGGCTGATGCATTGAGTAGAAGACATGCCAGCTTAGGGGCTATGTTCCTTGAATGGAAGCAACTGGAGTTTATCGCAGGGTTTGATTTCAGACCAAAGTGCGAATTAGATCCAGAAATGTTAGCAAGTTTGACGATCAGACCCACTTTGATTGAACGGATCGGCTCTAGTCAGAGGGACGATCCCAACCTATTGGAAATCATCTCCAAGTTAGAGATGGGTATCGATGAGGAGATGAACAAGTATGGGCTTGATCGAGATAGATGGCTTAGAAAGAATGGAAAGCATATTGTACCCAATGTCAATGGATTGAGGGATGAAGTGCTTAGAGAATGTCATCACTCAAAGCTGACTATACACCCCGGTGGTAACAAGATGTATCGAGATATGAAGCAGACTTACTACTGGGAAGGGATGAAAAGAGACGTTGGGAAGTTTATATCCAAGTGCATGAATTGCCAGCTAGTTAAAGCCGAGGAAAAGAAGCCTAGTGGGTTGTTACAGCCCTTAGAAATTCCCGAATGGAAATGGGAGCAAGTCTCGATGGATTTCATCGATGGTTTACCAAGGACTAGATCGGGACATGATAGCATTTGGGTGATTGTGGATCGATTGACTAAAAGCGCAAGGTTTATACCAGTCAAATCGACCAGAACGGCATCTAAGTTAGCAGAATTGTATATGAAGTGGGTAGTGAGATTCCATGGAGTACCTAAAAGCATTGTGAGTGACCGAGACCCGTTGTTCACTAGTGGGTTTTGGAAGAGCTTACAAGAGGCTCTAGGGTCAGAGTTACATCTCAGTACTGCATATCATCCTCAGACCGACGGTCAGACGGAGAGGGTGAACCGTATTTTGGAAGATCTCTTGAGAGCATGTATATTGGATTTTGGTGGATCGTGGGATGACCATTTGCATCTAGTAGAGTTTGCATATAATAATAGCTACCAATCTAGTATCGGTATGGCTCCATTTGAAGCTTTGTATGGAAGACCGTGCAACTCACCATCATGTTGGATAGAGACTGGCGAGAAGTTTATGCTTGGACCAGATGTGGTGAGGGAAACTTCAGATAAAATCAAGACCATTCAACAACGAATGAAGGCTGCCCAAGATAGGCAGAAGAGTTATGCTAATAAGAGGAGAAGAGACTTAAAATTCTCCGTTGGTGACTTGGTGTTTGTTAAGATTTCTCCGTTGAAGAGCGTAATACGATTTGGCAGGAGAGGCAAGTTGGCACCAAGATTTGTTGGCCCATTCCCTGTTCTTGAACTAGTCGGGAATTTGGCATATAGAATTGACTTACCGGAGAAGATGGCGGGAGTTCACGACGTATTTCATGTTTCCCAACTAAGGAAGTTCGTTCACGACTCAGATATGACTATTTCACCTGATCAGTTGGAGGACTTCGAAGTAGAACCCGAGGCGGTTGGGAACCGCAAGCCGGTCCGTATTGTCGAGCACGACATGAAGCAACTTCGAAGGAAGGCGGTGAAGTTGGTCAAAGTTCAGTGGAGCGAGGACGAGAGTGATTGTACTTGGGAGACAGAGGAGGACATTAGGAAGACACACCCAGAACTCTTTGCCTGGTAAGATTTTGACTTCGATTTAGTTTTCCGCATGCTAGGATAGGCTTGTTTGCTTGTTTTGCATGTTTGATTGTTGTACGTGGCTGTTAGGCATGCAGGATCCTTTGTATGTTTTGGGTTAAGGAATTCCGGGGACGAAATTTCTTAAGGGCGGGAGAGTGTAACGACCCGCATTCTACGCATCATAGGATCGTAGAATATTTATTTCTGTCACATACGAAGTCGTATGGTCATGTAACTTTGGGGGACGACTATTGGGGTCATTTCCCATGTTCATGATTTTTCCCGATTTTTAAATGACCATTTTACCCCTAGTTGGCACTGTTTTGGCCATAACTTTTGACTGGAAAGGAATTTTGACCTGAAACCACTTCCATTGGCTCCGGATGATGGTTTCTCTTTCCGTAGAGTGGTCACAATAGCCAAACGGACTCACCGTTTGGGAGATATGGCTGAAACAAGTTTCAGATGGTGAAAAACAGCTTAATTGGGCTTAACCGGGTGATTAACAGCTAGGCCCAAAGGGGAGTTTCGGGTTTAGAGGTATAGGAGGACTGATTAGGGTTAGGTTATGACTTTCATTTCAGTTTTGAGCCGCCACAAACCTCCTTGAGACCTTAGTAATGGCTTCCATCCTCTAAAACCACTCCAAAACACATTTTAGTGAAGATTAAGCCTAAACTACATCAAAGCAAGGCCAAATAGCAACAAAGTAAGGTTGGAGCTGCTGCTATACATAGGAATTCGACCCAAATAGAGAGTATTTCAGATTTGGTGTTTCATTTGTGGCCAAGGTGAGTGATTTGCATAGTTTTTGCACTAATTACGGTGATTAAGGGTAATTAGTGAAGATTAGCGAATTTATACGTAAATAAATTCTGGAAAAATTCTTAAAATTCTAAAATAATGTTTTAAGGCTCTTTTAGAAATTTGGGTTAATTTCGATGTGTTTTGCTAATCGTATGCTTAAACATGATTAAGAGGGATTATAGGAAAATGTGAGGTTTTAGCCACTTTTGATCCATTTTGGTTCATTTGAATTGTTGTTAGGTGTTTGTGGTTGTTCTTACATGTTGTTATGACTAATTGACATGAATTGTGATTGATTAGAATAGTTAGATTTGTCAAAAACGTCGTCGAACGGCGTAAACAAGTTGTTGGAAAAGTCGCAGAAAGTTGTGCAGGGCTTCGGATCGGATCGGATGGGGGGCTCGGATCGGATATGTGAACTGGGCAAGAAACCCGACCCGAACCGGAGTTTGGCACATAGGAGGCTTGGCAAGAAGGAAGGCCGTTTGCTTAGAGTTGGAGTGGATAAGGGGATCGGATCGGAAGGATAATTGGAAGCCAGATCGGATCGACTTGGAGACGCAGGGCTCGGATCGGAAGTAAACATTTGGGAGAACTAGCAGAAGGGAAGGCCACGCGGATCAGATGGCAAGGAGGGATCGGATCGGAATACGTGAAGAAATAAGGGAGCGGATCGGAGCACTGGAAGGAAGGACACCCGACCCGACCCGGAGGAGGACACCGACCCGACCTGAAGTGGAATACCCGACCCGAACCGAATGGAAAGATGACAAGGAAGGAGGACCGAACCGAACCGACGAGGGTAATGACCACCGAACCGAACCGTATTCTAGGGCTGCTACTGCACGACAACTCTTTTGAAGACCCACTCCAATTCGATCAAAACCCGAGATGCAAAGGAAGTCCAAATGAGGAGCTTTGACTCAGGATCCAGCTGGGAACCAATGAGTGGGCTTCATGATTGGGCTTTGCTGCGGGACGCGTGCCAAGGAGTTATCGACGTCTATAGCTTTGAACCACTATGGTAGGAGGTACGAAGGCGGATTCAGGGCCATTATGGCATCGGTAGAACCAAGGGCTACAACCAATGAAGTGGGTCATTGAAATGTTTGGTCATGACTCCATATGTTTAGCTTGGTCATAGCAGGGTTTCTACAAGTCGGGATTCGTCGTTGCCTCAGTTTGTCTAGTGTTTCAAAGTGGTAGATATCGTATGCTTTACGCACTGAGTGAGAGATGTGAGGATGGTTGCTATGGTTGATTTGGTTGCTATCATTATGACATGCACACCCCACCCCCATATTCTTACACTATTTATTATGGCACCTTAGGGTATTGTACGGTATGTGGTACTAACTCTTTGGTTGCAGGTCCAGGTTCATGTTTGGTTTAGTATACCTGTTATTACTCTGTTTAGATGCTTATCGCTCATACCAGGCTTTATGTCTGACCCAGAGTTTTATGTCTCCTCTTATTACTCTGGGTGCTCACACGAGCAGACTAGAGACAGGTTAGCTGGTGATGCACGGGTAGATGATCCGGAGACGAGCAGGAGGCTTCCACGTAATATATATAGTATTCTCCCTGTGCTGTTGAAGATCACTGCTTGGGCATTGGTGGTGCATCTTCTACTTTAGTTTTCTTTTGTTAGAGACAGTAAATTTGGAAAGTTGTAATAAGCTGTATTTGGATTTCCGCTGCTCTGATGTTGACAATGATTATTAGTTATCAGCTTATGCACTGTCTCGCCTGTTTTATGTCAAGTATGTTATTATTATAATTTATCCCATGGGCTGTGAGACATTCTACAGGTTCCTTGATTAGTTCATTCTCTTCTTTCCTTTGTCCTGACGACCGTCCCGTGCTAGTGGGCATGTGTACAGCGCACTTTTGGAGTAAATGCAGGCTGGTGCGTGGCGGGCCGTCACAGCGGCAACCGATCTTGACCTCGAGCGACGATTTGGCCAGAATTTCGTGACCTAATTTCGAAACCGGCGCTGAAGTTAACGGCTATTATGAAATAAACTATTTTCTTCAAAAACCATCGCAAAGTGTGATAATCGAATAAAAATCGTATCTTTTTGCTATGTTGCCGAAATCCAGTGAAACCGGAGACATCAGACTCCTGGCGACGCCTTCTACATTCTAGAATAAACCGGAGAATTTTTGGAGCTTCCTATAATTTTTGGAGGAGTGGAACCCTATGTGAGATTTCTAAATTATAAACGATATGGAATGGCGATGTATAAATTATATAATTGATGTATAAGTTTTATAAGCGTTGTACACCTCATGTATAAGCGTTGTATAAATTATATGTGCGATATATAAGTTATATATGCGTTGTAAAAAAATCAAATGTGCGTTGAATGGAATTGAAATGGAGTTGAAATGGAGTTGAAATGAAGTGAAAATATATTTATATTCCTAATATATATATACACACACACACACACACACACTCCCCTCATCCACAGACCATGGACGATATATATTGGTTGTGATTGTTTGGATTTAAGTTGATGTGAAATTTGGTTGATAAATGCAAATGGTTGATAATGATTGTTTGTGGTTGAAACAAAATCGGAATTGTTTGTGGAAAAATCCATTGTGATATGAAAATGAATGAAATATCTAGATTATAAGGAAAAGCCCCTTAGGGAATGCTGCGAGGCGTAAGGTAGTGCGAGGAGCCTTACTCAGGACGGTGCCGGTTTTAAACCCCCTGCCGTTATGCAGCCGAAATTTTATGAAATATTCATGTGTTAGATTTATATTCATTTGTTGGAAAAATATTCATATGACGAATATTTTGTTTGAAAGATTGAAAATCACATTTTTATTATATATATGAATCGCTAATAATATTCATGTTTGAAATAAATTGTTTTAACAATAAAAATCACATTTTTATTATATATATGAATAGCTAAAAATATTCATGTTCGAAATAATTTTTTTAAACAATAAAAATCACATTTTTATAATATATATGAAGTGTTAAAAATAGTCATGTGTTGAAATAAATATGTGTTGGGTAAAAATAATATTTTTATCAAATATATGAAATGAAAATGTATTGGAAATCGAAGAATGGATTATATTTATATATATATACATATAATTAAAATAAATCGAATAACGAAGCTGTAGTTCGTGTTTTGAAATCGTGTTTTTAAACGATTATTGTGGGAGATGCGATCGTCGGATTTTCCCGAAACCAAACCGTTTGGTTTGCTTTGAAAATATCTTTCCAATGATACCAAATTTGTAAAGATCCAACGGTTAGATTATGTGAAATGTTTAATTCAAATCTGAAGGAAAACAACGCCAGAATGGAATATATATATAATTAGAATAAATCGAATAACGATGCCGCGGTTCGTATTTTGAAATCGTAACCTTAAACGATTGTACCGGGATATCCGATCACCGGATTTTCCCAAAACTGGAACCATTGGATTCGTTTTGAAAAGATCTTTCCAATGGTATAAAATTTGTAAACATCCAACGGTTAGATTTTCAGATATGTGTAAATCAAATCTAAAGAAAAACAGCGCTATGGCCGCGTTATGGCCTGAAGCGTCGTTTGAATAAATTAGCTATATTTAAATAAATAAAAATAGCGATTAAGCCTTATAAAATATTATAGACGATATGGAATGGAAATAAACCAAATTTACCTGGTTTATTGGATATTTGATGGTTGAATGTGTTTGACATGAAAATTGATTGACGATTAGAAGTCGAAGATAAGAAGACGGTGCAAGACCGATAATCTTCACTTCGCCTTTGATGGGAGTTGCTGCCCTAAAGGGATTACAATGGTGGTTGTCCGAATGTACTTGTTGATCATTCGGATGCGCGAGGGCCTCTCTCTTGTATTGGACATACAGGAGAGGAATAAGGTGGCTCCAGTTTCGTTCAGACCCAGAACGGACCTGTAAATGGACTGTGTGTCGGACATTGGATTTCATTCTGTGTGATTGATATACGTCAGTTGCATGGCATGAATTGCCTGTGTGGCATGCTGAGATGCAATGATCAAGGCTTTTGTTGAAAAGCAGAGCCTTGTGGTTGTTGATCAAAGCAGGGCTTTAAATAGCTAGCTTTGTGTTTGGCATTGATTCGCGAGCCTCACACCCCGGTATGAACCAGAAACGGGAGAGGACTTCAGGGAGGACATGTGTTTCCTTCTAGCTAGGAGTGGTGTTTTGGGTTTTACATGCCCGGGCATTTTACTTATGTGGATGATGGATAGCGAGGCGCCTCGGTTATATCGGTCGCTACAGGGCCGATGGTTTGGTTGGTATATGACCAGTTGACGCCCCGTAGGGCTGGGAAACGCAGTGTTCATGCATTGTAATCCACTCGACCGGCCCTGATGATCCAAGAGTCGATGCGTTCTTATCCTGAGGGGCGGGCTAGAGCGTCTCGAAGCGGTAAGGACGATCCCTTGCCTTGGCTCGTGACGGAAATCCAATTTCCAAATACGACATCGTGCGGTTTTGATTGTACACCTATATATGGCGACATGATATATGGTACCCATGTCGTCTATGATTGATACTTATGATTGAAATTGTTTTTGAAACATATAAACACTAGTAATAATATCAAGTGCTTTTGTTTTATTCATATCAAGCATATTTTGGCCATTATAAGGTAAAACTCTATCCTTCGGTTTGCGTTGCATTGTGTGATGGGAACTGAGTCTTATAATGGCTTTATTTTTGTAAAAAGCATTGCGATGTTTAAAAGATGTATTTGTTTTAAGCATTGGCAATCCAATGGAGTAAACCCGTTCCGCGTTAGCGACATGGTCCTGTGATTGGCCTTATTATAAAATAAGTTAATTAGATTTCTCATACCAGTCCCATGACTGACTCGTAGGTTGTTTCACTTGCAAACTCGGGTGCCCTATTTTCTACACGGGCAGCCTTGTATTCAGGTTTTAGCAGGCCCTATCTGGATAGCTACGGAGCTGAAGACGGATTCTATCACTTCTTTCTTTTTATGTTGTTTAGCTCTTGTTATGTATATTATATTTGATTCCGCTGTAGACATTTTATATAAAGCTGAACTGTATTTTTGTACTAAGTATGATCCTGTATACTGTGTAACTCTGATGATTATTATTTCCAGTGTAATTTGATGTACATTATCTGGTGTATTTATATATTTATGTTCTGTTATTATTTGTTTATGTGTTATATTCCAAAGATTACTCTTGCCACCGTGGAACGAGGGTTTGGAGTCGTCACAATTGAATTCTTATCGGGTTTGACGTTGGGTTATATACTTGTTCCCAAATTATCTACACCCATGACTCAATTACCTCAAAACTATCTAGGATAATAAAGCAATAAGTTATTATTAACACATGAAACATGTAACAACCCACCGGAATGAGCCTGAATTCTGACCCAGAAAAGGCCCATCGAAACGTAAAGGCGCTCTAAACAGATTTTTGGTTTCTATAAGGATATACTAAATAGGTATCATAGAGCAGTATAAACGATAATCATAATCCCACACAACGGAAGGGATAAAATATAATTGCACAAAATAGATGTACCAATTATTCAAAACCACAAATCCAAAAATACAACATGTCTTAAGGTACAAGGTACATCAATTATTCATTATCCCATATCAACAACAATAATAAATTCACTGCCACTATGACTATTTCTTCAAGAGGCTCGTCCTCCAAGCAATCATTCCTCATCCTCAATCAACGGTCTCACCTACTAACATGTTAATGTTAAGAGAAGCGAGGTCAGAAAATAAAGTTCAGGCGAATGAAATACACATGAGTTTAGGAATGACTATTCCCTAAAATTTGGCAGCGTGAACTTTTCATGTTATATCTACCTAAGCAAACATATACACAAGCAAACATATAAGGCGGACATCCTTATAGTCCTATATGTAGATCTAATGGTGGACATAATTACGGTCACTTAATACCCAAAAAATCATTTAAGGATGAACATCCTAACAGTCACTTAATACCACACGAGGCGGGTTATTCTTAATCACTTAAGGCCATTTATTTCTTTAATAAAGGTGGACATCCTTACAGTCAATTAGTACCCTATGGAGGACCCCTAACCACTTAAGACCTCGACTCTAACGTCAACATCATACTGCATACACTCTCTTTATAGGGTGATAAATAGTAATGACCACTCAAGACTAGACAAGGGTCATGAACTCATTTTAAGAGAACCCTCCCGACGGACCATCTTGTTATTATCTTGTTGTCCCTATGGGTGAACCCTAGCCACTTAATACTTCCCTTAGGTCGTGGTTCCTTTTTGGCTATATATATGTGTGTGTGTGTGTGTGTGTGTGTATATATATATATATATATATATATATATCGTCCCTATGTCAGCCCTCATTAGCCCCTAGATAAGAAGCAGACATTACATGGAGAACTACCTTACTCACGTTATCGTCTAATAAGACCATTTAATATCTTTATAGAAGAAATGCAAACCCAACAACCATTAAATCCTTGAAGGGCGGAATCTATGACTTTGGTCCTGAACCAAGGAGTGAACCTTAGGAATGGATCTAGTCATAACCACATAATACCTAATAAGAGGAAGGTCAGCCACTTAATATCTTTTCCCCAAGGAAAACCTATTCCACATACTATATATATACACACACATACATACACACTAGACATATCTCATTAGATTGTCCACTTATAGTTGCTAGATTTTCCGGTCAGGTGTCCAATGATGGATAGGCTAGTTGCGTGAGGCGAAAAATTGAGGTTATGGCTGGGATAACTTTCGCTGGTAAAAGAGTAATTGAACAAACATTGAATAAAATAGTACCCGACAGTTCACAAGCAGCTGAGTATTTATTCCATAAAGGTGGTTTTGGCAAGGCATCTACTACAAGTTGGGCATAACCTCGCATCATAGTGTATTAAATATAATGGCCCATGACACTTAGACCTCCCATATTAACCGAGCTTACTTGTAGATGTTGGATATGTCGGTCGGCTCTGGGCAGACTTCTACTATAAGTAAAGGCTAACCACGTGTCTATATGTCATTAACATATTTAAGGCCATTAACAAATGCACAGACATACATATTCCTATGGGGACATTTAAATTCAAATTCCTAATTTAATTGTATTCATTACGCACTAAATACATATAATTGTTTTGTTGTTACGCTATAGATATATATAAATATTGCAACGACCCGGAAAATCTGAACCAATTTAAAAAAATTTAATTGGCTAAAATAGTGGATTTTAAATATTTAAAATAAATATTTTAAATAATAGCGATGAAAAATAAGTTTGAATCGACATTTGAAAACGAATATAATTAATTCTAATTATAAACAAGGCCTGAAATGGCGCTGCTGTTTCAAAAATTGAATTCAAACTTTGTCGGACTGTACCGGGTGCAAAACAAAACGGATTTGAGTGAAACCAAAAATATTTAAATCTGTTAGTGAATACCTTTCCAACGAATCTGAAAAATCGAAGTTTCATAACGGAAAGCAAAATTTATGGCCAAATGAATTTTCAGAAAGGTCGCTATGGAATTTATATAGCCCGTGAAATTGGCCATTTTGCAAACGACCTCGGAATTCGACAAAACCACTTTTGTTGGATCCGGGATGAGAAGTTATTGCTAGGTTTCAAATTTCATATTTTTTGAAGCTAGTATGTGAGCATGGCAAAGAAGAACGTGTTTTGGTCAATTACAGTTAAATTGGATCGACCAGAAATGGGCCTTTTTGCAAACGGTCTCAGAATTCGATGAAACTAGTTTTGTTGGGACCGTCTCGTCAAAACATAGCTGAATTTATTTTTCTGGAATTTTTTGAATCAGTTTGTGGCCCTAGCAAATTGAAATGTACGTTCAAATTAAATATTGAATGTTTTATATTTTAAATTGAAGTAAAACTGACTGAAATAATCGAATGTGCCTACGAAACATATCCCATTGTGTTCGGAATGAGGGTAAAACGCTAGGGACGACAGTCGTTGGGTTTGGATTGGAGTTCGTGTGTGAAAGGGGTATTTTTGAAAAAATAAAAATATATAAATTAAATGGAAAAATATGATTGCCACTCCATCCTCTCTCTCTCCCCGATCATCAGGCGCGCACGGTGGAAAACCCTTCCAAACTTCCCGACTCGATTTCTCTTTCAATTCCAAACGAAATCAAGCAAATTTTGATCCATTTTGAAGAGGATTCGAAGAGCTTTAAATCCATACCGGATTTGTCAAACATCATTGAGTATTTTGGCCGTATCGGGTCCCCGAAGTCGACCTGTTTGGAGCGCCGCCGCCATCAGCAGGGTCCACCAAGATGGCCCACTCCCCCACGCGCGCGAAGCTCTCTCCTAGCCCTTCGACGCTGCGAGGGCCGATCGTCCTCTAGCTTCACGGATTTCGTGATAATTCAAAACCTAGTTTTGAACGAGGAACATAGGTATACGGCTATGAAAATTTTCAACTGTTTTAACACCTTTAAACCATTGCAAACTTTGAAAAATCATATCTTTTTCGTTTCTTGTCGAAATCCAGTGAAACAAGAGATAGTGGACTCGTGTGGACGTCTTCTACATTTTAGAAGAGACCGCATATTTTTCTGAGCCTTCTGCTATTTTTAGTGGAGTGGAACCCAATGTGAGATTTCTAATTTATAAACGATATGGAAAACGACGATGTATAAATTATATAGTCGATGTATGAGTTATATAGGCGTTGTACACCTCTTGTATAAGCGTTGTATAAGTTGTACGTTCGACGTATAAGTTGTATATGCGTTGTAAAAATTATATATATGTTGAAATAGAAGTGAATTGCTATATATATATATATATATATATATATATATATATATACGCCCCTCGTCCACAAACCGTGGACGATATTTATTGGTTGTGATTGGTGTGAAAATTGATTGATAGAGAATGGTTGATTGAAATTGTTTGTGGTTGAAATTGATTGATTGTGGTTGAAAAATACCCGTTTGTGGTTGAGAAATATTTGGTTGAAACCACATAGGATTAGTTTGTGGAAATGAAAAAAAATACATGCCGCCTGCGTGCGAACTAGATGCATGATTCCCCATTGTCAAAAGCTGCGAGGCTTTAAGGTAGTGCGAGGAGCCGTACTAGGGACGGTCCCGGTTTTAACTACCCTACCGTTATGCTGCCGAAATTTTGAATAATATTCATGTGTTTGAATTATTTTCCTATATTGAAACTATATTCGTCTGTTGAATAGAAAACCTTCATGTGTTAAATTGAAATTCATTCGTTGAATTGAAATTCATTCATTGAATAGAATTCATGTGTTGAATGGTGTTCGTGTTTTTAAATATAAAAATCACCTTTTTATCTATTTATATAAACTATAGAAAACCTTCATGTGTTGAATTGAAATTCATTCGTTGAATAGAATTCATGTGTTGAATGTTGTTCGTGTTTTTAAATATAAAAATCACCTTTTTATCTATTTATATAAACTATAGGAAACCTTCATGTGTTGAATCGAAATTCATTCGTTGAATTGAAATTCATGTGTTGAATGGTATTCATATTTTGAAAGAAATTGTTTTATAATAAAAATCCTACTTTTTTCATCAATATAAACTATATAAAATAATCTTGTTTTATAATCGACCATCGGATTTTCCCGAAACCGCAACCGTTGGGTTTGCTTTGGAAATATCTTTCCAACGGCACCAACTTTGTAAAAATCCAATGGTTGGATTGTCTGGAATGTTTAATTCAAATCTGAAGAAAAACAGCGCCAAAATCGATTATATTTATATTTATATATAAATAATTATATTAAATCGAATAATGACGCTGTAGTTCGTATTTTGAAATCAAAACTTCAAACGATTATACCGGGAGATCCGACCGTCGGATTTTCCCGAAACTGGAACCATTGGATTCGTTTTGAAAAGATCTTTCTAATGATATAAATTTTGTGAAGATCCAACGGTTAGATTTTCAGATATGTGTAAATCAAATCTGAAGAAAAACAGCGCCACGGCCGCGTTATGGCCCGAAGCGTCGTTTTGAATAGATTGGCTATTTTAAAATAAATAAAAATAGTGATAAATCGTTATAAAATATTATAAACGATATGGATGTGAAATTTAGAAACTAAATGAAGGTTGGCTAAGTCGAATGGTTTCTTGGGTATTGATCTGATGTCGGTTTCGGCCTTCGGGGTTAATATTTGGGAAATCGTTCTCTTACTGATTGACGGTTAGTGACTAATGAATTGAAATGATGCGTAGTAGTGTTTGTGTAGCACTTGTTTATTATATGCATGAGTTTCTCAGAAAGACCGGGTTTATCCCATTATGAATAACTGAATCGACGATAAGAAATCGAAGATGAAGACAGTGGTCGAAGACCGGAGATCTTCACCTCGTTTGGATGGTAACCGAGGTCCTGATTGGGAGGCATCCCGAAATATGGATAATGAGTGGTGATCGTCCAGACGTACGTGGTGATCGATGGGTTTGCGAGGTATATAGTGCCTCCGGTTTCGTTCAGACCCAGAACAGACTTGCAAATGGACAGTGTGTCTGACATTGGAATTTATTCTGTGTGATTGATAGCTATCAGTTGCACGGTGTGAATTGCCTGTGTGGCATGCTAAGATGTAGTGATCAGGGCTTCTGTTGAAAAGCAAAGTCTTGTGGTGATGATCAAAGCCCCGCATGTGTGGCGTAGCTTTGTGTATAACGTGAATTCGCGAGCCTCACACCCCGGTATGAACCAGAAACGGGAGAAGGACCTCAGGGAGGGCATGCGTTTCTTTCTAGTTAAAAGTGGCGTCAGTGGTTTTACACGCCCTGATGAGTTTGACTTATGTGGTTGTTACTGTTGCGAGGCGCCTCGGTTAGATCGGACGATCCGGGTCTGATGGAGTCATTCGTTGGCTCATTTACGCCCCCAAAGGGCGGGGAAACGTATTGTTCAGGCATAATA
This sequence comes from Allium sativum, assembly GCA_030737875.1. Lineage (NCBI taxonomy): Eukaryota > Viridiplantae > Streptophyta > Magnoliopsida > Asparagales > Amaryllidaceae > Allium > Allium sativum. The sequence continues at coordinate 22,997,339 of CM060912.1, read as the reverse complement.
ATCCACCTCGGTGGACCGGCCCTGACGATCCAAGGCTTGCCTGCGCGCTTGCCTGAGACACGGACTAGAGCGTCTCGAATTCGGTAAGGACTATCTTTTGCCTTGGTTCATGACGGAAATCCAATTTCCAATTACGTGACTGTGCGGTTTTGATTATATATATATATATATATATATATATATATATATATATATAGCGACATGATATATGGTACCCATGCCGTCTATGATTGATAGTTATGATTCGAAATTGTTTTTGAAACATGTAAACACTAGTAATAATATCAAATGCTTTTGTTTTATTCGTATCAAGCATATTTTGGCCATTATAAGGTAAAACTCTATCCTCCGATTTGCGTTGCATTATGTGATGGGAACTGAGTCTTATAATGGCTTCATTTTTATAAAAAGCATTGCAATGTTTAAAAGAATGATTTGTTTTAAAGCACTGGCAATCCAATGGAGTAAACCCGTTCCACGAAAGTGGCGTGGTCCTGTGATTAGCCATATTATAAATGTATTGAGTAGATTTCTCATACCAGTCCCATGACTGACTCGTAGTTTGTTTCACTTTCAAACTTTGGTGCCCCTTTTTCTACACGGGCAGCCTTGTATTCAGGTTTTAGCTGGCTTTCTCTGGATAGCTGGAGCTGAAGATGGATTCTATCATTTATCTCTTTTTATGCTGTTCAGCTCCTATTGTACATTATGTTTGTTTTTCCGCTGTAGACATATATGTATAGCTGAACTGTATTTGTACTAAGTATGATCCTGTATACTGTGTAACTCTGATGTTTACGTTTATCTGGTATATTCTATTGTGCATTATCTGGTGTATTTATTTAATTATGTTCTGATGTTATCTGTTTTATGTGTTATATTCCAAGGATTACCCTTGTCGCCGTCAGTACGGGGTTCGGGGTCGTCTCAAATATAAACGTAAATTAAGCGAACGTTATTAACGACCAAGCCTCATTTTGAAAATGTCAATCCCCAGTTCCAGTTAAAGATGTAAAAGTTATTATTTCTCATACTTCCTCAATCAAGGCATAAATGTGCATATTAGCATGTAACAATCAAAAATGGGAAAAACAACAAAAACCACATAAAACTTGCAACCTAATTTGGACTAGATTATTTAATTAATAAAATACAAACATAATCCATATAACCTGTATGTATATATACAATTCCAATTTTTTAACAGATTCACTTTTTATGCATTTTTACATATAAAATTGTAATTCCCTGTATTTTTGGTAGTCAGATATATTATTTATTGTTTTATTTTAAATATTGATTTAGAAATAGGAATGGTTATTTATGTAGAAATTTATTTATAAAACGAAGTTGAACGTTAAATTTATATTAAATTTTAAACGAGCTCGTAACATCGTGGTAGTTCATAATAATGAGTTTTGAACCTCAATTGAATATATATGATCCGATTTAAGTCGGAATTCTATAAAACAAGAAATGTTTGAATCTTGTTGATTATAATTTTACATTGAAGAGGAAAATCAAGATGTCATGTTATAGATTGTTTGTTATGTCCAATTCAAATTTTCAAATAATTGCTATGAAATCGTTTATAAGCGATAACGTTTATTTAATAAATTTAAAATGGGTTTTAATATAATTTGGATATTGTTTAACTCGAAATGTTAATACTAAGTTGTATAATCGATATTTGTTTATATTTGAAGTTGTCTATACATTCAATTTGGATATTTATGATAATAATAATTTATTATTATTTAATTGGATTCTTGGAATTTTTTTAAATAGTTTATCTTATATTAGCCTTAAGAATGGTCATTTTGCCAACAACCTCGATTTTTGATGATATTAGTGTCATTGGATCTGTAACGTTTAATTATTATACGAAACCAAATTTTGTGGCATTTTGTAGTCATATGTGACAACAATAGACGTAAATGCTCAGTCAGTTTGTGTAGCGTGTAATTAAATTAATATAATTTAATAGATGGGTTTTTGGTGTGTAACTTGAGATAACGATCGAATTAAGCTACAAAACCAAATCCATTGAATTCATATTAACGTTTAGAGTCATAATAGGTAGATAGTTTGTTATTTTTGGAGATTGAGTATTTTGGTGCCTAAAATAGCGTTGTTTGGCGTGTAAAATAGCACTCTAGGAAACATTCTCAAAATACGGTGAAATTTATATCATTGGATTCGTATTAGCAAGTTATTGTAGGATTTTGATTTTTGTATCAATCGGATTTACTGTTTGATCGTGAGAGTAGTAAACGCCTCGTTTTTTATTTAATCGTTTTATTGATCCAAATTGGATATTAAGAAGTGAATATTAGGCTCAGGTCCTTGTTAAGTTTCAAAATTAGGCTCAGGTCCGGTCCTAAATTTATTATAAATTATATCCTTATTTTCTGAAAATTCATTAAGAAAATAAAGAAATCACGTAAATTCATATTTCAAAAAAACACGTAAACATAAAAAAATTCAGACGTTAAAAACAATAAAAACACATCAAAAACCTAAAATAAAAAAACAATGAAAATAGCAGTTTATTACATCATGGTATGCATATATTTCAAATTCTATCATACATCTCTGCGACTATTTCATGTATGCATCCATGTGGCTCTTTTGCATACACGATACATAATTCTTGCTTACAAACATGCAATAATTCATAGGCATGCAAATCAGTTCATAATTATTTGCATACTTGTATGCAATAAAATAAAATACTTGCACGCATGTATGCAACAATCCGTAGTCATAAATATTAGTTCATGTTTACTTGCATACATGTATCCAAGAAAACAGAATAATTGCACATATGCATGCAAATATTGATGCAGATTTTCAACATATAATCTTCATGAATTATTTGCATGTATGTATGCAAATATTGAGAACAGCTGCATGCATGTATGCAAGCATTCATGCAGATTTTCAATGTAAACTGCTTTAGGAATAGTTGCACACATGTATGCAACTACTGGGTTTACTTGCATACATGTATGCAAAAAAAATTCCGTGATCTTCTAGGAATATTTGCAATTTTACAATTTGTTTTTTATATTGGAGTGCAAAAATTCCTTTAGAAAACATGTAAGTTCAATTCTAGGGACCCGCTTTGAAATGGAAACATAGGAGGGAAGTCGATTCTATTTTGAAACTTTTCTGGGATGTATGCCCAACGGATCCTGTTAAGAATAACCGATTTTCAAACGAACTGGCGAGTTCAGCAGAATTAATTTTATTAATCGGTAATGATTTATTATTTTTAAGTTAATTGGATTTATTCTGTGATCATGCGTAATTTAAAAGCGTGTCGATTCATAAAGGAAATTTCACAAACGATCTCGGAATTCGACGAAACCTTTTGATCGTGTCCGGAATAATGTTTTATGCTAGGATTTCAAATTTCATCTCAATCGAAAGTTGTCTATGGGTGTTTTGATGTGTTACTTCGTGATTAAGTTTTAGATATTAATATTATAATAAACCATCGCCCTATAAATAGCTAAACCCTAGGTCAGAACGTTTTCTTTGGTCAAAAAAACTCATGTCGCCATTCCTTTTTCTCCAGCAAAATCAAAATGTAAAAGAATCATCTTCAAAATTAAGAACAAATTGAAGAAAATCTATAAAATAAGGAACAAGTATATTTGCAATCATTGGCACTTCCTCTTCAATTCCATATACATTTCATCATACTCGGTGGATATTTTTCTCGAAGTTGAATCTTACGATTTGTGAAGTTTGGGATTAAACCAGGGTTGTAGTAACGATGAGAGGATCGAATGGGAAATGTATTGAATTTTTGCGTACTTTCGGGCACGGTGACTGCCGCACCGGGTAGTGCACGGTCTAAGAGCAGAAATCAGGCGATGGGTGCAGAATTGATGAAGTGGGGTGGATGTGACAAAGGTCGTGATGGGATGAAGACTAGTGATGTCGAAATGGTGATCAAGGCCTATCAAAGGAGTTGGAGCTAAAGGCAGCAGCTATGAGATATGTGAGGAGAAGCAAACTGTCTGGGAAGAAGAGATACTAAATTAGCTACGTTTATCTTAAAATGTAATTAGTGTATATAAACTGTTAGTTAATGATTATATTAACTAATTAATTAATATTTAAACATTAATAATTGTTGCATATCTTAATAGAATTAGACAAAACAGATACCTTTGGAATCATCTTGACGGGTACTACGTCATGGAATAAATCTGGATGCAATTGGGATCAAATAAGATTTTCAGTTAAATTAAACGTTTGTTCAATTTAAATAAAGCGAACTATTTAAACAACGAAATCAAATCAAGGCGAGTAAAACTCACTCAGTTGTCCCACTTATATTTTATAAGTCGGGTTTTATAATTATGTGTTATGGTTGCTAATGGTTGATTATTTGTTAATTAATATCCATATGTTGATTAAATTAATGAAATTAAACATTTGTTTAATTTTAATGAAAAACCAATCTAACGATTGAAACCGATTGAGGTAACTTACCTTATTAGTCACGTTTAAAAAATAAATGCGTTTATTTTAATGAATTGTTTAAACTGTTATCATAGTGTTAAATTGTTATTATTGACTGCTGTAGAAATTATTAGTTTAAAATTGGATAATTCTTACTAAATAAGTTTATTTGAGGTAACCTATTTGGATGTAGGGAAAACAGGTTGGAGGGATCCAACCGGATTCCTCACCAGCAGTTAATTTTTATTACATTATAATATATATTGAAATATGAATTTGTGATGCAGGAATGGACAAGTTGGAGGAATCTAATAGGTTTCCTCACTGATATTGATAAGGTTTATCAATATGGTTTGTTGTGTTCATTTGGATGTGAAATTAATTAATATTTCACGGTTTTGTACTTTAGTATACATTAACCTCTTTAGTACCGATGATAAAATAAAGGATTTCTAGGATCGATGTTGATCGAACGTATTCAAAATTATTTTATATAATGATTTGAAATGAGATGTTTATTTTAAAAATATAAATGTCGTAGTTTTATTTATGATTTTATAACTATTTAAATTATGAATTAATGAGATTTCCAAGATATTAATAAATAAAAGGTTAAGCAATATGAACTAGAATTGGAGTGTTAAAATGATTGCAAAGAAGAGTTTATGTGGCGTAAATGGAATTTTAAAATATTTTAATATGTGGAAATGGACTAATGAAATTGGAAGTGTACGGGAACTGATTTAAATGGAATGAAAGGTGATTTTTTGTAACTAGTGAACGTTTTTGTGAATGTTGGTTATAAATATACGAAATGTGATAAATGGGTTTTTCATGAATGAGGTTAGCGAATAAATGGAACTAAAAGTAGAATATGAATATTGGCATATAATTGGATTTATGACAAATATCTAATAATTGAGATTTCAATGCAAGATTGCAAAAAGGTGTTATAAACAGGAATACGTATAAACTGAGTTATATTGGAAGAGTTGAATTTATAGTCGAAAATGGAAAGGAATTTATAAATGAATGGTTAAGGAACTTATAAATGAAAAGTTGATGATTTTGTAAATAAAAGGTGAATGGTTTTTGAAATGGAACCTGTAATATTTATTTATAGAGGTTAAGTTGAAATATTTTATTTAATTTTACAAAATGGAATTTTAAATAAAATTTGTAGTGATTAATGAGATTATAAAGGAGTATAATCATTTTAAAAATGGTAAAAAGGAATATGATGTGGTTTTTAAAGAAACTGGAACTTGTTGTATATTGGATGGATTGCGTAACTTTCAAGGTGTCAATCCGATGTTCATTTTCGGCTTTCGGGGTTGATACCGAGAGATTTATTGACTTACTAATTTACAATGAGGAATCAATGAGTAAAAGTGTAATCATTATTGAATGTTCTTATATTAAATAAGAAAAGGGAAGTGTTTTTTGAATTAGAAGTTTTAATATTTAATAAACGACAGGTTAATTAAAGAGGCCAAATGATGTTAGATATTGAATCTGTGAATTTGTTTTCTTTTTATAAATGGTTGTTTATTTGATAGTTAAATAACCGTCTATTAAATCTAGCCTATACGATTATTGGGATGGAAAGACAGGGATCGAATTTGTATTCATAAATCATTCCGACCAACAATTACATGGAAGTCTGAAGATGTTGATTAAATAGGAGAATTGAAGACCATGGATCTTCATGAGCAGAAGAACTACTTGTTGAATTTCTCTAGTTAGCCCTAGAGATATTTCGGCAGTGATTCTGTCATGATTGGAATCTTCTGATTGCAAGGACTACTTGCTACTAATCCATAGGGTGATACCTGGGATGGGTAGGAGGGAGCCTTCGGTTTGTCTAGTCCTAGGACAACTTGTATGGACGGATGTCTGACAGAGTATTTCCAAAGGGATTACATATGTTGATTTCCTCAAACGTATTTCTATTAGTGGCAGAGAAGACATCTTCTCTTAGCTTAACACCCATGATATTTTTTTGGACATCAATTAGTGATTTTCTGGTGGATCTGATGATGTGGCATTCAAATTGAATGGTAGCCAGATGTTCTAGAAAGGAAATTATAACCTCAAGCTTCACAACTGACAAATGAAAAAAATCGGGCATGTAGCATGGCTAAATGGGTCGCTCCCAATTAGGTGTATTGTCACCATCTAGAGAAAATTAATTATTTGTTCTTCTTCCATTTTCTGTATCTTCCGGGAATGGTGATAAGGAATGCAGATCTTAAGGCAAGACTAACACTAGAGGGGGACGAATAGTGTTTTCGAAGAATTTATAAATTTTTTAAACTTATATGATCTACTATATGAATCACACACAAAAAGAAGATCACAGACATAGAATCAAACATAAACACAAAAATAGATAAATATAAAATGCAGAAAAAGAAAGAACACATCAGATTTTATACTGGTTCGAATTACTCCTACGTCCAGTCTCACTCAACGCTGGATTGCATAATGTTTTATTATTGTAATGTCCCAGAAATTTCGACAGCTGGAATGTCTGATTAATTAAAAATTTAACAATTAATGATCAATTTTTATTGGAATTTGAAATTTAGAATCAATTTTTTTGTATGAATTGAATTCGATAATTAATTTAGGATGATTGGTTGATAATCAAATATTATTGAATATTTGAATTTTAGTTGGATTAGAATTCGACTGAAAATGTAAAGGATTGAACTTGAAATTTAATGTTGGTGACATTAAATAAATTAGAATTTTATTTGTTAAAATATATGGAAAATGACTTAGATATGTGTGTATGTGTATATATATAAGGAAATTGAATTAACATTTTGAATTTGAAACCAAACGGAGTTGTTTTGGCGGTAGGTGAAATTTAAATATGAACCAATTAGTAAATTGAATTTGAATATCGATATCTTGCAAATGAAGTCAGAATTCATCCCAACAAATTTTGTTGGCTTGAACGTCAAGATGTAGCAGCACGTCAAATTCGTTGCATTTGGAGTTTGTTTATGGCAAAACAAAAATTAAACGTCAACGTAAAAAGCAGTAGGGATTCCATATACGGCACAGTCTGAAGATTTTAAACCAGTAAATATTTTCCTGTATTCAAATTGTTTTTGATTCCGCAGTATAGATGTAAAAATCTTGTATCAAAATTTTTGAGTAATATATAAAAGATTTATTTTGTTGTTCAATACTGTGTCATTTATTTATTATGTATTTTCTGTGTTAATTCTGTTGTTAAACTTTGTAAGCTAAATACGCTTTGTCGATTTGGGCGTTTTAATTTGGTTTAATCACCAATTTGAAGCGGTCGAAAAGGCAGGATATTACAAGTGGTATCAAAGCTTTGGTTTATTTAAAGCTTAGCTTATTGAGTTTAAAAATGGATCTAGGAAAAAATAAAAGGTTTTGAAATATAAAATTTAAAAGTATTTTTAAAATATATTTTGAAGGTAAATTATTTTGGAAGCATTATTTTGAAACCAGTATTTTGAAACTAATACAGCGGAAAAAGAATTTTGTAAATTAATTTTTGTTTGGAATCCCCAGTCTTCGGTAGTCTTCGAATCCAGGTTTGCAAGAGTTATTCTTCGATAAGGACCCTTTAAATTTGAATCTCGAACCCATTATTGAATGGTATCTTAGAAAAATAACAATAAGAGAATCAACGAATCAATTCTAATTGTGTGTTTTAACAATTAAAGAAATTTGAAATTTATGGGAAATAAGAATTCAGATGAGATTTGGATGAAAAGAAGAAATTTGAAAATTGTTTCAAAGATGAAAATGATAAATTTTATTTCGATAATCAGAATATAAATAAAATGGAAGAGTATAATTGGAAATCGATTATGTCAAATTGTGTTATTAACTTAGATTAATCAGAATATGGCAAGATAATTTATAATTGGTTCCAAACCAATAATGCACAATCGAATATACGATATCGATGGTAAGTTATAAGCTTGCAAATGAGAATTATATATGAAACAAATCATAAATGAGATAAAACGAAATGTGAATGAAGATGTTAAAGAGATTTGGACCTGTATGAAATCAAAATTAATCTGATGTGACGAGTTCAGATTTCGATAAAAGGAATAATATTCTTGTTTAGAAGTAAATAACATTTGAAAGCAAATATGTTACAAACGAAATTGGAAATAGAGCAAATGGAGTAAACCAGTATGGAGAGGTTATTCTGAAGTTCAAAATATAAATTAAGTGAGATTTTTCCGTAGTTCAGAATATGTAATCGAATACGAGATTATTCGAAAGAAGGTTGTGCGTGAAGTCAATTGTGTTGAATTTCAGAAAAATGTTAATTTATTTTCCGTTTTAATTAATAATTTATTATATTATTAGATTAATTGTTCAGATTAATGAATAAAGTATAATTCAAAGATACATATTTTTGAAAGAGTAAATTATTGTTATAATCATCGATATTCGTAAAAGAAACAAACTCTTAACTTGAAATCGGAAATTACGAGAATGAATATTTTGTTGGTATTCATAGTTGAGGATTTTATCTATATCAAAGTTAATAATGTTGTTTAGTTAAGGTCTAAGAGGTAAATATACCCCAACTTGATTGACTTCATTGTTGACTAAGAAATGGTTAAGGTTCGATAGCCAAAGTGGTTAAATGGAGTAAGAAATGAGTGTTAGCAGTAAAGTGAAAATAGCGGTGCATATTTGATATCTTTTTAGTCCAAATAACGAATCTAGAAATATTTTCCCCTGAAAATAAAGTATATTTCTGTTGATATTAAAGATTTGCTTTGCAATGGTAATAGGAGATTTTCTAGAATTATAGAAAATGAAAATGAATTGATTTTCAAGGATTGTGATAAGTTAACGGGTTTTGACAAATAAAAATGGTGAGAATTGAAGAACAAAGAGCCGCATGTCGAAAACGAAGGGCGGCAAAACGTAAGGGAAATGGAATTGTAATTTGAATTTTGTAAGTGAGGATTTGATAAGAAATTAGAAATAGAGTTAAGGGAATTAGAAACTGAATGGAAATTAGTTTAGTTGAATAGCTTTCTGAGTGTTGATCTAATGTTAATTTCGGCCTTCGGGGTTGATACTTATGGAGTTGTTCGCTTGTTAATTGACGGTCGAAGGATGTGAATATGGAAGAGAAATAAATCGTGAATGAGAAATTTAGTCTGATAATGGAAAATTTAGAAATTTTAAGAATATAAAGATGTGAATGTAGCGACGAACTTAGTAATTGGAAATTTTGGAAAAAATATATTTGGTTTATAACCAATGGAGTCATCAATCTGAGTTGATATTAGATATCTGAATTGATTAAGAGATCAAAACTGAAATTTTGAAATTTGAATGAAAATTTGAGGATGTTCGATTTGAGATAGTGGATATAGAAATTATCGGAATTTATATAAGAAATGCATAAAAATATAGCGAAGTCAAGAACTATTGACTTGGAAGGTAATCGATATGAAATGAAATCGTATAAAAAAGAATTTATTTAAGAACGATGGGTTGAAAAACGTGATTTGGAAATCTTATGTAAATTGATATAAGTATGAATTATAAGAAGTATGAAATAAAATACTATATGTATATAGTATTATATGTTTTCAAATTTCGATAAGGAAAGTACCTTCCTTCTCCTTGAATTTCAAGCTTGGTTGAGATATTCTATTGGTGGTAGTAGGTTGTCCGGACATAAAACTTTTGAGTTGCCATTGAGCATGACTGCTAGCGTAATTCGCAGAGCTGCAGATAGCCTACGACGGTCGGATGTTTCCTAAGGGAATCAGGCGTAACCATTGTGATCGTTGCGATCTAGAGTCGTTGAATTCAACCATGTAGCGTAATTCGCAGGGCTGCAGATAGACTACGGCGGACAGATGTTTCTTGGGGGAACCAAGCGTAATCATTGTGACTGCTGTGATCTACAGTCGAATTATAATGGCGTAATCCACAGATCTGTGAAAGCTTACGGGTATGGATGTTTCCTGGGGGACCCAGGCGTAACCATTGTGCACCTGCGGTCCACGCGGTAAATTGTCTATCGGTGAAAGAAATGTAACCAATAGAGTTACTAAAGGTAGTATAATGAGCCGTGCGAATATTTGAGATATCTTAGTGATAGTGAGCCACCTGTTTAATGCAGCACTGTGTCTTCGTGACTTGATTTGATTCGTCTTTGTAACCGAATTGGTCTCCGTGACCTGATTTAATTCTATCATCTCATGATTTGTTTCGTGACCTTGGAAAGAGCAATCAACACTCAACGACCTCAGATTTTCTTTTGATTCTTATATATCTTCTGTTGATCTGTTCACGACGAAATTCGCAGGGAAGTGATTTCCTGTGGGTACGGATGTTTTCTGGGGGATCCAGATGGAACCATTGTGTATCTGCGATTCATGGACAATCAACAATCAATATCACATTGGTACTTTCCATATCTGTTTTTAAAGGAATTTATGAAATATTTTCACTGGGAGTTGAAACAAGGATATTTAGTACTTGGAGATTTTAGTCATGCGCCTGGCCAGCGTGTGCCTAACATATGTGAGAACGACAATAGACTTGTCAAGCTTCGAGTTGTAAAGTATTTTCAAATAAATAATTTGAAATTAATATACACCTAATTTAATAAGTTAAGAGAGAGAATTTCAGAGTATTTTCAGTTCCATAGCTTTGAGATAATAATACAAATATTTTTGCAAGAATTTCGTGTTATGTATAAAAGTTACAAAAGATTTCAAATTTTGGAAAATTTTCAAGCCGACAATTTGTGATTTGAAAAGAAAATGATAATTACTCTTCAATGAGTGTTGAGGAAGATTAAATAGATTGAATACATGGTGATGTGCTTGAACTTGTGAAACAATGGATAAGCCAATATTGAACAGAAGAGACTATAAAGAAATTGTATGATTCCGAATCTCTCAGAAGATTAAATGGAATGAGAAATTGGGAAATAATTTGAAATAAAAATTGGTATAAGAATGATGAATATATAGTATAAAGAGCATAAACAAAATCCGGTTCGGAAGATAAAGAAGATTGTGGTTGATCAAAATGGATTCTCAAAGAGGAAATTTGATTTTCCGAGTTAATTGAGTATGATGGATAAACAAAGAGGATCAATGTCTTAAATATCGATATTTAAATTAGTTATGTTCAGATTTCACACGAATATGAGAATTTGAAGAATACATTGGTATAACTCTAACGATCTCCCCTTTTCGAGGATGAAAAGTTTTAAAGGGAGGAGATTGTAATGTCCCAGAAATTTCGACAGTTGGAATGTCTGATTAATTAAAAATTTAACTATTAATGATCAATTTTTATTAGAATTTAAAATTTAGAATCAATTATTTTGTATGAATTGAATCCGATAATTAATTTAGGATGATTGGTTGATAATCAAATACTATTGAATATTTGAATTTAAGTTGGATTGGAATTCGACTGAAAATGTAAAGGATTGAATTTGAAATTTAGTGTTGGCGATGTTAAATAAATTAGAATTTTATTTGCTAAAATATATGGAAATTGAATTAGATATGTGTGTATGTGTATATATATATATATAAAGAAATTGAATTAACATTTTGAATTCGAAACCAAACGGAGTTGTTTTGGCGGTAGGTGAAATTTAAATATGAACCAATTAATATATTGAATTTGAATATCGACATCATGCAAATGAAGTCAGAATTCATCCCAACAAATTTTGTTGGCTTGAACGTCGAGATGTAGCAGCACGTCAAATCTCGTTGCGTTTAGAGTTCGTTTGTGGCGGAACAAAAATTAAACGTCAACGTAAAAAGCGGTAGAATGATTAACCGAAAGAAAAATTACCTACCTTATTCCATTCCTTCCTCTCCAAGTATTAACATATAACCTTCCCCTGATAAAACTCATGCCGACCTAGAAACTGGTATGCGCAGACATCCTAAGGCTATACGACGTGATTGTGTTCTTATCCCTTTTTTTCCTTTATAAAATCAAGCCGTTGTCCCCAAATTTCTTTAGCCTTTCCCTAATTGATTTCCTCCAAAAGCACAAAGTAGTCGTTCCCGTCTTATGGCTGAAGCTCTAATCGAAATCGTCCCTCTCCCAAATCGATGAATAAGTGGCCACCACTGAAGTTCATCATCGTTTTCCCATTCAACGAAGCCAGTGCCACCTACTGCTCTTTCACCTCGCTCGTATCCAGTTGGCCGACCAACCCCCATCGCAACTCGAAGCCCCTTCTGTTCCTACTTCGCCGCATGCCAACATCGAATCTCGAGCATTCATCGCAGCGCTTGCCACTGCTAATTCAAGGTGAGTTTTGTTTAAAACTCACGATTTGCTTTGTTCAAGAATTTTAACTTCAATCTTAAACTGAAAACATTGGTTTCACTTGTGGTGACAGCCGTGTGTATATAGATGGGTTATGTGATTGTTTGATATTCTGGAACTTATGCTTGTTTTTGTAACGACCCGAGGAAATCACGACCTTGGTTATCGACACCAAACACGATATCGACTAACGAAGCATCGGAAACCCCGGGTCGTTACAGTGGTATCAGAGCAAAGGTTAGGTAATTACCATGGCTCTGTGGCGTGACTCGGTATAGATAGGGTTAGTAATGCCCTAGATTGAGTTGAGTGTATATACGAGAGAACGTATGTGTAGATTTTATAAAATGGTTTTATATTGTGGAGATTTATGGTTGAGTTGTTTATGAGTTCTGGTCGATCAGTTTGATCCACTTTATCGGTAGGGGTTTATAAACACTCGAATACGATGAACCGACACTGTATGTTTTGAAAAGACGGTAAATGATATAATTTTACCGAAAATATATTTTGATTTAAACAGATGATTTATATTGATATTATTATTGAATGTGTTAGTTGTAATTATAATCGAATAAGATTATAATTGGAATGGTTATGTAAATAGCCAATCAGAATTCATATGAATATAATACATGAAATAAGATGAATTAAATCTGAATTTAGAATCAAAATTGGAATTAAAAGTTGGAGAAGTGTTTGTAAATGGAATTGGATTAAATATATGTGAATTTTAAAATCCTAGGAGATTTTAAATTGGTTACAAGCATTGAAAAGGATATTTTGAAATGAATTTCAAAATGAAGGTGTTTAAATATGGTTTTGAAAGTGATATAGTATTGAACTCACTTCGATAGTTGGGAAATAACCCTGATAATGACTGTGCATCATCATCAGTGTTTATTTTCAAGTTCTAAGTGACGGATTACTACCAAGGGTTTTCTTTTTTTATTGTTTGAGAAAAACAAGTTGTTTGAAATCCTGAAAAGGGAAGCTTGGTTTTAGAAAAGCAAAGCTGTTTAAAACTCCCAGGAATAGACTGTTTGAATTAAAAACAAATTTAAATAGAAAATTGTGAAGGCAATTGAAAGTGAGTTAAAGCCAGTTAAGTGGAAGCTGTATTGAAATGGAATAATATCAAGTCAAAGTGGAATTTGGCTTGGATATAAGCGAATGGTTGTGTTGGAGATAAAAGTGATTGGAGTTTGATTGGGATGACATTGGTATATGCTGAATTAGCAGCAGATGTAAAGGATATAATGATATGCCCGACAAAAAGGTACCAGTTTATATTATATATTGGGTATGAGATTATGATGAGCCGAATTGGCAAGCCGCTTGGCTGTTTGATTTTCTTTTGGGTTGAAGAAGGCCTAGAGAGGCGAGTTGGAGTTTGAGCTAGTGACAAGTATAAAGGAGGTGCTGGCGAAATTTTTCAAAAAGTTAAGGTGTTAGAAAATTTTTGAAAATTTTCATTGATGAGAATTAATTAATAATTTAATTGAAATTAAATTAGTTCAATGGAAACTGAAGTTAAGAAGTGAACAAATAAGTTTTAACCAGTAATAGGGTTTGTTTTCTACTTTAGCAATTTCGAGGACGAAATTATTTTAAGGGGGGACGAATGTAACGACCCATATTTTTACGGTATATAAATAATTAATTTAATTATTTAAATAACGGTTTGGTTATTTAAAATGACCATAATTAAATAATATTGAATATTTAATTAAAATAAATAATATAATAATATATTTAATTTTTGAAATAATCAGAAATAGTGGAATTCGCAATATGGTGTGAATTAGATCATCTGTGATATTTAATTCTGTTTAGAATTGAATTAGAATAACGAATATATTATTTAAACGACAGTTGAACGTATTAATTATATTATAATTATTATCGAGCTCGAAATGGCGCGGCAGTTCGCTATTTGGCGATTTGAACTTTAAACGAATATACAGAAGCCGTTTTAAGTCGGATTTCTGTGAAATAAGAAACGTTCAGAGCTGGTGAATTATATTTTTCTAATGGAAGAGAAAAAACAGGATTTCGTCGTGTAGATTTTGATTTATGTCCAAATCAAATTTTAGAAAAGTCATTATGGAATTCCTTGATAATTTATAACGATTTATTTATATTTATAAAAGGAATTTCATTTTAAATCGAATATCGATTTAATCGGGATTTGAAATATCGAGTTAGAAATTCATATAGGAATATTCTAGAGCCGTATGATATTCTGTTGTGAATATATACGATAATATTTATTTATAAATATTAAATTTAATTATGTTTAAATATATTTATATATTTAAAAGGTTTATTTAGAGCTTTAAAAATAGGCAGTTTTGCAAACGACCTCAGAATTCGACGAAACTAATTTTGTTGGATTCGTAATGTCAAATTATTGTTAGATTTCAATTTCCGTGATTTTTGAAGTCGGTATGTGGCCATACGGGATTTTGATGTGAAAAACAGTCGATAAATTAACCTTTAAAAATATGTTGTGCGAGCAAACGGAGTCGGAATTTGACGAAACCAGTTTCGTTGGGTCTGTAATGTCGAACTGTAGCTACATACCAATTTTCGTGATTTTTGGGTATAATGTGTGACCATAGGGATTTTTAGTAATAAATGCAGACAGCGCTATGGTAAATATTAATATAAAATTCGAATATTAAATTATTAAAAAAATTCCTATATAATACCCTTACATTCCTAAACCTAATTCCATGGTCAACAGATTTTCCACCGCTGCTTTCTTACTCCTAAACAGGAAAAATCGCTAGAAAGAAAATAAAAAGGCAATCAAATAAATTACTAAAAATCATGAAAGCTATGTATCCGAGTTTGTTTCAACCTAAGCTTCATCGTGATACCCATTTCAAGCGGTGGGATCAACATCCGCGGCGTCCAGATATTTGAGCAGTGGATTAGTGTTGGCCAGCGTTGAGCCTAGGGGGGATCGGTATGGTTTTTGGGGGTACCATTGCGTTCGTGATGGCGATACACATCTCGTGGGGAGTTTTTTTCGAGTTTGAGGCCAAAAATGTTCGGTGGTCTTCACCGTACTATCGATTTATGCTGGAACAGATCGGAAAAAGGGAGGGCGTGAGCTTCATGTAATCGAGATGGGTTGGAAGAGAGTTTGATGATAGGAATTCTGGCGAAGTCGGTTTGTGATTTTGTGTTGTGTGGAAGGAAATGTCGATGATACAAATACTCGAAATGGCTTGTGAAGTCTGGAGAGAGGATGTCTATTGGGGAAGAAAGGGTAGGCGGGTGTGGTTCGTAGTGGGCTGGCGTGGAGGAGTTAAGGCCCAAAATCATCTAGTTTAATTTAAACTGAATTATATAAATAATGTGATAACTTGTATAACGTATAACCTTGTCATACATTATCAGAATTCAGCGAAACAAGATCCGTTGGGATCGTATGGATGGTGACTCCACAATGGGACTGACTGGGAGTGAATTGAAGCTTGTTACAATTTATGGTGAAATAAATTGTCCGTCTGAATCAACAACGCAAATCGTTATTTAACGGTTAACGCGAAATGTGAGTAAAACTCACCAACTCTGAACAGTTATATTTTTACAACATATTGTTAGAACTGATAATTATCTGTTGATTGTTGTGTGTTAACTGTTTGGTTGAGTTGCTTGTTTATTGGTTGAAATTATAGATAATGATACATATATATATATAAATCGTTAATCAAATATTGATTATGTTTAACAGAATATTTCATATTGAAATGAAATCAATGTTAATTATGTTGTTTAACATCTGTGATGCAGGGAAACAGGATAGAGGGATCCAACTGGATTCCCCAACATTTATTTTACTGTTTTTCATATATTGAAATATATGATGTGGTATATAATCTGTTGTTGATTATGTGTGTTTGAATGATATCGATCATGGTTGTTCGGTTTTAAATACCGTAAAAAACCCTGGGATGAAAAAGGAAAATTTCAATAACTATATTGAAATAAAATATTATGTAAAATCGAATGATTTTATATAGAAGGAAGATTTCAGACTGTATATTGAAATAGAATATTTATAAAATCAAAGGATTTTATATAAAGGAATATTTATAAAATCAAGGGATTTTATAAAGGAAATTATTTGTAAAACAAATACAAAGGAGATATTTGTAAAACATTTACAAATAAAATAGAAAAGGAGATATTCGTAAAACATTTACAAATAAAATAGAAAAGGAGATATTTGTAAAACATTTACAAATAGATTTGAAAAGGAGATATTTGTAAACCATCTACAAATAGAATAGAAAAAGGAGATATTTGTAAAACATTTACAAATGGAATTAGAAAAGGGAGTATTTGTAAAACATTTACAAATAGAAGTAAAAAGTAAATGTTTATTTAGAAAATAAATAGGGTTATAAAAGGGATTTATTGGGAAATGAAAAAGAATGCCATATAAGGAAATATTTGGCAAATGGAAAGAACTTTACATCAGGAAAGCTTAGACCCGTGCTTTGCACACGGGTATAACATGATATAGAATTAAAGCAAAGATTTTAAATAGAATATATTCTAACCGATAGATTGAGAAGATTAATTTATAAATAATATTTTATAAATTTAATAAAATATTTATCATTGGATAAATAGAATATATAAGTCGGGACTTATATAGAAAAGTAAGAATCAATTTCAACATCGATATTTGAAACTGAATATGGACGTAGAGTTAATCAAAGGAGTTAATCAAAATGAGTTAGAGGAGTTAATCGATTAGAGTTAGGGTTAATCGATTAGAGTTAGAGTTAATCGATTAGAGTTAGAGTTAACCAGTTAGAGTCAATCAGTTAGAGTTAACCAGATAGAGTTAATCAGTTAGAGTTAATCGATTAGAGTTAAATCGAACTAGAGTTATTCGAATAGAGTTAATCGAACAAGAGTTAGTCGAATATTTGTTATATCGAATAGAGTTAATTGAATTAGAGTTAGTCAGATTAGAGTTATTCGAATATAGTTTATTCAAAGAAAGAGTTATCGAATAAGGTTATTCGAAGAAGAAAATTAATCGAATATAGTTTATTCGAATAGAGAATGAGTTACCGAATATTAGTTATTCGAAAGGAGTTATCGTATATTAGTTATTCGAAAGGAGTTAATCGAATATTAGTTATTCGAAAGGAGTTAATCGAATATTAGTTATTCAAAAGGAGTTATTGAATATTAGTTATTCGAAAGGAGTTATCGAATATTAGTTATTCGAAAGGAGTTATCAAATATAGTTTATTCGAAAGGAGTTAATTGATAAGAGTAAATTAGTTATGGTTAATTGAATAAAGTTAATCAAATAGAGTTAATAGAATTGAGTTAATCAAATAGAGCTATCTGATAAGAGTAAATCGATTAGAGTTAATCGAATAGTGTTAATTGAATAGAGTTATTCAAATATAGGTTATTCGAAGAAGAGAGATTATCAAATATAGTTTATTCAAAGGAAAGAGTTATTGAATAATCTATTCGAAAGAGAGTTACGTAAGAAAGTTTAATAAAGATTTAAAAGATAAACTTTGACTATTTCGAAGTTAAAACATTGTTCAGTTAAGGTCTAAGAGGTAATTATACCCCAACTTGGAATGGTAAGGTTTGATAGTGAAGGTTGGTTAAGTGAATATAGCTAATGAATGGTAATGGTTTGAATTGGCATAGCGATGTTTTATTTAAACACCTGTTTAAATCCAAGGAATGAGTTTTGGAAACGTTTTCCAAATATAATCAGAGATATTTTCTAATCATAGAAAATGAAATGTTGGATGGTAAAGAATACTGGAATGACAGTGATACGTGGAAAGGAGATGGAAATGTTATCCAATGATTAATAACATATATTTTCTAAATTTAGAAAATAAGAATTTCTGTATATATATACAGAAACAGGAAATGGAGAATGAATAAATTAATTTAAGAGATAAATGTTGAATGTTGATTGATCGATAAAATTTCCACTTGGAAATAATATCGTTGTTTTCACACATGTTTTTCTTTGATAGTTAAATCACAGACTATCAAAGTTTTGACAATTTTTCCATCGTCAATACGGAGAGACTGGTTGGATTCTTATCCAAAGAACCACTCCGTATGGGCGTTAGCGTTTCGA
Source organism: Allium sativum (assembly GCA_030737875.1). Classification (NCBI taxonomy): domain Eukaryota; kingdom Viridiplantae; phylum Streptophyta; class Magnoliopsida; order Asparagales; family Amaryllidaceae; genus Allium; species Allium sativum. The sequence goes on along the minus strand of CM060912.1, from coordinate 22,978,357 downwards.
ATCAAATAGATCGAAGACAAATTAAAGACGGAGTAAAGTGAAAGTGCTGTTGTATAAGTCCTAGGTAGAGATTGCCTATGATGAATGTACGGAATAGTGCCTTCGGTTTGTCCAGTCCCAGGACAACTTGAATGGATGAATGTTTGGCAGAGTATTTCTGGTAGATCACGTAAGTTGATCGTTTTAAACGTATTTACGTTGGTGGCGGGGGAATTCATTTCTCTTAGCTTATACCCATGGTATTTTTGGGGAAATCAATTTGTAATTTGACGGGTATGATGATGTGGCATTCGAAGTAAATGGAGGAGTGATCTGTTAAAAATACGTTTTGACCTCGAGCCTCATCAATTGGGAAATGACAGAAATCGGGCGGGCAGCATGGCTAAGTGGTTCGCAAACAATTAGGGTATATTGTCACCATCTAGAGAATATTCATATTTATTACTTCTTTCAATTATGTATCTCCCGGGAATGATTATGTTGGTTTACCAACTGCAAGGTGACAATATATTCGATACACTCAAGCGAAATGAGTGGTCGGTCATGTGTGGCCGAGTTATAAGATGTTCTTGTTGAACTCCAGTGTATCGCTTCTAGAGTACAATGAGCAGAAGGTGGATCCATACCTTGTTATAGTTGGAATCCATTCCCCAAATAAGAGCCCGCGGTTTTGATTGTATATTATATATGTAGAACGTTAGATGCAAGTGTTTCTACTAGATTGCTAAGTAATTGTATTTAGACATTATTATAATATCAGAAGAGACTTGATATAAAGAATGATTTGGGTTATCGTAAGGTAAAAACCATCCGTTTTTATGTGTGGATCGGTCTTACGATTATTCTTTCTTTTGAAAGGATTTTTAAAGTTAAACAAATAATTTGAGTTTACTCACACCAGTCACATGACTGACCCGGATTTTATTTTGTTTTGTTTTCCCTAAACTCTTGGGTGCCCAATTTTGTACGGGAAGTCAAGTAGTCGGGATTTACGGATACTTGAAGAGCTGGAGCAGGAGGCTTTAAAATTATATAGCTATGGTTTTTCCGCTGTGTTGTAAGTGTTGTACTTTGGAAATGATATGTATATTCAAGTACAAATTTATATTTCAAAGTTATGTTATGAAATATATTTATTCGTTCCGCTGTGAGATTCGTGTTTACTCTGATGTTGTATGTTCTTCTTCTTCTATTCTAAGTTTCTATCTTATATATCCTCACCCTGGACTATCCAGTATTTCCGATGCTTGATTAGTCGACATCGTGTTTGGTGTCGATAACCAGGATCGCAAAAACCCCTGGTCGTTACAGTTTTGCTACCTTATTCTATGTTCATGTTACATGCTAAATTCACATGAAGATGCCACCTTGGGATAATTTAAAAGCTGGAATAGTTTTGTGGGTTAAAATTCGGAAACATGTTTCCTGTTTGAAAGATGGTTGGCCTCATTAATAAACTTATTTGATGCTAATATGAAGCTACTGTTGTTTTAGGCATTAACACTCTCTCACCTTGCATAAAAGTAACTTCATCCTTGATTTCCTATATGTCCACTTGTTGGTTTACAAATACTTTATAGGGAAAAATCATGGAGTTATAAATACTGAATACATGTTATATATGTTTTCCTGGATTGTATGATTTGTTTAAAAAAACTGAAATATTGAAATATTGCCCCCACTTTAGTATTGCATGCTGATATGAATGGAATTTTAACACTATATGCAAGAAAAATTAATACACCATAGCCTGGGAGTCTATACTGAGCTATTATTAAAACAAGTAAGTTAATATGCCAATTTAAACCATTGACTAACTACCCATGAAATAGTACATCATGAGTTATTAAGCAAGAAATGCATATTAGTATACCGAGTTTTAGTGTTTTTGCTATATGACCTTATGAATATCAATATCATACATTTTGAATGAAGGCACTAGTTGATAATGGATGTTGGAGAACCCACTATTGGTGAATTGGTTACTATTTTACCATTTTCAAATTTGTTCATTTAGTAAAATTTGTGAGAACCGGGTCTCTTTATATTTTCAGTAAATAGCCTTCCATAGAAATAAATTTTAATGAATCGAAAAAGGAACAACGTTTTATGGGTAAACATGGAAATACAACATATTATGAGATGAAATGAACCTGTGATATTCGGCCTAGTTGCATGGTAACTAGTTGCCTGCGAATGGTCGTTATTTATTGTCACTAACTAGCTGCTGTCCTCTTGTATTGTTTGATTTTCGTTGGGGATATGGGTGGCTATATTCCTGTAAACCAACAAATTATTTTCATCTATACATAAATAGTATTTATATTATGATTGGACTCATATTCCCAAAACATTTATGTTCCATATATATCACTGTCTGAAACTGTGAGAGTAGGACTAGCATTGTCTAATTTAACCGTTGCATTAGAATTAATAATTTGATACTGCAAACATTAGCTGGGGATTGATCTTCCATTTTCACTTCACTTGTCAAAAGAAATTTACATAGAAGATGAGTGAAATTTCTAAGTTTAAAGCTGAAGCTAGTGGCATATATTGAAATATATTATTCCATTTCTTTTTATTTGTAAAATGAGTGCACAAATATAACTTATAAACTTATAAACAGGGAAAATATTATATTGGGCCAGTATGTGTTCATTCATATGCTTAGTGAATCTGAATCCATATGTATGCATATTGCTTTATACATTATTCCTCTTCATTTAGCCTGCGTGTGTTAATGTTAATACATAATGTTGTGCACCATGCTCATGTAAATTCCAGCCTCCTACCGTATTTGCTAAACTATAAACCATCATGGGTATTTTGAACCTGAATTATGAAAGTCGAAACATTTGTTGTCTTGTTTGGGTTTGGAGAGGGAACACCTGACTTACCTTCCTTAAATTCTGAACACGTTGGCTGAGATTTTTGGGATGCCTGCCATATTCCACTTTACAGTTTTAGTGTTAATACAATAGATAACCCAATAGATAAAAATAAAAATAAATAAAAAAATAATATGCGTTATTACCTAGAATATGGTTTTTATGGAAAGTGTATAATTTTAATATCATGTATTTCCTGCGACCTGTCCTTGAATGTGAGAAATCTGATTTGAAAAGTGTCAGTACATTTTTGTTGTGTAATTTTAATAAGACCTCTTTGTAGCTAGACAGAAGATATAAAGGATGGTCCTCCTGTTTATGTTTACCGTCTAGCTGTGTTCTCATGAGTACATATCTTGGATGTAGCAGGGAGGAGGTACAATGCATATGATATGCAAGGCCTGGACTAGTGATATGATACCATAGATAATCATAATAAACATATAATGGCACTAAATTGCTTTTGCTCTTGCTTCCAGTAAATTTGTATAGCATTACTTTACACAATATAACTTCACTTAATTCACTAACAAGATATTTTATCTTCTTTTACTTAATTTATTCATGGTAACACCTATTAGATTCAGGAGACTCTCTTAGGAACTATTGGGTATGCTACCTAAGTTCACTATACTATGTCGAACAGCCATACGGGTAGCATATTGTGACTATTGATATTGATTCCCCTGCGTTACAGAGTTAAGTTTGTACCCTTGTTGCCATGTTTTGATCGAATATTCATCCACACTTTTTGATTTTCCCTGCAGAGTTATTTTCTTGCTTGCGGGATGCTGAGGCAGTGCACACGTGTACATGTACACGTGTGTACATGTAGGCTCCCACAATCTTGTTCCTGATATAAAATTGATACGCGCAAATAATATATTTGATGATGAGATTAGTTATTATATTCATTTTATATTGAAATTAGTTTACTTGAACTATGATTTAATCCTGACTCGAGTGTTTTATGTTTTGCATGGAATGCTCGGGTCAGACCCGAGCAGTACAGATTTGAAAGAATATAGCTTAGGATCCGAGGACTGTTGAAGCTAGGGATTCCATATATGATGCACTTTGAAGATTTTAAACCAGTAAATGTTTTCCTGTATTCAAATTGTTTTTAATTCCGCTCTATAGATGTAGAAATCTTGTATCAAAATTTTTGAGTAATATATAAAAGATTTATTTTGTTGTTCAATATTGTGTCATTTATTTATTCTGTATTTTCTGTGTCAATTCTGTTTTTAAACTCTGTAAGGTAAATATGCTCCGTCGATTTGGGCGTTTTAAGTTGGTTTAATCACCAATTTGAAGCGGTCAAAATGGCGGGACGTTACAATTATTATCAATATCCAAGTATAACCCGCTTGATTTCAAGGCTACAAGGTTAACACCACTCCGACCACCCTTGATTTCACGGCTACAAGATTTACACCGCTCCTTTTCCTTGATTTCAGGGCTATAAGGAACACATCCTTTCCTAAACACTTCCCAATAGATTACAAAAGCACTATAACTCTTCAATAGCATATCACTTCAATAATTTAGAGAGTAATGGATAGGGAGTGAGAAAAGAAGAAGTTTTACATTATTAGAATAGAAATCGGCAAAGTAGGAGTGTAGAAATCAATAAAATGATAAATAATAATGGTGGGATGAAGAGGAGTGAAGATGGAGAAGATGAATGATGAAAAATTCAAAATTAGCCCCTATTTATAAGATTTGAATGGTTGCAACATTTTAAAACCATTGACAGTTGTATGTCGACATACCCACATATCGACATATATATATTATATTTTTAAAACATATTTTTCAAGTGTTTAATCGTATATATTATTTTGGAAATTCTTGAATCAAAACTTAGTGATATAAATGAGTATTCTAAAGTGTAAAATCATATGAAAACATAATTATATATTATATAAACATATTTATAAAATTATAAGGTTTATAAAATTATAAAACTATATACATAAACTTATATATATTTAAACTTTAAATTTATTTGAAATCATAAGTAAGATAGAATAATTTTGAAATAATTTTGAAAACAGAATCTGAAATTTAAAAATCTGAATTTGAGCCTGGAGTGTTATTCGGAGTCTTACATATAAACTAGGCTCTATTACTATATTTTTCTTGAACTCTTGATATCTTGATAACTTGATTACTCATGAGTGTTGAATCTACCCAGAATTCTGAATCTCTTAAAACTCCAATACTGTGCAATCTAAAGTATAAAATCATATGAAAACATAATTATATATTATATAAACATATTTATAAAATTATAAGGTTTATAAAATTATAAAACTATATACATAAACTTATATATATTTAAACTTTAAATTTATTTGAAATCATAAGTAAGATAGAATAATTTTGAAAACAGAATTTGAAATTTAAAAATCAGAATTTGAAAAACAGAATCTGAATTTGAGCCTGGAATGTTATTCGGAGTCTTACATATAAACTAGACTCTATTACTATATTTTTCTTGAACTCTTGATATCTTGATAACTTGATTACTCATGAGTGTTGAATCTACACTAAATTATGAATCTCTTAAAACTCCAATACTGTACAGTCTTCAGTTTTTAAGTCCTGTATACAAATCCTGCATATATGTGTATATGTATTCTAGATAGAATTGTTAGTATATATTTTATAATGATAACTGAAATAAGGTTTTTTTTCATCAGAACAACATTCTCCAACAATATTCCATTTTATGATGATGAAAACGTTGATTTATAAAATATTCATACATGTTGATACCTTTTTGATCTGCTCCTTCTGTTACTCCCCATGTCATCGTGAATACTACATACTCCCTCTTTAACTAAGCCTAATTAACTCTTATTTTATAATTTCTCCCCCTTTTTCATCAATAAAAGGAAATTCTAAATAAACTTCCCCTATATCATATATCAATTTATATATTTTATGATTATATGACTTGATTCTATACTAAAGTACTAATATACATTACTACCCCTAAATTTATACCTATATTATACTAAATGTATAAGAAAATCATTCCAAGTATTATAGTTAATATTTATATATGTTTCAAACCATATATACAAGTTTCCAATCCAAACAATCCAAGCCAAGCAATATTTACACACAAGTTCAAACAAATTTGAATCAAATTCAAGTCAAATCAATCAAACAAATCATGCCAAACAATTTCAAATCAAACATCTGTTGGAACTTCTACACATTCATCTTTTCCAAAGATTGGGTCTTTCTTGATGTCCTTCCAGTCTTCTTTATTGGTGAGTGGTGCTTTGTTATTTTCATCTTTGAAATGGGAAGAGATTGACCAACGAATTACATCAACGTGTTTCTCTAGATATTTATCCATTTTCATCTGAATTAATTCTAGATGACACTAATTGCGAAGTACTATGGAAAGGATATTCTTGAAGGAATTCGAATTCTCTTCAAGACTTTCACTCAAATTATGTATTGGATTTGCCATAATTTGATAATTTAGATAATGATTGATTATGGAAGAAGGAGAAATGTTAGAGTAAATTTTTCTGAAAGAAATAGGTATATATAGGTTATGGAATTCATTGGAATTGAATAGACATTAGTTAGTTATTTAAATTTTAAATTTTGAACAAATTTGAAAATATGCAATTATATGTCGACATAGGGGTAAATGTATGTCGACATACATAGGTAATTTTTTTGGAAATTTTCAATTTTAGTTAATTGTTATTATATTATATTAATATATTTAATTCTTATAAGTTTTTACAGTAATTTAAAGATTGTTTTGACAGAAATAAATGCCATTCATTACTAGTTAGAGATAAATACATTTAACTAATACTAGAAACTAAATACGAGATACGAAAGCAAATATGAAAGATAAATTAAAACTAGATAAGCTTAGATTTCAGCGGATGATGGGGAGAAAGATGATATCCCAAGTTTCTTCCTATTTTACCAATGAACTTAGACATTTTGGTAAGAGTTTTCTTGATCTTCTTTTGGTTCTTAGCTAACCTTGCTTGATTTTGGACAAGCATTTCTTTGGAAATGGTTCTAGTATTGGATGGACACTATATACTTTCCAAAAAAGTTTCTTCTTCTTCTTAGATATCCATAAGTTCTTGTTGTTGTTGCATTCGAGCTAGTTTATCTTCGAATGTCTCATAAGGCTTAACGGCAAGTAGAATTTTCATAAGATGTATATTTGTGGGGTCAAACACCTTTCTTTTGATACAAATATTTCTCCTTTTAGATCAACTCCAAAATATTTGAAAATCCGAGTAAGATAAACTCCATAATAAAGAGTGTTTTCTCTTGTAGACATTTTTTTAGGCTTAAGTTCTTTTAGAATCATATCGGCCTAATTGATGTCATAAACATCAATAATAGCTAAGAGTGCTTTTTGGATTTGATAGTGGGGTTGTTGAAGTTTCCGAAATGAGAGGTGATGGTATGTTGTAGGAGGAGGTTGACGATTCTTGCTTTTGAGTGGAAAAGGCTATTTTTGAATACCAAATGAGCATCGCTTTCAAATAAGAGATGAAAGGTTTCCAAATCCATTTCATTGACTTTGAAATCTGAGCCCGTACTTTTACAATTCAAGATATTGCCCTAACATTTCGCAATCTGAAACGATTTGAGTGCCTTTTACGCTAGTCCATATTTGATTCATCTCCTTCGTAAAAGCCACAGTTTAGATTAACATAGAACATTTTGACTAGATTAGGATAACATACTTCATTGTTATCCTGTGAATCTGCTAGACTATAAACTCCATTTTCTTCGAAGAGAAAACGAAGATTATAAGATGGAAAATCTTCAAAAATGGCGAAGGCACCCGTATTGACCTTTCCATTTGCTAGGCAGTCAACATAGGCATTTTTTGCTTCTCTATCATTGTAGAGATATCCTTTGATGGCTATGGATAATCTCATTGTTTGATGAATGCTTGAGGAAACCATTAAAGAGTTTTTGAAGAGTATAAATATGAAGAAACTTGTTTGAAAATTGAATAGGAGATAGAGAGATTAAGATTGAATAGATATATAAATAGAGATTGAATGGGAACATCTTTTCTGAAATCAATGACACCTTTTCAGATCTTGAGAGTTGGGAAAAAGTTGGAGGGAAGTTTGAAAGTTTAAACTTTTGAAACTCAAAATTTGAATTTCATTTACAGGCATATATGTCGACATGCCTATTTATGTATGTCGACGTACATATAGAATTTCAAAGGACATGATGTTTTGGCCTTTAGTTTTATTATATTATCTATTTATATTTTAGGTTTAGCTATTTCCTAAAATAATATTAATCCTAACGAAGATCTAAAATTTATTTTATTATTATATTATTATTTTGAGTTTCAAAATTCAAATTTTGAATTTGAATTTTAAAGTTCAAGTTTGAATTTTAATTTCAAATTTCAAATTCAAACAAAGAAAACAAAACAAACAAAACACCTATTCATCCATATCAACCAAAAAAATAAAAAATAATTAAGGTGTACCTGGTTTTTAGATCCATTTCTTCGATATTCTCCGAATTTTGAATCGTATTGAAACACATATTTGAATTTCCGATTTATGGCTCTTCATCACTTGATGATGAATCTGAATCATCTATAGTTTCCGCGTACACCCTCTTTCTTTTCTTTGATGAATTACTATTATCTGTCTATTGATTTGATTTACCTGGATATGGATACATTCTCTTTATATGGCCTGGTTTGTAGTAGTTATAACACTGATCATCATTTCTTCCTGAACTCCCTTGATTATTTCTTTGAAAATTATTTCTTCTTTTATATCTCAGGAATTTTCTAAAATTTCTCATCATTAAAGAAATTTCTTCGTCGTCTTCACTGTTTAAATCAGAATTATTCGTTGTTGCTTTAAATGCTACGGACTTCTTTCTAGTTGGCTTGTTTTCTTTTCTTTTCTATCATTGAACTTCAAGAGACATCAAATTCCTGATTAACTCCTTAATCTTCATTTCACTGACATTATTGGCTTCTTCAATCGCCAATGTTTTCTGATCCCAATCTGGAGTCAACGAACTCAATGTTTTTCTGACTTGATCTTCTTTCGAATAAATCTTTCCTAATGCTATTAATGAATGTGCTATCTCTTGGAATCTTCAATACATATCAGAGATAGATTCATTCTCGTTCATTTTAAATAACTCAAACTGATTAATTAGCAATGATATCTTTGTCTATTTAATTTTTGGTTCCTTCATGAGTAACTTGTAATGTTATCCATATTTCATGAGAAGATTTACAAAATGCCACTCTATTAAGCTCATTTCTATCTAATGAATAGAACAACATATTCATGACTTTAGAATTGCTTTGTGCAGTAGCCTTTTTTCCATTAGTCCATTGTGCAAAATTAGTAGTGGATTCAACATATTCAGTATGTGTACTATTCCATGTGTATAATCCTACTGATTATAAATATATTTTCGCCCAATATGAATAATTATTGCCACTAAATAGTGGTGGTCTAAAGTGGACTGACCCTCTACAAAAGAACAATTATTACCAGTGTTGGTTTCCATTTAATATTATCAAAAATCAGATTATGAACTTTTCGAAAACCTATGCCCCGATACCAATTGTTAGGGAATGCGTATCTTAAGGAAAGACTAACACTAGAGGCGGGTGAATAGTATTTTTGAAGAATTTATAAAAATCATAAACTTATATGGTCTACTATATGAATCACACACAACAGAGATGATCACATATACAGAATCAAACACAAACACAGAATCAAATAAATATAAAATGCAGAAAAAGGAAAGAACACACCGGATTTTATACTGGTTCGGATTACTCTACATCTAGTCCCACGCAACGCTGGATTGCGCATAGTTTTATTATTATCAATATCCAAGTACAATCCCCTTGATTTCACGACTACAAGGTTAGCACCGCTCCAACCACCCTTGATTTCACGGCTACAAGGTTTACCCCACTCTCTTTCCTTGATTTCATGGCTACAAGGAACACACCCTTTCCCAAACACTTCCCAAAAGATTACAACAGCCCTATAACTCCTTAATAACAATTCAATTCAGAGAGTAGTGGATAGAGAGTGTGAAAAGAAGAAGTTTTATGTAATTAGAGTAGAAATCAGCAAAGTAGAAGTGTAGAAATCAATAAAATGATAAAGAATATTCGTGGGATGAAGAGGGATGAAGAGGGGTGAAGATGGAGACAATGAATGATGAAAAAATTCGAAATCAGCCCAATTTATAATATTTGAATGATTGCAACGTTTTAGAACCGTTACAAAGAGTGAAAAGAAACTTCCTTTGAAAATTGAATTTCTGACAATTGTATGTTGATTAACATAGAAATGTGTTATTTTTATGCTCTTATATCTTATCTTTTGTATATAAATAAATATTACTTGGGTATTGTTTTGTTACTTTTACAGATATTCCAACCCAGCCCGCATGCAACCAGAAAAGTAGAGAAATAGAGATGAAATTGATATATATTTACATTTTGAAGAATTGTAGATGAAGATCTCACATCTAGTTGCTGTTGGACAAGAAAAGGATTGATAAAAAGGCTTTGCACATCACAAATCAATGAAGAAGTGTCAAGGAAGCAAGAGGAAAAGAGAAAAGGCCCAAATTTGCTTTATTTATCTAAGGCCCATTTATGTTTCTCATTGTAAACTAATTAGTGATGTAATGACCAGGCCCAGTTATCATTAGGGTTAGGGTTAGGGTTTGGCTATCTACCCTATATATACCCTTGTAATGGCATTGTAGCCACCATCCTATATCTCATTCTATTCTTTTCTTCATTAATAAAACTCGGTTTTTTTTATCTTATGCAATTTTCTATTTCTTAGCAATTAGTATTGTCTACACGATTAGATTCGGTAGAACACTATTTGTATTCTGCATTTCTTTTCATTAGTGATTGACCATCTGATTAGATTCAGCGGTAATCCTAATTTTATTTCCTGTTGTTATTTATATTCTGCATTTTTATTTTCTGTATTTTAATCGCTTTCATAGGTTAAATTGGATTTGATTAGATTTGAATCTGATTCATAGTTCCATTGCTTTTCCATTGAAATTGTGATTTGATCGTCGGTTCAGTTAGATCTGTTCTGAATCAAATTATGGTTTTAATTTTGTTTTGTTTTATTTTCAAAATCAACCTCCAAAGTATTGTCTAACTCGCCCAAGAGATTAGATAAATAATTTGATTTAATTCACCTCCCTGTGTTCGACCTGTATGCTACACACCTGTATGCTTGCAGAATTTTTTATAAATGTCGCGCTTTTCTAATTCATAGATTAGCGACGATCAAGTTTTTGGCGCCGTTGCCGGGGAGGCAAGATTAAATTTTATTATTTATTTAATTCTGATTCGTGTTAGTTTTATTTTTATTTTTATTGATTTATTTTGTTAAAAAAAAAATTGGTTGATTTGGTATTGATAGTTGATGCCATAATCTTCTAAAAAAATATTCCACCTTTTCTTTTGATTTCTTTCCCTTTTCTTTTGTTTCTTCCTTTTCTCAATTTTTTTTTCCTCTTTTCGCCAATATTCTATGCAAGAAAAAAAAAATCTTGCTATTTTTTCTGATTTCTTTCCTGTTTCTGTACATCCATTCTTTTCTCTTTACAAAAAAAATCCCTTTTTGCAATTTTCTTCTTTCTCTCCTTTGATTTCTTGTTGTTTTCTCTATCTCACCTTCTCTGCCGACCTCCATCTATCCACTGCGCTTTACCATTCATCAATAAACCCAAACTTTGAAGACCGCAATTCAAAAATCACCATCACCATCTACAAATTCACCCAGTTCTGCGACAATCCCATTAACCCAAACTGCTGCCTTTTCATCGCCATCCACTTTACAGTCAACATCAATCCATCGATCATCCTACAACAGACCCAATCCACAAACAGTCATCACCACGTGAACACAATTTCAATAAATTTCCATTTCTTTTCTTGCGTATACTACATATCCCACCACCGCTCACCATTTTCATCGCTCATTGATCACCATTTACAAACGTCTATCCCCTTCGAACAGTCAACATTTCCTCGACCCAATCAGATTCCATCGCTCGCAACCCATCCGCCTCTTCAATCGAACTGACAGACTCTCCAACTACGCCACCTTGTCCAAAACCGTTCTCAATCAACACCCTATCTGCCAAAACACTACCAACATCCTCTAACAATCCATACATCCACCAAATCCACGCCGAGACGTTCATCCACCACATACAACCAAAACAAAGGCCAAAACAGCTCTGCATCCTCCTCACACTTACAAATCGCATCCAACTATCATCACCGCCCTGTTTCAAAACCCAACCAGTCTACAAATCTCAACATCCACCCACTAAAACCGATCAGACTTCACAATCGAGCAAGCCCAACCTTCACAGAACCATCAAACAATCACCAGTCAAAACCCTTCTGCCTCGCAAGTTCAACCCGACACCCTTGCCTCTTCCCAGAATCTGCCTCTGACAAACCCTTCCCCAAATCGCAACACTCCCCCAACACCAAATCTACAAGCGCCAGTACACCTCAACCCAGTTCGCACCCGAGAGCCCCAAATCGGAATCCCAGATTCATAGATTCGAAAACCCAGATTCATCCAATCATCAGTTCACCGATTAACAAAACAAAATCGATCCTCAATCACGATTCACCAGTTCGAACAACCGATCAAAACCCTAGTCCTCAACCAAAGTCGATCGTGTATTTCGCCTTGTATCTCGAATAATTTTGGGTATTCGTCTCGTGATCTTGCTCCGAATTTTTATTTCTTTTGGTGGTTGATATATTGCCTTATAAAAGGGGCGTGGTTGATTTGATGATGGACGTGGGTTTTGGTTTCTGCGAATTTATTTCGGTATTTTATAAAATAAAAAGAAAAAAATAAGGGAGGAAGGGTTTGTTTCGGTGGCCTGCCAATTATTATTTTTTAAGTGGGATTGGTATTACTTTGAAACCGTACTTAATTGTTTCCTATTGAGTTGTAAGTGTGGTCTAGTTTTCTTCATTTTTATTCTTAAGCTTAGTTTTATTTTCTTTTCTTTTCTTTTCTATTTAGTCTGTTCATATTTTTTATTGCTTCTAAACAAAAAAAAGACTAAAGTGAGAATAGTGTTCAAGAAAACAGCAAGGAATTCAAGAGATCAAACAAATTGCAGCAGTGGAATTTTAATCGATAGCCCAACTCAATTTCTGGAAGGACAGCCATACCCCACGGTAATAAATTTCTTTTAACTCTACAGGTGCTCTGCCGCAAAGAAAAAAAATATATAGACAATTGTTGTAAAAAATTTCTGCAGGGGCAGCAGCTTTGAATGTACAATTTTTAATTTCTGCAATTATTTTGTGAGATTTCTGCATTTTTTTTATTCATTCTGTTAAGGGCAATACCCCAATTCACATAAGGTGAGGGATTTCATCACCCTTTCCTTAGCCCACAAATTGCATTTCATCGTAGAATCTGACTAATAATAACGGTTAGACGTTGGACTTAAGGGAGTCACGGGCTTATCTAGGGCTTAATTATATTGTGATAGTTGATTCATTTGGAACGAATTATTTCTTGGTGTCTAGACTACGGCAGAGAAATAACCGTTTATAAATATTACGGTGATTCGTAAATATTATATCGGTTGTTACTCTGAAGGTACTTAAACCTTCGGCTGCATTGCTAGGGTGATTCCTGGTGCACCGATAACTCTTGTCCGTTAACTGGCTGAGAAATCTTTTGATCTAAGTAATCAAACGCATCACTTTATAATTTTGGGTTAGGAGCCAATAAGGACAGAAAACCTCATTGTAGCTAATTTCTGTGCTTGCATTTAACAACAATGAGTGAAAAAAGTGTTAGCCAACAAAATTCTCCTAGGGGTTCTCGAATCAACCAAAATTTCCCAAACTTTGGAGATCAAAATCAAACAAATCAAAATTTTCAAAATCTCAATATCCAAATGGATAGACCCTTGTCTCTTCGTGATCAATGTTATCCTACTAGGACCGTTCAACCATCTGTCATTGTGTTCCCACCAGCTGAAGGAAACAATTTTGAGCTAAAACATTCTTTTATCCAAGGGGTACCAAAATTTACTGGGTCTGAAAATGCTTATGAATTTCTAAGTGAATTTGAATTGTATGCCTCCACAACAAAAATGCAACAACTATCTAACGAATCGATCAAGCTAAGGCTAATCCCATTTGCACTACTTGCAAGCGCTAAAAGATGGCTAAATTCTCTTCCACGACATTCCATAAGAAGTTGGGATGAATTTGTCACTGCATTCTTGAAAAAGTTTTTCCCTTTCCATAAAACTCTAAAAATCTGAACCGAGATAAACCAGTTCTATCAAAATGAAGGGGAAACTTTTTCAAAATACTTTGAGAGATTCAACCAGCTATTATATAGTTGTCCTCATCATGGAATTCTAAAAGATCACTTATGTCAAATTGCATATGAAGGGCTAAACTATCAGACTAGAACTCAACTAGAATCAATGTGTGGAGGAGACTTTATGTCTAAAACAGCCGATGAAGCTTGGCGGTTCTTAGAAGATTATTCTGAAAAGGACATGCAGTGGGAATCGATTCGTGTTCCCATTCGTACTTCTACTAGAGAAGTGCATGTCGTGGACCCAAGTCAAATTCCCTTAGAAAATCAAACTCCTCAAGCCGGAGAAGGGTCACCCCACTATTACTCTCAAGACCAAGCCAATGCCATAGCTCAAAATAATCCTTACTCATCCACGTACAACCCTGGTTGGAGGAACCACCCAAATTTTTCCTGGTCAAACCCCAATAATTCGGCTAACCCATCTCACATGCAACCCTTTATCCCCAATCTGAATTACCAAGCTCCACCTCCCAATTCTCAAACCTCTCAAGCTGCACCTCAATCCAAACAACCCTATAGGCACCCCAATTTTCAATCATCGAACTTATCCTCTCAATCTGGTCAATCGTCACAAGATTTTATCCGATTAGAGAAGCAGATGAACTCTTACGAAGCTAAAATAAACTCGCAAGACGCTAAAATGGACCAAATGATGAATATGATAAAGGAAATGGCGAAAAATGACGAGAAGGGAAAATTGCCTAGTCAACCTGAGGTGAATCCGAAATATAACTCTCGTGCTGTAAATTCTTGTGAGGACGAAAACCATAATCCAGTCAACGCTATAACTACCCTTCGATCTGGAAAGAGGATTGATAATAACATGGGAGACCCTGACGAACCTTCTAACTCGACCCCAATCCCTAATCTTACTGATCACCCATTGGCTTCGAATGCCAATTCTTCTAAACCTCAAGTTCCTTTAAATGTTGGCAATCCCAACAGTTCTTCTCCCAGTGTCGGCAAACCCGACCCACCTTTGAAAATCAATGTTGGAAATCTCAACATTTCATCTTCTACACCCCTACCTCCTTCTTCCTCGAATGATGAAACTCATCACAGAGTTGAAAAACCAATAGCTCCATTTCCCCGTAGGCTCAACAATAAGAAGAAAGCGGCAAATTTCGATAAAATCTTGGAAATTTTCAAACAAGTCCGTGTGAACATTCCCCTTTTAGACACCATTGAACAAATTCCTCAATATGCTAAATGTCTTAAGGAATTGTGCACACAAAAACGTGCGACCAATGTCCCAAAAACCGCTTTTCTAACTGCAAATACAAGCTCTGTTCTTTCGAATCTTGCCCCAGTCAAGTATAAAGACCCTGGCTGCCCTACGATTGATTGTAAAATAGGAAACACTCACATCTCTCGTGCCCTACTCGATCTTGGTGCCAGTGTCAACCTTCTTCCTTATACTGTGTATCGTCAACTTGGACTAGGGGAGATTAAACCAACAAACATCACTCTTCAACTAGCCGATCGATCTGTCAAAAAGCCATTGGGAATTATCGAAGACATCTTGATATAGATCGAACAGTTTTACTTCCCTGTCAATTTTATAGTTCTAGAAACAGAGCCTGTCTCAAATCCCAAAGTTCAAATACCATTGATCTTAGGACGCCCTTTCTTAGCAACCTCTAATGCTGTCATTAATTGTAGGAATGGTCAGCTTCGACTTTCCTTCGGGCACCTAACCATTGAGCTAAACATCTTTAATCTCAACAAGCAACCTAGGGATTTGGAGGTCGATGAAATTGACATGATTCAAACCACAATTGATGAAACCTCTAGTGACACTTCTGAAGCCTTGAAAATGTGTCTTGACCATTTCGACTCTGATTTCGATGAACTCGAATACATTTCTGAACTAAAACAAAATCCTTGACTCCGACACTTCTTCACCTGAATCTAACCAAGGAATGTTGACCAATGTTGATACACAAGAACTTCCTAAGCTAGACCTCAAACCCTTGCCACCAGACCTTAAGTATGCCTGCCTAGACTCATCAAAAACTTTTCCCGTAATCTTGGCTTCCGATCTTATCGAAGACCAAGAAGAAAAACTTTTGGATATCTTGCGGGAAAATAAGGACGCCTTGGGGTGGAAAATAGCGATATAAAAGGAATTAGCCCATCAATTGTGGAACATCGCATACATTTAGTTGATGAGGCTAAACCCACCCGTGAGGTTCAAAGGCGATTAAACCCAAACATGAGAGAAGTGGTCAAGGAGGAGATAATCAAATGTCTAGACAATAACATCATCTATCCCATCTCTGATAGTACTTGGGTAAGTCCGGTACAAGTTGTACCAAAGAAGTCGGGAGTCACAGTGATCAAAAACGACAGTAATGAACTCGTCCCAACAAAAATCAAAACCAAATGGCGTGTGTGCATCGACTATCGAAAGCTTAACTCAGCCACACGAAAAGACCATTTTCCCTTGCCTTTTATTGATCAAATGCTCGAACGCTTAGCAAGACATGAGTACTACTGTTTTCTCGGTGGATACTCTGGCTATAACCAAATTCTTGTTGCTTTAGAAGATCAACATAAGACCACTTTTACTTGTCCCTTTGGAACCTTTGCTTATCGTCGCATGCCTTTTGGTCTTTGTAATGCCCCCGCGACTCTCCAAAGGTGTATGATGAGTATCTTCTCTGATATGGTGGAAGAATTCTTGGAAATATTCATGGACGATTTTTCAATATATGGATCATCTTTTTCCCAATGTCTCACTCATTTAGAACTCGTCCTTAAGCGTTGTAAGGAGAAATCACTCGTGCTTAATTGGGAATAATGCCACTTTATGGTAAAAAGGGGGATAGTTCTAGGTCATGTCGTCTCCAAAGATGGCCTAGAAGTCGATAAATCCAAAATCGATTTGATTACTAATTTACCTCCTCCTAAGTCTGTCAAATATGTTCGTTCGTTTCTTGGCCATGTAGGATTCTATAGAAGATTCATTAAGGATTTCTCAAAAATTTCAAAACCTCTCTCGAATTTACTTGCCAAAGACGTAAAGTTTGAATTTTCCAATGATTGCAAAACATCTTTTGAAACTCTTAAGTCAATCTTGACCACAACTCCCATCATTCAACCTCCTGATTGGACTCAACCCTTTGAACTTATGTGCGACGCTTCTGACTTTGCAATTGGAGCCATCTTGGGTCAGCGAATTGATGAACTCCCTCGAGTCATTTACTACGCTAGCAAAACCTTAAACGAGGCCCAATTGAATTACTCAACTACAGAAAAGGAATTTTTGGCAGTTGTCTTCGCTCTTGAGAAATTCAGACCATATCTCATAGGATCCAAAGTCATAGTTTACACTGACCATGCTGCCCTACGATATTTGCTTTCTAAAAAGGATGCCAAGGCCCGCTTGATTCGTTGGATCCTTCTTCTTCAAGAATTCGATATAGAAATACGAGATAAAAGGGTTCTGAAAATGTCGTAGCTGATCATCTCTCTCGAATTGTGCACGAAAATGATAACGACACCCAAATCGATGACTATTTTCCTGATGAACAACTCCTTTCGATCTCGAACACCCCGTGGTACGCTGACATTGTGAACTATCTTGTCACACAACAAACACCCGCTGAATGGTCAAAACAAGATAAACAAAAATTTCTCTCGAAAGTTCGAAACTTCTATTGGGACGATCCATATCTTTTCAAATACTGTCAAGACCAAATCATTCGAAGGTGTGTGCCCGATCATGAACACCAAAGTATTCTCTCCTTCTCACATGACCATGCTTGTGGCGGTCACTTTAGAGCAAGAAAAACTGCTGCAAAAGTTTTGCAAAGCGGGTTTTATTGGCCCACACTCTTCCGTAACGCTTTCGAATTTTGCTCTAAATGTGAGCGATGTCAAAGAATGGTTCGAATCTCTAAGCGAAATATGATGCCTCTCAACCCCATTTTAGTGATTGAGTTATTCGATGTTTGGGGCATCGATTTCATGGGACCAATCCCTAACTCATTTGGGAATCTTTACATCTTACTTGCGGTAGATTATGTCTCAAAATGGGTTGAAGCCATTCCGACCAAAACCAACGACAACAAGGTTGTTGTCAAATTCCTCAAAGAAAACATCTTTTCACGCTTTGGTACACCTCGAGCTATCATTAGCGATAATGGCACTCATTTATGTAATCGTGCTTTTGAGTCCTTGCTCAAGAAATACTCAATCACACACAAGCTGTCAACACCTTACCATCCACAAACTAGTGGACAAGTAGAAGTTTCCAATAGACAAATCAAACAAATTCTTGAGAAAACTGTGAATTCCAATAGAAAAGATTGGTCCGTAAAACTGATTGATGCACTTTGGGCTTTTCGCACTGCTTATAAAACCAATCTAGGGATGTCACCATATCGATTAATCTTCGGAAAGGCCTGTCACTTACCTCTTGAATTAGAGCATCGTGCCCTTTGGGCCATAAAATTTTTGAATTTTGACTTAGAAAAAGCCGGCTCACACAGGAAGTTACAAATTTCGGAATTAGAGGAATTAAGAAATGAGGCGTATGAAAATGCGAAAATCTACAAAGAAAGAACCAAAGCCCAACACGACAAAAACATACTTCGTAAGGAATTCAACGTAGGTCAAAAAGTTCTTTTATACGACTCTAGACTTCACTTGTTTCCAGGAAAACTCAGATCTCGATGGACTAGACCTTATGTCGTGAAAACAGTATATCCTCATGGAGCGGTTGAAATTGAAAATCCTAGGGATGGAAAAGTCTTCAAAGTAAACGGTCAACGACTGAAACCATTTTTGGAATTCGAGCAATATGACGAAGACGACCCTATCAATCTGCATGAGCTTGATCATCCACCATGAAATCAGGTGGTACACGTTCTTTTTCTGTTGTTTTCTTTTTCATTTTTTTTATTTTATTTTTGTTTTTCTGCCTTAGACAATTGGGACACTGTCTCAATCAAGTGTGGGGGGAGTCTGCATTGCATTCTTTTGATTTTTCTTTCTTTCTTTTCATGTAGGACCATCATACATTTTATATCGTAGTAACATACCATAAAAAAAATTAAATAAAAATATACGACTCATTTTCAATTGATACAACAAAATAAGTTTACAATTTTTATCCAGTTGATAGTATTTTTCTCTCTCAGCTAAGTTCGAATTTGAAATATAATGAAAAGTTTAATTTTGAGGGATAATAGTGTAACCGGTACATAGGGAGATTCTTAGGTGATGGCCATGAAATCTATTCTATATTGTAGACTTTGTTTAAATAAGTGGAGGACTTAAAAGACTTATAATGGCTTGTCAAATCTTTAAAACTAAGTTGTGTTAAGTTGAATTCGCGTAACTCTCTTTTTGTGCTTATAAATTCAATAATAATAATAGTAATCTAAGGGTATCCAACATTGCTTGTATATCGAGCGTTGGTGTGCAAACCCGCCAAGCTCTATCTGACACGTTGTTGACAAAGTCAAAGTTGGAATATCTTGGTCTCATTTTATGAGATTGGACACCTAAGGATTACCGACACGTTGTTGACAAAGTCAAAGTCGGCCTGCACAATCCGCCAAGCTCTTTACCCATTCTCCGTTAGTCCACGAGGCAGTGCATGGGTGGTAAACCTTGGTCTTTTTAGTTAGGTGTATGTACTTTCATAAATCTTAAAATTTTATAGAATAAAGAATAAGCGATGATACCCAAATACTTCTTGACCATATTGATTTGACTAGCCATACATGAGAAAATTAGAATACCACTTTGCAAACTGTGCCAAGCAAACTAAGAATTTATTTCATAGCTGCACTATGTTATCGACCGAACTAACTGGCCAAACTGAAATTTAACATTTGAAAACTTGATTTATATTGAAATTTTGTGACAAGTCAAGGTATCTAAAATAAAATCAACTGATTAGAAATTATTAACTTAATATGTTGTACCACTTTCCTGAAATAAGTCGTGTTTTCATTTTTTGTTTTTATTTGCATATGTCCATTGAATTCATGTAGTTTCATTAGAATCATAGCATACTGCATTTGGATTTTGTGGGTAGTATCCGCTGAAAACCCTCACGAGACACCACTCGTCCTACTAGGGACACCTAGAGGTTTAACGGCTTGTTGCATACGCTCAATGCAATCGTGTTTCCTACGAAAGTGCGACCTATCTAGTTAGTTTTTCATTTTCTTTTTACTCGAGGACGAGTAAAAGATAAGTGTGGGGGTATTTGATTAACATAGAAATGTGTTATTTTTATGCTCTTATATCTTATCTTTTGTATATAAATAAATATTACTTGGGTATTGTTTTGTTACTTTTACAGATATTCCAACCCAGCCCGCATGCAACCAGAAAAGTTGAGAAATAGAGATGAAATTGATATATATTTACATTTTGAAGAATTGTAGATGAAGATCTCACATCTAGTTGCTGTTGGAAAAGAAAAGGATTGATAAAAAGGCTTTGCACATCACAAATCAATTAAGAAGTGTCAAGGAAGCAAGAGGAAAAGAGAAAAGGCCCAAATTTGCTTTATTTATCTAAGGCCCATTTATGTTTCTCATTGTAAACTAATTAGTGATGTAATGACCAGGCCCAGTTATCATTAGGGTTAGGGTTAGGGTTTGGCTATCTACCCTATATATACCCTTGTAATGGCATTATAGCCACCATCCTATATCTCATTCTATTCTTTTCTTCACTAATAAAACTCAGTTTTTTTTTATTTTATGCAATTTTCTATTTCTTAGCAATTAGTGTTGTCTGCACGATTAGATTCGGTAGAACACTATTTGTATTCTGCATTTCTTTTCATTAGTGATTGACCGTCTGATTAGATTCAGCGGTAATCCTAATTTTATTTCTTGTTGTTATTTATATTCTGCATTTTTATTTTCTGTATTTTAATCGCGTTCATAGGTTAAATTGGATTTGATTAGATTTGAATCTGATTCATAGTTCCATTGCTTTTCCATTGAAATTGTGATTTGATCGTCGGTTCAGTTAGATCTGTTCTGAATCAAATTACGGTTTTAATTTTGTTTTGTTTTATTTTCAAAATCAACCTCCAAAGTATTGTCTAACTCGCCCAAGAGATTAGATAAATAATTTGATTTAATTCACCTCCCTGTGCTCGACCTGTATGCTACACACCTGTATGCTTGCAGAATTTTTTATAAATGTCGCGCTTTTCTAATTCATAGATTAGCGACAATCATATGTCAACATACCCATATATGTATGTCGACATATATATACAATTTTTATTTTTAAAACCTATTTTTCATGTGTTTAATCATGTATATTATTCTAGAAATTCTTGAATCAAAACTTAGTGATATAAATGAGTATTCTAAAGTGTAAAATCATATGAAAACATAATAATATATTATATAAACATATTTATAAAATTATACGGTTTAAAACTATAAAACCATAAAATTATAAAACTATATATATAAACTTATGTATATTTAAAACATTAAATTTATTTGAAATCATAAGTAAGATAGAATAATTTGGAAAAAAATTTGAAAACATAATATGAAATGTAAAAATTAGAATTTGAAAAACAAAATTTGAATTTGAACCTGGAGTGCTATTTAGAGTCTTACATATAAACTACTATATTTTTATTGAACTCTTGACATCTTGATAACTGGATTACTCATGAGTCTTGAATCTCCTCTGAATTCTGAATCTCTTGAAACTCTAATACTGTACAGTCTTCAGTATTTAAGTCTTGTATACAAATCCTGCATATGTGTATATATATTCTAGATAGAAATGTTAGTATATATTTTATAATGATAATAGAAATAAGTTTGTTGTCGTCACAAATCCATTCTCCAAAAAACAGTTATGTTGGTACGAACCGTAGATGACAATATATTTGATACACTCAAGAGAAATGAGTGGTCGGTTATGTGTGGGTCGGGATGCAAGATGTTCTTGTTGAACCCAGTGTATTCCTCTCTAGAGATACATTATCGGAAGGTAGTTCCATACCTTGTCAAAGTTGGAATCCAACCTCCAATAAGAGACCACAGTTTTGATTGTATACTATGTATGTAGAGCATGAGATGCAAGCATTCTGCTATATTGCTATTTAGTTGATTTAGATACTATTATAATTATCAGAAAAGTATTGATTTTAAAAATATTTTGGGTTATCATAAGGTAAAAACCATCTGTATTTGTGTGTGGATTTGGTCTTAGGACTATCCTTTTCTTTTGAAAATATTTTTAACTTAAAAAATCAAGTTGGATGATGCTTATAAGCTTAGTGAGTTTCTCACACTGGTTCGCCAGAATGATCCTCGCATTTGCAATTCTCGGGTCAGGCCAAGTTTTATAGGTCCAAGTTATCGGATGTTGTGAAGAGATGAGCTGGAGGAGTGCAAACATATGATATTATATAGTTATTTTTCCGCTGTGTGTTGTATATGAGGACAGGTTGTTATAACTGTCCAGATATATTAATGTACTCTGATGATTGTAATTTTTTACGGTTGAATCCACCTCTATGGTCCCATATTTAGTACTTCCTGAATTGTTTTTTCTATATTGTGGATCATCAAAATAAGGTATTTTTTATTCAAGCTCTCAATAAAGATTTATTTATATATTATATTTTGTTCCGTGTGTTGGTTCTTCTTCTTATTCTTCTTCTTTTATTCTATTTTATATTTCTCTCTTTTCTCATCCTCTAATTTCGATCTATTAGTTGTCTGGTGTTTTTATACTTGAGTTTTGGCAAGTAACACGGTTTTTATGTATTACTATCGGAATTCGGGCATCAAATTCGTACTGGGTCGTTACAGTGGTAGCAGAGCATATGGTTTACTAACAACCTTAGCTCTGCGGCATAACTCGATAGAGACGGGTTTAGTAATACCATAGATTTAGTCAAGTGTATATATGAGAGCGCGTATTTGCATGTTTTATATACAAAATATTTTGAATTGTGTTGTTTGATCAGTTCAAGTGTTGAGAAGCACTGAACTGGAAATGGCCATAATATTGTTTTGTAAAGAGGGTAAATGAAATTATTTTACCCAAATTATATTTTTGTATAGAAAAGAAATAATTTTATTAAATTATTAAGATACATGGGTGCTCGATTGATTTGAATGAAATCCAAATTGGATTATAAATTGAAATGGTAATATAGCAAAAAGAGAATTTCAATATGAAATCAGTAAATGTGATTGAATGAATCAGAATTTGATTGGAAAAATCAATTAGTTAATTGGATTTGAAATTGGAACTTAAATTGGTTAAGTAAAGTTAAAAATGATATTGAAACTAATTAAAATAGATTTGGAATTTAGAAATTGAATGAATAGCAATTGAATATAATCAATCGGATTAATCGATTGATGTTCAAATATGTTAAACCAACATAAAGATTAATATTGAATATAAATTCAATTGATCTGATTAAGTTGGTTGTGTATTGGTTGTTGATTGATTGTTGATTGTTTGTAAGATTAGTCGAATATGATTCATTAACGGTTTAAAATAGAGTTGAAAAATAAATTCCAGCATAATAAACTGGAATGAAACCGCATATGAATTGAAAATAATGATTTAACCTTGCATTTGCGAATGAATTGATGCTACCAGTTTGATTTTGGAAATCTAAATAGTTATACCTGTTAAAAAATGAAGTGTTATTTAAATATTTCATATTCTATTACTTATATGTGGAATTGAGTTGAGTAGATGGCTACGAAAATGGAGTTTAGTTGCATTGATTGCACGTAAGTTGAGCAAGTATGCTTAGTAGCGCTCGTATAAGGTACGGCCATGCGAAATACAAATTTTGTTTTTTGAATTTTTTTTTCGACCGTGTGGGTCGATGTATATATATTATTTGGTCCTTCGATATCGCAAAAGTACCTCCATGCAGGGAGACTCTGTAGAGTTTTTCAGGCAATTTAAGATGTTAGGAAATTTTCGATATTTTTGAAATTTTTATTAATGATAATGAATTGATTTTTGATTTAAAATAGACGGGATTTTTGAAAAGTGAATGGGTTTGTAACATATTTCCTACCTTAGTAATTTCTAGGACGAAATTCTTTTAAGGTTGGGGAGAGAATGTAACATCTTGTATGTTTGGTAGTCAAATGTTGACACGCTTTTTGGTCAAAGCTTTCACACGTGATATCATTGATTAACAATACGCTCAAGTATTGGGAACATCGTCAGAAGACAAGAAGCGATTTGGTTGAAGTCACATCATAATCATAAAGTGGTCAGGAACTCCTAACAGATGACCTCTTTTGGGCCCAAAAACATCAATTACAAAGATTTGCTCCATAACTCTTGTAGCCCTCTAAATTAGCTTTAAGTAGAGCTTTCGTTTGGGCAAAACGGACTTACGGCTTGGAAGTTACGCCCGTTTCCGTGAGCACGCGCAGAACTGGAAAATTGGATTTTGGAAGTGACTTGACCTTATCGGATCGGATCGGGTGCACCAGTTCGAATCGGAGTAGGGGAAACCATTCCATGTTGGAGGCTTAAACAAGGGCTCTAGCTCACATCGGTTCGGATTGAGCTAGACTGAACTGACCTGCCTCCCAAATGTTCAAAAGAACGTGACGTTCTCGGATCGAAGACATAGCTCCGGATCGGATTAGAGGAGAGAGGATTTGATCCGAGCCGCCTGGAACTGCTTCTCCACATCTGTTTTGACCTATTCTTAAGGAGCAACTACCTACTACATGTAGGGATCAAATGCCACATGGCAAATCACGAACTGGAGGGGCCTTCTCCGCATTTTCCACTACTTTTCGAGATGTACTCTGGGCATGCCACATAGCACCCGAACCGAACCCGGAAATCAGTTATAAATACACCATTTGAAGGAAAATTGAGGGATCTTTTGGAACTAGCTCCTTACAGCTTCCACCATTATTCCTCTCAAGACTATTGCACAACATAGAAGCCGAATTCCATATTATAACACGAGCATTTCATGTATAATCTTCATTTTTCTTACCACTTTTCATTGTAAACACGAGGATTTCATGTATAAATCTGAGAGAACTATATTTGTAACTTCTTAGGATTTAAGAAGAGATAAAGTGGATGTAGGCTTTGTTTGAGCCGAGCCACTATAAAATTTTGTGTCTCCTCTTATTTTACCGTTTCTGCATTTTGTTATTTGTGAATTGTGATTGTGAGGACTTCACACTGCATTCGGGTGTTAGTACCAAATTTCGGTCTAACATCATATATATATTATTTATTTTATCATTTTAAATATTGATTTAGAAATAAAAATGGATATTTATATAGAAATTTATTTATAAAACGAAGTTCAAAGTTAAATTTAATCTGGAAACGAGCTCGTAACTTCGCGGTAGTTTCCAATATTGAGTTTTGAACTTCAATTGAATATATAGGATCCGATTTAAACCAAAATTTTGTAAAACAAGAAACATTTGAATCTTTTTTATTACAGTTTTATAATGAAAAAGAAAAATCGGGTTTTATGTTATAGATTGTTAGTTATGTCCAATTCAAATTTTCAAATAGTCGATATGAAATAGTTTATAAATGACAACGTTTATTAATAAATTTAAAAAGAGTTTTATTATAATTTGGATGTTGTTTAACTCGAAATATTAATATTGAGTTGTATAATCCATATTTGTTTATATTTGAAGATATATATATATTCCATTTGGATATTTATGATAATAATAATTTTTTATTATTTAATTGGATTGTTGGAAATTTATTTAATATTTTATCGATATTATATAAGCCTTCAGAATGGTCATTTTGTGAATGTCCTCGGTTTTCTATGAAATTAGTTTCATTGCATCCGTAATGTCAAATTATTGTATGAAACCAAATTTCGTGGCATTTCGAAGTTGTATGTGACAACGATAGCCATAAACACTCAGTCAGTTTGTATAGCGCGTAATTAATTTAAATTAACTTAATAGATGGGTTTTCAGTGTGTAACTTGAGATAACATTGAACTAAGACACGAAACCAGTTTCGTTGAATTTGTATAGACGTTTAGAGTCAAAATAAATAGGTAGTTCCTTATTTTTGGAGATCGGGTATTTTGGTGTCCAAAATAGCGTTGTTTGGCGTGTAAAAAAATAGCATTCCGGAAAATAGTCTTGGAATGCAACAAAGCTTGTGCTTTTGGATTCATATTAATAAGTTATTGCAGGATTTTGATTTTTGTATCGATCAGATTTACCATCTGATCATGATAGTGGTAAACAACTCGGTTTTTGTTTATTATTTTTATCGATTTAAATTGGAAATTAAGATTATCTAATTTTCAAATGAACTGGGTTTTCAGCAGAATTAATTTTATTAAATTTGTGATGATTTATTACTGTAATATTTCAATTTTCAAGTTAATTGAATTTATTTTGTGATCGTGTGCAATTTAAAAGCATGTCAATTCACATTGTGAAATTATAAAGAAATTTTCACAAATGATCTCGGAATTCGACGAAATCTTTTCCATCGTGTCTGGAGTATTGTTTTATGCTAGGATTTCAAATTTTATCTCGATCGGAAGTTGTCTGTGGGTGTTTTTATGTGTTATTCGCGGTTTAGTTTTGGAAATTAATATTATTATAAACCCTCGCTCTGTAAATAGCTAAACCCTAGGTCAACATTTTCTCTGGTCAACAAACCTCATGTCGCCATTCCTTTTTCTCCAGCAAAATCAAAACGTAAAAGAATCATATTCAAAATTCTAGAACAAATTAAAGAAAAATCTACAAAATAAGAAACAAATATATTTGCAATCGTTGGCTCTTCCTCTTCAATTCCATATATGTTTCATCATACTCGATGGATATTTTTCTCGAAGTCGAACCCCTGTAATAACCTAGGGTTAGGTAAATCCTACAATTTGTGAAATTTGGGATCAAACCAGGATTGTAGTGATGATGAGAGGTTCAAATGGAAAATGTGCTGAATTTTTGGGTACTTTCAAGCATGGTGACTGTCGCACCTGGTAGTGCATGGTCTGGGAATGAAAATCGGGTGATGGGTGCGGAATTGATGAAGTTGGGTGGAGGTAATAAAGGTGGTGACGGGGTGAAGGCTTGTGACAACCCACCCGGAATGGGCTTAAATTTTGACCCAGAAAAGGCCCATTGAAGCTTAGAGTCGTTCTAAATGGGTCATTGGTTCCTATAAGAATTACATTTGCGCAGAATATGTATACACAGATACTTCGAATGGAAATCTCACATAGCGGAAAGTGAAAATATAATACTAAAATAAGATGTAATATTTATTTAAAAGTCATAGAAATACAATAGTCACAGTTACATCTGTTCAATGGGTACATCAAATAGTTCATTCTCACAAGTTTCCAAAAGAAGTAAAGCAATAACTACTGATAATAACATAACAACTTCATCTTCTACATCAGCTTCAATCATGACTTCGTCCATGGCTTTTACCCCATCTACTGATATGTTGGATATGTTAAGGAGAGGGGTCAGAACATAAAGTTCTGTGTAACTGAAATATGGTGTTACTTAATGTCCATATCCTACATTTTTAGCAGGTTACATATGTCAAGGTATGTCTACGCAGCCCACAACAAACACCAATTATCTAACCAATGGGGTGGATATCCAAGTCAATCGTCCATTATTGTTTTTAGGGTAAAGACCCAACGATGTGGCATTCTTGGTCATATATGGCTCTATTAAAGGTGGATTCTAGTAATCTCTTACAACTCTGAGGCGGATTCCTAGCCCTTTCAGACTCCGTACTAATATGTTGACATTCTTAAGTCTATACTCTCATTTGTAATATGAGTATATTGCGAACGTTACTACTTAACTGATATTACCCAGTAGGATGCCTATGTCGCCTAAGGCTTCCCTTAGACAATTGGTGAGCATGCAATGGTCACGTATCTTTCAATTACCAATTTGTCCCCAGTTGAGCCCTTACAAGCTTCTAGAGGAAGTGGACATCCCCGTGAACTACCCTACTCCGTTACCGTTTTATGCCTAACCACTTTTATAGAAGGAGGAACCAAAGACTTACTTTAAAATAAGGGTGGGTGCCATGACTTTGGTTCCTCTCTGAGGAATAAACTTTCGGAGGGGTCCTAGTCCTAAACACTTAAGACCAAAACTCGATAAAAAGAAAGTCATCCACTTAAGACCTTCTCAAGTCGTAGTAAACCTGCCTATTTTCACACAATAGACTTATATATATACACACACACACCAGACTTCTCACATTAAACCGTACACTTGTAGATGCTGGATATGTCGGTCGGTTCCAGACTGACTTTGTAACGACCCGGATTTCGCCCGACCCCAATCGATCGCAAGATCGATCAAGACCGTTTAAAACCCGCGTACGTTAACTTTGGGCATACAACACATCAGAACAACAACACGAACTTTTATAACATCAATAATAAATGTTACATCAGAGTATAGAATATATCAGAGTACATCAATAAACAATACAGTGGAAGATACATTTACAATAAATTAAATACATTGCAGCGGAACTAATCTCAGCGGAAGGCCATCAATATTCTGGACCCAGCTTCAGACTTCAATCCAGGATCCTGCTTAACTATATCTGCAAAAAGCTACTCGACTGCCCGTGTGGAAAGAGGGCACCCGAGTTTGCAAAGTGAAACAAACTACAGGTCAGTCGTGGGACTGGTGTGAGAATTCTATACTTAACTTATCTAAATAGTAGGCTAATCACAGGACCACGCCGCTAACGCGGAACGGGTGTACTCCATTGGATTGCCAGTGCATAATTAAAGTAAATCGTCAAATAACGTAATGCTTTTTAGAAAAATGAAACCATTATAAGACCCAGGTCCCATCACACAATGCAACGCACACCAGAGGATAGGGTTTTACCTTATAATGGTCAAAAGATGCTTGATACGTAAAAACGATATTATTATTAGTGTGTATATATATACTTAAAACATTTGAATATAAATGTATTAATCTTAGACGGCATAGTACCCCATCCTACTATGTCACCATATATAAGTTTACAATCAAAACCGTAATGTCGTATTGGGAATTGGTTTTCTGTCATGAAATCGAGGCTAGGGATCGTCCTCTTCCGATTCGAGACACTCTAGCAAATGCCTCAGGATCCCCCGTAGTGAACCCTTGGATCTTCAGGACCGGTCCCCACCTAACGGTAGTGGATTGGCAATTCCTGAACACACGTTTCCCGGTTCCTTTGAACCTATAGTATGACCACTTCCGGCCTATAAAAACCCAAGGTACCTCAATCCAAAATCCACGAAAGTAAAATGTCAGGCCGTGTTAAAGCACCGGCATTACCCCTAGCTAGAAAAAAACGTGTGCACTCCCTGCAGTCATAATCCCGTTTTTGACTCATACCTGGGTGTGAGGCTCGCGAAGTCACGCTATACACAAAGCTATGCCTAAACAGGCTATGCTTTGATCATCAACCACAAGGCCTGCTTTTCAACAAAGCCTTGATCATTTGCATCTTAGCATGTCACATTGTCAGACCCTACCATATTATTGATCATCTACCAATATATATATATAACCTCTAAGCTCATACGTCTTAGAGAAGGGTGATAAGTAAAGAATAAATTCTTCACCACCAAATAGAAATATATAATCAGTAGCATTCAACAAATATAGTAGAAAGGAATACAATGTCAGACACACAATCCATTTACAAGTCCGCTCTGGGTCTGAGCGAAACAACGTGTTCGTCGATCTCCAAATACGTTTGGACGATCATTACCAAATACCTTGCCTTGGGATGTACAGTCCCAATTCAAGATACCAGTCATCACCATCCCAACGATGTGAAAACCTTCGGTATTCAACCACCGTCTTCATCTTCGACTCTTGATCGTCGTGATGATTATTCAGAATGGTTTAAACCCGTTCTTCCTGAATAACTCGCGTATTTTGGGATTAAAAAGCAAATATTGGAAAATCACAACTTCGTCACACTCCAACTCAGAAGATTCTTTTAATAGGGTATTCGATTTAAAAGATTCTCATTAATTTTATCAAAGATAAACATTTAAAACAAAATCTATAAATCAATTTCCAAAATATGGAATTCCACAGAAATCAAATCAATACATAATCGATATAAATTTCTGTATCAGACTAATAACATAAATGGAATAACGGCAAAGCCTCTTAAATTCCATATATAATATCGGTCATCTTTTACAGAAGCTCATTCCGATTATTACCAATCGAATTTCCACTTAATTCCTATTATATATATTAAATTGGAAAAAAATAAACTTAATTTTAGAAAATGCCTTTTTTAAAATCTATAAAATAGATTCATAAGTTCCAAATAATAATTTCAATGTAAATTGGATTAAAGGACAAATGTCGTTTAAAACATCGTCCACGATAAATCCACTTCATATCTCAATTTATTTCATATCACAAAATATAATTGCAAATGTTAGTAATCTTTTAAAAACATATTTTAAAATAATCATAAAAATATTCTTTATAATAAGACTCTAAATGAGAAGTATTCTTTATATTACAAATTCTTATCTTTTACAAATATTCTTTATTTTAACCTATAGTTGATTAAAAATATATTTTATATTAAAATATATTCTTTATATAAAAAGAATTTCTAATGTAAGAATATTATTATTTAAAAGAACACCTGAATCGAAAAGTGACTCAATCATTTACCATATAATTTTGGATTATATGGATTTCACACACATCATACAAATGACAATAAAATAGATAATCATCAATTCATCCATTTTCATCCAAAGTGTAATTTCTACTGTGTAAGCGTTAAAATTAAATAATAACGCTCATCGCAGCCTGTCGATCTAACGATCAACATACAACTAAATATTGGGATTAGTGTATGTTCATTTTCATCCCAACACCCGTGTGGGGTTTCAGCCAACAAACAAATAATAAATTCATTTGTGCACTTCGGCGATGTATGAAAATGATCGACCCAATCACATAAACAAGTCAGGTAACTTGTCTATGGCAGTGTAATACACAATATATAACACAATAAATTACACAAGACAGAAATGTCTCTTTTATTTCTATTATTTTTACCGCATGTAAAATGTCAATAAAAATGAAGTCTTTATTTCAATTTATTGAAATATAAATTACATAAAAAATGTAAATTTTAAATGTACAATCTGTTTATTTGAAAACAATGAACAAATTAAATCTTTATGTTACGTCCATTTATGGAAATAAAAGCGACGATAAAATAAAATATTTTATTTCAATTCATTTCATTGTAAATAAATGAGAAGAAGGATATAATCTTTAATTCCATTTGTAATAGGGAATACAAATAATAACAAAAAAAATAGCTTTTCATTTCATGCTTTATTTGCAATAGAGAATGCAAATAAAGATTCAGCTTTTAAATTTTAATGTTTATTTACATAGAGGAATGTAAATAAAAATTGTAACTTTTCATTTCATAATTTATTTGCATTAAGGATTGCAAATGAAACTGTATCTTTTATTCTCCTGTTTATTTGCGTTGAGTAATGCAAATAAAAATGTAATATTTAATTTCTAGTTTTATTTATATCAAGAAATGTAAATAAAAGAATAACTCCTTATTTTATGTTTACTTACATCAAGTGAAGTAAATAAATAAAAATGTAACATTGATTTTAATGCTTTGTTCGCATTTAAAAACAAGCAACAAAGATGTAACCTTTGTCCTTAAATAAATTTGTTTGCATCTAAATTTGCAAACCAAAAATGTAATTCTCATTTTCTTGTTTGTTTGCAACCAAAGTTGCAAACAAAAAAAATGTAATTTTTATCTTCTTGTTTTATTTGCATGATAGAATGCAAATAAAAAAAATGTATTTCTATTTTCTACGTTTCGTTTGCATTGTAGCATGCAAACAAATATATATATTTTTTTTCATGTATTTTTTGCATTGTGGAATGTAAACAAAATGTGAACTTTTGTTTTCATGTTATATTTGCATTGAAAAATGCAAATAAAATGCGCCACTTAAAAATCATATTATATTTGCGTTGGGGAACACAAATAAAAATGTACTTTTATTTTTTTTATGTTTTATTTGTATTTAAGAACACAAATAAAAGACCGTTTTATTATAAACAATGTTACAATAAAATGTAATCCTACTCAATGCCCAAAAATGTATATTTTGATGTAACTCTTTTTAATGACCAAAAATGTTTATTTTGTTTAACTCTTTTGAATAACCAAAAATGTATGTTTTTGGTTTAATCGTTTTTAATTAACAAAAATGTATATTTTTAATTTACCATGTAAATTCATATTTAATTTACATAGACAAATGTAAATTCTATCATACGATGTAAATTCACCTTTAAATTACATATAAAAATGTAATTTTTAACATACAGTGTAAATTCACATTTTAATTACATTAAAACTGTAATTTTTATTCTAATATCTAAATTACATGTAAAAATGTAATTTTTATCCTACAATGCACATTCATGCTTTAATTTCATATAAAAATGTCATTTCTATTATGCGATGTAAATTCCTATATAAATTACATAGAAAAATGTAATTTCTATTATGCGATGTAAATTCCTATATAAATTACATAGAAAAATGTAATTTCTATTATGCGATGTAAATCCATGTCTTAATTACAAAGAAAAATGCAATTTTAATCATACGATACAAATTCCCGTTTTAATTACATAGAAAAATGTAATTTTGATCATATGGTACAAATTCACATTTTTATCACATAGAAAAATGTAATTTTAATCATACGGTAACAATTCACCCTTTCATTACATAGAAAAATGTAATTTTAATTATGAAACAATTTCTTATTAAAATATATGCTTTTTAATCCACTCTTTTTAATGTAAACAGTGCACGTTAAAAATATAATCTTCTTAATCCATTCTTTTTAATGTAAACAAATAAAAATATATTTTATTCTTTGTTCAAATTCTATTGTAAATAGACAAATAAAAATAATATTTTATTTGTCGTCCAAATTCTGTTGAAAGGTAAACAAATAAAAATAAGATTTTATTTGTTAACCCATTTCTGTTGTAATATAAACAAATAAAAATAATGTTTTATTTGTCGTTCAATTTCTATTGCAAAGCAAATAAATAAAAATAAAGTTTTATTCGTTGTTTACATTCTAATGTAAAGTAAACAAAATAAAAATAAAAATATGTTTTATTCATTGACCAAATTCTGTTGTTATGTCGCGGTGTCGTTACAGACTTCTTCTACAAGTTGGTTTAACCTTGTGTCTAGTGTACTAAATTTTTGAATAGCCCATGGTACCTAGACATCTCAAATTAGTTGGACCCACTTGTGGTTGCTGGATTTGCGGGTCGGTTCTGGGCAGACTTTTACCACAAATGGCAACTACCTCGTGTCTATGTGTCACTATATATATAAAGCCATTTTATATACGCACACACAAGCAAACAAATATATATTTATTATGGGGACATTTCAAATTCGAATTCTTACCTAACCGCATTTATTACGCTAATACAACATTTAATTACGTTGATAACGTTTACATATGTATAATAATAATAATGCCAAATTAACGTAAATATTCGTATAAATGGTGATATGTTCTAACGAGTTGGCAATTGTTAATTTGTCCAACTTAAGGTATACATGTTTGGTTTTCCATGCTTTTACCACTACAACACAAATATGATGGCATAATGACAAGATGACAAACAGTAGTGGATGGAAAATATACATACATACAATTTCGACTTCATCCTAGGCTCGTAGAAACAATTTTAATACTGAATTAAAAACAGAGTATTACATACACTTATACACGTATGTTTATAGTTCCTGTTTCACCAAGTTCACCCCTTATTGGTGTTATGCTCAAAAAAATGTTTACATTTGACCTTTTCATATATGAATGCATTTGGATTCAAAATAGGACCCAAACCCAAATAAAATCATGAAACAGTCAAATCTAAACCTTTTTAGGTTACAATCAGATGATAAATAAAGTGAATTACATGAAATAGAAATAATAGTAACAACACCCCTTTTTCATCTTTAATCCAATATTAAAACCAAAAATGCACAAAACCCAAATATCATGACAATTTATACGCAAATACAAGATAAAGGCTTTTGAGGTTTTACTGTTCATATTATCGATTTCCAAATCCCCATAGGCATATCTTTCAACATGATAAACTAATAAAAATATGAATATTCCTACGTAAACTATATTCCACTCAAAGATCTATGCAGAATAAGGAGAAATATGTAGTAGTCTAGATCTGTGCTTTAATCTTTACGTCAAACGTGCTCCAATAATCCTCCTAATGTGTGTGTGTGTATACACAAGTAATATGTATTAGAATCTTATATACATATACTTATACCATTTTCCAGAATACTAAACCTATATGAATTAGAATAGAGAGAGATTAAGAATAGAGTTACAGAAATAGAAGAAATCCTTAACCTTTTTCTTTATTTTCTCTGGAATTTAGTAATGGTGTAGAGGCAGCATGGAGGCAGGGATAGAGAAGGATTAGGATTTCATAGTGTGATAGGAGGGGCTATATATAGTTGCTCGTGTGAGCATAGACTGTTGGATTACTTAGAATTAATCCAAGCCTTTTATTCATATTTATCCCTCTAAGAAAACCCTAACCAGCTAGATTTATTGGGTTGTCCAGTCGCTAGGCGGTCGACTGGAGCAGTCGACCGACGATCAACACCCCTTAAGGGGTTGAGGTCAACCCCTTGGGGGCTGGAACACCCAATAAGGTTGCATTGCTGAGTTGTTTATTTTAATTAATACGTTCCTTAATCTCTTAATCTTATTCCATATTTACAGTATACTTTGTCCTCACGATCTTATCTTCAATTCAAAATTTAAATTCTCCCTTTATGTTTTGAAATTATCTTGTACACACACACACACACATTTATATATATGCATATTATCCATTTAATTATATATGTATTTTCTACATTTTATAGTCCAAATATATTTGTTCATAACTTCTTTATACGTTGACCATTTTCAGCATATTATATATGAAAACGATTTAGAATTTCGCCACGAATCCAAATAATAGAATTTCATAGCCAAATTCCTTAAGCTGCAAAATCTCATTATCCAGCCATATTATTTAATTGCTTATTTTTAGTTAATTATTTATTATTAATACTTTTGAATTTTACGGGTTGTTACATTCTCCCCCCTTAAAAATAGATTTTGTCCTGAAATCAGTTTGCGGGGCAAAAAATACAACTCGATTGAAACATCCATGTTGTACACCCATGTTATTTATAATTCATCCATAAACATCCATGATTCGCAGGTATTATGATGTAGACCCACTAAGGTGAGCTCTACCCTAGCATGTAAGTGTAATAAGTGATACAATATGTATACAAACAACCTAATTATGCATATATTTCTATATGAGTGCGCTTGTGCAATGGTGTTGCATCCATCCCCTAACCTCTGACTCTAGCAATCACAATGCATCCATAAACGTAAATTTAAGGAAAAATTATGCGAGAAAAGCTCTGGGTGAATCTGTCTCATCTTATCCTCGGGCTCGCATGTGCTTTCCGCAGGGTTATTTCCCCATTGTAGTTGGACAAGGCGAATGGTTTTTGTGGAGTCTCTTGATTCCATGCTCTACAATCCTTGCAGTGGCATGGGGCACCCAAGACTTCATCTCGAGTTTTTATATGTCCCCAATTTCATCAAGCTCGAGTCTGATAACAGAATC
This sequence comes from Allium sativum, assembly GCA_030737875.1. Classification (NCBI taxonomy): domain Eukaryota; kingdom Viridiplantae; phylum Streptophyta; class Magnoliopsida; order Asparagales; family Amaryllidaceae; genus Allium; species Allium sativum. Next base: position 22,942,213 of record CM060912.1, on the reverse strand, counting down.
ATGAAGGCATTTTCTCATATGAATACATGAAAAACATTATGGATCCCCGATAGACACACTGGGAGATCCACTCGATAAGCCAAAGATCCTATCTTCTCGATGACACGAAAAGGCCCGATAAATCTGGGGGCCAATTTCCCAATCTTCCCAAACTAAATAGTTTTCTTAAGAAGGGATACTTTTACGAATACCAAGTCTCTAACATTAAACTCAAGTTCCCTCCTTCGCTTATCGACATATGAATTCTAATGGTCTTCGGCTATCTTCATCTTCTGCCTAATCAAAGATATCTTCTTCATGGAATCACGGATGAAGTCTTGTCCGAGTAGAACCTTGTTGGAAGTTTCCCGCCAACAATTTGGCGATTTGCATGGCTTCCCGTAAAGAGATTCGAAAGGGGCCATACCAATCGTCGTTTGAAAACTATTATTATGCGTGAATTCCATAAGTGGTAGGTGTTGCTCCCAAACTCTTCTAAAGTTGATGGTGCAAGCGCTAAGCAAGTCTTCTAAGATTCGGTTTACTCTTTCTATCAGTCCGTCGGTCTGTGGATGATAAGTTGTGCTTAAGTTAAGGGTTGTTCCCAATGCTGCTTGTAGGCTTCTCCATAATTCACTCATGAATAAGAGGTCTCTATAACTCATGATACTCGATGGGTTGTCATGAAGTCTGATTACCTCTTTCACATATAATTGGACTAACGAGGTTGCGCTCCTTGTCTTTTTGACTGGTATAAAATGGGCGCTTTCGGTTAGATGATCTACCACAACCCAAATGGCCTCATTACCCCTTTTTTCTTCTAAGAAGTCCATCTACAAAGTCCACGGAAATATGTTCCCACTTCCACGTGGGGATCTCTAATGGTAGTAACAGTCCTCTGGGCTTCCCTTGTTCCGCTTTTACCTTTTGGCATGTTAAACATTATTTGGCCACGAACTCAGTTACATCTCTCTTCATTCTCTCCCAATGGAGATTCCTCTTCGTATTCTTGTACATTTATCCCCACCAGGGTGTATGGTCAATTTTGAACAATGGCACTCCTCTAGAATTTCTTTCCTCAACTCTTCATCCTTAGGGATGTAAAGTCGTCCACCCCAACGTAAACTTCCGTCATCTCCGATTGAGTATCTAAACGAATGGGGAAAGGTTTCTTTCCTTCCTACTTTCTCCTTTATGTTTCTTAATTCCTCGTCAAAGTCTTGTGCGCTTTTGATCCTTTCTCACAGGGTAGGTCTAATTATCATAGCCCCAAGAAAATTATTAGAAGTGGTTGGTAAGGGTTGCAAATTAAAATTAGTGAGGAACTCTAATTGCTTCCATTCTATTACTGCATTCAAAGTTGCATGTTTCCTACTTAACGCATCTGCCACAACATTTGCCTTGCCCGGGGTATATTGAATCATGAAGTCAAATGAGGATATATATATACTCCATCCATCGTTGTTGTCTCAAGTTTAGGTCACGTTGAGAAAATAAATACTTAAGGGATTTATGGTCAGTAAAGACTAAAGAGTTCGAATTTCTCCCCTAAAAGATAATGCCTCCACATCTTAAGGGCGAACACTACTACGGCAAACTCAAGGTCATGAACTGGGAATCTTTTCTCTGGATCCTTGAGTTGTCTACTAGCATAGGCAACTCCTCCTCCTTCTTGCATAAGGACTGCTCCTAAACTGGTCTCATATGCGTCGGTGTAAACGGTGAACAATTTTGAACTGTCGGTTATAATAAGGACTGGTGCACTAGTTAATACTTCCTTTAATTTCTTAAAGGTCGTATCACCTTTATTATTCCAAGCAAACACCAAATTCTTTTTCGTTAATTGGGTTAAATATGTAGCAATCTTTGCGAAGTCTTTAATGAATTTCCTATTATATCCGCCAATCCAAGGAAGCTTCTCACTTCTTTAGCATCCCAGGGTATCCTCCATTCCTGGATTGCCTAGATATTTGTGGGTTCTATGGCCAAGCCTTTGCTTGACACAATGTGTCCTAAAAATCTTACTTCTTCCCTCTGAAAATGTCACTTCGAGAATTTTGCCTTCAATTGGCTCTTTCGTAATATGGCTACAGATTTGTCAGCAGTCAATAGTAAGCACTCCCACATATGCCCAAACCAGTAATTCCATTTGAGTTACGAAGTGAGATCCTTGACTTAAATGGGTATTTCCGAATAAGACTTGTGCATACCTCTAATTTATAAAAATTTACTATGTAAAATTTTAAGATAGCTAAATCTCATATTATAATAATAATACTTGAAACTAAGATTTATAATAATAATAATACTACTAATAAGTTAACTAAAATTTATAAATAATAACTTTATAAAAACTAGCTAAATATTGTAAAATTTTAAGTAAGCTAACTAAGTTTTATGGGACTTAACAAGTTTAGTTTATTAAAATTAACTAAGTGTACTAAAATATAAAAAATAACTAAATATTTTATAATAAAATTATAATAAACTAAAATTTATAATAATAAGTGGTTAACTAACATTTATGAGTATTAAGTAACTTTACCAAACTTTAACTAATTATTATATAAATTTAACTAAGTCAACTAAATTTTATAAAAATTAATAAGTTTAGTATATAAAAGAGATCTAGTATATTTAATATAAAATAAACAAAATCTTATTTGATATATTGTATGTAATAATAGAAATAATAATAGAAATAATATTTATAAATATTAAAAAGGTTTATAAATATTAACTAAGTATTATAAAATTTAACTAAGTTTTATAAAGATAAACAAGTTTAATTAATGAAAATTAAGTATATAAGACTTTTATCATGGTGCTTTTTGGGACTAATGCTGATGCAGTATGTTTAGAACTCTCACCAAAACATGTTTGAACCAAATATTCACTCCTTTTAAGGTGGACATGTGATTTTTATTTTTAAAAGCTAATTCTATAATATAAATGTTACAACCCAGATTTTTAACGGTTTGTTTAAACATTCAAATTGGTCTAAATGTTGTTTGGAAATATTAAAAGAATTATTTATTGAAATTTGAATGTATAATTTTTAATTAATTAAACGAGCTCGTAACGTCTTGGTATTTTGTAATATTACGTTTTGAACTTTAATTGAATATACATAATCCGTTCTAAGTCGGAATTCTTTGAAACAAGAATCGTCCGAATTTATTTGATTATAATTTTCTAATAGAAGAGAAAATCGAGATTTCATATTATAAATTTTAAGTTATGTCTAAACCAAATTTTCAAATAGTTGTTATGGAATCGTTTATAAATTATAACGTTTATTTAATAAAATAAAAGGGGTTTTTAATAAATAGAATATCGTTTTAACCTGGAATTTAATCATAATAGATTCTAGATAGTTTTATATGTTGTTGGAGTATAATGGAAGTCAATAGAGTTTAAAATAATCAGTTTAATGTTGATTTGGCAAAAATGTGAATTTTATACTAATTTAATCAAGTTAAAAATAGCAAATTTTGAAACAACTACGGATTTCAATGAAATCTATTTCATTGGATCCGTAACATTAAATTATTGTATGAAAATAAATGTTGGGCAATCCAATGTCGCATATGACTATGTAGCCATAAACGCGGTTAGTTTACGTAGTGTTTAATTAAATGAATTTAAATGGATTAGAATGAATTTATTCATAACTTGAGATAACAAACGAATTAAGATGTGAAACATGTTCCCCTGAATTTGAATTAACGTTTAGAGCTAGGATATATATTATATATATGGTTCCCTAATTTTGGAGACTATGTATTTTGGTGTCCAATTATAGCGTCGTTTTACACGTAAAATAACATTCCAGGAAGACAATCTGGGAATGTGACGAAACTTATGTCATTGGATCCATATTAGTAAGTTATTATAGTATTTCGATTTTTGTATGGATCGGACTTACCGTTTGATCGTGGGAATGGTAAACGCCTAGATTTTTATATAATCGTTTATATCGAGTTAACTGAATATTAAGAATAACCAATTTTCAAATGCTTCAGTTTTCAATGAAACTAATTTTATTAAATCCATAATAATAAATCATTGTAAGATTTTTTATTTATTTTGTGATCATACAAAATTGAAACGCATATCGATTCACATTGTGCAATTATAAAGGATTTACGAATGATCTCGGAATTTGACGATTCTTATTCCATCGTGTCTGGATTATTTAAATATGCTAGGATTTCAAGTTTTATCCCAAGCGAAGGCCGTATGAGGTAGTTTTTTGTGTAAATCTTACAGCATAAGTTTCATAAATAAAATAATATTATAATCCTCTTATATATACACTTTTTTATCTAATAAACATTAATTCAACATTTAGCATGGTCAATGCTATATTGCTGCCTCTATCTTCTTCTAAATGGCCCAAATCCTTTTATTTCTCCTCCAAAAACCTTCCAATCCATGAATAGAAACGAAAAACACCTAACTACAAAATCAAAGAGAAATTCGAGATCTATATGGTCAACAACGGCGATGATTTATTTCACAGTGTGATGGCCTAAATCGGGGAACGAAGCCATCGGGTTTGAGCTCGATTTGAAGAGCGATGGGGTGATCGAGATACATGATTTTCTAGGCTAAGGAGAGGTTGTCCAATGGTTCTTGAACAACAGTGGTTGATCGAATTCTGGTGAGCCAAGGGGCGACGTGGTGGTTGCCAAAGTTGCATGCGTGGTTTCAATACTAGGTTCGAAATACATGAAGACGAAGACACAATGGCCTATTAATGTTATTAAAAGTAATTAATTTTAATTAGTTGTTAATAAAGGGATAAATTAGTTAATTATATTATAAATTATTAACTAATTTTATCATGTTTAAATTAGGATTAGGATTAAGTAGATCGGCCTAGAATCATGAGACAGCAAACGCAAGTCGAACTAAAATGAAGAAACTAAAGCGTGTCGTAATTTTAAAACAAATGTAATTAGTTTAATAATTAGTTAATCAAGGAGTTAACTGATTATTCAAAGTTGTATAATTTTAATGGCCATAATATGTGCATCTATGAATAAAATTGAACGAAACCGGCTACATTGGGACCGTAACAATGAACACTACATTCTAGAACTGTTTCAGACAAATGGAATTCTATGAGTAAACCTCACTTAGTTATTCCCACTTAAATTTTATATATGTCGGGTTCAATATTTGTGTGCTATGACTATTTATTATTGGATGATTACTGAATATATATTCATATATATATATATATTGATTGAATTGATTGAATTAAACATTTATTTAATTTAATTGAACCTCAATTGTTATTTTAAAGATTATTTCCAATTGAGGTACTTACCTTGTTGGTTACGTTTATAACAATATAAACGTATTAGAATTTAAGATGGATGCTTGGATTGTCGTTATTAGTTGATTGTGAAATTTATTAGTTGAACTACTTGTTTCGGTCTATCATGATGAAAATATATTGTCATGGCGAATAGATAATTTTATTTGACATAACCTATTTGGATGTAGGGAAAAACTGGTTGGAAGGATCCAACAAGTTCCCTCACTTATATTGATAATGTTTATCATATTTGTTGACTATATTTGGTTAAGTGTGAAATTCGATGAAAAAACCCTTATTTCATGGATTGGTATTTTAGTAGTAGTTTGGCCCTTTAATACACAAAATAAAATAAGGAATTACTGAATCAATTTCAAATCAAAAATCTGATATGTTTTTAGATTTACATATTTTTAAGACGCCATTTGCCGTCAGGAGAATCGACGTAGTTTAAGTTATAAAATTTATTTTATAACTGAAATAAGATTTTCAATTATATTTTATAAGTTATATAAATAGAAGATTTATAAATGATTATAATTAGTTTTATAAAATATTATCAAATGATTTACATAACAATTTCTTATGTTGTATAAAACAAGTAAGTTGGAAATTAACCAAAGGGTTAATAATTTTTGATATTTGTTTGAGAGAACAATTAAGCGATTTTATTATATTTTTTTACTAATTTAACAAGAAGGACCGAGGGAAAACGGTTAATAGTTAGCTGTGTTTTCAAGTTGACTTAGTCAACTATGTCATTTGGAAGCGTTATTTAATTCAATAAAAATAGTTTTTAACAAATAATTGTTTAACTTTTACAATCGTTCCAAAAGTTAATCAATCTTTTAATTTACTGCTTTTAAAGATAATGGTTGAGTAGTCCATTATTTATAAAGTTAATTATTATTTTAGTGACCTATTAAAGGTAATTAGCTCACCTATATTTAGCCAGCGATGAGATAAATTTACTTTTATTTCCCTTTTTTTGGCAAAACCGACCAGTTTTTAAGGTGACTGCAAACACCTTTTATTATAACTAATAATAAAAATCAGTAAGTACGGGTAATTGTTAGCTGACAATCAGTAATTCGGTTTATAAGGTGGACCGTCCACCACCTACGGAGTTTATAGTGTTCCGTCCACTCTACCTATTAGGATTACAGCACTGGAGCTATCGAAAATTACTAGACTACAATAGTATCTTCACATAGAAAGCACATCCATTTAACCTAGTCAGTTACATTACCTATTACATTTCCTAGTGGCAGTTGTCCCAAAAACATTACATACTTCGCAAAGAAGTTCACTTCGTACGTACATAACAAATGACTATACAAACACATGGCTTACACAATAAATGAAAAGCAATAGTATACAACAAGATGACATCTATAAGGCTTATTAAACAGGACCATACAACAACAGTCAAACATCTCGAGCTCCACACCAGAAGCATGTAGCAGACAGATGTGGCTAACAGTAGCAAACTGTTCCAGTTATGTACGTTCTAAGCTTGGGAAGACAAAACACGCGATCGCGATCTCAGGAGCTTCACTATGAGTGCCTACAGTGGAGATAGAGAATGGCTGACCCAATTCCAAATTTACAAGACCGGACGTAGTGAGCTAGTTCCCAATACCTTGGCCAAAAACTAACCTGCTCATGTTCATAACCTGCTCAGAAACCGCCAACAAATTGACAACTAAGATCAGTGCCATGACATCTCCTGGATTACCAAAGAGTCAGTGATGATAATGAAACAGGCACAAGACGAGCAAGGAACAAATACAACACCACGGACAAGTCATTAAAAAACCCAGCATAGCATACTAATCACTGAAACAAATAACCGGAAAATACAACCTAAGCACCAAGTCATGCAACTATCTACTATCACAAACTCGACAACCAAAATTCTACCAACAATATGATAAATACGGAATCATTGAAGACCTTTAAAGCAGAGTGCACCATCATAGTAGAAAGCAGAACCCACGATGAGACGCAAATACATACAGCTAAAAAGGAGTTGTTGTTCACCATTAACCTCCGCATCAGTGACAAATTTCAGAAAGATGCAGTGACCAGTTGAATAACTTGAACCCAAGTAGTTTCCTGAAGTTGCTGTGCTATGGAATTTGAGGAGACGGTTGCGATTTAAGGAGGAGAGAGTGCAGATTTGATGAGGAAGATGTAAATAGGGTCGTTGATGCTTAGTGTCATTTTCATGGGAAATTTTCATATCAAGAGAGATAAAATTGTTAATGGGAGGGCATTCACACATAGCATAAGCTAGGCAGAGAGGGGAGATAAGATTTGATGAGGCGTATTAGAAGAAGAAGCAGTTTGAGGAGATGCAGAAGCGGTGGAAAAAGAGAAAGTTACCTAGACGCCATTAAGGAATTCCCTCCCTTGAACGAAACTTTGAAATTTACTTTTATGTCAGTAAAGGCTAAGTTAATTATTGTTTTAAGTTAATAATAATTAAAGAGATTATCTTTCAAATGAACTTCATCTAAAGAGTATGAGTTGTAAAAGATTTAACTTGAACTTTGAAAAAAATGATTTTGTATAATGATTTGGAATCAATCTGATTGTAAATGAATTGTATTTAAAGAGATTGCAAAGCTAAGAGGTTAATATTTTGGTAAGAATACTCAGTAAACGATTAAGTAAAAGTGACTGTAAATAAAAAGGGGATTTTCAAAAAAAAATAAAAAAAAATAAAGAATGACTATTAAAAACCATATTTAAAATGAAATAGGGCCATTTTTAATCATCGTCTTCAAATCTTCGACTTCCAATCGTCATATAATTATTTGAAATGAGAGTTAACTTGGCATTTTCAAATAATTCTCGAATATATATACTTTAAATCAATTCTTTTCATTCCATATCATTTATAATATTTTATAACGATTTATCGCTATTTTTATTTATTTAAAAATAGCCATTTTTAAATAAACGACGCTTCAGGTCATTACATGGCCTTGGCGCTATTTTCGTCAAAATTTGATTTACACATTTCTCAAAATCTAACCATTGGTTTTAACCAATTTTATATCGTTGGAAAGATCTTTCTAAAACGAACCCAACGATTCCAGTTTTGGGAAAATCTGACGGACGGATCTTTCGGTATAATCGTTTGAAGTTACGATTTCAAATTGCGAACTGCAGCAACGCGATTCATGTTATTTAATTTATATTTATATATATACATATAAATCGTTCAACAATTTCAACAGCATTTTCATTTCAATATTGATTTCTTTTATATGAAATCATATATAATTATGAGAAATTGATATGGTGTTGTTTTTGGATTATGAACTTCTATCTGTCTTGAGATAAAATTGTTGTTGATCAAGGTCTAAGAGGTAATTAGAGTACCCCAACTTGAATGACTTCACTATTACTAAGAGATGGTATTTGTCTGTAATGGTACAGGATGTTGAAAAATAGTTTATTATTTTCATAAGAGAAATATTGCAGCTTATGATAATGTTTTAAAATAGAATTCATAGCGTTGTTTTACGATTGTTATGTTAAACTGATTGGTTAATGGACTTATATTTTATAAAAAGGAACTTTGTTCTAGTTTTGACAATGGAAAATGGTTTTGGCAAAAGTTTTGCAAATGATAGTAAATGGAAATATTGATATGGTTATGGCTATTTTCTAAATAATGTAAATGAAATGTTTTGAAAATATTCTTATATTAAACCAAGAAGTAAAATATTGAGTTCCAACTATTAGGAGATTTGAAGTTTGGTTAATGAACGGTAAATTAAAGGGGCCAAATGATGCTATATACCAAACCAGTGAATTTATTTTCTTTTCATGGTTTAATGTATGTTTATTTGGTAGTTAAATAACGGACTATCAAATCTGACTTATTATCGATAGTTGGTACGAAAAGACCGGGATCGAATTTATATTTGAAAACTATTCCGACCAGCAAATACGTAAACATGGAAGATATTAGATGTTGATCGAGATGGAGCATTAAAGACCGTGGACCTTCATGAACGAAAGGACTACTTATTGAATATTTCTTGGTCGCTCCTGGAGATATTTCGACTTATGATTCTATCGTGATTGAAATATTCGGATTGCAAAGACTTATTGCTACTGATCCTTAGGGTGATTTTTTCTATATAGGATGTGGTAGGAGGGTACCTTCGGTTCATCATGTTTTTGGATGACTTGTATAAGTGAATGTATGGCCGAGTATTTCTGAAGGGTCACATACATTGATTTTTACAAATATACTAAGTTTGGTGGTGGAGAAGGAAATTTCTCTTGGCTTAACACCTAGAATTTATTTGTGGACATGAATTAGTGATTTACGGATCTAACAACATGGCATTCAAAGTTTGATGTGATGTTCTCAAAAAGGTAAATCGTGACCTCAAGCCTCATCAACTAAGAAATGACAGAAATCGGGCAGGCAGCATGGCTATGTGGATCGTTCCCATTAAGATGTATTGTCACCATCTAGAAAAAATTCTAATTGTTCTTCTTTCACTTATGTATCTCCAGGGAAGTACGATAGGCCCATAAAATTGCAGGGTGATAATATATTTGGTACACTCAAGTTGAATGAGTGGTCGGCCATGTGTGGTTGGGTTGCAAGATGATCCTATAGAACCCTAGTGTATTGCTCTCTAGCGGTAAACTTTTGGAAGGTGGTCGCATACCTTGTCATAATTGGAAATCCATTCTCCAATAAGCATCATGCAGTTTTTGATTATATATTGTACATATGGGGCGTAAGATGCAAGGGTTCTGCTATATGGTTATTTATTTGTTATTTGATACACTATTATAATATCACCGAATTTGATATATCAAAAATATTTTAGGTTATCGTAAGGTAAAAAGTGTTTGTGTTTATGTGTGGACTGGTCGTCCTTTTCTTTCAAAGGTTTTTCTAAAGTTAAGAGAATTGGATTTTGCTTAAACTTAGTAAGTTTTTTTGTCATGTTGATTCACCAGACTAATTTGTGGCGTTTGCAATGCTCGGGTCAGACCGGGTTTTACAAGTTCAACTTAGGATGATACGAACTTTCGAAGACATGCTAAGAGGTCCATACATATTAATATTTATTCTGTTGTGTATTGTATGAGGAAAAGTTGTTGTAACTATCTAGATGTATTGATTGGCTATTGTACTCTGATGAATGTAAGTATTTATATAAAGTTCTTTATAAAGATTTATTGGTATATTATATTTTGTTCTGTTGCGATGTGGGACTCTATGTTAATGTTCTTTTTCTTTTTCTATTTTAATATTTCTTTCTTTTCTCGCCCTCTAATTTCTTTATATTAACTATCTAGTAGGTTTGAGACTTGGGTTTTCACAAGTAATATGTAATTATGTATTATTGTTGAAATTCGAGTGTCGAATTTCTTCGCCGTTCCGTTACAGTGGTATCGGAGCTAAAGATTTAGTAATAACCTTGGCTCTGTGGCGTAACTCGATAGAGATAAGGTTAGTAATACCCTAGATTAAGATGAGTGTACATATATGAGAGCGCGTATTTGTAATTGAATATAAAATTATTTTTATATTATTTTTACCCAGTATATTTTGTAAGAAGGAAAAATGATAATTTTCTTATAATATAATAATATTGAGTTGTTTGATTGATTTGAATGAAATTCAAATTGAGTTTAAAATAATTCAACCCAAAAGGGAATTTCGAATATGGAAATTAGGCTTAACTTGGTTAAGTCTAGTTAAAGAATGGATATAGAGTTGGAACTAAATAGAATTAGGAATTGGAAATCGAATAAATAATAATTGAATGGAAGTCTATCATTATATTAACTGATTGATGTTAAAATATGTTAAACCTAAGTGAAGGTATCCAAGTAAATGTTAATGTTGAATCTAAATTGTTTGGTTGGGTTGATTGTGAATTGTTTGTTGATTATATGTTAGATGGTTGAATAAAATTCATTAACAATTTAATAAAAAAATAGTATGAATGGAAAGCTAAGACATGAATTCCAAAATAATAAATTGAATGGAACTACATGTGAACTGGAACTAAATAATTTAACCCATGTTTAGTTCGGGAGATTGTATAGTTACAAATCAATGAAATGATATTTAAAATTCCATGTATTTGTAACTTACGTGATAAACCAAGTTAAGTACAAGTCCCAGAAAACTAGAGGATTGATTTTGCCTGCGTAGATTGCTTATAAATTGAGCAAGTATGCTCAATATCGCTCGTATAAGGTATGCCTATGCAAAAATATAAATGTTTGCTTTTTCAAATTTGGTTTTCCGACCGTGTGGGCCGATGAATATATATTTATTATTCCTACAATATTGCAGAAGTCCCTCTGTACAGGGGAGACTCTGCCAAAAAGTTTCCAAAATTTAAGGTGTTGGAATGTATTTGTTAACAATAATAAACTGGTTTTTCAATTAAAACTATTTTTGAAAGTTAATAGGATTGTAACATTTTTCCTACCTTAGTAATTTCGAGGACGAAATTCTTTTGAGAGGGAGGAATGTAACGACCCAGATTTTTACCGGTTTGTTTGAAAATTTAGATTGGTAGAAATGTTGTTTGGTAATATTAAAACGATGTTTATTTAATTATTTATCGAAGTTTGAACGTATAATTTATAATTAATTATAAACGAGCTCGTAACTTTGCAGTAGTTCGTAATATTACGTTTCGAACTTTAATTGAATATATGGAATCCATACTAAGTCGGAATTCTTTGAAACAAGAATCATCTGAATCTATTTAATTATAATTTTCTAATAGAAAAGAAAAATCAAGATTTTTTGAATTATGTTTAAACCAAATTTTCAAATAGCCGCTATGGAATCATTTTTAAATTATAATGTTTTATTTAATAAAATAAAGTGGTTTTTAATATACTAAATATCGTTTTAACCTGGAATTTAATCAAAATGAATTCTGGATTATTTTATATGCTTTTGGAATATAATGGAAGTAAACAGAGTTTTTAATAATCGGCTTAATGTTGATTTGGCAAAAATGTGAATTTTATTTTAATCAAGTTAAAAATAGCTGATTTTGAAATAGCTATGGATTTCAATGAAATCAGTTTCATTGGATCCGTAACGTTAATTATTGAATGAAAATAAATTTTGTGGCGATCCGATATCGTATGTGACTTCGGTATCCATAAATGTGCAGCTAGTTTGCGTAGCGTTTAATTTAATGAATTTAAATGGATAAGAAGGAATTTATTTATAGCTTAAGATAATGATCGAATTAAGATGCAAGACCTATTCCGTTGAATTCTTATCGACGTTTAGAGTCAGGATGCATGGTTCGTTATTTTTGTAGACCATGTATTTTGATGTCCCATTATAGCGTCGTTTTACTCATAAAATAACATTCCGGGAAGACAATCTCGGAATGCAATGAAACTTGTGCCATTAGATCCGTACTAATAAGTTATTATAGGATTTCGGTTATTGTGTCGATCGAACTTACCATATGATCGGGGGAATGATAAACGCCAAGATTTTTATTTATTTGTAATATGGATATTAAGAATAACCAATTTTCAAAGGACTTCGGTTTTCAATGAAACTAATTTTATTAAATTCGTAATAATTAATTATTGTAATATTTCAATATTTATTTTGTGATCATATGGAATTTAAATGCATATCGATTTCCATTGTGAAATTATAAAGGAATTTTTACAAACGATCTCGGAATTGGACAAACCTCTTCCATCGTGTCCGGAGTATTTAAATATGCTAGGATTTCAAGTTTCATCCCAAGCGAAGGCCGACTGAGGTAGTTTTTGGAACTTACCGTATAATCGAGGGAATGATAAACGCCTAGACTTTTATTTAGATATAATATGAATATTAAGAATGACCAATTTTCAAACGACTTCGGTTTTCAATGAAACTAATTTTATTAAATTCGTAATAATTAATTATTGTAAGATTTCAAGATTTATTATGTGATCATACAGAAATTTAAATGCATATCGATTACCATTATGAAATTATAAAGGAATTTTTACAAATGATCTCGGAATTGGACAAAACCTATTCCATCGTGTCCAGAATATTAAAATATGCTAGTATTTCAAGTTTCATCCCAAGCGGAGGCCATATGAGGTAGTTTTTGCGCTTACGGCATAAGTTTCGTAAGTAATAATATTTTATTATAATCCTCCTATATGTGCACCCTTTATCTTCTAAACCCTAATTCAACATTCAGTGTGGTCAATACTATACCGTCGCCTCTTCTTCTTCTGAACGACTCAAATCCTTCTATTTGCTCCTCCAAAATCCACCCAATCCATGAATAGAAACAAAAAACGCCTGACTACAAAACCAAAGGGAAGTTCAAGATCTATATGGTCAACGGTGGCAATGAGTTATTTTATAGTGTGATGGCCTGAATCAGGGAATGAAGCCGCCGGGTTGAGCTCGATTTCGAGAGCGATGGGGTGACCGATGTAACACCTTATAATTTAATGCACTATAAATATATATTAAGGATAATAAAATGAATATTACTTAATTAAATATTCAGAATCAGGTAAAAACTGACTTTACCATTGTGTCCGTTAAGAAATTTTGGTTCAGATAAACTATTAATTATCTAAAATCGGAGTTAAGATGAAGAAGTTATGAGCTTAAGGAGATTTCACGAAAATATATATTCATATTATATATATTTAAAATAAAATAAATAAATATCCTGGAGTAAAGGTCATGGGGTGACCCAAGGGTCGACACAGGTCAAGGTGGGTTGACCCACTCGGATGCTGAGATAGATTCCTACGCTTGTTTTTGGAATGAATTCTTAACTAAGTTCATTCGCTGACTTAACATTGTGTGTATGGTCGAATTGGAAAACCAAAATCTAATGGTAAGGGATTATCCTAGGTAATACATAATGGTTGGCAGCCTCATTGTTCTCCACACAGAAATATGTTCCTCCTTCTTCTTCCTCCAAACCTTTTTCTGAAAATAGTATATACGTGGAGATACTGAGGTGCTGCCAAAGCATAAATTAGCAAGGATAATTCTGATTACTCTACAACAACATAATATAAAAATGGACTTTCTTCTACAACAACATATACATACAAAAGAGATAATTTTCCTCTATAATCCAATCACTGTGAGTTTCATGTCATTTTCAGATATGTTATTTTAAAAGTTTCTAGACAATAAATTATTGGATCTGGAATAAGCATTACTTATAAGTTATTCCTTATATGATGTTCTTTTACTATTAAAGCAGCTATTTCAGATTACTGCTATTATATGTGCATGTATACTTCTATCTTCCTTATATCTATCCTGTCTTTTGTTTATTCACAGTATTTATATGCCTTTTTATCTAGTTTGAGATCTGTTTTCTCCCTTTTCCTTTTAATTTATGCTAACCCTGGGCCATTAAAAGCCTAGGCCATTACCGCTGAGTTGCGTATAAATGACATAAATTGGAATAACTAATTGACGATAGTAAAATGAAGAAAATTGGGCATATTGTAAATTGGGAACCTTTGATTAAAAATTTGGGTTAATTACATTAAAGGAAGAATATGCGACATGTTAACCTGATAGATTAAAATTTATTTAAGATTAAGTATAACACGTAAGAAAGTATGAGTAACACATGTAAAATTAAGTAAAATGAGTTATTGTAATCTACATATACATCTGGGCAGGTGCTTGTTTGGGGAAGGGGTTGTACACAAATAACCTTTTGGGTAAATGTCGTTTACAACCTGATTTATTGATGAACTTAAACCTGCTAAGTTAAACCTATTAATTAATAAGCTAAGAGGTCCTGTGTAACAGCCCGCATTTTATGTATCAAAGTATCGTAAAATATTTTTATTTAATTCCCCGAGGGTGGGATCATTCTCATATTTTAATATGTTGTTTATGGGAATGTGAGACATTTCCATAATTTTACCAATTATTTGTGACCATTTTGTCCCTGTCAATTTTGTATAGGGCATAACTTTTGATTGGAATTGAACCATGTGTTGAGATCAATTTCATTGGAAAGGGAATGGTGTTGCCAATTCCGTAGAGTGGTCACATACTCACATTAAAGATTTAGTTCATCGGTTTGGGAGACATCGTTGTTTTAGTGCTGCACAATTTTTGTTCAAGTTTGGCTAGTCTTTAATGAGCTGCTTTGGTGTGGCCCATTAGTGAGCTGGATTGAGGCTATAAATAGGAGGTTAGAGGCATGGAGAGAGGGTTAATTTTCTTCATTCTCTCATTAGGTTGAGTTCATGATCCTCCTTGCTCAATCTAATATACATTTCCTCCATTAAAATTCTAGATCTACATGTGAAGATTGAAGATCTACATCAAACAAAGCTAGATCTACATCAAGTGAAGGAAGATTGCATCATATTGAGAGGTTTGAAGATCATTCTTCGCTGTCCGAATTGAGAATTTAGTGTTTTCAAGTTAATTTGAAGAATTGGTGAGCGATAAGCATCTCTCACATGAATTCAATCAAGTATATGGGCTGGTTGATCTTATTTTTCATCATTTTAAGTTGTTTTCACCAAGATCTACATCATGGTAAGTATATTTTCATGTGAATCACCATAGGATCTAATCTAGCTACTTAAATTGGTAAAATCTTATGCTAATTCGTATGTTTATGCAAGTTTAGATCCACTATTTTGTTTATTCATTGATTTATCATGATTTGGTGAGTTTCATATGGCTGTATGATGAATAATTATCGTTAAGTGTTATTGATGATTTCATAAAGTGTTGATGGTTGAATTGGATGATTTGGATGAGTTGTTTGTACCGATGTTGTCTTTTGTTGATGGATTGGTCAAGATTGGAGATAGATCAGTTAGATCTGGAGTTGGGTCGTTTTTACATGGGTCGCATGGATCGGAGTCCAAGCATCTGGGGGCAGGTCATTCAAGTTGGTGGGTCATTCAGAAGGCGTCAGGTCGTTCGAAAGCTCAGGTCATTGTTTTTTTGAAGGATTTTGGGTCGCCAGGAGACGTTGGCTTCAGGTCATAATGGCTTGGGTAATTGGAACTCTAAAGTGTGGGGTCGTTGGTGCTTCGGAGAGGTGATCTAGTGGGTCATTTGTGGAGCTCGAAGAGAAGGTCGTTCAGGTGTTGGGATGATGGTCATTGGACCTAAAGTGGAACACCATGTAGTGTTAGGTCGGGTCGTTATGGGTTGCCTTACGAAGTTAGGTCGTTCGTGCGACCTATATGGATCGTTTACGACCCAAAGAAGGGAAAGACCCGACTATTATGGACCATAATTTAATGATATTTCTGGTTCGGAAATGGACGTAACTTCGATGTGAGTTCAAGGAGAAATGTCGAAGTGTTGTGATGTGTTCATTGATCATCGAAATGCAATGAATGTGAAGACGACTCAAGGTGGTGAGTTCATGGATAATGGTGCTCGAGAAGTAGCTTGAGCTATGAACAGTCATCGGGTTGGATGGCTTAAGATATCGAAGGCCGAGGAATTATCGTTGTCGTAGGTTCTAGCGGACTCAAAGCAGGGGTATAATGGGGACGCCCAAAAGACTAGAAGTGGTTGGTCGAATACCCTGGGCAGCACGACGGCCCTAGATATGTATCGTTGAATGGCATATGGAGTTCTACTAGAATCTGTAACACCCCGTATTTCAGTTAATGCTAAAATTCACTAATTGCAGAATAAATAATCTCAGATGTGAGAATTGGGGGAAACGGGCTGCGTCATTACGTTCGTCTTGGAAAAATACGCAGAATAGAGTCCGAAATTTCGAGAATCGAAGTCCGTATGGCCCGGTTATGGCCCAAAGAAGTTTTCAGAAAATTCAAAGTTAAAAACAGAGTTAAAATTCAGTTCTAAAACAAGTTTGGAGCCAAAAGCGGAAAGGGTGGGAAAGTTCCCGCCTAGCCCCGTGTCGACAGGCATGTCGACAGGGGTGTCGACAGGCATGTCGACAGGGGTGTCGACAGCCCTGTCGACAGGGGTGTCGACACAGGGTGTCGGCCCTGTTGATCTGGGTGCACCAGATCTGGTTTTTGGTTGAGTCTTGGGCTGTGTTCTAGAGATTTCCGAAATCTAAGGGTCCTAATCTAATCTAGGGTTAATCTAAGGGCCTAAAACACTCACCTAATCTATAAATACACCCTAAACCTACCCTAATCCATACTAAAAATAGAAATGATGGCCTCATGCCGCCAAATTAAATCTTAGAAGGAGCCTCCACTAATTTATGAAGGAAGTTGCAAGCTAATCAACCTCTAATCATCATCTTCTTCATATTTAGCAACTAATTCCACTTCATAAGTTTGCTAATCTTGGGTTTGGTGAGTTTCTATCACTTTAACATCAATTGCTAAAGTAAGTAGATTGGGTGTAATGAGACTTATGGTCTTGAATGCGGATTAGTGAGTTGAATCATTTGTAATGATATGCTACTCTATGTTTTCCTATGTTTATGCATATTTAATAAGTGGGTTTATGCATGTTTAATAAGTTGGTTTATGCATATTTAATAAGTAGGTTTATGCATGTTTAATAAGTGGGTTTATGCATATTTAATAAGTGGGTTTATGCATGTTTAACAAGTGAGTTATGCAAGTTCATATGCAAGTTATGTGTATGATGTTATGTGTAGGTTGTTATGCAAGTTCATATGCAAGTTATGTATATGCTTAAATGCAAGTTTAACATGATATGCAAGTTATGCATGCTTATGCAAGTATGAGAATGCTTTTGCAAGTTATGTGTATGCTTAAATGCATGTTTAACATGTTATGCAAGTATGAGAATGCTTATGCAAGTTATGTGTATGCTTAAATGCATGTTTAACATGTTATGCAAGTTATGAGAATGCTTATATGCAAGTTCAACATGTTATGCAAGATATGTGTATGATAATATGTAAGTTCATATGCAACATGTTATGCAAGTCATATGTATGATAATATGCAAGTCCATATGCAACATGTTATGCAAGTCATGTGTATGGTAATATGCAAGTTTGGGTTAAATGTAGTTGGGTTAATATATGCTCATATATGCAAGTTGACATCCTCTTAACCCATGACAAAGTTATATGCTAAGATTTGGTTAAACCCATGATATTTGTGATGGATCTTCCCTTTATTATGTCATGAAATGAGAACGATTTACGTGGGGAACGATGGGGTTAATAAATATGTTAATAAAAGTATGATTGGGTATGATTAAGCATACCATAAAAATAAATTAACATAAGTGGGAATTTACCTATTGAGTTAGGTCTACCCCATGGGAATTTACCTATTGAGTTAGGTCTACCCATGTTATGAAAAACTTGATATTAATTAGGGATAATTAATATGGGGGTGATTAATTAGGTGTAATTAATCAACTAAGACACGAGGTTGGACCCTTTTGTAACGGAAGTCTGTCCGGAACCGACCGGCCATCCAGCGGCTACAAATGATTGGCCCAATGTGAGAGGTCTTAGTCATAAATTAAATACGTGATTAAAGTAAAGACACGAGGTTAGACCCTTTTGATGACAGAAGTCTGCCCGGAACCAACCGGCATATCCAGCAGTCATAAAAGACGGTCTAATGTGAGAGGTCTTTATGAGGTCATGATCTTAATTAATTAATTAAGAAACACTTAACCATATTAGCATGTAGAGGGACATGAGGGGTTAAGTGGGTGCCTTGGGTGGCATGTGGAAATCTAGTGGGTTGCCTTGGGTGGCAATAGAAAATACGATTAGAATACTTAACCAAGTGGAAACATGTAATTAAACATGATTAAAGGGTTAAGTGGGATGCACTAGAAAAAGGGACAAGCTTAGGTGGGTAGCTTGTGGGGGCCCATTTCAACCAGTAACCCATATGTATCTTATTGGGCTCGACCCATGTCGAGGACGGGACACGCGTACTGGGCTTGACTATAAGAGGCCAAAATGGGTTAGCGGTGGCAACGCAAGTCCAACGGGTTTCATATGCGTGTGTGGGCCCGGGCTGGTAGATAAGTCGTTGTTGCATCGTGTAGGTATAAGCCGTGCACCGCTGATAGTATTGGGTTGCCACTTTAGGGGAGTGATACACCCCACTATGGGACCATCACGGGTATCTACGGTAGGGAGCCGATCATTTGGGAGTGGTGGGTACACCTAGTGGAGATAGGGGCAGACGGCACCTATGTAGTCAGCTAGGGGTACACGAAACTACTGGGTAAATTTTCTAAGTCCTTGGGAGGGATCAACCTTTAAGTAGAAATGACTGGTGTGGTGCAGTGTAGTAATTATCCTTGGGTGGGTAAATGTGTCTTTACAGTTATCTTAGTTTATCCTAAGTCTACCAAGCTGCTTAGTGTAGCCATTCATCCCCAGACACTACCGTATGTCAAGTTTATGTCTTCTCTGATTACTTTAATGATTGTATTGTTAAAGTTATAGGACTCGCTCAGACTTATGTCTGACCCCGTTGTTTTTATCTTTTTCCCAACCCTCAGGTTCTCAGAGTGGGCCCAGCACGAGTGGGCTTTGATCAGGCTGCTTTCATTTCTCTCTTGGAGCTTGGACCCTAGATGTAGAGCTCCGTTTACCCTTTTCTTTTATGGCTATCAGTTCATGTATTGGGATTATGTATTTTTATTTAGCAGGATGGATATTTGTACTTGACTTCTATTATGGTTTTGTGATGTAACCAGACATGTTTTATTTTCCGCTGCAATTGAAATGATGTTTTAAATTTCCAAGTATTATTTATATCTGTCTTGCTGTAATTACTCTATTCTATATTCACTCAAAATACTCCACCGATGTTATGGCATTCCCTTAGAGAGTGACCATAGCGGGCGTGGGGTGTTACACGTGGTATCAGAGCAAAGGTTACCGGAACAGATAAAATTTTTAGAAAACTATTTTTCTAAAAACATTTTTGGAAGAGATATTTTCAAAAACATGTCTTTAAAGAGAAAAGTTTTTGAAAGAAAAGCATAATCCCCAATAGCCATATCTATATCCTTCGAATTCTCCGTTTTGAATCTTTCCTTTTTCGTTTCAGCATGGCTGAGGATCTTAACTTTTCGGAGGGTGTGACAGTACCAGTATGGTATAGGAGATTGATGGAGGCTAGGGCCACCACTGCGGGTCCAGCAAATGTTCCTCCACCAACCGTAGCACCCGATCTTCCTCCTCCCCCTCCTTCTCGCACGGATACTTTTGCTAAGACTTGCAAGGAATTTAAAGCTATGGGAGGGAAACCTTTTCAAGGATCTGAAACTTTCGTGGAGGCTAGAGATTGGCTTAAGGAGGTGGAAGAGTTGATAGATATCTTTGAGATGGAAGAAGGAAAGAAAGTCAAGTTAGTTGCTTGGTTAATGAAGGGAGAGGCCTCATTCTGGTGGGAGGTCACTAATGGAGAACGCCCCGTTGACTCTTGGGCGGATTTTAGGCAAAGATTTGTGGCAAAGTTTCTCTCAAGGGCGGAGGAAAACTTGTATATGGAAAGATTCTTGACTCTAAAGCAAGGAAATCTCTCAGTGAAGGAATATGTCAACAAGTTTAATCAATTGGCAAGGTTTGGCCTAGATATGGTGAATACACCGGAGAAGAAGGCGTTGAGGTTCGTGAAAGTCTTGAATGAACCAATGCATGGGTTAGCTATGACTCATATCCCTATGGGGGCCACCTTTGAGAAGCTAGTTGACATGGCACTCATGCATGAAGAAGAGAAGGGTCCCAATGCTAATAAGGCACCCGAGAAGAAGGGAGATCAAAAGAGACCTCAGCAACAACAGCAAAACAAAGGTGGGAAAGGCAATGGTGGCAAGGGCAAGAAGAAGAAGTGTTTCAATTGTGGGACACCTGGCCACCTAAGCAAGGATTGTCGCAAGAAGAAGAAGACTGGCTGCTTCTACTGTGGCGAAGCAAGGCATCTAGTGAAAGACTGTCCTAAGAAGGGGCAAAGGACGGGATCTACCTCAGGAGGACAGGTGCAAGCTCTTATGGCACCGGGTCAGGCTAGGGGGCAAGTACAGGCTCTCGCGGTTCCACCGATTCAGGAAAGAGGTAGAACTATTTCCGTTGAAAGTCTGGTTTTTCTATTTGATCATCCTGTCCGTACATTGTTTGATTCAGGCGCATCGCATTCGTTTATCTCATCATCATTAGTTGAGTCACTGCACTTAGACACCAGTCTGGTAGATGATCCCTTGGTTGTTTCAAACCCAATTGGGGGCTCCACTTATTTGTCCATGATATGTTTGGGTTTGAATATTTCTATACTTAGCATTGAGTTTAGATGTGATGCTTTTGTGTTGGACTTCACGGGCTATGGGTTGATTTTGGGCATGGACTGGTTATCCAGTAATGGTGTCGTTCTTGATTGCGAAAGGAGAGTTGTTAGGCTCATGACCCGCTTGGGTAACACTCTCGAGATCTCTTGTAATCCCATGGATTCTGTTATGCTAAGTTATCTTGAATCGCTTGACGCTTCGGTCGAGAGTTTGCAATCTGTTAGAGTGGTCCGGGAATACTCGGATGTGTTTGAGGAGGTGAAGGGCTTACCCCCGAAGCGGGAGATTGACTTCCGAATATATCTGGTGGATAATGTTAAACCTGTATCTTTACCAGTGCGCCACATGGCTCCTCGTGAGAGGAGGGAACTCCATAAGCAAGTAGGGGAGTTGCTTGAGAAGGGGTTCATAAGACGAAGTATATCGGAGTGGGGTGCTCCAGTAGTATTTGCTACGAAGGCGGATGGGTCCCTCAGACTTTGTGTAGACTATAGAGAACTCAACAGGCTCACAAAGAAGAATAGACACCCATTGCCGAGGATTGATGATCTTTTCGATCAGTTGGTTGGCGCTTCAGTATTTTCTCAGTTGGACTTAGCCACGGGGTTTCATCAGTTGAGGGTGGTTGAGGATAGCATAGAAAAGACTGCCTTTAGGACTCCGGATGGTTTCTATGAGTGGCTGGTGATGCCATTTGGGTTGACGAACGCCCCTGCATACTTTGTTGATTTGATGAGTAGGGTGTTCAGGGAGTTCCTTAATAAATTCGTGGTGGTCTTTGTGGATGATATCTTAGTATTTTCTAAGAATGAAGAAGAGCATGCCCTACATCTTGGGGAGGTATTGAAGACTCTTCGAGCACATAGCCTTAAGGCTAAATTCTCTAAATGTCACTTCTGGAGGAAGGAGGTGCGGTTCTTGGGGCACGTGGTCTCCAAGGAAGGGATAGCTGTGGATCCCGCGAAGGTAGTATCAATTCAGGATTGGAAGATTCCGAAGAATGCTACCGAAGTAAGAAGTTTCTTGGGGTTGGCGGGTTATTATAGGAAGTTTATCAAAGACTTCGCGAAGATATCAGCCCCATTAACCCGTTTAACGAAGAAGAATCTTGTTTTCGCATGGGACGTAGATTGTGATGATGCGTTCCGACGGTTAAAGAGAGCTTTAACCACTGCTCCAGTTTTAGTGTTGCCAGATGGGAGCAAGCCATTTGTTGTCTATACCGATGCTTGTGGGACAGGACTAGGCGCAGTCTTAATGCAAGAGGGAAGGGTGATAGCCTATGGTGGAAGGCAGTTGAGAGTGCATGAGAAAAATTACCCTACCCATGATTTAGAATTAGCCGCTATTGTTTTTGCGCTTAAGATTTGGCGCCATTATCTTCTTGGTGAGAGATTCGAATTGTTCACTGACCACAAATCATTGAAGTACATGTTTTCTCAGAAGGATTTGAATTTGAGACAGCAAAGGTGGATGGAGTTCTTAGCATCCTATGATTTCGAGATAGCGTATACCCCTGGCAAGGGTAACGCAGTGGCGGACGCCTTGAGCAGAAAGAGGTTGTCCTTGAGTCCATTGTTCGTGGAACAACAAAGCTTGGAATTTATCTCGATGTTTGATTTCATACCTTCCATTGATTATGTACCCGGTTTGCTAGCTTCCTTGGAGGTTAGACCTACTCTTTTGGGGCGGATTGGAGAAGCACAGAAGGACGACCCACAGTTGGTTGAGTTGGTGGAGAAGCTCGTAAGGGGGGAGTCGTCCAGCCATTTGAGTAGGTACACCCTAGACGATAGGGGGTGCTTGCGTATAGACGGTAGACTTTGTGTACCGCAAGACGAGGGTTTGAGGAAGGTTATTCTTGATGATGCACACCGTTCTAGGATGACCATTCATCCCGGTGGGGACAAGATGTACCAAGACATGAAGAGGGTTTTCTTCTGGGCCGGTATGAAGAAAGATGTGGCCGAGTATGTCGCTCGATGCTTGGTCTGCCAACAAGTGAAGGCGGAGCAAAAGAAACCTGGTGGGTTGCTTCACCCATTGGAAGTTCCGCAATGGAAGTGGGATAGCGTCTCGATGGATTTTATTGACGGGTTACCCAGATCAAGAAAGGGTAATACGGGAATTTGGGTGGTAGTAGACAGACTTACTAAGAGCGCCCATTTCATACCTGTGAAGAGCAAGAGGACTGCTCCATGGCTAGCTTCAGTATATCTTCGAGAGATAGTTCGATTGCATGGGGTACCCTCTAGCATAGTGAGTGATCGAGATCCTATCTTCACTAGCGAGTTCTGGAGAAGTTTGCAAGAAGCAGTGGGGACTCAATTGTGTCTGAGCACCGCATGTCATCCTCAGACGGACGGCCAGACTGAGAGGGTGAATCGTGTTCTAGAAGACCTTTTGAGGCTTTGTATCTTAGATTTTGGAGGTACATGGGAAGAGCATCTTCCATTGGTGGAGTTCGCATATAATAACAGCTTTCAGTCCAGTATTGGTATGGCTCCTTTCGAAGCTCTCTATGGAAGGCCTTGTCGATCACCTACATGTTGGTGGGAATCTACGGATAAGATCTTGCTTGGGCCTGATATGGTTAGGTAGACTTCTGAGAAGATTGACTTGATTCGAAGGAGGATGAAAGCAGCGCAGGATAGGCAAAAATCTTATGCGGACAAGAGAAGGACGGATCTTGAGTTTGAAGTTGGGGACATGGTCTTTGTCAAAGTGTCTCCGTTACGAAATGTGGTTCGCTTTGGATCTGTTGGGAAGTTAGCACCAAGGTTCGTAGGGCCATTTCCCATTAAGGAAAGAATTGGACGAATGGCATAGAGTGGCGTTGCATGACAGACTTAGTGGTGTACATGATGTATTCCATGTGTCCCATTTGAGGAAGTGCTTACATGAGACCGCAGAGGTGGTAGAGCCGAGCTTGCTTAAAGAAGTGGAAGTAGAGCGTGATGCGACTATTCGACGAGCTCCTACCCGCATCCTTGGGTCAGAGACTAGGAAGTTGAGAAACAGAGAGGTTCAACTAGTCAAAGTGCAATGGGGAGAAGAGGAGAGCAACGCAACTTGGGAAACGGAAGCGAAGATACGTTCATTGTACCTGTTCCTTTTTGAGGGTATGTCTTTTAACTTCTCCTTTATCGTTTGTCTAGTACTTATCTTATCTTTAGTAGGTCCTCTCATTTGTACCTTTGACCTTTAGATAGGGTAAACCTATGGTTGAAACATGTGTTTGAGACATGTTATGTTTGATGGATGCATGTGGATGCAAGTGGTTGCTAGTGGTTGCCCGTGGATGCATATATACACACTCTAGGCACTAGATCGGCTCAATCACTTCATATTGCATATTGCATAAAATTGTGTGTAGGAAGCTATATTTATGGATGTATAATGATTGTGTTATCATATGGATGATGCATTTTGGTGAATGATTGTGCACTCATGTAGATATTGTATGTGTCGATAGGGTTCTCTCGCATACATAATGGATGCATGGCACTATCATGGTTTGCATATGTTCGTACATTAGATAGGGAACATATACACACACTTTTTGCATATGCTCATACATCATTAGAAACTGTTTAAGGACAATGGATGCCCGTGGTTGATGGATTGAGTAGATGGTTGTTTGGATGGTAGGATATGCATTCTCCTTAGCTTAGAGATTTCGGGGATGAAATCCTTTAAGGAGGGGAGAATGTAACACCCCGTATTTCAGTTAATGCTAAAATTCACTAATTGCAGAATAAATAATCTCAGATGTGAGAATTGGGGGAAACGGACTGCGTCATTACGTTCGTCTCGGAAAAATACGCAGAATAGAGTCCGAAATTTCGAGAATCGAAGTCCGTATGGCCCGATTATGGCCCAAAGAAGTTTTCAGAAAATTCAAAGTTAAAAAAAGAGTTAAAATTCAGTTCTAAAACAAGTTTGGAGCCAAAAGCGGAAAGGGTGGGAAAGTTCCCGCCTAGCCCCGTGTCGACAGGCATGTCGACAGGCATGTCGATAGGGGTGTCGACAGCCCTGTCGACAGGGGTGTCGACACAGGGTGTCGGCCCTGTTGATCTGGGTGCACCAGATCTGGTTTTTGGTTGAGTCTTGGGCTGTGTTCTAGAGATTTCCGAAATCTAAGGGTCCTAATCTAATCTAGGGTTAATATAAGGGCCTAAAACACTCACCTAATCTATAAATACACCCTAAACCTACCCTAATCCATACTAAAAATAGAAATGATGGCCTCATGCCGCCAAATTAAATCTTAGAAGGAGCCTCCACTAATTTATGAAGGAAGTTGCAAGCTAATCAACCTCTAATCATCATCTTCTTCATATTTAGCAACTAATTCCACTTCATAAGTTTGCTAATCTTGGGTTTGGTGAGTTTCTATCACTTTAACATCAATTGCTAAAGTAAGTAGATTGGGTGTAATGAGACTTATGGTCTTGAATGCGGATTAGTGAGTTGAATCATTTTTAATGATATGCTACTCTATGTTTTCCTATGTTTATGCATATTTAATAAGTGGGTTTATGCATGTTTAATAAGTTGGTTTATGCATATTTAATAAGTAGGTTTATGCATGTTTAATAAGTGGGTTTATGCATATTTAATAAGTGGGTTTATGCATGTTTAACAAGTGAGTTATGCAAGTTCATATGCAAGTTATGTGTATGATGTTATGTGTAGGTTGTTATGCAAGTTCATATGCAAGTTATGTATATGCTTAAATGCAAGTTTAACATGATATGCAAGTTATGCATGCTTATGCAAGTATGAGAATGCTTATGCAAGTTATATGTATGCTTAAATGCATGTTTAACATGTTATGCAAGTATGAGAATGCTTATGCAAGTTATGTGTATGCATAAATGCATGTTTAACATGTTATGCAAGTTATGAGAATGCTTATATGCAAGTTCAACATGTTATGCAAGATATGTGTATGATAATATGTAAGTTCATATGCAACATGTTATGCAAGTCATATGTATGATAATATGCAAGTCCATATGCAACATGTTATGCAAGTCATGTGTATGATAATATGCAAGTTTGGGTTAAATGTAGTTGGGTTAATATATGCTCATATATGCAAGTTGACATCCTCTTAACCCATGACAAAGTTATATGCTAAGATTTGGTTAAACCCATGATATTTGTGATGGATCTTCCCTTTATTATGTCATGAAATGAGAACGATTTACGTGGGGAACGATGGGGTTAATAAATATGTTAATAAAAGTATGATTGGGTATGATTAAGCATACCATAAAAATAAATTAACATAAGTGGGAATTTACCTATTGAGTTAGGTCTACCCATGTTATGAAAAACTTGATATTAATTAGGGATAATTAATATGGGGGTGATTAATTAGGTGTAATTAATCAACTAAGACACGAGGTTGGACCCTTTTGTAGCGGAAGTCTGCCCGGAACCGACCGGCCATCCAGCGGCTACAAATGATTGGCCCAATGTGAGAGGTCTTAGTCATAAATTAAATACGTGATTAAAGTAAAGACACGAGGTTAGACCCTTTTGATGACAGAAGTCTGCCCGGAACCAACCGGCATATCCAGCAGTCATAAAAGACGGTCTAATGTGAGAGGTCTTTATGAGGTCATGATCTTAATTAATTAATTAAGAAACACTTAACCATATTAGCATGTAGAGGGACATGAGGGGTTAAGTGGGTGCCTTGGGTGGCATGTGGAAATCTAGTGGGTTGCCTTGGGTGGCAATAGAAAATACGATTAGAATACTTAACCAAGTGGAAACATGTAATTAAACATGATTAAAGGGTTAAGTGGGATGCACTAGAAAAAGGGACAAGCTTAGGTGGGTAGCTTGTGGGGGCCCATTTCAACCAGTAACCCATATGTATCTTATTGGGCTCGACCCATGTCGAGGACGGGACACGCGTACTGGGCTTGACTATAAGAGGCCAAAACGGGTTAGCGGTGGCAACGCAAGTCCAACGGGTTTCATATGCGTGTGTGGGCCCGGGCTGGTAGATAAGCCGTTGTTGCATCGTGTAGGTATAAGCCGTGCACCATTGATAGTATTGGGTTGCCACTTTAGGGGAGTGATACACCCCACTGTGGGACCAGCACGGGTATCTACGGTAGGGAGCTGATCATTTGGGAGTGGTGGGTACACCTAGTAGAGATAGGGGCAGACGGCACCTATGTAGTCAGCTAGGGGTACACGAAACTACTGGGTAAATTTTCTAAGTCCTTGGGAGGGATCAACCTTTAAGTAGAAATGACTGGTGTGGTGCAGTGTAGTAATTATCCTTGGGTGGGTAAATGCGTCTTTACAGTTATCTTAGTTTATCCTAAGTCTACCAAGCTGCTTAGTGTAGCCATTCATCCCCAGACACTACCGTATGTCAAGTTTATGTCTTCTCTGATTACTTTAATGATTGTATTGTTAAAGTTATAGGACTCGCTCAGACTTATGTCTGACCCCCGTTGTTTTTATCTTTTTCCCAACCCTCAGGTTCTCAGAGTGGGCCCAGCACGAGTGGGCTTTGATCAGGCTGCTTTCATTTCTCTCTTGGAGCTTGGACCCTAGATGTAGAGCTCCGTTTACCCTTTTCTTTTATGGCTATCAGTTCATGTATTGGGATTATGTATTTTTATTTAGCAGGATGGATATTTGTACTTGACTTCTATTATGGTTTTGTGATGTAACCAGACATGTTTTATTTTCCGCTGCAATTGAAATGATGTTTTAAATTTCCAAGTATTATTTATATCTGTCTTGCTGTAATTACTCTGTTCTATATTCACTCAAAATACTCCACCGATGTTATGGCATTCCCTTAGAGAGTGACCATAGCGGGCGTGGGGTGTTACAGAATCGGAGTTTACCATCAGCCTTGACGGACAGCAAGGTGTTTGGCCGATCATACGATTAACGATGGTTTCAAAGCTTGGCGGTGATAGCCAGAGTCATGGATGATGATTTTTTTTGCGTGTATTATCTTTAGTAGATTATTCGACGTCGAAGGAGATATCTCTTGGGTGCTTGTTTAATGTTGGTTTAGGACTTCGGGGCTTATACTTAGGAGAAGTCGGTATCGATTAGAATGGTTTACGCTTGATAACTGATTGCCATGAGTGTACTATTATTTTTACTTGGGTATTTATAAAGGCTATCATTGTCGGATGTGGGGATGATGGGTTTGGGTTCTTATCTGTTGGTGTTGGTAGATTGGTATATAAATCTTCTTATTCTCATATACTTTATTGATTATGCTAGATAGTTGTTTTATCGCTCATTAAGATTGTTGTCTGACCCAATGTTTTATGTCTCCCTCTTATTACCTTAGGTTGTTCATTTGGTTGTGGATGGGAAGACTAAGTAGCAGGTGACAGGTGATAGATCTTGATGAGGACGATGCTGCTGAGCAATGACGAGCAAGAGGCTAGCGTATTATTTTCTACTAACAAGTGTTTGTTGTTTTTCCACTGTTTTGTTTATGTATTCTCCGAGTGCTTGTAGGTTGTACAGACACTTATAGAGTAATCCAAGGTTGTATGAATTTTTCATGGTGATATGAAAAAGTTTAAGATTATGCTCAATTCTGCTTCACTATTACTGCCTGTAGTATATGTTATATTATATTTTGTTCTTGCACTGTGAGTTATACGACAAGATTCATTTGTGTTATCATACCCTGACGATCATCCATACCTGCCTGGCACGTCTTTCAGCGCGTTATTTCCCCTTGTTAAATGCGGGAGTTGTAGGTAGTTGTCACATCCCGGGTTTAGTTGTTTGTATCAGGTTTTGGGACTCTTAAATCCTAGTTACTTGAGGGCACAAGCCTAGGGGTGGCTTGTGTCAAGTTGTGTGGAATCCATATCAGTATGTATCCCTGTTGGTATCTTAGGAGGGACCTCGCACTAGGTAGGGGCCAGGGCACGCTTTACTGATCTGGATTGTAAGAGGTTCAAGGTTAGAGGCAAGTATGGGCGCGATCCGACAGAGTCATGAGCGTTAATGGGTCCGATTAGGGGAAACTAAGATGTTGTAACACCTATGAATAGGTCTGTGTCTTATAAGTTGTTGGGTTAGGGACTGATGCACTCTACCGCTGGGGCTGGCACAGGATATATGGGTAATAAGGAACCGATCACATGGGTAGTAATTAGGGTAACACCTAATCATGTTAATATTAGTAATTGGTGTAGTAACTTGATTCTTGGGATATGAATAAGAAGTTTAATTTACCTTTATCTTGTTTTGGTATCTCAATTACCTCGTACTTAAATATTTTACTGTATTTCAAATCTTACCTATCTTAAAACCTCTTGTCATATGCTTATGGTAAAGTCACTAGAACTAGCCAGACTTTATGTTTGACCTATTTTGTCCCTCCCTCCCCCCTCGCGTAGGTTCTCGGAGTGGGAGTGGACAGTAGCTGAACTCATGATCTCATCTTGCTTGGATTTATTCTGATTCATTAACTGCCTTGATTATTATTCTATTTTGTTATGGCTTCTGAGAAGGGATATGGCTTTGCATTTTTGTACTCTGATGTTTGGAATTATAAGACCAATGGTTTTTTCTGAGGTTTTTAGTATTTGAGACAATATGATGTTGAAATTGGTGTGAAACAATGTTTTCTTTATAAATAAAAGTTAACTTTTTCGCTGCATATTTGTATTTGTCTTGTGAATTTTAGTTGCTTTTTACCCATTGCGCTTCACGAAACTTAATGCATTATCATATGAGTGACATGCGTGTCACATTTGGATCAGAGCCTACAACTACAAAATCAGAGAAAAAGTTTCCGAAAATTATTTTCGAAATAAAGGATTATCGAGTAAAAACCAATTTTTGAAAAACATATCCGCTCAAGTCATTTATAATATTCCTCTTTCTGAATTTTTGTTTAGTCCTTTTTCAGCATGTCTAGCGATCCTAATTTTCCCGAGGGCATTCCCATTCCTTTATGGTTTCATAGATACGTAGAAGCTACGACACTTGTCGAAGTGCAAGAAAATGTCCTTACCCCAGCTGCAGCCGTGGTAGCTTCACCTCCACCTCCTCCTATAGTCAAATTTTCTAAGCTTTGTAAGGAATTCTACACAATGGGAGACAAGTCGTTTCGCGGTACTGAAAGTTTTATGGGGGCGAGCAATTGGCTTAGAGAAACGGAGAATGTATTCAACTTATTCGAACTTAATGATAGAAGGAAAGTCCAGCTGGCCGCTTGGCAACTGAATGATGAAGCATCGTACTAGCGGGAAATGGTTCAACCTGGACAAGAAGTGGCTACTTGGGGTGACTTTAAGACTATATTTGAGGCGAAATTTTTGTCGCAAGCAGAGGAAGGAATTCAAGTGGAGAAATTTTTGAATTTGAAGCCAGGAAGCATGACTATAAAAGAATATGTCAACAGTTTCAACCAACTAACGAGATTTGGATTGGAGTTAGTAAACACTCCTCACAAGAAGGCCTTGAGGTTCGCAAAGGGATTGAACCAATGGCTCTAAGACTTAGCAATGACGCCTATACCAATGGGAGAAACATTGACATGGCCTTGATGCACAAGGACGGCAAAGGAGGGAAGAAAGAGGTTAAGACGGAGGAAGAGAAACCAAGGCTGAGAAAAAGAAACGGTAGCCCAACAAAGGCATAACTAAGAAAGGAGGGAAGCTCGATAAAGCTCAGATCAAGACTGAAGTGAAATGCCATGGGTGTGGTGCCTTAGGACACTTTGTGAAAGATTGTAGAAAGACGAAGAATTCTTTCTTTGTGTGTGGTCAAGTTAAACATTTCAAGGGACAGTGCCCTAGCAGGCAAGGATAGAAGGCTGGATCGTCTGGAGGACAAGTTAACACTCTAGAGACTAGTGGACCAGATCGTGGTTGGAAAGTCGCTGTGGAAGATTTAATTTCTCTTTTAGACTATCCTATTAGAACTCTTTTTGAATCTGGTGATTCTCGTTCATTCATATCCAACTCTATGGTATAAAATATGCACCTAGATACTAGTATTATTTCTGATCCTATTATAGTCTCAAACCCCATATGAAAAATGACTCATTCATCTATGATACGTAGGGGTTTGAGAATTTCTATTATAGGTGTCGAATTTGAATGTGACATGTGTGTTCTTGGCTTTATGGGTTAAAATTTATTCTTGGAATTGATTGGCTAGCCATGTATGTGTTAGGATTGCCTTGCATGTTGTTAAGGTAGGAATGACAGTTTGAATATAAAGTATCACATCATGGAATAAACTGAAGGAGTGGAGTACAAATATGTGTTGGAAGGCGCATAAAATTAAGGATTCCTTTTATTACAAAAATGTGTGTGCCAACTCATATGCGTGCACCCTATGTGGAAGGAAGGGAGGCTTTGTTCCGACTGTTGTTACATAACAGTGGCATTAAAGCCGAAGGATATGGACTGCGTCATGCAAGCAAGACCGTGCTCTCAAAAGATACTCATAGGATGTGAGTCAAGGTGGAGACTATTAGGATTGTTTCGCATGTTGTTAAGGTAGGAATGAATATAAAGTCTCACATCATGGAAAAATTGAAGGAGTGGAGTACAAATATGAGTTTGTAGGCACATAAAATCAGGGATTCCTTTTGTTACAAAGATGTGTGTGCCAGCTCATATGCGTGTGCCCTATGTGGAAGGAAGGGGGCTTTGTTCCGACTGTCGTTACATAACAGTATGGTATCATTCTGGATTGTGAAAGGAGAGTTGTTAGACTTCTAACTTGTCAAGGTAGAACTCTCGAAATTCTTATGACCCACAGGGGTCAGTTATGCTCAGTTTCCTAGATCCTCTTGATGTTTCCGTTGACGATCTTCGTCGATACCCATATTTAGCAGATTTTTGGATGTGTTCGATGAGGTTAGAGGACTACCACCCAAACGAGAGATAGATTTCCGGATTTACTTGGTAGAGAATGCGAAACCTGTTTCTTTTCCAGTGTGCCATATGGCTCTTAAGGAGAGTAGAGAGCTCAGCAAACAAGTAGGTGAGTTATTGGAAAAAGGATTCATTAAGCGGAGCATTTCTAAGTGGGGAGCTCCAGTTATCTTTACAACCAGGCAAACGGCTCTCTCCGTCTATGTGTGAACTATAGAGAATTGAATAAACTCACTAAGAAGAATATGCACCCATTTTCGATGACTAATGACTTGTTTGACCAACTAGTGGATGCGTTGGTTTTCTCGTAGTTGGATCTAGCCATGAGAGTTCATCAACTTAGAGTAGTGGATGATAGTATTGATAAGACGGCTTTCATAAGTCTGGACGATTTCTTTAAGTGGTTGGTCATTGTAACAGCCCGCATTTTACGTATCGAAAGATCGTAAAATATTTTTATTTCATTCTCTGAGGGTTGGATCATTCTCATCTTTTAATATGTTGCTTATGGAGATGTAAGACATGTCCATAATTTTTACTGATTTTGTTTGTGACCATTTTTCCCCTCTTAGCCTTGTACAGGGCATAACTTTTGACTCAAGTCGAATCAGATGGTAAAACCTACGCCATTGGAAAGGAATTGATGATTGCCTTTCCGTGTAGTGGTTATATTAAGGATTTGGCTCAGCGGTTTGGGAGAAATCGTTGTTTTAAGGTTTTTCAGTTGGTTGTTCAGGTTTGGAGAGCCTAATGGGCTGAATTGGGGAGGCCTATTAGTGGGATGGTGGAAACTATAAATAGGGGGTGAGGGGTATGGAGAATAGGTTACTTCTCCCATTCTCTCATTAGGAGGCCTTGATCTCCTCCTTCCTCTAACACCTTCCCCCCAATCTAAAGAGGGAAATCGAAGATCTACACCATCCAAGGCAAGATCTACATCATTTCAAAGGCGAATTCATCGGATCGAGGAGTTTGATTCAAAGTGCTCGCTGTCCGGATTCTTATTTCTATCGTTTTAGGTTGTTTCGGCAAATCGGTGAGTGATTTACATCTCTTACATGAATGCAATGAAGTATATGAGTGATTGTGCATGTTTCTCATCAAATTGGAATGTTTTACCATAGATTTACACCATTACAAGTTCATTTTCATATGCATCACCCTATGATCGAATCTAACAAGTTTTACTCGTTGATTTCATGTCATATTACATGTTTATATTAGTTAGATCTCTCATTTTGATCATATGTTCCTTTTAATGGGTTTTGGTGAGATTTACATCATTTTTATCATAATAGTCATATTCATGTGGTTAGTAATGTTATGATATGTTTATGATTGTGTTTGATGATTTTGGTTGAGTTGGTTTCGTCGAATTCGTCGTTTGGCGATGTTTTGGTCGAAATCGGAGTTGAATTGCAATATGCAGGAATTGGCTCGACCATAGTTTGAATCAGCCAGAAATTGGCTCGTTCAGGAATTGGCTAGGCCATAGATTGAATCGGCCAGAAATTGCCTCGGTCAGGAATTGGCGCGGCCATAGGTTGAATCGGCCAGGAGTTGACTTGGCCATAGGTTGAAACAGCCAGAAGTTGGATTGAAATGAAGTTGGATCGAACAGGAGTGGATTGGATCGGGCCATCAGTGGATCGGGTCGGTCTCATGTCCTATCACAGAGAATAAGTCAGATTGGATCGGTCATCTTGGTTCGGATTGGTCCTTTAGGGGAATTGAATCGGTCATCTTGGTTCGGATCGGTCATCTTGGATCGGATCGGCCTAGTTTGAGTCGGGTCAGTCTGAAAGGGGGCGGATCAGTAATGTTTTTAGCAGCGCTTTTAAACACTGTGGTTGATAGTGATGATGCTATGCTTTGTTTCCAACAGGGTTATTTTCTGAAAAAGTACGTTTTTCGGATACGACTCAGATTTGGAGAAAAGGTCTGAAAAAAATATTTTTCGGGGGCAACCCCCCAGACCCTACCCGCAGCGCAGTGATGTAATTGGCTCAATGATGATGTGACTTCGAAGTAAATTCAAGTAGGAAGGTTTGAAGTGTTGAATGTGTTCGTTGATCAAGGTGGAGCAACGAATGAGGTGGCAACTCAAAGGCTGTGAGTTGGTGGATAATGGTTGCTCAAGAAGGTTGCTTGAGCTATGAAACGTCGTCAAGGTTGGATGACTAGAGATGCGAAGGCTGAGAAGTCATCGTTGCTATAAGTTCTAATAGGCTCAAAGCAAGGGTATAATGGGGGCACCCAATAGACTAGAAGGTTGCTGGTCGAGTACCTTGGGTATCGTTGAAAGGCCTAGTTGTCAAGGTTGGACATTGTCAAGGTTGGACATTGTCAAGGTTGGACATATGAGGTTTATGCTAGAACTGGGGTTACCGTTAGCCCTTGACATATGGCAAGGTTGGCCGTCATACGATTAATGATGATTTCAAAGCAGGATTGGCAGTGATAGCCAGAGTCGGTCATGAATGATTGGTTGTTTTGTATGTACTATCTCATATAGATTATCCAATGTCAAGGGAGATGTTCTTTGAGTGCTTAACTGATATTGGTTTAGGCCTCTGGGGAGAGTACTTAGGGAATGTTAAACTCGATTAGGGTTGTCTATGTGAGACCTATGTAATCTGGATGCTATGAATGTTATCAATGCTTGTTCTGGTTCCCATGTATGAATTGTTATTCCTTTGGTTGAATAGATTGTAAAGGCTATCACTGTCCGATGTGGAGAAGATAAGGTTGAGTTCTTCTCTAGTATCATGGGTAGATTAGTATGTTTATCTATCCTTTCTCATACACTTTATTATTGAAGTTTGTTAGCTGTTTTATCGCTCACTAAGACTGTTGTATGACTCAAGGTTTTATGTTTCCTCTTATTATCTTGGGTTGTTGATCCGGTTGTGGATAGGCAGACTAAGTAACAGGTGACAGGTAATGCTTTAGTGAGGACGACGATGCTGATCGATGACAAGCAGGAGGCTCACGTACCAGTTTCACTGCTATCTAATAATTGGGTTTCCACTATTTGCTTTTCTGAGTGATGCAGTGAGGCAACTTTGTATAAACACTATTTCCAAGTTTGTGGATATTACTTTCTGGTTGTATGAAAGTCTTGTGTTTCTGCTTCACTATTACTACATGTTGTATATGTTCTATTATATTTTATCCTTGCGCTGTGAGTTTATGACTGATTCTGCTTGTGTTTACCTACTCTGATGATCGTTCATGACTGCCTTGCACACCTTTCAGCGCATAATTTCTCTTGTATAGTGCGGAGGTTATGGGCGGTCGTCACAGTCATGCCTTTTGGGCTGACTAATGCACCCGCATACTTCGTGGACTTAATGAGTCGGGTGTCTAGGGAGTGCCTGAAAAGGTTCGTGGTAGTGTTCGTGGATGACATTTTGATCTTCTCAAGGAGCAAAAAAGAACATGCCCAACACTTAGCGGAGGTTCTTAGTACACTCAGATTACATCAACTTAAAGCTAAATTTTCTATGTGTCATTTTTGGAGAAAGGAAGTAAGGTTCCTAGGGCATGTAGTCTACAAGGATGGGATAGCGGTGGACCCCCCTAAGGTTATCACAATTCAAGATTGGAAGGCCCCTAAGAATGCGACCGAAGTAAGGAGTTTCCTTGGATTGGAAGGTTATTACAGGAAGTTTGTTAAAGACTTTGTGCGGATTTTGGCTCCGCTTACCCGTCTAACAAAGATTAACTTGGCTTTTGTTTGGAGCATTCATTGTGAGGATGCGTTTAAGAGATTGAAGAGGGCTATGACAATGTCCCATGCCCTGACTCTTCCTAATGGTAGCAAGGTATTTATGGTCTACACAGATGCTTGTGGTATGGTATTAGGCGATGTGTTGATGCAAGAGGGTAGGGTGGTCTGCTATGGAAGTAGGAAACTAAGAGTTCATGAGAAGAACTACCTCACCCATGACTTGGAGTTGGCTGCTATAGTGTTCACACTTAAGTCTTGGAGACACTATCTACTTCGAGAAAGATTATACAGATCATAAGTCACTTAAATATTTGTTCTTATAGAAGGTCCTCAACTCGAGGCAGTAGAGGTGGATGGAGTTCCTAGCATCCTATGATTTTGAGATAGATTATACCCCAAGAAAGGGTAATGTAGTGGCGGACGCGCTGATTAGGCAGAGAATGAGCTTGAGTCCTCTATTCGTAGAGAGGCAGAACTTGGAGTCCCTCTCAACCTTTGATTTTAAGCCATCTATGGATTTCACATTTGGATTATTGGCATCAATGGAGGTGCGACCTACTCTTATGGAGTGTATTGGTTCAATGCAACAAGAAGACCAGTAGTTGGCAGACATCTTAAGGAGACTTGGCAAAGGAAAATCTTCTAGTCACCAAGCTATATTTACTGTAAACAAAAAAGGGTGGCTAAGACGAGATGGAAGGCTATGTCCCTAAAATTGGGGAATTATTAAGAGCAGTACTTGAGGAATCTCATCACACTTGGATGTGTATCCATCCGGGCGGTGACAAGATGTACTGTGACATGAAGCGTGTTTTCCATTAGGATGGCATAAAGAAAGATGTAGCAGATTTCATGGCCCGATATTTGACTTGCCAACAAGTCAAGGTTGAACAAAGGAAACCCAGTGGATTGGTTTAGACATTGGATATCTCATAATGGAAATGGGAGAGCATCTCTATGGAATTCATTGATGGACTTCCCCGATCGAGGAAGGGAAACACGAGCATTTGGGTGATGGTGGACATACTTACTAAGAGCACTCATTTTATTCCAGTCAAAACAAGAGGACGACGACTTTCCTAGCTTCAGCATACCTTAAGGAGATCATTCAGCTACATGGGGTACTTTCAAGTGTAGTAAGTGACCGCGACCCTATGCTTACTAGTGAATTTTGGAGGAGCTTGCAAGAAGCCCTAGATATACAACTAAGACTTAGTACAACATATCACCCTCAGACCAATGGACAAAATGAGAGGATTAATAGAGTTCTTGAGGATCTACTAAGACTGTGTATGCTAGATTTCGAAAGGACTTGGGAGAAGCATCTCTCATTGCTCGAGTTTGCCTACAAAAATAGTTACTAATCAAGCATTAAGATAGAACCCTTTGAGGCATTATATGGACGACCTTGCAGATCGCCGATGTGTTGGTAAGCGTCTACGAATTGAATTCTATTAGGTCTCGATATGGTAAGAGAGACTTCGGAAAAGATAGACCTTATTCGTAGAAGGATGAAAGTTGCACAAGATAGACAAAAGTCATATGCTGATAAGAGAAGGACTGACTTGGAATTTGAAGTAAGAGATATGGTCATCATCAAAGTAACACCTTTAAGGAATGTAGTTTCGATTTGGCTCGATAGGGAAATTGGCACCAAGGCTCGTAAGGCCATTTCCCATAGTAGAGAGGGTAGGAAAAATGTCCTACGTAGTTAGACTACCGGAGAGGCTGGCATAAGTTCATGACATATTCCACGTTTCCCATTTGAGGAAATGTCTTCATGATTCAGAAGAGGTAGTGGAGCCAAGTATACTTGAAGATGTTGAAGTCGAGAAAGAGGCATCAGTTCAAAGAATTCATACTCATATTTTTTAGATGGAAGTTAAGAGTCTACGCAACAAAGAGATAAAATTAGTAAGGGTGCAATGGGGAGAATAACGAGACGACGCGACATGGGAACCAAAAGACAAGACTCGCGTTTCTTACCCTTTTCTCTTTGAGATACGTTTTTAATGTCATTTTCTAGCTTTTCAATTTGACGCTTTTTCATCTCTATCATTTGAATCATCAGTCCTTAGGGTAGAAACCTATGTTTGAAAACATGTGTTTGAGACATGTTATGTTTGATGATTGCAAATGGTTGCTACTGGATGCCAGTGGATGATGGTTGAGTAGATAGTGTAGGTTTAAAATAGTAACATTCTTCTTAACTTAGAGATTTCCGGGATGAAATACTTTAAGGAGGGGAGAAAGTAACACCCCATAATTTAATACACTATAAATATATAATAAAGATAATAAAACAAATATTATTTAATTAAATATTCAGAATTAGGTAAAGCCGACTTTACCATTGTGTCCGTTACAAAGTTTTGATTCAGATAGACTCTTAAATTTCTAAAATCGGAGTTAATATGAAGAAGTTATGAGCTTAAGGATATTTTACAAAAAATATACATATTATATATATATATATATATATATATATATTTAAAATAAAATAAATAAATGTCTTGGAGTAACGGTCATAGGGCGACCCAGATTGATCGAGTCAACCCAGGGGTCGACACAAGTCAAGGTGGGCCGACCCACCCGGATGCTGAGGCAGATTCATGTGCTTATTTTTGGACAGAATTCATAACCAAGTTCGTTCATTGACTCAGCATTATGTGTACGATCGAATTGGAAAACGAAAATCTAATGATAAGGGATTATCCTAGGTAATTTATATAAAGGCTGGAAGCCTCATTGTTCTCCACACACAAATCTATTCTTTCTCCTTCTTCCTCTAAACCTTTTTCTGAAAATAATATATACATGGAGATACTGCCCAAGCATAAATCAGCAAGGATAATTCTGATTACTCTACAACAACATAACATAAAATGGACTTTCTCCTACAACAACATATACATACAAAAGGGACATTTTTCTTCTCCAATCCAATCACTGTGAGTTTCATGTCATTTTTAGGTATGTTATTTTAAAAGGTATTCCAGACAATAAATTACTGGATCTGGAATAAGCAGTACTTATAAGTTTTTCTTTATATGTTGTTCTTTAACCATTAAATCAGCTATTTCAGATTACTGTTATTCTATGTGCATGTATACTTCTATCTTCCTTATCTTTATCCTGTCTTTTATTTATTCACATTCTTTTATATGCCTTTTTATCCAGTCTGAGATCTATTTTATCCCTTTTTCCTTTTTATTTACACTAAGCCTAGGCAATTAAAAACCTAGGCCATTACTGTTGAGTTGCGTATAAATGACATAAATTGCAATAACTAATTGATGACAGTAAAATGGAGAAAAATGGGCATATTGTAAACCGGGAACCTTCGACTGTAAATTTGGGTTAATTACATTAAAGGGAGAATATGCGACATATTAATCTGATAGATTAGACTTAATTTAAGATTAAGTATAACATTTAAGAAATTATGAGTAACAGATGTAAAATTAAGTAAAATGAATTACTATAATCTACATGTACATCTGGGCAGGTGATTGTTTGGGGAAGAGGTTGTTTAGGGTAAATGTCATTTACAACCAGGCTTATTAATGAACTTAAACCTGCTAAGTTAAACTGTTAATTAATAAGCTAAGAGGTCTCGGGTTTAGTTGTTTGTATCAGGTTTTGGGGCTCTTAATTCCTAGTTACTTGGGGGTACAAGCCTGGGAGGTGGCTTATGTCAAGTTGTGTGGAACCCGTATAAGTCAGTATCCCTGTTGATATCTTCGGAGGGGCCTCGCACTAGGTAGGGGTCAGGGCATGCTTTACTGATCTGGATTGTAAGAGGTTCAAGGTTGGAGGTGGGTACGGGCGCATTCCGACGGAGTCATGAGCGTGCATAGGTCCGATTAGGGGAAACTAAGACCCTGTAACACCTACGAATAGGTCTACGTCTTATAAGTTGTTGGGTTAGGGACTGATACACCTTACTGTCGGGGATTGTTGGATAATGGAGTTTTGATGAAAACAACCTTATTTCAATTATCATTGATTATAAAATATATACTAACTGTTTTTGTATAAAATATATATATGCAGGAATTATATACAGGAAACATTACTGAAGACTATACTGTTTTAAAGATGATAGAGATTCAAAGATCAGAGAAATTTCAAGACTCATGAGTAATCAAGATTTCAAGAGTTCAAGATTAATAGAGTTATAGAGTTTAGATTTTGTAAGACTGTAAACAGCACTCCAGGTTCAAATTATAATTCTAATTTTCAAATTCTAATTTTCAAATTCTGATTTTCAATTCTATCATCAATCCTCTTTATTTTATTTTTCTATTTGTTTCTATTTTTATTCTTCTTTGTTTTTCAAACTTAAGTTTTATATATTTATATACTTTATATTTATAATTTATAACGTTTAAAACCTTATAATTTTATAAATATATTTATATAGTTTAAATTTATGTTTTCATATGTTTTTTATCATATAATATTAATTTACAACACTAGATTTTTACTCAAGAATTTACAGAATTATTTTCATATCAAAACACTTGAAAAATGCTTTAAAAAACAAAAATATACAAGGGTATATCGACATACCAAAAACACCATGTCGACATATACTGTCATTTTTTCCAATTTTGAAAGGAAGTGTCTTTTCACTATTTGAAACAATTTAGAACCGTTGCAACCTTTCATACTCTATAAAAAAGGGTTAAAACCAAATTTTTTATCATCTCTTCTTCTCTAACTTCATCCTCTTTCTCTACACCATTATTCTTAATCATTTTTATGGTTTTTACACTTATACTTTGTCGATTTCAATTCTATTTTAATCAAACTTCTTCTCTCTACATTCTCTACTCTCTGAATCAAGTGTTATTGAAGAGTTATAGGGCTGTTTGTAATTTCTTAGGTTGAGTAAACACTATTTGTGTTGAATCAAAAAGGAATCGGTGTGTCCTTTAGCCGTGAAATCAAGGAAATAGGAGTCGGTGTGTTCTTGTGAGAAATGAAATCAAGGAAGTAGGAATCGATGTCTCCTTGTGAGCCATGAAATCAAGGAGGTTGTACTTGACTATTGAAAATAGTAATAAAACTCTGTGCAATCCAGCGTTGTGCGGGACTGGACATAGGAACAATCCGAACCAGTATAAAATCTGGTGTGTTCTTTCCTTTTTTGCATCTTTATTTCTGTTTATTTTGCATTTGTGTTTGATTCTGTATCTGTGATTGTGTTTGTGGTGTTTGGTTCATCCCGTAATTCACATTATTTTTAAATTTTGTTTAAATTCTTACAAACACTATTCACCTCCCCCCTCCCTCTAGTGTTTGTTTTGCCTTAACAATCCATTTCGAATTCCCTAACAATTGGTATCAGAGAAAGGTCTTTCAAAAAGTTAATAATCTAATTTTTGAAAATAGCGATTATGACAATCAACACTGGTAGCAATAATAGTTCTTTTATAGAGAGTCAATCCACTGTCAGACCACCATTGTCTAATGGTAGTAATTATTCATATTGGGTATGTAGAATGAAAATTTATTTACCGTCAGTAGGATTAAACACATGGAATAATACACAAAATGAATATGTTGAACCCATAACTACATTTGCATAATCGACAAATGAACAAAAGGCTGCTGCACAGAGCAATTCTAAAGCCATGAATATGTTATTTTGTTCATTAGATAGGAATGAGTTTAATAGAGTATCAGTATGTAAGATTGCTTATGAAATCTGGAGAACTTTACAAGTTACTCATGAAGGAACTATTAAACTTAAACAGACTAATATAGGCATGTTAGTTAATCAATTTGAATTATTTGAAATGAACGAGAATGAGTCTATTTCAGATATGTATTGCAGATTTCAAGAGATGGTGCATTCACTAGCAGCAC
This sequence comes from Allium sativum, assembly GCA_030737875.1. Lineage (NCBI taxonomy): Eukaryota > Viridiplantae > Streptophyta > Magnoliopsida > Asparagales > Amaryllidaceae > Allium > Allium sativum. The sequence goes on along the minus strand of CM060912.1, from coordinate 22,900,088 downwards.
TTGGAAAAACTTATTCAAAAGCAGATCAAGTCAGAAAAATATTGAATTCACTATATCAAGAATGGGATCAGAAGAATTTGGCTATTGAAGAAGCCAATGATGTCAATGCAATGAAGATTGAAGAGTTAATCGGAAATTTGATGTCATATGAAGTCCAATTGCAGAAAATAAAATAGATCAACTGAAAAGAAATCTATTGCGTTGAAAGCAACAACAAATGATTCTGATTTGAGTAGTGAAAATGATGAAGAAACAACACTCATGACAAAACAGTTCAAAAGATTTCTAAAATATAGAAGGAAGGGTTATAATCAAGCAAATTCAAAAATAAGCGATGGACGATGTTTAACTGCAACAAACTAGGTCATATAAAGAAAATGTGTCCATATCCAGATAAATCTACTCAACAAACGGACAACAATAATTCATTAAGGAAAAGAAAGAAAGCATGTGCAGCAACATTAGATGATTCAGATTCATCATCAAGTGATGAAGAACCAGAAACCGGAAATACAAATATATGCTTTACAGCAATTCAGAGTTCAGAAAATCAGGAAGAAAAGGATCAAAAAACCGGGTACGCATTATTTAAAATTTAATTTTATTTGGCTGAATGGTTGATTTATTTGTTTGTTTTGGTTTGAATTCCAAACTTTAAAAAAAAAATTAGAAATTAGAAATTCAAATTAGAAATTTGAATTTTGAAATTCAAAATAATAATCAATAATTAATAAAATAAAATTGTTTGAGTGCTTATTAGGATTAGAATTATTTCAGGAAATCATTAAACCTGAAATATAGATCGATAATATTTTTCAAAAACTTAAAAATCCAATTCCCTTTTTGAAATAAGCCAAGTATGTCGACATACAGAAAAATACATGTCGACATATATAACCAGTTTTGAAATTTAAATTTTGAATTGCCAAATTTTAACCTTTCAAACTTCCCTCCAATCTTTTCACCAACTCCCAAGGTCTGAAAAGATGTCCTTTCAATCTGAAAAGTTGTGCCTATTCAATTCATGTCTATTCAATTTCTATATATATCTATCCGTTCTACCTTTCATTCATAGTTCAAAACTATATTCTTCATATCTATTCTCTTCCAAAATTATCATTTCAATGGTTTCCTCAAGTTCATCTTAGAAATTGAAGGTAACCAAAACCACTAAAGGTTATCTTTATAATGACAAAGAGGCCATCAAAACCTATGGTAGCTATTTAGTAAATGCTAAAGTTAACACGGGTGCTTTCGCCGTCTTTAGCGACTTTCCCTCTTATGATCTCGTTTCACTTTTCGAACACAATGAAGTGTTGAGTCTAATTGACTCTCGTGATAACGACGAAGTATGTTATCCCAAACTTGTGAAGATGTTCTATGCAAATCTCAATCGTGGATTTTATGAAGCCAACGAAAATCAAATTTGGATTAGTGTCAAAGGCACCCAAATTGTTCTTGATGCCGAACTTCTAGGCGAAATTATAAATTACAGAAGCGTGGGCTCGGTTTTTTCAAACTTTTGCTATTGAAGAATATATGGAAACCTTTCATGATATTTTCGAAGATGGTGCTCCAATGAATTTCAAAAATCGTTTCTTACGTCAAAAAACAAGAATTGTCAACCTTCTCCTTCAACACACTATCACTTCTCATTTTGGAAATTTCAACACTCCTACACTTAAAGTCGAAAAAGCTCTCTTTGCTATTATGGGTGGATATCTTATCAATTCGGCCGAAATTATTCTAAATGAAATTAAGCCCATAGATTTACCCATAAGAGAAAACACTCTTTACTATGGTGTTTATCTCACTCGTATTTCCAAATACTTTAATGTTGATCTTTATAGAGAAGAATTTTTCCCTAGAAAAGTATTTGACGCATCAAACATTCATCTCATTCAAATTCCTCTCACTTTTAAACCTTATGAGACATTTGAGGCCAAACAAGCTCGCTTGCAACAAGAACAAGAGCCAATGGAAGTCGAAGAAGAAGAAAAGGCTACTATGGAAAGCATTGAGTATCCAACCTCAAAGCGTATCTAAAAAGACACGATTGTTCAAGATCAAGTGAAAATCGTCAACAATCAAAAGAAGCTTAACAAGATTTTTCCAAAATATCCAAATTCATGGTCAAGATAGGAAGAAAACTTGGAATTTCATCTTCCTCGTCATTATCCGAAAACTAGGCCATCTAGTTTAATCTATCTTTATATATTTCCTTATATTTGCTTTCGAATCTCGTATTTAAAGTGTGCCTTGTTTAGTAGGATGTATTTGCTTTCGATTAAGTAATTAATGGAGTTTTATTTTTGATAAAATCATCTTTATGTTTCTGGAAAAACTATAAACAAATTATAATATTACAAGAGTTTAAAAAATTCAAAAATTCAAAATTCACTATAGTATATCGACATGACAAAAGGAGTATGTCGACATATAACTAACATATTTTCAAATTATTTCAAATTTTAAAATTAACATAACTACTCATGTCCATTCAAAATCCAACGAATTCCAGTCCCTATTTAACTATATTTCCTTCAGAAGAATTTATTATTCCTTTACTCCTTCCTTATTCATTTCTCATCAACTCCATGGCAAATCCTATTCATAATATAAGTGAAAATCTTGATAATTCTTTGAATTCTTTCTAGAAAACTCTCTCCATAGTATTATGTAATCAACGCAAATTAGAGTTAATTCAAATGAGGATGATAGAATATCAAGAAAAACATTTTGATGTGATTCATTGGGATATCACTTCTCATTTCAGAAATGAAAACAACCAAACATCACATAAAATTGAAGAAGAGTGGAATGACATCCAGAAGAACCCAATTACTGGACAAGATGAATGGGTTGAAGTTCCAGGAAACGTTTAGTTATTTGGTATGAATTGATTGACTTGTTTAAGTATTCTTAAAACATATAGTGTGGTGTGATTTGGATTCTATTATTTGAAACATGTATATATTAAGACATATGGTGTGATATTATTTGGTTTGATTTGTATATATATTAGAAAAATATATGTAATAATAATACTTGGATTGGTTTGTATTTAATCATCATATTAGGTATTATTATAAGTTTGAATAGAATAAGGGAGTATTCTACTTAGAAATAGTTAATAGATTAAGGGGGAGTTTTTTTATTGGGATAGTTATTTATGTTCGATTCAGAGAATTATATAATTTAGGAACAGTATCTTTAGGATTTCTTTTTGATAATGCCAAAGGAGGATAAATTATAAAATATAGGCATAGTTTATAGGATTCTTACAGATAGGGGGAGTATAGAAGGAACATCATCAACAGGTATATACAGGTATGATATTTTATAAACTAAGGTTGTCATCATAAAAAAGGGGGAGATTGTTGGAGAATGGAGTTTTGATGACAACAACCTTATTTCAATTATTATTTATTATAAAATATATGCTAACAGTTTTTGTATAGAATATATATATGTATGCAGGAATTATATACAGGAAATATTACTGAAGACTGTACAGTTTTAAAGATGATAGAGATTCAAAGATCAGAGAAATTTCAAGACTCATGAGTAATCAAGATTTCAAGAGTTCAAGACTAATATAGTTATGAGTCTAGATTTTGTAAGACTCTAAATAGCACTCCAGGTTCAAATACAAATTCTAATTTTCAAATTCTGATTTTCAATTCTATCCTCAATCCTCTCTATTTTATTTTTGTATTTGATTCTTCTTTGTTTTTCAAACTTAAGTTTTATATATTTATATACTTTATATAGTTTAAAACCTTATAATTTTATAAATATGTTTATATAGTATGTTTTCATATATTATTCTATCATATAATATTAATTTACAACACTATATTTTTACTCAAGAATTTCCAGAATTATTTTCGTATAAAACACTTGAAAAATGCTTTAAAATCAAAAATATACAAGGGTATGTCGACATACCAAAAACACCATGTCGACATACAACTGTCATTTTTTCCAATTTTGGAAGGAAGTGTCTTTTCACTATTTGAAACGATTCAGAACCGTTGCAACCTTTCATACTCTATGAAAAGGGGTTAAAACTGAATTTTTTTTATCATCTCTTCTTCTCTAACTTCATCCTCTTTCTCTACACCATTATTCTTAATCATTTTTATGGGTTATAAACTTATACTATGTCGATTTCAATTCTGTTTTGATATAACTTCTTCTCTCTACACTCTTTACTCTCTGAATCAAGTGCTACTGAAGAGTTATAAGGCTGTTTGTAATTGCTTGGGTTGAGTAAACATTGTTTGTGTTGAATCAAAGAGGAATCGGTGTGTCCTTGTAGCCGTGAAATCAAGAAAATAGGAGTTGATGTGTCCTTGTGAGCCGTGAAATCAAGGAAGTAGGAATCAGTGTCTCCATGTGAGCCATGAAATCAAGGAGGTTGTACTTGACTATTGGAAATAGTAATAAAACTCTGCGCAATCCAGCATTGTGCGGGACTGGACGTAGGATCAATCCAAACGAGTATAAAATTCGGTGTGTTCTTTCCTTTTCTACATCTTTATTTATGTTTGTTTTGCATTTTTGTTTGAATCTGTATTTGTGTTTGTGGTGTTTGATTCATCCCATAGTTCACATTACTTTTAGATTTTGTTTAAATTCTTACAAACACTATTCACCCCTCCCCCTCTAGTGTTTGCTTTGCCTTAACGATCCATTCCGAATTCCCTAACAGGGATGGCATATGAATTCGTGTAATAAGGAGCCGATCACATTGGTAGTAATTTAGGTAAAACCTAATCCTGTTAATACTAGTAATTAGTGCAGTAACTTGATTCTTGGGATATCAATGAGAGGTTTAATTTACCTTTATCTTGTTTTGGTATCTCGTTTACCTCATACTTATATATTTTCCTGTACTTTCTCATCTAGTATTATTTACCTGTCTTAACACCTCTTATCATATGGTTATGCTAAAATCACTGGAACTCGCCAGATTTTATGTCTGGTCTATTTTGTTTCTTTTCTCTCTCTTCTTTTCCTTCCCTCAGGTTCTCAGAGTGGGAGTGGATATTAGCTGAGCTCATGATCTCATCTTGCTTGGATTTCGTCTAATTCATGTACCGCCTTGATTATTATTCTATTTTGTTATAGCTTCTGAGAAGGGATATGACTTTACATTTTTTTACTCTGATGTTTGGAATTACAAGGCAGATGGTTTTCTCTAAGGTTTTTGGTATTTGAAACAATATAATGTTGTAACTGGTTTGAAATGAGGTTTTCTTTATAAATAAAAGTTAAGGTGGCATTTGGTTTACGCTTTTTAGTTTTCACCCATAGTAGAATGCGAACGATACATGTATAACGTCAAAAACGATAGTTTGGGAAAACAAAGTTAGCACACAAAATTGAAAACACCTTTATTTGTTTTCCCTATTTTGGGAATTAACACATGTAATAATATATCATTCCATCATCCATCTCTCATTTACGTGGTCCCCTCCATCACCCTTTTACTCCCTTCGTCATCCCTTAATTTTTCTTATGTTTCATTATCAAAATTGAAAACTCAAAACTCAAAATATGCTTTAAACCAAACACTACCTAAGTTTTCCATTGTATATTTTTATCAATCTTGTGAATTTTAGTTGTTGTTTACTTATTGTACTTCATGAAACATAATGCATTCTCATATGAGTGACATTAACGGACGTCGGGTGTCACAACTGAGATGTACGATTTTCCGGGTGAAGGAGCGGCTGGCTAGTGGAGTTTGAATGGCAGTGGTTAATCGAATTCTGGTGAGCCTAGGGGTGGTGGTTGTCAAAATTGCGTGCGTGGTTTCAATATTGGGTTTGAAATACATGAAGACGGAGGCACAACGGACTTTTTAATGTTATTAAAAGTAATTAATTTTAATTAGTTGTTAATTAAGGGATAAATTAGTTAATTCATTATTAATTGTTAACTAATCCTATCATATTTAAGTTAGGATTAGGATTGAGTAGATTAACCTAGAATCCTGAGGCAGCAGACGCAAGTCGAACTGGAACGAAGAAACTAAATTCAGCCGTAATTTTAAAACAAACGTAGTTAGTTTAATAATTATTTAATTAAGGAGTTGACTGTTTGTTTAAAATCATATAGTTTTAATGGCCATAATTATTGCATCTGTAAACAGAATTGAACGAAACTGGCTACGTTGGGAACATGGCAATGAACATAACATTCTGAAATTGTTTCGGATGAAGCTGGAAGTTGCCAAAATTTATAGTTAAATTAAATGCTCGTTTAATTTAATTGAAACCATATCGTTTAAGCGACAAATGGAATTCTATGATTAAACCTTAGTCAGTTTGTCCTACTTATATTTTATATAACTTGGGTTTAATATTTGTGTGCTATGATTATTTATTATTAGACAATTACTAGATATATATTTACTAAATTAAATGTTCGTTTAATTTAGCTGAAACTCAATCGTTATTTTAACGATTACTTCCAGTTGGGATAAATTAACTTGTTGGTTACATTTATAATAATATAAACGTATTAGAATTTAAGATGGATGCTTGGATTGCTGTTATTAGTTAACTTTGAAATTTATTGGTTGAACTGGTTATTTCAGTCTATCATGATGAAAATATATTTCTATATTGAAGAGATGATTTTATTTAAGATATCCTATTTAGATGCAGGGAAAAATGGATTGGAGGGATCCAATAGGATTCCTTATTTATATCGATAATGTTTATCATATTTGTTGACTATATTTGGTTAAGTGTGAGATTGGATGAAATAAGCCCTTATTTTATGGATTGGTATTTTAGCAATAGTTTGGCCCTTAAATACCAAAAATAAAATAAGGATTTACTGAATCGATTTAAAATCAAATCTGAAATGTTTTCAGATTTATATCCTTTTAAGACGCCATTTTCCATCAGGCAAAGTTTAAGTTACAAATTTATTTTTACAATCAAAATAAGATTATCAATTTTATTTTATCAGTTATATAAGTAATAGATTTATAAATGATTATAATTAGTTTTATAAAATGATTTACACAACAATTTCTTATTTTGTATAAAACAAGTAAGTTAGAAATTAACCAAAGGGTTAATAATTTGGGATAATAGTTTGAAAGAACAGTTAACCGAGTTTATTATATTTCTTATTAATTTAATAAAAAGGATTGAGGAAAATGGTTAACTTTGTTTCCAAGTTGACTAAGTCAACTTTTTCAATTGGAAGCGTTGTTTAATTTAATAAAAATGGTTTTTAACAAATAATTGTTTAAATTTAATAATTGTTCTGAAAGTTAGTTAATCTTTTAATTTACTAGTTTTAAAGATAATGGCTGAGTAGTCTATTATTTATAAAGTTAATCATTATTTTAATGACCTATTAAAGGTAATTAACTAATCTATATTTTGTTAATGAAAATAAATTTAGTTTCATTTCAGTGAAGGTTAAAGTTAATTATTATTTTAAACTAATTAATAATTAAAGAGATTATTTTTTAAATGAACTTTATCTAAAAAGTAATCGAGTGGTAAAACATTTAAGTTGGACTTTGAAAAAAAGGACTTTGTATAATGATTTGAAATAAATTCGATTGTAAATGAATTGTATTTAAAGAGATTACAAAGCTAAGAGATTTGTATTTTGGTAAGATTACTTAGTGAACGATTAAGTAAAAGTGACTATAAATAAAAAGGGGATTTTTCAAAAATAAATAAATAAATAATGGCCGCTATTAAAAACCATATTTAAAATGAAATTGGGAATGAGAAATTGATATGATGTTGTTTATGAACTACGAACTTCAATCTGTCTAGAGATAAGAACGTTGTTGATCAAGATCTGAGAGTAATTAGAATACCCTAATTTGAACAACTTCATTATTATCAAGAGATGCATTACTTTGTAACAGTAATGGATGTTGAAAAATAGTTTATTACTTTCATAAGAGAAATACTGCAGCTTATGGTAATATTTTGAAATGGAATTCATAACGTTGTTTTACGAACCTTAAGTTAAACTAATTGGTTAATGAACTTATATTTTATAAAAAGGAACTTTGTTCCAATTTTGACAATGGAAAATGGTTTTGGCAAATGTTTTCCAAATGATAGTAAATGGAAAGATGGATATGGTTACGGGTTACTTTTTAAGTATTGAAAATGAAATGTATTGAGAATATTCTTATATTAAAATAAGAAGTAAAATATTGAGTTCCAATCATTGGGAGATTTAAAGTTTGGTTAATGAACAGTAAATTAAAAGGGCCAAATGATGATGTATACCGAACCAGTGAATTTATTTTCTTTTCAAGGTTGAATGAATGTTTATTTGATAGTTAAATAATTGACTATCAAATCTGGTCTATTATCAATTATTGGTATGGAAAGAGCTGGATCGAATTTATATCTGAAAACCATTTTGACCAGCAAATACGTAAACGTGGAAGATATCAGTTGCTGATCGAGATAGGCATTGAAGACCATGGACCTTCATGAATGGAAGAACTACTCGTTGAATATTTCTAGGTTGCTCCCAGAGATATTTTGACTTGTTATTCTGTCGTGATTGAAACTTTTGGATTGCAAGGACTTCTCGCTACTGATCCTTATGGTGATTCCTATATAAGATGTGGTAGGAGGGCAATGTCTGATAGAGTATTTCTAAAAGGGTCATGTACGTTGAATTTAAATATACCAAGTTTGGTAGCGGAGAAGAAAATTTCTCTTATCTTAACACCTAGAGTGTATTTGTGGACGTCAATTAGTGATTTGACGGATCTGACGATGTGACATTCAAAGTTCAATGTGTTGTTCTCAAAAAGGTAAATTGTGACCTCAAGCCTCATCAACCGGGAAAATGACAGAAATCTGGCAAGCGGCATGATTATGTGGGTCATTCCCACTAGGATGTATTGTCACCATCTAGAGAAAATACTATTTTTTTCTTCTTTTTCTTCTTTATCTTCCGGGAAGTATAGTGGTCCTATAAAATCATAGGGTGACAATATATTCGATACACTCAATTTGAATGTGTGGTCGATCATGTGTGGTTGGGTTGCAAGGTGTTCTTGTTGAACCCTATTGTATTACTCTCTAGAGGTACACTTTTGGAAGGTGGCCGCATACCTTGTCATAGCTGGAAATCCATTCTCCAATAAGCATCATGCGGTTTTTGATTATATACTGTATACGTGGAACGTGAGATGCAAGCATTCTGCTTGATAATTATTTATTTCTAATTTGATAAGCACTATTATAATATCATCGAATTTGATATATCAAAATATTTTGGGTTATCGTAAGGTAAATATCGTCCGTGTTTATGTGTGGACTGGTCTTTTAATTATCATTTTCTTTTAAAGGATTTTCTAAAGTTAAGCAAGTTGGATGTTACTAAAACTTAGTGAATTTTTTTTTCACATAGTTCACCAGACTGATCCGTGGCGTTTGCAGTGGTCGGGTCAGACCGAGTTTTACAGGTACAAGTTATCATACTATGAACTTTAGAAGACATGTTGAAGAGGTCCATACGTATTAATTTTTATTCCGTTGTGTATTGTATATGAGGAAAAGTTGTTATAACTGTCCAGATGTATTGATTGAATGTTGTACTCTGATGAATGTAAGTATTTATATAAAGTTCTTTATAAAGATTTATTACTATATTATATTTTGTTCCGCTGCAATGTGAGACTTTGTGTTGTTGTTGTTCTTCTTCTATTCTAATATTTCTTTCTTTCTCTTCTCATCCTTTAATTTCATTCTATTAACTATCTGGTAGGTTCGATGCTTGAGTTTTGGCAAGTAATACGTAATTATGTATTATTGTCAACATTCGAGCATCGAATTTCTTCGCCGGACCGTTACAATAAAATGGAGGGTTCTCTCTAGTTTCGATGTAAATGACCTACAACACTAATCATTTCATGGATCCTTACACTTTTATTTAGCCTTTTGTCATTGTCTTTTATTATCATTACTTTTTTTGAATAAAAAAATGAACAAATATCATTAGAGAATATACCTGAATATCAAGTTGCAACCTAATCATAAACGAACAAATATCACTACCAAAACTTCCACAATATGACTTGAATGGAAAAAAAGATGATACCTCCTCTTGTGACACAAGATGGAGTTCAAAGATGATTTCACGAAAAGTAGTTATTACTATGATTTCTTTGGAAACTATGCTAATAATACAAAATTATCTCACCCGACATGTATTCCTGGCAATTTATATCAAAGAGGGGAAGCAATATTTTAAAAGGAATTTTTCATATTGATCATTAATCATGAAAATGTTTTTTTGGGATCTTGTTATAAAAGCCCCTTGTACAAATCTTAAGCATTGTATATTTTCTAACAGATATTTGCAAAGAATTGAACAGTTTAAAAGATAACAAAGATGAAAAAGTATACTTATTATCATAGGTGGATCCACAGTTTGGCTAGCAAGGTCCAAATCCCCAGATGGGAAATTGAATCTCGAGGTAAAATTAGGCTGGAATAAGTTCTTATCGTAGCTGAAATTTGATACTTCGATTTTTTGAGACTTGCAACTAACCATTTAGTCCAAATGATGCCATACTTTGTGATGTACTGGTACTTTTTCATATATATATACAGGTGCGTTGAAATTAATTTGGCGATGTGGGATAAACTGTTTTAGCTTGGTCGTGAGTCTACAAGCTAGATCTGTCAGTGCTTATTATAGCGTGCACTGATGCACACATTGGTCCATCAACTGCGCATGTTTAATTTATCATGGTCATATATTTTGGTATCTGTTTGAGCCAGTTCTGTACTCTTAGTGGGTAGATTGTGGAGACATATAATAAGGGATTGAACAATATTGATGTCTGAAAGACAATGCTAGTTAGATCCATATACTAAAACTTTTTACGGTTTTCCAAAATCATTAAAAAGGGGAAAATAAGAAAAGCTGGTATTCCCTCTCAAAATGTAAGTCAGATCCATATACAAAAAACCCATTAAAAAGGGAAATAAGAAAGAATATGCAATCCTTCTCCAAATTGCACTTAGATAGAGTAAGGATGTAGGTCAGACAGAGTATGAGATTGAAGGCAGATTTTGGTCGTGTGCAAATCAAACAGAGCAAGGAGAAACTTTGCATGTGAAAATGGATGAAAGAAAAAAAAAGGGAAAAAACTGAGAAGTTGTAGCAAGAAGATGGGTTGTGGAGTTGTTTGGGAATTATGTATTGCACTTTGACCTTCGCATTTTGTTCATTTCAAGTACCAATATTTAAATTTAGTTTAGTTTAGTTTTTTTTTTTTTTTTTTTGATTCTTTAGGAGCCACTAATGCATACAGTGGAATCATATACTTTTTATTATATCCTTGCATTTTTTCAGTTATCTTACATTTTTATCTGCATCATACTCTTTTAGGCATACATTGATTTTGAAATATCCAAGGAGGAAGAAGAACCACTGCCAATGACTTGTTTCTGGGTACATTAAATTGGTTTAACATACGTCATTTGGTTGGAGCAGATGGTTCTCATTTTGATTTACAGGTATTTCGTTTCTTTGCTTACCTATTTATTGTTTTGCACAACGGATTCAATAGATTATACAATTAATTCACCACAATGTATATGCATGTGACTTTATTAGTAACAAATTTATATATTGTTTTCAAATGGGATGGTGAGAGGAAAAGAGTTTATAACTAAAAATTTTGTCTTCTAGTATAACTTAAACTTTTAAAATAATTGAAAATTAACACGAAATAACAGCGTGGAAATCATACTTTCATTGTATTAATATTGTTAGAACATGTTTTTTTAGGATTCTGATGCTGGAAACCAGTATAATTTAATACTAACTGCTTTTATCAAGTGATAAGAGTACATGTCACTAGAATAACAATTAAAATTTCATAACCCAAGATTGTTATTTCAAACAGCAAGCTGGAGCTTAGTGCACTGAAATTACAGGCATTACGAACTTAGTGCACTGAAAAAATCAAAAGATGCAAAGCTATTGTGCTCGTATAACAGAAAGCTCACAGCAATCCAGCGCTTGCTGTTTCAAAACAGCAAGCGCTTTGAATCTTATATTGTATCAATTATTTCTCCTTAGCAGCCACTGTCACATGCCCGTTTCTCTGCATCATAGCCTCACTTGCCACATTTTGGAACTCATATTGCATCTAAAAAGCAAAGACATTTACAGATTTTAATAAATTTCAGCATAAAATTAATTTTAGATCAAATGTCAAGTTACCTTTGATGCAGCAGTTTATTTATTTTGCACATGGTATTATTTTGTAGTAGTTACAAGTTAAATATGTCATTTTAAATTTATATTTAATCACTAACCGTTAAATTTCATTCTTGTAGGAAGGTGACGAATGTTGATGCAAAAAAATTCATAAGATGATGTATTCTTTAAGTTTTTGAAGTTTATTTTTGCATCATGTAGTAAGCACATGAAAAGGCTTTGATTGTACATTTTGTCTAATACTTAGTGCAAACTTGTTTTTAGCTACTGTGACATTGTTTAATGCTGTATGAATTTAGTTTATAAGCACCACCTTTGTTTATGAACCTGTGTAAGCTTTGTTTACGGATTGTGTTTAACTTAACTAATGGGAGTGATTACTAGTTGTGTTTTTATATGTTAAATTTTCATTTGATTTGCATATGCGATGTGGTTGAAATATGATAAAGCTGCAGCTTAGGGTAATAATATGTGTGCAAATGTAACAATGGCACAACATGATATGGATGTTGTATGATCGGTACCAACAAACGACAGTGTTTAAGAAATGCCGATAAAACCAACTAACTTTTTTTACAGTGTGTAATAAACGTTGTTATAAAAGTAATAACAACATTTTATTCTGGCTATTGAAAGATCAAGTTTGAATTTTTGACAGTACTCCATTAACGTTGTCTAATTTTTAAAACAACAACGAAAAAACATTGTACATAAAGTATTAACATCTCGGGCGAAACACTGTAAAACATAAATTTTAACAATGTTTTTTTTTCGTTGTTGAATATTTCACATCTACGCCATCATGTCGTTATACTGTGTTTATAACTATGCTGTAATATCTTATCATAGCGTTTTTTAAACGATGTTAAAAGCATTTTCTAGTGTAGTGAAAAGAACAACATGGACAGAGGTAGAATTATGATGCTTGGATTCACAAATACGTTGCACTCCTCAGAGGAGTAGGAGCAGTTCTCAGGTTTAATAGAATAGCATAAAATATTATTTAGATTTTAATAGCTTTGATTCAGAAATCTATTGTATTTACTTTGAAAATACAATGTAACATATATTCCAAGTAGAACATTTAGAATGTCAAATAGCTTAATTAGCAGTATAGATGTACTTTGATTCATATAGATTAACTAATAACATAGGTGTACTTTGATTCATAATATTTTTCATAAACCATGGGTCGTTGATTGATAAAAATAATTGATTACAGAAACTCAGAAAACTTAACATAAAAAATAGAAAAAGAAATCAAATTAAAATTTGTGTGAATAAAAGAACATGGTAAATTAGTGCAAATATTTGTAGTTTGAGGTTGGAAATTTTTACTAACTGGATGCATAATTGTTCAAATTCATGCTTAAATAATCAAATAATAATTACTGAACAAGCATAAATTTCAATTTTGTCTTTTTAATGTCTTTGAAGGAACATAAATATAGGAACTAAAAGAAAAAACGACAATGTTGTTATTTAGAAGGTATGATGGTGCAAATAAACATTATTTAAATTTGTAAAATATGAAATATACAATAAATTACCCTATTATATGTAAACATGAAAGCCTTGAGAGGATATCACTGAACTTAAAAATTGTGAGGATGCATGTGTTGGATCTAGATTAACGGGGGTGAATAGGATTTATTGCAGTTTTACAGGGTATTAAAAATATCATAGCATAGATAACAGAAGAGTAAATAAATGTAGAAAGTAAATGATACTGATTTTACCCAGCTTCCGCAAGCCCTTCCAACTGTTGTATTCCCCAAGGTTTCTACTAGGTATTAAAACAATCTCTACGCTTATAAATTCACTGTAAACTCGTGACACCCGCTTCCAACTGTTCTAATCCTATGCTTAAAACTCTGCACTGATCTTTGTACCCAAGATCAGATTTTCCCTGAAATACAAACCTGTAACTCATAAACCCTAGCTATGAATACTATAACTAGTAAACCCTAGTTTTACAGAAAATTAGAAAACAGAAGCAGCGGTTACAAAAGAAAATAAAACAATACAACATAAAATAACACAAAAACCCCTATTTCAAATTAAAAAAGAAACCAACCTCATTGTTTCTTTTAAGTGGCTTCAAGATAATGTTGGACGATCCTAAAATTTAGGGTTTTGCTTCCCACATATCATGACTTCAAATTTCTGGAAAAATGTTCTATGATGATTTTCAACTCTCGTTGTCTTAGGTCAATTGATTTGGCACTGGCGATCGAAAAAATGTGAGTTCTCTAAATTGTTTTTCTATGTTTTCTCTTGAATTGTTGCTCTGATTTTCAATACTTGATTTGTCGATAATGATGTGGTGTAAATAGGATTTTTCAAACCCTTGATTCATTCTCGGATTTCTTATATTGCCTTGGTTTGATTTGAGTGATTAATTTGCTGTGAAACCAGAAATGATTCATTGCCCAAAAAAATTCACATGTGAAATTTCAGAAAGATTTTGAACACGTGAATTCAATATTGATTTCAGGGGAAAGTTCAAATGTTTTTTCATTGCACTTGCGTATTTCTGGAAACCTTTTGAATTATGAAATTGATTTCTTTCCAATAATGAGTCATTAAAAACGTTGATGAAAACTTCTTGAAACTCGTGATGTACCTGGTCTTTTTTTTGCCACTCTGTGAATTCCTGAATTGATTTACAATTACCCATTGCCAAAAATTAACTCTTGCTATTTCCATTGCTCTATTCAAGGCTGTAAAATTATTTCTTTCCTTACATTTTGGTTCAGAGAATATAGGAAACACATTTCTGGACTAATTTGAGCATAGCATTGGCATTGAAAAATTACTTTTGGCTTAGTAAATTTATGGTAATATATATAAACACAGTGTGTATACACACACAGAGAGTTGTGTGTGTATATGTATATCATTTTTTTGTCCACTGATTGTTGATATGACTTGAAACCGCATGCTTACTGGGTCGACAAGTGCTCGTATCCATTTGTTATTTTGCAACTGCACATTGCTTTAGACTGGTTAAATTAACATGTACACACATGTATAATGCCTGGCTTGAGTTGTTGTGCACATGTAAGGCACTGACCCCATATTCATGAAGCATATTTCTCACTTTTGGCTTGTGCAAATCTTTGAGCCTGTAGTACAATAATATATGTATATAAATGTTGATTTTAATGCATTTTCATGTTGATATCATCTGGGCTTGACGTTGTCTTGCTTCGCCATTGTTTGTTGTACCTTGATTGCTCACACTTGTATGTTTACTGGTTCATGAATGTGCACAACCACTTGTGCATTTACAACTCTTTTTCTCTCACTGATTATTGCATTGTGCCTAAGACATTTACTCTTTAATGGGTTATACTGATGTTACTACCAAAATTAACCCCTAACATAGGATGAGAGTGAAGGGGTATCGGATAAACATATGCATAAAAGAATCTTCCGAAAGCAAAAAGCTGAATAATAGAAAGAACCGAAAGCAGGAAAGAATGATCTGAGAGCAGCATAAACCGGCACCTCCCAAGAAGAAAGGAGTTCAAAGTCTACAGAGTGCCAGCGAAGTTTATCCAGCAGGGTCTATCTAATGGGGTTTACCCAGCAGGAAGTTCTATAGCGAAAGGTCACCTAAGTCAGAAACCAAGAAAGAGGCAAGAGCTCCGCCAATTGAAACCCAGAAAGACGGAAGGCTATCAGTATTAACCTGTTTAATACTGATACGCTAAGAGATAATGACATCAATAGTATCAAGCCAAAGGTGCATAAAGATTATCTGGAACCAGCTTCCAAAACATCTACTGCATAAATACTGAAAGGTCGCACTGATAGACAACAGGAAGCTCACCCGGTGTTACCTTCCAAAAGACTAGGCTATACCTGGAGATCTCACCGAAAGGCAAACCAGAACCCTAGGGAGGATAAAGGCTATCCATACTAAACCACTTAGTACAAACACCGACAACGGTTCCGAACTGGCAGCTATCTACGTACATCTTGAGGACAAGCTCCTCTAAGTATTTATGAGAAAACCAGGAGCCTACATCCAGAAGATTATAACCGAGAGCATGCAACAGAAAGTTCAAAAACCTTCTTAGAAAAGCTACTATACCAACGAGCCCATATTCCTCTCACAGAAGCCCCAATTGACAGAGACCTTCCTTCGGAACCTGTAATCCACACCATAAAGCAGCCGGGAGCCAAAACATCTGAAACCAAGGAGAAAAGCAGCCTATAGAGGCATCCGCAGGCCCGACGGCCCAACAGAAGAAGGGTCCCCGATTTCTCTATAAATAAGACCCTAAGGATCACATTTATAGGGGGATTTTTCATTTTTCTCAATCTTGTTCTTTCCTCTTTGAGGAGTAAATCCTAAATTCCCAAATCTGACTAGGGATTTCTTCAACTCTTGTAATACATCTACAATTTATAAATGAAGAATTCTGAGGGTTAAACATCTTGCGATTTGATATTCTTGTTGTGCCATTATGATGAAACAGGGAATTAACACTAACCTTTCGTATGAGAAAGTTGATCATAATACCTTCATGAAAGAGAAAGGGCTTTATAGAAATTCGAAGTCCTTTTCCTTCTATCTTGTGGGTTTGCAACATTGATCAATGCTCTCATAACGAGCCTAATGCTTCCTAACCTCGGAAAGGAGGTTATCTGCAGGTTTATAACTGATCTCTGACGCAACCAACGCCCTTCTGGCCGGTTCGATGCGGAAGAATCATCTGAGTTAATAAGCGTTGTGATGCCCTTTTCTCCCTAATATGGAGAAGCATTAGCCTATTTTCTTCTTATCACAATACATATCGTTACATTCGTAATCTAGAGAGTAACTGATTTCGTAGGATCTTAGTTGTGTCAAACTAGGTAAATTTTCTTCAGGTCATTTCGGAACACTGTTGTACTGTAAGCATGGTATTCATCCCTTGAGGGAAGAATAACTAATCTTTAGAATTTAGATTTTGTTGCTTAAGGAAAGGTAGATTTAGAAAAGTAACACTGGCCTTCGAGTATCCTTCAATAACCCTGGATCATGACTGCATCAAATTTCTTGAACACATGTCCTATATAATTTACTGCGGGTGTTGATGGAAAATAACGTTAACATTTTGGTGCTAGAAGAAGGGCTCGAACCTCCGACCTTGCGATTAATTTGTAAAAATTAATTGGGTAAAATTTATTACCCCATGGCAGGAAAGATGAAACAAAAAAGATTGTAAGAGCAAAACAAGGAACCGGCTCCTAATGCGACCCTTGAAGGAAACATGGATCTAAGGCTTAATCTGAACAATAATGAAAGAGGAGCTACATCCAGTCCAACACAACCACCAAATCCAAACGCCATGGAAGACAATGTCACAAGAATTATGGCCTTGGAGAAGTGACTCTAGGAAATGCAAGCTCAGATGAATGCCTCTCAAACGCAGAAATCTTCAAGACTCACCAAATCTAGTTAAAGAGAGACGAGTGAATCTCTAAAAAGAAAGGCTCCCACTAAACACATTGAAGCAAAAGTGAAGCTCAAGGAAACTTCCTCTAAGAAGAAGAATTCCCATTTGACAGGAGTAAACCATCAAGGAAATCAATGCGAGCAGGAACACTCCAGGAGTTCCACTTCCAAAGGTTATGATCCCAAGAGAGCAAGTTACAACAACACAGAAGCTTATCTTAAAGATATCGCTCAGAAGACCGTCAAAGTCTTGCTAGGAAGCAAAGGGAAGAGGACCCAAGATGACAGGGTTAACAACAATGAAAGGGTAGCTCCTTTCACCGATGAAATTATGAACACCATAATACCATCGAGAGTTAAGGTTCCATCCATAAACTATCATAGGACAACTGACCTCGACGATCGTTTAATGGCTTTCGACAGCTAGATGGATCTATACAATGCTTCCGGAGCCATCAGATGTCGTCTTTTCCCAATGACCTTTCAAGGGGCAGCAGCAAAGTGGTATCGCCAGTATAGGGAAAACACCATGTATTCGTGGAAGTAGTTCTCCTACGAATTTTCTGCACGTTTCTGCGTCTGCAAGATCCGACAGTGGACTACACAGTCATCGCCAACATCAAACAGAGGCAAGGGGAGTCTCTAGGAGATTACTTGAAAAGGTTCAATATTGAGGCGTTAAAGGCCAAAGATATGAACGACCGTGACAAATTGATAGTTGTGCATTCAGGGCTAATCGAAAACACCCCCCTTCTGGAAAGAATTATATATTCACGGTTGTAAAGATTTACAAGACTTTCACTTCCAAGCCGACAAGTTTATTCGCATGGACGAATTGTACTTTACAAAGAAAAGTCTGGGACTCGAGGGGAAGGAGGTAGGTCGAACTTTAGACAAAAGCCCTTGGAGGGAAACCAAAGGAGATCAAGATGGGTAGATTCTAATACCAACTCCGTTGCTCTTAACAAGCCCATCTCGTTTGTGTATGTTGTCGCAAGAGAAAGGGTTAATAACTTCTCTGTCTCGTTCAAAGCCAAGAATTGCCATGAACCTTATTCCGGTGGCAAGTATTGTGAATTCCATAAGACCAACGGACATAAGACTGACGAATGCAAGATACTGGACAGGATTATTCAAAAGCTCATCCGAGAGGGGCATCTGAAAGAATATGTTCTAAACAAGACAATGTCAGCTTAGCATACAAATGGACAATAGAAAGTTTTGGTGAATGCAATAAAGGCTACAATGGAGGAGGGTAACCTAGACTTGGGTCAGCCCATAAATCGAATCAATGTGATCCACGGAGGGTCGCACCCTGTCGACAAATGTCTGAGGGAAAGGAATCAATAAATGAAGGAAGCCATGGAAGGAATATTCTCCATTCAAGAAGAACCATCATTGAAAAACGCACGTTATGCTCTCGAAATGCACAACCGAGGGGTCTCTCCGGAAGAAATGAAGAAAAGGGTCCGCCACCCACGTAATGATCCCCTTATGATAACAGCGCAAATAGGGCTCTCTGTTGTTTCCAAAAATCCTTGTGGATATTCGGAGTGTCATCAATGTCATCTTCAAGCATGCTTTCGATCAGATGGGAATTCCTGAGAAGAAGTTGGAGCCAAGCAACAAACCAATCTTCGGCTTCAACAACAAGGGATCGACTCCAGTGGGCCAAATCAGCCTTCTGGTTCAAGTTGGACTGTCTCCGCTTCATAGGACCTTTGAAGCTCTCTTCGTTGTGATCGATCAACCATCCTATTACAATGCCTTCTTTGGACAACTAGCTTTGGAGGAGATGGACGCTTTTATCTCTTCCAAGTATCTTATGTTAAAATTCCTAACCAAGCAGGGATGAGGTACCATCAGGGGAGAACATTTTAGTTCCCACGAATTGTACTTCGCAACGATTGACAAATATAAAAAGGAGTGTTTTCATACTTTGATTCTTTTATTGTTTTTATACCTTCGAATAAGGGATTCTTACATCCCACATTCGTAGCTAAGATAAAAATTAATAAGGCTGACAGGCGTGCAAATGGTTGGTACACTTCTTTGAAAAGAACGAGGAAGAGATCTGATGATGTGAACTTGACTGAAGAAGGATAAATCGTCACAGACTTAGATTCTAAGGGGGACATTGAAAGAATGAAACCAATAGAAGACGTAGAAGAGGTAAACGCTGATTCAAAGGATAAATCGAAGGTCGTCAACATAGGGAAAAGGCTGACAGAACCCCTTAAGAGCGACCTAATTAGGTTCCTACAACTCAACAAGGATGTTTTCGCTTGGACCCATTTAGATATGATCCATATCAATCCTTCTATTATGAGTCATGCCTTAAACATTGACCCTTCAATGATCCCGATTCAGCAAAAGAAAAGACAATATAATAAAGTCCGGTTAGAATCCTTGAAGGAGGAGGTCAAAAGGTTAGAAACTAACGGGTTTATCTAAGAAGTCCTTTACCCAAAATGGTTAGCCAATCCTGTGCTAGTAAAGAAGTCCAATGGGAAGTGGATAACATGTATTGATTACACGGACTTAAACAAGGCTTGCCCGAAAGATTGTTATCCCCTTCCGCGGGTTGACCATCTAGTTGATGCCACGAGTGGTCACAAGATACTATCCCTTATGGATACTTACTCAGGGTACAACCAATTCCAATGCATAAACCCGACAAGGAGCATACAAACTTTATCACTGATTGGGTAACATTTTGCTATAAAGTGATGCCCTTTGGGTTGAATAATGCCGGAGCAACATACCAAAGACTGGTAGGATGTTCCAAGAACAGATAGGGCGCAATATGGAAGTATATGTAGATGACATGCTAGTAAATTCCATCAAAACGGAGAACCATCTAAAGGACTTGGAAGAAATGTTCAATGTCTTAAGGAGTTACCAAATGAAGTTAAACCTGCAAAAGTGTTCTTTTGGGGTTTAGTCTGGAAAGTTCCTGGATATGTGGTAAGTGAACAAAGGATTGAAGCTATCCCGAACCAAATCTAAGTTATAAGAGACATGGAAGAACCTAAGACAACCAAAGAAGTCGTGAGATTAAATGGGAAGGTAGCAGCCCTCGGTAGGTTTATTTCCAAAGCCACTGACAAATGTTCCATTTCTTCAATGTTATAAAGAAAAAGAAGAATTTCGAATGGAACAAAGAATGTAGAAAGGCCTTTCAAGAATTGAAAGTTTATGTAGGGACACCCCCGATTTTATCCAGTCCCGAGAAAGGAGAAGATCTATACCTATATATGGTTGTCTCGGAATATGCGGTAAGCTCAGTTCTAATAAGACAAAGTAATGGGACTCAACACCTAATTTATTACGTCAGCAGAAGGCTAAATGACGCGAAATCTCGATACCCATTAATGGAAAAACTACCATATTGCCTAATACTTACCGCAAAAGAGCTAAGAGGGTACTTCCAAGCTTACCTCGTTAACATTTTAACTAGCTTTCCGCTTAAACAGTGTTCAGTAAGTCAAAAATCTCCGGGAGGTTAGTTAAACGGGGAGATGAACTTAGCCAATATGAGATTGAATTTCACCCTCGAACGACAATTAAAGGACAAGCTCTTGCGGACTTCGTGAATGAGTGCACAAGCTTCATTACAAAGCAAGCAGTTAAAGAGAATGACTTAAAAGCCAAGTGGCAACTTTTTGTAGATGGAGCTTCTAATCAACAGGGAGCAGGGGCAGGTTATATTATAATTACCCCTGACGGACATCGCTTGCACTACGCTATGAAGTTAGGATTCCTAGCAACTAACAATGTAGCCGAGTTTGAATCAATGATGGCTGGTTTGAATTTGGCACTACAATTGAAGATACCTCGAATAGAAACTTTCAGTGATTCACAACTTATGGTAAACCAAATAAAGCAAACAGATCAAACCAAGGATGCACGGCTAAGCCTATATGTGAAGAGGATATTAAAAATGCTTTCTCTATTTGAGGATTTTTCAATTCATCAAATACCCCATCGGGATAATACTCAAGCGGATTCACTAGCCAAATTAGCCATCTCCGAGGGGGGGGGCAAAACTCGAGTAATTCCCGTGGGTTATCAAGAAAGGTCTAGTATTGAGCATGAAGAATCGGAAATAAGGAAAGTATTATTAGTCCTAACTAGGTCCCAAGCCTTGAGAAGGGGGGACGAAGGAAACAAAGAGGGAAAGTCTAATGGAGAACCTCCCTTAATGGAAACAAACCGCCACCATGAAAATACGTGGATGACTCCCATGATAGACTATCTCATGAACAGAACCTTGCCCCTTATTAAGCAAGACGCGAGAAGGATAAAACACCAAGCTCCTACATTTGTGATTACGGATAATATACTCTATAAAAAGGGACATTCACTTCCTTACTTAAGATGTGTAAGATCCGAAGATGGGTTTAACCTGTTGAAAGAAGCTTATGAAGGATGGTGTGGAGACCATTCTAGTGGAATTAAGCTAGCCAAAGGGGTCATGCGACAAGGTTATTATTGGCCACAGATGGTTAACCAAGCAGTTGAGTTGTCAAGGTTACTCTAAGGTGCCCCGGTTTCCTCCTAGCGAGCTAACCACTATCTCAAGCCCCTGGCCAATCGACGTATATGGGATAGATTCAATCAAACTCTTACCAATCTCCAAAGGAGGAGCTAAGTATGTCGTAGTAGCCATCGACAACTTTACCAAATGGGTGGAAGCAAAACCCCTTCCGACAATCACGTCTAAAAAGGTGTTAAGATTCGTAATAAAGAATATTGTTACCTGTTTTGGAATCCCTTACAAAATCATATCAAATAATGGAACACAATTCGAGAGCGAAGAATTCACTTGGTTTTGTGAGAAAATAGAATCATTGAAAGTTTTTCCTCGGTGGCTTATCCAAAGGCTATTGGAGTTGTGGAAGCTGCCAACAAAACCATAAAGACAATTCTTAAAAAACGCCTAAACCAAGCCAAAGGAAATTGGGCCAAAAAGTTGCCTTTAGTGCTTTTGGCGTATAGAACTTCTGCCAAAATAGCAACGGGAGACATCCCTTTTTCGTTGACATATGGATGCGAAGCAATGCTTCCGGTTGAGGTCGAAATCCCATCGTATAGAAGGATAACATATACATTTAATCCCAACCAGGAGTTAAGAAAGTAATCCCTAGACTTAATATAGGGATTAAGAGATGAGGCTGCAATCAGAACAACTGAATATCAGAGAAGGATTACGAAATACTGCATTACAAAGTTCAGGACGAGGACCTTCGCAAAAGGAGAGTTAGTTTTGCAAAGAGTGATGGCTAAGACAAAGAACCGAGCGAATGGCCCTCTCGGCCCAAATTGGGAAGGACCCTTGATCATCCATTAAGAAGTTATGCCCAGAACATATCGACTGTGCAAACCTAATGGTGAACTAGTTCCGAGAACATGGAACTTGGAAGATTTAAGACCATACTTCTCAACAATAAAGGAATTAGGAAAAAGGCTTTCCTCCAGAGATGATCACGTAACCAAGGGCACGGAAACCCTTTAAGTAGCTTAAAAGAGACCCAAAAGGGGTCAAGCTGAAAAACGGATCAAATCTCTAGTCATCATCAAAAATTGGTCAGTACGAGGCATCCTCAGACGGGGGATGATATATTAGTCTTTCTTCATGCCCAAATCAGAGGGGTATAGGTTAAAGCATTAAAAGCTTAAGCCTCTATTTCACACTAGAAATGATCGTGGCGGTGCATCTAAAAATCAGCATGCCCAGCCTCTGCTCGTAGAAGAGTACGCACTGCCTCTGCTAGAACTAAGCACATTCTACCTCTGCTCACAGAAGAGTACGTCCTACCTCTGCTTATGTTCCGCGTTACCCGTAGAAGGGAATGCAAACCCCTATAATTGCCTACGATGGTCAGGATAGGGCACCCCTAGGAGGGGGTGGCGTGTAAGCCTCTATTAGTACCAACAATGGTCAGTATAGAGCATCAAAAGAGTAAATCTTAGTTTTGTGTCTACAATGGCCCCGTCTAAGTTTCTAAGACCTTATCATCACCTACGATGGTCAGGATAAGGCACCTCCTTAGGGGAGGTCGGGTAAGTCCTTGGGCCCTGATTGGGGATAAGCTAGCCAAGCGCACCGGATGCACAGTCCTAGAGAGTGGCCAACAAAGCACATACATCCTCTGCTTTGACATCAAAAGCCCAAGGAGTGGCTTAGGAAGCACATACAACCTCTGTTTCACAAATCAAATTCAAGAGGGATGCCAAAACATTAATGCCGGAAGGGGTTTTCGGTCTTCAATCTTTTATACCCGAATCTGGGTTGATTCAGCTCTTCACAAGTGTCGTAAGGGGTTACGGTCTTTAGCCTTTTAATGGCTCTTCACAAATGCCGGAAGGGGATTCCGGTCTTCAATCTTTTAATACCCGAATATGGGTTGATTTGGCTCTTCACAAATGCCGGAAAAGGTTTTCCGGTTTTTAATCTTTTAATACCCGAATTTGGGTTGATTCGGCTCTTAACAAATGCCGGAAGGGGTTTCCGATCTTCAATCTTTTAATACCTAGATCTAGATTGATTTGGCTCTTCACAAATACCGGAAGGTCCGGTCTTTAATCTTTTAATACCTGAATTTGGGTTGATTCGGCTCTTCACAAATCTCGGAAAGGGTTTCCAGTCTTCAATCTTTTAATACCCGAATCTGGGTTAATTCGGCTGTTCACAAATGCCGGAAGGGGTTTCCGGTCTTCAATGTTTTAATATCTGAATTTGGGTTAATTCGGTCCTTCACCATTGCCGGAAGGATTTCCAGTCTTCGATCTTTTAATACTCAGATATGGGTTGATTCGGCTCTTCACAAATGCCGGAAGGGGTTTCCGGTCTTCAATCTTTAATGCCTAAATCTGTGTTGATTCGGATCTCCATTAATGTCGGAAGGGGTTTCCGGTCTTCTATCTATATTAATTATCCGAATAAGGGTTGGTGTGAAACTTATATTAATGTCGAAAAGGGTTTTCGGTCTTCTATCTATATTAATACCCGAATCTGGGTTGATTCAGTTCTTCACAAATACCGGAAGGAGATTTCTGGTCTTCAATCTTCAGGTTATCCAAGTAAGAGTTGGTTTAAAGATACTATCATTGAAGGAAACAGACTGTTGGCTCTCAATCCTTAACGAACAAGAAAGAGCTAGCCCGAAAGTAGTGCCTTGTAGGTTTCATGATGCAATCCAGTGTTAAGAAATAACTCACAAATGAATAGAAGAGAATCTAGAAAGAAAAGTTTGACTTGGTAAGTCAAACACACCCCTTCGCTAGGGGGCAAATGTTACTACCAAAATTAACCCCTAACATAGGCTGACAGTGAAGGGGTATCAGATAAACATAAGCACAAAAGAATCTTCCGAAAGCCAAAAGCCGAATAATAGAAAGAAGCAAAAGCATGAAAGAATGATCAAAGAGTAGCATAAACCGGCACCTCCTAGGAAGAAAGGAGTTCAAAGTCTATGGAATGCCAGTGAATCCGACAGGGTCTATCTAACAGGGTCTACCCGGCAGGAAGTTCTGTAGCGAAAGGTCACCTAAGTTAGAAACCAAGAAAGAGGCAATAGCTACGCCAACCGAAACCCAGAAAGACGGAAGGGCTATCAGTATTAACCTGTTTAATACTGATACATCATGGGATAAATACATTAAGAGTATCAAGTCAATGGTGCATAAAGATTATCCAGAACCAGCTTCCGAAACATCTACTGCATAAACACTGAAAAGTCACACTGATAGACGACAGGAAGCTCACCTGGAGTTACCTTCTGGAATACTAGGCTATACCCGAAGATCTCATCGGAAGGCGAACCGGAATCCTAGGGAGGATACATGCTATCCGTACTAAACCACTTAGTACAGATACCAACAGTGGTTCTGAACCGGCAACTATCTACGTACATCTTGAGGACAAGCTCCTCTAAGTATTTATGAGAAAACCGGGAGTCTACATCTAAAAGCATATATCCGAAAGAATGCAAAACGAAGTTCAAAGACCTTCTGGAAAAAGCTACTATATCAGTGAGCCCATATCCCTCTCACAGAAAAGCTGTAATCCACACCATAAAGCGGCCAGGAGGTAAAACAACTGAAATCAAGGAGAAAAGCAGCCGAGAAAGGCATCCGCGGGATCAATAGCCCAACAACAGAAGGGTCCCTGATTTCTCTATAAATAAGACCCCAGGGATCACATTTGTATGGGGGCTTTTCCATTTTCCTCAATCTTGTTCTTTCCTCTTTAAGAAGTAAATCCTAAATTCCCAAATCTGACTGGGGATTTCTTCAAATCTTGTAATACATCTACAATTTGAATGAAGAATTCCGAGGATTAAACATCTTGCGATTTGATAATCTTGTTATGCCATTATGATGATACAGGGAGTTAACACTAACCTTTCGTATGAGATAGTTGATCATAACACCTTCGTGAAAGAGAAAGGGCTTCATAGAAATTTGAAGTCCTTCTCTTTCTATCTTGAGGGTTTGCAACATTGATCAATGCTCTCATAATGAGCTTAATGCTTCCTAACCTTGGAAAGGAGGTTATCTGCAGATTTATAACTAGATCTCTGACGCAACCAAGGCCCTTCGGGCCGGTTCGACGCGAAAGAATCATCTGAGTTAATAAGCATTGCGACGCCCTTTTCTCCTGAATATGGAGTAGCATTAGCCTGTTTTCTTCTTATCACAATACATACCCTTACATTCGTGATCTAGGGAGTAACTTATTTTGTAAGACCTTAGTTGTGCCAAACTAAGTAAACCTTCTTCACGTCATTTCAGAACACCGCTGTACTTTAAGCATGGTATTCATCCCTTAAGGGAAGAATAACTAATATCAGAACCAGGATTTCGATGCTTAAGGTAAAGTAGATTTAGCCAAGCAACACTGGTCTTTGAATATCCTTCAGTAACCCTAGATCACGACTGCATCAAATTTCTTGAACACATGTCCTATATAACTTACTCTGGGTGTTGACGGAAAATAACGTTAACAACTGCCTCTATGTACATACATATATTCATGTATGTATATATGTATGAGTTGCTAAAATTATAGCTGGTGCCATATTGATTCACATTGTCTTGCTACTGTGTAAATTCCAATTGTCATACTGTATAGCCATTTCACATGAGTTTGTACCTTTGCATTCTGGTCCACTTGCTACATGCCATGTTTATGAGTCTTACTGGATGTCCTCATTCGCTTGTGTTGATGCTGCTGCGTGTATTGTTAATCTTGTGCATGGTTCTGATCTTCTCGAATCATTTGTATACTTGAACTGTAGCTTTGTGGCATTGTGGTATTGAAACTATCCTTATCCATTTCTTGAGTCTTATCCCTGTTGACTATGACGAATCATGTTGGCTTGACTTGTCTATGCTTATTCACTTGCCTGCATTGGAGACTACCATGTATGTATTTGTATATATACATATATGCATATACATACATATGAGTGTGTGTGTGTGTGTAGCTCTTCATTGTTGTTGCATTGTTGTTTTGTGCATTCTGGAATGACCATGCTGTCGCAACCTTTCATTGTTATTTACTGTATGCACTGCCTTGTTTAAATTGGGCTATCTTGAACACTGATGCAATTTTTGGATCTGAATTTGCTGGTGGTATTTGAGAGATGTCCTGTTCATGTTCTCCATGAATTCATGCAAGTTATCGTATGCTCTATGTATACATACATATTGTATACGTACATATATATGTGTGTGTGTTTGTGTGTGTGTGTGTGTGTGTGTGTATAAGTGTTGCTTCATATGTGCTATGTCACTTGCATTGAATTTCTTGGTTCATGTCTACTTACCTATGGTTGATCAAATTGCCCCTGCACAAAATATATATGTATATACATACACTTGTATGTGTATACATGTACTGTTTATGTGCATAATATATATGTGTGTGTGAGAGAGAGAGAGAGTGAGTGAGTGAAAGAGAGAGCACCAGAGACAATGTCTACCTTGTGGTATTAATAGTGAATCACGGCGAATATCACAAGCAATCTAAACACAGATGGATATATATATATATATATATATATATATATATATATATATATATCAGACCAAATCAAGAAATATGATGAGAAACACACCAAAATTCGGAGGCAAATAAATTTTAAAATAAAATTATATTTGCTAGAATTATTTTTGTTCCAATTTACTGTGTGCGTTTCTGTGACATGTATGCAGGTGAGTGGACTAACTAAGAAGTAGACAGAAGAAAAGTGTGTCAGAGTGTGTGTCAATGTATGCATAATAGAAAGAGTGAATGTAAATGAGTGAAAGAGTGAAATGTAACTAAGTCTATAAATGAAATGTAGCTGATCGACTGATTATTGTAGTGAGGAATTGATGTAACAAATGAAACTGGAATTTAATGCATTGTATTACAGTGAGATGTACAAATAGTGGAGTTGTCAGATTGTACTATTAAAATGTTGAAATAAAATATTATATTTCAACAAACTACTATTTGAATATTTAAATTCTTGTGCAATAGTATTCTATTCAAATATAAATATTTATTTTTGTTTGTGATGTAGTAGAATAGTACAATTGCAAACACAGTTAATATATATATATGTGTATGTGTGTGTGTGTGTGTGTGTGTGTGTGTGTTTATCATCATCAAACAAAAATTATATAATTGTTATATACAACAATCTCCCCCTTTTGATGATGACAAACGTATAATAAGATTTTGAATACAATAAATGTGTTTTACAGTGAAGTGTAGAAGTCCCCCTATATGTATACACCCGCTAAAATAGAACTCCCCCTAGATATGTTCATGAGTGAAAACAAAAACAATAATTAAAACTTCAGTATTAAAACATTCTAGGAATATTCACTCATCGATCAAAATCTTAACCGTTCTCTCTCCTTTGTTATCATCAAAAGGATATAGAAATTAAAATAGTGATGAAATATAGGCTAGAAATATAAAATCAGCTCAAGAGAGAGAATGTTCATCATAAATCTCATTCAATCAAACAAAAATATGACATTCTAAGAACTAGAAGCAAATTTCACATTCTAGAATGATGGATTTACAATGAATTTTATAAAAATGGAGAGAGTTTTAAAGCATATGAATTCCAATTATTTTCAAAAAAATAAAAATGAGCATAAAATAGTGATGAATTAGGACAGCGATTATAAATTCAAACTAAGTGACAAAATCAAATAATCTCAAATCCCAGTGACTATCAATAAAAAAAATCATAATATATCCTAACATATTAACACATTCCACAAGTTAGAAAATGGATTGATAGGCTAGTTTTTACACATCAAGGAAGATTTCATTTTTTTTCTTTTCTCACTACAAGAAAATGTGTATTCAGCTAAATATATCAGTTGCGTTTGCGATGCAAATGCGGCTGTTATTATTTTTTCACACGCCTCATTTTAGTGTATTCGGTCCCGCCGATTTTTCACTTGCCCGCTTAATACTAAAAATCTTGTTACGTTAACTCCATCTCCTTTCCTTGAGTCATTTCTTTTTACGTTCTGCCCTCATTTACAATTTTTCTTTGTTTTCTACTGTAACATATCCTCCCTCTCACTCTACTTCTCTCTCTTAACTCGCTTCCTTTTCCCTCAACCATCCGCTCTTCCTTCGGCCTGCTCTCATTCACTGGAATTTGTTCACAAGCCCTAATACTTTGCAGTTCAGAAATTGCATGGTAAGGTTTGTTTGATTAATCACTAAGCGATCTACTACTCCGATTTCTGCTGGCAGATTCTGTTTTGATTCATCACTTTCTGCTTCATTTTTGAGGTATGGTCTGTATGATTTATTATTCTTTTAGCTACTCTATAAACCTTGAACCTAGATTATTTTTTAATAGTAACTATAGTTTGTCTTTTGATTTAAGAAATTGATTAGCTTATTTTCAGTTTAAATTCAAATTTATTTTCCAGCTCAGTATGGTAAATCTATACTCCGTAAATCTGTATGAGTGCAAATGAAGCAATATATTTTGCTTCTTCGTTTTGTATCCACATTCTGTTGTCAGGTATTCATACATTTTCATTAAGGTATATTTAAGAACTTTTAAACTTAATAGATGTAGTAAGGATAAAGAAAGCAGCAGTATGAACCTTGTTACTACTGTGGCTTACTAACGTCTAATCTGTTTTATGGGATCTGTATGTCTGCTGTGCTTATTTTTAATTTTCTTATTTTACATTTTAAGTTTATTATTAACAATAATTATAGTTATAATAATTAATGATTTAATGTCGATATTAATTCATTTGGGCATCCTGTGTCTAAAACCGTTGATTTGATTAGGCCAACAGATAATTACAATTACAATTACAATTGTAATTTACAGCTCACATTTGGATAAGTTAACATTGGAATAATTTATCGGCTTTTGGAAAAACTGATAAGTAAACCCATTGTATCTTTGCATCCCATTTTCCTACACCTAACTAATTCAAAGTATGATTATTCCATTGGTTTAACAAAATATATTGACTAATTGACTTAGCTGTTAGATTAGTGATCAGTGGTAATGTATAGGGTATGTGTTACCAAATTTAGTCCATATTTGATTATTCTATTTGACAATTGGGTAGTTGTGAATTTATCACAATGAAAATAGGCTCTAGTAAAACAATACCAATATATTTCCTTGTGTTTATCAAAGTTGTAACCAAGCAATTCACTTGGGATTATAACTGCAAACTTCTTGTTGGGCTTCAAATCTATTGACGTGGCTGAAATTGAAATTTAGAGCTTCAAATTCTAATATAGAATCAAGTTTTTTCCAAATATATGTGATCTACATTGTCAATACAAGAAGTATAGACTATCAGGATAAATTACTCAGATCGCTAAGACACTAACACGCATAGGCACCAGCCATGTCATGCCCCATGCACAGTAGAATGCAAGCGTCATAGAAGCAACATATATTTCATAAGACAAGGAAATACCAATATATTTCCTTGTGTTTATCAAAGTGTTAACCAAGCACTTCACTTGGAACTATAACCGCAAACTTATTGTATGTAATCTTCTTGGGCTTGAAAGCTTTTAACGTGGCTGAAATTGAAATCTAGAGCTCCAAATTCTGATATAGAATCAAGCTTTTCCCAAATATATGTGATCTACATTGTCAATATAAGAATTATAGACTATCAGGATCAATTACTCAGATATCTGTCACTTCTTCCTTTTCTTATGGAATGTATGTTTCTTTTGTGACGTTTACATTCTCATTACTGTGCATAAGGCATGATGTGGCTGGTGCCTATGCACGTTAGTGTGTTAGCGATTTGCTTGTCTCATGCATAACTTTTGCGCAAGCTAGAATGGAATATTCACTTAGCACCTTTCTTAACCTAAACAGTACAAAAAATGTGTTGATAATATGAAATATAACAGTTTATTTCCTAGCAGTAAATGTTTTTATACCTTACATTATTTGTTTTAGAGCAAGGATCAAGAATACCCAATCCATTTTATCCTACTTGAAATACTACCGCCGTAAGTTGTAAGCATAAATTTATCAAAGGTATGGTAATATATGCAAAACAAAACGTGTAGAAATTGTAGTGAAGTTAGTGCCCACCTCTTCCTCCATTAATATGTCTTCTATGTTTTGCTAGAAATTCTCTGGTGGTAAATATAGCCTTAAGTTTCCATTACCTTAGCAGTAGATCGGTGAACTTTAAATGACATTAACTGTGGTTTGAATGTATGTCAGTTTGTAAACATACAACCTCTGTTTTTTATAACTTCTTATAAAAACATGTTATTGCCAGAGGACATCTCAGATGTGGAGATAGAAGAAATGGAAGAGTGGGCATTCACTACACTTCAACTTGCCACGGGAGAGAATGTTATTTCCGAAATTAGTGGTGAGACGACTGCTAAAGTTATTTGGAACAAGTTGGAGGAGTTGTATATGAAGAAATCACTCACAAATCGACTGATCTTATTGCAGACTTTCTTTACCTACAAGATGAAGGAAGGAACTTCGCTAAAGGCGCATTTAAATGTGTTTGATGATTTGATAATGAAGATGAAGGCAGTAGATTTGAAGATTGAGGAGCAGAAAGCGATGATATTGCTATGTTCATTGCCTGAGCGCTATACTGGGTTCTCAAACAGTTTGATCTATGGCCGAGATACATTGACTCTAAATGATGTCAAGACGGGTCTTCTTAGTGAGGAATTGCGAGATCAGATGAAGGAGCTGAGTGATGGTAGCAGTGGTGCTGGTAATGGTCAAGGTTTATTTGTAGAGAAAGAAAAGTCAAAGAAGAAGGGAAACCGGGGGCGCTTTAAGTCTAAGAAGACCGGTGGAAGAGGAAAGTCAAAGGAAAGAAATGGAAAGTGCTTTATATGTAAGAAACCTGGTCACTGGAAGAATGATTGTCCAGACAAGAGGAAGAAGGAAGTAGCATCTTCATCAGTTGCGGTGGAGAGAGATGTTGGTGAGGGAGACGTGGATGTTTTGTCGGCGGTAGCATTAGATGTTTCAGGCAACGATTGGGTACTTGATTTAGTTGCTTCATATCACATGACGCCTAATAGAAATTGTTTTTCTTCTTATGTTGAATGGGAAGGAAAATCAATTGTTATGGGAAATGGTGCAGTTTGCAAGTCTAAGGGCATTGGATTCGTGCAAATTCGGATGTTTGACAGAGAGGTTCGTACTCTCACTAATGTGCGCTATGTTATCGGGACTACGAAAGTCGCTTATCTCTTTGGGACAATTGGATTATTTAGGTTGTAAGATCACCATTGAGAGTGATAGCTTGAGGGTTTCAAAGGGTGTGCTTGTGATTATGAAGGGTGCTAAAACTCATGGTATCTATTTGCTTCAAGGAGTGACCGTGGAAGGTGAAACTTGTGTCAGTGTTGATAGTTCTTGTGGCTTAGATGCTACACGGCTGTGTCATTTGAGATTGGGTCATGTCTCGGAGAAGAGTATAGATGTTCTTCGTCGAAGGGAGATGATTGATGGTGAGAGTTTTAGCAAGTTGGAGTTTTGCGAGGAATGTGTCATGGGGAAGCAAACTAGAGTATCATTCGGTGAAGGAAAACATGATTCAAGAGGGATTCTTAAGTATGTGCACACGGATGTTTGGGGACCAGCGCCTGTAGCTTCTTTAGGAGGAGCAAGATATTATATTTCTTTCATTGATGATTTTTCTCGGAAGGTTTGGGTGTATGTAATGAAGGCCAAGTCAGAGGCATTTGCAAGATTCAAAGAATGAAAGGCTCTTGTTGAGAATGAGAGTGGAAAGACTTTGAAGGTTCTTAGGTCTGATAATGGCGTTGAATATGTTTCGGGAGAATTTCTGAATTTTTGCAAGCATCATGGTATTCGGAGGCATTTTACTACACCGAGAGATCCGCAATCTAACGGAATGGCGAAGAGAATGAAGCGAACTCTACTAGAGAAAGCTCGATGCTTGAGATTGACATCGGGTTTGTCTAAGGGATTTTGGGCCGAAGCTTTGTCAACCGCGGTGCATATTATTAATCGAATTCCGTGCTCATCTATTGATAACAGAATTCCGGAGGAAGTGTGGAAGGCGAAGAGCATTGACTTGAGTTATCTTCGTGTATTTGGCAGTCCTGTTTATGTGCATGATCCGGGAAATGATAAGCTCTCACCTAGAGCTTTCAAAGGGATTTTTCTTGGTTATATGGATGGTGTCAAAGGCTATCGGATTTGGAATCCGGAAACGAAGAAGGCTATGGTTTCTCGTCATGTTACTTTTGATGAGTCGGCTATGTTCAAGGAGAATGAAGGCTCGTCGGATGTTCTAGATTTGCTTCATGGTGAATCAAAGGAGAAGGAAGTTATTCCCACTTTCAGGCCTAGAAAGAGTAGAGTTGTTGGAGGTGCTTGCGAGGTGAATGCGGTTAATGTTACATCACATAGTCTATAAGATTTCTTTAGTAGTGTTGGTGATGTGCACGAGCCTAGAGAAGATTCAGTTCAAGGTGGAGCTGAAGAAAGACCGGGTGATGGCATTGCTACTCGGGTTGATCGTCGTGCTATAAGGCCACCCGAAAGATACGGTGATTGGAACTATCTTAGCTTTTGTGAGAATTTGGACTATGCTCTTCATATAGTCCAAGATGAGCCGATGGGCTTTGCTGATGTCATGGATTCAAGTGATAGCCCGAAATGGATTTGCGACATGGAGGAAGAGATGCAATTGTTGATGAAGAACCAGACTTGGGAGTTGGTTCCACTTCCTCAAGGAAACCGTGCTATTGGGTGCAAATGGATATATAAGGTGAAGGACGATGGAAGATACAAAGCTAGGCTAGTGGCTAAGGGGTTTACACAGAGGAAAGGAAAGGAGTATGATGAGATCTTCACACCGGTTGTGAGGCATACTTCTATCCGGATATTACTTGCATTAGTTGTTATTTACGACTTGGAGTTGGAGCAACTAGATGTGAAAACCGCCTTCTTGCATGGATACTTGGATGAAGATATCTACATGGAGCAACCAGAAGGGTTTGTTGTAGAAGGTAAGTCAGAACTAGTTTGCAAGTTGAAGAAATCACT
Source organism: Allium sativum (assembly GCA_030737875.1). Lineage (NCBI taxonomy): Eukaryota > Viridiplantae > Streptophyta > Magnoliopsida > Asparagales > Amaryllidaceae > Allium > Allium sativum. Next base: position 22,865,792 of record CM060912.1, on the reverse strand, counting down.
ATATGGTTTGAAGCAATCACCTAGGCAATGGTACAAGAGATTTGATCATTTCATGCGTGAAAGTGGCTTCCGTTGAAGCATCAAGGATGCTTGTGTTTACTTCAAGAGCTTAGGAAATGATTGTTGGGTGTATTTACTCTTTTATGTGGACGATATTCTCATTGCTTCTAAGGACAAGGCAGAAATCAACAAGTTGAAAGAAAAATTAAAGGCGGAGTTCGAAATGAAAGATCTTGGAGAAGCAAGGAAAATCTTGGGCATGGAAATTGAAAGAGATCAAAAGAGTTTTGAGTTGAGATTGACTCAAAAGGAGTACATTAAGAAAGTGCTTTACCAGTTTAGCATGGAGAATGCAAAGGCGTTAAATACACCTTTACCTTTGCGTATAAAGCTTTCGAGTAAGGGATCACCTATCGAGGGAAAAGACAAGGCTTATATGGAAAAGGTGCCATATGCTAGTGCAGTTGGAAGTTTGATGTATGCCATGGTGTATACAAGACCCGATATTGCAAATGTTGTCGGGGTGGTTAGTCGGTATATGGCTAATCCACGTAAATCGCATTGGGAAGCCGTGAAGGCCATATTGTGATACTTGAAAGGCACAACATCTCGTGGTCTTGTTTTTTGTGGTAGTGATGGATTGAGTTGCAAGTTAGTTGGTTATTGTGACTCGGACTACGCCGGTGATAGGGATTGGAGGAAATCAACTTCCGGGTATGTCTTCACACTTGGTGGTACGGCCATCAGTTGGAGATCAAGATTGCAAACCGTAGTTGTTTTATCCACTACGGAAGCGGAGTTGATAGCCGCTGTGGAAGCGGCAAAGGAGGCACTTTATTTGAAGCGACTATTGTGTGACTTGGGTTTCGAACATGAGAGTATCGATGTTCAATGTAATAGCCAAAGTGCTATACATTTGGCAGAGAATTTGGCATTTAGCTCACGAAGGAAGCATATTGAAGTGAGAGAGTCATTTCTAGTATCCATGGACGAAGACAAGCAAGTATGCCTTCGGAAAGTGCACACAAAGGATAACGCGATGAACATGTTCACTAAGGCATTGCCGATTGGAAAGTTTGAGCATTGCTCGAACTTAATTCGCTTGGGGAGATGCTAGGTGCCACGTGGTGGCACAGTTGAGAGAGAAACTTGGATGTAGAAGAGTATCAGTGAGAGGTTAGTGTTCTGTCTTCATGGTAAGTACTCGTTTTCACTCCCGAGTACATTGTCTTTTGGTGAGACTGGTTTAGGAGTTGGATGTTTCAACACTTCATTGACGAGTGGGGACCATGTCTGAACTCGTTAGTGAAGTATAATGGGCGGTGGCTATGCCGGAGTTCATTGGGGGAAACATTCAAGCTTTCTTGATTGAAGATAGAAGGAAATGCTTGGGTGCATTGAAGTTTGTGATGTAGATGGATATAGTATCGAGGTGGAGTGTTGAAGTATGCGATACTATGTGCTAGATTGAGGAGGATATTTCGGAATATTTCGAATATTTAGGATCTGGAGGATATTTTCAGATCTAGAGAATATTTAGGATCTGGAGGATATTTAGGATCTGGAGAATATTTCGGATATTTCGGATCTAGAGGAAATTTTGGGAATCTCCATATACTTCCATATGTCTATATAAGCTACATCGGATCCAAAAGAAGTAGGAACAACCAAATCAAGAGATTTGATCAAGGTTTATTCTAATTAGGGTTTAGGCAATCCTAATCTTCTTCAATTCCTTTCTCCACAAAATCAATTTTTTTCTAGTAAATTTGATCATTGTAATCAATCTCTTGTACTCTTCTATTGATATTAATAAAGGTTTCTCTCTCAAAATGGACGTACACTGACAAGACGTCGGTGGAACCACTATAAATTCCTTTGTGATTTAGTTTCTCGTTATTGCTCTATTATTTCCATTGTTTGGTGATTGTGATTGGCTTGGATAAGATTGAGATTGTTCGATTGGTTGTTTTTGCACTATTACCACGATCTCGTTTTCCGTGGCGTTGGGGATTTTTGGTTTAAGCGGTCTTGAATCAAAATTTCTCCACAACATGGTATCAGAGCTCCATGGTTCGAGGGGACTGGTATGCATAGCATGACCGAAGCATGACTCCAAAGGGCTTGAGCATGGGATGCTCGTCAAGGTGGAGATATAATGGTAAAAGCAGCATGACGCCACTGCTTATGAGAACTCGGGGTAGCAGCCTAGCCAACTATGAAGAGGACTCAAGGTGTAACGCTAAGGTGACTTGAGCAATGCTAGCCAAGGTGGAGATTGTTAGGTGTGACTCGCATTGGAATGGAGTGGGTGCGTGGATTGAACGGGAGAGTTGTCCCACATCGCAAGATATTAAGAAAGATCGTGGTATATATATGGTATTGGTGGCATGTAACAATGAGGATTCTTTTTGTTATAATAAGTGGTTACCAATACCAAATTATATGCTCGATGGGAGGCGATGGGGATGTTCAATTGGGACGCCGGCTTGAGAGACTTCGACCGTTGACTCCGATAGACACGGTTAAGCGCGTACGGTACGCAGGGAATGTCGAAACTCAACAAAACAGTCATGTACTAATTTGTGGCATGCAATACCATATAAAGTGTCACAAAAGGCATGTTAAAAAAAGTCGTAAGTAAGATGCAGATGTAATATGGTATTTTCATGTTAACATAGGATGATAATTGAACCAACTGAAATATAAAATGCAGCAAAAACTATTATGTTCACAACCGATGGTGCAGAAAACTGTGTATAAACAGATTTAATCAGTCTGTATATGATGTGAGCAACAATTATTATCCGTTGTTGTAATATATAGTTAAGATTTTTTTTTTGAAGTAAACATTGCTTAGCTACAGTGGTAAAATATTTATTTCACCAGACAATCCTATCATACTATGAACCGGCATCATGTTAGGCACATAGTCTTTACGCTGTTCTATTTTATATATTATTTTTTGATAGCTTTTAACACTTTTTGTATGAGCAGAATTGCATAAATTTACCAGGTTTGTTTGAAAATAAAATAAAAAATACAGTTCTGTATGTTATTTTCCCACACATGCAGTACCTGGAGTATTTGTTGACCGAGCACATAGTACATTGATCTATTTGAAATTTTCTCTAAGCATTTTATTGTACAAGCATTTTATGCTGTTCACATTGAACTAGAATCATCATTTTGGTGTTACATGTCCTTCATATAATTTTTCATATTTAGTTTGGTAATATCCTGTATTTTTAATTGCCTGGTTGTCTAAATTTAATGTCATGGAGTAATATTGTTTCTAATGCTTTTGTGGAAGATTGTGGCAACAATGGCTCAATTATGTTAACCAAGATATGACCAGCATCAACACTAATGGATATGGCTCACATAGTTATGAATCTTCCTTTCCAAGTGCTCCAAAGAGGCCTTCACCTATTGACATACTGATTTGATAGATGATGTGAAATCAGAGATCTCAAATATGGAAATAGAGCTTCATGACACTTTGGTGGAAGGTCGCGACTATATACTTTCCCTCAAGAAGTGTGGGAGAAAATGTATGGATGGTTTTTTGTTATTTTAATAAGATACATTTATTGTTAATGCTATATACAAGGCTTTGATGAAGTTCAAGCATTTGACATGTGTCAACTATGTGCATACAAACCTGTGCCAACTTACACTCGTACTTTGTTTTGTTACTTAAATCATAAAATTTGAGTGTGGGTGAGTTCAATTCATACTACTCAATTTTGGAATGCTCATTAGAATCTGAATTTCACTTGAATTTAGGTATGGTGGAGGTCTAATATTACCAAGCAAAGCTATTAACTCAGGTTTCTCACAGACTGATTTATCTATCATTGTCTATCCTTTACGGCTTCACTTACTTTTGATGCCAAACGGTGAAAGAGCAGTTGTAAGAATAAGCAAAAAGGTATGCTCTAATGACATCATTATTGTAGTGCAGTTTTCTTCCAGAAAGTAGCTTATAGCCTTATATACCTCAATGTATGCAAAATTTATATGTTTCCTGTCATCGATGAAATTTGTCTTGGGATTGGTCTGATTAAATGTCAAAATATTGTCTGATTAAATGAAATGTTCTCCTTGTGGTTTTATGTATACTAAATCACAACTGGAAGCGGGAATGGGTGCAAGGGATAACAAGAATCGGTGACTTATCATGGGATTTACTATGACTGCTACCCAAATTAGTATAAAATGTGATGTGATTACTAGGTAATGTTAAACTGGAATTCATCTCAAGCACAATGTCATCTTCTTTTTAGAAAACCAAAAATCATTTCCCCCAGGAATTTAATGCCAAATGGTACAAAATTTCCATAGCACACAAATCAAAACAGTCATAAATTGTATGAAGTAACAAAATCTTGCACAGCTGAAAACGAAGTTAGTACCCAGTTGGTGTGATAACATCATCGATCTTCAAATTCATTTTGACAACCAGCGTTGCTAGCATAATTTGTTGTTGCTTTCCTATTAACGTTTCAAAAACATTTTGCTATTGCATGTTGTTAGTCCCAATATAGTTACAGTTTATGCCCAAGAATTAATTGTTTTCCTTGATTTGCTAGGCTTTGACAACTGTAAGAGTGTCAATAGGCTGTAAACCGTTGTTTTCTGCAAGAGCTGTTGGAACAACAACTAATGCTTCAGCGAATGACCTAATAGCATATTGCTCAACTACAGGATGCTTATCTGCAGCAGCTTCGACAGTAATAGAGCATGAGATCTCAGCTGAGCCGCCATCACTATCGAGTTATCGCGGATTAGATTTCTTGCCATATAGTGCATCATGTGTACTTCTTTTTATTTCCTCTATCATCATTTTATTGCCACCATGAATAAATATTGTCACCACCCTTGAATTCGCACACTGTTCGATATAAAGCATCTGATCTTTTGTGGTCCCAAATGTTTTTTCCCTAACTAGACCAGCTTTTCTAAGTTTCTTAAGGGTTAATTCTTATCCATCCCCTTCAGCCCTAGGGAAGTCCTCAAGATCCTTGCAACTGCCACTCCTGACTTATATTGGATTTCTGAGCTTTGAGACCGCGGCCTCATCTTCTGATCTTGCACATTATGTGGACAGGTATGTGCAATATCCCATGATCAGTGGCATGGTCGAGTTTAAAATGATAATGTTCAGAGGACGTTTTGGTGAACTTAAATTTTCTTCTCACTTGCACCTAATTTGAGATCATGATTCTCATTATGTTTACTTTCTGCATTTTTGTTTGCTTTCAGTTATAAGGCACCAAAACATGCTAGCACAGGCCTTTTGAATGAAAAAAGTGACTTATACATCTTGGTGTTGTATCATTTGAAGCAACTACTGGTAGAGATCCTGTAGCTATCTTCGAATTGGGTATGTGATTGAGAACAAAAGTCAATTAGTGTATTAGTTGTATAGCAAGCATATTGAATTACAATCATAATGCTCTGCTTGGCTAGTGACATTTTTGTTGCCTGTTTCTAATCTTTAAAAGTGTTCTTTGAAAAATTTCTAACTTCATATTTTAGATTTTTGTACTGAATATAAACAATTAATTTTAGGAAAATAGGTTGTTTTGGATGCTTTGTAAATTATCAAGAACACCAATCAATGAAAACAAAATTCCGCAAAGCCAGTTCCAGGCTAATAGAGATTAAATCCTCATTTGATAACCAAATCTTACTCAAGTATGGATTTTGTTTGCGAGTTAAAAGAATGAAAGAGGATTTCAGTCTTAAATTCATGCCACTAGGAAACAATAATAACCAAAGCTTTGCAATTATTGAAGAAAGCTAATGCCAGAGAGCTGAAACAATATTGAATAACACAATTCATGCATATATTAAGAGATGCAAAAACCTTTGTTTTTGCAATATACTATCGTGCTTTGAAGAGTGTTCACAACGAATCAGTGCAGTATATCATCCTTGGATAAAATTAATGCATTTCACTATTTTTTTGCTAATTAATGTTTTTTTTTAATGATAACATATTACCTCCTAAGCAGATGTATAAGAGAAATTAAGAGTGCTTCATACTCTTTTTGCTGTTGTGGGCTATAGGGCGCATATGTAGTCAAGTGCAACATGATTACTTTATGCTGGTCTTTTGTGTAGATTGGTTAAAACAATAAAAACGCGGATGGTTTGTTACCCATTTATACATAAGCAATTGTGAATATTATTTATGGAATGACTACATAACATTAATTGTTACAGGAAAATATATTTATTTCTCCTTTCTATTCAAATTTTGGTCAAACAAACAGCGCTCTATATGAGGAAATAGGAATATGGTCCAGGTACTGGTTACCTTCTATTTCCTGTTTCATGGGTGAAACGTTATCGGGTTCTTAACTGCTTGTTAATTCAACCATTTCTGCAATCTAGTGCAAATAAACATTGCCTGCTTAATCAACCCAGTCAGTATAGCACTAGATTACACACGTACAGATTATATAAAGCATCCATTAAGAAACAAATAAAGGAGGTATAGCAGGGAAGAAAACATTTCATATCCATATTGAAAACTCTGTATATACATTCAAATATGGTTGGTTTCATGAAGTAAACACATGACTGCTCAATATTTTATTAATAATATATATTGGTTTTACTATTATACATGTTGCTTTCGGTGATCAGTTCATTATAATGTTGGTTTCACACTTAACCACACATCACTCCTTAATTATAGCATGACCGTTGCTCCTTAATTTAAGATCTTTATTTAGCATGTGAACATTGGGTCTTTACAGGAAAGTCCCTTAATTATAGCATGACTGTTGCTCCTTAAATTTAGCATCCAAACGTTAGGCAATCTATTATATATTCTCTTGCTTTGTATTTCTTTCTTGTATGAGAAAAGTTACAATTAATAATACATATTTCTACTGCATCTCTCCTCCTTATCTCCATTACTTTTCTTTATACTTTCATTTTGGTATCAGAGCACCACCGCCGAAAGGCTTAAACACTGAACTGAAAGTCCTTTTTCTCCATTGTCTGTCGAACCATTATTTTCTTCAGGTTTTCAGCTGTAGTTCCCTACCTCGCAGACGTTCTCAACAACCATGACAAATAACAACGAAGCCACCTCCAATGTCTCTGGTAGCATGGGCCATGATGCTCCACCAAACTGGCACAACCTAATCAAACCAAAAAGCCAAGTTATTACCACATCTCTGGATGAAGATAATTACATATTGTGGAAATATCAAATTGAAATCGCACTCAAAGGATACGGTTTACAAGATTACATAAAAGGTACGCTATTTATTCCGCCAATTATGATGACTGGTCAAGGGGGAAACACCAAACCAAACCCCGACTATACCAGTTTCCAAAAACAAGACAGTTTGCTATCGTCATGGCTCCTATCATCTATTAGTCTGAATCTACTGTCACAAATCGTGGGGTGCAATTCATCATATGAAATATGGACCACTATAGAGCAGATTTTCAGCTCACAGTCAACCGCACGTGTGATGCAATACAGAAGAGAAATACAAAACTTAAGGAAAGAGGACTTGAGCATGAAAGAATACTTAAGCAAGATAAAAAAATTATGTGACAAACTGAATGTAGTAGGACACAAAATAAGTGACAATGAACAAATTTTGTTCATTACCGGTGGATTAGACAAAGAGTACGAGTCATTAGTTACGGTTATTGCGACTCAACAAACATTACCTGACTTACAGTTCGTCAGATCTGCACTCCTCGCTCATGAAGGGAGAATAGACCAAAGGAAAGCTATACAAGGTGATTTCTCTACAAATTATGTTGCATCTAAAAACAAGCAAATTCAAAGGAATAGTAATTCAAATAAACAAGAAGGCCCGTATCAGAGGGGATACCAACCCCAGAGGGCATATCAACCACAGAGAGGTCGTGGACGAGGCAGATGGAACAACAACAACATGGTGAAGTGCCAAATTTGTCAAAAAATTGGACACATGGTGAACCGCTGCTATTTCAGATATAATAGCGATCACAGTAGACCGCAAACAGACCAAAACAGCCAAACACCAAGAGCAAACATGGCTGCCATGGACAATCATAACAAAAGCACTATTGTGGACAAAGGCAAAGGTCAGACCAGCAATGAAGACATGATTGATGAGGAGGAACTGGACGAGTGGTATCCAGACTCTGGAGCCACACACCATGTCACAAATAGGCTTCAGAACTTAAACATTGGAAGCAAAAGCTATACAGGTATGAAATCACTACACATGGGTAACGGCAACACTGCCAACATCACACACATAGGTAAAGGTACCATGCAGGGAAAAAGGAAACTTATGCTAAACAATTTACTTAGAGTTCCCACTATTAACAAAAATTTATTAAGTGTTTCTAAGTTTGCTAAAGATAATAATGTTTTCTTTGAATTTCACCCCAAGTTTTGCCTAGTCAAAGACCTCCTAAGTCGAGAAATATTACTACAAGGTGACCTTCATGATGGCCTATATAAATTTGGCAACTTGAAGACTGAGAACGCTTTGAATAAAAAAATATGGTGCAACAACGTAGACATCAGCAGCGGTAGCAATTATGATTACCTTAATAATAGGAATAATGTAGTTGATTCATGGCATATGAAAATTGGTCATCCCAGTTTGGAAACTGTTAGAAATGTTTTAAATAATAATGGCATTTATTTTGAAAATGTACCTGTAAAACACACTTGCACACACTACCAACTTGGCAAAAGTCACAAACTTCCTTTTAGTAAGTCTGAAACCATGTACAACAACCCCCTGGAGCTTGTCGCAGCTGATCTGTGGGGACCAGCACCACTAAACTCATACCAAGGACACAGGTACTATTTATCCCTCGTTGATGCTTATTCAAGATACACGTGGATATACATGCTAAAAACAAATCAGAAACATGCAATACAATAATTCAGTTTATAACTTTTATTGAAAAACAGACCAATTGCAATGTAAAAGCTATACAAACAGATGGTGGGGGTGAGTTCAAACCACTCACAAAATTCTTCATCCAAAAGGGGATAAAACATAGGCTAACCTTCCCCCACACATCTGAACAAAATGGTTTGGTCGAAAGAAAGCACAGACACATAGTTGAAACTGGTTTAACATTGCTATCACAAGGGGCATTACCAATGAAATATTGGAATGAAGCATTCAACACTTCTGTGTATCTCATAAATAAATTACCTACAAAAGTGTTGAACAATAGAACTCCGCATGAAATGATATTCAATGAAAAAACAGACTATAAAATATTGAAGAACTTTGGGTGCCTATGCTTTCCATGCCTAAGGGACTACAACACGCACAAACTTAGCATGAGATCATGCCCATGCATTTTTATTGGTTACCCACAAAATCAAAAGGGCTATAAATGCTTGGCCAAAAATGGAAAAATTTATATATCAAGGCATGTCATATTTGATGAAAATGTCTTTCCATATGTAGATAAACAAGCTACAAAGGAAGAGTGCAGACAAGATCATGGAATCAAAGTTATCAATATGCCACCACTGATGGAGCAAGAGACAAACAGCAACAACAACAAAGTGGGACATGACACATGCAACATACACATACAAGCAATACTCAAACAAACGCAGACGATGGTAACAATGAAGAAACTTACAGCAATCAGCAAGAACATGAAAGCAAGGAAAGCAACAGTGACAGAATCAACGCAGACAATCAACCTCAAGCACAAGAAACACAAACCGGACATCATATGGTGACTAGATCAAAACATGGGATTTTCAAACCCAAGGTATATAATCTATCATTGAATGAGGTTGAACCAGGAAATTATAGTGAAGAAGCCAAATCTGAAAAGTGGAAACAAGCTATGAATGACGAATACGAGGCATTAATGAAAAATAAAACTTGGAGTTTGGTTGCACCACCCACTCACAAGAACATCATAGGATGCAGATGGACATACAAAATAAAAAGGAAGGCAGATGGGACCACAGACAAATATAAGGCCAGACTCGTCGCTAAAGGATACGCTCAACAGTTTGGATTCGATTTTAACGAGACTTTTTCACCAGTCATAAAACCCACAATAATTAGAATCATCATGACTATAGCTTTGTGTAAAAAATGGAATATCAAGCAATTAGACGTGAATAATGCTTTCCTAAACGGCGAGTTAACTGAAGAAGTCTATATGCAACAACCAGAGGGATATGAGGTTAACAATGGCGATAAACATTTAGTATGCAAGCTGCACAAAGCTATATACGGCCTCAAACAAGCATCGAGGGCATGGTATGAAAAGTTAAAGCTAACCCTATCTAGAATTGGTTTCTCACAAATAAAATCCGACAACTCCCTATACATGAAAAAGGATAATGAAAATGTCGTATACATCCTTGTATACGTGGATGACATGCTAATAACAGGGAATGACACACAAGAAATCAACAGGATCATAAAAGTTCTCGACCAAAGCTTTGCCATCAAAGATCTTGGCGAATTAAATTATTTCTTAGGGATTCAAATCAAAAGAAATGAAAATGAAATGTTCCTATCTCAACAGAGTTATATTGCTGAAATTTTACAAAGGGCCAACATGCATCAAGCTAAATCTCTACCAACACCAATGACCAGCAGTTCACGCCTATCTAAATTTAAAGGTGAAGCCATTAATAATGCTACTCAATACAGAAGTATAATTGGAGCATTACAATATGCAACAATTACACGACCAGACATATGCTATAGCGTTAACAAACTAAGCCAATACATGCAAAATCTGTTATCTGAACATTGGATATCCGTCAAGAGGTTGTTGAGATACCTGCAAGGAACTAGACACCATGGAATAACAATAACTGCCGATAAAGAAATGAGCTTACAAGGATTCAGTGACGCAGACTGGGCTAATGACATTGATGACAGAAGGTCCATATCGGGATACTGCGTGTTTCTTGGCACAAATCTTGTCTCATGGTGCACCAAGAAGCAGACAACCACATCGAGGTCAAGCACTGAAGCGGAGTACCGTGCTCTTGCTAGCGCCACCGCTGAAATCTCGTGGATTGAGTCACTATTACATGAATTAGGTTGCACTCCTAAAAGAAAATCAGTCATCTGGTGCGACAATAGAGGGACAGTATCATTGTCTCTCAATCCAACTCAGCACTCAAGATCAAAACACCTCGAGATAGACCTATTTCATACGAGAACGAACCCAAAATGGAAAGTTAATGGTATGCCACATCCCAGCATATTATCAAAGAGCTGATGTGCTTACAAAGCCGCTATCGACAAAGAATTTTGTAAGACTAAAGGAGGAATTAAAAGTGAGCGACGGGGGCGGAATGAAGAAGACAGAAAAAACCTAGTTTTGTTTGAGGGAGCTAATGTTGGTTTCACACTTAACCACACATCACTCCTTAATTATAGCATGACCGTTGCTCCTTAATTTAAGCTCTTTATTTAGCATGTGAACATTGGGTCTTTACAGGAAAGTCCCTTAATTATAGCATGATCGTTGCTCCTTAAATTTAGCATCCAAACGTTAGGCAATCTATTATATATTCTCTTGCTTTGTATTTCTTTCTTGTATGAGAAAAGTTACAATTAATAATACATATTTCTACTGCATCTCTCCTCCTTATCTCCATTACTTTTCTTTATACTTTCATTTCATTATTATATAGAATTTCCCCATTTTGAATGCTTCGCTTTTTACTCCACCCTAGATTGAACTTCTATTTTATCACATAGCCAATGTGGCTTAAGCTTTGGAGAGTGTTTATTAGTTAGTTTGGGTTGATTTTTCACCAGCCAAGTATTGGCTGTAATTAGGTCACTTACCAATCCTCAAGCTTATCGTCTCTTTAGTTGACCTGTTTATAGCCAACATCATGTGCCTGTATGATTATGATAGTGTAATGAACAAATGATAGTGATGGTTTTTTGTACTCAACCTTATGGGTGATGGCAAAGACTTCTGATTTCTGATGCATGACAAGTTTATAAGTCCATTGGCTGGTTTGTATGCTGAAGTATTTTTCGTAGTTTGAATTTTATATTGTACACCATAAAGAACTTAGAAGTTTTCTTTGTTCATGTTCTCTATAGTAATTTGATGTGGTATTCATGATGGGTGAGTTAGCTTTGGCATTTGGTGAATTGCTTCGGAAGTTACGGGCTTCAGGTCGGAAGTTGTGGGCTTCAGGATTGATGTCTGTGTCACCTAAGTCACTCAAAACAAAATTTTCTCGCTTTACACCTTAGTTTAGTGGATATAATCAACATGATTCCTAGGTTGACTAAAAAAACATTTCGTACCTCTGGCCTAGATTTCCATGATGTTAACTTATATAATTATTAGTTGTTATTTTAGGAGCTGTTGGCATTTCTAGATGGACGTTATGAAGATTTAAGCCAAGTGAAGCATAAACCTCACACAAATACAAAAGATGCGGATGGGTGTCTTGATGAAGAAGTTGATGAGTATGGGCCAATCACATTGCTCGAAATGATTCTATTATCATTGATGTGTGTCAGGTGAGTTTTTGACGTGAAATATTAGAATAACAGGTCGTAAATTTTTGCTACCCAGGAAATATGTACATTCTTGGAGCTATAATGATGGAATGCAAATTTAGCACCAGTCGTTTTATGGTAACATATGTTGCATGCTTTATTACACACTGATTATACGTACTTGTTTTGTTTTGAATTTTGAATCTGCAGTCTTAAAAATTAAAGCAACCATTACTTTTTTACTTGTTTCCTTAACATTGTGAATTCATATTTGAATTCATATTTTGAATTTTATGCCTAATTTCTTAGAATGTCGTACCATTTACTGCTAACCAATTTAACAGTATATTGGTGTTACTATATAAATAATAATATATGTAATTTTTCTTTCATATACAATCATTCATATGTAGTTTCAAATAAATAAAAAAACTACAACAAAATAAATTCTTTCATTAGCTACGTAGTAAAATTCGGGTTTTCACCGTGATGCGGTTATGCTACTTCGCTTACACAGCAGTATTCCTTAATAATACATTGAAATTAGTTGTCCATCTAATAAATTATTCATGGTTGAGTTCTACTATATTGTTTATGTGCTTGTCTTAATAATAACCAATTAATCTTGTCTATAGGTAATTAACTTTTTTGGAGTGAAGACCATCAGCAGTAATGGACATGGCTTTAATTGTTGTATGTATTATGGTATTTGTTAGTACTTATTATGTAAATATGTTTCCGAATGCTTGTGATACATGAATTTGCTGATTTTGTCAAATAACTATTACCTAAATGATTTTGGAAAATATTTATGTGTGCTCAATTATTTAAATATGATAATTATATAATTGATTGATTGTTGGTTTTAATTAGACGTTTACATGATTGTTGCTGATTTAAATGACTATTATGTAAATAGTTACTTGAAATAATAAAGCCACTAACTGTATACAGTAGCATTTAAAACATGTTACAAAATAATCAATATCTTTTAGTAATCATTTAGAAACGCTACAGAAACAAATGTAACTCTACAGAAGCAAAAAAGCAAATATATAGACCTTCAGCAGCGTTTGAAAAACGCAACTATGTTAGCATATGAATATCTAGTGGCAAAAAATAAATGCAACGAAAAGTTTTTAGTTGCATAAAGTAAACGCTACAGAAAAGCAAAAAGTGACTCATGTACCGATCTTCAGTAGCGTTTACAAAACGCAACTAGGCTAATCATATGGCAGCATTTATCACAACGCAACCAAAAAAAGGACTTTTAGTTGTGTGACGTGTAGTAGCATTTATTAAAACGCTACTAAAAGCTTTGGTAGCGTTTTTCAAATGCTTCCAAAGGTCTTTTCTGTTTTATTGTCTTTTTAAGAGCACACTAACCACGCATAACCAGATCTTGGATTTTTAAATGGGATCAGTCGCAACTTAAATTATAAGTAATCTCATAACCATGCATGACAATATCTTGGATTTTTAAATGAGGTTAGAGAAACAATTATTATATACAAAATATCTTTAGTATACAAAACCAAAATGGATGATAGAAATATGCCAAGTACAGAGATGGTTATGAAATAAATTTCTAATTTAATCATATTATTAAATGTGCTCAACAGTACTAGGATTTTTGAAAATTTTCCAATTATCTCTCATTCTGGAAAATAATATAATCACAATTCCATCACAAATTTTGACATTGAATATTTAAGATGATTTAAAAAAATGAACTCTACCCATTAATATAAAATCACGACGGATAACAGAATGATGGTAGAAAAGGAAGATGTTCGTGAAATAAGTACCAATTCAAAGATATTATAAAAAATGTTCAATCATCATGAAAATTTAAATAATATTTGCTCTTATTATAAAGTATATTGTAGTCACAACTCATCAAAATTTCAAAAATCTAATAATAATTTTGATGAAATCTAAATATAGTTCAATCTGGTTATTGATTTCAATTTCTGAATAAATAATCAATAAATAATTTTAAAATTGAAAATATCAATTACAAGAGAGATTCTGAAGGAGCTACAAGTTGAGAAATCAGTTCAAAAAGGAATCAGACAATTGAATGAGAAAAAATTTCAAGACTTCTAAACAATGATACCACTTGGAGCTCCTAATTATCCATAGTGGTTAATGAAATCAAAACATAGAATTTTCAGTTTAAATCACCAAGCCCAAGCAGTTAAATCAAACAGTTCAGTTTCATTTATCAGAGCATCAGAATCAATGTTAGAGCAGAAATGCACAAGAGAATTTTCATAATATTTACATCAAGCTTGAGAGATAATTCATGATCCAAGATTCAAGCAGTCTATCTGAAATCACTTGAAAAGATGTGTTAATTTCAAGATATAATGAATCGATCGCACAAGAATATTAATTTCAAATTCAAGAAGTGTGTGAGATTCAAGATATCAAAATTTTCAAATGATTTCAAACAAACAAATCTCTAAGTTAAATGATCATGAAAGAAAATGAGTTTCAAGATGCAGCACCATAATCCATTCAAAAATGATTTTCAATTCACAATAACTAAGCCAATCCAAAAACTAATGAAATTATCATAACTCAAAAGTAGTAGTGTGCT
This sequence comes from Allium sativum, assembly GCA_030737875.1. Lineage (NCBI taxonomy): Eukaryota > Viridiplantae > Streptophyta > Magnoliopsida > Asparagales > Amaryllidaceae > Allium > Allium sativum. The sequence goes on along the minus strand of CM060912.1, from coordinate 22,850,672 downwards.
GTAATGAGTACAATTTTTTAATTCTTTCTAAAATGAATTAGAAGAAACTCAAAACAACAGAGATGTGTGAAATTTCAATTTTTTTCAGATCTTCACAAATTTAGAATTCAAATTAACAGTGTTCAAGATATGATAAGGATAATTCAGCACTGTTAGGAAATCGAAAAAAATGAACTTCAAAATAATTGCGGATATTTACATATTTGAATTCAAGATCTGAAAATCATTAAAACATGAGAGTTTTATACAAATGAAGCAAATTTCCAGAAATCAAGAATTCTACAATTTGAAGTTAAGAAAGCTCAAAGTATAAAAAATATGTGGCAGTGTCAATACAACTAAACATAACAAAAAAAATAGGAGGGTAAAAGGAGGAATGGACAGGAAGAATAAAAACAAAAAAAATATGAAAAATAAATGTGAGTCAAGAGATCATACTTGATTTATAGTAGACGTTGTGGATCTCCAAACTCAGCAATCTTGGCTAAGGAACTCTGGATGATACAATGATAATGTAACGACCCGCATTCTACGCATCATAGGATCGTAGATTATTTATTTCTTTCTCATACGAAGTCGTATAGCCATGTAACTTTGGGAGACAACTATTGTGGTCATTTCCCATGTCCATGATTTTTGCCTATTTTTAAATGACCATTTTGCCCTTAGCTGATCTTGTTTCGGCCATAACATTTGATTGGAAAGGAGTTTTGACCTGAAACCATTTCTATTAGGTCCGGATGACGGTTTACCTTCCCGTAGAGTGGTCATATGTGAAAAACGGACTTACCGTTTGGGAGATATGGTTGAATTAAGGTTTAGAAGGTGAAAAACAGCTTAACTGGGCTTAATTGGGTAATTAACAGCTAGGTCCAGAGGGGGATTTCGGGATTTGGACTATTTCAGGGCTGTTAGGGTTTAGAGAACACTCTTTTCTCATTTTTCAGCCGCCACTTATCATCCCTCTCAACTTAGTAATGGCCTCCAACATCTGAAATACCTCTAAACCACTTTCTAACTGAAGATTTGGCTAAATTACATCAATTGAAGAGGATTAGCATAGGATTGGGAATAGACCTGCTGTATTGCTTAGGAAATAGTGCCATAACAGAGATTATTTCAGATCTAAAGTTAATTTGTGGCCAAGGTGAGTGATTTGCATAGTTCCTCACTAATTATGGTTAATTAAGAGTAATTAGTGTTAAATTAGCGAATTTAAACATGATTTAATTCTGGAAAAATATTTATAAATTTCGAAATATTGTTTTAGGCCTCTGTTAGAAAATTTGGTTAGTTTGGTTAAGTTTTGCTAATCATATCATTAGTTATGCTTAAACATGATTAAGGGAAAATATGGGATTTTGGCTTTGTTTGATTCGTTTTAACCTATCAAATTATCGTTTTGGTGTTAGTGGTCGATTCTATATGTTGCTATGACCGTATGGTATGTTTTGTGATTGATTAGAAAAGTTAGATTGGTCGAAAACGTCGTCGAATGGCGTAAAACAGTCGTTGGAAAAGTTACAGGAAATGTGCAGAGTTTTGGACCGGATCAGATCGGGTATGGGGCTCGAATCGAATAAGGGAACTGAGCAATGGGATTCGATTTGGATCGGAATTTGGCACAAGAGGCTTGGCAAGAAGGAAGGCCATTTTCATCAGAGTTGGATTTGGGTTCGGATCGGAAGTAAGGGCGTGGAGATCGGATCGAAAAAAAGGGCATGGAGATCGGATCGGACTGAAGCTAGGGAGTGGGATCAGATCGACGTAAGTGGAGCTGGAAATGAAGGAGCTGAGCCAAACCACGATGGAGAATCCGAACCGAACCGAACCGGATGGGGAGACCCGAGCCGAACCAGAGGACCTGACCCGAACAAGAAATCTGAAGATGATGTATAGCCGAACCGAACCAGACTTAAGCTACTTCTACGCGACGAATCTTTTGAAGACCAACTCCAATTCGACCAAAACCCGAGATGCAAAGGAAGTCCAGATGGGAGGTTATTACTCAGGATCCAAATGGGAACCAATGAGTTAACTTCATGAGTTGGGCTTTGCTGCGGGACGTGTGCTAAGGGGTTATCGATGCCTATAACTTTGGATCACTATGGAGTATGGGGTATATGGACGGATTCAAGGCCATAGTGGCCTAGGTAGGACTATTGGCTATGAACCAATGAGGTGGGGTCATTTGTAAGGATTGAGTCATGATTCCATGGGGCAAGCTTGGTGATAGCAATTGTTATACAAGTAGGACTCCGTCACTACCTCGATGGGTCTAGTGATCAAAGTGGTGGATATCGTATGCTTTACGCACTGAGTGAGAGATGTGAGGATAGTTGCTATGCTTGATTGTTGACATCATTATGACATGCACACCCCACCCCCGTATTCTTTACACCATATGTTAGTGGCACCTTAGAGTATTGAGCGGTATGTTGTGCTAACTCTTTGGTTGCAGGTCCAGGTTCAGGTATGGTTTAGTATACCTGTTATTGTTCTGTTTTGCTGCTTATCGCTCATACCAGACTTTTGTCTGACCCAGAGTTTTATGTCTCTTCTTATTACTCTGGGTGCTCTTAAACGGGCAGACTAGAGATAGGTTAGCTGGTTATGAACGAGCAGCTGATCCGGAGATGAGCAGGAGGCTCATACGTATTATCTACATGTATTCTCCCTGTGTCGCTACTGGTCACTACTTTGGGCATTAATAGAGTACCTTCCTTATTTGCTTTAGAGGCAGTTTTCAAAAATTGTAATAATGATGATGTGGAACATAAGCTGTATTTGGATTTTCCGCTGCTATGATGTTTAGTTTTCAGCTTATGCACTGTCTTACCTGTTTTATGTCAAAGTATGTTATTATTATATTCTATTCCATGCGTTGTGAGACATTCTACAGATTCTTTGTTAGTCCACTGTTAAGTTTCCTTTCCTTCCCTTTCTTTGGCGACCGTCCCGCGCTGGTTGGACATCGGCACAGCACACTATAATTGGAAATGTCGGCTGGTGCGGGGCGGACCGTCACATTTGGTATCAGAGCTCTAGGTTGTGTAGTTAACCTAGGGAAAGATACCAGGGAGAGATAATACGTATATGAGAGCGCGTATTTGTGATTTTTTTGGTTTTCAAAAGCTATATATATACTATTATTATAGCTAAGGATGAAGTCGCACTGCACTGACACCACAAAGAGGATGGTTAATCGTTTCTCTTTACAGATTGAACGATGAGCCGATATACGAGGGGTGCTGGTAGAGGAGCCAATAATGGGAATGCTCCTGACATGAGGACTATGTTCACTGACTTCATGAGAAAGATGCTTAGGGACGTTCAGAGGGCGGTTCCCAATGCTGCTAATGGTGGTGGTGCAGCGGTGCAGGCGCCTAGGGCCGATTTCACCAAGCTATGTAAGGATTACACTAGTCTTGGTGGAAAGCCGTTCCACGGAACGGAAACGGCCACAGAAGTTTAGGATTGGTTGGATAGCTGTGAGCGTATCTTCGAAGACTTGGGTATCGAGGATGCGATAAAGAGGAAGTTAACATCCCGTCAGCTGCACGAACGGGCGATGAATTGGTGGAATGCTATTAAGGCAGCTACTCCAGAGGATCAAGTTATGTAGGATCAGTTTAAGGCCCGATTCAATGATAAGTTCATCCCAGCTGCCCAGAAGTCAAAGTTGTTTAGGAAATTTATGGAGCTTAAGCAGAATGGTAGGGCAGTCTCGGAGTACATTGCAGAGTACGATACTCTATCGAAATATGGATTGTCCCTTATTGATAATGTCGAGAAGAAAAATGAAAAGTTCATAACAGGCTTAAATCAGTATTTGGGGGAAAGGCTTATAAACCACATCGATGAGACGTTTGAATCGATTGTGGGGAAAGCTTTGAGATCAGATAGTCTATACCCTAAGTCGAAGACTAAGGTTGCATCTGCAGAGGAGCCAAAGCCGCAAGCAAGTGGTGGAGGCAAGAATGGTTCTCAGAATAACAGAAAGCAAAATCAAGCCAAGGATGGCTAGAAGAAAAGTAATAAGAAAGATGTTGAGTGCTTCAGCTGTGGTAAGAAGGGCCACTATGCCAAAGAATGTCGGGCCAAGCCAGCGGATAGGAAGTGCTTCAACTGTGGCCAAGTGGGACATCACAAGGACAAGTGTCTGCAACCCCTTAAAGAAAAGCAGATTGTGAAAGCATATGCTATCAATGTTGTTCCTTCTTCGTCGAATGCCCCAACTGCGGCGGAGAAAGGAAAGAATGTCATCATTCAAGGTATGCTTTCTGTTTACGATGTTCCAGTTCGAGTATTGTACGATATATACAGATGCATGTGGTACCGGACTAGGTGCTGTACTGATGCAAGGAGGTATGGTTGTAGCTTATGTAAGTCGGCAACTAAAACCACTTGATAAAAGTTATCCTACCCATGATTTGGAATTGGCAGCGATCGTGTTCGCATTGAAGATGTGGAGACATTATCTCTTGGGAGAAAGATTCGAGTTGTTTACCGATCATAAATCGTTAAAGTATCTTTTCTCATAGAAGGATCTAAATCTCCGACAGTAAAGATGGTTAGAATTCTTGGCTTCCTACGATTTCGATATCACATACACACCATGAAAGGGCAATGCGGTAGCTGATGCATTGAGTAGAAGACATGCCAGTTAGGGGCTATGTTTCTTGAGTGGAAGCAACTGGAGTACATCGCTAGGTATGATTTCAGACCAAAGTGCGAATTGGATCCAGGAATGATAGCAAGTTTGACGATCAAACCCACTTTGATTGAGTTGGCTGGTTCCAGCCAGAGGGACGATCCTAACCTATTGGAAATCATCTCAAAGTTAGAGATGGGGATCGACGAAGAGATGAACAAGTATGGGCTCGATCGAGATGGATAGCTTCGAAAAAATGGAAGATTACCCAACTTAAATGGATTGAGAGATGAAGTGCTTAGAGAATGTCATCACTCAAAGCTGACCATACACCCCAGTGGTAACAAAATGTATCGAGACATGAAGCAGACCTACTAATGGGAAGGGATGAAAAGAGACGTTGGGAAATTTATATCCAAATGCATGAATTGCCAGCTAGTTAAAGCTGAGCAAAAGAAGCCTAGTGGTTTGTTGCAACCATTAGAAGTTCCAGCATGGAAATGGGAACAAGTCTCAATGGATTTCATTGATGGGTTACCAAGGACTAGGTCGGGCCATGATAGCATTTGGGTGATTGTAGACCGATTGACCAAGAGTGCAAGATTTATACCCGTCAAGTCGAATATAACGGCAGCTAATATAGCTGAGCTATATATGAAATGGGTGGTGAGATTTCATGGGGTACGTAAAAACATTATGAGTGACCGAGACCCATTGTTTACTGTGGGTTTTGGAAGAGCTTACAAGAGGCGTTAGGATCAGAATTACATCTTAGTACCGTGTATAATCCTCAAACCGACGGTCAGACAAAGAGGGTGAATCGTATATTATAAGATCTCTTGAGAGCTTGCATATTAGATTTTGGTGGACCATGGGATGACCATTTGCATCTAGTAGAGTTTGCATATAATAATAGTTATCAATCCAGTATTGGTATGACTCCATTTGAAGCTTTGTATGGAAGACCGTGCAACTCACCGTCATGTTGGTTAGAAACTGGTGAGAAGTTTGTGCTTGGACCAGATGCGATAAGAGAAACTTCAGACAAGATTAAGATCATTCAACAGCGAATGAAGGCTGCCCAAGATAGGTAGAAGAGTTATGCTGATAAGAGGAGAAGAGATTTAAAGTTCTCCATTGGTGACTTGGTGTTTGTCAAGATTTCTTCGTTAAAGAGCGTGATTCGATTTGGCAGGAGAGGCAAATTAGCACCAAGATTTGTTGGTCCATTCCCAATTCTCGAGCAAATTGGGAATTTGGCATATAAAGTTGAATTACCAGAGAAGATGGCGGGAGTTCATAATGTATTTCATGTTTCCCGGTTAAGGAAGTTTGTGCACGACCCTAGTGTGGCTATTTCACCGGATCAATTAGATGATATCGAGGTTGAACCCGAGTCGGTTGAGAACCGCAGGCCTATGCATATTGTTGGGAACGATACGTAGCAGCTTCGAAGGAAGGCGGTGAGACAAGTCAAAATTTAGTGGGGGTGATGATGAGGAAGACTGGACTTGGGAAACAGAGGAGGACATAAGGAGGAAGTATCAGAACTCTTTGCCTGGTAAGGTTTTATATCGGTATAGTACTCCCTTGTTAGTAAACCGCATGCTAGGATAGGCTTGTTGTGTTGTTTTGTATGCCTTATTGTTTTGTTAATGATTGGTAGGCATGCAGGATCCTTTGTATGTTTTGGGTTAAGGAATTTCGGGGACGAAATCTCTTAAGGGGGGAGAATGTAACCGACCCGCACTCTACACATCAGAGGATCGTAGAATATTTATTTCTTTCTCATACGAAGTCGTATAGCCATGTAACTTTGGAAGACAACTATAGGGGTCATTTCCCATGTCCGTGATTTTTTCCAGTTTATAAATGACCGTTTTTCCCCTAGCTGATTTTGTTTCGGCCATAACTCTTGATTGGAAAGGAGTTTTGATCTGAAACCTCTTCCATTAGGTCCGGATGATGGTTTACCTTTCCGTAGAGTGGTCATATGTGAAAAACGGATTTACCGTATGGGAGATCTGGCTGAATTAAGGTTTAGAAGGTGAAAAATAGCTTAACCGAGCTTAATTGGGTAATTAACAGCTAGGCCCAGAGGGGGATTTCGGGATTTGGAGTATTTAAGGGCTGTTAGGGTTTGGAGAACACCCTTTTCTCATTTTTCAGCCGCCACTTATCATCCCTCTCAACTTAGTAATGGCCTCCAACATCTAAAATACCTCTAAACCACTTTCTAATTTAAGATTTGGCTAAATTACATCAAATTGAAGAGGATTAGCATAGGAATGGGAATAGAGTTGCTGTATTGCTTTGGAAACGGTGCCATAACAGAGATTATTTTAGATCTAACGTTAATTTGTGGCCAAGGTGAGAGATTTGCATAATTCCTCACTAATTATGGTTAATTAAGGGTAATTAGTGTTAAATTAGCGAATTTAAACATGATTAAATTCTGGAAGAATATTTATAAATTTCGAAATATTGTTTTAGGCCTCTGTTAGAAAATTTAAGCTTTGCTAACCATATCATTAGTTATGCTCAAACATGATTAAAGGAAAATATGGGATTTTGGCTATGTTTGATCTGTTTTAACCTATCAAATTGTCGTTTTGGTGTTAATGGTCAATTGTATATGTTAATATGACTGTATGGTATATTTTGTGATTGATTAGAAAAGTTAGATTGGTTGAAAACGCCGTCGAATGGCGTAAAACAGTCGCTGAAAAAGTTGTAGGAAATGTGCAGAGTTTCGGACCGGATCGGATCGGGTATGGAGCTCGGATCGGATAAGAGAACTGAGCAAGGGGATTCGATTTGGATCGAAACTTGGCACAAGAGGCTTGGCAAGAAGGAAGGCCATTTACATTAGATTTGGAGTTGGGTTCGGACCGAAAGTAAGGGCATAGAGATTGGATCGGAAGTAAGGGCGTGGAGATCGGATCGGAAAAAAGGGCACGGGGATCGGATCGGACTAAAGCTAGGGAGTGGGATCGGATCGACGAAAGTGGAGCTGGAAATGAAGGAGCTAAGCCAAACCACGATGGAGAATCCGAACTGAACCGGATGGGGTGACCTGAGCCGAACCAGAGGACCCGAACCGAACAAGAAATCTGAATATGATGTATAGCCGAACCGAACCAGACTTAAGCTACTTCTTCACGACGACCCTTCCGAAGACCGACCCCAATTCGACCAAAACCCGAGATGCAAAGGAAGTCCAGATGGGAGGTTATTACTCAGGATCCAAATGGGAACCAATGAGTTAACTTCATGAGATGGGCTTTGCTGCGGGACGTGTGTTAATGGGTTATCGATGCCTATGACTTTGGATCACTATGGAGTATGGGGTATGTGGACGAATTCAGGGCCACAATGGCCTAGGTAGGACTATTGGCTATGAACCAATGAGGTGGGTTCATTTGTAAGGATTGAGTCATGACTCCACGGGGCAAGCTTGGTGGTAGCAATAATTATACAAGTCGGACTCCGTCACTACCTCGACGGGTCTAGTGATCAAAGTGGTGGACATCGTATGCTTTACGCACTGAGTGAGAGATATGAGGATGATTGCTATGCTTGATTGTTGACGTCATTATGACATGCACACCCCACCCCCATATTCTTTACACCATATGTTAGTGGCACCTTAGAGTATTGAGCGGTATGTTGTGCGAACTCTTTGGTTGCAGGTTCAGGTATGGTTTAGTATACCTGTTATTGTTCTGTTTTGCTGCTTATCGCTCATACCAGACTTTTGTCTGACCCAGAGTTTTATGTCTCTTCTTATTACTCTGGGTGCTCCTAAACGGGCAGACTAGGGACATGTTAGCTGGTTATGCACGAGTAGCTGATCCGGAGACGAGCAGGAGGCTCCTACGTATTATCTACATGTATTCTCCCTGTGTCGTTGCTGGTCATTACTTTGGGCATTAGTAGTGTACCTTCCTTATTTGCTTTAGAGGCAGCTTTCAAAAGTTGTAATAATGATGGTGTGGAACATAAGTTGTATTTGGATTTTCCGCTGCTATGATGTTTAGTTTTCAGCTTATGCACTATCTCGCCTGTTTTATGTCAAAGTATGTTATTATTATATTCTATTCCATGCGCTGTGAGACATTCTACAGGTTCTTTATTAGTCCACTGTTAAGCTTCCTTTCCTTCCCGTTCTTTGGAGACCGTCCCGTGCTGGTTGGACATTGGCACAACGCACTTTCATTGGAAATGTCGGCTGGTACGGGGCGGGCCGTCATAGATAAGGAACAACTTGAATTCAATTTCTCTTTTTGCAATGCAGTTCCTCAGCCTCCTTCGGTACCTAAGAGTTTATAGGATCGAGTGGTCTGATAAAATTGTTTTACCACTCATAACTGCATTTACATGTTTTGGTACCTAGACTTGTTTTTAAAGCAAACTATTAGAATTTACAGTAGTGCCTTTTCATACCAAAACCTTTTTGAATTTCAAGGAGTTTTTTTGTTCTGTTTGAAGTCCGTGATTGATTAACGGGTTTGCTTATAAAATAACAGTGACTCTCATTATGTCCAAATTACCACAAATTAAACAACTTGAAGAATTCAAGAATTTATGATAATTTTGTTTTTCGATTGAATTTTCAAATCCAAGGCTTTTCATGTCTTTGAATTTGGAATTATTTTTCAAAAGAGAATTCAAAGAATTTGGACTATTTGAAAACTTCTTAAATTTCAATTCAAAATCATTGACTTTGGATTTCAACAAGTTATTCTCACCTACAAGCTGTGAATATTGACTCATGGACAAATTTCTTTTCTTAGCATCTTCTCGTTTTAAGACTAAGTTTTCACTTTCAAGCTTTTTGATTTTGTCCTTAGACCCCGAAATTTCAAGATCGAATCTATTTCACTTTTCAGACTCAAGTGTTTCTAACTTTCCAATTTCTTTTTCAAAATCAAAATTTTTGCTCAAAAACAATCTAGCTATCAGCTTTAGTTTCTTAGAAAATTCTTGTTTGGAATTTTGAATCATCTTAGTATCATCCAATTCCTTTTGTAAAAATTTGTACTTTCAAGCTCAATCTTGTTCTCTTTTAAGATCAAAATTTCATTTTCAAGATTTTGAATATTTTTATTGAGATGAACAAGATTGATTTCCAAATTCAAACAATTTTTACAGTCAAAGTTTTTTAATTTCACGACATTTATAAGTTTTATTTCCAAATGATTATTTTTGCTGGTCAACTCAAGATTTTCATATTTTAGAGATTTATTTTAAGATTTGAGAATCTCAACAAATTTAGTTAGACCATTTAAAATATGAATCAAATCTTCATAAGAAAATTTCTAGTTGAGTCTCCATCGCAATCATCATCTGCTTCTCCTTTCAAACATATTTCTGAGCCTGAGTTGACCTTTTGGGTTTTGAGCAGTTGTTTTTTCTTCCATGCAATGTATTAAGAGTATTCCAGATTTATTGCGGAGTTAAACGATAGGAGATAAGGCTATATTGGACATTATCAATATAAGAATATAAAATATCCGTAGCATGAGAATCAAACCCGATATCATTCCTATCTACCATATCATATCCATTTACAACAATATCCCAACATTTAATATTAACAGATTTTAAATAAAACTACATTACTAATTTCCAATTTATAAAATCTATACCATTAAAAACAACTGGAATACGACTGGACTGACTCTCACTGGATTGAAAACTAGAAACCATGACTCTGGAGTTAATAAATAACTTTCTCTGATACCGTTTGTTGGATCTAGATTAACCCTAGATGGGGTGAATAAGGTTTATTGCAGTTTTACAGCATATTAAAAATATAACAACAAAGATAACAGAAGAGTAAATAAATGCAGAAAGTAAATGAAACAGATTTTACCCAGCTTCGGCATACCATGCCTACTACTGCATTCCCTAAGGTTTCTACTAGGTATTAAAACAATCTCTACGCTTACAAATTCCATGTAAACTCGCGACACCCACTCCTAACTATTCTAATCATACGCTCAAAACCCTGTACTGATCTTTATCCAAAATAAGATATTCTCCGAATTACAAGCCCATAACTCGTAAACCCTAGCTATAAATCCTATAACTAGTAAACCCTAGTTTTACAGACAAACTAGAAAAATGATGCAGCTGTTACAAAAGAAAATAAAACAGTACAATATAAAATAACACCAAACCCCCACTTTCTAATTAAAAAAGAAATCGGCCTCCCTTGTTTCTTATAAAAAGTTTTGGCTTCAAGATAATGTCGGTCGATCCTAAAATTTTGGGTTTTGCTTCCCTTAAATAACGACTTCGAATTTTTGGAAATATTGTTCTTAGATGATCTTCGAATCTCGTTTTTCTTGGTCGATTGATTTGGCATTGGCGATCGAACAACTGTGAGTTATCTGAATTATTTTTCTCTGTTTCCTCTCGAATTATTGCTTTGTTTTCGATACTTGATTTGCCGGTGATGATGTGGTATATGTAGGATTTTTCAAACCCTTGATTCATTCTCTGATTTCATATATTGCCTTGGTTTGATTTGCGTGATTTGAGTGATTAATTTGTCGTGAAACCAGAAATGATTCATTGCCCAAAAAGAAATTAACATGTGGATTTCTGGAAAGATTTTGAACACGTGAATTCAACCTTGATTTTAGGAAACAATTCGAATGATTTTTCATTGCACTTACATATCTCTAGAAACCTTTTGAATTATGAAATTGATTTCTCTCCAGTATTGAGTCATCGAAATTGTTGATGAAAACTTTCCTGAAACTCGTATGTACCTGGTCTTGTTTTTGCCCCTCTGTGAATTCGTGAATTGATTTACAGTAACCCGTTGCCAAAAATTAACTCTTGTCATTTCCATTGCTCTACTTAAGGCTACAAAATTATTTCTTTCCTTACAATTTGGTTCAGTGACTATAGGCAACACATTTCTGGACTAATTGAGTATAGCATTGGCATTGAAAAATTACTTGTGGCTTAGCACATTTATGGCAATATATATAAACATAGCGTACACATACAGAGTTGTGTGTATATATGTATATCATTTTTCCGTCCACTGTTTGTTGATTTGGCTTGAAACTTCATGCTTACTGGGTCGATATGTGCTCGTAACCATTTGTTATATTGTAATTGCACACTGCTTTAGACTGATCAAATTAACATGTACACACATGTATTATGTCTGGCTTGAGTTTTTTGTATACATGTATAGCACTGACCCTTATCCATGAAGCATATTTCTCACTTCTGGCTTATGCAAATATTTGAGCCTGTAGTACAACAATATATGTATATACATTTTGATTTTAATGTATCTCCAGGTTGATATCATCTGGGCTCGACCTTGACATGCTTCACCATTGTTTGTTGTACCTTGGTTGCTCACACTTGTATGTTTACTGATTCTTGACTCACTTGTGCATCTACAACTCTTTTTCGCTTCACTGATTGTTGCATTTTGCCTGAGACATTTTCTCTTTAACTTGTTTGACGGCCTCTATGTATATACATCTATTCATGCATGTATATACGTATGAGTTGCTAAAATTATAGTCGGTGCCATCTTGGTTCACATTGTCTTGCTAGTATATAGATTCTAGTAGTCATACTGTATAGCTATTTCACATGAGTTTGTACCTTTGCATTCTGGTTCACTTGCTACATGCCATGTTTGTGAGTCTTACTGAATGTCCCCGTTCGCTTGTGTTCATGCTACTCCATGTATTGTTGATCTTGTGCATGGTTCTGATCTTCTTGAACCATTTTTATGCTTGAACTGTAGCATATTGGCATTGTGGTATTGAAAATGTCCTTATCCATTTGCTCGAGTCTTGTCCCTCCTGATTATGCTGAATCATGTTGGCTTGACTTGTCTATGCTTA